>CM059036.1:44802294-47439589 GCA_030279155.1 Forsythia viridissima
CAATTTTTTAGTCGTTATAGTTTATAAAAAACGATATTAAAGTCGTTACTATAGTAAATGTAACTATAACGATATTAATGTCGTTTCAGTTGTAACGTAACGATATCTATATCGTTCTATTATATATAACTTGAACAGTGATCCAAAATAACGATATTGTAATCGTTATAGTTAATAGAAAACGATATTTAAGTCGTTACTAGAGTAAATATAACTATAACAACATAGAAGTCGTTTTAGTTGTAAAATAACGATATCTATATCCTTCCGTTACATATAACTTGAACAATGATAGATTCAAAATAACGATTTTGTAGTCGTTATAGTTTATAGAAAACGATATTAAAGTCGTTACTATAGTAAATGTAACTATAACGATATTAATGTCGTTTCAGTTGTAACATATCGATATCAATATCAATATCGTTATGTTACATATAACTTGAACAATAATAGATCTAAAATAACGATTTTGTAGTCGTTATAGTTTATAGAAAACGATATTAAAGTCGTTACTATAGTAAATGTAACTATAACGATATTAATGTCGTTTCAGTTGTAATATAACGATATCTATATCGTTCTGTTATATATAATTTGAACAGTGATTGATCAAAATAACGATATTATAGTCGTTATAGTTGATAGAAAACGATATTGTAGTCGTTATAGTGTCTTTTCAACTATAAGAATATTTTAGTCATTTGATATTTTATTTTTCTACTTTCTTTAATGTTTAGACCTTTCACACAAAATACAATGAATGTGGGCTATTTAAATAAGACACTTTTTGACTTGACCTTTTAAATAAAGACCACGGCAGGTTTCCTCCTTTTTATTTTGACGGTCCAGATCAATTCTTTAACAAACCCGCATTTTATCTTAGTCGTTGGTGAAACTAGGGTTTTCATTCTCTCTCTCCATTCTTCTCCCACCTTTTAAACCCTCGAATGCGCTAGCGCCCGACTTTCAGACCTTCTCACAGAGCTGAAGCTAGGGTTTACCTTGCATACACTATAGCCCTTTAATTCTCTCTACCGAGGTACACTTTTCAAACAAAATGGGTCTTATTATTTTCTGTTATTTTCATCTGTGTTTTAATTAGTGTCTCGTCAATCCCTTAAAATTCAACCAATTATAAATTAGTAAGTTTACCTGTAGGCATTTAATCCATTGTATTCATCTGAGTTCTTTTTAGATTCTTTTAAATCTCTTAAAAATTAATTAATAATGCCCGTTAGACTTTTCTTCTTCGTATAATAGACTTTGAATCAGTTTAAATTAATTTTTAGCCGATCTAAATTGTATTGGAATATGTTTGGTGGTGGTGTTGTACTTTTTGTGGCTCATTGAGGACATGCAATTTGTGTGTTCCTTCGATTTTAAAGTTCACAATTTTTTTAGATAGCGGTATTGAATTCAGGGAAATAAGGTTGTAATCCTTGGAAAAGAAATTAATGGCGTTTAAGGTCTTCTGTTGGATTCTTAGATGATTGCTGCAAATGATAAATAGCTTTTGTTTGTTAATTTTTAATACAGGAAAAATTGGTCTGCAAGGATTAGTTTGCCTAAGCAAACTTTTTCTTATGCTTGTATTTATTAGCAAGATCGATTTTGTTGTAGGACCTGTATTATTTATTACCATGGGTTTATTTATACCAATTATTACCATGGGTTAATTTATACCAAATTTCTCGAATGCTATATAAATCACTAACACATTCTAATGGTAGCTAATCATCAAAACAGAATAAGGGAATAAACAATTAACCCAAAAGCAAGAATAAAAATGAGTAATTTATTGGATTAAAGAGTCAACAAGGTTTCATCAAAATCCTAGCCACAAGGGTTTAGCCTATCATGTTTTGATTACAAAAATACAAAATAAAAATCTTGACCAACTAGAATCTGCATCACTATAATGGCATGTTGCCAACCACTATCTTCATTGAGGAATGAGAGGCAAACAAGTCCACATGGATACGCGTTTGGATAGAAGAAACCTTGTGAAAATTTACACTTTGGTTGCTTGGTTGGATAGTCCTTACTAAATTACATTGTGAGTGGATATAACCATCATCCCAATCGATCCTGGGCTCTCTGAGTATCACGCAGAGTTCCATCACGGAGGGTCTCCGGCTACGCCACCAAATCATGAGTGCTAATCGTATACTATAGGCGACTGCGGAATCCAACTTAATTTTTGTGCTTAAGCTTTTAAATTTGATAAAAGTGGACATCACATCCATATTTGGACATTCTTTTTAACCATCATCTGATTAGAACAAGCATATTGAGTTATGAACATGTTTTAGTTTTTGAGAACCAGATGTGTAAAGAGAATCAAAACCAAAGCTGTTTTTGATAAACAATTAAAAAAACAGCCTAATATTTGGAAATGTATATTGGATGCTGTTTTATATTTATTCTAATAAGCACATATTATTCGACTGCTTTAATTCGTCAAACTAGATCAAAATATCAATTTTTAGGGCTCTATTTGTCAATTTCATTCCTTTTCTTACAAATCAGATCTTTCAAGATGTACACTGCATTGCAAAAGATTCACAAGGACAAGGATGCTGAGCCCACCGAGTTTGAGGAGACTGTTGCTCAGGTTGTTACCCCATTGATGCTACTCTATTCGTCCTTTATTCAGCCATTAAATTTCTATGAATGCAATTTGTGATGATTTTCAATTCTTGATGTGCATGCAGGCTCTGTTCGACTTGGAAAGTACAAACCAAGAGATTAAGAGTGACTTGAAAGATCTCTACATCAACTCTGCCATGTAACAGTTATCTTGGTTATCATGTATTCTATGCCCAAACACTATTTTGTAGCATGATGACGATCTATCCATTTTATATTCTGCAGGCAAATTGATGTTTCCGGAAACAAGAAGGCTGTTGTGATCCATGTTCCTTATCGACTTAGGAAAGCTTTCCGCAAGATCCATCCTAGGCTAGTGAGAGAGCTTGAGAAGAAATTCAGCGGGAAGGTAATACTGATACTATGATGATATGTTAAGAATTTGAAACATTTATATTGCCAAGATTTGTAGTAGAATTCCCTATTATTTTGTAATGTAAAAATATGATAATAAAACACCGTCTTCCAGGATGTGGTGGTTATTTCTTCATTGTTAAAATTTTTTATGTTTGCATCGGGGTATAACAGCGAACAGCAGTTTTTTACACCATTGGGAACACTGTTTACGAAGCTACCTTCTTATAAATTCCATACTAGGTCTTGTAGAAATTAATCCTGTAACCACTTTAGGTAAAGCCGATCTATGTTGATATTAAGGAAAGTTGCTATAGATATCTTTGTTCTAGGTTCCGGCCTTGAGATGGAGGCTGCACATATTAGTTTCTTTTGTATTTCCTTTTAGGAATCAGCATTTTACTTTAGCATTGTGTCAAGGTTTAGGATCTTTAACACCGTCTTTTGAGGAGCAATTGTCAACCCACTTCTGGCTCTTATTATTAGGAGAAGGTGGAGCAGTTGGCAATATATAAGATAGGGGAACTGCTTTAAACTGAGAAAATTGAGATTGTATTTATTTTATTTTCATACGTATGTTCACAAATATTTTTTTGTTGAAGCATTGCCATTGAAATATATTTGCTTGACAAGTGTTTTAAAAGCTTTCTGCATCTATTCACATCAATCACTTCTGGCTTTTTTTACAGGAAGTTGTTCTTATTGCTACCAGAAGGATATTGCGGCCACCGAAGAAGGGTTCTGCCGCTCAGAGGCCTCGTACCCGTACCCTTACAGCCGTCCACGAGGCTATCCTCGAGGATATAGTTTATCCCGCCGAAATTGTTGGAAAGCGCATCAGATACAGACTTGATGGATCCAAGATAATGAAGGTAATCAGTACATTTTTTTCTTTTATTTTGATTTTTGTCTCTCTAACAGTCCTATGAAAATGTGTTGTATTTTGCAGGTTTTCTTGGATCCCAAAGCAAGGAATGACACTGAAACTAAGCTGGAAACATTTGCTGGAGTCTACAGAAAGCTTTCCGGGAAAGATGTTGTCTTCGAATTTCCGATCACAGAGGCCTGAAAGCCTAGTGTTTTGAGCTTTATTGCAGTGCTTTATTTATTAAATTAACTATATTTTTGCATTTAGTAATTGACTTTTGAAGTTTTGACCTGCAATTAGTTTTTATTCAAGATGTTTGTTGAATGCTCCTCTCAATTTCTGCAAAGTCATTTGGTTGTGCTTTGTTAAGTTACATCTGTCTGTTGCAAGGCTCTTCTTTTCTGGACATTCAGTAAAGTTTTCAGCTTGATTATGAATTGGTGCAATCCTTAAAAATCAAGTTGCTAAATAAAGTTTTCTATGTATTCCACTTCCCACAATCTTGTTCTCCCACCAATGGTGTCCAAATCAGTTGTGATGCATCAATGAATATATTTTATCGCGGGGGCAGGCAATGGCTGGGGATGGTGGGTGGGCAGGATTGGGTTAGGGTTGAACGAGATGATGGGTTTAATATTTTGTTTTATATTTCTTGGTAGTTTTTTGTTCTTATTTATTATTTATTTTATGGGTAGTTGTTATATTGCACTATAGTTTTCTCTTATTATCACTTTTTAATTGTGCCAAAAGCTTCATAATTTTTGTTTATTGTCACATTTATATTTCTATTTTTTTTTATTTTATTTTTATTTTTTGGCATTTTTATTTTTGATTTTTCACTAGTTAGTATGTCTACGATGATGGTTTCTAAAAACATATTATGAAATGAAAGGCAATTATTTTCTTACAATTTTGTATTTCTTGATCTTTTGTTTATTTAAAAATATGAGTGATAAATAAGTTTTTTAATGTCTTCTTCACGAATTTTCAATCGTAACTAGAGAGGTGTATTAATTAAAAAATATAAGTATGACAATGAGTATATATTGAATTAGAGACTAATGTATTAATTAATGGACATAAGTATGAATGATTATATATTGAATACCATTGATTAATTAAAAAAATGGTGAAAAAAAGAGAAAAGTAGTGAAAAAGGGTAAGTGTGGTAACAATTTAATCTTTTTTTACTGTTTGTCCCAAAATTGTCTTGGAATGAAAATGCCACGTCGTCTGAACACAGAAATTGACAGAAATAGTAAAAAAAAGACCAAGCCTACAACACACTAAAGGTTGAGAACGAAGTAGTAATATTCGCTAAAGATTAGGAACTAGATGTGCAATTTCCCCAAAGTATTTAAATCTCATACATATGTCACTCACACGAACTCTACCACTTTACATTGATACCTGAGCATAATTTGTTAGACTATAGTATAGGATATTCTGTTGGATTCATTTGCTGATCACGTGGCTTGGATTGAATCCTGATGGATCCTCAGAAGCACATAATCCATCCCTCTTTCGAATTTGTGTATTTCAAACCACTGGCTGGATTGATTCAACATACATAAAAGACCAGAAAATAAGATAAATTAAAAATTAATATTTTTTCCTTTACAAGTAAAAATTGAAGGTTGAATAGGGATTGAGTTCACATGAGCGGAGAGGTTCCCGGGGGGAATCAAACATGCAGCACACAAGAAGGAAAAATCTTTAGGATAATTTCACCTTTGAGCTACCATGACTTGCAAATGGTTCACAAGAGACGGGCAGCACGACAAGGGGAAAATTTGAAAAACTTCCAAGACCTCGATCTCTAAATATATTTATTGATCTGTATAATTATAAGTAAATGTACATGTATGCTAATGTAACACAAAAGTGCAGCAGTGCACAAGAAGAATCTGTTTACTTCTCTGCCGCAGATTTCAAGAGGCAGTTATCATACTCTTCAAAAAACCTGCTGTTTACTCCTGCTCTGTATAAATTCAAACCTAATGTAGTTGCAACAGTGATCTCAGTGTTTGCAGGTGTAAATAGCACATCACCTTGGCCGACTAACTCTTTAGAGGATAATGTGCACATCGTTCCTTCTCCCACCAACACCACAAAAATGGAGGGTCCAGGTACTGCAGGAAAAACGGCTGATGTTCCTTGGGGAAGAATGCATCGATCAACCTCAAATTCATCAGATGGGGGGAGATATTTAACGGTATAAGAGTTCATAGCAACTCCTGGAAGGATTTCCGGCAAGCCCTGCAATAGAAGGGGTTAGATGCAAACAAGTAGTGCTTATCTAAGACTATAATGACATGTTTGGTGAGGTGGATTGTAATACTGAACAATTGTAAAGAAGAGACAGACTAAAATCTAGTCCATTGTACTTTCAATTCATACTGCACACCAAACATGCTCATTCTGTGACTGCAAACACTTTCAGAGACATCAATGAGGGGCCCAGCCAGCATGTAGTAGCCAACAGAAGGCCTAGGTATCATTACACCGTGCAAGGTATCAAGAGGCATGAATAATCTCACCTCTAACCTTTTTACATTCTATACGAAGTGTACCCTTAATTTTGACTAAGAAATCAAAACCCAACAAGACAATATTTGTGACCCATTAACAGGGAACAAGTTTCTAGATAAACTAATCGTGGGTGATAACCTAATTGCAATCTTAGGTATTCAAGTGATATTGAATTTTCTCTTCTTTTTCGACTTGTAAACTAGACAAAGAAGGTAAACACAACAGAAGCTATTTTACCAGAGCTACTGGGAAAGTCTTGTTATGGGTTGAAATGATATTCACTGCACCCCTCGATGAAGCATCTACTTTCATATGAAATTTCAAACTGTCCAAAATATCAATAGGGACTTGTGGCCAGTATCAAAGCCACCCTTGATTTGAAACATGATTCTAAAGCTTGCTGAAAATTGTCAAGGTTCCAATTACAATCTTACATGTAAGTCTGCATTTAATCACTTCAATTCTATCTGGTCAAACCACAGCAAACTGAGTCATCAATAAAGGGATTATTCTGCTTTCTTCTTTTTACCCTGATAGAGGGTGGATGAAAGGATTTAGGGGGAGGCTACCTTAGTATTCAGTATGGAAGTTATATTGATGCCTGAGTTCATGCACATAGCAACTCTAAATGTTGCTTACGACAGACACACACTTGAGGTTTCAACAAGTTACAGAATGGAATACCCAAACATAATCAACCAGCTGGCTCATTATTGTTGTTCCTGACATGAATCAAGGGACTTGAAAATATCACCAGGCAGTCTAAAGTAAGAGGAAAGTCGCAATAAAGAAAAGAATGATGTAACGAAACACAAAATATTCCATGCCTTATGTTCAATCATCACCTGTTTGTATGTGAGCATGGAACAGAGAGTTCGGACATCTCTGTACTTCGGCGTAAGGCCAGCACGAACAACATTATCCGATGTTGCCATGCACTCAACGCATTCTCCATATACATATGCGTGAGGTTCATTTGCTGCAATATATAGGGCTTCACCTGGACTAAGCTTCACATAATTGAACAGGAAGGCTGCTATAATACCAACATCGGCCGGATACTGCTTCTCGAGCTGCAAAACCAGCTTTTCCTTATCTGTAAGCTCCCTCACCTATACATCACAAGAAATTATAGTTATTTTCAATAGAATATATATCTCACCACGAAAAAAAGTTGACCAATATAGACAAATATGGAATGCGTCAATAACTTTCATACACGATCCAGACAGAGAGTAATTGAATATCAACATAAATTCACAAACGAATTCTTTTGTCCACCTTCGGCAAAGAATTTTAGACAATCCATCTTATACTTTCTGAGACATTGGTTCAACAAAAATACAGAAAAAGAAATCATGTTTGTGAGACTGCCAAACTAGTGGAATTCCACACACTTCACAAGTTGCGGCAGAGCTGAGAGAATTTGTTGAAGAAAATAATCATAGCAGGTATTGGTCAAATATGAATCTCATTAAATGGGCTGCTGAACCCTCTCAGAAAATGTCTCACAGTAATATGCCACTTAAAGCTTGCTAGCTGGTTTATGCATGCAACACGAAACAACTCTAACTTTGCAAGTACAGATCCCTCATCATGTTTTCACTACATTAATATAATTTTGTCACTAAATACTAAAATGTTGTCTTGACATAATATGCCCAAAGCAGTCAAATTCTCCTTAAAGATCTAAATTAGAACAAATAACAAACAACAAATGATGATAGCAAAAGAAATGCTTATCCCGTCAAGGATTACAAATGCAAAAGCTTCAATTTCATAATTGTATATACAACTGCAGATATGCATAATGTCTTTCCCATTCATTCAAACAATTTGAACAGCCACTAGATGTTTCCTTTTAACAATGAGAAGCAAGCTTCTAGGTACATGATGCAACTGAAGTAGCAGTGGCAACTCTTTGGATGCATTCAGTTAATGAGAGAACAGTGAAAAAGGAGTCTATTGACACAAAATGAATGCATCCTAAATGTAACAACATAAAGCATTCCAATCGCTACTATGACAAGGAGGAAAATAATTGTAAATACAGGGGGGATAGAATTCTTGTATACCTCACGTTTTGCATTCAGGCGAGTTATCATCTTGGAGATTACTTCGGAAACCATGACCTTGCTGGCTGACATGAGTTCCGTAAATATGGATCTCAAGACCTCTTTGGCTTCCTCTTGATCAATGTGTAACACTTGAGCTGTACGTGCACCACCAACCACCTCTACAATCTCGGGTACATTTTGAACAACATCCTTAAGCTCCTATAAACAAACATAACATCTTCCATGTAATTGCATTGATTTCCCCAAAAGTCATAAACTAGACAACATGAGACATGAGATATGGGTCTGGTCCATCATCCTGGGTATAAGATTCACCTTTAGCCCTATGAATTTAATTTAATCCTTAAATGCCACTAAGAGATCTACTCTATTTATATTTCCAAATGAGCTGAGACCTTATCATAGGAGGAAAGATGGCAAGATGTGCACCTCACTTCAGGTCCATTATAAATTCTGTGCTGAATTTGGAGCAGCAGACCTGTCTATCGACACCGTGCAACCTAGTTATCCTTACAAGTTACATTTTACAAGATACAGATTATTCATTATCCATAAATTTTAGGATGTCATAAAATATCCTCTCGAAATTGATGTACTTCCAGATCTTACTATAGAATCCACCAACTTTGCACCTGCTTCATAAAATTGATCACAAAATGAGTAATTTCCCTTTGCACTGCAACGAAGCACATCCTTTCCAAATTAGCTTCTCAAGTTCTCATTTTTATTTTCCTTTCCTTAACATAAATAAACAAAAAGGGACAAGAATATAAATACTAAATCCCTTTAAAAGAAGTTATTTTAACTGACATCATCGAGTAGCTAATCAAGTCGGTCAAACTTGTCCTCAAAAAACAGATGACAATTTATCCAACAAACCACATAAAACACACCTCGTGGATCGGTGGATACACCGAGTATTAAAATCAACTCAGATCTCATTAGTGATGTAGACACCGTGATTCAACAAACATTATATTAATCCTAGAAAATTCAATCACCAGGTTGCTGATGCTCTAAAACCAGTCATCCTCAACAAGCCTCTACACACAACTAAAGCAAAAATGCCAATCGACACCATAACAAGTTTTAGAAACAGGAATCACCTCAGTCAAATATACTAGAAACAAGGGATCACTGGCCGAGGTTACAGTAATCCCCCTTGTACAAGATAAGCATTGAGGATTTGGAAAGTTCTCAAGACATCTTCATATTGAAAAGCCAAAATAGTTTCTCAATATTACAATCTCCTCAACCATCTTCCAAATGCATGTCCAATTTAACCTATCCAATACCAAAAGACCAACCAATATATGTTCAAATCATGTCGAAACCTTCACAAGACAATAAAATTCCTTCAGTTCAATCCAACAGATTTACTGCTGAAGCAATATGCTAACTGCAAAGATGTAATTGCCAGGCTTATTCCGACTCTTTACTACACCACCATGAAGACATTAGTTCTAAATATGAATAATGAATAATCCATTCCAAACACATATTAAGGACTTACGAAGGCATTAGTTCCAAATATGAAACAAAGAAAACCACTCAAAAGATTCATCCCAAGATTAGAAGATAAGTGTACTACCTCAAGACTGATAAAGCCGCATAAAGCCCCAAATTCAGTCAGTGCCAAAGCAATCTCAGGCTTGTGATTTCCATCCTTATACACATCTGGCTGTTGCTCATGCAGTTGTGCTGCCAAATCCCTATCTGGATGAGCCTGAATTGACAATGCCTTTGCCACTGAAAGTACCTAAAATATACCGGTTTCATTAAAATAATGAAAAACCACTTAGTCCTGCAGGCCAATAGAGATGAGAATTTTCAATTTTTAATCTAAGTAGTTAGAAGTGCAAAGTACACTACTTGCATCTATGGGCAACAAACCTAAAAATTCCCATGAGGAAAACTGTTTCTTAAGGTGTGTTTGATTTTGATTAAAATCCGATTTTTAGTAAAAGTTGATAAAAGTTGATGGAATATGTGGTTGAAAAGTTGTAAAAGGTTGTTGGTCGTATCTAATGTGTGATTAAAATTAATTGTTGATTTGACTTCAGCTTTTTATCAAAATTTTAATTGAAATCAAAAGGGCCCTTAATTTTTCAATGTATAAAGAAGAAAATCTCAAAAGGATACTGGGCTAGAAATGACTATTTTTTGTTCTGTTCAATAAATCTCAAATTTCAAAGCACTGTAGCGAAAGATAATTTAAAATACCTTATAACTCCTCATGGAAATTCATTAAAAAGCACATCAAGCAATTAGAAAAACTTAACACAAAGGCTCAATGATAGATTCCTCAACCCAAATAAGTAGAAAAAAATAGATCATAGCACTTTAATCTATCCAATCCCACCTTTACAACTGCAAACTTCCAACAGAATACAAAAACAACATAAATAAAGATAGAGGTAGTACCTTGAAGAGAAAGGGGAGATTGAGGCCCCACTTCTCCAAAACTTTGTCACCAAGAACACTAGGGTTTTGCTCAATCCAGTCCTTCAAACTCACCAAACCATAATGATTACTGTGATCGTCATCATTCTCTTTCTTTAGACCCCCATTACCATTCCGTAAAACCCCATTCTCCTTGTGGCCCACGGAGACAGTGTAGGAGGGCCCAGAGTCGTGGGTCCCCATCCAGAACTCCGCGTAGGGCTTATCATCTTGAGTTTCCCCCCCGCTGTTCTCTCCGTACAGTCTCGCCACACCCGATTCCTTCCCAATCTTCCCCCAATCGTAGTTCTTGACTGAACATTTTAGTCTAACGACCCCTCTATTCTCAGCCTTCATCGGAATGAAATGCTGGAACCCAATTGTCTATAAACAAAAAGGCACAAAAACCCGGCAAGAATTCAACAAAAGAAGAGAAGTAACACAGAGTGGATTCGAGTTGGTGCCCATTTGAAAAAAATTGCAGATGGGACTTCCCCTTTTGAAGGCAAAGATCGAGAGGGAACGTAAGAGAGAGAAATTGAAAGGGAATTGCGGAGGAATGACGCACGTATTGATTCGAAGCGGTGGGGCGGTGGGGTTCGTCGTCAGTTGCTAAAGTTAGCAACTGGGAAGTTGACAGATTTTGGTCCACAATCCAAGGCAATCCCCATTGATGCATTTTTACCTACATAATTTGTGGATCGACATCACTCATTTTACCTAAATATACCTTCAATTATATTCACGTGCTTTTATTTGTGGCACAACATATTAATTGCATATAATATCTTCAATTTTTATTAATTGTAATATTTGTGTCCTCAACTTTTTTTTTCTCGCAATTTATCTTCAATCTTTCATTAATTAGCACATCTTGTTTTTAGTACCAGTTTTCATCCAAAAAGTCTGTTTAGAGAACGTAAAATGACTAATTTTTCTATCATACTTTAAAATAATAATAATAAATTACAAAAGTGCGATAAAATATTTTTCTCTCATTTTAAAACACGTAATATAGAATATTTTGACAAAAATCATTATCAAGGAACAGATGTACTAATTAATAGAAAGTTGAAGATAAGAATTCGATGAAAAAAGTCAGAAATAAGTACTATAATGAATAAAGACCGATGACTTTAAATTTAATTAAACATATAGTGCTTGCTTGGTTTTTCATCATGTCCCATGCTTCTTGTGATGGTCATTGATGTTGTTCCCACAACATGTTACTTGTCTACTACATTTTTTAATCATGAAAACACAAATCTTAGTCCAATTTAAATTTAATAATTCGTGACATTTTTAAAAATAATTTTTTTAATTCTAATTTTGAATATCCTAAGTTACTCTCCCATAAATTAGAATGAATTTTCAAATATTTGCTCTTACAAAAGCAACTATTTTTAATTGCACAGTGAACCTACTTAAATCTGCATTATTTTTTACCAAATTTTGAATCGAAAGTTTAATTAAAAAATGTAAGAATTTTTGTTCTTTCTGTATGGAAGGCCTTATTTATAATATTACTTTGTGACCACTCAACCAAATGTTATGGGTTTCTAAAAGTTGTAGTGTATTGACAAAAAAGAAAAAAGAAAAAAAAGTAGAATTAATTACATGAAAAGTTGTGTTAATTAATCGTGGAAGATTCTTTTAGCAAAAGAACATTCTTCTTGGCCAAAAGGCATATTGCTTAGGTCATTGATTAAATGAATGGTAAGTTAGACAGCTAATTGATATTTTTGATCATTGAGATTGAAACTTAATAATTATTTAAAGATTCAAATAAAAAAAATTATGAAGTATATTCAATTTAATGTGAGTCGAACCCAATTGGTACACACTTATTGTGTGCCTTGCCAAGCTTACAATTATGCAAAGTTTCTACTTTGCACAAAACATGAGTGTTCGTTGAGATCCAAATTAATAAATTCATCGTATTTATTTTAACAATTTAATTTAATTATTTTATAAAGAGGAAAATAAGACAGAATATTACATTAGTAGTTTATGGTCCAAATGTAGCTTCATTCATAGTAATTAAAAAAAAAAATGAGTTGAAGATGAATTTACAAGTAAACATTGAAGAAATGGATTTTTGGAGGTGATGAAACTTTGAAAACAAGGTAGCTGCTGTCACAATTAGTTGGCAAAGGTTGCAATGAAAGTGACTTTAGTGTGGATGTTCATTGAGCATCCCAATAGACAACTTCAACAGTTAATTTCTCAAATGATTATTGCAGTTTGTGTTAAATTTTAAGTTACTCCCTAAAAAAATTATGATCTGTTTAATAATCGAAGTTATTTAATGTTACATGCATAGTCACATAGTTAGTGAAAGAAACATTCAATTTTATGCGCACCAATTATATACCAAGACTATAAGTATTTTCGATTTAAAATATGCGCATAATTCTTTTTTACAAGTTCAAAATTTCATATTTGTTATTGCTTTTACTATGAGTGAGTGACTAAAGGTTAAGAATTATATGCTTTTGTGAAAAAATTATCTTCTTATCTTTCAAAATCCAACACCTCCTAATCTTCTAAGCGCCCACCCATCGCCGTCTTCCCCCACCCTTGACGACTTCGCCTTCGTGTTTCACAATCAACACCATCAACTCAACATTCTTTTACAACTGCTTTTGCAATTATGGAAAAGTCCTTTAATCCTATTGCAATATGTGAAGTTCTTATTTGGTTATTCTTTTTGAAATCTTTTTGTTTTAATGTTTTTTTTTTCGTAATTTAAGATATTATTGAATATTTTGATAGCATTTAATGAAGATAGATGTAAGGGATGAATTTTTCCTTAGAAGATTCAAAGTTTATATTATTGAGCCTCATTTCTTCTCCTCATATGGCGAAGAAAATCCAAGCCATTTTTTCTTGTTAATCTCAATATCTACTAATACTTTTGTGATTTTTAAAAGGAAAATTCGCACCTACGGTCCCCAAACTTTACCTTTTCTTGCACTTAGGAATTTTTTGCACAAATGGTCCCTATCATTTGCCTATATTACAAGTTGAGGACCTATCCTTCTATTTTTTGCAATGACATCCCTATTTCAACTTTTCATGGCGCAAATGGTTCTTTCCGTCTGTTTTCGTTTATTTTCCCTGTCAAAGGTGTGCGTGCAGTGCACGTGACTTATTTCACAAGGATAATTCTGTCTTTGTACTATTTTGGGCATAAAAAATAAATAAAAAATTGTAACAGAGGTCCCAAACTATGTCACAAGGGTAATTTCGTCTTTGTACTATTCTGTGTTCCTCAATCTTCACGAACTATGGCTGATAAGCTTTGTGGGAATCCTGAATGATATTTGCTTTTGGGTCTGAAAACTGGAAGGTGCATACCATAGATGAACTGTAAGTCAAAGAATTGATGTGGGCTTTGATGTAAAACCCCACCAGCACATGAAGAAATAGCAGTAGTTGGGCTTTTGTTGCCTTCATTCAAGATTGCACTTGAATCAGTACTATCAGAGGATCCATTTTTGAAATCAGTAAAAACTGATGCAGAAATTACCCCATTGGTACCATTCAGATCCTCCGAGTAAAGATCAGTGGCATCTTTATCACATTTAATCAGAGAACTCACTTTGGTAAATGTAAGAATGGAAAGAAAAAGCAGAAAACAACAAACTTTCCCATAGGATCAAAACTTTTATATCATCTCTGAAATTGGGGCCCTAAAGTACAAGATGCCCAAGTAGATATATATGGAGTTGTAGATGAGAAGAATAACTTTTTGGAAAAAGAATGTAAAATTTTATTTAAGAAAACACAAAAGAAACATCTTATGAGAATTCACAATTTTGACAAGGACCCCTCTGAGAATTGATGTGGATTTTTAAAATTATTTTCTTTCTTTTTTCTCTTAAGTTTGAGACCTCTTATGCACATTTTTATTTATTTTTTATGCCTAAAATAGTACAAAGACAAAATTACCCTTGTGAAATAAGTCATGTGCACAGCATGCACACATTTAACAACAAAAATGAATGGAACAAATGGAAATGACCATTTGCATCATGAAAAGTTGAAATAGAGATGTCACTGCCAAAAATAGAAGGATAGATCCTCAACCCGCAACATAGGCAAATGATAGGGACCATTTGTGCGAAAAAGCCCTTGCACTTGGGTCCTCATTCTTTATTTTTTGGCAAATGTATCATAATTATTACATCTCACGACGAGTGGAAGAAAACCGTCTAAGACTTGGTTTGGTATTACTGTGCTTTTAAGATAATTAACTTTTGTTGTGTTGCAGAAAGAATTATTTATGGAAAGAATTAGATAAGTGTTTGATAAACTCTTGTTTCATAATTGTTGTATGTTTCAAAATCAGTATTTAAGCGTTTGGTAAACAAAAGTGATTTATTGCTATGATTGTATAAAATTACTAAAATAGACATTGACTATAATAATATTATTTTGTATTATTATTATTATCATGAGTAGTATTGTAAAACTTATTTATACTTCTATAACAATATATAATATTATCAAATATTTTTTCAGACAATACATTTACCATAATTATTTTAAAATAAAATAATATATATCTATTAAATAATAAAATTTTAAAACATTAAAAAATAAAAATCATATTAATATTTTACAAAAATCATTTAAATTTAAATTTAAATTATTTGTGGAGATGCATTATAATTAGAATACTAATAAATATGTGACATAAAAAGAACTACTTTAATTAATTAATGTCAAAATTGGTATTTTAATAATAAATAGATAGATAGAAAAGCTAAAAGCTACCATTTTGCTGCTCTTAAAAATCTGCTAGCAGATGTTACAGATTATTTTAGAATCACTTTTTAAAAATTTACCAAACACGTAAAACAATTGTTTGACAATCAGAAGTTGGGCTCCAAAATCAATTACAAACATACCCCCAAGATTCCATCAAATTCTCACTTGCAATGCACGTGGCCCATTCAGATGAGGGGTAATGTAAGGGTGGCAATAGTACTGAATGGCCGGGTAACCCGACCATTCTTTCAAAATAGCTGTTGACCCATTTTAACTTGTAAATTACCAAATATAACCATGTCTTATATTCCATATTATCTTCCCCGCTTATTACATTTCAAATACTTTCAAATTCAACCCATTTCATCTGCTGAAAAAGAGATTTTCAACTTAGAATCTAATTCATTTCAAGGTTAGATTTTAACCCATTTCATCTATGTAAGAAATTTCATTTCAAGGTAAAAATTCATTTGTCTCTATTTTCTTCTTTTAATTCACGGTAGAAATTGTGTATTTTATAGTATAAATCATGAAAATATATATACATCTGAGTATGAATTGTGATTTTTGCTTTAAGTTTCTATAAATTTGAGTTCATTTAAAGTAGGTTAATTGAAAAATCAATTAAAAATATGTAAATTCGCGTTAACAGTCTCATGGTAGTCTGTCAGACCACAAGTCTGTTAAGGCCAAAATTAGCCTGTGGTCTGTTAATGCTCTGTTAACATACTATTTGTTAAAAGTTGGTCTGTTAATAGTAGTTATCAAGTAAGAGTATTTAATTTTTTTTTTTTTTACGTAAAAGAGGCAATTTCAACTTATTTGATATAATTTAGGTGCTTTTGCGATTCGAGGTTTGAGATGGCTTTTTAGCCAAAGCGGCCAATGTAAGGTCGCCCAAACTATCGCTTCTTTTATACTTTTTCCTTTGGACTCTAGGTTTCAAACCATTCAAAAAAAAAAAAAAATCACAAATTTCACAACTGCAATAACTAAATCCAATGATAACCATGTAAAACTTAAAGAATCCTTTCACGATTGCAACTTTCGGAGAACATTGTGAAAGATGTTGAAGGATTTTTTTTTGGGTTTATAGCTTTTTGAAAAGCCCATTCGAAATGCTTCTCCTAATAGACAATGTTGTTTCAAAATACGGTATTTGATGTTGTATTTATCTTTATTTGCTACATTTTTTTTTATTTAATGTCCATTTATTCTAGTTTTACTAATTTAACTTTTTGCAGAAGTGGACTCAGTGTTCTTCACAATCAAAGTTCACCACGCAGGGAGATGATTTTATAAAATGTCAAATACAACATAAAAAGGAGGTATGGTTGCTTACCTGGATTATATTGGAATATTTTCTCAAAACTTGTCAGAAACAAAAGATGCACCAATTGTTGAAAAGGAAAAGATATGATATAATTTGATATTATATTATATTTGGTGACTAAAATTGAACAAGTTTCCAAATCTTGGACACCTTGATAAGCGAAACTTAGAAAAAAAATTAGGTCATACTTAACTCTAAATTGACGTAGTTTATTCTCTTTTGTAAACGTGACTTGAGGATTTTTTAAGAGAAAAATTGTAAGCCTAGCATCCTAGTTGTTTTTATTGTTCTCTTTGTGGGTTGTACAAAGAGTAGAAATTGGTGGGTGCAGTAAAGTTTAGGATATTTTTTTTTTTTTTGAGATACTTGAGGATTTGGGTGAGTGAAATCTATATGATTGTAACAATTTTTCATATAGTGAAAAGTTTTGACGGTCCGTAAATCTCTCTATCTTTTATATTTTTTGTCTCGTTATTTTTCTCTGAACAAGGATCATATGGGCAATAAATGAATTGGTCATATCAGAGCGTTAGGTCGTTCAAAGTGTTGGCGTACAGAGAAGTTATGTCTATCAAATATGATGTAGAGAAATTAGACAGAATAATTAATTTTGACTTGTGGCAAGTATAAGTCAATGATGTGTTGATTCAATCTGGACTACCCAAGGCTTTGAAAAGAAAATCAACCCTATTTCCGACAAAAATACTGAAAAATCTGGTCACGTGAGAAAAAATTGTCCAAAAAGTCGAGCAGGCTCAGTTAACTGCTCGATATCAAATATGGACAATATGTCTCTCTTTATGGGAGACGATTATGTCGCTTGAGTAAATATTTATATAATCATGGCATGCGCTATTTGCCATGATAGAGAATGTATTACTACCAACGGGTCCACATGTTTGCACACGGGTATTGACTTGATATTAATACAAATTGTGTGGTGGAATTGATGTCGATGGCTGATAAACTTCTAAGTAAGTCAAACAAGGGAGTTGTACCACAATATTTCAGCAAATTTATTCGACATGAGTCGATGAAATTATTAGAATTTGTTAATTCTAAGTTATTATACTTATATGATGGAGTATGTTAATTCTCTGTTTGAGAATTGAGATTGTCAAAGTTAACTAGTTTTTTTTTAAGTATCGAGATGAAGAGCTGTTGAAGAGATGATTAAGTTTTGACTCGTTTTTTGTCAAGGATCAAAACTTGCCAAACTTAAAAGATGCACCAATTGTTGAAAAGTAAAAGATATGATATGATTTGATATGATATGATATTGTATTGTATTATATTATATTTGGTGACTAAAATTGAACAAGTTTCTAAATTTTGACAGGCAAAATTTGGAAGAAAATTAGGTCATACGTTAACAATAAAATGACGTGGTTTATTCTCTTTTGTAGATGTGCCTTGAGGATTTTTTGAGAGAAAAATTGTAAGCCTAGCATCCTAGTTGTTTTTCTTATTCTCTTTGTGAGTTGTACAAAGAGTAGAAATTGGTGGGTGCAGTAAAGCTTAGGATATTATTTTTCTTGAGATACTTGGAAATTTAGGAGAGTGAAATCTATATAATTGTAATAATTTTTCATATAGTGAAAAACTTTAACTGTCCGTAAATCTCTTTATCTTTTATATTTTTTGTCTCGTTATTTTTCTTTGAACAAAGATTTTGTGGACAATAAAAGAATTGGTCATAATTCCCAACAGATTACACTGAAAAGTATATATTAGATTCAGCTGTTCGTATTTTGGAGAATTCTTTGCCAATGGGGTACAAATATAAGAGACGTAATGTGTTGTTGACATATGGATTAATTAACATATGTAATGATCATGATGTTGTGTGTATGTTGGAAAGGAAACTCTAAGATTGCTGAAATATATCTAGTGCTCTCTGTTCTAATTCTACATTTGCCACATGATTACTCAATCAACGTTTTCCCGTAACTAAAACAAATTCTGAAATAAATTATGAGCAAGCCCTTAAGCGTTGAGTTGTAATCATTGATCTGAAGATGGGGGTTGAACTTGAGAGGACAAGAAATGATGGAGAACATAGGGTAGAAACAGAAAGATTGATGTATGTAGAGATATATGATGCAGACCAAGGTCAGCAAAATGTTGAACACCAAGACTGGGTAGACATGACAGAAAAGGAATGGGATGAATTTATGCTACATGAATGGGGTGACCAAGTTTAGGGGTTGGGGTAAATCCGCAAATGTAAACCAAGAGAATGTTCAAATTTTTGGCGAAGAGGTTGGAAACTCAAGCAATGCACATCATGGCTCAAGTGAAGTTTATGACAATCATTTTGAATTTGAATTATCAAATCATGATAATAATGAGTTTGAAGAATTAGATTTTGAACACGTTGGACAACAAGATGGGGTTTGAAACCATTTTGAGTTTGTCTTTGAACTTTATCTTCAAAGAGGCAATGAGACACACTAACTTGACTCAGATGATCTGCAAAGTATTGATAGTGAAGATGAATTTGATGTCCAATCAAGAAATAGAGTGCAACAATTCAATAGAGAATCTGGACATGAATGAAGTCAAATTCACATTAGGTAAACTTTTAAAACTTTGCATGTCATTTATTCTCCATTTGAGCATCAATATTAATAAAACTTTTACTATGATTGCAGATGTGGAATTTGAATCTATTGAGTTATTGAGGCAAGCTATCACTGAATATTCAATTCAGAAAAGCAGAGACATTCGTTACAAAAATAACAATAGGAAAAGGCTTAGAGCTGTTTGCAGAGATCCATGTCCTTCGCTGCTCTATGCAAAGGTTCATTATGATAAACAGACTTTAAGAATTAACCATTTGAAAGATGAACATACATACTCTATGGTGTTAAAAAATGGGAGGATTAATTCTAACTATTTGTCAAAGAAGTATGTCCCATCTTTCAGAGCACATGAGAATTGGACAATGATGGGATTTGTAGATCAAGCCAAAGAAGATTGCACGATGACTGTGTCTTACTCACAATTTTAGTATTTTACAGAACAAGAAGGAAGTGTTTTGATATGATAAGGAGAACATGCAAGGAACAATTCAATCTGTTGAATGATTATTGTGAAGAGTTGAGGAAGTGTAATGAAGAAAATTCAGTGGTTTTGGTGAAAGACGGTGGGAATTTTAAGAGGGTATACATATGTCTTAATGCTTGAAAGCAGGGTTCCAAGGAAGGATGTAGAACGATTGTTAGGTTAGATGGTTGTTTTTTGAAGGATGAGTATGGAAGACAACTTTTGACAGCAGTTGAAGTTGATGGGGACAATGCAATGTTCTCCATTGCATATGCTATTGTGGAGGCAGAAAATATGGACAGTTGGATGTGGTTTTTGGATTATCTTTTAGATGACATATACCAGGCAGGCCCTTATGGCTGGACTTTCATAAGCGACAAGCAAAAATGGTTAGTGGATGCATTAAATACAACAAGAGATGGATAAAAACACCGTTTTTGTGTCCACCACTTATATAGCAACTTCAAATTGTTTTATAAAGGACTGGCCTTAAAAGACAGGCTATGGACAGCCGCAAGGGCAACAACAAAGGCTCAATGGAAGATAGAAATGGATTAAATGAGGGCAGAAAATGAAGATGCATATGAGTGGCTGATGGCAAAACCTGCTAACCAATAGAGTAAGTCAAATTTTTGTGATCTATCCAAGTATGACAGGTTGCTTAATAATCTTTGAGAATCATTCAAAGCGGCCATTCTTCGAGCAAGGGACAACCCAATTATTACCTTGCTAGAACACATTAGGTGTCAATTAATGACTAGGATGGTTGTGAAGAGACAGTTTGTTGAGAAATGGAATAATCCTGTTGGTCCATGGATATTTAAGATATTGGAAAACACTCACAAATATTCAAGACTACGTGATCCAAGATTGGCCGGAGCAATGCAATTCCAAGTACAACATACTAGATCATAAACATAACATGATGTTGATTTGAATAAGACGACTTTTACTTGTTGAAGATTCCAACTTACGGGTTTACCTTGTGCTCATACGGTTGCTTGCATAACTAATAGGCAGTTAGACATGTACAAATATTGGGATGATTGCTATAACAGAGAGACATACATAAAAGCGTATGCCTATATCATTGAGCCCATGGCTCGACCAGAAAATTGGGATGATAAGGGGCACCATCAAATGGACCTCATACATACAACAAAAGATCTGGGAGGCCCAAAAATGTGAGGAGAATGGAGGGTGATGAAGCACCTACAAATGTCGCAAAGTCTAGAAGGTTTGGAAAGACTAACAACTGCACATTATGTGGACAGAAAGGCCTTAACAAACGATCATGTAAAGTGAAGGGCCAAAATAGTGGTCCGCAGCCTGAACCTCCAAGTGCATTGTAGGATTCAAGTGCTTGAAAAAGCTTCTAGGGCTAAACTTTATTTTTGTCCAGATTTTTGTTTTCGCAGCAATCCACTTAATCTTTGTCCATGCTTCTGTTTTTTGTCAAAGGTTTAATTTTTGTCATGTTACTTAGTTTTGGTCAGTTCTTATTGGGAAAATGATTTGCTTTTGTGCACAATGTTGTTGGGAACACAGGTTATTTAATATTTTGTCACTGTATTTTGTAATAGTCACTTTTTTGTTATTTAGTTATCAATACAAGACAAGTTTTGCTGGTTGCTAAACAACTTTTTCTTAGTTTTGCTAGTAATGTGTTATATGGAATGGTACCACATGTTCTTAATTGTTGTATTTTTTAGTGGTAATTTTGTTGGACTATTTTAATTTAGCAAAAAAATTGCTAAAACTATGAAAAGAAACTTAATCATTATGAAAAACTATCCTAAGTGTGTTAGTTTCTTAATAACTTTGTTCACTTGAAAAGACTTAAGTACTTATTTTTCTCTTTGATCTTTCACTAATTTTTTTGAGCTTGAAGTAAACCTATGATTCTTTCTCCCTTAATTCCTTATTTAATCTTGCCTTCACTTTTTGAGGAAAACAAATATGTCTATTATGTATATACTAATTTACCTCATGGGTAGACCAAAATACCCTCTTTTGAATGGGTAACGTGCATTGCAAGTGAGGATTTGACAGAATCTTGGATGGTTTCCTTCCATTCCTCTTGAAGTGCAGCAATTATGATAGTTTGGGGACCTATCTGCCAAAAAATAAAGAATGGGGGACCCAAGTGCGAGAAAATGTAAAGTTTGGAAACTGTAGGTGCGAATTTCCCTTTTTAAAACTATTATTTCAAATATGGCGGTGTGGTGTGGTTGGAGTTTAAGAGGTGGTAGGTGAGGATCAGGCAGCAACGGTGGTGAATCTGATCTTTAGATTTTAGATATGTGTGATGTTGATCACGAATGGTGGTGGTTCTGTGTTTGGTGGTTTGCTTGCAGGTGTTGGTGTTGAATCTGGACCAAGAATGTGATAGTGGTTGAACATGGATCTAGATTGTGAATTAGTAGAGGTGTAATGGTGGTGGGTGACGTGGTGGTAAATTTGGATGGATGGTGTAGTGACCAAGTGATTAGGAACATATTGTGTTACTCGTATTTTGGGTTGGTAAGATAATATGTTACCATATGTTACTCGTGTTGTGTTAGTAATATAATGACAGCAAGTGGTGGAGGGGTTGTGGTGGTAGACATCAACGATTGGCTGTGTTTTGGGTAGTTATTGGCTTTGGGTAGGGTCATGGTTTGGGAGCTCAATTTCGAGCGTGATGATGGTGGCGAAAATATTGTTCCCCTTTTTTTTATTATAAAAATACTATTTTTAAATTATATTACATTTGTTACAAAAAAAATGTGTGTTATATTTGTTACGCATATTTCGCCGCCACTTTTTGTTACATTTGTTACATAAAATGTATGTTACATTTGTTACGCACATTTCATTGCCTATTTCTACCACCGCCACCATACCACTTGTAACAAACTAGAAGTAGTGTTATGTTGCCGTCACCGCCGCTGCCACCACCTCTACCACTGAGGCCCGCCATAAACCACCACATGCCTCCACCATAAATCACTACTTTTACCATAAACCACTACCACCACCGACCACAAACCACTACAAAATCAATCACTGTCTACCACAAACCACCACAAAACCAGTTACCTCTTGCCATCACATCACCACCACCATTTCATCTCAAAGCACTACCACATTTACCATTACCACCACTAGACCTGCAACAACCTTTGTAACACCACAAAACCTGACAAACCCACCAGAAAACAAGTGGCATCCACAATCAACAACACCACTACCACCACCATCTACGTCGCTCACCATCATCGCTACCATCATATCTGCATTCCTATGCTCCCCACCACTACCACCATCTACGTCACTCACCATCATCGCTACCATCAGATCTGCATTATTATGTTCTCCACCACCAACATCGACCACTACTACCACAGACATCTGAAACTGGATCTAGTTTCAGATTTGAAACCAGATCATAATAGAAGATGGAATGTGGAAAGAAAGATGGGAGAAGTTATGACTGATCGAGATCTGAAGATGGAACTCCATTGTTCTATTGTGCTTTTAATTATTTGACCCAATTGTTTTTTAATGGGTCCATGAGAAAATAATAGTTTTGAGTCTAAGTGAAATTTCTATTAAATCTAAAAATCGAGCTTGCAATTATTAGTTCCAAAGAATTTATAATAAGTTATAATTGGTTTTCAATTGGGGTTGCTGCTTTTTCTGGTACGTAGACTGAATATATTTACACACGATCAGAGAACATATATACGCTAAAAAGAAATTAAAAGAAGGAAGAAAAAGTTATTTGACAAGAAAAATTTGGACACAAATTTTTGGGCACAAATTTTTGGGCTTTCTTCTTCAACACTTCTATTCTACTATTGATTGTTTGATGATGTATTTATCTCTTTTATTAGCTTAATATTTTTGGAGTTCCATCTATGATGTGTATTGTAGCGAGCCAATAATGTGTTGTTGATGTGGTGTGTTGGATTACTTCTTGATTTATAGCATAAATTTAGAGAAGAAATATTGTAATATTCATTTGGTTGATAGTGGATTTTTGTTGGTTTGCCCTGTCGATTTTTTCTTTATCAAATGGTTTTAAAGAATAATTTTGCTGTTGTTTAGCTTGATTCATTATTTCGGTATTTATATTGCTTGCATTAAAATATTAGTTGAGTTAATAACTTTCATTTTAATTGCACGGTGAAAGGGAAAAAATACATTGTTGCATTGTACACCTAGTTTTTCCTAACACGTTCTTCATTCGGCAAACTTTGTAGTGGTTGTGGATGAATAAAATGAAACCAAATGCGAAATTGAAGACGGAGAGACGGTGGTGGCAAAAGAAGATGTCGGTGGTGGCAGAGATGGTGGTGGCGATTTCAGTGGTGTTTGGGTTGGTGGGTATAAATTGGACTTGGGGTTCTTTTGATTGGTAGAGGTGATGGTTTTGTAGGTTTGGATGGGTGGAGTATGTTTAGTGATGGTGGGTGGTGATCGAATTGAGTAGAATTTTTATGTTTTCAAAATAGGGTAATTAGCACAAAACGTCCATACCTATTGAAGTTATTGTGCAAACCGCTAATATCTTCTAAATTTTGACATTTTCACCCTCACCTACTCTATTTCTTGAGCAAAACGTCCTTCCGTCTAAAAAGCTGCCGTTATCTCACATGACCAACACAACTCGTAATACAACGTAAGGGTAAATTAGTCCAGCAATATTTTTCATCCATCCTCCCGCCTTAATGTTCAAAGTCATTAACGGTTGTGCACATTTATGTATAAGATAGGGAAAAGAGACCATTTTCCAGTCAAACATAATGGCAAATCGATGGTGCAGATGTGGAATCCAAATTGAGATGTGAAGACTTCGTGGATGCAAGCAAATCCTGGAAGACGTTTCTTTACATGTCAACGTTGTCGGGTTAGTAATCGTAAGCTCAAAATGTGCAATTATATGTTGTAGTTTTTTTGTTTTGAAATGGTTGATTCTTACAGAAAAATAGAGGTTGTGGCTATTTCGCCTGGTGCGACCCACCCATGTGTCTAAGATCTATAGATATAATATCTGGACTACTTAGATCCAGGAATGAATGTGAACAACAAGTGCTCCATTTGCAAAATGAGAAGAGGACGTGCTATGTTTAGAGCTGGTTTTTCAGTTTTCTTTCTGGGCTTGTAGTGATGTGGGTACTCATGTAAGAATGCTGTTGTAATATTGCCTAAATTAGAATCTTGGTTCAGTGGTGTAGAACACAGTGGTGGGATTGATGTACTGCTGTGCATCGTTAATTCTGATGTGTAATTGTCGTTGCAGAAAACATTCCTACCTTTGTATACCAATGTGCATAACGTCCCTACCAATTTTTAAATTTGTGGTGAACATCTTTACCTAATTGTATTATCAATTGTCAAAGTCCTTGCTTACAACAACTTATCAGGAAAACAATAGCAATCCTAATTAGTACGAACATCAATCCATGATCATGAAATCTCGTTTCTTTAGCGAGCATTAAATATGATTCATTGTCAAAATACTTTCATTGTCGAGATACATCATTGTCGACACAAACAATAAAAAGCAGCCCCGTAAATATTCAAAACCAACAACTGTGCAAAATGTTAGCAACAAAAAAAATTTCAGATTTGTCTTATGCTAATTTGGCGCTAGTGATGGTGCCCATTTGCATCTCCTCTTGTTGTGGCCACGTTCACCATACTTTGTACATGTCATCACCAGCCCGGTTCATCTTCTTAGAACTTTCCTATCGCCTAAATTGCTCTCTGCACATGTTGTATTCTGTGAAGACTTTCTTCCACTATTTGCTTGGCTTGATTATTTATCTCCATTGGCCTAATTTCTTTTGGACTTTTTAGGCCTTCCAGCCTTTTTTGTGTACACGGGTGGAGTGAGAGAGTTGAGACCGGGGTTAGGCCATGACTTGGGCCCCGTTATGGGAGAAATTGATGGCGTATATGTCCTCATGTATGCCTTTTTCTTGTAGATGTAGTCCACGTAATCTATGACCGTTAGGCCCTTCGAAACTACAGACGCAATGACATGGCAACAAGGATCCCAGTTAACTGATGACACGTACAAGTATTTGCTTTCAGGTCAATGGCAAGGAGTGCATCTCCATCCTCGCTTGTCTATTGTTTTTCTCAAGAATCTTTTAGATTCGAGGACCTACTTCTGCTGTCCACTTATCATATGCCTCACTCCTTACAACGATTATTTTCATCAAATACACCATGATTTCCTCTAGCCTTGTCAAGATGGGTTTCTCTCTTACATTCACAATCGTGTTGTTGAATGATTCACATAGGTTTTTGAGGAACATATAGCAGTTGGTCGACTCTCTGAAATGAGATTTGGTCCAATGAGAAACAAGTTTGGATTCTAGCCATCCATACGCTGCTGGCTCTATATCCAACATCTTTTGCATATGTTCAAGCCACTGTGTCTCAGTCGTAGCTCTAGTAACATCCCAAAGACAGTTCTTCAAAGCCATTTTCTTATGAGTTGCACTGAAATTGTTGTAAAGATGTCTCACACAAGTTCTATGTTTTGAATGCTTGAATAATGACTCAATTGCACTGACCAAGCCTTTTTGTTTGTCAGAAATGAAGGTCCAACCATGGCTCTTATTCATGTGCAAATTATCCTTCAACAATCCCAAAAACCATCTCCAATTCTCCCTATTTTCAGCTTCAACAAATGCATATGCAAGTGGATACATCCCATTGTTTCCATCTATCCCAACTGCAGTTAACAGCTGCCCACCATGCTCTGTTTTCAGAAAACATCCATCTAGACAAATTACCCTTCTACAACCTCGAAGAAAACCATCTTTCAATGGTCCAAGGTAAATGTAAATCCGCTTGAACTCTCCAGCATGCCCCTCAACCTGAGCAGTAGTCCCATCAATTGTTCTCTTTAACTCTTCACAGTTATCCCACAATATTTTCTAATGATCCACAACACTTACTCTAATCTTTTCTAGGGCCTTCTCCTTTGCTCTGTATACTTGCCAACTTGAGATGTCACCCAAACCATCTATTTTCACCCTTTCCATGAATGTGCTGACTGCAATGTTTGGTTCAGATCTTCAATCGAATAAATACCTCTCAGCCAAATATGTGGAGCTAACTCTAAAGTTCTTGTACACCATAGCACAAGTATGTGCTTTGGTGTAAGTTTTGATGACAAAACTTGTCTTCTTATAATCTTTAGTCGCATACAAAACCCATGGACAGTCTCCCTTGCATATTACTCGTAGTCTGTCAGCGTCATCCTTCTTGTACTTAATCTCCCTATTATTTTTGATCGAGTGTGCAGTGATAGTAGATTTAAGCACAGCTTTGGACTCAAATGTCATACCTACACAATTAAAATAGGACACAATCAGTTCAGTGTAGGGACATGTGTAGAAATGTAATCCAAAGATATGGATGATTGTCGCAAAATTATGTCAATGATAAGGTTGTTTTTTGCCAAAGTGTCAGAAAGGTAAGGACGTTTTACGTAGACATATGCAAAAGGTAGGGGTGTTTTACGCAACTTACCAATTCTGAAGGTTGAGTCTTCCAAATCTGTCTGTGGGTTGAAAGCATCAAGTCTAGATCTTTTCCTTGAACTTGTTTATACACCATCTTCACTGTCAACACTTTGTAACTCATTGGAGTCCCCAAAGTCGGTATCCGAATCCCTAGGTTGTTGCCCATTTGTTGTACCAAACTCAAAATCAAAATTTATTGTACAATTGTCATCTTCAGTAGTGCCTTCATGCGCTTCTTCCATTTCGTAGTCTAACTCAACCAACAAACCTCCCTCTTCAACTGCTCTTTCTTCATCATCATGGGTCTCCACCTCCACCTCTTCTTCTTCAACACTAATATGTCCATCATATCGATCTTCTACCACATGCCCTTCCAGATTGGATTCGTCATCAGCTTGACCATCATTTGTTGCAGGTTGTAACCCTATAGACTTTCCATACCGGGACCACAAATCTTCAATAGTATCATTTAAAAATTGGTCAGCCCAAACAGATTCAGGGTCACTCTCATTGTGTTCTTCAATAAAGGGTGCATAACATCCTTCAAATGCTTCAGATTCGCTTGTTGCTTGTTCATCAACTGTGGCAGGAACTCCCTCATTTAGAACGAGTGGTGGTGCAAGAGATTGTACTGCACGTACAATATAAACATCAACCACCATACTTCTACCCCTGTCTCTAAGCATTTGCCTAACATCATCTTCACTCTCTAATCTCATCAACCCCTACCCCATACTCATTCTTGGCTTTCTATAATAAAAATCCAACAACACGTCTGTACTTAGTAACCGTAAAAACAATGTTAAATTGTCTCTTGTGAACCATGCAAGATAGAGGAAATAAAAAAAAAAAAAATAGCACTACTCCTCCTTCGTATGCCACATTGTTTGGCTTATCATAAAATATGCCTCCATGATGGACTTCAATTGTAAAATAGTTTGTATTGTTGCCTGTAGACACACAGATTTGGCCAATGAAAAACCTAAGTAGTAAATATGCCAAAAACACATTTTCAACTCAGTTTACACACTGATAAACACAAATCATTGTACAGAATGATAAACACAAATCACAATCAGTCTGATGACAATCAAAATTCATGTGCAAAAACTTACGGTAAGTGGGTGTATCATTTTCGGGTTGTCAGCAAATTGGAGGTAGCATTTTTTTTGGTAGAAGAAGATTTGATATGATATGTGTAATGTAAACCCATATAATAGAAAAAAAATCCATTATGACAACTGCAATGCAAACCCGCGAAATCCCAAACACTACACACACAACAAAGCCCGGAATTGAAAATGTAATGAATCAAAGATAGGAGATTCGAACTCACCAACCGACTGTTGACGACGGTTTGCACAATGCACGTCCGGAATTAAACGAGTTCGTCGGTGAAATTCTGGGAATAGTTGCGAAACTTCTAGACAAAGGTGCGTCCGTTCATATACTTTGGTTTGAAATAGAGGACAAGTGTAAAATATTGCTTGACTAATTTACCTTTAAGTTGTATTACGAGTCGTGTTGATCAGGTGAGATAGCGACAACTTTTTGGACGAAATGACGTTTTGCGCAAGAAATGAAGTAGGTGATGGTGGAAATGTCAAAATTTAGAAGGTATGGACGATTTGTATAATAACTTCAATAGGCAGAGACATTTTGTGCTAATTGCCCTTTCAAAATAAGTGGAAACTAAATGTAGATGAAATAACATTCTCCATATCTTAATCTTATCTTAATATCTTGATATATATAAAAGAAGGATAGTTGTCAAATTTTTTTGCCAAATTTTTCCTTCAAAACATTCATTAATTAATGATAATAAATAATAATTAGTAAATAAAATACATTAATAAAACCATCCATTTGATTTATATCTATAATAATTAATTAATACTTAACTAACTAACTACACGTTTTGCAATGTAAAATAAAAATAAGTCAATCTCATTTACAATATTAATTATGGGAGAGTACGTTTTGCAATGTCAAATAAATTTAAGTCAACATCTATAATTTCAATAAGTATTTTGTTATATATTTAATTGCCATAGATATTGAGAAGTGCAATCATCTATATATATATATATATAGAAGTGCCGTCAAAATTTATTTTCCCACCCAAATGTAATTTTCTATTTAGAATTTTTTTTTTCAGTTTCCGGAAATGGATTTTTTTAATAGCCATTAAATGTTCATTCCTAATACTACATTTAATTACCGCCTGATTTTTTATTTTTCCAACTGGAGTCCCTCCACCTACCTTCTAATTTAGTTATTATTGCAAAAATTAATTTAGTTTTGTTATCATACAAAAAATTATTATTCAATACATTTTAATTTAATAATATATAATTTAAATATTTAATTAATTAATCTTATCTTTGTTTTGGTAAAAAAAATGCATGAATTTTCTAATATTAATTAAGATTTAAAAGATCGCACTTTCAAGATTATCTTCAAGATTATTATGGAAAACGATCAATGCACATTGAAAGAAAAATAAGTCCAAATCTATATTTTTAAAGTTTTGTTATTATTGCAAAAATTAATTTTCCAATGTATTTTAATTTAATTATCCATATTTTAAATACTTAAATAATTTAATTTAATTTAATTAATTAATCTTATCTTCATTTTGGTCAAAATATGCATGGATTTTTCAATGCTAATTAAGATTTAAGCCATCATATATTAAGTTGCATTTTCAAGATTATTATGGAAAACAATCAATGCAAAGTGAAAGAAAAATAAGTCAAAATTCATATTTTTCAAAGTTTTGTTAATTTTTCAATGCATTTTAAATTTAATTATCTATATTTTAAATACCTAATTAATTAATCTTATCTTCGTTTTGGTCAACGTATGCATGGGTTTAATACTAATTAAGATTTTAGTGTTTGATTTTTTTATAACTAATTAACTTTCATAGATAACCAGTGGCGGAGCCAGACATTTTAAGTTGGGGGGTCCCTATGGGAAGAGCCGGGTAGGGGGAAAGCCCTCACGGGGGTTCGAGGGCAGCACCCCCGATTTTTTTTTTTCTCAAACCATAATTACTTCGCTCATTTTTATAAGAATCTAATTTTTTTTATAAGTTATAGTCTTTAAAAAACTTACAAGTTATTGCAAAAAAATATTCAAGATCTAAAACTAGTAAAACTCTTCTTATTGAAGTTGTCTTCTATAAAATTATCCTCCAAAATAGAAAGATTCAGTTCACAAATAAAATTAAATATTACTCAAGTTCAAAAGAAAAAAAAATCAATTGAACACGATAAGTATTAACAAGCAAAATCCTTTATTAATTTTGTATTATCATTTGAGGAATGAGCCAATCATTTGTAATTTTGTATTATTAATTTTATTAAGCTAATAAGCCCAATTGCGTTACATTAAATTAATAATAGGTGAATAGATTCAATTGTCATCCATTAAATTGATATTATGTCAAAATTAAATTACATATGAAAAAATTAAAAATCCAAAAAAGGTGGGGGTCCAGGTCTCCCCTAAGACACCCCAGCTCCGCCAGTGTAGATAACTATCGAAATTATTTTTTGTGATTATATCTCTCGTACATCGCACGGGTACAACACTAGTGTTTGTATAAAATAGCAAAACCCACGCGTCTTTGCCCCGTTACTACCCAAAACATGTTGTTGAAGCTATTTATGAGTAAGTGAGGGTACCCAAAATATATTGAGGTTCAAGTAGTTGTTATAGATTAGCAACAATCACTGTTTTGCCTTTCGGTGATTGGTTTATGAGCATCAATTACATTTATATCTTTCAAGTTTTGTTTTTTTCAACATCACAATTTCAAGAATAAAGACTTTTCCAAAAATTCAAATTTCCATGCAAGAGTCCAGTTTGACGGTTGAAATATTTATTTTCATCTTTAAATGTTTTAATTTAATGCCTGTTTTGAGACCTTAAATTCTGCCAAAGAAAGTTGAAAAGTGAATACAATGTTCTGATAATCCTATTCCTATGAGTACTGCAGGAATGAACTTGAGTCCTAGGATTTCATTTTCTAATGATCTTTCACAAACAGATTATGTAATTCCAGTAGAAAAATATATTCAATCCAATTCTTCATCCACTGTTGATTTTGATTTTTGTGTGTTCCGTGAAAGCTTTGATCAAGAATCTTCTTTGGCCGATGAGCTTTTCTTGGATGGAAAAATTCTTCCAGTTGAAATCAAGAAAAGATTGGCAGCTCCACCCAAAACAGCGGCTGAGCCTCCAGTTTTGCCTCCACCTCCACCTCCACCACCACCACAACATGATCATAAGATTGATTCTACTCCTAAAAAGAAGAATATTGGGAACTCAGAACAAAAGCAAAACTCCAAGTCATTTTGGCGGTTCAAGCGCAGCACTAGTTTACATTGTGGTGGCAGCTATGGGCAGAGCTTATGCCCTTTGCCACTTCTATCCCGGAGTAATTCAACAGATTCTGCAACCAGTACCAGTTCTAAACGATCCTCAATATCAAAATACAGTTTTAATCTTAAGCAGCAGCAAAAATCTTCATTATTTGGTAATTCGACGAAGCAATCACAATCTGCATCATCTGTTCGCCATCAGAAGCCTCCATTGAAGAAGAATAATCAGGTTTCTTATGGAATTTGTCCAGTTTTGAATGTTCCTACTGCAAGTCTATTTGGTATGGCTTCTATATTTTCTGGTGGCAAGGACAAGAACAAGAGCAAGAAGTGATTTAAATTCTTTGTAATTCTTGAAATAGTGTGAAGGGTTCATTTTATTAGGTTCGTTTGATTTCAATTGAAAAAATTAAAGTCACATTTTACAAATTTTCAACCACACATTTCATCAACTTTTACAAAAATATCTGATTTTAATTAAATTCAAACACACCGTTAATACTGTTTTACATTGTCAATTACAAACATACCAAACATGCCATAATAGTTGTTCACTTCTGCTACTAATGCACCCTTATATTTTTAAATTTTAGTTCTTCTAGATCTGTTTCTTCGAAGACAGATAAGGAATTTCTTATGCGCGCTACTCATGATTTTTTTCATACCATCTTATATTTTACGCTGAGACGAGAACTGAGAGAGATTAAAGAGTACAATTGAAACTTGAAACTGAAACTTGGCTATAAGTTAAACATTTTTAACCCCTCAAATGGCATCAACGAAGTCTAGAATGCTCATTCAACAGCATGTTCTAATATGAAAATGAAGAATCAGAGCCATGTAATGATGCTACTTCAAGTCTTTGTTTTATCTTGGAAAAAAAAAAAGAAATTTCCATTTTAATATGAATACATAAATCCACAAGATTATTCAGTATTTGATACTGAACACCTTAGCCCGGGCCCCGGGGGCCTGTTCTTGGAACTTCTTTTTCAATGAAAGATACCCTTCCAGCAGGCTTGATGATAGTTCAGGTGAGGGTTCCTTTCAAGATTATAGTTGTCAGTAAATTTTAAGTACGTATATTATATCGGGTCTCATTGTGTCACTGTCTACATTTATAGTATTAGCTTCTACTTTCAGGGTATAGAATACTCACTGAATCTGTTGATAACTCGACCCTGATGCCAGACCTTTTGGATTCCTCAAACTCGATATATACCACAAAAGCAGTAGAGAGTCGTTTATTGATATCTTCATCAATATTTCCGGAATTTTGTGCTATATCAACCTTGTTAATACTGGTTTGAAAGGAACAAGCTTGATTATGCAAAAGAGCTCCTTTTCAGTGCTGAATTATTGTTTGCAGATGCAGCTCTGCCTTGTTCAGTCGTAAATAAAGGATTTTCAGTTCAGCAACTTCTCACTCATGATTTGGAAACACTCCTAAGGACCTGTTTGGGAGTTTTTTTTTTTTTTTTCACCGGTTTTGACCGATTTTAGGTGGCACCGTTTATGAAAGGTTGGACAAATCGGTGTTTGTTAGTTTTTTGAACCACCAGTTAAAAACTGCTCAAAACCGGTGTATTGTTATTTGGAGTGTAACCCCAAATTGGTAGTTTTTGGCTGTTTTTCAAAATTTTCTTCCAATTTTACCCTCTCCCGAACAATTATTTTCAAAACTACTCTAAACTTATATTTTTAAAAATAAAAGAACATATTTAAAAGAAACAATGATATGCAAGAATATAAATTTAATTTATAATTTCAATGATATATAGATATATAAAAATTTTAAAATTAATTTTTTTCATATATAGGCTGTAATTTGATTCTTTTAAAAAACTTTTAATAAACTCTCAGCATGAGTTGGACCGTTTTAAAAACTACTAATAAAAACAATTTAAAACCGCTCTTCTCATAAACGTAGTTTAAAAAACTCACTTCCAAGCAAACCCTAAGTGTTCTTTGGATGAACTTTGTTTGGTTTCTTGGTGTTGAGGATAGCAAAGAGTTGAATCAGCTCAAAGGATTTACTTTTGATTCTATGATAAAGAGTATTTAGACTTGATATTTGGTCGAAGTCCTAAATCTGGATTTGAAGTGCTAGCAAAATTTCCATTTTGCATAAACTAAAAGACTTAAATCGTTGTAGACCTTTGGAACTGAAGGCTCAATTCCTCTTCAATTAATGATTCATCGAAATGCCTTATGTTCGGACAATTCCTTTCAAAACCTTTATCTCCTAATTAGTCTCCAATACTACTTGGCCGCGAGAACTTAAACTTATCTTGAATCCATTCTAGATATCCGCAGCAAAGATTTCACTATTAGTAATGTTTTCGACACAGTCCTACAACGATTCCTCTTATGTAAACTCCAAGCAAGATAGTTCTTTTGTACAAATTTGTTGTGTTAAGTGCGGCAATATTAATCATATGTATGGAATAAAAATAAAGAGAAACATACAAATTTACGTGGTTCGGCAGAAAACCTATTCTATATACTAAATCTAGTCCGTTTAGGATATTAAGAAAATCCTAGTCCGTTTACGGTATTAGAAAAATTCCAAAAATACCCATGTACCACTCCCAACCTAAAGTAAATTACAAGCCCTAAAAGCCGATGCCACAGTGGAACGGAATGACGGAATCGGCCTATCTTTCAGTAACATGTGTTCCACTCGATATGAGCCACATACTCTAACACAAATTCATGAAATTTTAGGGTTGGTTGCAGGTATAACAGATGCTATCATCTCATTTATAAATTAGCATTGCAACAGTTTCATGTTGTTTTTGTATGTTCAATTAAGAGTAGATCATCCTGTCCTTCCAGTTGCATAAGCCTTATCAACTAAACCTACAATGCCAGTGGACTAGGCCGTTATGGTGCAACGCATCAGCCGCACACTCTTGTCATTTTGCTCGTTCGCATAATGGCATCTTGTCACCTTTTTTAAAAATTTAAAATTGAAATCTTTAAATACAAAGACAGTTTGTAATAATAAAGATATTAGAATTATCTTCGAAAGTGTAGTACACACATAATTAACAGAGTATTTTTGCTCCATTGTATTCTTAGACGACCAGTTGATTGAAAAATAATATCTTATATAGTCTTTAAAAGAGTGTGATAATTTCCGTACCTTGAAGGGGCATCCAAAATGCCATATAAGAATACGAAACACAACATACTTTCCAGTTGATAGTACTACTAGTACTATCAGATCGAAAAGGCCAAATTCTCTATAACAGAATTTATAGAAGGATAGATTCAATACGACTCTGCCAACTAATCAGCAAAAGTTAATAAAAGAATCAAATACTAAAGATAAACAAGAAAAATGAAATCAAGAGAAAGATCAATAAATCTCTCCATAAACACGCGACGGAGCAATGCTGCATGGAGGTAGAAGGCCCACGGTCGCGCAACACACCAAAATTTAGAATTGTCTGTACCCCAAAACAGTCTTCCCAGCACCTCTAGGAATCCTCCCTCCCCTGTTTTCTCCATTAATACCATTCCTTGCAGCAGTAGCCAATCCCTTCAATTCCTCCATGTTTGCATAGCTCTTCCTACTCATCAATCCATCACTCCTCTTCTCCCCAGAATTCACAGACTTACTCCCTCCTCCCACTTTCCCATAAACCATCCCATTCTTCCACCCCGCTGGTGGAGGCGTCACTGACCTCTCCATTACCGGCGGCAGCACAGCCACCGGCTTCCGGTTCTCCTTCCTCAATGCGGAAGAAAAATCAGGCACCGATCGGGTTAAAACAGATGACTCTTTTGGCCTTTTCGGTGGTGTTGTGAAATTCACATTCCCCTGGAATTTCACCTGCTTCTTTGGTGGAGTCAAAATCGAAACAGATTGATTTTGATTCTTTTCCACTTCTACTTTTTCTGGTTTTTTTTTAACTTCAATCAAATTCTTCGATCTTAGCTTCTTTTCTCTCAGATCAGCATAAGCTTCATATCTAGGGCCTCTCTCCATGACAAAACTCTCTGTTGTGAGAGGTAGGAGTTGGGTTTGATCAGAATCAGAGAACTGCGAGAAAATCGACGGTTTGGGATTAGGTATATGGTTTTGTTGTAGCAGAGAGCAATTAGTCTCTGCCATTGATGGAGGATTTTCGAAGATTATGCAGTTTAATGGAAGTAGTTTTATTTTTAAAAAAGAAGAGTTTTACAACGGTCTAATAAAGAAGGGTAAAAAGGGAAGTGGGCAAAAGAATTGGATGAGCGCCTTTCATTTGCTGCCAACGTTCTAATTAAAGGTGGAGCCTACTTGAATGAAGAAAAATAAGCGGGATTAAAAGCTGGATCATCAATGGACCATCCGAATCATCCCTTTTGACCCAAAAAAAAGGGTCTTGGCATAGGGATCTTCCTCTTTTTCTTTTGTTCCCCTGTGGGACATTAGAATTTAGCTCTTGCTTTAGAAGGTTCAATTTGCCCAAGATTTGGGAATTAGTGAAGTTGGTATCATGGTGTTGGGAATAAAAGAAATTTCATTCAAATAGATAAGAAGATCAACTATTCATGTACACGTAAAGAAGATAACGCATCATTCAAAAGTAAAGTATATCAAAAATTAAGCTTAGTTATATTATAATTTTACATAAACATTGTTGACTTTCAATCGTAGAGCTTTTGAAATTCACATCAATAACATGGGTTGTTTGTTGGAACAGAATTTTGAAATCCACTCCAATACAATCCACACGGACCAATTTTTTGGTTGTTAAGTTCCCAGGACACAAATTTGAATTTTTTTTATTACAAAAATTATTGACCCAAGCGAGCAAGTTGAAAATGGGATTTCTCACCATGTCAAACCTGGTTCGACTCGCAAAAATCTTGAACCATACTAAGCACATATTTGGTAGTGCTAAAATTATTTTTAAAATACTTATAAGTTATAAGCCCTATAAAATATATGGATAATAAATAGGTTGTGGATTTTAAAATGTGTGTGGATAAAAAATATGTTTGATCAATTTGACCAACAATTGAAATTATAATTTAAACTTGACCAAACATGTGCTTAGCCTAGCATGACTTGCAAAACAGCTAACTCAGCACGAGCACCATACTTTTCAAATAAGGTGCTTATAAACCCCACACAAACATGCATTATAGCGTCCTTGTATATAGCTGGCAATGTTGTGGAAACAAAAGGGAGTTCTTTGGAGTATTTGCCTTGCAAAGTAGTATTGTTGCCCCCCACATTTTTCTCCACGTCTGATTTTGGTTGTGCGCATCAATCACAAGGTGATGGGCACAAATGAAGTTTATTTGATACAGATAAAGCATTAAAGTTTGCTTCAGAAGATGGCAAACAGGTAATCTTGGGATGCACGTGCTAGGCAGGGTATTTCATCTGAAAATGCATTCAAGATCATCCTCGTAATGCAAAAAATCAGTAAGGATAAACGCATCATTAACTAAGATGGATGCATGGATAGTATAGAAAAAGGAGAATATACTTCAATGAGTGAACATAGTGCCGATTGAGGATAAATTAAGAAAGAGTCGACTCACTGGTTGGGGAAATGTTTGGCATAAACCTAAGTGGCTCCCATTCATACAAGTGACACGATTTTGTTGAAACATATCAAAAGAGAAAGGTAGACCAAAACTAACATAACTCGTGGTAATTGCTAACGAGATAGTAGATCTAGATCTTCACTTATCTAGTTTGACGATAATTATGTCATCACTCATCATGGTATGTTCACTTCCTGCACAGTGAAGAATTGCATGACGGGAGAATCTTCAATAAGGTGGATTGGTTGTCTTAGAGCATATTCTTTCCTGCACAAAACAACCCAGCTTTATTACATGCTCATCCAGAGATTCAGGTAACTGCCTTGAAAGCCAACTATGATTGAGAGTTTTTATTTTAAATCTTGCTGTTTCAAAAAAGAGATCGGAGTTCCAAGATCATTATTCAATACAAGTGAATATTTCCAAACTTTAGGAAATGTCAATCCATATCAAAACGAGTGATTTCATAAAATCACTCTTAGCAGCATCTGCCAATAATCCTAACATCTATACACATCTACACAGCCACATATCGCATGCCCATTTCATCAGATTTTCAAACATATCAGCAAGTAAATTGCTTGTGTATATTTTGCAGATCATTTTTCCCCTTAGACATCAGTTGAAATTTTGGCTTGGGTATGGTTCTGAGGATATTATCCCGAGAACCTGAAGTAAGTCTCACACTCACCTTCATAACTGAAGAGGCTATCTTCCAAATTCTCCCCAGCAAACACAGACTTCAGTTCTGGCCGAAATATCTACATATTGGATTTCCTTTCCCACCTTTCCTTTGCGTCAAGCCTACAGTATTAAAGAGTAAGAAAACGTTGGTAATAAGTATAGGAAGTTATATTAGTTGATGCACAGATGGCCTACACTATTAGAGAGTAAAAAACATTTTTCATCAACATTTATTTTCATTTGTAGTGATACTATAACGATACAAAAATGACTACAGAAATAAACTAAGGTCAGTCCAAACATACCCCCAGTACAACTTCTGGCGCTCTTTTGATGCATGGTTTGCTGCTGCTTTGCCTTGTTCCAAGGATGAAGTATGTCCCAAACTGTTTTCCGGGGATGAGACGCTGGAATTTGCAATGCTTTTGCTTGGGTTTTCATCTGTGCATTCTTTACAATTGACGTCCTTCCCATGAGATTTGCCAACTCTATCAACTAATCCTACAAAGGTTTACTCGGCAAATCACACAAAATCTCACCTCGAGGGAGCAATGCCTATGTACAACATTATGACATACCTTTTGGTTTCTTTTTAATTTTGGATCTGGCTTTTAGTTGTAAGCGCCTTCTGTGCAATTCCTAACAAAAAAATTCAAATGCTTTTAATATAATGTCTCAAGTAACAAGAAAGAGAGGCAACCTATGACCACCCATTTCTTCAGAATGCAATCAATAATAAACAACAGCCATCATTATAAGAAGACAGCAATAACAACAAAAAGCAAAGCCTTTTTCCAAAAAAAATTAGTTCTGCTACATAAATCCTTTTCCGCCATTCCATTTTCTGCTGCAATTATACATATACATATAGTACAGCGGCAAACCTTACAAAAGGTGATTAACCAGAATTCTCCTTCCTATTCTCAAAGCAGGTATTACAGGAGTATCCGTTTTCTATAGCTCACAAATCCATAAATTTGAACTGGCAAACCAAATCATCATAACTTTGAACTGGCAAACAAAATCATCACAACAATTCCATATAATAAATATAAAAGAATGAAATCCAATGCAAAATAAACCTGTAAAAATTCGTAGGGAAAGACCAAAAATTAACAAAAATTAAAACTAAAAATTAGGTAGCAATAACATGAGTGACTAAAATCCAATAACACCATAGTATTCATAAAGCTCTACAGTTTTCCATTTTAAGCTGATTCTCTATATATAAGAGTTAGAAAGTCAATATGATGGGTTAATATTCCTCTGAAGTCTGATCTCGAAAACAAATCGATTGGTACAAAAAATTAGAATTGCAGGGAAATAAATATAGCCAAATAGCGATGCAGGGTATACTTGGAACTTAGATAGCTGGGTTGGAGTGACCCCACTTTTCGGCTTGAAATTGGGCCTTAAAGATGCTGCAGAGGCTATGGAGGCTTCTCTCCTTTCGTCGTCGTCTTCTTCTCTATCTCTTCCACTCTCCATTCTCTATCTCTCAGTGCGCGAGCGTCTGATTACAAAAGGCGGTGCAATACTGAATCATAGACAACTTGCGACAACCGTCAGCAGAATGCATTAGCGGGAATAGGGGGGATGAAAATTAGGGTTCTTTTGAAATCTGATTAGCAGCGTGTTTGGATTCTACTTGTGAGTGGTCAACTAAAATGGGACTTAACAAAAATGGTACTTAAGACAAAAGTAAGATATAATATGTATTTCACATCCTAGTTATTGTCTTATTTTAGACAATAGAGAGAATGTAACCATGTATGGATAAAAAATAAATAAAATTATAAATCCTACAAAATATATAAAGAAAAATGATGTTTAATAATTTTACACTTATATAAGCACTTCTAAACATGCTTAACAGCGCAATTACCTTATTACCTTTAAATTTTTTAAATTTATCAACCCATATTGAAATTTGTATAAAAAAAACTTGGACTATAAAAGGCATTTGGTAAACTATCACATTAACTTTTCTTATAAATAAGTGAGTTCCCAAAAATACATACTTTATTTATTTTCTTTATAAAATAAAACTTGGACTATAAAAGGCATTTGGTAAACTATCACATTAACTTTTCTTATAAATAAGTGAGTTCCCAAAAATGCATACTTTATTTATTTTCTTTATAAAATAGTATCTATTTTCTAAGCACATCCAAACAAGCCCTAGGAATTTGACTGCAATGCTGTCTAAAGAGGAGGGGAATTAGCGTTGACCACCACCTGGGGGGGGGGGGGGGGGGCTGGGATTGGGATTGGGATTGGGGTCGGGGTCGGGGCCGGGGTGGCCATCCCCGTCCCCGCCCCGTCGGGGATTTCCTACCCCCATTACCCGCTTAGGGTAGGGCAGGGCAGGGCAGGGCAGGGCGGGCCGGGGCGGGGTCGGGGAGGGACGGGGCACTGTCCCGATTTTTTAATTTTAATTTTTTTTTTAACATTACTTTATATAAAATTATGATTTATGAATGACATTCATGCGGTGACCGGAAAACATTTGTAAAGCAAATTGGACGTCACAAAAATACAAAATACACATTGTTATAAATAAATAAAAAAAATATAAACTGGGCGGGGGTGCCGAACCCGCCCCGGGGCAGTTTTATCTCCCCGTACCCGCCCCGAATACCCAATTGTTTGGGGCGGGTATATTTTTAACCGATCGGGGCCCGGGTCGCTGGTAATTTTGTCATCCCTACGGGGAATGAACTACTTGTTAAGAAATCGTAACGTAATCAATATGCGCCAATTTAGATTGTAATGTTCATAGGTTGGCCCACCATAATAAAAGGATCGTGATGGGCTCGATTGTCTAGCCCAACAACTTATGAAGGCCGACTCCGTCGATCAATCATTAAAACATTAAAAACTAAAAATAAATTAAAAGAACTATTGAACTCTCTTTCTTTCGATTTTGATCTAATGCCCTCGGTGGTTACACTCATCCAATAAGTGCATGACACTTGTTCCGGTGCATTAGATCAAGGTCCCTCTTTCTTTTACATCCCAATCTTTTGTTTCTTAAAAAATCAAAATTTTGGCTATAAATACTTATCTCTATTCTATTTTTTTATTTTTATTTTTATTTTTACATAATCTCTCATTTGTCACCCAATTTTCAATTTTTGCACTTATAACATTGTTGACCTCCGAATCCGCACTATCCATGTGCCAACAAATTTCCAATCAATCATCTGCATGCATGTATGTTACCTGCACACTTGGACAATCGTTATATCACCGGGGAAAAAAGAGTCGACGAACGTTGGTACTCCGATGATCAAATCAACTGTTGGTACAAAAAATATATGAGGAGGTTTTTGGGTGTAGGAGAGACAGGCAATCATAGATTTGAGTAAAGTTTAAGAGTAAAGAATAATGTGTACACTTCCAAAGCTTCATCTTTGCTTTTCAACAAATATACGTAGCAATACCTTATAAAATCATCTATGAACGTGATGAAATACTTTTTACCACCTCTTGTTTGTACAAACTTTAAATCACACATATCCGTGTGAATTAGTTCTAAAGGTATTGTGGTTCGTTCAACTGAATGAAAAGGTGTTTTGGCCGTTTTTGCCTCTACACATTTTCGATTTTTCCATTATTAAAATGCATATTCGGAAGTAAATTTAAATTCATTAACTTGCGTATTGAATTAAAGTTTGCATGTCCTAATTTATGATGCCATAAATTAGATGACTCAAGAATATAAACGGAAGATGACGTTTTATTCCTCATATTTTTCGGTACAACAATTAGGACATTCATTTTGAATAGTCCATCTTTTACATAGTCTTTGCCTACATACATGTTATTCTTGGTAAGTACAAACTTATCCGAAACAAAGACTGACTTAAAGCCATTCCTGCTTAACAAAGAACCTGATACAAGGTTCTTGCGAATATTCGGTACATTATTGAGGCTAAGTTCATTTCCTGATGTCATCTTCAATATCATTTTGCCTTGTCCTTCCACTTTGGATGTTGAGGAGTTCCCCATAAACAGTTTTTCTTCCTCGGTTGGAGTGTAGAATGTGAACATTTCTTTATCAGCACATATGTGACGGGTTGCACCCATATCAACCCACCATTCCATGGGATTTTCAACGTTGTTGCATTCTGAAACAACCGTTAATAAGTTCATATCAGATATGCCATTTGATATGACATCAGATTAAGCTATGTTCGCTTGGGCTTGCTTCTTTGATTTGCAACAATCGACAGAGCAATGTCCAGCATTTCCACAATTATAGCAGTTACCCTTGAACTTCTGTGCATTCTTCTTTGTAGTTTCAACAGAATGCTTTATCTTATTTCCTTTGTTGTTGTTGGATTCCACCACATTTATCTTTGATTGTGGTATGCTATTTCCAACACGCTTGTCCGAACTTCAGTTGTCTTTTTCAATCCTTAGTCGGACCACAAGTTCTTCAATGTTCATCTCCTTGCGCTTATATTTGAGATAGTTCTTGAAGTCCCTCCACATGGGTGAAAGTTTCTCGATGATTGCAGCCACTTGAAATGATTCACTTAAAGACATATTTTCTGCGTGAATGTCATGGAGTATGATCTGCAACTCTTGCACTTGATTGATGACCGTCTTTGAGTCTACCATCTTGTAGTCCAAGAACTTTCCCACTATGAACTTCTTTGTTCCAGTATCTTCAGTATTGTATTTCCTTTCCAAGGATTCCCATAAATCCTTTGCAGATTTCTTGGAACAATACACATTATATAGAGTGTTGTCCAAACCATTCAAAATGTAATTCTTACATAGAAAATCTGAATGTTTCCAGGCATCTAAAGCAATCAATGATGCCCTATTGTTTTTCTCCTTCTTGTACGGCGGGAGGATCTTCATTCAAGAATTTAGCCAAGTTGAGGGTCGTGAGATAGAATAGCATTTTCTGTTGCCATCTTTTGAACTCAACTCCAATAAATTTCTTCAGTTTTTTCCCATGTGGAACGAAGTTTGAATGTATGGTAGTAGGGGAAGCCACAACCGGAGGAGTAACACCGGTAGGAATACTTTCTTCAGAAGTTTCCATATTTGAAGGAGTATCAGTATTAACTGTTGTATTCATTTTTGTTTACGTAAAACAAAAGATCAACGAAAACCAAGTAGAAAACAGGATGTCACTTGCAATAAAATACAGAGAAATTCGACTTAAGATTGTTGGGTGATTTTGTGTAAAGTGATGCCAAAGAACAAACTAAAGGCAAGGAAATAAGAATAACGGCAAAGTCGAGGTAAGTGTTGAACACTTTGTCCTTAAGTCGAATTTGTCCCGCAATGGTGCCCACAGTTTATGGAAATCAACTCCCAAGATACAACGACCTCTACTTGTATTTGTAGCACTTCAAAACACAACCATAACGAACCAGAAATGGCTTTGTACTCTAAAGAATGAAAATGAAATGAAAAACCAGAATTTTGCAATAAGAATGCAACAATTTTGGTTCAAGAGAAGAAGATTTGATTATATTTGTGTTTGCATATCTTGCTATCTTGAATAGGACATCCCTAGGGTCCTAATTTTAAAAAATGATGAAGAGTTGGCAATGAAATGGTGTGGAGTCAAATCGTGCAACACTTAGAAGGACACGCCTGTTCGTTAGACCATGTGATCGCATGGTTAAAAGCCCATGTGATCGCATGGTAAAAAATTTAGACCCGATTTTTTCCTTCTCTATAATTTCTCATTCATCTGATATTGGTTACGAGACGCCAAATACCCTTCAATACATAGCAGAGAAATTTGAATTCTCTTTCGGGGTAAAAAGTTTAGTTATCAAAATGCCCTCCAAAAATAAGTTCAAAACCGCAGTAAACAGCAAAATTGGTCCATGCGATCGCATGGTATGACCTAAAAATATTCTGCTAAAAAATTCAACAAGTTACGATCGCATGCTAATTGGCCCATGCGATCGCATAGGCCTTTTGCTGTGAAAGACAAACTATTTTGTCTATTGAGTCGAGTTTGAATATTTGACCGAAGTTGATACGAAGTCACTTTATTTGGTTTTCAACACTTACCCAATTTTTTAAAACCAATTTCCAACATTAGTCACTGAGATTTATAAAAATTTCACAAATAATCACTCAATTAAAAAAAAAAAAAAACTAAGTATACAAACATACTCTAATATTACGGTTGAATTATGAGAATACTTGTGAATTTAAAAATCAAATATTTGTGATTTACCATGAAATACTAATTAATTCATCTTAATCAACGAATTCATTAATTCCAAAGAATACTAAAATTGAATCGTTTTGTTCAAAAAAAATAACTAAAGGGATGTATTTAATCTAGATTTTTAAAGATTTTGATTGACATTTTTCAAGTGACTGACTTTGATGAATTTCATTAACTTTTATAGATTTTAATAGACTCCTACAAACTTTTATGGATTTGTATAATTTTTATTTTGAAAGATTTTCCTAGACTTTCACAGACTTTTATGGACTTTTATAGATTTTTATTTAATTAAAAATTTTGAATATAAAAATTTAATATTCCACAATTAAAAAAAAATGTCGCATGAGAAAAGTCTAGTAATAATCTATTTAATTGTATTAATATTATTAAATTCATAAAAAATGTTCTATTTAATTGTTACAAGGAACTACGTCAAAGTTAATAATATAAACTATTAACTCACTCTATTTTTTCTTTTGGGTAAAACTATAAACTTTCAATGGCTTGTGGATAAATTCAAAAAATAATGGCATGCAATTCTTTTTAAAGATATTTTCCAACAAAAAAATTTATCCAGTTTATAATCTTCCTTTTTATATTTAATAAAGAATAATTGCATGAAAGGTGCCAAACGTTTCAAAATGGTTGGGAATATGCCCCTAAATTAAAAAAATAGCACCACACGTCCCCAATGTTTGAAGAAATAGGTATCGTAGGTCCCTCTTAACATTTCTATCCATTTTCTCCGTTAAATCTTAGAATTACACTGCACGTGCTCTCTCTCTCCAAATTAAGCGATGGGATTTTGTCTAATTTTGATGGGATTGGAATCACATAGTCAGGAAATGGAATTTGCAGGTAAGTCTAAACCCCTTAATCAACCTTCAAATATTTTCGAAATTTTTACTAAATTTCCAAAAGCATGTAAGTTTAGATTCGTTGGTGTAAGATCAAGAGGGCTTACAGGGAGAAGTTAGTAAAGAAAATGAATACAGTACCTGCTTGCTCAGCTCTTCTTCTTGCTAAAATTCAGGTTCAAGAGAAGGTTCTAGAGAAGTTGAATAATAAGTTGACTTAAGGAATAATGGAGCAAGAAAAGAAGAGAATTAATGCTTTTACACACTCTTCCTTTGAGGACTTATTCAAGTCAGCTAGAAAGGCTATTCATGATTTTGCGAAGCCTTTAATTGTCTTGACGAAAGTTTCTGATTGGGATCTAGACCAGGCTGCAAATGCAATAGAAAATTCTGTTGTGTACGCCAAGAGATCCCACAAAAAGTATGCATTTGAAGCTTATGTCGCCTGGAGGATTACGGGTACCGCCCGCCTCTCCCTCAGCCTTCGCCACCACAGCAACAATAGCCGCCACTGCCTGCGATGGCCACGATAAGTAATGTGAGCACTGTTAGTGTAACTACTAGTGAAATGCCCAAAGAGAGGTGAGTCCGTAATTTTTCTATTTTTGTAAAGGAAATCTTTTTCTGAAGAGGTTGTTTTGTAGGTGAGGAAACCAGGGATTCTTTTGCTTGTTGGGCATTACACCTTCCGGCCAATGCTGTCGGTCAAAGCGATCTCCATGGTCTGGGCACATAGGTAGCATGTAATGGAAAAGAGGCCAAAGTTGTTGCTTGCAGATACCATGATAAAACCCAGTGTAGATCCGCCTCTTATAGAGCTTCATCGTTGGCTACGGTAGAAGTGGAAGCGGAATCGGTGGAGGATACTGAGAGTGAATCAAAATCAAAGCATGAATTGAAAATTTTCAGTTGCGAAAATGTGGTGGAAGAATAAAAAAATAGCAATGAGAGTGATGAATTGGGAGATTCAGTGTATAATTTCTCCAATCGCTTAATTTGGAGAGAGAAAGTGTGTGCAGTGCAATTATGAGATTTAACGAAAAAAAATAGATGGAAAATGTTAAGAGGGACTTACGATGCATATTTCTACAAACGTTTGGGACGTGTGGTATTATTTTTTGAGGTTAGGAACATATTCCCAACAATTTTAAAACATTGGGGACCTTTCATGTAATTATCTCATTTAATAATCTATAGGTAACATATCATTATTAATTACGACAATTGCATAATAAATAACCAAAGTACCAATTTACGAAGAAAAAAATGCAACCATTATATAGAACGAAAATGAAAATGAAAATGAAAAAAAATATACATTAATAAAATTGAAAATGAAAAAAAATACATTAATAAAAAGTACATTTACAAGAATGAAAATGAAAAAAAAATACATTAATAAAAAAATTATTTTTAACCCGATGAAATTCATTAATAAACTATAATCAACAATTATATAAGAATTTAATTATAAATTTATCTTGTTTTTAATGAAAAATGAAAAAAAAATGATGAAAAAATAGTTATGGAAATATTGAAGAAAAAATCACATTGTCTCTAAAAGTTCTTATAAAGAAAAAAGAAAAAAAATGAAAAAATGGTTATGAGAATATTGAAAAGAAAAAAAAATCAAATCGCCTAGAGAAAAAATTATTAATATTTTTTTCATAAAAAAATATTGGTAATTAATCATGGACTCATGGTTATAGGATTTGTAGAAGGAAAAAGAAAGAAGAGAAAAAAAAAATAGTTAGGAGAATATATTGAAGTGGGAAAAAAATCACATTGAATATTTATCTTGATTCTAGAAAAAAGAAAAGAGAAGTGTTGCATACAGAAAAAAAATATGGGAATGAAATATATTTTTTTTTTCAAAGTCTTTCAAAATCTTAGGAGTTAATGGGAGAGAAATTGTGATATCGTTTATTTATACATTGTGCTTTAAAGTTTGTACATATAAAATGATCTATAAAGTCATTAAAAGTCATCGACGTTTTGAATACACCTGAATTTCGTAGGATTTTAAAATGTCGGAATTGAATATCGCATGATTTTATAAGACTTTTTAAAAGTCTTTACAAATTTATATTGAATACCTCAAGACTTTTATAGAATTTAAAAAGTCTAAATTGAATACACCTAGACTTTTAAACTTCATAAAAGTCTTATCAACTCTTAATTGAATATATTTGACGGTAGTTAAATTAATGTTTAATTGTTTACAAGTTATGGGTCTTATGGAATGTACATATAATAAGTGGATAGTAAATTGTGAATTCTATAAAATGTGTATTAAAAAATATGTTTGATTATTTCAACCAAACTTTAAGTTTGATCAAATAAGAGCTAAATAAAAATAAACGGACAAACCTATTCTAAAATATGGGTTTCAATTTAGGACAATTCATATCTCAGGACCAAACAAAAACATCTTATCAAAATCTCAATATAGGCCCATAGAGTTTTTAAAGTGTGGTTGCAAAAGCATTGTTGAGAAGTGAGAACCCCACTCATATACCATTTCAAAAGTATCATGTAACATCAAAAAAGGGGAACTTAAAATGAGACACAACTTTAAATTAGATTATTTGTTGCCTTTTCTTTAAATCTTTCCAAGTGGCTTTGTCCTCAAGATCTATGGCACTTTCAAGTATTCTACCCCACCATTATTTGTAAAGCAATTTTTCAATTTTAAGTACATAAATAATTACGTAGTTAGACAAACAGTTCCTTGCCTTGTTGGTCAAAGAACCAATTCCATTTTTGTTTGTCAAGTGACAAATATACTTTATGGTTTGTGGGTTGAGCAGTTTAATATACTTAAAAAGAATTAGATCATGTCGTGTTTTTAGATATATTGTGAGACTGTAAACAAATTCCAGCACAATAATATTCAACATTCGAGGTTTTATTTTTTGAATTTGGACAAATATTCTCACTTTTCCACGAGCTTATGAGAGATGCTCGAACAAATCCTAAGCTCTCGTAATACAGAGTGAATTATATCTTTTCAATGGTCAAGCGGTCATTTTATTACATTACCCTAGTTTTATTTTTCATAGTTTTCTTAATATTTTTGATTCTAGGATTTTGTTTCAAGAATTAGCTTGTTAAGGATACATTTCAAATTGTTTACAAATAAATTGATAAAAAGTTAAAAAACTATTTACATATTTTGTACATATTTATATACATAAAGCAGGGCCGGGCCCTAGGCAACTGGGCAACCGCTTAGGGCCCCCCAAGTCCACAACCATTCAGGACTCAAAACTTTTGGTCCAAATTTTTTATAAAAAAAATAAAATCAGTATACTTATATGTGAAAACAAGTCTAAATCTAACATACATTAACTAATTTAATCTATTCTTTCGATTATACACCGTGCAATTTTTCCTTTAAATTTTATTTTAGAAATCTTGATCTCGAATCAAAATGATTTTCTAAATTCTAACAATTTTTTTATTCAGTGAAGAAAAACAAAAATGTACATTTTTTTGTTTATATGTATACGCACAACCCTTGCATATATTGCGTGTATGTTTTTTTATTATATATTTTCTCTTTTCTTTGACATTTCAACTGTTTATAATTCGAAGAATTTTATTTGTTTTTGTTAAATGAAAATGATTTGATTATATTTTGTACCTCTATATTGTATAACGATTATTGAGTCTTTTGACTTGTGTAAAAATTTAATTTGAATCTAAACAAAGTATTATATACTTATGAAAAAATCTAATTTAGATATAAATAAAGTATTATAAAATGTGTATGTGAATACACGAAAATTTAATTGTCTGTCAAAAATTTATATTTTAAAACATCTTAATTTATTTAGCGCTCAATTTAAATTTTTGTCTAAGACATTTCAAATCTTAGGCCGGCCCTGACATAAAGTCAATAATTCTATTATTTAATTCTATTCAATTTTACGTGGTTAACCAATTGCCAATGCATGCTTGTACTCAAATGAATAAGAGAAAAGAGTGCGGACTTGTCTTGCTTCTGTTGGCAGCATCCTTTAACCACTCTAACATCACATATTTTATTTATTTATTACTTTGTTAACTACTTTTCACTTGTGACCAATTTCCACTCGACAAAATTGCAACTCTTCACTTTGCTTCAACAATTTTCATTTGTTTGTTTGTTTGTCTTTTGTTTGGGGGTGGGGATATAGTAATTATTAAAAAAAAGAACTTGAATTTCTATATAATCAGAAGCATATTTGTACTCATGCCATATTGACATAGTAATTGCATCACTAATGCTCATCGACAAATTTTTATGGGGTATTTTTATTTATCATATAACTGAAAATTACATTTAGCAAACTTTACTTAACTAAGACAAAAATTACAAAAAGGGAGAATAACTTTGCTTGTTGGTTGTTTTGTATGAGTTTCCAAACAAGCGAAAGACTAATCGGTCCGTGTCTTTCTATGCTCGATGACAATGTAAATTAAAGATATTTAGATCAAATTGTTGAATGTTGAAAAGCGCACGTACAATGCATGTTTTTAATTTTACTCTTCCATACTTTATTTCATTTAGACGATCCTCAATCCATGACCATCAAGTAATACCTTCATTGTTTTTGGAGCTTTATAACTAGATTAAAGGAGTACAAAAAGAAAAAGGAACTTCGACTAAATAGATCTAATATAAAAGATGAAAGTTGTACAATTTTATCTATTGATTTAGAAATTGATAATTACTCTCTTTATCACTTAACATTTATAGATTTTGACGAAAAAATCTTAATCGAGCTAAGAATAATCGAATCAAAGTGCTTAGTCGTGTCAATGTACCATCAAACTAAGTCAAAAGAAAAAAGAAAAACGAGAACCAAATAATAGAGCTTTCATTTAGATCTCGCACTGGAGATTTTTCAGACTCTAATGAACAAAGTTTCGGTAGTTGTTTGAAAATTATTATTGTACTATGTCCAAGGGAGTTTTTACTTTTTTTCAACATCGTAAAGTGACGAAGAAAAATACATATTAATAATTTTTCTCGTAAAGGTAATTAGTACATGTATTCATGTATTAAGGAAGATAAATACGTAGCAAAATTTATCCATTATTATTTTTAATATTAACTAATTTATCGTATCAAATAAACTAAAGTACATGTGAAAATCTAGCCAGACAAATTAAGAAGAAGCCAAAAATTTTGAGAAATTAGTTAAAATCCAAATAATAAAGTTTTTTTTAAAAATATTCTATTGTACAATTTAATTTTCATAATGTGACTCAGGTATGGCACCAAGCACCGGCCGCCAGGCTCTCCTGAGCAACCGTTGCCGGAACGTCGCTGATAACGGCCGTAGCGGCCGCGTCCCACCTCTCCTCCCGTCCATACCGGCCGCCGGTGAAATCCCCTCTCTCGAATTTCCAGATGTCCTCTCTTCGAACGGTGGCGGCGAGGATACAAACAGGTCCCTGAGCTTGTGGCTTACCACCGTATCCTTCCCCTTCTCCTGCGAGTCATCGCCGTCGTTGCTTCTCCTTCCATCAGATGAGTCATCCCCAGGTCGAGGCGGCAGCCTTCTCCCTTCTCCACCTCCGCCTCCGCCTCCGTTGCGGCTGAGCAGCATTCGGAGAGTTTTTCTCCGGCGGAGGTGGATTACTGGGCTGGTGGTTGGGCTCCTTGTTGGGCTTCCAGACACTGCGCACTGGGTTGCTAACAGCTTGAATTTCTGTAGAGTCGCCATTTCTTTATGCTTTTGATTAAGAAAATGGGTAGTCGAATCTTAAGGGGTAAATGAGAAAGTGAGATCTGGGCATGTTTTAGTGAGGAGCGGCCATAGAATTATTCCTTCTTTCTTCTTTACTTTTTTACCATGTACTATGATATATAAAGCCAGTGAAATGGAGAAAAGAGTTGGTGGGGGACCGGGGGTGGCGATAACAAGTACAAAATACAAGTATTATCTATACGTACACAGAGTTCTTCTTTAACCAAATCAAATTTTGTGACAATGATGCTTATACAGTTATACCCTTATTTGTGTCAACACAAAATAAATAAAATTAAAATTAAAAGAATTTCTTTATAAAAAGTAACACTTTTCTACGCAGACGCATCCCGTAATTTACAAGTCGGGGTAGGCAATAAGATAGACTAGAAAAGAGATAGAAGTGAAAATAAAATAAAAAAATAGGGCAAATGAACTGAAAGACCAATGAGCAGGGAATGGAGACGAGAAAAGCAACAAACGATAGACGGTATGGTCAGAGTGGAAAAATTTAAAGAGCAGTTGTTCTATCACCTACGATATTAGAACTAGTCAACTTAAAAAAATATACATTAAAGTAGAATGCAATAATTAAGAAGTGGTTGTTGACTACTAGACTACTTTTTTTATATTTTCTTTTATTTTTACATATTTTGTTATTTAAAATTATGTGTCTACATTTTCTTTTACTAATTGGATGCTATATGTGACTTAGGACATGTTAATAAACGTAAATGGTTCACCAACAACTCAAATACTACGTAGTATTCAGATTTTAATTTCAATGTTCAATTTAATTTTATTATTTAATTAAACTAACTGTAATTTTCTAGTCAAATTTCACATTTGTTGAAACTGAAATCATGAAAAGCAATTTAAACCAAAAGATTTAATGAAATACGCATGAATTTTCAAATTATTTGTTTAATGTACAAAATGATGGTCCAAAATGATGTTGGGGGACCCCTATTGAATTAATAAAACTTTAAATTTGAAATATTTTATGATTACTAATTATTTTTTGAAAATAAAAATTATTCAGCAGATTTGACGATTAATCATAACTGGGCTTGTCAGCAAATATTGGATCTGTAATACTGATATTTTCCCGTTCCCAAAAAAACTTTGTGCTAACTTCTAGGGTGGTGTTAAACAGTTAAAAGTATGGTTGGCTAGTGGATCGTGCACGTTTATGGGAACGATTTTGACCGACTTTTAGCTTATAATTAAAATTCAAATTAATTTTGATCTAAGGGTGTGTTTGATTGCAAGCAAGAAATTTGGATAGAAAGAAAATAAATTTCATGTAATTGAATTGTCAAGAAATTGTTAATTGAAAAATGAAGACAAATTTTTCATGAAAAATAAAACCTCACCCTCCTCCTAAAAAAACATTTTCATTGTTTTCAAGGAAAATGTTGTCTTTTTAAGGTAAACTAGTGTTGCACCCGTGCGATGCACGAGAAGTAATCACAAAAAATAATTTCTATAGTTATCTATGAAAGTTAATTAGTTATAATAAAATAATTTTAAAAATGCAATATCTTAAGTCTTAATTAGTATTGAAAAATCTATGTATTTTTTTGTACCAAAATAAAGATAAGATTAATTGATTAAATTAATTAAATATTTTAAATATAGATAATTAAATTAAAATGCATTGGATAATTAATTTTGTAATGATAACAAAACTAAATTAGTTTTTATAATGATAACTAAATTAGAAGGTAGATGGAGAGACTCTAATTGAAAAATTACAAAATCAGACAACTATTAAATGCAGTATTAAGAATGAACATTTAATACTATTAAAAAAATCCATTTATGAAAACTGAAAAAAAATAGAAATTCTAATTATAAAAGTATTTAAGCGGGAAAATAAAATTTGGACGGCACTTCTGAAAAATTCATGCATTTTTTTAAAATTTTAATTACTATTACTTCTACATTAAAAAAAAATAATTTCTCTTTCATCTATCTTCTCCGTAAATAAACTTTCTAGAAATCTATTGACTATACTACTAATACAACTTTATTTATTCTATTTTCTTATTACACAAAATTATATATTTTTACCCAATATTTATATTCAATTTCTTTTTCTACAAAGCTTCCTCCCATAAATGTAAAAGACCATCCATAACAAAAACCGATGAAACACATTCATTCTTGAACTTTTTTTAAATTACAAAATAATAAAAACTAAAAATTCCAAATTAAAATGAATAAGAATAATAACTAACATCAAAAGTCATTTGACTAATTATTTATTTATTTATTATTCATTGAACAGAATTTGTCAATTAGAAAGATGACTCTGGAAATTTTTATTTTTACTTTGTAAAAAATTCAAATTAAGTATTTTATATAATTTTCAACCCATTATTAATTCAATAAAATTATTATTTATTCATTTCAAGTTGACCAAACACTAAATTTTAATTAGTATTAAACTCATGCATACGTTGACCAAAACGAAGATAATTAATTAATTAATTAAATTAAATTAATTAGATATTTAAAATATAAAAAATTAAATTTAAAATGTATTGAAAAATTAATTTTTACAATGATAACAAAACTTTGAAAATATGAATTTTGACTTATTTTTCTTTCACTTTGCATTGATGTCTTCTATAATAATCTTGAAAATACAATATTTTAAATGTGATCTCTTAAATCGTGTCATAATAGTGTTTTAGTTGAGTACAACTTTTCTAATAGTCCTATAACCATTCAATCTATTCGAAACATGTGTTCGTTATTTTCTTATGTATGTTACTTTTTGTTTTTGTTTTTTGTTTTTTTTAAAGTTATAAAGTAAGGATTAATGAAAATTGAATAACACATTTAAACTATGACAATAATTTAAATGTGATTTCTTAAATTTTAATTAGCATTGAAAAACTCATGCATATTTTGACCAAAATAGAGATAAGATTAATTAATTATTAAGTAATTAAATTAAATTATTTAAGTACTTAAAATATGGATAATTAAATTAAAATGCATTGAAAAATTAATTTTTGCAATAATAACAAAACTTTAAAAATATCGACTTGGACTTATTTTTCTTTCAATGTGCATTGATTGTTTTCATAACAATCTTGAAAACAATCTTGAAATGTGATATCTTAAATCTTAATTAGTATTGAAAAATTCATGCATTTTTTTGTACTAGAAGAAAGATAAGATTAATTAATTAAATATTTTAAATATAGTTAATTAAATTAAAACACATTAGATAATTAATTTTGTAATGATAACAAAACTAAATTAGTTTTTGTAATGATAACAAAATTAGAAGGTAGATGGAGAGATTCTAATTGAAAAACTACAAAATCAGACGGCTACTAAATACAGTATTAAGAATGAACATTTAATGCTATTAAAAAAATCCATTTATGGAAACTCTAAAAAAATTAGAAATTCTAAATAGGAAAGTATTTAGGCGGGAAAATAAATTTTTGACTGCTCTTCTGTTTTTATATATATAAATATAGATGGGAAAACGTTTTACGTGAAAAAAAAATACAAATGAAAAATAGGTGGGAAAATGTTTTTTCCATGAAAAAATGTGGCTATCAAACGGAGTTTGTTGAAAAATAAGTGAAAAAAAAAAATTTTCCATGAAAAATGTATTGCAATCAAACGCATCCTAAAAGTAGGCGCGAATAAGATTTGGGGTAGTGTATTATGTTAGTTATGACATTATAGTATGAATTTGAGAAATAAGCATTATAAGTTTAGTTCTCAGCATGTTTTTTTGACGAGAAATTCATTTAAATTCGTGGAGTATTAGTTTTCTATATCGGTTTTTGACTTTTTGTTGTAGATTATTAAAAAAGTAAGTAGTCACATATGATTAATAGTTTGAAAGATACAATATAATATCTTAATTTTTATAAAAAGAAACAAAAAAATAAGTAAACATTATTCGTGCCAAAGCTCTTCGTCGTCTCTGCTTAACTAACAAGGTAGAGTGGGGGGAGAATGTTTTTCTATTTTCTCTCTTTTTTTATTTAACTATTTATAGTCATTTTTTTGACGAGAAATTCATTTAAATTCGTGGAGTATTAGTTTTCTATATCGGTTTTTGACTTTTTGTTGTAGATTATTAAAAAAGTAAGTAGTCACATATGATTAATAGTTTGAAAGATACAATATAATATCTTAATTTTTATAAAAAGAAACAAAAAAATAAGTAAACATTATTCGTGCCAAAGCTCTTCGTCGTCTCTGCTTAACTAACAAGGTAGAGTGGGGGGAGAATGTTTTTCTATTTTCTCTCTTTTTTTATTTAACTATTTATAGTCATTTTTTTGACGAGAAATTCATTTAAATTCGTGGAGTATTAGTTTTCTATATCGGTTTTTGACTTTTTGTTGTAGATTATTAAAAAAGTAAGTAGTCACATATGATTAATAGTTTGAAAGATACAATATAATATCTTAATTTTTATAAAAAGAAACAAAAAAATAAGTAAACATTATTCGTGCCAAAGCTCTTCGTCGTCTCTGCTTAACTAACAAGGTAGAGTGGGGGGAGAATGTTTTTCTATTTTCTCTCTTTTTTTATTTAACTATTTATAGTCATTTTTTTGACGAGAAATTCATTTAAATTCGTGGAGTATTAGTTTTCTATATCGGTTTTTGACTTTTTGTTGTAGATTATTAAAAAAGTAAGTAGTCACATATGATTAATAGTTTGAAAGATACAATATAATATCTTAATTTTTATAAAAAGAAACAAAAAAATAAGTAAACATTATTCGTGCCAAAGCTCTTCGTCGTCTCTGCTTAACTAACAAGGTAGAGTGGGGGGAGAATGTTTTTCTATTTTCTCTCTTTTTTTATTTAACTATTTATAGTCATTTTGATATTTTGATTGATAATAGAAATAAACAAATCTTGACTTTTTAATAGTCAAGTGGATAGAAATGGCGCATACTGAACATCAAGGATAGATTGAAATACAAATTTATAAATAGAATAAATATATGAACCAATTTTAAACCTTGAGTTGTATATTAACGAAATTATAATCTATGAAATATTTAATATTAATTATCGCCAACTTTTTAAATTTTCAAGGAAGGATTGTAAATAAAGACGGAGCCACATAAGGGCGAGTGCAAGTGAATGCCTACACTGAACTTTGGACTATCTTATAAAGATTTATTTTTACTTGCACTTAATCTGAATTGAGTTGGACGACTCCAATGTGTTCTAGTTGATGAGAATGAACAAGGACAAAGGAAGCATTGGAGAAGACGCATATTTTGTTTTGTTCTATTAGGGTTAAAAGATAGAAAAATGCTCTTTGTACACCCTGCTTTACCGCATGGGTTACCACATGTGATTAAATAACTAATATGCCCCTCATTTGAATTTGAATTTACACCTTCACATTTTGGCCTTACCACCTTATTTTCTCACTGTTATGGGAGCAAAAAAATGTAAAAAAAATAGTTATGTTTGCTTAGAAGAAAAAAAAACAGTTACGTTTATTAAAAAAAAAAAATATTGTAATCGTAAATTCGACTTATTGGTAAATTGTTGACCAAGCCATTTATGATTTTTGTAAACTTAGAAGATTTTTGCATATTAAAACTTAGAAGATAAATGCATATTACATGTTTGTGAACCAAGTTATATATATATATATATATATATATATATATATATATATATATATATATATTTTGCATTACAAGAACACATAAACTATCTTATTGATTGTGGGGATACGTGGAATCTTGGAGTGGCAAACAAGTTTGTTGAAATTTCTTCTTCGAATTGTCAAACTAGAGGATACATTGAATTTAATTGTTGACTCGACGCATAAGTTGGCACCAAATTTACTCCGTAACCTGGAAGTCATGGTTGATATTGAGCACCTTGCGATAAGTCGATAATGGGATAATGGACTTCAGGTGCTTGGATAAAGCTTTCACTAGCGTCATGTATATTGGATTGTATTACGTTCTTTATTTTACTTGAGCTAGAAGTCACATGTGTAAATAAATATTACAATTAAGCAGCTGAAAAATGGTATAGAAAAAAAAAATGAAAATTGGCACAACGAACGACTTGGGTGATCGCATCTTTGAAAAGTGAAACGAGATTTCCTATATAAAAATATCGAAAATAAGAACTTTCATAACGTATGTAATACGAAAATAAATTTTTGCGACTATGACAAATATATAACTTCCATAAAGGTATATAACATAAAAATATGGCAAAAAATGAATTTTCAAACAAGAACAAAAATTACTTTTTTAGACATAGTAGTGGACAACTTGAAAGGAAAATAAAGATTCAAGACAAGATTGAGACAATGGAAGGAAAAATGTCGTCGGAGAGTCGCCGGAGATTCGCCGGAAAAAATTAACTGAGGATAAAAAATGGAGTGAATGAAAAAATGAAAATTCCATTATATTTTTGTTGAAAATGTAGTCAGGTGGTAGGAAATGTAGTAGGAATTTAAAGTGAAAATCCATTTATCATTTAATGTGTGAACTAATATCTCGTGATACATCACAAAATATCGCGATATATTGTAAATATCATCTCGCGGTCATCCAAGTGGTAAAGGCGGGTGTACATGTAGCTGGACTGTAAAAGATATAGGCATTAAACGAGAATATGAGCTATTTTTTGGGCCAAAAAGCTTTTGGGATTTGGACTTTTAGTTTGATTTTTTTAATTGCCAAAATACCTTCGTAATTTTATCTTTAATTGCAAGAAGATCCATGATTTTGAAGACTATATAAACAAAAATAAAAAATATCTTACACTATAAAAATAAAAATGAAAAATAAAAATTAAATTAAAAATACTTCAATATTATTTTAAATTGATTTCTATAAAAGAAAAAAGGAATTTTAAATGGTCTCCAACGTATGTCCTTAGTGTGTTTTTGATCCCTAACTTTACATTTTTGACTAGGAGGTTCCTAATCTTTGTCATTGGGTGCAAAACTGGTCCTATGGACGGATTCCATCCAAATTTGCGATTAGTTGGGTGCGTGGTCTCAAATCTCTTTTAATTTGTTTCTACCTGTACGGTTAAATTAGTCAACTCACCATTTAATTTTCTTATGTTCATTCCCGCCTATGTAATCTAAATCATACTCGCCCAAGTATATGTTGTTGGTGAAAACTGCCAAAATTTGAAGTATGATGGTTGGCTAGAATTGGAAAAAGTAAATAGAATCCAATATTTGTCAGTGTGGGTTACCATTGGAAATGAAGACTTCCTGAATAGATCTGAACATTGGTACATGTTTTCTTGCTTGCCAGAGAAGATGGGTGAGTCATTCTTGGATAAATGAATGAAATTAGGAACAAATCTGTGTTTAACATTGCATTTTGTTTCATTGTGTTGAATGTGTGGAGATGGTGCATAGACAGTCATTAACCTTTTTAGTAAATGTGCATAAATGATCCCTAATCTTTTCATTAAATGTGCACAAGTGGTCCCTAACCTTTTTCAGTAAATGTGCACAACTGATCCCTAACGTATGTAAAATGGTGTGCTGTTAGTCTCGAACCTATTGAAAAAGTTGCACGAATATTCTCCTATAACCAATGATCCCTGCCCCCTGATACGTGTTGAACATTCAACCACCATCTCTTACTCATGCCAACAATCTCCAGACTCAAACCATCCATTCACAAATCCAGATTCAAAAAATGCTCCAACATCTTAAATTAGAACATCACACATATGGCCAAAAAAAATGACACTTGCTACAACATTTCATACATCAACCATTCAAAAAAATTCAAAAATCCACTGATTTTTTGCTGTTTTTGTTATTTGGAAAGTAAAGTCCTCAAATTTCAAAGTGGTGTGAGTTTTTTTTTTCTTCAAAATTCTTAAATCGTTGCTGGGTAATGTGAAGAGACGCAAAGTAAAAAAAAAGAAGACAAATTAAAAGAGATTTGAGACGAAACACCAAACTAACGACAAATTTGGACAGAATCCGTCTATAAGGATCATTTTCGCACATAATGGCATATGTTAGGGACCTCCTAGCAAAAAATTCAAGGTTAGAGACCAAAAACACACTACAGAAATACGTTAGGTACCATTTTCTCTAAAATCCCAAGAATTTTTTTAGAAAAATATGTAAGACGTATTGTCATATCTGTATCCGAAATTTGGATTATTCGTAGCCATATTCCCGTATCCTAGATATTAGAAGAACAAGGATCCGACACTTATATACGTGCCCGTAACCGAGTCCAAGCAACATAGGCAATGTGTATTTGCTTAGGATTTTTGTTAGATTGAATATACATCATTAATTTATTAATTTTTATTTCAAATTTTTTCTCTTTTTTTTGAAGCACCAAGTCTTGTTATGCAAATTTTGGAAACAAGACAACCGTAATGACTCTTAATTTTTATATTGCAAGTGTTTGCAAATTGTAATAACCCAATGTCTTTTCTTACACGTAATTCATTTATACACCGTTTTTATATTGTTGCTGCTCTCTCTACTAATTACTACTGCTTTACCAACTATCAAAATGTCGCCGCCCCCAAATGAAAAAAAAAAAAAAACTTGTCTCCACCAAGCGAATTTCTCACCTTCGCTCCTGTAATTTTTTTCTGGATCCGCCCCTATTCGTAAACTAGAGCTTTATTATTATTATTATTATTATTATTATTATTTTACTTAGGATAATTCAATTGTTTTTGTAACATCATTTTAATGAAGGGTAAAATAATCAAACATTTAATTTCAGAGAGACACATGCATATTAATGGAAATTTTAACTTAAATTTTGTTGGAGAATTTGATAATAAATTATTTCAAGTTTACAATTCAAGTAAAATTGGTTGATTGTTGATTAAAATAATAATGAATAATGGGTGAGCACTGACTTCAGGAAAATAATTAATAAGATGCACGCTGACCTCAGAAAATAATTAACAACAAGGGTGTGTTTGATTCCTTTCATTCTTCATGGAAAATGAAAAATTTTCACCCATTTTTCAGCTTTGGTCTATTTGATTGGCAAAATTTTCCATGGAAAATGCATTTTCTCACTTATTTTCTATCTTTCGTTTGATTGAAACTTTTGTTTTTCCATGGAAAATATTTTCCATGTTTTCCACTTTTGGCCATATTTTCCTTGTTTTCAAGGAAAATATTTTCTTTGTGGGATAGGAGAATTTATTTTTCATGGAAAATTTGTTAACTTTTTCCAACCCATTTATTTTCCATGAAAAATTTGTTAACATTTTCCAATCCAGATTTTCTTGGTAATTCATTTCCATGGAAAATATTTTCTTTCCACCCAAATTTTCCACTTGCAATCAAACACAACCTAAAATGTAATCATTCGGCAAAATTACAATGCAAGGCATCACTCGTAATTGTTTAATTCTTGAAGATTTAAAATTAGTTTGCTATCTCAAATGAAAGAAGTAGAGAAAATAAATAATGGTGCATATTTAAATTCTATACTTACTTGAAGAAAGCAAATTCTGAAAAAAATGCGAAGTCTAAATGTAAGAAATTGTGGATCGAGGTTAGAGTACTGCTCTATATTTTTAAGACGAATTTGTTCCACTACGGTGCTCACGGATTGATGACAATCGTCTCCCAAGATACAACGATCACTTCCTGCGATGACAGCACTTCAAATCACAAGAAACAACGAACAATAAGTGTTTTCGCACTCTCTTATTTTATGCATGGAAGAAATGCATGAGTTTGAAAATTTGTAATGAATGTTATGCAAATCGAATGGACTAATTTATAACATGCCAAAAGTTTCAATTGAAAGGACACAACTGTTGGGTCATTTCAGTTTTAACCTCAACAGTTATAATTTGAACAAACAAGTCAGAAAAGACATGTCTTTAATTCAAATGGACACCCTTTGAATTAATTAATTAAATTCTGAAGATTTAAATAAAATAAATAAATATTTATTTTATTTGTCCAAAAAGATTATAATGGGCCGAGTTCAATCTTTCGACCCACATCCCGAGTCCGACTGGACGGGTAGGCGGCGGCGACGCGCTTGTGGGTCTTTGAACCGAACTCAATAGTGTCTAGGTCTCTCCCCTTTCAAAGACTATTGGTATCCCTTGAAGTTCAAATCCAATTGTCAAACTTTGGATATTTAAAGTAGTCACAAATCTTTTTATCTTCCAATGTGGGATACAAATTTCCCACTTCTTTTTACAATTCAAGTTTCAAAGTGTCAACTTTTGACAATAATTTCTCATTCACCTGAAAAATAATTTTGTAAAAACAAATATATTATAATCATCTACTCGTAGGAGTATAATATGTTCTAATAATAATTCATTGAAATAGGTGGTCTGAACCCACTCCAATATTTGATCAAAATTAATTAAAATCAATTATTAGTCAACCATATCCAACAAAATTTAGTTAAAAAATAGTATACATTAGTAAAACATTATACACCATACACTCTCAAAATTTATCATTAAACGATGACCATGTTATATAATATATAATATTGAGTTAATTGCTTAGAGATTGAATCTCCTAACAAAAAATTGAAATGTTAAAAAATTATATAATGAGAATATTTCTCAGTAGACAAACTTAAAATGATGGTTGAACTTAATTTTCTCTTGAATATTCTTATAGTCGCTATAAGAAAGAAATAATATTGGGAGGGGCAACGAGATCAATATTTTTGGGTCGCTGTTCTTAGCATGTTTGTAAATACTTATAAATTGATCAAATATTATTTTTATGATTCTTTGTAATTGATTGCTTCTTCATATGAAGAAGGTTCGTTGAATATTCAACATTTCACCTTAAACAAATAAATTATTAATTAGATTGTAAACAAACACTAACCTTTTTTTTATTGTCCATGTTTCACCTTAAATAAATAAAAAATTCATTAGATTATGAACAAACAAGCATTATCTTTTTGCTTTTTCATAAGTTTTCGTCTTAACCTAATCTCTAAATCAAATACAACTCTAGTCTCATATACAACAAGATGAGAAAGAAATCTACCCGGTGCTAGCCATCCTGGACCTTTGGTTTGGAATTTGGGTTGTTGTTGCCAAATTAATTCTATTATTAGTCGGTGATTAATTAATACAATAAAGATAGTTTCTCTTATCAAGTTATTTGATAAATAATTATGATATTTAACTTAAATAAATTTAATGTCTAGATGTAAGTTATGAAAATTCTTTAAAATCTCAAAATGGACCCCATCCAACATCCAATAGAATCTGACCTCTCTAAATTAATACCTCAATAATTTATAACCTGTGATATTTAATAAAATTTTAATAAAATTTCATGAAATCGATCGTATTCTTTAGGCATAATTTCATAATTAATACAAAATAAAAAAAATAGAATCTGACCTCTCTAAATTAATACCTCAATAATTTATAACCTGTGATATTTAATAAAATTTTAATAAAATTTCATGAAATCGATCATATTCTTTAGGCAAAATTTCATAATTAATACAAAATAAAAAAAATTAATTAACAGAATTACGGTGCTTAGAGAACCATCTATCTAGAGTAGTCCGTTTCTTCTCGATTGTCTTGATCTTGGACTGTATACCTCAGAGTACTTTATAAGCTACAACATGAGTGGGATTTGAAAGGTTAAGAAGAGAAACACGAGTGAATGACACCAAATTTTATATGTGTTAAATAAATGGAGATAATCATCTATGTTCCTTGCATTTAATTTTTTATTAGAGATGTATACCAAGCTCATTGGTAACTTACAAACAATAAGGACACGCGTGACAAATTTTTTTATAAAAGTTTTAGTAAATTGTGATAAAAGTTGATGAAATGTGTAGTTAAAAAATTAATAAAATTAAGAGTCCCATGTGTTGTGTGGTTAAAATTAATTATTGATTTCAACTTTTTAAGATGAACGAAACAAGAGCTAAATATAGAAGACTAAATTAGAGTATGTTTGGTAAATATTTTTGTAAATTATAATCAGTGAGTTCTACGGAATCTGTGGATAAAAATAGGTAAAAGTTGTAGATCCTGCGAAATGTGTAGATAAAAATAATGTTTGACCAATTTATAAGTACTTATAAACACTGACAAACATCCTCTTAGTATGATCGAAAACTTTCTAACTACCTAAACTTATCAACAAATATACATGAAATAATTTTTTTTAGAGTAGAAGTTCTACAAATTAATAACCTCCGCTAATTAATAAATAATTGTACAACAAATAATATTAATTTAAAAAAGTCTGACGGTACCCTTTTCCGCCTATATCCTGTCTACCCTCTTCCACTGCCTTCTCTCTATGCACTATACACGAACAAGAATAGATCTAGACCGTTAAATTCATTTAAGTACGATTCTTATTTTGTACTAATTAACCAATATTATTGAACGGGACTAAAATAAAATAAATCTATAAATTCGAAATTTTAATGTCATGAGTATCTTCTATTCAATAGTGAATAGAATTTACTCGGTTGAACCTATATCGCGTACGCATCATAATAAAGCCACGAAACAAGGTTAAAAAAAGAAATAAAAGAGAGATATCGAAGAGCAACATAAGTAGTTATTAATTAGGGTTTATAAATACAAAACGCTAGTCTTATTTTATACTCCCTTCGTCCCACAAAGATAGATTCATTTCTTTTTTCACACAGATTAAGAAAACATATTTAATGTAATTGAAATTATAAATTTTTTACACACTTTTTCTATTATACCCCAATTTAATATTAGTCATTCATAAATCTAATAAATTTAAATACTTGTTTTGAGTTAATAACAATGTAAATTAAATGAGGGTATATTAGGAAAATAAAAAATTTAATACGCCATCTATAAAGTAAGTGGCCTATAATTTAGGACAGATAAATAAGAAAAATGAGTCTATCTCTGTGGGACGGAGGTAGTATATAACTGGCGAAATCTTGAGTTAATTTCAGCAACTTGGAGTAGGCACACCGTAGCTGTTGACAACTTCTTGGGCACTAGGGGAGGAAGTGAAAATTAGGTTCTCCACCAAATTTAATTTAATTTAATTTTTTGAAATTTGCTGGATTATATATTTTTAATCAATATTATTATACATTATATATATTTTACTGGACATATATAAAATAATTATTTATTTTTATTTATATATTATTCTATTTTGTAACTTTATCAACTAAAAACAAGGAAATAATATATTTAATCTATAATTATGGAGCAAATCAAGTAATTAAACCTCTTGAATATACAATCATTTAATACTACATCTCTTACAAAATTATCTAACATCACATAACCCAGAAAACCTTGGTTTCTTTCAATAGAGGTGAAATCATCCAAGTTTCATCTCCATTCAAATCTGATTAATTGATTTTGTTTTCTGTTGAACGTCATAATCTTCCATCTCATTGGCAATCGTTGTTTGAAGTAAACTCCACTCTTCGTTAACAGAGAATGGCATTTTCGCGCAGCAACTCAAAATTTAGGCACAAAACCAAAATGAGATGAAATTTATCTGGGTCAAAGAGAAATCGGGAATTAAATAATGGTACAGCTAAACCAGAGAAGAAGAATGTTAATATTCCAGTGCCTTTTTTTTTTAGCCTAAAAAGATTGGTGACATTATTTCCTGATCATACATTTCCTAGGCAGCAAACTGAGAAACTTATCAGTCCCAAGCAAAATAATAAAATTGAATGGCATAAAGAAACTATTTGAGATGATCCGCTAACAACCTTTGAATTGTGAGTCTATGCTCCAGTAAAATGAGGCATTCTATTGATAAATCACTCAGTGAAATTTATGGCAAAACACAGATTTGCCAATAATAACGCTCATCGGAAGCTTTCTTATAGCACCTTCCTGAGAGAGCAATGAGTCACTCAGCTTACATATCTGCGAAAGCAAGTTTGGGAAGCTCATCAATTACCGGTCTGTCAATGGAGTTCTTTCGTTGATATATTCTTCAACTGCTTTTCTTGAGGGAGAAAATGTGATTTTGACATTCCTGCTGGCACAACCGTATAGTCCACCACTTGCCAACGAATTCTATGCCAGCACGCTTTTTTCCTCAGGAAGTTGCAACCTCTTTGCCTAATAACTTTATGAGGATTTTGTGCTTAAACCCCCAATTTTTCAATGCCTGAAGGACAAAAGATACAATTTTTCGATGCCTCGCTTTGTCAATATATGAATGCATTTCATTTCATTCAATTTTTGATGTTCTGAAATTGAATCATTTTCAGGGCATTGATTAATTTTGGAGTATTTTCGTATAATAGAACCTCACATATGAACTATTCCAGTATCTCATTTATTTTTGTGTTTTATCAATTTTTTTTATTGCATTCTATCACATTTGTTCCAACAAAAATGCAGTCACGTTTGTTCGTAAGTTTTTTTTGGGTATTGGTATTTTTTTAATGACCATGCATGAAGTTTCAATTTCCTGGATACATGATGTCTTTATTGATAGAAAATAATATTTATATCTATTTTCTGCATTTCGCTTTTTTAGCAGTCTACCCATAATTGATAAATTGATATCGATAACTATTAATGAACTGTTTTTGTTAATGTTAGATGATAAATAAATATTGAATTCTATTAAATTCGATACTTTTTTCAAATGAACTTCGATAACGTAGACAATGGCTTAAAGATGTTAATTCAATTTGCTAATTGGTTTTGATAATATTCATTACTAATTTAAATACTTATGGATACTCACATATCATATTTTCTATTGATTTTTGTTAATGTTCATTAGTACTATAAATACATGTAGATACTCACGTATGAAAATATAACTATTTGTTTTGATACTCTGTTATGTTATCTTGTACTATATGTTTCTCAATAATGTTTATACTAATTGATACTATTCTGCTTCATAACTTTTGTATTGATCTAAACAGGAATGAGATTTTGCTTCATAACTTTTGTATTGATCTAAACAGGAATGAGACTATCTCATTTCATACGACAAATGGGCTCTTGGCAAAGTGAATGCATTATCTAATACAATGATATTCAACTCACTCATGGGAAGGACGAGTGATTTACATAAGAAAATATGCCATGAAACTTGCTTTGCCCACTTCTTGGATGTAGAAGATATTGTTGTAAATCACCAACTAATACATCAAGTTCTGCTCAGGGAAGTGAAACAATTAATGATTCTCCAATCTGAATTTTGAAATTTCCTAAATTTTCGTCAATCAGATTTTACGGCCACAACTTTATCTAAATGGGCAAGAGGATTTTTATTATGGAATTTATCTATACTACTTCTAAAAGGGGCTTAAATGGTACCCTTACAATTTTTTAAAAATTCCATATTAACCTTTAGTATTCATTAATGTATAATAATTTTTTAATACTTTAGTTATTACTCTTTTATTGTTCGTCCTTATTTTACATTAAATTTTAAACAATTTACTAAATATACAATTAAAATTTTTAAACATTTAATCTATTAAATTAAATATGAATGTGAAAAGATGATCTCAGTTTTATTTTATTATTATTATTATTATTATTATTATTATTATTATTTTTGCATTAAGTAGATAAAAGAATGAGAAATGAGTTTCAACAAAAAAAAAATAAATGAGGAAAATTTTAACTTTGTTTATTACCGTATTAAAAATTCAAATCATGGTTGTCAAAACTGAAATGAAGATAAAAATATGATTTTAATACATTAGATTACAGTGATTACGAGCATGTTTGGTTGAGTTCTTTTTTTTTTTTCTCTTAAATTGATTTTTAACTACATATTTTGTGGGACCTACAACTTTTATCAACTTTTCATCCACACATTTTACCAATTTTTTTCAAAATCTTTAAACCCCACCAAACATATACTATAGTAGAACTAATTGTGAAACTTTTTTTCATTTTTCATTTTTAATTAATATATATATATATATAACGTTCTTCTCATCTTACTTCTGTCCGTCAACAATATTATTACAACATAGACAAATATTGACACTTCTTTAATTATTATTTCTTACTCATATTTATAATGTTTCATTACGTCATCAAATCAAACACGTCTAATAAAAAGAGCACATACACAAAGAATATTGTTCACAGGGAACTACAACTCCAACAAATGTACAATATTATGTAGTTAATCATTACATTTTCTCACAACAAATTTAGTAATTATTAATTTTATTATTCGTAAAATGCAGCATTGGAGATTATTATTACTATAAGTTTTGATATCAATAGTTCGTCAATCATCAAAGTTTAAATCACTAAAAAGTCTTAATTGGGTTCAAGTTATTGTTTGTATTATCACCATATAAAACTCATCTATAATTGCAATTGTACTTAAATGAATGCAATTATCTTTTTAATATTTATTTGTTATTCTTTTACCATTATTATCGTACATTAAATTTTTAACAATTTATTAAATGTACATTTAAAATTTGTAAATATTTAACATATTAAATTAAATATGAAGGTGAAAAGACGATCTCAACTTTTTTTGCCTTACGTAAATGAAAGAAGTGAGAAATGGATTAAAAAAAATTGAATGGAAAATTTGTAAATTTTTTATTACCGGATTAAAATTCAAATCATGGAGATGAAAAGATTGTTTTGAATACATAGAATTACAGTGATTATAGTTGACAACTAATTATAAAACTTTAGTCAATCATCAAAACTCAAATAACCAAAAGCTCTTCACTGAATTCAAGTTGCTATTCGTATTACTACTATATAAAATTCATCTTTCATTGCAATTGTACTTCTATGAATGTAAATAAAATATCAACATTATAAAACAACATATTATCAACAACCATATTTTTTTTTACCTTTATTGCAATTGCTACTTTAACATTTTAATTATTAACAATTAAAAAATCAATATGATTACAAAAACATGTGCAACGCACGCGTGTCTAACTAGTTTATCAAACGACTATAATAACCCTATTGTTTTATCCAGTATTTGTTGGTTAACATCCAGTAAAATTCTATAATTGCAAATGACCCAGTACTATTGTAACCCATCTTTGATAATAAGGGATATGTGTAAAGAACCCTGAGTTCACATACTGCTTGAGTTTTGGATCTTTCAGATACCCACAAAGGCAAGGTTTCTATCAGGCCCAACAACCAATTTTATTTGAGGAAAATTAGGCCCGACATTGTATTTCCAGCCCAATATTGAAAATACATCACATTCCAACTTAGGGGTTGTTTGTCTAAGCTTGAATTTATAATTTATAGCATGTTTGACAAAGTTTAAATTATATGTTAAATTAGTCAAACAAGTTAAATATACTTTTTATCCACACATTTTGTATGACCCACAATGTACTACATATTTATTATTCACACATTCAATATAACCCACAACTTATTAACACTTAAAAAATAATTTCATCACTACCAAAAATGCGTTTAAACTGATTAAATATACTTTTTATCCACACATCTTGTAGTATTCAAAACTTGATACCTACTAATGATCCACACTTCATAGATCTACCACTTATAAATACTTTGAAAAAATTCAATATAGATGAAAGAAAAAAAATATTTTAAATTTTTGTAAGTGAGTACTGGGAAATGTTAGGATTTTGTGATTTCTTTTTGTTTCTTGGTGGTGGAGTGGCATAGATGGTGCTATAGCGATGGGGAATGTTATGGTTTTGCGACTGGTGACTTATGGTGGAAGTAGACCACGGTGGTATTGTGGAGGTTGACGGTGGCAGTTAAATTGAAAAAAATTAAAAAGTCGAATCAAACATTAATTAAAATAGTACAATGTTCAAATTATGCATTGCATATATAGTATAAAATGCTATTTTATAATAAATTACAAATTTTATAATGTACTCTTCCTTGTTGTTTCCTGCTTCAATGAAACTGATTTTTTATATGTATATTCGTTGTTTTGATCATATATAATTGCCACTATTTTTAATTCTAGTGAGGTTATCATCCTCAATAAACATTAATGGAGTTCATAACTGCACATAAACAATAAATTATATAGCAAATAAATATATAATTAAAAATAAAAAATACAAGGATTACATGGATTCTAATATGAATTACACACACAAATAACATGAAATGTAATATGATAATTACACACTTTGTAATACGAACTACATAAAAATAACAAATCAGTAATTATATAACAGTTAACATGTCAATTTTTAAATTCAAATTGTCAAAAAATTACATACAATATAGGAAGATTAACAAAGAGTGTAAGTTACAATCATTGTAACTTATTAAGTGCAAAGTTTTTCAAATTTCACCATATTTTCCTTTAAACTGGATCTATATTGTAATTTTGGAATATTCAACAAAAATCAGTATTTATCAGTCCACCCCCCTATTTCTGTCCTTGTTTGTGTAATTTGCCAAGTCTTGGTCAAATTTTATTATTCATTAGTATTAATATATTGTGTCAAGTTAGGTGAGTGGACCATGTCAAGGTCCCTAGAAAATGAGCATCACAAATGCACAAAATCTCAATTTTACTGAAAATGAAGTTCAGATCAAAATTTACACTTCTATAATTGTAGCCATGTGATTATTATTTTTCTACGATCATCATCACAAATATCTCTTTTCAATAAAATTCAACATTTTTATAAGTTTGTTTGAGAGTATTTATAAGTACTTATAAATTAGTCAAATATTATTTTTATCTACATATATGTTTTATAGGACTCATAACTTTTAACACATTTCATTCCGATGTCATGTACATATAAGAATATAAGCTACTAATTATGAAATAAATAAATTAAGAATATAAATAATTGATGTGGCTTGATGTTCATGTTTTGCCAAGATTTAAAATATAGCCTTTTTTGGTGGGTCACATTTAGAAAAAATAAGTTACTTATTTAAAAATAATTATTATATAGTGTCAAAACACACAACTTTATTTTTTAAAAACAAAAAAAAATTACCTATAAACATTTAAACTTAACCAAACATTTTGTATAAGAAATATTGATACATATGAAAGAGCAATACAAGTACTTATTAGGGTTTGTAAACAGTAAACACAAACCATTTCATATTTAGTGTTGTTGATACACACAAAATTATTCTTATTTCATATAACTCCAACACTCTTTTCACTTATCAGCAATTGGGAATGGACACACCGCAGCTGCTGGCAACCTTTTTGGCATTAGGGGAATTCACATACGGCTGGAGACTTGGATTCTTTTTATACCCACAAAGGCAAGGCTGCTGCTCTCGGAGTTTACTGCAACAGGCGGCGGATGGTGGACTCCCCGAATTGATCGCCCCCAGGCATGGACTTAGCTCCACTGGATTGCAAGTAACTGCTTCACTGACATGCAATTCACCCAAAAGGATGACCACCGCCACCGCAACCATGCACAGGACAGCACAACTAGCCTTCTTCATCTTCAAAATGTACAGTCTTGTATATGGACTAGCTAGTTTGAGTGTGTGTGTGTGTAGGAAATTTTTTATGCAAATTTTGGGGTGTTTTGGGGTCAGAATTTATAGAAGTGGGGATTTGTTTGAGAGGAATTTACGTGGAAATTGACAGCCAACTGAAGTTGTTGGAGTTGGGCCAAATTATTGATGAAATTGTTATTTATGGTCTTCCTCGTGTATCAGAAAATTTTGTCCTAGTTAGACTTTTTGTTGCTTATTCCAAAATTTCTGTACCGGCGAAGACACGGAGTAATTTGAAAATTTCTAGTGACCCACTTTTTTATTCGAGTATGTGTGTAGGTGAGTCTAAAAACTTTGAACCTAATTATTTCAGTTTCATCAAATTGCTAGACGCAAATGAATAAATCCAGCATGACCACCCAAGTTTGGGTTAGTACAACCTTGTTTGGTCCACTCAAGACTCATGAGGTCGATATGAGAGGCGGGTTGATGCAGATTTGGATATCCGTGCCCACGGAACATAAACCTTTTTTTTTTTATCAAGAAAATTATTTTAAAAATTAAAAGAACTTAACGACCCACGTCCAAGACGTTCATATTTTCCTTCCCCAAGTTGGTCTATAAACGATTCACATGGAACTATATAAAAGTGACTCAACTCGCTTTACATCTTTATGTGTAAGTAGCAATAAGGAGTAGTATTATTTGTCCAATTTTGTTCTAATGTCCACGGTGAGCATTGTTATAATGTCCACCGGGACACTTGTCTTAACAATGCCTACCGTGGACATTAGAACAGTGCTGATTATTAGTCATTGAAAATAATGCTAATGAGTTTTGCGTCAAAATAGTGCATGTAACACTGTACACACAAAGTGCGTATTCTTTTTATTTTTTTTGTTGAGTAATTAATAAAATATTTAAAGGCTTTTCTAAAAATTAGAATAATTTATAATATAAATATAAATATAAATATAAATCTAAATCTATATCTATATCTATATCTATATCTATATCTATATCTATATTAATTTAAAAAAAGTAATTATATTCACACTACAGTTTTTATTATCAACACTACATTTTAATTACAATGATAGTCCCCTAGCCTTTGACATTTTAGCAATTATGTCCTCAACTTTTTTTTGTCGTATTTTTATCATTAACTTTTAATTAATTTTCACATCTTATCTCTGATAACGATTTTTGTCCAAATATTATGCTAATGTGCATTGAAATGATGGAAAATATTTTGTAAAACTTTTGTATTTGTTATTTATTTTTTATATTTAAAAATACAAGAGGCAAAAATACATTTTTATGCTATCCTAATTAAATTTTTGGACAGAGCTATCATCCAAGAAAAAAGTAAGATGTGCAAATTACTAAATTGGTGATAAGAATGTGACAAAAAATAGATAGAGACGTAAATACAAAAAAGAGAAATAGTTGGAGACTTTTATTGTAATTAAAATGTAGTGTGGTTAACAAAAAAATGTAGTGTGAATATAATTACTCATCTAAAAAAGGCTTAAAGGGAGAAACATTTTTGGACAAATATGTCCTCATTAATACTTTATATTTCCTAAATTGTCCTTGAGTTAATGTTATAATTGAACTCCTAATTTAGCATTTATAACCACATATAGTCCTTAGAAGTTGAAAATGCTAAATCTCCATTTATTATATTTAATTACTGTATATTGAAAATGTTTTTTTTGAATTGTGAGAACGGATTTGGCCAGTTACAAGATTAATAATAATTGATATTCTACCAATAATTTATTCAGCTTATTTAAGGTCTAATTTGAAGTTTAATGTTGTTTTATTTTAAAGTAATTATGTAGTTTGTGATGTCCATAAAGACTTCATTTGAGGATTGTATTTGTGATTGTCGTTTTTGTTAGTTAGTGTGAATAATCATCTCTTAATACTCTTCTTTTTTCAAAAAAATAATAATTTGCGTTGGACTATAAAAGTTACAGTGTATTTTTTAATTATTGTGCATGCTCATGCGTATTTGTATATTGTTTACATTTCTAATTGACTTGCACCTTCAGATTTTCTAGACGAAAAATTTTTTGTGGGCTAACTTCAATAATGGTTTTAATCCACTATTGATACGTATCTTATTTCTATTATTCTTTTTTATACTTTTGATTTGAATTGTTATCTATTTTGCTTAAACTAATTTTTCTTAACTATTTATACTCCAACGTGAATAAGACGATTAAATCGCTAGAATATTTAGTTTTGGTAATATTACTTTATTTCTCCATTACAATTTGGATAAGTTCACGTGAAGACATCTGGGCACTGAATTGTGCAAATGAGAATGTTTAGTTTTGCCAATTTCTAATGTAAATGTTATTTTGTTTTCTTTTATATACTGATTGATAAATCTACCTGACTTGAGGTGTTACGAGCCTAGATTACATGTGATATTTTGGGTTAAAACCTCTTCATAGTTGGAGAGTTATATTGAATTACAAAGATTTGTTATAAATCATTTGCCATCTCATAAAGTAAGAAAATTCAATGAGTTTGAGTGCTCGATATATTTAAGAACTTATGTACACTATTTTTTATTTTTTTTGTTTGTGTTCTTTAATTAACATTATTTGACTATATTACAGACCTTAAAAAATAGATGTTCAATACTGACCACACAATTGTAGAAAATACTTTGTTTGAATACAACAACAAACATTATATTTTATCGTATTTTCTAATATTAGATTTTTGTATTTTATTGTAGTATTAAATTAAGTTATAATTATTTGAATATTTGAATAAACATATATCTCACAACACTATTATTAAATCACGCACGTTTTACATAGTTGAATTAGAATTTTGTTAAAAGCCTAACAAAAACGACCACGACCTCTGATAAATTGCCGTTGAGCAACGTAATTAATAAATCTAGAAGAGGCGTGAGATTTACTTGTACAAGTCAATTGTGGCCACAGAACATGAAGATATTTTTTAGTGGCTAATTGACTAATCAAACACAAATCTAAGAAGCAAACGCATTTAATGGTAGCTCTCAAAGTCCACAATTAAGGGCTTGTTCGGTATCAATTTTTTCCAAAAAAATCTATTTTTTTGCCTATAATTTTTGACTTTTCAACCCTTTTTGCACTACAAAAAAATTTGAAAAGTCAAAAAGTAACCAAAAAAACCTATTTTTTCCCAAAAAAAACTCTACCGAACAAGCTCTAAGTCTCTTATGATAAGAAATGTTGACGTAGAAATATTTCGATTAGTGACTTTAGTAATTGGAAAATAGAAAATGATGACCACTAGCAATTGAGCAATTGAGAATCAAATATATTTCAATAGAAAATGATTCTCAATTTTCTATTTTCAATGGAAAATAGAAAATGATTCTCAATTGCTCAATTGCTAGTGGTCATCATTTTCTATTTTCCAATTACTAAAGTCACTAATCGAAATATTTCTACGTCAACATTTCTCATCATAAGAGTCTTAATATATATATATATATATATATATATATATATATATATATATATATATATATATAGTTTTTAGCACGTACAATTGGTGTATTTGTAATACTTTATTTTATATTGTTTTGATGTTATAGTACTATTTTATTTATATCATAATGTTTTGTAATCAAAATATTTTACAAGGATAATGAATCATAAGTGTATTAACCTACAAGAACTCTGTAGAAAAGATACAACTTGAATAAGTGGTTTTTTCTATTGTGGGATATGGAAAGAGTTAGTATAGGTGAAGAATACAAGAATAGTTATGTGTAATGTGGTATTTATAGTTGTAGAGAGACAAAGTGTTGTTACTTTGTTAGATAAAAGGATAGTAATATATACGTAGAAAAGAAGGTATTTTATGTAAAATATATATTGGTAATGCAATAATGAATAAATGATTGAAATTGTTGAATATAGATGTATATGAAAATTTGTGCAATGCTTTTCCAATATTAAGGTATCGTACTTCACTGATTCAAAAGTAAGGAAAAGTTAATAACTGCATGGACAGTTAATAAGAAAGTCTACACATAGCCCCCAGGACATAGTTCAGTTGGTTGAAAGGTGAGAGTGAGGTAGTCTCAACTTCACTGGCAGCTGTAGAGTTGGAGTTCAATTCCTACCTTTGGTATAGAAGAGGCTCCTTGCAAGTGCAGTTAAAAAGCAAGCTCTCAACCCTATTCTATTGAGGCACATTATGCGATTTAATGTTAGTTTTTAACTTGGTTCAATTTACATGAACAATAATATGAACATAAATTTCAAGATTTTAAATTTCATGATTTTCACAGTCAATGCGAAGTAACAAGAACGTACCTTCATCCATAGGAAACAGTCTTTAATTATGTATCTTGAATTTCTTGAATCTCGGTTGAGTGATTTAATTGCATATCTCCAATATCCAATATCCAAATACCCTTTAATATATGTAGTTTAATTGTATGGAAATTGTGTTTCTCTCCCTTTGCCTCTCACATAATGACATGAATCAATCGATGGAATAACATATTCTTTTATAGGTAGAGAGAGGACAAATTTTCTAGTTAGACTATAATTCTATTTCCCATCAAAATAGAGTTCTTAAGAGAAATCAACTTCTCCAATAATTATCTAATTAATTAAATAATTAGATATATCCATAAGACATATTATCAAATCTAATAACTTATCATGTGGGCCACATAGTGATGGCAACGGGGTGGATCAGGGCGGATCGGCCTGATCAGGCCGATCCGCCCCACAACAATTGTAGGAGATCCAAATCTGCCCCGCGATCTGCCATTTTTCCGAGCGGATCGGGGCGGATCAGAGCCCTGATCCGTATACTGATCCATATTTTTTTTTAACATTCAAAAAATTTAAAATATATTGAAATAAGCTTTACTACTATACTATAAGAATTTAAACAACATCATCCTTCTCAATTTCCTTCTCACTAAACCTTGTGCAAGGTCCACAATATGTCGAAGGTGATGAATTTTCTATTCAAAAAATATTTTAATTATCTATAAAATAAATAATCAAATCACATATAAAACAAAATATAAATTCAATATTTTAATCCTTTTTTTTAGTTCGGGGCGGGGCGGGGCGGATCGGGGTAGCCTCGATCCGATCCGCCTGGCCCCGAGATCCGCGGCGGATCACGGATATCTACCCCGATCCGCTCCGTCGATCCGCGGATCAGGTATTTTTTGCTCCATTCGGATCGGGTATCCATCGGGTTCGGGGCGGATCGGATATTTTTACTATCTCTAGGGCCACATAAAAAGTCTAACATTCTCTCACTTGGCCCATATGACAATATGACCTTTATGATTTGATAATATATTACCATTATTATGCGTGCAGTTGTATGGTAATCATCATAATCACCAAAATTGAGTAAACTACCAATACGAGTCATAGCGGTTCTATATCATTAGATCGATATAGTTCCTTCCATGTACCACAATATTAGCAACTTACCCAACTTAGTCTATAAGTGAGAAGTATACGTGATAGTCCCGTAATGTCTTTGTCAAAGACTATTCCTGTTGTCACCATTATCCAATCTCATACATGTACACAAATATTGGTAAACAGGAAATAAAGCAGAAACACTTCAATTATCATTAATGAGCTCAGAATGTCAATGAACCATTATAAGGAAAAAAAAAACATTAATCACTAATGCCAAGATTCATGCTTTTCACATGTCCATTAATAGCCTTTGGTAGTAGTTATTTCAATAATGGATCCTTAATCATAAGTTGGTGCATGTTTGTTTATTTGACATTCTTTGTTTTTGAACTCCCTTCTTAATGAAAAAGTATTAGCACCATTAGAATACCTGTCGTTCTTGGAGAAAATGACAATTGCAGAATTACAATAATTTTCAGCGACTTGGCATAAGAGTCGACAACTCCAAGTCCTAAAATAAAATTCTGCAACCATAATGTTTATTTGTAGTCTCAAAGCATGCTACAAATTCAACGTCCATAATTGATGAAGTAATGATAGATTGCTATCCACTTTTACAAAATTTATTCCTCTACATCATAGGAATAAATAGCCAAATGTGGGTGATCTACTGTCAAGCCATCCAACATAATGAACCTGATATAATATAAGTTTGATTACATATTAAGCTTCATACATACATAATGTTTCTCCATACGTTTTCACTCAATTGCATGAGACTATATTTATCCTCTATCTTTAATGGGACAAACCGATATCACTACTAGCAAGTAAAATATCAACATACACAAGCAAAATAATTTGCTCCCACTCACCTTCAGATATATATATACACTGATACACATTATTTTCTTTAAATCTAAAGGAAATTATACTATCATCGAAATTAAACTACTATTTTCTAGAAGCTTGTTTAAGCACGTACATTGATTTATTAAGGTTACACATCATGCGGTCCTTTCTTTTATAAATCAATCCATATAAATTCCTTTATCTAAACTCTCATTTAAAAAGTTATTTACACATTGATTTGATGTAGCTCCAAATCAAAATGTGCTACTAGGATCATAATGATTCTAAATGAGTCTTTCTTTGAAAATAAAGAGAGGTCTTCTTTATAATCAATACCTTCCTTTTAAGTAAAATTTTTAGTAACAAATTTAGCTTTATATTGCCCAATATTGCCATTAGAGTCACGTTTAGTCTTAAAGACTCATTTACAACTCTTTTTCATCATTGAGGCAATTCAACAAAGTTCTAGACTTTATCTTTTTCTATAGATTTTAACTCATCTTTCACAGTATCAATTCATTTAGCAGAATCATTACATTCTATGTCTTGCGAAAATGAAATCGAATCCATAATTTGATTGTTGTAGATGTGCCACATAATAATTAAGAATAGCTTAACTTAATTTCCTGCAGGATTTTCTTAATGCTATTTTTGTGATTGTTCTACACTAGGTTCAATATTTGTGATTTCTTCATGGAATAGTTGATCACCATTGTTGGGTCGTTCAACAACGGCATTTTAGGAACAACAATGTTAGAAGTTTTCGGTAAAAGAATATCTATCCTGACTTCTTGGATATCCACATTTCGTGGTTTCGCACTCCCACTAATATCACAATTCTTAATGAACTTGGCATTTTCGATTTCAACAATTATTGGACTATGGTTAGGACAATAAAACCTATATCCTTTGGATTTGTTCAGAGTAACCAATAAAGTAACCATTGATTATTTTAAAATTCAATTTCATTCACGTGGATTATAAATCACATTTTCCACAGTCCAAAATATATCTTTGGAACTGCCTTATTAGGACCCTGGTTCCATATATAAATAGCGATTTATAAAACATATATCTACAACAATAAGGGTAAAGATGAATTACTTAACATACTCATAACCATATTCATTAGAATATAATTATGCCTTTCAGCTATTCTATTATGCTGTGGCGTATCTGTCATAGTATATTGAGGAGTTTAGCAAATTGACCCAAGTTTTACTTGCCATAATGTTCACCATTTCTACCAGATCGTATGATCACATTTCTATCTAGTTGCTTTTCTACTTCATTGATATATATCTCAAGTATGTCCATTGCTTGAGTTATATTATGCAACATGCATAAATAACCATAACTTGATAATCATCAATAAATGTGATAAAATATTTTTGTCCACCAAAATTACTTTCAAGTTTCAATTTCTATAAACCATAACTTAAATCCAAGAACCAATTATTGCATTTAAACAAACTAAAATATCATTTCTTAAATTTGAAACTATGTCCCAAAAATCAAGTTTTAGAAATGGACACAAAATTATGAGAATCATAAGAGACAAAGTGTCTATAATAAGTCTTAATGGTGACCATTGTGTAAACTTAACGCTAGTTCTGAGCCCCTTTAACTGAAACTCTAACTTAATTCCTCTTCACATAAGCAAAATACCATTATGTCTTTATGATTTTGGTTGAGGAGAATCACTACATTATGTTGGAAACATAGATAGTAGTTCCATAATTCATCCACCAAGTATTATAAGGAACTCCAATTAAATATAGTTCAAAAAATTCAAAAGCAACTAGGCTTACCATTATTTTTGAACTATGCCTTACAATTATGGCAGTCTTTAAAAAATTAGTGTCCACATGTTTTTAAAGAACATACACTTATCATTATTACATTCCTTATTTTGAGTCTCAATAACTTTAAGAGGCTCATTCTTTATCTTGAGTGGTAATTTCTTTCTTTTGTCTTTAATTAAGTTTATTTTCAACTTCTTGAGTGATAAAGTTAACATAATTAATTCCTGGCCGCTTATGTTATATCACCTCTTAAGCATGTTAGTCAATTCACTTATTTCTTATAGTGTTATAGTGAATTTATAACAATGTGTGCTGAGAAGGCAAATAGTTCAGAATGAACTAAAGGGAATGACCAACTTTCATCCTTAAGGTTTCCAACTTTACTTTTATATTAGTCATCTCTAGGACATATTCATACATGCTACGTGTACCATCAAATTTCATGGTGGTAAAGTTAGCCATAAAGCGAGAGACTTATCAACAGTTCAGATTCTATATACTCAAAATATTCTGCTCGATATTTTCCAAAATTTATAGAAAATATTTCTTTATTATTGCTTCTATCAATAATAGCAATAGATTTTTTAGATAGCAAGTCTAGACCAGGAACCAGAATACTTAAATGAAATTAGACTTAATTATTTACGCTAATCCGAGAATTTTTAATTCATTAATCATCAAAACAGATGAAGCATAACAATAAAAAGAAACTTGAATTGATACAATAAAGTAGATGCTCTATACGTCAATGCTTTGAGATATGAGATAAATCAAATTCAAACAGACAATAAATATATATCGAAGATCTCTTTTGGGTAAATACTACGATACACCATTAATAACTATTACGATGCTTTGTATTTATCTTTATTAAGAAACTACGTTATTTCTCAAGTGGTACATTCTATTATCTTTGGATATATAAAATGTCCAATTGAGAAATATCAATTACCCCATCATGTTGATTAATCATATGATGGTTGATCCATCTTTGGGTGACAAAATATCTCTATGATTAACAAACGTGTTACTCATGTACTATGTATCTTTCATAAGCATCTATAGTAAATGGTACAACATACTAAATTTTATTAAATAATTTGACATTCTCGAAACATTCTAGTTTGGCCACTTTAGTGACTAACAAACTATACATAAATGAATATCTTCAATTGAGTAATAAATATTTTATACACATTAATATTGATTTATTAAAAAATTCGATATTCATGAACCAACCATTCTAGTTTGGCCACTTTTGTGACTAACAAACTATGTACATAACATGAATAACTTAAATCGAAGCAACGTTAAATATTTAACCTTCAAATTCAAGACCCATCAACTATTTTTCTTTAAAAGTTGTACAACTAAATAATGGGCCTATCTACATGCTCAAACTATTAGGAAATCAGATTCTAAATAATAGAATAATGGACCTGCTATCTATTTGGCTACACTAATATAAAATTACGATATGCACTTCACATCATGGACATATACAAAAAGATCATGCCAATATCAAACAACTTCGTTGAGCCATATAGGCCCAATAAATGAAAGAGTCACATAAACAAAAGAAAAGAAATAAACACTGGTATCTCATTCCAGTCCCCCAAGATTGGGGAATGGAGTTAATTCATTATTCTTCTTTTATTTATTCATTCATTTATCTATAATCAGAATAAAAGCATAATTGAGTTGTGCTGAAGAAATAGTTGAATGAGATTTGGGATGAAAAATTGCAGTTTGGATCAGAGGCAGTAAAGAATATAACCTTCTTTTCACAGCTCACCCTTTAATTATTTTAATCATTTATCGGTTCATTCCTCTGCCGGAACCCGCCAAATTTCTATGGCTCAGTTTAATCTACTAATGCCCTGACATTTACTATTTAAGAACACATTCCAAATAATGGGCCTTATATGTTGGACCACATAAGCAGTATTAAAAAGGGTAAATTTAGGGCCGGTCACTGTTTGGGCACTTATGGACTCTAAAGTCATATGCTCAAAACTTAATTCAATTAAAGTCATATTTTAGAGCTAAAAGACCAACATACCCTTAATTGTAAAAAAATGCTAATTGTGAGTGGTGATACTATTTTTTGTGATATTGTTTTGTGGTGATACTGTTTTGTTGTGATACTGTTAAACCTATGATTTTGTACTACTAATGAAATATTTTAAGAACAATAGTATTCTCTTGTTTATTCTCTACTGATTAATTCTTCTACCTACCATTAAACACCTTATAAATTTATACTTATCTATCCAATGAAAATCTATATCCTAATTGAATTTCAAACATATTCAAATTCAAGAGAAGAATTAGAAACATTGTTTATAGTTTTAGATGAGAACCTTTTGCATGACTTCCCATTAACCTGAGAATGATTGGCACTTCTTCTTTCTTCATTTTAGCATTTATCTGAAATATGTGTTTGCTTTTAAGGGACTCAGATACCTTGGAAGAGCTTTATTTTGCAGCAAAAGGATGTACATTTACCCGTAATACTGTTTTAAAGAATTTGTGATACTGTTTTGAAAAAAAAAATTAAAGATTGTCATTTTAAGCTAAAGAGACGACTTCAAACATGTGCAAATTCTATGATCATTTCTATTGTGATACTATTTTTTGTGATACTGTTTTGCATAATACAGTATCAAACAACACACATGACTATGATATTATACTTTTATCTTTGATACTATTTAATTAGTCATATGTTTTGTTTGATACTGTATTATGCAAAATAGTATCATAGATTAAAACATGGATTAAAACAATATCAATTTATATTAATGCACATTACCTAAACAAAACATTATCATAGATTAAAACTAAGACATTCAAACAATATCACATGTTCAAATCTTGCCATAATTAAACAGTATCAAAGATCACATATATTCAAACAGTATCACAGGATTAAAACAGTATCATGGATTAAAACGGTATCAAAATATACTAATTACTTAAACAAAACAGTATAATAGATTAAAACAGTATCATAGATTAAAACTAAAACATTCAAACAATATCACAGGTTCAAACATTGCCATAATTAAACAGTATCAAAGATCATATATATATATATATATATATATATATATATATATATATATATATATATATATATATATATATATATATATATATATATATATATATATATATCAAACAATATCACAGGATTAAAACAGTATCATGGATTAAAACATGTTTCAAATGATAGTGAAATATTATGACAAAGTTTCAATCTATTAAACCTTGCCATAATTAAACAGTATTATAGATTAAAACTAAGTTATTAAAACAGTATCATGGATTAAAACTAAGACATTCAAACATTAGATGATGGAACATTCAAGCTCCTATTTACAACAATTCTATGTCCATTTATATTGTGATACTGTTTTCTGTGATACTGTTTTGTATAATATAGTATCAAATAACATACCATGACTAAACATTAGATAATGGAACATTCAAGCTCCTATTTATAGCAATTAGATGGTGGAGCATTCAAGCTCCTATTTACATAAGATAGTGGAGTATTCAAGCTCATATTTACAGTATTCTATGCCCATTTCTATTGTGATACTGTTTTGTATAATACAATATCAAGTTGTTATTCTATAATACAGTATCAACAACAGATGTTACCTCATTGTTTATATAACTGGAAAATGCTCATTGTTTACATAACTGTTAAAATACTCAACCCAAATACTCAACCCAGGATAATTATATTGGTCAGCCTCTCTTGCAGCACGGATAGATCAATGCTTAAGACATTAAGAATAGAGTACAACCACAGAAGATGAAGAAATAAAAAAGCATACAAACCAAAGCTAAGGATTCAAACACTGTGACCAAAGTCCATAAAACGTTATCCACTACGGATATTTCAAGCCACCGGAAGCTCTGGCTGCTCCACCGTGACGTGAAGTACGAAAAATTGATTTCCAGCCACCTGAAAGCTGACCAGTACCACCTCCATATACACATGTCTGAAAAAGTCTCTTATTGTAATAACTTGTCCTTTATTTTTGTAGTTTCACAGCTAACAAAATCTTCACAAAAAAAACTGCCTAAAAAATGACACTGTGCCTTAGAAGCACTCGCCGGAGGTCGCCGGAGGTGGAAGCGGTTGTCGCTGGAGGTCGCCGGAGGTGGATGCGGTGCTCGCCGGAGGTGGAGACGTGCCGGAGGTCGTCGGAGGTGGAGAAAGTTGTCGCCGGAGGTGGAGGCGGTTGTTGCCGGAGGTCGCCGGAAGTGGAGGAGGTTGTCGCCGGAGGTGGAGGAGGTTTGTGGAGTTGGAAGATTGTGTCAATGAAAAATATGGTTAAAAGGGGTGATTTTGGAATTAATATAAAATATTGATGTGAAGTATGACTTAATCACAATTTTAAAAAAAGTTTTGACCTAATTTAAAACAAGTCATGTGGAGATGACTTATTGGCAATTTTCCCTATTAAAAAATAGGCCATCATTTATATTGTTCTCATCATGGCTCTCGGCATTAAAAAGTTAATTATACCTTAAATTTGATACTGAATTGCATGCCAACATTACCCCTTTACTCAATAATTTAAACACGCAAATTAGTTAAGAGTAAATCCAAATCATGAACATGAATCAGTGTAACCCGTAGAAATTAATTTAATCTTCTAAAAATTCACGTGCATGCATGCTATGATAATCTCTTTACAATACACTAGTTCGATTAATTGGAAAATCATGAGTTTATAAACCATAAGTTCTGATACCACATGTTAGTTTTTAACTTGTTCAATTTACATAAACAATAAGATGAACATAAATTTCAAGATCTTAAACTTCATAATTTTCACAGTCAATGCGGAGTAACAAGAACGTACCTTCATCCATATGAAACAGTCTTTAATCACATATCTTGAATTTGTTGAATCTCCGTTGAGCGATTTAATTGCATATCTCCAATCTCCAATCTCCAATCTCCAATATCCAAATACCCTTTAATATATGTAGTTTAATTGTAATGAAATTGTGTTTCTCTTTCTTTGCCTCTCACATAATGACATGAATTAATCGATGGAATAACATATCCTTTTGTAGGTAGAGAGATGACCAATTTCCTAGTTAGACTATAATTCTATTTCCCATCAAAATAGAGTTATTAAGAGAAATCAACTTCTCCAATAATTATCTAATTAATTAAATAATTAGATATATCCATAAGACATATTATCAAATCTAATAACTTATCATGTGGGCCACATAATGTTTAACATTTACATCTTCCACCAAGGCTTGAGTGATGGGGACCCTCGAGGTTGGGGTTCAACCTTAAGAAAGTCTACACATAACACCCTAGCTGTCAATTGAATGACAACTTCATAGGCTATGGCTATCAGTATGGTAGGTTGTTCTATCATCAAACTTCTGTTCTTTATTGTATGATCGGCACCACGATTGATGTTCTTCTCCTGTGTCAATTGAAATTCAACTATTCAAGATAAGCTCTCAATCTAACACGACTAAAATAGAAAAGTATGATCACCATATATACAGAAGACAGTGACCTAAGCAAAAAAAGAAAAAAAATGACCATTTTGGAATGAGTAAATTAAACAAGTGGAAAATAACAGTGAACATACATTAGTCTCATTATTGTTTTCTAGAGAATCCAATCTAAGGGCCTTGTGACACTGAGAAGAAATTTGTTGCAAGCTCTGCTGAGATTGGGCATCAATTGGGTAGCTTTTATCTATAGATTCAAGAACCTGAGTTAAGAAGAACTTTAGCATTTAAAATGAGGAATATATCCTAAATACCATTTTCCATGGGTAATTAATTCTTTTTTCTACCTGACCTTCTTCATTTGGTGATGGTACCACAGAAACATGTTTCATTGGCGTCAAAATAGTTTGCATGAAGAACTTGTACATTCATAGAAAGCCATAGTCATAATTATCATCTATTCTCAACAAGTTTTGTTTCGTTTGCAGATAGTGATCCTGAGATGACATATGTTATCCATCTGATGTAGCCTTAAACAAAAGAAAGCACAGAGCAATTTAAATGATATGGCTATTGCAACTTGCAGTTGTAAACGAGAGGCAACAACAAATGAGTGACATGTGAAGACATGACATTGCATAAACTGAGTGCAAAAGCAAATGAGTGACATGTGATAGGACAAAATTATGGAGTAATCCATGTTGATACATTACAAGCAATTGCAAAGCATTCACCTGCCTAGGAGGAAGATAGGTTGGCATCTCGAGTAGGGATTGAGCAAATGGAATCCCTTGAACATGTTCAATCTACAAAAAAGAAGAGTAATTTTTAGAATCAACGAAAAACTCCCAGTGACAAGTTGATTTTATGCACTTGTGCACATCAGGGTGCTGTCCTGTTAGCGGTCATCATTTCATCCTCTATGTCCTTCCCAGTAGGCATTGGGAAAGGAGACGGTATATGATTATAAAATTACTACCAAGTCTTATTAATCTCTATAAACATGTGTATGATACAATAAAATATCCATTTTTTTACTAGACAAAGTCTATCTGACTAAACCTTTTTATATTTAAGCATGTAATCACTATCACCAAATCAAGTCGTTGCAAAGTATAAAATAGTATTACCTTTATTGTTAGATCCCCAAAGCCCAAATCTGGTGTTCACATTAGGTATTGAGAAAAATGATTAACCTAGTGATAATCTAGAGATCTAGTCAGGAAGCATTTTATTTTACATGTATAAATGTTCAAATCCAGATATTTTACTCAAAAGAGACATCATAAATTTATCAAACATGACTGCAGAGATGGACTTGATCTTTTAGTAGACATGCATCTGTTACAACTATGGTAAATGATTATAAAACAAATCACGACAATTGTAGTACATATTCTACTTGCATTGATGTGTTCCCTTCTAAAGGAAAATATGAAGCGCTTTCAACATTTTCATTTTGTAGGCTGCCATAGTTCTCTAGTGGTGTAAAATTTCCATTCACTTGGCTACCATTGAAACTGGAGTTGTTTCATACGTAGACGAAGCCTTTCCAACTCACCAAATTAACAAATATAACAAACATAATCAGTCTCTAATTAAAATAAGAAAAATGATTGTTTAACCAAAAGATGGACCAAAACTTGGACCACTATTGATAAATTATCAAATATGTCCTGAAAAGACATATTTGGAAATTTGAATTGTCTCTTTTCAAAGGACATATTAGACATTTTATTTATGGTTGTCCAACTTTTGGTCTAACTTGTGGTTATTGTAGCATTATTCTTAAAATAAAATGAACAATCAATTTTCGCATTTGAAAACTAAAGTAATATCTATGACACCAAACATGTTTGGAAACTTGCTTTTACCTTAATTTTATGTTAAAAATAAACTCTTACCTTGGAGTCAAAAAATGCTACTTTTGTTCACTCATTGGTCAATATATGATATTGAAAATATATCATTCTTGAATGGGAATCAACAATTTTACAATTAGGAACATTAAATTGGAGGCGACCTTTAGACTCACGAGGATGAGTAAATTCTGAAAGGCTGAATGCTTGCTGAAACCAATTTTTGACGCAAGGACAAAAGTGAAAAGGACATTGAAGAAAATTGTGAACCCGAAGAGGACTGCCATGCCTATACATCACCAGTTTCTTTTGGGGAAGATATCGAAGTAGTTCAACACAACTACTTCCAACCTTGTAATGTTGGCTGAGGCCTGTATTGGACCAAATATTTAACATTAACATTTTTTCATGGGATGATGACATATTGCTTGACAAATGAAGCAAGGTTGCAGCAAATATTTATGAAAACTTACCAATTTCTCCATTTGTCTTGGAGCAAACATCTCATTTACTATGATGGCATTGTAAGCATAGGCCAGGGGTGAAATCCGATAACCCAATTTTTTAAGTTAGATGACGGAATTGTCAGAGGAAACTATGTGTGCGTGAATTTACTGAAAGATTAGAGATGATACAAAAGATTAAAATTGAATGGAGATGAAATTGCAATGAACAAAAAGAATAGGGACCTTGAGTTTAATTTACCCATATTTACTAGATAACCAAAAATATTAGGGGGAGACTAACTCTAAATTAATATACTTTGTAATTTGATACAATGATATTTACTGTTAACAAAATTATAAATTAACAATATAGAATTTGTATGAAAAATCTTTTGGATGATTTCAAGTGCTGATTATAGAAATTCTAAAGTCTGAGTGTTTCAAGCGTGTTGACCATCGATCAATTATGAAACCAGTAAGTTCCAAATATAAAATAAAATGAAATTGATGGAAATGTTTGTTACCAGTTTAATTGGATGTTTAAAAAGGGGTGCTTAATGTTGCATAGATTGTTGAGATGTAAGAATGTAATTGTATGATTACGAACAAAACGTGTAATAAAGGATTGCAATTTTAGTCCCTTCAATGAAGCAGTTTATGATATTGATAATCCAGCTTATTTTTTAATTTGATTAGGGATAATTATGCTAGATACCATTTTTTCTTTTTATCCTACATCTAAATAATTTTTAAAAATACCTATTTTTTATATTAAACAAACTTTTTCAAAAAAATTTATTTACCATTCCAAACACAAAATATAAGAAATTAATCCATAATTTTCTTTCTTCAACTTTTCAAATCCTAACACCATAGCCACCACCTCCGATGACTTGCACCGCCGCTAGAACTGGCAAACAGTCTGGGCCAAGCCGGCCCGCTAGAGCAGGGTCACACTTGAAACTGGACTGGACCGACTCAACCCAGTTTTGTGCGGGTCTTAATTTTATTTTATTTAATTTTTAAATAAATTTTTTATACAATCTAGTACATTGCATCAAATACAATCTTAGTTGTCATGTTCAATTTGACGTACCAAGTTACGTTAATAATATATAGTATTGATCATTAATACATTCACATCCACAAGACACAATTTGATATAGAATTAATATTGGTAACTTTTCAAGAACTAAATGAGCCAAATTAAAGACAAATTTTGTTCTAAATTTTTCAATGCCTCGTAGTATGAAATATGGTAATCCTTTTTAATTATCTCCGTATGCTAATAGAGAATGCAATTATACGGATATATATATATATATATATATATATATATATATATATATATATATATATATATATATATTGAGATTTTTAAAGAGATTAATTTATAAAATTGGGACCATCATGTATTAATCAATATATTAATATCAATTTTCTTTCAAAATAATAATATATTTTTGGTTAATTGTAAACTATTTCTTGACACTTTTTTCTAAAACATAAATAGTAAAAACATGCTAGTATTATTGTTTTGAGATATAAGCATGTTTGATTTAAATTTTTTTACTTGTAAGTAAATTTAAAATAAATAATTTACTTGTCATACCAAACATAATTTGGATTTAAACTTGAATTAAACTAAATTTTAATTAAATCTAAATAATTTTATGTTGGAGCTTGGGATTCTTAGACTAATATTTCAAAAAAAAGACAATTTAAGTTGGAGACTTGAGCTTGTAATAAAAAATGAGTTACTAGTGTCAAGGAGCCAATAATAAAAAAAAAAATGATTTGTTGGTAGGGCCTGCCCAACTTAAAATCTGAGTTATATGGGCTTGCTCGCTGGCCGGCTACTTCTAATCGCCGCTGCCGCCAACCACTATCATGATGATCTGCAACCTATTTCACGCATATCTAACCAACGCACCACCTAATTCCCCACTACCTCTCCTTATGGTACCCTTTGTTCTTTTATACAGACCGTTTCTATTTTTCTCTATTTCTAATTCCCCACACCCTCTCCTCCCACTCTCTATCCCCTACATTTGTTTTTTAGGTGGGTGCTAGGTCATGTTTACACGACAAGATGGATGAGATGATTTTTATGCTAGGACAGTGATCTCTTGCCCCTAGTGGGCAGGAAATCCTTGCCCACATGCTGATTTGTCAGCATGTGGGCTGTTGATGCAAAAAGCAACTTTTTGCATCAACAGTCCACATGCTGACAAATCAGCATGTGGGCAAGAAATTGCTGCCCACTAGGGGCAGCAGATCAGGACCCTTTTATGCTAAGATCGTCATAGAAGCTTAAGATGAATTAGGTTGACACGATTTTTTAGTAGCTTCCAGAACATTCTAAATGAAGAAGACAAATTTCTTAAGAGATATTAAGGGGGCTAATGATAACATTTTGTAGAGTTGATTGTAGAATCAAATTTTGAGAAAAAAACATTTAGGAGCTAATTGTTTAGAGATTGAATGTCAAAACAAAAATAACAAAAACTTGAATGTTCAAAATTATATAACGAGAGTATTTCTCGGTACATAAATTGGAAAAGAGTTGAACTTAATTTTCTCTTGAATTTTTTTAGATGAATTGCTATAAGAAAGTAATAATATTGGAAGGGATTGGAGATATTATTATTGTTTATAAATACTTATAAATTATTCAAATATCATTTTGGGATTTTTTTTAATAAGTGCGCCGCTTTTCTAAAATAATTCTAAAAAGCTATTTTTGTTTCATTTATTCTAAAAATACCGTTTTTTTAAAAATCATAATTTTAATTTATTATATTAAATAATATATGGTAACTGAATATGTAAAAAAAGAATTAATTGGAGAAATCTTTTATTGAATCATTAATTACCGGTTTTGATGAAAATTCATATATTATATAATTTTTTATTGTTAATTATAATAACCGAATTCTTAAAAATCAGAATTGATATATATATATATAAATCTTTTATTGTTATAATCGTCAAATATATATCATTTGTATCAGAAATATCTGTAACAAACACAAACAAAACTCATGTTCTTTTCAATTACAACATTTGTAACAATCCGTGTTACAAATTGAGATGTAAAATATCAGTGATACAGAATACTAATTTATGTAACATATGCTGTGTAAAATAACATAATATAATCTGTAATATATTTAGTAATATAAAATATCATTTGTAACATCTGTATGAGATTGTGATATTAAACAAAAATTGTTACAACTACAAAATCAACTCTAAACTTCAACAAGTTCGTATTAATATACACATTGGACTCTAAAAACTTATTCATACTGTGTAACATCAGTATGATATAGATATGTAACACAATGCCAAATTTAACAAATAAAACTATTGATTTCATCATTTGTAACATATGTAATATCAGTGATACAGTGTAACATGTGCTGTGTAAAATAACATAATATAATCTGTAATATATTCAGTGACATATTCAGTGATACAAAATATCATTTGTAACATCAATATCGATATACAATATTATTTGTAACATCTGTATCAAATAGTGATACTATAAATGGCTAAATTGAGATAAAAGTATAAATATGGAGACCAACTTGAAAAAATCTAAAAGTTGAAAGACTTAGATTGTAAATAAAAGACGATAAAATTGAAATGAAAGAGGAAGTACATAGACTAAAGTGGAGATATTATAAAAATGAATGACTTATCGTGAAAATAATCAATGACTCAAACAACAAATTTCGGTCAAAGTTCATCACAATTCACATGGAGATTCACATGGTGATTTGATTTTAATATATTATTTTATTAATTAATATAATTTTAAAATGTAGTATTTATAAAATAAATTAGTTAAGTTATTAGATTTAGAATTATTTTAAGATTGGTAAGTAGTGGGTGTAATATTCATTAATATTTTTATCTGTAAGATTGACAATTTTTATCCATATATTTCGTAAAACGCATTGCTTATAATATGCCAAAAAAAAAAAAAAAAAACCTCTATTAAAACAAGCAAGTGTAATGCTCTTTTGAGGTCCACATCAAATGGATATGTTAGACTGAATCTATGGGCTAGAAATCTTATTAATCTTTGGGACTTTTTCATAAATGAGCTACATTTTGAAAATAATTTCAAAAAGTTTTTTCTGTTACAGAAATTCCAGAAATACTATTTTTTAAATATATTTATTCTATTTTCATATATTAATTGCCAGCCATAATTACCAGCTGTAACGGTAAGCTAAAAAAGGGAAATTTTCTGTTTTTTCCCATTAAATTAGATATCTCAATTGATTCTTTGTCCAAATAGATAACAAAAAAATTGCAGAAAATCAAGCAAACATTCTTGAATAACATCATTCGGCAAAGAAGATCAGTCCGTGAAAAACTTATGTCCGTGAAGAAGATGCGGTGAAGAAAATCGGAACGTGAAGAACTTAACGTATTTTTTATCAAAATAATTACATAATGTTAATTATTGTAACTTGTTCATCAATCCAAATATATGTAATCTGATTTTGAATAAATGTGATTATATGTAGCAGTCCAAAAAATTCTTTATTTGAATACATATGTTACAAATCCGAAATTCATGATATTTTATGTATATGTTACAGTGAGAACATTTGCACATGTTACATTTGTTACCACCTGATTTTGGTAAAACCTCCACGTCAGCAAAGGCCCCGTAAAGGTCCCACCTAGGCCTAATTCAGGTCTCGCTAAAGCCTTACAAGCCCAACGATGACCTTCCAGATTCATAAAGGCCCCATAGACCCGGCGAAGGCTTCATGGGCCCAGCAAGGGCCTCGTAAGTTCTCAGAAGGCCTCAGAGGCCCATCGAACGTTTTAGAATTCCTGAATCAGAGTATTGCGAGGCCCATGAAGGGCCTCGACACTCATGGCCGACCTAGAGAGCCTCGCCGGGCTTTGTATTTATTATAACTGGCAGGCAGCACGATATTTTGGGATAACCAGAAAAGTAATTAAAGAAAGATTGAATTTGATTATCATAAAGATTCTCACAAGGAAACTAAATCCCGATCTCCTAAATATTAGGCAACGTGATCAACTCAAATAAGGACTTGAATCTAGGAGATTGTCTTGACAACCAATTGCCCCTTATCTCATAAGGAAGGAGAATCCAATCAGAGTTCTAATTGATTGCTAACACTGAATAATTAGGACTCTGCAGTTATAAATACAAGGACTCTGGTTATTCTAAGGTACGCAAGATTTTTATTACGCATTCTTTTTATAAGACATTTTTTCCTGCACTTGTGATTTCACACTAAACTCTGCTCAAATCTCTGTCTGCTTGTCCCTTCCACATCTAATTAATTTTGTCCCCCCGTGTATTATTCTTATACCGGCAGTTGACTTGATCGTCGAAGTACCAACGATCGCCAGACTTTTTTTTCTCCAGAGATCTTGGTGCCTAACGATTGTTCGAGTGTGCAGGTAACATACAAGTTGACAGATGAGTGACTGGAGATCTGTTGCCACGTGGACGTTGCAGGTTCCAACGTCAACAACATTATATTTCATTTATGATCTTGTAACATTTGGAAGTTTCTGGTTTGCGGAGACGTCTATTACATTTAGAACATTTATATATGTTATAATCGCGCATGTTACATTTTTGTATGTTACATTTGTGTGTGTTACGTTTGTGTGTGTTACACTTACATATGTTACATTTAGATGTTGGTAACATATTATTTTATGTTATCATCACTCTAAAACAAATGTTACAAAAAAAAAATATCAGAATTCATGATATTTTGTGTTTATGTTACAGTAAGAACATTTGCATATGTTATATTATATTTCTGTTATGATCTTGTAACATTTGAAAGTTTATGGTTTGCGCAGATGTTTATTACATTTAGAACATCTGTGTATGTTACATTTCAGTATGATACATATTAAAACTCATGATTTTATCAGTTGTAACATATGTAATGTTAGTGGTAGAGAATACCAAGGGTAAAATAATATGATATCATCTGTAACATATTCAGTAATACAGAATATCGTTTGTAACATATGTATTAAACATTGATACACTATAGCATTTGTAACATCTTTATTAAAAAGAATCTGTTACAAATGTTACAACTGCAAAACCAACTATAAACTTCAACAAATTTCGTATTTACATACATACTAGACTCTAAAATAAATTGACACATTGTAACATCAGAATGTAATAGTGATAACAAATTTAACTCGTGATTTAATAATATAACCCAATTTGTAACATAACTTAATTTGTAACATATTAATTGCTACAAAATATCAATTGTAACATCTGTATAAAAATTTGATTCACAACATCATTCGTAACATCTGTATCAAACATTCATACACAATATTATTTGTAACAACAACATCAAACATTGATATTAAAGAGAATCTGTTACAACTGTTACAATAGCCAAAACCAAATCTAAACTTAAACAAATTCCTATTAATATATACAATGTACTGTAACAGATCTATAAATACATATTATGTAAAAAAAAATGTTTCATACAGATTTTTCCCTCACCTAATTGATTTTAGATTGTCCTTCATCTTCGTTGTCTCTTTCGTTTTGGAATCTTTAGTAGATGTAGAGAAGGTTTTTCGCCGAAGACTGTAAACATTGGACTCCGGTTTATTTTTTCCACTAAGCAACGCTCCTTTCGACTTTGTCAATATGCGGCTTGGAGTCTCCATTGTTCAAAAGAGATGAAAAATGTTGAAAAATGAACTACGATTTAGAGCTTTCGGTTGAAGATTTGCAGAGATTTTGAAAAAACTTGCACATGTTTGATAATGGGGATGTTTCTTCACGGTTGGGGTATTTCACTGTAGAAAGTGTGTAAATCTAGGAAGGTTAATTTGACAATATGTAATTTACGGTTTTAAAACTGTTTTTCATCCATTATTAATTGAATATTAAAATAATTAATTTATTTTAAAAATGTAGTATTTTTTAAATAAATAAGCTAAGTTGTTAGATTTAGAATTATTTTAGTATTACTAAGTGGTAGGTGTAATATCCGAGGAGGATGATGTGTAGTTGATGGAGCCTTTCCTGGCCTTTTAAATGGAGATGGGCTGGGGTTATTGGACTGTGAACAATGTGGATCAAGTGGGCCTCATTTACTAGGAAATGCAATCAAGGAAGTGAAGTGGACGGCCCATCAGGTGCTCGATTAGATTTAGGTTGGCCTTATGGTCCTTAGAGTTGGGCCTCAGCCAATTGGCGAGCTTTTCGACCTTTTGCTTGACAATTTGCTAAACTTATTAAATTATGAGTTATCTAATCAAGACCATTAGTCGGTAAATTCAAATCACAAGCATTCTCAACTTCCATGTTTAATTCTTATAAAGGGATCCCATTTCTTCTCTTATTGCGCCCCTCCATTTTTCTGCCTCTTTTGTAATTGATTGTTTCCTCGTACGAAGAAAGCTCCTTAATTGTTCAATGTTTCACCTTAAACGAATAAAATATTAATTAGATTATAAAGAAACACTAACTTCCTTGATTGTCCCATGTTTCACCTTAAACAAATAAAACATTCATCAAAAGAAACACTAACTTCCTTGATTGTCTGATGTTTCACCTTAAATTAAAAAGAATAAATTCATTACATTATAAAGAAACATTAGTTTTTATGCCTTTTTAGAAGTCTGTCTCAACCTAATCTCTTAATCAAATCTCATATACAACAAGAACTTATAACAAGATGAGAGAGAAATCTACATGTTGGTAGCCATCCTGGACCTTTGTTTTCAAAATGTGTATGCTAAGCTCATCGGTAACTTACAAACAACAAAGGTGTGTGACAAAACTTTTGATAAAAGTTGATGAAATGTGTGATTGAAAAGTTGATAAAGTTGTAGGTCCTATATTTTGTGTGGTTAAAATTAATTGCTAACTTTGACCACAACTTTTAAGCTGAACCAAACAAGTGCTAAATATAGAAGACTAAATTAGTTTATGAAAACTTTTTAATTACCGTAGTAGCATTAGCAAATATATATGACATACTTTTTCTTTTACGTAGATATTTTACAAAATAATAACATCCAATAATTAATAAATGACAGTGCAACGAATAGTATTAATTTAGAGAGATCAAACTGTACCCCTTCCTTGCCCTCTCTCTATGCACTATACATTTACGAGAAGGGTTGTGATTGTTTGATTTTGAAATAGTTTGACAGAAGAAACGGTCCCTATTTTATTTTAATCACCGTTATTATTGGTAGGGAATTAAAATAAAATAAATCTATAAATTCGGAATTTTCCCGATAACTGTGAGGAGTATCTTTCTATTCAATAGAATTTAGCCCTTTCTATTTATTCAGTTGAACCTATATCGCGTACGCATCATAATAAAGCCATGAAACAAGGTTAGAAAAAGAAGTAAAAGTGAGATATGAGAGAGCAATAAAAGTAGTTATTAATTAGGGTTTATAAATTCATTAAATTAGTTTTGTTGATAAATACAAAACTCTAGTCTTATTTTATATATAACTGGCGAAATCTTGAGTTAATTTCAGCAACTTGGAGTGGGGACACCGCAGCTGTTGACAACCTTTTGGACATTAGGAGAATTCACATACTGCTTGAGTTTTGGATCTTTCAGATACCCACAAAGGCAAGGCTTCTGCTCCTGGAGTTTACTGCAACAGATAGCGGATGGTGCATTCCCTAACGTGATCGTCGACATGCAAGGATTTAGCTCCGACACATTGCAAGTAACTGTCTCACTCACATGTAATTTGTCGAGCAGCACCACCATCGCCACCAAATACTGAACAGCACAACCGGCCTTCTTCATGGTCTTGAATATGGAGTCAAAAGAAAGAAAAACAGGAGAGAAAATGGACGAAAAGCTGTGTAAATTTTTGGTGTGTTTTGTTAAGAATCAAAACTCAAGCAACAACACAATTCTGGAGGAATGACTTCACTCATTGAAATGAAACAAGTTTGGCCATATATAATAGCCTTACAGAGACCTCTAACAGAAAAGCACAAATGCAGCACACGTATTACATAACCCAATTACGTGGTAAATGCTAAAGGAAATAGTTAAAGCATTAACTCAACTACCTTAGTTAATAAGGGTTTATTCTAACAGAAGCAAATTTTCATCAATCCCTCCCTTAAACTAACTGATAACCAGCAATTAGTTTATACTTGGAACTTGGCAAACTCCTAGTTGTTCTCGAAGCTTCAGAAGCACATCCAACTTGAGAGGCTTGGTCATTAAATCTGCAAGTTGATCTTGAGTACCATAATGAACTAACTCCACAGCTCATTCTCTAGTAGATCACGCAGAAAATAGAAACACACATCAATGTGCTTGCTGCGCCCATGCATCACAGGATTCTTTGAAAGCTTGATAGTTTAGCTGTTGTTACATAGCACTGTAGTACATCCCATTTGAGTATGACTTAGCTTCTCCAAAATTCTTCTCATCCAAACAGCTTGACAGGCATAAGAAGCTGCAGTTACGAACTCTGCTTCAGTTGTTGAAAGTGTAACAATTGGCTGCTTTCTTAAGGACCAAGAGACAGCTCCTGAAGATAGCAAGAAAATGTAGCCCGATGTACTCTTTCTATCTTCCACGTCACCAGCATAATCACTATCAGTATAAGCAATCAAATCTTCATTCACTCCCTTCATATACAAAATTCCAAGATTGGTTGTGCCTTTTAAGTACCTCAAAGCTCTCTTTGCAGCCTGCATATGTAACTCAGTTGGTTGTGCCATGTAGCGACTAATGAGACTCACAACAAACATTAAATCAGGTCATGTTGCAGTGAGGTACATGAGACTGCCTACAACCTGTTTGTAGAAAGTTGCATCGACTTTGGCTCCATCTTCATCTTTGCAGACTTTAAAACAGGAACAATTGGATTCAACACAGAATTTCTTTCATCCATTCCAAACCTCTTCAACACATCTAATGCATACTTCCTTTGACTAATGTAAATCCCATAAGTACTTTGTAACACTTCAATACCAAGAAAGAATCTCATCCTTCCCAAGTCAGTCATATCAAACTCCCTCATCATAGATCTCTTAAACTCACACATCATGGACTCATCATTTCCAATAAAGATAAGATCATCAACATAAACACTGACAATCAAAATCTTATCTCCATTGCTTGTCTTAACAAACAAGGTCTGCTCACTGTGGCATCTTTCAAGACCCTAACTGAAAAAATGAGCTTCTATGCGACTAAACCAAGCTCGTGGAGCTTGTTTAAGTCCATAGAAAGCCTTTTTCAATTTGTATACCTTGTGTTCAGTACCCTTCTTCTCATAACCCTTGGCTGCTCTACGTATACATCTTCACTCAACTCTCCATGAAGAAAAGCTGACTTCACATCAAGTTGATAAATTATCCAACTTCTTTGAGCTGCAAGAGCTATGATCATACGAACAGTTTCCATTCGAGCCACAAGAGCAAAAACTTCTGTATAATCCACTCCATGCTGCTGTGCATACCCTTTGGCTATTAGGCGTGCCTTGTACTTGTCCACTTCTCCATTTTCATTGAGCTTGGTCTTTTCGATCCATTTCACACATATCTATTTTACTCCAGCTGGTAGGTCAATCAACATCCACGTTTCATTCTTCTCTATAGCTTTTATTTCTGCATCGATGACTATTCTCTACTTAGAGCTTTTCACAGCTTCCTCAAAGTACACAGGATCTGCAAACGAAAACAGTGCTAAATTGGCTGCATTCTCTTCTTCTGAAAGGTCCTCTCCACTTTCATAGTCTCTTATCTAGATCGGTGGCCTTCTAAGTCTTCCTTCATTATGATCAGGTATACCTTCTTCATTAGCATTCTCATCTTCTTCCACTTCATCACCTCATTCACTCACAGCCTCATCGACCTCATTCATAGCTGCATTGTTTTGATCATCTCCCCAATCTAAATCAATTATCACCTCTTCCTCATAGCTCTTGTCCCAATCCCACTATTTATTTTCTTCGAAAAAAACATCCCTGCTAATCACAACCTTCTTAGAGATTGAATCATAGAGACTATAAGCCTTAGACATCTCACTGACTCCCAACAACACACAGCTGAAACTCTTGTTTTCCAACTTGGTTCTCTTTGCATCTGGTACATGGACATGTGACACACAACCAAACACCCTAAAGTGTTCTACTGATGGCTTAACTCCATTCCAAACTTCTTCGGGAGTCCCATTCTTCACAGCTAGAGTTGGACACCGATTTAGAACATACACTGTCCAATTGACAGCTTCTGGCCAAAACGTTTTGGGAATCTTCTTCTCTGAAAGCACACATCTAACCATATTCATGATAGTCATGTTCTTCCTCTCTGCAACCCCATTTTGCTGAGGAGTATAAGCTGCGGTCAATTGCCTTTTGATCCCTTTCTTCTTGCAGAACTCATTAAACTCTTCTCCACGATCAGTGCGTAAGCATTTGATAAAAGAACCAGTCTCTTTCTTGACATAACTTTTGAAGTACTTAAAAGAAACGAAAGCCTCTGACTTCTCATTCAAGAAATAAACCCAAGATTTTCTACTGAAATCATCAATAAAACTCAATAAATACCTCTTCTTGCTATTTAAGATGGGAGTAATTGGACCACATATATCTGCATGGATGAGCTGCAGTCTTTGTGATGCTCTCCAGGTATTCTTCTTTGAAATCGAATCTCTGTGTTGCTTCCTTATCATACATTCTGTACACACTATTGTTGAGGTAGGAAGTTGAGGTAAATCGTGCACTATCTTCTTGAATTGTAGGGTTCTCAAACCCTTGTGACTCAGGTGTCCATATCTGTAGTGCCATAAGTGTGACAAATCATGTGTGGTTGTGTGAAAGCAAACATCTTTCTTTGGTTGAAACTTGGCCAATAAGATAAACATCTTGTTGGCTGTCATCTCAGTTTGGATGATTAGACCCCTTTCTGGATGATAAATTCTGCATTTTGCGTATTGAATTAGAATAGTTAGCCCTCTCTCCTGCAGCTGCCCAATACTTAACAGGTGGTTCTTCAAATCTGGTACATAGAAAACCTCCGTGACCACATGATTAAATCCATTCAAGTGTAGCCTCACATTACCTTTTCCAAATACTGACATCCTTGAATTGTTCTCCAATTTTACCATCTGCCGAAACCCTTCATTGAGCTCAGAAAATAACTCCTTGTCGCCACACATGTGATTGCTACATCCTGAGTCCAAGAACCAAACATCTTCTCTTTTGGCTTCGTTCAACTCCACATGTGACATCAACATCATTTCTTCATTTTCATCAAGTTCAGCATAGTTGGCTATGCTGGCTTCTCTATCCTAAGTCGGACCCTCGTACTGAAAATGTCCAAGCTAGTGACACTTGTAACATTCAACAATGGCTTTGTTGAAAGTTTGACGCCCTCTGCCTCTACCTCTGCCTCTTCCTCAAAAATTTCCTCGACCACGACCTCTTCCAAACATATCTTCATGTGTCACCTTCAAAGCTTGTTCTTCTCCATTGTGCTTTTGGAACTTCTGCTCATGTACAATTAATGAACTTTGCAGTTCATCAATTGAAATCTCATCTATGTCCTTCTATTCCTCAACAGAACAAACAATATAATGAAATTTGTCACTCAAGGAACGAAGGATCTTCTCTACCACTGTTACATCTCTCATATACTTACCATGCACTCTCATCTTATTAGCAACAGACATAACCCTTGAGAAATAATCAGAAACATTCTCACCAGTTGGTTTCATCTCAAGAATTTCAAACTCTTTACGAAGAGTTTGAAGGATTGAACGCTTCACCATTGCATTACCTTTATACTTCTTCTTCATGGAATTCCATATCTGCTTCGCCGTATCCTTCTTGAGTATGGTTTCCAAGATAGTTCTATCAATCGCCTGAAATAAATAATTCTTCACTTCCAGGTCCTTCAGTTTCAATTCTTCTAGCCTCTTTTGTTGTACCTCGCTCACTACTGCTCCTTCTACTGGCTCGGTATAACCAGTTTCCACAAAGCTCCAGTACTCTTTGGACCTTAGGAAGTTCTCCATCAACATGCTCCAATGGTCGTAATGACCATCAAAACGTGGTATAGCAGGTTGCACAAAATTCTCTTCAGTTGCCATGCTTCTTGTTGTTGTAAGTCACTCAAAAGCTGCTGCTTTGTTTCTTCAGGCTAAGTGGGTGGGAGTTCTGATACCAGAATGTTAAGAATCAAAACTCAAGTAACAACACAATTCTGGAGGAATGACTTCACTTATTGAAATGAAACAAGTTTGGCCATATATAATAGCCTTACAGAGACCTCTAACAGAAAAGCACAAATGCAGCCCAAGTATTACATGATCCAATTATGTGGTAAATGCTAAAGGAAATAGTCAAAGCATTAACTCAACTACCCTAGTTAATAGGGGTTTATTCTAACCGAAACAAATTCTCTTCATGTTTAGGAGTTAGAATTTATAGAACTGTGAATTGTTTGCGTGAAATCAACGTGGAAAATTATGTTTAACACGCGTCAGAACAAGTAGTTGGATGATCATTGTTATTTATGGTCTTCTTGGATATACAGGCCTAAGACTTGGGGCCTTTTTCAGCTTTCAATTTGTTTTCAAAAAACCAATTGAAAAACTTAAAAATCTATCAGGCCCAACAACCAATTTTATTTGGGGCAAATTACACAAATACCCATAAAATTGAGTGTTTTTTGGAAAATCATCCTAAATAATTATAACAGTAACTAATACGGTAAATATTATTTCCAATTCCAATTCCATTCCATAATCAACCCCAAAACATATCCAAATTCTCTACAAACCAAAATTCATAATAAAACCGATCTCTTTCACGTTATCAGAATTAAAATTCAAAACCGATCTCATTATTAAGGATTTCTCGTTGTTTCTTCTCCAATTCAACACAAAATCAGAATTCAAATTCAAAAATCTCAGGTAATTTGTTGATTTTACTTCTTCTTCATACTTTCTATTTGAATTAGATAACTTTCTGAATTTTGATTGGAGATATTCAATAACATGTTTAGTAAATGCATACAAATGATTTTGATTTAAATTATATCATATTCCGATTTCAATGTAGACAAATCCTTCTTTATTCACTTCGTTATAAATCATTAGTATTGAGTAAAGTCTTCTAAACATATTTGCTATTATCAGTTACCTATGTGTTTGTAAAAATGTCAATAAGAATATCAGTTACCAATGTGTCTGTAAACATATTTGCTAATGCAGGGGTGCATACAATGTGTTTGTAAAAATGTCAATAAGAATATGGCTTTTTGTTCAAAAAGTGACAGGCTCTGTCACTTTTTGCTTAAAAAGTGACAGAACATTATATGCAAGTTATACGAACATATTTGAATCATAATCATCTCCGTGGTTGATTTAAATGCAGGAAACGAACATTATATGCAATTAACTTGATTTTGTTGTGCATTATGAAGTGACATGAATTATTGAGCATGATCAAACATTAATGTATCATTTTTTTGTCTTGAATAGGAATTGAGGCTTGGGGGATAGAAAAGTGACATACTATGTCACTTTTTGCTTAAAAAATGATAGAACATTTTTTGTAACTTAGACAAACATTAATGTATTGTTATTTTTCATTGAATATGAATTGAGGCTAGGGGGATAGAAAAGTGACATGCTATGTCACTTTTTGTCTAAAAAGTGACAGAACATTATATGCAGTTATACGAACAAATTTGAATCAAAATCATCTCCGTGGTTGATTTAAATGCAAGATTTAACTTGATATTTGTTGTGCATTATGAAGTGACATGAATTATTGAGCATGACAAAACATTAATGTATCGTTATTTTATCTTGAATATTAATTGAGACTTGGGGGATAGAAAATTGACATGTTCTGCCACTTTTTGCCTAGAAAGTGACATGCTCTGTCACTTTTTGTTTAAAAGTGACAGAACAATGTTTGCAAGTTAGAAAAACAAATTTGAATAAAAAATCATCTATGTAGTTGATTTAAATGCAAGATTTAACTTGATTTTGTTGTGCATTATGAAGTGACATGAATTATTGAGATTGACCAAACATTAATGTATTGTCATTTTGTCTTGAATATGAATTGAAGCTTGTGAATAAAACAGTGACATGTTCTGTCACTTTTTGCCTAAAAAGTGACATGGTCTGTCACTTTTAGCTCAAAAAGTGACAGAACAATGTATGCAAGTTAGAGAAACAAATTTGAATAAAAAATCATCTATGTGGTTTATTTAAATGCAAGATTTAACATGATTTTGTTGTGCATTATGAAGTGACATCAATTATCGAGCATGACCAAACATTAATGTATCGTTATTTTGCTTTAAAAATGAATTGAGACTTGGGGGATAGAAAAGTGACATTCTATGTCACTTTTTGCCTAAAAAGTGACATGCTCTGTCACTTTTTGCTCAAAAAGTGACAAAACAATGTTTGCAAGATAGAGAAACAAATTTGAATCAAAATCATATATGTAGTTGATTTAAATGCATGATTTAACTTGATATTTGTTGTACATTATGAAGTGACATCAATTATTGAGCATGGCCAAACATTAATGTATCGTTATTTTGCTTTGAACATGAATTGAGGCTTGGGGGATAGAAAAGTGATATGATCTGTCACTTTTTGCTCAAAAAGTGACATGCTCTGTCACTTTTTGCTCAAAAAGTGACAAAACAATGTTTGCAAGATAGAGAAACAAATTTGAATAAAAAATCATCTATGTGGTTTATTTAAATGCAAGATTTAACTTGATTTTGTTGTGCATTATGAAGTGACATCAATTATTGAGCATGACCAAATATTAATGTATCGTTATTTTGCTTTGAAAATGAATTGAGGCTTGGGGGATAGAAAAGTGACATGTTATGTCACTTTTTGCCTAAAAAGTGACATGCCCTGTCACTTTTTGCTCAAAAAGTGACAGAACAATGTTTGCAAGATAGAGAAACAAATTTGAATAAAAAATCATCTATGTGGTTTATTTAAATGCAAGATTTAACTTGATTTTGTTGTGCATTATGAAGTGACATCAATTAGTTAGCATTGCCAAACATTAATGTATCGTTATTTTGCTTTGAAGATGAATTGAGGCTTGGGGGATAGAAAAGTGACATGCTATGTCACGTTTTGCTTAAAAAGTGACAGAGCATGTCACTTTTTAGGCAAAAAGTGACAGAACAATGTTTGCAAGATAGAGAAATAAATTTGAATAAAAAATCATCTATGTGATTTATTTAAATGCAAGATTTAACTTGATTTTGTTGTGCATTATGAAGTGACATCAATTAGTTAGCATTGCCAAACATTAATGTATCGTTATTTTACTTTGAAGATGAATTGAGGCTTGGGGGATAGAAAAGTGACATGCTATGTCACTTTTTGCCTAAAAAGTGACAGAGCATGTCACTTTTTAGGCAAAAAGTGACAGAACAATGTTTGCAAGATAGAGAAAACAATTTGAATAAAAAATCATCTATGTGGTTTATTTAAATGCAAGATTTAACTTGATTTTGTTGTGCATTATGAAGTGACATCAATTATTGAGCATGACCAAATATTAATGTATCGTTATTTTGCTTTGAAAATGAATTGAGGTTTGGGGGATAGAAAAGTGACATGCTATGTCACTTTTTGCCTAAAAAGTGACATGGTCTGTCACTTTTTACTCAAAAAGTGACAAAACAATGTTCGCAAGATAGAGAAATAAATTTGAATCAAAATCATATATGTGGTTGATTTAAATGCATGATTTAACTTGATATTTGTTGTGCATTATGAAGTGACATCAATTATTGAGCATGGCCAAACATTAATGTATCGTTATTTTGCTTTAAAAATGAATTGAGGCTTGGGAGATAGAAAAGTGACATGCTATGTCACTTTTTGCCTAAAAAGTGACAGAGCATGTCACTTTTTGCTCAAAAAGTGACAAAACAATGTTTACAAGTTAGAGAAATAAATTTGAATCAAAATCATATATGTGGTTGATTTAAATACATGATTTAACTTTGAAAACGAATTGAGGCTTGGGGGATAGAAAAGTGACATGCTATGTCACTTTTTACCTAAAAAGTGACATGCTCTGTCACTTTTTGCTCAAAAAGTGACAAAACAATGTTTGCAAGATAGAGAAACAAATTTGAATAAAAAATCATCTATGTGGTTTATTTAAATGCAAGATTTAATTTGATTTTGTTGTGCATTATGAAGTGACATCAATTATTGAGCATGGCCAAATATTAATGTATCGTTATTTTGCTTTGAAAATGAATTGAGGCTTGGGGGATAGAAAAGTGACATGCTATGTCACTTTTTGACTAAAAAATGACATGGTCTGTCACTTTTTGCTCAAAAAGTGACAAAACAATGTTCGCAAGATAGAGAAATAAATTTGAATCAAAATCATATATGTGGTTGATTTAAATGCATGATTTAAGTTGATATTTGTTGTGCATTATGAAGTGACATCAATTATTGAGCATGGCCAAACATTAATGTATCGTTATTTTGCTTTAAAAATGAATTGAGGCTTGGGGGATAGAAAAGTGACATGCTATGTCACTTTTTGCCTAAAAAATGACAGAGCATGTCACTTTTTGCTCAAAAAGTGACAAAACAATGTTTACAAGATAGAGAAATAAATTTGAATCAAAATCATATATGTGGTTGATTTAAATGCATGATTTAACTTTGAAAATGAATTGAGGCTTGAGGGATAGAAAAGTGACATGCTATGTCACTTTTTGCCTAAAAAGTGACGGAGCATGTCACTTTTTAGGCAAAAAGTGACAGAACAATGTTTGCAAGATAGAGAAACAAATTTGAATAAAAAATCATCTATGTGGTTTATTTAAATGCAAGATTTAACTTGATTTTGTTGTGCATTATGAAGTGACATCAATTATTGAGCATGACCAAATATTAATGTATCGTTATTTTGCTTTGAAAATGAATTGAGGCTTGGGGGATAGAAAAGTGACATGCTCTGTCACTTTTTGCTCAAAAAGTGACAGAACAATGTTTGCAAGATAGAGAAACAAATTTGAATAAAAAATCATCTATGTGGTTTATTTAAATGCAAGATTTAACTTGATTTTGTTGTGCATTATGAAGTGACATCAATTATTGAGCATGACCAAATATTAATGTATCGTTATTTTGCTTTGAAAATGAATTGAGGCTTGGGGGATAGAAAAGTGACATGCTATGTCACTTTTTGCCTAAAAAGTGACATGCTCTGTCACTTTTTGCTCAAAAAGTGATAAAACAATGTTTGCAAGATAGAGAAACAAATTTGAATAAAAAATCATCTATGTGGTTTATTTAAATGCAAGATTTAACTTGATTTTGTTGTGCATTATGAAGTGACATCAATTATTGAGCATGACCAAATATTAATGTATCGTTATTTTGCTTTGAAAATGAATTGAGGCTTGGGGGATAGAAAAGTGACATGCTCTGTCACTTTTTGCTCAAAAAGTGACAGAACAATGTTTGCAAGATAGAGAAACAAATTTGAATAAAAAATCATCTATGTGGTTTATTTAAATGCAAGATTTAACTTGTTTTTGTTGTGCATTATGAAGTGATATCAATTATTGAGCATGACCAAATATTAATGTATCGTTATTTTGCTTTGAAATTGAATTGAGGCTTGGGGGATAGAAAAGTGACATGCTATGTCACTTTTTGCCTAAAAAGTGACATGGTCTGTCACTTTTTGCTCAAAAAGTGACAAAACAATGTTTGCAAGATAGAGAAACAAATTTGAATCAAAATCATCTAAGTGGTTGATTTAAATGCATGATTTAACTTGATATTTGTTGTGCATTATGAAGTGACATCAATTATTGAGCATGACCAAACATTAATGTGTCGTTATTTTGTTTTGAACATGAATTGAGGCTTGGGAGATAGAAAATTGATATGCTCTGTCACTTTTTACTTAATGATACATCTATTGAGGATGATCAAACATTAATGTATCATATATCGTTGTTTTTTTTTTGCAGATATGGATAAAATCAATGTATTCATCCATTATGGAGGAAAATGGGAACAAGGTAAACAATATATAAATTTTAAAATGGCTGGAATTGTCGTTCCAATAGTATGCACATACTGCGAACTCAATGGCATGATATATTCAGTTACAAACGTAAGTCCAGCAACACACTCAATAACAATACAATATAAGGTGAAGAAAAACCTGCCTCTGATGAAGATTTCAGACAATAATTCCCTCACATTTTATTTGGAGCTCAAAAGAAGGGAGAAACATCTTGCAAGCTTTCCTTTGTGCATAGATGTCACACCGGTTTCATTATGTCAAAGAATTGAAAGTTTTGAAGACATACAACTTTCAGAAGCTGCTACTGGTGAAGAAAATGACATGATGCAATTACAAGTTTTTCAAACTCATGGTTCGGCAACAACCTCAGTTCAAAGTCTACCAAGTATTGAAGACTTAGCTGTTGATGTTTCTTCATGCATACCGGAGGTTGAATAAATGAGTAATGAAACAGGTAGTGAAATTATTTCATTTGTTAGTATGAATGAAATTGCAGAGAAAAAGGTTTTTAGGAACAAGACATTGGTTAAGAAAAGTATTTCGGTGTATGCGATACATAAAGACTTTTAGTTCAAGGTAAGTAAGTCGGACAAGAAAGAATATGTGCTGAAATGCATAGATGATAATTGCAAATGGAGTTTTAGAGCTTCAAGACTTGGAGGAACAGAAATGTTCAAAATAAGATATATGAGAAACGATCACACATGCTCAAATAACATCATCTTGGCAGATCACCGTCAAGCAACAAGCTCAATAGTAGGAGAATGCATCAAGTACAAGTATGTCTCAACAAAAACAACATACACTCCTGCAGACATAATAAGTGACATGATGAATACATACGGAGTGTCGATGAGTTACGAGAAAGCTTGGAGATCTAAGGAGAAAGCTTTGGAATTGGTGAGAGGAGATCCGACAGAGTCTTATGAAAATGTTCCAAAGTACTTGTACATGATAGAACAAACAAATCCTGGATCAATTACAAGAATTGAGACTTATGACAACAACAAATTTAAATACCTCTTCATGGCATTAGGAGCATCTATTCAGGGGTGGGAGTATTGCAGACCTATAATAGTAATTGATGGTACGTTCTTAAAGGGAAATTATGGTGGAACATTATTTACAGCATGTACACAAGATGCAAACAACAACATTTTCATATTAGCATTTGGAGTTGGTGACTTAGAAACTAATGATTCATGGGAGTGGTTCTTACTTATGTTAAAAGAAGCTTATGGTGAGTGAGAAGGATTGTGTATAATCTCAGATGGTCATAAAAGCATAAAAAGTGCAATCCAGAAGGTGTATAAGAATTCAATGCATGGTCTATGTTCCTACCACTTGCTACAAAATCTAAAGTCAACATTTGGCAAAAGAAATGGAAAGAACATTACACAACCATTCAATAGAGCTGCTAGAGCCTACACGAAAAATGATTTTGAGTTCCATATGAAACAACTCGATGAAATCCACAAAGGGATTCGATCACATCTGGTATGTTCAAAAATATTTATTAGTTTGGATGCATAATAACATTATATGCAAGAAATGATTAATATTTTGGTTATTCTTTATGCAAGAAGAAATTGGTTATCACAAGTGGTCAAGGGCATACATGACAAATAACAAGTTTTCCACAATGACTTCAAATATAGTTGAATCAGTAAATTCGATAACAAAAACAACAAAAGGTTGTCCTATAGAACTTTTATTGGAATCCTTAAGATATTTGTTGCAAGAATGGTTTGTGAAGCACTTAAACGATGCGCGGGCAACCTTCACAAAACTTGCAAACAAACAAGAAAAAATATTGAGAGAGAAATCCATGGAATCAAAGAAATTGAAGGTAAAAGGCTATAAATTGTATGAACTAAATATCATTTATATGCTAGAATGTTATTGTAATGAAAACATGCATGTACCAACAAAGGATATAGTGTGTTTTTGAAAAGTGACAGAGTGTGTCACTTTCTGAGTAAAAAGTGACATAGTGTGTCACTTTCTTACTATAAAGTGGCATGACTTGGATTTCATATCGTCTATAGCTCTAATTATAATTACATATCAGTAGAAGGTTTATGATTTTGAAATCTTATTATATCTGATTGTTATTGTAATGAAAATATGCTTATCTAAAAAAAGTGACATAGTGTGTCACTTTCTGAATAAAAAGTGACATAGTGTGTCACTTTCTTAGTATAAAGTGGCATCACAATATGCTTATCTAAAAAAATTGACATAGGTTGTCACTTTCTGAATAAAAAGTGACAGAGTGTGTCACTTTCTGAGTAAAAAGTGACATAGTGTGTCACCTTCTTATTATAGAGTGGCATGACTTGGATTTCAGATCGTCTATGTCTCTATTTATAATTACATATCAGTAGAAGGTTTATGATTTTGAAATCTTATTATATCTGATTATTATTTGAATGAAAATTTCCTTATCCAAAAAAAGTGACATAGGTTGTCACTTTTTGAATAAAAAGTGACAGAGTGTGTCACTTTCTTAGTATAAAGTGGCATGACTTGGATTTTATATCATCTATGGCTCTATTTATAATTAAATATTAGTAGAAGGTATATGATTTTGAAATCTTATTATATCTGATTGTTATTGTGATGAAAATATGCTTATCTAAAAAAAGTGACATAGGTTGTCACTTTCTGAATAAAAAGTGACAGAGTGTGTCACTTTCTGAGTAAAAAGTGACATAGTGTGCAATTTTTCAGTAAGTTGGAGTTAAATGTTATGAAAGCATGATTTAATTGTCGTAGTTTATTAATACATTATTTTCTTGCATTATTTGCACAGGCATCGGCTTCAAGTTCAATAATATACCAAGTCAATGATATTTGTGCCTCATATGTGGTGAATATTGAAGAAAAGACATGTACATGCAATCAATTCCAAGTGGACAAAATCCCATGTGCACACGCATTGGCAGTTATTGCAAAGATAAAGGAAGATTCATATTTGTATTGTTCAAAATATTACACAACAGAGATGTACGTCCAAACATACAGTGGTACAGTTTACCTACTTGGAGATCGCAATGATTGGAATATACCAGATGATGTAAAAGCAAGAATAGTCTTGGCTCCTGATCCAAAAAGAAAATCTGGACGACCTAAAGAGAAAAGAATACCATCAAAAGGAGAAAAAAAGCAAAGTACAAAATGTGGTAGATGTGGAAAGTATGGCCACAATCGAAGATCGTGTCAAACTCCAGCACCTTTGAAGAAGAAGCCACAAAAGAAAAGAAAGTTACAAGATTTATAAGTTTTTTATTTTTTATTTGGAAAAGTATCACTTATTCATTCTTATTGGGTTTTCTATTCAAAATAGTGTTAACATTCATGTGCTTTGCTTTTTTATAGGTCATGACATTATAGTGGAATGTAAAACTTATCATTTAACACTAAATTGTATACATGATAGTTCAACTATTAAAGGAATTTCATGAATACCGAAATTGTAACTTTTAGAACAAAAAGTGACACACTATGTCACTTTTTGAACAAAAAGTGACATTTGTGTCACTTTTGCATATTAGTTTTCCTTTTCAAATTCGTGTGACGCACATATTTGTTCGTTAGAACAAAAAGTGACGCACATTGTCACTTTTATAATGAAAAGTGACACACTATGTCTTTTGTTCATTATTAAAACTCCTAACATGGTTGTCAAAGTGTATACATAATTTCCATAATTTAAGAATAAAAAGTGACAAACATGGTCACTTTTATAATGAAAAGTGACACACTATGTCATTTTTTGTTCTAAAAGTGACACACTATGTTGTTTATTCGTTATTAAAACTACTAACATGGCTGTCAAAGTGTATACATAATTTCTATAATTTAAGAACAAAAAGTGACAAACTATGTCACTTTTAGAACAAAAAATGACTCACACTTCACTTTTATAATAAAAAGTGACACACTATGTCACTTTTTGTTCTAAAAGTGACACACTATGTTGTTTGTTCGTTATTAAAACCACTAATATGGCTGTCAAAGTGTATACATAATTTCCATAATTTAAGAATAAAAAGTGACACACATGGTCACTTTTATAATGAAAAGTGACACACTATATCACTTTTTGTTCTAAAAGTGACACACTATGTCACTTTTTGTTCGTTATTAAAACCACTAACATGGTGATAGGATGACACCAAAACCACCAATTCATTTGGTGTATTCTAGACGCAAGAGAGGAGCTGGACCAGATGCAAGCAAGGGAGTGGAACCAGACGCAAATAAGGGAGCGGACTAGTTGTGAAGCCAAGGAAGTCGACACAGCAACGTAGTAGGAAATTGTAATAAAATAGTCGTATGGATGTTTACTTTCATTATTCAATTGTAATACTTTCTTTTAGTCAAATTGTAAGTAGGGGCAGGGGGGTATAAATAAGAGGAGCATTGTAATAATAGGCATTATTGAGTATTGTTTTGTTGGGAGAGAGTATTGTTTTGCTGGGAGAGGACAGAGCTCTCGAAGCCTCTGTGTATCATTTCATTTCATTCCGTAAGTGACAACAGCAGTTTACATTGTTCTGTACATGTTCCAATAACTGAATCAATAAACAAATACTATCTTCTATTACAAATTTGAATCTCAATTACATAAGTTGGCTGTCTTCTTGCTGCAATTGGCTGTTTATCTGCATTCAAACAATTCAGCTCCATCACATGGCTGTCTAAGTGTATACATAATTTCCATAATTTTAGAACAAAAAGTGACACACTATGTCACTTTTAGAACAAAAAGTGACACACGCTGTCACTTTTATAATAAAAAGTGACACACCATGTCACTTTTACAACGAAAAGTGACCTACTATGTCACCCGTTCGTTGTTAAAACCCATAACTTAGCTGTCAACACGAATAGCATGTCACCTGTATAAAAAAATATTTTGTACTTACATTTTTTGCAAAGAAACATTCAAAACTTACATTTTTAATCTCATTTACATGAAACTACATTCACCATATACACTACATTTACATGTCATATGTACTCCCACTACAAAAATATTATTTACAAAAAAATTGCAGCCTTCTCTGTCTTGTCAAATATCCTTTCCCACCCAATCATTATCAGTATCATAATTCTCCGCTTGCTTCTTCTTCGCATACACGTACAATTGAGTGGCCAAGTATTTCCGAACCTGTGCAATATTGAATGTCTTTGGCATCTCATTCAACATTCCATTGATTAAATACTCAGCATATTTAATCACATAGATTCCACAATCACCACTGCAAAGAACAAAATAAAACATTAACCAATAATTAAAGGCAAACCATACATTTCTATCTATTCAACATATAAAAATTCAAACTTTTAAAAAGCAAACTAACTCGTTCTTTTGCTGTGGTAGTTTTGGAACCAACTTTACACCAAGTGGTTTTAGCGCCTCTTGTTCTGTAATATTTTTGCCGTCGAAGAATCCGGTGTTATACAAAAGATGAGGAATAATAACTGAAAATGGTTTAACAGCTTCAAGTACAAGAGGCTTCTTGACCACCTTAGTGTAGGAATTATAAATATTCAAGCACATCTCCTTGATGTCAAAATGACAAAGAAGCCAATGAGCCGAGTTATACATCCTCAAAGGCATAAGGATATGGTCAACTTCTCGCCAACTGGTGTTGCAAGGCATGTACAATCCAATTGGATACGACAGTAGAGAAGTTTGCTGAACAAGGACTACTGGATCCTTCAAAAAATCATCATACAACCCCCTAACTTGGCTGTCATAGGCAAAGTCCGTTGTTGTACCATTGAATTTTATACCCTGTTCATACCTCAACATCTTTCGCAAATAATAAAAACACACATCCATATGCTACAAAACAAGTGTATAAAAAAGAATCAGCAATGTATTAATAAATTTTATACATAAATCTTAAACCAAACAACTAACAAACAAAAACTTACTGTGTCATCCAAAGCCTCATTGCTTGTCACTAATTCATACCACCACAGTTTAGAAGAGATTGAAACATCGCTGAAGTAGAAGCTATGGCTAATCTTAACATTCTCATCATTGAAATGATTAACTCTGCATTACAAAAAAGAAATGTCACATACAATTACACTGGTACAAATTCTGTAACATGCAGTGATACCATGAATTGAGGCTTCGGATAGAAAAGTGACACGCTCTGCCACTTTTTTCCTAAAAGTGACATGCTATGTCACTTTTTGTCTAAAAAGTGACAGAACAATGTATGCAAGTTAGACAAGCAAATTTGAATCATAATCATCTATGCGGTTGATTTAAATGCAAGATCTAACTTAATATTTGTTGTGTATTATGAAGTGACATGAATTATTGAGCATGATGAAATATTAATGTATCTTTTTTTTGTCTTGAATATGAATTGAGGCTTGGAGTTAGAAAAGTGACATACTATGTCACTTTTTGTTTAACATGGTCTATCACTTTTTGCTTTGAATCATAATCATCTATGCGGTTGATTTAAATGCAAGTCTAACTTAATATTTGTTGTGTATTATGAAGTGACATGAATTATTGAGCATGATCAAACATTAATGTATCGTTTTTTTGTCTTGAATATAAATTGAGGCTTGGAGTTAGAAAAGTGACATGCTATGTCACTTTTTGTTTAAAAAGTGACATAGTCTGTCACTTTTTGCTCAAAAAGTGACAGAACAATGTTAGCCAAATATTAATGTATCGTTATTTTGTCTTGAATATGAATTGAGACTTGGAGATAGAAAAGTGACATGCCATGTCACTTTTTGTCTAAAATATGACTTGGTCTGTCACTTATTGCTCAAAAAGTGACAGAACAATATATATAAGTTAGAGAAACAAATTTGAATCAAAATCATCTATGTGGTTGATTTGAATACAGGATTTAACTTGATATTTGTTGTGCATTATATAGTGACATGAATTATTGAGCATGAACAATCATTAATGCATCAATTTTTTATATTGAATATGAATTGTGGCTTGGGGATTGAAAAGTGACATACTCTGTCACTTTTTGCCTAAAAAGTGACAAGCTCTGTCACTTTTTGCTCATAAATGACAGAACAATGTATACAAGTTACTCAAACACATTTGAATAACAAATCTTCTCTATGGTTGATTTAAATGCAAGGTCTAACTTGTTATTTGTTCTGCATCATGGAGTGACATGAATTATTGAGCATGATCAAACATTAATGTATCGTTATTTTCCCTTGAATATGAATTGAGGCTTGGAGTTAGAAAAGTGACATGCTCTGTCACTTTTTGCTTAAAAAGTGACATGCTATGTCGCTTGTTGCTTAAAAAATGACAGAACATTGTATGAACCTTAGACAAACATTAATGTATCGTTATTTCGTCTTGAATATAAATTGAGGCTTGTGGATAGAAAAGTGACATGCTATGTCACTTTTTATTTTAAAAGTGACATGGTCTGTCACTTTTTGTCTAAAAAGTGACATGGTCTGTCACTTATTGCTCAAAAAGTGACAGAACAATGTACACAAGTTAGAGAAAGAAATTTGAATCAAAATCATCTACGTGGTTGATTTGAATGCAGGATTTACAGTTACATGAATTATTAAGCATGAACAACCATTAATGCATCAAATTTTTATCTTGAATATGAATTGTGACTTGGGATTGAAAAGTGACATATTCTGTCACTTTTTGCCTAAAAAGTGACATGTTCTGTCACTTTTTGCTCAAAAGTGACAGAACAATGTATGCAAGTTACACAAACACATTTGAATAACAAATCTTTTCTATGGTTGATTTAATTTTTACACAAAAACATTTGGATAAAAATAATGTGTCACTTTCGTATTAAAAAGTGACATTATGTCACATACTTACTTGTTTTTCGTCACCAACCCTTTCTTGTACCAACTCTCGAATGCTTCCACATCTGGAGCAAACGGGGGACACAACCCAACTTTGAATGCGAACGTACCCTTCACCACACGCTTTGCAGTAGAAGTTCCCGTTGTAGAAGTACCCACCGTAGAAGTACCCACCGTAGAATCATATTGATTTACCTATGGGGACTGAAGAAGTGCGGCAGGTTTCTTTTGCCTCTTCAGGGGTGCATCCGGAGTGACTTCATCATCCGTCTAAAATGTCGCAAAATAATTAAAAAAGTGTCAAGTTATATTGTGCAGAACATATAAAAATAAGTCTTTCAAATGAAAAATAATCAAACAAACAATTGCCTCTTCATGTTTATGTTTAGCTAAAACAGCTGCTGCAATCTCATCAATTTTTTGCCAATCCTCATCTTTCAATTCAACATCATCATCATTTACATCAACAGTCTGAATAAAAATGTACAAAAAGATTACTTTTTGCAGTGCAAAAAACAGATTTAACAAAGTAAAAACACAAAATCAAATGTGAAAAAAATACATCTTGATGCATTTTTTTGGCTAAACTATGAGCAGCAACATCATCAACAATCTTCCAGTCCTCTTCATTAAAATTTATTATATCTTCATCAATAGACTGAATAAAAATAAATAAGTCACATTATATAGTACACAATAACAAAAAATTAAATATCAAATTAAAAATACAATTTATTTGGAATTGAATAATACCTTTTCCACATTAGTTTCAGCTGGCATCTCAATACTTTTTCCAGTCGAATCAAACTCAATACCCAATGAAAAACTAGGAACATCAGTTGCATTCTTTTTCATGCCCATTGTATCATTAGCAACATTTTCCGCAGCATTCTAGACATAAGAATAAATAAAAAGTATCATACATATCTATATAAAAAAGTGACATAAATCTCTTAAAAGTGACATACTCATAGTAAAAAGTGACATACTTAGAGCAAAAAGTGACACACTTATAGCAAAAAGTGACACACATTGTCACTTTCTTATTAGAAAGTGACACACTGTGTCACTTTCTTATCAAAAAGTGACAAACTGTGTCACTTTCTTAGCAAAAAGTGACAAACTGTGTCCAAAAAGTGACATAGATCAAAAAATGTGACATACCTTCAACATTTGCAAGTCATTTACTTTGCTTTCAACATTTGCCACCCGTTCTAGAATTTCTTCATTCAATTTTACTTTCTCTTCAAGTTGTTTTACTTTCTCTTCAATTTGAATATTCGATTGAACTTTGATTTCAAGCTCAGCTAGTCGATTCTGAATTTCTTCATTTGATTGTATTTTCGACTCTATATCTGTCAACCGTTTCAAAATATTGTCATGTGATTCCACTTTCGCCTCTATTTCTGCCAACCGTTTCAAAATTTCTTCATTTGATTGAAGTTTCACTTCAATCTCTGCTAAACGTTTCAATATTACTTCATTTGATTCAGAATGTCTCTGAAAATACAAAAATTAGATAAAAACACATAATCATAAGAAACAATAAATAAAAAAGGTATAAAAAGCATAAAAAGGTAAATAAATGCTCATAAAACTCAACTATCTTTTTTTTCTTCAACTTTGAAGAACTGTCATCGCCGGCTGTAATCATCAGCTTTGACTGATGAATAACATGATGCTCAGAGTTGTCATCGTCTTTAGTGTTCTGCCCTTGAGATATTAAATTCTCAAACAACCCATCAGTATATGACACTTCCTTCTCTGCATCAGTGATCTTAACATCATTAACTTCTATCTGCAAAAACACATATTCATATATTTAAAATAACAAACAGTAATGAAAAATGTAAAGAAAAATCGCATAAATAATAAATAGAGCTTACTTTTATCAAGTCAAAAATACATTTGTGCAATTGTAAAGATGTCAAATGCACATTAGAACTCCAGCTCAAGATCCGAGGAAGCGATGGATTGTACTTCACACAAAATTTTTTCTCAACTATTGCAGGAATAGACTCGCATATCCAAACTTGGAAAGCAAGAAGAAAACCATTAAGCCTATACTCCAAATTTTTTTTTGAAGAATCTAACTTCATGATCCTCTTGCTGAATGCACCCTTCAGAGACATTAACGTCAAACTATACAACTTCTTTCCCCATGGAAAAGATTCCATTTCACCTGATTCAACAAGTACAAATATTGAATCATCAACACTTTTATGGTATGATGTGGCAAATAAGAATGATGAAATAAGATATATAATACCAACATCCACCATGTCCTTGTCAACAGTATCAGATGGCAACTCTTTAAATACATTTTCAACACACTCTGTTGAAATGTTATCATATTTCTTGAAATACTTGTCCTTAAGCGTACTACTACGCATTCTGTACTTGGTAAAATCACCATTACCCACGCACCGAAGTCCAGACATTAGACAAAATTCTTCAATAGAAAATCTGACCACTTTGTCATCGATGTTGAACCATAATTCATTTACATTTGGTTGCTTCACCTGCCTTAATAACAACTGGTGAATCAACTGAGCCTGAATAACCGTTTCTTTTAAATCAAGATACGGTCCAAAGCAGGTTTCCTTAAACATTTGCTTTTGTGTTTCTGTAAGCTTGTTGTTTAAAGTTTTGATGACTACATGGAGAGAGTAGAATGTGACTTTCCCAGGAAACCAATAGGTCTGGGGAATCAATAGCTCCCAGTCCTACAAAAAATAAATAACAAAGATGGTTAGTTACTATATAAGTGACATATAAATAGAATGAACATATATTAAATAAAAGTGAGAAACATATTCAACAAGTGACATGCTCTGTCACTTTTTAAGTAAAAAGTGACATGCTCTGTCACTTTTTAAGTAAAAAGTGACATACATGTCCAAAAAGTGACAAACATCTTCAAAAAGTGATATATGTCTAAAAATGTGACAGTAGCTCTATTTAAAAGTGACATACATCTCAAAAAACAGTGATCATACAATCTATTTGTTAGTTTAGATGTTCATACTTATTGTATTTATATATTACATAAAAGTGACATGCTCTGTCACTTTTTAAGTAAAAAGTGACATACATGTCCAAAAAGTGACAAACATCTTCAAAAAATGATATATGTCTAAAAATGTGACAGTAGCTCTATTTAAAAATGACATACATCTCAAAAAATAGTGATCATACAATCTATTTGTTAGTTTGGATGTTCATACTTATTGTATTTATATATTACATAAAAGTGACATGATATGTCACTTTTTACTTAAAAAGTGACATGCTCTGTCACTTTTTAAATAAAAAGTGACAAACATCTTCAAAAAGTGTCATACATCTCTACAAAATGATATATATCCAAATATGTGACATTCAACTCTTTAAAAGTGACATACATCTAAAAAACACAGTAATCATACAATCTATTTGTTAGTTTGGATTTTCATACTTATTGTTTTTATATATTACATAAAAGTGACATGATCTGTCACTTTTTACTTAAAAAGTGACATACCATGTCACTTTTGAAGTAAAAAGTGACAAACATCTTCAAAAAGTGGCATACATCTCTTCAAAATGATATATTCTAAAAATGTGACAGTAGATCTCTTTAAAAGTGACATACATCTCAAAAACACAGTGATCTTACAGTCTATTTGTTAGTTTGGATGATCATACTCATTGGTTTTATATATTACATAAAAGTGACATGATCTGTCACTTTTTACTTAAAAAGTGACATACCATGTCACTTTTGAAGTAAAAAGTGACAAACATCTTCAAAAAGTGGCATACATCTCTTCAAAATGATATATTCTAAAAATGTGACAGTAAATCTCTTTAAAAGTGACATACATCTCAAAAACACAGTGATCTTACAATCTATTTGTTAGTTTGGATGATCATACTCATTGGTTTTATATATTACATAAAAGTGACATACTCTGTCACTTTTAAGTAAAAAGTGACAAACATCACAAAAAAGTGGCATATACCTCTTCAAAATGATATATATATATATAAATGTGACATTCATCTCTTTTAAAGTCACATATATATATATATACAACAAAAGTGATCATAAAGTCTATTTACTAGTTTGCACATTCAAAATTATTGTACCTATATAAGTAAAAATTGACAAATATCTCTTAAAAGTGACGTAGATCTCTTTAAAAGTGACATAAATCTCAAAAAACAATGATCATACAATCTATTTCTTAGTTTGGATATTCATACTTATTGTATTTATTTATTACATAAAAGTGACATGCTCTGTCACTTTTTAAGTAAAAAGTGACAAACATCACCAAAAAGTGACAAACATCTTCAAAAAGTGATGGATCTCTTTAAAAGTGATATAAATCTTAAAAAATAGTGGAATATTCAAAAATCATATGTTAGTTGGATGTTCAAACTTATTGCATTAATTTTTTAGTTTGCATGTTTAAACTTATTGCATTTGGAATATGAACTAACATATCAAACGAGAAGGGACATATCAAACTTATTGCATTTGGTATATCATTGATTTGGCAATGGTTTCAATGTGTTATTGGATTCCTAAACGCACCATCAACCAGTTAATCATTGAAAACAGACATGCAATTTCACAGAACAAAATCCCTCAAAATGTAAAAATTTCAATCATCAACCATTGTCACTGATTTTCCTAAAGGCACTAGCATAAATTGAATAATAATGGAAAACATAAATTCGAATTAACAAAGCAATCGAAAAAAAATATAGAAATACAGAATAAACGAACAATATTTTTCATCTTTTTTGAAGATTCTTCCGCTGAACTACACTTTCTCTTCATCCCTGAAGATTCTGCAACGATGATTTCGCCTTCTCTAACCATGTTGAACAATATAGTGTTAAAATATAGAAGAAACGAACAGAAACCATGAATTAGCGAGTGAATTTGAGGAATTTCGCCAGAAATCGCAGAGAAAAAACGTGAGGAAGGGTTTAAGGCATTGTAGTAATTAATTTTCCATTTTTACCCCTCCATTCTGATATATTAAAGAAGTCCACTTTTCAAATTTTTTAAAAATAACCGTATTTTTCAATTTTTTTTGAAAAATAAAGTAAGGGGCCTAATTTCCACTTTTATTTGAGGAAAATTAGGCCCGACACTGTATTTCCAGCCCAATATTGAAAATACATCACATTCCAACTTAGGGGTTGTTTGTGTAAGCTTAAATTTATAATTTATAGCATGTTTGACAAAGTTTAAATTATAAGTTACATTAGTCAAACTAATTAAATATACTTTTTATTCACACATTTTGTATGACCCACAATGTACTACATATTTATTATCCATACATTCAATATGACCCACAACTTATAAACACTTAAAAAATAATTTCATCACTACCATAAATGCGCTTAAACTGATTAAACATACTTTTTATCCACACATCTTGTAGTATTCAAAACTTGATACCTACTTATGATCCACATTTCATAGATCTTTATAAATACTTTGAAAAAAATTACAACACTGTTAAACATGCACTTATTGAAAAATTTAAGTATAGATGAAAGAAAAAAAATATTTTAAATTTTTGTAAGTGAGCACTGGGAAATGTTAGGATTTTGTGATTTCTTTTTGTTTCTTGGTGGTGGAGTGGCAGAGATGGTGCTATAGGGATGGGGAATGTTATGGTTTTGCAGTTGGTGGTTTATGGTGGAGGCAGACCACTGTGGTATTGTGGAGGTTGGCGGTGGCAGTTAAATTAAAAAAATTTAAAAGTCGAATCGAACAGTAAAATAGTACAATGTTCAATTATGCATTGCATATATAGTTTAAAATGCTATTATAATAAATTACAAATTTTATAATGTACTCTTCCTAGTTGTATCCCACTTCAATGAGACTGAATTTTTATATGTATATTCGTTGTTTTGATCATATATAATTGCCACTATTTTTAATTCTAGTGAGGTTATCATCCTCAATAAACATTAATGGAGTTCATAACTGCACATAAACAATAAATTATATAGCAAATAAATATATAATTAAAAATAACATGGATTCTAATATGAATTACACACACAAATAACATGAAATGTAATTAATATGATAATTACACACTTTGTAATACGAACTACAGTCATTATATAACAGTTAACATGTCAACTTTCAAATTCAAATTGTCAAAAAATTACATAAAATATTGCAAGATTAACAAAGAGTGTAAGTTTCAATCATTGTAACTTATTAAGTGCAAAGTTTTTCAAATTTCACCATATTTTCCTTTAAACTGGATCTATATTGTAATTTTGGAATATTCAACAAAAATCAGTATTTATCAGTCCACTCCCCTATTTCTGTCCTTGTTTGTGTAATTTGCCAAGTCTTGGTCAAATTTTATTATTCATTAGTATTAATATATTGTGTCAAGTTAGGTGAGTGGACCATGTCACGGTCCCTAGAATATGAGCATATCAAATGCCCAAAATATCAATTCTACTGAAAATGAAGATCAGATCAAAATTTACACATTCTATAATTGTAGTCATGTGATTATCATTTTTCTGCGATCGTCATTACAAATATCTTTTTTCAATAGAATTCAACATTTTTTATAAGAATTTTTTTGAGAGTGTTTATAAGTACTTATAAATTGTTCAAATATCATTTTTATCCACACATTTCGTAAGACTTACAATTTTTATTAGCTTTCATTCCGATGTCATTTACGTATCATAATATAAGCTACTAAACAAAGTTTGTTTTACTTATGAAATAAATAAAGTAAGAATATAAATAATTGATGTGGCTTGATGTTCATGTTTTGCCAAGCTTAAAGAAATTATTACTGAGTAAGATTTAAAATATAACTTTTCTTGGTGGGTCACATTTAGAAAAAATAAGTTACTTATTTAAAAATAATTATTATATAGTGTCAAAACAAATAACTTTATTGTTTAAAAACAAAAAAAAATTACCTATAAACTTTTAAACTTAACCAAACATTTTGTATAAGAAATATTGATACATATGAAAGAGCAATACAAGTACTTATTAGGGTTTGTAAACAGTAAACAGTAAACACACAAACCATTTCATATTAGTTTTGTTGATACACACAGAATTATTCTTATTTCATATAACTCCAACACTCTTTTCACTTATCAGCAATTGGGAATGGACACACCGCAGCTGCTGGCAATCTTTTTGGCAGTAGGGGAATTCACATACGGCCGGAAACTTGGATTCTTTGTATACCCACAAAGGCAAGGCTGCTGCTCTCGGAGTTTACTGCAACAGGCGGCGGATGGTGGACCCCCCGAATTGAACGCCCCCAGGCATGGACTTAGCTCCAGCAGATTGCAAGTAACTGCTTCACTCACATGCAATTCACCCAAAAGGACGACAACCGCCACCGCAACCATGCACAGGACAGCACAACTGGCCTTCTTCATCTTCAAAATGTACAGTCTTGTATATGGACTAGCTAGTTTGAGTGTGTGTGTGTGTGTAGGAAATTTTTTATGCAAATTTTGGGGTGTTTTGGGGTCCGAATTTATAGAAGTGGGGATTTGTTTGAGTGGAATTTACGTGGAAATTGACAGCCAACTCAAGCTATTGGAATTGGGCCAAACTATTGATGAAATATATTTTTTAAAATATTGTCATTTTTTCTCCCTAAAAATACTGTTTTCTTATTTTTGTAACACTTGTTGTTACATTTGTTATTTTAGTTATAATAAATGTGTTGCATTTGTTATTAACAAACATAACAAATGTTATAAAAATAAAAAATAGTATTTTTAGAATAAAAAAATTTGAATAGTAATTTTTAAATTATTTTATATTTTGTAGTATATGGTGAAATTATCACATATTAATAAGATTTCCAGCCCATAGATTCAATCCAACATATCCATTTGATGTCGACCTCAAAAGAGCATTGCACTTGCTTGTTTTGTAGAGTTTTTTTGCATATTATAAGCAATGCGTCTTACAAAATATATGGATAAAAGTTATGAATTCTACGGATAAAAATAATAATGGATATTACACCCACTACTTACCAATTTAAAAATAATTTTAAATCTAACAACTTAACTAATTTATTTTATAAATACTATATTCTTAATATTATATTAATTAATAAAATAATAAATTAAAATCAAATCACTACGTGAATCCCCACGTGAATTGTGATGAACTTTGACCCAAATTTGCTGTTTGAGTCATTGATTATTTTTACGATAAGTCCTTCATTTTTATAATATCTTCACTTTAGTCTATGTACTTCCTCTTTCATTTTAATTTCGTCGTCTTTTATTTACAACCCAAGTCATTCAACTTTTATATTTTTGCAAGTTGGTCCCCATATTTATACTTTTATGTCAATTTAATCTTTTATAGTATCACTATTTGATACAGATGTAACAAGTGATATTGTATATCAATATTTGATACAGATGTTACAAATGATATTTTGTATTACTGAATATGTTACAAAATATATTATGTTATTTTACGTAACACATGTTACATGAATTGGTATTATGTACCACTGATGTTACATATGTTACAAATGATAAAATTAATAGTTTTATTTGTTAAATTTGGCATTATGTTGAATAGGTTTTTAGAGTCCAATGTGTATATTAATACGAACTTGTTGAAGTTTAGAGTTGATTTTGATGTTGTAATAGTTTTTATTTAATATCACAGTCTGATACAGATGTTACAAATGATATTGTAGATATCACTATCTGATACAGATGTTACAAATGATATTTTATATTATTAAATATGTTACAGATTATATTATGTTATTTTACACAGCACATGTTACATAAATTGGTATTCTATATCATTGATATTTTGCATCTCAATTTGTAACACAAATTGTTACAAATGTTGTAATTGAAAAGAACATGAATTTTGTTTGTGTTTGTTATAGATATTTCTGATACAAATGATATATATTTGATGGTTATAACAATAAAAGATTTTGTTTTATATATATATATATTCTAACCAATTCTGATTTTTAAGAATTCGGTTACTATAATTAACAACAAAAGATTATATAATATACGAATTTCCATCAAATCCGATAATTAATGATTCAATAAAAGATTTATCCAATTAATTCCTTTTTTTTGCATATTCAATTACCACATATTATTTAATATAATAAATTAAAATAATAGTTTTTAAAAAACAGTATTTTTAGAATAAATGAAACAAAAATGACTTTTTAGAATTATTTTAGAAAAGTAGCGCATTTATGAAAAAAATCACAAAATGAGTACTTATAAACAGTAAGAATCTCTCCAATTACTTCCAATATTATTACTTTCTTATAGCGATTCATCTAAAAAAATTCAAGAGAAAATAAAGCTCAACTCTTTTTCAATTTATGTGCCGAGAAATATTCTCGATATATAATTTTGAACATTCAAGTTTTTGTTATTCTTGTTTTGACATTCAATCTCTAAACAATTAGCTCCTAAATATTTTTTTCCCAAAATTCGATTCTACAATCAACTCTACAAAATGTTATCATTAGCCCCTTAATATCTCTTAAGAAATTTGTCTTCTTCATTTAGAATGTTCTGGAAGCTACTAAAAAATCGTGTCAACCTAATTCAACTGAAGCTTCTATGACGATCTTAGCATAAAAATCATCTCGTCCATCTTGTCGTGTAAACATGACCTAGCACCCACCTAAAAAACAAATGTAGGGGAGGGAGAGTGGGAGGAGAGGGTGTGGGGAATTAGGAATGGAGAAAAATAGAAACGGTCTCTATGAAAGAAAAAAGGGTACCATAGGGAGAGGTAGTGGGGATTTAGGTGGTGCATTGATTAGATTTGCATGACAGAGGTAGCAGATCATCGCGACAGTGGTTGGTGGCAACGGCCGTTAGAGTTAGCAATTAGCAAAACAAGTTCGACAGCGAGCCAGCCCATATAACTTAGATTTTAAGTTGGGTTGGTACTGGTCCGCAAATTTATTTATTTTTATTTATTAATTGGCTCCTTGACACTAGTAACTCATTTTGTGAATAGCTCCAATGCATAATCCAAATAATATTAATTTAAAATGGTATAAGCTCAAGTCTCCAACTTAAATTGTCTTTTTTTTTAAACATTAGTCTAAGAATTCCAAGCTCTAACATAAAATTGTTTAGATTTAATTAAAATTTAGTTTAATTCAAGTTTAAATCTAAATTATGTTTGGTGTGACAAGTAAATTATTTATTTTAAATTTACTTATAAGTAAAAAATTTTAATTTAAGTCAAACATGCTTATATTTCAAAACAATAATACTAGCATGTTTTTACTATTTATGTTTTAGAAAAAAGTGTCAAGAAATAGTTTACAATTAACCAAAAAAATATTATTATTTTGAAAGAAAATTGATGTTTATCTATTGATTAATACATGAGTATCCTAATTTTATAAATTAATCTTTTTAAAAACCTCAAAATATATATATTCGTGCAATTGTATTCTCTATTAGCATACGGAGTTAATTAAGAAGGGTTACCGTATTTTATGCTACGAGGCATTGAAAAATTTAGAACAAAAGCTGTCTTTAATTTGGCTCCTTTAATTCTTGAAAAGTTACCAATATTAATTCTATATCAAATTGTGTCTTGTGTATGTGAATGTATTAATGATCAATACTTTATATTATTGACGTAATTTGGTACGTCAAATTGAACATGACAACTAAGATTGTATTTGATGCAATGTATTAGATTGTATAAAAAATTTATTTAAAAAAAAAATTAAATTAAATTAAGACCCGCACAAAATCGGGTTGGGTCAGCCCAGTCCAGTTTCAAGTGTGACCCTATTTTAGCGGGCCAGCTTGGCCCAGACTGTTTGCCAGTTCTAGCAGCGGTGCAAGTCACTGGAGGTGGTGGCTATGGTGTTAGGATTTGAAAGGTTGAAGAGAGAAAATTGTGGATTAATTTCTTATATATTGTGTTTGGAATGGTAAATAAATATTTTTATATAATTTTATTTAATATAAAAAGGATTTATTTTTAAAAATTATTTAGATGTAGGATAAAAATTAAAAATAAAATTAAAAAAATGTATTTTTTAATTATTAGAAGAAAAAAGGGTATCTAGCATAATTATTATCCCTAATCAAATTAATAAATAAGCTGGATTATCAATATCATAAACTGCTTCATTAAAGGGACTAAAATTGCAATCCTTTATTACACGTTTTGTTCGATAGTCATAAAATTACTTTCTTACATCTCAACAATCTATGCAACATTAAGCACCCCTTTTTAAACATCCAATTAAACTGGTAACAAACATTTCCATCAATTTCATTTTATTTTATATTTGGAACTTACTGGTTTCATAATTGATCGATGGTCAACACGCTTGAAACACTCAGACTTTAGAATTTCTATAATCAGCACTTGAAATCATCCAAAAGATTTTTCATACAAATTCTATATTGTTAATTTATAATTTTGTTAACAGTAAATATCATTGTATCAAATTACAAAGTATATTAATTTAGAGTTAGTCTCCCCCTAATATTTTTGGTTATCTAATAAATATGAGTAAATTAAACTCAAGGTCCCTATTCTTTTTGTTCGTTGCAATTAGTTAGAAACCAGAAGAAATTATGATTTATAATTTTCAGCTCGATAATCCCTTGCATTGGTTCAAGAGATCTTTTATACATGAAGGAAAAACAAAAATTACATACACTTTACAAGTTACAACCAACCAATCAGCACTATACACCTATGTGAATAATCTAACAATGCTCCTAAAAAATAGGAGATGCTTGAAATCTGTTTCACCAGTCATCACTGCAGAATGGATTTCAAATATCAGTCCTTGATGTTTGTTCTGATGCACTAAGGTCCCTGATCAATTCTTAACTTCATTCAACATCCTCACTCAAGCTGGAGGGCACTTTAGTTACTCCAAGCTTGCTTTTCAAGTAGTTAAACTTGGAATGAGATAAAGGTTTGGTCATTAAGTCTGCTGTTTGATCAAATGATGAAATGTACTTGATTTCCAACTGTTTTTCTAATACTTTATCCCTAACAAAATGAATATCTAATTCAGTATGCTTTGTGCGAGCATAGAAGATTGGATTGGCTGCAAGAGCACTGGCACTTTGATTGTCAGACCACAACACTGGTGTTTCTGCTTGATCAAGTTTAATTTCACCAAATAATGACTGTAACCAAGTTTAATTTCACCAAATAATGACTGGAGATGCTTGAAATCTGTTTCACCAGTCATCACTGCAGAATGGATTTCAAATATCAGTCCTTGATGTTTGTTCTGATGCACTAAGGTCCCTGATCAATTCTTAACTTCATTCAACATCCTCACTCAAGCTAGAGGGCACTTTAGTTACTCTAAGCTTGCTTTTCAAGTAGTTAAACTTGGAATGAGATAAAGGCTTGGTCATTAAGTCTGCTGTTTGATCAAATGATGAAATGTACTTGATTTCCAACTGTTTTTCTAATACTTTATCCCTAACAAAATGAATATCTAATTCAATATGCTTTGTGCGAGCATGGAAGACTGGATTGGCTGCAAGAGCACTGGCACTTTGATTGTCAGACCACAACACTGGTGTTTCTGCTTGATCAAATTTAATATCACCAAATAATGACTGTAACCAAGAAATTCCTGATGTAGCTTGAGCCAAAGCCCTGTACTCAGACTCTATGCTAGATCTGGACATTACATGTTGTTTTTTAGATGACCATGCCACTAAACTGTCACCTAGATATATGCAGTAACCAACAATTGATCTCCTATCATCTGGACATGAAGCCCAATCAGCATCAGCAAAGCCTATGATATCAACATTCTCACTTCTTTTGATCCACAATCTCTGATTGCTAGTACCCTTAAGATATCTTAAAATTCTTTTTATAGCTTTCCAGTGTGTATCTGTTGGACTTTGCAGAAACTGACTCTTCTTGTTTACTGCAAATGATATATCAGGTCTAGTATAACATAGGTACTGCAATCCACCTATTGCACTCATGTATATGCCTGGATCCTTCAACTGTTGTCCATCTTCCTTTGATAGTATCTTTCCAGTAGCCATAGGTGTTTCTGATGGATTCAGTTTTTCATAATCAAACCTTCTTTGTAACTTCAAAATATACTGAGTTTGTGTCAAATGCATACCAGCATCATGTCTCTGAACTTCAATTCCCAGAAATTGATGTAATGTCCCCATGTCTTTCAATGCAAACCTTTTGTTCAAAATCTGTATAAATTCTTGAATTAACTTATCATTATTCCCAGTTACTACAATATCATCCACATACACCAAAGTAAAGATAGCAGCTTTACCATTTAGTAGAAAGAACAATGAAGTGTCAGCTTTTGATTGTTTGAACCCCCAATCGAGAAGTACTTTCTTCAGACTTCAATACCAAGATCTAAGAGCTTGTTTTAATCCATACAATGCTTTATCAAGGTTGCAGATGTGTGAAGATTTGTTCTTGTCAACAAAACCTTCTGGCTGAGACATATATACTTCTTCATCCAACCTTTCATTCAAGAAGGCATTGTTGATATCAACTTGCCTGACTTTCCAGTCTTTTAATACTACTAAAGCCAAAATCACTCTCAATGTTGAGGCTTTAATTACTGGACTGAGTGTTTCATAAAAGTCTACACCTGGAGTTTGTAAAAATCCTTTGGCAACCAACTTAGCTTTGTATCTTTCAACCCTACCTTCTGAATCATACTTCAGTTTGAAGATCCATTTGTTTCCAATGACTTTGTGATTATCTGAAGGTGGTACAAGTCTCCATGTTTTATTCTTAATCAATGCATCATACTCAGCTTTCATGGATGCTCTCCATTTGTCACTTAATAATGCTTCTTTCACATTTTTGGGTTCCAAGTCTCTTACTTCACTTACTTCATTGTTCACACTAGTATTTGTTCCTTTACTAACATAAAGCTTTGGTTTGAATATACCTGTTATGCCTCTGGTTATCATAGGATGCTGATTGCTGTTTAGGATGTTATCTATGTTCTCATCAGTTGATTGAGTTACACCAAAATCCATTCCTTGCACTCCTATTCCAGAATTATCACTTTCTATAAGCTCTTGATGATTGAAATAATCAATTGAAGTATCATCAGTAGCCTGAGAAGCATTCTGAGGATCTACATCAGTTGAATCAGAATGTGCATTTCAGAATTATGGTGTGGATTAAAATGTAGATTATATAGGATGACCTCTGACTTGTTTTCAGATGATGATGGAGATTTTCTGTTTATAAAACCATATTCAAAAGGAAAGATTAATTCATCAAAGATCACATGTCTAGATACATAGATTTTTCCAGTAGAGCTAAGGCACTTGAATCTTTTGTGTTGACCACTAAAACCAAGAAACACACACTTTATTGAATGGAAGTTAAACTTGTTCTTTTGGTAAGGTCTAAGACAAGGATAGCAAGCACATCCAAAACATCTGTGTAAATAAGTTTAAGTGGTTGTGTTGCATGAGATTCAGATGATATCAACTTATTTAATTATGAGCTTAATTTTATAATTATCTAATCAAGATAATTAGTCGGTAAATTCAAATCACAAGCATTCATAACTTCCATGTTTAATTCTTATAAAGGGATCTCATTTCTTCTTTTATTGCGTCCCTCCATTTTTCTACCTCTTTTGTAATTGATTGTTTCATCGCACGAAGAATTCTCTTTGATTGTTCAATGTTTCACTTTAAAGAAATAAAATATTAATTAGATTGTAAAGAAACACCAACTTCCTTGAGTGTCCGATGTTTCACCTTAAACAAATAAAACATTCATCAAAATAAACACTAACTTCCTGGATTGTTTGATGTTTTACCTTAAGAGTGTGTTTGATTTTGATTAAAATCAAATTTTTTTTGTATTTTAATTTTTTTGTAAAAGTTGTTGAAAGGTGTAGTTGAAAAGTTGTGAGACCATGAAATGTATGATTAAAATTAATTGTTGATTTTGACTTCAGCTTTTTAGCAAAATCAAAAGTGAAAACAAACAGGTTCTAAATAAAAAAAAAAGTTCATTACATTATTTGACCAAAAAATAGTTTATTTGACCAAAAAATTTACATTGGTAGTCAGACATTTTTTACTATTCTTGATCAAATAAATAATTTTTGTCAAATAAACTAGTTTATAAACTATACCGAACGAGCTCTTATAATTAAAGAAACATTAGTTTTTTTCTTTTTAGAAGTTTGTCTTAACCTAATCTCTTAATCAAATCTCATATACAACAAGAGCTTATAACAAGATGAGAAAGAAATCTACACGTTGGTAGCCATCCTCGACCTTTGGTTTCAAGCTAAGCTCATCGGTAACTTACAAACAACAAAGGCTATGTGAATTTTAGGAGATTTTGATAAAAGTTGATAAAATGTGTGATTGAAAAGTTGATAAAAATTGTAGGTCCTATGTTTTGTATTATTAAAATCAATTGTTAACTTTGCCCTCAACTTTTTTAAATTGAACCAAACAAGAGCTAAATCTAGAATACTAAATTATTATGATTAAAATTTTTCAACTACCGTAGTAGCATTAGCAAATATATGTGAAATAATTTTTCTTTTACGTAGATGTTTTACAAAATAATAACATCCAATAATTAATAAATGACAGTGCAATGAATGGTATTAATTTAGAGAGATCAGACTCTACCCCTTCCCCGCCCTATCTCTTTGCACTATACATTTACGGTAAGGGCTGTGATTGTTTGTGAAATAGTTTGTAAGTAGAAACGGTCCCCATTTTATTTTAATCACCGGTATTTTTGGTGGGGAATTAAAATAAAATAAATCAATAAATTCGAAATTTTCCTTGTGACTGTGAGGAGTATCTTTCTATTCAATAGAATTTAGCCTCTTCTATTTATTCGGTTGATCATCATAATTAAGCCACGAAACAAGGTTAAAAAAAGAAGTAAAAGAGAGATATCGAAGAGCAACACAAGTAGTTATTAATTAGGGTTTATAAATACAAAACTCTAGTCTTATTTTATATATAACTGGCGAAATCTTGAGTTAATTTCAGCAACTTGGAGTAGGCACACCGCAGCTGTTGACAACCTTCTGGGCATTAGGGGAATTCACATACTGCTTGAGTTTTGGATCTTTCAGATACCCACAAAGGCAAGGTTTCTGCTCCTGGAGTTTACTGCAACAGACGGCGGATGGTGCATTCCCCGACGTGATCGCCGGAAGGCAAGTATTTAGCTCCGACGCATTGCAAGTAACTGCCTCACTCACATGCAATTCGCCGAGTAGCACCACCATCGCCACCAAATACAGAACAGCACAACCGGCGTTCTTCATAGTCTTGAATATGGAGTCAAAAGAAAGAAAAACAGGAGAGAAAATGGAGGAAAAGCTGTGCAAATTTTTGGTGTGTTTAGGGGTTAGAATTTATAGAACTATGAATTGTTTGCGTGAAATCAACGTGGAAAATAATGTTTAACACGTGTTAGAACAGGTAGTTGGAAGACGGAAGATCATTGTTATTTATGGTCCTCTCGGATGACTTTGGGACTTTTCAATTTGTTTTCTAAAGATCAACTGAAAATACTAAAAGATCTATCAGGCCCAACAACCAATTTTATTTGAGGAAATTATGCCCTACAATGTATTTCCAGCTCAATATTGAAAATACATCACATTCCAACTTAGTGATTGTTTGTCTAAGCTTCAATTATAATTTAAGTTGGTCAAATTACTCAAACATATTTTTTATTGAAAATAGCGGTAAATAGCCGGGTGACCCAACCAATTTACAATATATTATCATTGTAAGGTGAAGTTACAAAAAAAAAAAGAAAACCATTTCATATCCTTCTCTTCTCCAAATTTGGCCATGTCTCTCTTTAGTCCTCTCTATATTTGATTTTTAACTTATTCTCAAATGAAGAAAAGCACTACAAATTTGTGTGTTGGAGCTAAAAACGGGATTTCTATTGTTCAAAGCAAGGTTTCAATTACCGAATCAAGGAACGAGGTAGAAACATGTCACGTGGTTTTACCCCCTTGTTGATGATTGGTTTTATATATGAATGACTGTTTTCATAAAGCAAAGATATGAAATGTAATGATGTGGCCATATATAACTAATTCTGCGAGCAATGAGATTCTTCAAAATCACAGATTTTGTTGATAATATAAACATCATTTTAAGAGTATTAAAATGGAAGTTGAAGAGTTTTATAGCTCCCAAAAGCTAAAATAAAAATTCATTTTTAAAGATATCTCAATGGTGATTCAAACACGGATTCTTTCTGTGTTAAACCATGGAGCGTGATTTGCTCCTAATTATAGAAGGGCTTGTGATATTGATAACTCTTAAAATTAGTGGAAAAAAATAAAATTATCAACCAAGAGAGAAGAACGAGCAGAGAAACAATTTGACTACCACCGGTGTAATACTTATAGGTTAAATCGAGTTTATCGACGTGAATTTGTATGTATGACAATTACATCGTCATTTGCTCCAGAATATAGAATAATATACCACCATGCGTCAACTTTTGACCTTTTAGTTAAACCACCTACAAATAGGGGGTACAAGAAAGTATTAGTCTCTATCTCTCTATCTTTAAATACATAAGCATTATATTGTTTCATCTTTATCGTCTCCATATACTAATTCTCACACCGAATGAAAGCAGAAGATATTCTCCCATCCACTTTTTTCAGGTCATCGGAGCAGAGTAACTTATTCCAACAACTTCGATTTTACATAAAGCATTAATAGGCAAAGGCTGTGAAGGTCGTGGACTTCAGGAGAAAAGTTACTCTATAATTTTGTGTGGTATTACCATCTATTGTCTTGTAACAATGACAATCCACTTGATAAGTTTGTAGGGAACACATCAATAAATAGCATTGGATTGACATATTGAGCCGAAAGTAACTTGCTTATTTGGTGGCCGAATGTATTAGCATCTTAGAGTATGTTTGGTAAAAAAATTTATAGATTATAAGCAGTGGGTCCTACAAAATGTATAGATAAAAAATAGATAAAAATTGGATCCTACGAAATGTGTGGATGAAAATAATGTTTAATCTACTTATAAGTACTTATAAGCACACATAAACACACTTTTAAACAACTGGCCATTGAGTCATCAAACAATCTAATCGATCTATCAACATAACATAATATTACGTTGACGATGCTGCCGTATGTGCCCAGGGCCAATGCATCCCGATAACCATTGTAGGGATTAGTAGATTCAGATGCTATTGCCCGCACACCTTCACTTAGGTTGAATCTTTGATGTACTTGAAATTCTCTTGTAATATTCTGGTTTCATAAAATCACAAAAGTGTTAACATCATTTTTTCTCTTCATTTTTTATTATATTTGAAAGAGAAATGCTACTTGTACAGAAAGTTTCTACATAATTTTTTACAGATGACCATTATATCGTGAGAAAATGCGAATACCAAAATATTATGATATTTTGAATCAAAAATTAAAAATTACAAAGATCCATTTCACCCATTTCAACCTCAGTTTTTGTCCGCCATTTACATTTCTCAACCACCGGTGAGAGTGAGATTTTTAAACATGGAGTCAATTGTTGTAACTTTAGAGGAGGAATTTCACCAACCATGGGAGACCTACAAGCCATGGCACAAGAGCAAATGATAAATTAATATCTCTTATATGGAAAGTACAGAAGTCTTACCATGAAGAAAACTTGATTGTCAATTTAAAAAATCAACCTCAGCTATTCAACAAGACCCTCTCTCTCTTTATAGATCTATCTGAAAACAGCTTTTATGAAGAGATTCTAGCAGAATAGACAAAATTGCACGACCTGGTGGTTTTGAATTTATCAAGAAATCAAATCAGTTGCCAAATCCCAGAAAGCATTTCGAGCTTTGTGCCATCGAAGATGGTAATGGTGAGGTTGAATTGGGATATTTTCAGGAAGGTGACGGAGAATGTAGGGCGGTGGGGGTGGTAGAGCACGTAGAAGGCTGCGGCGGCAATGGTGGCAAGAAGGATGAACCAGAGGCATGTGAGGCAAAAGCAGCGGTGGCAGCTGAAGCGGCTCTGGCAGAGGTTGTGGCGGTGGTGGGTGGTGGGGTTTGGACGATAAGGGTGGCACATGGGGTTATAAATCTGGGTTTTGGTTGTTGCTGGGTTGGTTGTAGCTGCGGCCTTCGTGGGGTTGGCGGTGGCCTTGTTTGTCTTGATTGATGGGTAAACTTATCTTTGGAGTTCGCCAGAGATTTGCCGGTGTAGATTTGGAGTTTGTCAGAATTGAGTTGCAAATGGGAGTCCACGCTGCCAAATGAATTTCTCTCCAAAATTGGGAGTGGTGAAATAAGGGTATAATAGTCATTTAGAGCTTGTTCGGTAGAGTTTTTTTGGAAAAAAATGGATTTTTTTGTTACTTTTTGACTTTTCAACTTTTTTTGTAGTGTAAAAAGGGTTGAAAAGTCAAATTGTAGGTAAAAAATGGATTTTTTGAAGAAAAAACTCTACCGAACATACTTTTAAGATATATGCCAACTCAGCATCTATAAAAAATTTTGTAGAAACTTTATGAGTTTTTGTACTAGTAGCTTTTCTCTTCTTGAAAAGGTCATTTCAGAAATTTTCCAAATCGCTTGAATCATCTCCATCTAAACATCATTCCTTATTAGTTTTGAATGTTAATATCTGACCACATCAATTTATTACTACAAACATAAACAAATCTCATTGAATTTAATGGAAACAATATTCTTAATTATTATTTTGCATTCAATTTTTCTTTAAGAAAATGTTAAAAATGCAACGGTAATATTATCGAAGACTAGACGTCAAGAACGATGTAGTACTTGTTGCGTGGCTAACTGCATTTTTGTTAGACTTTATTCGATCTATATGTCAAGAAAGGCCCAAAAGTTAAAATTTTATTCGACCGAAACGAAAATTTTATGCTTAGAGTAATGTTCTCCTACACCCAGTGGGCAAGATGTAATTGCCCACTGGGTGATGTGGCAACACGAGATCACATCTTGTGATAGTGGACAATTTCATCTTGTGATCTCATGCCGCCACATCACCTAGTGAACAATTACATCTTACTCACACTGAGTGTTGAAGATTATTACTCTATATGCTTACTATCTGAAATATCCTAGAACTAAAATTACCCAAATGAATCCTGACCATCTATTTCTAAAGCCTTGACCTACAAATAGTGGCAGCCAAAATTTGAATCTACACAAGATCATAAAATTCTCTCTCAATATAATAGAAGCAATTCTCCCAACTATCTTGTGTTGGTTTTATTATTTCTTGTCTTAACCAAATTTTCGGTCGTGTTTAGTCACCATGCTAAGTTTCAAGTGCTGACTAAATATATACTTGTCAAAAAATAGAAAATTACGAAAAGTTAAGGCTGCACGGTACTTAAAATCCAACTCCGTAACATGAGAACTCTCTTCTATTGATAGTGTATTCACAAAACCTAACCCCAAAAACAAAAACAAAAACAATTCCAACAAACACAAATAAATAGTATATAGCTTATGCAACACCATCTTAATATATGTTGCTTCATTAGCTATTGTATAAAATTTTGTTTTGCTCTATGTGCATGTATATATATAACGCTTAGATGTGGACCCATATAATTGAAATCTAGTGTCCACATTATCCAACGGTAAGTAATGGAATTGGTGAAAATTAGGAAACTATTCAAACAATATTATCAAGGTAAATCTATTTATTAGAAAGTGCCATTTTAGCTCGATAACATTATTTTACTTAATTGAACAATGCTATGACACATTGATGAAAGTCGTGGGCTTGTCACTATCACATAAGCTGTTTCCTTTGAAAATTTATTTCATCGGGTTTTTCCATAGATTTCGTTATTCCAAGTGATTTGGAAAATTAATCAACATGAACATGCCATTTGTTTAAATCCAAATCCATACAAAAATAAGTTATAAAAGACCAATCAAATTATTTATTTATTTATTTATTTATTTCTAGATAGACATATATAACTAATTAACATCATACAGTACTCATGTAGTAAAAATTGTAACATAGAACAAATCAAGATTCGAGTAGTTTATTTTTCAAGAACTCCTCAATCATATCTTCCTCCGACGATAGCTTGTACATATTAGCAGTTGTCAGGCCAGAAAAAAACTGCGGCATACCATAGGCCAGCTTATAACTGTTTTCATATGAATACTCCTGTATCAAATCATGAAACATCTGATTTCCATAGTCATTACCAAAGTTAAACACAACGGGTTGATCAATGTATGGATAAGCATCGGCATCAAGAATATGACTGCCAGAATTAGAGTTACGCAGTTTATTGTCCACATTCTTCTTTGCAAACTCATTCCAAACCGGTTTTTGAATAGGATTCGAGTGGACATGATCCCAGGGTTTCCAAGAATGCATCATGGAAGATGATTGAACTGGTGCAACATTCTTGAAAAGTAGACTGACCGGGATGAATTGTTGGGGTTTCTTTCTATCCATCATATTTTATTGCCATGGAAGAATTGATTGAGACTAGAGTTTGGGGTTTATATAGGGGATGTGTGTGTGAACAAAGGATGTCAAAATGTAATAAAGAATATTGAGATTTACTTTAGGGTTTTAAATTTTTTTCTTAAAAAAAGGTCTCCTAATTAGGAGCTCCATGAAAGAAAATTTCTTGTTATGGGGGTTTAAGAAAATTTTACTATTCACTTTCTTCAAATTGGTCCATGTGGTACATTCTTATTTTAATTTTTTCTTTTCAATTTGGCCACATATTTATCAAAAAAATCAACATGTAGGAACAAAACGAATGGAAAAATTATCGTGGCCGAAGAGGAAAGAAAAGGTAACAACGGCTATTTTTTGCTCGTGTAGGGGATTAGGGAAAGTAAATAACTATTATGTTAAACGCGTTATACATTTCAACGGTCAAAAATTCAAATTACGAGAAAGATTACAAAAATTATATTGCATGGATTTCTTAGAACCACATCGTTAATTACCATAATGTTAAACGTAGTTAAGTTTGTCATTTTTTCAACAAACGTAATTTTAAGTTGAAAAAGTAGATCATATTTGAATAAATAAAAGTTGAAAGCTCAATTGACGTGAATAATTAAAAATAAAATAAAAAACAAGGTCCTAAATAGGATGATTTCATGTCTAATAAAGAATCTGCCCTATCATAGATGAAATATTGATCAAGTAAAATTTATAGACACACTCTTTTAGACGATTACCTAAAAATAAAAATAAAAATAAAAATTTGATGTAAATTAAATAATGAATCATGAAATTTACGGGTGTTCGTGTGTGTAGTTCAACACAAAAATGTTGTCAATAAAACGAAATTGCATTATTCAGTTAGTTAAAAAATAGCAATAATTTGAAAATTAGCACAAAAGTAAAACCATGTACCTTCGGACTTCGATTCTGAGTCTAGAAACTCTAGACTTAAAAGAGTTGGGATTTAATTATCGTTAAAAATTAATAAAAGTGGAAAAGTGAATAGTATATTTTTGAACATAATAAATATTAATGACAATAATTGGCAAAAAGAACATCATACTTAGTAGCACCATGAAATAATATAGCTGGAATAAACAATTAAAATAAAACTAACATCATACTTAGTAGCACCATGAAATAATATAGCTGGAATAAACAATTAAAATAAAACTAACATATATCATACTTTATTTTAAAATAAACGTAAATATTTGACTTTAATTTATTAGTATTGAGTTCATCTCATCCTAAACAGTCATTTTGAATCGTATAACTCTCATTATCCGAAAAATGGAAAAACATGGAATGAGTTAGCAAACTTCGTAGACTCACGCATGCTTATGATATGCATAAATAGACTTTCAAAATATGTATACCTTCTTAGCTCACTTTGATGTATTGTCTAACCAATAAAACGCATCGGCCATTATTCATAGAACATGTTTAACTATCGGACCGGATCCTCGCTACTATCGCATAAATTGAATAGCATTAGTGTGACTGAATTATATATGGTGCCACACATACATGGCTGATTTTGGACCGAGATGAGTGAGGCAACGGCCTCGGGTCCAAAACCGAAGGATGCCCATTTTTATGTTTAAAAAAAAAATTATTTGTGATTACTTAAATTGCCTAAAAAAATATTTGTGCAAAAGTTTGAAACCCTGCAAGCAAACTAAGCCAGGTTCCATGAGGACCATGACTATTATTAAGAAGTGACCCAAAATCAAAAGGACAAATTAATTAAAAAAAAAAAAAAAAAAAAAAAAAAAAAAAAAAAAAAGCATTGAAGTTCATCCCACCAACAGCCATGTTGATGACTTATCAGACTTTGCTTGGGGGCCCTAACTTTTAGACTTTGCTTCGGACCCCGAAAATATCACAATCGATCCTGCACACGTATACCAATGCACCATGAAGGACCCTTAACCATTACTTTAAACAATGTGGTTAACATTAAATTGAAAGCATTATCTTTGTCGGGTACGTTATCCGGCCACCGCGTCTAATGTTACACTCACCCATTTCATTACATTGACATACAACATTTTTTGGGGGGGTTATAAAATCAGGATATATATTTTTTTCAAAGAAAATATTCTTTACAAACATTATGATTTTTTGAAATATTCATTTCATGCATACTTATAATAGATTCGTTTGTAAAGACCTGGTTCTATCATGTTGATGTTGCAACATATGTTGCAGTCTGCAGATGACAGTTGGTTTAAAAAATCAAATATTTATTGATCTTTCCTCATCTTCTTATTTCATTCTCTTCCTTCTGTGTAACTGTGGATATTTTCTTAAGCTCTGTTTTTCCTTCTTCAAGTTAAATTGTTTCAAGACTTAGAGATAACCTTTCAGTCTAGTGTTCTCGGTTCTAAATATGGATTATATTCGAATTAAGTGTTCATTGATCATCCTCGGTAGGGATGGGCAAAACCCGATTCAAACCTTCAAAATCGTCCGACCCGACCCGTTTGAGTCTGTTTTTGCATTTAATTTGCTTGGGTTCGGGTTTAAAAATTGAAAAGGTGGTCGGGTTGAGTAGGGTTTCGGGTTAGGTTCAAAACCCGCCCAAACAATGTGAAGAGAGTTCAACAACTTCAAATCATCCAAGACAAATGATATTTGCTTAACAAGTTCTTAAGCGATTCTAAACAATGGTGACAAGAATATAGGGGGAGTCTTTATTTTTGTTTGAGTTTGTTTCAACTTAGCTAATACTTGATAGTGCTGAAATTATTTTTTAAGAGCTTATAAATTGTGAGTACTATAAAATATGTGAATAACAAGTGGATAATAAGTTATGGGTCATACGAAAATGTTGATAAAAAGTAGGTTAATTTGACCAAGTTAAATTATAATTTAAGCTTAGTCAAACATGAGCTAAAGAAACTATTTTTTTTCCTCTAGACGGCTAGACCACTAAGAACATCTCCAATGCATTCTATATATTGCTATATCTAAGTGGCATAAATATTGGAAGACTCCTGATTTACGTGGTATTAATGTCTAATGAATAGACATTCTAGTTCAAATTTGATCTCTAATACATTTTATGGAGTACTATCTAGGTGTATTTTATTTTATTAAAATAAAATCAAAATTACGTTTAAATATTCATAGAAATTTAAGTCTATGTAAGGAAATCTAAATTTTGCTGAGTCAGCATGTCTAACGGAGTTTTTGAATTTAGACAGAGCTCTAGATATTGTCTATTTTTTTTCTGCCATGTGCCACGTCAACTTGACATTATACTTGACAGTTTGTATTGAAGAAGAATTTCTTAGACATTATCTAATTTACTTATGTGACAAAAAAATTTAGCAATCCACGATTACATTAAGATGTAATTAATTCTAAATTTCCAACAACCATCGTGAATTTTATTTTATATTCTTTCTTGTAAGTGGCTAGAATAAGCCAATTCAGCTAGTTACATACATAAAAAAAAAAAAAAAAAAACAAGTGATTTTGATATTTTACTTCGAGAATCGTTCAATTCTCAATTATAATCCTAAATTTCTCGTAGTTTCTTAGTTCACATATACAACCACGACATGCTCTTCTAGTCTCCTTCCTACTCATTCAATCCTATCTCAAATCCTACTTCTCCGATTGATCATAATTGAGAAAATTTGTAAGAGATGTTCAAAAAAAAACCAACATCAACTAAACTTGGGGATGACCATGAATTTATAAGAAGATTTTGCTTTTCATCTTAATACATTAACATTTATGAACAAAACTCATTCCAACACAATTACAAAGTAGTACTCATTAAGAGTAAAACCCTTTTTTTTGTTTGGAAATTGGAGCCATTCATAGGAACTATGTAATTACTACTACTCTCATTAGTAATATTGTGTATAACACTATTTTTGTAGTGATTTTGTCTTATTAATAGACGAGCAATAAACTAATGGAAGTGTTAATATTATTATTATCATTTATTTTTTTAGGATATGTTTGGTAAATGGTCAATGGATAAACATAACGAATAAAATTTGTCTTATCCTGTTTGAACAGAATTGAATTCAGGATAAATTTTTATCCGGATAACAATTCAAGCAAAAAATAAGGATAAATTTCATCATCGAAAGGAGGAGGACAACATTTTTTATCCGGATAAAAGTTCTTTAAATTTTTTAAAAGACGAACATATCCTTTATAATATACTACAAATATATTTTTGAACATTCATAATTCTAGAATAATCGTCATCGTCTATCGCCACCTGCCGCGTCCGAGGCCACCATCGTCCACCCGTCGTCCGCCGCCACCGCCACCGCCCTCCGCCTCCTCCTCCTCCACCACCACCCCCATCACTCCACCAATTTTTTTCTTTTAATTTTTTTATGTACTTTTTTCGATTAATTAATAATAAGGGTATAATTGTCTCTTTTTTTTTACGAAAAACTAATTTTTTAATATTGACTTTTTCCATTCTTATACCTAGTTGAACAAAATAATATAATAATAACATGTTATCTGGATAACTATTATCTAGATAACTTTTATCCAGATAAATAGTTTTATCTACAAATCAAACAAGCGAGCGAACATACATATCATTTGAGTAATAGGTCAAATAAATTAATCAGAAAATGGGAAGATTCTTAGTTTGACCCAACTTATTACGACTATCATCGTGTATGATGGTTACTTTAATTTATTTTAGTTAGGAAAATAATTAATTAATATATTTTAAATTTGTTGAAAATTTAACAAATATATATTAGTATGAAGAGTTTTGTTTGACCAAAATAAATGAAGAATGCCATGATTGACGTTTTACCACATTTCACTTCATGATAATTCCATGAATTTAAAATTACGCACGCTAAATATTTATATAAATTAATAACATTGAGACTAAACGAAAATTGTTAATTAATTGATTTATTAATTAATCAACAAAATAATACAAATCAATTTTGGAAGATATTGAATGCATATTGTAATTTATTTATTTTTTTACAAAATTTATATGTATTTTGCTAATTTAATATTTAGATTAAATCAATACATGTTCCATGATCATATCAATTCAATTAGTGGGGAACCATGATGCAACTTCTTTAAAACAACACATGTTCAAAGATTTTAAATATACAATAAATCGTAATTAACAACGTTAAATGAGAATCTTTTCGATAATAAAACAATTTTAGAGTCTGCTACGCGCAAAGAAACACTAAAAGCAATATCTTCTTGCAATATGAGAATTCAATCTTAGAATTTTTCCGAATGCATTTGGTTAAATAGATATGATAATTAGGATGAATATGATTAGAGGAGATTGTATTAAGATAAATTAGGGTGTATTATTATAATATACCATTTTGTGCTACACGATTATCTCGTATTAGAAAATCGTACAAATATGTAAAAAGTAAAACTTTATGACAATATTTTGGTCTACGATTCAAAAATTGAACGTTATTTTTAAATAAATGAAGAATGTCATTATTGACCGTTTTACTATAATATTTCAGCTATGATGAACTGATGATCTTTCCATGTGATACTCTAATGATTTCAAATCTCGCACGCAACATATATTAATTAATTAATAGATATTAATTAGCTGATAAAATAATACTTATCAATTTTGAAAGGTATTGAATGTTTATTTTATTTTCTTAAAAATTAACATGTATTATTCTGAGTTAATATCTGATAGTTCCATGAATTTCAAATTTCTCACTTAATACACACACACACACACCAACTTCTATTAATTAATAATATTGATACTATACGAAAGTTGTTAATTAATAGAGATATTAATTAATAGAGATATTAATTAATCGATAATATAATATGAGATATTTTTACCATACACCACAAAATATAAAATAATTTAAAAATACTATCTAATTTTTTTTATTCTAGAAGTACTGTTTTATTTTTGTAACACTTATTGTTACATTTGTTACATTTCTTTAGGGTTGGACAAAAATCGATCCAAACCTCTCAATCTACCTGAGTTTGTTTTTCATAATCGATTCTCCTGGTAATTCAAAAATAAACATGTTCTTCCAACTTTATAATGTTTATTTTTAAACTATATTTGAATATATGTTTTATTAAGTGATATTTAACCTACAATATTTTCATTTTTATTTTCGATATGCTTTAAGATTTTGTTTTCTATTTTTAATTGGATAGAAGTATTGCTTCTAGTTAAAAGAAATTGTCTTTCGAATTTTTTTTAGCAATGTTAAAATAAAATTATATTTTTGTAATTATTTATTAAAAAATATTTAATTCTACAAATACGAGTGATAATAACTTGTTTATTTATTAATAGTTAGATTTTTTTTATTATTCCCTTAGTCAAAATTTTGAAATCAAATTTGATCATTTCTCAAAATCAAAGTCATCTTTGACGACGACTAGAAATTATTATTGAGATGAAATTACTTTATGCAAAAAGATTAAAAAAAACTTCAAAACAAAATTATTTTATTATTACAATTAAAAATATTGATAAAGAAATAAAAGATACTGAAGGGTATATTTGTTTGTCTAAGAAAATGTTTATGTTACTTATAAAAAACTAAAGTGTCTCTCTTTAATATCCATATATATATCTTTAAGGTGGTTTAAGTAATTTGCTATAAAAAAAAATAATAAAGAATGTATTCACGATCGAAGAAAATAATTAACCTTATCACATACACACGAATATGTAATTACGAACATGTTTGAAGGTATTTATAAGTTAGTCAAATATTATTTTTATCTATAAGATTCACAATTTTTATCTGCATATTTCGTAGAACTCCTTTGTATAATCTTTTCTCATCGAATTTCCAAACCGGCTTTATTGACCTGCTGATTGTGGAGTCATGGGCTTCATGTCATTCAAAGAAGGAGACAGGTTTACTCTTGAATATCATGATTTCTTCTCTTCCTTATAAATCTTTGCATTTCGCCTCAAATCAACCATCAAATCAACCATCTCGATCTCTCTCTCTCTCTCTCTCTCTCTCTCACACACACACACACACACAAACTGGGGAAAATGGAAATAATTTCCAACCCATTAAATGGAACCCTATCCAAGAGGCAGCAGAGGAGGAGAAGAGGATACAACCGCTCAACTAACAGGAAAAATAATGTGAAAACCATACGATTTGGTGGCTCCACCACACGTCCATGGAGGTTCAGACTAGCCCCAAAACTGGGCCTGAAAATGGCTTCGCCATTGAAATTATGGTTGAAGCTGAAGAACGTCTACATGAACATGATGCTAAAGTTAGCTACAAACTCAGGAACCTCAAAAGGTGGAAATACATTTGGTGCGAAGAGAATCCCGAAGGTGCGTCAGGTCCCCACAGATTACTCAAGAACTGAGTTCGACAATAGGTTGATACATGAGATATACAAGTCCATGGTGGCTTCAATGGAATTGTCTTCTACCAGATAGAATAGAACAATAAACTAGTTTTGTTATTTGCTTATTTATATCTTTCTTTGGTTTGCTTCACTGCTCGAAATGACTGTAATGGCGACGGATCTGTTGCTAACAAGGATGGGATCGGGATGGAATAATGACTGATAATTTTTAATTTTTTTTTGTTCTTTAAAATTGAATCAGCTAAGGTTTACTGCGTGTTTGTAAAGACAAGTTTATGTTTATTTGTTTTTCTATCTAGAGCAGGGCTGCAGGGGTGGCAAATGGTTCGAGTGTCCATGGGCTAGCTAGCCGGCTCGGCCTGTTTGGGCTCGACCTATTGCTGATTCGGGCTTGTTTTGAGACTAGACCGGGCCGAGCCAAGCTCTAATTGCTTTTTATACTTTGACGCAAATCATGCCCGCAAATATACACATAACTCCAGACATTTTTAGTATTTCAAATGCTCTTGTTCACATATACATGGGGAGGAATATAACTTTTTTACTTGTTCTGTCCATTATGACAATGAGCAGTTTCCTTAAATGAATGTCTTCTAATATTTGCCCATATTTGAAAAAAGAATCATAAATGGTAGAACTCGGGATGTTTAGTAAACATATTTATTAGAATTCTATTTACACTAGAATACTATGTAGTAGGATACCATATATGTAATATTCTTATTCTAGGTAGAACTTTTTTTCTTATATTCCTTTCCTTATTAGGTTTCTATTAGTCTATATATATATATATCTTGTAACCCCATTCATTATACACATTACATCAATATATAGAGAGAATTATTTCTCCACATATATTTTCTCTCATATTTTACATGGTATCCAAGCGACGATTCTGAGCAACGATGTCTGGTACAAACACCATAGAAGCGACGATTGCCCAATCGGATCTCATAGCTCTACAGCAATCCGATCATCCCGGCTTAATCCTCGTTTCTAAACCACTTGATGAAAATAATTATGGACAATGGAGTAGATCTATGAGAATTGCTCTAATTACCAAGAATAAGATTGGCTTCATTGATGGAAAGATCGAAACACCAGATGCAGAAGATGAGAAGTATTCCATATGGGATCGAAGTAATCACATGGTGCTGTCCTGGATAATTAATTCGGTACATCCAGATATTGCTGAAAGTATCATATACTTCGAATCTGCCATAGAGGTATGGAACTACCTACGAGATCGATTTTCTCAAGGTAATAATGCGCGAATATATCAGATTCGCCAAAAAATTGCTGAGCATCAACAAGGAAATCAATCGATGTCAACCTATTATACCAAATTAAATGGATTATGGGATGAATTAGGTTCTTATCACAACCCAATTGGATGCACTTGTGGAAATCTTAAAGCACTGGCTGAAAGAGATGAGAACGAGAAAGTCATGCAATTTCTGATGGGATTGAATGATTCTTATTCTACAGTTTGTGAAAACATACTAATGATGAGCCCCCTTTTCCAGATACCAGAAAAGTCCACGCTATTTTAATGCAACATGAAAGGCAAGTTGAGATTACAACAGATCGTGAAGGACAACATTCAATCAATTGAGAGAAGTCGAGCAATTGGGGGTCGAACAGGAAAGATAACAATCGTCGAACCAGTCGACCATTTCATCCGACCAGTCGACCGCTCAGACGAAACCTGGCCAGAAACGATACACCCACTGTGGGATGATTGGCCACATCATTGATACCTGCTATTTCATCCATGGCTTTCCTCCAGGGCACAAGTTTCATGGGAATGACGTGAAGCCACGAAACAAACGCTTCACAAACACTACTACCACTTCTACACTTGACCCAAAGAAAGGCAAAACGCTCACAACCAAGGAATATGAACAGATCATGACACTTCTAAACAACAAGTCGGGTAATGACAAACCTTATGTTAACACCTCAGGTATCAATCTTTTACTACCCATTTGAGTAATTCATGGATTATTGGTAGCGGAGCCACTGACCATGTCACGAAGGATGGGATTTTTGAGAATAAATTCATGCCAAAACACAAAACTGTGCAACTACCGAATGGGGGTCATGTTCCTATTAAATCCATTGGTGCAGTTAAATTTGAAAATAATATGATTGTTGATGATGTACTTTACGTTCCCAATTTCAAAGTTAATCTATTATCTATCAGTAAACTTACTCAAGGGTTAGGTTGCTATGTGACATTTTTCTCTGATTTTTGTGTCATGAAGGATTTGACGACGAAGAAAACGATTGGCTTAGGAAGGCAGAGTAACGGCCTATATTACCTTTCACAAAAACCACAAATACATCGTACTACTACCAACTTATGGCATGGACGTCTTGGGCACCCTTCAGCTTCACCTCTTCAATTCTTAGCACAAAGTACCTTAGATATTTGTGATGTTTGTCATTTGGCAAAACAATCTAGACTCCCTTTTAAAGTTAGTCAAATTTCTAGCAATAAACCTTTTGATTTGATTCATTATGATATTTTGGGACCTCATATGATTTATTCTTATTCTGGTGCTAGATATTTCCTTACGATTGTTGATGACTTTTCTCGTTATACTTGGGTACACCTCATACGTCACAAATCTGAAACTCAAAGTATAATTAAAAATTTCTTTGCTTGGGTTAAAACTCAACACAACCTGATTATAAAAATCCTGAGGTCTGACAATGGTCAAGAGTTCTTATCCTTGCAAACATTTTTAGATGAAAATGGTACAATTTTCCATAGATCATGCCCTTATACCTCTCAACAAAATTGTGTGATCGAGAGAAAACACTGACACCTCCTAAATGTGGTTCGCACCATTAGATTTCAAGCCAATCTTCCATTAAAATTTTGGAGGGAACATATCAAAACAGCTTGTTACCTCATTAACCGGATACCTTCGCCATTGCTCTCACGCAAAACACCATACGAAAGATTACACAAAACACCACCACCTTATTCTCATTTACGTGTCTATGGTTGCTTATGTTTTGCCACCAACCTCAAACCCAGCCATAAATTTGACACACAAGCCAAACGGTGTTTGTTTCTTGGATATTTCTCACGACAAAAAGCATACACCTTATATGACCTAACCGACAAAAAGCTAGTAGTATCCCGAGACGTCGTGTTCCATGAAAATATATTTTCATACACTTCTCAACAACATGATGAAACCAACTCCATCCCATTGCCACAATCTATGCTTCTACATGTTGAAACACCACATTTCACAAACCCTGAGGACCAACACATAGCAGAAACGGATAACTTGCCTGAAGATCCCGAACCATCATTCGGACCAGACGGTCAACCAGTTCACTCATCCGTTTCAACAGAGAGTCCAACTGGTCGACCGATTACCTCATCTGGTTCAACAGAGAGTTTAAACGGTCGACCGTCTTCACCTACCGGTCAACCGGTTGAGCAGTGTCCAACCACCACTGATCCACCTACCTCTTCTCACCCCTCCAAATGACCAACTTAGACGATCCACAAGATCAATTCAAATCACATTTCACTTGAAAGATTACTATATCAATCATACTCTGCCTACTCAAGCAGGGTCTCTTTCAGTCAAATCCAGCACTCGACATCCTATATCAAGGTATGTATCATATAGTAACCTTTCTTCTATTCATCGTGCTTTTACATATAATATTTCTCATATCAATGAGCAGCTACATATGAGGCAGCCTGTCAGGATCCCAAATAGGTCGCTGTTATGAATGATGAAATTCGTGCCTTGGAAGAAAACAATACTTGGTCACTTGTACCGCTTCCTCCGAGTTCTCATCCTATTGGTTGTAAATGGGTGTTCAAAATTAAATTTCATTCTGACAGTACAGCTGAACGATACAAAGTACGGTTAGTGCGAAGGGGTTTACACAACAAGAAGGGGTTGATTATAATAAAACTTTCGCTCCAGTTGCAAAGTTAACTACAATCAGATGCTTACTTGCTATCGCCTTTATTCGTGATTGGACGCTTCATCAGATGGATGTACACAATGCCTTTCTTCATGGTGATCTTGATGAAGAAGTCTATATGACTCCCCCTCCTGGATTTCGTCGACAGGGGGAGACACCAGTTGTATGTCGACTTCATAAATCCTTATATAGATTGAAACAGGCATCTCGTTCTTGTTTTCAAAAATTTGTATATACTATCATTCAGTTTGGGTTCAAACAGTCACATGCAGATTACTCACTCTTTACAAAGGTCAATGGTAATTCATTTACGAGAGTTCTATTATATGTGGATGATATGATTGTCACAGGAAACAATAGAAAAGCAATCTCTACTACAAAAATATTCTTTGCATCTCAATTTAAGTTGAAGGACCTTGGCACATTAAAATACTTTCTTGGAATAGAAATTGCTCGCTCAAGATCAGGGATTTCAATAAACCAAATGAAGTATACTCTTGACATTCTTCAAGAAGCTGGATTACTTGGATCAAAACCTGCAGTATTTTCCATAGAGCAGTCATTGAAATTTAATTTGACTGATGGAAAGTTATTGAAAGATCCCACATACTATTGACGGTTGATAGGAAAGCTCATTTATCTCACTATTACCAGACCAGAGATCTCATATTCAGTCAATACACTCAGTCAGTTTATGCAGACACCTAGACAACCCCATCTTGATGCATTTCACCGATTGCTCCAATACTTGAAAGGAGCACCAGGACGAGAATTATATTTTCCATCAAGTGGGAAATTGCAGCTAGCAGGATTTTGTAATGTAGATTAGGCCGGAGATATTACTACACAACGGTCAGTTACAGGATAATGTGTATTTTTGAGAAAGGCACTTATATCATGGAAAAGCAAGAAACAAACGACTGTGTCCAAATCTTCAGCAGAAGTTGAGTATAGGGCAATGGCTTCCATTACATGTGAGCTTATATGGTTGAGACAATTGCTGACAGACTTATGTGTAGATCATCCACAAGCAGCAATATTATATTGTGATAATCAAGCAGCAATGCATATTGCCACTAATCCAGTATATCATGAAAGAACAAAACACATTGAAATAGATTGTCATATTGTTCGTGAACGAATTGATAAGGGAAGATCAAGACTGCCTATGTTCCAAGCAACAATCAGATAGCGGATTTATTTACTAAAGCATTGGACAATGAGGCAATTCACAATTTCACTCACAAGTTGGGCACTTTTGACATCCATGCTCCAACTTGAGGGGGAGTATTATCATTCTATTTACAGTAGAATACCATATAGTAGGATACTATATATGTAATATTCCTATTCTAAGTAGAACTCTTTTTCTTATATTCCTTTCCTTGTTAGGTTTCTATTAATCTATATATATATATATATATTTTGTAACCCCATTTATTATACACATTACATCAATATACAGAGAGAATTATTTCTCTACATATATTTCATCTCATATTTTACAATATTGGTTAACCGTATTATGAAAGAAAAAAATATTTATTTTCTTATGATATTATGTATTGAGGCATGAAAAAATTAAAGGGCATAAATTTACAGCAAAAATCACGTTTTGTTCGTGTTCTGCACCATGTCACATGATTTTGGACTCTGGTGGAGACAAGAAATTGATTTTGAAAGTACGCTTTATGAGTTTATTTTGTGTATATTGAGGACACGTAAAAGACGAGACGAAGAGAAAAATAACTCATATTTGCAGACACAATTTACATCAATTCCATCGAAAGGTACTAATGCATTATGAAAAAATTTGAAGGGAAAAAACAAAACTTAAACATACCTTCTCTGCACGCGCACAGACACACAATTGTGGGTTCTATATTTGATAGATTAATTATAATTCAAGGAAACTAAGTTGTTTTGTATATTCTTATTCACTATTATGCTGCATTATTCACCAAATCATATCATCCAACAAGAAGGCTAATAAGAACAAGGTAAAGCTCTCTTCTATTTTCATCATTTCATCTTTCTCCATTCTCCAGAGTCAAAATTCCTTACTATAGAGTAAGCTTTCTTATGAGAAAATGTACAAAAATTCTTTTAAATTTCCAATTTTAATGTCAGTTTCTTGCACCAGTTGCTAGGTTTCTTTATATATAACCTTGATTGTTGTTTTCTTCTGTTTAAGTGTGGAAAAATTGAAGATGATGAAGAAATTGTTTATTTTATGTTTTCAAGACTTGAACATTTGAACTAATAAAAGACATATTTTGCAGGTAATTACGGGAAGAGGAGAAAAAGAGGTGAAGAGAATCGAAAACAAATTAAAACTAGCAGGCAAGTAACAAGAAATTTGATTTTTAGAGACGAATTTTTTCCCCAAGCATCAAAAATTCGTCGGTAAATCCCACATCTTCCTACGAACTTCCAAATGAAGTGTAACAACTTTTTTTCGATGGCTGCTAATTTACCTACCAAATATTTTATTTGTTGGCAAACATACTTTTACCGACGATAAAAACGTTTGTCGGTACAAGTCAAAATAAATATTTCGCACCAAAAAAATTTGTAGGTGAAAATTTGACGGTAATGTATTGGCGACACATTTATCTAGTTTTAGTAATGAATTTGTGTTTGTCGCAAAAAACTTAAAAAGATTGGATAATCGTTTTCGACTCATTTAAAACGATGTTAGGAATTGCAACATTTGGCGACGATTACGTTGTCGGCGGTAGAACTATTTTACTTTTATTCGACTTCTTCTAATTTGGATTGTCGGAAAAAAGTTTGGAGTGTTGAATGATCTATTCCAACGGCTTTAAAGAGTCGTCGGGAAGGGGTGCTTCTTGTAACAAAGTTGTTGTTGTCGGTGAAAATATTTATTTTAAAAGATTTTTATTTTAGAACTAATGATTGAAAATATTTAAAATTTATACTTTTAGTAATTATCAACTAATTTTATATATTGTCCATTATTTTTCAAAATATTAAAAGTCATTTCAATTTTTCAAATATAACTAAATAGAGAACCTAATTTTCACCATTTCCCCCCTTTAATTTGGCTGCCCCCTTGAAAGGCCCCGCTCAACAGCTTCATAGGTCCCAAACCAAGGTTTTCAAAAAATAGTGTATACAAAATAAAATTAAAATTGAAATCAAGTAATAACAGCTATTTACAAACTACATTTCAATTGTAACTACAAATTCATGTACTAAAAAATAAGAGAAACTTTTTGCATTTCTAAAATAAGAGAGTAATTGCGAATGTTACAAGACAATATAGATTCATATAGCTTAACAACACTATATCTTAACTCATACAAAGTAAATATATGGATTTTTCTTTCCTCGTGAACATGAGTCATGGTAAGGTTTGGGACAATCAACTATAATTCCCAAAGGATCGAAACACAAAATGACTTCTTTCAGATGCAAATACCCTTGTACGTTGAAGTTGCATTTTATCTGAACATGTTTTCCTGTAGCTCCATATATATACGCATAAACTTGAAATGCAGGAATGGGGTTGGTCCATAAGGTGTCGATGCTCCAGGATAAAATCCATTTTGTTGGAGAGTTTGCAAAATGTAGTGCCGGTCTTTTAAATCTAATGCCAAGTCGAAATAGGGATCTTAAGGCCCATAAGAACTCGTGCCATGTTTTTCCCATTCTAAATGCCATAACAACTGACCACGCTGTCTAGTAACACTTGGCTGAAGGAGATCCGGCCAGCTAAAATCTAATCTTCGAATCAAATTTTGATCATGCGTTTAAAAAAAAAAAAAAAAAAAAAGCGCCTTGTATATGTTAGGTTAATGTACAAAAAATATAATTTAAAATAAAAACAAAAACAAAATTTTAAAAATATTACCATGATAGTAGCGATGAGAATGGGCCGAGCTCGGCCCTTAAAGACATGGCTCGGCCCGTCCAAAAAAGTCGAGCCCGGATCGGCCAGTGGCTCGTGGGCCACACGGGCCGCACATGATTTTTTTTTTTTTTTTTTTTTGAGTTTAAAAAGTTAAAAAGAAATAATTTACTCTTGACATTTTAAACCAATCCACGGGGCGGCTTGTGGATTTCAAGGCTCGGCCTTTTTTTTTCTTCAGTCCGGGCCCATAACGGGTCGGGCTTTTACACCGGTGGCCCGACCCTTTTGCCATCCTTACGTGATAGTATTGTAAGGCTGAGTGCCACATCTATTTAGGGAGACCGTTTGGTTATCGAACTAAAGCCCATGGAGTGTGAAGTTGTCAATCGATCTTTGACAATAAATACCAGCCCCAGGCAAACTGCAACGCCCTAGGCCACTGATGAACTTGCTTGTAGTGCTCAAAGCTAGCTATAGAAACGTTAAACACAAGGGTAATGGCAACCGAAAGTAGAAAGAAGAATACTGCCATATGGGACATTGGGTAATGGTCGGATATTGAAACTTATGCTACAAGAAATACTAAATTTAGTCAGCAAAATTTAAGATGGAGTAGTTCAACAAATAGTTGTACTAATTATAGCATATATAGAACGAGTTTAGATCTGCTGTCCCAAATGTGTGTCCTCTTAAGTGTCTCACCAATAGAAAATGCACACATTATCAAATAAAAACAAGTTAATTTTAAAAAGTATAAACACATTAAATAAAAGTATTTGATAATGGGGTAAAATTATTAAAAAGTATCATCTTTATTGTATTTTTTTTTATCATTTTAATTTATTTAAGTCAATGGGTAAAATTATCATAGAATTGTCAGAATAGTAAAAAATAGTTATTTGGAGACCATTTGTGAGAATAAATAGAAGAATGAGGATGATATCTGCTAAAAAAGGAATAGAGATGAAATCGTTACAAATCTGAAAGAATTAGGACCATTAGTGTAATTAACCCTTTTTTTTTATAAATGCTACTCACCAGTGGTTTTCTCTGGCAAGGGAATGCTTTTGAGGTAAAAGGATTGAAAAATAACATTTTAGACAATGTTAATTACTATGTTATAAATGGTCACAAGGGTTAATATCTTCTAGTTTTTTATTTAATATATAGTCAACTTCTTAATTCTTTATGACAGAGAAGAATATTTTCGCTTAAGACATTATGTGCTCTTTCTTTTCTAGTGTTGTGTATTTTTTTTCCTATTTGCAACTCACTCTCTGAACCAATCAGCTTGAAAAAAAAAATGTATTAAAATTGGTCATAAGTGTTTCTTCATATTTTGATAATTAGTCTCTGAATATTTTGATAATTAGTCTCTGAGATCTTAAGTGTTCTTTATTTTATTTATAGGGTTCTAAGCAAATCTCTCTTTCTCTCACTCTCTCATGAACATAATTAGCAACACATCTCATAAGATGTGATCTGAACCATTATATATCATTGTCTCATTTGACCAATTAATTATTTGAGTCCAGCTTCGACCTTCCCTTTCATCTTGAAAATTAGAAAGTTTACTCTTTGTCTGTATTATAATTACTAAAACTATTTACACTTAATTTTTAGGGAACATGCTATAATACAACTTAATAATGGATGCGGAGCCAAACATTTTGAGTTGGATTCTCAAATTAACATACAAAAATTATTCTCAAATTAACATACAAAAATTTGAAACAACATAATAGTGATGATAAAAAAAAAATTTAAACAAATGTTCCTTACTAATTCTAATACTTTATTTTACTTATACAATATCTATACACAAACAGATAAATAAATTCACTTGCATTATTGTTTGACCTGATTTCACGTTAATATGTTGGTTTTACTTCTAAATATATAACTTAGACTACTAACATGCAACGTCTAAAATAAGACCACAGAAGAAACAAATATCAAATTCTTATTGTTCATGTTGCCTTCTACAACATTATTCTCGAAAATAGGAAGACCCCGATACACAAATAAAATTAAAGATTACTCAAGCTCAAAAGAAAAAAGAAAAAAATCAATTGAACACGATATGCGTTCACAAGCAAAATGTCTTTATTAATTTTTATTTATAAAAAAAAAATTACTTTTAGTATTCCCTTTATCATAAAAAATTTACCAATTGAGTGACGAGCATGAAATTTGTCTCATGCGTACGTTGTCTTGATTTTTTCGGTGATCTAGCAATTGAATATTTTATGGTAAAATTTAGGGATTAGATTTAAAATTTTGGAGGAAATTAATATAGGGTGATTGTTGAGTGATTTGAGAGAAATTTGTAGATATTGGAATATCGTAATCTAGTGATTTACTTAATGTAGAAAATGAAGAGGAGGAATGTGAAATTCAGATTTCAGATGGGTTAACGTGCACTGAAATTGAGGAATGAGCAAATCATTTGTAATTTTGTATTATTAATTTTATTAGGCTAATGAGTCAAATTGCCTTACATTAAATTGATATTTAGTCAATGGATCCAATTACCATCAATTAAATTGATATTATGTCAAAGTTAAAGTGCATATAAAAAAAACAAAAAATAAAAAATTCAAAAAGTTGGAGAGTCCAACCCTCCCCCGACCCCCCCCCCCCCCCTCCCCCTCCCCCTCCCCCTCCCCCTAGCTACAGAAGGTGTAATGGTATACGAAACTAGTTTAGTAATTCATAAAAGAGGAAAATGATCATTATAGAGGTTTTAGGGAAAGTAGAACTAAGGTGGAGCACATTGATTATTCACTAATAGTAGGTAGAGATGGCAATGGACCGAGTCAGACTGCAAAAAACTTGGTTTGGATTGGCTCGTGGTCCACGGGCTACACGGGCCGGTCCGTAGACCCACGTGAAATTCGATTTTTTTTTTTAAATAAGAAATAAGTTAAGATTAAGCATAAAATTTTAAATTCAAATCCTCCTCCTTTTTCGGACTTGGGACCAACTACTATTAGCGTAGACGAAGTTAAAATTGTATACGAACAAATTGTTACATATACAATTTTTTGAAAATTTAAATATCAAAATTTACAAGTTAAAATGAATAAAAATGAAATGAATTTATATTTTATACAAATTATTAAATATACTTACATTTTAAATATAAAATAAAATGAATTTATATTAAACGGACCACGGACCAGTCTACGGGCCGGATCCACGGGCTAACCCGTGGACTTCACTGTGACGGGGATCATGGTCCCCACCTCGAATACTCCAAACCTCCCAAATCTTTTTATATTATATTATTTTTATGAATTAAAATTTAAATCATATTTAAAAACTAAAAACTAATATTAAAAACTAATTAAATAATTAAATAAGACGATAAATGAAGATTTTTCAATACCCGCCCCGCTTTCTAAAAATCCCTAACGGGATGGGAATGGGGATGGTATTGGCAGCTCCACCCCATTGCCATCCCTATGAAATGCAGAAGTTCCAATATGTGACAAAAGTATATGCCAGTCACATTCTTCTTTTTTATGTTGCTATTACGCTTGCTTTTGAGGTTTGCATAGATAGACTTAAACCCAAGTCTCTAATTTAAATTATCTTTTTTTAAACAATTAGTCCAAGAATCCTAACTTCCAAGATAAAATTGTTTGATTTAATTAAAATTTAGTTTAATTCAAATTTCAATCCAAATTATGTTTGGTGTGACAAGTAAATTATTTATTTTAAATTTACTTATAAATAAACTTTTTTAATTTAAGCCAAACATGCTTATATCTCAAAACAATAAGAGTAGCATGCTTTTACTATTTATATTTTTTTTTTAAAGTGTCAATAAATAGTTTACAATTAACCAAAAAAATTATTATTTTTAAAAAAAATTGATGTTTATCTATTGACTAATACATGAGAGTTCCAATTTTATAAATTGATCTATTTAAAAATCTCAAAATATATATTATTTAAGTTTATTTAATATTGTATTTGATGCAATGTATTAGATTATATAAAAAGTTATTTAGAAAAAAGAAAAAAAGAAAATTAAAATAGGGTTGACTCGATGGCTGGGCTGGGCCAGCATATTTTTTGCCTGCACAAAATTGGGCTGGATTGGCCGGGTCTAGTTTCAAGTGTCACCCTGCTCTACCGGGCTAACCCGGCCCAACCCAACCGATTAGCCAGCTCTAGCCATAGTAGAGAGATTTTAGGACTTTTTTTTGCACAAATGGTCCATATCTTTTACACTTACTACATGTTGAGGACCTATCGTTTCATTTTTGACAGTTTAGCCCCTATTTCAAATGTTTTTTACGACAGTGGTCATTTCCGTTCAATTTCGTCATGTTTAAACGGTAGTTCATTGCGTGCATTATAAACACTTCATTTTTTGAAGGCATTTCTGTAATTCCACTAATCTGACTCTTTCCCGCGTATGTTGGTTGCTGACTTTTCCTCTATATACATATTATTATTATATGTGTATATACATATGCATATGTATGTAGTTGTGGGAGACTTATTTTACCAGGAAATTTTCATTCTTTGCACAGATGGATTCCTGTTTTTGTAATTGTGGCTTGCCAATTAAGCTGAAGACGTCGTGGACAAATGCTAATCTCGGTAGAAGGTTTCATACATGTCCAAGAAGACGGGTACTTTATTACAGAACAATTTTTTATGTTTTTGGCTAAAACTTCATGTTTTGCCTTATTTTTGTTTACGTTTTTGTTGTTCTTGTACATGAGACAAGTGGGTGTGGATTTTTCAATTGGTGCGACTCACCCATATGCATTAGATCAACACAAATAATCTCTGACTTGCTTAGGTCGAATAATGAGTACGAAGAAGCAATGAAGATCCTAAAAAATGAGAAGGGATGTGGGTGTTTGGATTTTTATGTGGCATTATCACAATGTTCGTATTGCAGTCTTGATAGTAAACTATGTAAATTGTAGGAAAAGCTTCTGGTGTTGGCGTTGTGTTTTTCAGTTCACTGTGTGGTGCAAGATCCCCAAATGGAAAAAATAGTATTTGATTTTTGGCACGTTTAGTCCCTATCTTTTGGAATGTTTAGCATGATTGGTCCTTATCTTATACATTGTGTAACATGGATGATCCTGGTTTGTTTGGCACATTTGGTCCTATCGTATTACATTTTTTGGTATGATTGGTCTCTATATTAACGCAAAACAAAATAACTTAGCAGAAATAAGCAACACATTATAATAATAAAAAAATTCACAATGACAAAGAACATACTAGAATTGCTTCACATCTGCTAATTACACCAAAGGGAGACACTTATACAACACTCTCAACAATCACAAAACCCAAAAAATTAAAACAAGACAATAGTAAATACAAAATATGTCTGTTCCATTGACAATGAAGAAACCAAGAAGAGATATGTCAAAACAAAAAAGTTATTTATATCTTATTCTTCTTCAACTGATGTCAATAAGTTGCAACTAATAGTTCTATACCTTTGCATGTCCTTCTGTTATAATCATGCTGCCCACATTTTTTTTACCGAATTTTCAAACCAACCCTGCTCGGACAACAAGGAAAGTCACTATTTGGGCAAAAAAAAATTCCAACTGCAATGGGTTTTCAGTTTCTTCAGACGTCTCTTAATTTTAAGTGGCAAAGACTCAGATTAGTGGAATGACAAAAGTGCCCTCAAGAAATGAAGTGTTTGTAATGCACGCGATGAACTACCGTTTAAAAATGACGAAATTGGACGGAAAGACCATTGTCGCCAAACACGTTTGAAACAGGGGTTAAAATGTCGAAAATGAAACAATAAGTGCTCAACCCACAATAAGTACAAAAGATAGAGACCATAAGTAAAAAAAAAAAGCCCATATTTTGGTTAAATGTACTATTTGTTTACATTTTTCTATTTTTTTCTTTTAATGGCCCTCGGAAGTCAGAACTATTCACCGAATTAGTTCAGCTGGTTATTCTGCTGAATCTTTACAATCTTATACGTATTTGTAACAAATAATTTGAGTCCTGTACTGCTATTATAACATGATAAAGATTTTTAATGAATATTGTTGTGTTCACTTGAATGTCTTTTTTCTGTTTGATGATTTGTGTAAGAGGACGTTCTACTTCCTTCAAATATGTACAGGCGGCTATAATTTTGACATCTAATTTTCTGCTGCAAATGATTTTGTTTATGGGAATATTAAATTTTATTCATTCATCTGAAATTGATGGAAGGAATCAGTAAAGTTGCAAACTGCATCAATGTCGGTCAGCATTCAGAATTATGCTATCGGACAATCAGTTCCGCTGGTAATTCTTATACTCTGACCTAATGGTAATTATTCTGCAGAATCTTTACGACCCTATACATATTTGTAACATTTTGAATCAAATTGGGGTGCATTCATTTTAACAGGATTAAGTATTTTTATGCCCACTAAAATGTATTCTTTCTGTTTGATGATTTGTGTAAGAAAATTTTTACTTCCTTCTAAGTTCTAACATGAACAGACTACTATAAATTTTGACATCTATCTTTCTGCTGCAAATAATTTTTTATTATACATTCAATGAAATTGATCGTCTTTCAAGAAATTGAGCTGACAAATATGTGAAAGTATGGACTTCTTTTGTATGCTTTTCTTTTGTCCTTTTTTTTTTTTTTTTCTTTTTCTCCTTTGGCAATTATAGCTGTTTCTTTTTCCACCCTTGTTTATCGTCCTTTTGGGTTTTCAGTTGCTAATGTATCAGTGACTTATTGTAATTCTGTAGCCTGTATTGCATCTCTCTGGGAAGATCTGATAGTTACTATGGTTAACTACTGAAATTGATCCATCTGGCGAGTAGCTAAAGATCTTAAGGTATCTGGTAGAGTAATAGGCGCCTACCATTTGACAGAGGTCCATTGCTTGCTAGTACAATAGCAGTTTCTGTTTAGAGAATATCACCCCTTGAGCAGCTCGTCCAGAGGTTGATGTAAAATTTCAAAAGCTTCGAAATGCAATCTGAAATGTTATAAGGTATATGATAGGGGAGATTATCAACGATAAGGAGGTTTACTCCGCTACAAGCACAAAAAAATTACTTCTTTGTCCGTCACTACGCCTTCATACTCTCAAACCAAAACCCATATCTCTCTCTCAATTCGTCCATTTCTCCATATTCTTCTCCATATTCATCAAAATCAAACTCCCCTAAAATAAAACTCTCTCTCTCATTCTTCTCAACTCCTTAATCCATTAAAATCCTCTACAGTCGGATTCCACCGCAAAGAAAAGCGGTATACTAGTATTATATAACCGTTGTATCCTCCATTATAAGGTATTTTTTTCTTTTTTTCTTCCCATGTTCATTTATAATGGATTCTTAATTATGATTTGTTCTTGGAAATACTGACATGAAAGCTTAAGCCCTTCTATAAACTGAACCTGTTTTGTGATGGCAAGTAGGAAGGCAATCAAGTCATAATGTAACACGATAAAACATCCTTGAGTTTCTATTCCTTTACAATCACTTATATTTGTTGGAAAACTATTTTGTGCTGAAGGCACGAACAATGTACTAATACTTCTTTGGTATGTGTAAACACAAATATAGTAAGAGATAAAAATTTCCATTGCCATGCTTTGTCAAAATGGAACAAATAATCCTGGTATTGTCTACCGTAGCTCATGGTACTGCCCATCAAACACTGAACATAGGAGTTACTTATTATATTTTTCTCCTTTGTGTGTATTCATGAATATTATAGCACCATTCGTAACATCTGTTTGCCTTGTCAGATATTTGAGAGAGTTGGGGGTGGGGGTGATTGTTAGTTTAAGGACGGGCAAACCACCATTAATCGTTGAAGAACAGGTTAGGCTCATTAATGCTATAAACCTGTCTCAGATGCACCTTTTTCTTTTTCCTATTAATATGCTGACAGTGTAAAATAAATTCCATATAAAGATAACGCCAAACGATAATGCCAAACTTAATGCTCATCGCTGTCCTCTCTCTCTTGGTATGTGTGTATCCGAATGCGTGTATTTATAAGCACCATATTTACATAGATAGGCACAAGGACACAAACCTTATGGACTTCAACCAGTCGATCCAATTTCCATCTTCAAATCCACCATCAAAGATGCATAACTTTATGCACATGCCACCTTACTTTTTAGGTCACAGCAATCAGGTAATGGTTGAACCTATATCTGCCTACTTTTCATGGTTATACCTTTACTTTTTATCAATTTCTTCTTTTAACTCTTAGCAATCATCTACATGTGTTATATAAAGGATGGAGAGGCCAGGGGTTTTCGTTTTAGGAATCTGCTTAGGCAAAACATGCTAACTTTTTGGAATGATCGACTGGTTGAAATCCGTAACCCTCCAGGTGGTGCAAAATTCTCTTATTTGGGCATTTTGCTCTACTTAATTTTTGTTGCTGATCCATCTTTCTTTACTTAATTTTTGTTGCTGTCCACCTTGCTTCCCATGTTAGTAAATTGCAATTATTTGCAGTACATTTAGATTTGTCTCAATCTCTTTACGATACATGCCACTAGCTGTAAACTCTGTGCGCTCAGAAAAGAATTGATACCAGAAACAAATGTAATGATTTCCTTGTTTTATCCCTCTTTGCAATTATTGTGAATAAACGGAATAAACATGCAAGTACTTTTTGTTAATGGAGGAGCCAAACATGTAAGCATGAAAGAAATACTACGAATCAATATAAGCTAACTCTTTTTTCCGTATATAATCCAAAAGAAAAAAATGCATACTAATTTTTCCTGCTATACAATTTATTTCCTATATATAGTTTATTGGAAACTTATTTAGGAAAATCATATGTATTTATTGTAGTTGTGCGGTTGACTCTGTGGTAATGCCTTAAATAAAGTGAGCATTGATTTCCATAATTATTGAATTGATAAAATTGATATCCATATTTTATCTTGTCGTTGGAGACAAACAAAAAAGGAATTTATTCTGCATTGACTCCATTTGTTAACGGTTTTTTATCTTTCTGTCCCTCATTTTGCAGATGTTAGGAGTCAGCACCTACTTCCACTTGCTCGGATAAAAAAGATAATGAAATCTGATGAAGAAGTAAAGGTAGGCATATCTGGACGTGCTTGGTTCTCACCAAATATCCAAATTACTTGTGCATAACATTTAATGAAAGAAAACTACCATAGTTGAGTAGCGGACCGTACTAAATGAGCTAAATATTTAAATTATCTGAAGAAGATGTTAGGAACGCTATAAGTTAGTACAAGGCTGACTTTTTGTAGGTGCTTAGTTCAATAGGAATTTGAACTCTTTCATAAAGATAAGTAGTCATATTTAGTAATAATTTGTTTTGTAGTAAAATGTAAAATAAATATGTTAGTTGAGATAATAAATTTTGATAGATTGAAGCTCCAGTGGAGAAGTTATTATATTTGTATAGGTCAAAAAGTTTTGGAAAGTAGAAGTAAATTTTTGTAGGTTGGAAAATAATAATCTTTTTGATGACGTGATACTACATCTCTAGAAACATACCAAATTGATAATCCAACGAATTACTGAGTTAGAGTGTGACACTAACTAGAATAAATTATCGAACAATTAATATTACAGAACTAACGTAATTATATAGGGTTGTTTGGAATGATCAATGGATTTAAATTTTCAATTGGATTGTAGGAGTGGGCTTTGAGGAGTATAAATACAATAATTATTGGCACAAATCATCTATACTATTAATTGAAAATTTCCATTCCATTAGACATGGATTGGAAGAAGTTTGTCTTTGATCAACTCTTTTCTCTTGTTTGTGGACTCTTAACAACTTTCCAATTCCATTGCAATTGTCATTTGATGTCTCCACACTAACTTTCATACAAATAGCATGCAGCAAATAGAAGTTTCACATTTGACTTATATCTGAACTGAAGATGGACATTATTAATGTTTTTACTTATTAAGACGCAAAAGAAGAAAAGTACTTTCTAGGGAGTAGGGCATTAATAATTGGAAATTTCTTATGAATTGCACGCAAAATCTCATTATACAAACTAAGCTGTTTCTCGGCAACCTTGAGTTAATATGCACGAAGTTCATCGGTACAATAAATAGAACACGGACTCATGCAATGATGATGATGCCAACTTTCTACAGATTCAGTACGAGCCTGTCTATACTTTTGCCTTCCTTCTCTTGGAAATGGGAAAACTACTAAAAGCAACTTTCTGTGATCCTAGATTCTGTGTCACTCATGACTCATCAAATGGACTTCTTTATTTTCTATAACTTCGTTGATCTGTATGTTTATTTTTTATGTACTTGTTTAGTGTTCAAGTCCTGTTGGTGATAATTTCAATGAAATGGAAAATATTTTCAACTTCTTTGCTGTGACCTTCCGTGTAGTTTATGAATCCTATAGTTGTTCACATATTCTTAAATGTTTTAAATTAAATTGATATCTGGACATGATTGCACATGTGGCCCTGAGTGCTAGTTGTTTCGAAATTTCATTTTGCCTTCAGAAAGGGAAAAAGATCACTAAGTACGTTTATTTTGAGCTTCATAACATCTCATGTTTTTCCATAAACTTATTGCGAACATATTATCAGATGATCAGTGCAGATACTCCAATTTTATTTGCAAAAGCTTGTGAGATTTTCATTCTGGAGCTCACACTTCGTGCATGGATGAACACTGAAGATAACAAGCGCCGAACTATGCAGCGTTGTGATGTTGCCAAGGCAATAAGGGATGAAGAGCTTCTGGATTTCCTAACTTACATTGTCCCTTTTGATGGCGACCAGGTTTGTCCTTTTCTCAGATTATATCCAATTTGCAACTGCCAATAGCCAAGACTATACATATTCAATGTTCCTTCCCCACTTTTAGGCCCCATGTATGAAGTACGAACACACAAAATACCACTTATGTGTTTTCATTAAAGTTGCATTTGGTAATCTAAACTTATGATTTTTTATTTTTATTTTTTTTATATTTTACCCTGCATATGTATTATAATTGACATAAATGTCACACTTAATAAACTTCCATCCAAAATGGACTACAAAATCCATAGTTATTAAAGATGGCATGGGCGGAGTAATTGGCCACTGGATTGGTCTGGTTCACTTAATATAGCTGGACCAGGAAAAAGCCGACCCGAGCTAGTTGAATGGGTCAGTATTATATTTAACCAGTTGATCCTACCTGTTGTCTAAATTGGCAAGGTTAGGTTTGCTCAAACTCAAGACTTGCTTTTACATGAACTTGGCCAGTAGACCAAGCCAATGATATAATAGTAGTTTATATTTTTGTATAGATTCTCAACCATATGCTGATAATTTACATGTGCAATGATTATATAAATAAATGGTTTAGTGTTTTATTTCTTATTTGCATTTAGCTAGGAGTATCATATACGATCCCTTGTCTGATAAATTTATTCTTAACTTTTAATGAGTTTTTGATTCAGTTTGGATGATCATGTTGTAGTATGCATGTCCATTCAAAGCATAACAGTGTTCCACGTAGAAAGACTCCAAGTCACGTTAAATACCCTTATCAAGCAAAGCATTAGAGATTGATTATAAAATGCATGTTAGCAAATTGCATTAGAAAATGATTCGGCATGAGTTTGCTACCATTTGAAATGAGCGTTTTAAAGTTCTATTGTGACCAGTTATTCATGTTTGTACTCAGATTTAACTCTGGAATTTGATTTTCTGCTTAGATAAATCATTATAATTTGGATTGCAATGTATAAATTGTTTTTTCTTGAATTTCCATTAAATTTTCAATTACTATAACTTTTCTGATGTATAAGCCGTTGATCAGTGACAATGGATGAACCTGTAACCTAGTGGCTAAGTCCCCATACTGGGGTTGATATTCATTTTGTATTAACATTTGTCGGAACTGGGGAAAACATAAGATTTACAAAATTGCATGTTGCCTTCCCACTTGCTCGGGGAGAACATACATGGATGAAAGTTTCAAACTTTGTTGTCCAAATTGCATGCGTATTCCGGGAAATAATGAAGTTTTGGAATCAAGAAAAGAGGTTTTAGAAGATAATAAGTTGCATCATATCAGGCTGAGAGTTTATGGTTGGACAAGATGAAGTTCCAACCTAATTTTAAATAATGATGGCAGTTTTGTTGGTCTGAACTGCTATTAGCATATAGAGAAATAAATGAATTTTACAAATCATTCCTTACACTGATCGTGCACTTGCACCCTTTACTGCTCCTTGATTTTAGGAGGAAACAGTGGCAGACTGTCCTGGAGACACTCATCAGTATACAGCCTATCCAATGAATTTGTGCAACATGAATTCAGTGAGTGATTCAACCTGAATACCAATTAGAAAATCATCCAAGATAATTTATCAGTTTTAAATTGCACCAGTTAATAGACCTTAATGTCATAACATTGTTCTATAAGATTACTTTTAATCAGTAGTTTTTCTTCATCAGGACTTTCTTATGAGAAGCCAAGAAGCGCCTCAGCATCTTGTGTTTCCACCATCATTCTCATCAGCTGAAACCAATTATCACAAGGGTTTCAATGTAAGATAAATTGTCACACAGCAATAGTTTGATGAGTAGTAGTGTAAATATTTGTGATGTCAATCTCCATGAAATTTCCAAATACTTTCAGTGTCTATTGGATGATTGGTTTTGATTTCATGCTTCGCGTGAATTAATAACATGAAATTGCTTAATTCTGTGTCATCAACATTTTTGGCTGCACAGGCTTCTTGAGTCCACCCCACCCCCCCACCCCTCTCTCTCTCTCTCAAAAGGAGAACAAAATAGATTACTTTCCTTTTTTGCTTAATTTACCTGTAAGCTAAAAAGGTTTAAGATGTTAATCTTCTGGTTTTGTTTTTTTGCAGTGAAAAGAGTACTTACGGAATAGTGATGCAGGACTGGCATTGAAAGGAGAAAAGTTTTAAGCTTCGAACTTTTCCCTGTTTACTTTAATAATCAGTACAACAATGTTTTTCCTTCTCATGGGACGAATTAAGTAATTTGGTTTGTTTGTGAACATTTATGACATGTTTGGCAGGCATGATCGAATAATATCGGACATTGTTATACTATTCAGTCCTATTCACTACTGTGTGCCAACTATGCACTTATTTTATTTCTGATCTGAAACAAACTTTGGCATTATTCTCAATCTATTGAAATATGCATGCATGATTGCTTCCTATTCCAATCATTGTTCATTTATCATACATGGCTTTATGAAAGTTGGACCTCTTAGCTCACTGTCTGGATCACAGTTTACCCTCATTTTCTGTCTGAGGCTCATATATTGTCTAGAGGGGTTTTATTTTTGGAGCATAGATAGCACTACAGAAAACATTGATCGGGATAGACCCATAATTGCGAGTGCACGTGTGCGCCGTGTGTATGTGGGTTTGAAGGAGCTGTGACAGGAGGTAATACAAGGCGACCCGGTTGCTTGTGCGCAGCATGTGGTCCATGTCTCCTATTTGTTAGGGGGATCGATCCTACTACACATCTTTGTGTGCATAATTGTTCGACTACTAGGAAAAGGGTGGAAGCTTGTTCTATGATACTCCCTTGGTTCTATTTATACGAGCATAGCATAGTTACATGTCAAATTTTCTTTCAAATAGTTTCTCCTTATTTTTCGTCAATCTATCAAACACAAAACAAGAATGAACTTTGTTTGTCCTTAATAAATTTGTAGTTAAATACATAAATCTTTTCTTCGTCAATTGCTACATCAATCAAAGATGCAATTTAATCAAATATCATGGACATATTTGGCAATTAAATGCAGAACATATCGAATTTTCTTTCGTATAAAGAAAAATAATATAAAGCGAGGTGTAAAAACTACACTCTCAGTGGTTTTTGATATTTCTAAAATAATGTTTAAATAGGTTTGAGAAAAACTCAAACCTAAACAAAATGGTTTTGTTTGATTGTAAAATGTGGTTTTGTTGTATATTCATTTTTCACGTTTGTTCTAACTTCACTAGTTCATTGATTATAAAATATTTTTCTACTTAACTTACGATGAAATAAAACAAAAATACATATATATCAAACTATAAATCTAAATAATAATAAGTAGATTTTCTCCTATATGCTTTTCGTTCAAGAGCTATTTTGTACACAGTTAGAAATTAATAGTGTTCTAAAAGGCCCACCTAGACCTCGCCTAGGCGCGCCTAAGTTCAATGCGTTTGCAAAACGCATCGCATTGAGGGTATGCACGTTAAAATGTGGTCAACTCTTTTTGTTGACCGCCTAGGCGCGAATAGACGAGGATATGCGAGAATAAACATGATTAAGCGAGAATAAGCGCAAATAATCACGCATAACACGCATTAGAGCAAGCAAGCTTCTTTTTAAATTTATTTTCAGATTAGACCAAAATAAATATTTTTTAAATCTGCAAGAGATACTAAAAATGCTCAAGATAAAATAAGAGAACCCGACGAAAATGATTTTGTATCGGATGGCACGGAAGATGAGTTAGATGAAGAAGAAGAGATTGACTTAGAATCTGATAAAGAGTTAGACAAAATTTAAACTATGTTGGTATGTAATAAAATTGTAGAAAATTATTGAGTAATTTGTTTTTATGTTTGTGGTAGTTAAAATTTACTAACTTTTGAAAACTATTATGTTGGGCTTTTATTTTGTAATCTAATTGTAGACTATGATATTAAAATTAGTCCTACAATTTTGATATTGAACCACGTTGAATGTGATATCTTCAACCATGATACGTGCCTTAATATAAATCTAGTTTTTCTTCATTGTTACATCGTGCATCTAATTTTGAAAACTCATGTATTTTTTATGTTTTTTTGAAAATTAGGTATGTAATTTTGTAATCTAAATCAGTATATTCTAGGCTATGTTATTAAAATTTAAAATTTGAGCATTAAAAAAAATAAAAATTAGAAAACGCATTTTGACGCCTAGGCTTCGCATAGGCGCGCTTAGACCTATAATTCTTGATACTTCACCTCGCCGCGTCGTCACGCATTACGCATTCTAGAACCTTGGAAATTATAGAATATCTCAAATAAAGTTACAAATCGGGCAATAAGAAAGTTTTAAAATGACTAGAATTCAAAAAAAGAACAAAAATCATAACGATGTTCATATTTGAGATTAAAACATCTCAAATCTTTTCGTTTAGGAGTGGCCACAGATTTTCTCCTACAAACATTTTCGTTCAGGAACTATTCTTTACACTGTTAGAAGTTACAGAATATCTGAAATAAAATTACAAATCGGGCAATAAGAAAGTTCTAAAATGACTAATATTCAAAAAAAGAAAAAAATCATTACGATGTTCAGATTTGAGATTAAAACATCTCAAATCTTTTCGTTTAGGAGTGACCACAAATTTTCTTCTACAAACTTTTCGTTCAGGAACTATTAAAATTGTAGAATAACTGAAATAAAATTACAAATCGGGCAATAAGAAAGTTTTAAAATGACTAATATTCAAAAAAAGAAAAAAAAATCATAACGATGTTCATATTTGAGATTAAAACATCAACGTAAATATAAAAATGAGATTTATGTTTTAATTTCTAACTTTTTATTTCTTATTCACTCAAAAGGTACAAGTGCACAAGAATTTGGACCATTTATGTTATACATACAGTTCTAACGTTAAGTTCAAACCAATAAACTTCAACAATTTTCATATGAAAGTTTCGATATTTTAATAACGCTTAGAAAATATTGGATAAAAAATTTGAATGATTCTGTATTTTACATATTGTGTAAATAAAATTCTTAAATTTTACATCGTACTTCATTAGTCCCTCAATTAAACATCGTGAATCCTATTACTTCCTCCGTCTTCGCCATTCCAAGTAAAACAAATGATGAGTTGGCATAAGGAATTGTTTACGTGATCATTAATTTTATCCAATTTAGCATTAAAAAACATGGTTAGTCTCTAAAGTCTAAACTATACATTTTGAGCGAAAAACGTCATAAACTTTAACAATGTGAACTTTGTTAAGTTGTTAGTGCATTCATCTGTTCACTTAAAGATATAGATACTTTTTTCTATACTAAGGATTTTATATTTAATGAATTAACAATTATTTTTAATTATAATTATCATACAATACTTTTTTACGAAAATTAATAATATGTACAAATAGTAAATCGAGATACACATTTAATGACAACTTCAATTTTTCATCTATTTTTGTGCTTTAGCAGGCCTATTATTTCTATCAATTGCAACGACTTCTTTCTCGTCATGTTAAAAAACAAGATTATTTAGGTTCGATAAGAGTCAATCTCATTTTTTTTTCCAAACCACTGAAAATGAAGAGTGGACAGACGAAATTACTTATATAAAGGTTAATTCTGTTCAACTCAGTATCCACCTTGACTAAAAAATTAAAATTAGACAAGAAAGAAAAGAAAAAATTAAAAAAAAAGTATGGTGCACCTAACTAGTGGGTACCATCTGTTACGTTCTGTACCTTACGAAGCAATTTTATTGTCCTCGTAAGTATTCAGCTTAGTTGGACAAAATTCTAACTTTTTAAATTTTTTTGTAAAGATAGATGATGAGTTGGACGAAACACCATGTAAGTAATTCTGTTTGTCAACTCATCATTTTTGTTAGTTGGAATGGCATAAACAAACGAATTGACTAACATGGTTCATATTGTTAAGTTGAAGGACTAAACATGTACACTGTCAAAGCTAAGGGATCTTTTTGCGCGCAAAATGTATAGTTCAAGGATCAATCATGTTTTTTAAATGCTGCGTTGGACGAAATTAACAATCATGTAAGCAATATGTCTGTCAACTCATCATTTTTATCAGTCGGAACGACAGAGACAGACAGATGAATTAACAGAGTTCATGATGTTTAACTGAAGAATTAACGCCACTTATTCTATTTTCACAATTCTTACTAAAAATTGGTTTGATTCAATTCTTAAAATACCCAAACCAAACTACCAGATAATCATCCCCCATATCTATTATAAAATACTACAAATTAATCATTCTTTCCTCTTTTTTCCCCCTTTCAAATTGCCAAACTTCAAGGACACAAAAATTGTTTTTTGATATTTCTAATTCTTTTTTTTTTTTTTTTTTGTAACATTCTTCTACTCTTAATATTTATATTACTTTTGATTTCAGAAAATTGAAGTACTCTTACACTAAATAAAAAAAATACAATTACAAGTTGACATTGAATAAATTAAAGTTTCAATTCTTTTATTTCCCTTTTTTCAGTCAAATTTTTTATTATTTTTATTTTTTCTTTAAAATAGAAGTTATTTTTATTATGGAAACGTAAAGAGAAACAAATATAAATTTTCTTTAATAGTTTCAAAAAGGTATTTAAATAAACAATTAATATTTATCTTCCCAATATAAGCATTTGTGTTTAAAAAAAGAAAAAGTAGGAATGTAAATAATAATAATAAAATAATAAGGAAAAGTTGGAATAGTGTGAAAGTGAAAAGGAATTTAGTGAGGCTGCACCATTTGCTATTATTCCACCTTTGACTTGTCGGCTCCCAATAATTCCATTTTTATATTATTTGTTTCACTGTCTTTTTCTCTTTCCATTTATGGATATGACTGACATTTTTAAAGGTCAGGAATTTGCCACTATTGGAATGTAAAGATCTCTTCTCCTTTATATTAAAAAATATATTTCTCCATTTATACTATTTGTTTCGTTCGAGAAAAATCTCACTGTAATTAATTATGAGAGAGATGTTGTATATCTCAATCTTTTAAAGTAGCACTTAAAGTCCAAACTAGTGGTACTTGATTAAGCTCCAAACTTAAGCATGTGATGTGACTTAAAGCACATAAGTTGAACAATATTTAATGCATTTATACTTGTTCTTAAGTTAATTTATTTGATAATGTATAAATAATTTATTGAGGGATGACTAATGAAGCGTATATCCGAGTCCTACTTAGAACCAAGCAAAAGGAGTAGGCTCCGAATTAGATTTCGATAGCTAAAAAAAGTGTTGTTGGATGTCAAAGTCCAATTACCGTCGAGGAAGAGTTTTGATGAACACTTAATTCATCCTTCTTCATTCAAAAAAGATTGCCGGATAAATTATTATTTGAAGTCTTGTCGGGAAAGTTTTAACAAAATCCCGCATTAACTTTTGGGATAAAACCTAGGTGCTATTGCTAATGGATTCGACCTCATGAACACCTTGGTAAGTTGGTAGAATTGATTTCTCATTTGAATAATTCCAAACTTAATCTTTGAAAACACTAAAAATTTCCCACAACTCCAGTAATATAATGCAGATCAGGAGTCATATGTTAAATAGAATCTGCAAAGTTCAAGCATATATACTTTCCCTCAGCAATTTTTAATTGTCTTCAACACGCCACACTTCACATATAAATCAAAATCATTTATTTGCATCGAGCGGTTCCTCTAAAAGTTTAAATTATCTTTAAACACAAAACCAGTAAAATTGAAGTGTTGTCTAATCTATATTGTTCGTATAGTTTCTTTTAAACACTGTACAAGTCGACCTCAAGAAACAATGGAATAATTGTAAAGCTATGGGGTGATGACAAATGTAAGGATACATGAATGTGAACCGCCCCATGAATGATGTTTTGGAGATATGGAATATCAGTGATAAGGAATTTGTGATAAGGAATTCTTCAGTTTTCTACTTTCTTTCCATGCTTCTTAGTGCGTAATCTCTGACGCCATTCTCCCTGTCTTTTGCATCAATTCCACACAGAAAGTTCAAACATTTCAACGAAAGTGGTTTCAGAGTTTTTTGTCAATTTTTCAGGGTTTGTTCGGTGACCAATTTTTTTCAAAACAATTCATTTTTTTCTCTATTATTTTTGACTTTTCAAATTTTTTATACTACAAAAAAGTTTAAAAAGTCAATAAAAAAAAAAAAAAACCATTTTTTGAAATAAAAAAAATTACATCAAACAAGTTCTTAGAAAATAGATACAATCTCGAGTTTGTAAAAAAAAAATGAACTATTCTTGTTAATGAGGTTAACTTGTACGTTAGTTTGTAAGCATGATCGAATGAGTTAGTGCTTAATCAACAGTACTTACAGTTCTTGACCTAATTAATAATAAACTTTGAAGTGGCACACAATTTACTGACATGCTAAAGCTGGGATCAGAAACAGACATAGATATGACAGTTTTATATCATTGTGTACTCCCAGGCTCAGTACATATGGTACTCTGCTAACAGTAAATTGAGTGGGTCAGGAAGCGTCATCAGTCATGGGGAAGAGTTCTAGGGTTTAACCCAAAAATCATTAATGTATAAATTATTAAAAATGTTCGAAAAAGTCTAGTAATTAATGAATAAAATGTACAATGAAAACACGCAAACACATACCTAACCTAAATCTTTAAAGAGATTCAAATTCTCAGCTATCTTTCCCCGTGATCATGTCTTCTCACCAATTCTTCCTTATAATCAACCTCGTTTCTATTATCTCCACAACGTAGAACTCTTTCTAAAAATCAAAATATGATAATGATTTTGCATTTTAACATTAAAATGTGCCAAAAATAAATAAATTTATAACTCGAAATTTGAAAGAACATACATACAATGTTATACTTGTGGAAAATAAAACCGTTACCTCATCATGCACGAATATTTTCTTTAATATTTCTTTTAATCAGCACACACAATTCTGATTGTCCTAAGGTCGTATGAGCTTCTTTCATGCGGGTACTAATAGAAGTTCTTTCAATTTCTTGTATAGTAAATTGATTGTTGTCTTTCCTCTTAGATTTCGGCTTAATTGAACTTTGTTGTAATTTTCTTCATTTGTACTCTATTTTTCTTTTTTTTATTGTGGTTTGACGTAGTTACAACATTGTATGAGCATGCAAAAGTTTTGAATTCACATATTGTTACTACTTATTTATAAATATTGTGCACGTGTTAGACATTTGATGAGAAAATAAATCTGCGTGACCTACACTTCTAGTAGCGTGTCAACGACAAAATTAAATATGTAAATCTATCTATCTCTAAAAACTTAAGATTTTAGAAGGGGTGTTTTCAATATTACCATCCAATTTACAATCCAACAAGTGCAAGTAACAAATGCAAGTAATTCCGATCAAAAAAAAAAAAAAAACAAGTGCAAGTAACATCCAAAACCATACCTGCTTAGGGCATGTTCGGTGTAGATTTTTTTTGAAAAAAATGGTTTTTTTGGGTACTTTATTGACTTTTCAAACTTTTTTGTAGTGTAAAATAGTTGAAAAGTCAAAAATTGTAGGAAAAAAAAATGAATTTTTTAGAACAAAAAATGGCTACCAAACATGCCCTTAGTGTAAATAATTAAATATATTGAACTACTCAGTTTACCATAGTTTTTCTTTATTAATTTTCAAGTCTCATTCTCGTCTAATTATGAAAATTCTACAAATCATGTCTTCTAATTAATTTTAGCCTCCAAACCCCCACAGTTTTAATTTTTTTTTTTTTTAAATTCTATTCAGTTCCATAAGATAAGCACCAAAGTAATTAGTTTCATGCATGTATAATGTAAAAAAAAAAAAGGAAATAAATCAATAGCTTTACAAATTTCAATAAATTATAATGAAAAGATTTATCTTTTTGTCTGGCCTTCATTGATTCAACCACATCTAGACACAAAAAAAGAATCCAACTATAAACAAAGAAAATTCGCAACGTTTCTGTCCTATAAATAGAGGTATTGGGAAACCCTCAAATCATCAAAACTTACCTCCCTTTTGATCTTCGTCACATGTCTCTCTTCCTTTATTTTAATTTTAACGATGATTGAGTGAGGTGAGTGGCATTGGTGATGCAGCTGACAGAAGATAGAGAGCACATATGATGAGTATATAGTTTGAGTCTATATCTCACTCTTTGTGCTCTCTATTCTTCTGTCATCGCCTTCTGCTCCTCACTCTATTCGTATTTTCTTGTATTAAAACTATATCCATCTGCATCGATCCATTAGCTTAGCCAGTATAAAACCAGTTGTAGCCTCGGGAATGACGTGCTTGATATGCACTACTGGGCGGATTGCACACGACGAATTCTGTCTAGATTAACAAGTGTAAGGTAATTTGTGATAAGGAGGAGGCAGTGTGATGTTGTTGACAGAAGATAGAGAGCACTGATGATGAAATGCATGAAGCCTGCATCTCACTCGTTTGTGCTCTCTATACTTCTGTCATCACCCTCAGGCCCCTCGTCTCTAATAGCGTATTTTATGTTGATTTTGTAGAATTCATACATTCATCAGTAGAATTTAAAGATTAAATACTAACTACAATATTCTTAATTAGCTGAGAAAAAGGTTGATCTGCAAAGCCTCTCTCCCTCTCCGTGGCAAATGGAAATTAGGGATTGTTTTTTGGAATTTTTTGTGTTCTAGTAATTTATGGTAATTTTTTTTTTCTTAATTTAGGAATTTGATATAGTAATTTTGGGATTTCCTTTTAGCACTAGAATTTAAATTTCATTTTATAAATAAGACCATAAAAACCCTATTAAAAGTAGACCTATATGGAATGAAAAATCGAGTCTTGTCCAATTCTCGATATTCTATATGAATTAAGGGGTCTAAATTATCGGTATTTTGTGTGAATGGACAAGTTTTTGAGCTATGGAAGCATAAATCTTGTTTATAAGTTAAAGTTATTAGTCTCATTGTGGATAAATTTTCAACTTAATTTTCTGTTATATTGTTTTCTTGTACTAGTTCAATTTGATGGTTCGAGAAAATTATTGAATCTTGAATGCGTTATCATTGTTTTGTACACGTTTTATGCAGACATTAATACTGCGAATGTTAATTTAACTATGTAATGTAGCACAATCAATCCATGTTGATTACTTGAAGAGAAAGGGTTTATGGGGCATCTCCCAAAAACCAGGGCAGTGAATAGGTACTCCTGATTGCCTCAAACTTTAAACATCAAAACTGAGATGAAAATATTGTGAAGTTGTGAAGTTTAATTATTGACTTCCGTAGAGTCGTACCCAATCTGCCCCCGTCCAAAATTTCATTATGAATAGTTTAGAGATATATATATATAGAGAGTTTTGAGGGTGTCGATTTCTCTTGTAAACTACTCTTTCATTATAGTGAGTTACTCCAGCGGCGAAGAGATCATATAGTCTTGCATTGAAGCAAATTTCTATAAAACTTGTGTATATAAGCAATCATTATGAGTGTTGTACTTTCTTCAGCAATTTCTAATCTCTAGTGTGTTTATTATGAAGAGATTATAAGTTTGTGTTGGGTGGAAACCATAGTTTGGTTATACTTCAACGGATTCCGGCTATGGTCATTTACCATTCATGTCACGGTACCTATATAATTGTTCGGTTTCCACAATTTTGTTCATCTAGAAGCAAAGGTCACGGACTCCTGATTCTACTATTATGAACAGGGCACTGATCAGTTGGCTACAACCGGGACTAGGATTACAGGCGGGAGACATGATGTTTCTTTTGATTTTTCCACCCAAAACAAACCCTAATCACTCCCTCAGCTGTACCCAAACCCTTTTGGCTTTGATTCTGGAAAAGGGCTCAAATGTTTGGAGCTGAAGATTGATATTTTGAGTTCTTCATCACTCCATGATAAGAGACATTAATGTTGGTATGACTAGTGAACTACACGCACTGGTGCATTTTTAACAAGGAGAGATTTGAGGAGATGATTTTTTTTTTTGGAAGTCATGTACGTTGATTTTGTGTCAGTGGTGATGAAAACCTCTGTCACGGACAGTGATTATGTATTTAATAACGTAGACTAAATATTATTAATTTGTTATAAGAGATTTTATATGTAATATTTATAAATATTAGACTATATATTTTCTCCATTTACAGTTAATTGTAAAAAAAAATTCACAAACAAGGACAAATTTATTGAATTATATTGCTACAACTTGCAAGTAGCGGATAAAATGAATGAAGACTGTATATTTCATTGAAGATTTGTATGCAAAAGTTCTGGGAAAAGTATTGAAAAGCCTTAACCATATTTAATCTTAGCTTTCCCAGAGGAGAAATTAAACCCAACTCTAATGCTAAATTTTGACACAAAAGTTTACCGTTGGCGGAGCTCATAAAAGATATATAATCAGAAATTTGTAATTACCAAACAATAACACGCAGCAAATTTGACAAAACAACAAGTATAACAATTTCGACGAATAGAAAAATCAATGACCTAATTTATAGTGCACGATGAATTTGAGATAAAGAATGAACTATTCAAGTAGGAGTATAAGACCGAATGGAGTGACATAAAGAAGTGTAACAATTCAAATCTCGAAACTCTAACTTAGGAGGATGTATTTAATTAAGACTTAGTAGGACTTTTATGGAGTTTAAAAGTCTAGGTGTATTCAATTCAGACATTTTAAACTCCATAAAAATCTTGGAATATTCAATATAGATTTTTAAAGACTTTTAAAAAGTCTTATAAAATCATGCGATATTTAATTCATACTTTTTAAAATCCTACAAAATTCAAAGGTATTCAAAATGACTATGACTTTTAATGACTTTATAGAAAATTTCATATGTACTAACTTTAAAGTACAAGGTATAAATAAAAGATGCTACAATTTCTCTTCTATTCATTCTAAGACTTGGAAAGACTTTAGAAAAAAAAAATACATCTTTCGTTCCTTTATTTTTTTTATATGTAACATTTCTTTTTCTTTTTTTCTTTCAACAAACTGTAAAGTTCAGATTATTTTTCTTTTTCTTCAATGTGATTTTTTTCTTCAATATTCCCATAACCATTTTTTTCCTCTTTTTTTATTTATTTATTATTTTACCATTTTTCATTAAAAATAAAATAACTTTATAATTAAATTCTTATATAATTGTTGATTGCAGTTTATTAATGAATTTCATCAAGCTAAAAACTATTTTTTATTACTGCATTTTTTTAATTCTTGTTTTTTCTTTTTATCATGATGAGCATTGTTGTATTTTTTTCTTCGTCTAAATTGGTACTATGGTTATTACTTTATGTAATTGTGGTGACTAATGAAGTGTTACCTATAGATTATTAAATATAGTAAGGGAGATAATGAAGTGGATAAATTTTTTTGTTGGAAAATATTTTAAAATGAGTCGCATGCCATAATTTTTTGAATTTATCCACAATCTATTTGAAAGTTTTTTACCCAAAAGAAAAAATAGTGTGAGTTATATCAATAATTTTCAACGTAGTTTACTTACAGCAATTAAATAGAAAATTAATTTTTATGAATATATTAATATTAATATAATTAAATAAATTATTGTTAAAATTTTCTCTTGCGACAATTTTTTTTAATTATGAGATATTAAATTTTTAATTGAAAAAACAAAGTCCGTAAAAGTGTATAAAAGTTTGTGAAAATCTAGGAAAATCTTTCAAAATGAAATTTATAAAAATCCATAAAAATTTGTAGGAGTCTGTTAAAATCTATAAAAGTCAATAAAAATTAATGAAATCCATCAAAGTAAGTCATTTGAAATATGTCAATCAAAGTCTTTAAAAGTCTAGATTATTATGTTATCATATAATTTCTCTTAAACTCAAAAATGCGGAAAATGAATAATTTTTCTTTTTAATTATTATAATTATAAATACAATGGCACTTAATATTTAAAAACTTTCATTAATAATAATAATGATAATTTTGGTAAGACTTCGTACTTTGAAAATCCATAATTTTTCTTTTTAATTATTTATTAATCTATCTGTCCCATAAAGATAGACTTACTTTTATTTTTACACAGATTAAAAAAATTTAATTATTATAGTTGAAACAATTAATTTTATTTATGTCTTTCTTTAATGTACCCCTAAATTAATATAATGATAGTTTATATTTGTTGATAACAAGACACATTAATTAGGGACATATTAGAAAATTAAAAATTAATTATATTATCAATATGGAAAGTGGATTATAATTTAGGATATACTACCTCCGTCCCACAAAGATATGCTCGTTTCTTTTTTCACACAAATTAAAAAATCTTATTTAATGTAATTGAAATTATAATTTTTTCACACATTTTTACTATTATGCCCCCATTTAATATTAGTCATTCATAATTCTAATAAATTTAAATGCTCATTAAGCTACAATTAGAATGCAATTGAAATTGAATTGCATTACATTGAAACAATAATGAAATCAATTGTTGGGGGATGAGTGTTTCTAGGCAATGTGGAATTTATTGACTACCTACTTGAATAAATGTGTGAATATATTTATGTAATTTTTTTTATTATAATTGAAATATGTTAAATTTATTTGGATTGATAACAATGTAAATTAAATAAGAATATATTAAAAAAAAGAAAAATTTAATACACTCACTATAAAGTAAGTGACATATAATTTGAGACATATAAATAAGAAAAATGAGACTATCTTTGTAGGACGGATAAAGTACAAAAATAAAGAAAGAATTGAACAGATGGAGTATTATATGTTGAGAATTGAGACTAATTCATTTATTGTCCACAACATCCTATTCAGAGAAAGATAACGATATAGCAAAAATATAAAAAATGGAGAAAGATTTATGGACTGTCAAAATTTTCACTATATGAAAAATTGTTACAATCATATAGATTTCACCCATCCAAATCCCCCAAGTATCTCAAGAAAAATAATATCATAAGCTTTATCGCACCCACCAATTTCTACTCTTTGTATAACCCACAAAGTAAAAAACAAAAAAAACAACTAGGATGCTAGGCTTACAATATTTCTCTCAAAAAATCCTCAAGTCACATCTACAAAAAAGAATAAACCACATCAATTTACAGCTAACGTATGACCTAATTTTCTTTCAAGTTTCGACTGCCAAGAAGTCCTAGATTTGAAAACTTGTTTAATTTTAGTCACCTAGATGTCTTCCAAGCTTCGACTACCAAGATGTCTAAGATTTGAAAACTTCTTCAATTTTAATCGACCTAGATATCTTCCAAATTTTGACTACCAAGTTTTGAGAAAATATCCCAACAATCTCTACACTGACGAAAAACGAGTCAAAACTTAATCGTCTCTTCTGCAAGTCTTCATCTCGACACATAAAAAAAACGGGTAAACTTTGACAATCCCAATTCTCAAAACAAAGAATTAACATACTTCACCATATAAGTATAATCACTTAGAAAAAACGAATTCTAAGAATTTCATCGACTCATTTCGAATAAATTTGCTGAAAAATTATGGTGTAACTCTCTTACTTGACATCCGAAAGTTCATCGCCATCAACATCAATTTTACCACACACCTTGCATTAATGTCAAGTCAATGCCCATGTGCAAACATGTGGACTCTCAAGTAGTAACACATCCTCTATCATGGTAACTAGCGCATGCCACGAGGATGTATAAAAACTTCAAAGAAATTGCTTGCAAGACCTTACTTAACACAAGATAACAAAAGACTCCCTAATTAATTAATTAATAATAATAATAAATGATAAAACATGAAATAAAACTGCATCTTCATTGCATCAACATGCATATTAACAAGAAGCTGTAAAAAAAAAGTTTAAACTTCATTTCTGAAACTTTTCAAATGAATTTTGAGTTCAACATGTTTCATCAACAGTAATTCTCTTCTCAAATATTCTTTGCTGAGCCATTGATGCCTGCATTTATTGACACAGGAAGTTAAAACCATTGGTTTACTGAAAGTGAAAATCCAACACAATGTGTAAAGATAGATAGAATGGAGATTTAGCAGCAGAAACCTGTTTTTCCCAGTTAGTTAAACTTGTTACAAGAGCAAGCAGGGCAGATTGTACTATGGATCCCATATTTAGTCCAAGCCAAAGGCCCTTCCCCCTTAAATGGAGCACAAAACCGAGTAAAGTGGCCATTGGAATTCCAACGAGGTAAAATGCGCCGAGGTTGACATAAGCCCCGAGATGCTGCCACCCGCTTCCTCTCGCAACTCCTGGACCCGAAAGGAAGAATGTTAAGTATAATGTCAAAATCAAGTTTAACGAATTTTAGTGATCATTAAACCATTTTTCCTTCTTCTACACATTCAAAACCATTCTGACTGATAAAAAGACACACAACACATAACATAAAAATCACACTTGTCACTATCACGCCATAGTCCTCAAAAAATCCGATTTGTGTACACTATAATGGAGAAGACGAGTGCAAGGTTTTCCTCACATCTATCACACACTGAACGCCGGTCCCCTAAAACCCTTTATATAGACTCCACAAAACCCTTTATACAGACTCCACACTGTCCAACAATTAGCATGTTGTTGGATACTACTGAAGCCACAAACAAAGTGATAACTGACCACTGCTTCAAAAGAATAGAAGGGAAAAAAAAGCGGAAGTGAAACAAACCTGAAAGTACTGCTTGTATGCAGTCCATTGATAGCAGGAGACAAACAAGAGGAGTCATTTCATCAAGATAATCCACGACTTCCTTTACATCACTGAATGCATATCCCACGACATGACGGAAGCAGAGAAGAATGGTGCTTGCAACAATCACCTCAGTGATTGATAGAACAATTGCTGCCCAAACAGCCGCTCGAGCAGCCTCTGAACGTCCTGCTCCAAGTTCATTTGAAACTCTTGTGCTACAAGATAAAAGCATAGGATATATTGTACATGTACTGTATCTTTTGGGCCAAAATCAGAAAATATGGTACAATGGATATGATCTAAGAATAATGTTAAAAAGAGTTCAAGAGCCATTAGCCAACCTTGCAGCAGCACCAACAGAATATGGTATGAAGTAGTGCAACGAAGCAACCAAAAGACTGTTGCAAAGATAATTATACATTAATATAAAAAATTTCCGAACTTCACATGATCAAATTCATTAACTACGAAAAACGTGGAAAAAATATTAAGTACCAAACTAAGTCATACCATATTGAAAGAACTGAAGTCTCGAGTTGGGGATTTGGAAGAAGTCCAGAGAGTAATACTATTATCTCACACGACCACCATTCAAGACTAGAAAAACCACCATGTTCTTTAGATGTTAGAAACCATACAGTAATAAAAATATGCATAAAACAGTGAATATATGGGCTCAAGATAAGGAAGATGAATAAGGTTACCAAACCATAATAGCAGATGGGATAGCGAAGCTGAAAAATTCCCTCATACTCAGAAAAACATCTCTTGAGAATGAGACGCAGGTTTTCTTGCACGATGAAGTGTACTTCACATATATAACAAGCAAGATCACATTCAACCAATATGATAAACCAATTGCAAGTGCTGCCCCAGCATTTCCTAATTTCGTCTTGAAAACTAAAGCCCAACAAACAGGTACGTGGAAAACTAATGCTGCAACTGAACTGTAAAGCATTGGGAGGATCAGACTCTGAGTCTGCAAGTATCGAATTAGAGATTGAAGAATCGCATAAGGAACTAGTGTTGGTATGAGCCAAATTGCATATCTTCCAGCTTCGACAGAAATCAAAGGATCTTGGCCAATGAATACGAGCAATTTATCCATGAATATCCACAGCAGAGATATTGGAAGACAGACAAAAAGGAGAGAGAGAATTGCACTGTAAGTGTAGATTCCTAGCTTTTGGTATTGCTCTGCTCCATAAGCTTGCCCACATAGAGTTTCCAAAGCACTAGCCATTCCAAACTGCTCGAAAATCCAATAATAAATTAGCTAGGAAGCTCTTTTTACAGGAATTAAATACAAGATCAAAGAGCAATTCCTCTGAGACTTAAGCCTTACATCACACACCACCACCCCGAACAACAACAATAAACATAGTCTTTGCCTTGATTAAGATGCCACATAAACTATTTGATAAAATGCTCAGTCGAACCAGGAATAATCTGTACTGTACAGGATACCCTTATCATAATCAAGAAACAATTTATTTAGGACCATTGATCAAGAATACTAGTTCAAGCCCACAATTTATCTAGGACCATTAATTTCATCTTGTAAACTGCCGAATCATGAAAAATAAAGTCCTTCAAAAAAAAAAAAAACAAGTTAAGAATGAACACTTTACAAGAAGACTGAAGCCCGTAACATTGGTGAGAGAGGTGGCGACCGCCGTGCCGGAAAGTGAGAGTTCACCAAGATGTCCCACCATCATCATTGATGCCACCCGTAAAAGGTGCTGAGAAACTGTGACCACCACCATGGGAAGGGCTATGTAACTCACTTTCTTCAACTCTTCCACAAACAGTTCCCATTTTGATGCTACTTCCTTTTCGCTATGCTCCTCTCTTGGCAGCAGGGGCAGGACATTTTCCATCTTCAACTTCAATAATTTAATATTTTGCAGAAAATAGATGTAAGAACAAAGTAAAGTAGAGAATAGAGGGCAATCTACTCGTGTAAAGCCATTGAAGAAACAACACACTGATAACTGATTTTTCTGGAAAGTCAGTGTTATTTATATTTTTTAAAAGCCGTAACCTGCATGATTAATAGTTGTTACCTATCTAATTGCATCAAAATCTTTTAATAAATTGGGGGTAAATTACAACAATTGTCCTCAACCTTTGACCCTCATAGCAATCTTATCCTCAACCTTTATTTTATTGCATTTCTATCTTCAAACTTTGAGTAATTAGCGATATCTACTACTCTCTTTAATTAACAAGCTAAAATATTATGAAATGGACAATTATGTCATTATTTAAAAATAAATGAAAAATACGAGAATGAGGAAAAAAAATCCATATTTCACCTATCCACCAAAACAACTGCTACAATTGCAGCCGAATCATTTTTCAACGACAGAATTTTTCAACATGCCATACATAATTACTTCAATATGACAAATCTAACGGTGCAATCTATTTTTTCATTTGACAATCGAAAGTCGTCGAAATGTCTTTTCGATTATTTTTTAATCAAAACTTGACTATCCTAATCTCCCTCATTTCTCCACCTTTTTTGAGTGATTAAAACGCATATTCTACTTGATTTTCATGTAGAACGTGAACTTGGAATTTTCTAAGATTTCACTGAAAGTTCTGCTCATTAATCATAAATTCGGTTGGTTTTCAACATTTCTTACTCTATCCTTATACTGCCTCTTCTGATCAAAGTTTCAATGAAAATGTTCTATATAAATTGTAGAAGCTATTAGGATCATCAATTTGAGTATTAAAACTTAATTGAAAAGATTCAAAGTTGGTAGTCCAAAACTTAAAAAAAAAAAAAAAAAAAAAGCAACTTGCCCAAACTTGATCAGAACTTTGAATATTTTCAATTAGTCTTCCGCAAATTGATGATCACAATGACTTCTTCAAGCCATGAGAGAATGTTTCACAAAAGAGCAACAAAAGTCGTAAACCAAGCAAACTAGAAATGGATATGCGTAACTTTTATTTGAAATTGGTTAGAAAGGTGTTTGGTTTTGGCTAATTTTTTTCAATTATTTAAGAGGGATTCGTTAGTTGAGTACGAGAATTATAAGATCATACATATTCTACTACATGGGTAGATTAATATGATATATTTAATTACTCGAATCAATTTTCGATAAAATGAGAAATTAAGGCATAAAATGAATCGCTTAAATATACGAATATTGTTGAAAAATGGGATTGGAATATTGCGAAATATTCTAGAATCCGTTTAAATTAAAAGTCATATCTTTTTGGACACACTACAAGAAATTTCTCTTTAACAACGAAAAATTTGGTCTTGTAAAGTCTCTCGACGACCATTTTTCGACGAAACAACTTAAAAATGACTTTCTACGACAAAAACTTGCATCGTTAAAAGTGATATTTCTTGTAGTGACATGAAATTTCTTAACAGTCATATCTTCTCATAATAGAGACATGTCTTTTGGACATGTGCTTTCCAACAAAACACGTCTTTTGGACATGCCTTTTTATGAAGTTGTGTCTTTTGATACACAACTTTTCAGATATTATAAAGCCCCTTATGATTACAAATTAAATCACTTTACTTTCAACCAAATGTCTCTACACTTTTGCATAAATCATTTTAGTATAGAAATAATTTCTGCATAAAGTTCAAGTCTAGTTTTCATTTAAAGAGATAACAAAATAATGTTTGGTTCGTTGTTCTCGTAATTTGGAGTGCTACTATTACAAGAAGTGATCGTTGTATCTTGAGAGACGTGTGCCGAGAAATCGTAAGCACTTATGCAGGGCAATTTTGTCTTAAGAAGAAAAAGTCAAACTATTGCATTTACCGAATCTAATTCTTCATTTCTCGATATTTTTGTAAGTTGTCATTTTCACTATTTTTCATGCATGTGATTAAATTGTCACAATATAAATAATGCACAATTTTTACAACAATCTTTAAGACAAAATTTTATTGCATATAATATTATGTTACTGAAATATCAAGGAAAATCTTGATATGTAGTATCCAGTTCAAATTCTAATAAGTAAATGTTATATTTTTGTAAATTTGTTATAAAATATTTACTTTGTGATTAAGTATAGTCTATTCTACTTCATATGTCATAACCCCGGTCAATGCTTGTGAAGATAACTCCTAAAAGTTCACCAGAGTAGACTTGAAGAGATGACAACACAAATTGATGTTGTATCTCATAACACTAAATCTAACAAGATTCTAGTGTAAAGATGTCCCAACCGAGGAAGACAAATTATATAACGGGATGTCAGATCTAATACTCTCAGTAATGGTGTTTGAAACCAATATGTTAGATAAATGGTAGATCAACAAGGGCTACTTGTCATGTTTGTGTCGACAAAGATATATTTTCATCTTACACTTCGATCAGTAGAAAACAACTCTTTATGAAAAACTATTCTACTTTATAGATCATTGGACTAGGTAAAGTAGTGCTGAAAATAACATCGGAAAAAGAAGTAACCCTAATTGATGTTCTACATGTTCTGGAGATTCGTACAAATTTGGTTTCTGATTTATTATTGAGCAATAATGGGTTCTGGTTATATTTGAGTCTGAAAAATTTGTACGAACCAAAATTGAGATGTACGTGGATAAGGGATACTTAGCGAATGGATTGTATTATTCGGTGCATAGACATAATCTACGATATAATCAAATTTTAAAAGAGTTGACAAATTTATGTTGTTAAATTCTACCCAGAATTATGATGGTAGCATTGTTGCTTGTAAATTACACCGTCAATTTCAAATGTACCCTGGACTTGTAGGGGTAGCATTATCTATAAGCTACATCCTTATAGAATACCTTAAAGGAAGTTACAGAAAAACTTTCTATGAAAATAGAAAGGTAGAAAGACCTTGTACCATTTTTTAGAAGTACGAGGATGTTATACATAGGTAACAAACCGTAAACAAAAGCGGTTAAAATGAGAACAAAAATTGTTTATTGCATGTTTTCAATAATAGTATTGTATTTTTGTTGTGGTCGAAGCATGTAACAGATTTTGAAACTAGCATTAAAAATGACATTGGAAATTTGATGTTAGTGATGTCATAGTTTTAGTGATTAAGATCACTAAAAGTGAGAAATGTGTTTGTGCCAAAATCCTCCACATCATTAGAAATCCTCCAATTAACATGTGAACTAGAAGATCAAATTAGAGCTTTAGATAAGCTAAAAAAACACGTGACTTCAAAATTTTGAGGGAGGATTTCTTAATTGGTAATAGTCTTCCTATTTAATGAATTGATTGTGATAACTAGCTACATTCAAAAAGACACGAACTATGTATATATAATGGTAAGTATATCGTAGACACAATACCATTAAAACAGTTGATCTCAAATGATATTATTTTCATTGTTTACGTGAAATTAAAGGAGAGTATCGTGGATCCGCTTACTAAAGGTTTACCAAGAGATCAAGCATACTGTGTATCGCGTGAAATGATATTAAAGCCTACTATGCGTGAGTCTTTATAATGGAAACCCAGCCTTGTTGATTGGAGATCCCAAAATCTTGGTCCAATGAGACAATTAAGTTATGAAGATTCAGTTAAGCACTTAAGAGATATCTCCTACCCATTTCTATTATAAGAAAAAGTACTCTCTATGGGGTGTATAAGGTTAAGTTATAACTTTTAATGATTCTTATAGTTTGGATAAACCATATGGAATGTGGCAGAATGCTCTTAACAGGAGATCACTTATGTAAGTGTGAAGTTGGGCCACTTTTATGAGAATGTTTCAAGATTTGAATTCTCTAAAGTACTTATGAAATTTAAGAGTTGTTCAAGGTCAAAATGAACACAACCGTGATAATCGAATGTATTGTAGAGGTTATTGTGTGGGTACTATTATATTGGTTTATACCAACGGCTGAATAATTCAAAACATCATACCATGTTCACTGATTAGCCAAGTAAATCTGGTAGTATTCTACTAAGGAATGTTCAAAGCCACAAGCCACATATCCTGATATAGTAGCTTTCCAATTGTACTCTTTTAGTATATGCATAGTCGTTTGCTTTAATTTTTATTTATGTGGGGGATAGTTGGAAATTAGTTATAAATATGTTGGTTTTGACTAATTTTGACTAATTATTTAAGGGGGGTCTGTTAGTTGAGTGCGGGAATTATAAGGCCATACGTGTCTACTACGCGAGTAGATTAACATAGTATATTTAGTAGCTTGAAATAATTTTGGATGAATGAGAAATTAAGGTTCAAATTGAATCGCTTAAATACACGAATATAGTTGAAAAAATAGATTAGAATATTGCGAAATATTCTAGAATCTGTTTTGTCACATCTTTTAAACATGTGCTTTCCAACAAGACATGTCTTTTAGACGTACCTTTTTATGAAGTTATGTCTTTTAATACACAACTTTTCAAATATTATAAATAAGCCCCTTATAATTCCAAATTAAATCGTTGTCTCTACACTTTTTGCATAAATCATTTTAGTATAGAAATAATTTCTTCATAAAGTTCAAATCTAGTTTTTCATTTAAAGAGATAACAAAATACTGTTATGTTCGTCGTTCTAGTAATTTGGAATGATACTATCACGAGAAGTGGTCGTTGTATCTTGAGAAACGTGTGCCGAGAAATTGTAAGCGCTTGTGGAGAGCAATTTCGTCTTAAGGAGAAAGAGTCAAATTCGTGCTTCGATCGAATCTAAGTCTTCATTTCTCGATATTTCAATAAGTTGTCATGTTATTTGTTTTCCATGCATGTTAAATTGTCAAAATATAAATAATGTACTAATTTTTACAATAATTTTTGATAAAATCTCAAAACGTTTTGAGTTCATATTCATATTTTGCATGAAAAATCAAGTGGGTTAAGCCTATTGAATCACTTAGGTGGGGAAATTAGGAAAACCCATAATAGTCATGTTTTCATAAAAGAAAAAACTCGTGGCCAAAATATTTTGGCCACTTCCATTTGTCAAATAAAGAAATATATTGCACCGTTAGATTTGTCTTGTGTCATAATGAGTCTGGTAAGGTATGGTATGTAAATGTTTATCATAAAATAAAATAAAAGACTGTTGGTTAACATTTTAAAGCAATGGCAGAATTGTCGGTTTAATAACATTTTAGTTTGTTAACTAAAGATAATGGTAAAATCGTCCTTTAGGACGAAGCCCACAAGTTATTCAATGGTTGGGGATAGAAATGTTACAAAATAAAGGTTGATGACAAAATTACTACGAGGGTCAAAGATTAGATACCATAATTTATCCTAATAAATTTGATGATGAAATGAAGTCAATGACGAAAAAGATTTATGTACTCGGTACTATAAATTTATTAATAGTAAATTTTATTTTATAACATGAACCTTTCGTCAAATATTAACTTCTTTAAGAGTTTAAATTGTTGGGAGAATGGTATTGATATGAGTAAATGCTAAGTATTTAAAAGGAGTATTTATTAATGGTTATTTTGAGGTCCAGATGCTTCTTTTTTAATAACTAGTGGAATGCACGTGCAACATGTTGTATTTTAATTAAGTATTTAATAGTGTTATTATTGTTAATGAGTTTCTTAATTATTTTCTCACTTATTATGAAGAACTAAAGGTTGTGTTTGATTGCAAGTGGAAAATTTGGGTGGAGAGAAAATATTTTCCATGGAAATGAATTACCAAGAAAATTTGGATTGGAATATGTTAACAAATTTTCCATGGAAAATAAATGGGTTGGAAAAGGTTAACAAATTTTCCATGGAAAATAAATTCTTCTATCCCACAAAGAAAATATTTTCTTTGAAAACAAGGAAAATATGGCCAAAAGTGGAAAACATGGAAAATATTTTCCATGGAAAAACAAAAGTTCCAATCAAACGAAAGATAGAAAATAGGTGAGAAAATGCATTTTCCATGGAAAATTTTGCCAATCAAACAGACCAAAGCTGGAAAATAGGTGGAAAATTTTCATTTCCATGGAAAATGAAAGGAATCAAACACACCCTAAGTAAAAAATGTATTAGAACTTATTGAGAAAAGTACTTATTATTTAAAAATAGACAATATAGCTTCAATTGATCTTTAACAAAGACGTTCTTCATTTTTAGATGATGTGATGAAAGACATGGATCTATATTAAATACGTAATCAAATGATTTCTCTCCCAAAAATTGACGTAAAATTAATTAATACAAATCCTAGAATTGAATACTTCAATTATGATAGTTCTCCTCATTATAACTTGACTTTGTAAATTATTTCAATTTTTCACTTTAATTTTGTTCATTCTAATGTATCAAACATTCAAAAAAGTTTAAATCACACGAGTGTCGTGAGATATCCATAAGATTTCTTGTGAAATTGCGGTAATAAGTAGTAAAAATACTTATTATAGATTAGCATAAGTTGTTAATTAATGATTTTATTTTCTTGGTATATTGGACATGGTTGCACTCGTGGATATATTTTCCTTCTCTACTAATGTAACTTTCTACCTTGTGATTGTAGTACTCTTTTTTTTTCTTGCATAGTGCAAGATTTTGAGTTTGGAGTAAATCTTCTTGAACTTAATTGTAATTTGATTTAGTAATCACCAGAAAAAATGACTTAGAACTATGTATTTCTTGTAATCTTGATCATTGTGTTACTAACTTAATATAAGTAATTAATTGAAGGAAAGTTATTTCAATTACAAATAATTTTGAAGTTCAAAGTGGGTTGCTTGGTATATGTATGTATATATATATATATATATACTAGTTTTTGCTACGTGCGTTGCACGTCTGTGAAAAATGTAGGGATGTAGTGAGTAATTTTTTTATTGGTAGTGGGATATTTAATTGAAATGAAAAAATTGGGTATTTTTTATTCTGAAACAATTTTTTTTCCTGATATAAAAAATTAAAGCTCACCCAATTTATATAAATATTCTATAAAATTAGATAACAAACATATATAGTGAAAAAAAAAAGTAATTTATATTGATATATAACATTCACTTTGAAATAACGAAATTATATTTTTTACATAGAATTTTAAAATAAGAAAAATAATACACTAAAGCTTTTATAGAAAATGTATAGAAATGAAAGTAAATTTATATTTATTTGAAATGATTTTAATCGATTAAGTGTGGGACCTGTGATGAATACAATCTTGGTTTGATTCTAATGAATATTTTACAAAAATTCAAAAATTCCTTTGTCATGTTACACTTTCACCCGTGATTGAATGTATGTGACTCCCCATGAAACATTACTTCACCAAACTCCATCTCATTCTATTTAATTGAAGTTAGAATTAGAGAAGAAGAGAAAGAAGAAAAAAATTTAGAGGTTTATAATAATACTATTCATTTTTCTAAATATATGTTTATTTTATTAAGTTAATTAATCTGGATGAATTTTAATGTGAATTGGTTGTAAATTTTTTTATCTAATTGATATGTTATTTTATTTTTTTTGTGTGTGTGTTTTTTTTTTTTTTTTTTTGGTTTTTGGCATATATAATTGATTGTTGGATTTTTTTTTGTGTGCAGATATGGATATTGGAAATCAAAGATTTATGAAAATTGGGGATGAAATAGAGCAAGCAAACCAAGAAGATATCACTCAAGAACCTATACAATCTGACCAAGGAAAAGTTGAAAATGTTGAAAATGTTGGTGATTATCAAAGTTGGTCCCCATATATATCAAATGAATTACCAACAAATAATTGGTATACACAAGGTGTTACTAATTTAGATTATTTTGATGAAAAAAGCATTCCTCAAGGCTCTGAATATATTACTAATGAGCATTTGAATTCGCTTTTTGTTGAGCAACAATGTTATCTTGATGATCAATTTGGTAGGAATGATTATCTGCTTGCTAAAACAAGAGAGGAATTGTTGGAGCGGTTTGATAATTTACAATCTAATAGTATGGGTAATAAATATAATGAAATGTAGGGGCATATTGATACCAAATTTAATTCATTAAAAGCTGAACGGAATGCTCAATTTGATAGTTTGCGTAATGATTTGCGTAAACAAACGCAAAGGTGTGCACAAATATTTAAGGGGAAGATGGTGGAGAAAATTGGTGGTGGTGATTGTGTGGAGCTGCCTGAAATGGAACGCACTTTAATTAACCCTGGGAAGCATAATGTAGGTTCTTCTTCTGAGAGTAGAGATATTCCTATATTATGTGATATCAATAAAGTTAGAGATAGTGATTTTCACAATTGGGCGTGCCGTGCTAATGCTGAATAAGTTATAATGTTTGATATGGTTATTTATTCTATCTATTTGTGTTATTTAGTTAATGTATAATAATTTGTAATGTTATAATGTTATAGAGATGTTGTAGAAATACCATGGGAAGTCGTCTCTAAATTGACGAAAAGAAGGTTACAAGATATTAGCAAACCTCAATTTGCATTGGAGCAATGGGTAAAGAATATTTATATTTTATATTGGATGAATTTTATTGTATGTGAATTAGTTGTGTGTATATTATAATGTTATATTTGTGTATAGGATGTGGACTATGCAATAGATTTGATAAAAGCAAGGACTCATAAATATCCAAAAATATTTTCAACAAGGTATGGAGTATTGGACTCTTCTTTTGGGGTACTTATTCGTTCTTATTTCCTCAAAGCACCTGCTGAAGTTGATTACCAGATGTCGATGCAATCATATATATATGCTCTTCCTATATATTATGGTCCAAAAATGTGAGCATTTGTTGTATCTACATCTGATGTATGATAAATATTGGGTACTCTTCTATGTTGATTTAAATGCTTGGAAGTTGACACTAATCGACAATTACCAGATGTTTTATACTGAAAATCAGAGGTATACCCATGCTCTCCCAGGCCTTAAGATTATTCCAGAAATGATTCAAAAGTATGCGCCAGAGCTTGCTAAAAAGAAGAAGTCGTTTGAATATAGGAGAAAAACTCAAATAGAGCAGCTTCAAAGATATAGGTAATGAATTGAAATTAGTATAAATACATATATTTTAATTATACTTATTTAATTTGTAATAATATTTTATTTACTCACATTTGTTCCTTACAGTGACAGTGGACTATTCGTGATTAAATATGTGGAGTGTTGTCTAGCTGGCTTGCCTTTAGATGGTGTTGTAAAGGATAAAATGAATATTTATAGACGTAAACTTGTGTTAGATTTTTTTCACAATGATTTCTTTTTTTTTTTTCCAATTCGAAGTGAACAAAGTTAGATTTTAATATTTGTATTTATTTGTTTATTAAATTAATAGTGTATTATTAATTGAAATTAGTTGACCTCCAAAAAAAATAACACAAAATATATGTTTATATTATTATTGTTCTTAACAAGAGAAAAAAAGGAAAAAAAAAAAACACGAAAAAAAAATAGGCAACCACGGGTGACTCAGCAACCTTTTGTTCAGAAAATTTTCATATTAAAAAATAAATATAAAAAATGTATTTATATTTGGTATCCACAAAAATTATAGTGATAAAAAAATTTAACAGAAAGTAAATAAATAAATAAATATTTGTTTTAGGAAAGCAAATGTATATATATATCTTTAGATAATTGTTAACTTGGTTAATTAATTTGTTGATTACTGTACAAATATATACACGTAAAAACATTTTCATCCTCTAATAATTTTTTTAAATCAGCACAAAAATAAATATTATTTATTTTTTGTGTCCACATTATTAGAGTCATAAATAAAATTTAACAGAAAGAAATAAATAAATAAAAAATTGTTCTTGAAAAAAGTAAATGTGTATTAGATAATAGTTTTTATATTTTTGTAAATTTTTTAATTTATTTGTTTATTACTGTACAAATATATATATATAATTTTTTGTCTCTTATTTTTGGAATTGTGATTTGAAACTCTGACATAAATAATATATAATATTTTTTCTATTATAATAAATAAAATTTAACAAAAAGAAAACAGTAAATTTTTTTATTATTAAAAGTTCAGTCGACAAAAATTTAATTATTTTTGGCTTATTTTTTTATTTTATCTTTAGTAAAAAAGGGCAAAAGAAAAAAAAAAAGAAAAAAAAGTAGACAACATTGGTTGTCGAATTCATACACTCTACAACCAACAGAAAATCAGTGAACAAAGTTAGATTTAAATATTTGTATTTATTTGTTTAATAAATTAATATGGTATTATTATTTGAAATTAGTTGATCTCCAAAAAAAATAACACAAAATGTATGTTTATATTATTGTTGTTCTTAACAAAAGAAAAAATAGAAAAAAAAACGCAAAATGTTATAATATTAAATGTTACATTTCGTTTTTTGCAAGAAAAAGAAAAAAATAAAATAAACAATCAATGTGTGAAACCAATTAAAGAAAACAAACTTCTATGCAGCATTTATGGCGGAACTTACCAAATCAACATGTGAAACCAATTAAAGAAAACAAACTCCTATGCAGCATTTATGGTAGAATTTACCAAATTTGGAAAGAAAAAATGGCGAAAAAATGTGTGCGTGAATTTTTCGACGATTATCCTATTATAATATATATATATATATATTGCAGCTCTTCTATTCCAACTTTTCTTTAGTTTTTACGTTTTCTTTTCTTTTCGATTTTGATTTTAGTTAGATTAGAAGTCGTGACAAGTTAATATATTCTAATAATATTTTTTGAAAATAAATAATAATCAAGAGAGATAAGAAGAAAATTAGAACGGAAGACATTTGATAATTTTAATTTATTTAAATTGCATCTAAAATTGCTCATATAGTAAGATTAGATTTAACAATTTTTTTTATGATTAAAAATATTCACATTGGTGTTAACCTTCAATATCTAACCAAAAATGTGTTTGTGATTCAATTGTTAAAAACTTGTATGTATTTTATACATTTTATTTTATCGTCGAATTTAAGTAAATGTAATTAAAGAATCATTAAAACCTAAAAGAACAAACAAAAATAGATTACCAATTTTCAATAATATTGATCCTTTTTGTCTAAAATTGATATATTTGGAGCCGTACATAAAATCACACAAAAAATGACAAAAAATTACCTAGACTTTGTATTTTCTCAAAAATTAGGAATAAATAAATAAATCCTAAATAAGTCAAAATGTTAAAACGGTAAAATTTCATGCTACAACTGGCAACTGCTTCTAGAAAAAAAAATAAAAAAATTTATAGCTGGCAAGCTCCCATACAATCTGAATCGTTTAATTATCCTTATCAACGGTATTCATCTGAAATTGGTGATTATAGCCGTTAGAGAGGAGCGTATATTTTCCCTATATATAGCCCCCGTTCATTAGAAATTCAATTTTTCCCCATTGAAGGATGTTTTCTGGGTTATGTTCTTTGGTTTGCGATTATCAATCTTGGATTTCTCTGTGTTTTGTGTATGTCGTTTTCCCTTTGGGTTTTTGGATTTTGTTCTTTGTATTGAGTGATGATCAATCTTGGGTTTTTCTGTATTTGTGTATGTGGTTTCCCGATGGATTTTCGCTGAATCTCTAATCTCAAGAGTCGTCTGTGATTTTTGTGCTAATATAACAATAGGTTCAATTTATGGGTGGTTGTTTTAACAATTGTTTCCTCAGAGTGATAATGATCTTTTTGTTTCAACTATTTCTTTACTTTGTTGGTGCATTTGGATGACTCTTGAATGATCTTTCATTGGTTTTGTTCTTTGGAGTGATTATCAATCTCAGTTTCTCCCTGTATTTGTTTCTCTGAATTCACAATGAGTTGAATTTTTAATGGAATTTGTGCATTTTTTGTTTGGTTTGAATAACCATAAGTTGTGGGTTTCCTTTTCATTCTATTGTATGGTTATTTCAGCAGTTGTTTTCTTAGATCTGTTTGTTTTAATAATTTATTTACTTTATTGGTGCACTTGCATGAATTTTTAAGGATCTTTTCCGGGTTTTGTTTTTTGGATTGATCTTGGGTTTCGCTGATTTTTTTTTTATACCTAATTTGGGAATTCATTAATGCCGGCATACGTGTTGGTGAACAACAAGAAGCAAAAACTATGGGTGGGAAGCGTCGTTATCCCTGAGTTCTCTGTGGATTGGATTTTTAATGGAATATGTGCTTTTGTGGTTTGAATAATGATAAATTTGTGGCTTCTTTTCATTTGGATAAATCTTGAACTTCGATCTTTTCTGGGTTTGCTCTTTGGTGTGATCTTGGGGTTTCAGTAGATTTGTTTCTGTGAATTCTCTGTGGATTGAATTTCACTCTATTCGAATCTACAGTGTTCGGTTTGAATAATGATAAGTTGTGTTCCTTTTCATTTTATGTATGGTTATTTTAGCAATTGTGTTGAGAGTGTGTTCTCTTTGTTTCAATAATTTCATTACTTGGTGGTGCATTGGATAATTCTTGATGGAAGATCCTGAGTTTTGTTCTTTGGAGTGATGATATTTTTTTCTGTGATTTGTTGAATTCTTCTCTATCAAACTTCTGTACTCAAGTTTTTCCTTGGAAAGTTGTTTCCTTGATTTGTTGGGGTGGTGGGGGGAAAGAGAATAATCAAAATGAATTTGATAGACCAGGTCAGTTGAACTATTTTGCTAGCCTATGGCAATTACCAACTATGTATCTTGTGGCAGCTTGCTTTACCAATTTACTGCCATAAATCCATAAAGGAAAGGGAAAAGATACTGGTCTGCAGTTTTCTGGAGCAGGATAATGAAAATACAATGGTCTACATTTCAAGTAATGAAATTCTGACTGCACAATCCAATGAAGAGCATATTGCTACTGATTCTTACTCTGCGTGATTCTCTTTATCTGATTAGCTGCTTAAGGTGGGATTATCTTGTTTTATTGCTGTGAATCGTACTAGCATTGTCCCTCATTATAGTATTGAGTCCCAGGATCCTCGATTTGTTGGGCTCTCTGCTGTGCTTCAGCTGCCCTTTTGGGTATGCAAGCAGGAGGAAAGGGTCTTTGAATCTCATGAACCTCATTCGACTTGGGCAAAAAGATAAATGTGAATCAAAAGCTGGGAGTTTGCTGCTATGCTGTTTTTCACGGTATGGCAAATTAATTTTTCATTTCCAAGCCTTTGTGCCATATTGTGGGTTCATATTTGTATTTTCTGAAGCCACAAGTACGAAATATAGTTTTAAAAATAGTTAGAATATAATTCTATTTATGTCGCTTTACTGGACTAACATTCACTTAAAAAAGACATGGAACTCAAAGCAACTTTTTTTAGATATAACTAATCCTTCATTTCCTTCTTACCGTAGTCACAATCACAAATCAACATGATATCAAATGAAATATTAACAACATTAGCTCAAACTTTGATGAGCTTTCTACAAACGTAATCTCAAATTTATAAGATAAGTTGGTAAAATTATTTCAACAAAACACAAATCTATCGTTATTTCCTTTTCAAAGTACAAATGAATTATTCCCTGGTAATCTTTGTAATCATAATCTCAAATTTAACCTTATAATTGAAATTTATTAAAAATAATGTTCTTAAATTACAACGATTCAGTCTTAACATTCGAAAAGTTAACTCAAACAATATAAAAATTCATCATAATCTAAATGTGCTAAAAAAATAGAACTTTCTCAAACTATAATAAACAAAATTATATATTTAAGAATCTCTTATTTCCTTCCTACGGTAGTACACTTTGGACTAACAAAATATGTAGTTCATATTCCTAATCAAAAATCCCTAATCATGAGAACTAACAAAAATCCCTAATCATGAGAACTAAAACATAAACTTTTCAAATCAATCATCATTTCATTCTTACCGTGGTCACAACCACAAATCAACATTGTATCAAATGAAATATCTTCACAAGTTCAAACTTTGATGAGCTTCCTACAAGCGTAATCTCAAATATATAAGATAAGGTGGTAAAATTTCACAAATCCATCATCATTTCCTTTTCAAAGTACAAATGAATTATTCCCTGGTATTTTATTTAAAAACAATATTTAACAATTTATCTTCTTTTATAATTTTTTTAAAAATTTATTTTCATTTAAAATCAGTTTTTCTTTTTTTCATTTCAAAACAATATTTTTACGTGGGGTAACATACGAATAATATATACATACATCCTCATTTTCATTGAAATCAATATTATAATTTTATCTCTTTTTATAATTATTTTAAAAATATATTAATTTCATTTAAAATTACTGTTTCAATTTTTCAATTGAAAACAATACTTTTACACTGGTATCTTATGTGTTACCATATGTTATTGCATCATTTTCATTAAAATCGATATTTTACAATTTATCTAATTTTATAAAAAAAATTTAAAATACATTATTTTCATTTTTCATTTAAAAACAATATTTTTACACGGGTAACATACTTCATCATTTTCATTAAATCAATATTTAAAAATTTATCTCATTTTATATATTTGTTTAAAATAAATTATTTTCATTAAAAATCAATATTTTATCTTCTCTTATAAATTTTTAAAAAAGACATCAATTTTCATTTAAAATCAAATTTTTAATTTTTTTTTATTTGAAAACAACATTTTTCACACGGGTAACATGAGTAACTATATATTTCCGCATCTTCTTTAAAATCAATATTTTACAACATATCTCATTTTTATATTTTTTAAGAAAATACTTTATTTAATTTAAAATCAATATTTAATTTTTTTTCATTCGAAAATTAGTTTTTACAAGTAACATATATATTTCTTCATCATTTTCATAATCAATATTTTCACATGTGTTACTATATGCTATTTTCTCGTCATCATTAAAATCTACATTTTATAATTTATTTATTTTGATAATTTTTTTTAAAATACATTTTCATTTATAATCTAATCATGTTTTACCATTAAAATCAATATTTTACAATTTATTTTTTTACAAATTTTTAAAAAATAATTTTTTTAAATTTAAAATCAATCTTTCAATTTTTTTCATGTAAAAACAACATTTTTACCCTTCTTCATTTTCATTAAAATCAATATTTTAAAATATCTTATTTTATAAATTTTTTTAAAATACATTAATTTCATTTTAAGTTAATATTTTAATATTTCAATTGAAAACAACATTTTTACATGGGATATTTACTTCTCCATTTTCATTAAATCAATATCTGACAATTTATTTTATTTTATAATTTAAAAAAAATACATTTTTGTCATTTAAAATCAATATTTCAATTTTACATTTGAAAAATATTTTTACGCGGCTAACATATATGTTACCATATGTAACCATCATCATTTTTATTAAAATCAATATTTTACAATCTATTTTCTCTTATAAATTTTTGGAAAACACATTTTTAATTTAAAATCAATATTTCATTTTTTTCATTTCAAAACAAATTTTTTACATGGATTATATGTTTTGTATATTTTATTTTCTCGTTTTTATTAAAATTAAATTATTTTCGTTTAAAATTTTCATTTGAAAACAACAAATTTTCACCATATGTTTTCTCATTTTCATTAAAATCTATATTTTACAAATTATCTCATTTTAATAGTTTTTAAGAAAATACCGTGTATTCATTTAAAATCAATATTTCAATATTTAATTTGAAAACAATATTTTTTATACATATATGTTATTGAAAACAATATTTCAATATACTTTACAATATTATCATTTTCATTAAAATATACTTTACAATTTATCCCTTTTTATAATTTTTTTTACATAATATATTTTTTTATTTGAAATCAATATTTTAATTTTTTCATTTAAAAACAATATTTTTACAAGAGTAATATGGTGTGTATAACATGTTATGTCTTTGTCTTAATTTTATTTGAAATTATATTAAGTTAATATTTTAATTTTTCATTTGAAAATTTTTTACACGGGATATTTACTTTTCTCCATTTTCATTAAATCAATATTTGACAATTTATTTTATTTTATAATTTTAAAAAAATACATTTTTGTCATTTAAAATCAATATTTCAATTTTATATTTGAAAACAACATTTTTACACGACTAACATATGTGTGTTACCATATGTAACCATCATCATATTTATTAAAATTAATATTTTATAATCTACTCTTATAAATTTTTAGAAAACACATTTTTTATTTAAAATCAATATTTCAATTTTTTCATTTCAAAACAAAATATTTACACGGGTTATATGTTTTGTATATATTATTTTCTCGTTTTCATTAAAATTAATATTTTACAATTTATCTCATTTAATTTTTAAAAAATATATTATTTAATTTAAAATTTTGAAAACAATATTTTTACTCTAGTAACATATGACATCTATGTTATTTCATCATTTTAATTAAAATTAATATTTTACAATTTATCACCTTTTATAATTTTTTTTAGAAATAAATTATTTTTATTTAAAATTTTCACCATATGTTACTATGTTATTTTCTCGTCTTCATTAAAATCTATATTTTACAAATTATCTCATTTTAATAGTTTTTAAAAAAATACTGTGTATTCATTTAAAATCAATATTTCAATATTTAATTTGAAAACATTATTTTATGTATATGTTATTGAAAACAATATTTGAAAGCAATATTTCAATATTAATTTACATCATCATTTTCATTAAAATATACTTTACAATTTATCCCTTTTTATAATTTTTTCTACATAATATATTATTTTTATTTGAAATCAATATTTTCATTTTTTCATTTGAAAACAATATTTTCATTTTTTCATAGTGTGTGTATAATGTGTTATTTTTTTTGTCTTAATTAAAATCAATTTTTCAATTTTTCATTTGACAACAACATTTATACATGAGTAACATATGTGTGACAAAAATACATTGTTTTAATTTAAAATCAATATTTCAATTTTTCATTTGACAATATTTTTACATGGGGTAACATATGTGTGACAAAAATACATTGTATTCGACAAAATCAATATTTCAATTTTTTATTTCACAATAATATTTTTATTCAGGTAATATATGTGTTATATTACTTCCTGATTTTCATTAAAATCAATATTTTATAATTTAGCTCTTTTTATAATTTTTTAAAAATATATTATTTGAAAACAATAGTTTTTTCACGGGATAAAAATCACTACGCTTAGAGAAAAAGACCCAAATAATATAAAAATTGACAATTAAACGAGGAAGCCCAAATGATGGTTTTGCACTAATGTCAAAATGGGGTTAAAATATTAATATTTTTAAAATGGATAGAATCATTCATCATAGTTTTATGAAAAATGTGGTAAATATTAATATTTTAAAAATAAAGGTATATTTCATCACCCTTTAAAAAAAAAAAAGGCATTGGAGCTAATTTTCCTTATCAAAAATCCGTCAAAATGAATCGAGATAATCTAAAACGAACTACAAAAATAGCACTTAAGCTCAAACTTTAATAATCAAAATAGCACTTAAGCTCAAACTTTAACAAAATATGTATGAACAACTAGCAAAAATTCTTATGTACGCCAATTAGCAACAACATCAAACAAAGACGTAAAGCTCGAAGCAACTTTTCTTGTCAGGTAAGAGTTTATTTGTTTGTAATTCTTATATCATTTCAAATATGCTTATTAGATTTGACTAATATTTCTAAAATCCCTAATCATAAGAACCAAAATCTATACTTTTCAAACCAATAATCATTTCCTTCTTACCGTAGTCATAACCACAAATCAACATGATATAAATGAGTTTCCTACAAGCGTAATCTCAAATATATATAAGATAAGTCAGATAAATTCTTTCAGCACAACACAAATCCTTCACCATTCCTTTCAAAGTTCAAATGAATTATATCAAAAATCCGTTAAAATAAATCAAGATAATCTAAAACGAATTAAAAAAATAGCACTAAGCTCAAACTATAATAATCAAAATTATATATTTACGAGTATTTCTTATTTCTTTCATACAGTTGTATACTGGACCAACAAAATATTTAGTTCACTGGCAAAAATTCTTATGTACACATTGGCAGCAACATCAGCAAAAAAAGATATGGCACTCAATCCAACTTTTCTTGTCACGTGAGAGTTTATTTATTTCGTAATTCTCAGTTCATTTCATATACAATCATGGTCACAACCACAAATCAACATGATATCAAATGAAATATTCTCATAATGTTCAAGCTTTGATGAGCTTTCTACAAGCGTAATCTCAAATATATAAGATAAGTTGGTAAAATTCTTTCAACATAACAAATCTATATTCATTTCTTTTTCAAATTATTCCCTGGTAATCATTTGTAATTATGGTTTCAAATTTAACCTTATAATTGAAATTAATAAAAAATAATGCTCTTAAATTGCAACGATGAAGTCTTAACATTTGAAAAGCTAACCCAAACAATATAAAAAATTCATCATGATCTAAAACGTGCTAAAAAAATAGAACATTCTCAAACTATAATAAACAAAATTATATATTTACGAATATCTCCGATTTTCTGTCTACGGTTGTACACTCTGGACTAACAAAATATGTAGTTCATATTCCTAAAATCTCTAATCATGATAATTAAAACATAAACTTTTCAAATCAATCATCATTTCTTTCTTACCGTGATGACAACTACAAATCAACATGACATTAAATGATATACGAAGACAAGTATAAACTTTGATGAGCATACAAGCGTAATGTCAATATATATATGATAAGATGGTAAAATTCTTTCAAATCCATGGTCTCAAATTTAACCTCATATTTGAAATTTATTAACAATCATGTTTTAAATTACAAGTATGAACTCTTAACATTCGAAAAATTAACCCAAACAATATAAAAAAAGGGAAACTTGACAAGCCTTACATTTTATTTAAAAAAATGTAAAAATACTCTCTTTTTTAATTTTTCAAAAAATACCTTATTTTCATGTTTTGTATTTAAAAAATACTTCATTACATTATTTTCATTTAAAATCTATATTTCAGTTTTTCATTATCTAAAATTTCATTATCTGCTTTTAAAATCAATATTTTAATTTTTCATTATCTAAAATTATATTATTTATATACAAATATATATATATATAATATTGTTATCTAAAAATCTCATATTTGTATATGATATCAATTATAGTATTTATAATAATATTTTATAATTTATTTCTTTTGATAACGTTTTCAAAAAAATGTATTATTTTTATTTAAATTCAATTTTTTCATTTTAAAACAAATTTTTTACACGGTAACATACGAACGACATATATTGTTAACCCCTTTATTATATCTTCATTTTCATTAAAATCAATATTTAAAATTTATCTCTTTTATAATTCTTTTAAAAATACATTAATTTTATTTAAATATTACTAATGAAAATATTTGTAAAAATTACATTAATTTGTAAATTATTGATTTTAATGAAAATGATGCAATAACATATGTTATACACCGGTAACTTATGTGTTTACCATATGTTGCATCATTTTCATTAAAATCAATATTTACAAATCAATATTTACACATAAGTTACCGGTGTACAACAAATGTTATTGCATCATTTTCATTAAAATCAATATTTTACAAATTTTTTGAAATACATTATTTTCATTTAAAATTAATATTTCAATTTTTCATTTGAAAACAACATTTTTACATGGGTAACGTATATACTTCCTCATTTTCATTAAATCAATATTTGACAATTTATCTCATTTTGTATATTTTTTAAAATATATTATTTTAATTAAAATCAATAATTTACAGTCTATATTCTCTTATAAATTATTAAAAAATATATCATTTTCATTTAAAATCAAATTTTCAATTTTTTTTTTCATTTGAAAACAATAATGTTTACATGGGTAACATATGTAAGTGTTACTATATGTTATTTTCGCATATTCATTAAAATCAATATTTTACAATATATATCATTTTTATAGTTTTTACGAAAATACATTATTTAATTTAAAATCAATATTTCAATTTTTTTATTTGAAAATAATAGTTTTACACGAGTAACATACGTTAACTTACCATATATGTTATTTCATCAATTAAAATGTCTCATTTTATAAATTTTTTAAAAATACGTTAATTTCATTTTAAATTAATATTTTAATATTTCAATTTATCTTATTTTATAAATTTTTTTAAAAATAAAATATTTTCATTTAAAATCAATATTTAAATTTTTAATTTGAAAATAACATTTTTACACGGGATATTTACTTCTCCATTTTTCATTAAATCAATATTTGACAATTTATTTTATTTTTTAATTTTTTAAAAAATACATTATTGCCATTTAAAATGAATATTTCATTTTTACATTTAAAAACAACATTTTTACACGACTAACATATGTGTTACCATATGATATTATGTTATATCATCATTTTTATTAAAATCAATATTTTACAATCTATCTTATCTTATAAATTTTTAAAAAACACATTATTTTTATTTAAAATTAATATTTCAATTTTTTCATTTGAAAACAACATTTTTACTCATATGTTATTTTCTCGTCTTATTAAAATTAATATTTTACAATTTATCTCATTTAATTTTTTAAAACATACACTATTTAATTTAAAATCATTATTTCAATTTTTTTTCATTTGAAAACAACATTTTTACTCTTGTAACATATGACCATATGTTTTTTTTTTTTAAATAAATTATTTTCATTTAAATCAACATTTCAAATTTTCATTTGAAAACAAAAAATTTTCACCATATTTTATTTTCTCGTCTTCATTAAAATCTATAATTTACAAATTATCTCATTTTTATTGTTTTTAAAAAAATACCATGTGTTCATTTAAAATCAATATTTCAATATTTAATTTGAAAACAATATTTTATACTGTGTAACCATATGTTACATCATCATTTTTATTAAAATATATTTTACAATTTTTCCCTTTTTATAATTTTTTTAAATATATTATTTTTATTTGAAATCAATATTTTAATTTTTTACATTTGAAATATTTTAATTTTTTCATTTGAGAAAAATATTTATTTGACTTAATTAAAATTAAAATTTCAATTTTTTATTTGACAACAACATTTTTACATGAGTTGTTATGTGTGACAAAAATACAATTATTTTAATATAAAATTAATATTTCAATTTATCATTTGACAACAACTTTTTTAAAATCAATATTTTATAATTTATCTCCTTTTATAATTTTTAAAAAACATATTATTTTAATTTAAAATTAATATTTCAATTTTTATTTGAAAATAATAGTTTTGCAATGGTTAAAAATCACTATGCCTAACGGTCCAAATAATGTAGAAATTGACAATTAAAGGATCAAGCCCAAATACACGTGGCAATGTTTTTCTCTAATCTTCTCATTTTTAAAAATAAAGGTATATTTCAACATTTTTCAAAAAAAAAAAAAAAAAAAAAAGGGCATTAGAGCTAATTTTCTCTAGGATTATTCATTATAGTTTTATGAAAATGAGGTAAATATTAATATTTTAAAAATAATGGTATATTTCAACATTTTTAAGAAAAAAGGCATTGGAGCTAATTTTCCCTATCAAAAATCCATTAAAATAAACCAAGATAATCTAAAACGAACTACAAAAATTAAAAAATAGCACTTAAGCTCAAACTTTAATAATCAAAATTATATATTTTCGAGTATTTCCTATTTCCTTCTTACGGTGGTACACTGGACTTATAAAATATGTATATAGTTCACTGGCAAAAATTCTTATGTAGGCAGCAACAACATCAAACAAATATGTGGAGCTCGAAGCAACTTTTCTTGTCACGTAAGAGTTTATTTGTTTCATAATTCTCATTTCATTTCAAATATGCTTATTAGATTTGACTAATATTTCTAAAATCCCTAATCATAAGAATCAAAATATATACTTTTCAAATTAATCATCATTTTCTTCTTATCGGGGTCACAATCACAAATCAACATGATATCAAATGAAATATTCTCATAAGTTCAAAATTTGATGAGATTCCTACAAGCGTAATCTAAAACATATAAGATAAGTCAGAAAAATTCTTTCAACATAACACAAATCTATCACCATTCTTTTTCAAAGTTCAAATAAATTATTCTCTACTAATCATATGTAATCATCATCTTAAATTTAACTTTATATTTGAAATTTATTAACAATAATGTTCTTAAATTACAACGATGAAATCTTAACATTCGAAAAGCTAACCCAAACAATATAAAAAATTCATCAAATTAAATCAAGAACTAAAACGTACTAAAAAAATAGAACTATCTCAAACTTTAATAAACAAAATTATATATTTAGAAGTATTTCATATTTCCTTCCTACGGTAGTACACTGGACTAACAAAATATGTAGTTCATATTCCTAAAAGCACTAATCATGAGAACTAAAATACAAACTTTTCAAATCAATCGTCATTTATTTCTTACCGTGGTCACAACTACAAATCAACATGATATCAAATGAAATATCTTCACAAGTTCAAACTTTGATGAGCTTCCTACAAGAGTAATCTCAAATATATAAGATAAGATGGTCAAATTCTTTCCACATAACACAAATCCATCATCATTTTCTTTTCAAAATACAAATGAATTATTCACTGGTAATCATTTGTAGTCATGATCTCAAATTTAACTTCATATTGAAATTTATTAATAATAATGTTCTTAAATTACAAGCATGAACTCTTAACATTCAAAAAACTAACCCAAACTATATAAAAAAGGAGAAACTTGACTAGAGCTTTACATTTTATAATTTTTTTGTAAAAGTACTCCCTTTTTTAATTTTTCAAAAAATACCTTATTTTCATGTTTGTATTTAAAAAATATTTTATTTTTATTAAAATTAATATTTCAATTTTTCATTTGAAAACAACATTTTTACAGGGTAACATATATACTTCCTCAATTTTATTAAATCAATATTTGACAATTTATTTTATTTTATATATATTTTAAAATATATCATTTTCATTAAAAATATTTTACAATCTATCTTCTCTTATAAATTTTTAAAAAAGACATCATTTTTATTTAAAATCAAAATTTCAATTTTTTTATTTGAAAACAATATTTTTTACACGGGCAACATACGTTATATGTTAGTATATGTTATTTTCGCATCTTCATTAAAATCAATATATCTCATTTTTATTGTATTTAAGAAAATACATTATTTAATTTAAAATCAATATTTTAATTTTTTTGTTTGAAAATAATAGTTTTACACTAGTAACATATGTGTTACCATACATATTACTTCATCATTTTCATAATCAATATTTTATAATTTATCTCATTTTATACAATTCTTAAAAATAAATTATTTTTACTTAAAAATAACATTTTTTACACGGCATATGTGTTGTGTTACTATATGCTATTTTCTTGCCTTCATTAAAATTTATATTTTATAAGTTATTTCATTTGATAGTTTTTTTTAAATACATTTTCATTTATAATCAATATTTCAATTTTTCATTTGAAAAATAATATTTTCATATGTGTTACCATATTAACTTTATCATTTTCATTAAAATCAATATTTTACAATTAATCTTCTTTTATAAATTTTTAAAAAATAATTTTTTTAATTTAAAATCAATCTTTCAATTGTTTTTCATTTATAAACAATATTTTTACACTTATGGGTAACATATGTTACTTCCTCATTTTCATTAAAATCAATATTTTAAAATATGTTTCATTTTGTAAATTTTTTAAAATACATTAATTTCATTTTACATTAATATTTTAATTTTCAATTTATCTTATTTTATAAATTTTTTTAAAAAAATATATTATTTTCATTTAAAATCAACATTTCAATTTTTCATTTAAAAATAACATTTTTACATGGGATATTTACTTCTCCATTTTCATTAAATCAATATTTGACAATTTTTTATTTTATAATTTTTTTTAAAATATATTATTGTCATTTAAAATCAATATTTCAATTTTACATTTGAAAACAATATTTTTACACAACTACCATATGTTACATAATCATTTTTATTAAAATCAATATGTTACAATCTATATCCTCTTATAAATTTTTAAAAAACATATTATTTTCATTTAAAATCAATATTTCAATTTTTTCATTTGAAAACAACATTTTTACCCGGGTTATATGTGTATATGTTATTTTCTCGTCTTCATTAAAATTAATATTTTACAATTTATCTCATTTAATTTTTAAGAAAATACATTATTTAATTTAAAATCACAATTTCAATTTTTTCATTTGAAAACAATATTTTTACTATAGTAAACATATGACCATATGTTATTTCATCATTTTAATTAAAATTAATATTATACAATTTATCGCCTTTTATAAATTTTTTTAAAAATAAATTATTTTCATTTAAATCAATATTTCAAATCTTCATTTGAAAATAACATTTTTACACGGCATCATTGATTTAAATGAAAATGAGGAAATAACATATGTTACCGTATAAAAATGTTGTTTTCAAATAAAATTTTTAATTAAAATTAATATCTTACAATTTATCGCCTTTTATAATTTTTTAAAAAAATTAAATTATTTTCATTTAAATCAATATTTCAAATTTGTATTTGAAAACAATATTTTTACACAGTAACAAATGTGTTAACATATGTTATTTCCTCGTCTTCGTTAAAATCTATTTTTACAAATTATCTCCTTTTTTTATATAAATTTTAAGAAAATACCGTGTATTCCTTTAAAATCAATATTTCATTATTTAATTTGAAAACAATATTTTATACGAGTAACATATATGTTATTGTATGAGTTACCATATGTTACATCGTCATTTTCATTAAAATATATTTTACAATTTATCCTTTTTTATAAAAAAAATTTTTAAAAAAATACACAATTTTCATTTGAAATCAATATTTTAATTTTTTCATTAGAAAATAATATTTTTACATGAGTAACATATGTGTAACTATATTTTATTTCTTCGTCTTAATTAAAATTAATATTTCAATTTTTTATTTGACAACAACATTTTTACATGGGTAACATATATATGATAAAAATACATAGTTTTAATTTAAAATCAATTTTTTAATTTTTCATTTGACAACAACATTTTTACTTCGGTAATATATGTGTTTGGAATTAATGATATATTAATAGGGATTTTCAGGATTGTATTTTACTAAAAAATTAATAATTATTAATTTTATTGGAGAGAATGTAATGATTGACTATATAATATTGTACGTTTATTGGATTAGTGACTCCTTGTAAATAATATTTTTTGTATTTGTTCTCTTTTTATTAAGCGTGTTTGATTTGACTATGTAAATGAAAACAACATAAATGTAAATAAGAAACAAAAACTAAAGAATTGTCAACATTCACTATCTCTCTCATAAATATGTATGTATAATTATTACTTAAATTAAAAATTAAAAAGGTTTCATATATTAGTTGTCAACTATAATCACTGTAATCCAATGTATTCAAAACAATCTTTTCATATCTATGGTTTGAATTTTAATCCGGTAATAAAAAAAGTTACAATTTTTCCTTTTGTTTTTTTTTTTAAAATCCATTTCTTATCTCTTTCATCTACGTAAGGCAAAAAAAATTTGAGATCATCTTTTCACCTTCCTATTTAATTTAATATATTAAATATTTACAAATTTTAAATGTACATTTAATAAATTGTTAAAAATTTAATGTACAATAATAATGAACAATAAAAGAGTAACAAATAAATATTAAAATACAATTGCATTCATATAAGTACAATTACAATTAGAGATGAGTTTTATATGGTAATAATACCAACAATAACTTGAACTCAATTAAGACCTTTTGGTGATTTAAACTTTAATGATTGACGGAATATTGATATCAAATCTTATCGAATTAATGATCTTTATAGCTGCATTTTACGATGAATAAAATTAATAATTACTAATTTTATTGTGAGAAAATATTATGATCGACTATATAATATTGTACATTTGTTGGAGTAGTAGTTTCTTGTGAACAATATTCTTTATGTATGTTCTCTTTTTATTAGACGTGTTTGATTTGATGACGTAAATGAAACGTCATAAATGTGAGTACTAAACAAAAATTAAAGAAGTGTCAATATTTGTCTATGTTGTAAGAATATTGTTGACGAACAAAAGTAAAATGAGAAGAACGTTCTATATATATTAATTAAATTAAATTAATGAAAAAAGTTTCACACGTTAGTTCTAAACTATAGTATATGTTTGGTGGAGTTTAAAGATTTTGAAAAACAATTGGTAAAATGTGTGATTGAAAAGCTAATAAAAGTTGTAGGTCCCACAAAATATGTAGTTGAAAATGAATTTGAGGAAAAAAAAAAGAATTTTAAAAAAAGAATTGAACCAAACATACTCGTAATTACTGTAATTTAATGTATTAAAAATAATCTTTTTATTTCCATTTACTTCCCTCACATAACTATTTTTTCTAACTATAAATAATTAAAATTTCATAATACTACTGAATAAATCAAAGTAGTTTATGTATTTAAACCGATAATACTAATACCTTTATGCATTCTTCCAAGCTTGGGCCACGAAACGACTTAGATGATGTCCTATTACCTTTATAAAAGCTCGACTTAAAAACCAATGGCAATCCAAGCCTAAAAATAGCAAAAAATTTAAAACGCCATTAATCCAAACAATTTTATTCCAATTTAAATTGAATCATAGTAGGCAACAAATAACATGCCCACCCATTTAATTTAAGTTCAACATAATCTTCTATTTAATTTATTCATTTTTCTCTTTAATAAGGGGTCTATAGTGTCCATCCATGTTAAATGATTTTCTTAATATATTCAAAGAATTAACTTATTTACTTTCGAATGCTAATGTGACTTTTTTGTTGATGGGTTAATGATGACTTAAGATCAAAACTGATTTAAGAAATTTGGATCAATATCTCACATTTGAATTTTTTTCAAAAATAGAGAAGTGGACTACAAGTTCCGAGAGAGAAGGGTTGGCAATCCAAAAATATACTTCTTCCTCAGTCTTTAAGATATATGTTGCAACCTCAGTCTTTAAGATATATGTTGCAAATTTTTTTGATTTAGTTGAAATAAAATTTGCCTAAAGAAGAATAAAATTAAAAAGAAAGTATAAGACACATGGCATGTATGTCTACCATTTTCTCATGCTAAAATTAGTAATTATTAATTTTATTCTTCGTAAAATACAGTTACAATAAGATAAAAAAATATTGTTCTTGTTAACATGTTGTATTGTATTGTTTAATAATATAATGAATAATGTTGATATTTTATTTACATTCATAGAAATATAATTACAATTAAATATGAGTTTTATAATGTGGTAATATCAATAGTAACTTGAACTTAGTGAATACATTTTGGTGATTTGAGCTTTGATAAATGACGAACTATTAATATCAAATCTTATGGAATTAAAACTATCAAGAATAAGAATTTGACAAACTTTTAATAATGGTTAGATCCCTAAATTTTCAATTCAATATTTGTTTCAATAGAAATTGAATGAAGCATCGACAATAGCAAAACTAACTATTTTTTAATTAATAAAAAGAGAGCCGACTAAAAAAATTAGAAAGAATGAAATGAATTACATTATCATTCCTAGCTAAAGATCAATTATGTTGCATATTCTCATTTGGTTGTATTTATTATTAACATTAATGTATTATCCCAAGAACTTCAGTATATAAAACACTTGGTAAACATCAAATACTCAATATTTTACTTGTGTTTTGAAATTGCAATTGAGTTTTTTCTTGAACCCTACTAAATCTACAAGGACATAATTATAGCAACAATGCTTATACAATATTTTTCACATAATGTCTTTCCGCCTATTTAGCAATCTTTGTGCAAGCTACATCAATTGATAAAACTCCAATCAATCTACATTTCACTTTCTATATGAACATAGCCTATTGTGATAGATACACATTATAATTATAATTATAAGAAATAAAAATATATGAAGATCATTTACTATTTATATGAAGGATACTTACATATATTTTTAGGAACTAACAGAAAAATGATGACTCACTTTTTGTCTACTTCACGTCTCGAAAAATAAATTCGTAACTTGAATGTCTCTCATTTACAGCCAGCCTGAGAATCAAGCCATTGTTATACATATGCGTGCTACAATTTCTATCATGAGGACTAAACAAGATAATAAAATGTATTGACTCTTAAAGAAAAATAATAGAACTGGTAGATTTAATGAGAACGAGAGCAAATATGTCTTATATAGAAGAGGCCAAATGTGTAGAAAATATCAGAAATTTTCTTAGTTTAAAATATAGGCAATTAAATAATGATGAAGAAAATATAATCGGCAACCAAGCTTGGTTTTCAAACTTGTAATGGTTAAAATTGATTCTTCATTATTTTTTAATTACATTGTGATAACTGATAACTGTGAATATAGTATGAAATATTTTTATTAAGTTTTTTGTGTTTTTTTTTTCAGATATGGATATACAATATGTTGTTGATGAGAATGCTAGATTTGCTGAAAAAATTACACAGATTAGTAATTTCAGATATGTAGAAGTTGTTATTGGAAATTATAAATGAGCAACAGTTGAATCAATTTAGAAATAGTTGTTTTTCTTATTTGGAAGAATTGGACGGTAGGCAATTGCGATTTAGTGGTAAATGAGTCCATGAATTTCTTTTCAATGTAGTACATACAAATAAGGCAAATGAAGTTTGGTTCAAAGTAGATAATCAATTACTTAGATTAGGGCTTCAAGAATATTGTTTGATAACAGGATTTTTAAGTCATAATAATTCTGATACTATGTCTACATATAGTGCCTTGGGAAAACACAAACTTAGAAGGAGGTATTTTAATAATGCCTCACATATATCTTTGAATGGATTAGAGGATGCTTTTACGAATTGTCACCATCAAAATGATAAGTATAAGCTAGGATTAGCTTTACTTATTGAAAGATTTTTAAAGCCTATGGAGTGGAAAAAAATAAATGTACAAACATTATCATTGGTCGATAATTTAGAGGTTTGTTATGAGTATCCATGGGGAAGACATTCTTTTTTTATACTCCTTCGTTCTTTGCTAAAATCATGGGAGCGCCTCACAGCAAGAGCGGTGGATAGTGATATTATGCCGTATACCATTTATGGTTGTCTTTTTGTATTTCAGGTTAGTAATTGTATTTAATTTTTGTAGGATTGTATTAATTAATAAATATTAATTTTATTTATATTATTTACAGATATGGATATATGAGGCATGCCCACAAATAGGTGAAAAATTTGGTGTGAAATTACAAAATAGGTTTCCACGTATTTTGAATTGGGAAATACCTGAAAAAATAGAAAGAAGTGATGTTTCCAACTTTTTCAACTCTACTTAGGTTTGTTTTGTAAATATATAATGTCATTAATGTGTGTCATTAATGTGTGTATAAGTGTAGTTTTGTATAATATTGTAACAATTGTTGTAATTTCAACAATGTTTTTTTGTAGATTCATGTTGTACCAATACTTCTACCCACTGAAGAAGAATTAGAACAACCATATGTGTATACAATGGTTTTAGTAGAAGATGCAGTAGATAGCCGTTTTGATCTCATTGTACACCAATTTGAATATGGGGAACAACATTTTGATGAAGTTGGAGAAGAAATGGATGAGGAAAATATAGCACCTCCAGTAGTGCAACCAACTGAACCACCAACTGAACCAGTTGTACAGTTAGAGTTGGATGGAAATTTTGATCATAGTTGGTCCCCTTATATATGTAACGAGTTACCTACGGATAACTGGCCTCTAAGAAATGTTACTTATATGGACTACTACAGTGAACAAAACATCCATGATCCTCAAGGGCTTTCAAGTTCAGGTTATGAGTACTCTGATTATGTTACTAATGAAAACTTGAGTTCTTTGTTTGCTAAACAGAGAGCTTATTTTGATAATCAATTGGATGAACAAAGATCTTACATTGATAGTACAAGAGATGAGTTATTGCTGCGCTTTGATCAGTTACAACCAAACACTGATGTAAAAGAATTGCAGCAATACATAGATACAAAATTTGAATCATTTCAGGCTAAACAGAGTAGTTATTTTGGTGGTTTGTGTGATGATTTCCAAAGTTCTCTTGTACATATTCAGGGAATGTTTGACGCAATGAAGGTTGATAGACCTAACACTGGTGACAAGATGAAAGTTGATAAACCTGGTGGCGATGAAATAGAATGTGAGGCCAATACAGATGATGGAGGTGGGACATCGTCTGATGATGTTTACATTCCAATTTTGTATGACATTGACAAAAAAATAGAAAGTGATTTTTCTAGTTGGACCCGTCGTGCAAAAACTCGGTAAGTTATAATATTTATAATGTTTGATATAATTATTTAACTTATCAATTTTTCTATATTTATCTAATTGTTTGTAATGTTGTAGAGATGTTATACGATTGCATGGTGGTTATACCTTGTCTAAAGAAAAGCTTATGAATCTTGGTAATCCTGATTTTCCACTGCAGTGTGAGGTAAAGATTAATTATATTTTTTAATGTTATTATGTATAGGAAGGAAATGTACTTATTATATTTGTTGCATTGTGTGCCAAGGATATGGATAATGCAATGATGTTGATAAGAGCAAGAAGTAGAAATTTTCAGGATATATTTTCAGATAAGTATGCAGTTTTGGACTCTGCTTTTGGATTGCTTATGCTACATGTTAGAGTAAAAATCTTGGATCCCAGAGGCCATTTTGTACAACTTGCTGCTTTTGCTTCTTCTTCCCTTGATAACACTGTGATGGGATATGTAAATGGTTATATTCCTAAAAATTTTGGCAAAAAATGGAAGGATTGTAATTATTTACTGTGACCTCATTTGATTGACAACAAATATTGGGTCCTGTTCCATGTGGATTTCAGAAGTTGGAAGCTCACATTTATTGATAATTATCAGAAATCAGCCGATGATGCATCCATATATACCTCAGTTCTTCTATTTATTAAAGTTCTTCTAGATGTAATTCACAAATATGTATCTTGTGAAAGACCAGAACTTGGTAAAAAGAAAAATGAGCCTTTAGAATACTGGAGAAAACCAACGAATGATATACCTCAACTTGAAAAATATAGGTAATCAATTTAAATAATTTATTTGATTTTTAATGATATTTCTGTATACTCACTAATTTTTTAAAAATGTTATTTGCAGTGACAGCGGGATATTTGTAATCAAGTATGTAGAGTGTTTATTAGCTGTAATATCCTTGGATGCTGTAAGAGTGGACAAAATACCTACGTATAGGTAAAAACTCATGCTTGATTTTTTTCATAAGGAATTGTTTTTCATTCCATATGAACAAAATGCTGAACAAAGTTAAATCAGATTTGTAGATTTGTAATTAATGACATAAAGTTGTTATAAAACAATGTGGTTTGATTTGATAATAAGAATTTTGTTTAGTTATTTTGTAAGCTGAATTGTATTGGTTTGTTTAGCTTAGATTGATGTTGAATGTGATTGATTATGACTATCAACATTTCCCTACATCAAATATCTTCAAAGCAAAGCAGTGTATCTTCAATTTGTAAGGTTTGGATTACAAGAACATTTAAATTCCAATATGTGACAAGCAATCTAGTCTTTACAATATCAAGTTTCAATGGGATTAGATCACATTTGGTAAATATTTTGACAAAACAAGATGGACAAGTTTGAGAAAGTTGAAAAAATAGTTGCAGATTATAAATTATAAATTAAGAGAGTGCTAAAAGTACTTATTATTTAATTTTTAATCTTCAAAGTATATTTAAAATTGTTGAAGACCACAATATCAAGCTGTTTGGTAAAATATATTATGGAATAGTGGTAAAATAAATTAATTATTTTTGATTTCTTGTAATTTTCCTAGCATGTCTACAATTGTACAACAAAATATGTTTAAACATGTTTGGCTTGTCCATGTCCAGAGAGCTCCTATGTATCACCTTAATCCAAAAATGTAATCATACCACAAAAAATATGGCAAAACAACTGCCATATTTTTTAGAGTCCTTTTTTTTTTTTTTTTTTTTAGTCGTTTAAGAAATATAGGAAAAATAGTGCAATCACGCTAACCAAGACTGGTTGTCGAGTTTCTTGGTTGCCGAGCAATTTGGCTTCCAAAATTTCCAAAATTAATTTTTAATATATTTAAAATTGTTGAAGAGCACAATATCAAGACTGTTTGGTAAAATGTATTATGGAATGGTGGAAAAATAAAATAATTATTTTTGATTTCTTGTAGTCTTCCTAGCATGTCTACAATTGTACAAAAAAATATGTTTAAATCCTATATATAACCTTAATCCAAAAAATGTAAACATACCACAAAAAAAATTTGGCAAAGCAAATGCCATATTTTTTAGAGTCCTTTTTTTATTTTATTTTTTTAGAGTCGTTTAAGAAATAAATAGGGAAAATAATGCAATCACGCTAACCAAGACTGGTTGTCGTGTTTCTCGGCAACCATATAAATGGTTGCCGAGCAATTTGGCAACAATTAGGTCATGTATTGTCTTAAAGATAATTGCTGGGATTTGGAAATGCACACAGTTCCAAAATTTCCAAAATAATGTGGGCAAAATAGTTTATCATGTCCTTTAAAATTTACTCATAGGCCAAAATATTAAAATTAGAGGAGAAATTGGTACCTCCTATGAAAAAGCTAAAGTTCAAATTATAATAACATGTTCTGGATAAGTACTTTGAACAAGAGCTAAACAATTGCTAAAGATGTTTGCATTTATCAACAACAGATTCTGGACAAAATTGCTGAAGCTTAAATTCCCATAGGTCCTTTTTTCTGTAGAAGTCATAATTAGAAGAAAAAGGAAGGACGACATTTGTTGCAAAGGATTGGGAACCAAGTATAAACAAAAAGATAACAAATGTTATATAATATAATTATAAAACCACAAAAGGGGTCTGAGAAGAATGTCAACAAAATATATTCAAAATACATCTTAATTCAAAGCTGAACATTCTTTTTTTTTCATTTGAGCAGTTATGAAGGTTTTAAAATTCATTGTTTTTTTTTTGTCGCTGTCAATTCTAGACTTGTCAAAATTTTTCTTAGTAATATGTGTATCATCAGAATATGAATGGAACAAAGATTTTTTTGCTGTTGGTTCCAGGAGGCTAATAGGTTTGCCTATATCTTCAACCGGAGCTTTTCCTTTGTCTTTATCTCCTACTATTTGTGATGGATTCACAATAAAAAGTATTTCAAATTTGTACTGAGGGGACGACTGCTGTGGTATAGCCTTTACATAAAAGATCTCATCTCCATTTATTGATAAACGCATTGAATCAGCACTTTGTGTATATGTCTGTTAATATGAAATTTTATAAGTTGTCAAATAAATAAGTTAAGTGTACAACTTAAGTAAAAGAAAAATAAATATCAATGCTTGCTCCATCATATTTTCAGCACTTGATTGCAAGAAATATTCTGCTGGATTTCCAATAGCTGTAGCATTAATGTATCCAGTAGGATCCATCAAATGCATGTACACCTTAGCTCTATAAGTAAATGTGAAATAAATTTGTGTTATGAAATATAAATAAAATATATCTAAATAAAAGTTTAAAAATATTTAATTTGGTAACTAAATAGAGTGTGATTACCTTGGAATTGCTTTTGCGTCAACACATTTACAGAAAACACACTGGTATATATCACCATAATTTTCACTTGAAATTCTGTTGCAATTGTTGCAACTCATATACCAGTACGTTTGATTCAGAACTTTAACAGATGCTCTCCCTTTTATCCAGAAAAATTGTTTCTAGCAATATAACAATATATAAATTATTATATTGAGCATTAAACAATTCCATAAATTTAAACAATTAGTTAAAGTATCAAGAATTGCACCACAGTTTTGAGCCCTTGAATGCTCTTAATTTCTGTGAAGTCTTTCTCATCAGTTGGAACAGAGAGCTTGGAAGATAGCTTCGATGGTGTCAAATTTAATTAATATTTTTCACATACAATTTCATCAATCATTTCAGAATTTGTGTGTCCCCTAATTGTACAATAACAATAGATAAGTTTTAATTTCAATATAATAACTGAAAATGAACAAATAATTAATATACATTTACCAAGATTTAAACTTTTCCACAATTTCAAATTCTCTGTCTATGAAGAAAGAGCTGTCTGCTTTTGTTGATAGTGATAAACCTGAAGATCCAAATGCAATGGAAGATATTAATATATCTAATATTAATATATCTATTAGTCATACAAAGATAAAAATGATAAGTTTATTGAAGATAATACCATTGAATGAGGTTACTTTGAGATGCTTTCCAATCAGAACATGTTTTTTTTTAAGATTTTGAGATATGTATTTGCATTCGTTATCCACAAATGCCTCACACATGGTTAAAAGAATGATGTCAAACCTATTATTTATATATTTATGGTGTAATTAAAATAAATTCTACATGGTAGCAATAGTATATAAAAAAGTAAAATAAAAAAATGTGTATGCAGTGTAATAAATATAGATAGTCATACTTTTTGTTTATGAGTACCAAATCTTGTACTTGACATTCTTTCCCAAATTGCGTTTGAATAATCTTTCGAGGTTTGATATCAATTATCAATGCTGCAACGCCTATGTAAAAAAAGTATGTATATTAGCCTTAGCAGCTTTAGTGTAATATATTCAAAAGTGTACTATTTACTTACTTATATCTATGTTAGAATCCATATACTTTGGGAAATCTTCGAAATCAGTAAAGCTATAAGTAGAAATTAACAGATTGCTATTGTTTTCTTCGACTCAGCGTATTCTAGTTCTTCCTGAGATTGTCCATTGCACTTCTCCAGATGTTGCTTTGTACTCTGCACTTGTTACTTTAACTATTGCATTTGATATTAAATAAGTATTTTCTAATATCAATTCATCTTGAAAAGCTGTAATGTTTTGACCATACAAAGTTGCCTGAACTGTTGATCCCTGGTAAATAAAAGGAATTTCAGAAATTAAAAATTTTCATAAATTTGTAATATAACAAGTGAAGTATGTATCTATAAAATTTACCTCTGAGTCCATAAGAATCAAATTTTGATATTTTGTTGGACTTTTCTGAGCAATTCTGGGTGAAAATTTCTCAGCAACTACAACATTAACTGTCCATCCAGCAGTTCTTGGAGAAACTTCACGAATGAATTGAAACTCATTACTCATGTTGTGAATCATAGGATACTCGTGAAAATTTTGTTATATTTGTAGAGAAGATGAAGACAACTAGGATTAGGAGGACAAGTATTAAAATTTAGGTAAGTGAATGAGTGAATGAGATGAAATTTTCATTTATTGTAGGGATATAAATAGATATATGTGAACAGTAGACAAACGTGTAAGTACCATACTTATAAGCACCATACTTACTTCACAAAGTTTGTAGTATGACAATTTAGCAAGCTCGAGAAATCAAATACATGAAACTTGGTCCATATTCTTAAAAATCATAGTGTATTAGCAGACTATTATTATAGGAATCAAATAGGCTATGATTTAACCATACATCAAATAATGAAACTTGATTTATTTTCTTTAGATCCATACATAAAAATATTGTGTATTAGTAGAGACTACTCAATGTTGTTGTTGTATTGTACAAATCAAATACTTTAGTCACACAATTGAGTAAAACGTTGGAAAAAGTGTAGATTTTATTCAAAAAAATATTATAGAATAAAATTGATTAGTATATGTTAGTATACATTACAATAGCCCAAAGATTCAATAAAAAATATTAGAATCCAAATATTCATGAAAATATAGGAAAATAGAAAATTGATACGCGTAATGAGGCTGATATGGCCTTTGTTCATTGTTTATTTATTAGGATGCTATGGCTCTTCTGTTCATTGTTTAGCTGGGCACTGAGACATAAGAAATAGGTTAAATGTTGGTTCAAGTTGGTTGTCGAGTTGGCTCAACAACCTACACTGTTGTCGAGCTGAGGTTGTTGTAGCTTGGTTGTGTGGCTAATTTTCAATTGCTCTATAGGAATAGGGTTCTTGGGTTTAAGCCTTTCCAGCCTTTTATTCTTTTGTTTTACTTAGGTTTAACTGTATTATTAGTCTAATTAAATTAAATTATAATTTTATAAAATAGATATTTGTGAATTTTATAAAATACAATTAAAAAAATCTAAATGAAAAAAAAAATTCAAATAAAAATTGGTGGATGCCGAGAAACTCGGCAACCAAGAATGGTTGCCGAGTAGCCCAGCAACCAAACAGCCAAGTTAAACGGTGGTTTGGCTGCGAGATGGCTAATTCGAGGCTGTTGAGTTAGCTTGGTTATTAGCCACATGGCTAATAACTGCTGAAGTTGAATTGCATTGATTATTGTAGGTTCTTGGGGTCAAGCTTTTACAATCAATGGAGTCGTGTTTCTTGTAAACGAGAGATTAGGTTAAATTATAATTTTATTTCAGAAAAAAATAAATTATATTATTATAGAACACTTTGTATCAATTTTTAATTTTCATTAATAAAAAAAGATAGATTTGTAAATTTTAGAAAATAAAATAAACAGAATACAATTTAGCAATCATGGCAGCTAGAAAAATCAAATAGAGTTAATGTGAACTCACATCAAAATTAGTAATTACGCAAACTACTGTTGGACACATCAAATAAGCTATGATTCATTTTCTTAAGAACCGCTGACAATTAGGACAGTTGCAGTAATCAAATACTTTTAGGGTAGCTGCAGTAACTGAGTAACGTAAACTTGATTTATTTTTTTTAAATCCATACATAAAAAGTAATGTGTATTAGTAGAGACTAATCATGGCTGCTGTTGGTGTGTTGTAGAAATCAAATACTATGACTTATCTGACATTTTAAAAGTATGGCTTGATGATATCAAATATCAATAAAAAGTTGAAAAAAATGTAGATTTTATTCAAAAAAATATTATAGAAAAAGAAGTTCAATGATGTTATTGACACAATGATAATAATTATACATTTCAATAGAAAATAGATTCAATAAAAAATATTGACATCAAAATATTCATGAAAATATACAAAAATAGAAAATTGAGGGGCTCTTCTATTCTGTTCATTGTTTAAATTAGGCTGCTATGGCTCTTCTATTCTATTCATTTTGTTTAAATGCCTTGTCAAGTAGTTAGGTTGCCTTAGCTTGGTTGTGTGGCTAATTTTGAATTGCAAATTGGTTCTTGGTTTAAGCTTTCCCAACCATTCTCATCTCGTTTAGGTTTAATTGTATTATTAGTCTAATTAAATTAAATTATAATCTGTATCAATTTTCATGAATAAAAAAATATATATTTGTGAATCTTATAAAATACAACTAAAAAAACCATCTTCGGCAACCAAATTACATGGTTGTCGAGCTGAGCTAGATTGTTTATTAGCAACGTGGCTAATAATTTACTACTGTTGGACAGGATATGATATGATTCATTTTCTTAAGAACCTGACAATTTAGGCAGCTGCAATAATCAAATACTTTTAGGACAGACAATTTAGGTAATCAAATACTTTTAGAGCAACTGCAGTAATAAAATTCTGAGTAACGTGAAATTTGATTTAAAAAGTAATGTGTATTAGTAGAGACTACTCATACCTGTTGTTGTGTTGTAGAAATCAAATACTGCAAAGAGCACGCAATTTAGAAGTATGGCTTCATGATATCAAATACCTAATTCAATGGTTCAGCTCTGGTTCAAATGGTATCTGGGGTATATCTCTTATCTGTTGAGTAAAAAGTTAGAAAAAGTGTAGATTTTATTAAAAAAATATTATAGAAAAGAAGTTTATGATATTATTGACACAATAATAATAATTATACATTACAATCTAACTTGTCTTAGCTAATTTTCAATTGCCCAAGAATTGGGTTCTTGGATTTAAGCTTTCCAGTCATTCTCATACATTATGTTTAGTCTAGGTTTAATTGTATTAGTATCAATTTTTATTAGTAAAAAAATAAATATCTGTGAATTTTAGAAAATACAAACAAAAAATAAATAAATAAAAAATTGATTGGACCTCGGCAACCACAGGTTTGGTTGTCGAGTAACTCGGCAAGCATGACTGGTTGCCGAGTTACTCTGCAACCACAACTGGTTGCTTACTCAGCAACCAGTTGTAAAAACAAATAGAATTAGCCATAAAAGCCAGCTAATGGGGGTATTCGTGAGAACATAGTACCAGTCCTCCACATGTGGACTTGGAGGTTTTAAGAGATAATTGTTACTCGGTATGTTGGGATGTGCTAATGCACACAAATTGTTGGAATAACAAGTAATAAAACTATTTCCAAAATAATGTGGACACAATATTTTATAGGCCAAAATATTAAAATTAGAGTAGAAATTGATAGGTCCAATGAAAAGCTATATTTCCATGTATAATCAATCTTAGTAATCCCAATATTGCACAAATATTGGACAAACTCTAACATAATGGTACATATAATATCAGTTGTATAAAAGATATACTGGAAGATATAAATGAACACAGTGTGTCGTTAATTTATTGTCAAAGCAAGATGAAGAATCACAGGACTTGTGGGATCCTCAATGTCCAGATGATTTCAGTATTGCTTCTTGGATGATGGACTTTGTTCTTGCCATCAAAAATCTGGATGGATGAAGATATATGAGATTATTTTATTAAACAAAATCAATCATTTCAATCTAATACCTATTGGTTTCAATTAGGGCAGTTTATACCTTTACGAATATGACCACTATGGATTCTAATGAGGGATTTCACAGCTGATCCAACAATTCATCTTCATGCATTTTGGACCGTGGAGATTGCACTTAGTGCTAGGCTTCAGCCTGGAAAATGAACTAATCATTCCAAAGCCTGACGTGTATATATTTTGGGATTGTAGATCCGAGGAAAAATGTATCCACATTCAAAATTGAGCCAATGATTGTTTTTATCAGCTCATTTTTATCTATTATGAATTCAAAGAAGAACATTGTTTGAGGAAAAAGGCATAAAGCATACATGCTTATCATAATCCATATTATATATTATTCATATTTGAAAAGAACAAATATGGAAACTGGAATACTATAAATATAAATATGCAATATAGTTCATAGACTCTAAATTGAATGCATTGTTGATTTTTTTTACATTATCTATATCTATACCAAGCTATTACCATATCATCACCAGGATCTAAAGAATGTGATGAAACAAACAAATTAAATCCTCATGATTTAAATGGAATGCTTCATATTACTAAATTTTGAGAATTAAATTAGAAAATAAAATACTTACACAAGTTCCAGGCAAGAATAGCAAGGATTGGAACATATAATTGGGATTTGAAAAATACTAAACAATAACAATGATAAGTACACTACAAATGCACCAAAGCTAAAATTTCTTTGTAGACAATATTTTTTGTACATCTTAAATGCAAATGTGAATTTTGAATTGGTTTTATCAATACTTTAATAGAACTAATTGTTTTTGCTCTAGATAATGCTACATATAATTGTCCATGTGAAAATACAGATTCTGTAAGATATAAACTAACAAAATCTAGAGTTTGTCTTTGAACTTTATTTATTGTCATTGCAAAACATGGACGATTATGAAATTGTGTTCTTTTAAAAGGAAATGAATTTTTATCACTTTGAAGATGTATAAATGGAATTCTTGGTAAGAAAACATGTTTTCCTTTATATTCTCCAATACAAATTTCAGCATGAATAACATTACGTTCAAATGATCGACAGATTAATCTCGTACCATTACAGGACAATTTATTTTTAATACAAGTTCATGTGGTGGAATATCATTTGGAGTTAAAGTATTTAAAAATCTTCATGGATAGTTTGATCTATTTTTTCTAATGTTTCATCATAACTATAATATGTACATGTTTCCCCTGGTATTTCTTTAAGTAAAATATTGTTTATTAAATCAACACATTCATTTTTAGGAGTTTAAATGACACTATTAATCATTGTATCTAAATTTGTAACATAATCTTTTAAATTTAGAAATACAATGTTAATTAAATTTTTTTAAAACTTGTATTCTTCTTCAAATGGTATAGTTATTTCATTAAGAAGCTTAATCATGCCATATGTATGTTCAATCTCAATTCCATCACCAATATCAAGTAGCATTTGAGAGAATAATGGATCTAATTGTGCTCTCATATTTTGGACTAATTGAAATTTTCTAAAATGTGGCCATAAGCTAGAATGAACTAAACTTGCTAACATTATCTTCTCTTTGTTTCCTTTTTGAATAACTGGTAATACTTGTCTAAAATCTCCACCTAGAACAACAACTCTCCCACCAAATGGTAAATCACTTTCATTAATATCTTTTAACATTTTGTCCACAGCTTCAACGGCATAGTGATGCACTATTGGTGCCTCATCCCAAATAATTAAATTTGTCATTCGAAACAAATCTGCTAATACAGATTGTTTACTAACCGAACAACTAATATCACTATTTATTTCTAAAGGAATTTTAAATCTTGAATGTACAGTTCGTGCTCCAGGTAACAAAGAAGCTACGACTCCCGAAGAAGTAATAGCCAATGCTATAAGATTTTTGGATCTAACTGATGTAAGTAAGGCCTTATATAAAAATGTTTTACATGTACCACCTGGTCCATCTATAAAAAACATTCCAGGCTTCCTGTTTAATACATGTTCCAAAATGTCATCATAAGCTATTTTTTGTTCTTTATTTAACATATTTGTATACAACATATCAAAAGCTCCACTTACATTATTTGTCATTTCTTCAGTAATGATATTAGCCAATATTTCTTCTTCTTCCATAGTTATTTGAAATGGTACAAGGAAATATTCATTTATATTTGTACCACTTTCTTCTAATATATGATTAATATAATGTAGAGCTTTAATTTCAGCATATATAATAGATAAACCTTCATTGACATAATCCTCGTACATAAATCTACAAAATTTAATCCACAATGATTTTGGATCATCATGTCTACACAAAGTTAATATTGTAGCAAATAAACGTCGTAAAAAAGAAGGTATTTGATAAGCAATAGCTTCTTCTAAACACATCTCACAATAATTGTCACTATTTAGTAAGCCATGTGCAACAGCTGCTTCACAAAAGGATTGCATAGAAACACCATTTACTATTTTTAAACTTTCATAGCATGTTGGTCCCCTAATATGATTGAGCAAAATTCGTAAATAATATCTTTCGCCTTCAACTATATTAGCTGAAACTAATCTTCCAATTACATTTCTACGTTTTCTTTTTGTCCATACCTTACTTTGTGTATCCCATACAAAATATTGAGGAAATTCTCTATACAACAATGTTTATGCTAACTCATTGCATGTATTCATTTTGAAAAATTCAGTTAGCATTGTTATTCTTCTACAATTTGTATCAATAATAATTGACAAATTTCAGAATGTTTTTACATCACTAAATGGTTATTTTCAAGATGTAATTGTAACGATATAACTGATAGAGAAATTTCTGATAAAATAAATCCATATATTCTCCACATTACTTCAGGTGGAGAAATCCACCTAGCAGATTGATATCTTTCAATTTCATCAACATCATTTGCATTATTATTTACACAAAAACTTATCTTATCATGTCCTTTGTATACATATTTATATAAATATTTTACTGCTTTTACAGTTGAACATATTTCTACATTGATATGACAATCATATTTCGCACATAAATATGGATTATAAGGAACAACCCATCTATTATTTAATAAACTACCTCTAACAGTAACTGTTTCATAAGTATTGAAACGTCTATAGTTTAGGTAACAATTTTCTCCAACAACAGTTTTTATAACAAATTCTTTTGGATATTTATTTTTACACTTTCAATTTTTATTCATACAAATATTATTCGGATTTAGTATACCGCAAGGACCATGCATCATATGTTTAACTACAACAAAATGTAAATGAGAGTTTTTATTTTTATTAGGTATTTCACAGGAAACAATTTCATCAATTAAATCAACGTTATTAATTTTAAAACTTGGTTTCAGAATTAATAAAAAATTTGCATGTGGAAGGCCTCTTTTTTGGAATTCTATTACATAAATATAAGCAGCAACTTCACCAATATGTCTTTCTAATAGATCAATTTTTAATTCTTCTAAGTTAGCTCTAAATATACGAGCAATTAAATCAGGTTTATTTTGACTAATATCATTATATTTTAACTCATTTTTTATTTCATCCAAATTAGGACTACAAGTTATTGTTAAAAATATATCTGGTTTACCAAATCTTTGAACCAAAGCCATTGCATCTATATATCTTTTTTCATATCTCTGGGGCCACTAACAAAAGAAAAAGGTAAAATAATTTTTCGACCAATTTTATAACCTCTATTTTCACTATTTTCTACACTATCTACAATTCCTTGATACAGTTCAGCACGTATTTGATTTTGATTTTTCCTAAAATAATCTAATCTACTTGTTTCAATTTTAACATACATATCAACCACATATTGTTGAAAAAGTCTTCCAGCATGAAGTAAAACACATTTATTAGTAGCTCTTACCTGTAACTTGTAACAATAATATTTCCGACAAGATACTTACAATCTCTTTTTGGTCTTTTTCATAACTACAAAGAAATAAATAAAGTGAATAAAATTTCAATAAAGGATAATAATAAAATAGTGGATTATGCTTAGAATAATAACCAGTATTCTCGTTTCACTACAAGAAATTTTACTTTTAACAACGAAAATTTTGGTCTTGTAAAATTTCTCGACGACCATTTTTCGACGAAGCTACCTAAAAATGACTTTCTACGACAAAAACTTGCATCGTTAAAAGTGATATTTCTTGTAGTGTTTTCAATTAATTTATTTGCAGAATTTATAACATTTATATCTAACAAATTATTCACAACATTATATGTATCAACAGTGTTTGGACTGCACTTTTGGATACCTTCATGCCATCCAGATTCACCATAAGGAAATAATAATGGATATTGAAGTGGATCATAACAACCAAAATAGTAATATATTTTATGTAAAGTATCAGAATGACAATGTATTGATATATCTCTTGATCTAGTGGTAGTAGATGGATCTTCATCAACCCATATAGCAGCAACTTGTGATGCCAAATGTGTATTGTACACTCTTTGATCAAGCCCAGCATCACATCTAATTTGTATTTTACATAATTCCAAAGAATTGACACTACTTAATAAGCGAAATTTTTTTGAATATGGATTAATCTTTAATATATTTATTAATCTATTCAACATATATTCACAAAATTTAGCTGATTTTTGTAATCTATGTTGTATTTCATTTTCAGTATCATAAAAGTATAATTGTAAAAATGAAGGATTGTCTTCAACGGGTATAATTGGATTTATATATTGATAAACTTGTCCTTAAACTTTAAATGTAGATATACCTTTGTATGATTTCCCCAAATTTCGATTATATTTTACCCCAAACGATGTAAATGCAAAGTGATTATTATAATTGCATGCATTAGTTTTAAAATGTAATGATTCATTGGAATTGGTAGTATATAGCTGATATAATTCATCAGGAACAGAATTTATTTTTAATTTCACTTTACAATCACAACAACAAAAACCTTTACTTTCTTTCTCAAATTTTGTAGTTTGACAATGCCTACAAATTGTTGGTACTGTTAATATATGAGTTTTTGTGGGAATATTTTTTATATAAAAATCTTACCATATTGATTAATATTAGAATTCTTATTAATATATTATCATCAACTATATCAACTACATCACCTTCATGAACAGCTATGTCACCTTCATGAACAACTATATCACCTTCATCAACCATTATTTGATTATCAACTACAAAAATGAAAATCCAATCTATTATATTATAATGTATATAGAAAAAAAATTGATGATATAATATATATAAATTTAATGAGTACTTGCATGTTATGCTTGAACTACCCTACTGCAATCTAGTTACTTTCTTCTTTGGTTGAATTTGTCTACGCTTGGCATACAATTCTCTCATACGTTTATTGCACAAATCTTTTTTCTTGTGTGTCCATCTATCTACAACATCTACATAAAATAACACAAACGAAAAATACTCATACAAACTAAAAATAAATAACAAAATAAAAAATAAAAAAAAAAGAAAAAACAAAAGTTATCCATGCCCCAAAATCATGCAGATTTGAATAAACCACTACTAAGCTTAGAATTAAGTGTTTATATGAATTTCCTCTCCAATTTAAACAAAACTCTAGTCTACATGCAAAATGTGAGTTGGTATTGAATATAACTTTGCAAAATGTAACTTGGTATTGAATATAACTTGATCATTTAGTGAGCCTCTCCTAAAAAATGGTTGCCAAGAAACTCTAGTGTGCAAATGTTGCTCGACCACCAACACTAAAGGCTAACACCAAATTGGCTGAGTTGGCTCGAGTTTGGTTGCTCAGTTTCCATGGATATCCAAACCCGACTTCAAGTAATTGAGCAAGAGCTCCAAACCATCGAAAACATGAAGCGCAGGTGGGCTCGACAATCGCAGCAGTCGAGGAACTCGGCAACAAGTGGTTGCTGGCAACAACCAAGCTGGTTGTCGAGATACTCGGCAACCAGAGTGGTTGCCGAGCAGCTCGGCAACCCTGCTCGACAACCACTCGTGGTTGCCGAGTATCAGCTCGGCAACCAGAGTGGTTGCCCAGAACACTTGGCAACAACGCACGGGCTGCCGAGCAACTCGGTTGGTTGTTGAGTTAAGTGAGTGAGCTTGGTTAATAGCTTTGCAACAAAGCTCTACAATCAAGCAATCCCATACAAATAAACCACAGAATGTATGGGAGAAATGTCAAAGTACACATAATATTTGATTTGAAATTTTTCAAAACTATGAACCAACTAACAGATTTTTTTGTTAAAAAAGAATGAAGTTCTGCTTCAAAATGCTTTCAAAATGCTGTCATTGTTATACAAATAATATACTCTGGATGTAAAAACGACTAATAACATGGGAAAAAAATGTTGTTAAACAAGAATGAAATTTTGCTTCAAAATTTTGTTATTGTCATATAAATTCTAAGCTCCAGAAACAACAAAGGTAGAGAGAGGACTGAAGTAGGTAATAAAACAAATGATAATTGTAAAACAACAGCGCGTTGGACCAAAAAATGGACAGTAAAGCTTCAAAATTTTGTTATTGTCATACAAATAATATACACTTACAATCTCTGAAAGTCTACAATCTGAAAGTCTGAATTCTAAGCTCCAATGTAAATTATGAAAACACTAAGAAGACAAGATGGCTAAATTTCAAGTTTCAAATGGAAACAGTGGCTGAATTCTAAGCTCCAATGGAAAAGTATGGAAACACTAAGAAGACGAAGATGGCTAAATTTCAATTTCAAATGGAAACAGTGGCTACAATCTGAAAGTCTGAATTCTAAGCTCCAATGTAAATTATGGAAACACGTAGAAGACAAGATGGCTAAATTTCAAGTCTCAAATAGAAACAGTGGCTGAATTCTAAGCTCCAATGAAAAAGTATGGAAACAGTAAGAAGACGAAGATGTTTGCAAATTTCAAGTATGGCTAAATTTCAAGTTTCAAATGAAAACAGTGGCTTCAGAAAAGGTAGAGAAAAGGTAGAGAGAGGATTGAAGAAGGTAATAAAACAAATGATAGTTGCAAAACGACGGCGTGTTGGACGAAAAAATGAACAGTAAACAATTTAAGACTCTTATATTATTGTAAGGGTGTGTGTGTGTGTGTGTGTGTGTGGCTTAATCTTGTTTCAATGGTTTAAGTTATTAGGCATTTGAATAGTTTTTATTTGGAGAAAAATAAAAACAATATTTGATTAGGTATCCAAAATAATCTACATATATGCAAAAAAAAAAAAAAAAATGACGATTTTTCAAAAAATATGACTAAAGTCGGAAGGAAGACGAACAAGATGACTGAAGGAAAAAAAAGAAAATTGACGAAACGTTGGAAAAAAATTTGGGGCCGAAAAAGATTTACAATTAGGAAAAAAAATGAAACGGAAATAAAGAAATAGGGCAAACAAGAAAAAGTTAAAACAATATAAAATGAATAATAGTTTGGCATGCATTCTCACGAACAGTGCCTAAGTTGAATTCCCTCTTTTAATATATAGGGATATGAGGAGTTATAAACATATCTTCGCTTTTAGATTTGCCTATTATCTACATTGATTCATATATTAATCCTTTTCTTTTTCCATTTTCAAAGAGTTCTAGTAATTAATTGTCCAGATTTTGATAGCTCGAGACAAAAAAGTCTCAAAAGAAAAAAAAGAAAAAGAAAAAAAGACTTGTATCTTAATTTCGATACAAACTCGACCACTACGTGATGTCATGTGACTTACATGGTGTTTATAGTTTGACGGCCTATTGATATGTCTTCAATAATGACACCAGTCTCCCGCGTCAATATAAATGTGAAGAGAAAACAATTTTGTTGAGTTTGAAGAACAAGAAATAGGTTTTTGTCCACATCTAGAAAAGAGATAGGTTCTTGTCCATATATGTTCAAAGCTTCACCTAGCCAGTGTCTAGCTATCGTGCCATTTGTATCTGGGACGACACCTCTTTCAACTCACGATCTAGTGGTCGCTCAACCCGTTGGGTCTGAAATTCTAACACAAGCATCCTGTTGTTGTATCACTCGCATCACTTCTTTTATATCTCTACGCGACAGCCCCACCATCGCACATATTCACATGCAACCATGCAGTGCACCAATGGCTATTGAGTCAATGAATAGTCATATGCTAGGTAAATATATCCAATTGTTGGCTAAATATATCAAATTGTTGGCAAAACTATGCCGTGTTTATTCAACGTTGAATCTCTTCTATCAAAGCCTCCCAAACCACAAATCGCATGCTTAATAACATGTCTAGGATAGTAGAGTGTGCTCTAATACAGTGTAAAACGATCAGAGGAGTTAGAATTTTTTAGAGAAGAGACTATTAATTAAAAAAAAAATTGTACTTTAAAATTAGACTACTATTAAAAAAAAACAACACTTTAAAAATTAATTTTTTTTAAAAACAGGACCAAACTATTGTCCAATCCCATCTCCGCTCCTGACAATGATGTTATCACAGCATAAAGTGGAAGGGGACCGATCTGCTGCCCACGAGTGGGCAGCTTATTCGGCCCACGTGCTGACGTGTCAGCACGTGGGCCGAATAAGTCAGATCATGACCGTAAAGTGGAAACATAAAAGGGTAAGAGGGTGCATCTAGACAAAAAGATTTGGCCCTTTTTGTATGATTGATGTTGTACATCATCTAATAGTACATGACAATCTGAAGTGAAGATGGAAATGTGCCAATTGTGAAATATGAAAATATACTAAGCACTATACATAATAAGATCAAATAACCATCACATTTACATTAGATGTGAATTATTACATATTATTGATATTGAAGACTCAATTTTTATACTTTATATATATATATATATATATATATATATATATATATATATATATATATATATTTTTTAATTAAACTCGAACTACTATTCTTGAATCCGACGAAGAAATAGAATAAAAGTCTAACCACTGCCATAATAAAAAAATGAGTTCAAATCACGTCGTTATTCATTTATGTAAATATTATGTAGGTATCAAATAAATATGAATAATTCACTCAATTCTTTCAATTACTATGTAACTCTTTCAATTACTATGTGAAAGAGCGTATCGAGAACCACATTTAAATAAATTAATAAATTAATCTTTTAAATTAGATAGCTATATATATAAGACTTGGTGAAAGATTACAAAGTAAATCATTTGTCAATATTGGTAGGTTAATTTGTGGTAGATCAAACTATATCGAATTGACTATCACATGAACTTTGTTCACAAGACAACTATGACTCAACCAAAAAATCTGATTCATCAATTTTGTGAGGCATCATAATATATTACATGATTTGATAACACCATAAAACAAAAATTAAATTTGTTCATACACATGTTTCACGCACAATCACAACAAATAAGTATTAAGAATTAAGATAAATAACTTTTTTTAATTAAATTAAAATAAGTGAGTTACTTTGACAATTAATTTTTTCTTTCAAAATAATTAAGTTTTTATTGAAAAAAAGTCATTTATCCAAACATGCTTAGAAACGCAAAAATAAAAAGAAAAAACACTTTTACAACATTTTATTTTATCGGGAAAAACTGTTTCAATTAAATAAGAAGAAAAACTATTAAAAATCAAATATTTTGTTCTAAAAATTCATAGTGCGTTTCTTTATTATATTATATTAATTCAAAAAAAGAAAAAGAAAAAAAGTAACACTATTTGTTACTAGTCACATGCTGCAGATCCTGTTGAATGTTTATGATGCCGACGTATCACGTACGCGTCAAAACCTTAGAGAGATAACAAACAAAAATATCTTTCTGCTTGGTTTATATTATTTATCATTTTGTTTTTTTTTTTTTTTTAATGTATTATAAAAGATTTCATCACTGAAAAATAAAATTATAGTTAAATTGAAAAATTATCTATTTAAAGCACGTAATAAGAAATTTTATTGAGTTCATTCGTGCGTTTATTTGAGAAGTCACGAAGGAAGTCCCCGAGTCTATGCATCATGCTTCGACGGTTTAGTGATGAACAGAAGATTATTAAAAAAAAAAAAAAAAAAAGTGTCAGTAACATATTTGCCAGAAAAATAAATAAATAAATAAAATAAAGTTACTCAATATTGTGGTCCTCAAAAGCTTATGAGCACTAATTCTCAAGAAAGACAAATGCTTCAATGGGCTTCCAAAATGGGGAAAGAAGGTTGTCATAATGAACTGAGAAAAAGAAACTTTTCTGCAAAAGGCACATCTCATGTGCAAAAATTAGCAAAACGTCAAAAAGTGGGGCACTCCATACCCCACATATCAAAGGGCAGTACAATTTGGTGGAACATGTGGAATCCCCACAAATTTTCTTATAGCAGCCCCAGCCCGGGCCCGGGTTTATCCTTCGCCCACGCCATTCTTAATTTTTCATTGGGGCGGTCAACACATTAGTGGTGTCAAATTAGATTGAGTCGTCCATTCTTAATTCAGCACTAGAACGGCCAACAGATTAGTGGTGTCAAATTGAACGGAGCTGCATCTTAGCAGACTGGCCTGCCACAAGATATGGACAGTTCCGGGCCAGGATTTTGGCCTGTTGACCCGGACATGTTTTGCCATAAAATTACTTCATTTATCTAAACATGTTTCGCTATATTATATTACTTAAAAACAACTTCACTTCATTTAAATATATGCTCTAAATGAATCATCTTAGTCAAAGTTCTCTTCAGTGGCCTCATTCGACAATATATTGAACTGCCTAATTATTAAGGACTGACCAGAAGCTAAGTAATCATATTAGTTTTCATCAAATGAGTCCATAATACAAACAACAACCATCATGTTTTAATCCAGTAACGAAGAACAAAAATGGCTTACTGTACAACATACTTGGCAATGAAAGTTGCAGCTGATCAAAGTTCACTAGAGTAAAGGCACTCGTCCACAAGTTGGCGAAGATTAGGGTTTTCCAAGGCTGCAGCAACTCTTTCTTTGTCATTTAACTGCTTATTAACTGCAGCAAAGAAAAGGAAATCTTTAGAATTAGCTTGGAGTGGAGTAGGCAGCAGAATAAATGAGGCTCCAAAATGGAACACAAACTCGTTATGCAGCTAAGACAGAAACCGTGTTAAGAAAGCCAAGCACACAAAAACGCACACTTGCAAACTTGTGAGTTGAAAATAAATTTGAACATAAAAGAAAGAAACAAAGAAAAATAAAGTCAAAGATCTTCGCGAGACCATCCACCTGAATTTGCTACAGCTCTATATTCCCCACAACTGCAGAGTAAAGTAAATTGGACGTCAACAGAGCCAAACAGAACCAACAGGACACCAATATCAGACGGATCCTCCCTGTGACACAACTAAACAATACTACAAGCATTCAACCCCAGTGAAACCAACCTTAACTACCCTTCATCAACCCAATGAAAGAGCAAGAGAAGTACAGCAACCACCACAAATATTAGATTCAGATCCACGACAAATATGAAAGAGCTAGAGAAGTACAGCAACCACCACAAATATTAAATTCAGATCCACTTATGCCAACATCCACAACGCATACCGAGAGTCACTTGCACAACCCCATAACCATTATCAGTAATAAAGTTGACGTCCCATACACGTCCAATGTTCTCTCCTATTTTAATCTCCAACAGCGTTCATCAAATTGAAAGTCCTTATCCTAGTGTTTGCCCATGAATACCATCATTGACTCCAATCAAAGTTCCTGAAACATCAGAAGTTCTCTCCTACTTGCACCTCCGAAACACTAAGCTCAAAAGTAAACTAATTACATACCGATGAGACCCTTCAAACCTCTGTTCACCTATCAAAACATTGTCTCACACTCGTACTAGTGCTGCCAGCACCTGAACAACACCATCATCAAGCACCTATTGGAGCCTTTCTTCAAGAGTAGTTAAGCGCACATGACAGCTCAACAGGCATGATGTGGGCAAGGTTCAAGTAGAGGATAGTTCCCCGGTAATTAAACAGTAAGTGGCAACAAACTCAACCCCCAGAGAGAGATGCACCCATGTGCAGTAATGCACACATGCCCATGTACACAAGTGCTCATACAAGTAACAAAACTCAGATTTGCATGTGTCTGTATGTACATACACATAAAAATGTACGTATATCAAAAGGCTTCTCTTACATTATAGAATTTGTTAATCATTGACCACAAGTTTAAGTAATGGCTTATACAATTTAACCTAGTGAGTCGATATAAGTTGCTTAGATGCCTGGAAAGTCCTGGCAAAGTTCTCACTACATTTTAGACTGAATCCTGTTGGAGTTGGGTTAAGCATAAAAATCAAGCAGGGTTACGAGAATCCTTTTTAAGTGTGCCATAATATATGTTTTATGAGTCTCTACATTACTGTGTTTATTCGGTTAATTATCTTCTCTCTCTCTCTTTTTTTGGGGTGGGGGGGGGGGGGGGGGGGGGGGGGGGGGGGGGGGCGCAGCAAGAGGAATTATCACATAAAAATTTAGTCCCCAGGCACACCAATAGGTTCACATTCATCTTATCCTCGTAAAAATCATAAATGACTTGCATTGGGTCGGATAGGTTCATCCTAAATATTATGCTTTTGGCTTCTTGCTACTTCTGTATTGATCAATAAACCTATCAATCATCAAAACTAAAAGTAGGAGCATATCACTAGTGATGTAGATGAAAAAATATTCTAGGATTTTCACCTGATTCTTCATCTGCATGAGATCCAGGAGCCACTTTTATATCTACCTGAACATCATATGTGAACATGTTAATTTAGATAGATGCAAATCCAAATTAGGAGAACTCCAAGTATTTATTGAACTAAGCAGGCAAATGCAAAATTATATGTTCCTACATGTTTAAAGCATTTAATCAATATGCTCACTCACACTTCACCCATGTATCAAAATCATTTTGCCTTGAGATAAGGGTTCAAGTTTTCTTTGATACAGTTATGTTTAGGGGATAATAAGAGAAAGGTGAACAGAAAAAGAAAAGAGCCGAAAAGAAAGGTGATCGTCTTCCAGCTTTGCAAGCTAAAAAGGTTGGACTAGTTGTACTTTCATTCTTTTATATTGTTTATAGGAGAAATTTTAAATTCGATTTCAAGCATACTCGTTTACAGTTAACAGACAAAAGAAGTAAGAATGGTAGATAGAAGATTCTTTTCCTTTGATTAATTATCTTTAGTGCTTATCATCATCTCTCTTCAAATCTTCTCAAATTTGAATCCATTCAAAGTCATAATTTGTAAGGGTTATGAGAGTCAGAGTATTATTCATAAACTTATTGTTTTCTTGTTTTTTGTTTGCTATGGGTGAATGCGACGATGTTGGTGGTGATATTTAAAGTTCAACTCTTTTTCTTCCTACCTTGAAATTGTACTTCCAATATTTCTATAAACCTGCAAATGGCTTATATATCTTCTGTTACAATGGAGCTTCCTCTCTCTGTTACGATCATAATTTTTAATTTTAATTAGTATTGTATTTAGATTTTTGTAATTTATCTTCGTTGAAATTTGAACAAGTCAATAGTGGTTAGTAGCATGTTTGGGTGTGCTTCTTTCTAAAAAAGAAGCTACATCCTGTGGCTTAAAAGTTAAAAAGAAGCCCTAAAAAACGCACACCTAAACATGCTCTAGATTAGTTTTGCCCATTATACAAATATTTTGTGGAAAATGGATGTATGTGCTCTACTTTTTAGATAGTGGTACATGTAATTTCTATTTAAAGATGCAAAGTAATGAAAGGAATGTCCATTGTTTCACAATGGAAAATAAGATGTTGTGTTGATCTTTTGGGAGGTTTAGCTTCCCTTGAATGAGCCTAATATATTTCTTCTTTCTTCCTTCTCGCTGTTTAAGTTCCAAATAAAAATGTATTTGTAACATTTGGTATCGGCCAAGTATAGAGAATTACACGTCTCCTTGCCAGATCACTGCCTCGCAAATTTGAGCCACATAATCGTGCAACTTGTAGACTAGATTAAGATGTGTTATTATGTTTGTGCGTACTAGTAGTCGTGTGAGGCAACCAATGAAGAAAGGACAACCATTGGGCCAGTGTCGACGATGCTGACTAATGTGGACGTAGGTTTGGAAGCATGATAGAATGTTACAATCATAATTTTTAATTTAATTAGTAGTTTATTTAAATTTTTGTAATTTATCTTTGTTGAATAAGTCAATAGTGGTTACGTTAGTTTTGCCTACTATATGAGTATTTTGTGAAAAATAGGTGTATGTAATCTACTTATTAGATATTTATTAATATACTTTTATGTTTAAAGAAGCAAAAGAAATGAAAAGGATGTTCATTGTTTCAAAATGAAAATACAAATCTTTTGTTGATGTTTTGAGAGCTCATTCGAGAGAATCTAAACCTCCCAAAAAATCAACGAAAGATGTGTTTTTTCATTGCGCACAAATTTCATTATTTTTGCTCCCTTAAATAGAGAAAATGCATCAACCACTATTCCCAAAACAAAAAGCAACGTGCACCCATTTTGTAGAGAATACTCATAAGGTGGGCAAAATTAGCCTAATCATTGTGTGTCAGCTAAGATAAACTACAAAAGACTACCTAAAAAAAAAATGATCGTAAAATTCCACCACACTTTCGAACTAACATCCACGTCGGTCAAAATTGTCAATACTAACTTGGTTGTAGCCCTTACCTCCTTGGCAGCTTCACTCTACTATTTGCATTGATGTGATAGTATTATATGCAAATATAATAAAACACATCTTATTGTAGTCTACAAGTTGAACCATTTTAGCTTCAATGGATGATACGGTGGTTTAGCATAATGTTTTGTTTTGGATATTAGCAATGGATTTCATAGCCTCTCCATGCTTAACTCCAATACCAAGTGTTACGAGCTCTTTTTATTGGTAGCTTAAAGAACTAGAACAAAGAAAAGAAACATAATAGGCTCATTCGAAGGATCCTAAACCTCTCAAAAAATCAAGAAAAGATGTGTATTTTCATTCTGAAATAATGCACACCCATTTCATCATTTTTACTCCCTTAAATACAAAAATACATAAACGGCTATTCCTAAAACGTAGGGCACAACACAAGCACCCATTTGTAGAGAATACTCATACACCGGCAAAACTAACCTAACCATTATTGACTTAATCAAGTTAAAATAACTGATCTACTAATTAAAATTAAAAGAGAAAAAGAGACTGTAACACTCCCTCAAGATTCTGTCCACCATCATGGACGTTACTGGCTAACAAACTCGATCCAGTAAGCATAGAAGAAATTTTTAGCTGTCTTACAAAGTATGTTTCTACATAAAGAAAGTATGTTTCTACATAAAGACTATCTTGCAGGTATGTGTACACCCCCTAGTGTAGAGGGATGGTTTCAGGTTGGCATGGCATAGATAAAGAAAGAAGGCTGGCTCACAAGACAACAAGAACCACTATGTTAGTTATTCAGCTGGAAAATAAAACACAAAAGATTGACTACTTTTAGACAGCACCGACAAGAGAAATACGAAAGCTCTTCTACACGGTATTAATACCTATTATACTTATCAATTCAGTACCCAATAACACTTGCACTTTATCTCTAAGGTTATTTTCTTAAAAGTTTCAAGGTAAAATATGACACTCATGAACTAAAAGGATTTGCCAAATCCCAATATATTCAAGTTGGGTTCATCGATAATAGCAAATCTGATATACAATAAAACCCCATGCAAGGCCAAAAAACATAATAAATTGAAGATGGATTTATCAATAATAGTAAATATGGAGCCAGAGGCAAATTACGCAACCCATCTACTTGATTACCCTACAGAGACAAAACCTAACCTTAAAATGTGGAGGAACATAATCCTTCATCTTCTCTCGTAGGCACAGACCAATTACAGTCGCCATGCTGCAATGCTGGATTGTTGGAGTAAAAGTTATCCTATAAATCAATAGAAGTTCAGTAATAGAATATACTTCTACTTGTGCCTAATCAGAATTGAAGTCTGAAATTAAGGTATGAACAATATCCTATCAATTGAGCTAATACTAATTATATCACATCATCAATTTATTCAAATTAGTTAGTTAAAAATTCTACAAAACAATAATCGACGTATAAAAAGCTTGGACTAGTCTTCTTTTACAAAGGTTGATCTTTAGTCCAAGTCTACTTTTACAAAGGTTGATCTTTTAAGATGTAACACTACGGTATCAACGCCGAAAATGCTCTAGCAATTCAATCCGTCTAAGCCTCATATGAGTTAAAAAATTCCAGGATTGGTGCTCTCAGATAATCCACCATCCTGCAGCAGTTTAAAAAACTCACATTTCTTATGTATAAAACCAATAATCAGGACTTAGACTACTCCTAATAACAAGGTTGAGCTTTTACCATGGAAACCAATACTTAGACAGTTCATGTCATTCAAAGTAAAGTTTAGCAGACAAAAAAAAGGAGTAGGTTCAAATTAATAAGAAAAATAAAAGTTATAATTTCCTTACTCATTTAATACCTATGAAACAAAACTAAAAAATTGTACAAATTTCATGAATTAATACTCACAGAATGCGGCCAAGTTTCTCATCAACAGTAATGGACTCCTCGGAAAGCACACTGAGCTGTTCAAGCGAATACGGATGCTCTGGATCTCTTATATCCCTCACAAATTGTACCAATTTTAAGTTAAAGATCACAAACTCAATTCAATTCCCATAAATCCGCCAAATTTGAATAATCACAGTCAACATTTACAGAAACACCTTGAAAACCTAAAAACTAGTCCAAATTCAATTCAGCTCAAATACAATAGAGTAAATGTGTAGAGTCTTGATCTTAAGAAGAAGAAATTCAAACAGAACACTGAAAGCGAATAATAAATGAAAAATAAAAAGGATATCATAGATTTCTAAAGGATCATTGGCAACGTCATTATGGAGGTCTTCAGTGCGGGTGACCCTTTCCTTCTTAGCGTGGACCACCGGATTCGCGTTGATTAACCCCAGAGTCATTTCCACCTCTCTCTCTCTCTCTCTCTCTCTCTCTCTCTCTCTCTGTCTCTGTCTCTGTCTCTGCGCCCCTCTGCGCCCCTGGTTTTCAGCTTTGATCACCAGCTTAAACCATGTTTGGCCAAGCTTCAAAAGTTTACTCATAATTAACTTTTAAAATTAAAACTAGTATACCTCATTTTTTTGCGGTGAGGAATCCGACCGTAGAGGATTTTAATGGATTGAAAAGTTACGAAGAATCTGTTGAAGATTGATAGAGAGAGAGTTTTGTTTGAGGGAGGTTTGATTTTGAAGGATATATAGAGAAAAAATATGGAGAAATTGAGGAATTGAGAGAGACGTGGGTTCTGATTTGAGAGGATGAAGATGTAGTGATGGACAAAAAAGTACTATTTTGTGTGCTTGTAGCAGAATAAACCTCTTTACGGTCGGTGATAATTAATTTTTCATTAATTAAAGGATAATTTGCAGCCGTCGTTCTCAACTTTTGAATTTTTAGCACTTTTATTCCAATTCTTCATTTTTTTTTTTGCACTCATATCTTCAACCTTTCTTAATTTGGTGACTGAAGTCTCCAACCTTTGAACTTTTGGCACTTTTATCCTCATTCTTCATTTTTTTACATCCATATCCTCAACCTTTCTTAATTTGGTGGCTGAAGTCCCCAACTTTTGAATTTTTGAATCATATTTTTTAATTTTTTTAATTAAAACTTATGAAAATTCTATTTAAAACCAAGTTTTGTGAGTAATTTTGTCTATAAATGTTGATTTATTTAAAAAAAATTATTTTTAAAAATTTTATGAGATTTTCTTCATTTTTTTGCACTCATATCCTCATTCTTCATTTTTTGCACCTATATCCCCAAATGAAGCATTAATCAAAATATAGTTATTTGAATAAAACTATTTATCTGAATAATACAATATTCAGAAAATAGAACTGGCCATCAACCCGAAAAAGGTAACGGATCAATGGTCAAAAGGTCGAACTGGATCGAACCAAGGTCGACCGATTTCAATTAAAAAATTTAAAATTAATCTAAAAATCTCATAAAATTTTTAAAAATAAGTTTTTTTAAATAAATCAATATTTATAGACAAAATTACTCACAAAACTTGACTTTAAATATACTTTTCATAAGTTCCAATTAAAAAATTAAAAAATATGATACAAAAGTCCAATGGTTGGAGACTTCAGCCACCAAATCAAGAAATGTTGAAGATATGGGTGCAAAAAAATAAAGAATGGTGATAAAAGTGCCAAAAGTTCAAAGATTCAGGACTTCAGTCACTAAATTAAGAAAGATTGAGGATATGGGTGCAAAAAAAATGAAGAATGGTGATAAAAGTGTCAAAAGTTCAAAAGTTGGGGACGGCAGCTGCAAATTACCCTTAATTAAATAAAAAAGTAAATAATTAATTATATTTTAAAAAGCAATAAAATGTCAATTTAAGCTTAGCCAAATTGTTAGGCAAGTTTGGCTGAGCATAAAAATTAAATAATTATATTTATAATTAAAATAATATAGTAGTAATTTATGAATGTGTAAACTTAGGTCAGTCAACTTATTGTCAAGATGTGTGTCTGCGGGTATGTTTGGTTTTCATTTTTTCTCAAAAAAAAATATTTTTTGCCTACTTTTTTTTTTTTTTTTACTTAAATCAAAAGAAAGTTGACTATTTGTTTGATTTTAATTAAAATTTTATTAAAAAGTTGAAGTCGAAATTAACAATTAATTTTAAACATACATTTCATGAGATCCATAATTTTTATCAATTTTTCGACTACATATTTCATCAACTTTTATCAAAATTTACAAACAAATATGATTTTTAGCAAAATCTAACAAGCACTAAATGTTTTAAGGCCGAAAAATTAATATTGGTTCAGATAATAAATAATCAAAGGATATAATATTTAAAATTATTTAATAAGTTATCCTAGTTTATTTGAATTATATAACTAAATCTTAAAAAATTAATATTTGCTAAATTGGTTTGATTTAAAAATTTATTAGCTTTTAATATTTTATTATTTCACTTCCTTTCATTAATTAAATAATGGCATTGTTTTACAATTTAGTATTTGAGAAATTATTATTATTGTCATAGTAACTTTTTTTAAATTGTTAATATTTGAATTTAATATTTTAGTATATTAGATTAATTTATAATTTTTATAATTTTATATTTTATTTAATTGATTTTTTGAAGTTGCATATAGACTAAATTAATAACAATATAATAATTCTTAAATGTGTTTTTCCTTCAAATACAGTATTTGCTTGAGATTTGCAAAGACAATAACTCGGCCCATTATGATTTAAACAGTCCATGTGTGAAGGACCATTTTGTCACAAGACACCATTTTGAGAGCCCATTGTCAAAGCAGACCAAAGTAGAATCCAACACACCACGGGCTACTATTAAAACTGACATAAGTAGCACAAAAATGGGACATATAATGTTTATACTCTTTTTTTTTTTTTAATACTTTCATGTTGTAATCAACTTTTGCGGGTGTTATAACATATTTGGTTATGTTGAAATTATTTTTTAAATACTTATAAGTTATAGATCTTATAAATATTTGAGTAGTAAGTTGTTGCTTCTGTGAAATGTGTGATAAAAAATATGTTTAATTATTTATTTAAATTATAATTTGAGTGCATTAATTTGAGTTTTTTAACCATTTCAACTTACGAGTAAACATACGTTGGAAATTACTCAACTTGGATTTACCCTTTACAAATTCACTTTAGTTATCGAATTTGTTTTGTTTCAAAAATGTTGTTGAACTTTGTATTTTGAAAACCCTTCAAATTAACGTGACGCAGTGTTCTAAAAAGTGCACTTAAGCGTTAAGCGTAAAGCGTGACCTCCACGCCTCGTTTATGTCCTAAACGTGTGCTTTTTAGGTCAACTATATTTTTAATCAAAAAGGGCGCGCCTATGCGTCTATGCTCGCTTAGTCACGCATAGGCATGCTTAGTGGCGCATTTTTTAGTCAAAAATATTTTTTTTATCTTTTTTTTAATATTTAAAATAATATTAAAAATAAAAAAAACCTTTTTTCACGCTTCGCTCACGCCTCACCCCGCCTAAACCTCGTATAAGCCCAAAAAGCATGAGGATTGGCCTCCACGCCTAGCTACGTTTTACACTTTTTAGAACATTGACACGGACGTCAAATATTTTCTTAAAAAAATTAGGGGTTTTTAATTGAATGATCAAACCTAAAATATAAATTAAATTTCGATATTAATTTGGTGCTTGTACACCACGTGGCACATACCATCATTTGATATTATAAGAAAGCATTAGATTTTGAGTATGTTTGTTAGTACTTAAAAATTTTTATAAGTCGATCAAATTTTATTTTTATCTACATATGTTTTAGGATCCACAGTTTTTATCTATTTTTTATCTACACATTTCATAAATCTTACTACTTATAATCAACAAAAATCTTTACCAAACATATTATTTATTCAGTCATCTGACAATAGCCTTTGGCTTGAAGATTATATATATAGGGTAGAATACAACAGTTTGAGGTGTAAAATTAACACAATCGAGTTGAGATTTGTTGTCTCTATTTGACTATCTTCACACGGTCAAGCTTACATGTTCACCCTTGATCTAGAAAATGTGGTAGATCAGTAGAGTTGATTTTGGATTATTGGGCGATCTATTTAATTTGATTGACATTACTATAGGCATGCTTGTGAAGCTAACTAAAAAAAGTAAGAAAATAAAAGAATAGGTACTGTATCTGATTACTGAAAAGAACAAGAAAGAGCAAAAGTCCCAAGTTTCCTTTGGTCACAAGACTTGAACCTCTTTATAGGAGACAATTGGAGTTTAGAGTTCCATCTTTATATGTCATCATATGATATTGACTATGACTAAATCTTTTCCCTAGGACTGCTTCATAGGGATACCACCGTCACCCTCACCCTCACCCTCACCCTCACCCTCCTATTTTGCTCAACCTCTTACTTTTCCTCCACCACCCCCACCCCCACCCCTACCCCTACCCCTACCCCTACCCCTTAGACAACACTTCTTAAACAATACATGGCAAAGTAACCCACCCCCACTCCACTCTACCCTTAAGACAATACTTTAACATTACATGGCAAATTAAAGTGGATCCTGTCAACAAAGACATCACCAGACCAATCCCAAACTCTATATCTTTAGATCTATTAGAAAGAGAGAGAGAAGTGGGAAACTGAGATTCGTACATTCCAGTGTTCCACATTGTTTCTCGTTGCTTTTGAGGAATGTGTTTTTAGGGGTTGGTGATTTTAACATTTCTTTTTATTATTTTATATATATACACAATTAAGGTTGCTTGCATGCATGCAATGTACACGTGTCAAGTCCACTTGGCACGTCAATTAATGGTAATGATTGGTCTTTTCTTAGGTTAGTGTTAAGAAAATCTATAATATGATATGCATGCAATATTTGAGAAAATTCTGGTCCACAGCGGGTCCTACTAAATCCAACGAGCCACATTACATCATCATTACATATATACAATACTCGTATATCTATCTATTTCCAATGTGTATACTCGTGGGGTTTGCATGATTAAGCAAATCCCAGAGTTTTAATTAAAATTTAAAAATACTCGAAATTCTTATAGACATTTGCGTCAAAAGAAAAAATCTTCCCACTGTCGACTCAAGTCCCAATAGAGGTTGGACTGCACATCCACCATTTTTTATAAACAAACACATAAATTTTGAATCATATAATAACGTTTACTAAGACCAATTTGAATATATTGAATATAAACAAATTAATATCTTATATGTTATTATGCATAATTAGTATTTAAAAATTATTTTTGATATTGACCTAGAATTGTGACAGATCAACAAATCGAACCACAACAGTACAAAAAGTAAAAAATAAAATAAAATAAAATTTTAGAAGTATAAATCAGTTGGTTCTACGTTATTTTTAACGGGTCTAAATTGTTTAATTTTTACATTTAATCGAGCCAAATTAATTTTAAATTGGTTTTCACTTTTAATTGTAACATTGTGCATTTATAAGCAGTAGATCATACGGAATGTATGAATAAAAATTGTGGGTTCTACGAAATTTGCGGATAAAAATAACGTCGAACAATTTATAATAGCTTCTAAACACTCTCAAACATGTAAATACGCACTTATAACGCATTTGAAAAATGGGTAGAGATACTTCCAATGGCAGAGCCACACTGGGGTCGGGTGGCGAATTCCCCTTTAACATTTTTATATTTATCTCGATTTATACTAGATTTATATAGAAAAAAATTTAACAAATACTTAATACATATATATTTCGCTCTTATAACATTATTTTTGTCCACTCTATGTGAATATTCTGACTCTGTACTGTATATTATAGTCACTTTCGTTAAATACTACGTATCGAATACGCGGGGAAAGTAAAGAAATACAACTCAAGGCTCGTAACATTGAGTTAATCAAAGTTTTTATTGGAGTTCACAATGAGAATAGAGAGCATCTTTTGGGAAATGGTGGTCTTCTCATTTGTCGAACAATGGACATCAATCTCAAGACGATCTGATTCTCTCTCTCTCTATCTCTCTCTTGTTTTTGCTGCTTTGAATCTTTTGATCGAATCGATCGATACTCCAGAGGTGTTTGTTCTGGCCATCATGAATTGTGGGGTCCTCTTTTGGTATTTTTCTTAGTCACTATTTTTATATAATTTTGCAAATTTTAACCTTTTTCTTTTTTAAGTTTCCATGTTTTGAGTCAAAGATTTGTGCAAACCATGAAGAATATACGTTGCTTTGATGATTGGGAGTATCCCATTCTTATTATATCTTTATCTCTTTCACTTTTCTCTCTTTTGTCCTACTTCTTAATACTAGTGTATAGTTAGAACTTAGTCTCTCACATGAAATGTAAAACATATCCATTAATAGATTTAAAACCAATAGGAAGTCTAGAAAAAAGTGTCAATGTCGTTTGAAGTTGATTGTAATAAGAAATTCGATTTTTTTTAGTATTGAGTGGACCCTGAATGTAACTGCAACAAGCAAATTTCAACTGCATCAATGCTGGTGAAATTTGACACCTTGAATGAGTCTCTAATTTGGTAAATGATATATATGCCCCTTGTTGTAATATTATGTATGTGGACTTAGTATTACAATAAGGAGCATATATATTATTTATCAAATTTGGGGGTTCATTCAAAGTGTTGGAATTCACCAGTATTGAGTCATTTGAATTCAAAACAATCGATTTTCTTGGCACAATTAACTTCATACATGGTCGTACTTTGTTTACATAAGCTTTGAAGAACCTGTGGGAGCTTTTTGTGAAGTTGTACTTTTTAAGCCTTAGTTAAATGAAATCTCGAGTACGGCTTTCAGTATTCAAAACCATAAAAGGAACTGAACAATAAAGTTATAATTCTCACCTTGATTATTATGCCTACACGGCTTTAACGATATTTTTTTGACTCAAAACCCAATAAAGCTTCTAGGCGGAATTTTTTATTCTTGAAATGAAATCCGCGATGTAAAAACTCTTTATTCTTATTTAGAGTTGATTTAATTCATTTTTTGACATTTCATATAAAGTTTAACTTCAAATTTTATTAGTTAAAGAGTTTCACCCAATACAAATGTACACATACGAAATATTAAATATGACTAAATAATAGAATAACGCTCGACTCACTCTAAAGCTATATCATGAGCAGAGATAATGAGATCAAACATATGTAATTGCATTTTTGTGTCACGTGATTGGAGGGTACGGTTACTGAATGTAATAAGTTGAAACTGGCCTTTGTATACTTGTATTATCATATATAGTGTATTGATGGACGAAATCAACAGCCTACAACATCTAACGGAGAGAGAGATATTTGAAGAGGGATCAATGGTTCATTGCTATTTTGAATAGACCAAACACGGCATAAATCTCGCCCCACGCACCATCATAACTTTTAAGTTTCACGCTGCAATCTTCATTTAATTTCATATCAAGTTTTTGTTTCGGTTTATAGGAATTTCAATCATATTTAAATAAGAAATTTGTATTGATGTTATTTTAGATGGAAATAAATAAAACCTATTTTTTACCACCAAATTACATATTTCTTGTTTATAAATACTTGAAATTATTTTTAGGGTGCGTAGGGCAGTTCCATTTTCCTTGGGAGACTTGCAAGACAAAGATACGGAAATGGACACAAGTTTTTCATGTATCGAGGGGTTTGAGAGTGGAACCTCGTGATCGGAGAAGCCAGATCCCTCAAACATTGTTCCCCCTAGTCACGTGGCTTCTTTTGACTATCCTATGACCAATCCCAAACACCACCCCCACCCCCACCCCCACCCCCCTTATATTTTAAAGAAAGTAATTTATTTAACGTAGTATAGTCGAGAACTGATGAAATATAATTATTTTAAGACTAAAAGTTCTAACGATTGCTTACAAGAATTTCACAAGATAGCGCTGTAAACATATATTTCTGCATTTAAAACTTAGATAAGAGCTCGTTTTGTATGATTTATAAACTAGTTTATTTGATAAAAAATAATAAAAAATGTCAGACTACCAATACAAATTTCTTAGTCAAATAAACTATTTTAATCAAATAAATTAAAAAAAAATGTTACCCAATACCCATAACGTTTCAAAATTTGAAGTGATTTCAAGTTTTTGTATGACACTACTTTAGTCCTAATATTGTATGATTTCAAGTTTTTGTATGACACTACTTTAGTCCTAATATTGTATGCATGTACATACAGCAGTGTAAGTGCAATAAAAATGTTGTCATTTGAGGACAACATGGACTGCAGGTGCAGACTGGTATTTCGCCATTTTATTACCTTTATAAAGCTAACAGACAACATAGATCTCACACCCTCTCTTACACTCAAAGCTCTCTATCCTATGTTCCTCGTTCAACCCTTATATTATTACACATATCCATCACTCTCAACTCACTGTTTACTCTGTACCCTTTTTTACATTACTTATTCCCCCATTCATTTTCTATTGAAAAACTGGAGAATTCTTCAATATGATGCACAGATGTGATGAGGGTTCATGTTCTTGTGGTGGGTACTTTCACAGTCAAAACAATTCTAATTTTTCAATGATGTTTTCAATGCCAAATTCTAAAGGTTTCGATGATCAAGGGGAGGATATGGATATGTATGCTTTCACGTCCTCTTCTTCTTCTGTTGATTGCACTCTTTCTCTTGGCACGCCTTCTACTCGTGTCAGTAATGACAATGAAAACCGACGCTCTAACTTTGGCTGGAATATGGCCCCGCCGCCTTCGTCGGCCAATAGAAACCACCGTGGTGGAAGTAACAGCAACGTCAATTCCGGCGGCGACCCACTCTTAGCTCGGCGGTGTGCGAATTGTGATACCACTTCTACTCCTCTCTGGAGGAACGGTCCAAGAGGCCCCAAGGTTTTTATTTTCAAGAATTCGTTTTCTTTTATGTTGTTAATTAAACTGTGTGAAGAGTGGAGTCTAATGGCTATCAATTGTGATGAATTTTGCAGTCACTTTGCAATGCTTGTGGGATTCGTTTCAAGAAGGAAGAGAGGAGAGCAACGGCGGCCACAGCCGGCGGCGCCATCAATAGTGCTGAACACAGAGTTTTGGAGAGTTCATGGATTCATGACAACTCACAAACCCAGAAAATGCCTTGCTTTTCTTCGTCCTACAGTAATGAATTCAGGTTCGTAGAAGATGATGATCGTGACTCTGATACAGGAATGCCCTTCCTTTCCTGGCGTTTCAATGTGACAGACAGGCCCAGCCTCGTTCATGACTTCACAAGATAGAAAAAAAAGAAAAGAAAAAAAATATATATTTACTACTCGACTCGACTGAACAAATTAGATCAGTACTATCAAATACTATGTACTAAACGTGCTTGGAAAGGCCCCTATTTGATGTTGACGGTGATGATAGAGCTCTGGCTAATTTTATTCTTTTCTTCCAGCTGTTTTTTTCTTTTTCTTTTTTGTTCATCTTACATAAGATGGAGTGAAAATGAGTTGATTCAATGTTTGTTTATTTGCTTTTCTTTAGCTTTCACTTTTTTTCCCCTTTGATCAGTCATCAGTCTATAAACACTACTACTTTTTATGATTGTCCATTTCATAGTTTGTTTTCATGTGACAAGTGCAACAATCGGTATGAAGTCACCTGAGTTGTATTACTGGTACATTGGTGATCTATTATCATTTTTTGTTTTATTCTGACTCAGGCATGTTACTGGCGGTCCATGATCATCATTCTCCTTATATCTGGATCTAAAGAAAAATTAACAGCACTAGCTCGAGTTTTTTTTTTTTTTTTTTTTTTTCTATTTTCTATTTTCTACAGGTCGGGTGGATAAATTGTAGGATGGTAACTTCTTTTATCGGAGCATAATAAACATGATGTAGAATGAATTGAGGAAAACGACGCTGTCGATTCCTAGAAAATTCATCAAATTATAGCTAAGATTCCTAAAATTGATCTTATGTCAATCTTGACTGTAATCGGATTCTATTGATCAAAAATTGGAATAAAAACCTCGAGTCTATGCATGGATATGCTAGAACTCGAATACATACCTCATTTTAGAAACTATCCCTAGTACAAGTTTTTACCAAAATGGACACCGAAATTGACCTAACCAAAAATCAAGAACCTAGACATGTAGACTTAGCCCATGTTTGGCTAAGCTTAAATTATGTTAAACTAGTCAAACACACTTTTTATCCACATATTTCATAAAACTCAACTTATCATCGACGCTACTAAAAACTTGCTATTAAGGGTATGTTTGGTAATACTGAAATTATTGTTGAAGTGATTATAAGTTGTGAATCTTATGAAATGTGTTGATAATAAAAGAATAGTAAGGCATGGATCGTACAAAATAAATATATAAAAAGTATTTTATAGCCAAACATACACCAAAATTTTTGGACAACAAAGACTTCAAACCAGACCAAGTTTAAATTCCCTAAAAATTAAAAACATACTTGTATGAACTTCCACAAAAACATAATTAGATGACGAATATGGGAATCTTCGAAAAGAATTTTGTATGTTAGAATAGGAGCTTAAATTATTTTTTAAATGTTTATAATTTATGGATCATATCGAATATGTGGATAATAAGAGAGTAATAAGTTGTGAGTCTTACGAAATGTATAAATAAAAAGTATGTTTAACTATTTTGACCAACTTAAATTATAATTTATATGTGGCAAACAAGCACTAAATTACGACAAGATCAGATTCAAAAAGAATTTTGTGTATTCGGTCGAAAATTATTATTTTTAATTAAAAAAAACGAATGGAGCAAATCAAAGAGACGCTAAGATAATTAATTTTCTGAAGTCAAAAAATTGGTTGTGTTTGATATTATTGAAAAATGCCAAAAAAGAAATTGACAGATAATGATAGTCTTTAGTGCTCGTATTTGGACCTTGAAATCAAATCCTTTAGAAGCTGATCCTTCTGCTGGGCAGACACTTGGGCCTACGTTAAGGGACCGGCTGATCCATCTAAGACCACCTACTACTTGGGCCACAAATCGATGTACAAATTGTTGGGTGAAAAATTTGATACGCACCAATATTTAATTGGATTTTTTTTACAAATAACCACAATAAATAAAATATTGTTTAAAATACTAAAATATTGTTTTTTATTTTTATAACAGTTGATGTTATATTTGTTACATTTGTTATTTAAATTATAATAAATGTGTTACATTTGTTATTAACAATCATAACAAATATAACAACAAGTATTACAGAAATAAAAAAATAGTATTTTTAGAATAAAAAAATTAGATAGTATTTTTTAAAATTATTTTATATTTTGTAATATATGATAAAATATCGCATATTTAATTTTACATTTTGATAAATGACAAAACTATCAAAAAATTAGAACAATCAGTCACAAATTGTAAAGATTAGGTGTATCGTGTGTTTCACTTATCTTTCATATATTATTTATTAATAATAATTAAAACAATATTGTTTAGACAAAAGATAAGATTTTGTACTAACATTTGAATAGGACTCAAGATAAACATGTGATATAAGTATATAACTATATTATCTCTTATCAAATTCTGTTAATAAAATTTAGGATTAGTTACTATTATGTTTTATAATTAAAAAAATCTGGTTCGTAGAGAGAGAAAAAAATATTATGTCTGTAACTGAAGAAAGGCATTGTAACTCAAATATAAAATATTGTGACCAGCGTCTCTGAATGGACAGCCACAGGAAAGTGGTCACACAATTAATCATCAAATATTAAACCATTACAGCAGGTCACAACAGTCACAAATTATAACCATATTACCAGAGAGAAAAATACACCAAATTATCCGGGTCACAAACTATCATCAGAATAACTTTTTTCAAATACTTAACATGAAATTAAAGTCACAACCACATAAAAGGGGTCATTCAATTAATCATCAGATACTAAACCATAACAGCATGTCACAACAGTAAAAAACTATTACCAGATAACTAGTGACAAACATACACTAGATTATTAGGTCACATAATATCATCACCAGATAATCGTAACACACAAAAATCAGTATTATCATTGAAGATTTGGAGCTAGTGTTTTTCAAAATTAGGATTGAACAGAAATTGAAATCGATTTTTAGGTTTTGCCCAAGCTTAATTTTGGAAGAATTTTCCAAAATACTTTTTTGAATAAAGCAGATGACGAAGGTTTGGACAAAATAGAATATATCCCTGTTTCGATTTTGAAACTTCCCTCGCGGATGATGAAGGTTGGTCAATTTATTCGAGAGCAGTGTTTGGCTGTGAAAGATATTTAATTAATTAGTTGAATTTTAATTTATTAATTAAAATAATACCTAATTCTTCACAAAAAAAAAAAAATAAATAAATAAAAAATTGTTAACCTGATTTGTTAAAAGTAGTGTTAAGTCTAATTATCTCATTGTTGGGTCACCTAAAGCTTTGTTCCATGTTTGATGGCTAGAAAATTACTAGTGGTATTTTTTTAAGGGTAATTTATAATTTTGGTCCCCAATCTTTTAAATTCGTTATTAATCTACCTTTAACTAATTTTTTTAGCACCAGACATCTCCAGTCTTTTAGTTTGTTGTAAATCACATCTTCATTGACATATTTTGATATATTTTTCCTCTTCTTTAAATAAACAAAAATAGATAAAAAAAAAAAAAAAACTAAAAACAACAACAAAAAAAAAATACAAATAAAGTCCCATAATTTTTAAAAAACAAAAAATAATTTCATTTTCTCCAAAAATCTATCCCACCCCATGGCCAAATAGTAGAATTGAACTCCAAAGTAAAACAATTTTAGTATACAGATAAACCTTTGAATTGAATTTTATTAGGAGAGCGAAGTAGATATTAAAAAAAAAAATCATTTTCTTTTGCATATCCTTGTCCTTTATTTTTCTTTCACTAAATCTGTGAACTAACATTTATGGAAATCTTTATTAAATTTTCATAAGATCTTCCTTTGGTTTATTGAAGCTTCTAGATTTTCCTGAAAACTTATAACTCTATTTTTATTAACTTCAAGTTGCACCTTATGTCTTTATACTTCTGTCTTGATGGAGAGAAGTACAATGAAGGATGGTCCTGGCTGGCGTGACATTTCCGTAATCTATGTAATAGCAGTTGTTGAAATTGTTTTACAAATATATAGTAGCATCTTAGTTTATTTAAGTTCAACTGTTATTTCTCCTCACCCTTGCACTTAAGTCTTAAGCTGCACTTTGTTCAAACTTTTGATCAAATGTGTCAAAATATGTGAAACGGCATTTTTGGTCTATTTCCAATACACGAAACGTAACCTCAGTGTATTAATAAAAATGTACATGCCACCACCGAATGTAACAAACTAGTGATAAAAGAAGTAGAAAAGTAAACAACTCGAGTAATAATATTACTCCAATACTTATCCTTATTTTCTTATTTTTGTAAGTTAAACTTTATAATATTCTCTAATTTTAATTTTTTCACAAGAAAAAGGGTTAATATAGTTTCATTCCCTACAAATGTATAATTTATATTACTAGATATGGAAAATTTGGAACGTTAAAATTCAACTTTTTATATTCATCAAAAGTAAATTGTTAAATAATGTTAATTAGGATTAGGGTTGGGCAAAAAACCCGCAAAATCGATAAATCAACCCGACCCGAACCAACTCGGGTAGGTTTGGGTCGATTTTTGGGTCCGTTCGAGTCGGTTTCAGGTTGGGTAAATCCAGCTCGAAAGTGACCCAGTTTTGGGCCCCGTTTTTTCACATTTTTTCGATTTCGATTTGGCAATTTTTTATGGTTCGAGTTGGGTTGTGTCGGTAACCCGACCCATGCCTACCCCTAATTAAGATGGATAATATCATTAGTAGTAATATCATCAATTTAAGTAGCAATTGACGTCTTGATTCATTGTTTAATAGAGTTGTGACACATTTTAATATATTAGACAATATATCAGGGACCTACGGCCACTTAGGCCGTTAGGCGGGTGATGATAACAACTAATAATAAATATCATTATTCGTTAATTAGGTCCAACAAATACAAAACAACGAGTGTTTAATTCATTTTCCGTTGTTGAACATTTGCATAATACTTTATTAACTTAATTACTCTGCCCAATATATTTTGCAATAAGTTATTTATGTACAAAAATAAGAAAACAAAATGAATTTAATATTAATTGGCATTGGGGAAATGTAATGAAAGCCATTCCTATTAGAGTAGGTTAACAACCTTAAAGAAAATCCACTGGTCACTGTTTATCCTCTAAACAATTAAATAAACAATGGATAGTTATATTCACACTACAATTTTTTTATAACTACACCACAATTTAATTGTACCTAAGATTCTCAAATTTTATTCATTGTTGCAATTATGTTCTTAACTTTTTATAATCAAATTCTATCTTCAATTTTTATTAATTAGCACATTTTTATCATTAATGATGGTTTATGTCTAGATATTTTGTTTAAATGCTTTGAAATGAAGAAAAAATATTTCATCGTACTTTTGTATCTAATTTTTTTAAAAATATGACAGACAAATAAGTCCTTTTACGAATTTCCAACAAATATTTTAGACGGAAACCGTTATCAAACACAAGATGTGCTAATTAATGAAAAGTTGAAAAAAATGTGATAAAAAAAAAGCTGGAGATATGAGTGCTCTAATGTTAATAAATTAAGGAAGTTAAATGTAATTAAAATGTGGTGCAAAAAATAAAAAGTGTTGTGTTAATATAATTACACATAAACAATTTATACCTTTTAACATAACTATGATGTGAAACAGTAATATACTTTAAGGGTATATTTGATTTTGATTAAAATTAGATTTTTTATAAAAGTTAATAAAAGTTGGTGAGATGTGTAGTTGAAAAGTTGTGGGCCCATGAAATATGTGGTTAAAATTAAATGTTAATTGCTTTTTAGTAAAATTTTAATTGTTTACAAACAAAACCTAAATGCTTATTCATATTATTAGTACATTTAATTAATTTTAAGCATGCAGATTAATTTAAAAATACCTAAATATCAAACATAAACGTATGATTCGCCTTTCAAGAAAAATGAATTTGTCTCAACAAGGCTATGGCCTACGAGTGAAATATTTAACATCAGATATTCGCATAGATTGTAATACTAATATTAACAACCTTTTACGAGTTACGAGACTTTGCTATTAAAAAATATAAATAAATAAATTTGTCGTACACAAGACGATATACAATAAACATGTTCGTAGTTACTGTCAAAGAACTAAGAACATGTTTCCAAAGCTTAAGAAGTTGGCTTCTAAGTAAATAAGTAAATTTTAAATTAAATCAATTTTCTTTAATTTTTTTATTGACCAACGTTAAAAATAAGTACGTCATTAATAATAAAACAATAATTATTTTAAAATAACTCCTTTTTACATAAATGCATTAAAAAAACAATTTATACAATAATGTTTAGAAATAAAAAATGATTAAAAGTAAATTTTTACAATTTTTTTTTACGTACATAAATTCCTTGTATTGACAACCGACAACGTACCACCAGTTTTGCAGCCATCGAGATGTCGTGGAAACTGGAAAGTAGGCACCGTGGTTGATCAAAATCCAAACAACTTTGTTTTACTTTTATAGTTTCACTATTATAAACCTTAAACCTAGAATTGACCGAAAAAAAATATAAACAAAAGAAATTGACCAATTAAAGAAAACAAGATTTCGTGCAAGAAATTGCTAATTAGACAATGATTCCTTGGTCTACATTGTCACATGGACAAGGGTCCCACATGATTATATATTGCTAGCTTTACTAGTGGCTCTTTAAATATTAACTAACAATATTCTTGACTTTAAAATTTGTACAATTTAGTACATGTTTAGAATTGTTTAAATTATAATTTCAGTTGATCAAACTTGTTAAATATACTTTTTATCTACATATTTCATAGAACTCACAATTTACAACAAACTTTTTATCCACACATTTACCAACTTATAATTTCAGCACTACCAAACATATGCTTAACAGCTAATAATTTCAACCACTTCTCCATTTGTGTATACTTGTACAGTACTATGACACTGTTATGAGGAAAAGGTCGTCATTCTAGAAAAAGGTCCGAAGACCATTTACATTCTGACGATTAAGTTAACTGTCGAAAAACAAATATAATTGAGTGCGAGAGAAATATGTGAATAAAATTGCATAATTTATAGTGAGATATAGTGAAAAATATATTGTCCCAGCCTATCATAAAATACAATCTAGATCCAAACCCGTTAGGAGATTGACATGATGTGATCTGACCCAATTAGATTGACACCACTAATGACAATCAACTAATATGGGGTCCCACCCGCCACATAGTATATTACATTAGTCTCTCAAGTCTAACTCATGCATTTATGTACATGTCGGACTTAGAAGAAAGGTGTACGTAAGAATGAGAGGTTTGAAAATTTGCTCAGGGTATATTAAGACTCGTGACGATCATCTAAAATATAAGATGTTCTCGACTAGGTAATGACTTATGAATTACCTCTGAAATATGAGCCAACTCGAATGAGTTGAGGACTTACAAAATGCTCCTATTAGGTTTAGTAAGCCCTCGAAAGGCTCGTGGCTCCCCACTTGGTTTAGTTTTTAAAGAGTTCGTTCCTGCAAGTTAACGACAGGCGGCCCTCATAAGGTGCATAGCTCCCTGCACGAACGAAGCGTGACTCTGTCCTTAGAAGGTTAACGGTAGGCGGCCCTCATAAGGTGCATGGCTCACTCGCTGTGGTAGGTTATTCAATATGATCGTCGAGTATATCGAGACACATGCGATACGTCTGCTGAAGCACATGTATTACGATCATCTTGAAGAATAAGAGAATTGCGAGCTAGCCTCGAATACATGAAGGCTTTATATAAAATTATAAATTGGTGTGTAAATATCAGTATTTCATCGATATGGTAGTGAATCACCGAACTTGATTAATTTTGATACTATATATATAAGATAAGAAAAAAAGTCAAAGAGACGATGCTTTTTCAAGAAAAATGTCAAGTATTTTAGTTATGGGAAGGAAATTAATTAGGTTAATTGGATGAGCGGTAATTTCAAGAATTTGATATTTTACTCCATTTAGTCAGCTGCAAAATGATTGGTTATGTTTCACAAGTAATGTGTTTACATAATGTCAAGTGGTGATGAGTTTAAATGTTTAAACCAGCTTATGAAAGCATGTTTGGCATAGTTTAATTTTAAATTTTTTATTTTTTAAATTTATTTTTAACTACACATTTTATCAATTTTTTCAAATTTACTAAAAATTTACTTTTAAACTTCTAATAAAAAAATTTTAAAAAAAAAACTTATATTGCACAAAATATCAGTCGCCCAGAACATATCACCATTTATTTGAGGAAATGGCGCACGTCCAATGACCAAAGATGGACGACTTGACATAATTTACGATTTTTTTTTTATATTGGTTCAATCCACTTTGTAATCTCTAGTTCGCGTAATAAGAAAAGTTTAGTTACTCAAAAATGTAACTGGAAAATACCCCCAAAAAAATAGAGAAAATGTACAATATGAATTAGAAAGGATAATTAGCACAAAACGTCATTACCTTTTGAAGTCATTGTGCAAATAGTCTCTATCTTTAAAATTTTGGCATTTTCAGTTTTCACCATAACCTACACAATTTCTTGCGCAAAATGTCATTTTCATCCACTGTCATCTAAAATCTACCGTTAACTCATTTCTACAACACAATTCGTATCACAAATGAAGGGTAATTTTGTTCACCTACCTATTTCACTTGGTGGCTTGGGCTTGTTCTTCAATCCAACTGGTCTTCCTCTAGGCCTTCTTGTCATCTCTCCTACCATTCCGATGACGTCACCCTCCTCGTTTTCACCCACGTTCATGTTAGTCTCGTTCTTAACTGTATCGCAATTCCGCTTCTGTCCCATGTTTAGGCCATTGGTCTCGCTCTGCTCATCTTCAGAATTATGGCTTTGGTGGTGGAATTGCTGCTGCAAATTGAAATCCCTTGTTTGGAAAGGAGGTGGGAGTGAATGACCATGTGTTTATGCTATTAGTGGATCCATACTAGTTTTCCCTTGAATTCTAGCATTATTTCTTACTAATTTATTATAGCAAAAAATTATAACTTTATTGGGTTCTTTTTTTGCTTTGTTTAATAAATCAAGTCACTCAAAGTCTTCACCATAAAGAGAAAACGAGTGGATTTTTGGGTGTCACAGTCACCCACCAGATTTCTCCATCTCACCACTTTCCCAAAACGCTTGACGACATTTTACTAAGATTTTTCTTGAAGGTTTCAGAGTTCTGAGATTTCAAGTTCTTCTAGCCCGGTCAGGATGGGCTTCTCTCTTAGATTCACAATCGTGCTGTTGAATGATGACAAGTGAAATAGGTAGGTGGACAAAATTAACATTCATTTATATTACGAATCGTGTTGTAAAAATGAGTTAACGACAAATTTTGGATGACAATTGATAGAAATGACGTTTTGCACAAAAAATGATGTAGATGATAGTGAAAATATCAAAATTTCAAAAGCATAAATAATTTGTATAATGACTTTAGAAAGTATGGGCATTTTGTACTAATTATTCAATTAGAAACTAATAATAAAAAATGTGAGGTCACAAATTAGCAGATCCAAGGCGCCAACTGCCCATTTACTGTTTTGGTATTATATATATAATTCTCACATTCAATGGAAGCTAGCAACGTATACCAACCCAACACCTAACTTCCTTCGTGCTTGTTTAAATATCTCACTTGCAGTCCCTGGCACAAACACACCTTTTCTTGAGCAGCCTACTCGTCATTGTCTGATTTTTGGTTGCTAATTAGCACAGTGATGGTGAACCTGGTTGCAGCACAGAAGCCATTGTTGCATGGCCTAATGAAAATGGCTGGTATTCAACCTCACACAATAGAGATCGAACCAGGCACGGTTATGAGCATTTGGGTCCCCTCCGAAACAATCAAAAACCCCAAAAAATCTAAAACCGCCACCGCTGCCACCACCGTCAAACCGACAAAACCCGTAGTGGTACTCGTCCATGGCTTTGCGGCCGAGGGCATAGTCACTTGGCAATTCCAGGTGGGTTCGCTGACAAAAAAGTACTCAGTTTACGTGCCGGACCTCCTCTTTTTCGGTGGTTCGATCACGGACAGCCCCGACAGGTCGCCAACGTTCCAGGCAGAGTGTCTGGCCAAGGGGCTGAGGAAATTGGGGATTGAGAAGTGTACGGTGGTTGGATTTAGCTACGGCGGTATGGTTGCGTTCAAGATGGCGGAATTGTACCCTGATTTGGTGGAGGCGATAGTGGTTTCTGGTTCAATTCTGGCTATGACGGATTCCATTAGCCATGCAACACTTAGCAGTCTTGGGTTTTCTTCATCGGCGGAGCTTTTGCTGCCCACCACTGTCAAGGGCTGCCGGGCACTTCTCAAAGTTGCTGCTCATAAGAAGCTTTGGTTCCCTGATAAGCTTCATAAGGACTTCATTGAGGTTAGTTATAATTGTTCTTTTCATTTTTTTTCTCAATATGATATGTAGTGGTGTTGCAGCCCTGGGCGGTCCACAACCGTGGTCTGCTCATCATGGGACTAGTGCTTGTGTCGAACTTGGCACTATAGTTAGCACTTAGCAGTCCTGTGTGGACAGCCATGGATTAAATTAAAAAAATAACAGTGAAGGTCGGGGACCTTGACTTGGGACCCATAAAGGTTGGCGCATAGCCCAGGAGAAATAACACGCTACCTATAGACATGCGCAAAATGATCGATCAACCTATATATTTAGACATCAGATACTGACCCGAGGACTAACTATCTCCGACACGCAAGTCATCATCTCGACTAGGGGGATGATCGAGGACTGGTCGGCTCCTCGGGAAGTTATCTAGTCCTAGTCAACGTTCTACTCCTACTCATCCTAATCCTTATCCACTAAGATGTCCAATCCCCATGAAGTAGGATACATAGTTAAACAGGGATCGGCTATAAGATTGTGAATGGAAAAATTAAACCAATAACCTTTAGAATGGGAGCCATAGAGACATGTAACAGGTTAGGCCAAGCTCGGGCAAGTTTAGATCGACCTGATTGACAACCATGTGCATGACAAGCACTTGTGGCATAGTTATGTATTAAAATGACGTCTTCTCATTTGTTACCATAAACTAGTGTACTAATCAGATGACAAAAAAAATAGTGAATAACAGTCAAATAAGAACAAATAGGTCTCAACTCATGACTTTTGAACACGATATGTGCACTTTTGCGCACTGAATTGGACAAATATATTTAATTATAAAAAAAATTAAATAAAATATTTATTCGTTGTCTTGCCCAACTACTCAATATAAAGAGCGGAGAAAATTGTACGCACTTTGCAAGAAACTGAGTCAAACATAATTATTGGTTTTTTTCCCAGCATCATCAACCACGTAAATGAGATATGGAATTGACGTCGTACCTAAAAGAAAAATAAAAATAAAAGATAATTATGCTTACACAACTATACAAGGTCCCTTTGACTACACTTAGGATATGATAAATACTCGATATTTAAGAGTTCATGTCTTAACTTTTCATTAATCGAATTTAAAAAATATGTAGATAACGGTTTGTATAAATAAAAATAAATTTTTTTTTTGAATAGTTTAAATTTTAAGATAAAATAGTTCAAACATAAGTGCAAATTCACAATTTTCCGATCATTAAAAAAAATTATATTTAGTCTTTGATATAAAAAAAAGTCAAAATGGTGGAGCATGTTGAAAATATAATTATAAATAAGTATATAAATTTGTCTACCCCTTTACCTTAAACTTTTAAAATAAATTTTCACAATATTGAGTTTTTATATTATAGACGACTACAAGAATAATAACAAGTCAAATATTTGCGACTTATTATATTTGTCTCATATGATTGTTTGAAGAAAATATTTGTTGAAATTGTTGAACTAACTTACCTAAAAGTTTAAATTATTACTAATAGAATAAATTTATTTATTTAGACTTTGTCTTCTACGAGCACCGTTCACGTTAGATCGATTTTTATTTTTATTTTTCTCAAAAGTCTTAATGGTTCAAAATTTTCAAAAATATGTGCTTTTGAAAATTGAATTCTAAATCTTTATGTACTTTCGGACTTGTTCGGTGTAGTTTTTTTTTTTCAAAAAATGGGTTTTTTTTTTATTACTTTATTGACTTTTTAAAATTTTTTGTAGTGAAAAAAGTTTGAAAAGTCAAAAATAGTAGGCGAAAAATAGATTATCGAATAAGCCCTTCATATCATTTAAAGGCGTAACATGTTAGAAAAGAATTCAATGGGGGTGAGAATGATAAAAATTAAAGATAATGGGTTAGGTTACCCAAACAGGAATAAAGATAATGGGTTAGGTTGCCCACTATCAGTTGCTCACTTTAGTACTTAGTAATTGTTTTGTTAATTATTATTATTTTTATATTATAAACTTTGAATTTTACAAAATATGTGAATAAAAAATAGATAAAAATTATAGGTCTTGCGAATTGTATAAATAAAAATAATATTTGACTAACTTATAAATTTTAAAAAAAATACAACTAAACATACTCTTAATAATTTTGGTCCCGGCTCGGCCGTGCGTCATCTTCATTCAACAGTGCATCATGGCCGATCCAATCTTCAATGAAATATCTCCAGTCCAAGCTTGGCCTAGATCGTGGATCGGCATGGCCTAATTACAAGTTGCCACTTGTTCATACTAGTTCAGCTTGCGGGTTGGCAATTCTAAACCAATATTCTAAAAAATGTAAAGCGTGGTTAAGCATGGATGTCGAGATTCAAGCTTTTTCGATTAAACTAAGCGAGGGCGAGACAAAGATGAGACGTGAAGTGTGACTAATTAAGCGTGGAAACGATACCTCACATCTAGACTAGTTTTTTAGGATAGTGCTCCAAACTAACCTATATGTTTTGAGATGTCTACATGTCATTCATGACAAAATAGAAAAAACAAAAAAATATTTTTTAATAATATAAGTTTTCAACTGATATGGTTCAACATGTATTCAAGACAGTGTCATAAAAGACAAAAAAAATGCTGGGTCTAGGAGGGCCTAGACATTAAGCATGACAAAGGCCCTCTATATGTAGAGAAGACATGGAAAAAGATTATCAACTCTATTTTGACCGCCTAATACATATTCAGCGCTAAAAGGCGTGACTAATATGAGCCTAAGCATCAAAAGGCGTGTGCCTTTTTATTTTTTTCCAATTTTTATTTTTATTTTAATAAGGTTGAATAAATTAATTAAATAAAAAGAATAACTATAATAATTAAAATAATATTAAAGCAGAATTAGACTCTTAAATCTCGAGACTTGATTAGACGAACAAATGAATCTGGCTGACCTAATATTATTTGATACTGATGGCAGGTGATGTTCAACAATAGACAACAAAGGGGAGAATTGCTGGAAGGTCTTGTGGTTAGCAACAAAGATACTACCATCCCAAATTTTTCCCAGGTATATATTTCACCATCAACATTTAAATATTTAAGTACACAATATTAAATAAAACCGAACAATATAATAAATAATATATGAACTTTTTTTTTTTAATACTGTTTTAATTCTCCCTAACCTCTCCTTGAGAATGAGGAGTAACAATTATTAGAAAAAAATTCGAAACTTTTTAGAGGAAATTAAATGAAAAAACGAATCTCAGTTGGTACCTAAAGAGACGTATTGAACATAAAATTTAAATATATGAATGTTTATTCTAAACTAATTAGTTTAACACTAATTATTAATCATTAATTATTTTTCACTAAAATTTTACAGAGGATACATCTTCTTTGGGGTGAGAATGATCAGATTTTCAAGCTGGAACTTGCACAGAAGATGAAAGAGTAAGTTTTAAGTTTTTACATAAAATTTTAGACTTCACTGAGCTTGCTATTCAATTTCAGGTCGAGCTAACAACTTCGTCACTTAATTTCTATTTTTGTTTCAATCAAGTCAAGTACCCTTAACTCATCCTTTCAAGATAGTAGTTCGTTTAGGAATACTAATCGTAGATTCAGACGACTTGTTTAAATTTTATACAGAGTTATGATATCATATTGATCAGCTTTGAAGTTTCATTTTAAACAATTTTAATGATAAGATTATGTTTGTTTTACACGAGACAGGCAACTCGGAGAAAATACGAAAGTTGAAGGCATAAAGAAAGCAGGTCATTTGGTTCACCTAGAACGACCATGCGTCTACAATAGGTGTCTCAATAACTTCCTTGCTTCCCTCCATGCGAATGCACATCAAACCAAAATATGAAATTTAATTCATGACTCACATTTAGTTTTCTTCTTCATTTTCTATTGTAAAATTGATGGAGATTTAATTGTTTATATACAATGGAAATCTATGAATTTGGTGTATTAAAATCCTCATGCTCGAGGATTTTAATGGATTGATGTTGGAAAAACTTTGTGAATGGATTGGAGAAGTGGTTTACGTTTGAATTTAATTAATCTCTCTCGACCTCTCGACCTCCAATAAATTGAAGATTTGAAGATCAAGTGATCGAATCAACCACGTGATGATCTTGGGACCTCTTTTTAAAAGTAAAAATATTAATTGAACTATAATTAATTTCTCTCTAGTACGGTACATAAATGTTTCATTGGCACAAGGCTTACTAAGGTTGATATCCTTTCATCTTCTAATGTCCAAAAATGCTCTTGCTTACAAGTTATATATGATGCATTTTTATTTATTAGACAACGTGACAGTGATCCACTGTCACCTAGACTGGTATAAAATATCAATCATGCTAGATAGCATTATTTAACTTTTATAGGTCTTTAATCTGAGTAATAGACTTTTCCAAAATTCACGAATTTTTTCATATCTGGTGCCATAACGTAGAGTAAACTGTACAATTTTTCATAATTTTTCTCCAAATTTTTTATTTTATTTTTTTGAAAAAACAAAAATACTAGTTGAGATAGTCGAAAATGTATATGTCAATATCAATGTCAATACCGTGAATGTGAAATATGTTGGGATCTTACAAATAAACACTAGCGAGTGAACTTAAGTACCAGAAACTGGGATAATATAGGTGATTCAATTTTGGCAATCAAACTAAAGATGGTGATTTTTATTTTTTTTTTGGTCATATTGCTTTTCTTTTTTCTTTTTTCTTTTTTTTAAATGTGCCAAAGCTGGAACCAATTTAGTTAATTCACATTTCAAAATCCAAGCTCCCTCTTCCTCTCCCTGCTTCCGTTGCCGTCCGGCTTCGGCTCTTGGCCCATCCACTGTTGAAATTGATGAAATTCAGCGTTTAAGTGTTGAATTTATTGCTGAGTACTTTAGGAATGGGTACAATTTCTTTGAAAAACCTATACTGTAAAATACTAGTATACCGCTTACCTAGTGAAATCCGACCGTAGAAGCTTGCTCGCGTTAAAAAATAATGAGATGGACAAAGTTGAGAGAAAATATTTGAAGAATGAAGAAGAGAAAAGAGATTGATAGATTTGAAGAGAGGGAGATTTTTTTTAAAAAAAATTGAAGACACATGTATGCCGCTTTTTTGTGCGAGTGGGGTAAAAACTTTTTTTACGATCAGTGATTATATTTATGCGGTAAAAATCAGTTACACTTTTGACATAAAAATCAGTTTCAATTTCATATTAAGATTTTTTCTTGGAAGTACATATTAAGAATTTTAATTTTAAAATATTACTATCTTGTTGAAAATTATATTTTATATTATTACCGTGATTGGTGTAGATAAAATTTAATTTTTTAAAAAATTTTGATAAAAATTAATAAGATGTGTAGTTGACAAATTTATGAAAGTTGTGAGCTTCATTAAAATTGCGGTTAAAGAATTTTACAAAATAGGAGCCAAACAGGAACTTATGTCCCCCATAGACCATAGTCCTCACTCTACCACCGACTGCACCCATTGTTAACCACATTGTCTCAACAGACAACAGGCATATCCTTTACCAGATATCTGTAAAAACCTTTCTACACACAAATCATGACACAATCTGAGCCGCAAATTCGCTTGTTTTGTCGTTGTAAGATAGTTCAAAAAACGACAATTTTGAGACCATGAAACTATACGAGAATTTAACATCAAGGTCTGTCTTCCAAAATACAATAAACGCCTGGCACTTACAAAACGTGTTTTTATCTGAGCTGCAAATAGATAAATTAGTACCTGAACAGCAAATATTAACCTTTCGTACAGCGAGGAATATGTTTTAGCCGCTATGAAGCAACTAAACTAATCTATGTGATGCGCACGAAGATCATTCACATGCTGGTTTCGTGTCAAAGCTGCTCACGCATATTGAAAAGGCTTGAAAGGCAGTGAGAGGGTAGCGATAATCCATGGTGAAAATGTCTTTTCCAATCTTTCCGAATTGTAAAATTACCTTTTCTTGTTCTGTGGCTGATATGTTGAGAGACGGATCAACAGCAGCCACAAGCTGGAAATTTTTAACAGAAGCTACTGTAACACGGCCCTTAAAATTCAAGCACCAGCACTGCAATTGTTCGTGCCACCTAGGAGCTTTGTTTGTAAGACCAAGTGGCTCTTGGTTTCCGGAGCTGAAATTTACGACCAAGTCCTTTCCTTCTGAGACCAGTGGGGGAGAAGATTTCTTGTTAGGACATTGTGGAAACGATGTCGGTGTTGGGGCAGTGCCTCCCTCCTGAATTGAAGAGACGGGAATTGAATTCATGACACAATTCATTCTCCTGGGACCTCTTATGCGGAGAACATTGAGTTCATAGGAAATAGTGGCTACACTGTAGTTGTACGCAGGTAATCTTGGAGATACTTGCCTAGTGTGGAACCTTCTACTCGACCGACTACTATGTTGCACTGCATCATCCTTCGGAGGTTGGCTGTCATATATGGTGAACTTGGTCCCCAGAAAGTTAGACCTGATCAAAACCTTTTCAATGTAGTTAGAAAAAAATATGGAAAAATAGTTCAATCAACAAAAGTATAACATGAGCTTTGCCTTAGTCTTCCAACATATGTATTGCTGGCTCGAGAAAAATCATCTGCAACCAATGATATTACAAAGTCTGTGCTTGTTGCCCTTCTAATCTTTTTGGCTGCCAATAATAGTTTATCACTCTCGTCCTCCGCTGCAATTTGGAAAGATAATTAGTTGCATACCTTCTAATGGCTAATGAATTCCCATCTAATTCATGTTACAGCAACATACACGTTTTTAGATTTTTTTTCCACACTGAAATGGCAAGGGAGCCATCAATCAAAACTTTAGTTATCTAAAAAAAAGAGCCATCGAATAATTCAACAAGTTTTTGATTTAAAACTGTAAGCCATAGTTTTGAAGCAGAAGCTACCATTTGGGCAATAATGCACCAGTTTGTAATATGTAATATTCAACCATAGTTTGTACTTAGTACCTAATCCACTGGCAAGCACTTCCATAGAAAGGGACCAAAGATCCTTTTTTTCAAATTTCAATGTGAAAAAATGGAAACTGCATAGTGTCATATGTTCTAAACCGTTAATGATTGGAAAAGGTTCATATCATCACACAATGGAAATGTTGAGAAGAGAGAGAAGTACCTTCATTTTCAATTACCTTTCTTCGAAAGAAATAATTTAATTAAAAGACTTGGAACAGCAAGAAACCCACGGGAAAATCAATAGTTGATGTTTTGAGAAAAAAGATTTGTTTTCAAGCGAGCATTGAAGGATGGAAAATATGAGAAAATAAGTGTTTCAATGAATAAAATGCCTTACATGGGGTCAGACCAAAGTACAAGCGGTAAGTGGAAGTTGATCTATCCCGCTTAATGAAGCATTGGATTGCTGCGTCTCGGGGCCCCGGCTACCCGAAATCACAAATGGAAACAAAATATGGTTATAGAAGATATGATTATAACTAAAAGGAATGACATGAAAGCTGAACTCTCATGTATAAAAGCTACCTGCTTCAATGAAATGGGAAAAGTGAGCCTCCCACATTCCTCCAGAGTCTTGACAATTTCCTTAGTGATATCCCTCCACGACTTACAAACCGATGCACAAAAGACAACTACTGACCTAGCAGGCCAAGACGTCTCACTCTCTTCAACCCTCCGGATTATGTCCAAAAGCAATTCCGGGGGTAAATTTGCCCAGTGCCCTTGCTGAATTTGCTTAGAAGGGGCTACATCGGGGGATATATGAGACCTATTCCTGCTGAGCCAATGCTTCCCCTCGACCCCTCTCTTTGACATACTTCCGATTCCACCTTTTATCTCCTTTAACTCGCGAACTATGCCCTTGAACGACATCTGAGTTGATTCCAACCAAGCCTATCCTTTACTTAAATAGGACAAACATCAGAGTTTAAACAAAACACGCATCAAAATCTTCATACAAATATATAAGTGGAACTTTGTACGAGCAAATCAGATGCAAAACGGGATCCACAATACAAATTATTCAATCAAAATACTACAATCACGCAACCTTATCAAACTAATGCCGAATTCTTCAACATAATGATAAATATGGCATAAAGAAATGACGAATTTTGCAAAATATCTAATTACCCAACTAAAACTGATCAACACTGTTCTTTACGAAAACTATCAAAGCTCCCAAGAGTAAAAAGAAAAGAATATACATTTAAAAAACCTAAATAAACGAAAATGAAATGCATTTGCACCAACCTTCAGATATTGATCAAGCTTTGAAATGTAGAAATCGGAAAAGGGTATAATCAGATCGTAGGCAGAAAGCTAAAGTGGACAATACCAGATAGCCCCCCATTCTTATCTCCTTCCCATTTACATAACTCAAACTACCTCCGCCGCCGGCACCCCCGGTCTGGAAGGTATGGAATGACAAACAGGTCACACGCTCAGGGGACAACGAAATAACAACTCCTTTGGAACAACTTATATAGCCCCCCACCCCCAAACTAAAAAAAAAAAAAAAGGAATTGCACCGCCATTACTCAAGCTCTCTCTCTGTAATTTTTATTTACCATAGTTTTAACTTGAATTATAAACTTGGTTTTCAATTTCATGTTAGTCATTTTTTAACTCATTTTTTTTTTAATTTAATGTGCTGAAAGCCAGGTTTAATTAGTGGCCCCGATAAAGGGGGCGTGTATTTTTTGCTATCAATTAATGTCAATCATAATTACCGACACTCGCCTGCAAAAATAAAGCTATTCATGCAAGCCCAAAAAGTTCACTTATAAGTTATAACTAAAAAAGTAATTTCCTTTTAGAATAAGTAAATTTCTTTTTGTAACGGTCATATAAAATTACTAAGCATATGTTTAGTAGTGCTTGTTTGGTAGGGATTAAAATTAGTTTTTTCGTTTATTTGTTTTTAACCAGTTGTAATTATTGACTATTCAACTATAATTTTTGAAATTTTGTTTGTGATTTTAACTCAACGTGAACCTTTTTTTTGAAAGATAGTTGACTAAACCCAAAAATAATCCATTTTAATCTCTATCAAACAACTACTAAATATGTAACTTTTGTTTATTTTAGAGATTACATTCTTTTTGTAACGGTAAAATAAAATTACTAAATATGTAACTTTTGTTTATTTTAGGGATTTTGACGTAAATAGTTTATAATGTATGGTCTTAGTATATTTTTTGTCTATAACTTTTTATTTTTGACTAGAAAGTTTTAACATATTCCATTGGGTACGAAAGTGGTCTATGTTGATGGATTCTATCTAATTTCTCCATTAATTAGGTGCGTATATTGAACTTCTCTTTAATTTATTTTTATTGCAAGAACAAATTAGTCTATTCTTATATAAATAATAAAAAAAAAATTTAAAAATTATCGCCCCAGCCCTAGGGGTGACAAAAAAGCTCGACGGCTTGTGGGCTCGCCGACTTGGCCCATAAAAACTCGGCCCAGCTTAGGTTCGGGCTCGTCGAGGGACAAGCATGAGTTAGGGCCGAGCCAAAAAAAAAAGGGCCAAGCTCGTTCAACTCGACCAAAAAACAAGCAAGCTCGTGGGCTCGTGCCACGAGCCATCGTGGCTCGTGTAATGGTCACTTAATCGTGACTGTTTGATGATCACACACATTTTTTTTAATTTCATTATTCTCCTATAAATACTCATATTCTAAACTCATTTTTTCACAATTCAATCTCTTATCTCTCATTCAATTATATACTAAATCCATTAACAATTTTCAAATTTCATTATCTCAATATTAGTGTTATAATTAGTATCTAATATCTCATTATCTAGATATTACTCTATAATTATAAGTTATAATTTTTCACTTCTACTAATTCTCTACATTTCTATTTTCTACTTTCTACTTTATACTACATCTTCATCTTCTCATATTCTCTTTATTATATTATTTTGAATGGCATACAATCGAAGTGATAATGATTTTTGTAGTCTTAATGATATTCCAATTCCAAACGATATTATTGATTAGTTTGGTGGTAGACTGATCCAATTGATTTAGAAGACTTTCAAGAAAATGCCGATACACAAACTACCATCGGCTCTAGCACTAAACGAAAAGACACCAAATAAAAGGCTAAGTGCTGGCAGCATTTTGAGTTGGTGCCGACTAATAAACTAGTGGACGGAATCCCTAAGTTCAAAGCACAGTGTAACACACTGTCAAGGTCAAGAGAAGTTAGCTTGACAAAAGGGAATAGGCACAACCCATCTAAACAGACACTTCAAAAAATGTCAATACAAATATGGAAGTTTGGATACAAACCAGGCATGGATATCCGGGAGCCGGGTCCAGTAGTACCAATCTCAACAACTGAATATATTCACAAAAAGTCATGCGCTGTGAAGGATTACCGAAATTGATAGCAAATGTCGAGTTTACACTGTGCTTGGTGGACAATCCTCATTGTAAGAAATTCATCCCAAAATATCTCCAACAAAGGTACGTGAATATTTCTAGAAATACACTTTGTAAAGACACTGTTGTTAGATATAATACAAAGAAAGAAGCTATTGTTAATGTTATTAATAATTACAACAGTGATGTATCTTTTACATCAGACTTATGGACATGTTGTAACAAAAAAATATACATGGTTGCAACTTCACACTATATTGATAATAATTAGATAATGTATAAAAAATAATTGCATTTAAACAAATAGACTATCCTCATAATTGAAATATTTATCATGTTTTATTACGTATGTTACATGAATTTAAATGTGATTCTAAGGCTCGTAGTTTTATATTTGATAATGCAGGCCCAAACAATATAGTAATCGAGAAATTAATTCAACATTGTAGTCTAGAATTTGATGATATTTTATTTCACATTCGTTGTGTATGTCATGTATTTAATTTAATTGTATGAGATGGATTAAATTTATACAACCCAATTAGAAAAAATTAGATATGCTATTAATTATATTTCGATCTCACTATCAAGAAAACAAGTTTTTACTACTCTATGTATAGAAAATGGGCTACAATCAAAATATTTTGTAACTGATGTTGCTAATAGATGGAATTCAACATATTTTATGCTTGAATATTGTGAAGGCTACAAAGATTATATTACTGTATATTATAATGGCCGACACTCACACGGCTCAGAATATGATTTAGAATTATATGACTGAGAAATATGTGGTCATGTTAGAAAAATTTTGAAATATTTTGTACGACGCAACAACTGCATGTTCTGGTGTGTATTATCCAAATACTCCACTTGTTTTAAATCATTTCTATTATATTGCTAACAATTTTAATAGGTATAAGAATTTTGTTCTTTTTCTAGTATTATACATGTCATGGAGGCTAAATTTAGAAAATATTGAGAAAAATTGCATATGTTATTTCGATTACCATGTATTATAGATCATAGACTTAATTTAGAGGGTGTGAAAGTAATAATAATAGCAATTTCACAAAAATTAACTTACGGACATCCAGTAACGTGTGGTAATTTAGAACAAATTTTATGTTCTATGTATGAGGTCTATGCTGAAAAGGCTGGTACAAACATTGTACGACCTTCTGTTCTAACATGTACATCGTCATCAACTGATAACGTTGACTTATGGAGTTATGTGAGTACACATAGGAGTGGTCAAGGTCAACAATCAGTTGGTTATTCTTCTAGTTCTTCCCTTCCCCAATTTAATGATACACATGTAGAGTTAGTTAGGTATTTTTTTCATGATGTGCTTAGTATGTTAGATGACGAAGAAATAATTTTTTTTTTATATACTACGATGGTGGAGACAACATCAACGTAGTTACCCAATTCTTTCAAAAATGGCACGTAATCTACTAACACCATCAGTCTCAACTGTAGCAGCAAAGGCTGCATTTAATACAAGTGGTAGGATTTTATCTAATATCAGGTCAAGACTCAAAGTCGACATTTTAGAAAATTTACTGTGTCTAAAGGATTGGGATGACGTCGAACTTCGAATCCAAGACAAAATGGAAAGAATAATGTCCGAATAACTTGAAGATTTGAATATGAATTATTCAGACTCGTAGTAAGCAATATTTTTCCTTAGTATTTGATATTTTTTCTTAATTTAATAAAAAATTATACACGTAACATCTTGTTTGTGTACAATTTTAACTCCGCCTACTTTCAAAATAGCCGGTCCCAAGCCAAAAAAAAAGATGAGGGTTTTCAATCTTTAATTTTCAAAAAAAAGGATTCCCGATATTATTTTTCTTTCTCATTTTCAAATTTTTAAAAAATAAATAAATTTGAGGACCGAGTCTAACTTGTGAGCAGCTCGGCTCGGCCCGTTCTCGTGGGCCAAACCGAGCTCGTATTTTAATGGCCGGGTCGGCTCAACTCGGCTCGATTCAGCTCGACTCATTATCATGCCTACGCACCCCTCTCCCTCGAAAACGTCCATTAAAGGCAAGAAGAAATGGAGAGAGGGTAAGAAATCTCTTTTGTCAAGCAATTTCTAAAGCTTCACTCTGATTTTCTGTTTTTTATATTAAAAATGGAGGAAGGGAAAGCAGGAATTGTGTGTATCGACGTTGTACAATATGAAATCAATCAATTTGATCGACGTGTTGGAATATGAAGTCAATGGCATGAAGAAGTGCTCCCTCCATTTTAATTTCCCTATTTTACTGCTTTCCCCAGTTTACCACCCCCACCCCCAACCCCAATGATCGAAATTACAGAACCCCCCCCCCCCCTCCCCTCCCACCCCACACCCACACCCACACCCACACCCACACCCACACCCACATTGGATGGGGTGGATGGTCATTTTATTATTATTATTATTATTTATATAAGAATTGGTCAATTTATCTTTGCAATAAAAATAAATTAAAGAGAAATTTAATACTCGCGCCAAACTAATAGAGAAATCGGATAAAATTCGTCTACAGAGACCACTTTTGCACTCAATGAAATATATTAGGGACCTCTTAACAAAAAATAAAAGATTAGAAACAAAAAACACACTAAAATCATACATTAGAGACTATATGTGCCAAAATCTCTTTTTATTTGAACATGTTTGCCTAAGATTGAAAATATAAGTTTTTTTAAGTAATTTTTTTGTTTCCAAATATATTTAAATACTTTTTCTTACTTCGTAGTCAAAAGACATATTTTTCTCAAAAATAACTCTAAAATTTACTGTCAAAATAAGTAATTTATTTATTTTTAATTTTCATTAATAAAAATGTTTGTTTTAAAAAATTACGTTTCCACTTGCAAGTAAGTTTCTTTAAGTTTATTTTAAAGGAAGAATTCAGGGATGGTTACTGATTATGCGCTTACAGACTCTTAAGTCATATGTCCCAAACTTAATTCAATTAAAGTCACATTTTAAGACCAACGTGCTCCTTCAATTGTAAAAAGTGATTATTCAAATACGATAATATTTTATTATGATACTATTTTCTATGATAATATTTGTTTTATTAAGATATTTATGATACTATTTTATGAAAAATATTTGATATTTTTTTACTTTTAATATTTTACATTAGTTTTTATTAATGTTTGGTCAAGTTTATTAACTATTTTTTCCCTAACTCATTTTAAACCACAATTTTTATCAATTTCTTAACAACACATCTCACCAACTTTTTTAAAAATTTTCAAAAAACTATTCATTACATTCAAAATTTGATGTTTTGTGGTTGAGGTGATGATATTGTTTTAAAGTGCTTCATTAGTAGTACAAGATCATTGATGTTGTTTTCATTTAAAATGTTTGATATTATTTCAATATATGATAATGTTCTTCTATTAAGTTGTAGTTTATGTATGTGATACTGTTTTATTAATATACTGACATGTATGATAGTGATATATTAAGATATTTTTATCTATGATATTGTTTTATTATGATACTGTTTTATTAAGATACCGTTTTATTAATATACTGTTTTATTTAGATACAGTGCTATAATTTCTGTTAAAACATAACATTTGTACTCACCTAAGCACGTGCTTAATAATAATGTGCTTATAATATTGTTATATTTGCTATCTTTAACCATACAATACTGTTATTATGATATTGATACAAATGTGATTATGATATTGCTATTAATGATACTGTTTTCCCTTATATATATAACATTCCAAAACACATAAAAATAATGATGTAAGTGTAACAAATGTTATTTTCTTTTATCCGATCAAAAAATGATTACAGAACAATTGTATTCCTATATATCAAAAAATAATATCTCCAAAAAAACAACATAATTCAAGAAAAATAAAAATAAAATATTTATAAAAACTGAATCCATTTACAAAATTACATTCAAGAAGCAATTGTTTCAAGAATTTTACAATCCAAGGACTGCCCAACACTTTTCATAATCATCGACATTATCTGATAACAATATCATGTTGTTAAAGTTTAAAATTTTATCTTTTACATGATTGGAAAAAAAGAAGAACGGAAAAAATGTGAATAAACTATTATCACTTACATAAAACAATGGGAAATGTTTGAATGGCTGGCGGCGAGTCGTGAAACGGCAACGAGGTACAAAAGCCGGCGGGAAGGCGCGGGATAAGATGGTGGCCACGTGCGTTGTTGATATGAAGTTTAAATATGGATTACATGGGTAATTTCGAGATTAATATGAAATATAGCTGAAGAGTGTGACTTAATGGCCATTTTGAAAAGTGTTAAGACCTAGTTGGAGAAAGACAAGCTATAAGAAAGAGTCGCACTCAATTCGTCTAATTGGAGAAAGACATGTATACTCATTTGTTGAAAGACACATGAATTGTCATAATACAGTTCAATTTTTGGTTTTTTATCATTCAACTATCGGGTATAAAAAAAGAAATTATGTCTGCCCGACAAGTCAATTGTCGGTCTATCGGACTGACACTGTTTTTTTTATACATTTCAAATGTCGTTCGACAGTTGCTCAACCCACTTCGTTTGCTTTTCTGTTTCTACATTTTTCTCCTTCAACCAGATATTAATCTATGAATTCAATTTCTTCCAACAATTTTTGAACAATTATATTCAATATATTTTCAGATATAAAAACAAACAAAACCTATTGAATTTATTATTTTTTATAATTTAAATTAATCTATAAAAAAAAAGTAACTTACTTGAAGTAAGTTAGTTGGTGTTGAATGTTGACGCGAAGGCGGTGGCACGAGGTGGTGGGTAGAGGAGCAATGTTTGATTTTAGTGAAATAATAGATATGATTTTGAATTAGATTTGACTAAGATATTGTGGGTGTTCAAATAAGTGATTTGGGATATATTTGTCCCAAATAACAAATTTTCAACTTATTTTCAAAAGTTTCTATTTTTCAAAAGTACCACTTGCAAAAAGATATTTGCTATGATTTCCTCCATTTTTATTTGAATACTTTTATAGTGATCTCAACTTTTTAGTATTTAGCTTCTTCTATTTGGCTAAGCTTTACTTACAAGTAAATTTACTTCTAAGTATATAAGTAAATTTTAAAATATATAATTCTATGATAAAAGTTACTTTCAAAACAATAATTTTAAAGTCTTTTAATTCATTGAAACATAACTACACTTCTTACATTTTTCTGTCAACGTAACCAAATTCCAAATATCTAATATGTTGGATTTGATCATTCAAGTTTTGTGTAGGGAGAGATTGAAAGAGTATAGAAAATTTTGTATTAAGAAGTTCGTTGAGTCAATTGATTCTCACACTCTTGCAGTCGGCACCTATTTGTCTAACAACTTAATTTATGTTTCTTATTTTATTTTTTTATTGCTTCGCTACACGTGTTTGAGCAATTTTTTTCCAACAAATGGCATGATATATTCAGTCTCTGCAGAACGTTGGATTCGTGATGACGGGAGATCACTTGCGTGGGGTTATTGCAGAAATGATTTTTGGGGCCGCAAGTAGTTTGCAAATTTGGCTGGGTAGCAATGAAAACGAGGGTGGAAAGGCTTTAGGCATAGAATGTGATCAAATTTTGAACTAGTATCATATCTTAAAAAGAAAATAGAATTAATTAATATATAATTTGATTCAACTTCACAAAGCTTCTTATAAAAAAGATATCGTTTTCAAATACTATTAAAATAATCGATAAAGATACCTTACATTAGACGAAACACCCGTAATCCCAAACCACTCTCCCCGAATCAATAGCCCTCTTCACAGAGTTAAAACTCGCATTTATTTGCTAGTCTAAAAATGTGATAAAACGTGCCGTTTATATTTTAAAATGTTACGCCAAGAAGTGGATGAAATGGATCCACGCACATTAATAAGAAAAAAATAAAATTACGTTATCAAAATAATTCAGAAGTGTACACTAATTGAACAATCGTTATACTCTTTTCATCATATTTCTTTAAAATAATATTGTATGTGCATCCTTACTTTAAGGGATGAGGACTCAACTCCAAACATTCGTCAACCCATGCTGCCGTACTCATATTATTTCATTTTAGCTTTGTGTAGAGAGAGAGATTGAGAGAGTAAGAGAAATCTTGTACTAAAATTTTTATTGAATTAATTGATTTTCTCTCTCCCGTGATCTCGTCGGCCTGTTCGTCAATCCAATTTAATTTTGTTCTCTTTTTGTGTTTTTTTTTTTTTTTTTTTTTTTTTTGTGTTCGCTGTATTGGACAACTTTTTCCGATGTTAGAGCCATCTTTTGCAAAACACTGCACCCATGATGGTGTGAAATCACTTGTGTAGGATATGTGTACTTTTTACCTTTTCAATGATAGGACTTGATCTAATATCTCGGTGGGCATGTGATGTCCACTAGAACAAGTGTCCCACACTCCTTGCATGTATTTTTGAGATGCCATTATATTCATACACCTCAGTGACATCATTGTATTTGTGAACATTTCAACAACAATTTTACGAGTATTCATCACTTTTCTAAAAAGCCGGCATAAATTTCGTTTAGACGTGAAATGCGACATTTATGTCTAGTCACGTCTCACGCTTCGCCTTTGCTTTGTCATTGTCTCGTTCTCTCCTAGGCATCGCCTAAGTTCGAAAAACTTGAAGTACAGTCTTCACGTTTAGCTACGTTTTACGTTTTTTTAGAACATTGGTATTGAGTATTCAATTAAAAATATGTCTCTAGTCCACCAATCATGTTAAGAAATAGATTTTTTTTTTTTTTTTTAATTTCTAGTAATCCATTTAGTATATATGCAAGATTTAAATTTTAAAATAAAAAGACAACAGCATAGATTGAAGTAGTTGCACGTTAAAAATGTATGGATATTTTATCCAGTCATTGTTATGCTTAGTTGCCTGGATGTGGAGTTTGCCATTAATGGTCCTTCAATAGTCGTACATCTTGAGTGACATTTTTTATTTTTTATTTTTTATTTTTATTTTTGTCATTTTCGATGGGATAAAGTTGGGCTTAGTGAGCCATTTCCAATAATTGTTATGGGAACAAACGAAAGACCCAAAAAGACGAATATTATGAAAAGTAATATAAATTATTTATCATATTTCGTTATACATAAAAGTGATTTTTTAATTATTTTTTTGACAACATATGATGTAAATGTACATTTTTAATTAGATAAATATGTGATTTTGACAAAGAAAAAGAAGAATTTTTAAAGAGAAATCACACGCTAGTCTAAGTTGTCTTAAGTGCCGTTTCATATAAATATAATTGGAATTTGGAATATTATGTTACACTACAAAGACAACATTGTCCCATAAAAAATTAGATCTACGAGGTTCATTATTAAAAGCAAGATAGATTTGTGATTATTTGGTAAAAAAATTTTATAAGCAGTGAATCTGGATAATAAATAAATAAAATTTATAATTCTTACATAATATATGAATAAAAATGACGTCTAATTAATTTTTAAATACTTATAAACACTTCAAAAAATGCCAAAATCAAACAAACTCGCTACAAATTCAAAAATGGTATCAAAAAACATATATAAATTTAAAAATCAACTTATTGCAAACGCAATTTTTTTTTTAATTATTATTATTATTATTTTATTTTTTGTCAGCTGACAGCCTGAATTTGACATGTCCTATCCTATGAGCATATGCCCTTTTCTGCCAATGCTCCTAGAGATTGGGGATATTCTTATCCATATTGGAATATACATACATGAGTGGTGTTTTCCAATGGTAAGATGTAATTGTCTATTGGTGATGTAGATCATTTCATCTTATGGATAAGATGCGTCCACATTATCAATGGACAATTACATCTTGATACATATATAACACACTCTCTACTATGTACTTTATTGTATACATACATACATTCAATGATAGAAATATTTCTATACGAAGCGAAACAACATTTTACACTTGTTTTGAGTCTTTTTTGTATTATTTAATTCACTCTTTATTCATATAAAATTATAATGAAGATTGAATATTTTGTCGTTAGTTTAAAGCAATAATTTAAAAAATGTAAAATGTGACTAGGCGTAGAGGTCGAGTTTCAAATTTTTTGAACTTAGACAAAGCGTAGAGTGTAACTAAGCGTGAAAACTGTGTTTCATGACTAGACGAATTTTTTAGAACAATAATTTAAAGTAACAAAATTTTCAAATCATATCATTTCATTTAAAATAGTCGATAACGTTCTTAAAATGGGAAAAAGTTTTTAAGAATCCGTGTCCTTTTTTGTGACATCGTTCACTTCTTAAAATGTATCTTCGTCATAGTAATTCATTTTAGAGTTTCTACTTTCACTGGCCACCTTTGTCTAATCACATGGATTAACTTAACTTTTCGCCCCCCATGTTCTTCTGGAAGAACGCACTACAACTCAATCCTATTTTAAATCACATTTATCAAATTCGACGTGGGCACTATGTTCGAAGAGGTGGGTCACTTAGTTAGTAGTTCAACATCTAATTCGGTGAATGAATCAATTAAAAGTGTCAAGACCGGCCGGCCGACCGAACCCGCATCGACTCACCTGTCTCAACCTGCAACCGCTTCACGGGCAGGCCAGCCGTTCACAAGCCGAGGAGATCGAACCGTGGGCCGTTCACAGGCCAAGGAGGTCGAACCGCAGGCCGGCCCGTGTACCGAGTGGGCTGTTCACGGCCCGGACAGTTCGGCCTTTAACCGTTGGTTTATTTTGATTTTTTTTAATAAATAGTAGAGAGCCGTTTAAAGTGAAAGATGTAACAGATGCGTGCTATTTTAATCTTTAAATATGTAAAAAGAAATTAGAAATTGAATTAAAAAATTAACAAATGTGAATTTATCATTGTTATTTTTTTTATTTAATAATTTAACACATTTTTTGCTACATCTGTAAATATTTTTTTTAAAATTACAATAGGGAACAAATTTTTTTTAGTAATTTAAAAAAAATTAATTTTTTATTCATATGGGCCGAACCGGGTTGAACCGCGGCCCACATGGGCTCGACCTGGATGGGCCGAAGGGTGGGCCGGACTCGTATTCAATTTTTGTGGACTGGATTGACCCGGTCCGCAACTCACCGTAACGCGGACATTTTCTAATGCTGGTCGTTACCAGGTTTCATTGGAGTCGGCCCGCCTAACCCGAATTGACACATCTAGAATCAATATGTCAGCTCTTATTAAATATAATAAAAAATATTTTTATTATATAATAAAATAGTAATAATAATTATCATTCACTAAATTAATCTTACATTTGTTTTTACTCCAGAACTCGAGATGAAAGATTTTTATAATTAAATTGTTAGAAAAAACAATTAGTACAAAAAAAGTAATTAAAAAAGTGAAAATGAAGGGAATAATTTTACCGTATACCATAAAAAATAAAAAAATTTAAAAAATACTATTTCACTTTTTTTTTTAAAAAATTAAGGGCATGTTCTCTTTAGTGTTTTCAACCCATTTTTTGTTTTGTGTTTTTGAAAATAGTCAAAACGTGTTCTCTTTGTCATTTTCGAAAATGTATTTTTGAAAACACAAAAAAAAAAAAAAATTGCAAAGAAAACGGAAATCGCCCATTTCATCATTTTGGACGTTTTGTTAACAAAAGGAGTTGCTTGCCAAAACAGCCAAAACGCGTTTTGGTCAGCGTTTTGAATCCTGGCCCCAGCATTTTTTTTTAAATTTTACGCTGGCGACACAAATTAATGATTTAACCATGTCCCGCATTTTTTTAACAAAATACGGCTCTTTGTCCAAATGGCCAGATGCGCGGATGTGGAAGAGGATGTCACAGGTTCGATTCTCAGCTCCTTTAAATGTTTTTGAATTGTTTTTAAATGTTTTTAATTCCATAATTAAATATTTTAAGTTCTTTTTAAATGTTTTTAATTGTTTTTAAATATTTTTAATTTCATAATTAAATATTTTTAATTGTGTTTAAATGTTTTTAATTCCAAGTTTAAATTGTTTTTAATTCCATAATTACATATTTTTAATTCTTTTTAAATATTTTTAATTTTTTTTAATTCTACAATTAAATGTTTTTAATTCCAAGTTTGAATTGTTTTTAATTATTTTTAATTGTTTTAATTCCAAGTCCAAATTTCTCAAAAATTTCAAGTAAACGCGTTTTCGAGTTTTCTGTTTTCAGAAACAATTTTCAAAAACACCAAAAAGAACGCATTTTCACAAATCTCAAAACAAACACTCAAAACACAAAACACAAAATGAATACAAAACTCAAAACATAAAACTCAAACGCAATGAGAACACCACCTAATATTTTTACTTTTATAACACATATATTTCTTACAAAAAATGTTACATTTGTTACCTTTACTACATTCGGAATTTATCCTTGGGATTTTGGCGCAAATGGTCCATAACGTATGCCCTTAGTGCGTTTTTGGTCTCCAATCTTTCATTTTTGGCTAAGAAGTCCCTAACCTATGCTATTATGTGCAAAAGTGGTCCATATGAACAGATTCTGTCCAAATGTGCCATTAATTAGGTGAGTGTAGTGCAATCTCCTTTATTAAATGGGTGAGTGTAGTGCAATATCCTGCAGGTAAAGATAAAATAAAGGAGATTAATCTACACTCATCCACTGTTCTACAAAGTCCGCATAAGCGACGCCTAGGTTCCGCCTAAACTTGAAACTCGATCTCAACGCTTAGCTATGCCTCACACATCGCCCTCGCATCGCCATTGTCTCACCGTCGCCTAGGCCTCGCTTAGGTCTGAAAAACTTGAAGCTCGGCCTCCACGCCTAACCAAACTTTACCTTTTTTAGAACACTGCACTCACCCAACTAACGACACAATCGGACAGAATCCATCCATAAGGACCAGTTTGGCAACCAAAGGCATAGGTTAGGGACCTATTAGCCAAAAATGAATGATTAAAGACCAAAAACGCACTAAAAACATACATTAGGAACTATTTGCACCAAAATCCCTTCTTTATCCTTTCTATAATAGTTAAGTAGACAAAGTTTAGAAGTATACATAAACGAAATTTGTCAATTATCTTTTATATTCACATCAGTCCGTTGTACTAGACATTTCATTTGTCATCACAATGCAATATACTGTATACTATTTTACTTTCTTTTTTTTTTGAAATTTTTAGGCATAGATTAACATTTTAAATTTTTAGACAATTTATTTTCTATAAAAAACTAAAGACAATTTTCATAAACAGGTATCAGCCAAACTTAAACCTATTTGTTCACTTAGATACCGCGTTAAAGCACCTCCAAAGGCTATGATCTATTAGTTGATTGCCTGAATCGTCTCTATTTTCTCATCCTGTGTAAGATTGACCATATTTTAGCAATGTACAAAATTTAGGATGCAGGAAGTTTTACACCAACATAGGGACCTAAGATGTTCTTGCACTCCTACCACCAACCTTTGTTGAAATCTACAATTGAATAAATAATCAAGATTAAACGCTAAACATAAAAGACTCGACACCATTTTCTCAAGAAAATTGCTTAAATCGGAAGGTTGGCAATGTGGATGGAAAACTTGAGGCATTGAACACATTTCCCTTGAGGACATCACGGGATCTTATCATGCAAGAATCCGGTTTCTCAACTAGATCGACTGTTTATGGAAATGTTGTCGTGCTATTGCCCGCATAGTGATTGGCCAATCATAATTCTTTGCTACATCACATTCTGCATCATAAAGCTTGAATTTGGCCCCCATAGCCATAGTGCTTCAGAAGCCCTTCATTTTGCCTCCAGTTCTCTTTTACCTTCACTTCAACCTGTTCAATGAGCAAGTTTCTTGAAAGCTATTTTTTTTCCACTAAAACCAGATTAGAGAATTCAGTATCAAACCAATAGCCAATAACTCAGAACCAAAAATTGACGGGTAAAATATAGATCTGTCTGTGCAAGTGTAATGTTTCACACAAATAACAATAAGAGCATATTTTGACTAAGCTTAAAAGTAAAAGTAACTTGTGTTTCCAAACATGTTTGAATATGTTACCTTTTTCTTACTTTTAGGTTAAAAAAAAAAAAAAAAAAACTACTTATTTTAAAATTAACTCTTTACATTATAGTGTCAAAATAACGTAATATTTCCAACTTTGGCCCATAAAAAAGTAGTTATTTTATAACTAACTTATTTACTTGTAAGTCAACTTTTTATACTTAGCTAACATGCTAAGATTAATCAACTTTATACCTCAAGAAAAACTTTCTTTTGCAAGAAATCTTCTATGTCAAGCCGTGCAGCTGTCGCAAGTAGCTTCAAAGCTTTTCCTTCCTGATAGCAATTCAGAATAGATGAAATTACACTTGTATAATTCATTAATTTGTAATACCTCTCTGTATCATTGCTTAACAGAATTTAATCCTTTACCATCGAACGACAGTAAAAAAGCTCAGCACAAGCAATAGTTTGCCCACAACATCGTGGAGAAATTAACTGAAATGGACAATTATCGAAAACCCAAAAAAAAAAAAATGCAGGCAAAAGACACAAACAGTAAAACAGGAACTAAAGCAATATCTCTGGTACAAAAAAGGAACTTCAACTTCCAAAATATAGTATAGAGTTCTCTAATTTTATGCAGTCCCCAAATAATATACCATATGTTTTTATCAATCCATTTACAAGTTTATAACATTTTTGCTTGTGGCAAATTACAAGCCTATACACTTCCATACCAATACCGCTAGGCAGCCATAGTCTCTCTTGATCTTCCTTATTTTAATAGTGAGACTTTCCTTTTCTTGTAATATATATTTCTGAATTATGAAATTGGTAGGGATCATGCTGAAATCCCCTCCATTTTCACTACACAGCTTGGGAGAAAAATATTGTCTATAGTTGCAGCCAGCAAAGGAGCCTTCAATGACTTGGTGCCTATCTGAGATGATCATAAGCATCCCACAGTGATGTTATTGATGATTATTAAGTTGCCAATCTAGTACATTTCTACTGTTCATAATCTAAACTTGTCTGATGGAGTGAGTTGGGGTCATATCATCGGAATATTGTTTGGCTGAAAATTATATTCACATAAAAATTAACACTTATTGAAATTGTAATGGCAAGTGTAAGATTATGGGGATATTATACCTACGGTCTCTATGTGCTCTTTGCTTCCCAATCAAATTATCTTGGCAAACGGATCTCAAACTTCAAATTTTGGAGCAAGTGGGTCTCTACCAACAGTTTCCATCCAAAGATGATATCAAAATCTCACGTGGCTCGCATACGATAAGGGATATTTAGCCAATAGACAATTATATCCTCAGTTTTAATTAAACAAAAGTTACAGAAAAAAAAATATTGAAAAGAAAATTAAAGATATATTTAATCTCCTCCTACCCCCACGTTGGCCCTTCCCCATGTTCAGTCCCCGCGCCCTCCCTACACCCTCCATTCTTGTCACTGGTCAATTCATTGCTTTCGTTAATAATTAATTATTTTTAGGCAGTTGCTGTAAATAATTTGGGAAAGTGGAAAACAGTCATTCAAATGACTACTAGCCATCCTTCTAGTTACCGGAGATTGCAGTTTTAGTTCTCTTCATTTCTTTGAGATTGAAATACGAATAAGTTTGAGGGAATGTAACTTGAATTTTGAGTGCTGTGAGATTCATCCTCTGATGCATGAGACTGTCCTCAGTCCAGTTTGGGGAGGGGAGGATCCGAAGACCAATTCATAGCAAAACATATGTACAGTGACAAAAGCCAGCAATTAGAGCATAAAATTTATGATTGAGCATCAACTAAGAACTAAGAACAATTGCTAGCTATTAAGTTTCCTTCATAAATAACAATTGACTACTTAGTTGAACAAAGAGGACTGCGGGGAGGGAGGGGCAGAACAGAGGTGGTGAGGGGAAGTGGAATTTGCAAAGTTTTTCTCTCTTTTGGAAATTGAGGCATTTGGATCGCCAAATACATCCCTGAAATAGGGCCACACGTGCGAGATATACAAAAAGTGAAGGTTGTACCTGTTTGCCAAGAAAATTTGAATGGGACCAAGTACACAGTTACCCATAGGATGGGAGCATATATGCCATTTTCCCTAAAACAATTTAATGTTTCTTTGGTTCAAAGACTGGCTTATCCTAATGGACATGTCACGTAAACAAACCTGAAGCTGATTTCTTTATTATTGTATAATACCTTAATTTCGGGAGATGTACATATAGTCCTGTCAGTTTCAGTTTGATCAAATATTGCTCCCTCCGTATACAATCAAATGTCCCCATTTCCATTTCAAAACATTCCAAATTTATTCCCTTTTCCCTAAATTAAGCACTTCCTATCTTTGTTCTTTCCAAACTACCCATAATATACTTATGTTTTACTTGCAAAGTTCATATCAGTTGGTTACAATAAACGCATCTAGTTGGAATACTGCACAAACTACACTAGTTTTTAACACCTTAAATAGTGGTAACAAGTCAGACAAAGACATTTAGATGGGACAGGAGTACATTTACCCCCACAAGACCTGCAACATCATGCGCCTAACTACAAGCACTACAATAGTGTTTGGCTCTAAACAGTGGTCTAACCCAAGAGCAATTCATATTTCCATAAATGAAGTCACATTGTCCCAAGTTAAGGGTAATAAATTTTTCATTGGTTTTATCATCTAGCTCCTGGGATAAGTCCTCTTTCCCCCATGAATAATGCTCAACCTATTGGACGCTCAACTTAACGAGGATAAAAACCTGGCCAACTATTTACTACATCTCCATGTTAAGGTAATTTATGGAATAGTACACAAAAAACAGTAGACTGCACTGATAAAAAAACATAAATGTCAATACCTTTCCGATGAGGATGATCTTCTGTGAGTTTTTCTCTACAACAATCTCAACTTGAATGAAATCTTTTGCCTTTGGTCTAGTTTTATAGCTAACTACATTAACCTGTAGGAATGAAAAACCATCACCATTCAATTGATAGAGCTTCCAAGAAAAGTTTCCAGAAACCAAAGAAGAGAACTAAGAAAAGGACCAGTAAAAAGATTAGTACAACTTATGACTGGCAAGAACCTTTAGAGTTTTAATTTCAAAAATATATTTACCTGACAAGCATAGGGGACTTCATCAAGGTACTGCATAAAGATCTTTTCTCTAACAATCTCAGCCACAAAAAATCTTTCAGGGTGCTCACTAGCAATATCCTGAAAACATATTGAACAATAGATTTTAGATTTTGGATGTCATGCATTATAGAAACATATGGAAGAATAAATATGAGAGGGAGAAGAAATAAGATATGAGGCTATACGTCAACACATATTTTAAGGGAATGAGGAATTAAATGGTTAAGACATCTAATTGAGGTAACACTAATTGAGAATAAGTAGAGGGAACGGTGATTTTTAGATGGTCAACACATATATTGAGCAATGCCAAAGAATCTCATCCACGAGCAATTCAAATCCAAATAGAACAAGTGAGGAGAAGCTAAGTAAATAAAAATCAACATAATCTGATGTGGTTGTAAAATATTTATTTTCAATGGACCTCTCATTGATTTATGTTGGATCGAACAAAGTAGCCAAAAAAGATTCATGTGACCTCAAGTTTATTGGGAACAAGATCTGGCTTGTCCTTGTTTTAAATTGAATTGGGCATGCAGCATGCTTTTTAAACTATTTTAGAGACTAAAAGAATTATCTTTTAGCCAAATATCATTCCTTTAAAAAAATGATAACAATGACTTGGACTGTATGCAAAAGCTATTTGAAATTCCTAGGGAAATCTTCTGTCTTGCTCTTGAGCTTCCAAGAATCCACAATCTTTCATACACTTGCTTCAGCAGAAACTTAGACTAAAAATGACACTACAGTCAGATCTTACCATGGTAAGCAGTGAATAGATAACAGAGGTCGATGCAAAACATTCTGCAAAAGGTCTGCTCTGCGAGAGTAAAATGCAAGATCCTATGGGCATGTCCACATTTGCTAAAATTATATACCCATAACCACACAAAATAAAATTGACCTAGAAGTTATTTTAAAAGTTTCAAGAAGTTTCTATGTCCTTCAATTTGATCTTTTCACTTATTGTTTGTAGCTTTTGAAATCATTTAATTGAAATTTATGGATCTCAATCATTCCAAACCACGTAATAGCTGATTTCAACTAGTACAAAAAAGATACAAAAAGAACCAACAGAAAAAGAAGTACCAGACTTCAACATGTTTTACATTATCAGAATGGTTTAAATATGATAGTTATGAAGCAACTGAGATATATATTGTTAATAACGTTCCATTTCTAGTGGAAAAGACCACGAGAACACCATGGAAAGGAGGAATAATGAGAACACCTTAGGATAATAAGCTGGCCCATAAGGAAGTTTTGATAAAATCCACTCCTTGACATCATCCACACCATGACCATACTTGGCACTCACAGGTATGACCTCATCAACATTGGTAAATTTCTCATACCACTGCAAAACACATGGTGCACGTTTCATATACATTCATACATACGTATGTATATAAATAGATTTGAGGGGTTATAGTGACATCCTTCAAATTTTAACAACCTTCCAGTATAGGATCAGAGGCATAAAAACAATAGTGCAATCAGTAAATTTACAAAAGAGCAAGAAGCTTACCACACAAAATGCATATATCTGTTATCTTAGGTTGTGTACCCATAGATTCACTACATTATTTTTTCTCCGCAAGTTACCAAAGTACATTCTTGTTTGTTTGACAAAATGTTACTAATATCTGTAGATAACAGAAAAAACACGTTTTTTTCCTTCAAAGATGTAAAGTCGTATAATGGCTTCAGCTCTTCAAATTTAGTGGATGAGTTACCTTTAATCAGCAGAATAACAAAAGAGTGAGTCAGAAAATGTCTATCCAGATGTCATGTGTGATTTTGCCAGAAAGATAAAGGAAGAGAACTCTTGCTAGAATCATTTGATCATTAGTAGCATCATTATTTAACTAAGAAATACAAATTTATTTATGCCACTAAATATAGATGATATTACATAGTACCTCAAGTTTCTTTGCAATTTCACCGGGTTTGATCATGTCCTTCTTGTTTAAAACCAGCAAGGTAGGTAACTTATCTCTGAGGTCTCCAACACCTTCTTCCAGCACTTCATCAATCTGATAGTAGATGAGAGATATTAGTTGAAGGAGACAGTTCCGTAAATAATTATTTTTAATGGAGCATACCTTTTGAGGTGGCTTACATGCATCAACAACAACAAGTACACAATCTGCATTGATGGAAGCACTGCGGACATTCTTCATCATCATGGTGTCCAACTTGTGCATTTTCTTCTCAATAACACCAGGTGTATCATAAAGTATCATCTATAAAGCAAACAAATAGTATGACTAGAACAGAACCTTAATATTTCTCACACGAACATAAGGAATAAAGGATTATCCCTGGAAATTATAGAGTAGAAGTAATTGAGACAGAAAATATGGAGAGGAATAGAGAATTTATGTAACTATTCTATCCTCGTGAATTACAAAGTGGTTTTACATGTCTAGAAAGTGTGTCTTGGGTTAAGACATGGCAATTAAAGTGGAATAGCATTGTGTTCTGAGATCAATGTTCTTTCTGTTGCTAGTGACTCATTCATTTAGTTATTGCATAGATCATGACATTGTGAATGTAGTCGTGTAGCAAGGATTGTTCAAGTTTGGAGGAGTTGAAAATTGGAGTTTATGATGTTGCAGTTTCATGTCATCCATATTATTGAAGATTTGGATAGGAGAGAAATAACTTAATCTTTCATATATTATGCCCTTATGATCTCTTATGGAATAAGGACTAGCAATTTTTAAGTTATTTTTGGATAATACTGTGGAGTTGTAGAATGTATTAAATAAATAATGGAAGGAAGACACATTGTATCAGATTTACCTTGTAATTTTTTTTAAAATTTTTTGGGTGTTTATAAGGTTTAATGGTGTATTGTATGTATGCCTTAGCTTTGAGCACGCATAAAGTGAAATACCATTTTTTTCTCAGAATACCACATTGCAAAACCTACTGACGTGTGTTACAGTAAATATAATACACCTTAAAAACATTAAAAAACAAAGTCAAATATTGATATTAGATTTTCTTAAACAATTGTGCTGCCATTGTCTCCGTTACAAAGTTCCTATAAAATGGGAAATGCCATATCTTTTACTATAGTTTGAACTATTAAGTTAGGTATTTGGGAGTAAGCAATTACGTCAGCAACAAAAGCTAGAAATTGAATGCTAACCCAATATACGTGCCTTTGTAAGATAGACCTCAATAGATTATTAAAGAATAATGGCATAAAGAGATTCAGTAGTTTCTGAATAGCATATACCTGTACATTATATAAACGTAGCTCGAGTCTTTAAAGTTTTACAATTCACAATTCAAAACTACCCTGCTTAATTTTCTATATTACTTATTTACTTCTACTTTTGTTTTCATAAAATATATTTCAACAGAAAATTGGAAGCCTCGTAAATTTTGATTTATAGTTATCAAAATAACACAAATAATTACTTCTTACAATATACACAAATTTAATCAAAGGAAAAAGAAAATTAGACCATTAACAGACGATAGCAATAGTCCTCCATCCATAAGTGATTTGGTTTCTTTATGTAGTCAAACAAATTATTATTGGTAAATAATTTCTAACTAACTTGTTTAATTTTTCAAAAGAGACTTGTATGGATAGAAGTCCACATCAAATGCAATATTTGAGAACCCTTTAACCAAAAAGGCAAATAGATCAACATTAGAAGTGGCTCTGTAAGGATCAAATTAACACAATACCTTCTACTGAATATACAAAAAATCCTCATAATTGTTAGAGGTTCCAGATTCTTCAATTAAACAACGATTTCTTGTGACAACTTTTTATATCTTCAAGAGTATGAATTTGATGATGAAACTAGGGATTACACTAGCTCATTTTTACAAGCCATAAATAGAGCAAATCCTACCCTCATAAACAATGAAATTAGGAAATGGAATCATTGGTAAGAAACCAAGTCTAGGATAGTTACCGCAAGGTGCTAAAGCAATTGGCTGGAAATGGATATACACCAAAAGAGACCCCTGTGGTGACATTGACTAATAAAACTAGACTAGTAGTTAAAGAATTTACTCAAAAGGAAGGGACATTTTCACTCCAAAGGAAACTTTAATAATTATGGAGGTTTTAGAAGCTCATTGTGACTTAGAGCTACGTGAAATAAATAAGAAAACATCATTCTTGATGTTGAGAAAGTGAGAACAGAGTCCATAACCGCAAGACATGAATATGAGTTTATAATGGGATTGGGTTACTCCACCTTATAAGTTAACTTTTTGGGATGGAAACCTAGTTCCCTACAAGTGATATCAGGCCCCAATGATATCCATGCAAACGCACTAAATGAATTCCCATTTGCAGTAAAACAAAGGTGGTGTTGGGCCCTAGTTGAATTGTGATAGCTGAGAAAATCTTTGGCTGGCTCTCAAGTGGCTCTTCCCACGTAAGGCAGTGGCACCTGACTTAATAGAAGACGCTGGCATTGATGGAGGGTGTTATCCTTCCTAGTTTGAGCAAGATGGAGGAATAGATTATCGATTGAGTGGGCCGACATGATGTAGTACTTCGTTTGAGGAATGATTGTTGGAATAGTGTGAACAAAGTCCCATATCGGCTAGACATTGGTAATGAGTTTATATGGGAATGAACTACACCTAAGAGGTTAATCTTTTAGGATAGAACCCTAATTTCAGACACTTGAATGGGGATCTTCCAAAGAAGTACACAGCCTACGGATCTTAAGACAATAAAGATAGCTTTTCAAGTAAAAGAAATCCACACGTGCAACAAGAAGAATCTTGCTAATGTCAGTTCCTTAATTAGAGGGAGTAGACATATGATCTTAGTGTTATCTATGGTTAATATATTGCTAGCAAGCAACAATTCAGGTTTACCACGCGAAACCACAGTATTTCCTACCCAATATTTTTTAATGAAAGCTATGGCTAAAGCCTCTTATATTATCGCATTGAGATGAAGAAAAATTGGCCCTAAGCCTACATTGAAAAGATTTTGGCCAAATTCAAAACGAGTGTTTGTTCATCCACCATAGTGATAAGAGATGAATTTAGTCACAATCAAATGAAAATCGTACCTTATGCATCATGAATAGGTAACCTATAGCATGTTTGCCTAATGCATGCACAATTCAAGATACAAGAAAATTGTTCGTCTATTTAGTATTCACTATCATTGAATCACAAAAAATAAAAGCACATGTTCAAAACTATCATCAAACGGCCAACTTCAATTGCCATCTCACAACGTAAGCTGCATCAAACAACAATAATATCACCGGAGATTGTGATTGTATGTCATAAATTTTTTGTTCCGAGTCATTCAAATATATTCACAAACAGCAAGTGGCTGACATTGAGATCTGGTATAAAATCAAAGTGGGCGTGGGCCAAGCCTCTCAAATTGGCAAACTAATCGTCATTACTTATATTAGAAACACAGAATGAATTGTATAAACATATAAGCAAATTAAGTCGGGGAAAAAATGAAATGTGGAACCTGATAGTCTGCGCTAGAGCATATACCAAGAATACGATGCCTAGTAGTCTGAGGCTTATCCGTAACAATAGAAAGCTTCTGTCCAACCATTTGGTTCGAGAGCGTACTTTTTCCAACATTTGGCTTGCCCAGCACTACCACATATCCACTGCGGTGATTCGGGTCAATTGGCACAAAATCAAGCTCCTCCATCTCATAATCGTCCAGCAAAGCCATGTTCCTCTCCGGTTTATCGCTCAGAGACAACATTGAGGATGATGACCTATCATTATCCTCCTCCTCCTCATAATCCTCATCTAAACCCATGTAAAATCTAGTTCCTTCTCCTTCTTCTTCTTCTACTTCTTCTTCTTCTTTCATTTCTTCAACTTCACTTTGAATTTTTACTCTTTTACTATTATAGTCTGATGGGTTCTTGTTTCTTCTTGTTCTTGAGGAAACGGTGCTAGTTTTATTCAGAGTGGCTCGAAGCTGGAGCTGGGTTCTTGGTGGTTTGAAAAGAGTGTGGCAATGGCAGTAAGAGTTGAATATAAGAGGATTTGGAGTCTGGTATTTTCTGGGTTCCGTTGTTGGAGGGACGATAATATGTTGTAGAGCGAGCTCCTTCATGTTTCGAATTCTTGGATTTGACCGCCGCTTCACTCTCTTGTGTACTCTTAAGTCTTATCTACTTTTCCCGTGATTTCATGTCAATGTAATGTCAAGGCTTAATTTCACTAATTGTGTTCATTAACGTATATTTCTTATCTTATTACTCATTGAAAATTAGTAAATCTAAAGAGAAAATTGTAGTTTTTGTCCTTAATATCGTACTTCTGTCCTAACTTTATTTTTTAACAATATTATTCTCAATTTTTTATTTTTTAACGTTTTTAGCTCTTAATAATAATTTCTGAAATATTAAAAAATGAATTTACTCATAAGTTTAAATAAATAAAAATAAAGAAAATATTAAAAATAAAAATTGACCATTCTTGTTTTCATCCAAAACTCCATCCTCATCTAATAATAAATTATTACAATCAGCATATTACAACAACCAACGATTATCATACTAGCAACCAGCTATCATTTTAGTGGAAACTCCCACTCACTACTACAAACAACCACCGTGCTCTTATATACCAATATAGCGATCACAAATTTATGTTAGCATCAAAATTCAATTAAGAATTAGTAGAAGAAAATATTGGACAAAATAAGAATTATATACAAAATCAGTTTTAAAAAAAATTGTGATTGTAAGTGGTAGTCAGATTAATATTAAGAACAAAATGTCTTAGTTTCTATCTTGATGGTGGCACCACCAATTTATGGTGGCCAACGAGTGTCGACCCACAAAAATTCTTCAACTATCAAATTAAATTTTTATATCATCTCTTCTAATTCTTTGATATCTCTTTTAAACCCATTTCCTTGTCATTTTTGCCATCTATAGAAAAGAAAAATTCAAAAAAAAAAAAAAAAAGGTGGTTAGTGGGCTTGGGGTTGGGAGTCAAAGTTTAATAGTAGATAGTGTAGGAATGAGAACTTGAGGTGGATTTAGAAGGTAATCTAATGGAAGGATTTTGCGGTGGTGAGAACTTTCAGTAGTTGGGATGTGATGGTGGAGGACTTCAGTGGTAGATATGAGTGTAGTTGTATGTGTGTGATGGAAAACGGGGGGTTTAGACAGGTTTGCTGAAGAAGACAATGTGAAGTTTTGTAAAGAAGAAAGGTGAATTAATTTTAATTTCCTTATATTTTTTTAGTTGTTTTTTTTTATTAATATATTTCTTCTTTATATAAATTTAAAAATAGATACCTCTTTTAAACACTCACTTAATAAATTTTTCGACATAGCTATTAGTAAAGACTAAGGGTGGGTGCTAACAAATTATTAAATATTGGACATAAGATTGTCAAGAAATAAAAATTCAAGACAATTGTACAAAAGTGAAAAAAGATTGGGATGAAAACTGCAATTTTTTTTAATTTTAACATAGAAGGATCATTTTTGAAACCGAATGACCATTTATACTGGTGGGATAAGAAAAATATTTTAATGACCAATTTAAAATTTTGCACAAACTTCAGTGAAAATTAGTGAAATTAACCCTAACATAAAAGAGAATGATGGAATCGTAAATTTTTAGTATTTTTTCTTATTTACACTAGCGCTTAACTCAACTTAGAATCAAGTTAAAATTGATCCCTAGATAACGTCGGACTTTCAATTGAAATCAAAACTACAAAAATCGACAAGTTGATGACATTTTAAAGTGCATGTGCTAGAGTTGCTAATCATACAAATTATCTAATTCTAGACTCAATTTTTATTATGAAAAATTATAGTTAAGATTCGGGACTTATAGATAATGTGTAGTATTTCATATTTGCATTCTCAATTTTGATTTTCTACCATCTATATCTCAATCTTTCAAATTTTACATTTCCTTATTGCGGTTTGAACGTGCAGTGCAAATAATAATATTATTCCGCTCGACAGCATAATGGGATGGTTGCCCTTTACTAAATTTTGACACGGTTCGTGACTTATTGTCCTTTACTAGAATATGTTTAAATTGGACCGAATTACTCACTTAAATTTAATAAACTCTAATATTATGATCCATATTAGAATTCTATATTAAAATGTCGACCTTGTTAAAAAAAAAAAGTAACACAAACCCTTACTAAATCTATAAAATAAAATTTAGTTTTTTCCTCAGCTACAACTATAAGCACTATTACACGAATACTTGTGCAAAGCATTAGAAAATGAAATCGAACATTAATAAGTTACGTCTGATTCTAGACATTTTTGTAATATTTATATTTTAACCCCTCATCTAAATGCTGCTACAAAAGAATAAAGAAAGAAAAAGAAAATGCACTTCGACTTGATACACCAAGAGTTTCTTTTAACAGGCCTAAAGAGCTACCAATATGCAGCAGTTTTACATCTAAAATTGAAATCGAAAACCTAATTCTAAGTGTAACTCGTACCAGATCGTGGACCATACCACATCGATTTAATAAAGCATGTCGACCCTTTTTCATATATGTTCCTACAACTTTCTTGAAGCTTAAGCCTACATGCAAACATAGAAAAAGAGTATTCGAACTATATGAAGAAAATTCGCTGGCTTGCTGAAACTAAAATTTACTGAGCATATGTTCATCAGGCAGAAAAGGCCTTAAGCTACCGCTCTTCTGAATTGAACTTGTTCCATGCTTCCTGGAAAAAAAAAAAAAAAAAAAGGACAAAATATTCAAATGACTTGAACACAAATGCTTGTTCCATCAAGCCACATGCTATGCATAGAAAGATAGTTAATTGCGTCTTTACATAGAAAAATAATAGTGTTTTATAATTACTAAAAAATAAAGTACTAACATTTGACTGGAACATAGAGACGTGAGTTGAAAACGCATCATGGTTAGGAGGAAAGTAATTCAGTCATACTGACATGAAGTCCAACATAATGCTTACCCAAGTTTAGGTTTCTATTAGATGAAAACCAGCAGTAGCAACAAGAGTATGCCCTCTAACTTACATATTAACGGGGGCATCTTCATTTAACACGTGAGGTAACAAAATGCCAGTTTGAAACCAACAGGGCTACCAAATTTCACATAATTTTTTTTCCATTGATTGAATATGATAAGCATCATAAGATCCATGATCAGGCATGTGGGTAGTTTTAATGGGAATGGGGGTTGTCAAAATTCATTTCACCCATGCACGTTACAAATTGCAGATAAAAACTAATTCAAAGTATAGGATCTTGGAAAAATTTACATAAGATGTCCTGTGCCTTTTGACATATATAACAGAATATATGTACATATATGCAGTAAGAATCCATCACACGCACGCACAATTAAATATTTTTTCTCAACTCTACTGCCAAGATGAGCTAATTCTGCTGTTAAAAACAATTTTACAGTTTTCTCCTCCTACCTCTTTTTTCACATTGTACCATGTCACACTTTTCTAAAAGGGAAAAGTTGGACACTGATGCATGTTTGCAGTTATATAAAACAGAAAGTCAAATGTACTACAGTAGTAACCAATCTAATGCAATTACAAAGTGATCAAAATGCTCAACTACTTTAACTATTTGGAAGCGTTCATTTCATCGATATTCTAACCATTTAATCTGTTAATACTAGAAAGCAAATTACCAACAAGCCTATTCCTGTATTATAATGCATCCTAAAATTCCCTCAGTCCATTGAACAGCCTGATGAATAATTCTAGAGACAGAAAACAAGTGGCTAACCTTTAGTAGATCAAAAACCTTCTCACATATATACTTTTGCTGAATAGTTGCACCACGCTGCTGTAATTTGTCAGGGTGCACACAAAGAGTGGCTTTCCTGTACACTCTTTTTACAGCTGCAGAAGTGATAACTTCAGTTAATGGGATCGGCTGCCAACCACTATCAGGCCCAAGGATCTGCCATTAAGGTAAAGTTCAATGTGTGTCACTATTTAAGGAGAAAACTGAGTACTGGGATCAATACATCATGATAAAACCGCTAAAAACATATGAACAACCAAAGATGAAAAACAAAAGACCACAAAATCATAAATTTGGAGGCACAACCCTTGAGTTAAATCTGACCAAAAAAATTAGGTTCATTGTATTCTCCCTTTGCTGGCGTAACTAGTTACCAACGTTTCACCCACTACAGTTATTTTACCTATAGGTACGGCGAAGAAGAAAATGGAAAAGAAAGTCCACAAATAGATGCATAACCTTTTCCACATATTTAATATTATGTAACATATTAGGAGAAAGTCGAGTGAAATAAACAATAATGATTCAGGTCAAAACCTGAAGTGCAGAAGCTATATGCTCTTTCCAATATTAACCCAGAAATAGCATCGACCAAAAAACTTAATGAAAATTGCACCTAAAAGTTAAATTTGCTGTCACAAGAACTTATCAAAAGAAACATTACTTACGACAAAGTTCATTTTCCTACTACGCCATTTCTTTCTAAAAGAGGATGTGTGACACTGTACAAGGCATCCCTGATGAGAGATTGTCAATCAAGCTTACCAGCAGTTTTGAAGCCATAAAAAAGCATATGCAGTTTGGTGAAAAATATGATAGAGAATTCAATTTGATGACAGGGATATGAGAGATTGTGACCAATTCATTTCATTCTTGATTTTCTGCAAGTCATTCTTCTCCTGACGACAGAGATACGAGAGTTCTTGCCCGGTTGATTTCATTCTTGATTTTCTTAAAAGTCTGTCATTCTTTTATGTGGAATGGAAAATAAAATTCCTTCAGTGACTAAAAGTTCCATCAGTTTTCCCCTACAGTTTCTTTTCATCCCCATCTATTTTGCCACCAAATAATAGAATTGATTTTCAATCAGATCTGAGTCTGTTATCCTTCATCTCATCTGAGTCCCAAACACATTGTTAACCTCAGTTGAAGAGCATGAACCTAGTTATGGATTATGGGAAACCACAAGAACTTTTCACGGTAACTTCATGATTTTCCCCATTTCTCCCACCTCATGTCAGAAGATGGTGAAAAAGTCAAGAAAATGCACAAGAAATAAATCCATGTACAAAAGTAAATCATTTAGTATTCAAGTCATGCACAAAGACATGGGATGACCATACATATTGCAAAGTCGAAAGCAATGCACGTAGATTTCCTTCTTTTCCACTTGACCATCTCTTGACCTCAACATCCAGAGTTTCTGCAACTCTCTGCACATTTACATATTTTGACGTGAGACCATATGCAATATTAGTTAATAGATCAGAATTTACTCAGGTAAAAGGATGCATACATTCCTCTCCTCTTGTTCTCGTTGAGCAAGAAGATCCCGCATATTTTTCTCCGCTAGGGCTTTAGCCTAAAAAGGCACATGGAAAAGCTCAAGATCACTAGAAAGATGCAACTCAAGAAAAGAATATCACTCCAAAAGGGAGTGATAAACATAAAGAAAAGAAAGCACGCACTGCACGCTCTGCTGTTCTCTGGTATCTCTCTAACCGAGCTTTACACCTCTGAGGTGATTCGCCTTCAGCTCCTACAAAGTTTACACTTATAAGCTAGCAGCTAAACAAGCCAAAAGGTACTATTCAAGGCAAATACATTGTGGTAAGTCAAAAGATAGATCATACTTAAGTTCTCATATAGATTGGAAAATGGATGCTAACACTAAACGGAGATATATTCTTGTGGCTGTATAAATCACATACCAACATGTGCTGAAGAATATGAATATCTCAATCCATTCAAGGTTCCTGTACTTCGAAACTGATGGTCATGAAGATCCTACCAATAAAATCCCATCAATCATCTGTTGAAATGCATTAGAGCAATAAATACAATGTAGAGTATAAATACAATGTAGAGTACTCACAGGTAGAGAAGTATCTCTCATTTCAGCACATCTGGAAGAACCCGAAAATCTATCAGCAACAGATCTTTCCACTTGTTCCCGTACCTCAAAGGTATTCTTCTCGACCAATGCTTTTTTAACAGCACGCTGCCAAGACTCTACAGCTGCTCTCTCTACCGCAGTACGATCAGCCCTGAGCCTAGTCTCCATAGATGCCCTCTCTAATCTTTCTCGAGCCTCAGATATAGCTCTTTGTCTTGCTTCAGCAGTAGCTCTCTCCACTGCAGCTTTTTCTGCTCTCTCACGAGCTTCAGCATATGATCTTTCATGAGCTTCAAGGGCTGCTCTGCCAAGAGACATCCTGTCCTTTTCTCTTTCTCTTTCTCTCTCCCTCTCTTCTTCCAATTTTCTCAGGTGTTCATTTTCCAGTTCTCTTTCCGTTTCTAGTCTTCCATATACTTTTCGGTCTTTTGTAGTAAGGGTCTCATTCAAATTCTTCTCTTTTCTTTCTGTGCTATGGCTTGGAACTTGTTGACCCAGTTTTAGTTTGTGTTGTCTTTCTTCTAGCACAACCGATGAAGCACCTAACATTTTTTTCCCATTTTGAACCAACTCTGTGGCTGTGTGACCTGATATGGACTTATCACTGGTCTCATTCTTGTTGATGTTGGATTGAACTCCCATGATGCTCTTCCCACTCTCTTCTTCACGAGCAAGTGCAATCTCATTTTCATGATTAGATACAATTTCAGAGGCTGATTTCTCTGACATATTCCCCACGCAAACTTCAGCTTTCTTTGAGTTTGTAATGCGTTCAGGTAGACAAGGTGACTCTGCAAAGTTGTTTTCACCCTTCTCATCTTCCAAGTCATCTCTATTATGGCTAGAAGAGTTGAATTTTCCTTTAAACAGCAGATTGGTTCCGTCATTGGATTCAGAATCACTGCTTTGGCATTCAGCAACCAACGTTCCATTTTCTTCACCGGCAAGGGCTGTACTAGTTGCTTCCAGTTCTCCAGGACTATCATGTTTCCCAGTCACCAGAGTTTCTTGTAGGGTTCCTTCATTATATTTATATCCTCCATCAAATGCCTCCAAATTATCAGCTTCCCTGAGCACATCCTTTTCCTTATCATTTCTCACTTCCCCCTCATGTCCATTCCACTCAGTAAGCTCAATTTCTATGTCCTGCCCACTGGATTCATCGGACGTACCAGCATCCTCGCTCAAGTTCTCATTCCCTTCAATATCACAAGCTGCTCGTGATCTTGTTAGAATTTCTTCCTCCTTGAAAATCATTACTGATCTCTTATCATCTTTCTGTGTCCAAAACTGTGTGTGTTCCACTTCACTCTCTTCCCTCCCATATGCATCACTTAGTCTTTCCTTAATCTCTTGGCTTTCAAGATCCTCCTGCCGATCCTTTTTACTAATTTTGCTTTGAGCAATCTCTCTGAATACCATTTCATTTTCCTCCTGCTTATGAGCCTCTACAAGTCTCTCTTTTCCCCCCCATGCTTTGGAATCTAGTTGTTCTTCTCTACTGTTCTTTCCTTTCGCAAGACCCATTTTAGATTTCTTATCACTCCTTTCGTGCTTAACAGCCCCTTCCAGTCTCTTCTCAATCTGCTTTTGCTCAAAAGTCTCTTTTGCTATGTTTTCTTTTCTTCCACGAGACAATTTCTTTTTGTTTTTGTTTTCTTCTTTTTCACAAGCCTCCTGTTGTTGCTTCTCTCTTTCTTCCTGCACTAATTTCTCTCTTGCTTTTTTTCCAGGTTCTGTGTGCTCAACAGCCTCTTCAAGTCTTCTCTCATATTCCTCTCTCTGAATATTTTCTTTGAGTCTCATTCCCTTTTCTTTCCTCAAATGAGGATCTTGGTACATCTTCTCGCTTTCTATTCTTTTGCCGCCAGCCTTCAGTTTCTGTTGTGCTTCCACTTCATTCAAATAGCACCAAGCTTCCGTCAGCTTGTCCACACTTTCATCAGGGTCAATTAATACCTTTTCACATTGTCCATGTTGCTGGACCACCTTTGTTTTCCTCTCATTCAAGTCAAATTTGCAGATCATCTCATCCAACTGTACTTCCTCTTCTAGCTCCTGATGGCTCGACTTCTTGGTTGCTACTACTCTTCCTTGGTTATAACCCCAATCACAAATGTCCATATCCATTTCAAGTTGATTCCTGTCTTCATCCCATTTAGGAGCTTCCTTTGCCACTTTAAAGTTTTTACAGTCTTCTATCAGGTCATGTGCTTCAGTTCCCACTTTCTCTTGCTGTCTACATGAACGTGACGTCATATTTTGCACCAAAATGTTGCCATCCTCTATTTTAGAAGCCCTCCTGGGTAGACTTGTATCAATAACTTCGAAAAAATCCGTTGCTTCACTCCATGCAACAGTGTCCACAGATTTTTCAACAAAATGAATATGATTTTTCCCATCTATGGAATCTGAAATTACCTTGTTATTCTCGGTCAAACTTCTTTTTTCTTCAACAAAAGGTTTTGGTACTTCGGCTTCTTTTGCATGTGATTTTGGCATCCTCTCATCCTTAAATCTGTTGGTTACATTAAATGTCTTGCTTGTTTTTCTCTCTACTTCAATGTCATTATCCAGATGCAGTTTAATATGACTCTGGAGGCCCTCGTTTCTTTCCACTGATTCTTTTGTATTTCTATGTTTTATTTGAGCGTTCTCCGTTGCATCTTCCATGGCTTTGGCAGATGAAGATGCGTCTACTTCCACGTCGAAGAACAGTGACAAACTGTCATTCTGTTCAAAGGCAGAATCATTAAAAGCTTTAAGTTTTGCATTTGGTCTGTCGGATTCTCCATTTTTAACAGCTAGGGCAGGTGGTGGTCTTGAAGGTGGTGGCAGTCCAGAAGGCTTAGTTCTGAGGCTGATATCAGATATAGTTATAAATGGCTTACTCAGTGTAGATTCCGGCTTGCTGTGCTTCTCTAAAATGTTTAGTTCATGCTTTGTGTCACTATTTGAGGGGGATGACAGACCCTTTATGAATAGTTTCTCTTCTGCGCTAGTCCAACCACGAGCCACACTGCTGTCAAGATCATTAGAAACATGCGAAGATGACTTCGCATCTTCACTCATCTGGGAAACTAACATATCATTAAATGTGTAGGCATATCCAGAAATAGCAGGTAATTGAGTTACATGTGTGGATCCGGTTGCCATGTTTTCCATGCTTCTTTGGTTAGACTTGTGACAAGAAACATTGAACAGCTTGATGTCATCAAGTGACTCGAGATGGTCTCCATTTGACAAGGTGTGGTGTTTTCCAGAACTTTCTGAGGGGTCTGATTCAACTGACAAAGACTCACTTTGAGCTGGACTCCTATGTCAATATACAGCCAAAAGATTTCATAATCAGAACATTGCACGATCAGATTTCTTATTTCATACTAGATAATTAACTATAATTACTTTTACAATTGTTGTCTTTAGGGCACAATGCACAATGTTAAATCAACAATAGTATGACATCAAATTCATAGAAGGTATTAAGTTGTTAGAGAAAGAACACAATTATTTATTTAAATTGTCTTCAACAGCCCCTCACATGCAGCCAGATTCGTTTTATTATATGACCATCAGCAAAAGAAAACAAGTCAAGGATTTTGCTTCAATTAGCCGGGATGTATATCAGCATAAGTTGCCATTACTCTGCAAGAGATAAACTTCTGTAATGCTATATTGATTAATTCGAGTCCAATTCAATATTAGGATCCCTAAAATTTGGGAACATCCTTAAATAATAAATGCTTTTGACGCTGACCACCTGACAACATATGGTCCCTTTTCCCCTAGTTTCTTCATTCCCAGATTGCAACTGAACCAAAAAAAAAAAAAAAGGTGACTTCCATATTTTTCGCCACCCACAAAATTACAGATAACTTCTTATTTGTTTTCTTTGAGGGAGGGGATTGCAAAATTTAATGCCTATACCAAATCACTTGCAAAATCTCTCTCTCTCTCCCTCTCACACACACCCGCGTCAATAAAACGCACTGCTGTCGAAACATTTTTGTCACGCTTACCACTAATTTACTAATATATCCTTAAGGACAAAAAGTTCAACAGATTCAAAATTTTCCGTACATTTTCTAGAGCAAAGGTGAAAAATGAGTCAACATACCATGCATCCTCAGAGGAATCATATCCGCCGCTGGAATGTCCAACCAATTCCTCATATGACAATGCGAACTCCAAACCACCGAAATTCCCGAAAACCTCTGAATAGTTGAAACCAGGAATCCGGACATCGAAATGAAACCCTGACTCTTCTTCAATTAAAGGAAGATCCAAAACCGGAATGGAAGAAGATCGAGCCGAGTGGAAGCCACCGAAAATCTCAGCATAGTCCTCAAACCGAGGCGCCAGAGTGGAGAGCCCGAACTTCGGTGGGCCCCCAAAAACGTCGTCGTACACTGACTTGTGAGAAATACAGCCGTTTCCGGCATAACTCCTCTTGGGAAGTGAATGTGAAATGTTTTCCATAACGGAAAATGTAAAGGAAAATGATTTTCCCAGGGGATTTCTATTTTCCCTCCCTCGAGGATTTGAGGTGAGAAAGTGAAAGCTCAGTGATAGAAGGGAGTAATGGGGGAATAAAGGGCAATATTTCACTTGAGGTCACTTAACTTGTAGGTTTATTTCGAGTTGGTCATTCCATACCAGTTTATTTCAATTTAATCACCAAACTTATAGTCTTTTTAATTTTATCACCTTACTCGTATTTTTGTTTCGATTTAACTATTTCGTCTATAATTTTACCAAAAATTGACAGATTTTGAGATCTCGCCACCAAACTATGTAACCTAATTGATGGTTTTTTGGTCGGGCTTACAAAATAGTTTAATGCACTCGTTATTTGCCACCATAGAAAATTGATTCATTTTAAAAATAAAAAACAAAAAAGAGATATGGCAACACTCTTCTTTAGCATAAAAAAATAGTGTTTGCTAAAAATACAAGTAAAGTCACAAATTCCGTCATTAGGTTATGAATTCTATCAATTTTGGTAACGATTACAGATAGGATAATCAAGTTTGAATAGAAAGATAAGTTGGGTGATCAAATTAAAATAAACTGATGTTAAATAACCAATATGAAACAAACATGTAAGTAGAATGACGTCCACTGAAATATTCATGGAATAAAAGTGGGGTTTATGAAATGACGAAAATGGGCTTCTTTAAAGGCATAAAGTGGAATCAGTGATTGGAGGACTCAGACGGCTTAGGATATTGCTAGCTGAAATGACATTTATGCCCGTGTAAAATTGGGGGAGCGTGATGGACACTCTCCTGTAAGAGTGGAAAATTGTCTAGCATTTAGGGACCATCATTTTTAGAATAATGACTTTTTATCTTCCCTCCCACCAAATACACTGGAAAATAACGTAAAAGTTTTAAAATAAATATTTTAAGAAATTCTTATTTTAGGGGAGCCTCTACTTTTTACCAGTGAGAGTCAGGGTAGGTATTGAGCTCAGACGGAAGAGGCAATTGTCTCGAACTCAAAATTGAAGGGACTCATTTTTATTAAAAAAAAATTATTTGTCTCGAACTCAAAATTGAAGGGACTCATTTTTATTAAAAAAAAATTATTTGTGATTATTGAAGTTGCAAAAAATAAAAAACTTGTGCAAAAGTTTGAAGCTCAGCTAAGCAAAGCAAAACAAGCCGTATTCCATGAAAACTATAACTATTATTAAGTAGTTGCACAAAATTAAATGAGCTCGTTTTTAAAAAAAAAAAAAAAAAACATTGAAGCGCATCCCACCAACAGTCTTGTCCATAACTTTTTAGACTTTATCTTGGAGCCTAATTTTTGGACTCCGCATCAGATCTCGAAAATATCATAACTGACCCTGGTGAGAGCAAATATAGTGTTTAAGTTTACTAATCTTATCTGTCTCTATATAAAACACTCGTACGTTTTTTTTTTTTTAAACGATAAAGTTAACAACCTTGACGTCAAGTTGTCAAGTTGTTTTAGTAATCAATTTCGTCTTAGAAATTTTTATTTATTTTACTATCACTCTATTTAATGTAAAAATAAGTAATAATTTGGCGAACAAAAGATATTTGAGTCATTTTATCAAATAAATTTTGTAAATAGAAAATCTTATTCATTTCGACACTAGCAAACTGTTTAACGTACATAAATAACCATTTTATTTATAAATAAATGAAAAATTAGTCTTTATATGTGTTACTGAGCATGCAAAGAAATTACTTATAAATATTCAACTTATGTCGAGTATTGTATTTTGACTTTATAAGTGTGTTCTTTTTATTTTCGTGGAATCTAACAATGTATTTAACAATAAACTAATGATAATATAATAAATAAAAATTTAAATATTGTTTAATATCTACATGTTCTAAATTTATAAACATACCCTAAAAGTAAGAGTGTGAAATTGGTCAACGATTCAAAGTAATTGACAATAGTCTCGATACAGTCGAATATAAATCAGATCAAACTATGTCTTGTATCGTGCAATATCAAATCAAGTTCTTCTTCAAAAATTGTAACCGACTACGACCGAAAGCAAGCCCTATTTTCAACTAAGATTCTACTTTAAACAATGTAAAATTTTACATATAACTTAGATTACAATTTCCAATTTTATACAACAATACAAACGTATGTGTATATATTATACGAGAGAGACGTGCAGCCAACTACAGGTAAATGCTATGGCCCACAAGGAGCAAAATTGCCGCAATCTATCAATCAGACGTCAAAGCTTGTTTACGTTTTGACTAAAAAGACAAATAATTGTTATTGAAATAAATGATTTTATTAATTTCGTAAATGAGGAAAAACAATTGTCCACGCAAGTGAAACCGTTACACGGACATAATTTGTTGTAATAGATAAGAATATAATTATTTTGATTCTTTAATAATTAATTAATTAAATGAATTGACATAAAATAATTTTATATAATTATCTAATAAGTTTGTTGAATAATACTCATTTGTAATCTTTTCAACTAATTTACCAATGTCAATTGATTTGGTGAAAATTAGTTTGGTAGAGTTTAAAGGAAATTGGTACAAATGGTCTATAATTTTTGTTTTCAGTATGAAAACAGTTTCTAATGTTTGTTTTTTGACACAGAAATCTCTAATATATATATTTTAGTACATAATTATTGGTCATTATTTGATAAAAAAGACAAATATGTTATTAGTTTTAATTAGAAAGAATTGAAATTAGATTCTTAATTTTTATAAAAAATATAAATGAGTTCGATATTTTTATTTTTTATAAAAAATTTAAGGAAACTAACGATTTTTTTTTTGAATTAATACTTTATTGACCAAATTGATAATATCCTAAATTGTTTTGCATATTTTACGAATTATTATAAAATAACTAAAATTTAAACTCATAATTATTAACAAATATGTTAAATAAAATTATTGAGCTATTATTTAAAATTTTAACTTTTATTTTATCACTACAATATAAGAAAAATAACTTTGTCAAAAATTTGATATTCAAATACTTTTATTTAATTGAGCTATTCGTTTATTAACTACAAATATTAGAGTTCAAGTTGTATTCTTCTTATTTTAATTTATCGTTAAAAAATAAATAACACATAATGTGTAGGTTTTAAAAAATATATAATAAGATTGGTTCAATGTCATAAAATTATATACGTCATTTTTGTATTTATTTAACTTAATTTGTATTTAAGTTTCTCACATCATATAGCAATTACATATATTTAAAACGCAATAATTTGACATTTTTTTTTAATAAAAAATTTAATTGACACGATTATAGTGATATTATTTAATCAATGTACCGGACCCATTTGTATCTTTTGCAAATGTTAGGAATCAAATTGTAATTTTTATAATTAAAACTAATGGCATATTTGTCTTTTTCATTAAATAAGAATCAATTACACACCAAAATATATAGATTAAGGACTCTTATGCCAAAAAAAAACTTTATGGACCATTTTCGCACCGAGTGCAAAAGTTATGGATCATTTGCGCCAATTTTTCGAGTTTAAAAATATTTCATTTTTTAGATTTTGATAAAAAATGATAAAATGTATAGTTGAAAAGTTGATAAAAGTTGTGTGTCTAATAAAATACGTGGTTAAAATGAATGTGAGAGGGAAAAAAGATTTATTTTAAACTCTATCAAACATGTGATTAACCAACGAGAGCATGTTTGCTACCATTAGAGTAAAGTAAAATTATTTTTAAATAATTTTTTTATCTTTAAACATGTTTAAATAATTTAATTTTTTATTTTTAAGTAAAAAAATAATTTTTGAAATATAAATTTTACTTTATTATTAAAATAAGTAACTTAGTTCTAACTTAAATAATAAAAAGTATTATTTTGAAATGGTGATAGGAGATGTCAATGAGATTGCATCTACTTAAATTTTCAATCATTGACTTTTAATTTTCAAATGTATAGCAATACTATAATAGTAATTATTCATTTTTTTTCTTACTTGAGATTCTCGAATTTGATTGTTAATGCTAGTTACAACTCAATCTTGTATTTTAAATACTTGTTTGATAAAGTATTTTACAGATTATAAGTCATGCATAATGTATAGATAAAATATTGTTTAATCAACTTATAAACTCAAAAATATTCTCAAACATGATATAAATTTGTTTCTTCACGATTTTCCAACACAGACACTCTAATATATTGAACATTCTTTGTCCTTCATTCACTTAGCAAAATGTTTCCTACCTTGAAAGCAGACTTTAGTATTAATGAGATCGAATGTATTGATAAATAACAAATAATGTCTAAAAATTTCATATCAAATATACCATCAATGTAATATTTAAATCTTTTAACTATATTAATAGATTGGCGATCCATCGTATTTAGTAAAATAATAAGTGAGTTGTAAGTGAGTTCGTCAATCATAAATAGGGACGACAAACGATCCAACACGGAAAATCGATCCAATTATTGGAATAGAGTAGGAATTTGACAGTATTCAAATAATGGGATAAGATCATAAGAATTTGCCAATCAATCAAATATTTTATAAAATTTTAGTCCCCAACAGGATGGACCCAAATAAGCTCTTCTTACCAGTAGCGGAGCCAGACATTTTAAGTTTGGAGTTCCCTGTGGAGCAGGCCGGGGGAGCCACCTTCGAAATTTTTTTCTCAAACCACAATTACGAAGCCCATTTTTATAAGAATCTAATATTTTTTTTCTTATAAGTCATAGTCTTTAAAAAGCTTACAAGAAGTTGCAAAAAAAAAAATTCAAGATTTAAAACTAGTCAAACTCTTTTTATTCACGTTGCTTTTTATAAAATTATCCTCCAAAATAGAAAGATCCGATTTATAAATAAAATTAAATATTATTCAAGCTCAAAAGAAAAAAAAAATCAATTGAACACAATATGTATTAACAAGCAAAGTACATTTATTAATTTTGTATTATCATTTGAAGAATTGGTCAATCATTTGTAATTTTGTATTATTAATTTTATTAAGCCAATAGGTGCAATTGCGTTACACTAAATTAATATTAGGTGAATAGATCTAATTGCCATCCATTAAATTGATATTAAGTCAAAGTTAAATTATATATTAAAAAATAAAAAATAAAAAAATAAAAAATTCCAAAAAAAAGTGGGAGATCCAGGACTCCCCTGAAAAAATAATAATTAATATATAAGAATTTGGATTATTCATGTCAATAAAGTTGATACTTAAAAATGAAATTCAAACACTCAATATGATATTAAATTCAAAAGTTCAAACGAACAATTGATTTTTAAAGTTGGTATTCTCAAACGAGTTACCTTCTTACAAGATATAGGGCGACAAAGTTGTTACCACCAGATTTTGTTGAGACCTCTACGTCAGCAAGAGGCTAGTTAAAGCCCCGTATAGGCCCAAGTTAGGCCTTGTTAGGGCCTCATGGGCCCAACGAGGACCTTCCAGATTCGTCAAGGCCTCAGATATCCAACGAGGACCTCGCGGATACGCTTAAGGCCCAGCAACACGTTAACACCCTCAAGTTAAGTGAAGCGAAGTCCACGAAGGGCCTCAACACCCCTGACCAGTTTGGAGTGCTTTGCTGGTCTTCGCATTCTCGTAGTCTGATTTTTGAGATAACCAGATAAGTAGTTAAAGACAAATTGTGTTTGATTACCACAACGATTCTCACAAGGAAACCAAATCCCGATCTCCTATAGATTAAGTAACGTGATCAACTCAAACAAGGGCTGAAATATTGGAGATTGTCTTGACAACCGATTGCCCTTATCTCATAAGGAATGAAAATCCAATCATATGTCTAATTGATTATTTTCCTAGATCAATTAGAACTCTTGTGCTATAAATACAACGCCTCCGGTTATTTCAATATACACTCTTTTTACGCATTAATTTTATCCTTAAAACTCTGCTCAAATCTCTGCCTACTTGTCCCTCCCACACCCAATTATTTTCGTTCTCCGTATATTGTTCTATATACCAACAATTGACTTGATTGTCGAAGTACCAATGATCACCAGCCTCTTTTTCTCTATTGATCTTGGTGCCTAACAATCGTCTTAGTGTGCATGTAACATACATGTTGGCAGATGAGTGACTGAAGATCTGTTGACGCGTAGACAGTACAGATTCCGACGTCAACAAAAGTAATCTCATATCGTTCAATTTTAATAAAATTAAATTTTTTATAATTTCAACTCTAGAAGACACAAATTTGAATCTTTCTTTGAACGTTTAAAAATTAAAGGATGAAAAGTGCAAATGACTATTACTTTATTTCTGGCTAATAGTGAAAAGCTAAAACTATTACAACCCATATGATTTCTAAACCTACTTTTATCAATAGTTTAATACTCTTTAAGAAAAATAAAAATTAAAAAGTCACATGAAGCAAAGATTAAAACCTAATGATTCATGCACTTCAATTATCCGTTTAATCTTGTAATATACGGATTCTACTCATTATTATGCAGTACAATTTGCACAATTGTACATTATAATGATTACATGAAACGCGCACATACACGACAAATCGATTCACATAAGAGCTCAATTAGTACATGTTTAGAACTTTTTAAATTATAATTTCAGCTGGTCAAATTGACTAAATATATTTTTTATCCACACATTTCGTATGACCTACAACTTATAACTAACTTTTTATCTACACATTCACTAACAACTTATAATTTTAATACGTAAAAAATAATTTCAACATTACCAAATATGCACTTAGTCAAAAGAATGTGAAGGATGAAACGTACTCCTTATGTCTTAGACGTCACATGTTACTATGACGGATCCATGAATTTTTAGAGATCGAACTGTTAATAATAAAAAAAAATTACACTATAAAAAATAATTTTTTTTGTGGCAGGATCGGACTATAGTCCGCCCCTGCATGTTACCATGATTTTAAAAAAAAATAAAAAAATCATGAGTTGAGCTATACGAAAATAGATCGGATAATTTGATTCTTTATTCAACCAAAAAATTACTAATTTGCCATCTTTCACGATAAATAATATAATATATATGTCACGCATGCGTACCTTGGTCTCCTCTGCCAGTTAGTTGCCTCCTCCACAAGATTGATTACAAGTTTATTTATGTCATTTAAATGATTTGTCATAATTGATTTTCTGATAAGATGCACCACAAGATAATAAATACTTGAGTTTTTAATTATTATTATTTTAAATTTTTAAATCAGTATGGATTGATCTACAAGAGTCACAAATTAATTTATAAAAAATTTCACGAATAATATTAAAATATTAAGGATAATGATATCTAATTGTTGAAAATTATTAATTAACTTCAATAACATATAAAGTATTATCTTTTATTTACTTATAAAGAGTACATGAAAAATAAAATAATAAAAAACAAAAAACAGAATAATAATAATGAGATATTTGCATACCTTTAATAATCATAATAGTGGGATAAGGTACTTATCAAATCTCTTGGACTTTTAAGAAGTTCGTGTAGGTACTTAAAATTATGAACATGTCATGTCTGGAGTGTGAAACATGCTATGTTATTGAGCATGAACGCCAAGTTGGAAACATTTTATCCAACTTAATACAATCGTGCCGTGCTAGTTTGTGACTTGAGGTCGATTCACTTAGCTTGGTAAAGCGAGTGGCTGGCCTCAAATGGACATAAGATCGAAAGCTCTTGCATAAATTTTGAACTGACCAGTTTTTTCTTAAAAAAAATAAATTTAAGTTCATGTTTGGTAGGGTTCAAAAGTAATTTTTAAAAGATTTAATAAAAGTCGATAAGATGTACTTGAAAATTTGATAAAAATTGTAAGTTCTATAAAATATTTGATTAAAAAAAATTTAAAAAAATAAATAAATAAACTCTACCAAACATACTCTAATTTTCAATATCATTTCAATTTACTTATTTGGTAACAAATTAGCCCACTGTATCGTATAATAATATCGTGGGCGTCCATATGGGTGGGGTAGGATTTTAGGGTTTTTGAAGAAATGGGATCGGTGGAAAAAGAAAGATTGTATTTTTTATTAGCTTGTGTAAGTATTTATATAATATAGAGGTAAGTATTTTTCAAAAAAATATAATTGGGCATAAGTAAAAAACAAAAACCAAAAAATATTTTTCAAAAAAATATAATTGGGCATAAGTTAAAAAAAAACTAAAACATAAAGTATTTTTCAGTTTTGAGAAAAAAAAAAATTCTCTAGACTAATTATCTATAGATGAAATTGCCTACAAGTCACCTATAAGTGATTTGTTCTAAATTAGGTCAAAATATTTTTCAAAATTGCAGTCTATTCTTTAGCCATATTTCATATTAATATCGAGATTACCCTGTCATCCATATTTAAACTTCGTATCAGTAACGCATGTGGTCACTATTTTCTCCCACGCCTACTTGCCAACTATTGTACCTCGTCGCCAGTGTTTCACGACTCGCCGCCACCCACTCAAATTTTTTCCACTATTTTTTGTAAGTGATAATAGTAGATTCACAATTTTTTTCTATTCTTCTTCTCATCATGTAAAAGATAAAACTTTAAACATTAACAATTTATATTGTTATCAGATAATGACAATAATTTTGAGAAGTATTAGACAGTCCTGGATTGCAAAATTCTGAAAACAATTGTTTCTTGAATGTTATTTTGTAAGTGGATTAAGTTTTTATGAATTTTTTTTTCTTTTTTTTTCTTGAATTGAGTTATTTTTGTTGAATATATTGTTTTTTTATATATAGGAACACAATTGTTTTGTAATCATTTTTTGGTCGAATAAAAGGAAACGACATTTGTTTAACATACATCAATATTTTTATGTGTTTCAGAATGTTACTGTTACACATTCATGTGTGTTGTTTGATACTGTATCGTAAAAAACAGTATCATAATAAAACAGTATCAGAAAACAGTACCAAAAGCACATCTGTATCAATATTATAATGATAGTATTATAGATAACAACATCGTATGGTTAAAGATAGCAAATATAACAATATCATAAGCACATTACTCTCAAGCACATGCTTAGATAAGCACAAATGTTATGTTTTAACAAATCACAATATATCTAAATAAAATTATAATAAAACAGTATCATAAATAAAATTATCTAAATATATCAGTATCACACATGACAATATTTTAATAAAACAGTACCACATACACAAACTACAACGTAATAAAAGAATAGTATCATATATTGAAACAATATCAGTCATTTTGAATAGAAACAGTATCAATGATCTTATACTACTAATTAGAGTTGAGAAAAAACCAACTCAAATTGGTCAACTCGTCTAACCCAACCTAACTCGATCGGTTTGAGTCGATTTTTATCGTAAATTGAGTTAGGTTGGATTTTGAAAATCTATTTTTGGTTTGGTTTGGTCTGGTCGGGTCGAGTTGGGTTGGGTTGGGTTGGGTTGCGTTGCGTTGCGTTGTGGGTTACCTCATAAAACCCGACCCGACCAGCCCCGCTTATTAAAAAATATTTTAAAATTTTAAAAATTAATTAAATTGGATGAAAGTCTTTCAAATTTCTTATTTTAATATAATTGACATTAGCTCAATTTAAAATGGGTTCGAACATTAAAAAAATTTCAACAAAATTAACGATAAATGTTTCAAAGTGTATTTGAGCCCAAAAAAAATTGCTCAAGCATGAATTTTGGCCTCTAAAAAAATTGTCCTAACGTGAATCAGGCCCAAGCCCAAACCAACCAGGGTTGGGTTTCAACTCTTGATCGGGTTGGTTTGGTTTGATTTTTTGTCAAACCGAATATGTGTGGATTGGGTTGGGTTCGGGTTGAGCCCAAAACTGACCCAACCCAACCCAACCCAACCCAACCCAACCCTACTACTAATGAATTTTTTTGAAATAATATCATTACTTTAACCATAAAACATTAATTTTGAATGTATGTTTGTTCGGTGGAGTTTAAAAGTAGTTTTTTTTTTTTTTGAGAATTTGAAAAAAGTTTGGTGAAATATGTGGTTGAAATGTTGATAAAATATGTGAGTCCCATAAAAAAGTAGGTTAAAAATAAATTTGGGAAAAAAGAGTTAATAAACATGGTTAAACATGCTATAATGTAACGAAAACTAGTGTACAATGTTAAAAGTAAAACATTAAGCATTTTTTCATAAAACAGTATCTTAATAAAATAATATCATAGAAAACATTATATAGAAAATACTATCATAATAAAATAGTATAATAGGAAATGGTATTATAATAAAACAGTATCGTGTTTGAATTGGCATTTTTTGCAATTGTAGAAACACGTTGGTCTTTTAGCGTTGAAATGTGACTTTAATTGAATTAAGTTTAGACCATATAATTTAAGAGTCCATAAGTACGTGTTCAATAACTGGCCCTGAATGTACCCTTATATGTATTCTCTATTTTTGCTCTACTTCTTGGCTCAATATTTAGGGATTTTTTTCATAAATAAGCTGCTTTTTGAAAAGAATTTCAAAAACCCATTCTTGTTACATTTATTCTGAAAATACTGTTTTTAAAAATCATTATTTTAATTTATTATATATATATTCCAATCAATTCCGATTTTTAAGGATTCGGTTACTATAATTAACAATAAAATATTTTATAATATATGAATTCTCATTAAATCTAGTAATTAATGATTCAGTTACTATATATATATGACAAAATCTTTAATTATTAAAACTGTCAAATATATATCATTTATATCAGAAATATTTGTAACAACTACAAAAAAACTCATGTTCTCTTTAATTTCAACATTTGTAACAATCTGTGTTACAAATTGAGATGTAAAACATAATACCACCAAAAAAAAAAAAAAACCCATGATGTACACAATTGTATCATATGTATCATATTAAACACCAATGTTACAAACATCATATTAAACAATAATGTACCAATAACGAGTAGTATCATCTGTATAATTCATTGTTACATAATAATTAATTGTGTAACATGTGTTACATAATATCACATAAAAATCAGTGTTATAAAACATTGTATTGTAACATCTTTATCATTCAGTGTTACATAATAACTTATTGTGTAACATTTGTTATAGAATAATTAATCGTCATAATAACAATCTATATTATGTAATAATCAATCGTCATAACAATCTATACTCTGTAACAATCGTCATAATAATCTATTGTGTAACATTTGTTACCGGTGAGATATAACATAATCTATATTCTGTTATAAAATGGTGAAGAATGTACTAAGATTTTGTGAAAATTTGGAGCTACAGCTATTTCGTGAAGATTTTTGGAGAAGATTTGCATTGATTTTAGTAGATTTTGGTGTGCTCAATTCGGGGGAGATTACTTTAATTTGAGGACGCGAGTTTTAATTATAGAAATGATTGTATATTAATTATATTTTATTTTGATTTTAAACTATTATTATTTTTATTAATATAATAATATAAAAACAGTATTTTTAAAATAAAAGAATTAAATTTACAAAAATAAAAATATTATTATAATAGTAGGTAGTGAATGTAATTTTCCCTTGGATTTGAATCTTTAGTGGGTTACATTTTTTATTCCTGAATTTGAGTCTTAAAATATTTTTTGGGCCCCAATGAGTCTCCCCGTCCCTAGTCTTTCTAACCTCTTCTGATGCCTTTTTTTTTATTCTTCAAAGTGATCTCCTCTACCCGAAAAACCAAGGAACCACTACCTCTTGCCCCTTATCTTCTTATCTGATTTATTTTCCGTCCTGTTTACCTTTTTTAGGGACTATGGTCACATGTTCTGAAAATCAGACCGCACTAACTAATTCGACCAAAAAAAACAAAAAAGTGGAAAAATGATAATCACTTAAAACAAGCCAAGAACTAACCGTAACTAGTACGTCTTGAAATTTTATTTTTTAATATTTTACCACCATTTTAACCTTTTAATCCTTGAATATTTATCTTTTCCAAATCAATGCTCAACCAACGACAAGTGCATCTTAATATATTTATTTTTTAATGTTTATTTACTACCACTTTAACCCTTTGATCCTTGAACCTATATCTTTCCCGAACCAATGCCCGAGTCAGTTTTCAAAATATTGGGTCTTACATGATGAAATCCTTATTGATTGACAGCCAAGGACTTGCCTGCTCCCATTACTAGAACGTTTTCTATTTTTTTTTCCCTCTATAAAGTCCCTTCCACTCAAAAGGAAAATGAATAATATACACTAAACCCCATTGATTTTAGCAGAAAATTAGGCAATATTCTAGTGTGGTAATGACCAGGCAGTCTCCCAGGCTAACCTGACTGGCTTTTTCTTTCATGCCAGGCCTTGTCTTCTCTCGAAGTAACTGCTTGCACGCTAACCTCTGCCTTGCACCAAGTATTCGATTTTTATTTTTAATTGTAATCTGTCTCGTCATTTCTGTTTTGAATATGGGACAAATAGGTTTAAGAGATAAGGGAACGACGAATACCCAATGGAAAGATTAACCGAATCCATAATGACTTACAGGAAACAAACATTTTTGTTACTTAAACCAACCATCAGACATATTATTGTGAGAAAAACAGAAATGTATAATGTGGGACTGAGAATAATAAGTTTACATACCGTACTAGACTAGAATAGGTTGGACTCATTATTTCTTAATTACATTCATTATTGCTTGGTCCAACGTAACAAACATGCCACAAGAGTACAAAGCATTGAAAGATAATGTTATGCATCTGCAGGTGTAGCCCAGCCACAAAAAAATATTTCCCTACTTTGGCTGTTGATGAAATGGAAGCAAAACAAGAATTGGCAACAGGTGCAGAATACAGGCTCTACTCGCATTTTTTCTTGATTTCGTTTTAAGGAAAATGATAAAATTTCTCACTCGCAATGGTTGTGGATACTTCACCTCAGCAGACACATCAAGGCAGAGCAGTCAGTCAGGCATGTACGGATCATCAAATTGATCCGTACGTTCTGTCGCCTGTTTTCAATGATCCTTGAGTCGAAGAAGTTGACTGACGTTCCCATGAAGCTTGATTCACAAAAGGACTATTAGCATCTTCTGGTCGAGCATAGTTGTGCCCTCCTCCACTCACCTGCATGGTTTCAGTTCAGAAAGATAGAAAATTTCACAGTGCACTCGGGAGAGTAAATGAGAGATGACTGCCCACGAATATACTTTTTATCTTCACATTTCGTAGGACCCACAACTTATTACACACTCATTATCCACACATTTCATATGACCCACAACTTATAAGCACTTAAAAAATAATTCCAGTATTGCCAAACATCGCTTGAAAAATTAACCCCGTGGGTGGAGCTACGTGTAATATAATGAGATTAATTTATCACACTGACTTTTGCAATATACATTACACGCTAGTTACCTAATATCAATTTTTGGGTATTTATCAAAATCCGACACAGTAAAAGATCGGGAGACTCGAGAGTACGTTTTACAAGGCAAAAAGTAGGAGTTCAACCACTTCTTAATCAGCATCTTCGCCTCCTCACGGCTAGAATTTCCAGTATGTATAATTCTTGGATTCATAACCCTAACTTCATGTGCATATCTAAAAGGGACCATTTTATGCAAATAATGTGAAGGGTTAAGTTTACACTCAACCAATCCCTCCCAGTAACATCGGTGGAAATTTAACTAGTAATAGACTCTGGCTTCTATAATCATTTATCACCTACATATTCTTTTATTTTTTATCTTTATCTTGAGTGGCGCTCCTACAAAAACCCTCCCCCTTCTTTGTCATCTACCTTCAAGAATCCCAAAATGACAAAACCACTAAATGAAAGTAAACTCTACTTACAGTTTCCAGACATGCTGATATTATTGACATTCCCGGAAGTGCGTCAAGCCCACGCTGTACATGATATGTAGATATTTTACAACTTAGCAGAAGATATTTTATATCCATGAGAAAGAAAGAGATTGAAAAAACAACTATTAAGGCCAGTAACCAGATGCAAATAAAATAAACCTGGCTCTCCACTTGGGTCTTATAAACAAATCCTCCACAGCAGAATAGGGTAAAGCCAACAATGAACCTGCTCAACAAGATTCCAGTAAGGAAACAAGCTACGAGTAATATAATGAAGTAGCGGGATATATATTATACTAATGTTTTCTCGCACACAATGAAGATTCTAAAATTGGATGCAAAATAATGACAGAAGCATTTGAATGCTTTGGAAAATGATACGTAATGCCAACGAACTCATGACTGGACACTTTGAACGCATAAGATCAAAGAATTCAGAGGCATAAATTTGACATACACACAAGATACGATCCCAAATATAGCCCATCCTCTTGTAGATTCTCCACCTTCACCTTGCCTGTATTCTGTACAAGTTACAAACAATTCCCTGTTAACCGTTAATAGCCTTGTACAAGAGCACTTGTCAGAAGCAAATTTCAGGAGGCCAAGGGCTGGTTGATGTTATGTGCAATTTAGTTACAGTCATCATTTAGCTAAGAGAAAGTTACTAGAGATATATTTTAAGATCTGACTTGCTTTAAAGTATATTTCATGATTGCAGAGATGAATTTTTAAAATCGCATTCCACAAAGAGCATTGCTTGTTTTCTTAGCAGAATCTTCAACTTGAAGTTATTCAAACAGAATCAGGAGGGAAAGATGCATGACTAATAACTTTATGCGGTTTTCTTAACTCTGAAAAAGATGTGGGATACAATCAAAAGAAAGATTAATGCCAAATCTGGCCAAGCTAAGACACTCCAGAATGACAGATTCTGCTGTCTAATTCTAAAATTCCCAAATTACACTAGTATACCGCTTTTCTTTGCGGAGGGATCCGACCGTAGTAGAGATTTTAATGGATCGAGTGGTTGAGAAGAATTTGTTGAAGATTGAGAGGGAGAGAGTTTTGTTTGAGGGAGGTTTGATTTTGAAGAATATGGAGAAATGGAGAAATTGAGAAAGAGAGATATGGATTTTGGTTTGAGAAGATGAAGACTTAGTGACATACATACTACTTTTTTTGCCCCCCCGGTGGAGTAAATCTCCCTACGGTCGTGACAAGATTACATTTTTGTAGAGAAAGTATAGAGAAACCCAATACAGAATATTTTCCCTTCAAATAAATCACGCGAGAGTGTCCTTTTTTATTATATTTCTGCAAATCTTATCTTTGCCTCGTAACTAGATATTTCAAAGGAAACAATTGGAATGACGGTTTTAGCCAAAGAACTGAGACTGGCCTGAATAATGAGTTGATCACAGTGAATCCAAGGAGTGTGGGAAGATTCAGATATAAGATGCCAGTGGCCACAAGGCCCACAACATTAAACGGCAGACATGGGAGGAAACAACAAGATAGTCAAGAAGATCACTCCCAAAAGATGAAGAATTGAACTAGGCTTGCCAAGGGAGGTAGTTGAGAAAAAGCTGCTTTAGTTAATTTTAGTCTAAAGTCGAGGAAATCAAATAATATAATCAACAAATCAAAATCACAGTTCCGAATTTAGACTATCGATGCAATCCCAATATCATATGATGCTGATTTTTAGTTCCTTGAGTCGGGAGGAAAACGGCATATTTTGTCACTCCAATCAAGGAAGGAGCATCTGATGCTCTACCAGGTGCAGAGGTTGATCAAGAGATGAGAAAGACAGCACGTGGAAGAGAAAGCGAATAATAACCACATGATACTTACCACACCTCTTTGCGAGAGTAAACCGAATTGGGTCATAATTCTCTATTGGAATAGTGATTTCAACTTCAAAAAGTGTATCACAAGCTTTTTCACCTGCAAAGCGAGAAGTAGATGCTCATAGATAGCACTCAGTAGGAACAGAAAACCACGCTCTGTAAAAGGATAAATTTCATTATTAGACATAATTATTGAAGCTATTTACATCTCCAATCCAGAAGTAGCATCGTGGGTGATAAAGTTGTGGGAGGGCTGCCATTTGCTCCCGAGCCTGACAACCTTACCTCCAATCCTTCTTCCGGGGAAATCTGGAAGGAAGAGGTGTTAAAGAAAATCACTACTTCATACACAATTAATACCAAATGAAACAGTTATGTATTTCTAGGCTCTAGCACAAACTAACACAAAGGATAATAAAAATTAAGAACCTTGATTGTTGGTTTTCGCACTAAACCAGAAAGGGAAGCAATTGAAGTCATATAAAGAGTGACATGCATTTGCTCAGTTCTGAAGCTGCAACATCAATGAGGACAAAGTTGATTAAAACTGAGATAGTGTAACTTTTAAGAAGAAACATAAAATTAATGTGATGTAGTGATACAGATAGCGATGGCTAAGGCATTCATAAGAAAGTGAATTGTCCCATGCTCCATCTTGACAAGTCCCAAAAATGAATATCACCTTCTCACTGCACCTACCCACCGCCTAAAGAAAAGAAATTAATACAATAACTCTTAAAAAGTCAGCTAATCGCGTGTTTCTTTTTCCAAAACTTTCCTACTGAAACTTCCCTTTCATATTTTAAGCTTATCATGATGTTCAATGCATAGATTTGATATGAAAAAATTCTTGCAGTGGATGCATCTCCATAAGGGCCATAAATAATGTGACAATATAAGCTTGGCCAGAGGGAATGGAGGTTTATTGCATTAAATAAATTGGGCAAGTAAAAGTTCAACGATATCTCAATTAATTACACGAAGGATGGCACTTTGTTAGTAGCCATTGAATGATTTGTTTAGTTTCTTCCGAGCATAAAATTCTCTTAGAAAAACAATCTTGTATGGTTGTACCTGAATTCATTATTAGCCTTGTCATAACCGAGTTGAGTCATGCCGTTGTAAACCTACAAATTTAAGGGAATCCATCAAATAATTGATAAATATGCAACATAAGTTGTTAGGAAGAGTAACATAGTTATTTACAATTTCCCATGACCGTGGATGAAAACCAACTGTAAAGCCTTCAAATACTCGCAGACCTGGTTTCTCGCATTGCATGGCAAGATCGACGAGAACTCTGGTTAAAAAAGTATAAACGTGAATAAGTTAGAAAGTTGAACACATAATCAACTCAATATTATGGGAAATACCACTAAAATGTGCATTATCAGTGAAAAGTAAAATATTTGTGAAGAAGCAATCTGAACCTGTAATCTCTAACCATTTCTTCCCCCACAATCTGCTTCCATTTGTATTTTCACTAGAACATCACTTTGCACAAGCAAGATTGATTACACCAAACTCTTGTATGTGAAGCTACTAAGTCAAATGTCTAATTCATTCATAACATGATTGCATATTTACTCCTGTCCAGAAAGACTTTTGTGCAATTCAAGGAAACTTAACACTATACCACTGTTAATTCCTTGTTGCTACCTCAAAGGGCTAAAAGTGGTCCAAAATTTTAACTTCTTTTTGCATAGTCAACTGGAGGCAGATGGGGGAAGTGTGTGTATATATATGTATATATATATATATGTATATATATATATATATATATATATATATATATATAGACAAGTGCGTAAATAATTGATAGCAGAAAAAGGAATCTGCCTACATCTGTTTCTCGTAACATTCTACCAATCATTTCCTATAGAGCGACAAGATTTGATATAAAAGAAATAATGATCCCTCTTTGCTGAAGGTGGTAAATTATAAACCCATCAAATACTAGATCAATGTTTTTTATCTCATAGTAAAAGGAGTTCTTACATTACATCTTTAAGTACATGTTTGGTGTAGGGAGGATTGCACAGCATTGGACAATATTAAGAAATAAAAACAAACTATATTGTCTAGTCCTGTCCAATGTGCTGTACCAAACACGCACAACAAAGGCTTCATTATTGTCACAGGAGGAGAAATAGCAGAAAGACTAACTGAAACAGAAGTGAGCAAACCTGCATGTAGATTCATATGTTACATTGCATATGCATCCACCACCTGAAATAGTCAAACAAAAGTAAGATACTGGAAATAGAGACGTAGCCACAAAAGGATACACCCCAAGAAATCAAATTCACACATAGCAGATTCTATGTTAAAAGCACATCTGGCTAAGCTTCAAAAACTTACAAATGAGTATACTTCAAAGTAAATAATTATACTTCAAAGTAAATAATTAAGTTCACTTTTTCTAATATGCATTTTGGAAAAACTGTAATTATAAGCAGTTCTACATTCAGCAAAGTAGTTACTTATAAGTACAATTAAACTGTCAAATAACCAAGAGGAGAGAGAGAGAGAGAGAGAGAGAGAGACATCCCAACTTTGATTTGATCACCATTCAAGATCAAACTACTCAATCTCATCGACTGGTTGATAAGAATATGTGAGTTCCAACATCACAAATACCACGATCCAATGCACATAAAACAGACAATTACACTTTTATACTTTCTTTACAAAACTCCAACTACTTAGTTCATTAGAAGATATGTAAATTTAACATTTCATTTATTTATTGTAAGCTCAAAATTCTTTCTCAAAAATGATTCAGCACTTGTTTGGTTGTGCTGAAATTATTTTTTAAGTAAGTATAAGTTGTAGGTCATATTGAATGTGTAGATAATAAGTGATGTAGTAAGTTGTGGGTCGTGTATATAAAAAATATGTTTGACCAGCTTAAATTATAATTTAATTTAAGCTTTGACAAACATGGGCTCAAACAAAAACCGCCATCAGTAATATGGAAAGAACCTATCTGAACAGTACTTTGTACTTCGTGCACCTTTACATATAGTCCTTGTTTTGTTGCCAGAGTTAGAGTCCTACAGTTTTAACAATTTCTAACCATCCAAATATTTAGGGCTTCAAAAATTTCAGTTCATTGTTCATTATCATGAGCAGAGTATTTCATTTCTCTGAAGCATGCATCAGTTCATTCCACACCTAAAAATGAAGCCTCACATACCTTTACATTGTCCATTTGGACAATCTCCGCATATAATATTTACCTGAAAAGTCAAAAAGAAAGTCTAATTTAACATATTATTATTGAAGACACACACATTATATATTCATTTTTCACCTCTCTGACAACCTAAGGTTTAGATGACATGGAACATGGAACATGATATTGTGATGGTACATACAAAGGTGTGAATCAATTCTTCCATTCACCTTTCTAAAATGGTTTGAGAATTGACACTAAAAAAAAAAAAAAAAAAGCAAACAAAAAGGACCGAGCGGGTGTAAAGATAAAGACTGTCATTCAACTTACCTGAGCCGTTCGTCCCAATTTGTCATAACTTTCTTCGCATTTCACCAGGTCACCATTATAGTATTCCTGGATGTGTAGAAAAACTATGTAAATTAAGGTTAGGTTGTTTGCATGTCATAAAATGAGTTTGCTGGTAGCCACTATTACCTTTTTAAGACCTTAAGCAACATAGTTGAATAAATTTTATCGTTATTCTAATTCCGTTGTGAATGCAGGAAACACTAACACGACAATTTTCATGTTCAAGCATATTACTCTTTAATGCAAAACCATGAGATAATAATAGAAGAACTACAAGTTTTGTGCATTTCACAAAATAAAATTGAGGTACAGGTTGTTGCCCAAGTAATAAAAGAATTCCATTTTCTTCTTTTTCCCATCTCCATTTTTTGACAAGTAAGCTGCACTTTCTAATGTTATAAACGAGGAGAATCACATGTTCCGAAAATGATCACACACATTATAAATGAGGTGAAACCATTTGTGCCTTGGCTCTTCAGCTCTGGTATATTATCCTTTGGTGGGGTAATTGGTTGATCCCACGTGCTCTTGCTTAACTTGTTCATCTCTCGGTGATAGAAAAGTGAATGAGCTTCACTGTAATGACCATTAGAATTATACATATTTAAGAAGTTATTCCTGGTGATATAGTTGCAGAAATATTATCTAAACCTATATGTATATAAATGGAAGTCCCAATTGACTGAGTTGGACTCTGAATGCACAGCTTGTTTTCTCAGTTTTTTCTGCTAGGATCCTCTTGAGAAAATAAAAATGCTTCTTTTACTTCTGCTTGCAGTTGGCACAAGGATCTCCCAATTTAAGCTCCCTTGGATGATATTTTAACATCTTCCGGATTCCATGATCCTTCTATTAGTATTGCTGCGGCAATCAGTCATCAGCATCTATAAATCATGTTTCATTCTATATGGTAATTTGGTAACCAGACTGAGCATATATTTTGTTTTTGCTTTCACCTTGGGGTCCCTTTACTCATTTGCTTTCTCTTCATGCAAACCCCTTGATCTGGTGGATTTATGACGTTCAACATGTCATCATTAGTTTTATTTTCCAAGTGCTCTAATCTGTGTTTGGTTGGGAACTCTGTGAATGCATAACAGCACTAGGTTTGAATGTAATTCTACCACTTTGTGTCAGCTTAAACATCTTTTTTGCGGGATCTTGTTCAGGTTGCTTTTCGTAACGTCTTGCCGTGTTTCTCTAATTATCTCTATTTCATTGATGCATTACATGATTATTGGATGATGATTCAAATCACAGAAGTAATACAGAATTCCATACCTTTCTAGTGTTAAGCCCTTATCAATGTGTTTGACAAGTCACTTGGAATTATAAGTGGCAGTCTTCTTCTAATCCAACTGGTAATGTGCTTTTTGCTTACTCTTGAATTTACAATTATGGCACAAACTTGTTGATTCAAACCAAGGCTTTATTATTATCTGTTACATCTCTCTGTGCCGAATGTGGTTTTCTCAATGTTGTTGAAGCTGATACTCATATTTCAGTTTACCTCTTGTTGGTTTGCTATGAAGTTACTAGGAATACACTATGCCACTCAAAAATTTTGAATTTCCTTTAACTGGTGTTTTTTTTTCCAGCATATATTCTGAGAAGTGTATTACACTCAAATATTGGAGCTGAAGATCAGATTAACAGAGCTTATAATTCACAATCTGACTTGCCTATTTCTGCCCCCCTAAAAATGATTTCTATAGGATGCATGCAACTGCATTCTTTTATATTATATAAATCTTTTACATATTGTAAGAGAAGCACAAGTTGATGGCTCCCTCCTTTTCCTTTCATTATTGACCTCTTTCCTTTCCACGGACGCAAACTGTTGAGGTTAAGGTTGTTGTCCACTCCGTCAAGCACTTCTTTACTAGACAATGGGGTCCATGCCAAATGGCCCACCAATCCTAGGTCGATTTTCCAACAGAGAGAGAAAATGATAGATCAATGTTAATGATATATGTCAAACTAGTAATGTGAATGCAGAGAAAGTCACTTTCTCAAATCCTAATTCTGCTTCACATCATTACTGAGGTTTCAGTCTTAATATGTATGAAATCTTACACGGCATTAAAACATAAAGAATTTAACTGTTCAAGGTAACACCTTCTGTCACCAGTTGATCATTTTGGCTGGCATCTCTCGTTATAATAATCAGCACATTCTACATTTACATTCTTTAATCATACTGACGATTAAGAGTCTATTTGTTGGCATTTATCTCCAAACCAAACCCACAAAAAGAGCTAAAGCTCAATCCCCTCCGATGCCCCCAGCCCACATCCTTTCCTAGCAACAATAGAAGGCAGAGAGTAGAATGGATGAAGATACTAAGAGGAAAAGATACATTCACATACAAAGAGCAACATTTTTCAATGGAATGTCAACCATACTATGGAAGATTCATAATTATCTAGAAGTTTGAAAGGGAATCTCGTGTACGTTGCCTACCACAACCATATCATGCATCTAGTCTAACCTGCTTTAGCTTAGATAGATAATTTTGACAATTTAAAATTGGCAATCAGACTTACTTGAACAAAGTTGGAGTGTCCAGAACTGGCAGCAAAATGATTGAACCTATCAAATCTTCCAAAATCGACATATCCCTATCAGTCCATGACCACATGAAAAACAATTTGCATCACAACATAACAATATGAACAACAATAAATTTGAAAAGTCCGGAAATCTTAAGTATCTTAATACATATGTCCTTAAAGCTAAAATATTATTAAGAATTGGATTCATGGGTTTGATCGAAGATAGTCAAATTTGAGTCTCTGTATCTGGTTCATGAATTAAAATTTGAATTTTTATTCTAGTTTTAGATGTAGAATTGAACAGATAATCGCCAATCAGAAAGGATAATTTTTTTTCTCTTTCCCTTTTCAGTTGTTCGTATATTAAGTGCCGAGGATCTTCTAAATGACCTGCATTATTCTAGCAATCACATTCTGATCATTACCATATTTCATCGTCTTCGGGCTTCAATTTTTATTGTTATCATTGTTCGAGATGGAGAATCTCAGTCAATCTCGCCACATAGACTCGCCTAAAATGTCTTGCTCATTTGTAGATGAGTAGAATCAAACGTGAGTCAGGTATTAATGGCATGGATCAAAGTACAGCCTTTATTTTTAATTTTTTGTTTATTTTGTTTAGTTTTCATAAAACAGTATCTGAGTGTCAATTTCCATCACAAGTTAATAGTAGTCATACAAATACAAAAGCCAGAGTCATAAAGTATGTTCCTGGGGTTTGCTTGGTTTTGCTATTTTATAATTCTGATGCTGCAATTAAAAGATGGCAGTGAAGCGTAATCTTGTCATTCAGAAAGGTTGCCGATTTGATAGTCTCTTTTCAAGGAAACAACAGGACAAGCATTGAGGACAACCCAAAAACTAGTCTTAGTCCCCACATATATGATACATGAGTTCACCTGGTTTCGCTTTGTACAAGCTACTAACTCCTTGAATCAAATTTTCTCATTTTAGTGAAAATGAACCTGTGGAGGCAGCAACTTAGGTAGTCCATTTTGACCAGAAATTATATTGTACGCTCAGTTACATTACTGAGCAGTGGAAACTCCAGTTAATGGAATATGAGATTTTTTTTTGCTTTTCCACTAATCTAAAATTGAAGGGAAGCAATCTACACAGACACATGCACATGATATATTCATAAGCAGAGAAACCATAGGCTAAGTTACCATATGCGATCTAGCCTCCACATCTTTGCAAAACCGTACTGCCAAATCAGCATTCTGCACAAATATAGAAACAGCAAACAAGAAGGGCTTAACACAGTTTATCTATGAGCATTACATCTGTCCTAAACCTGAAACTCCGAGAAGTTGTAATGCTTGATTTTCATATGAGACATTACCTCATTTCCCTCGTACTCGAAATGATGTCCAATCCAGCTACTCTGAGCATAGACTTGAGAAAAAACAAGTTCAAAATTTAAATTTTACTATGAATTACTTCAAGGGGGAGGAAAATTCCAGATTTATATTCCTCAAACCAGAAGAAAAATCCAAATTCAAATCCAATTATTTATAGTTAAGATTCAAAGCCCCATATGGTGATATTAAACAAGAAGTTATTTTCGTACCAGTTCGCAAGATTACCCACCCACCCACCCACCCACACACAAACTCATCTTAAACACGAGTGCAATAACGAGAGACCAACTCTTTGTTTAAGTAACCACCTTGTTGGCTTATACCCCTAACTCCTTTTTGGCAAAAGAAGATGCACTGTCGTGTAATTTAAAAATGAATTATTGCATCATATAGGATACAAAATCATGAATATAGCTGGAATTATCAAGGACGTAACAACTGGAACTCGGCACAACAACTGAAGCAGCTCCAAGCGCTTGCAAAATAACAGCTGAAATTTATATACACAGTTTTTAAGTTTCAATTCAATAAAACCGAAAATTAAATACAACAAAAAAATGGGTGTAAAATTGCTCGTTCAGAGGTGAAGTAATTTTTACCTGCAACTGTAGTAATTAAAAGACCATGCATAGCATTAGCATCTACCGGATACCTCATACTCAAAATCAGCATTTCCTCATTTAAACCTATCAGTATCCTGCCAAAGTATTTTCCACGATAGATGAGCAAATCATAATTCACCAATAGAAAAAATTAGGGCAGCCCAATTCAATAGCAACAGGCTAATGGAATTATTCAAGCCTGAGCAATTGCTCAATATTTTTTTTAGTAAGTTTGTATTTTTGTAAATTATAATCTCTAATTAGTAAAAATTGTGACTTATAATAAAGAAATAAAAGTAATTTTTGAATTATGAGAATGAATATGATTTTAGGATAGAATTACAGCAGGACAATACTCACAATACTCAAAGAGAGAGTTTAGTTTTAAGGGGATACACGGACCTTTTTTTGGTAGTAGATAAATTTTTTTGCTATCGTAATTAGTACCACTTACGCCCAGTAATATTTGATGATAGATTTAGACGGTGAATAAATTTTAGAGATAATCAGTGGAGAAAAATGAATTGAGGAGGTCGAATATGAGAGATAATTGAAGCGATGAGCAAATTTTGGAAAAGATGATTTTATGGGGGATAAATTGAAGACGCAGTGACAACGAATGTTTAAGCATTTTTTTCCTTCCCGTAATAAAAATATTTTTTTACGATCGTGATAAAAACTTTTAAGCACTAATAAATTTGTTTTCCATTCCGTGTGTGGGTCGAACCTCCATGCTAGGTATTTTTATTAAATTTTAATTTGTTGAAAACGTGAAGCCCGATTTCAAAATAAAAATATAGATGTCATGTCACAAAAGAGAGTTAAATGTTTCAATAATCACTGAATTTTTAGTCGCGTCTTCGATCACTCACTAAACTTTCAAATGTTGCGGTCTAGTCACTAAATTTTGAAAAGTTGCGCTCCATTAATCACTCCTCACAATTCTATAACTAGCAATTAACGGAGATATACACGTGGCTGACAGAATACTCACACGGCTGACGGGATGTCCACGTGGCAAGAGTTAAATGTTTCAATAATCATTGAACTTTTATTTGCGTCTTCAATCACTCACTGAACTTTTAAATGTTGTTGCGTGCTCATTGAACTTTAGAAACAAACGATTTGTTAATCATTGCTCATGACGGAAGCACACACGTAGTTGACGAAACACCTACGTGGCACGCATTTGAGGATAATTCTGCTAACCAATTAAAGTTGTTCATCCATGTTATCAAATCACTTTTTCAAAATATGATTCATACATGAGAAACGTATATTTTTTCCTATATTGAAATCCCTTAAGTTCAATTAACCCAACTTCGATTCAATTACCCTAAAAATCTATCTGTATGGAGTTCTTATCTGGGAAACTTAATCTTAAACGTGAAAAGTACATTTTTTTATTTTTTTATGATGAATTCCATGTTGCATGCCATATGTTAGAACATGTATTTCATGTCAAAAAAAGTGTATTGTGACCATGTATTTTTGTCAACTACAGTTAGTTGCTAAAAGAGATCAAATCTGGTCAAAATACATATTTTTTTTTATGTGAAATACATGTTCTAACATATGGCAGGCAACATTAAATTCATCATAACTAAATAAAAATATATATATACTTTTCACATTTAGGATTAGAATTTCTAGAGAAAAACTCCATACAAATAGATTTTTGGATACATAATACAAAAAAAAAACAATAATAATTGACAGAACCTTCATGTGCAACATTATTGATTTCTAAACAGAATTGTGGTTCTCGATTAGGCTGGTTTATAGGGTAGCGCTGTCATTTTGTTGCGGGTTATAATGGGTTAGGGTTAGAAATAGAATTTGGGGGAATTGAGCTTGAGTGAATAGATTTTGAGGGATTTCAATTTAGAGAAAAAATATACGTTTCACATGTATAAATCTTATTTTGAAAAACCGCTCTGATGACATGGATGGACAGCTTCAATTGGTTAGCAGAATTTATCTTCAAGTATGTGTCACATAGGTGTTTTGTCGGCCATGTCTCCGCTTTCGTCCATTGGTAGTTACGAAATCATGATGAATGATTAACAAATCGTTACTTTCTAAAGTTCAATGAGCACGCAGCAACAATTGAAAGTTCAGTGAGTGATCGAAGACACGAATAAAAGTTCAGTGAGTGTTGAAACATTTAACTCTTGCTACGTGGGGCATTCCGTCAGCCAGGTGTATATTTTCGTCAATTGGTAGTTACAGAATTGTAAAGAGTGATTAACATAGCGTAACTTTTCAAAGTTCAATGAGTAGACGGCACCATTTGAAAGTTTAGTGAGTAATCGAATACTTGACTAAAAGTTCAGTTATTATTGAAACATTTAACTCGAAGAAGAATACTCATGCAAGATTTATGAATTTAAAATGTAAAAATATTAAAATTTACGTCACAGTTGATTATGTCGAAAGTGTGCAATCATGTTGTTATGTTTGGAATGTTCTAACAGATTTTAATATACTAAAAAATAATGGTAAAAAATTAATAATTAATTTTAATTTTAAGACTCATACTTTTTATTAAATTTTTAACCATATATTTCATCAATTTTTTATTAAAACTAGTGTTGTATCCTTGCGATGCACAGAAGTGTAATCACAAAAAATAATTTCGATAGTTATCTATGAAAATTAATTAGTTATAATAAAATTAAATACTAAATCTTAATTAGTATTGGAAAATCATGCATAGGTTGACCAAAACGAAGATAAAATTAATTAATTAAATTAAATTAAATTAATTATATATTTAAAATATAGATAATTAAATTTAAAACAAGTTGAAAAATTAATTTTTGCAATGATAACAAAATCTTAAAAATATGAATTTTAACTTATTTTTCTTTCACTTTGGATTGATTGTCTTCGTAATAATTTTGAAAATGCAATATCTTAAATGTGATCTTTTAAATCTTAATTAACATTGAAAAACTCATGCATATTTTGATCAAAATGAAGATAAGATTAATTAATTAATTAATTAAATTAATTAAGTATTTAAAATATAGATAATTAAATTAAAATGCATTGAAAAATTAATTTTTGCAATAATAACAAAACTTTAAAAATATAGATTTTGACTTTTTTTTTTTTAATGTGCATTGATTGTTTTCCATAATAATCTTGAAAATAATCTTGAAAATGCGATCTCTTAAATCTTAATTAGTATTAGAAAATCCATTCATTTTTTTTTACCAAAGCAAAGATAAGATTAATTAATTAAATATTTAAAATATAGATAATTATATTAAAATACATTGGATAATTAATTTTTGTAATAATAACAAAACTAAATTAGTTTTTGCAATGATAACTAAATTAGAAGGTAGATGGAGGGACTCCAGTTAGAAAAATAAAAAAGCAGGCAAAGTTATTTGTGCATACACAGCCCAACATGCGCCAGTAATAAATGTAGTATAATGAATGAATATTTAATGGCTATTAAAAAAATTCATTTATGGAAATTGAGGAAAAAAATAGAAATTTTAAATACAAAAGTATATTTGGACAGAAAATAAATTTTGACGACAGTTTTGTTTATATATATATATTTACTAAAATATTATATCAAACAAGTTGTTATATATATATATATATATATTTTTACTAAAATATTATATCAAACAAGTTGTTAAAGCTTATAATGTGCTACAATTGAGACCAAAATTATTAGAAAAAAAACTTTTTTTTTTTTTCAAACTCGTTTTCAATTACATATTTTATGTAATCCACAACTTCTTTCAATTATACATTTCACCAATTGTTTTCAAAATCTCTTAAAAAACTACTTTTAAACTCTACCAAACATTCACTAAAATGTGAATTATAGCCAATAGTACTAGAAAAACTTATTCATATCATTTTCACTATTTTAAAATATTGAAATTCTATAAAATATTCTGATCAATGTTGATACGTAAAAACTTCACTATGTGGATTCCAATGTAAAAAGCGTGAGATGTAGACGCACTAAATAACTTGTTTGGTAAAATTTAAATTATAATTTAAGTTGATTAAACTGATCTAACATATTTTTTATTTACACATTTCGTAAGCTCACAATTTACTACTCATTTATTATTCATACATTCAACTTATAAATACTTAAAAAATAATTGTCAAATTGTCAAACATAAATATGTTTTTCCTTGTTAGCAATAATAGGAAACTGCATTTTACCTTCTTGGATGTTGTAGATGAAAAGAACAACTTCACTTCTTTTTTTTTTTTTATGACTCATGTGTTTCAAGCTTCACCTGACTAATTCTGAGGAGTGGCGGCCTTCCCCCCTAGTTCGCCACCCAGGTAAATTCGGATGCGGTCACAACTTATACACACTTGGGTCGGACATTCGACAACTCTCTTCCCTTTGGACCACTGCCTTCAAACATAGTTGTTGCCTTCCAATATTAAATGTTGCCTTCCAACAAGAAATGTTGTCTTCCAGATACTGCGGGGATTTGAACCATTGATCATCCGTAGAGAACCATCATACTTTACCACTGCGTCATGCCTGTGGGGACAAACAACTTCACTTTATTATATTTAAGGGCATATTTTTATTAGGCATTTGTTTTAATACTTTTTATATGTCCTAAATTGTAATTGTTGCATCAATAGCTAATTTGTTAGAAGTCTTTGAACGTTGCTTAATTTATCGATTCATCTTCTTAATATGTTTCAGTTAAATTGATTACTTTAGGCTTTGCATGTGTTGGGTCTGCCTCATGTTAGGATTGGATAGGGTGGTAAAAATGTTCGTTGGCTCGTAGGCTCACCGGCTCGGCTCGTAAAAGCTTGGCCTAGCTCGGACTTGGGCTCGGGCTCGGACTCGAGCTCGTCGAGAGACGAGTATGAGCTAGGGCCGAGCTCTTTCGATTCTACCAAAAAACGAGCCGACTCGTGGGCTTGCCCAACGAGCCAGCTCGTTGGGCTCGTGAGAATGAGCCCAAGAGCCAAATGGACGAGCCACGAGCCGACTCAGCTCGTGGCTCGTCATTTTGTGACCGTTGGATAATCATCCAACGGTCACATCCAACGGTCACACATCAATTTTTTATTTTTTTTATTTATTTTTTGTCTTTTACTTTTGTTACGCCCCAAACCCACTTGGGCTCCACGTGTGCGCGGTCAAAGTCAACCGAGGCTATTTGTGCCGAGGAAGTTAGACAACCGAGGCTATTTGTGCCGAGGTGGTTAGTCAACCGAGGCTATTTGTGCCGAGGAGGTTAGTCAACCGAGGCTATTTGTGCCGAGGTGGTTAGGCAACCGAGGCTGTCAAAGTCCGACCCTAGTTGCGTGCTAAGAAAGCCTTCCCTACCAAACATGTGATTCAATCTCTGAAAGATTGATGGGACTGCCTGCCAATGCGGTTTGTCACAGTCATAGCCCCTTAGTTTGCGGCTGAAAGTGACTTCCTCATTAATGCTAATGATGTGACACCAAAGATGGGACTCAAGAACCCTTCAGATGGAACCACGTGTCGCACATCAAAGGGGACCATTCTTGTAGAATTTGCCTATAAATACTAAACTTATTTCCACAATAGAGGAAGGTAAAAAATATTACTCTCACAAGAAATATCAAGTCCTCCATACTAATTGTTTTTCAAGTGTTATAACCACCTGGGAAATCGTTAGTTAAAGGTCCTCAAGCTATTACCTCTCCCACAGTGTGTTTCTCTTTATCCTTGGTTACCTATCCACCCGAGCCTAGGCATATCTGCGTGGTTGAATAAACCACGTGGCAGTCCAAGTAAGAGGAGCAAGACACGTAGGAAGAGGAAGCGTGAGATTCCTGTTGGCAGCCATTTTTGGAGGTCAACAGATTGGCGCCGTCTGTGGGAAACGTGACTAAAAGCCTTAGTCTCCTTGGACAAAGGAGCCTTCTTGAAGAAATGACGCTATTCAAGTACTACTTGGGGCTAGCATAGGTCATTTGAAGAAGAGGCTTAAACCTCCTTGGACAAAGGAGCTTTCTTGAAGAAATGACGTTATTCAAGTACTAATTGGGGCTAGCATAAGTCCTCTGAGAAGAGGCACTAGCATTTGATTAATTATAAATCAAGTTTCGATTGTTTGCTTGTTTGAGGCTCCTAAGAAGAGGCACTCGAAAACTATATATACAAGCTTATTCAACTTGATTAATGGTTTAAATTTCCTAAGGCATTGCTTGTATGTCGTTGGAGCCTAGGTGACACCTCTGAGAAGAGGCACCGGCATTTGATTAATTATAAATCAAGTTTCGATTGTTTGCTTCCTAAAGTATTGAATGTAAGTCATTGGAGCCTATGTGACACCTCTGAGAAGAGGCACCGACATTTGAATATTTATAAATCAAGTTTCGATTGTTTGCATGTTTAGACTTCTAAGAAGAGGCACTGGCCATATAGAAGCGCCACGCCTATCGTTCCGTCATTTGATTTGGAAATGCAGCCCATAAAAAGAGGCACTAGTACTTAATGAAGTTTGGGGTAAAATCTTCTCGTATGCCTCCACAAAGAGGTACTCACGGCTTATTGAAAGGGCCTCTACAAACAAGCTCCCTTATTTGGGACTTAGTTTTTGTAGAAGCGCCATACCCATACAAGGGCCTAGCCTCTTCATTAAAGCATGGCACCAGCTGGGAAAGGCCTAATATCATGCCTCATCCGATATTGAAAGGGCCTCTACAAACAAGCTCCCTTATTTGGGACTTAGTTTTTGTAGAAGCGTCATACCCACACAAGAGCCTAGCCTCTTCATTAAGGCATCTTATGCAACCTAGCCTCTCCCACTTGGGACTAGGCTCTTCTGCATGAAGCCTCTCCAACATTGGAGACTCGCTTCTACTATCAAGCCTCTCCCACTTGGGACTAGGCTCTTCCGCAGGAAGCCTCTCCAACCTTGGAGACTCGCTTCTGCAACCTAGCCTCTCCCACTTAGGAATAGGCTCTTCCGCATGAAGCCTCTCCAACATTGGAGACTCGCTTCTACTACCTAGCCTCTCCCACTTGGGAATAGGCTCTTCCGCATCAAGCTTCTCCAACTTTGGAGACTCGCTTATGCAACCTAGCCTCTCCCACTTGGGAATAGGCTCTTCCGCAGGAAGCCTCTCCAACCTTGGAGACTCGCTTCTGCAACCTAGCCTCTCCCACTTGGAAATAAGCTCTTCCGCATGAAGCCTCTCCAACATTGGAGACTCGCTTCTACTACCTAGCCTCTCCCACTTGAGAATAGGCTCTTCCGCATCAAGCTTCTCCAACTTTGGAGACTCGCTTATGCAACCTAGCCTCTCCCACTTGGGAATAGGCTCTTCCGCAGGAAGCCTCTCCAACCTTGGAGACTCGCTTCTGCAACCTAGCCTCTCCCACTTGGGAATAGGCTCTTCCGCATCAAGCTTCTCCAACTTTGGAGACTTGCTTATGCTACCTAGCCTCTCCCACTTGGGACTAGGCTCTTCCGCAGGAAGCCTCTCCAACCTTGGAGACTCGCTTCTGCAACTTAGCCTCTCCCACTTGGGAATAGGCTCTTCCGCATGAAGCCTCTCCAACCTTGGAGACTCGCTTCTGCAACCTAGCCTCTCCCACTTGGGAATAGGCTCTTCCGCATCAAGCTTCTCCAACTTTGGAGACTCGCTTATGCTACCTAGCCTCTCCCACTTGGGACTAGGCTCTTCCGCAGGAAGCCTCTCCAACCTTGGAGACTCGCTTCTGCAACCTAGCCTCTCCCACTTGGGAATAGGCTCTTCCGCATGAAGCCTCTCCAACATTGGAGACTCGCTTCTACTACCTAGCCTCTCCCACTTGGGAATAGGCTCTTCCGCATCAAGCCTCTCCAACATTGGAGACTCGCTTTTACTACCTAGCCTCTCCCACTTGGGAATAGGCTCTTCCGCATCAAGCTTCTCCAACTTTGGAGACTCGCTTATGCTACCTAGCCTCTCCCACTTGGGAATAGGCTCTTCCGCATCAAGCTTCTCCAACTTTAGAGACTCGCTTATGCAACCTAGCCTCTCCCACTTGGGACTAGGCTCTTCTGCATGAAGTCTCTCCAACATTGGAGACTCGCTTCTACTACCTAGCCTCTCCCGCTTGGGATTAGGCTCTTCCGCATCAAGCTTCTCCAACTTTGGAGACTCGCTTATCTAACCTAGCCTCTCCCACTTGGGAATAGGCTCTTCCGCATCAAGCTTCTCCAACTTTGGAGACTCGCTTATGCAACCTAGCCTCTCCCACTTGGGAATAGGCTCTTCCGCAGGAAGCCTCTCCAACCTTGGAGACTCGCTTCTGCAACCTAGCCTCTCCCACTTGGGAATAGGCTCTTCCGCATCAAGCTTCTCCAACTTTGGAGACTCGCTTATGCTACCTAGCCTCTCCCACTTGAGAATAGGCTCTTCCACATGAAGCCTCTCCAACCTTGGAGACTCGCTTCTGCAACCTAGCCTCTCCCACTCAGGAATAGGCTCTTCCGCATCAAGCTTCTCCAACTTTGGAGACTCGCTTATGCAACCTAGCCTCTCCCACTTGGGACTAGGCTCTTCCGCATGAAGCCTCTCCAACATTGGAGACTCGCTTCTACTATCAAGCCTCTCCCACTTGGGACTAGGCTCTTCCGCAGGAAGCCTTTCCAACCTTGGAAACTCGCTTCTGCAACCTAGCCTCTCCCACTTGGGAATAGGCTCTTCCGCATGAAGCCTCTCCAACATTGGAGACTCGCTTCTACTACCTAGCCTCTCCCACTTGGGAATAAACTCTTCCGCATCAAGCTTCTCCAAAGTTGGAGACTCGCTTATGCAACCTAGCCTCTCCCACTTGGGAATAGGCTCTTCCGCAGAAAGCCTCTCCAACCTTGGAAACTCGCTTCTGCAACCTAGCCTCTCTCACTTGGGAATAGGCTCTTCCGCATCAAGCGTCTCCAACTTTGGAGACTCGCTTATGCTACCTAGCCTCTCCCACTTGGGAATAGGCTATTCCGCATCAAGCTTCTCCAACTTTGGAGACTCGCTTATGCTACCTAGCCTCTCCCACTTTGGAATAGGCTCTTCCGCATCAAGCTTCTCCAACTTTGGAGACTCGCTTATGCAACCTAGCCTCTCCCACTTGGGACTAGGCTCTTCTGCATGAAGCCTCTCCAACATTGGAGACTCGCTTCTACTACCTAGTCTCTCCCGCTTGGGATTAGGCTCTTCCGCATCAAGCTTCTCCAACTTTGGAGACTCGCTGATGCTACCTAGCCTCTCCCACTTGGGAATAGGCTCTTCCGCAGGAAGCCTCTCCAACCTTGGAGACTCGCTTCTGCAACCTAGCCTCTCCCACTTGGGAATAGGCTCTTCCGCATCAAGCTTCTCCAACTTTGGAGACTCGCTTATGCTACCTAACCTCTCCCACTTGAGAATAGGCTCTTCCGCATGAAGCCTCTCCAACCTTGGAGACTCGCTTCTGCAACCTAGCCTCTCCCACTCGGGAATAGGCTCTTCCGCATCAAGCTTCTCCAACTTTGGAGACTCGCTTATGCAACCTAGCCTCTCCCACTTGGGACTAGGCTCTTCCGCATGAAGCCTCTCCAACATTGGAGACTCGATTCTACTATCAAGCCTCTCCCACTTGGGACTAGGCTCTTCCGCAGGAAGCCTCTCCAACCTTGGAGACTCGCTTCTGCAACCTAGCCTCTCCCACTTGGGAATAGGCTCTTCCGCATGAAGCCTCTCCAACATTGGAGACTCGCTTCTACTACCTAGCCTCTCCCACTTGGGAATAGGCTCTTCCGCATCAAGCTTCTCCAACGTTGGAGACTCGCTTATGCAACCTAGCCTCTCCCACTTGGGAATAGGCTCTTCCGCAGGAAGTCTCTCCAACCTTGGAGACTCGCTTCTGCAACCTAGCCTCTCCCACTTGGGAATAGGCTCTTCCGCATCAAGCGTCTCCAACTTTGGAGACTCGCTTATGCTACCTAGCCTCTCCCACTTGGGAATAGGCTCTTCCGCATCAAGCTTCTCCAACTTTGGAGACTCGCTTATGCTACCTAGCCTCTCCCACTTGGGAATAGGCTCTTCTGCAGGAAGCCTCTCCAACCTTGGAGACTCGCTTCTGCAACTTAGCCTCTCCCACTTGGGACTAGGCTCTTCCGCAGGAAGCCTCTCCAACCTTGGAGACTCGCTTCTGCAACCTAGCCTCTCCCACTTGGGAATAGGCTCTTCCGCATGAAGCCTCTCCAACATTGGAGACTCGCTTCTACTACCTAGCCTCTCCCACTTGGGAATAGGCTCTTCCGCATCAAGTTTATCCAACTTTGGAGACTCGCTTATGCTACCTAGCCTCTCCCACTTGGGAATAGGCTCTTCCGCATCAAGCTTCTCCAACTTTGGAGACTCGCTTATGCAACCTAGCCTCTCCCACTTGGGACTAGGCTCTTCTGCATGAAGCCTCTCCAACATTGGAGACTCGCTTCTACTACCTAGCCTCTCCCGCTTGGGATTAGGCTCTTCCGCATCAAGCTTCTCCAACTTTGGAGACTCGCTTATGCAACCTAGCCTCTCCCACTTGGGAATAGGCTCTTCCGCATCAAGCTTCTCCAACTTTGGAGACTCGCTTATGCTACCTAGCCTCTCCCACTTGAGAATAGGCTCTTCCGCATGAAGCCTCTCCAACCTTGGAGACTCGCTTCTGCAACCTAACCTCTCCCACTCAGGAATAGGCTCTTCCGCATCAAGCTTCTCCAACTTTGGAGACTCGCTTATGCAACCTAGCCTCTCCCATTTGGGACTAGGCTCTTCCGCATGAAGCCTCTCCAACATTGGAGACTCGCTTCTACTACCTAGCCTCTCCCACTTGGGAATAGGCTCTTTCGCAGGAAGCCTCTCCAACCTTGGAGATCCGCTTCTGCAACCTAGCCTCTCCCACTTGGGAATAAGCTCTTCCGCATCAAGCTTCTCCAACTTTGGAGACTCGCTTATGCAACCTAGCCTCTCCCAATTGGGACTAGGCTCTTCTGCATGAAGCCTCTCCAACATTGGTGACTCGCTTCTACTATCAAGCCTCTCCCACTTGGGACTAGGCTCTTCCGTAAGAAGCTTCTCCAACCTTGGAGACTCGCTTCTGCAACCTAGCCTCTCCCACTTGGAAATAGGCTCTTCCGCTGCAAGCCTCTCCAAAACAACGGAGATCGCTTAGCACAACCTCTACGCTTCGAATTTCTCACCCACTCCAAGCTCCGCACCTCACATAAATGAGAGTTCCTGACATTGTGGGACTAAATCCCCCAATTACGAATCTGCCACTTTTCGAATGCACTAAATCCCCCAATTATGAATCTGCCACTTTTCGAACGCAACCAAGTCCAGCACCTTTCATAAATGATCGAGGTCCTGAACTTGGAGGACTATTGTTACGCCCCAAACCCACTTGGGCTCCACGTGTGCGCGGTCAAAGTCAACCAAGGCTATTTGTGCCGAAGAAGTTAGACAACTGAGGCTATTTGTGCCGAGGTGGTTAGTCAACCGAGGCTATTTGTGCCGAGGAGGTTAGTCAACCGAGGCTATTTGTGCCGAGGTGGTTAGTCAACCGAGGCTATTTGTGCCGAGGTGGTTAGGCAACCGAGGCTGTCAAAGTCCGACCCTGGTTGCGTGCTAAGAAAGCCTTCCCTACCAAACATGTGATTCAATCTCTGAAAGATTGATGGGACTGCCTGCCAATGCAGTTTGTCACAGTCATAGCCCCTTAGTTTGCGGCTGAAAGTGATTTCCTCATTAATGCTAATGACGTGACACCAAAGATGGAACTCAAGAACCCTTCAGATAGAACCACGTGTCGCACATCAAAGGGGACCATTCTTGTAGAATTTGCCTATAAATACTAAACTTATTTCCACAATAGAGGAAGGTAAAAAATATTACTCTCACAAGAAATATCAAGTCCTCCATACTAATTGTTCTTCAAGTGTTATAACCCCCTGGGAAATCGTTAGTTAAATGCCCTCAAGCTATTACCTCTCCCACAGTGTGTTTCTCTTTATCCTTGGTTACCTACCCACCCGAGCCTAGGCATATCTGCGTGGTTGAATAAACCACGTGGCAGTCCAAGTAAGAGGAGCAAGACACGTGGGAAGAGGAGGCGTGAGGTTCCTGTTGGCAGCCATTTTTGGAGGTCAACAACTTTCATTATTTTCTTATAAATACCCCTACTCTAAACTCATTTTTTCACACTTCAATATCTTCTCTCTCATTCAATTATATACTCAATACATTAACAATTCTAAAATTACATTCTCTCAATATTAGTGTTATAATTAGTATCTAGTATCTCATTATCTAGATATTACTCTATAAATTTAAGTTGTAATTTTCTACTTCTACTAATTCTCGACATTTCTACTTTCTAGTTTCACTACATCTTCATTTTCTCCTATTCTCTTTATTATATTATTCCAAATGACATACAATCGAAGTGATGATGATTTCAGTGATCTTAATGATATTCAAATTCCAGACGATATTCTTAATCAGTTTGGTGGTAGTACTGATCCAATTGATTTGGAAGACTTTCAAGAAGATGTTGATACACAAACTACCATCGGCTCATACACTAAACGAAAAGCTACCAAACAAAAAGCTAAGTGCTGGCAATATTTTAAGTTGGTGCCGACTGGTAAACTAATGAACGGAGTCCCTGAATTCAAAGCATAGTGTAAACACTGTCAGGAGAAGTTTGCTTGGCACAAGGGGATAGACATGACCCATCTAAACAGACACTTCAAAAAGTGTCAATATAAACATGGATGTTTGGATACAAATCAGGCACAACTCCAGTTTGGATCTCTAGGAGCCAGGTCCAGTAGTCCCACTCTCAACAACTGGATATATTCATAACAACTCATGCGTCACGAAGGACTGCCGGAATTGATAGCAAATGTTGAATTTCCATTATGCTTAGTGGACAATCTTCATTGGACGAAATTCATCCAAAAATATCTCCAACCCAGGTATGTTAATATTTATAGAAATACACTTCGTAAAGATACTATTGTTAGATATAATACAAAGAAAGAAGTTATTATTAATTATATTAATAATTACAACGGTGTTGTATCTTTTACATCAGATTTATAGACATGTTGTAACAAAAAGGGATACATAGTTGCAACTGCACACTATATTGATAATAATTGGATAATGCATAAAAAAGTAATAGCATTTAAACAAATAGACTATCCTCATAATGGAAATAATATTTATCATGTTTTATTAGGTGTATTACATGAATTTAAATGTGATTCTAAGGCTCGTAGTTTTATATTTGATAATGCAGGTCCAAATAATATAGTAATTAAAAAATTAATGCAACATTCTAGTCCAGATTTTGATGATATTTTATTTCATATTCGTTGTGTATGTCATGTGTTTAATTTAATTGTACAATATGGATTAAAATTTATACAACCTCAATTAGTAAAAATTAGGTATGCTATTAATTATATTTCGGTATTACCATCAAGAAAAACAAGTTTTTGCTGCTCTATGTACAAAAAATGGGCTGCAATCAAAAAGTTTTGCAACTGATGTTGCCAATAGGTAGAATTCAACATATCTTATGCTTGAATCGTGTAAAAGTTATGAAGATTGCATTACTGTCTATTATAATGGCCGACACTCACACAACTCAGAATATGATTTAGAATGACATGGTTGGAAAATATGTGGTCATGTTAGAAAATTTTTAAAAGTTTTTTACGACGCAACAACTGCATGTTCTGGTGTTTATCACCCAACTACTCCACTTGTTTTAAATCATTTCTATTATATTGCTAACAATTTTAATATGTATAAGAATTTTGCTATTTTTACTAGTATTATACATGTTATGGAAGTTAAATTTAGAAAATATTGAGAACAATTGCCAATGTTATTTCCATTAGCATGTATCATGGATCATCGACTTAACTTAGAGGGTACGAAAGTAACAATAATGGTAATTTCAGATAAATTAACTTACGAAAATCTAGTCATGTGTGCTAATTTAGAACAAACTTTATGTTCTATATACGAGGTCTATACTGAAAAGGTCGGTACGAACGTTGTACGACTCCCTAATCCAATATATACTTCGTCATCAATTGATGATACTGACTTATGGTTCGTCATCAACTGATGACATTGACTTCTGAAGTTATGTCAGTACACATAGGAGTGGTCAATATCAACAATTAGTTAATTCTTCTTCTAGTTCTTCCCTTCTCCGTTCTAATGATACACATGTAGAGTTAGTTAGGTATTTTGAGCTGATGTACTTAGTATGTTAGATGACGAAGAGAGAGAAAACTTTGATGTACTACGATGGTGGAAACAACATCAACGTAGTTACTCAATTCTTTTCAAAATAACACGTGATTTACTAACACTTCCGGTCTCAACTGTAACATCGGAGGTTGTATTTAGTACAAGTGGCAGAGTTTTATCTGATATCAGGTCAAGACTCAAAGTTGACATTTTAGAAAGTTTACTGTGTCTAAAGGATTGAGATGACGCCGAACTTCGAATCCAAGACAAAGTTGACAGAATAATGTCTGAAGAACTTGAGGATTTGAATATGGATTAATCATATTCGTAGTAAATATTATTTTGCATTAGTATTTCTGTATTTGATATTTTTTTCTTATTTTAATAAAAAATTGTACACGTACCATCTTGTTCGTGTACAATCTTAACTCCGACTACTTTTAAAGTAGTCGGTCCCAAGCCCGAAAAAATGAGGAGGATTTTAAATCTTTTATTTTTAACATAAAAGATTCTCGATATTGAATTTCTTTTTTATTTTCAAATTAAAAAAATTAAAAAAAAATGAAGAAGATGATTTTAAATATTTAATTTTTAACATAAAGATAAATGATTCATTTCTTAATATTGTATTTCTTTTTTATTTTCAAAATTTAAACAAAAAAAAAAAGGCTGACCTGAGCTCGCCACGAGCTCAAACCGAGCCTCTGATTTGGAGATAGGCTCGGCCGCTCGGCCCATTGCCATGCCTACAATGACCCACTAATAATTACATTGAAATTGGGGGCCAATTTAAAGTTTCTTTTAAAGTTTCATAACTAAGGACTAAATATGGAGGTGACCTAATCATCTCATATGCATATTTGTCTGTACTTATAAAAACTTATAAGTTAATCAAATATAATTTTTCTCTATACATTTCGTAAGACTAATTATTTTTTATCTAATTTTTATTTACACATCTGTAAGACGCAATATTTATAATTTACAAGAAACTTTTCGAAACAAGCATATGCATACATACAACTGCGGGATATGTGCATCAAATTGGAAACATACCTAAAAATAGAGAGAAAACAAGTCATGAAAAATTGAAGCTTTACTATACAACCGAGGGATTGAAACGATATCGGTTTTGGTTCAAATTTCAGAATGTGAATTCAATCTCACAGTCTTATTTTAGATTTAGATAACACACTGCCAAATTTTTGAATTTAAAGAGCAAAATTGTAGAAAACACTTAGATCTCGTCACAAAGAAAAAACTCTAAAGTGAAATTGAGTTTTACTCTTTTCTAGTTGAATTTTCTTTAAGAACCTCCTTTGTTCCATTTTGTATTCCCCTTCTTTTATTCTCTCAAATCTCTTCCAACCTCCTCAAAAGAATCCCACTTCAAGCTATCAAAATTAGTATCTATACTAGTATACCGCTTTTCTTGCGGTGGAATCCGACTGTAGAGGATTTTAATGGATTGAGATTGAAGAGTTGAGGAGAGAGAGAGAGAGAGAGAGAGTAAGTGAGTTTTATTTGAGGAGAGTTTTATTTTGATGAATATAGAGAAGAATATGGAGAAATGGAAGAATTGAGAGAGAGAGAGATGAGTTTTAGTTTGAGATGATGAAGACGTAGTGATGGACAAAGAAGTACTTTTTTGTGCTTGTAGTAGAGTAGACCTTCCTACAGTCGGTGATAATAGTGTTGTTGCTTTAGAAAAGTTAGTGCAAAAAATTGACAAAATTGTCCTTACAAACAAAAGAAAATTAACTCAACATTTTGCTTGCTATGAAGCACTCGGAGGCTTACAAAAGTGAGCTAGAAAATGCATTTTCTGATTTTTTCCGTAACTTCGAATTTTTATCTCGCTTTGCCTTATTCTTGATCCTTTAACTTTCCAATGCACCACAAACATGCATTTTTCGTCAATAGAATGCACCACAAACATGCATGTTTCGTCTCTTCTCATTGATTTCACCATCAAATTTATCAAAGCTTGAAGCTCAACTCTTCTACTCCCCTTCAAACTGTTTTCTTTTCAATTTCACCAATGTAGTTCAAGTTCGGGAGTTAGTTCTAAAGTACAAAAATAAACCGAAATCAATAATAATCACATCAAAACGTTCAATATACTAATATAAAGCCTTCATTTAGGAGTCAAGATAAGGTAACAATTATACTTATGAGTTATGCCTCGGGATCGACACGATCACCATATCTCATTGCTTTACTAATGAAGTGTTGGAACGAGCTTATGCTATTTCATATCAAAGTGCTATGTTTGAGCAATACGCACAACAGAGCAAGGTCATCCGAGAAAAGAAAGTAGAATGATCAGAACTAGAGAAAAATGAATCGACAGAATAAGAAAGCAGCCTGGATTTATCTTTTTCTTTTTTAAAATAATTACATTTAAAAATGGGAAAAAGGATAAACTTCAAGGCCGATTACTAATCATGTGCTCATTGGCTCCAACGTCATATGGTCAAAACTTAATTCAATTAAAGTCATATTTTTATGATAAAAGACCAACATGTCCATGCAATCATAAAAATCAGTAATTTAAACACGATATTATTTTATATGATACTGTTTTATGAAACATGTATGATACTGTTTTATTGTTATACTGTCTTATATGATACTATTTTATAGCGTGTTTGTCTAGATTTATTAATTCTTTTTTCACAAACTTATTTTCAACCACATATTTCATGAGACCTACAACTTTTATCAATTTTTCAACTACGTATTTCACCAATTTTTTTCAAAAAAAAAAAAAACCTACTTTTAAACTCCACCAAATAAAAACACATTCAAAATAAAATATTTTATGGTTGAAGTAAAGTTTCAAAATGCTCCATTAGTAGTACAAAATCATCGACACTATTTTCATTCAAAATGCTTGATATTGTTTAAATCTATGATACTGTTCTTCTATTGTGTTATAGTTTGTGTATATGATACTATTTATTAAGATACTGTCATGTATGATACTGATATATTAAGATACTGTTTTAGTAATATATTGTTTTATGATTTTGTATTAAATTCATATGTACACGTTTGATGATTTTTCTAAGCAGTTTGCTGCTTACTTTGCCAGCAGCAAGCGGGCAAAGAAGACAGCTATCGAACTGATACAATTGATCCAGGACAAAGATGAGCTCCTGAAAGATTTAATTACCCGGTTCAATAGGGTCACCCTGGGTATCAAGGATCTTCAGATGTCTGCTGCAGTCACTATAATGATAAGTGGAACTCGAAGTCGCCTTTTTAAGATGTCACTTTCCAAGAACCCGTCGGATACGATGTATGAGTTACTAAGGCGAGGGCATAAGTATGTGGACGCTGATGAAACATATTTCATTACCAAATGCATGAAAGATCGACAAGAACCTGAGTTTAACAAAATAAAGACTCGGGACGAGCCCGAACCTTGAGATGACAAAGGCAAACAAAAAATAAACCATCTTAGGCGGATAAATGATGAGGGTACCCAGGAAGGATCATGCTAGCTAGCCTAGGAAGTCCTAGCCTAGGAAGTCCTAGTGTACTTACTGGACCCAACATGCGGCAACTTCTTATTTTTGCTACAATCTTTATTAAGTATAAAACAATGTGATGAGTCTCTGCTAAAAATCAAGGCGATAAGCCTCTGTCTAAAGTCAAGGCGATGAGCTTCCATTTAAAAAATAAGGCGATGAGCCTCTGTTTAAAAAACGAGGCGATGGGTATTAGTTTAAAAATAGGGCGATGAGCCTCAATAAGGCGATGAACCTTAGTTAAAATAAGCAAAACTCCATTGGAACGAGAACACAAAATGAAAAAGAAGACCAACACCTAGCCCGCCAAGCCAAAAAGGGTGGGCGAACGCCTGCCCCGCCTCTCATCCATTCTATTCGTACCTATTTTTACGAACTACTTTACCATCTCAATATTGTCTGGGGGCTCCACGCAATTATAGCACAACAACATACAAACAAATATTCGTCTCAATAGAATACCAAAAAAATTAGAGAGGAGCATGTGCGATAGATTATTTCTACTTTCCATTGACGATAGTCTATGAAAAGTAGCGTCTATGGAAAGTAGATGGACTTATGATGATAAAAACGATGACAGTTGTTATATGTTGTCTGTCAATGATGGCACGTCTTGGCACGCTCTCCTCACTAGTTCGCCCACCCTGATGGTTTCATAGCTCGCATCTAATAGGTGGACAGCAATAAATTGACTGTTGTTGAACCAGTCATATCCATGACCCATAGAATGACAGTTACCACTGGCGTTTGAGAAGCTGTAACGTTCCTCATTAACTCTGATTAATGAGAGAGATAAAATGGCACCTATTATTAAATACAGACTCTTCCAATCACCCCTATAAATAGAGGTTGATCCCTCTAGGTAAAAACAACTCTATGATTCTCTATATTTATATTATGTACATCTGATTTAATCATATACTGATTATCACACTGGAGTGGTCACAAGGATAGAAGCCCCACCACTATTTTGTAGGTCTCCACCACTGTCGCCACCGCGTTGGGATGAGAAGAAAAATATTTATCATCAACTGTTCTTAACAAGTTATTGTTCGTAATATTGTATTGCGATATATTGTTCTTAATAAGGTACTGTTTATAATATTGTTTATAGAGGCGGATCCAGGACACGACAAAGGAGTGGGTTGGAGAAGAGGAGAACCTCTCTTCACGGGGGTTCTGCCCCCGATTTTTTTTCCCTCAAACTACAATTATTTAGCCAATTTTTATGAGAATTTAATTTTTTTTATAAGTTATAATCTTTAAAAAACTTACAAAAACTTATCGCACAAAAATATTCAAGATCTAAAATTAGCTAAAGAAAGTGTTGTTCGACAATTTTTTAAATCATTTGTTTATCATTTAAATCCTTTTGAAGTGGGTTTGGGTTTTGGACTTATGTTTGGGTATAGGGTAATGTCTATTATATTAATTGTTTCAATTTTTTGGGGGCTAGGCTTCAAAAATTATTTTTGAAATTTTTTTGGGGCCGGGTGGGCTGCTCTGGGCTGGATCCGCCTCTAATTGTTTGTGATATTATTTTATTAAGATACTATTTTATATGGTACAATATCAAAACACACACATGAATGTGTGACAATAACATCCCAAAACACAAAAAAATATTGATGTATGTAAAACAATTTTTTTTTATTCGACTAAAAAATGATTACAAAACAATTGTGTTCCTATATATAAAAAAAATAATATCTTCAACAAAAACAACTTAATTCAATAAAAAAAGCGAAACCATTCATAAAAACTAAATCCACATATAAAATAACATTCAAGAAACAATTATTTTAAAAAATTTGCAATATAGGAATTGCTCAATACTTTTCATAATCACTGTCATTATTTGATTGGGAAGAAGAAGAAGAACGGAAAATAAATGTGAATCCACTATTATCACTCACGAAAACAGTGGAAAATGTTTGGGTAGCAGGCGATGAGTCGTGAAACATTAACAACGAATGTGCAATAGCCTGTGGGAGGCTCGGATTTAATTCTAATTAATACTAGTATATCACCCGCGCGATGCATGACACTTAATTTTCATGATAGTGATTTTAAATATTCTAAGAGTATATTGTTTATTTATTATATTCAAATAAAAAAGAGTATCATATAAATAACATTTGATTACTCATTGATATTGGAAAAAAAACAATATAATTAATCCACATTTTGAAACACCTATTTGAAAACCACGTTTGTGGTTGAACTGCGGCGTTATTTGAATCGTTTGAATTTAATTTTGAAATTATCATATTTAGTTTATTAGTTTAATCGACTTATTATTTTTAATCAATAAATCAGATCATTTGATAATGTAACACAATATGTTTTCAGTGTATTGATATTTTTTTTAAACTGCAACCTATTTAAACCCACTATGTGAAGTATAAAAAATTTGTGGAAAAAATAAATCAATTTTTGGAAAACTATTACATTATTGCCAATAATTCTCGTGCATTGATGTTTAATTTTTTTTTTGAAAACATGACTTATTTAAATTATCCAACCGGTATAAATTAAGACATTGGAACACATAACCTCATCTGTTTTGTGTTTCAAGTGAATTTATCTTGTTATGGAAGATATGCATTTTTTTAAATGTTAATTCTTAATATTATTCATTTTAACCAAGTATCATATAAAATTAAAACATTGGAAAACTCATCATAATTAAATTATATTTGAATACTAATTATTTATATTGGAATACTTTTTATTAATTACCTAAAGTTGGACAATTAATTAATTAAATTTTAATATTTTAAAATATTAAAATTTTGTCATTTGATTTAATTATATTTTTTTGCTCACTCTACATAAATATAAATAATAATAATAATAATATAAAATATAATATAAATACATGTAATATATAATATAAATAATATAATATTAAAAGTTATTGAGTAATTTTCTATTATAATTTGAAAAATAATTTTTGGGTATGCATAGATAAGTTTTTTTAATAATCGACACAAATATTATTACATGGATTGATATATTAGTTACAATAACAGTTTAAATCTTATCATTTGTTTAAATCAAATGAATGTGTTTTTCTATCTCTATTTAATAGTTAGATTTTGTATTTATATATATTTTATAAATTGTAACTAATTTTAACTGTTTCTTAGTTAACGTGGAAAAAAAATAAAACAAACAGAATTTAAGAGAAGGCTTGATTATCATTTTTTGATTTTAAGAAGTGTTTCTGGCTTAATTTTTGGCACGGCTCATTAAATTGCCACTAATTTTTATGTTATAATTTAAAAATCGATTTTCTAAATTGTAAAGATGGAGATTGCGTTAATGATATTATGTAAATTTATTGTTTTTCTATTTGTAGATAATTAGTAATAGTTATATACTCTAAATCTTATATTGATTAATTAATGCATTATTCAATTTTTTATTACTAATAATTGTCTACATATATTTAAATAAGAATCTGTAAATTTGTGTGAAACCAATTAAAGAATCTAATTTTTTTTTTGCATTTATCATATATAATATTAAATATTACACTTCGTTTTTTGCAAGAAAAAAAACAATCAATATTTGAAACCAATTAAAGAAAACAAACTCCTATTCAGTATTTATGGCGGAATTTAACAAATCAATTTGTGAAACTAATTAATAAAAACAAACTCCTATGCAACATTTATGACGGAATTTACCAAATCAATGTGTGAAACCAATTAATGAAAACAAACTCCTATGCAGCATTTATGGCGAAACTTACCAAATTTGAAAAGAAAAAATAGCGAAAAAATGTGTGCGTGAAATTTTAGACGGTTATATATATATTAGTTTTAAGTCCGTGCGTTGCACGTGTAGCAATTATAACATCGTAGAATTTAGGACAAAATTTCACAAAAAGAAAAAAATAGTCAAATTGAGCTTTCAACAAAATTTAAATGTTGGGGATGGTCAATGGTAAATTATGGGTGAATTAATTACAAATTTAAAAAGTTGGGACTAAAAGCGCAAATAAAAAAAAAAAGAAAGAAAAATTGACAAATTCAAATTTACTCGACAAAGCCCAAAAAAGGAGAAAAAAATTTAAAAAACTCGACAAAAATGAAAAAATTGCGGCTAAAAGGATTAATCTAATTTAAAAAAACAGTGTCAAAAATTGATGTCGTGTAACTCGACCAAATTATTTTTTAATAAATTATTGTTGAATAACTTGACAAATCAAAGACATTAATTTTATTATTAAAAAAAAAATTTGTTGAGTAACTTGACAAAAACTCAAAAAAAGAAAGGAAAAAAATTTCTTAACTAGAAAAAAAATACTCCCACAAAAAGAAAAAAAATGGTCAAATTGGACTTTCAACAAAATTTAAATGTTGGGGATGGCCAATGGCATAAATATAAAATTTATGGGTAAATTAGTTAAATATTTAAAAAATTGGGACAAAAAGCGCAAATTACAAAAGAAAAAAAATTCCAATTTCAAATGAGGCTTTATCGAGTAACTCGACAAAGTCCAAAATAGGGAGGAAAAAAAAATGGAAAAACTCGACCCAAAAAAAAAAAAAAGAATGGAAAAATGAAAAAATTGGGCTTTGTCGATTAACTCGACAAAGACCAAAAAAGGAATTTTTTTTTTTTTTTTAACCTTTGTCGAGTTACTCATCCAAAAAGGCAAAAAAATTAATTTTTTTTCCCTTTGTCGAGTTACTCGACCAAAAAAATTAAAATTTTTTTTTCTACCAAAAAACTCAAAAAGTTAAATTTTGTTTCCCTTTATCGAGTAACTCGACAAAAAAAAAAGTTAAAAAATTGTCAAATTGGACTTTGTTGAGTAACTCGACAAAATGATATTAATCATTAATCTTATTTAAAAAAAAAAAGTTCGTCGAGTAACGCGACAAAAATCCAAAAAAAGAAAAAAAAAATTCCAAAATAAAAAACATATTTAGAAAAAATTTTAAAAAATGTTGTCCAGTAAAAATAAAATATTTACAATTTTATTTTATTTTGTTATTATTAGTTTTTATTTTGTTTATTTCAAGAGGAGGACAAAACAAAATTTGCAACAAAATTCAAAGACCGGGAATGGTCAATGCTAAAAAAAAGATTGTGGGTAAATTTGTTATAAATTAAAAAGGTTGTGGACCAAAAGTGTAAATTACAAAAAAAAGAGCTAAAAGCCCACATAACCCAAAAAAAAAAAGAAAGAAAACAATTTCAAATGACTTTGTCGAGTTGACAAAGTAAAAAAAAAAAAAACATTTGAAATGACTTTGCCGAGTTACTCGGAAAAGTCAAAAAAAAAAAAAAAAATTCAAATGACTTTGTCGAGTCAAAAAAAAAAAAATTTCTAAACCTTTGTCGAGTAACTCGACAAAGTGAAAAAATAAATAAATTCAAACACTTTGTCGAGTAACTCTACAAAGTGAGAAAAAAAAATTCAAACACTTTGTCGAGTAACTCGACAAAGTAAAAAAAAAAACAAAAAAATTTCAAAAACTTTGTCGAGTAACTCGACAAAGTAAAAAAAAAAATCAAAATCTTGAAACTCAAAATTTTCAAAAATGATATACAATTACAATATTCATCTCTCAATAAACGACCATATGAGGACCATAGAAACTTAAAATTAATGTTTTTAATTGATGAAAACAGAGTTATAGCTAATAATTTCTTTTTTCTATAAATTCTGATTTAAGTTATAATAATACAAAAATAACGTACTTCATGACTAAATAGAGCCACCATTAACATCCATTTCAGCGAGCTAGAACCATTCACATAATACCTTCAGGAAACAGAAGACACCAAATTATATAAGAATCAAATACTGATTAGTGATTAAACATATATACACAACCAATTACAAAATTAGTATGAATTTTATCATTTTATACATAAACAACCATAAAAATTAACACGACAAAGTAAAAAAAAAAAAAAAATTCAAAACTTCACTTAGTCATGGATTAACAAAAATTCCTTTGACATAGAAAATGATCACCGAACAATATGAAATTTTCAGGGAACATAGAATACTCATGTAGCTACCACATATCAAAATTTGATAGTCCGACGGCATGTTTCGGCTTACTAAAATGCTCACCGAAACATCCTAGGTAGTTTCTCGGATTCATGCGGTCGCAGTTTACAAAATTGTCCATAACTTGAGTTATATAACATGAAATTATGTGAAACCAAAGCCAATGGTTAGGTAACCCATAGGGCTATCTTCTCCAATTGTAATTATGTAAAAATACTTAATATATAAGGTGCAGCAGATTTTTGAATTGAACAACAGAAACTGCAGCTTAAAGAAACATGAAGTTTAGCAAAACCTTTCAAGTTTGCATCATTAACGTGTAATCAAAACATGGAAATCCACTAAAACTACCACAAAATCAATGTTCACAAAAGTTTAAGAAGATATTTACACTGCTTAAAATTTTTTGATTGGTTTATAATAGCGATTCCGGCACGTCGATGGCATGAATTTGAAAAACTGACTAGGAGGTTTCGGTGAGCATTTTAGTATGCCTAAACATGCCGTCAGACTACCAATATTTGATATGTGGTAGCTACCTGAGTATTCTATGTCATCTCAAAATTTCGTATTGTTCGGTGATTGTTTTCTATGTCAAATAATTTTTTGTTACTCCATGACCAGGAGAAGAAAATTTTCAAAATAAGGGTAGTGTTACTAAAATTTCTTCACCCGGTCATGGAGTAACAAAAATTTCTTTGACATAGAACACGATCACCGAAAAATATGAAAATCTCAGGGAATATAGAATACTCATTTAGCTACCACATATCAAAATTTGATAGTTCGATGGCATATTTCGGCTTACTAAAATGCTCACCGAAACATCCTAGTTAGTTTCTCGGATTCATGCGATCGCAGTTTACAAAATTGTCCATAACTTCAATTATATAACATGAAATTAAGTGAAACTAAAGCCAATGGTTAGGTAACCCATAGGGCTATCGTCTCCAACTGTAATTATGTAAAAATACTTAATATATAAGGTGTAGTAGATTTTTGAGTTAGACAACAGAAACTGCAGCTTAGAGAAACAAGAAGTTTGGCAAAACTTTTCAAGTTCGCATCATTAACGTATAACCAAAACATATGAATCCACCTTTACCAACACTTGGTCCTTTGAACTTCAAACTTCTCTTTGAGAATACTATAAGAAATCTTGGTTATCTTGATAGCGTTGAAATATCTTTATTTATGTGAATTTCGGATATAGAAATCTCTATGTCATACCATAATAAGTTAGATATGCTGTTGGTCATTTATTTGATTTCTTCATCTTTTATTTTATTTTATAGGATAAAAGGGTGAGATTTGCCACATAAAAAGAAGAAAAACAAAAAAAAAAAAGTCAACAAAAGCTGATTTGTTAATAATTTAATGAAAATTTGTGGGACAAAAGTGTGAGATTAAGACAAAATTAGAATAATAAAACACCAAAACTACGTCGTATTAGTTGAAGGGTGAAAAGTAAATAGGTGATAGACATTTATATTATAGTATAGATATATAGAATATAGATAGGTAACATGGGTAGTTATGTAATCAATTGAAATGTGGTTGAAATAGTATGACTTAATGACAATTTTGAAAAGTGTTTTGACATAATTTGAAAAAAGTCAACTACGATTGAGTTATATACAATTTTCCCAAAAAAGAAAAAAATTAACATGGGCCCGTGGCTCGGCCCTGCTTAGTTGCGCATCAACTTAAAAAGCAGTATTGCATAGCGCATTTTTTGGTAGTGCTGAACTTATTTTTAAGTGCTTATATTATAAATCGTTGAAGAATATGTAGACAAAAAGTTAGGTGTAAGTTGTGGATCCTATTAAACGTATGGATAAAAAGTATATTTAACTAATTTGACCAACTGAAATTATAATTTAAATATGTGATAATTTTGCAACATACTTGATTTTTTTTATTAAAATTCCACTATTACTTTTTAATAATTTAAATTCCAAAAATAATAAATGTAACAAATGTAACACACATTTTTTGTAAGAAATATAACAAACGTAACAAATGTAACAACAAATATTACAAAAATAAAAACAGTACTATTTTTAGAATAAAAAATTAGATAGTATTTTTAAAATTATTTTATCACTATTGTAGTGAATTTTATCCGCTAAGAAAAGAAAAAGTATCATTGTATCACTACGTCTTCAATTTTCCACTCATAAAATCATATTCTAAAAAATTTGCTGACTGCTTCAATCAAGCGGAGAAAGAAAAAGTGTCATTGTGTCTCTACGTCTTCAAATTTTCTCTCATAAAATCATATTCTCAAAAATTTGCTGACTGCTTCAATCAATCTCCAAAATTTGCTCACCTCTTCTATACATCTCCCTCTACCAATCATCTCCAAAATCTGTCAACCGCTTCAATCCATCATCATAATAGAACTTACTGCCAGATCCTACCGCAAGGAAGCAATATACTAGTATTTTGTAGTATATAGTAAAACTATCCCTTTAAATATCTCCAAACATGTGTTAATTTCGAAATTTTGGTGATTAACAGCTTGTTTGTTTTAATTTAAAATTTTGTTAAAAAGTTGAAGTCAAACTCAACAATTAATTTTAATTACTTATTTTTATTTTTACAGCTTTTCAACCACACATTTCATAACTTTTACAAAAAACCTAATTTTAATCAAAATCAATTATGAATTAAAAAATCCAAAGATATAATCGAGACTGTACTGTTTTAGTCACGACTCTAAGGGTGTGTTTGATTGGAAGATTTTCCATGGAAAATGTCTAATCCATGGAAAATCTTGTCACATCAGTGGAAAATATTTTCCATATTTAGCTGTTTGATTGCACATGGAAAATGAAAATGATTTCCAAGGTACAATCAGTTAAAGCATGGTTAAAAAGAAAAAGTTGGAAAATATTTTTTTGCCAAAATATGTGATTTTTTTTTTCGAAAAATCTTTTCTTTTCCATAGAATCAATCAAACACATCCTAAGAAGAATAAAAAAAAGACTATGTCCGAAAGTTACCACCTCTTCACAATTATTTTATTGCAAAGCGCTTCAATCCATCTACATTCACCAATATTTCCAAAATCAATCCACAATCCACAATCCATCGTCTCGAACCCCACCATCCCACGCAAGGAAGCGAATAGTAGTAAATTAGTCAAACTTATGTCCACGACACTGCTTCATTAAAAGAATCGAAATATTGCAGCAGATCGAAGGAACTTCAGAACTTCTGCCGGACAAACCATTAGCAGCACAGGAGCAACATGAAACTCGCTGCACCCCCACTGCCATCATTATGGATTGCTTTTCTGATATCAATGCTATTGGTTTCATCAAATGCCGCCTTATCTCCTCGGATACTACAACAACTGACATCCAATAGCCAAAATTACTTGACCAATGAAGCACTCTGGTTCAATCAAACTCTCGACCATTTCTCTCCTTACGTAATTAATTTCATCCACCATCTCTTTTTTTGTCTAAATATTTGTTTTTGATTTGGTGAGTTATAGATATCTTAGGATGTGCTAGGAAGTTTTGGAGCAGTTTTTTAAAGGGACGTTTATGAGGGCTTGGATATTCACTCAAAATTGCCGTTAAAAAACCGGGGTGCTCCAAAAAACTGATAAGCGATATTTCCAAAATTTTCATAAATGGTAACATCCAAAATTGATCAAAACAGGTGAAAAAAAAAACTCCCAAGCAGGCCCTTAAACTTTTGAATGGGACATCAGAATTCTTCTATGAATACAATAGTACTATGATTTGGGAAAAAATGGAAGGTTTCTCTGTATCTTTTGATGGTAACTTGAAAAATGGCTCACATTCTTGGTGATTGTTCAGTAGCCATTTTAGGTTGTTTAAAGGGCTAGGGGACATCATTAGATTCCTGCATACATGTACAAAGCTAAAATTGAGCTGATTTATAAGCTTGACTATCCTATAGTTTTATCTGCTGACAAGTTGCATTTCCAGTATTATGTAATGGCAACGTGTCTCGGTGGCACTATGATTTCATTCTTTCTATTTTTCAAGAACGGTTGTGGCTAATTTTCTTTCTTGTTTAATGGAATTTGTAATTTTCATGCTTAATTACCCTATTTCTTGATGTAACAGCTAGAATTTATCATCATCTGGTGTGTATGCGTGTGTGCATCTGTCTGTCTCTCAGCCTCCTTGCTTTTTGAATTTCATCAATATGGATAGATCTTAATTGATACTGGCATTTTCAGGATCGTCGTCAATTTGGGCAGCGATACTATGAATTCCTTGACCACTTTAGGTCTCCTGATGGGCCAATATTTTTGAAAATATGTGGAGAATCTGCATGCAATGGGATACCTAATGACTATATCAGTGTAAGTTGATAATTTACCTGATAAACCTGTGATTTGGGGGCAAGCCAGAAAATTTTCCCAATGTTCAGAGCCAGAAAATTTTCCCAATGTTCATAGCCAGAAAATACTTCCATTGGAGGGAGCAATATTTCAAAGATAACACATGAGAGTTGATGTTTCAGTTTATTTTCCAAGATGCGTAATAGGCTAAATTTCTTACTTTCTATGGAAGAAGAGCAGCAAGTAACTTGTAGGAATTGAAGAGTTGGATGTGATCTTAAAATGAAGAGACTCAGAATTGATAAAACTTTGGTTTGCAATATTTAAAATGGGTAACGATAAACATATTAAAATTGAACCTAACCTGCTCCTCTTCCTCTACTTATGCCACAATTGTCCCAGTCATTTTAAAATTTTAAGAGCACCATCTAGCTATTTCTACCCCTTTATCGTAGTATAGGAAGAAAGGGAAGGGGAAGGAGGAGAAGTAGAAAGGTATTCTCCTGTCCATAATAATAGAGTATTTCTGAGTTAGTGAGTCTTGTATTGTCAAACAGGTCTTGGCGAATAAGTTTGGAGCTGCTGTGGTTTCTCTTGAGCATAGGTACTATGGGAAGAGTTCTCCTTTTAAATCCTTGACCACAGAGAATCTCAAATATCTTTCATCTAAGCAGGCACTTTTTGATTTAGCTGTTTTCCGCCAATATTATCAGGCAAGTTTCTGCTTAATTTTTTCACTCATTCAGTGTGAAATGTTGATACTTATTAAGGCCGGCAGCTTTCTTGCCAGAAAAAAGAATATGTTCGTAATTGATGACACTTGTTTGCTGAATCTTTCCAGGATGTAACAGATTTGCAGTGTTGAATTGTTTTACTTTTCTCAAAGTTCTAATGTGTGCTGATAAAATCATGTTAAACTATACATATTGGACCATGGATGAGGTATTGGTGAAATCTTACAATCATGAGCTCTAATTAGAAGAGATTTGGAAATTCTTTTCTGAAAGTTTGATTAGTGAAATTACAAATACAGATGTAGAAGTGTGCAAACAAGAAATGTTTTCAACCATTCATATGCATGTCTCAGTATTGAAACGTTAAAGGTTAATGTATTTGTGTCCCATCCTTTGCTAGCTAATCTTGATATACAGATGTGGTTGCAAACAACTATGAAAATAAAAGTTCAGACTTTCAGTTAAATTTCCCTTGAAGTTATCCTAATAAATGGCAATTAGTTCCAAGTTCCAAGGTCGTCAGGTCGATGATGTGGTCATACTTCATTTTCCAGTCAAATATGGCCTGATGCTGGCAGAAGTTGCAAGAGAATATCCCAGATCTGAATTATGAGTATTTACATACCAGCTGTAACATTTAATTAAGCAATGGAGATGTAGTTTTTAATTGGTTTGCTGGTTAGCATTTTACTGCTGTGTCATCCCTTTCATGCAGGCATTGTCTCCTTCTTACTGAAGTCACTTTACAAGTATATATAGACTTTGGTGGCGAGTTGCTGAAATTTATTTAAAGATGTCTCCATATTCACATAACAGCTATTTTGCTAAATTTTTATTTCTTGAGGGCGAACATTATTAATAAAAATGCACTGTACTGTGGTTTGACTTACTCTGGTCTGATTTACAATCCTGAAAATAACTAAGCAAGTTAATAGCTTTTAAGAAATTGACTTATGCTGAATCACATTGATATTGTTTTGAACTTTTTATAGTTTGTAAATAATCCTTCCATGATTTGTTCAGACAAATGTCTTGGCTGTTTGATAACATGTTATACTCCATGCAATATATGAAATTTAGTCGCATTCATATGTGTTTCAATTTTTTTGTGGGCAGACATGTATACATGTATCAGTTATGTTTATACAGATGTTTAGTTTAATCTGTGGTTGAGGGCTGACTGATATATTTAATTTAATGTTAAATATAAATGCATTTTTTGTATCACCATACCAACAGACGTGTGCATGCTTTTAACCTTTCAATTTGGATGGTAGCTGTATTTCAATCTTCCTTATTTCATATACATCGTGACTTTTCCTGCCATCGTGACTTTTCCTGCCTTTCTATTCATATTTTTATTTTGTATTATAGATTTTTTTGGTGTTACCTCATAGGAATCCTTGAATTCAAAGCTCAACAGATCCAATGTCGAAAATCCATGGTTTGTCTTTGGTGTTTCTTATTCTGGTGCTCTTAGTGCATGGTTCCGACTGAAGTTTCCTCACCTTACTTGCGGAAGTCTTGCAAGTTCCGCTGTTGTTCTTGCTGTATACAACTTCACAGAATTTGATAAGCAGGTGAAGAAAAAAGATATGGTGTTATTATGTGCATCTCAGCAACAATTACTGATTTTTTTCTGTAAATGTACTTCGAAACTTCTATGTTTCTTTCGTTCCGTGCCTCCTGGACCTTCTCTTTGATCAGCCACTCAATTTTCCATTTACTTAATATCCTGCACCACGAGTGTTGTTATCCAAAGCAACTTACCCCCGGTTTTCTTATGCAGATTGGTGAATCTGCGGGCCCAGAATGTAAAGCTGTGTTGCAAGAAATTACACATCTTGTTGATCAAAGGCTAGCTTCTAATGACAAGGAACTAAAAGCGATGTTTGGTGCAGCCGAGGTATAAAATGTGATTTCTTTTGCGATGTTTGGTCACAATCTCGCATCACATATAATTCTACATAATTTGCCATTTTTCTTTCTGGGATTAATGGAATCAGAAAGAGATCGGAAAATTTAGTGGCTGGGTAGGGAGAGGCTGTAAGAGCTTGCTGCTTGTAGTATGATGTGCACCAGCATACTTGGAAGCTGCCTGAACTAACACTTCCAATAAAATTTTTTTATCCCTTTTCTTCTTTTTCTAGATGAAATTGTGAGTTTCATAATCTTGACCCCCTTCTGGAGATAGTTGATAACAATTGAATCGTCGTGAATTTTAAATTCACATTGACAAAGGCCAAATCTCATGAAAGCCTGATAACAAGAAAATGAACCTATCACCTTACAGTATGTACATGGGATCTTTCTAGTGTTTAAAGTAGAATTAAATTCATATGGGATCAACTGGTTTATATAATTGAAAAACATTTCCACTAATTATTCTAGATTGGAAACTTATAGAGATGCAGATGGGCCTCATTAACACTAACACAATGTAGTAGTTGCTTTTATTATGTCATTGTTGGCTGGCATCTATGATCATGCATTGGTACAAGGGATATGGTTTTGATATGTTGAAGACAAGATTTAAATGATATATAAGTAGCCCTGGCTCTCTATAATAGTTTAAGTTTTTAGATCAAGTGGTTGAGCATGGTGTCAGAGTAGGCAAAGATTTTAAGTCTCATTGCGACCTATTTAATAAAATTGTGCACGTGTCTAGATTTGATTTGAAAAGAAAACAATTAATAGTTGATAATTGACGGAATAATTTTATTCATTTACTCAATCATATTTATACAAGATACAAATCATATTTAAGGTAGGACAACTAATTTATTACTATGTAAATTCTTAGCCAAATAAGGAATATAATTGATACAAAACACTTACACATTCTAACCCTCCTCTTCAAGTTGGTGTATAGATATCACATGTGCCCAACTTGGATATTCATTACCAACAACACGAATCATTATATTGGCCAATTGATTTGCACTCTTAATATAGGACCCATAGACTCCCAGAGTCGAGGTTATCCTTTGTGTACTTCTTCAAGTTCAATGTACTTGGTTCAATCATGTTTGGTCGAGTTATTTGCTATCTCAATAGCTACTCTACTATCACAGAAAAGCACCATGGGGGTTTTTTTTTTCTCCCAAGCTCACCAAGAAGAATTTTCAACTACATAAGCTCAGTAGTTGCATGATAAAGAGCGCACTATCAGCCTCGGTACTAGATAGTGATACCACATTTTGTTTGTTACTCCCCCTAGTTATCAAATTGCCTCCTACAAATGATACATATACTGATGTGGACTTCCTATCCAATCTTGATCTAGCATAGTTAGTATTTATATAACCCATAATATCTAGATGCCCTTGTGTAGAGAACAAAATACCCTTGCCTTAAGAGGATTTGAAATACGCTAAGATATAATTTATTGCATTTATGTGTCAGTCACTCGAATTATGCATGAATTGACTCACAACACTCACTCCATATTACAAGTCAGGTCTTGTGTGATTTAAGTAGATCAACTTTCCTACTAGTCTTTGATACCCTTCTTTGTTTGTCAGAGTTAGATCACGGTAGATAGATAGGATATGGTTCACCTCAATAGTAGTTTCTATAGGCTCATAGACCGAGTTATCAATCTCTTGTACTGAAGAACGTGCTTGGACTGAGATACTAAATGCCAAATAAGTATTTTATAACCCTCCAAGTCGATTTCAAATTCCTTGGCCAGCTCTGAAGTTTCTCTATCTCTGGAGTTACTACATGTAGCAATCGTGTCATCAACATATACAATGGGTAGAATAAAATGTTACAAAACAATTATGATATTTGGTAATTTTGCTAATTGAGAGAATACTATTAGAGGTTATGTGCAATTAAAATAAAAGTCATAGAGAAAGTGGGAGAAAGTGAGACATTCCTAGTCTCCAAAATTGGCATAAGATTTCCATTAACAACTTGAATAGACTTAATTGGTGAAGGTACGAGTGAGTTAAGTAAAGAAGAGTTACTAGTCATATCATCATCAGCTCTTGAATCAATAACTTGCGTTAGACGTAGCAAAGATAAAAATCGAACCAGAATTACCTCCATGTGGGGTAGTCAAGATACATGAGAAGCAAAAGATAGAGAAGTGTCAGCATTGGTGACCTAAGCAAATTTCTTATTCTTCTTCTCAGCTTGTTTAAGCTTGAACCATTCTGAGTAACCATGTAGCTTCTAGCAAACATTAATTGTGTATTTGGTGCTATGACAATGAGTGCAAGACCCGGAAGAAGTGGCTGAAGTAGCTGGCCGAGAGTTATTTTTTGGACAACCAAACTTGAAGCCTTAGAGTGGACCTCCGTCCCTTGCCTCTGCACATCATGATGAACTAGTGAATAAGCCTCTTCTAGACTTAGGAGAGGAGAGGAGCTAGAACATGACTACTAACTTGATTCAAGGTGATCAAAACATGCAAGAAACACAGACCCGATCTTCACTAGTTTGTTTTCTCTATTTCTCAATATGAGTTGCACATGTCATATCATTAGATTTTCGATAATCGAGTTCCATGAATATGGAGCTTAATTCGTTGTAGTATTCAGTAGAAGTCTGTCACCTTGACGCAATTGGAACAATTTCTTCATCAATTCATATACACGTGAAGACTTAAATATCAAGATAATTCATTTTTACAGCATCCCGAACCTCCTTTGTAACGCCCCAAAATTTTTTAAGTTCTGGAGTGTTAATAAAATTTATAAACATTAAATTATTGCGGAAAAATGACTTTAATGATAAAAGAAAAATCCCAATTGCTAAACAATTGGTTAATTTGTAAACATTAAAGGAAAATAGATTATCGAATGTAAATAAACTTGAAATTGTGACGCTAATCGTCTTATTAACTAAAGCATTATAAATAAACAAATTTTATTTGGCGACCATTGGTTTGACAGCTTCACTGACCCGCCACGCATCCATCACATTAATTATTACCTGAAATTTGTTAAAATAAGGGATGAGTATAAATAATTATACTAAGTGAGATACTTGCTATTTCTACAAACAGTCTAAATATTATAATTATGCATAAAATTATTTTACTAAACTGAACTGAGAATTATCATACCATGACAATTGATAATTCATGCAAGCGCTGCAAATAAACTTAAACTCAAAAGTTTAATTGAATTTGAAAGTTTAACTGAAATTCGAAGATTTAATTGAACTGGTTCATGATTTCTCTCGAAGGAGCACTGAAATAAAGTAATCAATTTACATACATAACTACAATAATTAGAAAGTCGTAGAAATCAACAAATAGCACATAGCATCTCACTTTATTTCTTGTGAATGATTGCACTGAAAAATGAACGTAAGGCTTGCAGAAAGGTGCCACAAGAAGCTGAAGAAAATAAATAATTTCTATGCAAACTGTCGGTTGTTTTGTTCATAAGACGTGAGGGCTAATCACTTTTTATAGGTTAGACTTTATCAATTGATTTAAAATACAAACTCTAGTAGTATATAATAACTAGGTTGTTGGAGTTCTAAAGTAAATAGGAGAGAGAGATATATAGATAGACTAAAAAAAATTGGAATTCAAAAGTAAACAAATTCTGGCCGAAAAGCTATCCAAGAAAAAGTCCAATTTAATATCATTTAATTATAAGAATTTTTAATTGTTTCTATCTTAAGTTTAGCTTATCTAAAAATATTTTTTCTTGAGCCGTTAATCGTAAATAAAAGCGAACTATCCAACGAACCCAATATTGATATACTAAAATTCATTCTTTCACTAATTAATTATTTAGCCCAATTAAATTAATCGATTCTAAAAATTTGGGGTCCTACATCCTTGGCCGTTCCACATTGAACAAAATATGACATAAGATTGTCGGTCATTAAATTTATGAGTTAAGACTTGATTAAAGCATCTTTATCCTATCTCATCATAGCTAAGATCATTCTTTGCAAGTGAAACCTTCCGTCATGTAATATAGCACTTTTTGTTTCGACCCGTAATATTCATTTCCAAAATTTTAGACCACTTACAATAATTAGCATCATCCAATTTAATATGAATTTGAGATGAAGTTTCATAAATAGTCACTTGAGAGAGAGTTTTGTAGTCAGAAGAGGTCGTACCAATTTTTTTTGACGACATCTTTGCAACTAGGGTTTGAAATTTGAGAGGAAAAGAAAAAATCTGGAAGCACCAAAGAACAAAAAAGGCAGCAACACTAGGGTTTTGAACAACTTGTAGTGATGGCAACTAGGGTTGAATCGTGACTAACATGGCTGGAGAAAGGGTCGCAATGGCGTCTGGGTTTGGTTTCCTCAGCAGCGGGCATTGGTTAGCAATTAGGGTTTGATGGAAAGAAGATTGCTCAATTTAAAACCCTTATTTTTCGGTAAAACCTAATTTAAACCTCTCTGATACCAAATTAATAATTGATAATTGGTAAAATAATTATTCATCTACTCAATCATATATATACAAGATACAAATCATATTTAATGTAAGACAATTAATTCTATTAGTATGTTAATTCCTAGCTAAATAAAGAATACAATTCATAGAAAACACCTATACATTCTAATTAAACCTCCAACACGGAATGAGTCGTGTTGAAGACAAGATTTAAATTATATACACGTGGCCTTCCCTAATAGTAAGGCTTTTAGATAAAGTGGTTCAATTAGAAATTTCCTTGCCAAATCTAGTGAATGTGTACTTTATTCCCTTTGTTTATCATAATTGGTAGTTTCATTTACACGAGCAACAATTTTCTATTAGTAGATCAAATTTATATGGGAAGAGAAGGAACAATTAAGTTTAGCATGCTTGAAAGATGTGAGTGGGAGAAGTGTTTCTCATTCTTCAAAAAATCGTCTTATCTGGATTCTGAACTTAAATAGCAAACTTGAATTATATTCGACTAGTGTCTAAGCAAAATAAAAATAATTTGGGCATTCTATGTTTAAATGTAATATTGCAGTTGTTCATCATCATTTCAAATGATTTTGCTTTTTTTTTTTCCTTTGGATTTCTCCATTTATCCACTTTAACACCTAAGATTCCGTAATGAGTAGATACTTCCACGGGACAATAATTGATTTTGTGGTTAAATACATTACAAGATGTTTTTCCATACTTTCCGCATTTAGTTCTAGCTATTTTTGCACCTTATGATCGACCTGAACAACATTCACGGATCCTTTCCACCACTTTTTTCGTTACTAATGGAATGTCCTTCACTATTTTACTAAAAATGTAAAATGGAATAGTGCACTCGGATTCATTTCGTCGATCAACAAGTAAGTCCAACCTTTTGATGCCAAGAGCCCTTTGCTTCCCTTTTCTATTAATCAAAAGATATCTTTCTACCTACTTAATCGAATGGATGTGTAATATTTGTTCGAAACGTTTTACTATGTCCAATATCCTCATGATTCATGTTGTGTAATATTTATTTTCCAACTAGCATGTGGAAATTAATCACATTCTTTTGTTCATTTTTTTTGCTAATGATCTTTTTGGCAATACTTGATAATAAATAATCATATACATGACTTCACGTCCTAAACTGAGAAATCACATTTTTTTGGTTGTAACTCTTTGTATGGTTTCATATGGTATGTATGTTCATTCTTTCTCTGGAAACTCATTTTGCAATTGAGTTTTTCACATGGATGTGTTCTTTAACAGCTAAAAATTGATGGCGATTTCCTGTATTTTCTGGCGGATGCTGCAGTTACTGCGGTAGGTCAACTAACAGTTTTTGTTGTTAGTACAAAATCCTTTTACTCCGATTATAACCTTTGCCATTATCTAGTTTCAATATGGAAATCCAGATAAGCTATGCACCCCCCTGATTGAAGCAAAGAAAGATGGAGAAGATGTAGTGGTAAGCCTTAGCTGTCCCCATTGGTGTTATGTTTTTACATCATATGATTCTTCAATTTGGATTTCGTTGTTCCTATATAAAATCTTTATGACTTGGTAATGATCAATGAACTATGTTCACATTGGCTCAAACTGAAAAATGAAAAATGCAACAGTTCTTGAAACACTGACAAACTGTTTAAATAAGATTTGAGTAACTAAATATCAATTCCAGTTAAAGAGTTATTATTTTGGATTTATTTATAATTACATGTTTGATAAGCAGTATTAGATCCTACGAAACAAAACAATATACAAAATTTGTAGTTGTTAGAGCCTCACGTTCTCTACTACCCCTGTGAAATCCACAGGTAAGTTCTTTCTCTTTGACATTCTCAAAGCTTCCTCCACTTTCTGCCGGGGAATAACTTTGTGAGTTCTATCGACACAACATCAACACAACAGAAGAGACGTAAGAGATTTTTATTTTTTTGATCGTATAGAAACAGGAGATAACATTAAGTAATATATTGAGGGGGCATCAAACAATCCTCAAATTTGAACCAAAAGGATCTAGCAACACCTAGTTAATCAAGAAAAAGGCTACCAAAGAAAGGCCATATTAGCACCCAAACACTTGGTTCACAAGGAAGTGTAGAAGATACTTGGTTCAATAACAAATGGACAAGTGTAATTTGGCTCTAAAAGATCCTTCCATTTCTCTCTTTCCAAATGCACCAAGTCGCTGCCAATATCAAGTACCTCCACAAGAACCTTACCCTCAACCCCTAAAGCAAACCGATAGGTTCTATTTCTATAATCTTATCAGCAGTTTCAGGTACAACAAAGTCTTATGTTGACAGATTTGAAGTTGACTAATTAATTATTGGATACCCTGAAATTTAGGGATGATGTCTATTTTCTTTTTCCCATCTACATCTATTTATATTTGTTCTGTACAAATGTTTTCCTTTTCTAGAAGAATAAGGTCAAGATTTCTATAAAAATCTTATAGCTTTTCCCCTATCAAATCAAGAAATACAATTCACCTTTGGACAGTTACAAACGTGATGGAAATCAACATGGTAGAAGAGAAAACCGGACTTTCTCTACCCAGTCTATCAAGTAAACAAAGAGACCAAGAAGACGGGTATTAAGAAATATAACTCGTACTTGACTGGGGGTTGAATATCAGCTAGTTGTTTCTCTTCGAAGATATACATTAAAATTTCCGTCAACGAACCCGAAAAATAAAACAGTTGGAATTTCTGAAAATTATCAATTGAATTATAGTCTATTGAGTGTGTTGCAATAGAATTGGCAGAATTTGTTTTGCTCTTGCTGTCAAATCAAAATCGCTACCACCGTGGGCATGAGGTTCGATAGCAAAAGGAAATGCTCTAATATGTTGCATCTAATGCATGAAAAGACTAGTTACGCTACTAGAGACGAGAAAAGCTGAAGAGAAAACCGAAGCTTGTCACTTGGTTGCAGAACAACTTTGGGAAGAAGACTTCATTATTGGTTTGATGAACTTGATAAGCCAGTTGCACGAAATGGGAAACAAGAGCCACAGCCCAAATACAAGGTGGGAAAGGGCCTCTTATGACATCTTTTGAAAATCATCCTTAAAGCCACTAACAGTCAAGGAATATTTAGGCCACCAATAAACTAAATTCAGTACAAAATTCAAGAAGCAAAAAGACCAACTACAAGAAGAAAAATTACACGATCCAAATAAAATGGCAAAAAGACAAGAGGCAACGGTAAGGACTACCAACACAATTGACGTCTATTTGCTTGTAGCTCTCAAGGAAGCAAGAAATCAGTGCTTCAATTTTGCATCTGCCATGTTGGAAGGGAATGCTAAAATATAATAAGAATTTTGCATCAAGCGTAACCTGGTTTGGCTTAATACAGCGATGAAGTTGACGAGAGGCACAAGGAATCAAGCGTAACCTGGTTTGGCTTAATGCAGGATGGTGACTGACTCTGATAACATGTTGGAAATTATAGAGTACATATATTCGAGACAGAAACACAAAAAGAAATACAGTATATGTATAACTATTCTTGTCTTTGTAATTATAAAGAGGAAAGGCCTGTAGGGTTACAAATAACCAAAATATGAAAATTAATACTACCTAGCATAATCTTCCCTATGGATACCTACCATAAATTTTTCCTATAAATACTTACCATAATATGTCCTACACAAAGAAAGGAAACTAGATTAAATCTCCTAAATATGGAAACAAAAAAAAAAACCCTGCTTGTCTTGAACAAGGAAAAACCCGGCTGTTTTTAAACATTTCATACTAAGTTGCTTACTGGACAAAGAAACGGTTTTGGAAATTTTGAAGTTCTGATTTTGTTTTTTTGTCACAAAGTGAAAAGAACTCGTAGCTTGAATGTTATTGGTGAGGAATGCAAGTTTAACTACTCAAAGCCAAGAAGTTTATTGGCATTGGTGTTTCTAATGCTTATCGAAATTCTTGTGTGCAGAAAGCATATGCCACATATGTGAATGAGTATTATGGTGATAGTGTGGCAACATATAACCAACAAAATCTAAAGAACACTGCATTAACGGGTAATAGTGGTGATCGCTTATGGTGGTTCCAAGTCTGCACTGAAGTTGCATATTTTCAGGTTGCGCCTTCAAATGATAGTATTCGCTCTTCAAGGGTTGATATAAGGTACAATATCCAAATGTTTTCATTTTGCTTTAGTTTTTTCCCTTGGTTTCCATGTAGCATTCCTTTACTAGTTTGCTTTTAGTGTCCTGTTTGTTATCCAACAAATACCTTAAATTTGAAGTTTGACTTATGATTGGCAGATACCATTTGGACCTTTGCAAAAATGTCTTCGGAGAGGGTATCTATCCTAATGTTGATGCAACAAACATATACTATGGGGGCACAAAAATTGCTGGTACAAATGCTTAAATATTTCTTATGTTTTGCCATTTTTCTTTGTTAGTTTTTTTCAAATTCAGGTACGTCTCAAAATACATTGATTTTTGTGAGAAAAATACCGAAGAACAAAACTCTAAAACACTGCAGATTTTTTATTATAATTCGTTGTGTTAAAATATACAGAAAGACCTAGAATATGTAGAGATATTCTGGTCAGAAAGTATCCTAACAAACTAAGAAACAAATCAGCAATAAATCAAGAAATAAATACAGAATAATAAAACCTGATTTTATTCTTAAAAACAAGGATTGACTAAATCAATCATTGATTGGATTGACTAAATCAATATTTGATTGGATTGACTAAATCAATCCTTGATTGCCTCTTAATCTCTCGGAACCGAGAGAGACTGATTTTCAACACTCTCCCTCAAGCTGGATTGTATATATCAAACTATCCTAGCTTGTAAATTATTTTCTCAAACAAAGGTCTAGGCAATCCTTTAGTTAGGATGTCTGCAGTCTGCTCGGCTGAAGCCACATGTGGAATGCAAATGGTTCCATCTTCAATCTTCTCTTTAATGAAGTGTCGATCCACCTCTACATGTTTAGTACGATCATGGTGTATAGGATTATGAGCTATGCTGATGGCAGCTTTGTTGTCGCAGTACAATTCCATGGGACTTTTTGTTGCAGCTTGAAGTTTTTCAAGAAGAAGCTTTAGCCAAATTAATTCACTGATTCCGTTTGCCAAGGACCTAAATTCAGCCTTAGCACTACTCCTGGCTACTACATTTTGCTTTTTGCTTTTTCATGTCACCAAGTTTTCCCAAACGTAAGAACAATACCTAGATGGAGATCGTCTATCAACTACTCATCCAGCCTAATCCGCATCAGTATAGGCTTCAATTTTCCGTGATTCTCCCTTCTTAAAAAAGTCCTTTTCCTGGGTTCCTTTTTAGATATTTCAATATTCGGATGACTGCATCTAGATGTTCTTCATAAGGAGCATGCATAAACTGACTCACCATGCTGACAGCAAAAGCTATATCAGGTCTTGTGTGGGTTAAATAAATGAGCTTTTCAACAAGTCTTTGGTATCTACCCTTGTCCACAGTTGTGCTCGTCTATTGATCTCCAAGTTTAACATTCGGATCAGCTGGAGTATCGACAGGCTTGCACCCAAGTAATCCAGTCTCCTTTAAAAGGTCTAAGACATATTTTCTTTGTGAAACAAAGATACCAGACCTATTTCGAGCAATCTCCATACCCAGAAAATACCTTAGCATCCCTAGATCTTTGATTTCAAATTCATCTGCAAGTCTTCTCTTTAAGGAATTTATTTCTGAAATATTGTTTCCTGTTAAGATAATATCATCAACGTATACAATAAGTATAGTTGACTTACCACCTGCATGTTTGTAGAACAATGTATGGTCAGTGTGAGCCTGCTTATACCTTTGTTGGCAAACAGCTTTTGTGAACCTCTCAAACCATGCCCTTGGTGACTGTTTAAGGCCATAGAGAGATTTTTCAACCTACACACCTACCTTGTTTGTCTAGCACTCTTAAATCTTGGAGGGAGTTCCATGTAGACTTCTTCAGTCAAGTCTCTATTGAGAAAAGCATTTTTTATATCCAGTTGATGGAGTGGCCAGTCTAAATTCGCTGCTAAAGAGAGAAGAACACGGATTGTATTGAGCTTTGCTACAGGAGCAAATGTCTCTTGATAGTCTATCTCGTAGGTCTGAGTAAATCCCTTTGCAACTAATCATGCTTTGTATCTTTCAACAGATGCATCTGTTCTATACTTTATTGTGAACAACCATTTGCATACTACTCGAACAACATCTTGGGGTTTTTTAACAATTTCCGAAGTCCTATTTTTCTCTAGGGCTTGCATTTCTTCTTCTACTGTCATTCTCCACTCAATTCGTTGAAGTGCTTCTTCAATTGTCTTAGGAATTTCTATCTCTTCAAGATTAGATACAAAAACTTTCATAGAAGTGGATAAATGATCATATTGTGTAAACTGAGCTATAGGATGTTGAGTGCAAGAACGAACACTTTTTCTTAAAGTAATAGGTAGATCATTAAAATTATCCAAAGGAAAAGAGGCGAGTGAATTACCTGGATCCGGATCAGATTCATGAAAAGTTTTATGAGTAAGAGGAGTTTCTACTATTTGTTGATTCTTCCGACGAGAGTAAACACGAAGTTCAGTATTTGATTGGGTTTTTTGTTATTGGACATCTAGGTCAAGTTCCTTGACTTCATCTTGATTATTTTTCCTTTCTGAGTGTGTGGGATTAGATTCTAAAATAGGCTCTGAAGTAGGTGAAGAGGTGGAGTTTGGTAAGGTAGTAGAGTTTGGTAAAGTGGTGGGATTGAGAATTTCAGAAGAGAAGAACCAAAAGTTTCCTTCACTTCTTTCACTACGTATCTCCCCCTGAAGGGAATTTTTGGAATAGAATGGGGTGTTTTCAAAAAAGATGAGATCTATGGACACAATCAATTTTTTCGTTTCGGGATAGTAACATTTGTACCCTTTTTGATTTGCTGCATATCCAAGAAAAATGCATTTTAAGGCTTTTGGATCAAGTTTGTTTCGGTTGGGTTCATAGTTATGAACGAAGACAATACACCTGAAAACTTTTAGAGGAAGAGTACTAATAGTGCGGTTCTTACGGAAAAATTTAGAAAAGACATTTAGTAGAGTTTGAAATTGAAGGACATTGGTGGGCATTCTATTTATAAGGTAGCAAGCAGTAAGAACAGCATCCCCCCATAAATATTTAGGAGTGTTAGTCGTAAACATGATTGACCTAGCAACTTCTAACAAATGTCTATTCTTTCTTTCAGCGATGCCATTTTGTTGTAGTGTGTTGGGGCAAGAGCTTTGATGAACAATTCTATTTTGGTTAAGATATTCTCCTAGAATTTGGTTAAAATACTCTTTTCCATTATGAGTGTGAAGAATTTGAATATTTGTGGAGTATTGGGTTTTAACTATTCTGTGAAAACTTTTGAATATTTGTTCAGCATCAGATTTATCTTTCAGTAAATAAAGTCAACACACACGAGTATGATCATCAATAAAAGATATAAACCATCGCTTAGAATAAAGATTGTGAGACCGTGAAGGTCCCCAAATATCACTATGAACAGTAGCAAAAGGTTTAGTTGCTTTATATGGTTTTGGTTTAAACACAGATCTTTGATGTTTAGCCAACTGACAAATTTCACATTGAAAGGTGTCATTATTCTTAAACAAAGAAGGAAATAAATGTTTTAAATACGCGAAGCTAGGATGCCCTAACCTAAAATGCCACAACATTAGTTGATTTTGCCTTGAAGAAGGTTCCCAACTAACTGTATGAACTTGTTTAATCTCATCGGTGTCCTCGTCAAAGTAATATAGCCCCTCATGCTCACTAGCATTGCCAATCTTCTTCTCCGAACGTAGGTCCTGAAATTCACAATTATTTTATGAGAAAACCACTCTACAATTACGATCCTTAGAGATTTTACTCACAGACAATAGATTACAGGATAACTTTGGAACGTGCAATACAGATTTATGGACAAAGGTCGAATTAATTCTAATAGTTCCAATTCCAGCAATCGGAGATAATGATCCATCAGCAATCCGAACCTTAGTATGACCATGATTAGGGGTATATGAGGAAAATAATAGAGTACAACTTGTCATATGATCTGATGCCCCGGAGTCAATGATCCAGGATCCTTTGTTTCTTTTTGTGCAATTTAGGGCTAAAAGAAAATTACCTTGCTGGGTGATTAAAGAGGTACTAGTTACTTTCTCAGGTGTGAGTAGCTTGTAGAGATGCTCGAGTTGCTCTTTATTGAGGTTGATGCCTTCCATATTTTCTCTAAGTTTCTGATTAGCGTGTCAATACTAGTAGGCACGGTTTTGAAACTGTCCAGATTGTCTTTGATGTTCACGGTTGCTTAGATTCGGAGGTTTTCTATGTAACTTCCAGCACGTTTCTTTAGTGTGATTGATTCTTTGACAAAAATCGCACCACAGATTCCCTCTTCGTGTACGTCTCAACTTATTAGAACCATCAACTCTTCGGTTTTGTTCATGACTTTTGGAGACAAGTGCTGAAGCTTCTGTTTGGGCAGCACCTTTAGGATCACCAAGCATATTCTTGCGTCTACTCTCCTCCCTTCGGACTTCAGCAAAGACTTCTTCAATTTGAGGTAGAGGTCGGGTTCCAATCATTCTACCACGAACTTTATCTAGATCCTTATTCAAACCTGCAAGAAAATCATAGGTGCGAGTTTTTTCTACCAGTTTCACGTATTTTTCTGAACATTCACCACACCAGTCATTGGGCTCAAATAGGTCCAGCTCCTGCCAAACCTTGGTAAGGGCCGTGTAGTACTCTGTGACATCCATACTTCCTTGTTTGAGATTCCTAGCTTGATCTCTTAACTCACACAACTATGCTGAATTCTTCAGGTCAAAATAGGCCAACTTCACCTTATCCTAAATGATTTTGGCTGTAGTATGAACAAGGTATAATGCTCCAATACGTTCTTCCATAGAACTGATGAGCCAAGACATTACCAAGCATTTTGGGTGTCCCATGTGGTGTAACTTAGATCGGTTGGGTCTGGTTTTTTTATGGAGCCATCAATAAATCCTATCTTTTCTTTCCCTCGTATTATCATCTGAACAGACCGTGACCATTGGAGAAAATTCTTTCCATTTAGTTTGTAGGGAGTGATTTGTAGATGGGAGCTTTCAAAAGAGGTAGTGGGGTTAATTGTAAGGGTTGGTATAGGGGAAGTTTCCACAGCAACTTCCTCATTTCCATCCTTGCTTAACCCAGTGAGGGCCTGCCATTTTGTTTTCCTCTCAACAGTATCCCAGCTCTGATACCATGTGAGAAAAATATCGGAGAAGAATACTCTAAAACACTGCAGATTTCTTATTATAATTTGTTGTGTTAAAATACACAGAAAGACCTAGAATATATAGAGATATTCTGGTAAGAAGGTATCTTAACAAACTAGGAAACAAATCAGCAATAAATCACGAAATAAATACAGAATAATAAAACCTGATTTTATTCCTAAAAACAAGGATTGACTAAATCAATCATTGATTGGATTGACTAAATCAATCCTTGATTGCCTCTTAATCTCTCGGATATCAGTCAACCGAGAGACACTGATTTTCAACACTTAGGCCTTTGGAACAATAGCTCAAATTTGGGAGAATCACCTTGAACAAGGTTTATTTTATTTCTCATCTCATGACAAACAACTTCTTCCTCATCCTTGTAAAGCCTAAAATTCTCTTCCTCATGGTCAAGACTTTCTATAGGCTTAAGGGTAAAATGGTCATCAATTTCCTAGGTTTGGGGTGTCATAAGCATACTCTAGGGCACAACAATGACATGGAATTTGGAAGCTATGTCCTCTAGCATGACAATTTGACACAATTTGCGGAGCAAATAGATGGGATGTGGAGATGAAGGTATATTAATGTTACTTCATTTAGACTTAAAAGTGACCGTGGCACTGGGATATGGCCTATTAGTTGTTCTAGGAAGAGCAAATTGAGATTCATTATGAAACCTAGCAAAGCGTTTAGGGTAAGACTGTCGAGAATCAAGAGGTGGGTGTAATGTAAATTTACAGGGTAAGAATAGAGATATTTTTTAGCAGGCTTTCTCTAGAGACCGATCTGAATGTAAAGTAACTTCCACACTTACTCTCATTTTTAAGACCATTTTATGAATGTGGAAATGGTGATATAAGAAGCTTCATGAATTTCAAAGCAGAAGATTAGCTCCTCAAAGCAAATCTATATATTCACTAATAGTGGAAACACGTTGCCTGTAGTTCAATATAACTCAGCACGATAGAGTGCCACCTTGACCTAGTTGAGAATTCATCTAACAATTGATTTCTATGATAGGTTGGTACGTATTTCTCTTTCAATTTAGCTTGATATCGACCCACTGTGTAATATGGTCTTGACCCAGATGCAAAATGTTACATCTATTGATTGTCAATAACACTAGGCAGATCTTAGTAGTTTAATCCTAGAAAATGAACACGTTGGTGTAGTTCCTGCCATACCAGTCAAGGTACTCATCAAGAGTTTCAATCCAATTAAGAAATGTCTTAGGATCAAGTCTATATCAAATTCTAGTGGTTCTAGCTTGACTCTCTTTGTGCTGTAACTTAACAAATCATAATTATTTTTCCTAAAAGGTCAGATGAGATTCTTCGATTTCGAAAAGTTTTATGTTGAAAATTGTTGAAGACAAGATTCATAAGATACATGTGTGGCCGACTCTTAACATCTTAAGCTTTTCGATCAAGGTTTCAACATGGTATCAGAGTAGGTGAAGGTTTTGAATTCAGGTTGCATTACTACCTATTTAATGAAATTGTGTACGTGTCAGGTTTTGATTGGAAAAATGAACTCGCCTACACGTGAGAGTGCGTGTTGAAGATACGATTTAAATGATATAATAGCTCAAGCTTGGTAGTTGAACAAAAATAAATGGTGATAACGTGGAATAAGGACAAATTATGGGAATGAAGATAATGCTAAGAACATTGTAAATTACTTTAACCTATCCAAATTATGTTTCACTCATGCACACAAATAGGAATAGAAACTCAAACAAAGAATTTTGCAAAGCCTCAAAGAAAATATTACAAGAGTTATGGCAAGAAAATAGGCAAAATAAAGGAGAGAAAATAATATACGTCGACTCAGTGCTTTCAAATTGTTTATCCTTGTTGTGAAATGGTAACCTTTTTCTTTTTTAAGCCATGTGTACCTAATCTATTTCCATGAGATTTTATCAAGTCTTGATAGTCGTGATCAACAACCTTTTTGTCTTTACCTTGATGTTGTTTCCATACGAGGTCAAAAGAAAGAAATATAAAAGGATGCAAACAATTTTTGATGATTTTGATTTTCCTTTAGCTTTTTTGTTTTCTTAGGATTAAAGAAAATAGGCTAGAGAATGAAAAAAATGTGCGTACCTGACATAGCAAACAACTAAACTAAAAACATAAATTTTTAAGTAGAAAATATTACTCAACTGAGACTGAGAAATGTGGAAGAGCCTTGGAATAGCACAAACTGTGTCATAAATGAAATCAAAACAGTGCTAAAACTCCACCCATGGTCCTGGCACCTGCAGCTAGTGTTGCAGTCTTCAGCGAGCATCACTGTTGAGAGAAGGTTGAGATCAACAATTTGGGCTACAAGGAGTTGACTGGTGGTGACGGTGGATGAATTGGATGCCTAGGATACCCTGAACATGAAACCGCGAGAAATACCTTGATCAAAAATATGAGTGATAAATATTATTAAATAGATGCTGATATGATAAACTGATGCTGAGAAATTCAGGCAAGATTTACCTACTTAGGTTAAAAACAACAGTGATCTCGTCACATGCAGAACGCCTATGTTTGTAAGAGGAAAGTGATATCACTAGGTTGAGTCGCTTTTATCAATACACTGGAGAGGGATGCATTGGGGACAGGTTGTTCCATGGGCCCCTCCCTGTCTAGCCGCTAATGTGGCTGGTGGGCAAAGAGATGGGGACCAGTGTGGTGCGCAAGGCAACAAAACTCAGGGTAGGACACAAGTATAGGCTATCCCCCTCCTCCATGTTTATGAGAGGGAAGTGCTATCAAATATTTTGAGTTGCTTTTATCAATATAATGAAGAGGAATGCAACGGGGTGGATTGTCCAGATCTGCCCTAGCCAGCTCCTGATGGGGTGCGCTATGGAGACAGGATGGGATGCGAGGTAAGAAATCTCTCCTGTCTATTTCTCATTCTGTTAATCATGGACATAAATGCAATGGAAAATTTATTTGATCTCGTCTTACTTCTCTTTTCAGATATTAAATAATATTATTGAATTAAGAACCCCAGCTGAATTCTGAAGAAATCTGACCCACTTGCACGCTCATTGTTGTGCCTCTAACACCCAAGAATCAAGAAGATGAATAACAGATTTCTATTATTGTCTTCGTCTTTCTGGAAGCATAATTAGAAGTCGAGGTTTGTCTTTGGCTACTGGGGTATTTTGTCTTGCTTCAGTTCAAATTCTATCCATTTTCCACTTCTTGCTCTTCTTTGGAAATTAGTTTCAATTACCCTTAAAAAAGAAAAACTACAGCCAATCAAGGACCTGGTTGGCCAGGTGGTAGTGGTGGTGGTGATGGTGGTGGTGGTGGTGGTGGTGGTAGGGAGTCAGCGCATGGTGCAACGGTTTGATTTGTGGGGCAGTATATGGGGAAAGTTAGCACCACCTGAAACCTGGCCCGTGGCCATCCATTAATAATTATTTTAGGAGTTGTGGTAGTAGTATTCTACTCCACTGTTTGCATAGTTTTTAATAGTAATATTAACACTACAGTAGGCTACTCCACTTTTTGTATAATATTAATAGTAGTAATAGACTGGAGCAGCAGCAGAAACAACTGTACTCCTGCTACTTCCAGCGAAAGAAGTAGAACTGCTGCTATGTACTGTGTTGTGTCTTTATGCGACTATTGTAAGTAAATAAAGTAAAGAAGTTTTGTATTGTAATACTATTACTATATTGCTGTAGAAACCAACAGTTCCACAAATCCTTCTCTTTTTGTAAGTTCTGTGATAGGTTTTCAGCTTGGTGACCACTCATGCATTATTCTCTTTTTTCACTCATACATCTGTGCCCCAATACGAGTTAGCAGTCAAATTTTATATGAATTAAAACGTAGAGTTTTATGATGTTAGCCAAGTAGGATTAAAAATAGAGTTTTATCTGTGTCCCTTGTACATGCTTCTCGGCTTGGAATGCTGCCTTTGGAAAGGAAATATTATGTCTACTGCATTTAGTAGTGGATCGATCAGACATTTTGTAGGACTCTGATTGCTTTGTGTATGTTAGGGTTGTGGTGAAATAAACATGAACTCACAAATGGTGCTTGCTTTTGAATTTGAATTGGCAGGTTCAAAAATAATCTTCACTAATGGGTCGCAAGATCCTTGGCGACATGCATCAAAACAGACGTCTTCGCCAGAGAGTAAGTCCTAGACTAACATTTACGAAATAATTTTGCATGACTAGTAAGCCCTCCAATAATCAATATCGAATAAGCTAACAATCTTTGAGAATTAATAAAATATCCTTGGATCTAACTCCGTTACACATTTCAAATTAGTAACTAATACCCAATAATCAGTGACAGAAAAAATCACTTTCAAGCATTAATTTTTGCAGCGCACATTTTTCATTTTTATATATTTGATTTTCTTATTGAAACTTAGTGGGTTCATATTAATAAGTATTATGTGACATAAAGAATGTCAAGGTAAATGCAGAAGTTTGTAGAAATTGAAGTGCACCATTAAAGTTCTTATTATTTGATCGTTATCAAATTGAACAAACGTGCACATCCTTTGAGTTCAGTTATTGATAGCTACGAATTCTAAGAGCACGTCTTTATAAATTATCAACTATCAAAGGCATCCACTGGGGCTCTTCCTTTCACTCTTTATCTTTCACTGTTCTTTTTCCTTCATGGGCTACTTCATGTGGATTAGTCTGAAAACAAAGGAAAGAAATAAATAATCAAGGTGGATTTAGACTTCTCTTATGATATAATTTCCCCTATCTTGCACAGCTATGGATTTCTTTTATGTCACGTCATCGTAATCATATGCAAAGAACTTCAATTATTTGCTTAAATTTGGTTCCAGTTCTCCTCGTCTTGACAGGCTTGTTTTGGGTTTCACTGCAATAACAGATTTGTGAGAATCGAAAAAGTTTTATTGGATGGCTTCTAAATATTATTATTCAAACATACAATTGAGCATGTGACCTTTTATAGCTCTTTTCTTCTTGTGTCTGTAGATTCTGTAAATTGAAGTTCAAAACTGAAACTAACACAGAAAAAATAAATAAACAAGCATTCTGCTTAGGAGGTCAACTTTCTGGCACTAGAGACAGACTCATGCATGAGATTAACCATTGACCTATTTTACGCTGACTTTATAAAGATTAGATTGCGAGAATAATTTCCAATTTCAATAGAAAGATAGCCATTATTGTTTGCCTTCTTGGAGGCATATCTTGTTTACTGAAACTTCATTTTCAATGTCCCAGTGCCTTCATACCTCATCTCATGTCATAACTGTGGCCACGGAACTGATATGCGAGGCTGCCCCCAATCTCCTTTAGTCCCTGAAGGTACGTATATCTCAAGGTCGCAGTCTTGTACAATCTACATAATTGAAGTGGCCATATGACTTCCATAAGCATTAATAGTATATTCGGTGGCCTGTGGGACATATACATGTTTGGCTGTGCTTAAAAGTATGTCGAACTTACTTTTAGGCTAGTTTCCCAAACATGATTTCAAAGTTGCTTTTCTTACTGGCAAAACTTACTTTTCTATGAGTAACTTCTAGGAAAGTTGAATCTTTTCTTTTCTTTCAGTACCTTTTAGCAATTCTTTAGAATGTTTTTACATTGTGTTCACATTTTCCAATTTGTAAGTGGCATGCTTTGTATTAAAGCGGTAGAGAGTACTTAATCTGAAGATCACCGTTGTTTAGTACGTAGTTTTTCTGCAGTACTTCTGTCAAACTAAGATTGTTTTAGGTTTGCTTCATATTTCACGCGACTTTTTTTTTTTTTCATTTAAATTCTTATAGCTTTAGAAGCCTCTCCACGCAATATTCTAACAAATAGTGCTGGACATGCTTTTTTGATGTCCAATCCCTTGTTAATGTGATCCCTTGTTAATCAATGTGATTCTTAACGAGGCCCCGTGTTTCCATATCCCAGGTGATGCCAAGAATTGCAGTTCTCCTGACGCGGTTCGTAAAGTAAGGCAGCAGATCATACAACACATTGATTTGTGGCTTTCCCTATGCCATGTTTCAGGTAGAAGTTATATGTAATGAACATTAAATCCGCATTGAGATCATCGTTAGATCAAAATGCTTACAAAATCCCGCCAGATTGCATCTATACAAAAGGCCACCTTCATAAATTGTATCTTATTTATATTGTTCCTTGCTGATAAAAATGACAATTGCTTCTTGACAATGCCATTGCAGTTTCTTGAAATTGTCAAACAACCCTTAGTTATACAGTCCTGTTCACCACATAATGGAGTAAAAGATGAGATTGTTGTACGAAAGACGAGCTATCTGTTCGATTGGAGGGCTATGTTTTCATAATCCCACGCGTCTAATTTGCAGGTAGAAAGGAGAAGAAAGACGTTGGGGTGACCTATTCCACTGCTTGATTTACATTTTCCCTTGTACCATTATGCTTCCAAATCTTATTTTCCCATTTCATGTTATAATAGTTGTTGGATGTGACGAAGTTCTCTCTTCCATACTTTTGAAGACAATGGTGTCGTCTGGGAAAAACACGACTCCCTCTTGCGTACGAGCATGTATTCCGTCTTGCTTCAACACCGCCAAAGCTGTACAAGTATAATATGTGGCAGATTGCTGCCTTCAAATAAATCTTGATCTGGTTCTTCGATCTCCCCATCTGCCAATATCATCACTAACTTCTTCTTTTCAACTGTAGAATAGTGCGAAGTACTGAATCCTCAACGCCCACAAATAGATATTGAGTTCCTATTTGGCCCTTATTTTTCTCTAAATTATTTTTCAACCACACATTTCATGAGACCCACAATTTTTATCGAATTTTTGACACACATTTTATCGACTTTTATCAAAATTTTCTAAAATCTAATGTTTATATTACACTAAATAGGCTCTAAGAGACTATCAAGAATATTAAAGCCTTGCCACAAATCAGATAATTCAAAGTGCAAAGGAGTTCATATATATATATATAGGAGAACTAAGGGATTTGTTTCTCAGATTCAAACCAATTCTATGAGGGCCTGAAAATTTTACCTCACCAGGAGGGGCACCGACCAAAAATTCTATGGAAGGAGTATTTTTTTTTTTTTTTTTTTTTTTTTGGGGGGGGGTATGAGACATGCCAGTTTGCCTATGTTTAAATAATAATTTAAGCTAGTCAAATTAATCAAACATATTTTTTATTCATACATTTCGTGAGATTTACAACTTATCATCTACTTATTGTCTACATTATTAGATTCACAACTTATAAGCATTTAAAAAATAATTTCAATGCCGCCAAATAAGTCAAATAAGTAATTAGATAAAAAATCTGTTGAATACACTATTCCTGTTCGTCACATACTAGATTTATTTAGTAAGTGGACTATACAATATTGCTTATGTAAAATTGTTGAATATTGCTCACCAATCATATTTTATGTTTATTTAGCCGACTAGATTATATAGATAAAAATTTAAAATCTCGTATAAATATTGCGTATTACACTTTAATATTGCACATCAAATACGTACTAGTATTTTGTTGAATAAAGAGGAAAATGGTGAAAAGTGAAACAGCAATCCATGATTTGCTGGTGTCGTTTTCGTGGTGAAAACCAGACAAAAACTCATTGTAGTCTTTCATTCCCACTAAGGACCACCCCATCTCGTGTTTCAGATTCTCCTTCCGTGTACCGCGTTTAGCTTTCTACACTCTTTTGGGCGTTTGTCTACATATGAAGAACATGCCCTATTAGCACATAAAACATTGGGTCAAAATGAGTATTAATAAAATAATTAACCTAATTAAGCAGTTACTAAATTACATGCCCAAATAATGTCAAAAATGAAGTTCTTTTGACAATAATGACAAAAAAAAAAAAAAAAAAAATTGAAGAGAAATGTCTCAAGAATCTGAACAAGTCTCAATCATGAACAAGTCTCCTACTTGTGTAGTTTCTGTCCAATGTCTTTGTCGAACAACATTTGCCAATACCACAATTGCACGAGATACATATTTTGGTTTGTTATCATCATAATTGTTTGAGCTTGAGCATGAATGTTGGGACATCTTTCTGTATACACCTTGTCGACAAATATGTACATGTTTTAGAATGTTTTATTTTAATTGCACGCCATATATATCTTCAAAAAAGGTAATTTTTTTTACAAAAACTTCTTACACAATGGACTTGATTTTTTTTTTTTTTGGCATAGTTCTTCGTCATATTTTACACCAAACGATCGAAAGAAAAATTACAATTGCAACTTCGAATTTTTTTTTTTTTGTTCTGAATTCAACCGATTCATCATATGTAGATGTAAATAAATTATGCATTTCTCGAGGTACTTCGTTAGTTTGTAATTTAATAATTCCATTGGAACAACAAAAATCTTTTCTGAAATTTTTTCACTCCACCAAATACACAATCTATTAGTAACAATGACATATAACATTCAATTGGAATTTTATGAAAGATATTTTTGATCGTAACAAAAGTACTCTTTAATATATTTCCCATCATACCTTGAGGTTCATCAAAACCAAATTGTTGTCCACCATGTACTTCCACCATCGTACTATAGCTTAAATAAAAGAAACAAAAAGTCTATAAACCTTAAAACAAACAAATAGCACAAGCAATGACATGCACGTATGTCATCACCATTATCAATAAATGTACGACAGACACCATCACACAATTCATCACCTTAAAAAACACATCCGCAAGTCAAAAAATGATTAACAACATCAACAACATAAAATAAAATAATTGCTTACCTATTCCAGGAACGTCACCACTGCTCGTACCTGCGACATATGTATATGAATACAATTCAACAACTGCCACAAAATACATTCACTTAATCATTCCACCACAATTTTTTCTAGATTGATTAACTCATTGCATCCAATATTAGAAACCTTTTTGCAGACCTCATCATTCACCACTTTCTTTAGCCTCAATTCTCAACAATCTTGCAATTGTTTCGCTCAAGAATACAATTCTTGTTGCCTTACATTTTGCAATTCTTACGTTTTGAGCACACAACTCTCAACGAAGCTTGTTATGCACTTCTCTATTTCTTGACTACAACTCGTGATGACGCTTTGCAGTTGCTTATTTTTTGATTCTTTTATTTGAGCATGCAACTCTAGGCGACACTTGTTTTGTACTTCTTTATTTATCGATGTTGTTGATTCATAACCTTCCCCAACACTTTCAGTAGTGTCCACTATGAAAATACTGCAAACATATCTAATCACTTAAAAGAAGCATTTAGCATCACAAAAAAAAAAAAAAAAAACAATACAACTAACAAGAAACTCCGCACAAAAACCACAACACAACAAAATAAGATTCACTTAAAACACAACGTCCAAGATACCACAAGCTTAAAGCACTAAATCAAAACAAATGAAATCCAAGAAATCCAAATGATATAAGAGGGAAAAGTTGCCTAAATTGAAGCAAAGTGAAATATGATAAATACTAGGCGTCAAACAAATATTCAACACACACTAATAGTCTTCAATTCAAAACACAATACACAAAATAAGATATACGAACCATATAGATTCCAACCGACCACCAAATCTTGCACGAAAGATAGTAATATTCTCTAACTAAAACTAAGAATGCTTGATCAACAACAAACTATGCACTGATTTTAACTATAAATTAGGGTTTTTGGATACTATGCAACGATTTTAATCATAAATTAGAGTTTCTAGATATAAGGAAAAATTCCAAACAAGATAGATGCCAAAAACAATTTGCAAGCAAATAGAACAAATGAAAAACGACGTTGTTTACCCACTTATGAAAATATCATTTTTGGAACGCATGTAAAATAAAAAGAGGCGCAGAAAACGAACAATGAATAAAAAGAGAAACAATATGTCTAATCACTAAAGTAGTTTCATCTAACCTCTTTTCTATTATATAGAATAGGAAAAATACTTTGATTTAAAATTTTACTTCTTTTTACTTAAAAAATACACGCACCACTTGGATCTCTCTCTATCAACTTGATCTTATTAGACCCCAATCCTACTCCACCATAGCTCACTGTAGCTCATCCGTATAATAAAGAACTTACTCAACCTATTATTCTCCCAGATCAAATTGAAAGGTATACTTGTGCACGTGTTTTTTATCAATTATCAACGACCGGAGAAAATTTTTCACTCTTATTCATAATAAAAAGTTTTCACCATTTAAAAAAAAAAAAAAAATTCTCTCATCTACTCAAATCTCTTCTTTCTCAATTCTGTTTTTTTTTTACTATTTAACATTGATTTTTAAATATCTCATTCTCAACTTTGTTCCTCTTTATTATTCACTACCAACGATCAGCCACAAACTTCTATCAATCTCTATTTTTCATTTTCAAACCGAGCGAGCTATAATTCTATCCACCAAATTTTTATTTTTCTAAGATTGAATTGAACCGGTAAGCAACATAGTAGTTATCTTTACCATTACAAAATCAGTATGTGGTGGAGGTGAGAAATTAATTTGAGTTATGTAATTAATTAATTTTGAACAAAATTACAAATGGATGGAATTTCTTCGAAATTAAAGACCGTGTCACCATACCACCGTCCATCTCTCTCTCTCTCTCTCTCTCTCCTCTCTCTCTCTCTCTGTATATAATGTCCATACACAAACACGGAATTTCATAGTCGTTGCACTGCAAATGATCGCCACCTTCAACCTCCGTTCAGATTGTTATTCTCTAACAGTTCATAATTTTAGGATTTCAATAAGCTTCAATTTTATATGGAGGGGGAAGATTCTGGACTGAATGTAGAAACACTTTTAGCTGCAGCAGCTCAGAATCAAGACTTTCACAAGGACAATCAGAAGTTGCTCGGAGTTTCAGTGCCAATCACCGAGGATTCAGCGCCCCAGAAGCCGTATACGGTCGTGAAGCCGCCACCACAACCGCTGGTGGTCGGGCAGGTGATCGGTCTTGGCCAGAAGCGGAAAAGGGGACGGCTGACCAAGGGACGGAAGAAAGAGGAGGAGGAGGAAGAGGATGTTTGCTTCATTTGCTTTGACGGGGGTTCTCTCGTGCTCTGTGATCGCAAGTGAGTAGAATCTTTACAAAACTATGCATTCAACTTTCATAAGGATCGAATGTGCATATGGAAGACGGAATTCTTTCGTGGCATTAACTCAGAAGTTAACTCCCAACAATCTACGATTTGTGATCATTTATAAGTACATTAGATCACAATTATATCATGGTGACAGTTTGACAAACACTTGAAATAGTAGAACCAAATACAACATTCATAATAGCTGTTCGTGTTGGCATTTATACAAGCTTATGGCATGTTAGCCAATCTACTGAAAAAACAAAACAAAAAATAGAATGCTCAAATGCCAATCATCAATATCAGATAAAATCTTAACCTTAATTTCAACCCCTTCAGATCACCATTAGTACAAACAAAATCACCACCGATTGATAAAATCTACACTTGGGTCTCCATGATTTCCCACCCACGACACATTGTCAAGCCATGTGATGAAATTTAACGTCTTCCATTGCAGACATATGTGGAAGAATCCTAATTTCTTAATTTCCTCCAATTGCAATGTATTCATGTAAATTTAAGAGATTTCCAAAATGTATTTTTACCCATAAATTGCAAAAACGGCTTCTTAAAATGATACAAACTTATCTCTGCTGGCCGATTGTTTGGAGTTACCGTCTGGTTTTATGCCATGTACGAATTCATTCTCCACGTGCACATTCTGCAGGGTATGTCCATAAGTTGAGTGCCTAGACAGATTTTTAACCATTTGATTCTGTTTTTGTTTAGGAGTACTTTTATTGATTTTTGTGAAAAATATTCTGCTTCACTAGCTAAGAAAAATTTAAAGAAAGGAAAGGTTTTCAGAAATTAAAACTGTGAAAAGTTTCTTTTGTAATTTGCTGAATTTCTGTTATTTATGGGCAGGGGCTGTCCAAAAGCGTATCATCCTGCCTGTATTAAGCGAGATGAGGCGTTTTTTAGATCAAAAGCTAAATGGAATTGCGGTATGTTGCTCTTTTTAAATATACAACATAATGGAGTCTCTTGATTTCCTTCTATTTCATGTTAGTATTTGTTGTGGTTGTTTGTTTTTGTTCCTGATAATTTGTTGAACCATGTTTAATAACAGAAGTTACAAAAGGTGTTGTAGATGTGTAATTAACTATGGCAAATTGCAATAATGTTAAAGTGTTGAAGAGGTTGCTTATCATGTATTTTGCTATGATATTTTCATAACTTAATCCATTTTAGTTTCATATTCCAGCCTGAATATTCTTTGTCAATTCTTCTTTCCCATTCTATTGTTCCCTAATTTTTCATGTGATGTTGTCTGAAAACTTACCGAGTATTGAACACCCGAAGCTCTAATTAAGTATAGAATGTGCAGTTTGTGCTGTGATCGTGTCTGGCAATCTATTAATGCCCTTATGGTGCTATTGCTTTCAGGTTGGCACATATGCATTGTATGTCAGAAGGCTTCCCATTACATGTGCTATACTTGTACCTATTCTTTGTGCAAGGGATGCACTAAAAATGAAGATTATGTGTGTGTTAGAGGAAACAAAGGCTTTTGCACAATATGCATGAGGACTGTCATGCTGATAGAAAATAAAGACCAAATGAACTCAGAATCGGTAAAGACAGTTGTTTCCTTACGTATCGCGTGTCCAAATAGAAGTGATTGTTATCTTTTCGTTTTTGTTTCTACCTCTGTCGCTCTAGCTTGTTAGTTCAATTGGAAGCCGCTTTCGATGACGAGGCCGAAAACTTTATATTATGCAAAGCCTTGGTCAATCAGTCATTTCCTCTTGATCAAATACGTTTCTAAAAGATTCTCGCAACATAAATTGATATTTGATTTTGTGAAAAAAAAAAGCTTCCTGTTTCTGTTTTGTAAAATCGTTTTTATGATGCGCTCTAACTTGACTAAAGACCTTTTTTTATCTGTTCATTATTTTTTTCAAAGCTTTTCTCTGCCCTCCAATATTACAAGTGAAGGGAGCTGGATTTGGTTTGTGTTTCCTAAATGTTTCCAAATGTGTATGGTATTTTTGTATCCAAGGATCATACTAGCCAGGAACGTTGGCATTTCTCTTGAAAACCTGGAAGCATAATTAAATTTCTGCAAGTGCATGATAATTACTTTGAAGCAAAAGAATTTGCATTTCAAAAGCATCAGTTTGGTTTGGAGATCGATGTCTCAGTCTCAGGATGCATTGAGGAGTCTGTAGGCTTCAGTTTATATTGTAGTTTGTTTTGAATTTTGCACATTTTTGGCGAAGTGAAATAGTCTTTAAAGGTGGGGATCTTGGATTCAAACTTGCAATCTGCGCATTTATAGTAATTTCAGAAATAATTTGCAAATTATTTTCAGGCAATTTGCCTAACCAGACAAACATTGGGACTTGTTGAAGAATCTTTGCTTAGACTGATAAGATCAATCCATATGTCCTTTACCTGTTGCAACGTGTAAAAATGTGGAGGGACACATACATAGACGCTCTTACTCATGAATGGTGCTGCTTATGGGAAAGAACTTGTATGAGCAGTCTCTCCCAACTAGACTATTAAGGGTAATAAATTTTACAAAATTGGCTTATTTACTTGCCATGAATTTGAAGTTCTTTCGCTTTTAAAAGAGATCTTCGATTATCTAATCAAATAGCTAACTTCACAAGTATGAATCTTATTATTTAGAATTTTTATGCTGATTAAAGAATTTCTTTCTTGTAAGTAACACATCTGTTGAAGCTTAAGCTATTAGTGAGGGGCTAAATTAATTTATTTAAATCTTGTCTTCAACTGGCCCCTTATGTGTGGCTAGATTAATTTTTCATCACAAGCTTGACATATGCACAATTTCCATAAATGGGGACGACAAGACTTGAACCCAAGATCTTAGCTTGCTCTAATACCATGTTAAACCAAATCGCTTAAAGGTGAAGCTATTAGAAGATGTTCTAGTTTATTTAAATTCTGTCTTCAACAACATGAATATATGATTATTACGTGTCATGTACTTAAATTAGCTTATGTTCTTATAGTGCTCTGGCACTCTGCTTCAAAGAAACTACTCGCTCCAGTTATTGCTAGAATGACAGCAGGCCATTTGATGCATGACTTGGTTTACTGGATAAGTTATATGTCCTCTGGAATGCAACTGAACATGGGATGAGGATGAACTGGAAGATTTCCCTAATCCAGTCCTACCTAGTCTTTTGGAACAAATGTGTGCTTCCTCTGTGAGAAAAAGGCTTCCCACCGTGATTGTCAACATTTGAGGCTGGAAACTTGTCCTTTGAAAATGCAGAGAAAGAACATGATGAAGAATAGCTTCTATTTGTGCATTTGGTCTGATAAAAATTTTTGACTCTTGACTTTTGCCTGATGCAAGATTTGCTGTTAAATTCACTTGTGTTTTAGGAGAACTTTTCTCGAGGAAATATTTGTAATGAGACCTATGATTTTGCATGACATCTGAACAGGCAAAGTGAACAGAAAACAGTCTTACATTTCCGTTTCCTCCTCTTTCATATCAATCAATTTTTGCCTCAAGTATAATCTGGACTCTGAGTTTCATTGCTTACAACTGAGTATTATTTTGCACCAAGCTTTTGCCTAATCTTGCTATCATATGACATCTCTTGAGTCAATCCAATCCGATAGAGGCTTCTTAGGCATAGTGAATATCATTTTTCCATTTGCAAATTGTCCAAGGGCCATCACTAGTGCTGTTAAGCTTGATGTGCTCCTAGTGTTAATGAAAATGCATGATTATAAGAGAATGCCAAGATTTGGCTGGAAATTGCAGACCAGATGAAAAGGAAGCATTGATGTCATTATTGTGAGATGTATGAATGTTATTTATTTTGCTGGGAACCTCAATGCCTAGTATGTTGTAGAAAATATTCATCCTATGTAAACCTGATCGAACGAGTTAGTTGTGGTCAAAACATTATTAAAAATATACCTTGCTTGCTCTGGACATGTAGTGAGATTACAACCTTATGCACACATTTCTACTTCACTTGATTCTGTAGGTTCAAGTAGATTTTGATGACAACAGTAGCTGGGAGTATCTCTTCAAGGCATATTGGATTTACTTGAAGGAGAAGCTGTCGTTAACGCTGAGTGAGCTTACTCAAGCTAAAAATCCCTGCAAAGAAGTGGGTATAATGGCTTGTAAGCATCCGGAAACTGATGTGCATCATAATACTCATGATGGAAAAGTTTCTATTTCATACAGGTCTTCTGTACATTTGGAGTCAAGTTACCCCAAGGGACAACTAAATTTACAGAACAAGAAGGATCCATTAAGCACAGAAAGTCTGGGCATTTCCAATGACATAGAGAAACTAAGTAACACCAAAGCGGTGGATGATCCTAGCCATAACAAAGGGAAAGATAAGTCAAGCACTGATGAAGGCATAGACAAGCCAAGCATTGATGAAGGGACTGAATGGGCATCTAAAGACCTTTTGGAGTTTGTTTCACACATGAGGAATGGTGATACCTCACTATTATCACAGTTTGATGTCCAGTCACTTTTGCTGGACTACGTAAAAAGAAACAACCTCCGGGATGCTCATTCGAAGAGTCAAATTAATTGTGATTTAAGGCTCAAAAATCTTTTTGGGAAGCCACGCGTTGGTCACATTGAAATGCTAAAGCTTCTTGAATTCCACTTTCTCATAAAGGAGGATTCTCATAACAATGCTTTTATTCCAGCTGGAATTGTTGTCCCTGTTGCAAATGACATGGAGATTGATGGAAACAGTTATAGCTCATTTATGACGAGTGAAAATCGGAAACGAAAAACACATAAAAAGGGTGAAGAGAGAGCACCCCACACAAAATTAGATGTATATGCTGCGATTGATGTTCATAACATTAATTTGATTTATTTGAGGCGTAATTTGATGGAAGGTCTTATTGAAGATAAGGAGAAGTTCCATGATAAGGTTGTTGGCTCGATTGTGCGAATAAGAATATCAAGTAATGATCCGAAGCAAGATATATGCCGCCTTGTTCAAGTTGTAGGTATAAGTGCGCAACTTTCTTACAAGCACATCTTTAACTATTTTATTTTCTTTAGTTGGGAACATGTATATTTTAACTATTTTTTTCTTGTGAATCAAATTTTCCTGAATTAGTTCAATATTAATATCTGGAATTAAGGTACAAGGAAGACGAATGAGGCGTATGAAATTGGTGATAGGACCTCAGATTTCATGCTTGAAGTGTTAAACTTGGACAAGAAAGAGACTATTTTAATTGACGCTATTTCAAATCAAGAATTCTCTGAGGTAATTAGAGACATATGTTTAGCCAACATTATCCTTGTCTCCAACGCATTTGTTTGAACTTTCGTGATGTTCAGGAAGTAACAACTACTTCAACATTGCAAATCTTTTTTATGATTGCAGTACGAGTATGATGTTTGTATATTATATCTTGCTGGTATTCTTTCACCTTATAAAGGTCTGAAAAAATTCTTCTATTCTTTCAAACTGATGGTTATGCAATTTGTGATTGTCCTTCCTATGGATTTAGTGAAAAAATGTAGCTAGTTTTCTGCAATCCTTGATATCAGCCTTACATGCCTCATTGAATGGGACCAATGTTTCCAATTCTAGTTTAACATTGACATCGATATGTAATTGAAATAGCTTATTTACATGTGCCAACTCTGTGTGTTTTAGTGAGCATTTTCTATTTTTTGTATCTCCATCTTTTATTGATTCCTTAGGAGATATCTCACAGTGCTCCACAACTGTCATACTTTCAGGATGAATGCAGACGATTACGTCAGAGCATGAGATGTGGGCTCGTAAAACAGTTGACTGTTGTAAGTATGCTTGCTGGAACTATTTCAAAGTTCGACCTGAATCTGGGCATCCAATTGTTTTACTAATATTCATGCTTGGATATAGGGTGAGATACAAAAGAAAGCTATGGCACTCCAAGAAGTGAGGCTCAATGATGTGAGTTCTCAGCTATTGTTTTGTACTTCAGTTTTGGAATAATATGGTGCATGCAACGCTTCTTTTTTGTTTTCTTCTGCTATGTTTTTCCCCCTTTTTTTGGGGGGGGGGAGGGGATTGTTGATTTAACTGATAAGCACATTGTTTATCTTTGGTTCTTGAGATTAATTTTACAAAGTTTTTTTTTTTCCATGTTATCTGTGATGTTGTCTTATCTCCTTTTTAACTGTAGCTTCTGGAGGCAGAGATATTAAGGCTAAACCATCTTCGCGATCGAGCCAGTGAGAAGGGGCTAAAGAAGGAATATCCTTTCAGTTGTAGCTATTTGATATTTTAGCACGCAGATGCTTTTAGGAGAAGGCTCCCTCTAAAAGCCATAAGCTTGTTGCTACTTCAAATACTTACCTTTATGATTTACTTGATGGATATAGACGGAAGGAATAAAGAGAGTTTTGCCTCTTAAATCTACCACTTTAGGAACTGTCCACTTACATTTAGACAGGCCTTCGCTGAAAATTGTGTTAAAAGTAAGAAACACTGACTGTCTTCAACTGTGATATGACAAAAGACATTAACACGTTTCTTGGAACACCTTGACGATTTTCAAGCTCAGAGAATGTGTAGAAAAATTAGAGCTTCTAAAGATGCCTGAAGAACGTCAGAGGAGACTATGCGAAGTTCTAGAGATACACACTGATCCAAAAATGGATCCAAATTATGAATCAGAAGAAGATGCTGGAGGTGGTAAGAACCACAGGCAAGGTATACTACTTGTGGGGTTTATGGACATGGAAGTGCGTCTATCCATTAGTTATTTTATTTTACTTTTGTTATATTGATGAGGGTTCTGACTGATTCTGATCATATTACACAGATGAATATGTGAGGACAAGATACACGAAATTTTATCAAAATGGAAGAAAGTCCGTCTCTCCAAAGAAAAAAGGTGAGGTAATATTATACAATAGTAGGTAATTGGAAAGGTTCCCTCCCTTTAATTTAACCGGAGTTATTTGCACATCTTACTCAGGTATAGAAGTGGCACCAATTGAGGCTCAGTATAGAACCTGTGAGAAAATTGATGTAGCAGGATCAAATAGTTCAGAGAAACATATAGGACGAGTTAATATTACTAACTCAGCAATTGTTGGTTGGAGTGATCAAGCCAAACTGAGGTCTGGATCAGAGACTTCAACTGCAACTGCAACTGTTTTCATGGGAAACTCACCATCTGCTAATAATAGTGAAACTGAAAAGTTGTGGCACTATCGTGACCCTAGTGGTAAAATTCAAGGACCTTTTTCCATGGTACAGCTTCGGAAGTGGAGTACGACTGGACTCTTCTCACCTGATATGAGGATATGGACACATAATGAGCATTGTAAGTCCTTGCTTTTGAGTGATGCTTTGAATGGTCAATTCCATGGTATTTCAGAGTTTCCATATTACATATCTTCAAAGGCACTAGAACTTGGAGCTGTCCCTGATAATAGATTACTTGATGGAAACTCTCTGGGAAGTGAGAATATGAATGGAGACAAGTATTCAATTTCACAAACGCAATATCAGATGACTAGTGGATGTGATCATGAAGATCGATCTAATAATCAGAGCCAGGTAAGCCAATCTTTTGGGGAAAATTTGAGATCTTTAGCCGCTGATTTAAATTCTAACAGCAAGGGTTCTAGATCAGATTTGACTCCTCTGGCCAGGTTTCCTGATTCATCTAAAGAGGGTGGTGACATATATCTATCCGATCTGTCTAGTCCTACACCCAAGGCCAGCAGCAAGGATTGGGACGTTCAGAATGCTGAAAAGCAGCAGTCCGCGTCTTCAGATGTTTGTGTACAAAATTCAGATATCTTGGATCTGCCAAGTCCTACACCTTCTCCAAGTGATGAAGATCAGGGAGATCAGGCCACTGACACCAAGCCATTTTTGTTAGTGATGAATGGGGCCACCCTTCCTGAAATAGCTGATAAATGGTGTGGATATTCCCCTACACCTGCAAAACCTTCCATCGTGGAATGGGGTAATGATCTTGTCCCTGCATCTTCACTGAAACCACCTGAAGCTATAAGTGGTCATGCTGCTATTCGGACTTCAAATAGAAACCAACATACTCATTCTTCTCAATCCCACCTTTTATCAGATTTTCCTAATTGGCAAGGAATTGTTGATGAACCAATTGAATTTGATGCTTTGAGTGTGGAATCAGTATCAGATTTGTTGGCTGAGGTAGATGCAATGGAATCACGAAGTGATTTGGCTTCACCTACTTCAGCAATGAAGTTTAGCAAGGAACTGATGCAAGATTTTGGCAAGGAATTGATTGAAGATAGTAAAGAATATTGTTTTAGTTCAATTGAGGAATTTCGCCAAATACCTGATCCTGGAAAAAGCAATTCTTTAAGATCCACAGGGGAGATAGAATTAACCTGTCAGCCTACTGTGGCATGCGAACCTGTTGGGGGCCTCGCAGCATCTCAGGTTCATACTCCTGATCCTTTTAGGAGCTCAGGTGGACATTCATCTGCAAGCAGCCTGGGGGAAAAAATGTCCACAGATACTCCAATTTACCTGGGGCTCTAAGCACAGGAGCAGGAAGCATAGATTCTGGTTGGGGAACGGTGCAGGGTAACATTAAATATGGTGACTGTTCAGGGTAATGTGAATCTGGTTTTTGGAGGATCTGCCGAGGAAATTGCAAACCTTGGTTGGGGAACAAACCCAGAGACTCTGCTGGGAAATCCAAACATGAATAGCAATGCTCTGAATGCAAGTCTACCATGGGATAGCACGAAGAAATAGGAAAGGTTTACTGGCACTAGAGATTGGGTTTATCAAGGCGGGGATCATGGACTTAGTAGGGGTGGAGCCGTATGGTGGTGGAGGAGGATATTCGAGTTCTCTCCCTAAAGGTTGGTGAGTATGTAAATTTTACGAGAGTGGACGATTCAAAAAGGGTGAATTCTGTGACTAACAACACAGATGATGGGGTAGTTCCAGGAGAATTTGTTGCATATAATTTTTCTGTACAATTAACTTTTGAGAGTATTCTCTCTACACTGTAGTTCATGCATTATATTGCCTATTTAGTTCATGATTCAAAATTCTGGCCAATTAATTATACTGGATGCTGTCCTTTTTGGGGTGAATTTAGAAGGTATTTTGATAGTCTTTAAACACAGACAAATCTTAACACTGCCTTATGATTTAAACTTGGAATAAACTTGAAACAGAATAATTCTAAGATGAGAGGATTTGCATACATGGTACAACATAACTGTTTATTATCGATTTCCAGAGCAAAGACAAGTTTGTCTGTTTGTGTACTAGAAAGAAATATACTTTCTACTAAATAAAAAGAACAAAGAATTAGAAGCCTGTTTTTGTCCATAGGTAACACTAGTTATTTACTTATTTTTAGAGGGCATTTCATAAGAGTTGAGGACTTGTCTAATGGGTCATTTAAAGTGGATTGTACATTACTACATACTATGAAGAGAAAAAGAATTAAAATTTTGTTTATTATATGTACAGTATTGTTCATGAAACATGTTCCAAGCATTTAAATTCAGTCACGAATTCATATGTTTGGTTAAAACTTCAAAAAAAAAAAAAAAAAAAAGGGTATCATTAACAGTTTTATGTGTGACACTAAGTTTATTAGGGTATCATTAACAGTTTTATGTGTGACACTAAGTTTATTTTATTATAAAATGGTCATTAAACTTTGATTTTTGTTTCAGTCTATTCACTTATATAGAATTCATTAGTATTCTTAACGAAATGGCAAACGATAATTTATCGTAGCGTCTATACGAAAGTGATTCAAATTCACGTACTAGACATCCCGTGACTAAAGTTAAAAATTTAGGGAAATTTAGGGGATCTCCAACCTTAGTGTGGTATGGTTATAGGACATAGGTCCTCAACCTTCAAAAGTAAAGTTTTGGGTTCCCAACTTATTTGAATCTGTAAAATTGAAACGTGACAGAAATAATAAATATAGACTTTAAAATCTCACACAAATTTCACATGACTTAAACTTGGAAGGAAAAAGGTCAAACCACTTAACATTTCTCTCTAATTCAACTAAAAGTCGCATGCGATTTCTACTTCCACGTTGAAGGTTTTTAGTCACTAGACCTAAATTTATAGATTTCTCTCTAATTTATCTATATGTATTCTATACTACATTTAAAAGGCTCAAAAGAGAGAATATTTTTTGACTGTTCTATCCTTTAACAATTTTTTTTTAAATTTTCATATTCACCCTTAGTGTTTATTATTTGTACAATTATCTTTTAATATTTTATTTATTACTCTTTCATTATCATGCATTAAATTTTTGCAATTTATTAAATGTACAATTAGATTTTTCAACATTTAATCTATTAAATTAAATATGAAGAGGAAAAGATGATTTCATTTTTTTTGGCATTACGTAGATAAAAGAAATGAGAAATAGGTTTAAAAAAAATGAATGAAAAAAATTGTAACCTTATTTATTATCGCATTAAAATTCAAATCATGATTGATTATGAAAAGATTGTTTTTAATACTTTAAATTGCAGTGATTGTAGTTGAGAACTAACGTTTGAAATTTGTCTAAATATATATATATTCTTCTTATTTTACGTCTGCTCCTTAACAATATTCTCATAATATATGTAAGTATTGACACTTCTTTAATTTTTGTTTCTTACTTTATGTTATTTTCATTACATCATCAAATCAGACACGCATAACAAAAGGAAAATATACACAAAGAATATTGTTTACAAAGAGCTATTATTCCAACAAAAATACAATATTATGTAGTGAATCATACATTCTCTTGCAATAAAATTAGTAATTATTAATTTTTAATATTCGTAAAATACAGTCTTGGAGATCCCTATTAATATATCATTAATTTCATAAGATTAGATATTAAGAGTACATCAATTCTCAAAGCTCCCATGAATATAAATATAATATCAGCATTCTTCATTATAATATCAAAAAATACAATACAATATGTTATTAAGAATCGTGTTGTTTTATCTTTATTGTAATTGCTACTTTAATATTTTAACTATTAACAATTAAAAAATAAATTTTTTAAAAATATTTAAAATTGACAATATTATTGCAAAAGCACATACAATGCACGCGTGTATAACTAGTTCAACTGAAAGTCGTGTGTATTTTTAACTTCTACGTTGAAGGTTTTTAGTCAATGAACCTAGATTTATAGATTTAAATAGGTTACAACATAGAACTTCACTTTTGAAGATCGAAGACGCATAACTATACTATGTAGCAAGTCCAACCTAATTTTCTCTATAAATTAACTAAAATAAATAGGAATTTGATGGAAATGGTCCTACTCTATGTTCTTCATGCGATTTTGGTCTATAACATTTATATTTTGACACAAATATCCTTAACTTAAGATTTACATGCACAAATGATCCTTTTGACAGATTTGTCCACTCATCTCACCTACAATTTAATTGTGCCTAATTATATTCGCACCATATTTTTTATTTGTTGTCACCACATTTTAATTGTGCTTAACATGATAACGTCTTTAATATTTTCTTATTGTAGTACTCATGTTCCAAATTTTTTATTACATTCTTATTATCAACTTGTCATTAATTGACATATTTTATGTTTGATAACGATTTTCGTCTAAAAAATTTGTTAAAGAGGGTGTAAAACAATTTATTTGTCTATCATATTTTTTAAAAAAATACACAAGTGAGACAAAAATATTTTTCCTACATTTCAAAATACGCAGACAGAATATCTTGACATAATTTATTATTAAAAATGATATGCACTAATTAATAAAAGTTGAAGATAATAATTTTTAAAAAAAAATTTAAAAATATAAGTGCTACAATGAAGTCAGGTTGCCACACTTAAACTGTCCATGCACTGGCCGTTTTAATTTATTAAATAGAATTTAAAACAAAAAGAAAAGAAAACAAACTCTTTCATTTTCACCTACCCACCTCCAACCGCCCCGCCCCTCCCTTGTTGTCGCCGGCCGAAGATATGGCCAGAAATCTCGTCTAAAATAATGGTTCTCTATCGTTTCTTGACCTTTTTGAGTGATTCAAAAGCCTATTCCGTTCGAATTTTTGAGAACATGATAATTGACCCAAAATTAGTTAGATTCTCTCTAAAAAAGTCTGTCAACAATCTCAAAGTTTCCGTTGAATCTAAAAATCACCGATAAATCATTCCGGCGCTTATTTTTCTATATGTCACAATAAACCTTCCTGGATCAACAATTTTCAGAATATTCTTAGATGTGAAGCTGTATTCAAAATTTTCGAATTTTTTGTAGGTTTAAAAGAACTCATTTTTTAAAATATAATTTTGCTCATATAAATAGAGTTTCGAGCCTCAAGAATTCTTATATTTGCCGTGAGTGATTATTATCTTGAGAATTACATATCCATTTAGCTGATCTATACGTCTCTTTCATGTTTCTAAAAATGGCCGAAAATATGTTCAATTTTGACATGTATTGAGTTGTTTTTCTGTGGAATCGATGTTAAAGAATCAAAGAGGATGAAATTTGGAGCAAAACCCAACTTGAATAAATGAAAATAGAGCATTCTAGATTCATTAGCTGAATTTGCAGACTCAAAAGGTAGGGTGGGGGTGCTGGGCTAGTGGAGAAGACAACATTTTCTTATTTTCTATATTTTCTTCTTTTTTATATATGTGTTTTTTTATTCCTTATATTTGTGGACCCTAAGGTATAGATTGAGGAGTGATGATATATACTAATTATGCTGTCTACTATCCACGTGGTATTATTATATTGATTATTTTTTAAAAAATTTAAAAAATTGTTAGTAACTTTTTAGAAAGTGACCAACAGCGATGCTACGTGGATAATAGACACCATAATTAGTACAGTGCTATATCACCAGATTGAGAATGTCTGTATCAAGAAATAAACATTAGATACCAAAAGCGCACAAATAATATAGATTAGGGACCATTTCCGTCAAATGCCAAATTTCCAAAATAAATTGCTATCTGTTTTTCGAAAATAAACGCTGCAACTCGTATGTCTATTTTGGATTCTTTAATACCGACCACCTCCGGCAAGAAACCTTTAAAATCCTCACGTTCCCCTAGGAATCAGCAAAATCGCCATATCCAATACCCTTATCCCTTTTCTCGGTCTATCTTGATAATGGGACAATAATATCACATAAATCGATCTAAACATTATTGCAAGATTTAGGGCAATCCCGTATCATAATCAAGTCAACAACCACCAAAAGCACATATATTCTGCCAAAATCTATTATTTTTCGTTTCTGGGTTCAATTTCTCAATCCGATACGAAGAATTTTGTGAAAGATCATAATATTCGAATGGCCGCATATGCGGCAAGTTGGCGCTTGGCACAATTAGGAACTGGGTCCTGCAGAACCCACTTGTTTGGTGTGAACAGGTTCGATTCCAGACCCATTTCGGAGCTAACCAAATCTAATGGAAAACGCCTATTTCTGGTCGACACATTGGCCCTTGTAAGCAATTTCTTGCATTTACTTGTTAACAAATGAAGTTAGGAATTTGATAGATTCAGGATTTGAATTACGTAAGATTGATATAAATTATATTTCAATATTTGTTACAAAGGTGAGGAGATTGGAGGCACAAGGAGTGCCATCAAAGCAAGCGGAGGCTATTACATCTGCTATGACCGAAGTGCTTAATGATAGCTTAGAAAATGTGTCTTATTCCTTTGTTTCTAAAGGCGAAATGCAAAAAGTAAGCTCCTTCACCCTACGGTTACTCCTTTCCTATTTAAATTGCAGGTTTTTGCTTTTTTTTTTTTTTTTTTTCTTTCTGGTTATATATTTCGATATTTAGTAATGAAAGTAGAATTTGCATTTTAAACAGTTTGTTAAATGGCTCTATACTTTTTGTTTTGTTTTGTTTCTTTCAGAATGAGATGACTCAGGAAGCGAATTTGTCGAAATTCAAATCCGAAGTTAAAAGCTCTCAGGTACCCCCACATAATTCATGTGCTTTATTCGGGGAGATATTTCAGCCATCGTGCGGCATTTTCAGATTTTGTTTTCCAATTGGTTGAGGGAGTTGATTTGATGCCAAAATATATCCCACATGGCTGATTTTCTTTGTTAAACATTGTCATGGTCTTATTGGCTTGTACGTGTGAAAAGGTGTTGAAAAATTTCCTTTAGATTACTGAAGCAAGAGGATTTTTTGACTAAAAGGCCTTAACAACTGTCTTTTCAAATTGATCAAAGCGAGTTGAAGAGAATGATGAGGTCTCTTAGAAGGTAGAAATATCACAATGGATCTAGGGGTAACCTTACCTACAATGTGCGTGCCCAAGATTTGGTCTGCACAGTAACAAATATTAGATCCTGTTAAATGATAATTATCATTCAGATGAAAGGAAAATGCTAGCTTATACTAGATCTCAATAAATTCCATATATTGCATAAGATATTGGCTTTTGTTCTGTCATTCTATAATGCTGTGTTTTTTGCAAAATCTTCAGCTATATTGCCTGCATACAAGGTGTTGCACGTCTGTCACTCTTTAAATTCTGACTCCAATTCAAGCACAACAAAGGCCTGTCATTAATTTGACACTTGAAGCCAAAGCAACTGGGAAGCCTTTTAATGTTGCCATGTGGTTAAATGTAATTCCCAAAATATTATCTAAATATAGTATCAATTTTTCATTTATAATTGATCTATTGGATCAACACTACTTGACATTCGTCAAGATCCCAGATTTTCACCTGATTTAAGATCGTTATATACCCTTGACAATATGGCTACCTATAACTGATGTCTCGGACCAAAACGGCTTTACATTGGTTGTGATCTGAGTTTTTTGTTTCCTCCTGTGACATTTGGATGCATTGAAAGGACATGCTAAAGTAGAGATATCCCGTAGTAACAGTGGGATTACACGCTCTTTATATTTTAAGGTGGTTCATGCAGAGGTTAACAAGGTCTTTATAGGTTCTAATACTTACGATCAAGTTTTTAGCATAACAAGGAGGGAGTGTGCATGTAAAAGAGGGTTATCTTGAAGCCATGAGATATTAGACTATTTATGAAAAGGAAGCTACAAAACTATTCAGAGGGCTTGCAATTCTCATAATCTTTACTGGTCTTCTATTTTGTCTTAACTTGCTTTAGACCTATATTTTTGTCAAGCTTATAATTCATGTTAAGTTGATCCAAAGTAGTTTTCATGGGCATTCAATTCTTTCACTCATCAGTTCTCTGTTTCTGTGGACTGGGAATTCGATGAGACTTTGCAGGCTAGGGAATACTTACCTAATCTGTTTGTGGTGGAAAATTACTTGGATCCTATGAGTTGTTGTTACACATAGGGAGGAGCTTTGTCCTCTTCAATTGTTTATTTCTCCAATGTCAAAATGATTGATGTGGAATAATTGTAGGATAAACCTCTTCACCTTTATTTTTTCCCCCTGTTTTACCTCTACTATCTATGCCGTGGCCCCTATTTGTCAAGAGACATAAAAAGAAAAAATATATATAGGGAAAGTGGAGGTTATATGTGATATCTGGATACATATAGATATAGTTATGGATTGAATATTTGATGAGGGTAATCGCCCAGGAAGTACCACGTAATTCATTGGGGTATAAGAAATTTTCCAAACATGTTATATATTAGTACAAATGAAACTAGTAAATTATTAGGTAAGTAACACCAATGTGTAATGTGTTACAAACTTTATACTCTTCATCCCGACATTCTTCAGCATTTTTTTTGTCAAGTTTGAAAAAGAAGAAGCATAGTGAAATTTTCCAAACATGTTATATATTAGTACAAATGAAACTAGCAAATGATTAGGTAACTAACACCAATGTGTAATGTGTTACAAACTTTAAACTCTTCATCCCGTCATTCTTATGGCATTTTTTTTTCAAGTTTGAAAAAGAAGAAGCATCATGAAATTATTTTGGTATCTTGTAGGATTTGAAAACCTCTGGTTCCTACAAGACTTTCATTGTAATGTTATCTTGATAGAGGAACCTTGAACACCTAATTGGAGAAGTGATTGCCGTCTGATTCGCGTATGATAAAGAGAGATTATATTTAGTTTTCCTTTTCATTTTTTTTGTTAATTTTATTTTTCTTATAAAGGGATGGTGACTTTGGTCTTTCAACTTGTGGTTGAATGCCTACAATAGTTTTGGTGCAACGAAAATTCACCAATTTACTATTGGGGCTTGTTACCTTGCATGATCTAGCCTCTTTGGTTGGTTGCCAGAAGATTGTGTGGGATGTGTATATCGGGAAAGTGATTAAAGTTATGTGCATGTTTGGTTGAATGAAGAGTTGAAGGAAAAACTTGTACTCCAGTGATGAAAGTTGGTTGAATGAAATTGACAAGTGTTACATGAATTCTATGTGATAGGAAGATTCCATTGGGGTTAAAAGGTAAGTTCTACAAAATAGTGATTAGACCGTCATGCTTTATGATTCAGAGTGTTGGGTTATTAAAGGACAAGATGCCCGTAAGATAAATGTAGCAGAAATGCAAATACTATGATGGATGCGCAGTCATATTAATATGGATAAGAGAAGAAATGAGAAGAAATGTCACTCAACTTTCACAAATGTCTCACAAAGTTCTAAATTAACATTGCCTGTTGGACTTGTCAAAGAACTTAATTTAGATCTGTCTAGATCCAGCAATGAACATAGCGGTATGGTGCAAAAGGATTCATTTAATTGACCCAAATTTACGAGGAATAAGGCTCCGTTTGTTGTTGTAAATGATGAAATTGGTAATTTGATAAATGGGTAATTACAATTTCCTGGAAATTTTCTGTGGTTTTGCAGGAATGCAGGAAGTATTTTCTGTGGGAAAGTTTTCCCATGGCTTCCCACCTACAAAAAGCAAGATAAGGGAAATATAATTAACTTTCGTGCACTTTCTTTCCTCTCTCTTCAAATGTACCTACATCAATCTTTGATAATAATATACTTCACGGGGCTTTTAACAATTTAAGACCAGCTCATTAGGTAATATGACTTTCTGAAATAAGTGCAAAAGATCTCCTTCCATCCAAAATTATTCTTGGTGGTTTCACTTGGCATGGTTATTTAGGAGATTGGAAAGTTGTTTGGTTTGCATTGTTTCCCAATTTCGTCTCTTGATGTTTGATTGAGATATTGGGACATTATATCTCTAACTTTAGATAGGCAATAGGTGCAAGGTTGTGATTATTAATGAGGGCACTTTAGGAAAGAATGATGTTTCTGAAAGGAAATGGAGAAGTTCTATTTGGGATGGAGAGTGTAATTTTTGTAAGGAAAGAGTAAGACAATGATGATTTCACTAAGATGGCATGGAAGAATGATAAACATTATTTAATAATATACCTAATATGTCTATGACCACTGAAATAAGGTTTAGCTTGCTGTTTGTCGTTGTTCTATGTGATAGTGAAATTTTTGGTTGGGTTAGGTACTTAAAATATAATTACCCTCACTTTTGAGGATTCATAACTTCTAGAAGACACTTATCCATGAAGCACGAGCCATTATGAAAGAAGCTATTTAGGAACAAGTGGACCGGTTCCTATTTTAGGAATAAGCATAACATAAAGAAATTACTCACTTTTATCTTAAAACAAAATGCAAAAAGTCTTTCTTGCTATCGAAATAAAATTTCTATGTAAATAAATTGTGTTCAATGGGATTTGACCTTACACAAGTATAGAAAACCTCTGTCCTATCCGTTAGAGACTATTGATTCCAATTTTTTCGTACTTGACTTTTCTACCTCGTTCGCTGTTAATATTGGATCTGTGCTCATTATTCTTTATTGCTTCCTTGATGTGCATTTTATGAACATGTGAGCTGATGCAAAAAATTCAGTAATTGAAACATTTAATCCCTTGTGTTAGGAGCCCTTATTGGTTAACCGAAATCAATTTGATATTAGTAAGAAGAATGGAGAGGATAAATGTATTTTGTGGCTCACTTTGTTGACCTTGCTTTTTAATAAATGTATTTTCTTTATTTCTTTATGGAAATACAACAAATGTATGGTAAGTTTATTTCTTTGAGCACTCAGAACTCCAATGGAACACTTATCATGAATTTATTTGTTTTATGTTTGGTTCCTAATGCAGGATCACCATTTTTCTCTGTTACAACATGAGACTGAAAAACTCAAGAGTGATATAGAAAAGATGCGCAGTGAGTTGAGGTCCGTATGTGTAGTGTGAACTGAATATGATACCATTTTTAAGTTCATATTTGTTTGTTTTGAACATCAGACAATAATGATTTTCTTACAGATATGAAATGGACAAAGTCACGGCTGGGCAACGTTTGGATCTTAATCTTGAAAGGGGGTAAGTTGTCCCAATAACCATAATTATAGACATGATGGAGAAGAATGTATATTACGTACAGTTTTAGTGCAGTGTGGATACTTTTAGGTTTATGTGTTTTTTTGTCAATGCAGGAGAATTCGGGACGAGTTGTCCAATCAAAATCAAGAAACTACTAACCTGACTAACAAACTCGATCGAGTGAGTATATCAAGCTACTGAAAAATTGTAATTTGTTCCATTTAGTGTATTTTTGGCCTTATCACTTTCAAATTTATTTTATCTCAGGAAATTCATGCATTGCGGGCTCAGTTGGAAGCCGCAAAATACGACGTGATAAAATACTGCATAGGTACCCTTGCCTCTGTCTCTGCTGTTGGTCTAGCTGTGATCCGAATCCTGATGTAAGTTAGCACTGCAAAGTAATTCCGATTTTTGTGAGGAGATAATTACATTGATTATCATGTTCAAAATCCTCGGATATTAAATGGAAATGAAGAAAGCTAGAACCTCCTTCCTTCTAACATAGTAACATTCAAATTTAAAATCAACATTGTAATCTTTTGATCTCTCTTTCCCTCAAACATAGTAGTAGATGTATTCTTTTTTGAACTTTCTGGTTGGCTTGTTATCAAGAACTTGAATAATATCTTAAATATTAAGTAGCCCGATTTGTTTTGGTTCTGGAACAAAAGCTCATTATTTACTCAAATCTCGACATTTGAAGTAAATTTGAGCTTTAAAAGAGGGTGGTGTGCCTAATTGATCTGCAGCATTTTCCACTATACACCACAAATAACCAATAATTTAATATTTTCTTGTGAATCATTATTGTATACGCTGATTGAAGCTTATTTCTTTGTATTTGGATGATTCGTTCCTTGTAATTATGAGCTGGTAAGCTAGTCCAGTGACTTAGTAAATGTCACAGTCCTTCCTCTCTTCCTTAGTTCATTTGAAAGTGTACATCCTAATGTCCAAAAACACTGTTCCATTTCAATTTCCACAATTACCTACCAAGCTGCGGATATTGAAGCCGTAAGACAGTGCTTTGCTTAGCTTAAAAGTGAAAAAAAAATGAAGTCGAAAATGGTACTTTTGGGCAGTATCAAGAATGATACTTGATACTGTCCAAAAAAAAGGTCGGCTTCTTTCTACGAAAGAATCAAAGCAAAACATGCTCAAAATACTTGGAAACAGATATTTCTATTCTGAGTAGTTTGATCTACGAGTATAAAGTGAGCCCTTTCTGAATGGTATTGATGACTTTTCGTTTTCGACTATGATATTGGAGTTTATATTGAGGTCAACTTGTGACGGTAGTGATCTATTGCCCCCGGTGGGCATTGTTATAATGCCCACCGGGACAAGTGTCATGCAATTATTGCATGACACTAAAGTGCGTGATTATTAGAAAAAATAATGAGGTTGTTGAAGTGTGTCAAAGTTTTTACCTTTTAAATTTTAAGAAGCTTTCTATTATTATCAAGAGGCGACTTTGTTGGAGATGTTCTAATTACCCGAGTCGGTATTTTTCCTTTATCGAAATTCAGAAAACCTCTTATTTCTTCCCCCAGGAGTCCCCAATTGCCCAAGTATTGGTGTTTGGTCACTGGTCTATTTTTTTTACCGTTACTCATAGTAGATTGTACTTGTATGAAATACATGAACGAACTCATTTCACACTTAAATTATGAAATAAATAACAAAGTAAAATGAAAGTAATTCATGGACTGATGAGTGATGACTTGCCAAGTGCACAAACAGAATAAACAAAAACGAGAGAAACAACAAATAATTGAAAATGGAAAATAGAATTGCTCAACTGCAAGAGATTTTCTCCAAATGAATTGTCCCTAGCGTTGGGGGCGGGTCGGGGTCGGGGCCGGGGCGGCCATCCCCGTCCCCGCCCCGTTGGGGATTTCTTACCCCCATACTCGCCCCATTACCCGCTTCGGGTCGGGTCGGGGTAATGCACTGTCCCGATTTTTTAATTTTTTTTTTAAATATTACTTTATATAAAATTATAATTTATGAATGACATTAATGCAGTTACCGGAAAACATTTGTAAAGCAAATTGGACGTCACAAAAATACAAAATACACATTGTTATAAAAAAATACTAATAATTACGGGGCAAGGTCACCGCCCCGAACCCGCCCCGGGGCGGTTTTATCTCCCCGTACCCGCCCCGAATACCCGATTGTTCGGGGCGGGGCGCAGTTCGGGGCCCGGGTCGCGGATGATTTTGCCATCTCTAATTGTCCCACTGAACATTATTCTTTCAATGGCGGGTTAAATATCTTAGTTATTATTGAATTTTCACAAATGTTTTATTAAACTTCAAGAGTTTTTAGATTTACTCAACTTTTTCAAATAATTTTTAGTTATCATTGAAGTTTATAAGTTTTTCGAATTGTTACTAAACTTAGAGTTGGACATTTTAATCGGAACTGGAGGTTCACAAAAATAAAATTAGAAACCGAAATCGAGACTGACCGGGTTGGTTCTTGGTTCTTGAACTAGAACTATGAGTACTTGATTGAAACGAAATTTGTCATTTTTCATAAATTTTTTATTTTTAACAATTTATTCACCATAACCCAACACTACGGTACCAAAGATAAGAGTCCAACTATACAAGATCTAAACCAAAAGTACAAAACTCATTACTCTTAAAATCAAACTCAATTGACCAAATTCCAATTACCCAAATCTCAAATTCTTAATTGCTATTTGCTCAGATACTCAATACAAATAATGTCGTCTGTTTCACACTTTTGCTCATCTTTCTCTAGCTCAACACACAGTGAGACGTCTAAGGCGAAACCCCTATGTAACCGAAACAAATCCTCAAATTTGAGAGATAGTTTTTCTTTTTCAAACCCTAATTTATGATTTTGTAATTTTGGTGTCTATTCTTCGAGTTAATGTTTATATCTTTTATAAATTATTTTAATATCAAACGTATTTTAATGTTAACGAGTTTGTAATTTTTAATTTTTTTTCAAAATATGTTGTCAACTCACAATTTTAAAGAAAATGTTATGAGTTGGTTCCAATAATAATTACGTGGAACCGAATTCATTTACGAAATATCAGAACAGTAACGGGTGGTTCCGAGTATTGAAATACTCGGACTGACCCACCTGACTCCAAGGCCTAACTGGACTTATCAAAATATTATCTTATCTTTTTGAAAGTTAACGGACTTGATCCCTCTAACTCCCCTGGCTGTGAGCCTAATATTTGACGAATGATAACTTTTCAGTTATTAAGAGAGAAGTAAATTTAGGACCAGTGACTGTTGTTGCACTTATGGGCTCTAAAGTCATATGGCTAAAACTTAATTCAATTAAAGTCACATTTTAGTGCTAAAAGACCAACATACCCATAAAATTTTTAAAAAAGCGCTAATTCAATTATACTGTTTTATTATGATAATGTTTCCTATGATACTGTTTTTGTATGATACTGTTTTATCTATGATAATATTTCATTTAGATAATGTGCATTTGATATATTTGATATCATGCTTATATCTGTGATACTGTTTCAACCTCTGATATTGTTATTGAATGCGAACAGTATCAATGATTTTGTACTACTAGTAGAACATTTTAAGAACAATATCATTACTTCAACTATTAAAACATCTTGTATTTAGTTTTATATTTAATACTGTTTTATTTAGATAATGTGCTATGATATACTTATACCATGCTTTTATCTTTGATATTGTTTTATTACGATAATGTTTCAACATATAATACTGTTATTGAATGCAGACAGTATCAATGATCTTGTACTACTAATGGAGCATATTAAGAACAGTATCATTCTTCAACTATTAAAACATTTTATACTTAGTTTTATCTATACTTTTATCTTTGATACTGTTTTATTATGATAATGTTTCAACTTAAGATATTGTTATTTAATCTATGATATTGTTATTTTATTTAGTTGTAGTTTGTGTACGTGATATTGTTTTATTAAGATACTTTTCAGTATGATACTGGTATATTAAGATACATTTATCTATGAAACTATTTTAGTATAATATTGTTATGACATAAAAAACTAAAGATTGTTATTTTAAGTTAAAGAGATGACTTCAAAATGCTAAAATTTATCGTCAGTAGTGGCAAAGCAACTAGTCTTAACTGGTTCATCGAGACGATTCTGAAAATATATTATAATAAAAATTCTGAGCACGTATGCAAATTCTATGTTCATTTCTGTTATGATACTATTTTATTATAATATTATGCTGATAGTTAAAGTATTAAGTTGTTTTCTATAATACAATATCAAGCCGATATTTACAGTATCAAACTATTTTCTATAATACGGTATTAAGCTGCTATGTACAGCAACAAATCATTGCTACAAAACCAATATACTTCCTAAACATTCGCTTCTAAGCTCATCCCCATCACAAACAATACACTTATACACCACAACCACCAACTCTGACGCCACCTCTGCCACTCTCCGGAGCCAAATCTGATCTCCCTCGCCCTTTTTGCCTTGGAGTTTTAAATCAGATTAATTAATAACAATGGATGTTCGTCGGAGACAAGACAAGATACCCAATCTTGAACCCATAAAACCCCATAAGTAATATCACGTACATTGTTGGTACATTTTGCATGTATGCACCATGAACTGGTAACCAATCTTTTAGCTATATGATCAAACAATTTTACTCATCATATCAGGTACATTATTTGAGTTAAAAGAAGAAAAATCAATGCCCATGTCTAAGCTCTCCCTAATTCAGTAGAAAACCCACATTCAGAAAATTCTAACCAAATTGAGGCAAGTAACTAAAGAATAATAAATAAATAAATATATAACTCAAAAGAAAGAGAGTAATCAGGATATTTCGACGCTGCTTAGAGTCAGGAGTGGGCTTAGGAGTGTTGAACCACTGAGGGTCCAATTTTTCAATCCCTTTAATCTCGAAGTGGTAGAAAAAGCACTCGTCGGAGGTAGATGAGATTTATGGAGTTGGAAGAATACCACCACCGCACCAGAGAAGAAGCACTCGCCAGAGGTAGAGGAGATTTGTGGAGGTGGAAGAAGCTGATGGAAAATATGGATCATAGGGGCAATTTTGAGATTAATTTAAAATATTGTTAAAGAGTATGACTTAATCACAATTTTAAAAAATATTTTGACTTAATGTTGAAAAAGTCACCTACAAGTGGCTTATATGCAATTTTTCCAAAAGGTTTTAAGAAGTAGGGACGCTCCACATATGCATGGACTGGGCTCAGGCCCACCCCAAGACGCAGTCCGTTAAGTAAACCAAATGAATTGCCAATAAACGCAGGCTATAATCCATTCAAATCCCAACGGCTAGTTATCGACGCCACTCGCCGCCTAAACACGCGCTCTAACGGTCAATTTTCTCTTTCCCAACCCTATTCTATTCTCGCATATTTTCTATAAAACCTACCTTCATTGCCCAAATTCTATTCCTCTCTTTACTCTCTCTCTCTATACTTTTCACCAGCGTCGGCCATCGGAAATTTCTCGATCATCCGGCGAAAACGAAAGCGAAAGTGAAACCAAAACCAAAACACAGATTGAATTTTTTGAGTCAATTCTTGGTCCCACAACAATCCAAATGGAAACCCCATTATCCACCAGAAGAGTAACAAGATCTAAGACCTTGGCTGCTGTTGCTGACAACAGTAATAACAACAAGGACAATATGGAAGTGGCAAGTAAGTCGAAAATTTTCTTCTTCTTATTCACTTTCTTGATTTGCAGTATTATATTCTTGGGTTAATCTCTTTTGGTACTTTTTTCCATGATATTTCTCAAGAATCTGAAAATACTGCGACGAAATCAAGGCAGATGAGCAATAAAAAGGGACAAGATCGATCAGCTTTTATGGATATAACAAATGATTCCCCAATAGTTGGGCTTGCAACGGGGAGTCTGAAAACCCCATCATCAACAATGTCCAAGAAGAGGATCAACTGTCAAGCCAAGATCACCGGCACCCCGGGCTCGGGGGAGGCGCTATTGAGAGGTCAAGTGAAGTCCCTTTTGCAAAAAGTTGAAGAAGAGGCAGAGCTTTCGAAAATTACTTTGCAACACAAACCTTTCTTTAACCTTGTCAACTCTCCAATAGGCCTTCTTGCACCCACTCCTGCAAACACACCACAAATTTTGAACCTGCCTTCTGTTACACCATCCCCAGTTGAAGACAAGCTTTTGATCTCTCAGGTTCTTTAATGAGTTTAATCTTTATTTATTAGTTATTAATTCTTTCTTTTATTTTTTATTTACTGGGGTTTTTATTTTGTATATTTTTTGAAATATTGTTTAATAGAAGCAGATGATATCTGAGATCTCAGATGGGAAGGAACAAGATGCCAGTGAGTCTGAGAAATGTGTGGTTACGAGGTCTCTGCTATTGGAATTTTTTGAGAAATCAGACGGTTCTGATTCATCCGTGCTGACATACCAAGGTGGAGACAGTGGAAGTAGCAATGTGAAGCTATCTACAGATGATGATGATGCGTCGATTTGGTCTATTCAAGTTAACGCAAGCAGTACTAGAGACGACCACGAAGAAGAAGACTGTTTTGAAGAAGAGGTCGAAATTGAATGTGATGACCACTACAATTTTGTCGATGATGATGAAGAAGAAGATTACGGTCAAGGATTGCTTGATGAGCTATGTGCAGGAATGATCAAAATGAATATGAATGTATCCAGGAAAATGGTAAAATTTACTGGCAAACATACTCGATTCGTGTACAGCAGTGACGATGAACTTGAAGGAGAAGAAGTATGCAGTGGTGAAAATGAATCTCCTGCATAATTATTATTTGAAGGGATTGCAAGGAATTTATTGCTTTAATGGTAGTCTTTCTTTAGACACACCATGTCTCATATGTGTTTTCTAGTTCTGCTTATTCTTATTTTTGGATCATGTGAAGTAAACTAGCAAGTGAAATTTAATATTCAAAGAATCCCTTCATTACTATGATGGAGAATTATTTTGTTCCTTCTGAAATAGGTAACTCTAAACAAGTTTTCAATCGGTCTCTAATTCTAATCTTCCTCGATAATGAATAAAAATTACCCATGGATCAATATGTTTCAAAATTGGGGAAGCAAATAGTATTTGTTAAATTTACTCTTACAATTAATTTTAGCTACACATTTTATCAACTTTTTATCAAAATTTGCTAAAGAACTCTTTCAAACAAGCTATACGAAATTAATCTAGTTGCAATTTGGAAGGCCATTTGGAATGTTCTTGATTAGTGGTAACTCGGTGTAAAAATAGAGCTCTTTGAATATGTTTCAAAGTTGGGTGAGCAAGTGAAATTTGTTAAATTTACTCTTTTATCATTTCCCCCCTTATCCCGCTTTCTTACAAATAATTTTAGCCACACATTTATTTCATCAACTTTTTATCAAAATTTGCTAAAAAGTTTTCAAACCAAGCTATATGAAATTAAGCTAGTTGCAATATGTGCTTGATTAGTAACTCCGTGTAAAAATAGCAAAACTACCACACTCAAACAGCATTGTATTCAACTCCTAGCCGGCCCCTTTCGAAGTGCCTCCTAGTCAGCGCTTTATGTGTGTTGCATTTTTCCTTGCTTCTTGTGTTGGCCAAGACCGACCATATTTACAGTCTAATTAATGCCAACTACCAACTATTTACAGAAATAATAGAAAATATTTTTACATTTATATTCACAACTCCTAAAGACTGCAGCTTATTAGAACCAAGGGTGCCATGTTGGATCCATCATGCATAAGTTTCTTGGAGTGAGAGCAGCTTCAACCAATTCTGTTACACCCCTCTGAACAAATTGAGGTGGATCCATACCATTTTCATCCTATTGTAATCACAGTAAACACCACCAAGTCAGGGTATGCATAAATGCCACGAAACTGATATAAACAAATTTCACACCAACTTCGGTTGAAAATACCAAAGCAAAAAGAATGAAACAGTAACCATCAAATTGGTCGACTCATAACGGACTCAACTCCCCCATAAACACATTTATTTGTAAATAAACTTAGGCTCCGTGAGTCCTTTTTTTTGCCACTAAGCTCAATCCACCAATGCCCGAAAAGTTGAACAAAATACTTCTTTCTGCTAAACATATTCTACTAATATTTGAACCATTGGTGAATGACTTGTGTCTTTAGGCCTACGGAGGATATGCACCAAGAACTTAAGGTTCTTTAATTTGTTGTAAATTGGTAGTTACTCTACTTGTGTATTCTCATTTCTCATTAAACATTCTAGCATGGATGCATATCCATCTTAACATCCTCATTTCTGCTGCATTCATCTTACAAACATTTTCTAATTTAAAGGCCCCACTCTCAATACCATAAAGCATAGCATCTTCTACAAAAATTGACCTTTCATTTTAGAATTCATCCAATAACTTTTTTTTGTCCAACCCGCTCCAGTTGTGTGCATTACACCTTCTTCAAGTTCATACCGTAAGTATAACTATTACTATTTCAGAAAACATTACTAACCACGGTGACTCACTATCATCCTTGTTCCAATCACAATTAAAAGACATTTACTGTATTCCATCTTAGATCCACCTAACCTAAACACTTAGATCCTCAACTGATGCTCCATGATTCATAGCTCGGTATTATCTACAGATCAAATAAAATATTGATTTATCACTTTAAAAGATTATATATGTGGCAATAAAAACTATTACAGCTGAAGCATCTAATATTTAGTGTTAAGAAAATTTCATCAATAAGCTGGTGAAAGCATACCTCTTCAGAGACGTATTGTGGAGCTATTCCATTGATCCGGCCTATAACATGCTCAATATTTGTCACTACCTTCAGTTTTAGGTCAGCAGAATTCAAACTACCCCCTCCAACAACAGGAGCAAGAGGCATTCCAAGAGGTCTTCTCCAAGACCAAGATATCAACTCATCACGGAAAAACATAGCCAAATGATGCCAAAGATGCTGAGTTTGCTGCATCAGGGTATTTCAAAACAATATTCACCCACTCAATTAGGAAGAAAAGAGTTACTTATAAGAAGGTGTGGGCAAGTACACTTACTTTGGGTGAAACCACAGCTTGAGAAGCTGCACACATGGCTGTGACAATAAGGCCTTCCACTCCAAAATGAGAGAAAAAAGCCTGGAGATTCCTTGTCAGGCGGAAAGGCACTGGTTCATGAAAATCAATCATCCCATTTGCATCATATGCTGGATGAAAATCGGTCTGGAAAATTTTCCCCGTGTTCTTAGCAAAAAGAATCTTGTTTGGAGACCTTCCTCCAATTTGTAGCATGAAGGACACAAAACTTGAAAGAGCCAACTGGATGGCAAACTGCTTTTTAAATGCCCACATATGATTTCCACTTGACAAAGTTTTGTACATATAATGTGAGAACATGTTGTCTGTCACTATATTTTTTGTAATACTGTTGTAAGCTTCAAGACGAAGATTTACCACCGCTTCAGGTGATATCTGGCCACATATGGCTTGATTCAGTTGCTCTTTGAAATGGGTAATAGGTAAATCTGCATCGCGGTCATTTCTAGCACAATAATTCTCATATACCTCCAGGAAAGTGCTGTACATCAGATCATCTTCAACCATACGGACCTACATGATAATTAAAAGAATGAGGAGAAAGCGTCGCTTGCAGCATAAAAATAAGGAATGTATTAGTTGCATACTGTGCAGATTGCAGTACGTAGGACAAACAACCCGTTTAGACCTTCAGTAATCATATTAGACCACACGAACAAACCATGAATTAATTGATGTAGGCGTGTATCGGTGTATGCAACCGTGTCAGTTCGGAAGATGTTATACTGTCCACTGGGTAACTATTTGACAGATTACTAAAGCAAACTGATAGATATTAACACAGCACTAGACAGAAAGGAGGCCCCTAATCCAGCTATCAATTCTGGTAACAGCATTGGCATCAAATTTGCGGACAATAAAGAAACAATAATATAACAACCAGAATCCAGATCACAAATAGAAAAAAAGCATAAAGAAATCCTCTTGGAGAAAGCTCTTATAACCATATAAGTATAGATACACAGAAACCATGCACTAGATACATAGATATGTACAAGACCATTATTTAATCAGGAAAGTTAAATATTAACAGAAAATTTTCATCAAATTATACGGCATGAAACTATAGCACTGTATAAAAATAGCTTTACTACCTGTGACCACACTGGTATGATAATTGGTGTGTGAATGCAGATATGTCGACGCCGTGATTCCTTGTGTTTATCAAACATTCTATTCATCACCCGAAAGAGTTGCAAGATTCGTTCATCGCTTCTAGCATTCGGCGTTAAAGACGTCTGAACTATAAAATGTCGCTGGGAGCCATCAGACCCAATTAAAGTCAAACGCCGGAAACTGCTTCCATGCCTTCTTACAATTGGAATGTCAGCTCCAACCCTGTCTAACTTAACTGTATGATCTGGTGCAACCTCCTGAAACGAAAAATGTTTAAATGCATTTTTACCACAATGACTGAACCAATAATAAAACGCAAGAACTATAGGTGTCCTCAATTCTTTCTCTGATACAAGAAAAATCAAATTAAAAACTCGACAAACTATGACACAACTCACCTGATCAATAAAATACTGTCCTGGCACTTCAACTTCAACAACGTGGAAGTCCCGCAACACCCTGCTTTCATCTTCCAGTTTCAAAATAGCTGGAAATCTGTCCTCAACATTACTCTGGAGAATATTTTTCCAATGCTTCAACCGTTGGGTTAGTTCAGCAAGGGTTGCTGGAAATGTGGCAATACTTTCTGGGTCAAGATCACGTTCAAAATCCTGTTTGTACTCTCTAACAAATTCAACATGCTTGTTCACAGCTTCTGCAGAAAAACAAGCTCTGCAAACACCAGAAAGCTCCTTTTTGAGAGACGGGGGAACTTCTGCTGTTGTGGCAGTTGGGTACTTGTAACAGCGGTGAAGCAGAGCATTGACCACTGCCAGAAGCCTCTCCTCTGGCAAGGTAACAAACCTTGAGCCAATTTCTGTCAGTAAAATCTGCAAAGGGAATGTCCCATGACAGTCAAATCATTTTATTTTCAAGCAATGTCAAGTTTCTCAGGATAATTCCACAATCAAAATCATCTAAAGTAACAGTGGAAAGGTGAAAATGGCAGCAGTACGATAGGCCCTCAATTTGATTTACACAAACCAGGTGTGGAAACGAGGGAGCGCAGCAGATGCACAATAAAAACAAGCAGCAGAGAAGCAGGGGATTTTATTATTTCGTAGGGGAGGGGTAAAAGGTGAATTTATGTAATAAACAATTGTGCGCCCAAGTAAAAGGAGAAGAGGGGGGAATTGAGTAGTCTGTTATTCGTTCACATTGTGTGTGTGAGTTGGGAGAGAGTAGGCCTCTCGAAAGCCTACCTTGTAATTCAATTCATTTTGTTATTTCTTTTTTCAATACAGCTACTTTCAGTTACAGTTCCAAATTCATTAACAGGTTACTATCAATTGCTTACAAATATTTCATTTTATACAATAATTGTTTGGGAATATACCATACTAATCCTTCTATTTTAGGGCAGATATATCCGAAGAAGGAAATCAAAGTTGACTGTCTATTTATTTAGTTTAAAAATGAAAAGATAGGTGCCATATGCAAAGAAAATGACAGTTACCTCGAGTTCGCTAGCCAGATTGGTGTGTTTGCTTCTAAGAGTCTCCATTATGTCTTTTGCAGCATCAAAAGCACTGGCAGCAGAGGCAACAAATCCCAAAGCTGTGTTATGCCTTAATGAATTCTGTCCAACATCATTGTTGGACGAACTCTGATGTAATGATTGATCATTACCAGAAGGTATACTGCCTTCAACAGTAGCTGACCTTTCAGGTTCTTGCACCTGAGAGCTACTGCCATCATGTGAACCAAGACCTCCAGTAGATTGAACTCCTTGGTGAATCTGATTGTCTGAGGCTAATGAACTGCCACTCTGACCAGCCCCTCGTGCAGTTCCATTGGCCAAGCCAATAGAACCAGCAGCAACAGGACCAGAGACATTTTGTTGCATTCTCTGAGCCAATGCCATTCTACCATATTCAGATTTGTTTGCAACGTCACGGCGTTCGAGCAAATATGTTCGTAGCCAGTAATATAATGCCTAAATGTCCAACAACAGTATCAATATCAGAAAGATTAATATTGAAACTAGACTGATGACTTCCGAAGCAAATTAAGATCTACCTGAGGATATACAGTGGCAATTTTAAGTAAAACAAGTTTGCAATGTGGAGCTTCAGTCCTCTGCAAGGATAATAATAGTTGAGGAATCCAAGAAAGCCAGACCCAATGAGGTATTTGATCCAAGTACTTATCGAATGACCTCCCTACTGGTTCATTGGAGGTGTCAAAGCTGAGCAGGTATAGAACACGGGCCAGGTGACTTCTGGAATTAGGACTCCCAAATTTGATTCCCTGAAGAAAGCAACTCACAGCGTATTCCAACCAAATCTCTTCATGGGTTTCTCTGTAAGCCTGGAAACAGAGCAGAATAGGCATTCAAGCTATTAATGGAATAAAATTTTAGGTAACTAAACATGACCAATACATTACCATGTCACAATAATTTCCCCAACTAATCCATCCTTTAGGCAAGTTCTTGAAGAGGCTGATCGCACTTGAATACGCGTGGTTAGCACCTTCACTATCATTAAGCTTCAACAAAAAATCACCCTTCAGGCGAAAAATTTCAGCCTTGTGTTTGACAGGAAAATACTCTAGGTTAGTATTATTTATCAAATTTAGACCAGTGATTAGTTCTTCCTTCATTTCCAAATATGCCTTTGCTTGTTCTCTTATTTTAACAAAAGCCTCCTGCAAATACAATACAAAAACCAAAAAAAAGGAAAAAAAAAACTATTTGTTAGATAAATGTATCCTACTACCACCACATCCTTTCCTCCTTCCCCAACACTTTCCTCCACCCGCTACCAGGAGGCTGATGATGGGTTATGGTTGGAGGTCAAGGTAGAAAAAGAAAGAGATAAAAAGTATATGTGGATGGTACACAGCACCTGAACTTCCATTGTAGAGTGGCCATACATTTTCTCTAGTATAGACACACAAACATCATACAAGCCATGCTTGCGGGCAATATGGGCAAGCTTATTGACATTCCATGCCTTGTCGCGGAAACCAAGATGATGTAGCTGTGGATTCGTATTGCCAAAATCCTTAAATGCATCGATAACTGCATTATACATTTCATTTCTCCATTGAAGCAAATCATACCAAATAGACATATTGTCCCATTCATTTGGAGTTCTCAATCTCCATGTCTCAAGGATATCCTTGAGATCTGCATATAGGCTAACATGCCCACCAACAGAATTACCAGAAAGTTTATTTGCATTGGCAATATCCACTACAGTCCTAGCTGATTCTTGAACTTCAACTAGCTGCTGAAATTGCTGAAGAAGAGGGATTTTTGCATGAATGGACATTTCAGGTAATTGCCACCACTGTTGCAAGGCAAGATCAACACCACTACCCACCAAGTTTTCGGCCTCCGCCACACCATTTGTATTTTTGTCATGAAGGGCAAAATATGCTTGGATTATACGAAGTTTTGGAGTTTCTTCTACTTGAGCTTTTGGAATAACATGATCTTTCAGATACGCCCAGTTAGGTTGTTTCCAGAGATTATCAAGTAGTATTTCATAATTATCGACAATTTTGCCGAAGTCCACCAACACATCCCATTGACTGAGTTGAGTAGCACAATGGAGCCACTGCTCTTCCCAAAGACACATCTCAGCTTTAGGTACAGTATCGTTGTAAGTTCCTTGAGTTGCTTTCACCATGGCTTGATAGAAAAGGCTTTGCGCCTGTTGCCAATAACCATGCTGAACAAGTGAAAGACCAGATCTAGTTTCTGCAGTAATTGACCGTTTCTTCCACAAACCACACCTCATATCTTCTTCATTGAGTAATCGATAAAGTTCAGCCAGAGACTCGGAACACTTTGTGTCATTCAAGAACAACATTACATGACTTTCTAGCAGCGCTAATGCAATATGCCATGCATTATAAGTCTTTCCAATGTATTTAATGAGTTCACTGGGCATCCGTGGCTGGGGATGGCTTAACTGAAGCCCTTCTAAAAGAGCTTGCATCACATTTGGTCTATGTGCTTGCTGCTTCTTGTGATAGTCTTTCGATAAGAGAGCTATCATGGGCTTAGCTAGTGCTACCTGTTCTTCCTTATGTAAGGTCACCCAAACAATAGGAAACACCAAGACCCACAAATGATATGCAACATTTGCATCTGTATGGGCCAGCTCTCTCAGTGGAATGATAAGATCCGCAACCTACAAAAAAGCCAGATCCAATAGCACTCTACAATTACTTGCATTAATAAACTTAAAGAAATTTCTAATATGGCTTTGCAATGCCCATAAACATCCCACTAAAATCAAATTACTACACCAAAGCCAAAAATCCAGCCTAATACGGAAACGAATATTGTTATAGGCTTGTCCAAAGAAAATATCATAAGTGAATAAAGTGATGGAGAATATGGTGCATAGTGGCATGTGCCATCATAACAATTTTGAAGACAGGAGGTAAGTACAGAAACTAATGCAAAATGCCCTTTCAGTGATAAGTACATCATCCAACCAAACCATTTCTTTTAAACTTATTTATGCATAAAATTTGAAACTGATTGAAAGAACAACACAATTTTAATTCAGAATAGGGGTCAAAATTAGATAGTATACCCGAAGTTTGCTCATTTCATTCAGAAACTCTGCATGCTTTGACACAAGGCTATCAAGTGTTAGAGGAGCCTCCTCAGAGCCTTCTACAATATCAGTGACCATTGGCTGCACTCCAGTACCATCAGAAATTGCACCCGATACCACAAGAGGTGGAACCTTTGCAGAGTTTGGAGCCAGTGTAATAGGTTTATCCTCAACTAGAATAGCCAAAAGAAGATCAAGGCCTTGCTTGAGCCAAAAGACATCACTCAAGGCCTCCCAGTCTTGAACTTGAATAATGTACTGCAGTCTCGTGAACAATGTTTTTCCAAGGGCCTCATGATAGAGAGAGAAGAACTTCATCCGGATGTCAGGATCTTTCGCCCTTAAACCAAGTAAGAACTTCCTCTCTACTTTCTCAAACACTTCTTGGCGTAGAGAAGGAGGATATCTGAAAGACAACTCGATTATAAAAGGCTGAATTTAAATGTTTAAAGAAAGAAAGACAGAAAGGACGTGACTTACATAAATGAGTTAGCACAAAGTCCAAAAAGAAGATCAAGATATTTCCTGTCCCACTCTTCTATAAAACTAGGAGAGAGGTTCTGCTTCTCAACTAGTGAAAGCTTCTGAAGGAAAGCAGCAACTTCTTTGGGAGTAAGAAACATACTAGATGCAACAGGTGTTTCCTGTTTACTAAAATCATCTTGGATCCAACCCTTTATTACATCTAGTATGCATAGAAGCAAAGAAGGATCAGTGCCTTTCTCCGAGAGTAAGGAGTTCAGAATCTGAGTTACAGATCGTTTGCACTCTGGAACAATCATGACTTTTTCACTTATAAGTGTCAAGACAGATTTCAAATTAGTAATGGCAATCCCATAATCAGCACCTTGACGAGAAGTGACTGCAGAATCTGGATCAGATCTCTGACCCAGGATAAAGATTGAATATAATGGTATCAGTCCAAATGAAGCACATGAAAAATGAAGTACAAAGCTTCTATAATCATGCAAACACAGCATGATGTTTCAAGAACATAAAATGCTAAAACTGGGAATCCTGTCAATGAATTCAAGATACTTGGCAAAAAGAACACGGGCCCAATAGGTGGTCAAATTTATAGTCAAATTTATCTTGTTAAGGCATGCTACACAGGAAATTTGATAGATGTGCTTATAGGAATGCAGGGGCATACTTGTCTAGCATAAGAGCCGCTTGACAATCCAATATCTCTTGCAAGGCGCTGAAGGACATGAACCAAATTCATTGGATCGATGAAGTTTTTGTGCACATCTGCCAAGGTTTTGACGATATACAGCACAAAGCTAATCATGCTACCAGAATTATCTTCTCCGGAAGTCTGAGCTGTAACAGCAGCAAGGTTCTTCTTTACAAGCTCCTCCACTTTTTGATACAGCATCTTTACATCATGTGGCGTATTGACTGCTTCTGGATGAAATGCACCAGAAACCATCTTCAACAGGGAGCACAATGACTTTCCAGCGTCTATCATTTTAAACTCGAAACATCGTTCGAGAATCTGTGAAAAATTTATCAATCAAAAGGTAAATGTTTAAGCCATGGCCTATTAAAAATTAGATAAAATCACCACTCTGCAAAGACGCGTACTTGGGAAATCTGGTTGATATTATTTCGAACAAACAAGTGAGGTTGCTTCTCCAGGACCTTGTTCATCACATCCAGACCTTGAGCTAGGGCTGTAGATGGGTCCTTCGATGGGGATGACGGAGTACTACTTAGCAGCTTCTCTAAATAATTGAATTTGACATTAGCATTGGGCCACACTTCCAAAGCCTGTGATAGAAGCTCCAAAGCTTGTTTATACATTAGACTTGCCTCCTTATCCTTGGGCTCTATTACTAAGGCAACCTGAATACCAGAACCGAAGCAAAATCAAGAGGACAAGTATTTATTAACTTCAATGAAAATCATTGTGTGACCAACTATAATGAACAGAACTAAATAGTAGTATTACATGAAGCTCAAATACAAGTACAAATAATCAGAAATTTACCACACAAAAATCTTTCGAATTTTTTTAATTTGGATTAAAAAAAATTAGTAATCAAAGCTACTGGTTATAGCAGAAGATCCACAGCACTTGGATAAGCTTGGTTGAGCTCTAAGACCTACATATAAGCCCCTATCTTAAATTCAATGTCTCACTTCCAATTATAGCTAGTCCCGAAATAGCCTCTTTGTTCCCTTCGTTCAGCCTAAATCAGATGTTTCAGTCTGCTAAGCTTGTAAAGTCCAAATAGAGCAGACTAACCATAGAAGTTAAATATGGTTCCCCGGATGGAGATCCATGGATCATAGATAAAACTCTCCATGGCCTTTGACTCCTTTTCAGTTTGGGATCCCCTTGCTATATTCAATCATTTATTGAGATGCAGAAGCCCTCCACGGGGGGAATTGAACAGATGGAACCATGATATATTCAGTTTATCTCCTCATGACTTGGCCAATATAAAACTATATCATACAACCCTTTTTTTTTTGTTTTGGCGAACAAAGCAGTACTGCTACACATCCCAAATGTATCCTTTCAAACCAAAAAGAAATTAGAAGTTAAATATAATGTCAGGTATCAACACAAAATAATAACTCGATCTAGTTATCTTTATCTCTTCAACCTATGATCCTCAATTTTGAATGAAATGTGACAAATTAAGCAAGTAAAATACTAACGATACCAACAACATATGTGCAGAATAACACATTTAATTTTCAGCATAGGCAAATTGATAGAATTTAAAAAGACAATTATGTTGTTGTGGGACAAAGTTCATTTGCTTATTTGGGTTAAACTGGAATGTTTTACTTAATGTTACTACAAAGGACGGATAGACCTAAGAAGCCTATTACAGGATCAGAAATAGTTGCAAACTTATAGTCAATTGATTAATGAAAAGGTCAAAAGAGAAATCTTAGACATACTCTTATGAGAAAATTGATTATCATCTCTTCCATTGCCGCATTAGGCTTGAACTCCTCATCAGGTTGCCCAGCAGATCCAAGAGTTTCAATGTTAGGAATTGAAGTGGAACCAACAGGGGACATGACACAAAGGGATTGCAGACCTGGTTCGACCTTTATTCGCTTACTTGAATCTTCAGAAAATGTAGATACATCAGCTGAATGCTTCAAATCTCCAGCACCAGAGGCGTGATTGATTCCATCGGTAATCTGACCATTTCCATCATTATTAGGCCCTTTCTTCATGTCACTTTGCCTTTGTTTTTCCCAATTGACAACCAATCCAGCAAGTTCAATTGCGAGGCGCCTATTTTCTGCTGTAGTATTATAAGGCAACCCAAGGCGACTAAGAGAATTCACCATCTGAGGCACAAATTGTGCTCTACAGCTGTAGAAAAGATCCGCGTGGCGGACAATGAGCTGGAATATATGGATAAGATTAGGAATTGAGTGGCCTTCTTCAACCAGAATTTTTTTTGTGTAACGTATCCATATTGGCATACGAGAATCACCAAGAGGCAATCTTCGTGGAAGTGCTGGCATTAGTATATCAAGGGCTTGTTTGACCAACATCTTATTCTCTGGCTGGCAAGTCCTTAAAAGTGCAACAAAAACCTGGATTTCAAGCTGTTGTCAGATGATATCGTAATAGACATTAAGTGACAGATATACGTGTGCAGAGGAATAACACCACCAAATACATGGTATGATAAGTCATCAGATTTTGTACTGTCCCACCCTACATCAGTCAGGTAGTGATTGATTTTACGCCATAGGTTCTGGGTTGGCCACTACTGATAATTGCATTATTTTGGGCCAATTGGTTACTCATCTGCATTGACTTTTAGTTAATACTCCAAACACAGTTGTTTCCACCAGTGTTAGAGCAATTAGAACCAAATTACAAGTAAATGACATGGACACAAATAACCAATAAATAAAGTTGAGGAACTATCAGTATAAACAGATCAGAAACCCTAAACTGGAATAAGCATGCATTACAAGGAAATAATTGCAGCACTCATATGCAGAATTTGAATGTCTATGGAACTGTAGCCCACTCATAAATGTTTCTGTATGAAAAGAATGGATCTTGTGTGTGTGTGTGTGTGTGTGTGTGTGTGTATTGAGAAAAGTTAGTTCAACAAAGTAGGTGTTTCGCTCAAAAATTACGATATCTATTGATCAATATCTTTAGAAAAAGTGAATCCTGCCTATGTCTTTCCTTGCACTCTCATTTACTACGTAGCTATGAAAGATGTTCACTGTTTGTGGACGTCATCATATTCTCCACCATCTTTGAACAAGTTGTTTCTGATTGAATTTTGGGGTTTTAGTGGCAGTAAGATGTGCTATGAAGGTCATCACTTAGTCTATCATGATACAGATGCAAGAAATTTTCAAATTGCTATATGAGTTCAAATTGTGTGGGATAAGATATTTTTCTTCTCTTTTTTTGATGTGTCATCAAGCTCTAAAGTCGCAAGCACATAAGCATACATCTATACGGACCCTCATCTCATACAGTTCTTGCATTCTACTAAAAGAAAGTCTACTTAAATACTAAAAAAAATAATGAAAAAAGAAATGTCTAATATATTTTAATCCTATAAAAAGACAGCACGAAATGAATCACATTTTCAGAATCTTTCCGAAACCAAGATTAGACCCTAAAAATCGCTGAAGTTACATTGTTACATTTAAAAGAAGTCTAATCAAATCCAGGTTACAAAGAAAAATTACCAACATTATCTAACAATATCACCAAAGATCACACCATTTAATTACCGTTGATAAGTCCAGTCAGCTGAATATAAACTTCTGTAAGCCCACCAGAACTTAATTAATCTATAATTCGATTAAAACATATAACCACTATTCCCCATCAGAACCATTTTCAGATGCCAGAATAAAATATCTGACAATTGCAGCATGAATCAGATTAGACAAGAACATTAGTCTAGCTCATAGCAAGTCAAGATTCTTCCCTTTTTCCAAAATAACAAATCAATAAATTTCCTAATACTTTCAAGATATGGCACTTCGTAAAATTCATGATAGACAAAACTACAGCCTCAAGCAAAAATTAACACAGTTGACTGCAAAACAAAATTCATCTGCAAGTTAATTGACACCTCAAGCTGAGGTAGAAAATTCTTTAGGTTAAAATCATGATGGCAAGTGGCAATATTATCCACTTTATTGGACATGCTGTACAAGTAAATCAATGCATAGGACAAACAAAATACTCCCAGTTCAAATTGATTGTCTTTGTTTCTATTTCAGCCGTTTCCAAATAATTCCACTTTTTAAAGTGTCTTTACCCTTTGTTTAAATACAGAATTATTATTTAAATCACTTATCTAATTTATCAACTTACACATCCTCTGAGAAACATAAAAAGTAAAATCTTGCAACTTAGGTGTATCTTAAAGTAACATATTTATTAACCTCAACTACATGAACGAGTTGGGCTAGACCAAGACATTCAATTTGATATGGAAGGAAAGCATTAAAGAATGTATATGCCATATCATGGTTACAAAACTATGGAAGCACCTGCAGTATAATTTTCTCAGGAGCTTGGTAGGCCTCCAAGAAGTGGCAAACATTAACAAATGCCCACTGCTTACTGGCACTATCTTCACGCTTGAGATGATTCCAACCAAATTTGATAAGTTCCTTTCTGTGATGAACAAGATCATTCTGAAGATGCTTGAGAAGCAGAGTGGCGAGCTGCAGAAGCTCAATCCTCAAGGGCTCATCATAGTCAGCAGATACCTATTGAATACAAATGAAAGAAACATACTCAATCCTCAAAAAAAAAAGTCCAAGAAGCTTGTGAAGCAAGTGAAAGATTTGGAGGGTAATAGCCACAAACCACAAATGTGAAACACCTAAAACATACAAAATAAATCACTTACCTCCTCTGGAGGGTCAAGAAGCTTGTCTACAATTATCTTGACTGCAGCTGCATCAATGACCTCCCAAGTTTGGCCATTCTGGAACGCATGAGCTAACATTGGAAGAATGAGCATTTGCATTACAACCACCATGTGATCATGGCCTAATTGTTTTAATTGAAAAAGGTTCAGAAAATGAAGTAGCAGAGTTTTCTTCATGTTGGGTGGATAGCCCTCAGCAACCTAAATAGAAATATAGATAATCCGTCATCTAAAAAATTAAAAAATGCTAAGATGGATAGACAAATAATTAATCACATATACTAATAATCATGATACCTTAAATATTAAACATACCTCAATGATATAGAACTCCTTTAAGAAAGTAAAATCTATACACGTGCGAAATAAGAAGATGGCCAGAATATCAAATAGCACATTAACCTCCATTCTATCATGCCTTATGTAATTCAGGAAACATTTGGCAAGCCACTTGCTTTCTTTCACCTGCACTTATTCATCGTGATTTGAATGAATTAGTAAGTTGACATATTGAAATATCATGAAAATCAATTGTCTAGCAAAAAAATGAGACAAGGGCAATCAATCATAGTTAATGAGTAACTTACTACACACCCAATGGATAGAATTTTAATATATATTCTCCTCATAAGTCATTCCCAATTTAACATAACGCAAACATAATAATAATATAATTATTGCCACCAGAATCTCTCTGAATCAAAAAAATTCTCAATTATTTTATTTGATTGTTGCATTTCAAGTTATTCTTTGATATAGCGGAATGTTCATCCTTATGAGAATATTTTTATCCTTGGGTATCTTTGATCATTTGGAGTTTATTCTCCGGAAGGAATGAAATAGCAACCCGCCGGATATCTCCCAAAATCAAAATCATTTCTAGAAAATTACTTCATTTCATTTTGATTGTTGCATTTCAATTTGTTATTTAGAGTTGTGGAATGAATTCATCAAAATTATCTTATCGTATTATTTTAATTTTTTATTATCTTTGATCAGTTTGATGCTTATTCATAAGAACTAATGAAATAGAAATAACTTCAAATCTATGCTATAAAAAATAAATAAAGAAAAATCCGTTTGTGACTAAATAAAATTCCACAATTGTGACTAAATAAATGTACGCTATTCATAAGCAGTTACTTCCATATTTGTGACTAAATAAAACTCCGTCTATCCAAAATAAAGAAGGAAATATCGTTTTGTCCTTGCCAAACAGAGAACTTTTCATGACATCATGACTGAAATGCAAACGTTGAAAAGGCCTTCTAAGAGGACTTCCTCCAGCAAAAAGCAACACCAAATAGACGTGGTCCGGGTGCAAAGTAGCACCTCGTGAAAGATGCCACATATTTTTCTGTTTCAATCAATACTCCAAATGAGGGGGAAAAGGGAGGAAAAAGAATAAAGAAAGTAATCCTGTCTTTTTCTCCCTTCCTGTAAAGATGGGTTCATATGCCCAGAAATAAAGGAAGGAGAAAGAGTTATCAGACTTTTCAATATATATGTTCATTTGTCACATATAGCTCGTGTATCCAATTTAGAGAGCAGAAAGCAGCAAGGAAAAGAGAGCTGATATAAACAAGGATAAGAAAGTAAAATACTACAGAAAACTGCCATCACATGCAATGAGCTGTTAGATTCTTACCCAAAAAGAGAGGTCAGATAAAAAATTGTTGATTGTCAAGTAGAAAAATGAGGAACAAATGTCATATCTCTAACTAATACAGAAAGAGAAATAATTCATTCTATCAAAGTGTGGAAATCTAAGACAGCAATCAAACAGCTTTAGGAAGTAGAGCCAGATGTATTACGGAAAATAAGATACAGATAACACAAGCGGAAAATTTTCAGAAATTGGTCCACAGTATGCTACCTTTACCAGGACGTGCACAAATCTAGTGATATTTGCTTAGACATCCATTTTACTTACTTGCACTAGATTCAATTCCTGCTCATTTTGCAAACGGGAAATTCTGGCAGGGGACTTCCATATGAGAACCAATGTGTCAAAGACAACACGATTATTTTGCAACCAGCCAGGCATCAGTTTCACAAGAGTCTTGATTAAAGCAAGACCCTGGAAATAAGCTTCAGATGCTGCGCCAGAAGTGGTAGCTGGCTGAACGGAACTCTCGGATTTAGGAGTAATATGGCCTCCATCACCCATTAAAACAGCAGGCGGGCTGAAAGATTCCTGAGCTTTTGATACATCAGATTTCAGTAAGAAATCAGGGAAAGCACTAGCTATTATCTTTTCTGGTGATTTTGCGAGTTCTTCTCTCAAAGGTTGGCCAGCATCTGATCGTATTATATACATAAACCTGGATTTTCCAAAACAAATTAGCAGAAATGTGAACAAAGTATACAACTCTGCTGACAACTTGTTAGTCAACCTAGGAATGGGTTTCAATAATGTTTTTCTACTTACCGCCTGAAGTACTTGTCGTTACATAATCGAGCAAGAAAATAATCAACAGCAGCTGTGGGATAACGATTAAGAAATTTAGTGAGTGGGAGGCGATATGGACTGTTGATCTCACTATAAAACAGTCCAGGGGGAAGGGCAGCTTCCAAATCAAAAGTCAACGACACAAGCTCATCTAGAAACATCCCAGCTGCAGAAGGAAGCAGGTGGAAGAGCTCGATAATAGCTGCAAAAGTTCAAGTGGAATCAATACAGAACATCTATAAGTTAAAACATATGTATAGATATTTTGTAGAGAAATAGAATTAATTGTCCTGCCTTAAATAGGATTGTATCTTATATAAATATGTATATGGAATAATAAATTTCAGCCAATTTATCAATTCTATTTATTATTATGCATGTGCTAACGTTGGAATGTCACTAATAATGTATGGTGGAGCACAACTCACCAGCAGCTATTTTTGGTTCTTCACCAGCTTTCCAAGACTTCTGGCACTGAGCGAGTTTCTCAGGTTCCAACCATTTCTTGAGATGCTCCAACAATTTACCACCCAAGGTAACATTGAACCAATTAGACAGAAGTTCAAGCAGGCGGGCAAGACCTTGTAAGAGAGGCATGCTGAGATTTTTGGTATGTGCCAAGTTAACCAATATAGGCCTCAAGCTGCTCTGCAGAAGTTCTTTCGGCATCCTTTGCTGTTGAATAACCTAAAACATGGTAAAGCAAACAATAATCTAATTTAGAGGACTACCCTGCAATTAAAATAAATATCACGTAGCATACATTTCATAACCTAGATAGAGATCCATATGCTGTGCAATCAACATATAGCCTATCATCCATCACTCATATGTTTCTGAGAAGAGAGTATACGGTAATTCTAGGGACTATGCAGCAATAAAATCGCAAAAAGTTACTTAGGAGGGGAATAGTTAAAAAATGTTTTCCTACTTTTCTCATTTCCTTCTTGATGGAAAACTACAGACCCAAAAAATGCATTGAAACTCAGAAACTACCAAACTCAGTTTTGATCCTAATGAGCAATGAGATGGTAAAATTCAAAAACCAAAAAAATTAAGTCAATCATTACCATGACAGCCAAACTAAAAACAGAAGTATATGTTGAAAATCAGCCTCTCTCTCGATTGACTGATATTTGAGAGATTAAGAGGCAATCAAGGATTGACTTAGTCAATCTTTGTTTTTAGGAATAAAATCAGGTTTTTATTATTCTGTTTTTATTTGTATTTATTTCCTAATTTATTGCTGATTTGTTTCCTAATTTGTTGAGATACTTTTTAACCAGACTATCTATATATATTCCAGGTCTTTCTGTGTATTTTAAGTGAATGAATTATAATAAAAAATTAACAGTGTTATAAATTTTCTTCTACATTATCTTTCTCACATGCTATCAGAGCTTGGATACCGTTGAGAGTGGATACCGTTGAGAGAAAAACAAATGGTCAGCTTCAAGCAGGCCCTCACTGGGTTAAGCAAGGATGGAAAGGAGGAAGTTGCTGCTGAAACTTCCCTTATACCAACCCTTACAATTAACCCCACTGTCTCCTTTGAAAGCTCCCTTCTACAAATCACTCCCTACAAACTAAATGGAAAGAATTTTTTCCAATTGTCACGATCTGTTCAGATAATAATACGAGAGAGAGAAAAGATAGGATTTCTTGATGGCTCCATAAAGAGACCAGACCCGACCCAACCGATTCAAGTTACACCACGTGGGACACTCAAAATGCTTTGGTAATGTCTTGGCTTATCGGCTCTATGGAAGAATGTATTGGAGCATTATACATTGTTCATACTTCAGCCAAAATCATTTGGGATAAGGTAAAGTTGGCCTATTCTAACATAGAAAATTCAGCACAGTTGTGTGAGTTAAGAGATCAAGCTAGGAATCTCAAACAAGGAAATATAGATGTCACAGAGTACTACACAGCCCTTATCAAAGTTTGGCAGGAGCTGGACCTATTTGAGCCCAATGATTGGTGTGGTGAGTGTTCAAAAAAATATGTGAAACTGGTAGAAGCACCTATGATTTTCTTGCAGGTTTGAATAAAAATCTAGATGAAGTTCGTGATAGAATGATTGGAACCCGACCTCTACCTCAGATTGAAGAGTCTTTGCTGAAGTCCGAAGGGAGGAAAGTAGACGCAAAAATATGCTTGGTGATCCTAAAGGTGCTGCCCTAACAGAAGCTTCGGCACTTGTCTCCAAAAGCCATGAACAAAATCGAAGAGCTGATAGTTCTAATAAGTTGAGACGTACACGAAGAGGAAATCTGTGGTGCGATTTTTGTCAAAGAACCAATCACACTAAAGAAACCTGTGGGAAACCTCCCAATCTAAGCAACCGTGACCATCAAAGACAACCTGAACAGTTTCAAAATCGTGCCTACCAATCCAATACTGAACATGCTGATCAGAAACTTGGAGAAAATGTAGAAGGCATCAACCTCAATTAAGAGCAACTTAAGCATCTCTACAAGCTATTCACAAACAGTACCTCTTTAATTTTCCAGCAAGGTAATTTTCTTTTAGCCCAACAAAGGATCTTGGATCATTGACTCCGGGACATCGGATCATATAACAGATTGTGCTCTATTATTTTCCTCATATATCCCTAATCATGGTCGTACTAAGGTTTGAATTGCTGATGGATCCTTGTCTTCGATTGCTGAAATTAGAACTATTAGAATTAATTCAACCCTTGTCCTTAAATCTGTATTACATGTTCCAAAGTTATCTTGTAATCTATTGTATGTGAGCAAAATCTCTAAAGAATGTGATTGTAGAGTGGTTTTCTCACAAAATAATTGTGAATTTCAGGACCTACGTTCGGGGAAGAAGATTGGCAATGCTAGTGAGCATGAGGAGCTATATTACTTTAACGAGGACACCGACGAGATTAAACTAGTTAATACAGTTAGTTGGGAACCTTCTTCAAGGCAAAATCAAATAATGTTGTGGCATTTTATGTTAGGGCATCCTAGCTTTGCGTATTTAAAACATTTATTTCATTCTGTTTAAGAATAATGACACCTTTCAATGTAAAATTTGTCAGTTAGCTAAATATCAAAGAACTATGTTTAAACAAAAACCCTATAAAGTAACTAAACATTTTGCTACTGTTCATAGTGATATTTGGGAACCTTTACGGTCTCACAATCGTTATTCTAAGCAATGGTTTATATCTTTTATTGATGATCATACTCTTGAGTGTTGGCTTTACTTATTGAAAGATAAATCTGATGCTGAACAAATATTCAAAAGCTTTCATAAAATGGTTAAAACCCAATACTCCAAAAATATTCAAATTCTTCACATTGATAATGAAAAAGAGTATTTTAACCAGATTCTAGGAAAATATCTTAACCAAAATAGAATTGTTCATCAAAGCTCTTGCCCCAACACACCACAACAAAATGGCATCGCTGAAAGAAAGAATAAACATTTGTTAGAAGTTGCTAGGTCGATCATATTTGCAACTAACACTCCTAAATATTTTTGAGGGATGCTGTCCTCACTGCTTGCTACCTTATAAATAGAATGCCCACCAATGTCCTTCAGTCTCAAACTCTACTAAATGTCTTCTCTAAATTTTTCCCTCAGAACCACACTATTAGTACTCTTCCTCTAAAAGTTTTCGAGTGTATTGTCTTCGTTCATAACCATGAACCTAACCGAAACAAACTTGATCCAAAGGCCTTAAAATGCATTTTTCTTGGATATGCAACAAATAAAAAAGGGTACAAATGTTACTATCCCGAAAAGAAAAAATTGATTGTCCATGGATCTCACCTTTTTTTGAAAACACTCCATTCTATTCCAGAAATTCCCTTCAGGGAGAGATAGGTAGTGAAGAAATTTTTTTGTTCTTTTTTGAAATTCTCAATCCCACCACTTTACCAAATTCCACTATAAACTCCACTACCTTACCAAGCATCACCTCTTCACCTACTTCATAACCTATTTCAGAATCTAATTCCACACACTCGGAAAGTCTTAGTTTGCCAATAATTGAAAATCTTGACGAGGAAGATGTCATTCATAAACAAAAGAAAAATAATCAAGATAAAGTCAAGTTACTTGACCTAGATATCCAACAACAAAAAACCCAACCGAAAACTGAATTTCATGTTTACTCTCGTCGGAAGAATCAACAAATAGTAGAAACTCCTCTAACTCATGAGACTTGTCATGAATCTGATCCGGACCCAGGTAATTCAGTTATCTCTTTTCCTTTGGATAGTTCTAATGATCTATCTATTGCTTTAAGGAAAAGTGTTCGTTCTTGCACTCAACATCCTATAGCTCAATTTACATAATATAATCATTTATCCACTTCTATGAAAGCTTTTGTATCTAATCTTGAAGAGATAGAAATTCCTAAGACAATTGGAGAAGCACTTCAACGAACTAAGTGGAGAAGGACAGTAGAAGAAGAAATGCAAGCCCTAGAGAAAAATGGGACTTGGAAAATTGTTAAAAAACCCCAAGATGATGTTCTCATAGGGTGCAAATGGCTGTTCTCAGTAAAGTATAGATCAGATGAATCTGTTGAAAGATACAAAGCACGATTGGTTGCAAAGAGATTTACTCAGACCTACGGGATAGACTATCAAAAGACATTTGCTTTTGTAGCTAAGCTCAATACAATCCGTGTCCTTTTCTCTTTAGCAGCAAATCTAGACTGGCCGCTCCATCAGCTGGATATCAAAAATGTCTTTCTCAATGGAGACTTGACTGAATAAGTCTATATAGAACTTCCTCTAGAATTTAAGAGTGCTAGACAAACAAGGCAAGTGTGTAGGTTGAAAAAATCTCTTTATGGTCTTAAACAGTCACCAAGGACATGGTTTGAGAGGTTCACAAAAGCTGTCCGCCACCAAGGATATAAGCAGGTTCACACTGACCATACACTATTCTACAAACATGAAGGTGGTAAGTCAACTATACTTATTGTATATGTTGATGATATTATCTTAACAGGAAACAATATTTCAAAAATAAATTCCTTAAAGAGTGCTTGCAGATGAATTTGAAATCAAAGTTATAGGGATGCCAAGGTATTTTTTAGGTATGGAGATTGCTCGAAATAGGTGTGGTATCTCTGTTTCACAAAGAAAATATGTCTTAGACCTTTTAAAGGAGACTGTATTACTTGGGTGCAAGCCTGTCGATACTTCAACTGATCTGAATGTTAAATTCGGAGATCAAAGACGAGCACACCTATGGACAAAGATAGATACCGACGACTTATTGGAAAGCTCATTTATTTAGCCTACACAAGACCTGATATAGCTTTCCCTGTCAGCATTGTGAGTCAATTTATGCATGCCCCTTATGAAGAACATCTAGATGTAGTCATCCGAATATTGAAGTATCTAAAAGGGAGCCCAGGAAAAGGACTCTTCTTTAAGAAGGGAGAATCACGGAAGATTGAAGTCTATACTGATGTAGATTGGGTTAGATAAGTGGTTGATAGACGATCTACATCTGGGTATTGTTTTTACATTTGGGGAATCTTGGTGACATGGAGAAGCAAAAAACAAAATGCAGTAGCTAGGAATAGTACTGAGACTGAATTTAGATCCTAGGCAAAAGGGATCAGTGAATTAATTTGGCTAAAGCTTCTTCTAGAAAAACTTCAAGCTGCAACAAAAAGTCCCATAAAATTGAACTGCGACAACAAAGCTGCCATGATCGTACTCAACATGTAGAGGTGGATCGACACTTAATTAAAAAAAAATTGAAGATGGAAGCATCTGCATTCCACATATGGCTTCAGCTGAGCAAACTGCAGACATCCTTACTAAAAGATGGCTTCAGCTATGATTGTTTGATGTATACAATCCAGCTTGAGAAAGAGTATTGAAAATCAGCCTCTCTCTCAGTTCTGAGAGATTAAGGGGCAATCAAAGATTGATTTAGTCAATCCTTGTTTTTAGGAATAAAATCAAGTTTTTATTATTGTGTTTTTATTTGTATTTATTTCCTGATTATTGCTGATTTGTTTCCTAGTTTGTTGAGAAACTTTTTTACCAGAATATCTATATATATTCTAGGTCTTTATGTGTATTTTAAGTGAATGAATTACAACAAGAAATTAGCAGTGTTTTAAGTTTTCTTCTCCGGTATCTTTCTCACAGTATATAACGCGAGCATAGTGAAAATACTTAATGGTGAAGAGCATGGTTATCAGGTTGTCCAAACATAAATCGAATATATCAGACAATGAACTTTGTTCTTTATTTTCATGGATAAATTAAGGATAGGTGAGACATCGGCAAGGGATCTCCTGAGAGCAAAATACCCTTCAGCTATAACCAAGAAATAAGAACAGAAAGAATAAATAGACATGCACTGGTTTCCACCTCCAAAAAAGTGGCTCCCTAACACTGTTCTCTCAAACAAGATCCACATACATCCAACTTTTGAGGTTCAGATGAAAGCAAGTAGAGAGCAGGTCCACTAACAAGATGTGAAACAGTATATTCTAGAACGTTTATGCAATTAATCAATGTTTGCTAGAGACCAGCTTAAAGAAGAAACAGATGCATCACCACAAAAGAATTACGCATAATGACAGCAAACCTGTCGCAGCCCTTCCTTTGCAACGGCGACAATTTCTGGTGTCCTGCTCGTCAAAGATTTGAAAAACATGGAAATGATTTTAGCTCGCAACTCTGAGTGATTTTGGGTTTTGAAGTCTGACCATGACATGGAAGTGCACAAGAGTTCAATGCAAGCTGTTCGTAATTTATTCAAAGATGTCGCCACTTTTGGATTCATAAATTTTGCAACCCACATAGTTTCATCAGCCTCTGCTATTTGCAGAGCTTCTTGCAAAAAATTGACAAGCTCCTGAGTTAATTTAAGAAGAGGAGGCCGCAATGCCAGGCAGAAATTCAAAGCGGTAACTGTTCCAACCTAAAATTTGCATAAGAAAAGTTAGTAATTACATAGTAAACATCTAACATATCAAACAGAAACCAATTTCACCTGTTGATCTACGGTCTTGGATCGCAGGGATCGCATAATAAGAGGCTGTAGCAAAGGTTGATACAAAGGTTCAAGCAATTCAGAAACTTCACTACCAGTCCTACTTGCCAAAAGTGCTAAACAAGATTGCACAATCTTTCTCACGTTGATAGATGAGTTTGCATTAAACAATTCTGAAGCTAGATATTCAACAACTCCTTGAAAACTTTGTCTACGTGCTTCACTGTTTGCTTCGTCAACATTATTTACTACACGAAGAACTTGTGTAAGCACCTGACTTGTCTCTTCCTGTTCTTTAGTAGCATATGTGGGAAGCCTTTTAAGAACATAAACCAGTCCCCGAACAATCCGTACTTGAAAATGGCATAAAGTTTCAACAGTGACCTTTCCAATCAAAGCACCAAGTCCCATAACTCCTCCTATTTGTGCTTGCCAGGTGCTTCCATAGCAACAATGCAGAAGCCGTGGTAGAAGTTGCTCAAAAACAGGAAGTCGCACGCTGGGAGGAGGTGAATATACCGGACTGATTGAAGGGCTGGAGACAACCATAGGAGTACCAGGACCTCCTCTTGACATAAGCATGTCAGGATGTTTAGAGCGAGCAAGGAACAGAAGTGTCTCGGCAAAAACATTCAGTGCATTTAGAGCAGCTTTAGCATGCAGTCTATTTTCATCTGCTAGTACTTCAACCAAAGCATCTAAAAAGACCAAAGGATCCAACTCTTTCAGTGAAATACTATTTCTTGCCTTTGAGCTAACATTGGAATTGGATGGAAGAATAGGACCACCAAGTGGTGAGACTGAAGTCGAAGTATGGCCTGTTGGGTTTTCAATGTGAAATATCATAGCAAAATGGTGACAGATATGGACAACATAATCATCCTTGGGGTCATGTAAGTCAGGTTCCGCACTGGCAGCTATTATGGTCGTCAACAGAATCTTGAACACAGATATCTCAGCCATAAGTTGGGTCTTTGTCTTGACACCCAAGTCAGCCTGCACAAAATGGTTGTAATCCATTTAGTGGCAACAAATATAATCACCCAATAGAGCTCCATGTAGTAAACCCTTGTAATCATACCATACTGTATAGCTACATATAATGGTAAAATTCATCTGACAATTCAAAAACTGAACAAACAACGACATTTAACATATTTGGAGGTAGAAATGTAAACTTATATTGGAAAACTCCTTAATTGTGTAAAAATATATTTTTAAACATTAAGAAGATACAGTAAGCTTAGGCCAACAAAAACAAAGACTGAGCTTCACAAAGTAATTAACAAAATCCGAATTTAAAGATGTGAAGTCTTAAAGAGAGAACTCTCTGGCTATATCAGCATTTTGGTACCAGAAAAAATCTAAAAATTCAAACATAAACAGAATACTAATGCCCCAGTTTACTTATTTTAGACCATAGATATTGGTGGTGGTCAAGAAAATGACATTTGAGAAAGCTGATGTATAAGAAGAAGATGTGCAAGTAGAAATCCATTGACAACAATACAACAATAGAGGGAAGATATAGCTGGTGTCAAAAACAAAATGACAAAAACAGAAGCTTGTTAAGTAAAATTACTGTTAAACCACCTTGGTATCAGATGTCTCAGATCTCCTCCAAGATGGATCAACTGAAGAAACTAGAAACGTTGACAGTTGTCTAGATGTAGATCCATCATTGGTAACTAGTCCAGGCAAATTGAGCTGAGATGATAAGCATACACGAAGAAATTTAAGTGCTTGTTTCCTGTAGAAAGCGTCCACAGAACCACTCTTGTGCATGACAGCTGCCACAGCAAGGTTAATACAACGGTCTAGAGGAACCAAAAATGGAGTTGATGGCTCAAATGTCAGGATTAATCGAAGTCCATGCTCTGGATTTTCCTTGCATTCAAGTGCAAGAGGCTCATTTAGAAAACGTCTGTTACGACCACCTAATTTGCCAAGAAGTTGCAATGATTTCCCGCCCCAAGGATAGGGTGAAGGCCTCAAATGAGACCACAACGTCAAAATCACCTCAGAGGTAACGTTTGCCATACTTGGTTCCAGAAAATCAGGGTTCAAGCTGTCAATCCAAAACTCAAGAGTCCTCAAACCAAGACTGATGAGGTCATCACTCCCTTTGAGACACATAACAAGAGGCTTCATTAAACGAGGAAGATGAGGTAACAATGAACTTAACCGTGCAGGCAACGTCAAGCAAAGCTCAAGCAGAAGTTCCTTCATATCTTCACCGGTAGGTCCCTCAAGCATGGCCAACAACATATTCAAACAAGATTGCAGCGTAGGAATCAAGTCCCGCAGTACAAGTTCAAACTTACCTCCACCAAGTGCACGAAACATAGTATGAAGAAGTTGCAAATAACCAACAGGTCTCTCAACCTCAGTAGCATTTTTTATGCAAGTTTCCATGATGACAGGAACGTGAGGTTGCAGAATACGTTCACATTCTGAAGGAGCCTTCACAACGGCACCAAACAAAAACTGGAAGAGATGCAAAACAAGTTTTGCAGCAGGTGAATCTGGATGCTTCAGAACCTCGAGTTTGCTGCTCACAAGAAAATTAACTAAGACATCTGCAAACGGACGAAACACTTTAGGGGTTTGCAGTAGGGTGGAAAAGATGTGAACTAGCTGAGCATTGGAAATCATGCACTCAAACAACTCCGGCATGCACAAGGAAAACATGTCCATTAAGTCCCGTGGTTCCATGATGGCCAAAATATTGGAAAAAAGAAGGGCCATTTCCCTCTCCTCATCCTTATCCTTGAACAGCGCCATGCAATGCACACCACTCTTCAAAACACCAGAAGCTTTCCAAACCTAAACACTCCAAAAATCAGTCCATGACCACAATATAAGTTTAAGCAAATAACGCACTAAATGATACCTCATCTTCTCTCATCCCTTTAAAAGGTAGCGGTATTGACGAACTTGATGACGTCGAAGTGAGCACTTGCTGAGGTGTCCCATTTGTGGAAGGTGAAACCTAAATTATTGAAACGCAGGATGAAATCAAACTAAGTGTTTGCGCCTAAATTCTACAGTAAGGATATCTCACAAACCTGGGACCGGGGTATATGTGCATGAGTAATGCTCCAAATAATTGTCTTCATTCCTGCAAGCATGGTCAAAACCTAATAATAAGACAGACTATACTAGTCCGAGTTAACAGTAAAATATAGGTCTAGTTTTACTTATGGAATGAAGCATCAACTTTTTGTTTATGAAGAATGCAGCATTTGATTTATCGGGCACCTAATATTCCTGTATTCTGATTAGGGAATATGAAAGTATGGACAAGGGATAATTACCCATAACTAAGGTCTTTATCAGATGCTTATAATCATTGACTTCCTTGGAATGCTCCACATGGACCGACAAATTGAGGACGGCCTGTTGCGATTTAGTTCATCAACAAAAAAGGAACAAAAGTTAATTTAGGAAACCAAAAAGTAACAAATCATCATGGAGTGGTTGACGAGATATTTCTTGGTAAAACCATACCGGCTAGCGTCAAGCTATTTTTGAAAAGGTGGGAGCACGGAACAACAATAACAAGGGAAAAAAAAAACCAATTATATTATGGTGAGTGTCAGAGTCCAAGAAAATGACAAAAATGTGAATCCTTATATGCAAACTGCTCTGTTTTCCCTAGTTAGATCAGTAATAGACTAATAGTGTAATACCCACCTTCCACTACTAGCAAACAATGACAGTGATGAAGAAGATCTTAATCACTTCCTCCCTCCCAACAGGATGTCATCATTTCCCTTTTGGCATGTCTCACAGGATACACAACTTCCCAGATTGTTACTTATTCTTTTCCAAACAAGCATGAAGCATCATTTAAATAATTCCATTTTACACTGTCCATACATTGGAAGTTAGAGAGACAGTCCCCCAAAATCACTTCACGTGTGTAGCCATGACATTCAATGAGGAGGGAGCACAGAGTAGTAAATATCACAAGAATAATTTTGAGCTTCGGATTCCATTTTATACAGTAGTACATGCCACAATTTCCAGTGGCTAACACAACCTTGTGAAGTTCCACAGGAAGAAACGAAGAATTTCCAGACAATATACTATGTGCTAATCTTTCCAGTGGCTCACAGGTCCTTGTAAAGTTCCACACATTGTTAATCTAAGGTCTAACAAATAGAAGAAAATGGCTTGTTTGCACCTATCAAATCAAATATTTACAGAGAGAACACTTAAACTATTGATTTTCACAAACTAAAATCTAGCCGGTACACTCCATACAACATAGAAATGGATAGAAAATAAAATAGACTAAAAAAACCTTTAGTCTTCTATGATTGCCATAACTCTTCTGTAAACTGAAAGGAAGTTATGGTAAGTTATGGTATTATTTCTATGTTAGGCAAGTGACTCTTTAAAACTAACATACTCTTTATTTTAAAGAGTCAATCCTTAAAATTAAGCTCCAACAAGCTCTTTAATTTAACTTTTCAAAATAAAAAATGGGCTTGGCTCTCTACATTTGGAGAGCCAAACCCAATCTCTGTTTGTATTTTATAATGATTGCATTTAATAAGTTTTAAGTTTCAATGCTCAACTTCTTGGATTATTCAAATCATATTTGAATAATTTAGCCGTTGACAGCTAAAAAATATATATATTAATTTTAAAAAATGAGGGAAAAACAATAAATGATTGCAAGTTTGTTGGAGTATGTCAAAAAATTTAAAGATGCTCTTTAAAAATAAAGAGGCTCTTGGAGGTTAATGTTTTCTTGAAAAATACCCATTTAAAGCAAACTTCATTACATATATTTCTATTTAAGAGAGGTTAATATTCCCTACAAATTCCCATTTAAAGCAAACTTGAGCACATATTGCACCTACAATGAACAACAAAAAGATGAAATGTGTGATCATATTGCTAGTCAACTAACAAACTGTTTGTAACACCCTAAAATTTCGTTACTAGCCGTTAAATTGGAATTTAAGACTTAATTGCACAAACACGGAAGTCTAGGAACCAAATTACAGGTTTGCTCATAGTTGAGGACCAAACTTCAATTATCAAATATATGCAGGTTTTTGTCCAACGAAATGTGTCATGAACATTAATCTTACAAGCCCATAATTTGCTAAAAATAGATATGTAATGTCCTATTGCATATTGCATATATATGGTAGATAAATTGTTGATTAAATGTTGATGTGTATATGATTGTATATACACATATATGATTATGTGATTATCTTAAATCATACATGTAATTTAAGTTAAAAATATATATAATTAATGTCTAATTGCATATATATGATAGATAAAATAATTGATTAAATATTAATGCATATATGATTGTATATATATACATATATGATTAGCTTAAATCATGCATATAATTTAAGGTAGGAATATATATATATAATTTCCTATTGCATATTTATGGTAGATAAAATAGTTTATTAGATGTTAATGTATATACACATATATGATTGTGTGATTAGCTTAAATCATGCATATAATTTAAAGTATGAATATATATATTTAATGCTCTCTTGTATATTTATATGGTAGATAAAATAGTGATTAAATATTAATATGTTTATGATTGCATATGATTATGTGATTAACTTAAATTAGTCTTTAATCATGCATATAATTTAAAGTAAGAATCTATATTTTTCTAATAATGCAAACACGAAATATAGAAAAGTAATTAATGAAATTTAAAATTTTCATGCATAATTACATATTAATATGTATATAATCGCATATGATTAGCTTAAATTAGTCTTTAATCAAGCATATAATTTAATATAAGTATCTATATTTTCCTAATAATACATGCAGAAAATATAGAAAAGTAATTAATAAAAAGATAAATAGCACTAGGGGTCCCTAACCTTTGAACATTGTAACAATAGGGTCTCCAACCTTTGTTCACTAGCAGCCAGAGCCCCTAACCTTTCAAACGTACGTACCAGAGGTCCTTTTTTGACGAAAAACGTCAAAAATTTTGTTAACTCATCACGCGCTCAATTTTTGAAGGGCAAAAATGGGGTAAATAGCACTAGGAGTCCCTAACTTTTGAACGTTGTAACGATTGGGTCCCTTACCTTTGTTCACTAGCAGTCGGAACCCCTAACCTTTCAAACGTACGTACCAGAAGTCCTTTTTTGATGAAAAACGTCAAAAATTTTGTTAACTCACCACGCGCTCAATTTTTGAAAATTAAGGGATTCAGATTTGGCAGCCAATTCATTGTAAAATCCTTCACAATTCGTCGCGCACGGCCGTTAGAGCTTCTCTGCCTCCTCTTTCTTCTGCCTCCAACCACCACCCACCACCAGGAAAAAACAAACGAAAGTGGCGCGCGACGACTCCACCGATAGTCGCCATGCCCAAAACCAAAAATGCATTTATTCAAGCTGGCTGACTGATATTTTCTTTAGTCCCTAACCTTTGAATAGTTTTTAAGATATTTTTGCCCTTCAAAAATTAAGCACGTGGTGAGTTAACAAAATTTTTGACGTTTTTCATCAAAAAATGACATGGTACGTATGTTTGAAAAGTTAGGGACTGTGAATGCTAGTGAACAAAGATTAGGGACCCGATCGTTACAACGTTCAAAGATTAGGGACCCGATCATTACAACGTTCAAAAATTAGAGACCCCTAGTGCTATTTACCCCATTTTTGCTCTTCAAAAATTGAGCGCGTGGTGAGTCAACAGAATTTTTAATGTTTTCCGTCAAAAAAAGACCTCTAGTACGTACGTTTGAAAGGTTAGGGACTCCGGCTGCTAGTGAACAAAGGTTAGGGATTCGATCGTTACAACGTTCAAAAGTTAAGGACCCCTAGTGCTATTTACCTTTAATAAAATTTAATGTTTTCATGCATGGCAAACTTCAACATCCCTTATAAATACTCACCCCTTATGTGAACAAGAAACACACAAATACGCAATATTCTTCTTATCCTTAGAAGAGAAAAAAGAGAAATGAATTTCAAATTTTTGAAGTGATCTAACTTTAGTTCAAGTTCTTGAAGTGATCTAACTTTACTTCAAATTCCAAACATAAAGTAAGTGTGCTGTTATCTTGACTATGAGTAATTCTTTTTATATGTTATTTCACAGTTATAGTTATGTTTATGTTATGGTCAACATTATACAAGATATGTTAAGAACAGATTGGAGTAATGTTACGCACGAAAATTTGGTACTATCTAATTTCAGTCCAATTTTCGTGTCTCTATGCAAGTATGATTTTTCATTAAAATACATGTACAAGAAAAGAAAATTACTCACACACACTTATTGAGATTTTATCTCACGTCATGTTTGTTTCACCTTTTTAGAAAATTAGCAGTTCGAAATGGTCGATACGAAGATACTTACAGTTGCAGATTATTTTAAATTTATGAAACATCTTTCTATTTTCGATTTTTTTCGTTAAGTAGAACCAATCTATTTAAATATATGTGTAACGAATAAGGTTGAATTTTCATTATTTTATAAAGAAAATCTTATGCATTCTTTTTCAGTCTTTTTATTTGAGTTTATTTTAAGTTTTGGTGACACTTGGATAGTTAAGGATTCGGGTCATCTTACTGTTGTATGGGACAAACAGCAAAAATAAGTGGAAATGATAATAAGATAAACTTTCCATTAGAAAAAAATTATTAAAGATAACTTATTATGCCAACCACAAATATAAATATTGCTTGGACAAATTCTGATAGCAATACAAAAGACAATTTATCTGCTGAAGTGGTAGCCAAATTCTATCCTTAACAGTACAATAAAAACGATTCATTGTCCATTCAAGAAAAGAAATAATACATGAAAATGGAATCTCATTAGCAGCGTAAGAAGGTGCAGGTCGGGATTAAAGACAATGAAAACAAGCAAACATCAAAATTACCTGTACAGGGACTTCAAGTTTTGACTTCAAGCTAGATCGATTTCTTCCCTCCTCTCCCTCTTCCAGTAGCTATCACCCAAATGAAACAAAACGGCTCAAACAGTAGCATAATCCATCAACATATCACTGATTGGGGAAGCTAATACTAGATGGTGACCAGTCAAAGATACCCAAACTCTATGAAGTCAACATAATACAGCATCTGCCATAAAATTCAAGTACCTGAGGAATAGTGCGCTTAAAAGTGTTGAATTTTCCAACAAAAGCATCCAAAATTCGGCCCTAGGAAAGAGGAGGCACAAGTTATTCCCAGAACAACAATCCACCCAGCACAATGTAATCATAAGGAGCTCTTCAAGAAATTGAAAAAAAGCATCCGGAAGAAACACATTACCAACAAAATCCGTGCTTCATCCATCGAAGCCTGATCAATACCCTTCTCAAAAATCGGTTCCACCTATGCAAATAAAATAAATAAACATGGGGATTCATAATGCATGTAAACACCTTTATTTGAGATTTGGCTGCAAAACTAAGAGAATCAGTTTAGGTTCTAGAAGAATAGTTTGTATTTCTACCAGATTCAACATTAACCGAGCACAGGTAGTGTGAATGCTGAGCGACAGTGAGGCGTCGTGCATGTTGCTAGAGAAAAGGTAAATAATCCGTGATAACTGCACCACATTTATACAAAGAATCAATGAAAAGAAACCATAGTCAGATAGGTATTACTTATAGGAAATTTATAAAACTTTGCAATGCAAGACAGATCGTAAGTCAAAAAAGTAAGATTCTAACAACAGGCAATAAAGAGATACAAGTCATGTTGGAGAATCTAGATTCAATGTAAAAATTATGAAGTTTTAAAAATAGAATAGTTTCCTGTTTAGATTATTTGTATGACCAATCCTGATTTGTGAGGATTAATTAGGTGATTGGTAAGAATTGATGTAATTGACTAATTAACGGGGACTGATTAGAAGTGATTGATAGAATAGTCAAACTTCCCTTAGAAACAATATTTTCTTTTTGTATAAATGAACTTGTACCTATCATTCAAAGATATAGTGAAATCATTTTTCTCCACTTAATATCAGAGCATGAGCTCCCTGAGAACAACTATGAAATTTTACCGCCTGCACTGCTGAGAAACTTCTATCATTCATGGGCCTGGGGATTGCCAATTATAGCGTACCTCCTGTCACTTCCTAGCCTCACACTAAACATGTCAGAAGCATCTGAAACAGATATTGCTAGTTCAATTATTAAAATACAGTCATTGCAAACCCAACAAAGCTCCAACGGATCGGAGGGTGGAGGATTTAACAAGGAGGATATAGAGAGGCTGAGAAATCTCCTTAGCTCCTTCAAAAAACCAAAACGATCGTGTTCATTGTCTCAAACAAGTAAGTATCATGTTTCTTATTCTCTTAGTGCCTCAAAAACGCGCCATGATGGTTCTTGGGTCATCGACTCTGGAGCAACGAATCATATGACTCATTCTTCTGGGTTATTCCTCACTTATAATCTTTGTCCCAGAAATAAAAAGGTCAAAACTGCAGATGGCTCTTTAGCAACCAATGCCGGGCAAAGGGTAGTCTCTTTAACATCACCTCTTTCATTAAATATGGGTAACATGTCCATAAATTATGTCAACTTCTTCTATAATCTAGGTTTTAAATTGCAGCGTAACTTTCTACCCAAATTATTGTATTTTTCAGGATGCAGTTAGGGGGAGAACTTCGACGTGCAAAGGAAAAGGATGGGTTTATCTGGTAATGGTGACTAAGATGAAGTTTGGCTTCATCACTTTCACCTAGGACATCCTACATTTAGTTTGCTCAAAAACATGTTTCCTTTAATGTTTAAAAACATTGATGTAAACAGTTGCATTATGATGTTTGTGAGCTGGCTAAACACCTGTCTCTTTTCCTTTGAGTGATACAAGGTTATCCACTTCATTTTATTTGATTCATTCTTATTATTGGGGGCCATCTAACATTCCCAACATTTTTGGTGCAAAGTGGTTCATCTCGTTTATTGACGATTGCACAAAGATAACATGAACTTTACTTCTAAAACAAAAATATCTCAATTTCTATAAAATGGTCAAAAACCAATTTTGGGGTTTGCATTAAGAACATACGAACCGACAGTGCAAAGGAATTATTTCAATCAAACATTGTCACCCATTCTCCAAAAATAATGTATTACTCATCAATCATCCTGTGTGAATACCCCACAACAAAATGGAGTAGCCGAACATATAAATAAGCATTTGCATAAGCTACTCAAGCCCTCTTGTTTCAAAATAATATTCCTAAGTCATATTTGGAGAAGCTATTTTGACAGGAGCTCATTTCAAAACTGAATACATTCTAGGGTTCTAAGGTTCAAAAGTCGTGTACATTCTCTAATTTTTTTCCTGATTATCATTTTTTTGCAAACTTCCTCCTAAAGTTTTCGGGTATGTCTCATTTGTTCATGTACATGCACATAATCATTAAATAAAAAAAAAAAAAAAAAATCACTTTATCTAGGGGCTTTAAATTGTATTTTTGTAGGTTATTCATCTAATAAAAGGGCTTGCTTACAAGTGCCATCATCCACCTTCAAAGAAATTTTTCATGCCCATAGATGTCACTTTTGTTGAGAAAACCATCTTTTTTCTCTAATCCTCATCTTCAGGGGGTCCAACATCATCAATGGAAGATGATGAGGATTTGTTCCTTCTCAATCTTTCGACCAGTTCCTCCTCCCAAACACCAGTTCATGTGACATCGAATTTCAATTCTTCCAGGCAATGGACCCGAGTCTGAAATTGCTATTCCAACGGATCCCAATATGTTGGTCCAACTACTGCCCAGCCACTTCAAGCCTACTCAAGGAGATAAGTGCTTATTCCTACACCCATGCAGCTCCAAGAATCCAGGTATTGAAATTCTTACTCCAACTCCTATTGTTGATAGTCTAAACTTACCAATAGTCATTAGTAAAAGAACCATAAAATGCACTCAACATCCCATATCACACTTCATATCTCTTAAAAAGCATTCCCCCAGAACACAAAAGCTTCATCACTCAACTGAATTCTGTTCAAATTCCTTGCACGCTTCATGAGGCACTTGAGGACCAAGAACTTGAAAAATGCCATGAATGAGGAACTGAAAGCACTGCATAAAATCAAGCTTGGAAAATAGTGGATCTTCTGAAAGGAAAAAAAAAAACTTAAACCTGGTAGGGTGTAAATGGGTGTTTGCCATGAAGTACAAAGCAAATGGGTCTTTATAAATATACAAGGCGACGTTTATAGCCAAGGGCTACACTCAAACTTATGGGGTGGGATATTAAGAAACTATTTGCTCCCTTGGCAAAAATGAATGCGGTACAAGTTCTTTTATCTCTGGCAGCTAGTATTTACAACAACTTGATGTAAATAATGCCTTTTTGCATGGTGAATTAGAAGAAGTATATATGGAGATGTCACCAAGTTTTGACAAAGTATTCGACAGATGCAAAGAGTGCAGGTTGAAGAAGACACTATATGGGGTAGCAATCTCTTTGTTTCAAGTGATCTCAAGCATGCCGGGAATGAATATCACTTCACAAATTTGAGGGGAGTGTTGGAGAATCTAGATTAAATGTATAATTGTAAAGTTTGAAAAACAGGATAGTTTCCTAGTTTAGATTATTTGTTTGACTAATCCTGATTTGTGGAAATTGATATAATTGACTAATTAATAGAGACTGATTAGAGTGTTGATAGACGATTAAAAGGGATTGATAAAATATCCAACTTCCTTAGAAACATTATTTTCTTTTTGTATAAATGAGCTTGTAGTTGAAAGATAAAGTGAAATCATTTTTCTCCACTAGTCAAATACCAGCAAAAGGGCCATATAAACATAACATCGAGAACCAAAGTATACCTGAGACAAAGAAAGATCTCCCCGGACATGATGAACAATCTCTGCTAGAAGACTATAAGCCAAAGGCCTCAATGTCTCGAAGCACGCCCGGCCAGTTCCAACTAGGACCCTGACGCAGTTCAATTATTAACTTTGAAGTGAATCTCATAAACTATAAAATGGTTACAACACACAGAAGCCAACAACACACCACATAAGGCACGGACTACCAGCCTTTCATCCTATCAAGGCAAGAGGAAGTTAGGAACTAGTAAGAAAATTCCAATCTAAGCCATATGATCTTCCTAATCGTGACACCATAGTTGAGGAACGTTAAATCCACCAGTCAAATTTCAGTATACATATGATTATCAAACCAAACTACCACAAATATGAAAAAACAGATTCAACTCATTAACGCAGATGCCACAAGAACCAGACAAATAAGCATCAATTATTAATGGATCTAACTTTCTTCAACAAGTAATATCACCACATTGATCCACCTCTATGCTACCTGGCTGAGAGTGCTCTGTGCAAAAGTCAAAGGTGGGTAATAGTTCTGATTTTACCCCCTTAGCACTAAAAGTGCATTTGGAAGGTGATCTTGGGAAAAAATCAAGGTCATAATTACAGATTAAGGCACAAATTTAGTACAAGTGTGCAATACATCGACCAAGCTAAAGTTGATTTTGGCCTGTGTCTTTATACAAACTGAAGAAATTACCTAAGTCAGCACCCCCCCCCCCCCACCCCCACAAAAAAAAAAAATCTGAACTTCTTTTAGAGTTCTCCAGGCATAAGTCAGACAAAGTGCATAAATTTTTTTCACAGTTTGCCAAATTGTTTTTACAAGTTTGTAATCATTGCCTAGCCTATCAAATACACCAGAAAATTTTGAAATCTCCCCGAGTGTAAAAAAGCATTTTGCAGACACAAATGAGATCTGCATCTAGGGAATTAAACTAATTCTTATGAAATCTTACTTCTTCCTAACTCAATATACCATCAATAAGGATCGTATTAGCAACTAGAAGGAACAAAGACAGCTTCTTCAGAGTGGTTGTTCGAGATGGATGAGTTGGTCTTATGGCACTTTTTGTGAACTTGAGGATTTATTTCTTTGTTGTCCAATTCCTATCAAACCAATATTACAAATGTAGAATAACATATCAAATTACCTACTTCCTTTAACAAATTACAAATTACTTGCTAGATGCTACCCGCAATGAGTTAACCATCTGACTCCTCTCATGTTGCAATAGAACCCCCAAACTTTTAGAAAAGTGACTATTGTTATTTCATTTTCTTGAAGAAAAGTCCTAGATAAGTTTATTTCAATAACAGGAACATATAAAAGCAAGAGTCATCAGTGGACACTTTTAACTTCAAATGCATACCAAAAGGTACCATAAGTTTATGCCAAATCACCAATTAAAGTTGCAAAGGTGCAGAAAATGCTGTCCTTGTTTGTATTCAATACTATCTGTAACAGAATCAATGTTCTTAACTAATCAAACGTACATATCTTCAGAAAGCTCTGAAGGAACTCTTCTATTGCGAATTTTCAGTTCCACCTCTCCCTCACAGTTGTTGGTGATTGGGGAAGGGGGAAGTATAAACATGAAGTTCTAGGAAACTTACACCGACAGTGCAGTTTTTCTCCAATGGCTTTACAACATAATGAAGTTTGAACATTTTTATATCATCTCTTATTTGCAGGTTAAAGTGTAAGAAATAAAAGCATTGGATTGAATATTTTGAATTTTGTTTTTATAATCTATGTTCATAAAACATCGACTATTTAATGGTGACTGCAACTAGAATCCAACCAATTAAGAACACTGCAATTATCATGCTAGGAAGGAGAATATTTATAATGGCACAGTCGAAGACAATGTAGTTCGAAAATAACCAGAAGCTTCAAAATAAAATATAATTTCAAGAAATTTGTTATTGATCAGAAGCAAATCCTAACATTCCGTAGCACATAGCTGATCTTTAGACCAAGGGTAGTGATCAATTTTTAAAAGGCAGCTTCATTGCTCACCTCAAGGCAAATATGCCTCCAGCAATGAGATAGGCCATAAGGTATATCTCAAACATACTTTAACACCTCATTACCAAGAGGTCCACCTAAGACATCATAAATAGAAGTTGACACTATCATTTGCTCCTTTCATGCTCATAGCTAGGAGGCATCTTTGGCTATTGGATAGTCTTCATCTGTGCATTGACACTTTCATTTGCTTTGATTTTTTGTTTTTAACATACATAAATTGAAAAATATATGGGGGCTTCCGCACCTCTCTTTCTCAAGCTAGATGTTAGGCTACTTAACCAGCCAAGGTCTCCACCAGATGTGGTACCCGCTGGCATCTATCCTCTTCTTTTGAGCCATACACCTCTCAGACCGAAAGGAGCAGAACTGTCTTCCAAGTTCTCTATTTTTCTTCATTATATACTTCATTATTTTGAGAATGCTTTGTGATTTTGATATAAAATCAACACATGAAGGGCAAAAACCACAAATCAAGCCATATGCCTTGCCTCAGAAAACATAAGATGCTTTGGTTTAGTCTGTCAACACGATGTGTCACAGCCACTTTTTGAGAACTCCCTTCTTTGACTACCTTGCATTTCCTTCTACGAAATCTATTACGTGAGATGATGCACAACAGCAACATACACTCCTTTATATGCAGACATTTTCTTTTTTTTTTCTTCTAGCTTGCTCTAGTTTTCTATACTTCTTTCTTGCAAGGGGAACAACAAAACTAAGGTAGTGAAGCACCCATAAGTCAAAATGTAAAGTGAAACATCTAATAAACTTAACAGTATAAGGCATACCTTTAGTCCTACCAATAGAGATTACCCTAAAACAATGTTACAATATATGACAGCTCCAACTAGGAAAACATCATCAGCTAATATAATCATTTAATCAAAAGTTCTTCCTATAAATTACAGTATATGTATTTCCACAGAAGTTCAGTAAATTGCTCACAAAATGCAAAGCTCACATAACAGTAACTAAACTTCAGCAGTCTCTGGACAAAATGTAAATTGCATCCTAGGTGGTTCCAGCCTGAAATTTATATCATGTTGTATAATAGGATTGACTTGGACGCAAGATGCATAGATAGTAAATAATAGGACAACCAGTGATAAGAGAATGCCACAAAACAAAAACCAAAAGGACAAATGAAAATGTTATTTTGAGAAAAAAGGATTAGCTAAAAAAGTACCTTTCATCCAGAAGTGTATCAATTAGAGGAAATAAACCACGCTTAAAATCTGTCCCGAGAACATGTTTTAGGGCTACCAATAATTCCTGGACAAAAACTTATTTATCAATTTCTAGGTGCTCTAACAATGAATAATAAAAGCAAGTGTCAGGCATAATATAACCTTTCGAATAGAAACCGAGTCAGAGCAAGTGACAAGCAGATTCACTATGCTACTGCATATGCTTTCTTCATGTTGCTTGATATAATCAGCAAAGCTCTTGAGCAAGTAAGTTAAGAAAGAGACAGTCTGCAAATACTCACAAAAGATTAATAACAAATAAAAAATGACTCGAGCACAAAGGATGTGGAGGTGAGGCAGGAAAAACGATGTTGATATAGGGTAAACGTTTTCTTCAAGCAACAAAAGAAGGAAAAACCAATATGTATGAGAAGATGGGTAGAGAGAAAAGGAAGTGTTTGTTCTTCTTTGCACATCTCAGCTTCAAACTCCGGAAATCAACTTATTAGTTTAATTATCACAAAGAAGGTTTTTGTATTAGTGGGAACAGCTCCAATATATGCTGTCAAAGCAAGCTCTTTGCAGGAAGCAGATGTTGCTGATTAATGTAGGTTTTGAATTCTAAACGATCATTCAATTAACCAGTAAGTCAGCGATAATAATAACCTCATCCGTAAAATTTTGTCCACTACCACTATAGGAAACATCATGGCAGTACTCTACCATGCAATCACACTATCAATACTTCGAGCCTGTCGAAATTACTTCTTATGTAAATACAACGGTGGAAAAACATTATCAGAGTTCATGTGGATTCCCTTCTATATTAACAGTGAATTAGTTCTCTGAATATTCCTTCTAATCCGCTTCCTTTAGAGAGCTCCTGCCATTGTACCAACAATTCAAATACCAATCCAAACATTAAATCAAAAATATCTACAATACCTTGACTTGTGCACCCTTCAGCTCAATAAAGTGAGCCTTCAAATGGGGGGGAACCTTCTCTGGACCCTGGACTGAGATTGCTGCCACCATCAATGGCAATAGATGTGGAATATTGGTCTGAACAAGCCGGCTATACAACTGAAAGAGAAACATAACAACCAACGGACTCTCTGTAACAACCTTAAACGACCTCGTACTTGGATTAAGCTGCCCTGCAGCCCCAACATACCCACTCGAGGTACCAACTTCGTGTGACACCTCCATTGTCTTCACTTCGTCACCAAGGAATGACGAGCCCACAGACCCAGAGGTTGACGGTGGGGCCGGTGGTGGCGCCACCTCAGCCCCACTCTCGAAAAAATAACTGACAGTGGCCCCAAAATTCTGGTAAATTTTGCAAACAAAATCCAAAAATGGTTGAACTTCATTCTCTAATGTTGGCCTAAAGTTTCTAAGCAAGTCAAAAATAATCCTAATGCAAATTAATCCATTCTCCTCATTATCCATCGTGAGCACGTGCATTGCAACTTTTAGAAGCTCCTGAACAAATGGCCTGAGGACCTCACTATGGGGAAGGCGGTTGAGGATTTCAATGACAATGTTACGAAGCTTGTGCTCAGGATTATCAACAAACTGTGGCTTCGTAATGTGATATAAAATGGCAGAAAAAGCACGAAAGTAGCATCTTAAGAAATTCAAGTACTCCCCTGTGTGGCATATCTCCAGACTGTCCCGGACCTCCAAAGCCATCTGTAGCCTCGTCTGAATATCTGTACAAAACCCACAAAAAGGACAAACAATCAGTACCCCAAATAAAGCAAGCACATGCACATGCATGTAAAATTAACGGATTTTACAAAAGCAGAGAGGAGGGGAAGAACTCAGAAATCATACCGAGGTTGAGTTCAATGAGATGGCGAGAATGCTCCTCAAAATTCTGAACAGGACTCATGATGAAAAAAAAATTAAAAATAAGGAAAAAATGGACCTAGGGTCTGTTTACAGTGGTTTGTAGTGGAATTCAGCACAATGGAAGTTTCGATTTACTGGAAGAATTCTATGGACTTAACGAACGGGACTGTACACTAGAGACGTCGGTGGAGATGAATATGGAATTCAACTGTGCAGACTATAGAGTTTTCTAGGTTAGGGTTTGGAATTGAAGATGGACTGAACTGAAGGGGGTTTGATTGTGATCAAGAATTATGAAATAAATGACCGGATGAAGAGGACTAAATATATAGCTCACGGTCCGGTTTCCCACTTCCCGCCTGGCCCTCAAAAGTAACTAGTAATCCAGTATACAGCTTATCTCGGGAGAAAAATAAAAATCAAGAGATCTGATTGTAGAAAAATAAAAATCGAATAGATTCAAAAATATCTTGCTCACGGTAAATATAAAATAATAGAGATGGATAAAAGTTAGTGAGTGACAAACAGCAAATAACAAAAAAAAGAAGAGTTGAGATTGTGATGAATTACGAGACAAAACAGAGTTGAGATTGAGAGATTTTAGGATATAAAAAATTGTCATTGAAAATATCGAAGACAGATGTATCGTCTTTTTATCGTGATTGGAGTGAAATATTCCCTGTCGTTGATTAAAATCAATTATTCTTAAATTAAGAAATATGTGTGTATATAATATGTAAGCATGTTTTATTTAAAAAGATGTGTTTTCTAAGTAATTAAAATCAATTGTATCCAACATACTTATCAAAAATGGTGCTTGTAAGCACATTTTCACCTTAGATATTATTCCATATACCAATGTATTTGATAAATAATTACAGTTCTTAATGTCAGCTAATTTAACTGTTTAAATATATAAAAACATTTATTGGGATGCGTTTAGATACAAGTATAAGATTTTAAAATTTTTAATATATCTAGACCGTTATATTAATTTAAATTAAAGATCGTGATTATTTGTCAAATTTATTGATAGGACGAACGGCCCCCCTAACCTTTGCCAAACAATTTCATGGATTACCACAAAATCATTTCACTTTTATTTTGCGATAATAATTCATTTTAACGTCACTTTAAAAAAATTATATTTAAAAATAGAGAAATCGCTTCGCTAAATTAAGAAAAATATATTGTTACAAAAATATTTTGTAACAATATATTTTTGTGTATAAACATCGCTTCTTCAATAAATTAAAGAAAAATATACAACTGATACTATACCCCTCAAGCTTTCGGAGGGAAAAAAAATGCTAGGCATACTAAAGTAAGTGTTAACACAAGACCTTAATTAATTATATTGTAAGAATTAGCGACATATCACTAACACATAGGCTTGACAATTTGAACGTTTACAATGCTCGTTGATTATAGTTGATAATTTTTTTAAATTACTGTCATCGAACTCGAATAATCTAAATTTTCTAAATAATGTGCATGTAGTAAGATTGTATGAATGAATTTAATTACAGAAATATTAATAAAATATATCACTGTCACTAACCATCAAATAATTAGCACCATTAACTTTTCTTATAATATGATTAAACAACTGGCATTTAAATTAGCAAAAGTTGTGTCCTTTTTGTTACCAAAAAAAAAAAAAAAACTTTGAATGAAAACAAACATTGCAAAAACGGGATATTTGATGTTATTTGATTTGACATTTCATCTAATGGTCGTTTTTTGTCTTCTTTACACGTATTGAAAGATAGTGTAAATCCAAAACTTTTCATTTTTATTTTTTTTTACAATTTAACTTGATTTTTGGAATAAGAACAGTCTTCTCCCTCACAGGACTTGACCATATTTACTAGAGGAGACTCGTATTTGTAGATATAGTAGATAAACAAATAACTATTAATCAAAGAGTCTGGTCGAATTTTAAAGTCAATTAGTTGCATGTCATATGACTATAACGTGGATTGATACATAATTTGTGCATTCAGAGTTATTACTCTAACAAACGAGTTTGGTTAAGTAGTAGTTCACAGCGTACATTATGCATAGATTATTGCGAATGCATAATAAGGGTTCCAATACATTTTTATTTGTAAAATGAATGTCCCTAAACAGAGGCAGGGCCATATATTTTATTCAGTGGGGACGTTAATTAGAGTATGTTTGTGTGTGTTTATAAATATTTATAAGTCAAAAAAATATTATTTTTATTCACACATTTCGTATGACCTATTACTTATAATATATAAAAATCTTTGCCAAACATGCACTCAATTAAAAACAAAAATTTTGAAAAATATATAACATAAAAAACATTTTGATGTTATAACAAGCATTTCACATTCTCTCTTTTTTTCCACGATATTTTTGAAATTTTTGTTTTTCAAGAACACACTGGAGCATAAAGATTATTATCCAGAATAATAAAACCCATCTAGAATTCCTTATTGTTTACCCGTAACTAATTAATTTAAATTATTTACCTTATGTTATAAACTCAAGAGAAAAATGGAAGAAAGTTAGAGATCAAGTGTATAAATTTATTATAACAATGATATCTATACAGTCTCAATATAATATACTCTTTTAGAATAAGTAGGACAATTATATAGATATCTAGTATCTAGATAATACCAAATAGACATTCATATACTCCTCATTGAATGACTATTAATACAATACCAACCTCATTAAAACTCTTGTTCGGCAAGTAATCAAAAATTTGAAGTTCTCAAACGTTGCGTCGTTAAAATCTTGTCAAAGAAATTCAGTGGAAGCATAATTGGATGAATGAAAATTTGGCTAAAGTCAGTAAATTCATATGTATGTTCGAACACACCATGAACGAGGCACAACAAATAATAATTTCAGGATTTTTAAGTCTAAAATATTTTCCTTATGATTCTCAATACCTAAATGTGGTAACAATAGGGAAGGATATTATAGGCGCCGTATTAAGATTTCTTAATATTTTTTGAATTCTATAAAGAAATGAGACTTCAAGAAATTCCAAATTCATTGAACTTTCTTTGAAGTCATCTCAACTAATTCAAAGATATCTAAGCTTGACTTTTTGACTTATTACGATCACCCTTATCTATTTTTTTTAAAAAGATATTTCGAGTAAGTCTTTGATTTTCTTTAGATTATTGAACGATGGAAAAAGGGTTTAATGCCTTCAACCACAAAAACTCAGCCTAGCCTACACATTGGAGACAAAAGGGAGGGGGTGGACTACTACTTTATTGGAAAAAGGTTATTGGCTTCTTATTAGTTCTTTAATTTTACATTGAAGATCATCATTTTTTAAAAGCACATTGAATGCACACATAGAGACAACATTTCGTCGCAAAAATAATAATGAGAGGTTCTTATTTCGATTTGTGGGAACGGGAAACTGGAGAACAGTCTAGATAAGTTAAATTTATGTGATGTGGTCAAGAATTAATTGTATTTTCAAAAGTACAAAACATTTGTATCATATTTTCTGTAGTGGATTATTTACGTGTAGCATGGCAGTGTGGATGTTTCTTTTAGGGCCTGTTTGAGAGTTTTGGGATAACGGTTACGAGGATTTATTAAAGAATCGATTTTGGACGTTTATGAGAGTCCCCAATTTTTTGTTGTTAGTAATGATTTTTAAAACAACCAAGCTCATGTTTGAGTGTTTAAAAGAATAAAATTACATATATAATGATATATTAAAAAAAAAGCATGTATGTGTAATAATATGAAATAAATATGTATGTCACTTCTTACAATTTAATATGACATCATTTTTTATTATGTATGGACTAACTTTTAGATTGATTTTTCTTTTTCTTTTTTCTATTTTACTCATCAATTCAAAAATAAAAAAAATAAAAAATTCAATAGCATATAAAAAAAATTATTGTTTGAGAAGATGAGGTAAAATGTGAGTTTGAAGAGAAAGGGAAGAAAGAGGTATGTGTTACATCTCCCAAAATTACACCTACGTGGCATACGACAAATAAGCCACATATGCTAACTCAGTCTTAAAGTAGATACACCTGACGACACGTGGAAGACGCCTTAAGAGATGTTCGGACTGTTTTTAACGAAAGCAGTCCAGAAACTCCACAATAGCCGAACCACTCTGAATGATTGACAAGACAGAAATAAGGCGTCATTGTTAACGTGACATAAAAGAAGAGTGTAAGAAATGATAAGGCGGCCGTCTGCAAACCCAGAGTCAAACACAAAAGGGGACGGGGACGTTGATAGTTTGATAGGACATAAGTCAATCACTTACTCTGAAATCTGACTTAAGTCTATTGAACTTCAGAGATATATAAGGAGAAAGAGAACGAGAAAGGAGGTAAGTACTTTGAAACCTAGCTTTGATATTAGTTTTTTCTTCAATTATATCAGTCCGGTTAAAGCATAAATCCTAATTTGAACGTCGAAGTGCATACGACGACCCCCCGGTCGCCTGTGCTAACTGTCAATCTTGGTGTTAAGTGTACAAGGATTTTATAGCTGGAAAAAAGAAGACACTTCAATGCTGATTATAAATTCGATTAGGATTTGTGGTCAATAGTATGTATTTTAGGTTTGAGATAGATTTGAAAATAATTATTTTAGAGGAAATAAAATTGGAAAAATTTTGAAAAATGGAAAAAAATCACCGATTTGGAAGTTGAGAAATACACGCCAAATTACACTATACTGGTTTTTGGTTGTTTTTAAACAATCCAAATTCAGTGCCCTAAAAACTAACAAACACCAATTTTCATAATTTCTTATAAATAGTACCACCCAAAATCGATAGAAAAAAATGTCTCAAACAAACCTTTAAAATTTACGACATTATATCACATATTAATTACTAGTAGTTAATTTGTGTTTATTGGTATTCACGTTCTTCAAATTCAATAATCTGGAAATAGGTTAAGTTCACTTGGTTGTCGTGACAAAATAGTGAACTGAATTGAGTAAACATTCATTTAATTAATCTATTCCAACATAAACTTAATTACGTTGTTAAAAAATATAACTTTACAAGTGTAAATTTTACACTAATTTTTGTATCCAATTTTACACATTGAGCTAGTTATTTTATTTGAGATTCTACTGATTTTATAATATTTTCTTGTTTTACGACTAATAATGTTTTCAATGAAAATCTTCAAATTAGTACAATTTTTATACAAGAATAGTGCACTTTACATCATATCTTTTAGGACATCTCGAATGAGAAGTCAAAATAGCCTATTCCTACTCCAATGGTGAATACAATTTTTGGAGTGGTGAATACAAATTTTGGAGTTTTTTTTTTTACTTTTGTCCTTTCTTTTATACTTCAAAATTTTATTTTTCCTTCTATATCCTTTTTTATATTCTTTTATTAGTTTATGGTTTAATTTTATTTATGTTTCTTTTTATTTAGTTATTATTTTTATTAACATAATAAATTGTAATCAAGTAATAAATAATAATTAATGAATACGTTTAAATAAAATTATTCATTGTAGATTAGATGGAAGCGCCAACTCTAAAAGTTGAGATGGTTGTAAATGAAAATACTCGATTTCAAGAATTTTTTGCTTGCCATCGGCAAATCAAGGATAAAGAAGTTCACATTGTGCTTCGAAATACATTGATTCCTCATTTGTGGATGAATATACTAATTCTGAGAATTAATTGACAAAATTAGTATATTTAATATTTATTTTTGAACGTTTTTATATTATATATATTTTTTGGCGTGTTGAATGTTTTATTTTGTTAATTGTGATATTAATTGTAATGCATTTTTAAATTTAAGTAGTAATAGAATATTTAGTTAAAGAAAATTTAATTTTTAATTTATAAATTTAAGTAGTAACAGAATATTTAATTAAATAATTTAAAAAAAAAATCAATTGTTGAGAAATAAAAAAATAAGAAAAGTGACTATTTCATTTGGTATAATATTTGCCGGAATCACTTGTAGGGATAAAATGGTCTAGTTGAATTTTTTTGGTTAGTCATAAATCAATTTTCGTTGAACCTTTTGGATTGTCAAAAATCAGAGATAGTTTGTTTGGATGGAAGTTTTTCAAAGTGATTTTCCATTTGATTTTCAGCAGATTTTGTAAATAATAGGAGAAACAGTTCAATTGACCCTCATTTGAAATAGCCATTATTTTCCAAGAGTCGTGATCACTTGCCCCTTGGGGGGCAAGAATTTCTTGCTCCCAATGGGCAATAGATCATTTCCCTATTTTCCAATTCCCAATCCTAATACAGTGCAGATACATAATTTCCCTATTTAGTTCTACTCCTTGAAACACAACTCTTTCCCATTTGAATCTTAATAACACTACCACATTCTCGAATCATGTATTTTATTTAAATTGTCTTCAGCACGTAAGCATAAATTCATTTTCTCATCAAAATCATGTCACGTGCACAATATTTTCAAATAAATAGCAATGAAAATTAAAAACTAGAACTTGCTCTTGTAAAAACTTAAATTGATATAAAACGTGTAAATTTTGTCCTCCACACACTACCACGATGCATTCGAGTTACCCAATATTATGGCAGAATATTATCACAACAAGTATTCTTTGAATGCCATGATACTCAACAATCTCCAAGGGACCTGAGTACTGGGAGCATACTAATCAGTGAAGTATCTTCAAGCACAACAATAACTAATCAAATCTTTAAAAAAATTACAAGTAATATGAGGTGAAACCCCGCACCGTAGGAGCTTCAAAAACTTCTGCCTGGATCTGGATGGATTTTATCCATAAAGAAAAAAAAAAATTGAACTATCAGGAAGGGATAAAATTACATTGGATAACCAGATAAGACATCTCCGTACACGCCTCTGAATATTTTCATCCACACCCATCAGCAATTCATGCATAGCATTTCGAGAAGCAGCTTACAAGTGGGCATGTCGAACCCCATTTCTTCTTCCTAGACCAAACATGCCATGTCGGTAACGGATTGCTCCATAAAATCAAGCAAATAAATTATCAGGAAACATGAACGAGGTATTTGATGGGAAATTCATGCTTCATGAGCAATGTCCAGAGAAGAGAACGCCTCCAAATAAATTTCCAGTTTCTACTTTCTTCCAACATAAGCTGATAATTTAGACAAGTCTGGAATCCAAAACGATAACTCGGAAGAACCAGTTACAAACATTAAGCTTCCTGGAGCCCATTTGATTACAGGTGGTTCGGCTTGCGAACTCATCCAACTGGCAACCTGTCAAACACCGGCAAAGAAAAATAACAATACAACTTGAGCAACGTAAATGGAGGCATAGTTTTGAAAATTTAATGTCAGAAATTTAAGAAAATATGTAAATCCCATCAAAATATATCAACATATAAACAATCAGAGACGCTTGAGAAAGAATGGCTCTAGCGTAGACATTTGCACATTACAATAACATCTCCATTTTTTTTCTCAGAGCAACATAACACTTTTTAAGCTGTATAGATCTGCAATTTATTAATATGTCACAACAATCATACTTTCTTATTACTGGAAAGAAACATACAGGGTTAGTGATTATGAGGCGGACAACCAGATTTTAGAGGTGATAGAATATCAATGAAGTATAAGGATGCTTTGCGGGCTCGAGCTGTCAATATTTATAGGTGTATGTTGAAAAATGACAGATTGTGCTTGAAGCTCATTCTTCAAAACAGAATTCCATTTTACTACTCCAGAACCATTAATAATCCACACACAGCTTCTGCTTTATATTTAAATATTACCACAATATGCTAAAACTTATTCCTAAGAAACTCGGGGGTCAACTACATGAATCTTTTATCTCAGCATTCGGTCCAGCGTTATAATATTTAAATATTACAAAGTAAAATTTTTTCAAAGAAACATTAAAATTGTTGTAAGAGCAGAAGAAAGCTGTTTTCAAGTGGTGTTCAATCGCTAATGTATTTAATAATAATTGATTGATTGGTCTGAAGCAATCGACAAAAAAAAAAAAATTAGTCTTAGACTTGCAAAAGAAACACATCACCTTTGTGCAATAAAAGCTTTCAATACCTAAAGCATGCAGATATTGCTAAACACAAGGATCAATGAAGAAGCACAAAACAAATATTTTGCAGAAAAACAAATGACTATTTACGTACTTCTTTGCCACTCCGAACACTCCAAGCATAAACACTACCATCACCAGAACCTGCCAACCAAAAAATGTCAACTTAGCTTCTGAAGCTGGATATGACTCCTTTCAAGTTCCACTTATGATCCTCACATAAAATTCGAAAGGAGAAGGGTGGCAGTCACAGATGAAAGAAAATTCAAAGCATGCATTTACTAACAAACGAGTGCCAATTGATGGAAAAGTTTAATTCTTATAACAAAAGCAATTTTTTTGTCAAAACAAAATGCTTTCCTCGAAAGCTTTTGATCATTTGATGTTTATTTCTCAGGAATATGGGAGAAATAACCAGTGTTCTAAAAGGCGGGAAATGTAGGGGTCCAGGCGAGTGTAGGTGTGAGACGTGAGGAAAAAGTCTCGCATATGGAGAAGACGTGGTAAAAGGAGGTCAACTCTATTTTTGACCGCCTAATGCGGGCCTAGCCAACAAAAGGTGCGCTCCTTGTTATTTTTTTTTATGTATTTTTTGTTCAAATTTTACTTTTATATTTTTAAGGTTAAATAAAAAGAATAATTATTAATGGTCATATTAATAAAATTTAAACATCGGTCTTACAATAATTAAAATAATATTAAAATAAAGAAACGCCTTATTACACTTAGGCTCGTAAGGCTTGAGGTTTAATCTTGCCGCTTTGCCACACCTCGCGTCATTTAGAACCTTGGAAATAACACCACATCGTTAGTGATACACAATATTGCTTGGACTCCATCACGAATATCAAATTGAACCCCTTGTCAAAAACAGTTATTCTCCATTTTATGCCTCTATTTTGGAAGATCATGTCAGAGTATAATCCACCACAGGACAAGGGGGTTATTATAGCCTGTCACACGAATACTGGACTACAAGTAACGTAGCTGATACATCAAATAGCATTATCTTAGGAATTTAATGGGATTTTTTTCCCTCTCTGTCCCTTTTCTTTCTTTCCGTTTATGTTTATTTTTGTGTCTGTCAGAGACAATTGCCGGATAAATCTCAGCACTTCATAAAATGCTGAGAGGTGAATCTCTTCAATCCATTTATAACTCTCAATAGATAGTCTGTAATAGGGAATACGCAAAGTAAAATATGAGCAAATTAATACGGTTCTTGCACAACATTTTCTTTTATTAAAAGAACATAAATGACTAGATATTTAAACTATGTAACCTAGATTCCCTTCGAGTGCTTCAATATGCAACTCAGCACATATGACATCAATTCATGATCTCTTAAACTAGGTCCTTTGCAATTTTAATCAATGATACACCAACTATGGCAGGACTTATCCTCTAGCGTTTGTACTTAATGTGCCCAAAGGTGTACACAACCACCACAAACTCAAATTCTTAACACGATCTGACCAGGAAGCCACTTCTTGGTTTGTGTATAAGCTCACCAAGATATTCTCAATTTTGGAAGTCAGATGTAACCTAAATAGTTTCTTATGAAAATGTTGAAGTACATTTATTTGGACTGTACAGGTGCCCTTAACTTTTTCTTCCCCCCCCAATATTTTTCTTTTCTAGCAACAGTAGTTCTCCCTAACCAATAAGAGAATTTTCATATAATCAGAGAATCGGAAAAATGTTAATTGAGAAATGTTTGTCGTCCATCATCAAGCAACTTCATTTGACAATCGACTAAATCCAATCACATGATATTTACAGTAACAATAAATAGCATCCTTCTAGCGTCTTATCTAGTTACAAGAGCAGTGTGTTAAGTTGAAAAACGATTTTCCAAGAACTTGTGAATCCAGAGATAAAGCGAGGACAATAAAGTATAGGTAGTTCAATAACAGGAAGTCAAAATAAGAAATACGTGGTTCCTTCTATACAGCAATTGGAAACTCTCATTACCTGATATAACATACATTCCCTCTGGGCTGAAAGACGCCTCCAAAGTTGAATTACTTGAAACGGGCTTCACATTATATGTCGATAACTAGGACAGAAGTGAAGCACAAATCAGAAAGGAATATCACTTTCATAAAAGCCACAGCTACATAGATTTTAACATAAAGGAAAACAACGCACAAGGGTACCACAGAAGGAATCAAGAATGTGAATATGCCCATCTGATGTAGTCAAAAGCATAAGTCTTCCATCAGTGCTGAACTTCACAACATTTGCATCTGACATATCTCCCCCAACAGAAAATATATCAAATGGGCCCTACAACTTTGACAAATCAGCGTCTACTCAAATTGCAATACATTGATGACTTAATGGCCGCTAGCCTAGTGCATATTTTTATATGAAATACTGACCTTTTCGTACTTGCGAGCATCAAACATTCTTACGCATCCTCCAAAAGCAATGGCAAAAACAAGCCCCTGATCGTCATAAGCTGCAGCTGGTCTTCCTTGGACACGTAGTAGACCCTAAGTGTAGAGAGAATACAATGTCAACTAATGTTTGAAGAAAAACAAAATTAAGAAACTGAGGATAACATGGCCATGGCCTCCACCTGACATTTATCTGCTCTTTGGTCCCAAAGCAAAACAGTCCGATCAAGAGATCCAGAGATAAAATATTCTTTCCTAGGGCACAAGCTAAGGGAAACAACCCTGGAATGCAAATAGTATACTGTAAAGTTCAAGCAGTATTTTGAAAACTAATATGGTTTTCATGAGGGAATACATAATGATGATAGTTATGAACAATGGGAGAACAAATATTGAGTCAAGAACCATACCTGTCATGATGACCCTTAAAGTAACGTAAATATTTGTTGTCATGCAATGAGAGAAGCCGCAGCGATTCTGTGATTGTTAAAGAAACCTATAAATAACATACTTTTTTCTTTTGAAATATTATTTAATTACATACATACCATCCCAGCCATTCTTTGAGGAGTAAATAACAGTCAACGGATGAGAAGTAAAGCTAACCAGATCGACCCCATATTTTTTGCTATTTATTGTCTTCAGACATCTGAAAGAATTAAGTGAGCTCTTTTAGCACATACAACAAACAAAAAATATGAGCAGGTGTTAAAATTATATAATTAGTTGATTAAAATGAAAAAGAAATATTAGGGTTGAAGGCAAAATTTAAATGGCGATACGTAAGAGCTTAAGCTTTTAACGAGCCATTCGGTCTGTCTAAAAGCTCAAACAAGCCACCGGATTCCAAAATTGATATTTCAAATGAGCCACCATCTTGTGGGGATATGTTAAGGATAAAATCCCACATCGTTTAGATATAAAAACACTAACCAATACATAAGGACTTGTGCTACTTCATTTAACAAAATTGACGTTTTAATATGGAATCCCAAGTCTCAATATGATATAAGAGCAGACAAAGATTATGAGTTTGAGTCTCGCTGCCACCCATTTGTCAAAAATTGTGCACGTGTAAAGCTTTAACCTCCTACACGTAAAGGAGCGCTTTGAAGCACAAATTTAAAAGATATAAATGTGGCCCTAAATAGCAACCTAAACTTTTAAATCGAGTGATTCAACAATTAGATATGATCCAACAACGCCACTTTGGTTGAAGATCTTTTATCCTATAACAAGTATTCATGAATCAAAATAACCATTGAGAAGCTAGAAGTAGCATTTTCATTGTCAAAATTGACAGGTGATGATTGAGCTATTGTTGGCCATTTCTGACACAGAAAAATATCATCTCGATGCAGCAGCAATTATTTAAATGGCAAAGGAATGAGAAATTTTTTTTATTTTTTTATTTTTTATTTTTGTGTGTGTGTGTGTGTTAAAAAGAAGCCCACCTTTCAATTCTGTGTTGAATACTTAATAACAAAATATCCATTTCCATATACAATTCATTCCACTTCCCTAAGTCACAATATTGCTTTAGGAGGAGCAGAAGCTCTTTCACATATAGGACTAACATTTTTTTATCAAATTACATAAGTCCAAGTCTTGAAATAAAAGACAGGAAGAGTCTCAATGGCTATCCTAGGTTACTCAAATTCTGAAACATAGCTGGATCTCAGGCACACTCTCTTTGGTTACATAAGATCTTAATAGCTGCTAGCTCCATTAACACAGGATAGAAAAAGAGAGGTTGCATTGGTAGGCCAGGTATTTCCGGCCATCATAAAGTTAAATTTTGGTTGATCTTTTACTTATGGATGCAAGGTGTACGATAATTTTTTGGCATTTTTAGGTGAACACTATTTAGAAGAGGAAAGAAAAAAGAATTGAGTTCGATTGATATGAACTCAGCAAGGATGTTTCGAGTAAATATTTTAATTTGGCGCAAGAACATATAAGGCCTAAGTAAAGACGATTTTGTCAAGGTACTTTCAAAAACCATAGCCTCAAAAAAGGAAAGCCATATTTCAAAATCTCACAAAAACAAAATCCAAATTGTAAAAATTGCAAAAATACACAAATTTGGACAGTCTTGGAACGCCAGTCTATCATTTAACTAGTGACTTCTATCTTTAAACTTTGAGAGAGAGAACTCGGAAATTATTGGAAAAAGTTGAAGAAATCACCTAAACTGAAGAATGTGTCCACAAAGGAATGCACATTCTTTCAGCTTTTACTTTCTAGTTAAGCTCTCATAATACTAAACTTTCTTTAAGGTCTCAGAAATATTAAAAATTGACGAGAATCAGCAACAAAATTTAGGTTGGGTAAAATATAAATATACAATTAATTTAAGCTTTAAATGAAAGTCAAAAAGAAGATAATTACGTTGCATTGGCTACGTCATACAGGCGAATCGATTCATCGTCACCAGCAGTGACCAAATAGTTTGATGACTTATGGAAATCCATTGAGCTAATTCTACCATTCTGGAGAAGGAAATAATATGTCAGTATATCATAACATCTGGAAAATTCACACAGTATATCCTGCATGAAGAGCAAACACATTAGCAGCTTGTCCAAAACAGTATATCCTGCCTGAAGAGCAAACACAGTAGTAGCTTGACCCTTTGGACCATTTTGTATATTCCATCAAGAAACAAGTAACAGAAACCTTCAACATGAGAGATGTCAAGGCAATAAACTTTTATCCTGAGAACCCAATTATCATAATAAGTAACAAAAATTCACACCCATGATATCACCTTTAAAAAAACTAGTATGTATAATTGACTCTCTAAAGTCAATAATTGCAGGAGATTGAATAATTTCAATTAAGACAATATTTATAATGTTTAACACACTTCCAATAGCAAAATAATTCTACAATTTGTCGTATAAAAGAACACGATAGTCACATTTGTTTCATCAACAATACTGGTCCTTCTAGAAAGGGCTCATGCATATCTTCTAATTTGCATTACAGTCCTTGCACATATCAGATTTGATGTTTTATATATAACATTGTCACTCCGTATAGAAAAATAAGGACTTAGGTAAAAACAAAATTATTATTGTTGATTAGTGGTTATTAAATTCCTAATATCCTTTTGAAAAGTCGACCACAACTGACAGCTCCACTTTTGGTTCTGAATGATTGCCCATGCAAAATTTGGGCTATGTTTATAAGAGATTGGACACCTTCATTACCACAGTACGTAAATAATTGTGAAGTCACAAAAATTGATGGGAAGTCAAGTATCCACAAATCTGCATCAAGTATATGTACACAATATCTAACTAAAACCATAAAGATATATCTCTAGGGAATTTGAATAGTTGAATACTAAATATACTGATTCAAGGAACAAGGAAGCCATTTCTTCCAAATTTTTAATTTACCAGAGATTATAAACTAAAGAATACTTATTATAAGAGCACCTATTCTACGCTTAAACAGACACCCTCATTTTAAAGTATTACCATTAGTCAGCAAGGTGAGTGTTAAGTTGGAATTTAGAATACTAGATATCCAGCCGGGCAGTCACCTATTGATTTTCTACTCACCAGTTTTTACTTTCCCCTGGTTGCAATCTTTTGAATTATGAGCACTTTCCTAATCTTTTCAAATGGGAAGCTTTCCAGTGCTCTGGGAATCTAAATGCATACGGTATACCAAGTTACATGAATAATAAAATGTAAACTGTAAAGTGTAAAAATGCTTTTTTCTATTTTTATTGAAAATTGCAACATAAAATTTCTTCAACTACTGGAATTAAGAAACTAGTTCCTACAATCCAACAATGCAAATCAATTTATTAGCTTAGGAAGAGAACTACATCCGTTTACTGAAAGCAGAATCTTCCTCACTAAATTGGCAAGATAACAATATAAAACCTTAGTCTCCATAACGTGAAATTAAACTGAAAGTACTGCAAGTCTCGGCCCTCATGGACAACTGGTTACTCCTTCTATGCTAAAAAGTTAAAAGATCAATCGAACAATTAACATTAATTTGCACAGAACGAGCTGAATATAACAAAACAAATGGAAAATCACAGTCAATTTCCCATATTTCATTTCCTAATAAAACTAACAATTCAACAAGAAAGGAGTACAAACATAATCGCGAAAGGTCATGCCAACTTCCATGCTCTGAAGGATTTCATCAGTGAGTTCCAACGACACCTTGTCTTCTCTCTCCGGTTGTCCTCCTTTTCAGTCAAAAATAAAAATAAAAATACTAATTAGTATAAACAAAATTAAGCATTAAACAGAAACATGATAAAATCTACTCAAAACACAAAGAATACGTATAGAAAAACAACTCCAAATTTGATGAGTATTCATAGTACCTGCCATTTTTACTTTATCTATGATCTCAATTCATAGCCCCAACGATTTAAAAATTTATCTGCCGACCCAAAGAAAAGCTTGCAGGTGTTTATAAAACCTTATTTTTGGCCAAATTTAATTGAAAAATACTAATTAGTTATTTTTCTTACATTTTCTTAAGATAAAATAATTATCAGTAGCAAAACTTATTTTTTAACTTATATGTAAAATTACTTAAAAGTAAACCCCTGAGCTCAGCCCCGTACAAGCTGTCACCGGTTTCTCTGAAACGGGAATCCTGCAATGGGCTTGTTTCAATAGCCCACGCGCCAAACTTAACTGTGAAGAATCAGATAAATTTTACGGCCCAAACCTTCACAGTCAACGATGATAGCTGGGCAATTTACTCAGATAGCAGTTAAATAAAAACAAAAATGATATAGTATTTTCTTTTGTAGAAATATATTTGTAGCAATCCCCCATTTTATAAAAATAAGTAAAACAGTATTTTTGTAAAAAAAAAAAAATGAACAGTATTTTAAGAAATAATTTGTGTAACTTTCCCTTTAATTAAGTCATAATTGAAAAAATGAATATTGTGTGAGAGATGAGAGATTAAGTGGAAAATGTAGAGAGAAATAAGTATTTATAACAAAAAATATGATTATTTAAAAAATAAAAAATCTTGTAAGAATTTATATAGAAAGAGCCGTTAGGTTGGAAAATGAGAGAGAACTCAATAACTCTTTTAATTTACAGTTAGCTTTTATTTTTTTAATAATTGGGACAACTTGGTCAGCCCTCGTAAGTTTTTAGGCTAGACAATTAAACACATATGACCAGTTCATAATGGTGGCTCATCTCGTGAATCGTCGCGAATTGGATTAGTTTCAATTTGATTTTTTATCAGAGTGAGTTATCATATCTAGATGGCCCGATTGACACCACCACAACAATATATTTTAAATAATACTTCATTCGTCTCATAAAGACAGACCTATTTTCCTTATTCATCTAACCTAAATTATATGTTACTTTTCTTGTTGATGGTATAATTAATTTCTTAATTTTCTAACGTGCTCCTATTTAGTATATCTTGTTATCAATAAATATGAACTATCATAATTCAATGTATGAGTATATTAAGAAAAATGTAAGTAAAATTTATAGTTCGAACATATATCAATTAGATTTTCTTAATCTGTGTGAAAATAGAAGTAAGTCTATCATTGTGGGATAGAATGAATATTTGATATTGATGGAAGTCTGGTTGGCTTCTTCTAAAGAGTTAAAAGTCTCGTTGACTTGTTTCAATAATATCAACATTCTGCCAAGAAGGGAAAAACTTTTTTATCTTTCTTTAAAAAGAGAGATTCATCTGAGGATACTTCAATTCCTACTATGCCTCCTCTTCCAATTTCATCTCCGAAAATCGAACACCCGTCATCTTCCAATCTTGATTTGGAACGTCGGTTTCAAGTATATTTGATATTGATGGATGTCTGGTTGGCTTCTTCTAAAGAGTTGAAAGTCTCGTTGACTTGCTCCAAGAAAGGAAAAACATTGTTATCTTTCTTTATAAAAAAAGATCTATATGAGGGTACTTCAATTCCTACTGTACCCCCTATTCCAATTTCATATCCTGAAATCAAACACCCGTCATCTTCCAATCTTGATTTGGAGCCTCGATTTCAAGTACCAACACTTTTTGAATTATGCCGGCAATTGGTCGCAAGCAGAAAGTTGGATAATTATGTTATGTTGACTCGATTGATTTGCCTTGTATTGACACTACCTGTTTCTACGACAACTGTTAAGCGAGCATTTTCATAAATGGAGCATGTGAAGATGGTAATTTATAATAAAATGGAGGATGGTTTTCTTGCTGAATGTATGACACTCTACATTGGACGAGAATTTATTGTAAATATAGATATATATTCTATTTTATATGAATTTTATGTAGTAAAAAATCGTCGAGCACCACTTCAGTAGGTAATGTCGTATTGTGACTTTTTCTGTTGTATATGAATTTTGTTTGTACATTAACTTTTTATAAATTTTTGCCTCCCCAACGTAAATTATTGGCTCTACTCCTGATTATGAATTTGTTTTTCTGATAAATTAAGAAGGGTATTATTCACATAAATTAAATATACTCTGAATAAAATCGCTCAAAAAATAATTATCAAATATTCTTCCCTACTAGTGTTTCAACATAATATAGAGCTCCTCCTCCACCAGTCAAATAAATCTAAAGGTAACCCCTGTATAAATACGGGTAGCACTATTATACAATCTAAACATGTAAAAAAGTCGTGTATTCTGACCTCGTTCAAATAGAAGTGTGAAAATGAGAGCAATGTTGTGTATTTTATCTAGCAGGCCATCAATAAAATTATGTTACTCTTTGCATCTTTATGGTTCATACATATGTTGTATACTTAAGCAACTTAAATGTAAATATGTTATTATTAGTTTCTTCTATGTTCATCATCACAGCAGTTGGCATTTGACCACAATTCACTTTATTTTTGTGTGAATATGCGTAATTATAATAAACGAATAACATATTCAGACATAGTCGAAAACAAAAAATTACATGAAATTAACTCTAAACTTAGCAAAACATGCTGGTAGACATTCATAGAATTGCTAAAGTACAAAGATTCCCCCACCCCCACCCCCACCCCCACCCCCACCCCCACCCCCACCCCATGCAATGCTAAAACTCGGTAGCATCAGTGGATCTGCAACATTATAGAATATTAAGAAACCTCAACAGGCTCAATTAGAACAGAACAAAACAAAGTTACAATGAGCCCAGTATTTGTTCAAACTACCCAAGTTTCATGTACTAGTGAGCAGTGAAAATTTTCCAGGTGCAAAATCTTGCAGAACTCAACTACTTGTGTGCATCAACAATTTCCAGGCTGCAACGCAGCTAGAGCCTTCCTCTCTTGGTTTTATTGGGTAAGTAACACGGAACCGAAATGAGGTTCTGCAAATGATGTTCATTAAAGTGAGAAGTTATATACTGATATTTATGTTAACTCGTGCTTAAATATATTCTGTTTCAATGAAAATTCCACTAAATATATACAAATTAGGACCATTCCAGTGATTCAACGTACCATGACCATTGCTGCAGAGTGCTTCATTGAAGTCACGCAATAACCCTCGGCAAGTCTTTGATGTATCAATATATTTGTTATTAAACAAAACCACCAGAAGAGATTCAGGTCATAGATATAAACTTGCACAGTTGATGACATTCTTAAATTCTTTGATCTATCAACTTACACATTCCAGGCCAATCTCCGTTGTCCAAAGTCTTAAACCCGCCTGGGAGCAATATGGTATTGGAGTCCACAATCCTAAACAAATGGATGACCTCCAAAAGTTCTCAAAGAAATAGCCATAAACCCCCCGAGATAGACTCGAATACATAATATCCTGCACCAGCCCAAAATTTCATACTTTGAAGTCTCACACAATATTGTTCACGTCCTTAATGCATGACAAAGTACATGAGCCTAACTCATCACTGTATAACCAACTTGCAATGTGAAGGTTTGCCTTCACCCTAGACACTGTAGATCTCAATTGTACCCAATTGATGTGGGACATGCCGATACTTTTCCTCGCACTAGAGTAAGATTCACTGGGCACTGCCCTCCAAATAGGGCTAGAGAAGCAAAGGCAATGATCCCTGACTTGTACCCGCTTCAATACCATGATAAAGTAAACGAGCCTAACCCATCACTGTAAAACTGGAGGATTGCCTTCAGCTTATACACTACAAATCTCAATTGTACCGGACTTTGCAGGAAATGCTAACAATGCACTCTCATGATTTATAGTATTGTTCACGTTTGAATTCAATCGTATATATATTTAAGTCGGCAACTAAGTGATGTATTGATTTATGATCTGATCCAACTGCTACCAGGTTGCTTCATCACCCCATATCTCCTCATCAATTCCCTCACATCAGCCGACTCTTCCCATTTCCCCACGTTGGCATAAAGATTTGACAAGAGAACATAAAGTGCCGGGTCACTATGTTCAGTTTTTAAAAGAAATCTCGCAGCAATACTTCCCAATTCTAGATTACCATAAGCAACACATGAACTGAATAATGTCCACCAGACACTGGGATCGATGTCAGTATCCTTAATGTTAATTAGTCTCTCTGATATATCAAGAAATCCAGCTCGACTCAACAGGTCAATAACACAAGAAAAATGGTGCACTTCAGGTTCTATACCATAAGTATTGACCATAGCAATGAATATCCTAATGCCATCAACAACTAAACCTGAATGGCTGCAAGCAGAAAGAACTGCAGTAAAGGTGGCCTTATCGGGTATGATTCCACCTGTATCTTGCATAGCCTCAAAACAATCCATAGCTTCATTGCCTTGTCCATGCTGTGCATGGGCAGATATAATTGAGTTCCAAGATATAATATCTTTTTCAATCATTGCCTGGAAAACTTTCAAGGACCAACTCAATGCTCCACACTTAGCATACAGCGTAACAAGTGCATTGCCCAGAGAAATTTGTGGAAAATACCCAGATGTGAGAATGTATCCATGAAGCTGTTTTCCATGCTGTAGATCCGAAATGCTGGCACAAATGCTCAAAGCATGACAGAGGGTGTAAACATTAGGCTTCAATCCCGATAGAAGCAATTCATAAAGTTGCTGCAAACCCTGTGCAGGGAATCCATTTAATTGAAACCCAGAAATTAATGTATTCCACGAGATCAAATTCCTGTGGGACATATCATGGAATAGTTTATTGGCTTGGTTCAGTTCACCAAGACTAGAAAAAGCAGAAAGCAGTGCATTTGAAACTTCAATTTTCAAGATAAGTGCTTTTTTTATTACGCTGGCTTGAATCATCTCAACAACCACCAGCAACTCGGAGCTTGCTAATAAGCTTCCAATTGTAAACTCATCGGGTTCAATATTGTCTCTTTGCATCTGAAGGTACATAAAGATTGCGTCAGCACCCAATCTCTCTTGAGCATAGCTTGTTATAATGGCATTCCACGACACAATATCCTTCTCTTTTATTCTCATGAAAACCATGCGAGCTGCATTCAAGTTCCCACAACTAGAATACATGGTTATTGCTGCATTACTCACAGACGTACAATCTTCAAAACCCATCCTAATAGCTTGGCCATGTACTTGAGTAGCAACTCTAGACCACAAACACACACTCAAGACACTCACAAAAGTCAATTCAGTTGGTCTCCAACCAGCATTTTGCATATCTTTGAAAATTAACAAGGCATCATCACCTCTTTCCATGCTTGATAGACCAGCCATCATTGCATTGTAAGTTATTTCATCTCCTATTTCACCTCTTGTTTCCTCAAATACTCCATATGCATCTGTAATACTTCTGCAGGTAAAATACATAGTAAGTAAAGCATTAATTACTGAAGCTCTTACTAAAAACCCAGTCTTGATAACCATTGAATGCACTTGCCTTCCAGAATCCAACATCTCTAAAGAACACAAACTCAAAACACTAGCAAAAGTATAATTATCATGTTTTACCCCCAACACGTGCATTTTCTCGAAAAGATTAAATACAACCTCATCATGTCCATTTTCTGCACAACCAGTGATTATCGCATTCCAAATTGCAACATTTTCTTGCGGACTTCTATCAAACATCCAAAATGCATACTCCAATTCACCGAGCTTCGTACAAGCTGATAACAATGTGGTCCATGAATAAATATCCGGTCTTTGTATTTCATCAAAGACCATTTTGACCAACACTATTTCCCGTGACTTTGCATAAAGGGAAAGCAGAGTATTTGAGACGTGAGGGAATTCGTTGAGACCAGACCGAATGGCGTGGCCATGGAGTTGGGAACCAACATTTATATCATGAAGATTGCTGCATGCAGTGAGGGCAGTCGATAAGGTATAATGGTCAGGTTTCAAGTGGTGGGAAGAATGGATTTGTTGGAAGAGGTGGAGGGCGTCCCAGTAATGTTCGGTGTGATTGAGGTTTTTCAGAAGGCAATTGAGCTTAATCAGTGACTTGGTGAAATTTTCTGTTATTGCAATTTGAGAAGAAGCTAACTTCGATAAAGAGTTTCCAATTTGCTGCAATTTCATGCCACACATGAAGATTTGATTATGAACACAGTCACACAGATTTTCCAAATGTACCAAGAAGCATCAACAGACAGTTCATTTATGAAAAACTGGGCAGGCGAACAAATCATTCTTTTGCTGAACAAAATAAAATCGTACTTCAATTGAGCAACAAGTGCAGAGCAACCAAATCCGCTTTGTTCGTTAATTACATAGCCTTCAATTTAGAGCACGACATGAAAACGGAAGATCAGTTTTGCCCCCCCACCACCGCAGCCAAGCTACCAACAACCTTAAGAAAAATAAAAACAAGGAAAAATTCGTAGGAAATCATAAACCCTAACCTTGAAACCTGGCTTGCAAAAGGGTGGGAAAAAGGGTATTTGACGAAAATGGTCCCTAAACTCTTCTATGAGTGCGAAAATGGTCCTAATATTTATTTTTTGGCATGTACATCTTTAAGCTATGTATTTTGGTGGACAATTGGTTCTTATTTGACGAAAAAAGCAATGTACCCTTAATTTTAAAAAGGAAAAATTTCAATTGAATTCCTAACATTTACAAAAGGTGCAAATAAGTCTAGTACCTTTATATTTTATAAAAAGAAATTTGCACAAAATGTCTATACTTTTTAGAATTATTGTGCAAATCATTCATACCTAAGAAAATTTGACATTTTCACTTGGGGTAATTGGCACAAAATGTCCATGCCGTTCAGAGTTATTGTGTAAATCATCTATACCTATGAAATTTTAGTATTTTCACCTAAGTAATTGGCACAAAATGCCTATACTTTTTAAAGTTATTGTACAAATCATCCATACCTATGAAATTTTGGCATTTTCACCATCAAATCCACATTTACTTGCGCAAAACACCCATGCCTTCCATTGTCATCCAAAATCTTCATTAAATAGACGGGTGAACACTACTCTTAGCACTTGGTAAGGGTATTTTCGGCAACATATATATATATATATATATATATATATATATGTGGATTTGATGGTGAAAATATCAAAATTTCATAGGTATGGATCATTTGTGCAATAACTCTGAAAGGTAAAGACGTTTTATCCAATCTTGAGAAAAGAGACAGCACAATGTGTGTAACAAGACTGTATGTTACAATCAGTGATGGAAAGAGACAGCAGAATGTGTGTAACATAGTTTGTTACAAAATGTAGTTGAAAAAAAAGAAGAAAAAACATTATCTTGGTAAATAAGAACTTGTTTGATAGAATTTAAAAACCTGCTAAAAAGTTGAACACGAAGTTAACAATTAATTTTAATAACACATTTTATAAACTTAACTCATAACACAAAGGGATGATAAATTTTAAGAAAGTTATATATTAATAATTTATTTATATTCATGAAAGTTATATATTAATTTTTATAATAGACGACAAGACTCCGAACTTAGATTATAACATCTTCCCGTTTCAACGCATTACGTAAGATTGCCACAAAATATTGCTGCCTGATTAGCGCCTTTTCAGTTGAAATCACAACAGGCATTCACCAATTAGATAACAGTAAGGAGATGTGGCCAGCTTATTTTGAATATGCTCTACGAGTTTTGATCTATTCTCTCAAATAATATTTCATTAGCCGTCTTTCCAATAAAATTTTTATATATCATCAAATAAATAGAAGAAGAGATCATTATGGACAATATTTAATGTATTCCCATTTACTATTAAATTAATTTATTTGATAATTATGTATAAAGTTTTTATCAAAAAACGAATAAAGAGATATATATTTGGATTATCATATCTAAACTCATGCCCTATATGCTAAACCCCATAAAGTTGTGGCCAAAACCTCAAACCACCTTTGTAACTTAATTAATACTAATTTTTTCATGGAGGTTTCGGACGAAATTTCTAAAAGTACACACATTTTGACCATTTGCAAAAGGTGCAGAAAAGGTCCTTCCTTTAGGCTGAGATTAAGAAACACAAATCGAACACTGAAAAATGGTGATAGACTTGGAATTTTAAATGAGTCGATTGACCTATGCTCGGAGGATAGTGGGCATATCTATTGATAATTAGCGATTTTAATTCTATATTTTCGAGGGCAATAATATTTCAAAAAGAAAAGTAGGCATACAACAACACACAAATTTTATATAGGTTTGCTTCATAGCCCGTTTAGTAGAGTTTATAAACTAGTTTATTTGATCAAAATTTTTTATTTGACTAAAAATAGTTTATTTGACAAAAAATTTGTCTTGGTAGCATGGTATTTTTTACCATTCTTGATCAAATAAACTAGTTTATAAACTCTACCAAATAGGCTCTCAATGTGAGACTTCTTCTTCTCTCCACCACTGTAAATAATAATATAAATCGACACCCTCAAATTCTATATGTTTTATTTTCTCTAGCATTTCTCTCCCTTTACTTGATGATAGATTAAACTCTAATGATGGTTCCTTATTTATAAGGAAAAATTATGGCAACTCAAATCAGGATTTGAAAGACAATAAAATTAAGCTCCATAACTTAACAATAACAACGAGTAGTCAACAAAATATTTAACTTTGTGTATGATGACACAAACTTGTTGAAAACGACACACGAGATATAGTGCTTTACCTCCTAAGGTGTTAAACATTGTAATTGAACACACAAATGTTGTGTATTCAACTCTAGTTACCACATATTTTTGAATATTTTCATCTTTGAAAAAAGAGACATGTTGAATATATAATATTTCTTCGGTCTAACATATTAAACTCTAAGATGACGCGGTTAAATTGTTATTGAATTTCATTTCCTAGAGTTCCAAGTTTCAGAATCAACCAATAGTTCAATGCAAAATAAAGACAAGAAAGAAATCATACGGGATATTAATTAATACTAGCAAAAAGTAAGCATTTCACTAGATGAAACTGATAGTGATATACAAAGAATTTCCATGTTTGAACAAAGTAGACTTAGAACACCAGCATTGAATTTCCACTGAGAAGAAATTTTACACCTTTGAGTCGCAGTGGTCCTGATGTAAAGGTGTGTAACTTGACTTATCAAACTCAAAACCATGTGAAATTTCTTCTTGGAAAGCTTCATAATTGGATATCATAGGAGTGTAAACAAGAGAGTCTGTATGTCCACATGAGCTGCTGCTATTCACCATTTCTGACATAGAAAAATTCTCTAATCCATCTACTTGTTGCGGTATAATATTATAGTCCATCTCTTCCAGCTCTACTCGGATTTTTTCGAGTTCTTGAAAAATGTTCCCTGCTGCAATGTTGACGCCACAGTTCATTGGAGGACAAGTGGTTGTTAAGAAACTGGAATAGGTCGAAGAGGTTGCATAAACACCATCATTGTTTGTTTGTTGAAGATGATCATAAGTAAATGTTTCTTCTGAAGCCTGGACAAGCAAACTGGAAACGGATTCTTGCTCATTAAGATGAGCCTGGCTTGGACAATTGGTTGCATCTTGCAAGGCCAATTGCTGTTGTGGCCAAGGATAATTGCGCCTAGCCTGTTGTTCTCTACGTTGCTTAGCTAGTAGCTTTTTCTTCAACCTTGTATTCCAATGGTTTTTAATGTCATTATCTGTTCTTCCAGGTAATTGCCCCGCAATAATAGACCATCTGATAATCAACAATTGAGACGTCGGAAAATTTCTCGAAAACTAGAATGACTTGCAACCCTAATGATAGTACTCTGAAAGCACGCACATGCACGAAACGATGAACAAAGTTTTTTCTTTAATACTGTCAAGTACTGTATATAGTCCAATTGACGTAGCAAGCCATAAAGGCGTGAGATATATTACCTGCTTCCGAGGCTTACATAGAGACTGCAGATCAAGTTATCTTCTTCCTCTGTAAACCGTCCATGCTTGATATTCGGCCGGAGGTAATTCAACCATCTAAGCCTACAACTCTTCCCGCACCTCTTAAGACCTACAGTTTACAATTTCTCAATTCAGCTCAAGGAACCACGGCGGAGCCAAAATTTTTTGAAGGGGGGCTTATTTTTTTTTTAAAAAAAAAGCACTTCAAAAACAAATTTTTTCTGAGTGGGACTAGACTACAGTCCGTCCCACCCCTGCAAGGAACAGTAAAAAAAATGTGTTTGACTGCGTTCAAGTCGGGTTAATAACTGTTTTACCTATTTTCTGAGGTAAGGCTATCCAGTTGCCTCCGGTGCCATTTTTCTCCATGTAGGCCTTCAGCTTGGCGTCTTCTTCAGGCGACCAGGGGCCTTTCTTGACGTTGGGTTTGTCACAGCAGGGAGCTCTCCCCATAGTTAATTTGGTGGATTTTGGGGTGTTTTTTTGTATTGAATTTGGTGTTGGTGTGATGGTGTCTACCTGCTGCTGCTGATCATTTGTATGAATAACATAATATATATGTATAATAGCTGGAGAAGGAGAGACGTGGGATGGAATGGTCACTGGATTTCAAAAAAGTGGAGTGGGAAAAAGATGGACTTTTATGCAAAAATTAATTGAGCATAGACCAAGTTTTTTCTCACTGTCTTTCTTATTCTAGAACCCAAAAAAATAATCATAATCACTATTGACGTTCAATTAAAGACACTTATATTTCAACACGGATTCATTAGGTATAAATTTTTCATTTAAATGTTCTCTTCAACAAGTTTTTTCTTTTGCGCGTTAGATTGATATTTTTATTAAAAATCTAAGATCGATTTTGAATTTAACTCTTTTTGACAGACGGACTATGATACCATGTTGACTATTTTATCTAAAAATCAAAGTTTTTAAAGAAAAGACGTATATCTACCAATTGGGTCGATTTAATTTAGCATATTTTCTTGAGTCGAGCCACCGCAAATGAAATCATGGCTAACAAATTATCAATAATGTTGAATATGATATCTGTCTTCTTTCTCTGATAAATGTCAAAACAATAAAAATGATGTAATAAAAATGTTAATTGACAAAATATTCAACCCATATATTTAATGCCATATAAGGACGAACTATGATATTTTTTAGATCGACCTCCTACTGAAAAAAATTTCACACTCCAAGACTTGACTATTACTAGAAAAAAAATGTAAATTTTTTTTTACACTATAAAAAACGATGTTTTTCAGGCCGGACCAGACTGTAGTTCGGTCCCGTCCTCCCTAAATCTGCCCATGACTAGGTCTAAAATTTCAACTATCGACATGTTCTATTTGGTGTATTCAAGCTGTTTTTAGTTTTCAGTTTTGCATAACACCTAAAACTTGTTTAGTATGTTGTTTTTAAAAATTCATTTTTTAAAACAAAGTTAAATTTATAATACAAAACTCAAAACAAGGTTTTTGACGTTTTGAGTGTTTTCAGTGAAAACATGAAAAACACTCAAAACAGGGAAAATAAAGTTTATTTAAATAAACATTTATATAAACAAAAAATTCTAAAAAAATAAAATTATAAAAAATAAAAAATAAAAAATAAAAAATAAAAAAATAAAATTCTAAAAAAATAAAATTATTTTATCATATAGTTGCATAAAATTGTTCTATTTGTTTGTATTTTATTTTTGTAAAAAAAAAAAATAATATTGTAAGATGTACTGACTTTAAAATGTATATATTATTATATCGTATATTAGCATGAAATTGTTCTATTTTACTGAATAATCAAATTTATTGAATAAAATGATATAAAACAATTTTTCAAAATTTCTAACAGAACGTGTTTTTCAGTTTTATATTTTCAGAAATAGTTTTTCACAATAACAAATCAAACGCGTTTTCAACAATCTTGAAATAGATTCTAAAAAAAAAAATTAAAAATAAATTCAAAACTCAAAATTAAAAACTGAAACGCAAATAAAACAGCCCAATAATTTAGACCAGAAAAAGAACATTGCGAAAAAGAGTAGAAAAATAGCAGACATCTTAAAGATAGTTTGAATGTGACTAGTAACGTTCGATATTTTAGGATAAATGCATGAACTGTTTTACTAAAAGGGAAATTGAATGAGAAAATTAACAGACAGACTATCACATCCATATTGACTTCTTCTTAATTTGTCTTTTTTCTGTCTGCTATGAGGTTTCTTGGAGCCTTGCGTTCAATTAATTATAGGATAAATTTAATAAATAATCACCAAATTAATTAGAAGTTACAACATGCTCACTCAATTTTAAAAAAAATTCAATCGCTTACTCAATTTTTTAAATAGTTTACTATCCATCACTCATTGAAAAAATATTAAACTAAGCGGACAGAAATTACCATATGACGAATGAAAAGTTGATGTGACATAATTAAATTGTTAAAATCGTCCACATAACAAAATCGTAATAGTCAAACACGCCTTTAAATTACTTTAAAAAACGTTTCTCCAAATTTGAAAAAAAGTCTTTTAACTTGAAAAAACGTCTTTTAAAGCAAGCTAAATGCGTGTTTGGCTATTGCAATTTAATTACGTAGACGATTTCAACAATTTAATTATGTCACTTCAATTTTTCGTTCATCATGTGGCAATTTTCGCCTGCCCAGTCTAACGTCTTCGCAATGAATTATGAATGGTAAGCTATTTGGAAAGTTGAGTGAGCAATTGTAAATATTTTCAAGTTGAGTGAGTAAGTAGTAACTCTAAATTAGTTCGGTGACCATTTATTAAATTTACCCATTAATTATATAATCGTAAAAAATTAATTTTAACAATCGGCTATATCCAGCAATAGATAACTGTTGACATATGTTTGATTTTGTTCTATTTTCCTAATTTTTTTTGAAAAATCCCAAGAGAAAATAAAAGGCAACCGGAAAATTTCTCTAGAATTTTGACACTTTAAAATTGAAGGGATCGGATATATCAAGATTTTATTGGGAGACATCGAAGAGTACAACAAAAATGCAACAGCATTCTCGACTCAAAAAAAAGAAAAAAAAAACTAAAAGATTTGTACTTTTGAGACTAGAGATTAGAAAATCCTTGGAGAATTAAAGGGATGATCTAATCGTAATCGACTAGTTAACCAACAAAAGACAGCGGATTAAAGAGAGATTCTGTGGGGTGGTCTAAATAGTAGACTAATTGTTTCCGTGTTGAAAACTTCACCATCAACTTTATTTACATGTAAAATTATAAATATATCCAATAATTACACTGGAATTCAAAAGCAATATCTTGGTAATTGGTATAACTATAACCAAGCCTTATCTCCTCCCTATATTGGGAGAGAATTATCTTGTTCAATGCATACTTGTTCACTTTCTATTGAACAAATAAAACTCATTTAATATTACTTGTTTTTTATTGTCCAATAAAAAATAGACGAGCGTATAATGGACAAGATAATTCCTCACCACTATAGAGAAGAGGTCAGACTTAATAAACCTAAAATACATCTACATACTTTTTGACTTCTCATAGAATTATCTCTCCAGCCTATATCCTATTTGACAGTGCTCAAATTATTTTCCAAGTGTTTATATGTAGAGATAATTAGGTTTAATAATGCCTTCATGTTTACATTTTGACAAATCAGTTAATAATATATTTTTTGGAAGAATCAGACTTTTTTAATTAATAAATTAAAATCTAAATAATTAATTAATTATAAAATAAAATAATATCAACATTTGTATTTATCCTTCCTAATAATTAGGAATTGATATCCGGTTGTTGAGAAAAACTGATTTTAGAATTCAAAACTCCTCTCATAGCCAAACTCTAATCACAGAACAAAGAGACTCATCTTCATCGTCATCTCATAGCCAAACTCTAATCACAGAACAAACTGACCCATCTTCATTGTCATCCGCGCTGGCGAGTTCCGTTCATCATTCGTTTGGAGGGTTTCTTTCATCATTCGCGCGGGCGAGTTTCAAAATCGAAACAGACCTGTGAAATTCTTTCAAATTTAGGCTTGACCAGTCACATATCGGAATCCAGTAACAACATTCAATCCTTTTTTTTAATCACATGTGATAAATATAAAGTCTCCAGAAATGGTCACAATATGTGTAATTCAAATATGTTTAACATAATCATTTTTTTTTGGGCTTATGTAGACATACTGAATATTATTTTGTCATCACATTTTTTTTCTTCATATAACCAAAACAGTATTCATTAAATATTTAACTATATAAGCATCATCAAATACTTAAGACAAAAGTAAAGTCATAGTCACAGATTTTTGGTCGCACAATTCATAATCAATTATTAAATCATACAGCAGGTCACAAACTATCACAATAACAACAGTCATCATATTCTTAACATAAAAATCAAAGTCACAGCCACATGTAACAACAGTCACAAATTATAAAAAGATAACCAGAGACAAAAATACACTAGATTACCACATTACAAACTATCTATCGAACAACATTATTCAAATACTTCACATGAAATTAAAGTCACATTTACATGTAATGGGTCACAAAATTAATCATTATTTTACTAAACCATAACAACATATCACAATGGTTAGAAACCATTACAAGATAGTTTTTGACAAGCATACACCACATTATCATGTCACAAACTATCACCACATAATCAGTCACATACTAATATCATATAATCATGATAAGACGAACTATTACTAGATAACTATATATAATTAAATTATAAAAATAAGAAATCAAAACAAATATGAATATAAAATATTGTATTATCTCATTCACATACCTGAATTTGTTTCATTCTTACGCAGATAGACATTGGATAGTAGCAATATCCATTCAAAGACGCGAGTCACAATGTGGCAGTTTTGAGTCACAATGTGGCAGTTTTCGAGTCACAATGACTTTATTCAGTCACAGACGTAACAAATTTTTTTTTTTCTTTCTACGAACAAGAATTTTTTAATTGTGAAAGATGATAGTAACTAATCCTAAATATTTTGGTTAAAATTTGATGAGAGATAATATAAATATATACTTATATCACATGTTTATCTTGAATCATATTCAAATGTCGGTTACAAAATCTTATTATTATCCAAACAATATTGTTTTAATTATTATTGATAAATAATATGTTGAAGATAAATAAAACACCTGATTTTTACAATTTTTTGATAGTTTTGTCATTTATCAAAATGCAAAGTTAAACATTGGTATCTATCAATTTTTCCCTTATATGTATATAGAGTTGGCAAATGGGCTAGGATGGGCCGGGCCGGCCCACCAGAGCAAGGCCATACTTGAAACTGGACTGACCTACCACAACCCAGATTTGAGCTGGCCAGAAATATGCTGGCCCAGCCCAGCCCAGCCCAGCCCAGCCAACCCAATCTTAATTTTATTTTTGGGAAAATTCAGAGCCGGTCACTGTTTGGACACTTATGGGCTCTAAAGTCATATGCTCAAAACTTAATTCAATTAAAGTCATATTTTAGAGCTAAAAGACCAACATACCCTTAATTGTAAAAAAAAGCTAATTGTGAGTGGTGATACTGTTTTGCTGTGATACTGTTTTTTGTGATATTGTTAAACCTATGATTTTGTACTACTAATGAAATATTTTAAGAACAATAGTATTCTCTTGTTTATTCTCTACTGATTTATTCTTCTACCTACCATTAAACACCTTATAAATTTATACTTATCTATCCAATGAGAATCTATGTCCTAATTGAATCTCAAACATATTCAAATTCAAGGAAAAAAATTAGAAACATTGTTTATAGTTTTAGATGAAAACCCTTTGCATGACTTCCCATTAACTTGAGAATGATTGACAGGTCTTCTTTCTTCATTTTAGCATTGCTCTGAATTATGTGTTTGCTTTTAAGGGATTCAGATATCTTGGAAGAGCTTGAATTTGCAGCAAAAGGATGTACATTTATCCGTGATACTGTTTTAGAGGATTTGTGATACTGTTTTGCAAAAAAAAATTAAAGATTGTCATTTTAAGTTAAAGAGACGATTTCAAACGGGTAAAATCCATCATAGGCAGTGGCAAAGCGACTGGTCTTGACTCTGTCGTCGAGACCATTCCGAAAACATATTATAATAAAAATTCTGAGCACGTGTACAAATTCTATGATCATTTCTATTGTGATACTGTTTTTTGTGATACTGTTTGAATAATACAGTATCAAAAACACACATGACTATGATATCATGCTTTTATCTTTGATACTGTTTAATTAGTCATATGTTTTGTTTGATACTGTATTATACAAAACAGTATCATAGATTAAAACATGGATTAAAACAATATCAATTTATATTAATACACATTACCTAAACAAAACATTATCATGGATTAAAACTAAGACATTCAAACAGTATCACTTATTCAAACCTTGCCATAATTAAACAATATCAAAGATCACACGCTATGCAAGTTGTAATGCTCATCTTGGAATTGGTGAGCTGATAGACATTTTTTCTGGCCTTTCTTTTAAGACAGTACTCCTACCCACTTCTTTTTCGTTTAGATCAGGAGAAGAGGAAGATAAATGATGGGTTATCTGCATGATGACATGTGGATCACATTTTCTTGTTTTGCAGAACAAAGTAGGCGTGATGATCTTAAATCTCTTGGTTATGTTCTTTTGTATTTATTGAGAGGAATGTGCACAAATTCTTTCCACTTTTCTTATGTTATATTCTATTTAGATTTTAGCAAAATGTTGATGTACAATGGTTTTTTTTAACCAACTACTAGTCTGCATATATTGTGATACTATTTTTTTGTGATATTGTTAAACCTATGATTTTTGTAGTGAACCCTTATGATTCTTGTAGTGATAATGAAGAACTAGGATCTGATCAATCAAGAATTGGGAGTGTTAATGAAAAAGGATCAAGTTCAAAGGATATTCAACAAGAGAAAGATGAATGGTGGCTTCAAAGGATGTACATTTATCCGTGATACTGTTTTAGAGGATTTGTGATATTGTTTTGAAAAAAAAAATTAAAGATTGTCATTTTAAGCTAAAGAGACGATTTCAAACGGGTAAAATCCATCATAGGCAGTGGCAAAGCGACTGGTCTTGACCGTCTCGTCGAGACCATTCCGAAAACATATTATAATAAAAATTCTGAGCACGTGTGCAAATTCTATGTTCATTTCTATTGTGATACTGTTTAATTAGTCATATGTTTTGTTTGATACTGTATTATGCAAAACAGTATCATATATTAAAACATGGATTAAAACAAATATCAATTTATATTAATGCATATTACCTAAACAAAACATTATCATGGATTAAAACTAAGACATTCAAACGGTATCACTTATTCAAACCTTGCCATAATTAAACAATATCAAAGATCACATAGAAGTATCACAGGATAAAAACAGTATCATGGATTAAAACGGTATCAAAATATACTAATTACCTAAACAAAACAGTATCATGGATTAAAACAATATCATAGATTAAAACTAAGACATTCAAACAATATCACAGGTTCAAACATTGCCATAATCAAACAGTATCACATGATTAAAACAGTATCATGGATTAAAACGGTATCAAAATATACTAATTACCAAACAAAACAGTATCATGGATTAAAACAGTATCATAGATTAAAACTAAGACATTCAAATAATATCACAGGTTCAAACATTGCCATAATTAAACAGTATCAAAGATCACATATATATATTCAAACAGTATCACAGAATTAAAACAGTATCATGGATTAAAACATGTTTCAAATGATAGTGAAATATTATGACAAAGTTTCAATCTATTAAACATTGCCATAATTAAACAATATCATAGATTAAAACTAAGACATTAAAACAGTATCATGGATTAAAACTAAGACATTCAAACATTAGATGATGGAACATTCAAGCTCCTATTTACAATAATTCTATGTCCATTTATATTGTGATACTATTTTCTGTGATACTGTTTTGTATAATATAGTATCAAATAACATACCATGACTAAACATTAGATGATGGAACATTCAATCTCCTATTTACAGCAATTAGATGGTGGAGCATTCAAGCTCCTATTTACATAAGATAGTAGAGTATTCAAGCTCATATTTACAGCATTCAAGCTCATATATACAACATTCTATGCCCATTTCTGTTGTGATACTGTTTAGTTTAATACAATATCAAGTTGCTATTCTATAATACAGTATCAACAACAGATGTTACCTTATTTTTTAAACTGGAAAATGCTCATTGTTTACATAAATGCTAAAATACTCAACTTAAATACTCAACCCAGGTTAATCATATTGGTCAGCCTCTCCTACAGCACGGATAGATCAATGCTAACTGTTAAGACATTAAGAATAGAGTACAACCACAGAAGATGAAGAAATAAAAAAGCATACAAACCAAAGATAAGGATTCAAACACTGTGACCAAAGTCCATAAAACGTTATTTTTTTAGTTTCACAGCTAACAAAATCTTCATAAAAAAAACTGCCTAAAAAGTGATCCAAAATCTTCACAAAAAAAGTGCCTAAAAAGTGACACTGTGCTTTAGAAGCACTCACCGGAGGTCGCCGGAGGTGGAAGCGGTTGTCGCCGGAGGTCGCCGGAGGTGGAGGCGTGCTGGAGGTGGCCGGAGGTTGTCGCCGGAGGTGGAGGAGGTTTGTGGAGTTGAAAGATTGTGTCAATGAAAAATATGGTTAAAAGGGGTGATTTTGGAATTAATATAAAATATTGATGTGAAGTATGACTTAATCACAATTTTAAAAAAAGTTTTGACCTAATTTGAAACAAGTCATGTGGAGATGACTTATTGGCAATTTTCTCAAAATTTTTTTTAATTTTGTTTATACAATCTAATACATTGCATCAAATACAATCTTAGATAAACTTAGACAATATATATTTTGAGATTTTTAAAGAGATTAATTTATAAAATTAGACTCTCATGTATTTGTCAATAGATAAATATCAATTTTTTTAAAAAAATAATAATATTTTTTTGGTTAATTGTAAACTATTCCTTGACAAATTTTTAAAAAAATATAAATAGTAAAAGCATGTTAATCTTATTGCTTTGGGATATAAGCATATTTGGCTTAAATTAAAAATTTACTTATAAGTAATTTAAAATAAATAATTTACTGTCATACCAAACATAATTTGGATTGAAACTTGATTTAAACTAAATTTTAATTAAATCTAAACAATTTTATGTTGGAGCTTGGGCTTTTTGGACTAATGTTTCGAAAAAAGACAATTTAAGTTGGACACTTGAGCTTATGTCATTTTAGATTGATATTATTTGAATTATATTAGGGCTATTTACAAAATTTGTGAGTGATAGTGTTAAGGAGAAGAAAAAAAATTGCAGGCCGGTCCGACTAGCCGGCCCGAGCCATATGGGCCTGATTTTGTTTGGCCGTCCAACCCAAAATCTGGGCTATATGGACTGGCTCGCGGGCCGAGCCAATTTTGCCACATCTATATGTGTATAATAAGTAAGTAGTAAGTTGTGGATTCTACAAAATGTATTGATAATATATTTGATCTATTTAAATTATAATTTAAGTTGAGACAAACAAACATGCTGTAAGACGATTGAAAAATAAAAATACATGATAAAATTTGTTATTTTTCTACAAATCCCTTCTAAAATTTCTAATCTATGTTTTGACTTCTGACTGATTAATTATCAAGAGTCCCGTTCTAATGCTCCCGGTGGGCATTGTTATAATGCCCACCAGGACAAGTGTCATGCATTTCTAACTATAATATAAGAGCCAAAGTGAGGATTTTCACTGTTCACCAGATGGTCTCCAAAGGACCAATACGCCACCGTTTCATTTACCTTCACGTGTGGGTTGTTTCATCTAAAGAGACATGAGTTGTCACTATTCATAAATTTGGGCCTATGAAGACGAATACGACGTCGTATGAAAATTAGTCCGACCTTGCTTTTTACTTTTTGTCAATCTGGCTTACCTATTTTCTTCCACACGCAACACCCCTTCCACACGCAATCAGGCTTTCAGCATTTACCCTGCTCTCACTCTCTCTCACACACCTTTTCTCTCACTTTCATTTCTCTCTTCTCTCCTCTCTTTTTGCAGATTAGGTTTTTCCGTATGATTTTCGGCCAAATTTTTTGGGCTTTTGGTATCAGATCGTTCGAGCCTCTACGATTAATTCCAACAATTTCTCGGTATGTTTTTCATTTGTTTTTCCACAGATTGAGATTTTCTCTCACTTTCACTTTTCTCTTCTCTCTTTTTGCACAGATTAAGCTTTTCCTTTTTATTTTCGGTCGAATTTTTTGGGCTTTTGGTGTATCAGATCATTCGAGTCTCTCCGGTTAAATCCAACAATTACTTGGTATGTTTTTCATTTGTTTTCGCACAGATTGGAATTTTTTTCGTGTGATATTGGATCTGATCTTTGTTAGGCATTTGGTATATCAATTTGTTCTAGCTTTTTAGCTCTAATCGAACGTGGTAGCACAAGCATTATTTTCAATATCCGCCTCCACCTTTAACAGACCAATTGTGTTTGTGTGTATGTTTTTTACTTATCGACTTTGCAATCAATGGGGTAAATTTACATTTAATCTTGCACCTATAGGAAAGGATATCATTTTTGTTACTCATGTGATTGGGTCAATAAAGTGAAGTGGTTATGAAGATTGATAAGTATTGGTGCTATAGTATTTGGGTGAAATGAACTTGTGTTGCTGGAATTTTGCTTTAGGGTCTCCACTGTTAACTTGAAACATGTGTGCTATGGGTTTGGTGAATTTGTGGGGAGATTGATCTTTGCCAATACCTTGAGGAAACCACTTTAGTTAGAACACACTTCTCTTTCTTACTTTCTTTTTTCCATGAAACCACCTGTGAAGCCGTGACGACAATTTAGCCCCTATAAAGTGTTGTTCTTACTTCTGTAATATATTCTAAATAATACAAGTTTTGCAATTGTACATAAAATAGTGTGACTCATAAATGTGAAGAAATTTATATTTTCTAATTTTACTTATAAAAGCTAATTAAGCTTCGCCTTAGTGATATAACAGATATGAAGAAAGCATGACAATTCTAATGTGGACGCCTCTACAAATAAAATAAATAGCTTACTCTTTAAGGTAAACAGGTGGTTGCTTTATAATCATGTTTTGACTTATAACATTTTCTGGAATATAGCTCAGAACAATGGTTCTCATAAAACTAGGTTAGGTAGGTCCCTTCAGATGAGTGGTTCTTGTGCATTGAATCTCTGTTGGATTGCATGCGGAAGGTATTTATTTCATTCTAGGCAGATCTTAAGGTGGATTGCTTTGTGCGTTTCAGTATTTATTACATTCTAGGTATATCTTATAATAAAAAAATAATTACTATTGTTTCTAGCTTTAATTATAGGTAGATCTTATAGTGAAAAATATTTTTATTATTGTTTATGGCTTTAATTATTTTGTTAAACCCTAGGTAGATCTTAATCGTAGAGTCTAGAGTAGAAGATTCCTAATTGAATGATTTAGTTTCTTTATTTATATGAACTTGGAAGTCGGGGATCTTGTTTCGATGCCCTTAATTTTCTTTCATTTTCGATTGCTCGTGTTTGACTACTATTTCTTCATTTGACCATGCATGTTACTGTCTATTCTCATAAGCACACTTGTTATTAAGTTATTTACAATTTATTTTTAATTTATGTTTTTTATTTGTCATTAAAATTCAGGTCAATCATATACGATATAATTAAGATTCAAATTGTTAAATGTCTTAGAAATGTGAATATTAACTATTGGAGTTCTTTTAGATTTCCTTATTTCTTAAATCCTACAAGTTAAAGGGAAACACCTTTTTTTTTTGATAAAACTTCCTGTTAGTTTTGATAATTATGAAGTCTAGAGATTTTTTTCTCCCTTTCTTCACGTATTTAGTAATGGGATTTTTTTATTTTAAAATTTCTGGTGTTTATGTAGTAAAATCAAACTTGAGTAGAATTTTGCTAATCGAAAAGATGCATAGATGAACAAAAATGTTCTCCTTTTCTATTATGGATGAAATTTCCGATTTTAATTTTGAAAAGATGTCCCCAGTTGTTTTTCCATGTACAACTCGAGGTATTCTTATTATTTAAACAATCTCAGTGATTTCTCTTAGACCACAAAGATGAGATGTAGTTATTGTGATACAGTGTTTATAGGTGGGTTTTTAAAAGTAAAGTTTGCTTAAGATCTTACAAGTTTCTAAGAGTCTATTTTGGTTTATTTTGTGTTTACTTGTCTTTTTCACATTTAGCTAAATTGTTTGTTTTCCACTTAGTTTTGTGCCTTGGTTTATAGGCTTGGTTGGTTGTAGCAAGCATACATACATGTTTAGTGCAGGTGATGACAAAGTTAAATGTTGGGACCTGGATTAGAATAAGGTTAGTGATAAAATGTAAACTGTTTTTACATTTGAAAATTCATATCTAAATTTTGAATTCGATTTCTTTAGATCTTGAAATAGATATGCTACAATGTCAGCTTAAGCTATTGATTATATTTATATTCTATTCTCTCTTTCTGAAAGAATTTAAATTCTTTTTGGATTTTGATGTTAAAATTATTTAGGAACTCTTAGAATAAAGGTGAAATTTTGAATGTTACGTAAAAATGGAGATCGATATGTTAGGGAGTATTTTGGAGAAAAATCCATGATTTTGGTGTCTATCACTTTGCAAACGGTCACTGTTATGAGTGATCATGGCATCAAGGTCATAAACAAGGTTATGGCATGCATACATTTCTCAGTGGCGAGATGAGATGTGGCAAATGGAATAGTGGCAATCTTAAGACTCGTCTTCCACCATTAATGGACACAGTTCTTCAAGTAGTTTAGGTGACTACATCCACATTCATTTCTTTATTGTCCTTTTGTCATCGCCCCATAACAATTGAAATACATGATCGTTATGTAGTATTAGATGGGACTAGATTGTTTGATAAATTATATTTTAGCTTATTTTTCTTTCTTAATATTGTCAAGTGATATTCGATCCTTCCTACCAAGTACCAAACCATGCCAACAACTGTATGCCCTGACTTCCTCTTGTTTTCATCTTTAATTGTTGCAGCCTGTTAGAAAAACAGTAGAAAGAGCAATTCACCTGCGCCAGGTGGATGAACAAGTGAACAAAGTTGCAAACAGAGTTGCTACAGAAGTCAGAGTAGCTGATGTCAAAGTCGTTCAAAACAGGATTGATGGAAAATTTTGTGATTTATAGGTGATTGTTGGTCCGTAAATGTAAGGTGATTGTATCTCTATTGTAAAAGGAATGAACCGAATAAAAACACCCCGATGGAAAAAGCTTACCAGGGGTCAAGTTTGTCGAGGTCGTTGTCGACCACATTGTCACATCCCAACAATTACATTCTTGAAATCATAAGAATCAATTTTCATCAATACATTAAGAATTCTTCAACAGCATGCCATGATTCATATGAATACATATATTCGTTTTACATTGTTAATATAAAAAATATGACGTGCAACGCACGTGCGTCCACTAGTATTGTATAAGTGTAAATGCTCACTTTACACTCATGCAATAAATGCATGACAAATATCTCGGTGGGCATTATGACAATGCCCACCGGGGACATTAGATCACTTTTCTAATTATCAAATATGTTATATTAATTAGAATAGAACATGAAAAATACAAAAATAAGACAACCACACTTTTAATTTATCATTGTGACTTTCGTACAAGGTGATCTTTTTTAGATATATCAATTCATACTATATATAATTTTATGAGTAATGCTACATGAATATTAAGTTGGACATAAAGTTAGACCATCATGTGTAAAATATCAAATACGTCATTTGCAAATACATAATTCAAATTCTTATTTATGGCTTTTTAAAAGACATATTTGATATTTTACACATGGTAGTCTAACTTTATATCCAAATTATTGTTCATCTAGCATTTTTCTAATTTTATAGGATTTTGATCTACTCTCCAGTATGGGAAGTTCTTATAATCCTCCACTGTACAAGTGTCCAGTGAAAATTGGACAAACAAAAGTGGTGAAAATTAAAAGTCAATTGCTTATTTATAAGAACTCTTCGTGATAAAGAGTAGATTAAAACCTTAATTTTACAATACAAAACTGGTAGGTCGAATGCTAAGTCCACTCTAGCTTAACCACCACAACCCCCCAAGGTATTCTTATGACTTACGTAAGAGTTATTCTATTTTTAAAATGCTATTTCATATTGTATTGTACTGTATTAATTCAAGAATTTGCGGGTTACTACAAGGAAAGCTCTTCAACATTAATTCATTTTAAATCTTCTTTTCAATTACTATGAACATAGCCTAATATTTTCAGTTATATAGTGCCTAATTGACCAAACTTTAAATTTTTTTTTTTTCGTTCTTAATTAACTCGTAAGTTTGCTGGGGTGGGGTGGGGTGGGGTGGGGTGGGGTGAATTTTGGTTTTGTGACATCTCAGCACCACGCGTCCCAAATGTCAATTACTTAACTTACTTTCATGATATTTAATTCCTTTAACAATTTAAAAATGACATAAAATAGTTAAAAATGACATAATTAGGGCTTTCTTAAAAATAGGCATATTATAGCCAATGGTGAATTTAGAAATTTTTAGAGATTGGGTTGTTACTGGAGGAAAAAAAAAAATTGTATTTTTAAGACTGGTATGTTACTAAAAAAAATATATTTTTTTACGTTAAATTTTTTTACACTATAAAAAAAGAATTTTTTCGAGGCGGGACCGGGTTATAATCCTGTCCCGCCCCCCCTAAATCCGCCGATGATTATAGAGACTTCCAAAATAAACTCGGTTGGACTGGACCTATTAAAGAAAGTTGATTGACTTCAAAATTTGTATTAATTAAAGGGTAATATTTTTTAATAGTCATCGTAATTTATGTATTGGGCAAATAAAGTTTTTAAACTTTAAATTGTACTTCATTAGTCCTTCAACTAAACATTGTGAATTCCGTTAGTCTATTCGCCAATCTCTGCAATTCCATCTAACGAAAATAACAAGTTGGAAGATGTAATTGTTTAGATGGTAGTAAATTTTGTCCAACTTTGCATCTAAAAAATATGATTATCTCTAAACTACACTTTGCGAACAAAATGTCCATAAACTTTAATAATGCACATTTCGATTCTTTAACTTAACAACATGAACCTTGTTAGTCCCATTCATTTGTCTATGCTATTCCAACTAACAAAAATAATGAGTTGGCAAAATGAATTACTTACGTAGTGTTTCACCCAACTCAACATCTATCTTGAAAAAAATGTGAAAATTTGTCCAACTAAGTGGGATTACTTACGAAGGCGGTAAAAGCGCAGAAAGTAACAAATGGTACGTGTAGGTGCACCAAATTGTTTTGTCTTTGTTTATATTAAAAAAAATTATTTTTTTTCTATTTCTTGTCTAATATTTATTTTTATTTTTATTTTTTGGTCAAGGTGGATATTGCGTTGAACAGAATTAACCTTCACGCAAGTAATTCCTTCTGTCCACACATCATTTTCAGTAGTTTGAAAAAAAAATTAGGATGAGATTGGCTTCCGTCGGATGTAAACAATATTTTTTTAAAAAAAAAATGCAGAGATAAAGAAATCATTTCAATTGATGTAAATATTAGGCATACTAAAACACAAAATAGAGAGAAAATTGAAAGTTTTCATAAAATGGATACTCGATTTACTATTTGTACATGTTATTATTAATTTTTTGTAAAAAAATCTTATAATAACTAAAAAATAATTATTAATTAATTAAATATAAAATTCTTTGTATAAAAAAATTATCTATATCTCCAAGTTAACAGACAATGGAACTAATGAGGTTTACATTGTTAAAGTTTAAGGACCTTTTACGCGCAAAATGTATAATTTAAATACCAACTATGTTTTCTTAGATGTTGAGTTGGGCAAAATTAACGACCACGTAAGCAATTCCATCTGTAAAATCATCATTCCCATTAGTTGGAACCACAGAGAAATGGGGATTAACGGAGTTCACGATGTTTAGTTAAAGAACTAATGAATTACAATTTAAAGTTTAGAAGCTTTATTTGCATAGGACGTAAAGTACTAGAACCATTCAAGATTTTTCTCCGTAATTAAAAGACTCATACATGAAAGTATATGAAATTTTCAGAGTATTTAGGGCATGTGAAGGTTAATACGTAAATGCCTCATAGGAAAATTTTTACTATTTTGAATTTGATTTTTTATTTGTATTTCATTTTTTTAAATATAATTTTGAATTAGTGGTGGGTTGTTAATTATAGTTGTATTTTAGTTAGAAAGTGCTTACATTATTTTGTATGGACGTATAAATGGAATATATTTGGTTCTTCGAAAACTAAAGTCGAAGTTTTCCCGAATTGATATATTCATTTCGCTAATCATTTTCTATTTTTCTTTAAATTCATTACGATCAAAGTATACTATTTATAACAAAAATTCATAATAAATTGAAAACATATTAAAAAAAATTCATATTAATATCCATTTTTAATAATTTAACTTTTTATTTCGTAACACTTTCCAATGATGTCAAGCCCAATATATAAAACATACTGGCAATGGCTAAAACATAAAACTTAATTCTATTCACGGGACTATTTGTTTGGTGAAGTTTTTTAAAATGATTAATTACATTAATGGTTCCATTCTTTTAGATTTGTAATGATTTCATCTCTCTTTTTTTTAGCAGATATCATCCCAATTCTTCTATTTATACTCACAGATGGTCCCCAAATTACTATTTTTCACTATTCTGACAATTCTTGAACAATTTTATCCATTGACTTAAATAAATTAAAATAATAGAAAAAATACAATGAAAGTATTGCAATTGGGCTCTTAACCTTTACAAAAGTACAAATAAATCATAAACTATTTTATTTTATTCAGATAAGTGTTTTTCTCCAACTAAAAAGGCACCCCACCCCCACCCCCACCCCCACCCCCACCCCCACAAATCATTCCATAAGAGAAATAAATGTTATACAAATGGTTCTCACTCAAACTCTGTACTCACTTTAATCTTTCTCTATCTCTACTCTTCCTGTCTTCCATCTATGGAGTTCGTTAATCTCTTTTGCACCGCCGCTCTATTAGCCAGCGGCTTATACTGGTTTGTTTGCATGCTGGGTTCAGCTGGGCAGAAGGACAAGCACGCCGTTCGCCTTTCTAGTGGATCAATCACCAAGGAAAATGTCGAAAACAATTACAAGTAGTATTGGTCTTTTTTCCAACGACCCAAAGAAATTGAGAAGGCGGAGAAGGTTCCTGCATGATTTGAGCAATAAAAATAATGGGAGTCGGGTTTTATGGCAGGCCATCTCTAAGCAAGGTGCAGGTGGCAGTGTAACCGGGGACTGGCCTGAGTTTAGAAACACCACTACAGTAGCAATTGCTCCATCTGCAAATTATCCCGGAAATGCCAAAAACAATAGTTTCAAAACTGCTTCACACAGTGAATCTTTTGCTGGAGGTGGTAACAATGGATTGAGCAAAAAAACATCAGATTTACCTTTATCAGGTGAAATGGTACATGAATTCACAGAGAATGAGTTCTTTGACAGTGATATTGATGAAATGAACTATAGCTGGAAGGTATGACTAATGTAATTTGTCTCGTTATTAGCTATTACCAGGGCATAAATCTTATCATCAATCTTTGTACAATTTGTTGTCATTATTTTCTTTTCTTTTCTTTGACAGTGATATTTTCTTTTTAATTATAAACAGGGTGGTGGTTCCTTTTTAGTTGGGGAAGAAACTTATTTAAATAAAATAAAATAAAAAATAGTTTAGTATTTATTTGTACTTTTGAAAAGGTTAATGGCCTAATTGCAATGTTTTCATTGTATTTTTTTCAATCATTTCAATTTATTTAAATCAATGGATAAAATTGTCCAAGAATTGTCATAATAGTGAAAAATAGTGATTTGGGGACCATCTGTGAGTATAAATGGAAGAATGATGATTATATCTACTAAAAAAAATAGGAATGAAATCGTTATAAACTTAAAAAAAATGGAGACCATTAGTGTAATTAACCCTAAAAATTATATATAGTGGATTCTATGGAATGTGTTGATAAAAAATAAATAAAAATTGTAAATCCTACAAAATGTGTGGATAAGAAGAAGTGAGTCCTTGAATTAATACCCATGATGCACCTTTCGATTTTTCTATTAAATTCCCAGCATCGACAAACCTCTTCTACATGCCTTTGTATTCGCCACGCCCTCACTCTATTATTGCAGCAGCAGGGCTTAATCTCGACATGACACGTTCTGAATTCTGAAGGAAGAGACAGCTTTTTAACTTGGGTTAAAAATATATATTTGGGATGAAATTAATTAAATAAGGTATATCATAAATGAAAATTTGAAGTAAATGTGTTGATTTTTAATGTCAAGACGTTACATTTCTTCTTTAACTTGCTGCTACTATTTTGCATATCATTTATTAGTAGCTAAGGGACGATTTGAGACACGAATTTTTTCTTAGGGCTATTTGGTTTGTAGGTAAAATTGTTTATCTAGATTATAATTATTTGGATAACATACTTATTGTTATTCTATTTAATTCAGCTAAGTAAAAAGTCAATTTTTCTTAAAAAAGACAATTATATCTTTATTATTAATTAAACAAAAAAATTAAATAAAAAAATTAAAATAGCAAAAAAATGGGTGGAGTGGCAGTGGTGGTGGTTGTGGTGGTGGTGGTGGTGGCGGTGGTGGCGGTGGCGGTGATTATCCTAGGATATGGATATTCAAAAATAGATTTATTCTGTATTATATATATTATAAATAGTATTTTCGTCTTTTAAAAAAGCAAGTGAATCTTTATCCGAATAAAAAGATTTGTCATTTTCTTCCCAGAACAAAACTTATCGTTGTTTTTGACTAAAATTCTTATCACGGATAAAAGTGTAACAGGATAAGACAAATTTTATCCATTATATTTAACTATTGATCATACCAAACGAGCCCTTACAATATCTACCTTCCTTAGAGCATCTCCAATGCACTCCATGGATTGTGGCTGATGTGACAGTTAAATAGAAGGACTTCTAAATGAGTATGAAATAAATAGACGTGAAAGTCCAAAAGTTCTCTCCAATGAGTTCCTTCTACAATTTAATAATGGTGATTACATGGCATTTATTTTTTTAAATTAAACAATAATAAATTGCTAAAATTTCTATAATTACCCTTTTGTGAATTAAATTAAGTCCAAAATTAAAATAATTGTTGAGTCAAACAATCTCACAGGACTTTTATATGTAGAAAGAGCACCCCCACATCTTCTATTTTATTTTGTGCCACATCAGCCTAACATGGTATTTCACATAGTACATTAGAGATGTAATTTTAATACACATTATCTATTTGATGAGATGACACTTCTTTTTTAACAATCCATAATTTGCATTGGAGATGCTCTTGGGGGTGTGAAAACCTGTGTTTATGCGGCCTAGCATAATGTATGATTCAAGATGTGTTGTTGCTATTGTTACAAATATATGACAACTATTTGTTTTCTTGTCATAACACTACTTATTTTCAGTTTTCTTTGTTATTTTATTAAAAACGAAAAAAAAAACCCTACAGTGTGGTTCGACCCACTTTAGGCCTTTAATTTTGTTCAAACACAGAGAGATATAAAATTGGCATAACATTACTTCTATTTATTTGTAGAAATATTATGTGTTGCAATCTTAGGGAGCCAAAAAAAGAGAAAAATACAAAAGAAAAAAAGTTAAAAAAAAAAAAAAAAGCTGCAATATTCCCTTAATTATTTCTATATGTTTGATGCTAGTCAATCTTGTGTTGATATACAATAGCTCTTGATGACAGGTGGGAACAAAGGATTCACAGGTAAACTCTTTGGCCAGCAGCTGTCATCAACCTTCAAGAGTGCTTCACAACATTCAGGACCAAGTAATTCGACTTTAGGGCTGAAGATTGATACTAACAGTTCCTCGAAACACCTCGGGATTGTTATAACCGATCGAATGCATTGGAGAGTGTGCCCCAAATCGTTACCGGTTAACGATTGTTCACTCACATTAAGTTGTTGTGCAAAGTTTGGTGTAGCGATGATCGAAATACATGCAAATATAAGTGAAATTGCCAGCATTGTTCTCATGTTAGCCACTTTCTTTTCAAAATATGAGAAATTTGAATGAAAAGATTAGATATTTATATGCTTTTTCAAACTGTTTTTTGTTTAACAACTTTATTGCATTTAAAGTCTCTTAAATTTTTCATTGAATAGGAATATAAAGTTTTCAACATTGATTAAAATATGTAAGTTTTGACAACATTAAATTAGTAATTTAATGTAGTTGTTCTAATGTCATGCTTAAATAGAAACTGAAATTAGCTGCTTTCAACCATTAATGTGAGACGCCTCATTGCAAATTTGTGACCTTTTAATGAGAAATATTTACAAACGAAATTATACTGAAATACCAATCTTATGTTTGGTAATAATCAAATATTTTTTAAGTGCTCATAAATTATAGGTCTTGTATAATGTGTATAAAACTTAAAATAAATGAGTATTAAATTGTGGATCACTTTTTATGAAGTGTCAATTAGAAGCTGCCAACTCATCAGTGGGTAGGAGCTACCCACCATGGGTAGGAGAACATCCCCATAACAAACAAATAATTGGCATATTTAAAATGTTGACCCGATTATAAGGATTGATCTATTTTTTCTAAACCCTAAATAAATGTCCGATGAAGTGTTCGATACGTATCCGACATCGACACGTCGATGCTGGTAACGTATTCTTGCTTCTTAGATTATTATATATCGCATGATTCTATATAGAACCACTAGGATAACTAGCAATAGCGACGAAAAATAGCAACAAATAAATTCATTTTGTAACAACAACGGATAATATTTTTTCCTGTAAAAAAAAGAATAATAAACCTAGTAATGACAACTTACCGTTGTAAATAAATAAATATATAATAAAAATGAAATATTGCAAGAAATTTCCAATGGTTTTTCCCTCGGTAAATCTATAAATATCACAAAAAATCATGAAAAATTAGAAAATAGCCAAAGTTGTGGTAGAAGTAGGGTTGGGTATGGGTTGAGTTAGGTCGATTTTTGACCTAACCCGTACTCCAATCCAACATATTCAATTTAACAAAAAATCAAATCGAACCAACTCGTTCACGGGTTAAAACCCGATCCAATCCAAACCGACCTAGCTTGGGCTTGGGCCTGGGCCCAATTTATGCTGGGAAATTCACACTTGGGCAAAAAGAGTTTTTTGCCCAAATACATTTTGGGGATTTTTTTTGTTGATTTTGTTAGAATTTTTTTTTTTAAAGTTTGAATCCAATTCAAATTGGGTCAATGTTAATTACATTAAAATTAGAAATTTAAAAGACTTTGGTTCCATTTAATTCATTTTTTATTTTTTAAATATTTTTTAACAAGTTGGCCGGGTTGAGTAAGTTTTTATATAGTAACCCGCAACCCAACCTAACTTGACCGCAAAATAAATTTTCAAAACTGAACCCAACTAAATTTAGGGAAAAAATCGATCGAAACTGATTAGGTTTGGTCGGATTGGGGGGGTTGACCGGTTTGGATCGATTTTTGCTCAGTCCTAAGCAGAAGGGTGGGAATGGCTAATAAATAACATTTTCTTTTTCAAAAAAGTTTTCATACTAATGAAAACAGTTATTTACTACGTAAATATGATGTAACAATTAATAAAAAGGAAAAACTACTACGTTTGGTAATAATTTTTATAGATTATAAGTAATAGGTTATGTGAAATGTGTAGATAAAATATAGATAAAAGTTGTGGATCCAAAAAAATGTGTAAATGAAAATGATGTTTGACCAGCTTATAAGTACTTATAAACACACACAAACATATTCTAAATGTTGCTAAAAATGCTAAAAAAAATGTCAAAAGTATTGGAAAAATATGGAATTTGGTGAAAGACTACATCATTGCAACAAGAATAATTGCTTGATGTCCATAACTAGGATGGAATAATAGATGCCATTCGAATGTGCTAGAAATGTATAAGTTTTATTTTCTTTTCAATTTACTTAATTCATATGCACACACTGATTCAAGAATACTAATTCATATCAAGAATAAATATCAGGGACCGGTATGTAACATTCAGAAAGTTTGAGACCAATGTACAGAAAGTTGAAACCTCAGGGACCAATTTACTTATTTCAGAAACGTCAGGGCAGATATGCATAAGTAAGAATTTGGAGATGCCGAAATGCAAAAATCTGATAATACGGGGACTGGTTTACAAATTTTGAATAAGGGCTTGTTTGACACCTGGGATATAATCACCATTAAACAGGGAATCATCAATCACTTCAAGGTCCACTACGTCAAAGTGGGACCAAACTTTTGGGATGCAGTGGAGGACCTGAGAACCAGTTTTCTAGGGTTTTCGAAAATTCACTGACCTAAGCAGATACATATTTATCAATCAACAAAGACAATGGAGCTAACTGTAAGGACAAATCTAGCTAGGGACATAATTCAAAGTGATATAGATTGTATCGCATGAGTGGAAATAACTGGAACGACATAAATCTAGAGATATAATTCAAATTGATATATGTTGTATGGCATGGAGAATTGCACAGTGAATATGAAGGCCGATCTCCTACCTTCAAGTGGGCAGGAGATGCTGCCCACCTGCTGAGGTGTCTGCAGGTGGGCAGTTGATGATAAAAGTGAGGTGTCAACAGATAGACAGTTGATGGTAAAAGTGATTTTACCATCAACTGCCCACCTGCTGACACCTCAGCAGGTGGGAAGCATCTCCTGCCCACTGGGGGCAGGAGATTGGGAGTGCAATGAATATAGAAGCTCATCCACTATGACACCTCAGCAGGTGGGAAGCATCTCCTGCCCACTGGGGGCAGGAGATTGGGAGTGCAATGAATATAGAAGCTCATCCACTATTCGTGTTGTGCTGATTGAGCACAGAAGCAACACGTGTGATAATTGTAGCTTATAAGACGATATAGGAGATCCAATGAATGTATGCTTGAGCGTCGGGTGGGTCAGTTCGGGTATTTCAATACCCAGAATCACCTGTTACAGTTTGATTATTTCCTAAGTGGAACCATTCGGTTCTACGTAATTATTGGAACCAAATCCGAATCGGAACCGTTGGTTCGAATTCGAGTTCGGTTCTACCTAATGTTCTAAAAAGCGTAAAGTCTGGCTAGACGTGAAAGTCGAGTTTCAAGCTTTTCGTGCCTAGGTGAGTTCTAGGCGAGAGCGAGATAAGGGCAAGGCAAGGGCTATGTGTGATGCATGGCTAGGCGTAGAAGCCGAGCTTCAAGCCTAGGCGAGTCTTATGCGAGTTTTTTAGAACAGTAGTTCTACCCATAATATTTTCTTTTAAAATCGTGAGTTGACAACATGTTTTGAAAAAAAATTAAAAATTGCAAACCCATTAACATCAAAGTACGTTGAAATAATAATAAAATTTATGAAAGATATAAATATTTACAGGAATAATAGACACCAAAATTGCAAACTCATAAATTAGGATTAGAAAATGAAAAATTATCTCTCAAAATTGTAGATTTGTTTCGGTTACGGAGGAGTTTCACCTTCTCCATCTCAATGTGTGTTGAGAGAGAGAGAGAGAGAGATGAGCGAAAGTGCAAGACAGACGACAATATTTGTATTGAGTATCTAAGCAAATAGCGATTGAGAATTTGAGATTTGGGTAATTGAAATTGGATCAATTGAGTATGAGTTTAAGAGTGGTGGATTTTGTAATTTTGGTTTGGATCTTGGACAATTGGACTCTTGTCTTGGATACCGTTGTGTTGGATTGTGGGTCATTGTGTTAGGGTGAATAAATTGTAAAAAATAAAAAATAGGAATAATTGTATCAAAGGTCCCCAACGTTTCAAAATCGTTAGGGATATGTCCATAACCTAAAATAATAGCACCAAACGTCCCCAACGTATGAAGAAATAAGCATTAGAGGTCCCCATTGACAGTTTCCATCCATTTTCTCTGTTAAATCCAAAATTTGGAATGCATGCCCTATAATTTCCCAAAAAAGGCAAGTGAGAATTCCCTCAATTGTTCAAGCTCATTTATCTACGAATCCATTCCAGTTGGTCTGCCACTGCAAGGAGCTTCCAAATACCGGCGATCGAGGTCGGCGCACTGCATAACTGGCTTCCATTAGCTGCCGGTGTCGACTGTGCATCCTTCGCCGACGTTAACCTGTGTCGCTCTGTCTCAGCATCTCGATTGACCCCATTCGCATCCTTAGGCATTTCTACTGATTCCATTGCCACCCTAAAGGAAGCCAGCATGACAGAAAAGGTTCTGATTACTTTGCGTCGAATCTCCGCCACCAGCTCTTTTTTTGAGTTGAAAAACGTGCAGCTCCGATAGGCAAAGGAGCTCTCAATCTGGTACTCCTCGCATGGAATGCTGGACACTTCCACAATCATGCTCGACCTTCCGATTATTGATGATCTGCACACGCTGAATAGTGGCTTCTTCCTTTCTATTCTCTCGGCGATGAAGCCTTCCCACCTCTGATGTAGACTCGGCCTCTGCTACAAAAGAAAGAGCAGTACCTATCTTCACTGAGTCGACTCGGACAAATTGAGTGAATTATTATTGTTGGTTACATGTTCGTGTGAAATTATATTTTTTACTATGAACCCAATCAAAATGGTCCTTTTGCTGATTATGATGGGAGAGGAAATTAGGAGCCTGAGATTGAAGGAGGAGGAAACTGTGGATCTGGCTGCGAATGAACTCTATTTTGTGGCTTAATCGAAACCTAACTTCAGCTCGAGCTGTCGAACGACGCCGTTCAGGGAAACAAAAGCGTTGTTGTTTGTGCAATCACGGAGAAGAGACTCCAGCGCCTCCACTATTTCCTGGTCGGAGCCACCACACCACGTTTGGTAGGTGAGAAAACGAAAGTTTCCTTTGCTTGTATTAGTCTGAAATTTCTAACCTTTGAACAGCTCTTGCAGCAGCAGCAGCAGCAGTTGCAGGAAAACTTTCTACTGCAAAAAAAAAAAAAAAAAAATTCCAATCGCTTAATTTGGAGAGAGAAAGCGCATGGTGTGCAATTTTGAAGTTTAACGGAGAAAATGGACGAGGAGTATGAAGAGGGACCTCCGATGCCTATTTCTTCATATGTTGGGGACGTTTGGTGCTATTATTTTAGGTTATGAGCATATCTCCAACGATTTTGAAACGTTGGAGACCTTTGATGCAATTATCTCTAAAAATATATAAAAAATGAACATTCAGTTCCAATCAAGTACCCACGATTCTAGTTCAAGAACTAGGAACCGACCCGGATCAGGTTGGTTCTCCGTTCTATTCCTAATTTTACTTTTTTTGAATCAGAACCGGAACCGCCGGTTCCAGTTCGAGAGATTCGATTCTAGTTAAAATGTCCACCCCTAATTGTATGAGATAGTAATTTTGCATGATCACCCTCTAACCGTAATTTCGAATTTGATGATGGGCTTGTTGGATATTTCGTGACACACGTAACTATGGACATAATAATTTTTTTTATTTTTTTTTTAAATCTTTTGAAAGTTAGATCCTACCACAAGCCACCAATGTGATCGATTCATCCCTCCTCCCCCTCCAAAAAAAAAAAAAAGCAAACAGTTCAAAATACAAAACACATCATAATGAATAAAAAAATAAAGTTTTATTAACTCAATTATCATGCAGAACGATCAAAAGATATGATTATGCTTGTAAAAATAAGAGTGTTCTTCGTCACATGTTGTAGCAACACGCTATAAACCGGGTAGCTTAAAAAAAAAAAAAAAACCAAGTAGCCATCATCAGCCACGAATTTTCGCCTGTAAGCCCATAATCATGTCACTCCAAATCGTCCCTTAAAATATATATATATATATATAATTATTGGTGGAAGTGCAGGATTGCTTCAGGATGATAGGCACTTGCGGAAACAAAGGATACATTTTTTGCCAGCAGTTTGTAGCAATCTGATCGATGGCTACCTTCATTCCCCAAACTTGGTCTCTAATGCCAGCTACGCATCCTTCGATTTTGTTCAGATGTTCCCAGCATTTTCTAGTCTCTGTTATATCACCATTAATACGCAAGTATTGTGGCTGTGGTGCAGGAATTGGACTTAACCTCGACGTGGCGGATGCCGCCATCACCATGCATGCATGCTACCGTAAACAATAATGCCAAAGCTCTTTTTACAACTGCAGATTTTGATGTCATCATCTTTATATATGTAACATGAGATTTTCTGCTTTGATTGTTATGGATTATGGTTTTATAGGGCAAGAGGGAGGGAGATAGAGCTTCTAAACTTGGGTGACTAACTACATTAATTAAACGTCTGTTATAAATGAAAATTTTAAGTAAAAGGTGTTACTTTTTTAAGCAAAATATATACCATCAAAAGCCCACGTAGAATTTTTAGGCATCTACCCTTGACCCGGGCGGGGATTTGGATTTACAAGACATAAAGTTAGAGTCCGTTTGATAGAGTTTATAAATTAGTTTATTTGACCAAGACTAGTAAAAAATGTCAGGCTATCAAGACAAATTTTTTAGTCAAATAAATCATTTTTTGTCAATAAACCATTTTGATCAAATAAACTAGTTTATAAACTTTACCAAACGGGCTCTTAATAATATATATAAAATGCTTTCTCGATAATGTACTCAAATCACCGAATTAGCACACTAGCACTAACAACCTCAAGAAGAAAGTTCTTAACTAAGTGCTTATTTGCTTCAATTTAAATTATAATTTAAACTGGTCAAATATAATTTTTATCTACACATTTAGACTCACAATTTATTATACATTAATTATCTACATATTTCATATGACCTATAACTTATAAGCACTTAAAAATAATTTCAGCACCACCAAACATACGCTAATTCAATAAAAAAAAAAAGGAAATATCTCATTAAAATATGAGCTATTAATGTTCAAGGGGACATAATTCATTGCTTAATCGATAAATCTTGATCTCAATCATATAGATTTAAGTAGTATTGTGCTGAACCTGTTATCCAAATTTTAACTCGATTGAACAATGTCTAAGATTCATTTTTCTTTTTCTAAATTGTTCGTTGTATGTTTGATTGAAAAATAATTACAACTCGAATTGAACAACAAGTCACTCAGATATTGTATTGCGATGAAGGTTACATTGCACATGATGTTGTTTCCACGATCTTTTGTATCTCTTCCTTCCTATGTTTTTTGTCCTCCAAGTTGGGTATGCTCTTAAGCCTATGGATAATTGAGTCACTCAAATGACGATGGTCGAATGTCATAAAAGATATAGCCTCCCTTCATTGGATATATATCAATTGATTTTCAGATGAGATGGTTAAAGCTCGACCTCACAAGTGAATCAGAGCTAAGGTCATGTGTTCGAGTCACAAGAGCGTCATGTTGAGGAATTGATATTCTTAGGGAGCAACAATGCTACTCTTAAGTCTATGAGTTCATGTGTTCGAGTCACAAGAGCGTCATGTTGAGGAATTGATATTCTTAGGGAGCAACAATGCTACTCTTAAGTCTATGAGTTAGGTCACTCAAATGATGGTAGTCAAATGTCATAAAAAGTTTAGTCTGTCTTTGTTGAATAAAAATTAGTTTTGAGATCAGATGGTTAAAGTTCGACTTAACACTCCAAACCCTAATGCCTCTAGTCATTTAACCAGTTTTTCAAACGATTAATTAATATGTCCTTGTACGTTAACGGGTCATCCTCTACATGGGAGGGAGGCATCCAAAATCACATAGAAAAGCTCATATAAGTTTCATATATATATATATATATATATATATATATATATATATATATGCGCCATGATACAGAGGCATTATACTTAGTGGTAGCGTGTTTCACACTCTAATACTAACGAAATATGCATAGTTGATCTGCACATATAATAAGTTTTTTATATTGTAAAATTGATCGTAAATATCTAATTGCTTGCACTATTCATCACAATGTAGCTATATCGCTATTTTTTTTACTTTTTTAATTTTTCAAACTGATTTTTACCTATTAATATCTTAAATATTTTTTTCACAATAAAATCAGTTAACGAATTTAAAATCAAATACTTATGAGGACAGGTTGAGGGACTCGCCCACTTGTCGCCATTTTAGCGAATTTTCTAACATATCCTGGCACACACAGTGGCATGCCATGTGGTTCGCATACTTCAAATGAAGAGGTGGCATGCCACGTGTACATAATATTGATTTTGTGTGCATTATGTGGTGCCACGTGATGAGTTGCTGACATGGCGTTTCTTCATTCATATATTTTGGTACGCCAACAATTTTCATCTATGAAATTTTGGATTCAAATATGGAAATTTCTATAGCTTAGGCAATTATTTTGTTTTCTCCCTAATTTTCTTCTAAAAGAAAATTTTAACAAGATGACTAGCTTAGATTTTAATACTATTACCTACATCGTTTTACACCTCTAATTTTTCTCACTGACATTACTTCTAATTTACAGAAAAATAATTGTTCCCTCTAGGGGCGGAGCCAGAATTATATGGCAAAAGGCCCCAGGAAGGAGGGGGGAGGGGGAACTTCTTTTATGAGAATCTAATGTTTTCGAATAAGCCATAATCTATACTAATTCTAAAAGTTCCTTAAATAGAGTAATATTTTTGGACGATATTGCCCCTCAAATAACTTATAATTCCTAAAATAATTAATATAATTTATTTTGGCTTTAATTTGAACTATTTAATACTATATAAATATTGTATTTTGATCATTAAAAGTGATTTATCTCTTTAAATTCTATTATATATTGTAATTAATAAAAATAAATAAAAATATACTAATAAATTTTTTAATATATTGAAATTATTAACTTTAATTGTAAACAATCAAAGAGTCAATCTTATTATGCACGAGAATTTAAGCAAAGTCCTTCATCAACATAACAAAACAAGATGAATTTGGTTTTGCATTTCGACTTTCTTATTATTGATTCATACTTTCTTCCTCTGTTCCAAATATGGGAGAAACATTTATGGACGATATTACCCCCTCAAATAACTTATAATCAATTAATATAATTTATTTTGACTTTAATTTAAATTATTTAATACTATATAAATATTGTATTTTGATCATTGAAAGTGATTTGTCTCTTTAAATTTCATTATATATATATATATATTGTAATTAATAAAAATAAATAAAAATATACTAATAAAATTTTTAATCTATACTAAATCTAAAAGGCTCTAAAATGGAGAAACATTTTTGGACCAAAATAGCCTCACATATATTTTAGATTTTCCAAATTGCCATTAATTAATTTAAATTGTCTTTAAAATTAGTTCAATTAAATTTTAATTAATGTTTAAAATTCGCCACCTATCCATCTACCACACTCCTTCATTTCATGAATTGAATATAATTAATTGAAAACACTAGCTTGTAACTCTAACTATGCTTTTTTGCTACAGTAGGTTCAAGATTGTAAACAAAATTATGAAGGGACCATGTATCGTGAAAACTGTAGTGAAAAATTATTTTGCGAGCCTAATAGGTAAAGCTTTGAATTGTTATTATCACAAATGACCTGATTATCTTGAAATAGATGTTGATATTGATTGTTTAATAATCGCCACCGCAATTTTGCGCCTGAGTTTGGGGTGCGTTACAACAGTGACGGTGAACATGGGTTTCTTGGTGGAGACGTAGTTGGATGAGGAATTGTCAGAGAGATTGTTTGGTGCTATCAGAATTTGTCAAATAGAGATGAATTCTACAACATTTGTTGATAATGACATGTCATCAAGAAAAGTTTTGCCATGCGAAAATAAAGATGAATAATGAATTTATTGTAAATTAAATCATCAATAAGTTTATAAATTTTCTCAATGATGGTGAAAATGGCGGGTAAAATTGAAAACTTTTGCATACCTAACATTGAAAACACATAACCCTAATAGATACATATGCCTAATCCCTGGAATAAAAGATCTTTAGAAAATTAATATCACCTCACAGTGGGAGTGGAAGTGGAGCATCTATATTTTCTAGAAATTGAAGAAGCGTGACTTTTGTTAAAATTATAGTGCTGAAGGAAAAATTTATAGAGATGTGTTACTTTACAGTGGCAGTGGAAGTGGAGCATCTATATTTTCTAGAAATTGAAGAAGCGTGACTTTTGTTAAAATTATAGTGCTAAAGGAAAAATTTATAGAGATGTGTTACTTCACTTATAAAAATGCACCAAGCGTATAAAATTGTAAATGAAGCTTTTGCTGATACCTTAACTTTTATACATGAAGGATAGATGTACAAAGCATGGATATGGATTACCAAACATTATTGGCTTAACAACGCGTCCCCTTATGTAGGAATGTTAATTTTAGTTTATTTATACTTGAACTTTCATTATAAAAGTTTAAAATGATATATTTAGACTATTATATTTAAATTTAAATGATTTCTTTACAATCTGTTAAATTTAAAATATAATGGTACTCGAAGTTTTTAAAGTTTTTACAAGAATTTTATATAAAACCGATATCTAATATATCAAGTGACTCATATTAACGAAAATCAACTTAAAGCACTTAAAAAAAGTAACCGCTGACTGTGAAATTCAAATAGCTGGCAATAAGGCGGAATATAAATCTAAAATTTTAGTTCTTGAAAAACTATAATTTACTTGATTGTTACTGTCTCGACCCTTTTTCAGAAGTTCATGATCAATCATATTTAGTGTACTCCATTGCTTTTTTCAAATTTTCAAACAAATTGATAGTTTCTATAATCTACCTAAGGTACTGATTGAAGGTTGGATACATAAAATAAAAAAATAACTGTCGAACTTTTATTATTTAAAATTTTCAACAAAACAAAAATAAATTCACGATATTATTATAAAATCACGTGCAAAGCACGTGCTATTAACTAGTCTTTAAAAAACTTATAAGAAGAAGTCATTGCATTGCACAAAATATTCAAAATCTAAAATTAGCTAAAAAAAAGTTATTGCATTGCGCAAAATTAATTATACAAGTAAATTTTAATTGAGCGAACAAGTTCAAAACTTAAATTCAACATTATCATGGACCAAATTTACTAATCAATTGTTAATCATCCCCATTACTAATTGAAATAAAACCCTAAACGAGAAATAAATGTAAAAAGATGAAAATAGACACGACAAACTAAATATTGTAATTTTAAACTAAAAAGACAAATTGAAACGTCTAAAATTCCTCTTCAATAGTGGCAAAACCACTTGTCTTCACCGGCTCGTCAAAATAATTTCAAAAATATATTATAATAAAAAAAAAATATGAGCCCATTTGTGAATTCTATACCCATTTATTTGAAGACTTACGATCAACTTTCAATTTCAAAATCCAAACAAAACAACAAAACAAAAAGTTTCTACTTTTACTTCCATAATCATCAATAATTCAGAACAAAAATCATAAAATATGACAAAAAATAATCAATATTCAAAGGACAAAGAATCTGATAAAAAAAGGACCGTACCGCTGGTTTAAATTTTTTTTTTTTTAAAACTTCAATTGCTGGTCCAAGACGGCCTAGCCCTGATACGGTTCCCTCTAAATTCTCTGACAATCTATATGGATTCCAAAGTGGAAGAGAGTGAACAAAAAGTAAAAAAAAAAAAGGACCTTCTCATGTCCACAAGATTAACAACTTTATTACCAAATTTCATGCAATATTTGTTAGTATGTAAGCCCATAATGTGTTCAATTTTGTATTGAATCGCAATAGTTCTTGACAAGTGATGGAAACAATGGATTGACAGGTATCTCCACCTTTGGCCAACAGTTTTCATCAACTTGCAAGAGTAGCTTGCAACATTCAGGACCAAGCAATTCAAGTTGATGGCTGATGATGTATAGTAACACTTCATTAACACATCTCGGCACTTTTGAAACCGAAAGGATGCATTGGAAAACATGCGGCATCGAGGTGGCTTAAACCGAGCAAGCCAGTTAGGTGACTTCCACCAAGTAGTTGTGCGAAATTTGGTGCAGCCATGGCCGAAATGCATGCAAATATAAGGGCAATTGCTACTATGCTTCTGGTGTTAGGCATTTTCTTGTACGAAATTAGAAATGAAGGGATTAGATATTTATATGGTATCAGTAATGCCTTTGAAAATGTTTTTTTTTTTTTCTCCTTAAGAACTTTAATTATTGCATTTAAAGTCACTTAAAATGTGCAGTGAATAGGTGATGAATACTCCACATTGATTAAAACATGACAGTTTTTTGACAACATTAAATTATTGATTTAGTGTAATTGTTCTAATTTCATGCTTGAATGGAAACTGAAATTAGCTACAGAAATGCTGTCACCCCATTACTAGCAATTTTGTAAATAGTTGAGCTGAGCTTGGGTCAATAAATGTGTGACCTTTTAAATAGTTTTTTGCTTTGCATTTTGACCTCTGAGTGATTTATTCGAACTCATTGTGATCAAATAGTTACAATTAATTAATGAAATTTCTGCATATTCCACTGAGATTTGCACAAATTTCATTGGATTAATCATGTGCTTCAGCGCAGTGACCTTACTTCTAGTCAGCATAGCAATCAAATGGGCCTGTAAGCGTACAAATTAGTAGGTGTTATGTTTTTCAATTTTTTTTCCTAATAGAAAAATCAAACCACCCACTAGACAACTATTTTTTATTAATAATCCAGAAAAATACGATAGAAAGTATGTTCTAACATAGAATTCATTTTTAAAATCGATTTTTTGTAAAAGAATGGTACTCAATGTGCTTATAAATTTACAAGAGACTTTTTATTAGTGATGTGGGATACAATTAGATTATTAAATATCACCACTCTTCAAGATCAACGTCCACGGCTGGCCCATTTTTCCTTATGGGTGACTCCTCAAACTATTCTTCTAGTAGAGGTAGTCCTCACTAGGTCGCCGCATCCGCATAGGGTCTCCCAAGAAGGAGTGTGTGCTCTGATACCAATTGCATGTAACAACCACTTTGTGTATAACTCACCTTTAAAATCATCTTGCAAGAGGAGGTATACAAAGTGCTTATAGACTTACATGGGCAAACCTTTCACGAGCAATGTGTATTAAATTGTTATATATGTGCTCCATGACCTCTAACAATGGAAAATAAGAGAAAAACTTTAACCAGACTAAAAGACTGGAATACATGGAGAAGTGTTAGGGATATATATGTGCAGGAAATTTTTAGCTACTCTACCAATTGGGTGTGTGGATTGTTTTGAACTTGGCAAGTGGATTGTTTTAATTGTACTAGTGATGAAAGTTCAAAGACTGCACATACAAAAAAGACCAAATTAGAATCCTAGAAACAATAGGACAATGAAAAAACCATAAGTCTATAAAAGACCTGGGGGTGCAGTTGGCCAGAGCATCCCAGACTACCTTGGCGGCCTAGTATATTGAGAGAGAAAAATATATTTTTTTGTTGTTTTTCTTGTATGATTTTGATCTCTTGAAGTTTGGTTCTTGGGTTAGTTCTTGGTTTTTTGGTGCCCACTCGTTAGTGGAGTCGGTATTTTGGAGAATATCAAAAAAGACTTAGGGATTTGAAGTAGAAAGATTCAAGAATGAAGATTGAAAGTTGTACTAATCCAGATAGAATTTTGAAGACATAATTAATCACGTGACTAAGCTAATTTAATTTAGATTGATTATAGCACAAATATAAATATTTATGTCATTCTTGATTTCAACGAGCTAATTTCCAACAAAAAGAACCTAGTTTATGCTTCTTGACCTTGTCATGCTCCTCGTCAATGGTGGATCCATCGTGGGGACAACTAGTAATTTTAACTTAACTTTTCAATTACCCACTACTCCTCCCTCTCTCTCTCTCTCTCTCTCTCTCTCTCGTTTCACATCCCCCATCTCTCTCGGTCTCTTAAATTGAAGTATTGAAAATGAGTTTTCAACTTTCATCTACCCATCTTCATTTGACATCTGAAGACTTATTATTGTCATCTATTCACGAGCAATCGTGGATTCATGTGTGTTTTTATACGTTTCTTGATTTTGAGGCAACCCTCTTTTGAAGTTCTTTTTCTTAACATTTTGATGACTTTAGAGTTTAAATTAAAAGTATATTTTAATTAACTGTTTCAATTTTGATTTATTGGTAAATGATGTGTGTAAATTTTAAAATTGTAAACCCAAAAGTATTTTAATCGAAAATTGTGTGTCAATTTTAAAATAGGTATTTGGCAAATGAAATATAGTTGTCTTTTGGGTTTATTTTCTATTTCTTGTTGGGAACATTTTCTGCAGCTTCAAAAAAAATAGATTTGTATTCCATGGTTGACAATCTACAGATAAAAGTTCACATTAATTAATTATGGAGTAAATTTAATAAATAATAACTGAACTTTACCTAACATTACCATTTGTTTACTCAATTTTCAAGTATTATCCGTTGCTCACTCAACTATGTGAAACTATTACTCATCCATCACTCGACTCATTTTAGTTAATTAAACTTAACGGAAAATACCACATGGCGGATGGAAGCTTAGGTGGCTTAAAAATATGTTAAAATATACCATGTAGATTAAAAAAAAAACAAGAAGTCTAAAACATAGAAAGAACTTTCTTACAATCTTTAAACAAAACATAAATGCCCAAATCAAGAAATCCCAATGAACCCTAATTGATAAAATTCTTCCCCAACATTGACCAATCCATTAAATCAACCACAATTATGGATCAATTTTGAGTAACAAATGTGACCCATATCACTCAACGTGGAAGATAACGTGAATGTGGAAGAAACATCGTTGGAAGAAGAAGATGAGGGACCGACACCGACATGAAGTAAATCATTTTAATGTAGTTTGCTTTTACTTGTTGTCTTTGTTTGAGACTAAAATTATTTACCTCATATCGGTGCCGGTCCCCCATCTTCTTCCTCCATCAATGCTTCTTCCACATTCACGTTATCTTCCATGTTGAGTGATGTGGATCACATTTGTCACTCAAAATTGATAAATAATTATGGTTGAGCTAATGGATTGGTCAATGTGGGGGAATAATTTTATCAATTAGAGTTCATTGAAATTTCTTGATTTGGACATTTGTGTTTTTTTTAAAGATTGTAAGAAACGTTCTTTCTATGTTTTATATTTTCTTTTTTTCTTTTTTTATCTACGTAACATATTTTAACAGATTTTTAAGCTACCTAAGCTTCCATCCGCCACGTGGCATTTTCTGTTAAGTTTAATTAACAGAAATGAGCCGAGTGATAGATGAGTAATTGTTTATGATAGTTGAGTGAACAATGGGTAATACTTGAAAGTTGGTTGAGCAAATGATAATATTAGGTAAAGTTCAGTGATTATTTATTAAATTTACTCATTAATTTTGATTAATAATCAAAGTCCCACCAAACATAGAGCATTAATATATAATCCGATATTTAGAGTAAATTCGAAGTGTTGATGAATTATGTATCAACTGCCAAGACTTAGAAAATAAATTTTTATCTCATTTGATCTCCCAACTTCATTTGTCTCAGCAACTCAAAATTTTTGGCTCCGCCTTTGCTCCTTGTTGTCATGTTCTGCATCATTGTATGTTGTCGAACTCATGGTTAATATCATCCTTGAAACTTCCAAACTTCTCTACGCTAAGTCTAATCCTTCATTTATGTCTCCATGTATAGAACCCCACGCGTCACATGCATAATCACATGCCCAACTTCTCCAAGTGTAGCTGAGACAGACCTAGTGGAACATACATGGGATCTTTGAGTCTCATATCAGTTAATTGTTGATTCCATTTTTATTCTTATTTATGAGCACTTCAATTGTATTGTCTTATATAAACACAACCATTAACGAAAATGACAATAAAGTATTTTTGTTGTAAACATATTTAGAGTCTGTTTATTTTCATATTTGATTTTGCTAAAAAGTTAAAGTCAAAGTTGACAATTAATTTTAACTACATATTTTATAGTCCAACAACTTTTTAACTACACATTTCAACAACTTTTATCAACTTTTACAAAAAATCTTATTTTAATCAAAATCAAACACATTCTTATTGTCCTTGAAATTTAGATTCCTCGAAAACCATTCGATAAATGTCAAGATTTCACATAACGAGCATATATATTCTTTTGGTTTTCTTACTTTGATAAGTGAGCCATATATAATAATAATTCCTATATATTAAAAGAGTGAATTGAGTATGAACAATATTTATAAGAATGCATGTCCAATTATTATTATCATTTTTTTCTTTTCATTTTTTTTTTCAATTGTAGATTTTTTCAGCTCCAATTTTTTTTTTCAATGTTTCGCCATTTTTGTCGTCTTCCTTTGATCGTCTTTTGTTCATCTTCCTTCCGACTTTAGTCATGCCTTTCGAAAAATTGTCCAAAATTTGTGCAGATGTTTAGATACTCAATCAAATATTATTTTTGTTTTTATCCAAATAAAAGCTATCCAAATTTCTAATAACTTAAACTGTTGAAACAAAATTCAGTTCTACACACACACACACACACACACACACACACACACAGAGATATATTAAGCTCTAGGTTCGGCCTATTAGGCCGAGACATAGTAACATAAATCAAGCAATCTACTTTGAACTTCAAAATTATTTGTAATCGAAACAACTTTCCTTCAATTAATTACTTATATTAAGTTAGCAACACATTGATCAAGATTACAAGAAATAAATAGTTTTAATTCATTTTTTCTATCGATTACTGAATCAAATTATAATTAAATCCAAGAAAATTTACCTCCAAGTACAAAATCTTGCACTATGCAAGAAAAAAGAGAAAGATGATACTACTCTCAAAGTAGAAAATTACAATAGTAGAGAAAGAAAATATATCCATGAGTACAACACTATCCAATATACCAAGAAAATAAAATCACAAATTAACAATTTATGATAATCTATAATAAGTATTTTTACTACTTATTACCTCAACTTCACAAGAAATCTTATGCATATCTCACGACACTCGTGTGATTTAAACTTTTTTTAATATTTGATACATTAGAATGAATAAAATTAAATTAAAAATTTGAAATAATTTACAAAGTCGGGTGATAATAAGGAGAAATATGGAATACGTTTAAACTTTAAAGCAACAGAATAATCTTATGAGATCATAATTGAAATATTCAATTCTATGATTTGTATTAATCAATTATGTTAGTGAACTACACACCATTCATTATATCATCTAAAAATGAAGAACATTCTTTTTAAAAATCAATTAAAACTATATCGCACACCTTTAAATAATATGTACTTTTTTTAATAAGTTTTAATATATATTTTACTTAGTCCTTCATAAGTGAAAAAATAATTAAAAAATTCAATAACAATGACCACACTATTAAATTTTTAATTAAAATATAACACGTGCCTTGCACGTGAATTTTACTAGTAATAATAAAAGATTCAAGATTTCTCTACATTTAATCATAAATTGGAAATAAGAAAATGTAATGCCGTTCTCAAAATGTTAGATCTTATATATTAATTATCTTTTATTTTTAGTCAAGGCTGGATTTAGGGGAGGAAGACGGTTCTGCTTCAAAAAAAAAAACCGTTTTTTATAGTGTAAAAAAAAAATTAGTGTAAATTTTTTTTTCCTAGTAATAATCCGGTCTTGAAGTGAGCAACTAGAGGTGGCAAAATGGGTTAGCTCAGATAACCCAGAATTTGGACTGGGTCAACCTTATAAAAAATTGATCAAGTAAAAATCAGGCCAATTTGGCCCGGTACAACTAACCCAACAGACTAATTGGGCTGAAGCCGGGCTGGTCTAATTATTTTGGGCTGGCTCGACAAGATATTTTTTTAACCCACCCCTGGAACAGCAACATGGGGAATTTTCTCCTTTGTTTGTGGCCTCGGCGCGCCCGCCTGTAATCTCAAAGGTAAACCGGAGCATGAGTAGGAAATGTGGGAGAGGCACATAGTATCTGAGGAATTTGCTTGAGGACCTCTAACCACATATTCTCCAAATGGGTTTAAGAACACTTAAGTTAATCAATGAAGAGGACTTTGATCCAATATAAATTTTTTTAAGAGTTTTTTTAGAAATAACCACAATAAATAAAATATTTATTAAAATGCTGTCATATTTTTTTTATTCTAAAAATAATTTTTTTTTTAATTTTTGTAACACTTGTTGTCACATTTGTCACATTTGTTATTTTAGTTATAATAAATGTATTACCTTTGTTATTAACAAACATAACAAATGTATCAACAAGGGTTACAAAAATAAAAAACAATATTTTTAGAATAAAAAAAGTTAAATAGTATTTTTAAATTATTTTATATTTTGTAGTATATGATGAAATTATCACATTTTTTATCTAGAATTTCACCATATCCCTCATGTAGAAATGACTTTGGTATTTATAGGCCAAAGTCAATTGGCCAGGTGCTTTGGATGCGCAACATGTGTCGCAATCTCAGAGAGCCCCTTGTCTGGCTCGAGGTGTCACGTTATAGGTTTAATGAAGAAGTCCTTTACAGCTGAATGCTAGAGGGCTAGGGCAGTGACAATCTGTCCTGACTAGCAGAGTGCTAGGGAATGCTTGCTCAACACGCAACTTGGGATCGGTTTCGACCAAACGCCTCTTACCATACCTCATTGGAATACCTTCGATTGTGAATATTGTGAAATCCATGCAACACAACAGACTGCAGCATCACTTCCTCCATAGCCAAAACGCATGGAGGTCAATAGATTACTCTCCATGGTCTGGTCAAAGTCAAAGCTGCCCAGTGGAGTTGATGACATTACCACCGAAATTGTTTTCCTTATTTTGGAGAGGTATGGGAAGAGGTGTTTAAAAGGATGAGACGGTTAAGACCAATCCCAAGTTGAGTGTCGAGCAAGTCTCTACTGGCATTCTACTAGTCATGCCTGATAAGACTGATGAGACAGTCTGTCAATGCGGCTTGTCATAGCCCTAGCCCCATAGCATGCAGCTGAAAGGAAAATCTTCATTAAACCTAGGACATAACACCTTGAGCGTGACAAATTCAGAGCATCTGTCCAATTGGCTTTGGCCTATAAATACCAAAGTCACCTCTACCTGAAAGAGATGATGAAATTCTGGATAGAAAAATTTATATTAGAACAAAGTCATCTCTATTTATTAACTTAAGTGTTTGTAAACTCACTTAGAGAATGTGTGGTTAGAGACTTTCAAGCCACCTCCTCAGCTACTACGTATCCCTCTCACATTCAAACACATTTCCTACTCATACTCCGATTTACCTTTGAGATCCTCATGCTAATGTGACTATCTAAATGTGTTGGTAAAATACACGTAAGCATAGGAGGCGTGTGGATCATGTTAGAAGTCATTTTTAAAGGTTAACAAGAGGGAATATTAGAAAATTAAAAAATTAATTATACTATCAACAAATATAATGACCTATAATTTGGGAAATGAATAAAGAAAATAAATTTATCTTTATGAAATGGAAGAAATATTATTTTAATTTAAATAAGTCCAGCTAATTATAAGACTCACTATAGATCATTCTACGTATTAGTGGCAACTTAAACAATTTGAGTACTTTGGCAAAAACTTTGAGACGATTTTCCTAAATTTAAAAAATAAAAATAAAAATAAAAGGTCATACAATTGTTTCACTTATTTAGAGATTGAGCCACTTCAGTCGTAAATACACATATACTTCAGTAGCAATTCATAAAGTATGCTGAAAGTCAATTAAATTTTTAATCCTTTTAGAGTAGAGTGTATTTTACATTGTTTTAAAAAGTCCGTTTAAGTTTCGTTTAGACTTGAAGTTCGGCCTCCACATCTAGTCACACATCACGCATCGCCCTCGCCTTGCCTTTATCACGCTCTCGCCTAGGATTCGCTACGCCTAGCCACGCTTTACACTTTTTAAAACATTGTTATTTTATAACAGACTTCTTAAAAATAAGATGTTCTTTATTTTAAATAGTCAATTTTTAAAATTATGTTTTAACTTTTAAAATAAAGAGAACCAAATTCATTCTCTATAATTAAATACATTCAAAAAAATTTAATTTTCAATACTCATATGTTGACTAAATTAAATAGTATATATAAAATAAAATAGATAAAATTGAAGAAAATCATATAATAATTAAAAGGAAAGCATGTCAAAATAAAATATTAAAAAAATAATAAAAATTTATTTAGAGAAATGAAATAAAAAAAATATTAAAAATAAAAAAAAAATTGTTAAAGTACTTCAAAAACTTGAGTCTCTAAATTTATATATGTTTTTTAAAATACAAAAAAATTGTCTTTATAAATAGAAAATCTGTAAAAAAAAAAAAAAAAAAAAAAAAAAAAACCTCTTACCTTCTCAATTTATTCTAACTTGACTGTTCAACACTTCAACTGCACAGAATTTGACTAGTAATAGTGTCAAACATATTCCAATTAGAAGGGTTCAAACTTCAAACAAACATCCATTACTTCTACATTGACTGTACATTCTATATAAAACTAGGAAAAAGGCAAAAATTAGTCAGCAAAGTAAAACGAAACCCATTTAATTAGAGCATCTATGACAGCTTATTTATATTTAAAAAACATCTTTAATACTCCATCCATCCCACAAAGATAGACTCGTTTTCTTTATTTATCTGTCCCAAATTATAGGCCACTTACTTTATAGAGAGTGTATTAAATTTTTCATTTCCCTAATATACCCTCATTTAATTTATATTGTTATCAACCCAAAACAAGTATTTAAATTTATTAAATTTATGAATGACTAATATTAAATTGGGGTATAATAGGAAAATTGTGTGAAAAATTTATAATTTCAATTACATTAAATATGTTTTCTTAATCTGTGTGAAAAAAAGAAATGAGTCTATCTTTGTGGGACGGATGGAGTATTTTAAAGAGTATCATTATATTTAAAGATCAATTTTTTTTAAACATTCTAACAACCTCTTTATTTTCATACTCTTTATTTTACGTTTTTCAAAAAACATTTAATATATTTTCCTCTCATATCTTTTTATCATATATTTCCTTCTCAATTTATATATATTATTTAATTAAAATCAACATACCATGTATTGAAAATTGAAATTATTTCAATGCATTTAATAATAGAGAGTGAGTTTGACTCTCCATAGTTTGACTCTTCAAATATGGAGAGTCAAACCCACTCTCTAAATTAAAATGTTAAATTAGAGAGTCTATTGAAGAAAAATTTTAAGCGTTGACTCTTTAAATTAAAGAGTAATATATGTTTAAAGAACTTGTTGGAGATGCTCTTAATCAGCAAAATAACATGATGCCCACATCATGTGGTCTTTATTTTTAAAATGAAAAAAAAAATCATTCTAAATATCTAGGGACGACTATTGGTCGAGTCGAGTGCCAATTTGAGCTCAGCTCGGCTCTTATAAGAATAAGTCGAGCCTGGGCTCAGCTCGTCTCCAAAATTTGAGCCCAGACAGGCCCATGGCTCGTGGGCCTCCTAGGCTGAGTCGGGTCGGCCCATGAGTTCAGCTTGTTAATTTTATTATTTTTTTTCTAAAAATATAGTATTTTCTTTGGATTAAAATTTTTTTTTGCCTTTGTTGCCCACGAGCCACGGGCCATTATGTGGACCGATCCAACTAGCCGACCCGTATTTATCAAGAGTTGAAAATCCAGCTCGACTCGAGCCCGGACCATAATGGACCAAGCTTTTACGAGCCAAGCCACCGGGCCTACGGGCAGCTCGCTAGATTGCCCATCCGCCCCTCCCAACTTGGGACCCGGCCTCCCACTTGGGACTCGGCCAATCCGCCCATCCCAACTTGGGACTCAGCCAATCCGCCCCTCCCATGGATATCCCTTTATTAAGGCAGAATTTAATTGAAATAAATATGTTACCATTTAAAATAGGAAAGTTGGCACAACTTGTCTCTCACCTTTGTCTTCAGTGCATAAATCATCCATAACATCTATTTTTGGCGCAGAAGACCCCTAACATATGTGTTTTGGTGCGCATTTGATCCTTTTTTGATAAAAAAGGATAAATATGTCCTTAGTTTTAATTAGAAAAAAATTGTAATTAAATTTCTAATCTTTTCAAAAGTTGCAAATGAATCCGATAATTTTAGTTTTTATAAAAAAAAAAAACTATTGAATTTTTTTTATTTGAATTAACACTTTATTGACCAAATTGATAATATACTAAATTGTTTTGTATATTTTACGAACTATTATAAAATAACTTAAATTTATGTGTAAATTAATTTTTATTAGTATTTTTATATTAAAAAAATATAATAAAATTTGTTCAATATCGCAAATTATATACGCCATTATGTGCTCTTTATTTTTAATCGATAAATTTTTGTTATTTTATAATAGTTCGTAAATTATACTAAACAATTTAGTAGATTATCAATTTGGTTAATAAAGTGTTAATTAAAAAAAAAAACTTGTTAGTTTTCTAAAATATTTTATAAAGACCCATTTATACCTTTTGCAAAGATTAGAAATCCAATTACTATTTTCTGTAATTAAAACTAGTGGCACATTTGTCTTTTTATCAAATAAGAACTAATTGCGCACCAAAACACATAGGTTTAGGGGTCTTCTATATCAAAAATAAACGTTAAAAATAATTTCTGCTTTGAGGACAAAAGTGATGGGCTATTTGCGCCAATTTTTCTTTAAAATATTAAAATAAGGTATTCTGCACATAGAGATTAGAAATCTGTCAAGTTGTTTTAAAGACTAAGTTTAAATAAATATTCTATTATCTTTATTTTCTCTAAAGTACTATCACATAAAATAATTCAATATATCTTCGAAATCACGAGAAAGTATTCAAAGTGAAAAAGTACGATCTTGGTAAGAATATTAGAGATTGGTATATTCATGGATAGCCACGACACAAGATAAAGTACTTGTTCAACACAATAGTTAATTAAATAAAAAATATATTTTATTTATTCTAGACTTTTCAATACTTTGGTTCAATATACAACCAGAATTGGTAAAAGTCTTAAAATTAAAATCTTTAATAGACAAAAAGTCTTAAATTTTAATTTTTAATATACAATCAAAAAAATTAATTTAATTTCTTCAAAAAGACTAAATCATTCTCTTTATACCTCTATGGTTGCCACGTGTATCCACTTATTCATTTATTGCATTGCATTGATTCTTCTGATAAGGGAAAAGTCTCGAAGGCGAAGTCCTCCACCTGTGTCAGAGGCCATTTGACCAGGCGGGTTGTAAATCGAGGGATGTGCATGAGTGACAGGGACTTGAAGGAGAGAGCTAACAGGCCAACCCCCAGGACAGACCCCCACAATATTTCAGTGAAAATCTGCCTCACACGGGAATCGAACATGCGTTGTCAGAGGATTTCTTCCCACGTCACATCAGACCTTACCAACTCGCCTGTATTACATTGATTCTTCTTCTTTTCTTTTGCTGTTTTAATTGAAAACAGTAGTTGCGTTCAAAGGGTCAACCTATTTGAACACAGTGATTGACTTTTCATCCTTTCTCAGCGGATAATGCTATCTAGATCGTTAATAGTGTTGACGTTGGAATCTGTACTGTTCACGTGTCAACAGATCTCCAGTCACTTCTCTACCAACCTGTATGTTACCTACATACTAGGACGATCGTTAAACACCAAGATCTTTGGAAAAAAAGGGTCCGTCAATTGTTGGTACTCCGACGATCAAGTCAACTGCCGGTATATAGAGTAATATACGGGGAACAAAAACAATTGGGTATGGGAGGGACAAGCAAGTAGAGATTTGAACAGAGTTTATGGGTAAAATTGATGCGTAAAAAGAGCGTACTAAATAAAATGCGTACCTTGGAATAATCGGAGTTCTTGTATTTATAGCTGCAGAGTCTTAATTATTCTGTGTAAGCAATCAATTAGAACTCTGATCGGATTCTCATTCTTTATAGGATGAAGGGTAATTGGATATGGACACAATCTCCCAAATTTTGGTCCTTATCTGATTGGATTTTCAATATTATGTTGCCTAATTATTGGGAGATTGGTATTCGTTTTCCTTGTAAGAATCCATATGGCAATCAAACACAATATTTCTTTAATTACTTATCTGGTTATCCCAAAATATCGTGTTGCCTGCTAGTATAATAAATACGAAGCCCGGCGAGACTCTCTGGGTCGGCCATAAGTGTCGAAGCTCTTTATGGGCCTCACAATACTCTGATTCAGGAATGCTAAGATGTTTGATGGGCCTCCGATTCTGAGAATTTACGAGGCCCTTGCTGGGCCCCCGAGGCTTTCGCTGGGTTTATGAGACATTTACTGGGCTTTTGCTGATGTGGAAGCCTTACCAAAATTGGGTGGTAACAACTAATTTAAGTGACAGTAGACTCTGATTTAATATTGTCCAATAAATTAAAATTTATCACAATTTTATTAGACAATGAATTGAAGAACTTACAGCCACCTAAACTAGTAATAATCTCTATTAATGGTAGATAGTAAATAAAAGGTACTACACAAGATTAATGATAATCTCTACAAATAATAAATAACATTATTCAACCTATAAAACTAGTTGCTATATTGTTTTCATTTTGTTTCTAGACACTGTCATAATCAACCTATGGATTTAAATAAGAGTCACTACTTATGAAATGTATGAATAAAAAATATATAAAAATTGTGAGTCTTACGAAATATGTGGATAAAAATAAAATTTGACCAACTTATAAACACTAACAAACATAATCTAAATCTATCTATTTGATCGCTAAGTTAAAAAAATAAAAAAAATAAAAAGTCAAAAAGTTAATCATTTTTTACAACCATTTTCCTCTCTACTAATTCATTCATTTGATTATTAATCTTGGAAATACCACCCCCACGACTCCACCCACCCACCCACCCACCCACCCACCCACCCACCCACCCATTCGCCTTGAAGAGTCTTTTCTTATTCTTCATTTGCCCTCAATAGGCCCCATATATACTGAACAAACACATATACACATAAGACACCCTTCTTTTCCCTACACAAAAATAAAATGGGTTTTGATGATATACATAACCCGGGCCTTGTGCTGGGATTAGGTTTTTCATCAGCACCAGATCAAAGACCATCTCTAAAGCTTGATGATCATCATGATCAGTTTGGAAAAGGATCTGAGCCGTCACTTACTCTTACCCTTTCTGCTGATCAACCACAAGATAGCGGTGCTTCATCATTTTATAATGGCAGTGTGAAGAGAGAGAGAGGGGTTGGTTTTGAAGATGTAGAGAGAGAAAGAATGGCGTCAAGAGTTTTTGATGAAGACGATGGTTCGAATGGAAGGAAGAAACTTAGGCTCACTAAAGCACAGTCAGCCCTTTTGGAAGAAAGCTTCAAGCAACAAAGCACTCTAAATCCTGTAATCTCTCTCTCTCTCTCTCTCTCTCTCGTATTTAACAAGATTAAATTTCGTATATTGAACAAGATTTTAATTTTATTAGAATGTAAGTGATGATAGTTTTTGATTTGTCAGAAACAAAAGCAAGAGTTGGCAAATGAGTTGAAGCTTAGGCCCAGACAAGTGGAAGTGTGGTTCCAGAACAGGAGAGCAAGGTCTGGTATTTATAATTTTTATCTTTAATTAATTAATATAAATAAAATAAAATAAAACATGGCGGACAAAAAGGTGATACGATTTACTTTTTCCTAATTTGCCAAAAATATTTGTACAATTACTTTACTAATTTTTTTGCTATTTTTGATTATTTAGGACAAAGTTTAAGCAAACCGAAGTTAACTGTGAACAGTTGAAGAAATGCTGCGAGACATTAACAGAAGAGAACAGAAGGCTACACAAGGAAATACAGCAACTGAAATATCTAAAATTTTCACAACCTTCGTACATGCAGTTGCCGGCGGCCACCCTCACCATGTGTCCATCATGTGAAAGTATAGGCGGCTCTACCACTTCCGCCGCCGTCGGTGTTTGTGATAATGGGTCAAAGAGCCTATTATCTATGGCTCCGAAGCCACATTTCTATAATCCCTTGACCAGTCCATCAGCAGCTTGCTAATTACTTATTATTACCCTACCAAGGCCTTTTTTTTATTTGGTTAGGGGGCATGTAATGACAGTTAAGTAGTGTAACTAATTTGTAGAAATTACAAAATTAATTAATAATTTGAAAGATGCTTTTTAAATCTTTTAGGAAATATATGTATGTGTATGTGTATATGTATATGTAAATTAAAGGATTGTAATTTTTCTTCTTTTGTAATTTAGCCGTGTTTTCTCTTAATTATCCAGTGAAATAATGTAAAATTTATTATATTCATCTGTCTCAAAAAGATAGACTTACTTCTGTTTTAGTACAAATTAAAAAAACATTTACCACAAATCACGAAAAGCTTGAAATTTGGCATCAACGCTTACTCACGCTTTACGCTTTTTAGAATATTGGTTATTATAGTTGGAACAATAAATTTTACTTACATTATTTCTAATATACTCCTACAATTAATATAATAGTAGTTCGTATTCTAAAAAATCTATGTGGTAAGAGAGAGAAAATAAATAAGGATGGAGATATTGGAAGGATAAAAGAGAAAAAGAAAATAGATGAAAGAGATATGCGCAATTTAATGGAAAAAATAGGTGGAACACCATCTAACAATATGTCTAAAACTAGATGGCATGTTGGACGACCTTTTACAATAAATGTTGTCACATGAGTTTTGTTCCCTTCACCTCATCGCCATATCATCTGGACATTCAAAATAGAAGGTAGCATTAGAGATGTATAAATCTCCAATATGCAATCGTAGATTGTACTAAAAAGTATGTCACGTCACCCCAAATTACTTACATGGCAAGAAAAAATTAGATAATGTCATTTGGATGGTGTACTAAACATGTTCTATTTATTTAATGTCTATTGAAATATATGCCAAGTCTCTTTTATTTAATTTTTAATAATTTGTATCCATTAAAATATGTGTTAATAATTCTTTATTTCTTTTTAATTTATCTACAAATATCTCTTGTACATGTGGATCACAATTTTTCTAATCGACGACTCCATTGGAGATGTTATTCTCTTCGTCTCTATTTTATTTGCCACATATACAACAATTTACATAGTTGCATTGGAAATGCTCTAAGAAATCGACTACACTCTCAATAAGAAAAGTGACCTATAATTTGAGAAAAAAAAGAAAAAGACAACAATACCATATTTTTGAAACGAATAGAGTAATTAATATATTGTATACTTACTTCTTTTCTGTTCAGTATTATTTATTATTGCACAGTCTACTTCTTGACGAGTTATTAGCATTGAATATATTGACGGGAATATTTGTTAAAGAAAATTAGGATTATATTTAACAATTTTTTATATGGTGTGGTTATACGTCTTCAATCTAATAAAATATATGAATCTTGGTTCCCAAATGACCAAATTATGAATGCGAACATTAAAATTACACTCAACTTTCATATGATTCGAAGATAGAAAGCAAAATAATAAAACTATTTAACATTTTCTTCAAATTAACGTGACCCATATTTACAAATTTAAAAGACGAGGGATCCATTGAGATATATAACCAAATTATATGAAAGTTGGTTGAATAGCTCAACTTTAATTTCTCTATTTATTACTATAGAACGTGATTAAATACAATTAAAGTGGAGTGTATGCACATAATATCTAGTAAAATCAGGCATTCACTAAAATTATGCAGTCTGGTTTTTACCAGACAGACAAAAAGTGCGTGATTAATGGAAAATCAGTTGGACGTTAAAATCATGTGTGCGTCGACTCAGGTGGAACGGTTGGGTTGTCGGTAAAGAAAAAAACAAAATTTTATGAGGATAAGATAACATGGGCCCATGGCCCGGAATTAGAAAATAATCTGCCCCACGGTAGGTCCAACTTCACGTGATGTTTTTTTCTCCCATTTGCTTCATTTTTTCTCAATTCCATTATTGAACAACATGATTTTTTATCATGTGTTCCGTTGGTAGTTAAACCATTCAATCTCTCTAAGTTGACTGTTGATGTCATATTATATAAGTAAAACTATATTTCATAAAGTCCACATTTTACATATCGTGATACAATAATATATAAAGAGAGAAAAGCTATCGTCTATCGACCATTACCACCAACTATATCACTGCTACCATAATACCCGCCAACCTTTCAGATTAGTTCTCTAATGATTTTCTATCTAAATGCATATTTGGTAGTGTTAAATTTATTTTTTAAGTATTTATAAGTTATGAGTCATATAAAATGTGTAGTTAACAAGTGAGTATTAAGTTGTGGATTCTACGGATAAAAAATATATTTAACTAATTTGATCAACTTAAATTATAATTTAAGATTGGCGAAGCATGCACTAAAAACTGATGAAGTGGGATCGGCTAATGCAAGCAAGTCGTTTTAGTTTGTTTGTTAGCGTAGTGTCTTGGGCATTTTAGTCATTTGATATCTTGGGGTCCTTCATTGTATAAAAGAAAAAGGAAAACTACACGGTTAGTATCATAGTTGAAATAGCAAGTTAGTTTCTAATCTTAATTTTAGGCCCCGTTTGAAATTGATTTTGGAATCTAACTTCTGATTCTCAAACAATCAGAAGTTGTTTTAGGCGTTTAAAAAATTTTTTAAAAGTGATTATAAAATAATCTGACTCACTTGGCAGCAGATTTTGAGAAGCAGCAAAAGGACAACTTTTCAGATTCTGCTTTTAGCTTTTTCATTTATATATTATTAAAATACTAATTTTACACCTAATTAATTAAACTAATTCATTTAATACTCATTTGAGAAACCGAATTGATGCAAGTTGGATGCATAAAAAATAATATAAATTTAATTAATTTTTACACTATATAACTATACTTTTATTTTGTAATTTTTATAAAATTTGAAAATTATTATGTGTTTATTATTTTTATTTTAAAATAATAATAATGAATGCATTGACTTGTTAAAAAATATTTGACTAGGAAAAAAAATAAATTTTACCACTCGTCATAATAATAATAAGACAAAATAATATTATATAATCAATGTCTTTTTTAGTAATTTAATACCGTTACAGCAATGAATTATTTTTATTTACCAAACGCTCAAATGCTGATTTTGAAACATACAGCAATTTTGAAACAAGAGTTTACCAAACTCTTATCTGATTCTTCCCACAGTTGATTCTTTCTACAGCACAGTGCAGAAGTTGATTCTCTTAAAAGCACAGCAATACCAAACTAAGCATATATAAAAGAATAATAGTCATCAATAGAAGTCAATGCATTTTCTCATCCAAAACATCTCCCACATATTATAGAAAATAATATATATAAATAAATATTTAATTTAATTAATTAATTGCCCAATATCAAGTAATTAATAATTAGATTTAATGTGCAGCCCAGATGAGATTCCCAATGATTTATTTGTTAAGTAATTGTCCAACTTCAGTTAATTAATTATCAGTATTCCAATACAATGTAAACAATATCGCCTGTTCAACTTCCCGATGTTTTGAATTTTCTATAATACTCGGTAAAAATGAATAAAATTATGAATTGACATTTCTAATTAAAAAATACACATCTTTCAAAACAAGATAAATTTACTTCAATTATTAGTTAATCAAATTTGAATGCTGCATTAATTAATCATATAAGATTTATAATATTTAAATATTACTAATTGTCTACAAATAGAAAAATAATAAATTTGCATAATATCATTAACACAATCTGCATATATACAATTTAGAAAATCAATTTTCAAATTATAATATAAAAATTAGTGGATTATTTAATGAGCCGAGCTAAAAATTAAGCCGGAAGCACTTCTTAAAAACTAGAAAATGAAAATCAAGCATTCCCTTAAATTCTGTTTGTTTTTTTTTCCACGTTAACTAAGAAATAGTTAAAATTAGTTGCAATTTACAAAATATATATAAACACCCGATCTGACTGTTAAATAGAGATAATAAAACACATTTATTAGATTTAAACAAATGATAAGATTTAAACTATTACATGAAAAATCAATACATCTAAAATATTTGTATCGACTATTAAAAAAACTTATCTATGCATACCAAAAAATTATTTTTCAAATTATAATAGAAAATTACTCAATAAGATTTAATATTATATATTAAATAATATTAAAGTATTTATATTATATTTTATAATAATAATAATAATAATAATAATATTTATATTTACGCAGAGCCAGCAAACAAATTTAATTAAATCAAATGACATGATTTTAATATTTTATAATATTAAAATTTAATTAATTTAATTAATTAATTATCCAACTTCAAGTAATTAATAATCAGTATTCCAATATAAATAATCAGTATTCCAATACAATTTAATCAGAATGAGCTTTCCAATGTTTCAATTTTTTATAATACTCGGTTAAAATGAATAATATTAAAAATTAACATTTAAAAAAAATACACATCTTCTAGAACAAGATAAAATCACATTTCAAAACACAAAACAGATGAGGTTATGTATTCCAAGGTCTTAATTTATACCGTTTCAAAGATTAAGATAAGTTATATTTTCAAAAAAATGAAATATCAATGCACGAGAATCATTGGCAATAATACAATAGTTTTCAAAAAATAGACTTATTTTCCGCCCACAAATTTTTTATGCTTCCAATAGTGGGTTTAAATAGGTTGCAGTTTCAAAAAAATATATCAATATATGTAAAATATATAATTGTGTTATATTATCAAAAGATCTGATTTATTGATAAAAATAATAAGTTGATTAAACTAATAAACTATATATGGTAATTTCAAAATTAAATTCATACAATTCAAAGCTTGCCTCAAATTCTAGCTCATCGACAAATGATTGGTTGAGAACGTTAAATAATCAACGTTAAATTTTATTAATGTTTTATTACATATGCTGAAAACGTTAAATAATCAGTTCTAGCTCCTCAATATTTTATTACATAATAATTATTATTATTATTGCTTTGTCTTTTAAATTAAGTATAGTTGTCTGTTTATCTCGATTTACGTATTTAGAATTGAATAATTAAGAAATAAAAAATTATATACTAGTAGAGATTGAAAAAAAAATGCGGAGTAGTAGAAAGAATTTTCGAGACTTTCAAACAATGTCCTTCCCTGATATCGTAGATGTTTCAATTCACAGTAATAGACTTATACAAGATGAATTGCGTTATGATAGAATTGCTCCGGCTGAAGAATGAAAAAAAAACTGATTCTAATCTCACAACTGAGCAAAAAAATGCTTATGAAACAATAATGCAGCTCGGATGAGATTCTCAATGATTCATTGGTTAAGTAATTGCTCAACTTCACTTAATTAATTATCCGTATTCCAGTATAGTGTAAATAGTACCGTCAGTTCAGCTTCCCAATGTTTTGAATTTTTTATGATACTCTATAAAATGAATAAAATTATGAATTGATATTTTCAATTAAAAAATACGCATATCTAGAACAACATGAATTCACTTTAGTTATTAGTAATAACAAATTTGAATTCTACATTAATTAATCAATATAAGATTTAGAATATGTAAATATTACTAATTGTCTACAAATAGAAAAACAATAAATTTGCAGAATATCATTAACGCAATATGCATCTTTACAATTTAAAAATTGATTTTTTAAATTGTAATATACAAATTAATGGGTTATTTAATGAGCCGCGCCAAAAATTAATTAATTGTCTCATACGCTATGACTATTAATAAGAGTATCTTTCTCCCACGTGGGTATCTATCTGAAAAAAAAACTAATTTTTAGTTATTGACAACTTTATGTAGCATTGTCTAGGGTTACAAATCGTATGGGATTGAAATGTTGATTTGTGATAGGGATGGAGTGTCAATCAATTCAACCACAAACGTGGTTTTCAAAGAGGCGTTTGAAAATCTAGATTAGCTATGTTATTTTTTTTTTTTTCCCAATATCAATGCGTAATCAAATGTTATTTATATGATACTTTTTTTATTTGAATATAATAAATGAACAATATACTCTTAAAATATTTTAAAATCACTATCATAAAAAACAAGTATCGTGCATCGCACGGATGATATACTAGTTCTTAAAAAGAGAGCAAGTTGATATACATTTCGAAGAATTTCATTAATTTGATGAATTTTAATCCAAAATTTTTAACAATTTTAGCCACAAAATTCAAAATTTCAATTAGCTTATCCCTCTCACCCAACTTCTTATTTTTCACATACAATTTTGTTGAAAACCTTTTATACCAATTTGTAATTTTTCACGTCCTTATTCAATTTTTTGCCAAATGCAGCCCATATTTTCAACTTTATGAGGGGTAATTATATTCACACTACAAAATTTATTTGTTGCACTATATTTTAATTGTATTTAAGGTCCTCAATCTTTATTCATTGTAGCACTTATGTCATCAAATTTTTGTCATCGTCTTTTTATCCTCAATCTTTCATTAATTAGTACATCTCGTCTTTAATAAAAGTTCACGTCAAAAAAATTCGTTTGTAAGAAGTAAAACTACTTTTTTGCCCATCATATATATTTAAAAAAAAAAGGAATAAATACAAAAGTGTGACAAAATATTTTTATCTCATTTTAAAGCACGCAAAATAGAATATTTTAATAAAAATCATCATCAATGACGAGATGTGCTAATTAATTAGAAGGTTAAAGATAAGAATTTGATAGAAAAAAGGTTAGGGACATAAATATTACAATAGACAATTATTGAGGACCTTAAATTTAATTAAAATATGGTGCAACAAATAAAAATTGTGGTGGTAATATAATCACTCCTTTATGAGTTGTTATTTTAATAAACGATAATGTTATGAATTTTATTTTTCAATCACAATTAAGGTGTCTTTAATTCATATTTTAGTAGAATCCATTAAAATTTAAGTGTAATCAACTTGGATTTTAATAAATTATTTAGAAATTTATATGTCCTCAATAACTAATACATTTCGAAGAATTTCATTAATTTGATGAATTTTAATCCAAATTTTTAAACAATTTTAGCCACAAACTTCAAATTTTCAATTAGCTTATCCTCTCTCCCTCCCTCACAAGCCTCTCATTTTTCACATAGAAAACCATTTTGTAATTTTTCACGTCCTTATTCAATTTTTCTCTAAACGTAGCCTATATTTTCAACTTTATGATTTTTTTTTCTTTTAAATGAAAAATTTATGAGTTTTTTTTAAAAACGATAATGTTATGAATTTTATTTCCCAATCACAATTAAGGTGTCTTTAATTTAGATTTTAGTACAATCCATTAAAATTTAAGTATAATCAACTTGGATTTTAATAAACTCTTTAGAAATCTAGATGTCCTCAATAACTAGTAGATTTAGAAGAATTTAATTAATTTGATAAATTCAATAGATTTGGAATCATAAGTATTAATACCAAAATGAATAATTAGCACAAAACGTCTATACCTTTTCAAGTCATTGTACAAATCGTCCATACCTTTAAAATTTTAGTATTTTCACCCTCACATACACCATTTCCTTGTGCAAAACGTCTTTTTCGTCCAAAAGCTGCCGTTACCTCAATTTTCTAACACGACTCGTAACACAACTGAAAGGTAAATTAGTCTACCTGCCCATTTCACTTGTCCTCATGTGTACACAAATGCAGTCCAACGAACAGGAGTTCACCCATTGAGTCAATGGCTGAGGAGCTATGGCTCACGCCGGAGTTTTAAGCTGACGAGAACCTACTAACGGTTAACGTTAACAAGGGGAAAATGAATGATGATCTAGTGGTCGTTTTTCACCTCTTTCCAAAAACAAGTTGTTGCTACTTCCAAATCCAGGAACTCTACCATCTATTTCTCACTGATTAATTACAGATCTCTTGGGAAAAGATCCAAACTTGGGCAGTGCCCTGGCCTGGTAGTAATTGTAACACCCTGGTCTACTTCCACATATGGAGCCTTCAGAACATTAGAGAGGCTGTTTGGTTCATGGCTTTGGTGAGATGCAGTATTGAGAGTAGAACCATCAACATGCACATCTATGACTTGGGCGCCAAAAGCTTCAAAAAGTTTGCTCTCATTAATGGTCTCATCCTCAGCAATGGGATTCAGGTCAACCTTTGAACCCGTAATTGCCAACGAAGAACGAGTTTCAGTAAGAACATTTGTAAATTTGCAATACTTCATCAAGTCAACGTTATCCTCACTTGCTAAACTGTCCTCCTGTAAAAATGTTGTGACATCCATATTCTCGGCATGTTTTGGCTCCAAATCGTGATCATTTCTCTCCTCTTTATCCTCTTCTGCTTCTTCATTGGACATAGTCATACCATCTGACCCTTTATGTAGCAAATAAATTCTATAGAGCTCACCACTCAAAATCCCAAATTATATGCCCTGGGTTTTCCGCAAATCAAAGCTACCTTTCATATCGGCAATTACAAGCCACCCAAGTATGCAGTATAGCAGTAAATTTTTTCATTATTAGAATGTTATAGTAGTTCTTGACTTCTTGATGTCCACCTACCTATTTGGACTACGTTTGCATAACAAACGAACATGAAAATGCAACAACGAATACAAGGCACTTGAAATAGGTAGGTGGACTAATTTACCCTTTAGTTGTGTTACAATTCGTGTTGGAAAAGTGAGATAACGGCAGCTTTTGGACGGAAAGGACGTTTTGCGCTTTGGTATAGGTGAGGGTGAAAATGCCAAAATTTCGAATGTATGGACGATTTGTACAATGACTTCAAAATCTATGGACGTTTTGTGCTAATTACCCATACCAAAATTTTTAACAGTTTTAGCCACAAACTTCAAAATTTCAATTGGCCCTACCCCCCCTCCCTCCAACCTCTCATTTTCACATATGATTTTGCTAAAAACTCTTTTGTACAAATTTGTAATTTTTCACGTCTTTATTCAATTTTTCTCCAAACGCAGCCCATATTTTCAACTTTATGATTTTTTTCTTTTAAATGACAAAATTATGAGTTATTTTAATAAACGATAACATTATGAATTTTATTTTTCAATCATAATGTTATAATTTTTCTTTTTTTAGTGATATAGTCAGAAGTTATACCATTTTCTTGTTTTATTTTAAAAAAAAATTCATATTCAAAATAAGTTGTTAAAGTAAAAAATCACAAATACATTATACGAACTCTATTAACTTCTATAATTTAGAATTCAGTTAAAAGTAATAAACGTCCCATTACTTATTTATAATATTTAAAAGGTAAATTATATATATGAATAGATCATGAATTAGTTGTCTATTTTTTGGGCTATTAGTGTAGTTTTTTAACATAGAAAATTGTGTACTTTTTTAGAGAGTTGACTTGTCAACATTAATTTTAGAGCAAGTTACTCGTCCAGACATAATTTGATTTGAAAAGAAAAAAAATGGACTTGAAATAGTATGGTGGAATTTTAAAATTTTCTCTAAAGTTCCGATTAACAAATTGCTTTTAGCAATTGATGTTGCAAGAATACAATTTTTATTAAAAAGACCAAAAATTCATTAGAATCAATGAAATATATGAGAATCTATAATATAGAAATCTATTGAAATATGGCAAATTCTAATAAAATTCATGAAATCTATTAAGATTTATAAATATTAAGAAATCTATTAAAATTTAAATCGGGAACGCTCGTAATACATTATTAAGCTAGCAATCTATGCAATTTGATAGAGATAAGTTAAAGAGAGTCTACATTTGTTGTCCCAAATATATGTCTCATTGACCATCCCTCCTGTACAATGAATTTCGTGTATTAAAATACATAAATTGCTACAAATTAAAATTTTGATAAATTACAAAGTAGATGATCTTCTTGTGACTGCGTAGCTGCAGAATCCTCTGATTAACGATCTGAGTGTTGAAGACGATAGGCCACGTGGCTTGAATCCTGAACTTCGAAATTGGTTGGAAATTTGATTTGGTTGAACCTTCAATGCTTGGAATTGGCTTGTATTTGATTTGTAAAGAAGATTTTAATCTTCTTGGACTTGGCTTGGACTTGCTTTAATTTGAAGAAGATTTTGATCTTCTTGAGATTTTCCAGGTTTTGAATTTTCTTATCGTTGAAACTTATAGAAAGAACCGACCAGAGTAAGACATACTTCAATAAGTTCTCTGAATATTTTTTTTTACATGTAAAATCAAACCTTATATATATACTAGTTTTTGATACGTGCGTTGCACGTAGGTTGCACGTAAGTATTGTTTGAATATATACGTATAAAAAATTTTAGTATAAAAAATATTAAATATATAATACGTAAATAATAAATATGAAAAACATATTTTTGAACATACCATTTAATATAATTAATTAAGTAAAATATTGAAATTTTATTAAGAAAAGCATAACTAAATAAATACATAATTAGTACAAAAAAATCAAATAACTGAGATTCGTAAACGACCTTTGGATGTTGGTAAAGTAATGTGATGTAATAAAGTGACCATTTTTATATTTTTATTGAATTGCATAACTTAGAGAATTTGAATAGGACCAAACCCTCATTCTTCAAATTCCGCTTCAACTTTTTGAACTTTTTTACTAATAACTCAAAAGTCAAATATTAAATAATTGTGTATAATTTGTTTATAACATCAAATAAAAAATAAAAAAAAAATTGGTGAAAATTTGAATAAAAATTTGGACGAATGTGTGAATAATAAAAGAAAAAAATAATAGCATTTATTTAGAATAATTTGTAAAGGTAAAATAAAAAAAAAGATTAGTACAAAATTGAATGAAAATTAGGTGCAAAAGAAAAACAAATAAGAAAACTAAATTAAAGATTTTTTTTTTGGTCAAAATGGGTTAAATAGCACACACCACAATAAATAAATAAAAAATAAAAAAAGTAAAAGGCACGATAATAAATTAAAAAAACTGCAAATGCCCCCCCCCCCCCCCCCAAAAAAAAATTCCAATGGCTTAGAACCAAAAAAAAAAAAAAAAATTCAAATGGGTAGTGTTGTCGAGTTGCTCAACAACACTGACCAAAAAAAAGAAAAAATACATTCCAAATGGTTGACAGTGTATTCTTTCACCCCAACCAGTCGTTCAGTTAGTGAAACTTCTCCTTTCTCTTGCCTTGCGCCTACAACCTCAATTCCATCAATTCTAAGAGGCTGCTGAAACAAACGGTAAGCATCATCTGTGCCCGAAGTAGACGCAGCAAATCCACCATCTCTTAAAGGTCGAGGTAACTGGGATTGATATACTCTAGTACCCTGGGTGAACCTTGACCGAGGAGAATCACCTAAGTCAAGTAGTATTTCTTCCATGTCATTAACAAACTCATCATAAAAATTATTCAACTCAAGGTCCTTTGTCCTAACTGGTGCAAAATGATCTTCAAAGCGATTGAATGAGAAAGCTGAATTCTTCTTCATTCCACTTGTATAGTCATCAGCCAATGATGACGATGAAACTGGACTGTTATCTTCTAAGAACTCAACCTTCCTAACTTCCTCGTATTCCCTAGAAATCAGGCAATGCTGATTAGAGCTAGACTCCGATGGAGGATTCAATTCTAAGTTTGTTTTCTCCAAATCTATATTTCTAGAAACAATACCATGGTTGTCTAACTCGACAACCATGTATTGTCGAGTTAACTCGAGGACCAACTATATTGACTTATTCGCGTGATGTAATCTATTAATGAAAAAGAAAACTCGTTCTAGCCTTCCTCTTCAGATCCTCTGATTGCTTTGACGAATTTGATCCGTGCAAGGCAGTGCCAGTGCCAGTGCCAGTGCCAAACCTAGAGTAAACTGATGCAATTAGAGATGTGGACTCGCTAAATATGTCACAATATTCCGCGGGATGAGTAAGTAGCAGAAATTGTAATTAGAATAGTCTAACTCGACAACCAAGTTGGTTGTCAAGCTACTCGGCAACCAATACGGTTGCCGAGCTACTCGACAACCGTGGTAAACGAGGTGCTCGACAACCTTGTCGAGTTAGTTTCCAGTTAGTTTGATGCCATCTTGGTCTGGTCTGCTGGTTATGGTAATCAAATATCAATCAAGACCCATCGAAATTTGCCATCAACATTAGTAAGAATTAAGTTTTGGACAAATATAACGTAGCACCGAATGTATTATGTATTAGAGAATTCGAAAGAAATGTAAGCTTCAAACAACTTCCACATAAATATTTGATTTGAAATTTCCTAAAACTATGGAAAAATTAATAGAGTATAAATAAGAATAAAGTTCTGCTTAAAAATTTTATCATTGTCATACAGATAATATACACTTACAGAACTTGCTTGAAGAGAATAGTCTGAATTATAAGCTACAATAGAACAAGTATAGAAAGAGACGAACAATCATGCGGCTAAATTCTAAGCTCCAATGGAATGGAATGGAAACAAATATGGAAAATTAAGATAAAATTAGCTTTCCAAACGGTAGAATGTAAAAAGGCAGAAAGTAGGTGAGTGAAGTGGGTGATAAAATTAAATGGTAGTTGTAAAACGACGACGTGTTAGACGAAAATTGTACAGTGATAAATTTAAGGCTATTATATTATTGTAAATGGTAGTTGTAAAATGACGACGTGTTGGACGAAAATTGTACACTGACAAATTTAAGGCTCTTATATTATTGTAAGGATATGCTACGTGCGTTGCACGTTCGTGAAAAATATAGGGATAAATGTAACCTTTAGACAAATTAAACATCAATATTTGATTTGAAATTTTCTAAAACTATGAAAAAATTAATAGATTTGTTATTAAACAAGAACTTTTCAAAATTTTGTCATTGTCATACAAATAATATACTCTTAGAACTTGCTAGACTATCTGAATTACAAGCTCCAATAGATAGAAGAAGGACGAACAACATGGAATGAAAATGTTGTTAAATAGAATGAAGTTCTGCTTCAACAATTTGTCATTGTCATACAAATAATATACACTTACAGAACTTGACAAGAACTCTGAATTAGAAGCTCCAATGGAAATTATGGACAGAAACCAAGGTTGAGCTGTGCTTAGAGCCTTTTTTGATGAGAGAGAGAAGAAATTTTTTGGGGTGAAATGTTGGACAAAGTAAAAAATTGCGGCTGTCTTCATTGTCAAAACGGTGGCGTATTGGACGAAAAAAACTACAGTAAAAAATTTAAGGTTCTTATATTATTGTAAGAATATATATACTAAAAACCAAATTTTTATATAATTTACAGTGATATGTGCGTGTGCGTTGCATGTGTTTTAGTGTGTGCTTGTGATTGTGTTTTGTGTGTGTTCTTTTTTCTTTTCTTTTGTTTTTTTTTTTTCACAAACAGTAACTTTACATTTTTTTTAATAATAATAATAATAAATTAAACATAAATAGAAACTTGGTTTCGGTTTTACACCTTTTTTTTAAAATATATATGTATATATATAAATATGCACATGTGTATTATTGGTGTGTGCGCGTTTATTTCCCAAGTTTCTATTTTAAATCACCTTCTTCTTCTTCTTCTTTTTTTAATTGTTATGAATATTCATTTTTAATTGTTTGTTTATTTGTTAGACAGAATCCTTGAAGCAGACCAGAAATTTTGAGGTTCGGATGATTCTAGTTGTAAGAAATAAATATTTCCATGATACGTGTGTTTTAGAAGTCTAGAGGATTTTGTGTTAAGTACCAATGATCAGAACTTTCATAGTCAAATGCATTGAAAGACATGTTGTTCCAGACATTAAATCTTAAAAGACTTGAAAGATTTAGTGCAAAGAACTATTTCAATTAGTTTTTTTTTTTTGAATAAAACTTAGAAATCGAGGCTCGGAACGAATCTTTTTTAGATATTCTTTGGATACTCACCCTTTCAGGATGGAGTCTTAGAAGACCTAGAAATAGAGTTCTGGAACGTATCTTTTTAGATATTCCGCGGAGACTCACCTTCAAGGATGGAAGATTTAGAGGACCTGTAAATAGAGGCCCAGAATATATATTTTTAGATATTCTCCGGAGACTCACCCTTTCAGGATGGAGGTTTAGAAAACTTGGAAATAGAGGCTCAGAACGTATCTTTTTAGATATTTTCCGAAGACTCACTCTTCCAAAATGGAGGTTTAGAAGACCTGGAAATAGAGGCTCAGAACGTATCTTTTTATATATTCCTCAGAGACCCACCCTTCTAGGATGGAGACTTAAAAGATTTACGACCCCAGATAGAGGACTTTAGGGAATTCAGAAAATTTAATGTTCATAATTACTTTAAATTATGGACCTTTTTTTTTATTGTTTTTTCACCTGTTTCTTTCACTATTTTATTGTTATTTTGTTTTCTTGTTTGCTTTTTTTTTTTTTTCTTTGTTTCTTTGTTTGTTTGTTTATTTTACAGGAATGACACAATCAAATTCTAAAAGAAAAGAAAATATGAAATTACCTGAAATACTGAACTTAATGATACAGCACGGATGGGCAAATTTATTTGCTTTCCTAAGAAAATTGTGAAGTATCACAACCAGACTAACGCCACAGGAGAGCTCAAGCTTACCATCCACGGCCGATGCCATGTCATTTGACTTTATGTGTTTCTTTAAAAGAGCTACACGTGCATATTCTCAGTAATCGCCAGAGAAATTCAGATGCCATCCAACATTCTTCTTTGGGTCCACCTCCATATCATTATTAGGATATGACGATTATTTCGAGAGCGATCATTTCTGAGAGGATTAATCAAAGAGAAATAAAATGGGGAAGTACACTTAGCAGCCGTGGAGAAGCTTCTTACTTTCCGAAGTTTTGGGAGTGGTCGGTTTGGATCTATAAACTCTTAGTCAAAAAGAATCGTCCTGAGTTAGCTTCTGCAGTTTATTCTGCTACAAAGGAATATCCTCGTCCCAATTCTATGTACATAGCTCTTTGTGAGGTTTTATGCCCGGACACCAATACCTTTATAACCATAAATGGAGAAATTGGTATTTCTCCATTGGATATTCGAGAAATCATTAGACTCTCTATTAGAGGTGATTATTATGAGAAGGTAGTTCCAAGCCTTTCAGAACTGTCGAATTTGCTTTTCCGATCTTGCTCATATTTGTTTAAATCTTACTCACTAATAGTCGATAAGAAGAAAACTGATCGAATTCGCCATGCCGATTGGATTGATTTTTGGTTCCTAGAAGATAATTGTGTTCCAAATATTCAGAAGAGTAAGCCTTTCAAGAAAGCTATGGAATCGAAGCCACATAAAGAAGGTCAATGAATAGTAAAAGTCAGGATACGAAGACCTGTTGTCACAAACAAACCAAAAGATATTTTGCGTAGAGACAGGAGTTATTGGAACTCTTCTTTATTTGTTGATGAGGAAGAAGAGTTAGAAATAGCGACCCATCTTTCCCTTTAGCTTTGTCATTTTTTTTCTGAAGACGACTATCTTAGAGGCGAGACTTTCAAAACAGCTTCCAGAATGGCTTCCAAGTCGACTTACAGTTTAGTTACTCCTATTTTGGCTAGTATTTATCGAGGACTTACGAAAACATCACATTGCATGGCAGGTCATGACGTTGGATTGATGCTCGGGCTAGTATTTTCTGTATGCTTAGGCTGCAACCTATTTTCTTCGAGAAATTTACAGCAACATTGACAAAAGCATTGATCGCCCTATTATCAGAAGATATGTCGGAACTTTAAATGATCTCCAGCCTTAGAAGTTGACATGTTTGATTGTCGAGAACTTGTTCGTGGAAGGATAGATCTTAATGATTTTTGTTGGAACCCTATTCATTTGTCTCCTCATTGCGGTATACGCACGGATAAGGACGATAGGTCTACGGAAATTTCAGAGTTCATGACTAGCATTCGACCTGGATTTGTTTTTTATCGTCGAGGATCTAGTTCATACATTCTTGAAGCATATAACCCTCATAGATTTGGAAGGCAACAAGGCTTCAAACAAAAATTTCCAAGCTCACCAAAAGATATGAACCTAGTAATAAATCCAATAACTCTTTATTGTGCTTGGTTATCTTTGACTCAAGTAGGGAGTGGATGTTCATTCCATATTCTAGGGAGAACCAATAGTATACAAAATCAAGTTGATTCTACATACGAAGACTGGTAGAATAATGAAGTATTTTTAAGATTGAACAAAGTTCAAGTAAAAGAGTTATTATCCTGTGAGGATACAGACTTTAGACTTGAGCAACCCGCACATGTACCAAAGTATACGGACAATGATAAGGCCAGAGAGATCAACCTTTTCTGTGTAGCTTTCCAAAGAAATTTTCAGAAAAGAGCATTGGATTCTAGATGAAGGAGGTCCTAAGAGGCTTAAATTTTCGTTCCCTTCATGTGATTGCTCCAATTTGTTTTTACATGTCTGAACTTCCGCTTGGAATTACTGAAGACTCTTCTTTTCTAAAAGGTATTTTCTGATAAGCCACGACTAAGTATATTAAGAAGTCATTTACGGATGTAATAAAATACGGGTTTTCAAATCTTAGGACTTGGTGGGCTAAAAGCAATCAGAGACTTCAAAACTTGATCACCGAATTATTTCAAGCGGATCCAGCACCTTTGACAAAACGTATGGAAGTGTTTCTTAAAAGAGTTGATGCTTGTCTTTCCAAAACTAAGCAAATCTTAGAGTGTCTGACTTTAGAAGAAAGAGACCAGCAATTGGAGTCTTTGCAGTCGAATAAATGTATAGATGACCATATTTTCTTCTTTGGAAAATAAGACTGGCCAATTAGCTTCTCAGATGGACAAACTCTGTGATGAACTTCAGACTCGTAAAGAAATCTGAATAAAATGAAAGAGGCCAAGATCACTCTGGGACAAGCACAAATTAGAAATATCGCCAATGTGGAATCCATCAATCTGGAGAAGAAGACTCTTGAAGACAGCTTTTTGCAACTGACTGAATTGCAGCTGGCTAAAAGTGATTAATCTTTTGAATAAACTTTACATTTATTTAATCTCTTTTGTATAATCATTTTTTTTATGCAAAGACAAATAAGAGATATAAATATGATTATCGATTTTGACTGAACTTGAATTTATATATATAATTTTTTTATCCAAGCTGTATAACTACTTCAAACATTACAAGATTTTTTGTGTATAGCCGTTCACAGTTTATCTTCTTGTGGGCCAAGAGTATTACATTTTTTTAGATAGAAAAATAAAACAAACTTTAAGCGTAAAAACGCTTCAAATTTTTTTCGTTAATAGGTCTAATATGCAATCCATCTTTATCCACGATCTTGTATGCCCCATTGGTGAACACATGTGTAATGATAAACAAACCATCCCATTTAGGTTGGAACTTGTCCTCTGTTATTTTTGTAATTATGATAGGCCTACGTACTGAATGTACTAAATTTCTAACTTGAAATGACCTTGGCCGTATTGTTTTATTGAAAGACTTTGCCATTCGGGCTTGATAACATTGCAAGTGCATTTGAGCCTCTAATCTCTTCTCATCCAAAGCTTCCAACTTCTCAAGTCGAAGTCGGGCATTTTCCTCTATCGTCAAGCCTTCTTGGATAAAATTCGCAATAATTGAATCTGACACTCTAAGGAAAGTACAGCTTCTACACCATATACCAGAGAATATGGAGTAGCTTGTGTTGGAGTCTGGTAAGTATTGCAATAAGCCCACAAAACTTCTCCAATTTTTTCATGCCAGTCTCTTTTAGATTTGGATACAACATTCTTCAACAAATTGTACAATGTCTTGTTGAATGCCTCTGCCAATCCATTAGCTGCTGCATTATACATGGACGAGTTGTATTGTCTAAATCCAAACTTGGTGTAGAGATTATTGATGTGGCTATTGCAGAATGGTTTTTCGTTATCAGTGATGATGTATCGAAGAACTCCATACCAATAAATTATTTGACCGCGAATGAAATTCGCAACATTTTCTTTCTTTACTTTCCTGAATGGTATAGTTTCGGCCCACTTAGAGAAGTAGTCAGTCTCAACAATGATGTAAGAATGCCCAGCTAAAGACTTCGGTGTTATGGGTCCAATCACATCAAGACCCCATGCATCAAATGGCCAGGAAGCTATTGTCGGATGTAATAGTTCTGAAGGCTGATGAATGAAATTTGCATGGACTTGGCAAGCTTCACATTTTTTTGCAAAATCCATTGAATCTTGAACCATAGTCGGCCAATAGTATCCCATTCTTTTTATCCAAAAATGGAGTTTAGGTCCAGACCGATGAACGCCACATATTCCAGAAGGAGCTTCTTCTAGGGCATGTGTCACTTCCTCATTATTTAAGCATCGAAGGAATACTCCATCAAACGAGCGCTGGTAGATTGTGTCCTTACAGAAGATAAAGCGAGAAGCACGTCTCTGAACTTTTTTTTTTACGACGAGGGTTATCAAGTAATTTATGATGTTGAAGATAATCAATTAACAGGTGCCTCCAATCATCCACTTTCTTTCCAATAGTTTCAACATTATTGTTCTCCTCAAGATTTTCAAGCACCAGTGATCGGATTATCCATCTTTGAACAATTGATATTGGGTGGAAAAAATCCTCATCTGACATGGCCAGAACAACAGTCAAATTAGCCAAGGCATCTACTTCTCTGTTTTATTTCTTGGAAACGAATTTGATTTTTACTGATTCATATCGTTTTATGAGTGTTGATGCATATTTATAATATGGCTTCAGGTTTAAATTTTGGACTTCATATTTGGAAAGAAGTGGGTTGATTATCAACAAAGAATCTCCAAAGACTTATAGTTGATTGACATCCATATCCAGTGCTGTTTCCAAACCAATAATAAGAGTTTGATACTCTGCCGTATTGTTGGAACACTTTTCTGTCAAAGTAAATGAATAGGGCATGACTTGATCATGGAAAGTAACAAATACAACTCCTATTCTAGCACCATATTTTCGAGCTGCACCATCAAAGAATAACCTCCATGAAGGTATGACTTCAATGTAAAAAACTTATTCGTCCGAAAAGTCTTCAAAAAGTTTCCATTCTGTCGGAATAGGATGATTAGCAAGGAAATCTGCCAAGGCTTGTCCCTTAACAACCTTTTCTGGAATGAATTTGATGTCGAACTCGGACAATAGAAGTGCCCATTTTCCTATCATCCTAAACAGAATCGGTCTGGACATTATGTATTTTAATGGATCAATCTTTGAGACAAGATTGATTGTATGTACTAACATGTAATGCCTAAACTTTGTAGCTGCAAAAATCAATGCAAGATAGATTTTCTCAATAGGCGAATATTTCATTTCAGCACCTACCAATGTCCGACTTAAGTAATATAGTACATTTTATTTTCCTTCGTCATTGATTTGGACAAGAAGTGCACCTAAAGAAGATTCTTGTGCTGTGACATAGAGAGTCAATGGCTTTCTCGAGATTGGAGCTGTGAGCATCGGTGGACTAGATAAATATTGTTTAATGCTTTGGAAAACATTTCGACAAGTATCATCCCATTCGAATGGCACATATTTCTTCACTAGCCTGTTGAATGGATAGAAATGACCAGCAAGATTGGAGATAAATCTTCGAATGTATGCCAACCTTCCTTGAAGACTTTTCAATTCATGCAAATTACTTGGCTCAAAAGTCAACACAGACCCTTAATTTTCCATTCTTTTTTTACTAGAACAATATTAGCAATCCAAGTTGGGTATTTAACTTCACGTATGAACTCTGCTTTAATAAGTTTGTTGACATGTACTTCAAATTGTGGAATCAATTTTGGTCGGAATCTTCTTTTAGGTTGTTTGATCGGGCGAACTCCATGCTTCACCGCAAGATAATGCACTGCAACTTTAGGATACAGCCCTGGCATTTCTTTGTAGGACCATGCAAATACGTCTTTGTATTCCTGGAGCAGGTTGAAGTACTCAGATTCCTCCTTTTGACTGAGAAGAGCACTTACAAACACCGGTCTCATATCTTCTTTTGTTATCAAGTTTAAGTGCTTCAAATCATCCACGGTAGCTTGCCCCTCATTTTTTGAATGTTGGCGAAGCTGGTTCAAGTTCATTTGCCGTGGTTGAATTTTCAAATTCAGAATCTGAGTCAGAGGCTTCTTCGAGAACAATGTGATTAATTGATACCCTTCTTTATTCTCGCCATTCTTTTGAGATGAGATAGTTTTTCGATTTCTATTCCTTCTTCTTGATTGTTGAGGCTTCAAACTTGAATTAGAAGTCTTAACTCCAAGTCGAGAAAATGTAGATTGTCTTTGAGAGGATTCTGGAGAAGCCTGAGCATTTTTGTCAACTTGAACAGAAGTAAAAGAATCACCACTTAATCTTTGAAAGACGGACATTCTACCTCTTGAATCAACTATTGTGGAAGTCTCTATTTTCAGCCTTTCTAATATTGAAACTCTGATATTCTCACTTTGAATTCGATTAAATACTAAAGGTCTTCACTCTTCTGGCTTTTCTTCAGCAGTCTCATATATTTGAATCATGATTGGATTTGAGAACACATTCTTGACTTTAATCATTCTTGGTGGACCTGGATTATATCACAATCCATACTTTGGTTGTGCAACAAATGATTCACCAGAATCTGAATGAACATGTCCACCTAAAAGAACAGTATCAAGATCACCCAGTTTACGAGGCTATCCTTTTCCAAATCCGGCATTCTCGAACAACTTCTTAACTTGCTGATTGTAATGTCCCTTAAAAGTTCGTTTCGGATCTTCAACTTTTTTGACATGTGGCATATTTTGTTTGGATGAATTAGAGATACATAGCTTTTCTATACTCGGAATAGATGTTGAAACTCTACTAGTCGCTTGAACTGTAACAAGTTGATAGGGCAGAGCTAATTTAGGAATGTTAGGTATCGAAAAAGTTAATTCTTTTCTCAATACCTTAACATTTGCTGACGTCGTTTGAGGTTGTTTGCCTTTGGAGAGCTCTTCACAAGTAAGTTTCGATCTACTTGTCATAAGTTGATGAGGCGGCACTATAATAAGTCGGTAATCATTGTTTGTATCTTCTTTAATTTCAAATCTGGCTGCGGACAATCCTGCTAAATAAAACTCTTTACCTTCCGAATAGAACTTGGCATCTGCAAAATAAGATTCTTTTTTGAGGAATGGTTTTGACTCAACTACCACGGATTTAACTTCTTCATCTTGGCTATACTTGAAACATTGATACCAAGTTGAAGGCACCACTCCAGTATCATGCATCCAAACACGTCTAAGGAGCAACTCATATGATGTTTTGGCATCAATGACATGAAAGAGAGTTGAAGAATTTAACTCTCCTATTTGCAGCTTCAGGCGAATCATGCCAATGGCTCGCTGGCCCTTTTGATTGAATCCTTGAATCAAGATATTGTTCTTTAATAGATCACCAACATTTATTTCAATATCCTTCACTGTTTTGATTGGTATAATGTTTACACCAGAGCCACAATCAATCATTATTCGATACAATTTACATTCTCGGATACAACCACTGACATATAGTGGTCTATTATGCAAGCAAGATCCAAGTTTTAAATCATCATCGTTGAACGTGATGGTGGCCATATAGTTTTGGTAAGTTGTAGATTTAATTGGTTCCAGTACTTTCCATTGGTAAGCTTCCAGGTCAATCAATGCTGCAATTAGAGCCATACGATCATCACAAGAGAGATTAAGGGCATCTATCAGGCTCGTGCCGGAAGAAATGTTATTGAGTTGTGAAATGATCTCCCTCGTATTCAAACTTTCTCCTGGTACATTTTTGACTCAGTTCCTCCATCTACATTGATGGCATTGGAGGTGAAACATTGTTCGTAAAAGAAACTCTTAGGAAAATATTCTCCTAGGGTTACTGGTATAGAAAAATGATGTAATGTAGCCTTCGCTTCTGTTGATTTTGTGTTTGCTCTTCCTTTAACTTTGGTTTTCCTCTTTTGACTATTTCTTAGCTTTCTTCTTGATCTTGGTTTTTCTTCATGGGTGTCAGGACTTGGAAGCTGTAGAGCTTTCTGGTAGCGTCTTTTCACAAGATTCCATGCCCCCGACTTTCTTCAGATGATACTTTCTCAATGGATTGACCTTCCGTACTCCATGCCCCTATGTTAGTCCTGCAAGAGGTACATAAGATGATTTTTTACTTGTTTCATTTGATATTTTTTCTTTTTACTTATGAAGGTAGACCATCCATCACCAATTTCATCTTCAGACTCAGTGTCAGAATCCCAAATGTCTAGATCATCAGTCATGATTTCATAGAAGACTGGACGATTACCGCTATCTAGTTTGACCATCTCTAGATAGACATACGTGATGGTAATTTTTTCGTCTACTCTGAGTTCTACCGGAATAGCTCATTTCGGAAGTTGAGGTCCAAATTAAGCCACCTTGGACAATAACTTTCCAGTCAAATGGAGTAGCGAATGTCTGCCAATTGTTTGAAATGGAAATTGGGTCAAATGATCCAAACGAAACCATCGAACAACTAATAGTTAGATTTTCACCAGTTTCAAGTTTGATTGTATTTTCTTTGTCTAAACGGATAATAAGATCCTTTAGCACAAAACACCTCTTAACTGGGTGACTAATAATTTTATGAAATCTACAATATTTAGGATGATCAACTTGACCAGTCTCTTCAGGACTTTTTGGTGCTGGAAGGTCAATTATCTTTTGTTCAAGGAGTTGATCTAAAATCCAGGAAACCTCAGAGTCTGAGAATAGATATTGTTTTTCTTCAAGTTCCTTCAGAGTAAGAAGACCCTTCTTTTGGACTTGTACTTTGTTAGTCCTGAACTCTGGTTTTGGCTTTGGGCCTGGATTTGAACCTGATTTTTGAAAAGTGATTTTTGCAAGAACAGTGAAAATTTTCATGGCCTCTTTGGGCTTTCCTGACTTACCATCCCTTTTGATTTCCTTCTTGGGATCTTTCTAGTCACGTAGATCACTCGGTAAGTAACTTCCGTGTCTTACAATCTGGATTTCTAGATCATGGGCACGCGTTGCCAACTCTTCAAAAGAGGATGCTTCGCTGATGCGTTCTTTGCAGTTAAGAATAATGTTTCTCCATGTTTCGACAAACTCTTCGACCAGCTACTCATTGCTCTGTTTTGTTCGGGCAAGTTTTGGAAGGCTAACTGTCTTCCTGGTACTATAGAAGCGTGTTAGAAACTTCCGCTCAAGTTGATCCCAACTATCAATTGATCCAGCTGATAAGTCTGTATACCATTCAAATGCTACTCCTCTGAGGGAGCGTACAAACTGCTTCGCCATGGTGTCATTGTAAGTGCCAACGTTGTTACATGTTTCAATGAAATGAGCAACATGTTGCTTTGGGTTTCCTTTTCCATCGAAACATTGGAACTTTGGAGGTTGGTAACCAAGCGTCATCTTCATTTCTTCAATCATACGGCTGTAGGGTTTAGCATAAACCAGTGACGATTGTGGCAAACCACCATACGGGGCACGGATTGTATCAACGATCACATGCTGGAGTTGTTAGACAGACAGAGGGCCAACAGAGAGTTGAGTAGTATCACGCAACACATTTTGCACTACTGTCCGGTCGTACATGTATTGCTTCTGTTGGTGCTCTTGGATTTTTGGATCCTTAGTTTTGGAAAAGCTTGCATTTTTGGACTGTATTCCATCAATGGACTTTGCAGTTTGAGTCAGTGCATAAATGTGGAAATTTGTGCATCTTTGTCTTTCAGCAATTTTGTTAGCTTTTCAATGGCCAAGGCCATTTGCTGAATTCGGTCATCAGAGTCATGTGTCATTTCTGTAACCATCACTGGCTCGAGACATTCTTCAGATGTGGTATAATCACCCCATTTTTGTGGGAGAAGTGACATGTGTGGATACGGACACGGATCCGTTATTGGAATGAGAGCCGAAATGAGAACTTTTTGCTAAGTTCTTGGATTTTTCTACAGAGTAGGAACTGTACTTCTTGGACTTGAAAATTTTGACCTACCATTATTAGAAATTTCCTCAGTGGTGAAACCAACTGAGTTTTCCCAGTCTTCGTCTGGACTCTGGTTGCATAGAAAAGTTCAGCAAGTGTTTCCTCGAACGGAGTCACGATTTTTTTTTTATTTTTCGCCTACCATAGTTGATGTAATGGTTAACTTGAAGATTTTATGGAATCAAAAGATGAGAGGGCAAAAAGGTCCCACTGGGCGTGCCAAGAAATTTGTACAACGAATTTCATGTATTAAAATACATAAATTGCTACAAATTGAAATTTTAATAAATTACAAAGTGGATGATCTTCTTGTGACTGCGTAGCTGCAGAATCTTCTGATTAACGATCTGAGTGTTGAAGACGATTGGCCACATAGCTTGAATCCTGAACTTCAAAACTTGTTGAAAATTTGATTTGGTTGAACCTTCAATGCTTGGACTTGACTTGTATTTGATTTGTAGAGAAGTTTTTTATCTTCTTGGACTTGCTTCAATTTAAATTAAAATTTTGATCTTCTTGAGATTTCCCGGATTTTGGATTTTCTTCTGGGTTGTGGGTTTTCTCCTAGACTTGCTTTCGGACTTCTGGCTTTTTTTCTCCGAGAATTTTAACTTGCGATTTCTCCTGGACTTAATGTCCTATTTATAAAGAAATATCAAACTAACCACTTTCTATTTATAACCGCCAACTCATTTTAAATATAAAAGTGGGACGAATTTTTTTTACGTGGGTTAGTGTTAATACGAACGGGTCATAAAAGATTTAGATTTTAATAAATTTAAATGGATTATTTATTTTTAATAGATCAATACTATTTATTTTATTTTATTTTATTTTATTTTTAGTGTCTACCCCTCCAATAGACATTTTATACATAATTAAATAAATGGATGAGGGGGATCATTATAGACAATATTTAATGTATTCACACTTGCTATTATTAGTGATGTGTAAAATTTTTATTGAAATATGGCTAAATAAAGATGTATTTCAAACACTAGACCTAGACTCGTTAAAAGGACATATGGGGATCAACAAAGGATCAATTATGCTGTCTGATTTGTGATGCAGCAGATACGCAAATCTTGCTTTTCACACGTGACAACTAAAGAAAGAAACAACTTGGACGGCAAATGTTATGTCGGTCAAATTTGTGGTAGGTCAAATTTGAAATTTTGAATTTCATGTACAAAGTTTAAAAGAACGATACTTTTTTATGTGAAACACACATACAGGAAAAAAAAATACATAACAAAAGTAAAACTCTTTATGTTTATTTGCTGAATATAAAATTATTACATAAGAAAAAATAAAATATCAATGATTTTTTTATAAAATTTTATAATAGAAAATTTACAAGTAAAACGGTAAATTTATGTTTGAAAGTAATTTCAAGATTGAATTATATTACTATTTACCGCAACTTTCTTAATTAAAAAAAGATAAGTTAGAATCAAAGAAAGTAAAAAAGATTAAACTCATATTATATTATTATTCTTACACAATAGATTTATATATATATATATATATATATATTTAACACTTTTCTTAATAAAACAAATATCAGTCACGGAATTTAAGTAAGTGAAATAGAATAAAACAACAAAATTCATATTGAGTATTGACCAAAGGCAAACCCCTCTCTCTCTCTCTCTCAAATTACAAATACGATTTTACTAGAAACTTTGGTGGACAATGAGTGATTACAATTAAAAGAAAATCACAAAAACATTTTATGAACTACATTAACTTCTATAATTTAGAATTATGTTAAAAATAATAAACGTCTCATTATTCATTTGTAATATTTAAAAGGTAAATTATATATATATATATATCACGAATTAGTTATCCATTTTTTTTTCTTTTTTGACTATTAGTCTAGTTTTTTAACAAAGAAAATTGTATACTTTTGTGAAGAGTTAAGTTATCAACATTAATTTTAGAGCAAGTTATTCGTACAAATATAATTTAGTTTGAAAAGAAAAAATAATATTTGACATGGTGGCGAAATTTTAAATTTTTTCTCAAAGTTTTGATTTGACAATTTTTAGCAATTGATGAGACAAAAATACAATTTTTATTAAAAAGACTACAAATCCATTAGAATTAATGAAATCGATGAGTTAATCGACAATCCTGTCGCAAGAAAAAGAAAGAAAGGGGGAGGGGGTGTTATTGGTGGTTAGGATAGCATCGACTCACAATCATGCAAAAATAATAAAATTATTAGAGAAGAATGGATGAGATAATTTTACTATACACCACAAAATATAAAATAAATTAGAAAAATACTATTTAACTTTTTTTATTCTAATAATACTGTTTTTACTTTTGTAATACTTGTTGCTATATTTGTTATGTTTGTTACATTTATTTTGACCTCGGACCCTGCACTATCCACGTATCAACAGATCTCCAGTCAATCATCTGCCAGTCTATATGTTACCTACACACTAGGACAATCGTTAGGCACCAAGATCATAAAAAAAAAAAAAGGGTCGGCGATCGTTGGTATTCTGACAATCAAATCAACTGTAGGATATATAAAGATATAAGGGGATGGTGTTTGGGTGTGGGAAAAATAAGCATTTAGAAAATTGAGCAGAGTTTAAATGTGAGAATAATGTATACCTTAAAATAGCCAAGGACCTTGTATTTATAGGTCCAGATTCCAATTGATTTGGACAGACAATCAATTGGAGATTTGATCAGATGTTCATTCCTTATAAGATGAGGGTAATTTGATGTAAATGCGATTCTCTTAGATTTTCTATCATTATCTCTATTGATTTCCTATATCTTGTTACTAATTATTAAGAGGTTGATATTTAATTTTCTTCTAAATTTGAATCACAACCAAACACGATATAATACAATTTTTTCTGAGATATCTCTTTAACTGTCCCAAAATATCAGATTGTATGCGGATTATATAGAATATGAAGACCGACGAAGCACTCCAGATTGGTTACGAAGGTCGAGGCCCCTTCGTGGGCTTTGTTGTAACCGGTTCAGTCGTGCGAGGCCTTCAATGGGTTTTGCAGGATTTTTACTGGGCCTAGGAGGTTTTGTTTGGACTTTTACTAGGTGTATAAGGTTTTATTTGAGTCCATGAGGTTTTGCTAAAATTGGATGGTAACAATTTTATATAAAAAATGTGTATTACATCTGTTACATTTGTTATATTTAGAATTTAAAATATTAAAAAGTAATTATAAAATTATAATATAAAATTAAATATATGGCAAAATTATTACATTGGGAGATGGAGGACTCTTTCTTTTTCGTAAACTGTTGGGTTCTGTCTGTAGTTTAGGTCCATTAATTTAGTTTTACCTTCAAGGCCTGTCATCTGGGCCACTATGGACTAGGCTTGTTTGTCAATTAATATGATAATTTTGTAACATACTTAATTTTATATTAAAATTTTATAATTATAAAATTTTATAATTATTTTATAATATTTTAAATTTTAAATATTACAAATATAACACATGTAACACATTTTTTTATAAGAAATATAAGAAATATAACATATGTAACAACAAGTGTTACAAAAATAAAAACAATATTTAAAAAAAAAAATAGATAGTATTTTTTAAATTATTTTATATTTTATGGTGTATAATAAAAGTATTCACCCCACCCCACCCCACCCCACCCCCACCCCACCCCACCCCACCCCAAGTCCTTTATTTTACTGTTGATCCTTGGACTTTTGAGCCAAATTTCAATAAGCAATCTAATGATGGGGGCCACTACTTGCTTGTAGAACTTTAATAAGTTATCCGTGAAGGGAATGATGTGGCTCATAAACTAACTTTTTTCGTCATTGAAATTTTAGAGGAAAATTTTAAACATATTGTCGGGGTAGTGCCCCGCCTTTTCGTCCCTCTGCCCTTGACCACCAAGATTGAAACTGGGAACGGAGATTGGGGTAGGATCAGAAAAAAATCATTTTTGAAATATAATTTTTTTCAACAGCAATTCAGTTTTAAAGTGTAATTTTTTTAAGAAGTTGTCTTCCTCACAAAAATTTTGGCTCCGACCCTACTTGAAACCTTTCTAGAAGAGAGAGTCTCTTACACGCTTGTTACTTTGGTGTAATAAAGGATTCTATATGTTGCTGTTTGGTCGGCTACGTACTTTGTGCATTCATTGGTTTAAGGTCCGTTTGATACAACTGTTGTGAGTAGAACTTTACCATAGAGCTTTTGTTAAAAATTAGTTGTTGACTGTTTGGCTTTTAATCTAAAAAGTACACTGAATATTAAATTGAGTAATTGATCGCATAACTATAAAAGTATTTTGGTATAAAGTTTTATATTTATTTGACTAAACAGTAATTAATTATTATATATATTAAAATTATAATAACACAATTATTTTAGTATATATCATATTACTTAAAATTAATTAATTATTTAAATCAAACATAATATGTATAATTTGTATTATATTATTTAACATGTCAATATATATTTTTAAATTTATATAAATAAATATATGAAGTAATTAATGTGGTAAATAAATTAATAGGAGTATTTTTTTTAGTGTATTAATGATAATGTGTTGATTTTTAAGTTTTATTAAATGTTAATTTCAATTCCCGTAAAAGTTCAATTAGAGCTTTTTAGAAAAGCTCAAAATTTGGGTTTTTCTAAAACAGTTTTTTTAAGTAAAAAAGTACTTTTTGACTTTAACCAAACAATCATAAATATAACTAAAAGTACTTTTACTCTTTAATAAGTATTTGTAGATTTCAAAAAATTCCACACTCTTAATCTTCTTTTCTCATCCTCGCGTTATGGTATACGTACTCTCAACATGGACTCATTTTTATGATTTGGTTAACCTCGACCCCTTCTACTCTTAGTTCGGATAAGTAAAGATTTTTGTGTAAGACGTTGCCTTTTTGCTCTTCTATTTTATTCTCTCCTAGTTATCCTTCACACGTTTCATGCATTCTTGCGCTAGACCCTTAATGTTAGGTAGAATTAAGGTCGGGCCTAACTTGTCACATCTATCTTTTCGATCTCTACTTTTGCCACCTATTTTATATATATATGGGTAATTGCAGTTTCATTTACATTAATTGTACATTTTAAACATGAATCAGATGTCACATGCCTATATTTTTACTAATTGATACATAATGAAATCTTTAACTATTCGACTTAAGGCTCGTTTATGGATTAAAAGGTTGAAACTCAATTCACGTCTCGATCGATCTTGATTTTGTAATTATTCGTTTCATAACTAGATAATTTTTATTACTAGTTTATGTTTTAATTTCAACCTAACTCAATTATTAAACAATTTTATGTCTTCAATAATATTGTACATGAGATGATTGTAGAAGGCAACAAATAATTATAATTTATACAATTCTCGAAAAACTTCAATTACATCCTTTTCATAACCATGCGATAACATTATTGGCTCAAACTCAAACAGACAGACAAAATAATACAGAAGGAAAATGACATTGACTTTTGACACTCTTGGATTCACACATCCAATGTATAGGATAATCAATTAAACAACATATAAACAATTCCCTCCATGTCCCTTTATATGCATGGCATGGCTCATTTCTTATGCAGCACAGTATCACACCAGTATATATATATATATAAAGTTTGTATGTATTGGTATGTATGGATTAAGAAGAAGGAAGTTTTAGATTCCTGCAACACACTCTGGCGGGGTAACTGGGTAGCGAGACTTGTCGGTGCAGTAGTCGTAGATCATATGGTTCATTCGAACCCAACGGTATCTCCTGGCCTCAACGGGGCTGAGTGCTTGATATGCAGCTCCTTCCCACCAATTGTTAGTATTTGAGGCACAACTACTGGGGCCTGGCATGGGGCATCCTTCGATGTCGAAATCCTTGTAGTATGCATAGAATGGGGCCTTGCTCCAATCTATTTTCTCAAGGCCACCCCTTGTTGCCCAGTCATCAGCTTCCCATAAGGTGGAATACACTCCCATGGGCTGGAACTTTGGGTATGGAATGCCTTTCGCTTCGTTGTTCTTGTAAACCCTAATTGGTATTTCATCAACATAGAACCTACACAAAAACAAAGAACATATATATATATATAAAGTAATGACGCGAAGTATGATAAGGGCACATAAGATATTACACAGGAAAGATGGGTCGAGTTACTGTTTTATTTCGTTGGCTGGAGGTAACATTTAAGAGACTTTAAATTTGTATTTATCTTCTTTCTTTTCAGTGTAATAAATACTCGAACTCTTATTGGTAGTTTGATTTTTTTTTTTAAATAATAATTTATTTTGCTGAATAAATTGTCCCAACTTACACAACATGATGATGGTTCCACATTATGGAGTAAGTATGGAACTCTGCAGCAGGATCAAACCAAAGGTTGATCCTTTGTTCCCTGTCTCCTTTCCCATGAGCATAGACATTTGTTTGTACTGTGTAAGGCTGTCCAGTCCGGTTACCCAAGAATTCAAAATCTAGCTCGTCTCGTACTGAGTCTGTGTCTGAGTTCATCTATGACACACAAAAACATTCAAATAAAATACATGTGACAAAAATGAAATATTTAGGAATAGTGGACTTGTCTAGTACAGCATAACAAACATGTGATTTAAAGAATGAACTTACGTAAAAGGCGGTGACTGTTCCTGCAGAATCACCAGGAACGAGCTTGATTTTCATGCTAACACGTCCGAATAAATACTGATACTTGGAAGCGAATCCGCATCCTAATTAAAATTCAAATATGTATTTAATCATCTGATAATATATGGTAGGAATCTATACAAGAGGTTAATATTTAAAAAAAAAAAAAAAAATGTTGTACCTGAGTTTTGATCTAAAACAAGTTGAATGGCTCTTCCACCATCGAGTTGCCTGATATGAGAGTCGGACCAGGTAACGTGAAAATCCTGTAAAAAAGTGGCAGGTCGTGCACTAACAGAGGGCGAAAATGCCAGAACACATAGGATAACAAACAGAAGAAAATCTTTTACACCCAAGTATGCCAATTTGGCCATTTTTTGTGTTATAAAAAAATATTTAATTTATCCGTTCGTGTGTTTATTATGAAGAATTGTGGGCTTATTTATATGCACAAGTGGAGAGAAAAGTGAAAGGGACTGCTTGAATTGTAAAGGAAATGTCTATCAAAGAGTTAGCTTTCCATACAGCTAATGGTAAGTCATCAATGGACCCTCACCTCCTATCTGATCTCTACCCAACCCTATTATTAATGTATTATCCATTCATTTCATTCATATCTTCCCGCCAATAATTTGATTTTTGTTTTATTATGGGTGTTTTTAACCTGATTTTAAGACTGTATTTACATGCACATATTAAAAAAAACTTACTAGTCAAGGTACACATCATAGAGAAACCCTAAAAAGGATATCGATATATTATTTGTCTAATCACCTCGTTTAAAAGTTTAATCTAGTAGAAAGAATCTACAAACTTATTTATTTAAATCATTGTACTCATTTGACACGTGCATGCAGGGACGGAGCCTGAAAAATTGCAAGTTTATCGATTAAAAAATGCCTACAAAATTGAAAAATGTGACGTATAACTGTTTTTCGATTTCTGGTGCATACGCATTCTTTCTTCTCTACAACTAGAACACTTCGGAGTCAACGAATTCAATTGAAATTCCAATGTTGTCAAAAATAAATCTTTAAAGGGAAACCCAAAATTGAGTACAGGCACTCGCCTACACTCACCCTCATGTGGCTCCCCCTACGTTTATGATCAATAACACATATCATGTAAGGTAGGTTACGTATCATGTAGTGGTGCATGGCATGCCATAAATCTAGGAATACTTTGTATTTAGCACCACATACTTGTAGCTAGCTAGATGGCAAATATTTTTCTCATGTAAAATTAATGCTATCCAATCACAAAGTGTAATTAAAACAATGGGTCAATTCAATTAATCAAAGGGACCACCGTTCGTCGCCAAAAAACAACATCTGGATTCAGGTTGTCACTGTGTATTTTATTAATGGTTCTGGATGGAACATTTTCTCAATTACTCAAGACGTGCTCATTGGTGCACCAATTAAAATTGTGCGTTATAATTTTTCCTTTTTTTTTCCTCTCGACCACACGAGTAGACTATCACTGTCGTATGAAAAAAAAGCCAGTATTATTATTTTATATTTAACAAATGCATGATTAATTCTAAAATTTTGTTATGATCTATACCAAATTTGTGTGCGCGATGAAACTACCAGGCAGTACCATCATATAAGAAATTAATCGTCCTTCATAGAATGATGAATATTCTACGACGACTATGATTTTAGACATCATGGAAATTCATAATTAGAAAATAAAAGTGCATGGTATCACTAATCTTTCACCTTATAAAAGTTCGAATATTTTTTAGAGTTGATGTATACTTGTATATGTATTCATATTTTTTTTAACTTATTATGATATTTTTTTTAATATGAACTGGAAATTAAGTCGTTCCATTATTGTTAACCTCTTCTAGTCTTCTTAATGTATCGTTAGCTAATTAGTCTCTTTCCAACCAATAACATGAATTTCTGATATGTTTGGCCCCTCGCTACGTCTCATCTGGAAGGCCAAATTTTGTACCTTCCTAACAAGCCATGCAGCCAGCAATCGTTTGCCACGTAAGCTTCACAAAAAATTTGTACTGCAGTTAGGGCACCCAAATCCAAGAAAAACGTGGTGGGTACATTTAGATAACAAGTTGACAACATGTGGCTTTAAATGGTTGGCGCTTTGAATTATACTTCCATTGGGCATTGGGTCTTTTTCCATATACAGTTTAGATAAAAATCCGATTTCTTTGTCTTCAGTCAGCACATCTCATGTAAACCTTAGGCTTCCGGCCCCTAAGAGAAAGAAGGACTTCTAAGTGCACAAGCCAGCCCCTCGAAACCATGGGAATGTCGCCTTTCAAGAACGTGTCAGTGCTTGAAATAACTTTCCTCGACTAGCCTCATTACTTCTCGTTGAGGAGAGGTGAGAGTATTGTAGGACAACATGTTCATTTTCTTCTATTCATAAGCCCACATACCATCATCCTGAAAAAGTATATGAATAACATCAAGAGACTTGATTCATCTCAATCAAAAAAAAAATCAACAGCAAAAATGTTCATCATTGAGTATTTAAGTGTGTGTTTGGCTAATTAGCTTAAAATATAAGTTGGTCAAAATATATTTTTTATCTACATATTTTGTAATACCCACAACTTATCACTCACAGATTTCGGTATAACGGCTATTAATTATCTTAATTGTCATATGGTATTTATATTTATTTTAAAAAAAGATCACATGTAAAATTGACATAACAATTGTTTAGGAAATACTTTATAAGTTAGTCAAACATTATTTTTATTCACATATTTCATACGACACGCAACTTTTATGAACTGTTATCCACGCATCGTGTACAACCCACAAAATATTACAACTTCTCAACTTATTCTTATAAGAAATTTTAGAATTCGAAATAAAAGAATCATGGCTTGAGCAATTAAGCTCGTGAAGTGCCTATTTGGTGTAGTTTATAAATTGGTTTATTTGATCAAAATTATTTATTTGACCAAAAATAGTTTATTTGATTAAAAAATTTGCCTTCACATGACATTGTTGACAATTATTGGTCAAATAAACCACTTTTAGTTGAAAACTGGTTTATAATCTATATCAGTTTGATCGGCTTCTTTAGCTCGTTCTGCTATGGTTATGAAAGACATTTAGTGGGTACCAATTATTCTAATATCACTGTATAAGTTTTGTCTAACACCCTCCAAAAGTTGTTCTACTTTCAATTCGTTTGAGCTGACCTTGTGGGACACAAATGAAGATTGTTAAAAATAGTGCTGTCCTAAAAAGTCTAGTGTTTTGTATCCATACATTTTTCGTTGACTATTAAATAGATATTTTATCTTGAGATTAATTAGTTTCATGCATATCGTGTTATTATTTGTACTAAAATCTTCTAATAAGGGGAAAGTTTCGAAGGCGAAACCCCTCTCCCACCTGTGTCAGAGGCCCATTGACTAGGCGAGTTGTAAATCGAGTGATGTGCACGAGTGGCAGGGACTTGAGGGAGAGAGTCAACATGTCAACCCCCATGACAGACCCCCATAATATTTCAGTGAAAATCTGCCCCACACGAGAATCGAACATGCGTTGCCGGTGTACTAAAACCTTACATGTAGAGAAAACCTTGATTATTTATTCACTACAACTTTATTGATGAATAATTTTAATGAATAATTTTAAGGGTTAAATTTAAATGATGAAGCATGTACGTGACATATCATATATTTTAGGACAACTAGAAAATTGTTTATTTTTTGTAAGTACCATCGTTTGTAATTTTTAGACTTAGTGCATGTCTGATAGTGTTAGAAATTATTTTTTATGTACTTAAAAGTTGCAGGTCGTATAAAATGTGTGGATAATAGTAAGTTGTGGACCCTATGAAATTTGTGGATAAAAAATATGTTTGACTAATTTGACCAACTTAAATTATAATTTAAGCTTCACCGAAGAAGCTGTTAGTCTAATTTATGAATGAATAAGATTTAGTCTTTGTTAATATGCCTATCTCGTACAATTGAGCAAAATCAAAGAAATCTTATGCCTTATGAGTTGTGCATTTAATTGTTTGTGACAAAATAAAAAATAAAAAATTCTTAGCATAAGATCTAAACATATTTTGTGCATTAAGAGTGAATAATTAAGTTGGACACTTTATTCTTATAATTAATTTATAAAGTCATATATGTTAACTATTTCACAAGTGTGAATGGCTTGTCTTGATCTTTGAAATGGAAACTTTGGAATAGATGTATTAGTGTATTTAAAATGTATGGTGCTGAACCATATGAAATTTACTTTGACATAATGATCGTTCATAAATTAAATCTCATGATTATAAACCTTGTTTATGAACTAAAACTTTTGAAAATACCAATAAGTAATATTAAAATTTGGTCAACATCTCAGTCTTGAAAACTAGGTTAAATAAATATACAAGTTTATATTTATAATTGAAATCTATCACTCTCTATTGAGGGACAAATATCGTTTTAAGTGTTATCTAATGCTCGAATTAATCTAAGCTCTGTAATACTATCTGAGAACTATGTTTCAATCTTTGAAAATTGATTGTGTAATTATAATAAAATATTAAGGATGAATTTGTCTATTTATTACATTATAATGAATAAATATTACATTATATTTAAATGGGGACTGGAGTGAACAGATTTGACTAGCCACGTCAACACTAGCCTTGTAATAGCCAGCAAATTAGATGGTTGTAACCTCATCCTTATTTTTGGACTATCTGCAATAAATAATGATGACAAATAACAGCTAATTCCCAAAGAAAACAAAAATCCTTACAGTTCTAGCTAGTATTTATTTCGTGTCATGCATATATATTTATGTGTTTCAACTTCATTCATTGAAAGGAGGTGTTAAATTGAGTGTTATTTTTCTATATTTTTCATTAATATTAAACTGTCTCTATCCATAAAGATTTGTCGTAGCTTATTGATGTCGAGATTTTAACAATTACTGTGATTGAATGTTGTATAGTAGTATTCCAATCAACTTTGAGCACGAGTAAGTCAAATTCCACAAAGTAGTCAATAGTCAATCAACAAATTTGTCGGACGATACAACTGCAGTGCTCAAAGAAAGTCTAATACTAAAAGATTTTTAAGAGAATTTGACAAAATTATAAATTATTTTAGATTGTACTACAAATTTGAGTAATTATAGAGAAAGATTATATCATTCGTCATTGGAAATGTGTGTTCTTGAGTGTCTAATAAGCTTCTTTCATGAGCTTGGCCTCTTAATGTCGGAATCTCTTGTGGGATGACCTTAGCCTTTGCTTGTTGCGGCAAAAGCTCAGCCATCACTTGAGGGATGAGCTTGCTAAGACAAGAAATCGGTCATCTATTCATACATGAACTAGGACACTTCTTAAGATTTCAATATTTATTTTCACGTTAGCTCGATTTGTCTCAAAATGTAATGTCATTTGAAAGTACGACACCACCAATAAACTTTGAAAAAAAAAAAAATGGAAAATAATATTTGTGATTGGAGGAGATCTCAAAGTTGATAAGACACAAATCAATGGTTCAAGTGTGAAACCTAATTTTATGTATAACAATGATAGTGCTTATTTGGAATGAATTTTGGCTATACAACTCTAATAAAACATGCCATAAAGGTATACTTTACCCATTACTGATCCACCATTGGAGAAGTTATTCATATGGGTAGAAGCTTATGGCGTTCTATAATTAATTTCATACATAAACAGATAATAAGGACAAGGGACTGCATTTGTAATAGAAGTTTAAATTTGGAGTTGGACTAGACATGGGGTTTTGGGATAGACCAAGGTTTATTTGCAGAGGAAATTATATCACCTACTTTGTTTCATTTTTAAATTCCACATTTACTATTTTTTTTTAATATAATTACTGACATTTTCTTTAAAATACAATTAAACATAAACAAGCAGCAATAGAAGGAACACATGGAGCTAGTATTAAAAAAAATTTAAAGCGAATTTTGGCATACGAGTTTTTTTATTTATTTAAAAGTAATATACTATCTCATCTTGGGACGAACTACAATTTCAACATATGAGTTATATTAGGCTTAAAGATTGGAAAAAAAAAAACATTAAATCAATTAGACTATATGATCTTGGGTTGGGCTACAATTTATTTTTGTTGGCCTGTTTATAAAAATTCTTTTCTTTTTAGATTTTTCTTGCTATTAGGCTTCCGCTCTTGTTGGTGGAGGCGGTGATGGCGATGGCACCAACGAAGAAGGAGCGGACTCCGGTGAATCAACTTGTTGGCAATGTTGATGATGCCATCCCGACGTCAATAACCACCACCACCGTCCCAACGTCACCAACTAGCACCGTCCACCAACATTATGTGGAGGAGATGATAAATGTGTTTTACACGTATATTCTTGTGAATAAACTTGATTTATTTCAATAATTTGAGTATATTCCTACTTAATTGAACATAAATATCAATTGTAACAGGTGAATACACGGATTGTGAGGCATTTGAAGCAAAAAGGACAAAATCTAGATGAAAAATTCAAGCCAAGGACCAAAGCAAACTACTTCGGAAGACCAGGTACCTAAAAGGCAAACCGGGACCATAGGTCGCTGTCCGGCCGCGACAACCCCTGAAGGGTTTGGTTGCCGTGGTCAGGAGGTGGCAAGCTAACCAGCCGCGGTAGTCCCTAAAGGGCTGTTTGTCGCAGGAAGCAAGCCGCTGCTCGACCATGGCTTGTCCATGAAGAAATTGGCTGAATTTTAGTTTATGAGTAGGGGTATTTTTATCGTTTTTGGGGGCACGAATTTTAATAGAGATGAAGAACTATATAAGGACCTAATCTAGGTCAAAAGAGAGGTTGGACAACAGGTGGAGAACAGAGAAAGAGGACACAATATTAAATAGAGAACTTGGGATGAACGCAAAGGAGATCAATGTTTTGCAGAAGAATTCAAGGGTTGAATATCAAGACTTGGTGCAATATTTGTTTTTCTATTCCCTCTTCTCTATCTATTAAACCCAGTCATGTATTCTATTAAAATACATTGATTTTATTCGAACAATATCATGCGTAGCTAAAATTCTCCGTGTTGGGACAAACGATGTAGATTTTGCCAATTGTTTGATTCTAGTTATTAAGACTTGACTCGAAAGCTTATCTTGTTTTATTTTTCTATCGTGTTTTTATTATCTTTTCATGAATTTAGCTAGTTTATGATTATGCTTGTAAATTTGTGATAAAACTGAGAAGTAATTCACCAATTAAGTACTGCGATAGGAAGCACGAATTTACATAAAAAATATAGACGTATTCTTATAGTTTGTGCAATTATTTATAATTGGTTTGGTCTTAACGCGCTCGGTTAGGTTAAAATTTACATAGAGATATAGTGTGTTTACTTAATTGAGTATATTTGGTATTGTTTGAGGAAGAATATCAAACGGCTTTGTGAAATCTGATTGCTAAAACAAGGTAAATAGATGATCATGACTTGGTTGTTGAAATTGAACGTGATAGCTATTGTTGATTCGTTAGTCTCAACATTCGTTTAATTGATCTATTTTATAAAACAAAAGAGTTCTTTCACTCGTGAACAACCATAATTAAAATTTAGATTATAAGTAATTTAGCTTTTAAATACATTTAAATTACACTTTATTTTGGTTTCGTTTGGTTATTGAAAGTAAAAGTAGTATCTAGTCCTCGCGTGATCGACATTTCGGACTCCTAAAGTTCCCTTTACTACTTGTTTGACGACGTTGTATACTTGCAATTATTTTCACAACAGGAGACCACCACCATTAACCACAATTGTCTGCCTCCACACCATTCTGTCGTGCCTTCAATCACCACTGTCACAGATCTCCAATCCCAACCCCCTACTTCCATCCACACTCCCACCATCATAGTGCACCACCATTGATGCTCCGACCACCACCTCTTCCTTGCAATACTGCCATGACCTAAATCCCACCACTACTCTACCTTGAGCCGCCGCAGCCATCGCACAGCCACCTCCGTGATCTGAAATTTCAAATCTTGTTCTTGAATTTCTTTTTCAGATTTAATAACTATTTTTTAAGGATTTCTTGTCTATGGTGATTACTTTTAATATTGGGTCTTGTGTTGGTGGTAGTGGTGATTGTGATGGCGGTGAGATGGGGTGGCAAAAATAGTGGGAGTTTTAGGTTACAGAGGGAGAGGGAGAGGGGGAGGGGGAGGGGGAGAAATTGTGTTCGTGATGGTGTTAATAATGATGATAGCGGTCTTTATAGTGGGTTTTTATTTTATAGTGGTGAGAAGGTGTGATGATGTTGGTAATGAGGATGATAGCGATAATGGTTGGTAGTGGTGGTGGTACAAATCTAGTACTGACTAGTATAGATCAACGCCGATTAAAGTTGTAGTGGTAGAAACATGTGGCGGAATGTGCATAACATAATGTGTTATCTTTTTTGTAACACAAAAAAAGGTTGGACAGTTTTTGAAAAATTATTTATTTTTTTACATTATTTGTGATTTCTCTCTTTTTACAACAAGAACAAAATAGCCCAAACTTTAGAGTGGGTGATAGTCCAATTGCTTAACTCTAAGATCCACCAAAATTCTACTAGCGTGGTTTCGTCCCTTCACTAGAAGCGTTGGTTATTAAATTTGTGGTTAATTTCATACTAACAAAGAAGAAAACTCAAAAATCAATTATCATGATAATTTGTGCTCGATAAGTAATGGGAATTTTTTCTTCTCATAATGTAGAAAATATTACAAGTCCTTAATCTAAAGGGAAATTGGTACAAATGGTCTATAACCTTTGTCCACATTGTAGAAATAATCCATAACGTTTGTTTTTGGCACAAAAGACTCTAACCTATGTGTTTTGGTGCGTAATTAGTCATTATTTGATGAAAAAGACAAATATGCCATTAGTTTTAATTAGAGAAAATTGTAATTGAATTCCTAATCTTTGCAAAAGATGCAAATGGGTCTGATACATTTATTAAATAATATATAATTTGACATTTTAAATATATCACTATTGTCGTGTCAATTAAATTTTTTATAAGAGAAAAAATATAAAGTTATTGTGCTTTAAGTATATGTTATTGCTATGTCATTTGAAAAACTTGAATAAAAATGAATTTAAATAAATAACAAAATGGCGTATATAATTTTCTGACATTAAACAAATTTTATTATATTTTTTTAACATACAAATACTAATAAAAATTAATTTATACATTATGTGTTCTTTATTTTTAACGATAAATTGAAATATGAAAAATACAATTAGAATTCTAATATTTATAGTTAATAAACAAATAGTTCAATTAAATAAAAGTATTTGAGCTTCAAGTTTGTGACAAAATTATTTTTTCTTTTATGTTGTAATGATAAAATAAAATTTAAAAATTTAAAAAATATAATTACTTAATAATAATAAAATAATTTTATTTAACATATTTATTAATAATTATGAGCTTAAATTTTAGTTATTTTATAATATTTCGTAAAATATATAAAACAATTTAGTACATTATCAATTTGGTCAATAACGTGTTAATTAAAAAAAAGATCTCGTTAGTTTTCTTTAATATTTTACAAAAAATAAAATTATTGGACCCATTAGCACTTTTTACAAAGATTAGGAATTCAATTACAATTTTTTCTAATTAAACCTAAGAACATATTTGTTTTTTGTTTTTTTCCATCAAATAAGAATAAAATGTACACTAAAACACATAGATTAGAGTCTCTTATGCAAAAAATAAACATTGGAGATCATTTCTATACAGAGGACAAAAATGAAGAAAGCGCCAATTTCCCTAATTTAAATATTGTAAAGCTATTCTTAGATACAAAATGAAATCCATATATATAGGATAACCTGTTTTTAAAGTCCAAGCTAACATGTGTAATGCACACCTAAAAGGCTACAAAGTAAGAATTACGTGAGCTATTAACCCAATAAGTAATGATTATGCATGCAGCGTACTCGTGAACTACTGAACGCAATGTGGATTGTGGGCTCATAATTAGTGAAACCTATATCAACTTTAGTGTGAACTTGTTATAACTCATGAATTAACCTTCCTAGCCAAATTTTGTTTTCACCTGCATTAAAACGAAGTCTCTAATAATAATAATAATAAGTTTATAGCTTTTAGCCTCTTTAATTCACAATCTATACTCTTTCGCCACTTTAAGACACCATAAAAACACATATTTTAAAGCCCTATACTCTAATTTTCCTTCATTTTGGTGAGCAAAATACAGGCCACCAAACACCTTAAGATTTGTACGATTTGGAGTAAGGGTGAATAAAAAACCGTCAAACTACAAAATTGATTAGAAATCGTTGGTTTTGGCTCATATTGACCCATCAACGTATCAATTTTAAACTGAACCAAACCATTTAGAAACAGTTATGTTTAAGTTTCGATAGTTAAAATTATTTGAAATCGAACCAAACCATTAGCACAATTTTAAAAACATCACTTAAGTTCAAAAGAAAAAAGAAAAAAATCAATTGAATACAATATGTATTAACAAGCAAAGTATCTTTATTAATTTGATATTATCTTTTGAGGAATGAGCCAATCATTTGTAATTTTGTATTATTAATTTTATTAGATCAATAGGTCTAATTGTCTTACATTAAATTGATATTGGGTCAATGGATTCAATTGTCATCCATTAATTTATATTAGGTCAAAGTTAAATTGCGTATTAAAAAATTATATAAAAAAAAAAAAATCCCAAAAGTTGGAGGTTCCAGGTCTCCCCTGGGACCCCTCGCTTCGTGCATGTATTTTACTTCTTTGTTCTTTTTCATATATTTCTTATCTTTGACATGTGAAGAATGATAAACTTGTTGGAGTGGATAGTTTCTTACACAAGAATACTCAATAATGGAAGAATAAAGCTGAAAGATGTTTTATTGAATGAACAAACTATGGCTTTATATATTCTTACAAAAGTGCAACCACGTGACTGAATTCTGTTGTGAAGTTGTTTTAGAATAATTCAAAGTCTATCCTAATAAACCACTAACTAATCATGCTAAGTCCAAAATGACTTAATCAACAAGTAAATAAAAGCCCTAACAAGTCCTCCTTTAAACTGCATTGCGTAAAGCAATCAGTTTACCTACTAGGCGTCCTGCATAATCCAAGCAAGCTTTTGAACTTCCCAAAATCATCAAACTTCAATGGTTTCATCATGACATCTGCTACTTGATTCTGTGAACTGCAATACACTAACTCTACCACACCATCTTTGCAAAGATCACGAAGGAAATGGAATCTAACATCTATGTGCTTGCTCCTTCGGTGCATGACAGGATTTTTTGACAACTTTATAGAAGAACTATTGTCACAAAAAATCATAGTGGACTTACTTTGACTGCAACCAAGCTTTTCAAAAACCCTTCTCATCTACACACATTGGCACGCACAGTAAGCTACAGAGATGAATTCAACCTTTGTGGTAGATAGGGTAACAACTTGTTGTTTCTTGGAAGACCATGCCACAGCTCCATTGCTCAACATAAAGACATGACCAGATGTACTCTTGCGATTATCAATATCCCCTGCTTAATCATTATCTGAAAAAACCACTAATTCATCACCATTCATAACATCACTTCCGTAACAAATTCCTGACTCCACTGTACCTTTTACGTACCTCAGAACCCTCTTGATAGCTTGCATAGGCATCTCTGTTGGATTCTCTATATATCGGCTAACCACACTCACCACAAACATAAGATCCGGTCTTGTCACAGTCAAATACATCAAATTGCCTACCATTTGTTTGTATTGAGTTGCATCCACACGAGCTCCTCCTTCATCTCTAGAAAGCTTGAAGCCTGGCACAATAGGATTTTGTACTGAGTTGGAGTTATTCATACCAAACTTCTCTAGAATCTCCTGTGCATACTTCCTCTGACTTAAGTATACCCCTTTATTGTTTTGCACAATCTCAACACCGAGAAAGTACTTCATCTTGCCCAAATCTGTCATCTCGAATTCCGACATCATTGAAGCTTTAAACTCTTCAAACATCTTGGTATTACTTCCTATAAATATCAGGTCATCTACATACAATCTCACTATCAACATCTTACCTTCTTCTTCAGTCTTGATAAACAAAGTGTGCTCATATGGACATCGCTCAAAGCCTTCCCTGATGAAGTATGCATCTATTCTGCTGAACCAAGCTCCATGAGCTTACTTTAGCCCACACAACGCTTTCTTTAGCTTGTAAACTTTGTTCTCCTCTTCCTTTTTCACATACCCTTCAGGCTAATCAACAAATACATCTTCTTCCAGCTTTCCATGTAAGAACATGCTCTTCACATCTAGTTGAAAAACACTTCATTTTCTTTGTGCAGCTAAGGCTAAAACCATTCTGATGGTGTCCCACCTAGCCACCAGTGCAAATACCTCGGTATAGTCAATTCCATGATGTTGTACATACCCCTTCGCTACAAGTCGAGCTTTAAACTTGTCAACCTCTCTCTTCCCATTGAGCTTTGTTTTGTAGATCCATTTCACTCCTATCTTTTTAGCTCCAGTTGGCAAATCAGTCAAGCTCCATGTATCATTCTTCTCAATTGTGTTCAACTCATTTTCCATTGCTTCTCTCCACTTCATACTCTTTGTTGCTTCCTTATAAGAACTTGGATCATCAGCTGAGGTATAAAAGACCATATTTTGCATTTCTTCATCTTCTGACGGTCCTTCACCTGTGACATAGTCTTGCATCAAGTTTGGTGGTCTCATATTTCTCCATTCATGTGGAACAGGTGCATCAGCTGAACTGTTCGAAGATGAACTAGTGTTTTCTTCTTCATTGGATTGAGCAGCTTCTTCACTTTCGTCTTCACTGTCACCATGCATGTCATGTTCCTCTTCATCATCATCCCAACTGAGTACATTATTCTTCTCTTCCTCTTCACTTCTGCCCCAATCCCACATTTCACTTCTTCAAAAGTCACATCTCTACTGACTACAATCTTCATTGTTGCAGGATTGTACAACCAATAAGCCTTTAAACCCTCGCTCAAACCTAGCAGCACACACTTCATACTTTTGTCCTCCAGTTTAGTCCTTTTGTTATCATTAATGTGAACATGCTCTATATATCTAAAAACTCGAAAGTGTTCCACAGCTAGTTTGTTCCCACTCCATGCCACCTCAGGAGTTACATCTTTGACAGCTTGAGTCGAACTTCGATTAAGAACGTGGACTATCCAATTAACTCCATTTGGCCAAAACTCCATTGGCATCTTCTTCTCAAACAAAGTATTCATCACTAGGTTCTTAATAGTTCTATTTTTCTTCTCAGTAACTCCGTTCTGCTGAAGGGTAAAGGCAGCAGTGAGCTGTCTTTTAATCCCATTTGCAACACAAAATTCATTAAATTCGCTAGAGGTGAATTCTCCACCCTATATGTACGTAAACAGCACACATATGCCCCAACTTCTTTCTCAACAAGTACTTTGAATCTTTTAAAACAAGCAATGGTCTCACTTTTCTCAGACAAAAAATACAGCCAACACTTTCTTGTATAGTCATTGATGAAAGTGACCACGTACCTTTTGTTGCTGTTCGATTCAGGCTTCGTAGGTCCATATAGGTCTGCATGAATTAGATGTAGCCTTTGAGTGGCTCTCCAGAGGTTCTTCTTGGGAATATGTTTCATGTGCTGTTTTCCAACTAGACAGTGTTTACATAGCTTTACCAGAGCTTAGATGGGTGGTAGACCCTCCACCATTTTTTTGTCAATTAGAGTTCTCAACCCTTTGTAGCTGAGATGACCAAAGCGACAGTGCCATAGCCGAGCCTCATCCTCACTGATGGCTTTGAAACAAGCTGAATCTCTCGCTACAAGTGTAGTTAGTATCACAAACATTTTGTTAGCTATCATGGCAGTTTGAGTTATTAAGCCTCTGCTAGGATGAAATATCTTGTACATTCTCTGATTAATTAGTATGCCAACCCCGTATCTTGCAATTGCCCTATGCTCAATAAATTGTTTTTGAGCTCAGGGATGTAAAAAGATCCACTGATTACTTGAGTTATTTCACCAACATGCATCATAATATTTCATTTTCCCATAACAGCCATCTTAGAATTATTTCCAAGTTTAACAGAATGTCTAAACCCTTCATCTAAATTTGAAAACCAAACCTTATTACCACTCATGTGGTTACTACAACCACAATCCAAAAACCATACCTCCTCTCTGGTTGAGTTGTGAAGCTCGACATAAGACACGAGAAGCATCTCTTCTTCTTCATCCAATTCTGCATTGTTGGCATTCTTCTCCCATTTAGGGCATTCATACTGAAAATGCCCTAACTGGTGACACGTATAGCATTCTATGATGGCCATGTTGAATGCTTGTCTGCCTCGACCTCTTCCTCTACCTCTACCTCTATAACCTCCACGAGCTCTACCTCTTCTTCCAAATCTATCTTCATCTCTTGCTCTAAGCCTCTCACCACCTGTGATCTTCAGAGCTTGTTCCTCACCACTATTCTTTCGGAACTTCTGTTCATGAACAAGTAATGAACTCTGCAACTCATCCACAGAAAGATAGTCAATGTCTTTCGACTCCTCTATAGAACACACAATGTAATTGAACTTCTCAGTGAGAGTGCGTAACACTTTCTCAACAATTTTTACATCCTGTATATCTTTTCTAGCATTCCTCGTGTCATTGGCTACCACCACTATCCTTGAAAAGTATTCAGTGACAGACTCACCCTCCTTCATTTCCAGAATCTCGAATTCCCTGCGAAGGGTTTGAAGTTGAGCATGCTTCACTCTAATGTTCCCTTGATATTTTGTCTTCTTGGAATCCCATAGCTGCTTGGACATGTTCTTCTGGGTGATAGCCTTCAAAATGGACTTGTCGGGTGCCTGGAAAAGGTAGTTTTTTTTTGCCTTCAGATCCTTCAGCTTTAGCTCCTCCAAGGTTTTCTGTTGTGTAGTCGACAATGTTTCTTCTGCAGCAGGCTCAGAGTAACCCATTTCGATGAGAGTCCAATATTCTTTTGATCTCAGGAGGTTTTTCATCAACATGCTCCAGTGATCGTAAACCTCCTCAAATTTGGGAATGCAAAGTGCTTCAATAGCCATCTCTTTCTTATTCTTCTCACTTTTCACAATAATTCACTCACACTTTCTCTTCTCTCTTTCACTCTTCTCATAGTGTTTCACTCACACTTTCTCTCTTCTCCTAATCAAGTCCCTTTGTGAGGCTCTGATGCCACTTATTGGAGTGGACAGTTTCTCACACAAGAACACTCAATAATGGAAGAATAAAGCTGAAAGATGTTTTATTAAATGAACAAATGAACAAATTGTGGCTTTATATAGCCTTACAAAAGTGCAACCACATAACCTAATTCTGTGGTGAAGTTGTTTTAGAATAATTCAAAGTCTATCCTAATAAACCACTAACTAATCATGCTAAGCCCTAAAGACTTAATCAACAAGTAAATGAAAGCCCCAACAAAACTATGCATGCTTTTGCAATATTTTATTTTTCAAACGCTAATTTCGAGTTTTAATGCCTATAATGTTTATGTTTTAATGTGTTTGAAAAGTATTATTTTTATATCGCCAAGTAAACTGTGGTTTGAAGTCAAAACGAACCGCGATGGTTGGGTTCGAAAAATAAAATGCTTTAGTTTGCTTTGGAATTTTTTTCAAACAGTTTTAAACAGTTTGGTTTGAATATAGATAAAAAATTAATCAAACTCGATCCGTGTTTAATCTTAGTTTGGAGGTCTTAGAGATAATTTTCAAAAGAACCTCTTTCACATTGGACTAAATCAAAGATGGAAATACATGTCAAAAGCCATTGGATGTTGCACAGATCAAACGGGACATGAAGCAGCTAACCAAAACCTTGGCCAACATTTAAGGATAGGGGTGGCAAAAAAGCTCGTCGGCTCGTCGACTCGGCTCGTAAAAGCTCGGCCCAGCTCGGACTCGGGCTCGGGCTCGTCGAGCCACGAGCACGAGCTAGGGCCGAGCTCGAAAAAAAAAAGGTTGAGCTCGCTCGGCTCTGCCAAAAAAGAGCCACGAGCCCAGCTCGTTTGGGCTCGTGGCTCGTCCCAACGGTCACGAAATCGTGACCGTTGGATGATCATCCAACGGTCACGATTTCGTGACCATTGGCAAACGGCCATTTTATTTTTTTTGTGTTTTTTTTTTTTTTTTACTTTCAATATTTTCCTATAAATACCCATTTTCTAAACTCATTTTTTCACACTTCAATCTCTTATTTCTCATTCAATTATATACTCAATCTATTAACAATTCTCAAATTACATTCTCTCAATATAGTGTTCTAATTTATATCTAGTATCTTATTATCTAGATATTACTCTATATAATTTTCTACTTCTACTAATTCTCTACATTTCTATTTTCTAGTTTCTATGTTCTAGTTCTACTTCTACTACATCTTCATCTTCTCCTATTTTTTTTATTCTATTATTCCAAATAGCATACAACCGAAGTGATGATGATTTCAGTGGTCTTAATGACATTCCAATTCCAGATGATATTATTGATCAATTTGGTGGTAGCACTGATCTAATTGATTTGGAAGACGTTCATGACGACGGCGATACACAAACTACCATTGGCTCTAGCACTAAACGAAAAGCCACCAAACAAAAGGCTATATGCTGGCAGCATTTTTAGTTGGTGCCGATTGGTAAACTAGTGAACGGAGTCCCTGAGTTCAAAGCACAATGTAAACACTGTCAGGAGAAGTTTGCTTGGCACAAGGGGATAGGCACGACCCATCTAAACAGACACTTCAAAAAGTGTCAATACAAACATAGAGATTTGGATACAAATCAGGCACAACTCTAGTTTGGATCTCCGAGAGCTGGGTCCAGTAGTCCTGCTCTCAACAACTGGATATACTCACAAGAACTCATGCGACACGAAGGACTGCCGGAATTGATAGCAAATGTCGAGTTTTCACTATGCTTGGTGGACAATCCTCATTGGACGTCATTCGTCCAAAAATATCTACAACCAAGGTACATTAGTATTTCTAGAAATACACTTCGTAAAGATACTATTGTTAGATATAATATTAAGAAATGAGCTATTATTAATGATATTAATAATTACAACGATGTTGTATCTTTTACATCAGACTTATGGATAGGTTGTAACAAAAAAGGATACATGGTTGCAACTGCACATTATATTGATAATAGTTGGTTAATGCATAAAAAAGTGATAGCATTTAAACAAATAGACTATCATCATAATGGAAATAATATTTATCAAGTTTTATTAAGTGTGTTACATGAATTTAAATGTGATTATAAGGCTCGTAGTTTTACATTTGATAATGCAGGCCCAAATAATATAGTAATTGAAAAATTAATGCAACACTGTAATGCACAATTTGATGGTATTTTATTTCATATTCGTTGTGTGTGTCATGTGTTTAATTTAATTGTACATGATGGATTAAAATTTATACAACATCAATTGGAAAAAATTAGATATGCTATTAATTATATTTCGGTTTCACCATCAAGAAAACAAGTTTTTGCTGCTCTATGTACAGAAAATGGGCTGCAATCAAAATGTTTTGCAACTGATGTTGCCAATAGGTGGAATTTAACATATCTTATGCTTGAATTGTGTGAAGGTTATGAAGATTGCATTACTGTCTATTATAATGGCCGACACTCACACGGCTCAGAATATGATTTAGAATTACATGATTGAGAAATATGTGGTCATGTTAGAAAATTTTTAAAAGTTTTTTACGACGCAACAAATGCATGTTCTGGTGTTTATTACCCAACTACTCCACTTGTTTTAAATCATTTCTATTATATTGCTAACAATTTTAATAGGTATAATAATTTTGCTCTTTTTACTAGTGTTATACATGTTATGGAAGCTAAATTTAGGAAATATTGGGAACAATTGTCTATGTTATTTCCATTAGCATGTATCATGGATCATCGACTTAACTTAGAGGGTACAAAAGTCACAATAATGACAATTTCAGATAAATTAACTTATGGAAATCTAGTCACGTGTGCTAATTTAGAACAAATTTTATGTTCTATGTATGAGGTCTATGCTGAAAAGACCAGTACAAACGTTGTACGACCCCCTAATTCAACATATACTTTGTCATCAACTGATGACATTGACTTATGGAGTTACGTCAGTACACATAGGACCACTCAAGGTCAACAATTAGTTGGTTCTTCATCTAGTTCTTCAATTTCCCATTCTAATGATATACATGTAGAGTTAGGTAGGTATTTTGCGCATGATGTGCTTAGTATGTTAGATGACGAAGAGAGAAAATTTTTTGATATAATTAAATGGTGGAGACAACATCAACGTAGTTACTCAATTCTTTTCAAAATGGCACGTGATCTACTAACACCTCCGGTCTCAACTGCAGCATCGGATGCTGCATTTAGTATAAGTGGCAGGGTTTTATCTGATATCAGGTCAAGACTCAAAGCCGACATTTTAGAAAGTTTACTGTGTCTAAAGGATTGGGATGATACTGAACTTCGAATTCAAGATAAAATGGACAGAATAACGTCCGAAGAACTTGAAGATTTAAATATGGATTAATCATATTCGTAGTAAGTATTATTTTGCATTAATATTTCTGTATTTGAAGGATTTTCTATATTTTAATAAAAAATTGTACACGTAATAACTTGTTCGTGTACAATTTTAACTCTGTCTACTTTTAAAGTAGCCGGTCCCAAGCCCGGAAAAAAGAGGAGGGTTTTAAATCTTACATTTTTAACATAAAGAATTTTCGATATAGTATTTAATTTTTATTTTCAAATTTAAAAAAATGTAAAACACAAAAAAATAGAGATGGATTTTAAATCTTTAATTTTTAACATAAATGATTTTTTATTTCTAATTTCTTTTTTATTTTCAAATTTCTTTTTTATTTTCAAATTCAAAACAAAAAAGACAAAAACATAAGAGTCAAAGATGAGGATTTAAAAAAAAAATAATCACGATGAGGATTCAATAAAAATTTTAACATAAAGATAAAGATAAAGAATTCATTTTAAATATTTACATTTTTCTTTAAAAAAATAAAGAGAATGACTTATTTTCAATTTTTAAACAAAAAAAAAATTGAGGGCCGAACCGAGCCCCTCTTCTGGAGACGAGCCGAGCTCGTGTTGCCATGTATATTTAAGGATATGGACTTCACGAGCAACACCAATGGTGTCTTTTCGTCTCTAACTGTGTTTTGGTTATTGTAATTCGATCATTTCGATTTTGGTTTGTATAATTCAAATAAAAAAGACACATATCAATAGTTGTAACTTATTGAAAAGGGAGTAATAATAATATCTATATAGATTCAACATTTCTTTAATTGAATAAGTGTTAAAGTTAAAAGAATTTCATATTGTTCTCTTCATTCTTCTATATTTTCCTGTATAATTTTTGCTTTCTTTATGTATGTTACTCTTATACTACAGAACCAAAATATAACACATCTTGTATTAGTTTGTCAAATTTTTGGTGTTCGAGTTGTTTTCGTTGAGTACATAAATGCTAATAACATTTCAAAATAATTTCATTATATCATGGAAGCATATTTGATATCCCTTGTGCATTCATATTTGTGAGGGACAAACAATGTCTTAAGAAAAACGACTTAGTAACGTGCTTTAGAATTGAGAAGTTCGTATATTCAAATTATTGTAGACGGAAGGTTTGCTATTCCACATTCCTTCATGAGTTTGTCCCAAATAATAGACCACTTACTTTATAAATGGTGTATTAAATTTTTCTTTTTCCTAATATACCCTTATTTAATTTACATTGTTATCAACTCAAATAAATTTAACATATTCCAATTATAATTAGAAATTATATAAATTTATTTACACATTTACTTAAGTAGGCAGTCAATGAATTCCAATTTGTCTAAAAAACACCAATCCTCCAATAACAAAGTCAACAATTGATTTCATTATTCTTTCAATGAGATGCAATTCAATTTGATTTGCATCCAATTGTAACTTAATGAGCATTTAAATTTATTAGATTCATGAATGACTAGTATTAAATGGGGGTATAATGGAAAAAATGTGTGAAAATTTTATAATTTCAATTACATTAAATGAGATTTCTTAATCCGTGTGAAAAAAGAAACGAGCTTATCTTGTGGGACGGAGGAAGTATATAATTTCCTCCATTTTTTCTATTTTATTTTGTACATATGATTTAATTCAATCGTTATAATGAGTATTAAAAATTGAGGAGTCTTTTAGAGCATAATTTTAAAAATTTACTTTTTAAAATAAATAACATCTTATGTCTAAAGAGCCTAAGATGCTCTGACACTACACTACTCGTCAATGTACTCGTTTGCATTACATATGATTTCTTTTGGTTACTTTTGTTACTACAAGAGAGAAGAGAAGACTGGAAAGTAGTTGTTTTAAAAAACTAAGGGCCATAAGCTCAAATCTCCCTTAATTGAACAATACTACTATATATAAGCATTATTAATATTTTTAATTTTGCACTTTGAGCAAGTGGTTGCCAAAGGAACTATTCATTTAGATATTCATGTAAATCTAATAACAAAATAAATATTCATTAATCTATAATCTATTGAGAATAATTTATTATTTGTTGTACTGCACTTCAATAAACAAAGATAGTTCAAAAATGTTTATAAAATAAGATTTGTTGTGGAAAAAATAATAAAACAAATTATTTAGAGCACGTTTGAAAGAGTTTTTTTTAACTTTTTTTTTTAAAACTTATTTTAATCAAATATATCATAGGGCCCACAATTTTTATCAACTTCTCAATCACACATCTTATCAATTTTTTTTAAAAGAATCTTTTAAGAAATTATTTTTAAATTTCACCAAACAAACACTTTGTAACAAATATGACTTCTCATTAAAAATAGAGGTGGGCATGGTTCCATGTCCAACTTCTATTTGGTTTGGTTTTGATGAGAACTGAATCGGAACCGATAACCAATGGTTTTATTTTAGTGGAATTATTGATTTTATCTGAAATTGTGGAACCGAACCAAATGATTCTGGTTTGGGTTGTTTCGATTTATTAACCAAATTTTTTAAAATAATAATACAAATTACAATACAAATTTATGTCGCTAAATATTCAATGATTTTGATTTGGAAGAGAAAATAATGGCTTGACGAAGTAATTAGGTTAAAACTAATTATTTACTTTAAAAAAAATTAAGAAAATTGGTAAGTTACATGCAACAACAAAAATATTAATTATTAAAATTTTAAAAGAATTTATATCTATATATCTATATTATAATAGGATAACCGTCGAAAATTTCACGCACACATTTTTTCGCCACTTTTTCTTTACAGTTTTTGTAAGTTCCATCATAATACTGCGTAGGTCAATTTCCTCATTTGCATGTTTCAATAGAAAATAAGGTCTATTCTCTTTAATTGGTTTCACACATTGATTGTTTATTTATTTATTTTTTTCCTGCAAAAAATAAAGTGTAACATTTAATATTATATATGATAAATACAACAACTTTTCAAATTATTTAATTGATTTCACACATTTATTGTTTATTTATTTATTTATTTATCCCTTTCTCTGCAAAAAAAAATAAAATTTAACATTTAATATTATATATATGATAAATGCAACAACTTTTCAGATTTTTTAATTGATTTCACACATTGATTGTTTATTTTTTTTCATTTTCCTGCAAAAAATGAAATGTAACATTTAATATTATGTATGATAAATACAACAACTTTTCAGATTCTTTAATTGACACATTGATTGTTTATTTATTATTTTTTTCCCTTTTCGTGTAAAAAACGAAGTGTAACATTTAATATTAAATGATAATGCAACTTTTCAGAAACGCGTTGGACTCATCGTCTTCTTTTTTGTATGAAACCGTCTTTTGGGCTTCTATGTAGTATTCAAACAGTTTATTTGTTTCCTATTTTTTTGTTAAAATCATTTCTGTAAATTATTTGCACTTTTGAATTTTTTTTTTATTATGTGTTCATATAATGTTTTGTTTTCTCAATTAAAATAACTTTACGAAATGCACTCAAATATGGATAAATGCAACAACTTTTTCGAAACTAACAATTGGACTCAAAACTAACAATTGGACTCATCATCATCTTTTTTACGAAACCGTCTTTTTGGCATTTTCTGTGGTATTTGAATAGTTTAATTGACATCAAAGATGGGGTATCTCTACATTGGTATGCATGTGATTGTGCATCTGGGAATTATACTTCGTTTTGTAAAACGTTCAATTGTGCTTTAGCTATATATATGAGATTTATTCCTAATTCACTTTTGAATCACGATACTGTTTTGTTTCTTGCATTGTTCCATTGAGAACTAGCTTCTAATAAGTACATGATTATACTTTCTTCTTGTAAAACAAAGAATGTTTTGCTTGATGGATCGGATAATCCAATTGCATCAATTGTGGGTAGCACATATCCGACCTTTAGTTACGACGTTGGTGACGCATCTTATTTGCAAGGTAGGGCTATCATTGCACTGACTCTTAATATGGTTGACTATGTTAATGAATACATGGTGTCATTAAATACAACTGATGGGAAGACTTATTTAAGTTCTATAGATTAAATGCCAATGTTGATCTTTTACTGGATGTTCACACGCCAAATTTTTTAAATGGGATCTGGTGTTATGGTGTGCCTTATCATGAGCTAAAGTTGAAGGTAGACAAGCATGTTGTGTTACTTAGAAACATAAATCATTCCGTTGGATTATGCAACGGCACTAGATTGGTCATAACAAAAATTGATAATCATATTATTGAAGCCAAAGTTATCTCACGAAGCAATGCAAGTCAGAGGGTTCTTATACCGAGAATGACATTAACCCCATCAGTCCTTAGATTGCCATTCAAGTTTCAACTGGGGCAATTTCCTTTTATTGTGTCATACGCAATGACGATAAACAAGAGTCAATGTCAATCACTATCTACGTATACTTGAAGAAGTAAGTCTTCAGTCATGTACAATTATATGTGGTTGTGTCAAGTAACAAATCACAATAGATTGAAGATATTGATTTGCGATAAGGATGGTGACCATACAAGTTCAACAACGAACATTATGTTTAAAGAAGTTTTCCAAAATTTAAAATAGTATTATCGTCGTTTATTAGTTATACATATATTGTAATCAACAACATACTTATTATATATAATTTAGTTACTGAAATTAATGTTTATACACAAATGTAACAAATATAGTCTTTCTCGATTCAGGTAATTAAATTGAAAACGGTTAACTCCGTGCATCGCACGAGTAATGTACTAGTTTAATTAATAAATTAGAATTAGGTTCTTAGTTCGGCGTGCAGAATCAGAACCGGAACCAAGAATTGATCGAAACCAAGATCAATCAATTTTTTATTCTAAAAATTAGAACTGTTTGATATTTACGTGAAATCGAACCAAACCGACCGGCTGTGCTTCGGTTCGGGAAGTTTTGCCCACCCTTTAGAAAAAAAAAAAAAACAAAATTATGGGCAAAACAAAAGAGGGCTGGAAATCTGCCGAGGATAAGCCATCATCAAAACAAATTCAATTGCACGCATCTCAACCAGCTCTGGCGTCATCCTTCTTTTCTATTTAATTCTGCACTCAACATCGAAATTCAACAACGCGAATTCTTCATATAGATTAACAAATTCGCCTATAGTGTTTTCTCAATAACAAAATCAATTATCTAAAGTGAAAAAATGCAGACAAGTGCAGATGTTAATCAACGGATTGCCAGAATATCAGCTCATATTAATCCTCCCACTGATAATCTCCAGGTGTTTCCTAATTACCCATTTATTGTTCCTATTTTTTTCTATTTAATTCTTTTCCCGTTTGGTTTCTAAATGAGATAATCATTACTCTCAATTTGACATTATTATGAGTAATCTCTAAAATTCTGAAGCTTTTTCGTTCTTTATTGTGGTTTTGTTTAGGGTCGAAAACACTAGCAGATCAGAAATTTTTAGCCAAATTTTATGTTAGCTATTAAACTCTATTTTATTTCGAACAATTTGTTACAGTTGAGTCACTACAATTTGATCATTTCGTGTGGTTTGAATGACTAACGGGCACATTACTGTTTTTCGTAGGTCAGGGACTCAGGCTAATAGATATGGGATTAATTGACCAAATTGTGATAACATATAAGTTAAGGATCAACTTGAAATAAAATGAAATTTGATGATCTGAAAATTTAGTGATCACCCATTTTCGTAAGCAGCCAAACATGGGGATTGAAAAAGTGATCATGCTTGTTCTAATTACAAAGTGTCTCGAACAACCCTTGTGTTTTTGTTAGTAATTTGGTTGCTTGAATTTGGAAGAAGCTTATGATTTTCTTGGATTGTTTTGTTGATTAGAACAAAATTGTTTTTGTTTGTGGGTATATGAAATGTGGGCTTAAAGATGGAGGGGAGTTCAAATTTGAAACGGGAGAATTGCAGGGCAAAAGGGGGATCACCAGGATTCAAGGTGGCAATATTGGGTGCAGCAGGAGGCATAGGCCAGCCTTTAGCAATGCTTATGAAGATGAATCCGTTGGTTTCAGTGCTTCATCTTTATGATGTAGTAAACACTCCAGGTGTGACTGCAGATATCAGCCACATGGACACTGGTGCTGTGGTAATTTCATTTTTTATCATTTTTAATTCCCATTAGTTAACTGAGATCTTTCTATTTGTCAGTTTATTCAGCATCATTTGATTCACAGTTTTCCATTAGCATGAAATTTTCAATCGATTCTAGAGAAAGAGAATTTATGATTAGAGTAACTGTTGGTTCATTTATCTCCAGTCTCTCTCTCTCTCTCTCTCTCTCTCTCCTTCTTCTGAAGGGGATTGATGTGGTGGGTTAGATATGGAAGTAAACTTTCTTTTTCATCTTTTGTGGTATATTGAAATATTGGTGGTAAATGATGTTTAAGGCTGTGTTTTTATCCTAGGCTCTACAAAAAATGGGAAAAGAGAAGGAAGATGGAAAGAACTAATTTTCCTCATGTTTTCTTTTCTGTGAAATAAAAAGAAATTAACTCTTCTTGGACTTTGTTGAATATCATTAGAAAGCAATGCACATGAATCTAAGAATTTTTCCCATTATGTTAGGACGTCATCCCCAAGTGTGTTCCTGTAGCTCCCGTGGTGACTTGGACTTGGACTGTTGCTAATAATGCAGAAGAGAATTAATTTTTCTTTGTAAATGAGTCAAAGAAGCAAAGGATCTAGTCCAATAATCCTTCTGAGGATTTTGCAATTTCCTCAGTCAATTGCCTGATCATACTCTTTAAGTTCTTACACACAAGCTCTTCCTTTTGAAGCTTTTCTTCTTTCATCTTCAGTTATTTCCAACGTGATTATTCTTACTTTTTATTCTTCTCTATATGACTTAAGAACTTCGAATTATGGATCAATAGCTTCTGTCCTTCTGGTCTCAGTTACCTTAGCTTGATTGTATTGTACTTGGACATCCTTTCTTTTATAATGTTGTCTTCATACATTCCTTGTTCTACTACAATAATGTCACCAGCTAGTGTGTCATTCCTTCTTGTATGATCATTCTGAGCATCTGCACCTTTCCGTAATTATTTCCACATGTTTCCAGCATAGTGGATTTTGACATTCAAGGCCATTTAGATGTGTGCATTCCTCCATGTCTTTCTGACTCCCTTGCATACTGGTATTTGATGTCTGCGTTCAGCTTATCTGCCATCTTCATCTTCTGGATATCACGTCAACAATCTGAAAATTGTATTCTTCATGTGGATTCCCGTGTCAGGTGTATTCTTGTTGTTTTGACTTTGATGATCAACTTTTGGGCATCTATTTCTCCTTGTTCTTAGGCTTTAGCTCTTACTGAAGCACTTTTTCTCAATTGTCTACTATGAACATATGTCTACTTTGGACGTCTGTTTCAATTTCTGATGTTTCAGTCTCAGCATTGATGACTAATATAGAGGTGAAACCCTCATGACTTAGTATTCTTCCGCAACTCCTGACAAACTTATCAATAAGAAGACTTTACTTGTTTGGAATCATCAAAACCCTAGGGATTGAAGAAATCTAAGTCCAATCCCAAATCTAACAAATTTCTTGTTACTTTCTTGCATGAGATCTCAAAACTTAAGCTTTCAAAGGGACTACTTGACCATAGTTCCAATGACTGAAGGGGTTTGTTGGAATTCAGTATTACTGCTGTAACTAGTGTTGAAGTACATATATTAAGATAAATCCCCGGAATATCACCAAAAAGTAAGAGCTGAGAAAGAACACGTGTATGGGATGCTAAAACGTGTATGGAGTAGATCATAATTAGGAGAAAATCAATTAAATGATTTGGTTCCAATAGTAAATTCACTTGCAAGAATGTAAAAACTAGTCAGCTGGAATGTGTTGCGCCCTTCTTCTCCCACAAGTTTCTTCAATCAGGAGTAAAATATTAAGTCATATTGGTACCCTATTTTAAAAATGATAAATAGGTCTTAAAATTGGCATGTAAAACTTGACTATATATTTGGATGTCCAGGTTCGTGGTTTTCTGGGGCAACAGCAATTGGAGGATGCACTTACTGGCATGGACCTCGTAATCATTCCTGCTGGTGTGCCCAGGAAACCTGGGATGACAAGAGACGATCTTTTCAACATCAATGCAGGAATAGTTAGGACCCTATGTGAAGGAATTTCAAAATGTTGTCCAAAGGCCATTGTAAACCTCATTAGTAATCCTGTGAACTCAACAGTGCCAATTGCGGCAGAGGTTTTCAAAAATGCTAACACCTATGATCCAAGGCGACTTTTGGGAGTCACGATGCTTGATGTTGTCAGAGCTAATACATTTGTGGTAAGATTTGTTTAATTTAGCATCTTGATCTATGTCTATTTTAATTTTAATTTAGTAAAAGTGCCTTTAACATTGTGCAAGTGCGTTTAACCCATTTGTGTCTCTACAATTCCTCGATTTGTTTGTCCTTTTTAAGGGTTATTTTGTAGTCACTTACAATTTTTTCCTTTTATTTTATATTTTCATACTCACAAAAAGACGTGCGTTCAAGCACCGATAGAAATGTGTGGATGAATACACAAACAAATTGGCATAGAATCAAATGTTTTGGTGGTACACCATCCATTTATGAGTTGGCTGCTAAAACTTTCTGCTAGTTATGAGCAAGTGCCTTTTTATTGTTTCTTCACTCTTCCATCATAAAAATGGAATATAAAATCTTGTGTGACTGTTTACATCAATACCCTATTCCTGATCCACCAATCCCGCCCCCGGTTTTCTCCTCCTCTTTTTTCCTTTTTCTTCTACCATAAAATTAGCATGATTAACGTGCACACTTCATAACTGAGTCAATTTAGTAACTCGTTACAAGTATATACTCATCTAGGCATCACATCATGAAGTTATAAATAACAATATGATTGTTACCCGCATGCATATCCTGTAACCAGTTTTTTTTATCACTTTCTATGCTTTATTGTCTATATTCATTGCCTTACATTGTCTCTATTCCATAATGGTCTGTAGGCTGAAGTTTTGGGGCTTGATCCAAGGGACGTTGATGTTCCAGTTGTAGGAGGCCATGCTGGTGTTACTATTTTACCTCTTCTCTCCCAGGTCGAGATAACATGTTTGCATAATGACTCAATAAGTATACATATTGTGTAATGTCATTGAAATACACACTAACTTTCTGAAAGAAATTATTTCGATGGATGCAGGTTAAACCTCCATGTTCTTTCACTCAAGAAGAAACCAAGTACCTGACATCTCGGATTCAGAATGGTGGAACAGAAGTTGTTGAGGTAGGAGGTATTCTATAATCTTATTACAAGTTTAATATTTCTTGTTTCTTTGTTTATGCTGACTCAATATTCCCTGAACTCTTACCTTTTGTTTTCTCAAGTGGATGCATATGGTAGTGGTAAATGTAAATTTAAAATTTTTTAATACTCCTGCTGAGGATCATCAACTGTTAGTAAAACCAATGTCTAAAAAAGCCTGAGTTAACTTGGCATAACTTGGAAAAGAATACGACCTTTTCAGGATAACTCGGCTTAACTGAACCAAGTCAAGTTGTGCCGTCAACTAAGGTTTGTTAAGAAATTCGAGTATTTGGAGTCGAAAATGAATGCTTTGGCACGATATTGTTAAAAATCAATGTTTAAAATGGCTCAATCGGGTACCGTGACGTTTTATCTTCGAGAGGTGAAGCATAAGCCTTGAGGCGTTTTGAGGCATAAGCTTCAAAACAAATTAATAAAAGAATTTAAAAGAATAAAAAAATATAAAAATACAAAAATATGCTCATGATAAACCATAAACCTTCTTGAAAAACTATAATAAAAAAATTACAAAATTAAATGGTTGACTTGCAAACAAGCATAATAGAGAAATAAAGTAGCAAAAATATAAAGTTCTCAAATTAGTAGTTAGACAAACTAATTAGACAATAGAACTGTAATCTACTACTTAAGTGGAAATAACTTATAAGTATCACTACTAATGGGACCTTCAATTTTTTCACTACTAATAGGACCTTTATGATAATCATCAATATATTTCATTTCCTATCATCTTCCTCATTACTCTGAGTTCTTCTATTTATTTATCATCATCCTCCACTTGCAGCGGTGCCACTCCTTCCCCTTCCCTTTTCGTGGAAAGGTGGACCAAATAAAATAAAAGACCCATAAAACATTCTAGGCTCTAAAATAAAGCCCAAAATAAAAAGCCAGCAAAAGGCAAGACAAACTAGTGCATATCCACTGTCTACGGGCTTAGTCTTGAGATATAAACATCAGTAAGGCAACGCTGTGAGCCTCACAAATGGAACTCAAGGCGTAAGCTTCGAGGCATTTATTGAAAGCCTTGTGTGAGAGTGGCCTCAAGCATAAGTATCAAACGGCGTTTTAAAACAAAGATTAAAAGTTGCAACTAATAAATCGGTGACAATCTTCTCAACTCTGAAGAAACCAATGGTTGTTAGGACAATTAATGATTGAAGAACAAAATTCCCCAAGTGAAGCATTACCAAATTATTGCAAGTTCTCTCCTCTCTCTTTGTTTCTACTTTGTCTTCTCAATTTTGTAAAAGAAAGAATTTAGAAATATGAAGTATGGACAAAGAAGTAGAAATACATGGGTCTATAATGAACCTTTTTCCACGCGATCTTCCTGGAATCACCTGCCTTCTTATAGGAGTATCCTGTATCTTGCTTTGATGTGGATTTAATCAAATGGAGTGCTGGGAAAAGAAGAAAAGATAAAATTTGTTTGGAGGTCTAGAGGGAGAGAGAAGAACGGTGTCACTAGTATTTTAATTTAATAATAAAGTTTCCCAAGGTTGATACTAAAATGGTTATTTGTGTAGTCAGTTTTTTTTCAGCTTTATAAGTGAGCACGGTACTTTAGACATGCTGCAAATTAATTTAGTGATAAAACTATAGATGTGCTTATAAGACTAAGACTCAGATAAAAACTTGCCTCCTAAGTATCCGTATCTACTCAGTAATGCAGGTCAATAACAGGCTCCCCATTTTCAAACACTGAGTAGGAGAAATATGTACCTTGTGTCATAATTTTCACGTTAGGTCAATTTAAGCATCACCCCTCAGTAATGCAGGTCAATAACAGGATCCCCATTTTCAAACATTGAGTAGGAGAAATATGTACAACACTACAATGTGTCATAATTTTTACGTTAGGTTAATTTAAGCATCACCCCCCTCATTCCATCTACCTGCTTGCTCTTTAGGTACATTTACTTCTCTTTTTGCTGCATATTGATATTTACAAGCCACTTGAATTTTGTAACTTTTCGCTTTAATGGTGTGTGTTAATATCATTGTTATAGAAACGCAATAAAATGTGCATAGGCACAGGTTCATCAAGTACTGTGTTATATGCTGTAGAAACAACTGTATTACCTGATTTCCCCGAACATAAAGTGTAGGGATGAAAACTAAATTTCAGCATTTTTTTAACCTTCGTAAGTTCAAAGCTTTAGAGAAATGTTCTTACAACATGAAGAACTTGATAAGTGGTCTTGGCTTGCTATTCATTTTCATATGACTAGACCTGCTTTACATATGGGAAAAAGCTATATGTAGCGGTGGCTGAATTCCGGGCTTCTATTCTACATTTAAGGCTTTAAGCGATTATTGATTGCAATTACTTTATCTATTGCAGGCAAAAGCAGGTGCGGGATCTGCAACTCTTTCAATGGTGGGCATTGTTGTTTTAATCTTAAGTATTTATTTATTTTGTTTCTTTCTTTTACTGCCAAAGAATGTTTAGTTCTCTTCTTTAAAAAGCTGGCTAATTTTATTGGAAACACATTAACATTACAGGCATATGCAGCTGTCAAATTTGCAGATGCATGCTTGCATGCCTTGAGAGGAGATGCTGGTGTCGTTCAATGTGCTTTTGTTTCTTCTCAGGCATGTTATTCAAGTTTCACCAGCATAGATTGTCTTTAGGATCTATATTTAATGTATGAATTATACATACATTCTATTTTCTGACATTCCTACAATATCTAACTAGATTTCTCTTTCAGGTGACTGAACTTCCTTTCTTTGCTTCAAGAGTACGTCTTGGTAGAAATGGTGTTGAAGAGATATACCCACTTGGTCCTCTAAATGAATATGAGAGGTCTGTTGAAAAATGGTTAAAATCCTTTGCTGTTGATTGTGAGTCTTTCTGTTTAAAGTTAAAGAGGAATATAAGAATTTCCTTGATTTTGTTTTGACAGAGTTGGCTTGGAGAAGGCAAAGAAAGAGTTGGCTGGAAGCATTGAGAAGGGGGTTTCATTTGTAAGAAAATAAAAAGGCTACTGGTAGATTTATGTGTCTTCATAGTTTTCCTTCTCAAGAAATCACACCTCCTGGAATAAAGTGGCAGTGGCTGTTGTACCAAAAAAGAGACTCAAAACTGAGATGATGGCCAATAAAGATGATTTTATGGTTTGATAGAATATTGTGTATTTGAATAACCACAGGTAGCAATTCCACCTAATCACACTACCACATAAGTGGATTATTTATTTAGCGTATGTTTAGTTTAGCTTAAAAGTTGTTAAAAAGTTGAAATCAAAGTCAACAATTAATTTTAACTACACAATATATAGGATTTACAACTTTTATCAAATTTTTAACTATAAATTTTATCAACTTTCATCAAATTCTGCTTAATGTTTTATTAAATATTTTGTCAGACCCTAAATAGTTAATACGGGAAGGAAATGAAATAAAATTCAACCTTATCAAAGAGACGTTGGGCCTGACCTTTATGCAATGCAAGGCATGCAAGATAACTAATCGAATACACCATAGATAAAGATAAAACATTTAGTACCATATTACGTTGTTCTTTATCATGTTTTGCATTATTATACGTCTTGTTAATTTTTTTATTTAGCTCTTAGTCACTCTCATCATCGAAGTATGGCAATCTAATTTCAGAACTAATCGTGGGGAATATCCCACTCAATTTACCCCCTGGACTAGAAGCGAGGCGCTACCTTTGTCATGAAACACCTTGTGCCTCACTTGGCATGTCATTTGTTTTATCCCTGTTAATTCCTTCTCAATTTCACCTAAGTAGTGACATTTCAATCAGATTTATTAGAACCCAACAAGGTAAGCAGCCTAATATGCTGGTGCGCCTGTGGAATCTTTCCAGCCCATCCATTCACTTGGCCCAAATAATTACCTGAATTATTGTGGCCCAGCCCCATGTGTAGGGTCCAGCAAAGGTCCAGAACCAGCAGTATTAACATTCCATACACGGATACACCGTCCATAGAAGCTTCTAGTCATTTTAAAACTTACATATTTACTTACAAAATGCAATTATTACTAAAATTTTAAGCTTAGCCAATTAGCCAAACATGCACTCAACAAGGAAAATATCATAAAGAGCCGCCTTTCTCTACCTTAACACAGTGAAGTAAGATTAACAAAGCCATGAAAATGTATTTTGCCTTGCTCAATTTTTTCTTTTAATCTTTCTTGAAGGAAATCAAAGGATTTCACCCATCTCTAATAAAGAAGCTCAAACTCAATTCATTTGACCCGAGAAGACTTCGATCTTACCACCTGAAGCTAAGTCTTACTCAATCAGGGTCGAAGAAAAAACAAAAAAACAAAAAACTGAAAGGTGTTTAGCTGAGTACAAACTTGTATAGCTAATTTACTTTGCACAAATTTCCCTAATAACTCATCAAGGATACCTATGAGCCCGGAAGACATCAAGCCCTGAATCCACCACGATAATTACACAACACAAGCCGATGGAGATGGTATTTCAATAAATTGGGCAAGACGTGATATTAATCCGATGAATCAATGTCCTGAATGATGTTAAATTAGGAAGAAAGTACCAGAAGGGACATCTGAACAGATAATTCACATTGGGATTTCCTGAAAAATTAGTTCACAATGCGATTGCCTGGACCTATATCAACGGGGACTCTATTACAACAAAAAGGTTCCCATTCTGGTCTCCAGAGAGCCATGTTGCCATGCGATCATGTTAAAAGATTGCTGCCATGGAAAAAAATCAGTCATCCTGAGTCCAAATCTTCACAGTCTTATCATTTCCAAGAGCACCAGATGCAATCATATTCTTAGTTGGGTGACATGATACTGATATAACAGTGTCCGTGTGACCTTCCATCTTTTGAACTATTCTCCGCGACTGAAGCTCCCACAAGTAGACATTGTGATCCTCAGAACCACTTACAATATACTTCCCATTTGTTATAGAAAATGCTGAAGAAATGCAGTACTTAGAATTGACATGGCCTGTGTAGGTTTTCAGAAATTTGCCTGTAGAGAAGTTCCAGAGTCGCTGCAAAACAAGTATTCAAGAATTGAGTTGGAGAATAGTTACTAGCAAGATTGCAAAGAAAAATAAAAACTTTTACCAAGCAACATTTTCCTAGCATGAAGCTACCGTCTAAGCACTCTGTGAATTTAGATAAATCCATAATAGAGGCAATGTCTTAATTATAAAAATAAAGGGCCGTAAGGTTTTAAAGCCCTCTCTCTAGCAGATGGCAGTTCTAATTTTTCTGCCTTTTAGTCTATATCTTATCCAGTCCCTAGTCCTAAACAACCATTAGAGAGGTCATACCCTAACATTGTGAATAATGTCCACAATATAGCACCAAAATAAAAGTGAAGAAACCAGACACAATACAGAGGAGGCATGCATAAATTTGCTTTATAACTTCTTCCGCCATGGAAAAATGGAGTTTGACTTGACTTAAAAACTCAAACCACGAATCTATGTGATGACTAATCACATACACGACTTATTTACTTTATATCATTATTATAGTTCTAAGATCACATATAGGAATTGAAAAACATAATTAACGGGAAAAAAAAACATAATTAACGGGAAAAAAAAAACACAATTCACAAAATGGAAAAAATTATAGCTTTATGATTTCCTCAACAGTCTCTTTAAGGCTATAACTAGAAGGAAAAGAAGTATCTTCTGCAATCACTAGAACCAATGATGCACCATATAGTTCTCATTGTTAAGACGAAACCACTATTTATTTCACTTAACCAATTAGCCATATAAAGAGATCATCACAAATACAGTCAATAATTCTGAATACAAAGAAAGTTGCTTTATTTATTCCAAATAATACTGCACATAAGATTTAAATACCAAAAAATTACTTCTAGTTAAGTGGTTGACTGCATGCCCAGTGTTCTTACCAGTTCAATGGAACTAAGCCAAAATCACGTCTTTTCCCGATCCAACACTATATCTTAAAATATGCAAATGATTGCAACAAATACATTTTTCTAGCATGAATAAAAAGCTTTAAGGTTCCCATGTTGTTTCCAAGGATATTGCAGTTGGAAGGGTTACAAATATATCAAGTCTCGACAAATGAAACAGAAACGATCATGGTTTCTCATGTATCATGCTTTTAACTTGAGATAGAGCTTGTGCAAATGTTATGAAGAACAAGGAATATACGCACAAAAAGAAATCAAATATTTGCACAGGCTAAGTATTGCAGCAAAATTTCATTGAGTCTAGGGTGGATATCTTTTCATTTAGTATATATTTTCATATGTCTAGGTTTGAGATTAAAAAGTGCAAGGACTCATTTTTTAGGGTTCTTGTATTTCTGAAATTAAGAATATTTTTATCATTTTAGTTGCGCATTAATGGGTTGTAGTTTTGGTCATGCACCGACAAGTGATGTTATTTAACATCACTTGTGTTTTATTTGGGTTTCAAGCTAAAATAGTTTCCAAGACCTCGGAACTCTGGGTTCCAAGATAAAATAGTTTCAAGACTTCGGAAATCTAATTACAAAGTAACATAAGAGCCCCTTAGACCAAAGGAACTCTATATCTTCTCAAACACACAGAGAATTCTATTACGAAGTCTAAAGCCTATGGATACCATGTATTTTATTATAGGGTTAATTACACTAATGGTCCTTATTCTTTCAGGTATGTAACGATTTCATCCCTATTTTTTTTAACAGATATCATTCACATTTTTCTATTTATTCTCACTGATGGTCCCCAAATCACTATTTTTCACTATTCTGACAATTCTATGACAATTTTACCCTTTGACTTAAATAAATTAAAATGATAGAAAATAAATATAATAAAAGTATAGCAATTGGGCCCTTAATCTTTTCAAAAGTACAAATAAATTCTAAACAATTTTATTTTATTCAAATAAGTATTCTTCTCCAACTCAAAAGGAATCATCTTTAAGGTTTAAGGTTCCCATGTTGTTTCCAAGGATATTGCAGTTGGAAGGGTTACAAATATATCAAATCTCGACAAATGAAACAGAAACGATCATGGTTTCTCATGTATCATGCTTTTAACTTGAGATAGAGCTTGTGCAAATGTTATGAAGAACAAAGAATATACGTACAAAAAGAAATCAAATATTTGCACAGGCTAAGTATTGCAGCAAAATTTCATTGAGTCTAGGATGGATATCTTTTCGTTTAGTATTTATTTTTATATGTCTAGGTTTGATATTAACAAGTGCAAGGACTCATTTTTTAGGGTTTTTGTATTTCTGAAATTAAGAATATTTTTATCATTTTAGTTGCGCATTCCGGTCATGCACCGACAAGTGATGTTTTTTAATATCACTTGTGTTTTATTTGGGTTTCAAGCTAAAATAGTTTCTAAGACCTCGGAACTCTGGGTTCCAAGATAAAATAGTTTCAAGACTTGGGAAATCTAATTACAAAGTAACATAAGAGCCCCTTAGATAGAAGGAACTCTATATCTTCTCAAACACACCGAGAATTCTATTACGAAGTCTAAAGCCTATGGATACCATGTATTTTATTATAGGATTAATTACACTAATGGTCTCCATTCTTACAAGTTTATAACAATTTCATCCCTATTTTTTTAGCAGATATCATTCACATTCTTCCATTTATTCTCACTGATGGTCTCCAAATCACTATTTTTCACTATTCTGACAATTCTATGACAATTTTACCCCTTGACTTAAATAAATTAAAATAATAAGAAAAAAATACAATTAAAACATTGCAATTGGGCCCTCAACCTTTTCAAAAATACAATTAAATCCTAAACAATTTTATTTTATTCAAATAAGTTTTCTTCCCCAACTCAAAAAGAATCATCTTTAAGGTTTAAGGTTCCCATGTTGTTTCCAAGGATAATGCAGTTTGAAGGGTTACAAATATATCAAATCTCGGCAAATGAAACAGAAACGATCATGGTTTCTCATGTATCATGCTTTTAACTTGAGATAGAGCTTGTGCAAATGTTATGAAGAACAAGGAATATACGCACAAAAAGAAATCAAATATTTGCACAGGCTAAGTATTGCAGCAAAATTTCATTGAGTCTAGGATGAATATCTTTTCATTTAGTACATATTTTTATATGTCTAGGTTTGAGATTAACAAGTGCAATGACTCATTTTTTAGAGTTCTTGAAAATTTTTGATATTAAGAATATTTTTATAATTTTAGTTGCGCATTAATAGGTTGTAGTTCTGGTCATGCACCGACAAGTGATGTTTTTTAATATCACTTGTGTTTTATTTGGGTTTCAAGCTAAATTAGTTTCCAAGACCTCGGAACTCTGGGTTCCAAGATAAAATAGTTTCAAGACTTGGAAAATCTAATTACAAAGTAACATAAGAGCCCCTTAGACAGAAGGAACTTTATATCTTCTCAAACACACAGAGAATTCTATTACCAAGTCTAGAGCCTATGGATACCATGTATTTTATTATAGGGTTAATTACACTAATGGTCTTTATTCTTTCAGGTTTGTAACGATTTCATCTACATTCTTTTTTTAGTAGATATCATCCACATTTTTTTATTTATTCTCACAGATGGTCCCCAAATCACTATTTTTCAATATTTTGACAATTCTATGACAATTTTACCCATTGACTTAAATAAATTAAAATGATAAGAAAAATACAATGAAAGCATTACAATTGGCCTTTAACCTTTTTAAAAGTACAAATAAATCTTAAACAATTTTATTTTATTCAAATAAGTGTTCTTCTCCAACTCAAAAAGAATCATCTTTTCCCATTATACCCGTACACTTGACCCTGAATCTGATGCCCCATCATTCCATACATCACCTCATCACCACTCCCAGAATTCTCCATATTTACCACACTACCATTCCTCCACCAAAACCGCCGACCTTCTCCATTCTTCCGGCCATTGCACTCTTCTCCCCCTCCATATCCCGAAACCTCTGCAAGTAAATCTTCAGCGGCTCGACGTATCCTCGAATCCTAAAGTAGTCATCGCCCAAAGTAAATCATCGCTGTTTATTGTCTTCCTTTTCTCCCTCTGGCACTTACCGGACGCCTCTCTAGTTATGAGACTGATGAACTCTGATACACACTCTTGCACTATTTCTTTTGTGTTTTTCGATATCTTTGCGTTCGCTGGTAGTGCTTTCTTCATGATTCTGCTCACGTTAGCGATGGGAGACGCCTGTCCTACTCTTTTGGGAAGGTCTAGTTGTTTTGCAAGTTGTATCGGGTCTATTTGTACATTTTACAAAAGATGATTTGTAAAGTTCAACAAATGAAGTAAAGAAGATTACTGCTGCCTACCACGGCGCACACTAGAAAGAATGAAAAAGAAGAGCTGGAAACTTTGAAGGATCAACAAGCATAGAAAACGACTCGAAAATTTGAGAAAGAGGAAAATTATGTGATTTTTCTTAATTTTTTAAGTTATGATAAGTGTATGGGTGTGAGAGAGAGAGAGATGTGAATTAGAGATATGGTGGTGTATGTATATGTTGGGTTGGGGTGGGGTGAAAAAAAGATGATTCTTTTTGAGTTGGGGAAGAATACCTATTTGAATAAAATAAAATTGTTTAAGATTTATTTGTACTTTTAAAAAAGTTAAGAGTCCAATTGCTATACTTTCATTGTATTTTTTTCTCTATTATTTTAATTTATTTAAATCAATAGGTAAAATTATCATAGAATTGTCAGAATAGTGAAAAATAGTGATTTGTAGACCATCTGTAAGAATAAATGAAAGAATAGGGATGATATCTGCTAAAAAAATGAGATAAAATCGTTACAAACCTGAAAGAATGGAGACCAATAGTGTAATTAACACTTTTATTATATGATAGTAGAATATATCAATTAACATGCATGAATTTGGGAACTTTTAGAGCCAAAAGACAAATTATGACTCAGCTCCAGAAGCAAAATGAGGTCATGGACTCAAACTCAATCAAGAATTATCATATTTAGTATAATTGTTAAAAATAAGAATTTGCAGGTTTATGCCATAAAATTGGAAAACAAAATCTATTGAATAGTGATTCAATTTATGGCACAACCTCCTTCACTGATATTATTATAATGGGTAAATTAAACTCAGTCTCCATTCCTTCAACATTGTAACAAAATCATCCCCATTCAATTTTATTCGCAGATATCATTTCTATCTTTTCATTAATTTGCACAATTGGTCCCTAAATAGTTTTTTTTTTTTGACAATTTTACTTTTAACTTAAATAAATTAAAATAGAAAAAAATAGAAAATTTAATGAAAAAATTGCAATTGGGATACCTAACTTTTTCAAAAGTGCAAAATAGTAACAAGCCATCCATTATTAGAAAATGAACAATTCAAACTTCTCAAGCATGCAGTAAAAGTCCATGTGGTGATATTTCTACATTAGATAAAATTATTGATTCTTCGGGCAACATGCTGCACGCAGAACATGAAAATCCAAACACAGGCGATAACCAATATCAAGCTTTGAGACAATCTCTCCATTCTCCACTCAAATATCATAAGCTTGAGAAAAATGCTGCCATTAAATCTGTGGAAAAATGCCTGGAACTAATATTTGACGTTTTGTGGGATTTTGAAAGTATAACATCAAAAACATAGATAGCGTGACAAAATCTTCTTGAATTTAGCGATTTTTTTACAGTAGTATGTGTTCATTCGACAGCAAAACTTACCTTGGTAGGCACACATGGTTTGCAAATCTATTTTGGTTGTCAAATTTGGTTTCGCGCGCGAAACCGGGGGATTTCTCCCCCCGACTTGGTCACAGGTAGGGAGGGAGGGTGGGAGGGGTGGGGAAGAAGGTAATGTTTTTTTTTCATTGTTTTAAATAATAGAATGTAAAACTTTTGAAAAAGTTAGGGACCATAATGCAATTTTTTCATTACAATTTTTTATATTATTTTAATTTAGTTAAGTTAGGGGCAAAATTGTTAAAAATGACCATTTAGGGATCATCTGTGTGAATTAATAAAATGATAAGGACGATAGCTGCAAATAAAATTGAATGGAGAAATATTGTTACAAAGTTGAAAGAATTGGGAATGGGAGTGTAATTTAACCTATTACAATTCAAATGTTTAGTGGTGGTCTTTTTTTTATGTCAAATTATATCTCTTTCAATACTATCGTACGTAAGAATCACAAAATCGTAATCAATATAGACCTCCAATATTTAACATGATTATTATTTATTACCATGATTCATCAATAATGCTTATAACTACTATGGGAACAACTCAAAAGAACTAGCAGGGGAAGTAGACAGTATACTGAAGAAAAAAGAGAGAATCCTGTCACACATCTAATTTTCAATATCAATAATAGAGAAAATTAAATGTTATCTGATGCAAGACAAGTTATAAACAAAAACCACGTCACAACAGTAACTTCATTTAATTTGTCATTATGATCAATCATACCATCGTGAGAACCACAACAATTTTCAATACAAGAAACCAATTAAGGCAGGGAAGAAGTAAACACCAAGTTCCTATATTGACGGAAAGCTTCTGGGTCAAACAAGCACGGCCCAGAGTGAATAACAATTATATGAACTGGTATTACAAAAACACAAACCTTGGCCACACCACGAAATTCAAACCAAATTATCAATTATGATTTGTTATTAAGTGAAAACTTTTGGATAAAACTAGCATTCTATTCAGTATCAGTACCCATGTGTATATAGAACCTAAATAATTACAGGTTTCCAGTTAAAATCTAAACATATTTGACACATAATAAATTTAAACGAAGGATACTTCTTGCTACTCTCAGACTGAAACTAATAGCCCTCAAGAACACGAGATCCCAATACAACATAACATTAACAATGAAGAAGACAACATATTCCTAACAGAAGCAAAACTAACGCACATTCATGCGATCTACAATATATCTACAACGTCAAGTAGCAATTCCATTATCAAGAAATATTGAGTTCTTCCCAAATAACATTAGCCCAATTAAGCTCAAACCAAAATTTCCCAAGTCTTTTACTTTGAAATTTTCAAACAGACATCTTCAAGCAACCAATAATAGAATAAGAATTATACAGAAGTCCAATCTCTTAGACAAAAATTAATCCTACCAGCAAGCAAACATAAAGAAGAAACTTACCAAAGTATTGTCCAAAGTCCCTACGAGAATAAACTTTCCGTTAGGAGAAAACTTCACGAAACTAACAGGTGGATGCTCATCATCAATCAAAGTCTTCATACAATGTCCAGTTGAAGCATCCCAAATCCTACAAAGCCCATCGTAGCTACTTGAGACAATCAGCGTCCCATCCCGATTAAAGTTAACCGCAGTCACCGGGTCCGAGTGGGCAGGAAGCACCTTTATACACTTCCCAGACTTAATATCCCAAATGCGAACCGTCTCATCATACGAACCCGAAGCAAGCATATTCGACTGGGGATTAAAATTCACACAGAACACATAATTAGTATGTCCGGTGAGAGTCTTGACGTGGGTTGCGGTCGAGACATCCCACAGACGGATAGTCCGGTCGTCGGCAGCAGTGACGAGATAGCGGGAATCGGACGAGAAAGCAAGGTCGGAAACGCCTTGTTCATGGCCCTCGAATTTGTCGATGGTGAGGCCTGAGGAATCAGATAGGGAATAAGTACGGGCGGTCTTGTCGGCGGAGGAGGAGGCGAGGAGGCGGCCATCCTCGGAGAATTTGACGCTGGAAATAGCGCGTTTGTGGGCAGTGAGAGATTCCTTGAGCTTGTAGGGTTTGAAGGATTCAGTTGGGTCTTCTGTTGATTCCATTCTTCTCTGCAATTCCACTGGGATAGGGGGTTTGTCGAGGGGTTTTAGGATTTTGTATTCTAACGAGTAACGAATCAAATAAATGCGTTTTACACTCGGGGAAAATATATACGTTGCGTGGTGACCGAGTCCACATAGATGTTGTATACTTGCTTGTTTATGGAGCGAGAAGGAAATTCTAGATAAGAACTATTAGTTACGTGCTTATAAATTATAAATAGAATAAGTTTATTTATGAATAATTTTTTTTTTTTTTTTTATATCCAGGTATCCCAGTTTACACCAGACTATGTCCTGAACCACCCATCCCCGGCCCCTCAGTGATGGGTGGAAGTAAATCGCGGTATATGCCCAAGTTGACCAGGTTCGTGCACCCTTTATACTCCTGGCCCCAAGGGAGTCTTCCTCCATGGATATTACATCACCAAGCTGCTCTACCCATAATTGAGTATTACATCACTCAGCTGCTCCATTCAGTAATCGAACTCCCCACGCTGAGGTTGCGAGCCCCGCAATGCCCGTCCTTTACCAACTTGACTGTGCCCCGGGGGCATGAATAATTTTTTAATATCAACTCCACGAGTTCAAAAGTTACTCATAGACGATTATTATGTTGAATATTATCAAGATGTATTCTTGTGATTTGTGCCACGGCACGGGCTCCTAGTTGGAGGCTCGCATGATAAATTATCAGTCCAGTGATAAAGTGTGCATTGCATCGATGACTCCTCGTGTCTATACACACCAAGCAGATAAGATCGTAGAAAGTTTTGCCCGTACTTACAAATACTTATAAATTGGTGAAACATCATTTTTATCTACATATTCGCAAAACTTTTATCATCTACAAAAAAACTTTACCAAATATAAATCTCTTTACAGCCAAAGAAAGAGATTAGTTAAGCCATAGCTACAAAAAAAGTGTAACAGAAGCCCGGGTAAGAAGCAAAGAGAGAATAGGAGAAATGCAATATTGGTATAAACTTTGTAACTTTTATTTAATGACTATGCTAAAAAACCCTTACATATACAGAAATGGCCCTCCCGAGTCTCGTGGAAAACCTACCTGCATTTACATATAAACTTCTCTACAATCCTTTTATTGATGCATAGGCGTCAAGATGTCTATCTGAGCATTCTGCATCCCACGAAAAGTCCTTTGTCATTGCATCTGTGATCCTTCGGTTCCATTCTGATGGATTGTTCTTCTGCAGACACAACGATAATTAAAACCACGTAATATTTAAGCTAGTGGTAAAAAGGTCAGCAAGAGATTTTTCTCCCGCAATGTTAGGAGAGGGTGGGTGAAAGTGTGGAAGAAATACGCACAATTTCCTCAATAGCTTGGCTCAATGACATTTTTGCAAAGGTTTTGTTGATGAACTGTGAGAATTCAGTGCTCTCCATATCATGATCTCCAAAGTGCCTGTTAGGACTACAGTTGTGCACAAAGACGTAGATTTTATTCCTTTTCTACAAGCTAAAGGAAAAACTAGATTAATGTTGGCTAATTTTCTATATACCACATTAACTAACCTGAATCTGTTGTCAGCAAAACGTACTGCAATAGGTGCGGTTCCATATTTTAGGGCCTTGAGCTTCATATTGAAAATAAAGAAAAATGTAAAGGAAAGTGGAGAACATTCCGCAATGATTGTTACCACACAAACACATATGTAAACAAATTCATCAATGTTCAAACGGAGATTCATAGAGAAGCATGGCAGCAAGAGTACATATCAACAAATTGCCCAAAATGGTACATTAAGGATAACATATCATACATAACCATTGACCAAACGCACAAAATGTTTTATAGCAGACATCACAGCTGGCTCTGACCCCCACCCTCATCCCCCAAAAGAGAACTAAAATATAGCAGACAAACACGTGCGGAAGATGAATAAATGAATAGATAATTAGTAAATGTGATCAGGTGATTATTTAAACCTTTGAGAAAACGACCTCAATTAGAGCTAGATAGGTGGGCAAGAGCCACTGAAGTGTTTAGTTGAGAAGTGCATAAACTACATGCATGAGATAAACCTTTGTGTATCTTAAATACTGCAAGACTGCAACCACTCAGCCCATGAAGGACGAAGTTATATGAGCTCATCCTATGCCCATGCATTTATAAAATTACATTGAGGGGCAACCACTAGCCCATACCACAATGGGACAGGTAGGGAACAGTAAAGTCCAGGGTATAAGTAGGAGAAAAAAAAAAAAAAAAAGTACCACAAAGCATATCATTCAGAGTTAAAATGAAGATATCTTGACATCTGTTCATTACATATTAGGAAGTTGTCCAAGGTCCCATAGTTTTAATATAAGATAATTGATATCAAGAGAGCATGCTTTTACATTCGGAGGGCGAGATCTTTCCTGATCATGGGTTACTACTGATGATAATTAATCATACTTTCACAAGGCTGTTGGTCAAAATGCAGCTCCAGTGACATTTGCTAAGTGCATGTTTGGAAATGTTTATAGGCACTTGTAAGCTAGTCAAACATCATTTTTATCTACACATTCCGTAGGACCCACTACTTATAATCTAAAAAAACTTTACCAAACAAGCACTAAATTGTATAAAACTTTCTCCCGCAAACACCCACTTGTGGTCATTCATATTGGAATTGCCTTCCCATTTCCTGCTTACTGGCTGGTCTTGGACCCAAACCCACGTATTAATAGTAGACAATTCAAGAATTTTAAGAATTTTCCAAGCATTTGTACTACGTTGCCATGTGTTCGTCTAATCATATTTCTTTTTTAGTGGATTTTAGGGATAAAACCACTCTGACCGACCACCTACCCCAAGAAAAACAAATAAATGATGCAAGAGTCTCAGAGTAGCTTGCATATATCCTTTCCCCACCACCTTATTGGGGGATGGGTAGTGAGGGATTCTTTGGCCAAACAGGAATCTATTGGTAGCCATCTTAACATGCTAACATTCAAGATTACAAGATTACACACATCTTTAACAGAAAGTATCATAATCTTGTCAAAAGTAATGGCTAGAAATTTGCATTGGAAAGTAATTTCTTTCTGAGCACACAAAATTGCTGCTAAAGAGTGTGTCATTTTGTTCTATGTATAGTAATTAAAAAATTGCAACATGTACCGGCACTTGAAGCAGAAGAGTATCGAAAGACGGGCACAACATAATGTCAGATCCTGCAAATATTAAATGTGATAATGCTTCATCGTAGTTGTCTATGAATCTCATATTTTCATCCTGCAGCATGAAATAATTGAACAGTGTATCAGTTTCAAACAATCCTGCAAGAAATAGCCAAAGCAAGCTTTGATTTTAAATCAGATTACAACCCAATCGTTGGTCCAGTGTAAACAAGACCATAATATTTAAAGGCCTCCAAAACTGTAACCATGTGAAACAGAAATTTCAGTACTCCAAAGGGAAATTGTTGCTTCTCAATCATTTGTTCACAGGACCACCATAACCCGTGGAGTTCTAAGGCAACTCGATGCAAGAGTGATGCTTGGCAATGTGACAGTACTTAAATCACAAACAATAATGTCATTTATTTTCAAGCCAACCAACTAAGCATTTGGTTTAAGCAGCTGGAGACAGATCAACCTAGCTTCAGCCATAAGGCATAACCCATTTAGATTTCTGATATAATGCTTTAGTAACTGCAGGAGGTCAAGGGTAAAAAAATTTATTTCTTATTTATTTATTTCATTCAAGCTCAATTCATATCTAGGGATACTTTTGTGACCTTAATTTTTACTGCATACTTGTAAAGGAAGGGAAAGGAGATGCAGGCATCAGATTCCTCTCCTATTCAAAGTTTCTCTATCTTCTTCTTCTTTGCAACATTGTACCCACAAAACGTTTTCAGAGGATTTGGTATTGTAACAGCTAAGGGGAGATTTACTGTGGCTTTGTTTCTCTGTTTTCTTTTCTTAATGAAGAAAACGGAAATTAAAATCAGATAAAGCACCTGCGTTTTGCTCCACATTTTTTACCCTTGAATACATCAGAATATAAGCAGTAACTTCTATCTGTATAGGTTCTTCTAACTGAGTAAACAAGACTCTCTCTATAAATCATCCATTTCAGGCAGAAGTGTTTCTTGCTCCCATTGAACCATATCTATTTTTACAGAGTTAAAGGTGTCTTCAACTGAAGATAGTGAAGAATATTCATCCAGAAAAGTCACAACCTCTAAGCCAACATGATGATTATTCCTATTATTCTTTATTTTTCTTTCGTTGCTCTCTTTCTAAGTGATCAGATTTTCAAAAAAAAATTTATTCTAAGTGTCTTTTTTTACTTTGACCCGAAAGAAGACTCAACTCTACAATGGTTTTAGATTTATCTAAAGGAGGTAGCTAACGGCCTAACGTGTTGAGTATCTTGCCTGGGGAGTACATTTGCAAGATTGACCTCAAAGGAATTGAGAGGGGGGGGGGTCCGCATAGGTGGTAATATTGCCGGTAGAGGGAGGTTGGCTCTACCAATTAATAAAATGGATGACAGTTTAGTGTTTCCAAGTATGATGGTTCTTGAAGAATAATCATGTAATGTCTTGGATCATTAACTTCGTTGGAAGCTATGTTCAACAAAATCATTTTATTCAAAGACAACCATGAGATGTTGATCCAGGTGATTTAACAGTAACTATTAAAAACTAAACCACAGTTGCCCATGTTGTTGAGAAAAACGGAAATAAAATAGGAAATGTGAACCCCCGCCAACAAGATACTTGTAGTTCATTATTCATACTGAACACACATCAGCAAGGTTCATATCTTCAGTGGTAATAATTGTTGAATTGGTTTAACAAAGGTGAGCCTACTCATAGTTTTCTGTAAGAACCTGTTATGAGAAGAATATGTTTAGAACTTGAGAGCCGGAAGTGGACACATGAAAATGGTCTACACAAAAATACAGCAATCATTTTCAGTTAGCAAAATAGCAAGGAATTAAGATGCATTTATATAACTCATTCATCTTGGTCAATAAATGGCTCCCTAGAAAAACAATTAGCTGAAAGCAGAAAATGCAGATAAAATACCTTCACATCTTCCTGAAAAAATTCCAAGGCCGTGCTTATGCCTGCAGATTGACTAAATCCCATAAAGATAAACTGCAGAGAAACCACAAATGAATCAGATATATGTGAACTACTATGTAGGAAAAAAAAAATCTCACTGCTGGTAAGTTAATGCTCTTCACTTGAATAATTATGGTTAATGTAACGGAGAGCAGAGTGTCATGGAACAAGTATTAAATCAAACTCACTTTAGTTATCATTACACTTATCAGCAGATTTATTGATAAATCATAGTTTCTTTCAAAAACAGAATTTTCAGATGTGCTAGTAAAAACCTGAACACCCCTTTTAGAAGCCATCCACACAAGCATCTTTAAGTTCTCCAGGTCAAAATCTGAAATGTCTGAGCATATGCATCCAATCTGGAAATATATTATTGTTGAAGATATGTTGAATAGTGGTAATCTGTAGTCAGGTAACTTAAACAGATATGCAACTGAAATTGTACATGCTGATGGTTAATGGCATGCTGTGCAAGTTGCGGAATAAGACAATTTTAAACTTTTGATCCACTGTTTCCCATATTTGGGCTATCTTCCCTGCTTTGCCTGGGGAAGTTGCTTTACATATGCAAAAATTTAAGCATATTGCTAAGCAAATAGTTGTAGCAATATGCCTTAGAAGGAGTTACGGTGACAACTAACTTGAGAATACCAGCATGCTTCTAAAGCTGGCAAATTAACTCTACACATAACATGATCATATGGTGGCTTGTTAGATATTAATAAATATCCCAAACTGCTCAGTTCCATGCACTTGTGTGGTTACAAGACCAGCATATTTGAACTGGAAACTTAAGTTGACTTATTAGACATTAGATAGATATCACAGCTGAACTCCAAGTGCACGCAAGAAAAGGGTCAAGTTCTTCTTTCTTTCTTTTGGCCTTCTCTTCTTTGTTTCCTTGCCAAGGGGAGTTGATAAAGCATAATTTCATATCAGCAGAATTTAAGTCCCCAATTTTGTCTACATGAGGCACGATCTTGCAAGACAAATTCCCAGAAATTCACATTGTGTTCTACAAAATTCACACATTGTCCAATGAATTACATATTGGCAATCTTGATTGAAAATGACCATAAACCATCTGAAAAGAAACCTTGTAAAATGGTATCCAAAATGTCACCAATCTCAAATCTCAGAGAATAGGATGAGAAATGGAGTTCTTCTACCGGAAGGGCAACTTCATTTTTGTACATAACATCTCTAAAACATATGTATTATAATCATTCTACTATAATTACATACTTCTAACTTTGAACTACATTTATTGATTCAAACAATAAATCAGTCATTAGAAGTATATTTTGCCATAGTATATATTTTATTTATTTATTAATTTAATAATTATATCGATTCTCTCTTAACTCAAAAGTTTTCAAATGGATTACTCTCGTAACCTGAATGTTCGAATTGTAACACTCTTGCACTTACTCCATAAATAAGCTACCTAGGGCTGAACACTCACGAGAATTTTGGACGCTTGTTGTGGTAAATCCAGGTGCCGCTGCAATGAGGCCTTGCACACAGATTTCCCCTTCACATTATCTGCACTATAGTTTTGTGGAAGAAACTTGTCAAGGGAAGGATCCCAGGTTGATTTATCAAATCCACAAGGAGCAGTCAGCAACTTGTCCCTGCACCAAAGCTCAAACAAGAGTCCTATAGGACTTAACATTGTCATTTTGAAATAGGATTTACACAAGAAAGTGGAAAAGAATCAAAAGTTAAATAGTTTAGTAACTTTTAAATTTCATTACATTAAGTACATATATTCCATCACTGGGAGGAGTTCATGAAGAGAGAGAGAAAGACAGAGGAAAACTAATAAGATGATAGGCGACTTAATAATCCAATTTTTGAAAATTTCTTAAGAGGCATACATACTTGTGAATATTTAAGGTAGGTTCCAAACCATGACCCAATCCGCTAATAATCCGGTCATTCAATTCTATGGATGGCAGTATTATAACTTTATTGGAGTATACAACTCCACCCTGAAAATTAATAAAAGATAAAAGAGACAAAAGGTGAATAAGAATCCAAGTGAACCAAACCCGAGAAAACAAGTTCTAGCTTAAGTGGTTATGATGTGGTGTGGGAAATAAAAAATATAAAACACTCAAAGTAAGAAGAGAATCTAAAATTTGTGAAAATAGTTAGTGACACTTGATTTTGTATATGTATAGTACAAGTATGGGCACATGCATTCCATGTATGCACAAAATTATAATAATTGAACACACTCTCAAGTCTCAATTACTAAACACTTTTTGACCCAACAAAAGGTACTTGTTTGTTTGAGTTAAAATGTATAATACACATAATTTAATACATCATACTCAACGAATAGTGCTTCCTTTTAATTAAAAATTTAAATTTTCTATTAAAATTAGAAACATTAGAAAAGTTTGGATTGGAGTTTTTCACCATACTCTTCAAGTCAAGTCATACTTTGCCCCCAAAAAAAAAGTCATATTTTTCCAGTAGCTATAACGTGCCAAAATTTTCCCATTTCATATTTACTAATTATGTCCATGACAATGCTCCTTGGGTATAAGTTAGGGTTATTTTTGGATGACAGCTAAGAAAGATCTCTAGATCAACTTGTGCTTTAAGTTTACGAATTTATAAACATATTCCAACAACAAGATCAACAATGTGTCATAATTCTATGTAATCACAAAGAAGTTCCACATGCACAACAAAGTATATTAAATAACTCCTTCCCAAAAAAGAAAAAAGGTATAGTATTCAATGCCTACAAACAACACCTACCTAAATGAAAATGCATATAAATAAGGACTTTGTCTCAAGATGAGGAAGAAAGGTATACCTTCAAAATGTTGACAAGATGAGCTTTCTCCTTATCTTGCAGGCGATCGGGACGGTGTAGTCTTGCAGGATCGAGTCCACATAATGCTAGCTTTTCAGGTTGCTCAAGACACTAACAGAAATAAAAGCCTCAGTGAGATGAAAATATGCATGTAAAATGCGTATGTATTCACACAAACACGCGTATTGGCAGGGGCAAAAGTAGCAAAAATTTAAGATTGGCGATCCCAAAGAAAAACAATAAAAATATGATTCTTGCCTGGGAATCAAAGCCCTGGCAGGTCAACAATATCCTAGTGCCTTCAAGTCCCTGCAAATTAAAACAGTGCAAGTATATTATCAAGTCAAATGACAAAAGGCAACATTCATTATCAACAAGTAACTGTTAGAATCAAAGACAAAGAGGTAGACTAGTAAAGAACCCCCAGGAATGAACTTTTTTAAATAAAAGCCCACTGATTCTGTAAGAGCAATCTCCAGCTTTATACTGAAAACTGGGAGAATAGAAACCCATGATTGATTAGCACTACATTCGAAATCTGCTCCTAGGTAATGGTCCTTAGGAAATAGCTAACATAATGATTCAGCTAAGAATTTCCACGATCAAGTTTAGGAGAAGAAAAGGAGCTTAACATATAGTGAATCAGAAAGCCTTCTATTTGCCAATGTATGGTGTTAAAAGAGAAAGAGTAGTTAAACATCGCACCTGATTGACAAAAACATCCCAGAAGAGAGGCCCAATAATAGATGTTTGCCAATTGTGTATGTGAAGCACATCAGGTTGTTTTCCTGATTTAACTATATAGTCCAGTGAAGCACGAGAGAAATAGGTGAATCTGACACATCAACATTACATGACTTATTACAAATCTATACTGGCAAACAAAAGAGTAGCAGCATGCATATAGTTCTGAACAACAAAAATTCTACTAATTACGTAGCATAAATAACGAATCCACAAACCATGAATGAAGCCTGATACTGGCAGAGGCAGATCAGAGCCTTCAAATTATGGAGAACTAGTTAAACACATGGATTGTAACAGTATTCACTGTAATTGACACCCAACCCCAACCCGGGGCCCCCTTCCAATGGCAAGCTCTTTTTCAGGTTACATACTCCCATCCTCAATCTAAGAAGAGCATTAACAACCATCTAATCTTGAGAAATGTTTTAGTTATTATGTCCATCAAGATATTATTACATCTCTCTCCGACACACCCGCACACACTCCCTACTCGTAAGGATTCCCTCTTTTCTGCTCTCTTAATATTTCCCTCTGACCTCCTGATTTCTCTTGCTCATATAAGCTAATAATTAATTGCATAATTTATTCTGAGTTACTTGAGGCTTCCATTTTGAACCTTTTTTCTTCATAAAAATAAAGACCACAAGAATATTCATTTAGGACCAGAATTGAAGGCATTAAAAGTGAACTAAGTAAATAAATTTAATTTAAGTGATAGTAAATATGATTGCAAGTGTCTGACATATTTTAGCTTTATTGCACAACGTTCATCATTTGTTTCTATTCTATGCAGGATGTGCTTCATCAATATTAAACAACAATGTTATGGTGAAACCTGTTGAGGGAAGTCTTTTTCCTCTCAAACTAGTTTCCATAGAACTAAAACAATAACACTTTTTCCATGTTTTTGGTACAAATGATTCTTTTTCTGTGATTTTTTATTTGACCTGTATAAATACCATTTTCAACCTTGGATGGCTGAATATCTCTATTTCTTAATATAATATTTACGATTCACTATTACCAGAAGTTAAACGTTCTGACCTCCACCATCACAAACCCCCACCCAAAAAACAAAAAAAAAAAAGAGGTTCTAAAATCATGGCTTCATCACTGCATGTTAGGCCAGTCAATGATTCTCGAAAGTACTAATACTGGAGAACTGGCACCAGAATCCACAATTATCGACTTCATAGGTTTATGGTTCAGGTAGGAGTGGGTGAAAGAACCGTCAAAATTAGTTCTACTTAATCCAAAAGGGGAAGTTGTAGTCCCACCTTTGGGTTGCATACAACAAAACCAACCATGCCACAAGGTATACAATGCAGAATTCCTGGTTAATGCAGCCAAAAGTAAAATCAAACAGTAATTTCTAGAAGTTTAGTTTAGGAAAACTTTACAGTACAAGGAGGCAAAAAACACTACATTGTTCAACACTTAAAATCGCATTTTATATCTAATAGATAATACTGTACTGAAGTGCAAACCACGTGACAGGCATAAAGGATAATATAAGATATTTGCAACCATTTCCTAAGAATACGTAAGTTTGACTTGACCAAATAAGTATCAATGAAAAATTTGGAAAAGAACATCACATACCTTTCAAAGTCATTTGAGTAACCATACACTCTCTCTCGGCTGAAAAATGATGAATAATAGACAGGTTGTATAAAAGTAACTCCAATGCCATGGACAACCCTGTATACCAAGCATGAAAATTAAATTAGTTTAGAAACCCAAACCAAAAGAAGCACCGCAGGGCATTGTTTCTGAATTAAACTGCTTCATATTTTGATAATCTCAAGTCCCTCTATTCTAATTACTTCCCAAGCAATTCTATGCTCCCCACGCGGAAGAAGAAAACACCTATCATATTATTCAAAAAGACCAAATTTGATCTAACAATAGAGAATAACCCAATGCAATCCAACAATAGAGAATAATACGCTGACTAACCCAGTCCAGATCCTGTTTTCATGCAATTGACCATTAAAGTACGAGTAAAACTGTGCTTCGACTTCTCGGAACCCTTGAACTTCATCTAGATTTAATGTTGCATACCTGGAATATAGTTAATCCAACAAATCAAATACCATAGGAATAAATACATGTAAGGTTCATTCTGTCATAGAATGGTTTAAAAAGTAAAGTGGACTGGAACTTGCACAGCAATATAAAAACTGGGAATTGAAAATCAACGCATGAGCTATGCATTTGCCAAGTCGTGTAAAGTAACAAGATACCATAAATATTTATTTGCAAAGACAGCAAAGTCATTTACCACCAATTCTTTTGCCAGATAAAGAGAAAACCAAAGAAAAGATGCATATTACAAAGACGAGATGCTCATATAGTTAACTAACTTTAAACAGAAAGGCTGCAGATTAAAACTAAAAATAAAATGTAGTGCTTCCTTATGAGCAGAAATTTTAGCAGGTCAAAGTCACAGACACGAGCAACACTGTTAAATAGATTAAAACACGTATGGCGGTTGATTGTTCATAGCTCAGTTCGTTTTCCGCTCTATGTTCGGGTGTTATATGCTTATGTGCACCGTTAGTTATCTACTATTTGAGATTTCCACTCCTGATGCATCATTAAAAATTTGATGACTTTAATGCTGATTTCATTTGTTTGAATGCTTCAAAACCATCATGTTTGATTTGTTTGATTTCATCTTTGAATTGCTTGATTTTGACAATTTGTCTTTCAACTCCCAGCACTTGGTCACATGAATTTCTCAAACTATTCATAATCATAAATCAACAAATAAATCGAACGTGGGTATTTTGTTTGAGAATATTTTCTTCACATGCTTTAACTACCTGGAAGAGGCAAAGACCAGTTTGCTTGTGACGTGCTCTTGGTTGTAACTGTCTACAAAATTTTTTTGAAGGATGTGAATTAAACAATTCCAGTATCTTAGGTGAATGTAACCTTTCCAATCAATGGTCATTCCACCAATTTGTACTCTCTTCCAAACATACCCATTATAAAGGATTGTTTTAGATGATCGCAAATTAGAGAAAACAAGAGCCATTAGGACATGGAATAATGCATTGTTAGTTAACTCTACTCATATTTATAAGACAATAGTCCACTAGACTCTCACACTACCAATGGTTCTCATCTTCAAACCCCATGGTCAACAATAAAATCAAGAAAGTGATTGAGCAATCTAAGACTTGGTCTATTTGCAAACAGACATGAGATTAAAGGGAAAGGGAAAGGGAAAGGGAAAGGGAAACTGGGAACTGTATAAGATAGGTAAGAGATAAAAAGGATTTAGTATCATGCCCTCATTACCACAACATTTGAAAGAAAATACACCAATTATTACCACAACATTTGTACAAAAATTATTTGCAATTGTAACATTGTAAAGTTCATGATTACTTGGGCAAAATAACCTCAACAAGATTTCCCTTTCTCTGAAGAGCACGAGATACGCCTGTTACATATGATGCCAAAAATCCAACAGAGACCACTGGTTCCATTTCAGTACAGATGTGGACTATGTGGAAACCCTTCCTGAATTAAAAGTAGTACAAAGAATTTTGAGTTTTAGTAGTATGAAAAGAACAAAGCAACTTCGAGTAGATCAAGATACATCATCTGGGCATTAAAGCAAACCAGTTGGAAAGAGAGGTCTACATCTGAGGGTGGGTTGAAGTATAGCATCTCTACAACCTTACAGATAGGATTACAACATTTCTGCAATGTGTTACAATTCAAAATATGTGCACACTCCAAGGACTTGCGCTTAGCTAAGTAGTTTGATATTTCAATGGTTCTAGGGTAACAAAGGCAAGACTTCATCGAGTGCACTGAAGGGTCTTGGCCCTAGCAGTACCCAAATATTTACCAAAAAAGTATACATGGAATATTATCTTCTAAGAAGACACTTCTCTTTCATTATCGTATATTCTGCAGAAAAGTCACATGTCAAAAGATTCTTCCCTAGGCAATTTTCTTTTGTTTATAGTCCATTAGTGTTCAGAAAAAAGGAGGCTAAAGCAAGCCCATGATTGAATGTTGAAAATATGAAATTTATTATTAAATCTAAGTCACTGTTTTACAAATTTGAAGATCAATAATTATAATTGAACATTAATCTAAAAAGTAGTTACAATAAGCATGGAAAACATTACTTTTTGCCTTTTACAGAGAAGTGGTGCAGCTCTGCCAGAAGTTCAGCATCTTTTTTGTAAATGGCGTCATAGAAATCATCAGCCACACCACCTCTTGAATCCATTACTAACTTTCTGAAATCAGATGCCTCCCTACCGCCAATTATGCCAGTGAGAACCATTGAGTCTATCCGAAGCAGCAACTCAGAGCTGATTGCGAGCTTGTCTGGTCATATAGAGAATGCAGTAATTATAGCCATTTAATTGCATAAAGGAATTGATGAGGGTGTAATGCATAGGATTAAAGCAGGTGGAATGAAATGAAGAAGTGCTATTGGAACTTGTATGATAGAAGATCTCTAGAAGGTTAAAAAGTCACTTCTACAATGGTTATCAAACTTGCTGTGCTTTATAATACTGAATGTTGGAGTGTTAAGGACAAAACATCCATAAGATAGAACTTGGAGGAAATGAAATATACAATAACAACTGGAAGTGGCACTGACTAATAATAAATTAAGGGAATGACAAGTTATATCTGGTTAGGACATCCTCTATAGATTTAAAGGGCTCCCATTCTAAGAGTGACGGGATCTTAGTAGAACTATTACTAGAGGAAGGGGTAGACCAATACTAAAATGACATGTTGTCTTTACTAGTTGCTCTAGACCTCTCAGTAGTAGCAATGAACCGAACAGATCAATGAAAAAGGATTCGTGCATGTGATCCCAAATAAATTGAGAATAAAGCTTAGTTTGTTGTTAAAAAATCTTAAAGAGTGCTCAAGTGTATATATGGCCACATGAATACAAAAGAAAAACATGGTTTTAAAAATTATGAAGTGCGAATATAAAGAGAGCCAAGATAGCAGGGAGTTAATAACATAGAGACAACACAAATGGATGAAGAGCATAAACCCCATATTCTTGGTAGCAATCGAGGAAAAATATCTTAATGTTTCATCAAGAAAAGGTGAAACAATATTCAACAAGAGAATGCATTGTAGTCCTGCTTTGCAGACACAAGAAACCTAACAGAAAAAATTCAGATTCTAAAATTTTTCCAACCTTCATGGGTGTCCTATAAAATTCAATTTAGATATTAGATTACCAGAGACTTCCAAAAATATGGAAAGCTACTGCTCTACAAGACTTGAGAACAAATTTAAAGACAACTAGAATACATCAAATAATTAAAATCCACTTATAGTTTTCTCCTACAATATCTATAAGTAATATATATATCCTCAAAACTATCACCAATATAAACAGAAGGTAAACCTCTTCTAACTGCAGGATCCAGAAAATAATTTTGTGAGCTGAATTATGCCTCGGCATTCTCTAATCTTTTCCAAGTATGCCAGGGAAATTCAGGTGAGAAATGATAGGATTAAAATTGAAGTTTTTTTTTTATACACTTTAAGTACTTGCAAAAATAAGGATATGCCCCTGGCAACACCTGATCAACTAAACTCTTATACTTTTAGACGAACTCCTCCAGTTTGGCTGCAAAAATTCTCTATACATTTTTCATAAATTTACTTTTTCAATTACTCATTGAAACTGGAAACCTTCAGCCCATGTGGCATAGTGTCTCACTAGTAATACAGCAGAAACACATAGAGCATAAAGCTACCCTTCCAACAGTTAAACCCCAGTTAACTCCTTATCTTTTTTGATACAGTCTGTTATTTGACATCCCACAGTAACCTTACACTAACTCTCGTCATATGGTATATACAGCTCAAGTGATGGGATCTTACTTTCTCGAGTGACAGCACCTTGATATGTTAAAAGAACATACAAGAGATTGATAGCCTTGTGGATTTTGGGAGAGGGTTCTGACTAATGATCTCTTTGGAATATCTGTAATTCTGCCACTGGGTAGACTTTAACGAACTGACAGAGTGAACTGTGAAAAAACCTCACTAAGTTCAGATAATAAAAATTGCTGATTTTGGGTAGAGGATACCATTGATCCCCTCAAATCATAATTTTCAAAAGATTCAAAACAGCGAGGTGCGCCAGCAATAACCTGATCCCATCTCCTTGGCATTGCCTGCCATCATTTTTCGAAACATTCAAAAATGTAATAAAATTAAATAAATCCCCAAAATAGGAATTAGTTTTTAGTTTCACCTTCCAACTCTCTATTTGGCATTTCTCTCTACCCACAAATTTTGTCCTTTAAGTTGATTCAATTACAATCTGCTGAAATTTATAACAAGACTAACTATTTCGTCGTAGACATTACTTAAATCTTTACAATGTTTGAATATGTAATCCAGTATTATAGTGTCTAGCAATGTCCTTGTTGAATAACTAAATTGAAGAACCTTCTGGCCAATCAACAAGTATATGATGTTCACATTGCGTCCTTATAGGTTGTCCGTGTGAATTACACTCTAAGAGTACATAATATATTTGCTACATTTCATAGAACCCACAAATTTTACCCACTTTTTATCCACACATTCCGTAAAACCCGCTACTTATAATCTACAAAATTTTTACCAAACATACTCTTAGACAAGAAAAGAAACACTATCCACATGAAGAACACTTTTCCTCATAGGTTGTTCTATACTTGTTTGAGATTGTAATTAGATGGTAGTTATATATAATTTACATCCCCATGGTGTAATTTGATGTTGCTTCTGGCAAACTTTTCCCTCAGTTGTTGGAATACAAGGGCCTGACTTAAGGAAAGAAGAACTCTATTTGGCTTGTCAACGCAACCAACTCTCCAAAAAGCTTAAACTCTCAAGAATGGCGAGCTAATTCTCTTATTCCTTGGTAGACCTGAGCCCTGTTACTGCACACACAGACCTGAGGGGCTGCACCAGCACCCTGCTGATAATCAGGCTCAGATATTAAACCGTAGGTAACAGTTAAGCGTCCTGTGAGTGCAAAGTGATATATTGGGTCGTTTTTTCCAACAAACATAATGGCGTCGAAAATGAGAATCCTTCATAATCTGTGACAGTTCTTTGATCTCATATTTTTCATTACTATCCATAGTATACATGTAACTAAAATTTTTTGTCTTTTGCCATCTTCATTAGTTTATGATGAACTTTTCAAAATGCATATAAAAATTGGGAAGAAAATCTTAACTATTAGCAGATATACTATGCAGCATGATTTCTTAAATCCTGTACTACACTAACCATGCAACTTTTCATAGATCATCCATTCACCAGACACCACGCAAGTCTCAATAGTTACAGTTGAGATTGTATCGAGACAAATACTCCACAGACATCTCCAACCATATGACATCGCATACGAAATTACAGTTGTAATGAGACCAGTGGGTGAATCCCAACACTCATGGTTTTGCTTCGTTAATATTTGAAACTTAATGGAATACCGACGCACTTTTAAAATCTTAATGAAATATAGGTTGCCCAAACTCATATTTGTTAGTGATTATTTTCTAATTTCTCATGAAATTGAATGTAAGAGGCACTTTGTTTAATGAAACCTAATGGAAGATATAAATTTGTTATGGATCATGTACAAAAAAAAAATGAGCACCCCTTGTTCCTTTGATTTTGTATAATACTTCTACGTCCACTACAAGGGAGCTTCACAAAACAGAGAACTGGAATGATAACAATGTCACCAGATATGGCTATACCATTTCTAAGACTAAGAATATCCAGAATCTATTATGGTACACGTTAATTTATATAATACAAACTCAAATATTATCACCTCTTCTGGTGTTACCCTGCTTTTTTGCCTCCAATTGCTCTATTTTATTGAGTAATGAATTCCTTTCATTCTTCACTTTGTCAAGCTCTTCCATCGCCATTAGGCGTTGTTTGTTCAAGTACAGAATATCTGAATTACAATCACATATCACATCATCACAAATCAAGCCAGCTATGCATGAAATACAGAATGATGAATCACACAAGGAACAAAAAGTAGGCCATTACTAACTTTGCTGGGCTTCCTTAAATAGTCGCCAAATGTCAATCTGTTTCTCTTCTTTGCTATTGAAAGATTGCGAGTGGTTCTACAGAAGAAACAAGAGAGGAATTCACCAAAGAACTCGATGTAACAAGTGATAATAGTGGAGAGGATGCTTACCTGATGCACCTCCATGTCATCGTGGCTTCCCAAGCAAGATTAAGAAAAGAAACTAGTTGTTTAGTGATTTTTCTATATAAAATGCAGAACTAAAAACTGAACATATTTCACCAAAAACTGTATATACAGAGAGAAGATGCTTACTCCATCTGAAAAGGACCATTGGATAAGCCGTTACTCTCCCCATTCTTCCTGAAATTGTTAAATTTAACCCAAACACCAAATCTACACTAAATTCTAGCTGAAGAAACAGCATTGCAGCAGCAGACAATTGAATATTTATTTTTAAATTTGATATTTTCACAGGGGAAAAAATATCAGGGACCGGGTCTCTATAAACTATATGTTCCCTGAATATTGAGTAGATAAATAAATCAAAATTCTACAGCTCAAAAAAACCCTCATAGTAGATAAGACGGCATTTTGTCAAGTGATCCATTCGGGAAAATTTCCATACTATTATGAAAATATATATGTAAATTCCTCTTGATTTTTCATAATAAAACTGACTCAATAACAATAAAGCACGCAATCATAAAATCCAGCATGATCGACGGGAGTTCCTTTATTGAAGCCTCTTTTCTTTAGTTCAAAAAACAGACAGGTACACTACCCAAAATGAACTAAGAACTTACATTTAAACTGTAACTTATTTCTCATTCTGCATATAATAGATAGATATAGAGAGAGACAACGAAATTTCACTTTTAAAATCGAAAAATTTTGTCTTAAAAAGCCTGTCCACCAAACAAAACGGCCTAACAATGTGAAATTTCTTGTAGAGGGAGTTGAGATGAAGAGTAGTACCCAAAGCACCGAAGAGAGCGACGTCGAGCATGTTTATGGTTAATCGAATTGAATTGGGGAAGAGGGAGAACATTTGGGATCGAAGCATTTAGAAGCATCTCCATTTTTCTGTAACAATTGACAATCTCAGATTACGCATTTTATTGCAGAGGATGCGGTGTCACGTGTGTACCTAAGACGTTTAACTTTTGTGTACCGTTAGATGAAACCGTCGGGAGTGGGGTTAATTTAACTGATTTATACAGCTTTTCAACGGCATAATCCGACCGTGAAGTTACAATTTAAATTTAACGAATAAATTTTACAAAATAGAAAAGAAGACATAGTTGACTAGTTACTTACTAAACTTTAAAATATAACTCGTTACTTACTATACTTTGTAATTTGTAATCATGTTCATCTTCGATGCAAAAATGCTCAATCAGTGAGCTATTACGCACTTGTTCAAGTGTGACTATTTTTAGGCAAACCTCTTGATTGTCTTTACACCTCTACCTCCTTTATCATTGAACGGTCATTTAAGACCTTAGCTGGTGATCTGGGCCTCCAAAGATATAGGTACATGAAGAGCTATTTGATCCCATCAAAATCTGCATTGTTACAAATTAATAGATGTAAACAAATAGCACGCCCAAAAGGCGTGAATGCAAATAAAAAACATCTATTGGATAAGATTCGTGACTGGGTAATCTTCGTAATAGAATTTTTGTTCTACGTCTCCGAGCTACAATAATGAAACAAATCAAGAAATAATTAATAAAAAAATCAAAATCCAATTGAGTTTATTTCTACTATAAAAAAAAACCACTTTATAATATTTGCATCACCTTCCTGTTTGTAAAAGTTGACTGAAAATTCCTCGTGGCCGACGGAATCAAAGGTGGCACCAAAATAGCCATTAAAGTCATCTACATCAGCATGTAAAAATTAATAAATACATACTGAACTTTGATCAAGTAAATACTTACTCACTAAACTTTGAAATATAACTCATTACTCATTAAACTTTATAACTTGTCTACCATCTATCACGCATCACCTCCCCATTTTGTATAAGTTGATAGAAAATTTCACATGGCCAATAGAATCAAACGTGGCACCAAAATAACCATTAAAGCCATCCATATCAGTCTTATGAGTATTCTCAAACATGCCTTTGCTGACAGTCTCAAATCACGTTTATCATGTATGTAGAAAATCTCAAAATCAGACCCCCGAAGTCAAATCTCTCAGATTGCAAGTAAAAATCCAAAACAAGAATCGTAATCATACCCCCGAACTCTAATTCATTCCAATTGCAATGGAAAATTCAGAAGCCACTACCCAAATCATTGATGAGGCAATGTGTATGTGTGGAAGAATTGCAGCGACTAGGCTTCGGGGTATGATTACGGTTTTTGTTTTGGATTTTTACTCGTGATATGGGATATTAGGGTCCGAGGTATGATTTTGGGATTTCTACAGATATGATAAAGACGCATTTAGGATTGATAATTGTTGCAAATGCGTGTTTGGGAATTCTCACAATGCTGGTGTGAATGGTTTTTATGGCTATTTTAGTGTCACGTCTTACTATGTCGGTCACGTGGAATTTTTTGTCAACTTTTATAAATAGAGAGGTGATGCATGGTAGATGATAGACAAGTTACAAAAATTAGTGACTAGCGAGTTACATTTTAAAATTAAGTGAATAAGTAGTTACTTGGTCAAAGTTCAGTGTGTATTTTTTAAATTAACCCAACAGGAGTCCAATGCAAAAATGCCATCTAAAACTTTGCTTCAAAATTATTTTTTCAAAAAACAAATTCAAACTTTTTTTAAAATAAAAAAAAAGTAAGCTTTGTTTTAAAAAAATAACTCTAGTGCTTGTTTGATTCATCTGAAAATTAGCAATTAGCAATTAGCAATTAGCAAAAGGTAATACTTTCAAATAGATGTGGCAAAATTGGCCAAGCATATATAGGCCCGAATTTTGGGTTGAGCTGACACTGGCCCAAACAAAACCGGGCCTATATGGCCCGGCTCAGCTTGCCCGCCGGGCTAGTCGGGCTGGCCCGCAATTTTTATTTTTTATTTTTTTGCTCCTTAACACTATCACTCACAAATTTTGTAAATAGTCTCAATATAATTCAAATAATATCAATCTAAAATGGCATAAGCTCAAGCCTCCAACTTAAATTATCGTTTTTTGAAACATTAGTCCAAACATCCCAAGCTCCAACATAAAATTGTTTAGATTTAATTAAAATTTAGTTTAATTCAAGTTTCAATCCAAATTATGTTTAGTGTGACAAGTAAATTATTTATTTTAAATTACTTATAAATAAACTTTTTAATTTAAGTCAAACATGCTTATATCTCAAAGCAATAAGACTAGTATGCTTTTACTATTTATATTTTTAAAAAAAATTATCAAGAAATAGTTTACAATATTATTTTGAAAGAAAATTGATATTTATCTATTGAGAAATACATGAGAGTCCAATTTTATAAATTAATATCTTTAAAAATCTCAAAATATATATTGTCTAAGTTTATCTAAGATTGTATTTTATGCAATGTATTAGATTGTATAAAAAAAAATTAAAAAAAATAAAATTAAGAGTGGGTTGGCTCAATGGGTTGGGCTGAGCCAGCATATTTCTAGCCCGCAAAAAACTGGGTTGGGCTAAGCTGGCCCAGTCTAGTTTCAAGTGTGGCCCTACTTTGACGGGTCGGGTCGGCCTGATCCAATCCGACCCATTTGCCAGCTCTACTTTCAAATAATTAAATTATTACCACTTAGATTTGACGATTGTGCCATATCCGTTTGTGGGCTCCAGCAAGGACCACCCTAGTGTTCGCTTAAAGTTACACTTGATAGTTGTAGTTCTATATGGCACCAGAGGTCCTCGCTTTCCCTCGACTATGTTCTACCGAGCAAATCTCTGGGTCGCCTTCACAACTGTAGCGAATCCCATTCAATGCAGTCATTCTTCTTAGGCAATCTAGGTACCTAACAGTTGTTCAAGTGTGCAAGTAACATAGAAGCTGGTAGAGAATGTGACTAGGAATCTGTTGACACGTGAATAGTGTATTTCTTAGAGATAGTGAAAAGGATTCATTTTTGGGAACAGCTTATTCATTATGTAAAGAGAACAACAATAGTGTTGCCAACATGGATGATACGTTTATACCCTAGGTCATTCACGGTGTAATACGGTGACAATTTTGCTTCACTTCCATATTGATTTCTTTTATATCATCATTAATATGCAACTTCAAGAATTGAATGATTATTTTTTTTGAGGTAAATAACGACTTATTTCAAAATGCATTTTCTGCAATGAAGTATGTCAAGAATCGACTTCGCAATCGAATTGGAGATCAATAGTCGAATGACAATTTGATTGTGTATATTGAAAATTGAAGTATTTGATAGTATTGATAACAATGTAATTATACAACATTTTCAAAGTATGAAAATATGTAGAAATGCTTGTAATATGGTACTAAAATAATTTCAAAAAAAATATTTGTTGTTCCCCTAAATCAAAATGTTAACTCTGCCACACATACGATGCTACGAACAGCGTAGGACCCATCAAGTCTAGTATTGAGATGTAGTTCGATACGGATGTTTTTGCTCATTTCAATCCCAATCTACGGGATATTGATTTATGCGAGAATTATGATGGTCCGCCTATTTTTTATATGGAGGTCAACACAAGAACAGGTAGTAGTGATGGATGTTGGCGATAGATCTATGTCAACAACAAGTGTTTCTGATATTGTAATTGTAAATAGTTTGACGAATGAGTAAGTTGTTCAGATTGAAAATCCACAAATGACAAATATTGTTGAACAATTTAGTGACTTAAAAGTGAGAATATTGATTATGGCAAAAGATTCTACGTTACAAAATTCAAGAGCAAATTTTCACAAACATGGAGAGAATGATGCAATTGAATACTTTGACACAATAAACCATTCCGAAATTTGATCAATAATATCACTTTTCACAAAAACAAGCATTTGAGCAAAACTATGCAGATGACTATGAAATGTCAACATGATAATACAAATTGTTACTGCAAATTTATTTTTTCCAAAATAAAAGATCTTCCATAAAAAATTTCATTAATTATGGTCATTCAGTCAATTTATAATGAATTTAGCACATGTTTAAAGATGCTTAATTTATTTCAGTTGATTAAACTGATCAAACATACTTTTTATCTACACATTTTATAGAATCCACAACTTACAATCCACTTTTTATCCACATTCCACACAATTATCAACAATTTATGATTTCTACATTTAAAAACAACTTCAGCACTACCAAACATGTGTTTAGTGTCTTTTTATTAAAATATCCTATTAACAATCTAGGCAAAATTAACGATGATTATTAGAATGTCAAAATCAACTAAAAACTCCCGTCAACTTTGCCTAATTTGACAAAAATAATTAGATGGTTCAAAATTCATGCAAAAATATAGGGAAAAAAAATTGATAACAAATGGTATTATTGTCAAAAATTTCAAAAAAAATAGACATTATTTACAAATCAAAAAATAGTAGACAAAATTATTTTCCCACTATAACTTTGTCCAATGGGGGAAATTTCATCATCCTAAGAGCTATACTTTGTTTTAACAAATTTAAAGTATCATTCTTATTTATGAAGTCTTTCATATCAAATTCTTTAAATTAATTACTACAAACAATAAATTAATATCTTAAAAAACTCACAATTAATCATATCAAATACTTTAAATTGATTACAAACAATAAATTAATATCTTAAAAAACTCACAATTAAATAATGCTTATAAACTATCCCAAAAGACGACCCCGCTAATAAATATAACATTCTGCCAATTTAAAAATTCGATCGATTCAAATGAAAAATCGATAAACTGACCATCAGTCTGGTCAAGCAACCGAACATTAAAAAATAAAATTAAAAATTAAAATAAAGTAAAAAAATAAAAAAATTCTGCTGACCCAATTTAAAAGAACCAGCTGTTAATTGCCTTGCTCCCAGATTTTTCGAGCAACCAAATTGCCCCTGCGAATTCTCAACTTCCCTAATCACTACTTTTGGTAAGAAGAAAAAAGTTCAATAATACGAGAATATTTGAACTTTGATCATTGCATAGCTTGCAATTATATGGTCGTAGCTATTTTATTATACAACTGACATAATTAATTATGCTTCATAAGAGTTGACCCGCCAGATCAAGCATACCGGGTTATCAGCTCAGCTGTGACCCACCTCAATGTCCCAGTTGGGTCTTAAAACTATATCCCCAGCGTACAAGTCCCCGTTAAACAACGACCACCCACCACCCCGAGAAAAAGCATAGATTTCAACCGACACAAGTCTGCTCGCCTTGAAGACCTGTTCAATGTCAAATCCCAACCCAATCGCAAGTAAATTTCTTTACCAAAAAAATAAAAAATCCCCCCAGTAACAGTAAGCATAGCTAATAAATACCTAGCTACAGGATACAACAGAGATGAACAATTCCATCAGGAAGCAAGGAAATGGACAAGTTGACCAAGAGCCTGCATTCCTAGAATTGAAAAACATTAATTTATACATTTTCACCCCCACCACAATGAAGGGCACAAAAAAAATCAATCATTCAATCTGAAGCTGGAAAAAAGATTCTCCTAAAACTTATAAATAATCAAAAAGCCCCATTTCTCATCCACCAACACATGGAATGAACCTCGTAGTAACACGATGGGGCTCCCCTCATCTTTTGCTCTAATTTCTCGGAATCGTTGAGCTAATTAAACACAGCCAAATCTATTATTATTGAATGATTTCTTTCTATCATCGCTTCTGCCTCTTTGCCAATCGCATCCGCTCTCTCCTTTCTTCTTCTTCTATCAAGCGAAGTTGTTCTTCGTCCTCTTTCCTCGCAATTATTGCACTGAATAACAAGAAATGTCACATGTGAACATTCTCCACGTGATGAGACAAGTTTTAACAAGAAAATAGCATGAGGGCTAATTTTCACGTGCTACTGCTATCAAAGAAAAATTCAAGAAACATATATATTCAAAAATTAACTCAAAGTGACTCATTCTTTCAAATCTAAGGCATTTTGTCAGTGTAAAATTTGTCACAAACAAATCAATCGTCAAAATGCCAAACAGCAAACAGCTTCCAGGCTGTCCATGTTGCAACTGGAAATTATGTCCACAGAAGCATGTGACTTCAGATAAATAACAAAATAATGGTGATTTCAATGAGAATAGATAAAAATAACGGAAGAAATAAAATACATAAATACAACAGGCCGAAATTTCCCCGACAGATGGTAATACCGACTATAATAAGCCAAATACAAGAGACAGGCAAAAAGAGCATGGCCTATTTACCCAGACAGAAAAAGAAATTTCAGGGACTAACCATCAACCCATTTAAAATAGAACAAAGAAGCAGATACACAAACCAAAGTTAAAAAGCATGAAATATCAAGAACAATATATATCTTATTAACCTGCGTTTCTCCTCAGCCAAGATATCATCAAAATTGGCCTCCATATCACTGTCATCATCGTCATCTCGATACTTGTTAGGATTATACCTGTATAAGGTCTCACACTTGTCAAAACACAAACCCTATAAATTGGAACAAACTGCAGTATTGAATATACTTCAGTCGTTAAGGAAAGTTACGGGGGAAATCGAAAAGAATGCAGTACTGAATATACTTCAGTCGTTAAGGAAGGTTATGGGGGAAATCGAAAAGAATTTGCAAGAGAAAAAGATTTCCTAATTACCCGAACATTTTTCTGATCATACTTATAGCTTGCACGTCATCATCAGAATTTTCATCATAGCGACTCACAGGTTTTCTCTTTGGGCGTTCATCAGCCCAAGTACCACGAGCCGAGGATTTGGGCGGTAGTGGCTTTACCTGCCAAAATTGTAGGAGAAAACCGGGTTCTATTATATAGCATTCTATCAGTAAACATAGCAACTTGTACAATCACATGCCACCAATTTTTCATTTCATAAATTAAAAGATGGCCACACCTGAGGTCTAGAGGATGACATAGGCTGTTTCGGTATGACCTTTGCCTTGCTAGTTTCTCGAGACTCCTTTCTTTGTATCAATGGTTTCTTTGGAACAGAAGATTGCAACTGCGAAGGGTTTGGTTTATGCACCTGAGGTTGCAATCGCGAAGGGGTTGGTTTACGCTCACCAGGCATGGAATTCTTTGCAACTGGTGCTGTAACCTTTTTCCCTGTGGTGGCTGCTGGATTCCTGGATGGCGTAACTTTCATCCCCACAGGCCGACCAGGCCCACTTCCATTATTCATGCCAAGCCTTTGCTTGGATCCCATTGACAGCTTGCTGGCTGGAGCCAATTTCTCAGACCCAACTTTAGGTCTTGGTTGGCCGCCTGCAGGCATAGGTTTCCTCTCTAAATGACCAGTGAAGGCTTTTTTGCCACTATCTTTCGCTGGCTGTTTGCTCCTTTGCGGTAATTGAGCTGATCGCGCCTCTTCAAGAGCATCAAAAAACCTGTATAAGTTTTCTTAAGAAAAATAGTATGCAATGGGATTTTGCATCAAATATCCAGATAATGTAATGGAGCGGGCACAAACCTGAATTTGGGGCAGATGCATTTCTCGGTGGAGGATTTTTCATGGGAGCCGGAACCTCAGCATCATCAGATAGCAAAAAAGAATAGTCCCTCGTATTTTTAAGCATTTCAACTTTTGTTTTTACCTGCGCAATAATAAATAACCATACATTATCAAGAGGCAAGAAAGGGGAGGGGGGGGGGGGGGGACCCCTCTCTTGAGGTCCAAAAAACTTAAGAAAAAAAAAACAGAAGCAGGTCAGATTAGCTACTGCTACTTGATCCAGGATACAGAAAAGATTTAAAATCACCCCAAAATTAAAGCAATGACTACTGTGATTACCCCATTTGTAACTCTTGACGGTTGGTCAACTCGAGGTTTTGACCCGGCAGTGGCTGAAGCAGAGCTCTTATTGGCCTGAATGGAATGGTTGGATTTAGAAACCCTTGCTGCCAAATTTGGGTTCTCCAACAAGGACTTGCTTTCTTGAATCACTCTCGGAGCAATAACTGGCTGCGAAGGCCCAAAGAACGAACCATAGCTACAACACATCAATAGTCAAAATTAGAAATAAACTGAATAAATTTGAGCAACGCCGACATGTCTAGAACAGACATATATAATACATCAAGAGCAACCTTCATATTGAACCAAAACATACAGGCCCAAATTACAGAACTGATCAGAGACAACAGGATTTGCTATTAAAACCAGGATCTTCTTTAAAATCATAAACAGCTGAAAATGCTACAGTTACCACAGCTTATCACATTTACACTAACTATACCTATTACTGTGGGGGTACCACCATATCTTCGATTTAGAAAACACAAAAGGATATGAAGTCACAAATATCACAAGATAGAACAGACTTAAGAATGTTTTTGGGACCAGGAAAAATCAGTAACAAGACATCTTGTGGAACTCAGGAAAAAATTACTTCAATGATTCCACCGGTTTGTATCAAGAACAAACTCACATGCACACAGTCTCCAAAATTTAGTACGAGCAAATGAAACTCACTTGTCTTTACGCAATGCATTATTTTTGTCACGGGAACTAGGATTAGCAGTCCCTAATTCCTTCTTCATCTGCTTTCTGAATGTCTCTTTTAACCGTTGCCTCAGTTCAAGATATTCCAATTCCTCCTGTGTGGGCTGGTGGGTTTCCTCCTCTTGGTACTCCTCACCACCCCCCTCTTCCTCGTATTCCTCACCGTCCTCCTCATACTCATCCAAATCTTCATATTCCTGCAATAGCAGAATGGTGATCAATAAATGCACAATTTATGGGAAACCCTCAAAGTATAAGATTGGTGCGGTATTTGCATACATCTCTATCAAATCCCCGCATTGCGATAGTGAATTACCAGACACCAAACAACACTATTTGGATGCCGGCTCCTTGCAAACCAAGAAAAATCAGCCTGATCAAACAAAAAAGAAGATATTATATATATAAACACAAGAAACTCGGGTATTATAAGCACACCTGCACCAGAAAGCCAGAGGCACATACATGTATAGAAGTAAAAATCATCATAAAAAGAATTTAAAAAAACCCTCACCCTAATAGAGTAAACAGTAAACCCCGAGCCATAAAAATTAATTGCAAAAGTAAATGAACTATCCTTGTTTTCCTATTTATCGATTCTTCAAAAATTGATAGAGGATCTCCACCTTCTGATCTTCACCAAATAGAAGAATCATCAAAAATAACCTAAAGAATTTGATATAAACGTTTCTAAAATTTTCAAATAATCTTGAACCCGTGCTCAAAAAAACAATCTTTAATTAGATCCTCAACAATAATCGCATAAGAAATTGATGTGCCGATGAATTCAACAGAAAAATCAGATAAAATCGAAACTCAATCGATCGAGCAAATAAGATAACCCTAATCATCCCTAACCCATTAGTCAAAAAAAAAATCTTAGCATGCCGCATAATAGAAATTGATATCAACCCAAAAACAATGAAATCACATAAAAAGTGAACAAAATCGATGTAAATAACTAATTCGATGAAATCGATGAAAACCCCACCGAATTGCAAAACAACATAATATCGAAGCTCAGTCGATTAAGAAACCCCTTAACAGATCGCATAATAGACATGCATATCGACCAAAAAGCAATGAAATCGCATAAAAAAGGAACAAAATCGATGTAAATTACCTTATTCGATGTTGAAATCGATGAAAATCGAACCGAGATTATGGAACCGAAGCGCGAGAAAAAGCGATTGCGTATCTGAGAGGAGGCGATTTATGGGTAATAAAGGAGGGCAGGATAAGGTCATAAGCGGTAGAGATAGGGTTTGGAAGTGAAATTCCGAGAGACAGATAAAGCGCGTAGAGAGCAACCGAAGGACCCAGAAACAATGGGGATCTCTGCTATCGTGCGCAGGGGGTGTTCAGTTTTTGTGAGAATAGCGGTTTTCGCCTTTTCATGAGTTCTCCTGGTCGCCATGGATTTGGACACATGGCTTGATATAAACTAGTATACTGCTCACATGTGGAATTTGACCGTAAAAGTTTGTTCGCTTTGAAAAATAATTAAAAAAAAAAAAAAAAGTTAAGGAGAGAGATTTAGAACATGTTCAATGTAGTTTTTTTGAGAAAAAATAGATTTATTTGAATACTTTATTGATTTTTCAAACTTTTTTATATTGTAAAAAAGTTGAAAAGTCAAAAATTGTAAGTAAAAAAATAGATTTTTTTGAAAAAAAATTTGGCTACAGAAGTAACCGAACGTGGCCTTAAAGAAAGATGAAGAAAGATTAGAATGATAGATTTGATGAAAGATTTTTTTTTTAAAATTGAAGACAGACTTACATGTATTTTTATCGTGAATGGAGTAAAAACTCTCTACGGTCGTGATAAATATTGTTCTATTTAGTTTGGCCTCAAATTTTTATCCAATTCCTTCAATATTACTAAGAGCATGTTTGGAAGAACTAGAAGAGCCCATTCGGGCATCGACCTAAAAAAACGAAATAGCCAATACTCAAAAAGTCAAATCGGAGATGCCCTGACGATTTTTAAAAATTTTAAAAATTAAAAAATGTACAAAAAAATTAAAAAATTAAAAACAAATTTTTGGAAATTACAATAATTGTTCAAAAGTGTTGTAAAATTATAGGATAACTATTGATGATTATTTAGTCTTATCAAGATACTTAGATAAGTCCTCCTTGATCTACAAGTCTATATTTAAATCATTTTCTAATTATATTTGAAACCCTATAAATATGGTTCTATAGTTATAATAAAATTACACAATTCATTTTCTCTTTCTTATATTTTTCTCTATTTTTTCTTTAATTTCATAACACGTTATCAGCACGATCGCTTTAATTCAATTATTAAGTGGCCAAAATCATTGACCATAGTTTTAAAGTGTCATTCCAGCAACCAATTTCGAAGTGCTCAATTTCAAATACTAGAATTTTCTAGTAAGCAATTTGCATTCCAATATTTAAGAAGGTGTTCTCAACTTAGATTTGAATAGATTTTAAAAATTCATGTAAATTTTGATATTTCCAACTCATATTTTAATCGATTCAATTTAAATTTAAATGTCCCCAATTCAGATTTAAATAAATTCTTTGAAAATTTAGTTGTCCCCAACTACTATTAGAATTCTAAAGATTTCAATAATGAGAAGATTTGAATAGATTTGCATGGATTTCGAGCTCATAAATATGAATACCAAATTCTTTAGAAATTTTATCTCCAACCCTCGAAATTTTATTTCAACTATTCTTTTACGCATCTCTTTCTCTCGCCTCTCTCCTCAATTTATGCCACAAGTTTTTGTAACAAACTCTTATTCTTGATTTTCGATTTATATTAGCATAGAAATTTATTGATTATTTTATTTTATTTTATTTTATTTTTTACAATTGTCAAACACCGTCTTTGAAAATTTCATTCTTGATGCTCCATGATCATTCATTGAACTAAAAAATTGGACTGAAAAAATATAAATAATCTATTGATAAATATTAATTAGATAATTAGTCTAATACTATATAGGACAATTAGATATTGGACTGTAAAATCAGTATAGTATTAAAATTTCTTTTTTGAACTTTGAAAGATTTACTCGTCAACTGTGATACACGTAAATTATCTTTTTAAACCATAATATAATATTTTATACAAGATGGTTAAATAATTGATTTTGAAAGAGAATGAATCCTAAATATCTTAGTATCGGAAATGAAAAAGAAAATTTTATTTAAAAAAAAAAAAGACAAATAGAAAGAAAGTAAAAATTATAACTTTATTTCAAATTTTTTTATGAAGCCTTGCTCTTTAACCAGTTTTTTTTTTTTTAATTCAAAATTGAAGAAATTGATAATAGTAATGTGAATCCCTTAAACAATGGATCTTATTGCGCTTCGAACTTAGAGATGACGGATAACCTATTTATTAGTTTATTTCCTAGAAGCTTAGCTGACATAGCTGTCGGATTAGCATACTTCCCAATCTATCAGATCATTCATCTCTTTGACTGAAAAGAGTTTTTACTTTTTTATATTTCAAGAATTTTTCTCTTTCCAACATTCTACTCAAAATATATGTAAGACACTCAATTGAATATTTAGAATAAAAACAATATAAAATAATTAATCCCTATATATTAAAAGAGAGAATTGAGTTAGGCACTATTCATAGGAATGCGTGCCCAACTATCATTCTTTTTTTTTTTTTTTACTATTTCCTATCTCTTTTTTTTTTTCTTTTCTTTTCTTTTCTTTTTCAATTGTAGATTTTTTTAGAACCAAAATTTTTTTTTACGCCATTTTTCTTGTTTTCTTTTGGCCGTCTTGTTCGCCTTCCTTCCAATTTTAGTCATGCCTTTTGAAATCGACCAAATTTTTTGCAGATGTTTTTATTTTTTTGGATACCCAATTAAATATTATTTTTATTTTTCTCTAAATAGAAGCTATCCAAATTCCTAATAACTTAAACTATTGAAACAAAATTCAGTTCCACACATATATATTAGGCTCTAGGTTCGGCCTTTTAGGCCGAGACATAGTAACATATATCAAGCAATCCACTTTGAACTTCAAAATCATTTGCAATCGAAATAACTTTCCTTCAATTAATTAATTACTTATATTAAGTTAGCAATACAGTGATCAAGATTATAAGAAATACATAGTTTTAGTTCATTTTTTATGTCGATTACCGAAACAAATTACAATTAAGTCCAAGAAAATTTACCCACAAGTACAAAATCTTGCACTATGCAAGAAAAAAGAGAGAGAATACTACTCTCAAGTTAAAAAGTTACAATAGTAAAAAAAAATATATATCCATAAGTACAATCTTGTCCAATATACCAAGAAAATAAAATCACTAATTAACAACTTATGATAATCTATAATAAGCATTTTTACTACTTATTACTGCAAGTTCACAATAAATCTTATACACATCTCATGACACTCCTGTGATTTAAACTTTTATTTTAATGTTTGATACATTATAATGAATAAAATAAAATTGGAAAATTGAAATAATTTACAAAGTCGGGTCATAATGAGGAGAAATATGGAATAAGTTTAAAATTTAAAGCAACAAAATAATCTTATGAGATTATAATTGAAGTATTCAGTTCTAGAATTTGTATTAATCAATTATATTAGTGAACTACACACCATTCATTACATCATCTAAAAATAAAGAACGTTTTTATTAAAGATCAATTGAAGCTATATCGTCTGCCTTTAAATAATACGTAATTTTTTCAATGAAAAAATAATTAAAAAATTCATTAACAATGACCACACTATTAAATACTTAATTAAAATACAACACGTGCTTTGCACGTAAATTTTACTAGCACAAATTCTAAAATTCATAAAAATTTATAGAAATTCATAAGAATATATTGAAATTTACAATATAGAATTCTATTAAAATCTTATAAATTTTGTGGAATTCTATTCAAATTCATAAAATCTATTCAAAATCATAAATATTAACAAATCTTTTACGGTCTGAATTGATGACAATTTCCTTAATCTTTATCTTGTTCGCGTTTGAGAATGATATTGCATGCATATTCGAGTCATCCATTCACCTTTCACGTTTTACAATGAAATTTTATAATTGCTTCTCTTTTACTCTAATTCACGTATGCATGCTCATTTAACTTGTGAACCAATGGCTTTCATTAAAAATTAATATGATTCAATTATGATGATAGCTCTCATGTTATATAATATTTTCTTAATTTTCTTTTCTATGATGATTTTAATTTCTTTTTTGTTTGATATAGAATGGTAAGTTTGTTTGTAATATCACGATATTTCAAAAGAATATTACATTGTAGGTTTTTGAAAAAGAAAATCACAAACTAATAATATTTTGCTGACCCGAAAAGCACTACTTTAAATTATATTAAAATTCCATTAGAATTTTAATAGCTCTCGAAAATATTCCTGCAAAAATTGATGTTCTTGTAGGACAATATGTCATAGCAAATAAATCTCAAATACGCTAGAAACGTGGTCAACCATTTGGTAACAAAGACTCTGTACCTCGAAACAAAAAAAGTACAAGAGAAAACCCAACTAAAAATTTTGAATGAAACAATTGATCAATCAAATACTGATAATTGATTTCTGAAGAACCACAAATATCCAAAAATAATGAGATTACAATAAATTATTTATTATCTCATAAATTATGGGAACGAAATAATATTGTCATGGACAATATCTTCGCTTTTTAATGTGACACTTGATAACATGAAAATGAGGATCATAAACCACAATCTATTAAAGACTGTCAATATAGAAATGATGGGCCAAACTTAAAATAAGTCATTTAGGCGGAGTTGAATTCATTTAGAAAAACTAAAGTGTTTTGACTTGTAGTTCGAATCCCTGAAAATATAATCCATGCAGGATACAAATAGGTTTTTGTATGAATGAAAACAATGAAATGATAAGATATAAAGTCCGACTCGTAGCCCAATAATTCTTACAAAGACCTGAGATTGATTATGAAGAAACATATTCGTCCGTAATGGATACTATTACATTTAAATTTTTAATAAGTTTGAATGTGTCACAAATGCTCGATATATGCCTTATGGACGTAGTAACTGCCTATCTATATGGTTCACTTGATAGTGACATATACATGAACATCCCCGAAGGAATTAAAGTGCCATAAGTAAATGATTCATTTTCCAGAACTATGTTCTCAATTAAATTGCAAATATGATATGGATTAAAACAATTAGGACAAATGTGATATAATCGTTTTAGCTAATATTTGTTGAAATAATGTTATAAAAACGACTATGTATGCCCTTGTGTTTTCATAAAGAAAACAGATATTGGATTTATAATTTTGGTAATTTACGTTAATGATTTAAATCTTATAGGAACTCGTAAAGAGCTCAACAAAACTGCGAATTATTTGAAAAATGAATTTGAGATGAAAGACTGTTTTAAATTGCAAATTGAACATTTCTCATAAAGATTATTTGTTCATCAACATTCTTATATATAAAATGTCTTAAAACGATTTTAATGGATAAAACACATCTAGTGGCATCGCATATGGTCGTTTGATCATTCGATTTGAAAAAAATATTCATTTTGCCCACTTGAAGATGGAGAAAAAAATTCTTGGACATGCAATACTAATCTTAAGAGCAATTAGAGCATTAACATATCTTGCAAATTGTACTCGCCTGAATATAGATTTTTCTGTAAATCTCATTGTAAGATATAGCTCTACACCCACTCAAAGATATTAGAATTGTGTTAAACATATTATTCGTTACCTAAAATGTACTATTGACTTTAGATTATTTTATTCACAAAAATTAGAATATTTTTTAGTGGAATATGCATATGCGGGTTATCTCTCCGATCCACATAAAACTAAATCACAAATATGACGTGTTTATATGTGGAGGAACAAATATATCATGGAGATGCATAAAGCAAACATTGACATCAACATCTTCAAATCATTCTGAAATTATTGCAATTCATGAAGTAATTTGAAAATGTGTATGGTTGAGGAACATTACACATCATATCTAAGCATCATACAAATTAGCTTCAACAAATGATAGTCCAATAGTATTGTATGAAGACAATGCCACTTGTATTGCATAACTCAACTGAGACTATATCAAAGGAGATGAGACAAAGTATATTTATCTAAAATTCTTCTATATACATGAGTTTCAGAATAATGGAGACATAGTTGTTCAACAAATTCGCTCAAGTGACAATTTGGTTGACTTATCATAAAAGCATTGCTAACATACATATTCATGAAATTGGTACATGAAATTGGGATGCTTTGATTCAAAGATCTTCAATAATTAACATAAGGGGATTAACTGTACTCTTTTTGGAATTAGCTGTATTCTTTTTTCTTAGTCCAGATTTTGTCCCACTGGATTTTCTGGCAAGGTTTTAATGGAGCAGCATTTTATTAATACTCTAAAACTTTAACAATTAACTGTACTATTTTTTCTTTCATTTCATATTTTGTCCTAATTAGTTTTTGTCAAACAAAATTTTTAACGAGATATTTATTTTACAAATAGTCATTAAACGAGGAGTGTTGCAAAATTATAGGATAATTATTGATGATTATTTAATCTTATCAGGATACTTAGATAAATCCTACTTGATTTACAAGTCTGTATCTAAATCAGTTTGTAACTCTCTTCAGAACCCTATAAATATGGGTTATAATAAAATTACACAATTCATTTTCATCTCTGATATTTTTCTATCTCATTCCTGTAATTTCATAACAAAATGCAATTTTTTTTTTCATTATTTTGATCCATTCGTGCATTGAGAGATGTGAATTTCAATGGTTATTTATAATTATTTGTGGAAATCAATAATTTTTAAAACTGGTGAAACCATTCAACGGATTCCTCAAAACTGGGATGATCGACGAGTTTTTGAACGGATTTTAAAATACAGAGTTTTTCTACATAATTATCTCAGTTCTCGATTTTACTGGTTGAACCGCGGGCCGGATACCAATGTTCCAAACTCATTTTCAACCACATATTTCGTGGAATTTACAACTTTTATTAAATTTTCTACCATACATTTCAACAATTTTTTTAAAAAAAAATTCATAAAAAACTTCTTTTAAACTCCACCAAACACACTCAGAGTGCTAATAGACAAAATCTCCACCAAACACACTCAGAGTGCTAATAGACAAAATCTATAATCTATCTATATCTATAATTTATTTATGTTCATAATATAATATTAAATATCTTAGAATCATTTTTGGGATGATTCTATTCCTACTATTTTTAAATTATTTCAATAATATTCCTACTTTTATTTTTTCAACATGTATTTAATTTATAATTAAACTCCCAATTAATTACATATGTATTTATACATATTTTTATACATATACATGCATTCACCCACTGGCGGATTCACCCACTCTTGAATTAAAAATTTTGATTTTGTTTAAAGAAAAATTTAAATTTTATAATTTTGTCCCCCACATCAAATATAAAAATTATATATTTAGATTAATGCATATAAATGGTTTCTAGCCTAGTGGCAGACCATCCTTTTTATAATGGGGTAGATTTGGGTTCAAATCCTACTATGTTAAATACTTTATTTCATTTTTTTTTTTTTGAGAAATTTGTGCAATTAATCCCCAATTTTTAAAAAATAATTTCTAAATCCCCAACTTTTGTTCCATTTGTATATTTTATTTTTTTACATAATTCTAAAAACTTTAATCTAATTTTCTCAAATTTTTCGAAAGGTAAAGTTAATAAAACAATACGCTTAAACACCAAACTTATTCTTTGACTTTAATGTTTCCTCGATTTTCACTTTCAAAATATGAAAATAAAACAAAATGTCATTTTATTTTTTATGTACAAATCTCGTGAAAATATGGTTGATTTTTTTAATTTTTTTACTTAACTCGAACACAATTTTATTTTTCTTCACTTATCGGGAATAGATTTTTTTGAATTTTGATTACTTCATTTTTATACTTATATACACATGAGTAACTATGATTTTTATTTTGTTCACAATTTTTATTTTTTTATTTTTCAAGTTTTGTTTAATCCAAATTTAATTTTTGTTTAAAATAAAATGTTGACTCTATTTTTTATTTTTTCACTATTTTATTCTATTGTTATATACTGATAATCCAAAGTTGATTACTTTTATAAAATAACAAAGTTATTGTATAAATTAAGTAGTTTTATTATATTCTTCAAATGCCGCTATTTCTATTGACTACCGTTGTGTCGCCAACTAGTATAAACGCTACAAGTTATCGTAGTATTCCCGCCCGATATTGTAGCACCACCAATTGACTTGTGCCCTCACAAGCTAAAATTTCTAGCTCCGCCTCTGCATTCACCCACGTACGCATTTAAATTATAATTTACATGTCATCATTATTACATTCACATTTCACCGTATGTTGAACTTCAAGCTTATTCAAACTCTACAGAATGACACGTGTGCATCTCTTTATTGTTTTATCATATATGCATCCCACTATATTTAGCATACAAATTTTTAAACTAGTACCCAAAAATAAAATACACACATTGATTATGTTTGTTTACTTTATTGTGGCCATTTGTGAGTGAGGAAAAAGGAAGTCTACACTGCATAATCAAGAGGTTTAGCACCCACATTGTTTTTGGACTAATAACTTGGGGGATTACATTTCACTTATGCAAAGATATTACATTTGAGTGCCAAGACTTTTATTCTTTTTTTCTCTCTCTCTTTCTGTTTGAGTTATATAATTTTTGTCGTTTGTCATTTTTTTAAAAATAAAACTATTGCTAGACATTGCAGTTAACATAATAGGTGAGTGATGGTGCTGTATAGTGAGTGAAAGGAGATAATTAGTTTTGCTTCTTTGAAAATTGAATCTAATTTGTTTCTTCTCAAATACATATCTAGGGGCCCAAGGCGATTTTGATTCAACTCATTATTCAATCATAAATATTGTGGAATCAAGAAAAACAAAATTCAAATCAAGCAGCATTGCAATATCAAAATCTCTTTATAGGAAATAACAAAACCAACTTCAGATACTAAATACAATTTTTTGGCCCTTTCAAGTATAATGAATAGTTTAATCACGTAAATTATTTGAACGTATCTATCATTTAACAAATATCAAAAATCAGATCAAATAAAATAATAAATAATTAAAACTTTTCAAGAACCGAAATTGTCAATACTCCAAACTCAAAAATTTATTTACTGTGATCACCTTATTAGTTTGATGATACGTTTGTAAAATGCGTTTGAATGTATTATGGATTATTATCCCTCAATTATAGGTTTGACCATGATTTGTACTCAATTATTTTTGATCGTGTAAAAAAATTAATTACGAATGCACATGTTAATCATTCAGACTAATGTATTATGTAAGAAGCAATGTTTGAGCATCTGGGTTTAATATTTTGGACCAATAAGATGATCGAAAAATAGAACGAGGTGATACGTGGATGACCTTCTATTACCAAACAGAATGGAAAAAATAAAAACAAAAACATAAAAAAGGAAAGAAAGAAATATATGCATCATGTGGTAGCTAAGCTTAAAAAGTTTGACTCTAAGTACATAAATAAGTTATAAATATTTTTGTATAAATCAAATTTAAACATTCAATTTTGGTTTCTATTAAATAGTGGATTTTGTTTAGTTTAATTGATTGTGTCTTATTTAATTATACTTTTATTTTTTTCATGTTTGTTGTCTTTAGAGTTTTTATAGTAATGATTGATGAATGATATTAAATTTTGTACTTTGATTCATTGCATACATATTTTTTACTTTGTTATGTATTTGTTGTCTATTTAACTATTCTTAATAGTATTATTGCAGGTCCTTCATTTTGATATACGACTTGATGTTGGGAGTAAAAGATGTTTGTAATGTATACAATTATTAATTTTACAATAATTAGATTCATTTAAAATTATATACGTCATGCCCCTCTTTATTTACCACTTGTCCATCTTAACATCTATTGATAAATCAATTGGAACAAACAATATGTATTAACTATTTTTATATTTACGTGACATCTTCAAATATTATTTTATAACACTTATAAAATATTTTAAAAATAACGTGCAACGCACATTCAACTACGATTAGTACACTAAAAGGTAGGGAGTTTTTCAAAAATCATTACAAAAGATGTTTAAAATGTAAATATTGTTAAATAAATTTAAAAACCGTACTAATTATAGTTTTAGCACCACATAAAAATAAAGATTAGCTCCCAAATTCAACCCTAACCCCTGATGCTCTCCTTTTTCAATTTCTTTCCATCAAATCTAAAATTGATTCAATTCTACCTGTTAGTTCTTTAATTTTGTTAATAATCAAAATCTGCATTTTTATTTTTCAATTAATACAATAAAATTTATTTATTCTCCATGGTTTTATGAGTTAATTCGATTACTCATAATGTTGCTCGAAGTGATGAAATAAATTGTTGGCGGAGTTATAAAGAAGAAGAAAAATATCCTATTTGGATGAGAAATAATAGCGATCCCCATTGTGTAATTGTTTGTCTATATTGTGTAATATAAAAGTTTGATTGTATGTTCCACTCTTGACTTTTATTTAAATGATGGAGTAATTAATTATTATTCAGTTATGCAAAAAAAAAAAAAAAAGAATGTGAAGATAGTATGAAAAGAATAAAAATGAATTAGGCAAAGAACTGGATTAATATTTGTTGTATAATCATGAGAAAATGAGCAAGATTCAAGATACTGAAGGAAAAATTCATAGTTGTAAGTAAGAGTTATGAGAAACAATAGTCAAACATGACTTTAATTTTTAACATAAGAATGTTTTTGTTTGAGTTAGTATATATGAAAATTTAACTTTGGGTCGATGATGGTGAGTTAGGTGGTGTGACAACGTGGTCACAACATGGAGCATTACGAGTTATGTGTGAAAGTCAATCAAAGAAAACTCTCACAAGGTGTTTATGAAATTTACGAGTCAATATTCAGTTTGCCAAATGTGCATACTAATGAAAATAACAAGAGCTATAAAATGACATGGTGTGTTACTTTTTAATTAAAAGATCACAAACTTTGTAATTTTCCTTTTTTTTTCCAAGTGTACGTCACAATGTACTATTTAATTTTCAGTTTGCCAAATAGACATACTTGTGAAAAAGATAAGATTTAGAAAGTGGCATGATGTATCATTTTTCAATTAAAAAGTAAGAATGTGGAATTTGGATTTTTTTCAAAATAAATATCTTTAACTAAACTTACAACGTACTTATAAAAACATTTAAAACTAATATTATGCTCTTACTTTAAGTTTTTGTTGTAGTAGATGAGAATTGAGGTTTTGTATTAGAAAAGAGAAATTGGCCAAAAACGACATTAACGTATGTACTCGGTGTGCAAATCATCATTATCTTTCAAATTTTGGCAATTCTTTACCTATCCATGTAGTGCCCAAATCATCATTTTGAACGGTATCCATCCAATATTCCGTTAAACATTTGGGATTTTGGCACAAATGGTCCATAACTTTTGTCCTTAGGGTGGAATTGATCCATAACGTTTATGTTTTAGCAAACAAGTCCCTAACATATGTGTTTTGTAAAATTGGTCCTTATGGAATGAAAAAGACAAATATACCCTTAGTTTAATTAGAAGAAATTGTATGTGGATTCCTAATCATTATAAAATGTGCAAATAAGTCCAATACTTTTATTTTTTATAAAAAAATTTAAAAAAACTAATGAGTATTTTTTTTTTTTGAATTAACACTTTAGTAATAAATATGTCAAATAAATTTATTATTTTTATTATTAAGTAATAATGAGAAATCATTTTTCTCCCTCTTTACTTATAAATTTTTTTCTCCCTCTTTACTTTAAAAATTAAGTTAAATAAATAACAAAATGACGTATATAATTTTATGACATTGAACTAATTTTATTACATTTTTATTTAACATAAAAATACTAATTAAAATTAATTTACACATTATGCGTTTTATTTTTGAATGAAAATAAAACGATAAATTAAAATATAAAGAATATAGTTAGATTTCTAATATTTGTAGTTAATAAACATTTAACTCAATTAAATAAAAGTATTTGAATATCAAGTTTGTGACAAAATTATTTTTTTTATATAACAATAAAATAAAAGTTTTAATTTTAAATAATATATTTATTACTTCATAATAAAAATAATAATTTTATTTGACATTTTTATTACTAAAGTGTTAATTAAAAAAAAATCATTAGTTTTCTTTAATTTTTTTATAAAAAATAAAAGTATTGGACTTATTTGCATATTTTGTAATGATTAGGAATCCACATACAATTTCTTTTAATTAAAACTAATGATATATTTGTCTTTTTCATCTTACGAGGACTAATTTCGCACTAAAATACATAGGTTAGGGACTTGTTTACCAAAACATAAACGTTAGGAACCAATTCCACACTAAGAACAAATGTTAACAACCATTTGTACCAAAATTCCAAAGGTTTAACGGAATATTGGATGGATTCCGTTCAAAAGGATGATTTGGGCACTACATAGATAGGTAAGGGATGTAATTGCTAAAATTTGAAAGGTAGGGATGATTTGTGCACCGGGTCCATACATTATGGACGTTTTTGGCCAATTTCCCATTAGAAAATTACACGATTTGTCACCTTTTAATTAAAATGTCACACACTGTAATTTGAGTTTTTCTAATAGATTGTCTTCGCATAAGGCTAGAATGTGATTATAAGAACTTCTTAAACTAATATTTAGCCATTAATTTTATTTTTTGTTGTGTTAAATATGAATTAAAGTTCTACACTCAGAAGTGACATGATGTGTCACTTCTTAATTAAAAGGTCACATCCTCTATAACTTGACTATTTTCTAGCAGAACATCCATTTTGTTTGTTGAATCATCGAACCTTATTGACTCGACTCTTTTTCCTCACCTCGATTTCTCACTATATTTTGTTCTTTGTATGTATCATTACTTGAACGGAGACATCTGATTAGCCCAACTTTCTCAAAAATCCCACCATAGACCTTTGATTAAGTTTACAATGTGCTTATAAAAATATTTTATACTAATATTTATCTATTACTTTTATTTTTTGTTGTATTGGATGTTAATTACAGTTATACATTGACACGTGTCACTTTTTAAATTAAAATATCAATTAAGTTCATTTATTAAAAAAGCACACTGTATCACTTCTTTTATTAAAGCCACGTACCATATTTTTCAACTAATTAAAATTTTAACCATATTTTTCAATTTAAAAAATTCATATTATTATTGGACCTAATTTTCCTATTATTACATCATATACTTTTTGTATGGTTACAAAAATAGTACACTTAAACCACTATAAATTAATAGTCTTGGGACCAAGAAAAATATGTCAATTTATCGATTAATTAATACTCCCTCCGTCCCACAAAGATAGACTTATTTTTCTTATTTATCTGTCCCAAATTATAGGCAACTTACTTTATAGAGGGTGTATTAAATTTTTCATTTTCCTAATATACCCTTATTTAATTTACATTGTTATCAACTCAAAATATGCATTTAAATTTATTAGATTCATGAATGACTACTATTAAATGAGGGTATAATAAGAAAAGTATGTGAAAAATTTATAATTTCAATTACATTAAATGAGATTTCTTAATCTGTGTGAAAAAAGAAATGAGTCTATCTTTGTTGGACGGAAGGAGTAACTTATTAACTTATCAAGATATTCCTTTTTTTCTAAAAATATTGTACATTGTATTTAGTTTCTCGTTTTACGAACTAACAATTCTACGAATTTGTTTAACCAAGTAAAATTCACGAATTTACTTATTTTTTTCAAAAAATAAAATTTACATTGTTTAATGTACTACACTGTTCCATTTTATGAAAACTTAACCAAGCAAAAACTCAATTTAAATAAACAAAAGCCACAGTAACATAACACATCATACATACAAAAAGGGCTTTTCATCTCAAAGGTGTAAAGAAATCAACAAGGACGAATGAAATGTGTAACACATTGTGCAAGTATAATAAATATAATCAAGGTAGCACACCAAAATAATTGCAACAATCGATTTTAGAAAAATAAATATCTTACAAGTAAGTCAAGAGACAATATCAAATACGATCAAGCACTATCTTAACTGCTCTTGAAAGAGGTGATGTTAAGCAACACAAATTAGCAAAATTCCCCGACCTAGAGAATGCTCTATGAGTGAATTGTACAATACCAAGAACGCGTGAATATGAACGGATAAGGCAAAAGATTTTCTAAAGAATATGTACCATCTAAGATACTCAAAAATTCCATTTTTTCTCAAGGTTGGCTCGAGTGTTTCAAATCAAGACATTGAATAAAAAATTATTGTCGTTTCGGAGAAAGTTGATCAGTTGATATGGAGGGCATGAAGAAAATTTTGAAGTCTGTAAGGAAGGAAATGGATCGATTTGAGATGAAATATGTTTTCAATATGCATAAAACACGATTGTTTTAGATCATTTTTTTGCAATACAGCAACTTGGAAAATAAAAACAAGACAAGGAAAGGCTTACAATTGTTACTTGTTGTAATAAAATGTGGTTCAGAAAAAAATTCTTTTTATGGATTATTGGAAAGTATGCTAAATTACGGTATTTCACGAATGTAAACTTGTACAGTATAAATTATGAGTACCATGCCAACAAACGAGCATGCTGGGGTGTTATTCGAAGAATAAGTTCCACGACTTGATGGACTTGGCTGGTAGAAAAGTTCTCTCTCTTGTAGATAATTGTCTAGTTCATCAAAAAACTATTGAAGGATTATAAAATGTTTAATTATTTTTCTTGACATTAAACACAACATCAAAGATTCAGCCATGTGATATAGGGATCATACAAGCTTTCAAGACGTATTATCGCCGTAGATTTTATCTCAGTCTTTTTCGAGGGTTATGGAGTAGTGAAATCAAATCCATAAAAGATAAGTGGGCATTTGATTTGTGTTTTAGTTTTGAGTTTTGAATTTATATTTGCTTTTTATTTTGATGGTTTATTTTAAGATTCCTGAAAATAAGTTTAGTTTGTCATTGTGAAAAAATATTTATCAAAACATAAAATTGAAAAATACATTTGGTTTGAAATTTTGAGAAGTAGTTTTATGACTTGTATTAAATGAATTTGATTATTTAGTAAAATAGAAAAAATTTATGCTATTATATTATGCAGTAATATATACATTTTAAAGTTGGTGAATCTTAGAATATTTTTTCACTACAAAAATAAAATACAAACAAATAATAAACAAAAAATAGGAAATAAAAAAAAAATTATTAAGTGGAGTGAGCATTTTTATTTGGTGTTTTATTTAAATGTAGGGCAGAATAATCTTATGTTGAGATGGTTGAGTACCTTAATGAAGGGTACAACTAAAAGAGTTGGCCATATATTTTTCTTTCATTTTTTTTTTCCAATTCAATTAATCAAAAATGAGTAGAGTGAAAAGGACCGCTGGTCCGCAGTCACACTTCTAAACGAGATCACCGGACACCTGGGACGATTGATTGATTCCACCGTTGACTCGAATTCTTCATTTTCGAAGGATACCAATACCAGACTAATAGAATCGATCCAACCCAGTGCTAAAATGTTGAACAATTGTCCCTACATAGGTAAATAAATTTTTAAAATTATTACTTAATTAAATAATAAGGACTTTAACTATTTTTTTATTAAAATTTTAGAATGTTTAATTTTTTAGAATTATAGAATTTAATTTCTTAGATTTTTAGAATTTTATTTAGAATTTTAGAATTTTATTTTTTGAAACTTTTATTTAAACGCAATAAATTGAAAATCAACTTTTATTGTAGATAACTTTTTATTTACAAATGGGATTTTGGCACAAATGGTCCCTCACCTTTTTCATTAGTGTGGAATTTGTCTCTAACATTTATTTTTAGGCAAACAAGTCCCTAACCTATGTGTTTTGGTACAAAATTAGTCCTTATGGGATGAAAAAGATAAATATACCCTTAGTTTTAATTAGAAAAAATTATATGTAGACTCATAATCATTATAAAATGTACAAATAGGTCCAATACTTTTACTTTTTTATAAAAAAATTAAATAAAACTAATGAGTTTTTTTTTTTTGTTGGAATTAACACTTTAGTAATAAATATGTCAAATAAAATTATTATTTTTATTATTAAGTAATTACATTATTTAAAATTTAAAATTTTATTTTATTGTTGTATAAAAAAAATAACTTTGTTACAAACTTGATGTTCAAATACTTTTATTTAATTTAGTTATATGTTTATTAACTACAAATATTAGAGATCCAACTATATTCTTCATATTTTAATTTAATTTATCATTTTAGATTCATTCAAAAATAAAACATATAATGTGTAAATTAATTTTTATTAGTATTTTTATGTTAAATAAAAATGTAATAAGATTAGTTCAATGTCATAAAATTATATACGTCGTTTTGTTATTTATTTAACTTAATTTTTAAAGTAAATAGGGAAAAAAAAATAAGTAAAGAGGGAGAAAAATGATTTCTCATAATGATTTCTCTCTCTTTAAATAATATAATTACTTAATAATAAAAATAATAATTTTATTTGACATATTTATTACTAAAGTGTTATAAAAAAACTCATTAATTTTCTATAAAAATTAAAAGTATTAGACCTATTTGTACATTTTGTAATGATTAGAAATCCACATAATAAATTTTTTAATTAAAACTAATGGCATATTTGTTATAAGGACAATTTCGCATCAAAACACATAGGTTCGGGACTTGTTTGCTAAAAAATAAATGTTAGGGACCAATTCCACACTAAGAGCAAAGATTATTGACCATTTGTGCCAAAATCCCTTTACAAATAGAATAACTAAAATAATGGGGTGTATTAAAATTGAGAATTTTAAGTATTTCAAAATTTAGGGGTGTTCAATGTATACTTTTTAAGACTTTCTAAAAGTATTAGTGTATTTAATAAAGACTTAATTTTTTTTTTTTTAAAGTTATGGAGTATTCAATTAAAATTTTTTAGTAGTCTATATAAGTTAGGGAGTATTCAAATTGAGAAAGACTTATACGAATTCTCTATTTACCATACTTCTAGAAACTCTTTGATAATTTTTGGTGGAAAGTATAAATAACAAATCTAAAAAAGAATTTCCCATCCAATGTGCGATTTGTGAAAATTTCAGAGCTCAAAAATAAAGAACACCTATTTTCTTTCAGTACTAAATTTTCTCGTATCTCTTCTATTCCTATAAAAGTTTGCGGTAATCAATTATGGGGTGTATTCAATTGAAACTTTTAAAGATTTTATAGACTTTTATAAGTGGACGACTTTTATAGAATTCGTGGATTTTTAAGTGACTTTTATACATTTGTCGAGAATTAATAAAAGTCATATTTAAACTTATGTAGACTGTTATTAAAGATTTCTGTAGATTTCTAGACTTTTATTTTTTTAAATTAAGCTAAATTTTTATATAATATAATATCATTTTGAGTAACTCATCGCATGTCCAAATTATCCATAAGATATATAATTAAGAACTCAAAGTAATAAATCATAATTCTAATGTCAATAAAAATATTTATTAAAAAATATAAAAATATATAAATCACCTCAATAAAATTAACAAATAACATAAATCCCAAAAAGAATTAATAAAATTTCAATAATGTTTAATAAAAAAATATCAAATATTCCCAACATCACAGAGTAGATGGAAGAGATACGAAAAAACCTTAGAAGTGAAAAAAAATAAACATTCTTCATTTTGGGGCCCTGGTTGTCCTCACAAATCTCAGGTAGGTGGGAGATCTTTTTTGAGATTTGCTATTTATACTTTCTATCAAAAAATCTCAAGATATCTTCAAATGTCTGGTAAGTGGAGAATCCCTAAAAAGTCTTCTTCAATTTGAATATCTCATAACTTATAGGCGCTCACAAAGCTTTAATTGAATGCCATGTGACTTTTAAAGACCTTTTTAAAGTATCTAAAATTTTCTATTGAATACACCAATATTTTTAAATTTTTTTAAAAAGTCTATATTAAAAATTCATAAACTTTTAGATAATTAAAAGTCTCAATTTCAATACACTCCCCTTAATTTATATGTAATTGTACTTAGTACTTGTAATAATAAAAAACTTGAGAATAGTTTGTGTGATGGATTTGCGATAACAAAATAAAATTACATATATATGCACGTGTAAACATTTAAGCATATAATTAATTAAATTCCAATTTTAGACAATGACAAGAAAGAATAGAAAAAGATAATAATGGCATTGTACTTAAAATCTTGTACTGTACTTTGATTATTTTAAAGATAATATAATTTAGCCAAGAATTGATGTCTAGTTTATCTATTGCACAATTTTTTAGCTAATAGGTCAATTTAATTTTTTAACTTAATAATTTTTTTAAAAATTATATAGAAGTCTAAATTTACATAAATTTAAAAAAAGTTTTTTTTATTAATTTTTAACAAACCCATAAAAATTACCACAAAATCCACAAATTCTACAAATATTCTACAAATAAAAGTCTATAAAAATATTTAAAAATCCCAACTAAATACACCCAAAAACTATTTTTCACTCTCTTTCCCAAAAATTTCATCCTTTTATTTTGGGCCACATTGGCTAAAAGGCCGTATCAAACAAGGTAAATCGAAAAAGCGCCTAACTTATATAATTTAAGTTAAAAAAAACTTCTTTTACATAAAAAGATTTAAATATCCTCATTTAATAAGTACTATCATAATTTGTTAACAGACCATTAACATATTACATGACATGTGGTTTGTTAAAGTCTTTAATGTGAATTTACATATTTTTAATTAATAAGTAAAAATCACAATTCATACTTTTAAGTAGTACATATTTTCATAATTTATACCATAAAATTCATAATTTTTACCGTGAATTAAAAGAAGAAGATAGAAATATGAATTTTTATCTTGAAATGAGATTTTTATATAGATAAAATGAGTTGGATTCTAACTTGAAAATTTCTTTTTGAACAGATAAAATGGGTTGAATTTGAAATGTAATAAGTGGAAAAGAAAAGGCGAAAGAAAAGATTATATATAATCATGCTAAAATAGATCAACAATTAGAAAAATGGCCGGGTCAGCCGGCCATTTATTACTATTCCCACCATAATTTGACGAGTCGATCGCTGGTCCGATCCAAGGGCAAAAATTTGTAACAAAACCATACAGCAGCCAGCGAAAGGTGGTCTGCTGGTGGCGCGTGTAGTCCAATCATATTTATTGAGCATTTTTATTTGGTCAAAGCTACGGCCCCAATGGAGATAAACTACAGAAACAAGATTGTTCTCGCCCCTATGGTCCGAGTTGTAAGTTCTCTGTTCATTTTTCTACTAGGGTAATCGAAATTCAATACTTTTCTGTTTATACGAGGATTAGATTATGTTAATGCACTATATTGCTTGCGAATTTGTGTAATTTTTCTGTGCATTAAATGTTGTAATTTGAAAACGGCTAGTATCTGTTTTGATGCTCGAGCTAGAGTTTACATTTTAGGGGACGTTGCCATTTAGGCTACTTGCTGCTCAATATGGTGCGGATATAACATACGGGGAGGAAGTTATTGATCACAAACTCCTCAAATGTGGGCGCCATATGAATGGTAATTTTCTTCCGAGCACCCATGCGTGATTGCAAATAAATGGGGAACCCGTGGCTGATTTTGTGGAACTTACATTATTTTCTTCTGTTCGCAAGATGTACTTGGAACTATTGATGTGATAGAGAAGGGAACAAACAGTGTAGTTTTCAGAACGTGCCCCGTAGAAAGAAGTCGGGTGGTATTTCAGATGGGGACTTCAGATGCTGTGAGGGCTCTTAAAGCTGCCCAGATGGTGTAAGTTGCTTTATGTATGTTGGTTTATTTTGTATGTACTTTGACATTTTAATCAGAGTGATAACCAAATTTCCTTGTTTTTTGCACTTTGGAGTGGACTCAAAGGTGTGATATCTTTGTTAGAAAAGAATTTTATTATACCAAGTGTTTCAGATATGATCTGGTTTTCATGTAGATTTCTTTACCATTCTCCATGTTAATGCAATGATCTACGACTCTGAAACATCTTACCATGCGATTCTGCCGATCAACTCTGTAAAATGGTTTTCCGTAATTTTTTTTAAAAATTTCATTGAAGTAGTTTTACTTCTGGTTTATGCAAGTTAGGTAATTGAACTTTTTGAAGTTGAAATTTTACATTTCTCACTAAAAAGAAAAGCGAGCTGATATAGGTTGCCGATGGATTTACTTCCAAGCTGAACTGCCCACATTATGAAAAGGAAGTGGCCATATTGTCCTGGCATGGCACCTACTCCCTCGCCCTTTTTATTCATCACATGACATCTCCCATATAGTTTGCGATACGTGAGAATCTTATTTAGTTAACCACCGGCTACTTATCCTTTACATTGATTTCACATGTATTTGGATGGGCAATGTTCTAACTTTCGAGTCTATGGATTGGGTTGGACATCCTTTTGCTGAGTGCTTGTTCATTTATTTCCTATTCATCTCTCCCTCTCTCATGCACACATGTGTGATATGTCACATCACCATGTGTAGATATATAAAAATTGTATTTAAGTCCAAAGAAAAGGCTCAATGCGACAATAAGAGAGTTCGGGAAAATAATTTTACAACTGCATATCACAATCCCTCACACTTCCAAAGCCACATTTGTTAGAAGATTCCCTTGTCATAAAAACAACACAGAAATCAAAACATCAAAGATGCTGTTTATGTTCCGAGAAAGGCGTTAAGAGTTGTACAATGTGTGACAATGAACCTTCAGCAGTCGCTAAGTGCATTTTTCTTTTTCAAAATGCCCAAGGATCATTCCTGCATTCGTCTTGTTTGTCATGATTACTGGGATCGGTGTGAAGCATCTTCATCTGCAAATTGGTTCCACAATCGATAATGCTAATCACTTCCCAAAAAATAATTTTTTTGACTATGGAAAACCTACATAGTACAAAGTGAGATATGACATGGACAAGTAGGATCTCTTAACAACCATGTTGATTAGTTTATGGGTACTTTGTTTAATTCTTTTTTGTAGAAGGACCTGGGGGAGCCAAGGATTGAATCCAGGGAGCGCCAATGTACTCTCCCAAAACAAAAGGAATTATGTGCACTTGTCATTTTGAAGTGAAACTGATAACCACTTAATTTTTAACTTAAAGTGTGAGTTTCTAATAATGTGACTTTTACTCCACGAGGATGAAGTAACCATTATCTCCCTAGCTCCCACACCCTCTCTCACAACCTGTGCAATCTCCAGGCAAACACAAACACAAACACCCAAACCATGTGCACCCTCAGCATGCATTAACATGGGGAGTTAGTCTTATTCACGAAAATGTGTCATTAGCCATAATTGGTTCAGGAGGCCTGTTCTATTTTGCTATTGTTATTTGGTGATGTACAAAATTAGCAAATGATCCAAATACTCTTGCTGCTAGGACGAAACTCAAGCTGTCTCTTTTGCACTTCTCTTATCATCAAAATTAGTAATGTAAGCTGAATGGTTGAGCCTGAGATTGGGTCTTACAATTAAGATAGCAATAACTACATGCTATTTCATATGGCATGTGTTCTCTTTCAGGTGTAAAGATGTTGCTGCTCTCGATATAAACATGGGCTGCCCCAAGGCCTTCTCTATTAGTGGTGGCATGGGTGCTGCATTATTGACAAAGCCAGAGCTCATTCATGATGTATGAAATACTTTCTTGCATCCTTTTGAGCATAAAGTAAATTTCATTTGGTTAACTCAAGTTTTTGCATTCGATTGTCCCTACGCCTTTTCTGAAACCCAGATTTTGACAACATTAAAAAGGAACCTAGATACACCTGTAACGTGCAAGATTCGGTTATTAAAATCATCCCAAGACACTGTGGAATTAGCACGGCGAATTGAGAAAACTGGTGTTTCTGCATTAGCTGTCCACGGAAGGTAACTCCAGAATCTTTTTGCTTGTGCAAGATCTTTAAAGGGCCCTGGTGCTGCACTTTGGTTTTGATTCTTCTATTTGTACTGCATCTTTTAATAAAAAAAATAATATGTTTTTTCTTCCCAATTGTCTATTTTGTAGATTAGTTGGGCTATTTTGAATCAGAACCAGCTCCTTTAAGCAGGTTCAGATAAAATATATTTTTGAGGAACTGGTTGATGGCTCATGTTGAAACTATTCTGTTTTTCCATGCTATAGAAATATGAACGCATTGGAATAAAGGGAAGAGAGACATAGTAATAAAATAGACATTTTTTTGGCTTGAAAGATGGGGTATACAAAAGCTTGAGTAATGAATTTGAACAAACTTTAGTCTGAAACACGGAGAGTCCACCTGGATAGGAGTAATGATGTTGATGCGTCTTGGATACTCAAAGACACGTGTCCGACACGCTGTGTGTTATGTTCTTTATATATTTTTAAAATTGCGGTACATTGGGAGACACGTCTCAGGCACACAGGGACACAACAAGCCCTATATAATAAATTTTGAAATATAAAATCTGGTCAAATTTTAATTATTAAAATATTTGGGTAAAAGATGCTACAGAGAAACCCTAAATACAATGGCACGAATTGCGACATTTGGATAATAAATTATGGCATGGAAAAGGCCAAAAAGATTGAAGACCTCAATGGCAATTGAAAATGGAAAAGACCAAAAATGGTAATTATTGCTATTCAGTTGAATTGCAGTTGTTGGGTAACAAATTGAAGCGGTTACATTAACGTCTTAAACACTATCTTTCTTGTTGCGAAAGACATGGCCTTTAAAAACTCCATGAAATCAATAACATCCAGTGGTTATTAAAGTCATTGTAGGCTCTGAAAATGCTGATGTTTTTGGCTAGAAAAGGAGATACAGGGGTTGAGAGAGAATAAAATAGAAAAATTCATGCAAAAAGGGAAAAGGAAAGGTGGGAGATGGAAGATGCTAGAGCTTGGAGAGAGATGAAAGGAGGAGAAAAAGCAGCAAGTAATGGGCCAATGGGGATATGACTAGGGACAAGTCATGTGAACTTGGAAACTGTTTTTTTGGTTTAGTATATGCACTTTTTAATACATGAATATTTTTAGTTCATTGTCACTAGTAATACGAAGTACAACTGAGAGTTATTGCATGGATCATACCTTTTCTTCCACATCCAGTTCATGTTAATTGGAGTGTGAAAATAAAAAATAAAAGATGACTTTTAATTTTATTGACAAACAAGGAAGCACAAAAATAAAGAATAATGTTGTTAATATTTCATTTTCTATCATTTTAATCTAAGTGTGCCCAACGTGCACGTATCCTAGTTTTTTTTTGAATAAATTTCTCGTTGTGGCACGTCACGTTTGTGTTTCATGTTCATATCTCTTGTCTAGATTGAGTTAGACTAAAATCTATTTCCTTGCTGTCATCAAATAAGGCTTCGTGGTGTGTTAATGTATAATTTTGTATCATATTGTCTACGTTTCAACAGACGTGCAAGTCCTGATGTTTTGAAAAATTATGCGTTTGGTTCATCCCTCGTGTTTGTATATTTGTTCCATAGATTTTAGCCTACAATTGAGTTAGACTAAAATCCAGTTAAAAAAAGAGGCTTTGTGGCATCGAGTTCCACATTTTACCATCTCAAACTGCTTTTTGTATGCCAATCATTGATATGAATGCTCTTGAAATGAACTCTTGGAATTGAGATATGATTACCGAAATTACCTTGCATGAGAATAGATTTCTCTAGCAACTACCAGTTGATTGTGTCCTTTTTGTCTCACAAATTAACTCTTGCTCAATTTTGATCAGTTTATTGTGCTTTACGTTTTATGGTTGGATTTCCTTCTGGGGACCTTCATGTTGATGCTAATTCTTTTCTCTTATGCTAAACCAATCACAGGAAAGTTGCAGATAGGCCAAGGGATCCTGCGAAGTGGAGTGAGATCGCTGATGTCGTTGCTGCACTTTCTGTTCCAGTTATTGCAAATGGAGATGTATTTGACTATGAAGATTTTGAACGCATCAAAGTTGCAACAGGTAGAGAAATGATATTTTTTCAATTCTTTAGAAGTCTTTTCCCTTTAGCACTCTCTGTTCTTACTTTTCCAGCTGATTTGGGGATTGGTATTATTTCGTACAACAGTATTTATTAGCAATACGTGCTTCTTTAAATAGAATCTTGAAATCATTTAGGTTCTCCATTGTCAATAGTAATGTCATTATTTTTAGAGGACTCTGAAAGTACTTTTGTCTTGTGGGTATAGATGACAAGCCCTGCTTAATAAACTTGGTAGTCCATATTGTTTGGATTTTTAGTAGTTAATTTGGAGAGATTGCATTGCATACTTGCTGTTGATGCATGTGCCACTTCAATAGGTAAATGATACTTTTCGCTTGGCGTACGGAGAGATGAGGTTAGAACAGTGTCTAATGTATTTTGTGTTTGTACGTTCCTGAGTAATTACTTCACTACATGTAGAAAGGCGTTTTTCTTTTCTTTTCTCTTTAAGAAAAAAAAGCCATGTACAAGGTTTGGCACTTCATACTGGGATCACATTTTGTAGGATAATTATTTTCTAGATTGCACTTTCTATGGGAATATATAGGTTTCTTTGAGTATCTTGGAAGTTTACATCAACATGTTTCTATGTGGTTGTGAATCTTGTGTATATAGAGCATCAAACTATTACCTGACTTGCAATATGTTATGACTAAAGCTCTTCCTAAATAGTTGAAATTAAATGCTTGTGATTGGTTGGGCAATGCTCTCTGTAGTGCAAACTCTGCAACACCTCACTGTGTTTTTCTTTTCTCAAGTTGACTTATACTTGTATTTTTTTACCATTAAAATCCTTCTTCCTTTTATGTATATGTATGTGTCTGTTCGTGTATCTGAGTTATCCTCGAAATTGGAGGCTTATTATCTGCATGCTGGTAATTTATGGCTACATATTCCAAGACAGCCTGTTAGACTTCTCGTTATGTGGCTATTTAGCTCTCTGCTGCATGGATTGTGGTGAACTTTGGAAAGGAAAGAAGTGATCATAGTCTGTTCAAAAATCTTTGATGCAAGCCGACCATTTGGATTCATCTACATGCATCGTGTTGGTCTTTGCACTTGTGGTGTCTCACAAGGTCTAGATTTATTGCCTCTTTCCTGTTTTGTGTATAAATTAGGTCATTTAGACCAGAACTAAAAAGATTATATTTCCTCGGCGTTAGGCTTTCTCCATAGAAGTCCGCGATTAAGCTGGGATTGCATTAAGTCGAATTTGGAGGCACATTGTGGAGTAAAATTTCACCGCTTACAGGCTCTATATGAGATGTTAGGGAGAAGCCTTCAGAATTTTTGGGGCATAATCAAACGGGTCCAGTATGTCAAACCTTGTAGATTTTGGTAGACACCCTTGCTTTCGTCTTCTGCAAAGGTTACGAATGACATGTCAACAGTGATGCGGGATTGGGATGCCTACATTTGCTTACAGAAGTTGTCTATATAGAAGGTTTACCTTGTGGAGAATATAAGTTCTGGCAAGGGTTTCTTTGTTGAGAGGGTGTAATATCTGCAAAAGTATGTGACCTTACCCTTGCTGACTTCTTCTTCCTTGAGAAGACTTCTTCAAGTTTGAGGAAGTCCATGGAGTTTTGACACTCAAAAGAATTTCTTTTAAGATTTACTATTTTTAATAGAATTGTCTCTATATCAATGGACTCTAATCATCCACACGTAAGAAATTAGTGTGGTGATTTTGGCATTAGAGACATACTGGTTCGTGTCTGTAATGTGGACCAAAGCATATTTCTGAACTTGTTAATTTTCAGTTGTTAGTAAAGGCTGTGGCTTCTGCTTCTCATTGTGATTATGTAGCATGTCATACATTCACCGTGTTCTGTTTTGTCTGGTCATGTAGTACTACTGATTTACGGTTTTCACTTCTATTTTTGCCTTTGAATGCTATGACAATTTTCACAGTCTAATTTACTCCTGCCTTAGGTGCTTCATCAGTGATGGTCGCTAGAGGTGCGCTTTGGAATGCTTCTATTTTTTCTCCTCAAGGCAAATTACCCTGGGAAGATGTTAAAAGGGAGTATGTTAGGAAGGTATTTGAGATGTAAATACTAGATTTCACATTTTTTTGCTCTTCACTTGTTAATCTATAATTAGCACTAAACTGTTTTATGATGACGCCACACATGCTCTAGTTAGTTTTATAACATCTTTATCATAACATACTTCCTTTTGAGATCTTGGATTGATAGATATAGGTGAATTTACCAAGGTTACACTTGTGTGCAGAGCATCTTATGGGATAATGATTTAAAGAGCACTAAGCACACACTCAAGGAAATGATAATGCATTATTCTTGCCTTGAACTCCCAGAGGGAAAGGCTGTAATAAAGTCGGAGAGCTATGCAGATCTAGCGTAAGTTTGTTTTTCTACCCATGCTCTTATGGTTAATTAATTCTTCAAACAACTGTCATTTTCTGTTTTGCTTAATTGTACGAGGACATTCATGTCTCCATGTTCTAGAAAAATGTGTTGGGGTAATGCTAATTTTTCACTTTTCAATCACCACTTATGTTATTGATCTAATAGGTTTTGGATTTTTCTGTTGGTTTGCAATTTGTAGTGTTTGGGCAAATCATTATTTTGGTCTATTGCCGGTAATCCAAAATAATCAGCTGAATCACGTAGACTATCCTTATATACTCCCTCCGTCCCAAATATATAGGCTGATTGGGTTTTTCACACGGATTAAGAATGTTATTGAAAAAGTAAATAGTACCAATAGTTTTCCTAATTTAACTTTATTTAATGGGTATTATTTAAAAATAATAATTATTAAAATGTTGTTGGAATTATCAATTATGAGTGGAAACCAGAAACCAAAGCTTGTAATGTGTGGAAACCATTAAATATTTGAAGTTATCTCCAATAAATTTCAAAATTTTCAAGTTTCCAAGCATTGAATAATAAATATGAGTAAATTATGAATGTACAATTTCAAGATTAAGATGGAAAAAATGATTATAAATAAGCAAATTAAATAAGGGTATTTTAGTAAAGGAACAAAAAAAAAATCTCAAAATAGAAACAAGTCTATATAATTGGGACAAGAGAAAAAGGAAAGGTAGTCTATATATTTGGGACGGAGGGAGTAAGAAACTTTACTGTGTTTCTCCAAAATTCTTAATTGTATTTTTGTTTCTATTCATTATGATTACGGGCTTCTTTTTAAAAAAAGAGATGTATTCTTGGCGTTAGATACCATTTTGCTCATCTTAATTTGGTCAGAGACAAAATAAATTGGATCTGGTTAGAACAACCCCCTCCTCCCTCTGTCACTATATCAAACAAAATTCAGTTCTCTGTCTCTTCTGCTCTTTTAATAATGTTTTTCTTTTTAAACAATGTTATTGTTTAATGTTCAGGCGACTTTATGGGGAAGACAAGTACTATGAGCATGTCAACAAGCAGCGGCTGTCCCGTGGACGTAGGTGACATAATTTGAACGTCTTGCTCCACGGGAGTGAAAATGATGAGGTGAAATTTTGCTCAATGCAATCTGATTTCATGGTGTGAATTCTGGTTCATAAATGATTGAAAAAAGCCGACTTTATTCTAATTTTTCTCAACAGCTATGCACCTATCTGAGAAATTGAAAATCACGTGTTCCGTTTGTGCCTTGGATCTTTTGTTTAACCGAGTGGAGTCGATAAGTTCTTGTCCATATATTGGAGTGACTGGATTATACGACTTGAATCTAAGCAACACCGTTTACAGCTATATATGGAAATTTTTGGCATTCGTTGGTTCCCCTGTAGTCGCAGTTTTATGGGATACTTGTAAGATGTCTCGACGAGTTTAAACCTTGTGTGGCACTGTGGCATACGGCATGACCTTATTTGAGTTCTTTTCTTTGTAATGTTATATTAGCTCAATTTGCAAATTTGTTGTGCTATAAACTTATAGTCACACCCTTGTAGCTATTTTTTGTGTACTGGAATTTGTAATTATTTTTGTTTGATTAGTAATAGGAGTTACCATAGTTTGTGATATCTTGAATTCGATCGACTTGGATCGTTTTCAAACTTTTTTCATAGAGAACTGTAAGCTCGATTTAATATTCCTTTACCATGTTTAATATTGCAGTAGACAAATCTTGTTAAAGCATGAAGAGCAGATTTTAATAGTCTTCCTAACTCGAAAATATTCTATACGTAGTTGCATTTTTTCTTTAATTAAATGTAAATTAACTTAAATAAAATTAAAAATAAATACTAATTCAATCCTTAATCTAGGATATGAATCAACATAGTAAATAATAAAAGTAATAGTTATTGTCGATTGTATATACGAATTTTATATAAAAATTGACAAATAAAAATATAGATATATCTAAGAATTGATGATTCTATGCATTTTTGTTGGTATCATTACGTTTAGGGATTTTGGCGCAAATGGTTCTTAACCTTTGTCCTTAGTGTAGAATTGATTCCTAATGTTTATTTTTTAGCATACAAGTTCCTAACGTATGTGTTTTTCAGTTTTTGTGCAAAATTGGTCGATGAAGAAGACAAATATGCTTTTAGTTTTAATTAGAAGAAATTATATGTGGATTCCTAATCATTACAAAATGTGTAAATAAGTTCAATACTATTACTTTTTATAAAAAATTATAGAAAACTAAAGAGTTTTTTTTGGAATGAACACTTTAGTAATAAATATGTCAAATAAAATTATTATTTTTATTATTAAATAATTATATTATTTAAAATTTAAAATTTTATTTTATTGTTGTATAAAAAAATAACTTTGCCATAAATTTGATGTTCAAATACTTTTATTTAATTGAGTTATATGTTTATTAACTACAAATATTAGATATTTAACTATATTCTTCATATTTTAATTTAATCTATCATTTTATTTTCATTCAAAAATAAAATACATAATGTGTAAATTAATTTTTATTAGTATTTTTATGTTAAATAAAAATATAATAAAGATTAGTTCAATATTATAAAATTATATACGGTATTTTGTTATTTATTTAACTTAATTTTTAAAGAAAAGAGAGAGAAAAAATTTTATAAGTAAAGAGGGAGAAAAATGATTTCTCACAATGATTTCTCTATTTTTAAATAATATAATTACTTAATAATAAAAATAATAATTTTATTTGGCATGTTTAGTACTAAAGTATTAATTTCATAAAAAAAAAATTCATTAGTTTTTTTAAAATTTTTTATGAAAAAAAATAAAAGTATTGGACCTATTTGCACATTTTGTAATGATTATGAATCTACATACAATTTCTTCTAATTAAAACTAAAGGCATATTTGTCATAAGAACTAATTTTGCACAAAAACACATACGTTAGGAATTTTTTTGTCAAAAAATAAATATTAGGGACCAATTCCACACTAAAAACAAAGGTTAAGGACCATTTGTGCCAAATCCTTTATGTTTATATCTAACATATTTAGTGATTATTGTCCGAATTGGGGTTCATCTTCTTCTTCTTCTTTTTTTAGCTACATGAAATATATGTAAAGATGTCTATTTATTGTGGGGGTCTGTCCTGGGAGTTGGCATGTTGGCTCTCTCTCTCAGGTTCCTATCATTAGTGCACATTCTTCAATTTACAACCCGTCTAGTCAAGAGACCTCTGACACAGGTGGGAGATTTCGCCTTCGGAACTTTCCCTTTATCAGAAGATTGAAGAGAGAGAGTCTGATCCAAAAAAAAAGATGTCAATGAATTTGACACGACTCCATTTTTATTTTTTGTTTTAATATATAGCAAAAGTGTATAGCAAGATGTATCAATTTAGCACAGTAAACTCCTACTATGTTCAAATCTCAGTAACTAATAAATAGATATATTAGGGTTTATTAACAATTATTAAACTGTGAGCGTATATTTATTAGGATTTAATAGTAATTAACTTTGGATTAACTAAAAATTCAAAAATTAATTTTCACCCGACCGCGATACCAACACTTTTGGTCAAACATATGTGCTGATTATTTTGGACCTTCAAACGAATTATATATATTTTATTCATTATCATAGATCATCTAAGAAGTTTTCACCCCACTCACACAAATAAAGCATATACCTTTTTTTCTTCTCAAAAAAATCTGTTTTTCAAAACGAGTAAACTTTTACGGACGGATTCCTAGTTAGCCTAATTGAGGTACTTGATTGTTTTGGGCCAAATGTTTTCTAATTCTAGGCCTGTCAAAAGTGCAGTCCATGTATAGGCTTTTCATTATTCACCCAAACTTTTCAAGGCAGAAATCTCTTCTATATTTTGTCTTGCCGTTTGTGACCCCCCTTCCCACAACTGTCTCCGTCGAATCAGATGATCTTTGCATTTCTCTACGTTTGCTATCTTTCGGTAAGGAATCAAAATTCTTTCCCTCTTTTCATTTATATTTCTGTATATGTATTTTTTTGGTGTAAATTAATTTTTAATTATTGAATTTTGTGATGAACTTGCTGAATCAACTTCATTTTCTTCGATCTAAGAAATGGTCTCTGGATCACTTTTCCCTTTCCTTGTTAACTTGGTATATTCATGCAATATTCATAATTTTGTTTATCGTCTTGATTGTTTAGAAATTTTCTGTTTTTTGGGACTATATTTGTGGTTCCTTTTCTTTTTGGGACAATTTTGAGCAAATCTTAATTGAGAGAAACCATCCTTTACGAGAGGTGTAAAAACTATATTGTGTTGTTCTTGTGAAGTGTCTTTTGTTGTTTCAGAGTTGAATGTAATCCTACTTGGCCATACAAAATCAAGGTAAGACGACAGAGGACTTTTTCTTTTAATTAACTTAAGTCCCACTATCTCTCCAAAATATTCCATATTCAGTAGAAAATCTGTCAGAAATGTTTCACTTGTTGTTTTTGAGGTAAAGTTTGTAAAACAAATCACAATTAACTATTTGATGTTACAAATAATGTATTTACCGCAAAGGTCCAAATTAAATTACTCCTCCACCTTCCCATGTATGTCTGTTAAAGGAAAAAATAAAAAAACAGAAAGAAGTCATTGCACATTGTAGAATTGTATTAGCTTGCTTCAGGATATACCGACTAATAAGATGCACGCTAATTCATGGTGTCTGGTGTTTTGGACCTTTACTGTGATCCCAATTTTAGGAAAAAGATTCATCTGGTTATTTGCTGGGTGCTATGTGAACGTCTTCAATAGTTTTTACTCTTTTGATGATACCATTGTTAGCTCATGCCAGGAGCTTATAATAGCCTGAGCAGCCTAGCAATCTTTTTTGGCCAATGTAGGTAGTCAGTGGGAGACTGGGATTAAATTGGAACTTTCTGAAACCACAAGGATAGTTATTAAGTAGTTAGAAGCATGTGGAAAATATTTTGCCTTGATTGGTGTTTACATGAATCAGAAAGATTTTAATCTTTCTATTAATTTATATTTGTTGTCCGTTCCATGTATTTCTTGAACCACCAATTTGGTTGAAGACAGGTTCAAGTCCTTTTTTCTTTCAGTTTCTCTCAAAATTGATTGGTGCACGGCTTTGTATCTATTCAGTTTGTGGTGTTATTGTAAAACCCTTTTCTGCTTTAGTGCTGATTTAGCTGAAATTATTGGTAGCCTCAGGAGGCACCTTGGCACCTCGAGGTGCTTTGCACATTTTATGATTAGTGTGGAAGGAATTTTGGGTGTGCATCAAATTGTTCTTTATCGGCGCTTGTTGAGAGTTTTAGGAAAACAACTTATTTGATGATTCAGTTCATATTTCGCGGATGCCTGCATATGTAATTTGAGATGGTCTTTGTTGTCAAGATGCTAATAGCAGGTTCTCGGTTAAGCATATTTCCTTGTTAGCAACACCGAAGTATGCATGCGTATCCCTCAAGTACTAGTACGAAAATCTTGACGGAAATATAAGAAGAATTGTTAAGTGCTAATACCCATGTGAAAATATCAATGGCCTACGACAAGGTTTCCACATGCTTTTAACTAAAAGAAAACACTACCAACCCAAATACAATGTTTACCAAACGAAGTTACCACATCACAGCATTGAGAAACAAACAAAACGTGTCTCAATTCACTTAGATTACATACGAACATGAAGTTGTCCTTTTGTAGTGCAGGGCTGACTTAGTACTGGCTGGCTATCATAATGGTTATACATTGCTACAGCTCACATATAACTAGTATATCTGCAGATTAGCAGTATGACTTCCAGCCTTGTTATTCTAAGTGCTTAATTTTGAGTTTTTGAACTTCAAGTTGATTGTTTAGTTTGAACTGCCCTGAATGATTTATTATATACTTGTAGTTTGATTTAAAGAATAAGCAAGACATAACATCCAAATTGTGCTTTTTCAGTGTTTTCATCTTATCCTGCGATTACAGAGACCCAAAATGATTTTTAGATCTTCAAAATAATACTTTTCTTTTCTTGCCTTTTGCTGTCTTGCCTTGTAGGTTTTTATCAGTCTTTTTCACCTTTGTTAAATTACTCTTCACGAGTGATGTGTAAACATATACCATTATCAATCATATAATGATAATATTTGTCATGCAAAATACTGTTCAATTCATATTTTGTACCTTTTTCAGAGTTCTTGTGGTATTGATATTTGTTAATTAGAGAAAGTTCACTGCCTTCAATTTTTTCATTGCTTCTTATTATTTCTTCCTTTTCCTACCCGACTCCAAAAGGTAGTTTCTGCATTTTGTGGTTACTAAATTTTGGTGAGTCAATTACTCATACTCTATATGAGGAGACTTAGAGAGTCTTTTATCCCTTTCTTGTAGGTGGTCATCCATTTTCTCGTCAGCTAATTATACTAAGGAACTTGGCATTTAGAGATGGATCTGAATTCCATAAAAGATGCATTTGATCGTGTTACAAAGAAACAAAAGTTATCATCCTCAAAGTTTTTAGAAATGATTGAACTGATTGTGCAAGAAATAGAACAAGCATTATCGAGAATACAGTCAGGTTGTGATTCTACAACCACAAGTAATCATGAGTTGATCCTAAGTGAACTAAAAGCAAAGTTGAAAGAAATTGCCCCACTCAGCCAGCTGGAAAGCACCCAGAAAGACTTAAACACTGCATTGAGCAAATATCCAAAGTTCCTTGAGAAATCCTTCAATCCTGATATATCAAAGGCTTACCGCAATATTGATTTTGATATACATACCATCAACCAAATAATTGCTGATCATTTCTATCGGGAGGGCCAGTTCATTCTTGGTGATTGTTTTGTAGATGAGTCGAGGGAACCAGAAGCTGCATCTAAGAAATCTCCTTTCTTGGAAATGTATCAGATACTAGAAGCCTTGAGATCTCAGAACTTGGAGCCTGCTCTACAGTGGGCTGCTACCAACCATGAAAAACTTAAACAAAATGGATCCGACATTGAACTGAAACTCCATCGTCTTCAGTTTGTGGAAATCCTTCAGAAACGTGATCGAGATGAAGCTCTGAAATATGCTAGAGCTTTTTTGGCTCCTTTTGCCGCCAGTCATATTGCTGAAATCCAAAAGCTTATGGCTTGTCTGTTATGGGCCGGGAGACTTGATTCCTCACCATATGCAGAATTACTGTCCCCTATGAACTGGGACAAATTGGCTGAGGAGCTCACTCAGCAATTCTGTCATCTTATAGGGCAATCTTATGAAAGCCCATTAAGTGTAACGGTTGCAGCCGGAGTCCAGGGTTTGCCGACCCTTCTGAAGCTGATGAATGTGATGACCAGTAAAAAGCAGGAATGGCAGTCCATGAAACAGTTACCGGTGCCTGTGGATTTGGACAGAGAGTTTCAGTTCCATTCCATATTTGTGTGTCCTGTGAGTCGGGACCAGGCAAGTGAAGAGAACCCTCCAATGCTCTTGTCATGTGGACATGTACTCTGCAAGCAATCTATCACAAAGCTGTCCAAAAATAATAGCACACGTCCGTTCAAGTGTCCTTATTGCCCTACTGAGGTCGAATCAGGCCAGTGCAGGCAGTTGTATTTGTGATGTATGTTCAAAGATGGACAAGTGTTGTATCAAACTTCTTATTTTGCATCCCTCCAGCATTTCCGCTTACTCCCACCCCTCTACTCGACAAAAAAAAAAAAAAAAAAAAGAAAACTCTAGAAACTGAATAGATGTAATTATCATCTAGAGTGTATGTTGCTGAAGTTGGTCTTGGTGGTGTTCTGTTTGATGGACTGGAAATAGATGTTCTTTGCACATTCATTAAAGTACTTTGGGTGTGTAGAATCCTTATTCACAACACACAGAAAAACCACAATGCACACGGCTTTTTAACCTTTTGTTATACTCCTTGTCCCTGATGGTAGTAATACCTTGAGGAATTTATGACAGATTCTGTCAATGATTTTGGATAAGATATGATAACCAGGACAGTTGCATGTTCCTTTCAACGGGTGTTGTTTTGTGACAAATTGAGTGCCACCTATCTTGCTGTTAATCTAGTTCGTCATGTTCGGGTTGAGCATGTTGAGATTGATTATCATTTTGTTCGGAAATGTGTTCCTCACAAGCTGCTTGATGTGCCATACATGCCTTCCACCACTGAATTGGCTGATGCTATTAGGCTATTATTTGTTCCAAGCTCACCGTGCTTCATTGTCCATGAGCTTGTGTTAAATTGATTGAATAGGTCCAATAGGAGGTCGAATTAATTGAGCAGAAGTCTTTTCCGCAAAAAGAAAATGACATGGATCTGTCCTAAAAGTTTCACTTTACGGCTCAATTGATTTGTCTATGCTGTGTGAAAGGGTTATGCTTGGCTCAGTTACGGAGAGTCACGAAATGGCCCACTAATGGGGGCTCGGGATTTGTGACTGGTCGACTCATACACCTAAGATTTTTTCATTCCAGCTCATGGCTCAGTTCGGTTCCAAGCTCGCCCCATCTGGAGGCAGTGCGACCCACTTTGACACTGGTAAAAGGGTTTATACATCTGGCAGAATATAGCTTTGCTGGTGGACCTGGTCACCAGCTCAGGCATTGCAATTTCCAAATAGGTAAGTAGAGTGGATTTGTCAATTTGTGCGGCTGACATGAACCACCACCTTTTACTTCAACTTGTAGATTTTTTTCTGCTACAAAATCTAGATTGAGTCTTTTTCTGTTGAAAAAACGTGTCCAACAAAAGCTACTTTAAACGTTTCAAACTTGTATTCTTGCCAAATATCTTCCTGTTCATCAGAATGTGTACAAAATAGGGGAAAAAAGGTACTGTTATGTACTTTTTCCTTACGTTATAACCAATTTTCTATAGTGTTCTACTCCTTGTCCTTTAAGAACCCGAATGGTCGCAAAATGCCTCTTTTCTCACGCATTATACTTATCAAACTTAAGTTCACATTCAACTATGAGTCCATATAGTCTTGAGATCTTCAGCTCGTGCAATCCGCAAGCAAAAGTTTATTTTCGATATTGTTTTCTCACGTGTTGATTTGAAGGTCTGATTTCTCTTTTAGGACCACGTATCTTTCTGGCTAAGGAATGAGAAATATTTCTCCTCTTACATGAATTCAATTTTCATTTCATTCTAGCATCGACGTTTCTTTATTTGAGTAGTAATGATACTTTAACTTAGGACTTTAATTTGCCTGCTTGGATATAATATCTAACACACCATGCTCGGTACGCAATTCTAAACACGACTTTTGCGGTATGTGAACATGCAACTAAGAATTAATACGCAACTACCTGCTGCAATGTATGGACCATATGATGCAAAGTTTTTAATGTAGACAAGGGAAAGAAGCACCCTATCAGCTAAGGTATAATTATATACCCAATTTTTCTCCACCAAATGAAACATAGCTTTCATGCTCAGCACCAAATAATAAACAACAAGGGGCACAGCCAAATCCATCATGCTTAACAGCATCAAAGCAATGTGGGGGTACCCCTCCTATTTCCGTACCTTGCCCCGGACACCATGTGTACCTTTATACCTTTATAAATTCTCACAACACACCCTTCATTATACACATTCAAGAACCCTCAAATTCATTTTTTCCCCCTCGTAACAAAAGAATTGGTTTTTTCTTGAACCCCTAATGTGGGGAGTGGGAAAAGTAACTAGTTATGGAGAGTACATATCATGCACACGGCGAGGCATCTCGTCCGTCCCTCGGCTTTCCTCTCGGCACAGCCCTTCTCTTGTTTGTCATTTTTAGCCTGAGTGGCATCTTCTCCTGCTGCTATCACTGGGAAAAACTCAGCTCCTTCCGGCGATCTTTCTCTGATCTTGAGGCTGATAATGATCAAGATCAAGGCCTCTACAAGTCTAAAATCATCCACATGGTAATTATATTACATAGTTTAAAGAATTTTAGTACAAAAAGTAGTTTTTTTTTTCAGAAACATCAACTTTTGTAGTTATATTGTTTTTCAGAGTTCAAAGGAGAATCAGAATGAGAGCTTGCCAGTTTTGATGCCTGGTGATAATTTCCCCAAGTTCATAGCATTACCATGTCCATGCCAGCCTCCCTCACAAGATAGAATTATTGTTGAGATTCAGAAGCCACCTCCGATAGCAATGCCTTTGTTATAAAAGTTTTAGCAGATTTTGATAAAAGTTAATGAAACGTGCGGTTGAAAAATTGATAAAAATTGTGGGTTGTGCGATTAAGATTTTATGTACATTTTTACATTTTCATCAAATTCCCAGCTTAATTACTACAAATTGGACCAAATTCTCTTCTAATTAGCCTTTACAGATTCTGGTAATTTTATTTTATTTATTTTTAATTAAGAAAAAGCTTATCCGAATTAACAATAAATTCTATCATGAAGAATAAGGATAAAATCTGTCCTTGTCAATCTAGAAAAAACACAATTCAAATACGATTCTATCACTTTTGATAACTACAAATAGAATCTTATGCAGACTCTTAAGGTAACATACAAAATGTTTAAATTCCCCGTTCAATTATATAAAAATTATTTGTTCGTGTACTAACTTAGACATCAGAGTGAGTACATGCGGGGAAATGCCCGCACCTTTTTTTGCAAGCACCACTAGAGAAAAAAAAGGCAACGAATAAAAGAAATGAAGAATTAAATATTGTCAATAAAAATTCATGAAAAGTAAAATAATAATTTAAAATTACTGATAGATTCTATTAGTAATATTAAAAAAAATATTACACAAAATAAAAAAATTAAAATATTAACCACATAGAATTCTGTTAATTGAAAAAATAACTTATCTATGGATAATATAAAAAATAAAAGAATATCTTAAATTACTTATTGAGAAAATAGAAAATAATAATACAGTACGAGTGAGCTTCCATCAATGATGCTAATGATGGTAATCAAAAACGGCTTCTCAATCGACGATAAATGACTATCGGCAGTCGTTGCAGACGGCATTTTGATGGATTTGCATCAATAATTATTGATGGAGCTACTGTCGATAGTCTCATCAGTGATTGTCGGAATGTTATTAATGTATAAAAATGCAACTTGTTCATATAAAGTCAATAAACTCTTGTAAATATTGATACTTTAAAATGAACTTTTATTGAAAGGTTCCAAAAAATAGTGGGATAAAATGGAAAGGTATTGGTTTAAAACGTCACATGAGTGTAACATTTTCATTTTTGATCCAAAAATAATAAATTTTCTCAATTTCTCCAGTGTTTTGGTAAGAGGACCACTACAAACATCATACCCCACCCGACCCCACTGTCGGTAGAACACGGAATTAAAGTGTCATTTATTGGCGTCACCAAACAAGCCTTTCAACACTTTATGTCAGTATCAAACGGCATTCTAAACATTGTCCCACACAACAACAGCCCTTGACCTAACTTCATTTGCTGTAACTCCAATCTAAATTGCTTATGTCAGCTGATGGTATCAATTTTCATCAAATCTAAAAATAAGATCAGACTTTTGTTAAGTTGGAAATATCTGCAAATATGGTAGGGCATACTTTTTTTTTAAAAAAACTTTTATTTACACATTCTATAAAATCAACTGTATAATTTACAAAAAAATAAAAGTATCAAACAAGCACTAAGGCTGTGTTTGATTGGAAGCATGGAAAATGGGTGGAAAGAAAATGTTTTCCAGGGAATTGTAAATGTAGTGCGTTTGATTGGATGAAAATTCATCCTAGAAAATGTTGTAATTTTCCAACTTTTGGTGTTTGATTGTCTTTATTTTCCATGGAAAATGTAGTATTTTTCAACTTTTGTTATTTGATAGCAACTATTTTCTAGAGAAATTATCACATTTTCCATGACTAAAATATTGGAGAGAAAAATTGAAAATTTACTATTGACAATTGTTAAATTATAATTTACCATTTTTTATGCATATTTCCACCATACATTTTATATAATCTAATACAAATTTTGAAAAAATTCTATTGTACGTTGAATTACCACAAGCATATGGATTTGTTAAAAAGTAACTAAAAGTGAGTTAAATAGTAGCATTCTCATGAGGCCTACGATTTACACTTACGTAAACTAAAATAAAATGTCCTATATTTTGAATAAACACAATAGACTAACTTAGTTAACTACATTAAATTTACTTAATGATTTAGAGCAACTTAAATTTGCTTAAAAATTAATAATTTTGCCAACTTAAAAATTAATAATTTTGCCAAGACATTATTTTGCCAACTTAAAAATTAGAGCAACTTAATGATTTAGAGCATTTTATATAATTTGCTTAAAAATTAATAAAGGCTTCTTAATTTAAGGAAATTCTTGCCAATTTTCATTTGCCATGGAAAATTGATTCTACTCATTTGGCAAGAAAATATTTTCATCATTTTCATGGAAAAACCATCACGTGCATGGAAAATGGAAAAAGTTTGCCATGGAAAATTTTGTGAATCAAACAACCCAAAAGGTAGAAAATGGGTGGAAAATTTGCATTTTCCATGACAAATTTGGTGTATCAAACAGGGCCTAAGCTTAAAAAGTTTACTTTAACGCCAAATTCCACATGTCCATGTGGGAAATTCGGCATGGCTCCCTACTTGTAAATTAATAAACAACACAAGTATAGTAAAAGAAATTACATAAAGCTTTAGTTCCCGAAACACAAATTTGGAGGTACTACTCCTTTACGAATGAAGAGTTCTCTAAATTATACAAATCATTTTCTAAGATAGGGTAGTTGGCTACGATCCAATGACTACAATTGGTCGCTAGATGAATTTATTTTGGAACATATTATTAGAGGCAATTCGGTCTTGTTTCCGAAAAAAAAAAAGTTTTTTTTAGCAATAGTGAGATTTTGGTTTTGAAGTGTAATTTTTTTTTTTTTTAGTAATTTCCTTCAAAAAATTCCTGACTCTGTGTGAACGGCTACAAGCAAAGTATTGGATCCCATTTTCAAAAAAATTAGGTTTATGGTCCATCTCAAACAGGATGATTTAGATAACGTGGGGTACTTAATTCAGACAAATAAGAAGAGGGATCAATCATACATATTTCTTGTTTAGCCACGAATACTAGTGGAATTCCTCGTAAAGAAGTTAGGTATATATCGAAAGTAAGTATAGTGTTTTGCATATATATAAGGGATTTTGGCGCAAATGGTCCCTAACGTATACACTCAGTGCAGTTTTGGTCCCTAACTTTTCATTTTTGGCTAAGAGGTCCCTAATCTATGCATTTGGTTGCAAAACTGGTCCTATGGACGGAATCCGTCCAATTATGCCATTAGCCATTAATTTGTTTTGAAATTTTGGCGCAAATTCCTAACCTTTACCCTTAGTGTAGAATTGGTCCTTAACGTTTATTTTTGGCATACATGTCCCTAACCTATGTATTTTGGTGCGAAATTGGTCCTTATATAATAAAAAAACAAATATGACCTTAGTTAATTAGAAAAAATTGTATGTGGATTCATAATCATTAAAAATGTGCAAATAGGTCCAATACTTTTATTTTTTATAAAAAATTAAAGAAGATTAATGAGTTTTTTTTTTTAGAATTAACACTTTAGTAATAAACATGTCAAATAAAATTATTATTTTTATTATTAAGTAATTATATTATTTAAAATTTAAACTTGTATTTTATTGTTGTATAAAAAAAACTGTCACAAACTTGATGTACAAATATTTTTATTTAATTGAGTTATATGTTTATTAACTACAAATATTAGAGATCCAACTATATTCTTCATATTTTAATTATCGTTTTATTTTCGTTCAAAAATAAAACACATAATGTGTAAATTAACTTTTATTAGTATTTTTATATTAAATAAAAATATAATAAGATTAGTTCAAGTTATGTAATAATTTTTATTTAATAAAAATATAATAAAAATTTTATTTTTATTTGACATGTCGTGTATAATTTTTATTTGACATGTCGTGTGATTGTGAGTATATAATTTTCTTAATGGAGTGTGTACATACTATTGAGTATTTTTTTTTTTTTGAATGCTCACGTTCCAAGTTATTTTATTTACCAGATTTAATAGTTTAGCAGCAGCATGATGGCAGGTGGTAGTGACTGATAAAATTTAGTATTTTTATTTACCAGATTTTATTTTATTAGTATTTAACATAAAAATACTAATAAAAGTTAATTTACATATTATGTGTTTTATTTTTGAACGAAAATAAAACGATAAATTAAAATATGAAGAATATAGTTGGATATCTAATATTTGTAGTTAATGAACATATAACTCAATTAAATAAAACTATTTGTAGATCAAGTTTGTGACAAAGTTATTTTTTTATACAACAATAAAATATAAGTTTAAATTTTAAATAATATAATTACTTAATAATAAAAATAATAATTTTATTTGACATGTTTATTACTAAAGTGTTAATTCAAAAAAAAAAAACTCATTAGTTTTCTTTAATTTTTTATAAAAAATAAAAGTATTGGACCTATTTGCACATTTTGTAATGATTATGAATCTACATACAATTTCTTCTAATTAACTAAGGGCATATTTGTCATTTTATCCCACAAGGATCAATTTTACACCAAAACACATAAGTTAGGGACATGTATGCCAAAAATAAATTAGGGACCAATTCCACACTAAGGGTAAAGGTTAGGGACTATTTGCGCCAAAATTTCAAAACAAATTAATGGCTAACTGCACAATTGGACGGATTCCGTCCATAGGGACCAGTTTTGCAACCAAATGCATAGGTTAGGGACCTCTTAGCCAAAAATAAAAAGTTTGGGACCAAAATCGCACTGAGTGCATACGTTAGGGACCATTTGCGCCAAAATCCCTATATAGAATATAAAAGATAATTTTGTTTCCTACTTGTATATATTACATTTGTTGCTCACAATACAACGTCGAGTTTTTGTTTAATTCATAAATATAATACACTCGTCTTTTCACTTGTAACTAGAGAGAAACCCTATACACAATGGTAACTAAAAGTTGAGTAGGGGTCGACTAAGAATTTATAACAAAACTTCATCCGCTTAAAAAAAGGAAAAAAATTAATGACATATTCATTAATGAATCTCATGTAGGCATGTATGGCTTAGTTTTATGTCAAATCAGATGGTGATTAAGGTTAAGTGATTGGATGGAAAGGCATTAATGTGGATTAGGTTGATACAAAGTAACCATTTCATCATAATATGGGCTACAAAAGGATTTAGCAAGTTGCATGACTAGGATTCCGTCCAAATACATCCTAAATTTTTATAAAATTTAATTCCTAAAAAGTTAGTTACTATATTCTGAATTATAATTTCGAACCATAAGTAGCTAATTGATGTAATTGCTAATATTTGGAAAAAAAAAACAAATTTTCATTTCCCTCCAATTTTCAATATCATTTTCCATGATAAATAGGTCATTATGGACTTTAATTTCTTATTGGTTCGTAAATAATTTTGAGTTAAACAAATATACCACGATCTTCTCATTGTGGAGGACCTAATGTCGATTTGCAAATTCACTCAATATTAGCTAAAAGTAGACTACTTGCCTATATTATAATTAGGGGTAGACAAAAGTACATACTCGAATAAGACCGAATCAGAACCGAATCGAACGAACAGACTGGTTCTTCTTAAATTTAAAATAGGTAGTGAGTATTAGAAGTGAGAACTCACTAGTCGATTACCAGTTCTAGGCCCAAAACCGAACCATTTGTGTACGTTGGTGAATGATTTTTATTAGACAACTTGTTTTTTTATTTTTAAATATGGACTAGACTTGCTATTTTGTATAAAGATGGAACATTGTGTTCAAAACTTGATATGTTGTTATTTTGTGAATGGATTAAAGTTTGAAAGTTATAATTTGTTAGCTTATTGTGTTTTTTCAAATATTAGGAGAATAAAAATAGTTGTTAGAATTATAAAAATTTAACTATGAAATCGAACTGAACTGAACGTTCAGTTCTGGTTTGGTTCCATAATTAAAATAGGAATCGATAGTTCTATTTACAAAATACTCATTAGTTCTCGATTCGATTCAACTCCAAATTCTCTTTGAAATTGGACTGAAGTGAACTGAACCATACCCACCCAACAACATTTTTCAATATATAGGTAATAGAGTTAAATGTCATATGTTGGTGGAGTTAGGGGTTATCTCTAAAATGTATCTAGTTGAGCTTAATTACAACGGGGAAGAGAGCAGATGCTATAATGAGAGCAGGATTCTATCGACAATTTCAAGCATACCTCTGCGCTGTCGCAACAAGGTCAGGGGTTTAGACTATTTCCAAGAGATTTTCTATTTATAAAGAATACTTTTTGTATTTTAGAGAGTATCCATAAGAACATCTCCAAAAGACTATCTATTTATAAAGAGTATCTTTTGCATTTTAGAGAACATATATAAATTTAGAGTAAAATTTTTGAAGTACTCCGACAACCTCTTTATTTTTAACATTTATTTTACTTTTCCTAATAAGTTTTCATTACTTTTTCATATATTTTATTTTAACATACTTTATTTCTAATTATTATATAATTTTTCTCAATTTTATTTTGTATATACTATTTAATTTAGTCAACATATGAGTATATTGAAAATTATATTTTTTTTGAATGAATTTAATGGAGAACCAAACTTATTCTCTATTTGAAAAAGTTAATTCGAAGAGTTTCTTGGAGCATAATTTTAAGAGTTAATTTTCTAAAATAAAGAATATTTTATATTTAAAGAGCCTCTTTGAGATGTTCTAAATTTAGAAAGTACTTCAATAGCTCATTTATCTTTAACACTTTATTTTACTTCTTTCAATAAATTATTATTATTTTTTATTTTGACATGCTTCCTTCCTAATTATTAAATAACTTCTTTCTATTTTTCTTTATTTTATTTTGTATACACTATTTAATTCGGTCAATATTTAGGGTATTGAAAATTCGAATACTTCGAATACATTTAATTATAGAGAGTGGGTTTGGAGACCCACTCTCACTTTTAAAAAGTTAATTTGAAAAATCACTTAAGATATTATTTTAAAGATTAACTCTTTAAAATATATAGTATTTTATGTTTAAAGAACTTCCTAAAAATGTGTTAGTTCTCGATTGTCCAAGGCTTGTGCATCAATCATCTATTATATCATGCTTTTGTTTTGAACTTGGCCGATTGCTTGAGGTCACTCGACCATACCTTGTGCTTGCCTGAGCTTGTGGTTTAGTTGGTTCACTTTGGGTCTTCACATCAGTTGAACTAATTAACTTGATATTCGAGTCAGATTTACTTGATCCAATTTTCATCGTGACGCATCAAAATTTGCAACTCGGTTTTATTATTATATTAGGCCTTTACAGCATCTAAACAACTTATTTATATTTAAAGAGCAATTTTTTTAAAACAATTCAGCAGCTTTTTTATCTATACGTTCTTTATTTTACTTCTTCCAAAAAATATTTAATATTTTTCTCTCTCCTCTTTTTTTTTTTTTTTTTCATTTGCTTCCCTCCTAATTTGTATATATTATTTAATTAAACTCAATATATCAAATATTGAAAATTGAAATTCTTTCAATACATTTAATAATAGAGAGTGAGTCTGGCTCTCCAAACATACTCTCTAAATTAAAAATGTTAAATTAGAGAGTCCATTTGAACATAATTTTAAATGTTGACTTTTTAAATTAAAGAGCATTCTATGTTTAAAGAGTTTGTTGGAGACACTATTAATTTTTTGGGTATCCGTTTGTCGAAAGTATGACCAAGTGCATGTTTGGTCAAACTTAAATTATAATTTCAACTGGTCAAATTGATTAAACATTCTTTTTATTTATATATTTTGTATGACCCACAATTTACCATCCAATTATTATCTATACATTTTAAATGATTCACAATATATAAAAACTTAAAAAAAATAATTTTAGCACCACCGAACATGCTTCTCTGAACTCATTGCACTGCTTGTCTTGTGGTATACCATTTTTTAATTTATTATTTTCAAAAAGTGCTATGGATATTTTAATTATAAGATAGATACGGTCATATTTTGTGTTTACTTAAAAGACTCTTTCAGAAGAGTGACGAATCAAGATGGAATAAAGAAGGGAATGATAGATCAAAACTAACATAGTTTATAATAATTGTTATAGATCTATTTACTTTAAATCTTATAATAAATCTACTGATAAATAAAATCGAGTACCATACAATGATTTAGGTAGTCGATCCAAATTCAATAAAATAATAATTAAATTTATAATGGGTCAAGTGCAATTTTACTGAATCACAATACACTATTTATAATTTACAAAAACTTTATCAAACAAATATTCATCTATTTCCATCCACGTCTCTCCACCCTCCTCTCTCGAGGTCTTGCCACCACCGCAAGACCCATTTCCGGGAAAATGTTTTCATCAATCAATTTTTCATTCTTCTTTAAGTTCGGGGATTCTTCTAGAATCTCCTACTTCCTCAATCTCCAACCATAATCTTCAATTTTGAGTACCTGTCCTTACTTCGAGAACAAGAATCAATTGAATATAGAATAGGAAAATGTAGGCCAAATTAGATGAAATCGTGAATATTGAACCGAAAACTAAAGTTTCCAATGCAGATTGAAAATTTTGTAATAGAAGAATGAAACTCTGGTCTATATGTTGTCAGTATTTTTGAAAAGGCAAATTTGTACAAATGGTCTATAACATTTACTTCCGGTGTGTAAATAGTGTTGAAATATTTTCTCAAAATTTGGTAGTCAAAATTTGGAAGATATCTAAGTCGACTAAAATTACAAGTTTCCAAATATTTGACTCATTGGCAGTTTAAACTTATAAGAAAATTAGGTCATACGTTAACTATAAATTGACGTGGTTTATTCTCTTTTGTAGGAGTGGCTTGAGGGTTTTCTGAAAGAAAAATTGTAAGCCTAGCATCTTAGTTGTTTTTCTTGTTCTCTTTGTGGAATGTAAAAAGAGTAGAAATTGGTGGGTGCGGTAAAGTTTAGGATATTATTTTTCTCGAGATACTTGGAGATTTGGGTAGGTGAAATCTATATGATTGTAACAATTTTTCATATACTTTGACAGTCCGTAAATCTTTCTCTATCTTTTATATTTTTCTGTTTCGTTATTTTTCTCTGAACAAGGATCTTGTGGGCAATAAAGGAATTGGTTTCAATTCCCAACAGTGGTATCAGAGAATCAGGTCGTTCAGAGTATTGGTGCACAGAGAATAGAAGATATGTCTATCAAATATGAGGTGGAGAGATTTGACGGAAGAATCAATTTTGGCTTGTAGCAAGTACAAGTCAATGATGTTTTGATTTATTCTAGACTGCACAAGGCTTTGAAAGGGAAATCAACCCCTATTTCCGACAGAGATATTGAAAAACCTGGTCACACGAAGTAAAATTGTCCAAAAGGTGGAGCAGACTCGACTAATTGTTCAACATTAGATACGGACAATATGTCTCTTTTTATGAGAGATGATGATGTCGCTTAAGTTAATATTTACATCATCATGGCATGCGCTAGTTGTCATGATAGATGATGTGTTACTACTAGCGGGTTCACAAATTTGCAAATAGGCATTTGCTTGATATTAATGCAAGGTGTGTGGTGGAATTGTTATCGATGGCTGATGAACTTCCAAGTAAGTCAAGTAAGGGAGTTGCATTATAATATTTCAGCAAATTTATTCGACATGAGCCGATGAAATTCTTAGAATTCGTTTTTTCTAAGTGATTATACTTATATGGTGGAGTATGTTAATTCTCTGTTTTGAGAATTAGGATTGTCAAAGTGTATCATTTTTTTAAGTATCGAGATGAAGAGCTATAGAAGAGATGTTGAGTTTTGACTCGTTTTTCGTCAAAGTGGAGATTGTTGGGATATTTTCTCAAAACTTGGTAGTCAAAACTTAGAAGACATCTAAGTCGATTAAAATTACAAGTTTTCAAATCTTGGACTCCTTGGCAGATTAAACTTATAAGAAAATTAGGTCGTACGTTAACTATAAATTGACGTGGTTTATTCTCTTTTGTAGGAGTGGCTTGAGAGTTTTCTGAGAGAAAAATTGTAAGCCTAGCATCTTAGTTGTTTTTTTTTTGTTCTCTTTATGGGATGAACAAAGAGTAGAAATTGATGGGTGGGGTAAAGCTTAGAATATTATTTTTCTTGAGATACTTGGAGATTTGAGTATGTGAAATCTATATGATTGTAACAATTTTTCATATAGTGAAAGCTTTGACAGTCCGTAAATCTTTTTCTATTTTTTATATTTTTTTGTTTCGTTATTTTTCTCTGAACAAGGATTTTGTGGGCAATAAAGGAATTGGTCTCAATTCCTAACAAATAGTCCATTTTATTTATTGTTTGACACAAAAGTCCTAAATCTATGTATTTTGGTGGATAATTGGTCCTTATTTAATGAAAAGACAAATATGTTTTTAGTGTTAATTAGAGAAAATTATAATTGGATTCCTAACTTTTGCAAAATGTGAAAATATGTCCGATACATTTATTAAATAATATTTAATTTAGCATATTAAATATATCACTATAGTCGTGTATTATTGTGCTTTAAGTATATGTAATTGCTATGTGATGTGAAAATCTTGAATAAAAATTAAGTTAAATAAATAACAAAATGGCGTATACAATTTTATGATATTGAACCAATCTTATTATTATTTTTTTTATTTTTTAAGATAAAAATACTAATAAAAATTAATATACACATAATGTGTTCTTTATTTTTGAATGATAAATTAAATTATAAAGAATACAGTTGAAGCTTTAATATTTGTAGTTAATAAACGAATAACTTAATTAAATAAAAGTATTTGAGCATCAAGTTTTTGACAAAGTTATTTTTCTTTTTATGTTGTAACGATAAAATAAAAGTTAAATTTTAAATAATGAAATTACTTAATAAGAAACATTACTTAACATGTTTATTAATAATTATGAGTTTAAATTTTTGTTATTTTATTGTAGTTTGTAAAATATACAAAATAATTTAGTATATTATCAATTTGGTGAATAAAATGTTAATTAAAAAAATCGTTAATTTTCTTTAATTTTTTATAAAAAAAAAATAAAAGTATCGAACTCATTTGTACTTTTTACAAAAGTTAGTAACCAAACTATAATTTTTTCTTATTAAATTTAAGAATATATTGATATTTTTCACTTAATAAAAACAAATTACTTACATAAACACATAAGTTATATATTTCTCTGCAAAAATTAGACGTTATAGACAATGTCCTCACTGAGAGCAAAGATTATAGATCATTTGCACTAATTTTCTTTTTTAAAATATTAAAATCCACAAAATCTATTAAAAATTGTAGTCAAAAGTAACTAAATTTAAATTCAAAATATTTATTAACTTTTCAAATACATATTTCATCAAATTTTTTAATCAAAATTTATTAAAAATCTTTCAATTTCCCATATACAAATAGTTGGATACCCTAATTTTCACTTAAAAAGTTTGGAAACAGTTGTTGGGCCTTGTAGTCAACGTTTATTGGGCCGATTTGGGAACTGGCAAGTGGCAATTGAAACGTCCATATAATTCCTCAATATACTGTGTTTTAAATTGATACTATTTTTCGTACTCCTTTAACATTGTTTACAGTGAAAAAATATATGATTTTAATTAACATGTTAGACTTAAATAGTTTCGTTCCTTTAGAACAATCTTCTCTCTCTCTAAACTGACTTCAAATCTAGTGAGAACTAAGAGTCCATTTGATTGTACTATTTTTCATAAAAAAATGTCATATTCGAAAAAAATAATGTCACATCAGAGAAAAATATTTTTCTATTTTAGTTGGTTGATACAATGTGGAAAAGAAAAATATTTTCTACGTACAATCACTTGAAGCATGAATTTGACCATTTTGGTGGAAAATATTTTTTCACCATTTTGGTAGTTTTTATTTTTCTTTTTATATGAATTTTTTTTTCTTTTCAACCATTTCCAATCAAACACACCATAACTGTTAAACTATCGAATTTAGAAGTAAAAAATATATGTTCAATGGCTGACAAGAGATTGTATTGCTTATCTCTCTGCTTATTTTGGAGCACGTTTGGTAGAGTTTTTTGACTTTTCAAAAATTTTGAAAGTGAAATGACAAAATTGTTATTACTATTTTAAAATGGGTTTGTGTTAAGTAAAGACAATTTTATCATTTCAACTTCAAAACTTTTGGAAAGTCAAAAAACTTATAAAAAAAAAAATTTCAAAAAAAACTTTACCGAACGTGCTCCAAATTGCAATATATCATAGCAAAAGTAGTAAATGTTCCAAAAAATGCAGATAGAAAGCTGACTGATGTCCGTTTTGTTGGACATCTTGGAGCCACCCAACGAATGGACGAGCTCAAAAGGGGGAGTGGGGCAAGAACCATGCTTTCAGAGAAGTGGCGGTCCGAATTTGATCTGAACTGCGAGAATAATTAACTTGGTTTAGTGTTTCTTATTTTCAACATCTTTCATTCTTGTTGATGAGAAATAATTGCATTTAGTTGAGAAAAAGTGTTTCTTAAAGGTTCAGCTATAGCAATGAAAAAATAAAATAAAAAATAAAATGGATTGTGTTTGCTTACATCATAAAACGTGTAACAAAATCTTACACTCACATTCTTCATTTTTTTAGCTTTGTAAATAGTAACAATATCAAACTAATTCAATTTTATGCGCAGATATTATCTCCACACTTCGCAGAGGTAATCCCAAATATTTTTTTTGACGATTTTACCCTTAACTTAAATAATTTAAAATAACGAAAAAAAAAAACTTAATAAAAAAATTGTAGTTGGAGTGTACCTAATTTTTTTAAAAGTGCAAAATAGCTATTTACATTCTATTATTTAAAAAACATTAAAAAATTAAATTCATTTTCTTCCCACCCCACCCACCCCACCCACTCACCCACCCTACCCTACCCTACCCTGACCCTGGTGACCAAATCAGGAGGGACAGACCCAAACTGGCCGAAACCACTCAATCTGGAGTTTGAACAGAAAAGTGTACCCTTAAACATAATAGACATAATTCCATATATATTCTCTCCCCTGCAAGTGTCAATTATACATGTAACTAATAATGCAGGGAATGGTTGGATTGTGCTTTGTGGGAATGTCATGATGCGTAAAGAAAAGGGGACCGGTCTTCATCGCAGCATTCAGCCCTCTAGTTCAGATTATAGCAGCCATGTTTGATGTTCCAATCCTACACGAACAACTTCATCTTGGAAGGTAAACACTCCATGTACGAGTTGTTGATATATTGAGTCATCTATATACATAACTTTTTCTTTGATTAGTTCCATTAATTTCTGAGTAGTTTAATATGATCAATCACTGTAATGGCTGGATTATACATTCTGCTAGCTGTGGCCTGTGGGGGGTAAGAACAAAGAAATGAAAAACCAAGAGATAAAACTAATGCAGTCACACGAAACTCAAGAGACAAAGGAACAAGTCATAGAAATAATTTGCGAATCCAGGCGCCCATGATGTCGAACGACTCGAACCAGCTTAGCTTATTTTTCTTGTATTCCTTTTATGTATAACCCAAGAGTTATACAATAGACAGATCTGGTTCGCGAAATCGGGAAATCTCCCCCTCCCCCACCCACCCCACCCCACCCCAATTGGTCTCCGGTGTGGAGAGTGAGGAAAAAGATGAATTTTTGTTTTTGTTTTTTTATTATTTTAAATATACGAGACTATTTTGCACTTTTGAAAAAGTTAGGTGATAGTTACTGCAATTTTTTTCTATTAAGTTTTCTATTTTTAATTATTTTAATTTATTTAAGCTAAGGACAAAATCGTTAAAAAAATATATTTGGCGATCATATGTGCGAACTAATAAAAGGATAAGGCCATTATTTGTGAATAAAATTAAATGAAGATGATATTATTACAAAGTTGAAAGATTAGAGACTGTAAGTATAATTTACCAAATTGAAAATATATTATAGTGTTAAAAGTCGTATGTTTCCTAGGGAAGATTGCAGTTAGGCCCTCAAACTTTCACAACTAAAATACATGGCTCCTTAATAATATTTTTCTGGTATTAAGTCGCCCCTAATTTGGTCACAGACTCGCAAGAGTGGAGCCTGGAGGGTGAGAAAAAATACGATTTTTTTTTTTTGTCTTTCTTAATTATTTTAAATATGTAAAAATACTATTTTGCATTTTTAAAAAAGTTAGGTACTCCAACTGTAATTTTTCATTAAATTTTCTATTTTATTTAAGCTAAGGCATAATCATTAAAAAATCATTTGGCTATCATCTATGCGAATTAATAAAAGAATTGAGACGATATTTGTGAATAAAATTAAATGAAGATGATATTATTTAAATGTTGAAAAATTGGAGACTCAGTAGTTTATCCAAATTGAAAATATATTAAGCCTCCGTTTGGTATAGATTATAAACTGGTTTATGGTTTATTTGACTATTTTTTGGTCAAAAATGTCATGCTCTACACACAAAAATTTGGGTCAAATAAACCGTTTTTGGTCAAATAAACTCTTTTGGTCAAATAAACCAGTTTATAATCTATACCAAACGGAGGCTAAAAGTGTAAAAAGTCGTACGTGTCCTAATGAGGGGAAGATTGCAGTTATGCCCTCAAACTTTCACAACTAAAATACATGGCTCCTTAAAACTTTCAATTTATGTGCAAATTGATCCCCATTGATGGAAACCATCAACTTTTCTATCAAACAGTCAATTCCCCTACCACGTGAGAACTTATTTTAAGGCCCGTTGTATTTATTTAAAATTTTGCTAAAAAGCTGAAATCAAAGTCAATAATTAATTTTAACCATACATTTCATGAACCCACAACTTTTTAACCACACATTTCATCAACTTTTCTAAAAAATCTGATTTTAATCAAAATCAAACATATCCTAAGGTTATTTTCGTGAAACCGTCATTTCCATGTTATTTCCCTAAAAACAATTAAAAGGGGAATTAAAGAGTTGCACTTGTAGTCTTAGCGCACGGAGCATATTCGTCTCAACTCTTCAAAATCAAAACTTTTCGTCCCTAACCTTTAGTCCCATTGGCATAGTTAGTCATTTTTACCACATAATGTCAAACTGAGCGTCAAATTTTTACATTCCCAACGGTTTTACAGTGGTGATATAAAAAGTGACATGTGTGGCGATGTCATGTGGACAGTGGATAGTGCCCACTGTGTGTGCTATATCACCCCTCAAAAGTTTTGTGAATGGTGCATTTTTAAAAAGCTACATGGATAGTCCAATCAATCTTGTAAATCTAAGCAAAAAGAAAAGTAAGAAGAAAAGTGAGAGAGCAGAATAGACTAGTGTTTCAAAGAACCAAAAATACTTGTCTTACAAAAAAGAGAATAGAAGAGTGTAAATAGTCTAATAAGCAAAAAGTCTAAACTATCTTAACCAAACAAATAAAATGACAATTCTACCATTCTAGCAATATAAACATAAAATAAGTGCAAATACTATAACTAAATATGCTAACAATTCCTTCATGGCAAAACATTCTTGGCATGCTAGAAAAGTTGTTGGATTCATTCTCTCTCATGTTTACAATCTGATCAGTGTCATGTGCAATGGAGGACATAAATATATTTTGACCTTTATTGATAATTACAGTCCAAAAATATGGGAATATTTCTTGAAGAACAAATCTAGAGTCTTTCAATGTTGTCGTAAAACATCTTTAATGTATTTCAAGATTATTCATTATTGTGCAATCAAGAAGAGCACGAGATAACACCTCAATATACACGGCAATAAAATGTAGTCGCAGAAACAAAGAATCTGACTATTACTCGCGAGCTAGTGGGGATGTCATTTTTAACGAAAAAGATGCTTGGAATAGAGAGAAGAAGATGCTTGGAATCGAGACTTGCCTAGTACAACCCAGTAGTGTTGATCTTGAAGTAGATCCATTGATTTAAGTTCACTTTTCCATGTTTAATTAGTTAACACCAGATATCATATTGGAGTTGGTTTAATCAGCATATTTATCGATGTCGCACCAATCAGATTGTAACTAAGCGCTTGTTTGGAAAAGTTAAAAAAGTTGACATCAAACACATTTCATAAGACTCACAACTTTTCAACTACATATTTCATCAACTTTTATTAAAATATACTAAAATTTAAATTAAAATATTTGTCAAACAGATCCTAAAACAATATTACATTACATATAAAAGACACTTATAACCATAGTTTATTCTAAGCTGATCCCAAATAGCTGTGATGATTGTAATATATGAACGGTTCCAAATGCTACCTGCAATTCAAAAGGAAAATGACAGATTATGTGACTTTTGTGCCCAGTTCAAGAACCCTAGTTCAAGGTTAAAGGAAAATAGGTCACCAAGATTCCTCTCTAGGTTTTCTACATCACTTGTAGGGTAACCCACTTAGTAGCTAGGTGTAAATAACAATGTTTTAATATTGGGTTCGACTCGAACATTGATTATCTAGTTTGATATCTCTCTTTTATTTTATTGACGAGTGTCTCTCTTGTCATGGTGATAGAACATGCTGACAAGTCCTCAAAAGGGGCAAATGAGTAATTATCATTTACATTAAATATTTCCTTTTATTTGAAGCTTTGCTAAAACAGGGTGAACAATATTATAAGGGTCACTTTCCTAGAATGTTATGAGAACAACTTTTAATAATTGCGTAATTCTGTTCCCACTTCCCACACTACACTACACTACACTACACTACACACCATAACCATTCTTTATTATTGCGTACACCAAAATCATTCTATTACTACATTCCTTGTTCATTATTTGTTACAACTCATGACGTAAATCTAATCCAATGATTAAAAACCCAACAACATTAATTAAAACTTAAAAGAAATTGATTGCCAAGAACGTACAAAAATGCAGTTCCAGATCTATTTTCCATCAACATCTCTATAGGGATCTTCCTCCAAAGCCAGCATTTCTAAACAATTCTTGCTTTACATCTTCCGGACTAACAATTGATTGATGCCCGGCTGCCTGAAATCATAAGAAGATGATAAAGAAATGTTGATGGATTGTTCACTACGCAGCATTAGACAAGTGTCTCGACTCACTTTGACCCATTTATAAAAATAGTACAAGTGTCGAAATAAAATAAAAAATGAATTCCGCAAGTACATGATAGGCATGTCGAAGTCTGTAATAGGTTAAACTTTTAGATGAGATACCTCGCAACATGAAGCCTGCAGTGAAAAATCATTAAAACTGCTGATAACACATTGTTGAATGTCGAGTTCCATTGATTCTAGCTTTGCGAGTGTCGATAACAGCAACCCGGGATACGCTGCACAACACATCTCGATTCGAGTATCCTGGTTTTTCCTTTCTACTTCGAACTGAAAATGGTGTGAAATTGATTATAATCATTTTATAATTATAAGTAGGTTTACGAAAAAAGAAATTAAATAACTTCGTTTTTGTTTACATACCTTAGTGGGGTTTCTCACTTGTTTTTCCATGTAATTAATCTGATTCAGATTATCATCCTTCACCTCATCCCGCAACTTGTTGATCTTTTCAAGTAGCTCTTTCATGTAATCTATAGTGTCTCCAAGTATGGATGTTCTATCCATCTGCTTATAACTTATAAGTAATTACTAGAGCAAAAAAAGTAACTTTTATTTGAGGAAAAAGAAGGACAGTGTTTACCTTGCTGATCTTAGGGACAATTGATCGAAGCATGGAAAGGCGGTCATTGAGTCGCTTTCTTCTTCTCCTTTCTGCCATTAGATTTTTAGAGGGTTGGCCATCAATCTTCTTACCTTTGCCCTTTCTCTCTCTAAACATATTTTCTGGATCAGTTTGTGCAATGTCAACACAACCATTTCCAAGAATCGTAAAGTCTCCATCTTCGAAATTTGGTGTATCCAAGAAAGTATCAAGAAAAGGCTGGGATTCATAAGTATAATTCAATTCTGGTGGTGAAACGAGTCCCAAAAGTGAAGGGTTTGATGATGATGCTGCAAAATCTGGGGTTTGTTCAAAAGGTGAAAAAGTACTCCAAGCATTAGGGATCAGGAACTCGTTCATTTCAGTGGGAAAACTGGTCCAACTGTCTCTGTTTGGAGCCATTAACTCCTCTAAAATATTCTCTTCAGTAAGCTCCATCTCTCTCACCTCAAAATATGCTTATACAAGAAACCAGATTAGTTAAGGAATATACCTCTATTATCTATATATATATAAATAGAGAGAGAGAGAGAGAGAGAGAGAGAGAGAGAGAGAGAGAGAGAGAGAGAGAGTTGCTATTAGTATTTCATTAATCAATTGATTAATTATTATAAGAGTATGTTTTAAGTTATATAATGCAGTAGATATAACACCTAGAGCATTTGTGCATGTTTGACAATACTCAAATTATGTTTTAACTACTTATAAGTTGTGAATCTTATAAAATAAGTGGATAATAAGTTACTAATAAGTTATGACCCCTACGAAATATGTAGATAAAAAATATATTTGACCAATTTAAATTATAATTAAATCTTAGCCATGCACAAGCTATAAGATTAAAGAGTTGTTTGATTTTGCTTAAAATTTTATTAAAAAGTTAAAGTCAAAATTAACAACTAGTTGGAACCACACATTTTATAAGGTCGACCACTTTTCAACTACACATTTCATTAACTTTTATTAAAATTTACTAAAAAATTAATTTTTAGCAAAATTAAACAGCCAGTAAGAAAGAATCTACTTTTCTTAGCATATGAATATTAAAGTAATTTTCACCGACATCTTCAATGAATAATTAAGTTTGCTATATACTGAAAGGTTTGACCCACTAATCTGTCTCAAACGAAAACGATGGAGTTGGCATCATAAACCCTGTCAGTAATTTTTAATTATTTTTTAAATTAATTTTTACCTGTGTAACAGTAAACTTTTAGCTGCCGTTGGGTCCCATTCATCATACCTCGATATCTTAAATTCTTGCTTGGTGAGTTAGTGGATTCTCTGTTCTCCTAAGCATGAAAAACTATATACGTTTTTGTTCTTTCTTTCGTAATTATTGGCTGCTGACATTATAATAATTAAAATTAACTTCATTTAACTCATGCAACATTATATCTTCTATTAATAAAAGGAGTAAATATGAAGCTTTTTATTTTCCAAAATAAATATTATTTAATATCGAAATGTTGTTGCAGGAATGGTACGTAATCAACAATTCTAATTGTTCAAAATAATAACATTCTTACACTCATTTAAATACTAAAATAACATTAGAAAATTGACCAAAGAGAGAGACGATTATGCATAGTTAAGGTGTTTCTGCGCGTTGAACATCTACTACTGAAATAATAATTTTAATTTACTTGATTATTCCACAATTAATTGTCGTCTCATCAAAGTTAAACTATTAAGTTTGTCCAATCTAATAGATCGTGATATTTTCACCAAGAATAGATCTAAAAAAATAAATAAATAAAGAACACAATAGTTTCTTAACGTTGTTCTTCTAGCTACTTAAGCCTACATTCCCGGACCTCCACAACTCGTGATTATAATGGATTATTGTTCTGGAAGAGTTTAAGAGTGCCATGCTAGGGTTTAAGAGCTACATAAAAGGAGTTTATGACGTCCTTTTTGAATTATTATTATTATTGGTATTATTGTACTTTTACTTGTATAACAATATATTAATATTATAATGTCTAAGATATTGTATTCACTATATTTATTTAAAATAAAAATAATACTATCTATTAAATTTCACAAATTTATAAAATTACAAAACATATAAGGAAAAGCATTTAAAGGCAAATTAAATCATCATCATCATCATCATCTTCATCTTCTTCTTCTTCTTTTTCTTCTTCTTCTTTCTTTTAGCTTTTCTAGGTTTTGGTGTGTGTATATTAGAATGGCCGATTTTTAGAACATGGTTTTTTTGGTCTTCCTAGTTGCATTCTACTTAGTTTAGTGCTCGTTTGATTTTGCTAAAAAAATCAGCTTTTCAGCACATTTTGATAAAAGTTATTGGTCCCATGAAATATTTAGTTAAAGTTAATTGTCGATTTTGACTCATTTTTATCAACTTTTTAAACAAAGCCAAACAAAGGCTTAGTCTTGCAAACAGTGGTGGATCTAGCGTTGAAGTTCAGCTAGGACGGACGTTGACTGGTCAACGATCAAATATTGACCGTTGACCAGTCAACGGCCGATGCTTGTGAAAAAATAATGTGAAAATATTTTTAATAAATACGTAACTTATCAAACAAAAAAAATTATATAATAGTAAAATATAATTCGATACAAGTCGTAATAATGTTAAAAAATGTTTAATACAACTCCAATTGATGATAAATATAAAAAATCGAGAGTAAAAACTCTAAAAATATTTTCTGTATTATTCAATTTTGATCAACTTTTAAGAAAAATTAATAAATTCTTACTTGAGGATTTAGTCATGCAATTACCTTACGTTTTAATTTTTCAAAATTCAGGAACCATAAATAAAATTTTGAATTTAAAATGTGCTTTTTATTCCTCTTTCCCCTTCATCACTCTGGTAAGTTAAATATAGACATATACTTACACTGGACGTATACTTACACGCAGAGAGTGCTCCACTCTCTATTTTTCCTTTATTTCTCAAAATTCAGTGACCATTTTTTCGCGAAATTCCAGCACGGACGGACGCGGGGTCTTGCCATGTTGTAAATCCGCCCCTGCTTGCAAAACCTAATTTAGGAAGAAACTTAGATTGAAAACCACATTTTCATTTCTAGTCTAGGATTTCATTCCCATTTTTTTTCCTTCTCTTGACTCCTCCAACCTCCCTTAGACCAAATTTCCCTTGTGGCCAGGGCTGTCGATCCCCTAATTTAATTTGTATGCAAAAAAATAGTTCAAAAATATAACAAAGTTCAAAGATATATATATTATTTTTTGAATAATTTAATTTTTTAGATGAGTGAATTCAATATATAGTATTAGAGTAGATATAAGATCTCACAACTTCAAGCCTTTCCACCAAAAGAATGCACATGTATCATTAATATAAATCAAATTCGACCTAAACATGTAAATATCTTTTAGAAGTTAAATTTTTAAAAATTATTCTTAAATATTTGAATAGAAAAGTTCAAAAGGCCACAAGTGAGAAGAGATTGGAAGCAAATTAAATAAAGTGCCATATAGTACAAGAATATATTATCCTGTCATTTCTATCTATTCTTTTTTTTTTTTTTTTTTTTTTTGATGGACATTTCTATCTATTCAAGTTCAGTATACCAACTGTGTAATTGTACGGTGTGCTCTGTGTGTGTGTGTGTGTGAGAGAGAGAGAGAGAGAAAGGAGAAAACCACTAATAATTGTATAGGAAAACCACATGTTTATGCCGGGAATAGAAGCCGCTGTTTCTGAAATAGCTTTATATGTGATGGAATGAGAATTGGAGGAGGACTCCTCTCGTGGTCTTGTCACAAAATGTACTATCATTTCTTTCTATATTTTGTGAATCTAAGCCCTTGTCTGGTTCATATATTTTGACATAGATTTTGTAGGACAACAATTTTAGTTGGAGTAATATCAACTTACTTTACATTACCTTTTTTATTTTCATGTCTAACCAATTGCCTGGTTCATAGATTTTGTAGGACAACTATTTTAGTTGGAGTTACTTTACATTCCCCTTTAACATTCGTTCTATTTTCTCCTATATATATTAGGACATTATTTTTCGGTCCTGTTTCGCAAATAAATAGTAAAAGACTTATTGTAAATCGTAAATATTGTGGGGCCAATAGCTTATAAGTTGTTTGTCAAAGATAAAATATATTGTCGCAGAGGTATTTAATAGATTTCTAGCTTGTTGGGCAAGCCCATCCTCATTGCCAAAAAAGGTGAGTCATTTAGACCGGGATGAATCAGTATATTCAAGTCTTACTATTTTTTTTTTCTTTTTTAAAATACTATTTTTAAGAAAAGAAATTAAAAGCAAACTTTGTGGGTTGGCCCACACATGATCTAAGAACAAAATGGCTCGAGCTATTAGACATGTAGGGTTGAACTATATGCACTAAGCATATGTGAATGTTGGACACCAAAGTAACTACTATTAAATTCATATTGAGCCAAAATTGAAGATGAGTACTTTTTGTCTACACGTTATTTGTTTACTAATGTCGCTTTGATACTTGGATCTAGCAAATATGAGTGAGGTTTAGCTCTTAAATTCACATGAAAGTTTTATGAGAATACGTGGGTGTTATTTGTTTTTTTTTTTTTTTTTTTGCAAAATAAATTTATTCTTCTATGTACTTATATAAGTAATTTTTAACAGGCGTAAGATGCAATAGAGGGAAAAATATATATAAAAAATTACGATGTGTAGCAAAATAAAATAAAAAATAAAAAATAAAAATTCTATGACCGCTAGAACTATCTCTACCATGGAAAGTAAAAGTTTTTCATTAGGATTGCTTATGGTATGTTATAGCACACACAAGTGAGTCTAAACTTGTTCAACATATATTTAGGACAATTTGATTTTTTTCTTTTCAAATTGCTTTACCAATGAAGTTTTCTAGAATATTTTGTCTAAAAATTTTTGAAAAAAATTCGTCGCTGGTAAATAACAAAAAATTAATGTAGATTACTTTAGGGTTCTAAATGATTGATAATTTAAAAAATTGTTTTACTAAATTTAATTTACCGACGAAATTATTGTTGGTAAATAAAGTAGAAAACCTTAAATTTTATCGATGAAATTTTAGTTGTTAATAAAAAAATTTAAAAATATAATTTTGAATTATCGACAATTTTTTTTCGGTCATGTTAAAAAAAAAATTAACTTCATTTTCCAACAAAATTATGTCATTAAATAAAGTAATACAGCTAAATAGTTAAAAAAAAATTATGTATCAATAATATTAAGAATAAAATTTTCAGTAATTTTCACAGTGATGTGCTGGAAGAAGAACACTTAGAAAAGTCTATCAATGAATGGCTTGAATTGCCAGATCATTACCACTCTAGGAATGGGTCTATACCCACTACTACCTATTCAAATCTAGCTTTATGCTATAATTGCTTGTACAGTATCATCCTCGATTTTCTTTTTTCAACACGGATTACAAAACTTTCCTTATATTCTCTCATTTAAATCCAGGTAATGTTTGTCTTTCGAGCTGGTGAGTTTTCAGTAGCGGTTAAAAAATAATTTTTCTATCATTAATGTTAACAATAAAAAATATGCTTAGTCATCACTCTCGATAACCAATATACACTAGTAACCAGGGGCAGATTTAGGAGGATAGGACTAGATTATAGTTCGGTCCCACTTGAAAAAAAAAAAATCATTTTTTATAGTGTAAATTTTTTTTTTTTGGTTAGTAACAGACCAGTTTCTAAAAATTTCTAGATCTGCCCATATTAGTAATTATTACCGACTTCAAGAATAACGTTTGAAATTTCATCGCTGATAATTTTCACCGATGGAAATATTATTAACAACAATGAAAAATGGTAAAGCTGGAGTCCCCAATATTTGATAAGTAAGATATCTGGATCTTCGCTAAATCACTGTAGTTTCCAATTCAAGAAAACCCTCGGGTAATGGAAGCTTCGACTGAGAAACAAACCACGAAACATGGTTCGAAAATCAAGACCAAAATGTGCACGCTCAAGAAGCTGTCACCACTCTCAATTTTGCCAATAGACACAGTTTTGACTAACACAATGAAAAGCTACTGGATTTTGACGCAATTAAGGAAGTATAAGGATTGTAAGATTTCCATAGAGCCTCTCGATGCTAAATGTTTGGGCTTAGAATTTATTATTAGATTATTAAGAATCCAATGGATCTTGGCATTATATAATGGAGGCTTAAGATGAAAGTTCATATAATCTCTCTAAATTTCGTGGGCTGAAATGAGGCTGGTATTCAGCAATGCCATGAAATATAACTGCAAAGGCAATGAATGCATGCAGTGGTAGAGAAGTTGCTTGCAAAGTCTAAAAGAAGTTTAACCCCATATACAACTACGAGGATGAGTATGAAAGATTTGATAATGCTTTTATTGAGAAAGTAACGAGAAGAATTTAGTGAATTTACCCAGAAGCGGTTCAGGCAAACCATGGACCTTAGGTAAAAAATATTTAGAGGTTTTTCAAAAAATAAAAAATAAATTTTTTAAATAGGACAAGTGATAATCGACAAAAATTCTACTGCTTATAGTATTACTGTAGATGATTATGAAGAAAATGAATATTTGTCGGTGAATTCAAACGGAACCATCAACACTGATATCATTAGTTTTCATCGACGTACATCTGTTAGCATTTACAAATTGTCGTTTGCAATCACCGACAGTGCTTCGATCACTAATCGTCGACATAGAAGTTATTGATGTCACCGACATATGTTTATTCTTTTTTTAATTTTTATTTAATAACTTAGTTTCTAGTAGCAGTGAAAAAATATTTTTTTATCAATAATATTAAAAATAGAAATTATTCTGATCTATTACCCACGATAATCAATATCAATAGTTAACTTTCACCGATTTCAAAAATAGCTTCAATCAAATGACAGGTATAAGGGTCTTTTAAAATGAAATTCAAGTGCCACATTTGGTAAGTTGGAGACTCACATTTCACACTTATCAAAGGTTCAGAACTCCAATTATAATTTACTCCAAAAAAATTTCTAAAGGGTACCCTGGAATATTCAGTAGGTACATATTGATAAACATAAAAGTAAACCTACATATTCAATGTTAAATAGTAATTACGAACAACTTCTTCATCGGGCATCAATAACCATCTTCGCAATCATTACGTGCGGCATCATCATTAGATTTGCATTAGTAATCATCGACAAAAGTGCCATCAATGGTTATCGATAGTGGTTCTATCAACGAGCAACGTGAAAATCAATATCTATGGCGAGTTTTATCGACCTCAAAAATAGCGTTTGAATTTTTATCGACAAAAATATTGATATCAACAACAGAAAATTCTTTCATGCATTTTATCAAATTGCTTGAACAACCTAAGTTCAACACAATCTTAATACTCTTAAGTTTTATTTGATTTTATTTAAAAAATTACTAAAAAGTGAAAGTGAAAATCAATAATTAATTTTATAAATTTTTATCAAAATTAAAAAAAAAAAAAAATTTGACTTTTAGCAAAATCAAAAAATTTATGTTTGTATTTGTAAGTTGACCAAAGTTGTGGAAATGATTATTACATTGACTTTGAACTGCTGATCTAAGCAATCATTAATTTCATCGAGACCATAATATAGTTAGGTAAGAAGAATATTGAAACATTCACGTGACAACATAAACATGGGAAAAAGTTGTGGCTGCATAGAATAATATGATATGTACAATTCATTACCTTTGTAATAGTTAAAAAGGAAATAATTACTAAATTGACCAAATTCCACTCACACGTGATTACTTAATTATACATTCTTGTTGCTCTTAAAATTTTGTCTCACTTCATTTTTCTTGTTACTCAAGTCAATTTCCATATGCTTTACCATCAATAGCCATCTTTTGTTTTTTATTTACTTTTGTTTGTACTACATAAAAATTATTGTTACTAATGTTGTCCAAAAATAAGCATTATCAATGTCGAGTCTCATGTTAATAATTGGGATCGTTTAAAAATCTTGTAAGACGTATACAAAGATCGTAGATGTCTCAAATGATAGATTCCTATCAGAATTGAATTCGATTTTTGATAATTATAAGATTATATTTTAACTGATTATTTTTTTTCAACCGAGCTTATTTGATAATCCACGAGATAATAGTTTGGCAATCTCTAAAAGATTAAACTTTACAATCTCGTGAAATAATGTGAATGTGAATCTTTTGTTGTGTTTATGCAGTCTACCCCCTTCCCCAACTTCAATTTCTCCAATTTACCTTTGCCATTATTATTCACGTCTTTAATTTCTCAATACAAATTCCACCTAAGTTGTATAGAAATGGAAATGGAAAACGTGTCATGACACAAAACAATCCATAAAAAAGGCTATTTCTGAAAGACGTAGACAATTTATTTTTATAATTCAATATTTAGCAATGTTCAGAAAATCGGACTGTCTATCGATTTGAAAAAGGCAACGGGTCAAGAGTCAAAAGGTCGAACCCGTTTCAATTAAAAAATTAAAAATTAATCTAAAAATCTCACAAAAAAATGAGGAACAATCGAAGAAGAAAAACAATTGGAGAAATGGGAAAGAAATGAGGAAGAAATTAGAAATGAGTGATATTGCCCAAAATATTTTCGAACTAGAAAACTATTAAAATCGGATTAGTTCTACCGGGTCACGGTTTAACCACTAAAAACCCCGATTTTTTGTCCGATTTGCTTATGCTAGGTTAAATTGATAGTTTTGCAACCAGTTTCCAATTGAACCGGCCAGTCCAGTCCAATTTTCTAAATATTGATATTTAGAGAATGTTCGTTAGAAATTTTTGACAAAAAAAATAGATTATTTAAAATTTGACATTTTGGATTTTTCAAAGTTCTTGAATAAAATAATTATTTCATCTTTAATCAACACAGTTCTATTTCAAAATTGTAAAGGCAGTATAGTCATTTCACGTTCAAAAACTTTGAAAAGTCAAAGTTTTCAAGCCAAAAATTCTCAATTTTTTGCCCAAAACCTAAACCGAACAAACTCTTAAATTGAAAAAAGCTATTTAACTTTAATTCAAACTCTAGCCACTTTTTTATATTTCATAGAGAGAAAAATTCCAAGTTACTTTTTAGTTGAAGTCCACAACTATGCGCAATTCCTAAACAAAGTTTTCGAATATTTTGACTATAAATTTCCTATAAGTTTCTGCAAGGTTTCCTTGAAGTTTCTGAATTTCATTTAAAATCTAGACAATAGGAAATATTGTTTTGAGTTATGAAAACTTTTCTTAGAATCATCGAAAAGTTTATTTGAAACAAAAATGCTAGTATCTTCAAAAAATTTCCGTGCGACAAGAATTCACCGGAGGATTCAGGTGGAATTTCCAATTTTTCTGCGATATCAAGTAAATGAAAGATGAAGGAAACAAGAAGCTCGGAATAAAATAAAATGAGAACTAAAGAAAATTAATCTTATAGCCTTTAATATCCATATCAGTTCATCAAGCCACATATTGTACAAAATGAAGATTGCTGATGCAGTTCCATATCAGTTCCATATCTGAATGGATAAAATTACAAATAGTGCCAAACCCATAAAAAAGGCATCAGAGCTCTCATTTACCACCCTCAACTCAAGGCAGATAAACTTATTCCACCAGAATGAACAGACATACCTAACCAATTGATTCACATAAGCTTTCAACCTCGGGCTATTACCTGAGTTTAAGCAGATGTACCGGCTGGATAATTGATTAGAACAGTTGTACCTCATAACTCATCCGGGTTGACATCTTTTTCTGTTTTAACATTTTGTTCCAAGTATTCCTCTTCAATAGTTTCTTTGAGAATGAAAAGCCGCTGGATGACAACAGGTTGGTTCATTTGCTTCGCTTCCCTAATTTCAGTTTCCTCTTGATTGAGATGGTATGCATCAAGCATGATCTTAATCCACTTGTGCAGTTCCTTTGGAGTTCTGCAATACCAAAGAGGAAAAGAAAAAGACACAAAAAAGCCTCATGTTACTTAATGTGGATACTTGAAAGTAATCTCGTAATTATTTGGGAGACAATACACAATCTGCTCAATCATAAAGCTCTATTACGTGTATACAGCACTTGGGTCTTTGGCATCATGTTCATCACCAGGGGAGAATGCAGTGGCCAATGCTGAGAATCTCTCTTCGGGATCTGTGATGTTCAGCAAATACTTCAGTAGCTTTATTTCTTTAGGTGCAATACTCCTCATGCTACTCTGTGTGGCCTTGTACAGATGATACATGATGTCTTTTGTCTGCAAATCATAAGAAAAAGGAACTTTGAAGAGACAAACAATAACATATCGGTGCTAAATGCTAGTGAAAGTAACCATATTTAAACATGTTTTAGAAATTCTATGATTAAAATAATTTGCTTTCCTTATCTTTTCGAACTTTCCTTGTATGAATTCGAAATTAGAAAATTTCACTTGTGTTGAATAAATTCACATGGAAATACTGGAAGAAATGTTGAAGCAGATCATATAGCTGAAAGATAAAGCATAGCTTCAGAGTGCTTATCCAGTGCAATCAACTCGTCTCAAATATTATAAAATATTTCAGTTAACACTAAACGCTTTGCTATATTTTATCTACAGAATATCAAGGAATAAGGAATAAACAATTACATATTCATGCAACCCCAATTTTTCTCAGATGAATCCTAAAATAGTTTAAATGTCAGGAGAAGTCTTTAGATATTCTAGTAACTTGAAGAGGATACATACATACATATACATACATGTGTGTGTGTGTGTGAATTTAAAAATTTATTAAAAATCTTCCATGACTTCTTAATATATTCAAACTACATCCTCCATGAATTACAGCTAATCCATATTTAAGCAAAATTTGGATCACACATTCTGGATTATTCAGAATTTTGTAGTCATATCCTGCTATCAAGTGACTTGGTTAGGAATTACAGTTAATTTAGCTATCACGTGTATCATATCGAAGAGTGTACTTCAAATAAGGTATAAGTTTACTTCTTGTTTCTATTAAACAAAAAACTAGATTTGTTAGGATGGCAATCTCACGTTGAAAAAAAAAAAAAAGTGGGAAAATACCATGAAGCGTGATGAAAAATATTAAATTGAGGTAAATTTGAGAAATATTAAATTGGGAAAAGTTTCTTTGCTCAAAGTGTTCCCATTAAGACCATAATTTTTATGCGAACATATGAAAATCACAGAATATAGAATTTCAAAAATCAGCACTAAGTTTGACATTCCGTGTCTAGTCATCACCCCACTTGCATTTGCACTAGGCAACTTATGTTAAGTTGGAGTAAAGATTTTGGGTTAGCCAATGAAACACAGATAGACAGCTTTACCTCATTTTTCATGGTAGTTGACTCCTTTGCCGATGCCCAAGCACCATTTATTAACAGGATTAAGGAAGAGTCGAGTTCTTTTGCCTTGGCAAGACTTTTGATCTTCTCACATGCCACATCTATTGAGGGGGAGTTCAAGATGTCTTCAAACTTCGCCTGGGCAGCATCTAATGAACCCACTATCTCTAGCGTATTATCAAAAGCGCTAACTGCTGACAAGCATCTAGCCCCAAGTCGGGCAACCACTGCTCAACCGAAAAATAAAACAGTGCAATGCCCTTTTTACATAAAATTAGATAACTAAATCAACAGTTAAAGTAAATGTTATAGAATGAAAAACGTCACACCATTCTATTGTGACAATATAATTGACATGTATGATAGACAGATAGAAGACAATGCATGACACTATTTAGAGATAGCAGATCAGATAGAACTTTCGCATACTTATTGCTAATGTCTTCTGACAACAGTGAGGACCAATGTCATTGAATATAATTAACAGTATGATAAAATTTGTCTCTGTTTTAATTAATTCATGTTTCCCAGTCACCAGAGCTCTTACTTTTTTGTTGGATATAAGGAATAATCAATTCGATGCACTGAAAGTATAAGAATATCCAGATTTATAGAAACAGATACATCCATGAAAAAATGCAGGGAGCTTAACAAGTAGCCTATTAATTCCGTGCTTCAATAAGTCTGCTGATTCAACGCAATGATTTTCTGATTTAAACATGTCATGCACAATCTAAAACCCATCCTGGATCTACCTGATCCAGGAAGGAGACCATCATATACTCATTTCCCTTAATTATTTGGAGGACGGGAAATAATAAGCCACTGCCTGATGTTGAGATCTTAACCATGAAGAGGCTATTGCACTAACCAAAGGATTATTTCCCAGTTCTTTAAGTGTGAGGCAAACAAGATGGAATAATTGTGAATTTTCACATGTTATTAATAATCTACACCACCATCTTTATGGCAACCCTTATGCAGTACAATGCTATTGCTATAACCATAGAAGCTCATACAACATGAGTATTGATTAGTATGATATGGTAGCAGAGGTTACTGGAATTAATGTTGGCCATTAGGTGAAGCCTAACAAGCAACTACAACTAGTGCCCAGCCGCTTGTAGAGAACTGTTACTGCATAAAATATATTCAAAAAAAAAAAAAAAAAATCAATTTGTTTCCCTGTGTAGTTAGATATATTTCTCATTATTTATTAAAAAAGATTTAATTGTTACTCATTTATTGAGGCGATTCCGAGTGTCCCGATGTATGGCTACCTGTTATGGCCCCACACTTACATACAATAATGCTTTTCAACCCATCAAGGTGAACCTCTAGATCAAGTGGAAAGAGTACAAGACTTAGTCACATTGAAAAGCTTGCTCGGAATATGCCATGACTTAAAACTGGCCAAAGGTGCACTTGAACACATTGTTATGTGATAAGTACGATTTTGTACTTATCTGGACTCACAAAAAGAGACAATTATGAGTACTCTTAGTTGTTTTCAGTTTAATTGCATGTTGTTTTCTTGTCAATTTAGGAAATAATCAAAGTCAAGTATCAATTGGATGAAAAGAGAGCAAAATGAAGACAATGGGACCAATTGCTAAAGAAATGAAACTTCAGGGGTTTGATGTGCAAATACCAAAGCGCGAAATTCAAATTCAGAACCAGGATAAACCATGCAATCGCATGGTGTTATCCTGGTGCGATCGCAAGAGGGTGAAAAATTCAGCAGAATGTTAAAAGGATCAACCATGCGATCGCAGCTATCAAAGCCATGCGATCGCATAGGCTAATCGGGCAGTTTTGGGCAGAAACCTATTTGGATTAAAATTCTACAACTCCAGATTCAATTCAACAACTTAAACACACGTCTTGGAGTCTTTTTGAGAGCATTATAAAAGGCAGATGATAGCCATAACAAAAGAGACGAATTTTGGAAACAAGATACAAGAAGAGAATCGAGGATCAAGGCTCGGGATTGAGGATTCTTCAGCCGGAGTCACGGGTTGTAATTATTTCTTCTTCTTTTTCTTTTTCTTTTGCCGGATCATGATGAAGTCAATTATTGTCATAATTGACGAAATCATGTCCGGCTAATTTACTTTTTCTAGGATGAACGATGAAACCTCATGATTTTTAATTATTTATCAGTTTTTCTGTTTTAGTAATTAATTGCTTTTGGATTGATTATTCTTTATGTAGTTTTTCTATTATTTTAATGCCTGATCACCATTAAAATATATTGTGATCTATATTGAAGTCGAGAGATTCAATATAGATTAAGCACGTGGTATTGAATAACATAGGGTCCAATAATAGATAGAGATTACTATTATGCTTTATGAAATCTATTTAGGTGTTCTTGAGATTTTAATGCATGTGTTTATGTTCGAAGCTTAATTAGAGATAATGAAGTTCGCATAACATATAGAATTGATTGACCATCGAGAGAGGCTTTCGATTAGTTTAGAAACGCTGATTTTCAATCTATGGTAATTATAAGCTAAAACAGTTAAACGGATGTTTGATTAAGGAAAGTGTTGGTGGATTCGCAAATCCTAGAGTTAGTAGATCTTGAATTCGTTCTTGCCTTTTTAAAGTTATTTATTGTTTAATTAAAATAGTTAAATTAGTTTAGAATCACAAAAATCAAATTGAATCTGTGTTTCTTTTATTGTTAAAATTTAGGTTATAAATTAATTGGTTAAATTAATATCTGGTCCTCGTGGGTTCGACACTTTATTTTATCACTATATTACTTGTCCACGATCCGTCCACTTGCGGGATTTAAATCGCACAACATTATGCTTCTACTATGTATGTACTTATGTTGCATTCCTTACATTTCTGCTACATTTTTTCCATGCTTTAAAGATTTGTTTACTTAGGGATGCAACCTCAGTGAGTTTAAAGTTTGGGTTCTTTGTAACATAAATAGAAGAATAAAAGCATGTTTAAGCAATACCTTTGGCCATTGGCCCATTGTTAATATGATAACTCCAAACAAGCTTTTGGATGTGGCTAGGTATTTTGCTCTCTCTAGAAAATCTTGAGGGTTCTCCCAAATAAATTCAGAAAGAACGGTAATGCACATGAATAGAGTCCTAGATCATCTTATTTATAAGATACTCTCGAAGAATTCTACCCATCAAAGGCGCCTAATATATAGCCTTGTGACACCTTTCTCCATTCTTATCCTGATCTTCCAGTTCCACCAACAACTGCAGTTAAGGTGCACTGTGTTCTATATGTAAAAGATCACTTGCACATATATTGTTGGGACAACAAACCAACAATCAATCCTTTTTTCAATAAATAAAAATCAATTGGATATAACCACAATAGGAAAATATAAAATTTCAAACTTCTCCCACTTGGGGATGAGATAGCTGGAACAACACATTACCATCCCGGTCCTCCAAGCTATCATAAGTTTCTGTGAGCAAAGTGAGATAACGAAAAAATTCCCCTGTGAAGTCCTTGCGCCGCTTTGCTACTATTGCATTTACGTCCGTTGGATTAACTTGCAACTCTTTAAGTAGCTCAGTATGCCTTTCCATTTCATCATCAATCTGCAATGCTCATTCTTGATCAAACCAAACTTATGAAAAAGCTCCAAAACTGTGACTAATTGCTAAACCCCAAAACTTATTAGCCCTCAGCTCTTAATTATCTCCACTTCAAATTGAAAATATTATTTTTCTATCCCTGAAGGATTGTTATGTGAGAGTTGAAAACATATGATATTTAAAGTCACAAGATGCATAAAATTAGGTCCCAAATTTGCTTTCCTAGGCAACAAAGTAGTTAAGATAGTCTCATATGGAAACATAAGATAAAAAAATCACATCTTCTTAAACGGAAATGAAATGGCTATTGCAGAATAATTTGACATGATACAACATAAATATCCGGTCATTCAATGTGAAACAGAGGAGAGTAACATATTACCCATGGCCAAATGAAAAAAAAGTTCAAAATTTCAAATGGTAAAAAAAGAAATGATGCAGTTACCTTTTTAACTTTTCTTGATAAGTCAATTAACTTTTTTTTCATTCCAGAATCATTTTCCGCATTGGCGCGGGTTTTACACTGATGGTAAAACCTTTCACTGTACTTCTTCCAGTCCTCTCTTAAAACCAAGAATTTTTTCCAATCTTTAGACTTGGGTTTCTCATTCAAGAATACATCAATTATTTTATCACAAAACTGGGTCACTGTGTACCCCTCTGCAACTTCAACTTCAATCTCTGCTTGTGCAGCAGTAACACAACTTACCAAGACCCCTGAATACATGAAAAAAGAAAGTAAAATTCACCCTTTAATGTTATATATTTGTAGAAAAAATAGTATGAAAGAATTGATGACATGCAGGAAAAAGTATATCTACCGGTTGCTTTTTTGGGTCTGAGGGTATGATAATGGTTGGATGGTAGGATAAGAGGGGAAGTGGATTTAACCGATATTTTAGGAGAAGTTGAGGGTAATTCTGTATGGAAAGAAAAGGGTGTTGTACTGAAGAGTGAGAGCTTGGTGCTCATGGTTTTGGCTATGGTGTTCAAACTGTAATCTTGAAAAAGCTATGGCAGGTTTGCAGATTTTAGATTTTATGCTGGATAAACTCAGGTGTAATAAATTATTGGGCTCACAGCGGGCCGAACATAAGAAGCCTGGCCCACGAATGATATGGGCGAGCCTGCCTTGAACTTGGACTATGATACTAAGGCCCATGGTCGGAGCTGGCAAAAAACTCCGTGACCAATGGAGATGATCTCCTCCACATATTAGAGGAGATTGAGGGCATATTCGGTGTACTATTTTTGAAAAAAAATGGATTTTTTTTTGTTCTTTATTGATTTTTTAAATTTTTTTATAGTGTAAAAATATTGAAAAGTCAAAAATTGTAAGCAAAAAAATTGATTTTTTGAGAAAAAATGGCTACCGAACATGGCCTAAAGTGGAGGAAATCATTTTTCGTGACCAATACTTTTCATTTTTTGTTGAGATTTTGGCGCAAATGGTCTCAAATCTTTTTTTTCTACGCTTTTGTCCTTAATTTTTAATTTTTGACAAAAACATCTCAAATTTATGTCTTTATGTGTACAAAAGCTCCTTTTGAACCGATTCAATCTAAAGCCATTTTCTTTCCTTTTATTTTATTTTAATTTGACAAACTAGGTATTTCTTGACACCCGACAAGGACCCTCTCCTCCCCTCTCACTATCGTCTCCGACAATCCGTCCTCATCTGGCTAGTTTCGATCAGACGGCACCCTTTGTCACTCCAGCAATAACATCGACGACTTCAAAAATTCCAAAAAATTCAGTCCAAGTCCATGTGAGGCTAACACACTATGTGATTGAGAAGAACTCCAAGATAGCAATATATAAAATACATTGGAGATGTTCTTAGAGAGACTAGCAGTTTTGCCCCTTGTCATCTAGGGATTTTACATGTGCGTTGTCTGTTGCAATATACACTTTTGCACCACTACCAAAAGGTAGCGGCATGTCTTTTTCGAACACGAACATTGATGCTGGGTTTTCATGCTTTATGAAACATTTTATCGATCCTTACAAATAGATCAATATGATTTAAGACATTTGTACACCACTTCTTGTTCAAAATTAAAATGATTATTTGTTACTCTTTCCTCAAGTTTGTCAATTTCTGTATCAAAGATAGGCAGATCATCGTATCATTGTATCATCGTGTGAAAAAGAACTAGGACTTCAATTTCACTTACATTTATCCCCTTTAATTCAAATAATCGCGTAGTTGACAATATTCGTTTATGTCGACGACTGATGTCTCTAATTGTTCGACAATCTCTCTCGAGTAGAGTCGAAGATATTTCTACTTATGATCTTCCTATATTTCTATGAAAGTGGTGAATAAGTAAAAAAAACGGATTTAGAACAACCAAAAATCAATCAAAGATCAATTATAGCGATATATTTCTATCACCTATCGAAATCTATATTACTAATTATTATTTGATCTAAACATGTATATCACCTCTCGATATCAATGTAGCCCATAAATCATTTCAACTATTGGCTAGATAATTGAATTGGCTAGATAATTGAAAAGGATAAAATGAATAAGTAATTAATCAAAAACTCATACTTGAAGTCAAAAGCGAAAAATTTAATTAAAGCTTCAAAAATTGAAAACAGGTGTCCCGCTTGAGCAACAAGATTTCCCACTCGAGCGGGACATTATTGCTTAAGGCACTGGAGCATGACCATTTTCTCACTCGAGCGTCAATGCTCTATTTCCGGGCAGCTCCAACAAAAATGCACAGCTTGTTGTACATAACTTCGAATTGAGATTCATAAAATGTGTATGACTCATAATTCGATTATTTTTCCAATAGTATATCATATGTCTCGTAGAGATCTTTGTATCAAACTTGGTACTTTACTTTCTCCACGTGTTTCTCGCATTTGCTTCCCTAACTTAGCTTCTTTCATTGCACTTTTCATTCTGAAGCACTCTTCCCTTGTCTCTATTCATCCTCTTCCCACTTTTGGGCTTCAAGTTTAACTCTTCAATTCAACAATTTCTCTTTCATTTCAAATCACCAGTTCCTTCTCGTTCTCTCCTTTTATCGCCAATGTATTTAAGCTTGGAGTTTCGTCGTATAATAACAAAAACAACAAATTTTTTATAGAAATCATCTCCAAATCCCTCGAAATAGTAACAAAAAGCCCTCGTAAAAGAGCCAAGATAGAGTGTAAAACTACCCTTATCACACTCCTTTTTCAAGATTAGTAATAAATGATTTACTATTGAAAAGCTTTCTAATTTATTTGTGCCTCCATATTATCACAAACAAACTCTTATCTTTATATTATTTCAAAACATTTATTGAAAGTAAACTCTATAACGTTTTAAAAAAAAAATATCAATGATATTTGCATTACCCGCAGATGAATCCATGTATTAAAGTATTAGGAGTAAAATTATTTTGAAAGATTTAAATACTTATAATTAGAGATTAATGACGTGCATAACATGTTGCATGAATATGTATATTAGTTATATACTGGTTCAACTTTTACTTGTAGTCTTTAATAAACAAACAAAATCTATGAAAATGAAATGAATCAACACCAAAACATACAGAAAGTTAGGGTCAAAGATAGGGGCGGGACCGAACTACCTACTCGAGAAAAAATCAATTTTTGAAGTGCAATTTTTTTTTTTCAGTAGCAGCTAAATTTTGAAATGTATTTTTTTTAAAAGTAGTAGTCTCCCTCCAAAAAATCCTAGCTCCGCCCCTGATACATACCAACTTAATTGAAATGTTTGCTAATTCATAAAATAATATACAAAAATTGTATAATTAATAATTTATGAGCATAGTCTCTAACAAATTGCCACTACTCTTGTATTGCTTCTATGATTGCAAGTGCACTTTATTTTTATTTGTTGCATATGAGAGAAATTGTAGATATTCTGTTGTCGGAACATTGATTTCTAATCAAAATCTTCTATATGTTTTATAAGGATTGGGATATGAATTTGATGATAATCTTTGTTGTCTATCTTGAACCCTAAAAAGTCAACACTAGTATATGTTTTTTCACTTGTTGGAGGATTGTAAAACAGTCATTTGTTGCAACATTAACTACGCAAGCTGAGTTTGTATCATGCTTTAAAAAGATCTTCCAATTTCCTCTCTCCCCCACAGTAATTTTTCAAAAGAACCGATTGCAGTTAGACGTTGAACCCTAAGCTCATAAACACTGATTTCCACAATTTCGATGCCGAGAAGCAAGCGTGCATAAAGATTAAGGAAAGAAAACTCCACTTTATTAATGCTGTAAAAATACAATAATAGGAAACAGTGGCTTTCAAATAACTTTATATGAACTCTTCTCTGGTATTGGTACTAGGAGTTTTACTCAATTTGCTTCACTCATATGATCATGATTTGACCTTGATTGTTATGACTAGTACCAAGACTGAGTCCAGCATGTTTGGGTGTGCTTTTTCAAACTTATAAATCAGTCAAAAATTATTTTTATCCACACATTCTATAAAACCCACAACTTGTATTTAATTTTTTATCAACACATTTCGTAAGACTCACTGTTTATGATCTACAAAAAAAATTTACCAAACAAGCATTGACAAGCAGATTCAGCAGCATGACTGTGATTTGTATGGGTTTGTATAAAAGATCACCCAAATATAGCCTAAATCCGTTTTCCTTGCGGGATAGCCTAAAAGTTTGTTCTGGTGTACAGTACGTTCACTGTGAAATTAAATCGCCTAAACTCATAGAGAGGCTGCAACTTGCAACAACCCATTGTGCCTAAGTAGTGGCTCTGGAGAGGGTTCCCGCCCTCGGAACTCCACAAAAACCTGAATCACAATTTCAGCACAATTATAAGTTATTAAATTCAGACTAAATCCAACAATTGAAATTGGTGCAACTTCATAATGAGGAAGGAAATAGCATCAAGCCGTCCAACCTCTAGGGGTGCTTTTCCACCTCCAAGAGCAAGCACGGTTTCTCGGAATCTCTGTCCCGTTTCTTTCACCGCCTGTATCAACTCATCATTCATTGTTAATATAAGAGAACCCGTTAGACGAAAGAAAATTCTAATGAATGGTTGCCCTTTTCAAAACAAATTACAACAAATTGTACAGTTAATTCTAACTTAGCATTGAATACAATCTTTTCAAACTGCACTGTACCTTGTCATCATCTAATCCAGCATCCTCAAATGCTGAGAAAGCATCAGCAGACAGCACCTCTGCCCACTGCACAAATTTGGACATTAACTAATATTAGTAGACTTTCATCATATGCTATAAATTTAATAATTTTAAATGCAAACTAATCAGACAGCAATCTCTCATAACCAAATACCTTGTAACTGTAGTATCCAGCAGCATATCCACCCGCAAATATATGACTGAAACTGCAAAGAAACCTATCCTCTGGAAGTGGAGGAAGTACTTGCGTTCTTTTACTAACCCTTCTGTCAACATCATAGATCGACTCTGAACCACCTGGCAAGAATTTGGTGTGCAACTCAAGATCAAGAGTTGCAAATTTAATCTGCAGTATACAAGAAATGTAAACTAATAAGAACTTAAAGTTCCATCACAAAGCTACAACATCCACTTCATTCATAATGTGATACTGAGTGACAGTCCCGAAAGTATCTAACAATGATATCACGCAAAGAAAAGAATGCATTAAGAAACGGAACATAGGAGAAAAATATACAAGTATAATACCATAAGCCAATACAAGACAATAAATATGAACTAAATTCTACATATTGAAGCACTTTTAACAGTTCCTCCCCCACCCACCCAAAAAAAAGAATAAGATTTTGACATGTAGAATAACAAGCTTAAGCTTTGTTATATGTGGTCCTCTCTATCATTAGAACAAGTGGTTTAACATGGTATCAGAGCTTTTAGATTAAGTGATTCAACACAGTATCAAAGCTGACAAAGTTCCTGAATTCAAGTCTCGCCGCCACCCATTTATTGAATCTGGGCAAGTTTCAGGCTTAGATGGGAAAAAGTGAACCCCGCCTATCCGTGAAGAGGCGTGTTAGAGACAAGATTTAAATGACATAAATGTGGCCCTCTAAGAGTTTGCTTTGCCAACAATTTCCTTTTCCAATATGAAGTGCACGTCAAGGTCTGCTTATACTTTAGGAGGAAGAAAAAATTGTCTGGCAAATTGCATCTGAAGATAATGTCAGTTAATGTCAGCTAATGGAGGAAGAAAATTGTCTGGCTAATTGCATTTGAAAATAATGTCAGTTAATGGTGGGAGCGTTCTCAATCATGAGCTGTCAAAGATCTAGGTATTGGCTTCATTCAAATACTGGTTCCACTCCCACCCCATCTCCCCAACAAAAAACCAAACATTGACGAGAACGAGAACTACAGTAGTTGAAAGGCAGGAAATCAAATGTATATGCAGACGCTCTCTCTCATTTGTAACCAGCTACAGCTAGATCCAGGCAAAAAAAGCAGTTGCTTCTATGAAAGTTACGTGTTGCCCGACATTAACAAATTCCTTTGCAAACAAGGTGCACCTATAATACCAAATATATATCCAGAACATATGTTCTGAAACACTCACCTTTATGAACTTAACCTGAAATCCTGCAAGAGAATCTTGATCATATTAAGGGTAAAAATAGAAAGTACTAGCATTCGTGAACAAAAGAGAGGACAAAATGAGAATTCAGCTATTCAGGTCAAAATTAGAGGCTGTAATAGAGGTAAAATACATCATAAAAACAAAAGAATGCAAGGGAACAAGGGAAGAAGAAGATGCATAGACCTGACGAAGACTTTGGGAGCCAGCGCGGAAGGTCCTAGCAGCAAGAAGCTTTTGGTATATTTCGTCCGGAATGCTCTCTCCAGTTTCGTAATGCTTGCCAATGCTCATCAAGGTATCCCTGAAATCTCCATCGATAAAATTGGTTTCAAATGCATCCATGTAATATCAGAGTATCATGCATCATGAATCAACAATTCAATAATCTACATTAATTTCATGCTACAACATTTTATAAAACTCACATCCTAGTATCCTACTGAAACTTTTTGAATACAATTTTAATGGGGGAACTTCACGGAAGAAAATAGAAATTATGCCGTGCTTACTACAATTCTATTCAACTAACATTACAAAGAAAACAAATGTTAAAAAAAGAAGAAGCATAAAATTGATGTACCTTTCATGAGGAAAAAGAGAAGACCCGCTTTATTAGATAATAGTGAAACACAAATATAAACATACACAAGCTAGAGGTAGACTAATAAATTGCATATCGTTTGATGATTTGATGATGGATACAAATGTCATTGGTTGACAGTTGCAAATGACGCGTAAATTTGACTAATATAGGAAGATATAAAAAATATTTGAAGGATTCTTACCAAAGAAAAAGTGAAAGAGGGTCACCTAGAAAGTGCTACAATAGGCTCATCCTATATATTTGTATCTATACTACTATAATATAGTGATTTGAGAGTTTTAGTGGTTTGACTTTCAAATTATAACTACCCCTATGTCATATTCCTTGTTACTTTTATTGCTATTTTCTTCAAACAAACAAACAAAAAAATTCCAACATAAAATTCCAATTCTCATACATTTAGAATTATATTGGATCAATACATGTCAAAAAAATCTTAATAGAAGTACAAACATAAATATAACACAAACAATAATTCATTAACATATACCATAACCATCAATTCATACTATTTAGTATAAACATAAAATCAGACAACGGAAGAAGAAAACTAAAACATACATTGACAGCTTATGATACTACCTCATCAATGATTGCGTTAGTTGACTTGCCTCTAGTGGTTGAACGGGTGCTTTTCGGAGCCATATCTTGTATGATGTATTAATAAAGGAGAATTTATAAAACTAGACAAATATAAAGGGTGATTTTTGAAATAGCAACTTTTAATAACATTTGCAAAAATGGCAACTTTTACATACAAAAAGTCATATATACTCTTTTACAAAAATGGCAAGTTCTTCTTTTCTGGCTTCCAAGAGAAGCTACGTGTTGACTTCTTTTTTAAAAAACAACACTTGAATTGACAAACGACAACTTGAACTGTCGGTAAAGTAAAAATAAAAAATAAATTAAAATTTAACATTGTCGGCTGACATTTAATTTTTTTTCCTCTTTAACTGTCGTTCGACAACAACTCAACCCACTATTTTCGTTTGCTTTTTTCGTTTTCACATTCTTCTTCTTCAACCAGACATTAATACATGAACACAATCTCTTCCAACAATTTTTGAGCAATTATATTTAACATATATTTTCAGATCTAAAAATAATACAAACTAATTTAGCAAAAAACCTATTGAACTTTTTTTTTTTTATAACCCAAATTAATCTATCAAAAACCTTGGATGGTAGCTAGCGGTGGCGTGAGGCGGTGGAGAATACTTCACTTTGAATTTTTATGTGGAAGTGTAAATCTAACTTTGACTACATTTGAATGGGATATGTAGGATTTTATGTAATGCTTCAAGGGTATTTTTGTCTAAAATGGCCATTTCTAAAGTTGTTATCAAAATTGCCATATTTGAAAAGTACCACCTGCAAATTGACATTTTATATAATTTCCTCAATAATAAATTTACATCATTAAAAATACTTTAGAAAGTAATAGTATTTAGTATTACTTTGGCTTTCTCGCCAAATAAGTTTCTTTCAAACCTTAAGAAATTAATAAGAAACTATTCGTCAAATGCCGTTCATTTGACAAGAAAAGTCAAATCAAGCCATTCAATAAATGATAAACATTGCAAGTCACTTAATCACTAGAGTGTCAAATGATAATGAAGGATAACAAATTGGGTGAATAAAGGAGTTCCAAAATATTATTTATCTTTAAATAGATTGACAACTTCAACATCTTATTATTAAATTAGTTTGCCCGATCACTTTATTTGTTGAATTATTCAGTTTGTATCTAAATCTTTTTCCTTAAAAAATATTCAAAAAATATAATTTATTAATCTGGACACTTAATTGAGAAAATCAAGATTATGGGTATATCTCTCTTTCTACTGTCATAAATTAATCATCAAATTATATTTTGAAGTTTTTAAAAGAAAAAATTGCCACTTATTATATTCTCAGAGACTTATTTTATATTATCAAAATCAAGTCATGTTAGAGTTAAATGATCATTAGAATCTGCTAATTTTAACAGTTGAGAAGGGCTATATCTGAGAAATGGACTAGATTATTGCAGTTCGAATCATAAAGTTCGTTTTGCTATTTCGTTTATTTGTAAAGGTGTACAAAATATCCATTAGCTGGCTGTCACTCTAGAGTGGTTCTTCCTTTGTAATTCCTTCTATATATATCAATGTACAAATCAATGTAAAATCAATTCATATATAGAAAATATACAGCCTTCTTGATTCTTTGTTTTCCTCTGTTTTTCAACTTAGTATCAGGGCTCAATGGCTACCTCCCCCACAGAATACTCCTCAGATACCGTTAACCACCAAGCAGTTCCTAATCCACCTCTCTTACCAGCCAACCAAGTTTATAGTACAATTTCATCAACAAATTCTAGATGCTCTCAATTTTTACTAGTTTGGAAATAAAAAGAAAAGGAAAAGAAAAAAAGTATAATTACTTTAACATTTTGATTCTTTGGTTTTATTTGCACAAATTGTTTTCTAGAGAACCATTAGGTTTGCAACACACATGCATAATTACTAGTATTATAGAAGTATTTTTTATAGTAAGTTTTGGGTCCAAAACTTGTGAAGATGTATGACTTGATAGAGAAAAAAGGACAGAGCATTTTTGGCTAAGCCTTAAGAGTAAATTAGTCATTTTCGAAGTAATTAATATTTTTATTGGTCAAAGTTGGAAAAATAAGTTACTTAAGTTGACATTAAAGAAAGAGTAACTTTTCTAGTAAAAAGTAAAAAAAAGTAACATATCCCAACATGATTGGAAACTTACTTTTATTAAGACAAACATGCTCTATGCTGATGTTTATTTCAAGTATAGACATAGACAAAGGTCAAACAAGGCAAGGGCAGTTTTAAAGCTAACAACTATGAAGCAAGGAAACGGAGACAAATCTCTCTGAAGTCTGAACTTCATACAATGGGGTTTCTCATATCCTTGACGTGCCGAGAGAATGTCCTTCAAATGTCAGAAACTTAAATAATATAATAAATATTGGGTATGCCAAATGGGATGTTGGACACGTGCCCAGTTATAGCAGGGAAGTGTCCCTTGCATGTCAAAAACTTAAGATATATATGAACAATAGGACACCACGTGAGTGTGGAACGTGTATACCGGAGTGTCCAATACATGTTGGACACCAACACTCCACCTCATGTAGAACATCAAGGGAGATATATTGATAACGGGATATAAAGACAGAATAAAAAAAGATTCTTGACTTTCACTCATAGGAAAAATGGAAAAACAGAAATAGAAAAAGTACACCGACGATCAATTACCTATGGTAGCACCAATTTTCCATGAATTGAGAGGGCAATTCTACGGCATCCCACTCTACATTCCGTATCCCAGCAACCAAACCCTCATCCTGCTTTGTCAGCATATGTTGAAGTGCATGACCAAATTCATGGAAGACAGTCTCGACCTAGAGGTATCATTACAATCCAATAGTCAAAAGTACAATATATTATAGCACCACTTTTATGATCAAAGATATGCAGAAGATCCCAGATTAGATAAAATCTGGGTATCCATCGTGTTTTATTAACAAATTAACGAAGAATTGGTGATTCTGCCTTTTTTATTAATTTCAGTATGACTACGATAAATATTATTTTCAGGGAACCAACCAAAGATGTACAAATCCTGTTAATAATGAAAACTGGGATGTCAATTGTCAAATGACTTCAAATGGACTTGGAACTGGTCAAATTGGCAATATTAACAATACCAAAATAACCAAAAACGCCAAAAGCTATATCCTTCTACGCTAGTGTGAAGATTAATTAAAATTATCCCAATTAAACTCTTCACCCACAGCTAACCTTTTTACCCAGTACATGGAACAAATTTCACATTAAGTCATTTTCTACTAGGAATTGCTAGCTAGTAAGAAGCACTAAGTTAATTTTCCTCCCCTTGACACATAAGGACCAAACTAAGGGTGCTGAACAAGGTTTGCGTACGAATAGGCAAAGGTGCAAGGTACCCTAGTACCGTAGTCTAATGCCAGGTCTAATCAATTTAAGAACCAAAATTGCAGATGCTTGAGCCAAATATATGTGCTTACCTCACGGAATGTCATAAGGCTTGGCTTGTCCCCTACAGGTGGCATTTGGTTGCACACCATATGGGCTACTGGCAACCTAGCAGAGGAACCATCTTGTGACAAGACACGACTTCGGCCAACTACTTCATCCATCCATGCTCCTCCCCGTTTTTCAGATGGACGCGAATATGGATCAAAATAGAAAAATGCAATTGGGCTGCCTGAAGAATCGTTGACACGGTAAAATCGAACATCACTATTCCAAACCTACAGACAATAGCGGCCTTGTTAGGAAAAATAACAAAAAGAAAGAAAGCGAGAAATGAACAAAAAATGAAAGAATGGATGGAAATTTTTACCGGAGCTAAACCATCAGCTGGCTCAATATTGATTCCAAACAGCTTATTTGCAAGACTAAAAAGACCATCCATAACTTTAGGAAATGAAAAGTAAGGACGCAAATCTTCCTGTTGATATTTTATAAGCCACCAAAATTAGAACTTACGAAATCAAAGTAAAAAGATTAACAAGAAGGAAAAAAAAAATAACAGCTATTATTGTAGAACTGTAAATGCCAAGGAAAGATGTTAAAGCAATATTAATGACTACGATAATCCACATCCCTCACTCAACAAAAAGAACTCTAAAAATCGAAAAGATAATATAACAACTACAGAAATAAGAAAAACATATTTCGAAAGCATCTAAAGCATGCAATGCAGGGCAAAAAGTCCTCCTTTACTCCTATCTCACATAACACGTGAATAAACAATCTCCCACGATTTCCAATGAAACGAAAACGAAAATAGAAAAAGCCAAGATCAATACTTTAATATATCCACACCGAAAAAAGAAGGAATAAAAAGACAATGACCAACGATTTTGGCAAAGTGTAAAAACAAGATATTAATTACACAAAATGAAGCTGCGCAACTACATGCATTAGAAATTATTAGATCTCAAATAAACAACAAATCAAGCTCAGTTATAAACTTGAGGTCGCCTACAATACATGAATCCGTTTTTTGCCGCTCAGTTCAATTCATTGGTACATGCTTAGATCTCAGAAAAACTTCCAAAATTAAGAGAGGGGGCAGAGAGCGGGAGAGAAAAACCACCTCATTTATTTCATACTTCGATTCACGAAGCCTCTCACTCCAAAAGCTGATGTCCCAATGGCTCAAATTATCAGCTTCTGGAGCACCTTGACTCTTTGAGAAGTATTTAAGGTCCTCCATATCTACATAGGTTAAAAAAGTTAATACTGCTGATTAATGATCTTCCAGATACAAGGTTTTCACCTTCACAACATGTTGTTCATAGAAAAGGTAACCAAAAAAGAAATAAGTTAGCACATTAGTGCTAGTTATAATAAACTGTCATTTGGAAAAGAAATTATTTTATTTGAAACCATTTGTAAATTATTACCTTACCCAACTGTTCACAAATCAATCAGGACTACTCAAAAAAATATTGTTGAAACGTCAAAATTTTGGAACATCCATTTAACACTTAACCAGAAACACAGAAAAGAGAAAACAGAGCTACCCACTGGAAATTGGACGATTGGATATGTTGCGAATTCCAATCATAAGATATTACAAAATATTACTGTTTGATAAGTAAAATTATAAAATATCACTCAGCTATAAACTACAGTTTATGCCTAAAGTATACTAGAAACAGCAGTGTAGTTCTACATTATTTATAAACACATCAGGAACTTTGGTATAACACACTACCTTGAACTGCAGGAATCCATGATGCACTGCGAAGTTTTTCAAGGAGCTCTTCTGCCTTTTCAACAGTAGCCATCTTGGTAGCCATGCTTACCTATATACACTTTGTCAAGCAGATTCTGAAAGGCATATTTAAAATATAAGAATCATACCTCTGCGTAGTTATTGTACCCAAGAAGCTTAGCCTTTTCCAGCCTAAGCTTCAAAATTTGGTCAATTAATGGTGTGTTATCAAGATCTCCACTAGATGCACGGCTTACAAAGGCACGGTATACTTCCTCACGTAAAGTTCGATTTTTGGCATGCTGCATGACAGCCATAAAACTTGGGGCATCCAATGTAATCATCCATGGTCCATTCTCAGCAGTAGCATTTTCGTGCCCCTGTTGATAGTAGCATGAAGGAAAAACTGAAAAGCGAATCCAGCCAAGCAAAATATGCAACGCAAGATAGAGTCACAATAATAAAATGAGTTTCAACATAGAGTACCTTAGACACTGCAGTTTGTGCAGCCAATCCAAGAGCGGTAGCTGGCAATCCTTCAACATCTTTCTTATCCGTTACTAGTTTTTCAAACTTCTTTGTTGCATCCAAAACATTCTCCCCAAATTTTTGAGATAGTTTTGCCAGTTCCTACAAATAAATTTAAGGAAGTAAAAGATAACCATAAAACTAAAAATGAACAGAAAACTAAAGTAGCTTATCGATCGGCATGCCTTTTGGCGTGTAAATGATGCATAGCAAGTGTGCCGCAGAAAAATATGCATTTTGGCCAAAATAAATGAGATTGCATCTTAACAAATGAAGATAACTCTGTACAACTGCCTCCCCAAAATATGTATGTATGCATGAGTTTGTAATGTGTGTGTGTAGAGAGAGAGAAGAAAATATCGTCAAAAAAATCAGACCCTTACTATTTTGGATATTTAGGACCAGAGCCTTCAGCTAGAACAATTTTTTCATAAGTCAACTAGATCCATTGCAAAAGTCAACAGAGGAAGTTTTCCTCTCTCTGCTAACTGCCATCTCCCTCTTCAAAGTCACTCTCTCTCTCCCCTCTCTCCCTCGTGCAGCACAATATAGTGAACTCAAGAATATAGAGAAGAAGAAATGGATACAAGAGATAAGAGGAGAGAGAGAGAAGAGCAGTAGAAGAACATGAAGAATTGGGGAGAAAATTTTCAATAACTTTGAATTCGATATCCAATATTCTACCTCGTAATAAAAACCATCCTCCTACTTATTCTTGAAAGATCTAAGAAAAAGAACAATAAAATTCGAAGGGAAACTTCCTAAGTTAACCTAATCAACACGGAAGAATAAAATCAGATCAAATAAAGTCTAAAGTCTAACAACTACTTATTTTTTCTCCTAAAATAGGTCTTCAGTTTTGGAATATTGTCCAATTTGCTATCAATCCCAGAGGATGACGGAGGAATGAGGCTGACGGTTTAGGGCTTCGTGTGAGAGAGTCTCTAATAGAAAATCAATATACTATTAGTAATCATTGGTTTCCCATAAAGAGTCTCTAATATTGAAAGGAAATATGTTGGTCTTATCTCCTGAATAGACATCATATATTGTTTCTGTTTCAGATACATTTACCGGAGGAGAGGTTGTCATCATACATCACTACTAACCAAGGTTGTTAAAACTGGGATCCTAAATAGAATAGATTCAGAGTTGTAGGAACAGATCTTAGGATCAGATCGAGGAATCATAAGATTGTATAGAAAATTAAACAATAAACTTAGTATAATATACCCTAGAGCATAAAAAAATTGAAAATGAAGTATAAATATGTCCAAATATTGAAATATATCTCAAAATGTAGAGAACTCACACCAACCTTGATTCTCAAGGCATACAAGGATGAAGATGATAAGTAAGAATCTATATATTCTCCTTTCGCAAGGTGATTGAAGTCAATAAAATTTACTCTATATAAAAGAACAATTACATTTGAACAGAAACATCAGCAAACAACTGAAAGGGTATCAAAGAATAGATACAAATAGCAGCAATCAATATAAATTAGAAGCAACAAGCTGAGCTCTAGAGAAACACTCGTTTGATGTTCTACAAATTTTGGGTTGGGAAATCTTGTGCTAGTTTTTTTATTTGGGCAAGAAAGAAAGGCCTTGAGCTGCTCGATTCTATAATAAACATTAGCGGGACGAAAAACCATCAAATCATGAAAACAGAAAGATAATATTCCCTAAAAAGTAGGATTGCCAAAATGTCATAAAATCTTATGATACTGTCTCACTTCTATAATCCTATCTATTTCTGCAGGCCTACTTGCGCGGCTATGATCTTACTTGCAATTCTTAACAATTTGACCAACAAGTAGATTGCAAAAAAAAAATTGTAAGATCCTATACCTAGATTCTTGTGATTCTCTATATTGTTTAACCTGATTACAATTCTCAATTGATTGTGAGGATTTGGATCCTACGATTATATAGTCATACAATACAAATAGCCATTTTCCAAACACTGATGCTAACGGTACATAGGGTTTCATTTGGCTGGCAGTGAAAGGAAAGCAAACATTAGCAGATGTGGTGGCAGTCAAAGGAGTGAAGTTACAAAGTCTGATGTGCATGTTTGTGAGAGTTGAGTAGGGGATTAGGGTTTTGTGTATTAGTGGAGAGAGGAAAATGTAAAAGTTGGTTCTATTTAGGGTACAATTGTCATTTGAATGTAAATTACACTGGATGAAAAATTTGTTCTCAGTCATTTTGCCAGTATTTCACTAAGATACCATTCTAGGACTATGATAAGTAATTATGTCATTCCATGTATTTTTTTCCTTCCATTCCTCTAACTTCACTAGACTCGTCCTGCCATAAAACTTAATCACTAAATGTCAATAGAGGGAGCTCTGCAGCAATAAAGTTCATAAACAATGGCATTAATGTTGCTAGTATGACTTTACTGACTGAAGCGTACCTGTTCAATTTTATTGAATTGCTCTCTTTTATCATCCTCAAGGGCAATACCAATTAAAACAGCATCCTTTATTTGCGCTGCAAGAGTGTGTAGGAGTAGGCGTGCAAGAAGAACCAATTAAGAATTGACAAACTAAACATTGTCTCAAAGTTTCAATAATTCTATGATGTAAAAGGCAATAATATAGCATGCAGCTGCACAATTTTTCATAATAAGAATATGTCGAAATCCGACGTCATAATAAAGACAAGTTTGGCCATACGTACATTCAACTATCCGTTTTTTAGCATCACTTAGCGTGTCCCAGTCTGGAGACTCTTTAATAGCTTTGAATGCATTGTAGATGGCCTTACTCTGACCTAACTTAAGCTGAAATGCCACTTTTTCAGGCTGCAAAACAAAAACAACATTAAGAAGAGCACATAAAACCATAGAAACAGCAGTTACAGTGTAACACAATGAATATTCATGCATATGTACCTGAACTTCTTCAATGGCAGAGCGAAGCTCGGGATCATCTTTCACAGACTTGAGATGAGAAACAGCACCCCAAACCACCGCCAGCCTATCTACTATCCTTTCCAGTGGCTCCACAAGCTTCGGCCACGTCGGCTCTACTGTACTCTCCAGTTCCTCCAACTCACATTCCTACAATTCCCCAATCCAAATCATATATAAATATCAATAAATACCTCATTAATTAATTCACATAAATAGCTATAACATCTCCACACACGTACGAGTTGTTTGAGCAAGGCTCGGATCCCAGGGAGAACATGGCTGGCCTTGATGGAATCAAACGGCGGGAAATAGAAGTCTTTCAATAGAGGATTATTTTCAGTGCCTTCAACTGGCGTTGACATTCTCGTGACCGTCGATGAAGAGTAGGATCGAACGGCGGTGGTTGATCTTCGAGGGGATTTTTTGTGAGAGTGGAAATGGAGAAGGCAAATGGAGAAAGAAGAAGACCAGAGAGGACAGTGATGGGATTTAAGGACTCGTTTGGGATAAGAAATAGAATGGGAATTTATGAGGGGGCGTTTTATTGAACAAATGGGTTGGAATTGGAGTTGAATTGAACGAGATAGAGAAAAACGGGTCGCCATGATTAAATGAAGTATAAGAAGTGAAGAAGCAGTAAAGAAGCGTGGAAATCGGTTGGGTGGATACTGTGTGATAAGGATCCTAGCTTTGCTATTGGGGCTCATTTTCATCTTCGGTTGTTAATTTTCCTATTGAGAGAGAGAGAGAGAGAGAGAGAGAGATTTTGTTTTGGACGACACTGAGAATTTTCTTTGGGCACGCCACATTTATTATTATTATTTTTTTGATCGAACGCCACATTTATTTTTGGTTAAGAGTTATTGTATTAAAGGTATTTAATTTTTATATATTGTTGTATTTATATTTTTAATTTGTTTTATCACAATTTTATATTTAATTTTTCATTAATTAGCAAGTCTGATTTCTAAAATTAGTTGATGCTTACATATAGTGAAAATTGGAAATTGAGGAAGAAGACGTATTTGTTTTTTTTTTTCTTTTAGTTATTCAAATATGAGTTGTAAATAAAATTTTTTTACGCTCTCCTAATGGAATTTTTTTATGAAAATCATTATCAGGAAAGTATGCTAATTAATTGAAGATTGAAAATAAAAATACAATAAAAATAGAATTGAAGACATAAGTGTGACAATAAATAAAAAGTAAGAACTTGTAGTGCAATTAACTCGTGAAGACTTAGGGACAGTAATGGACCTAGCCCCATGTGGAGACGAGCTGAACCTGAGCTCAGCTCGTGTCCCACTAGACCACTTGATTCGACCCATGGCTTGTGGGTCTCATGGACCGAGCCCAGCCCCCCCTCCCCCCGAGCCTGGTTCAATTTTTATATGACTGTTAAAAATGCAAGAGATGAAAACAGTCTTGCTTGGCTTGTAAATTAAATGTGGGGCTCGGCTCTAAACGAGCCCAGGTCAAGTCCAAACGGGTCGAGCCGGCGAGCTTACACGAACCACTCAGCTCATTTCCCACCCCAACATGGAGTAACAAGTAAAAAAACGTGATGTTAATATAACCGCCATTTTTCTTTTTAGATGAGACGATGTTACCTATGGAAACTGAGAATCGTAATATTAATTTTCACTAGTAAAAGAAAGAACCAAATCTTGACGTCTCCAACCTTCAAACAGAAATTTTTATTCTCCAACTTATTTAACATTGTGAGATTAAATCCTTATGTAAAAACATTGATGGAGTATCAATTGATTTCTTGAATTTGAATTGAATTCGTAGGATCTCTTTTGTGATTCAGTCTAATGTGTTTTCCGGCCAAAGGCCATAATTATAAAAATCACTCACAGGCACAGCCATTTAAACTAAATCCCGTTAAAAGTAAATTGTCATACCAACACCATCATATCAATTAGGAGCCATTCTTAAGATAAATTAATTGAAGAACTCAAGACTGATTGGCATAATAAATTAGATTCAGCCCCGTTCCCACTTCCCCAACTGAGTTTTTACACTGAATGATTATAGTTTTTCATTCGAGGGAAACCCGAATACTCCCCATGATATAATCCACCAAGCAAAACAAATCATAAATTAAAGTACATGAGAGGCTTATAAACTATGAGGAGTGATCTTCTACCCCTAGTAGGCAATTGTTGTGTTACCCACATCCAATGGTAACACATCCAATGTGTCACTTGCACATTGGATGAATTGTCTATATAAGTAAATGTCACATAAGTAATTCATCCAATGTACAACTGTCATATTAAATGTGGAAAACATAACAATTGCCCAGTGGGACAAGAGATCACTTTTCTATAAACTGTGGCTTCCACAGTTATGTTGAGGCACATCAAGGTCTGCTTTTGCGTTTAATAGGAAGAAAAAATTGTGAGACTAATTGCAACAGAAGATAATTCAGTTAATGAAAGCGTTATCAATTGGCTGGCAAAGATCTAGATATTGGCTTCATTCAGATACTATTTCCACCCCCAAATACTGTTCTAAAAGCGCGACCTCCACGCCTAGCCACACCTCATGCTTCGCCCTCGCCTCACCTCGCCTCGCCTTCGCTTAAGCGCCTAGGCCCAAAAAGTTTGAGACTCGATCTCCACACCTAACCACGCTTTTTAGAACACCGTCACCGTCACCGTCACCGTCACCGTCCCCGCCCCCGTCCCCGTCCCCGTCCCTCCAACGAAAAACCTAACATTGACAACAAGAACCACAATTGTTGGAATGGTGCAGTCTCTATTTCTTACTCATTTGTAACCAGCTGCAGCAAAGTCCAGGCCAAACAAGCAGTTGCTTCTATTGAAGTTCCTTGTTACTCTTCACTAGAAATAAAAGACAAATCCCCTTGCGAACAAGGTGCACCTATACCACTAAATATAAATCCAGAACACGTATGTTCTGATATCCTTGCCTTTATGAACTTAACCTGAAATCCTGCAAGAGAATCTTGATCATATCAAGGGTAAAATTAGAAAGTACTATCTTGGTAAGCAAAAGAGGGGACAAAATGAGAATACAACTTGTCAGGACAAAATTAGAGGCTGTAAATAGTGGTAAAATACATCACAAAAACAAAAGACTGCAAGGGAGCAAGGGAGCTGCATAGACCCAATGAAGACTAGGGAGCAAGCGCGGAAGGTCCTAGCAGCAAAAAGCTTTTTGTATATTTCCTCCGGAGTACTCTCTCCAGTTTTATAATGCTTACCAATACTCGTCAAGGTATCCCTGAAGCCATGGGTAAAATTGGTTCAAATGCATCCATACAACATCAAATTACGCGCATCATGAATCAACAGTTCAACAAACTACTACAATTTCATGTTACGAAATTTTGTAAAGCTCATATTCTACTCAAACCTTTTTAATTACAACTGTACTGGGGGAATTTTACAGAAGAAAAGTAAAAATTATGCCATGCTTATTAAAAATTCTATTAAAGCAACACCTCAAAGAAAAATAATGTCAAGGAAAGCATACCATTCATGTCAATAAATACGTTAAACTTAGAGAAAGAAATAAGGTTTCTCATTACAAGTACCAAAAACCGTTATCAATGGTTCCTGACATGACTTGACAACATTAGTTCCACTGTTGAGGGAACCCTAACTTAACCTTAAGAGAAAAAGTACTTTCAGACATTTTTTCCCTTTCCAGATCTAGAATTTTTAAATTGAAAGAAAGTAACATACAATTGAGCTGCATAACAGAAACAGTATAGCAACTTCTGACGCAGTTTAAGCATATGAATGATGTTTGCGGCGATCCTTCTCCCTTGATGAATAAGACGAGCTGTGGTATTCTCGATCTGATAAACAGGACATTTTGCTTATTAAATAACTGAATTTCAATAAAAACTTGCCAAATAAATAATGAAAAATTAATAAACTTACCTCGAGAAGAGTGATGTTTCAATTTCTCGAAACGTCCTGCATAAGAAGGTGATCAGAAAAGCAATTCGATAGTGTATACGGTACATTCAAACAGTGAAGTGCAATCGAAAAGTATAACACAAGAAGAGTGGTAGCATGAAAAGAGTCCATGAACTGACCAGAGTCTTTTCCTTTGTCCCTCGAACGGTGGCCCCTTTCCTTGACTTTATCTCTTTCCCTTTCAGTATCATCCCGTCCTCGTTCCCTGTCAGATTCCCGCCCTCTATCATGGTCTCTGCTCTTTGTTCTCTCTTTCTCCTTCATTCTCTCCCTATCCCTGTCCCTGTCTTTGTCCCTTCCCTTGTTGCTTTCACCACCAGCCTCTGTTCTATGATCAGACATCAATTTAGACTCAGGATCTTCTCTCGACTCTCCACCAGTGGGCATGCTTTTAGAGTCATCATCACTCTTCTTCAACTCCTTCAGCTTGTCAAGAGCGGCTTTTACTAGTACATCCTTACCCGGTTCCTGATTTGCAGCTGAAGAGGACCCTTTTGCGGTACTAGCATCTTCATTTGCAGCTGATCCAGTCAAGGAACCGTCCTGAACAAAAACAAAGGGCAACAAGATTTAGAACTGGCCCAGATATTCCCGACAGAAGCAAGTCTATTATTCTAGTTTTCCTGTTAATACATTAATGAAGTGAAATGATGAATTCTTCCCTATCATCTGCTCAAATGTCGTCATTGGCAATTTGATTCGCAGTAGGCTATTACAATAAAAGCATAAAGCAAACCTGAATAACAATTTGGGGGTACACATCAAACTGAACCAATTTGGTGAAAGAAAGGTGTTCACCTTCGGAACGGACTGATGTGGTGAATCCCATGATCGATTAGATGTTGCAAATGAACCTCCTTCCTTGCATACGGGTATATATTGTGCCTTTGGAAGGGTGTATAGGTGGGCCAGAACTCTACAAACCTCATCTATCCCAGACTTATCAGCATCAAATGCTTTCCACCATGGAGGATTCTCTGGCAGTGGCACTTGAAATCTTCTGGCTGCAGCATATACAACACCACATGCCACAACTTCACTCTTGAATCTAACACACAAAGTTGTGCGCAAGCTGTTCATAAGCAATAAATAAAAGTATCATCAGAACTGATTACAAGACTTTGGAGACAGGAGCTGTGTTCATGAGAGCGTGAGAAAGAGATATCAAACCGAATATATCAGATCATCAAATTGATAAAGGAAAGCAGAATACCCATGTTCAAGCTAATGTATGTTCAATTCGATGCGACTAGTCTTCATGTTAAGTAAGCAGCTCATTAAACTAAACAGATGTTAAAGATCCTAAACCGTAGCAAAGAAAAAATTGCAGATGCAAGTTTCCCAAATTTTGAGATTCATCTGGTGGACCATTAAAAGAAAGTGTTCAAATAGAGAAAAATGAGAACTAAATCCACCAAGAAGTTGAAATTTACATAGAAGTTGCCTTCCTAATTCCTATCATGAAGTTGTTGCACTGAATCATCTTTTTGGAAAAATTGGAAAGCATTCTCGTAGTTATGCCCTAGTCTTTGGGACTTGGAACCAATGGCATTTGAATATTATACATATAATCCTGCTTTTTGTAGCATAATATCATAAAGGAAAGTATTAGTATAGAAGTTGAAACTACAAAGTGCTAAATGGATAGAAAGAATTTTCACTACTGCATACAAATATGTGAACCTAATACTCAACTGCTCCACAATAACAAATTATGCCTTATTTTGGGCCCTGATCTTTTTTCGCCACTCTTTTTGGTTCATTGCTACATCTATTGAAAGATTCTAAAGAAATAGATTTTTAACAACCACAGCAGACCACGTGACTTTAGTATATTGGCCAATGGGTTGTGTAGCTGTCATCATAATCCCCTTGAACTAATCAAGTGCTACCATTTGATTTTCCACCAAAATCTAGGAGGATAGTAGGTACAGTCGAACAATTCTTGTACTTAGAAGATCTGCAAGATTACAATTTTGTGAACCTTTCCATATCAATTATAATGCATGCTAAAAGATTGATTATTCACAGAAATCTAGGCACTATAATCATCTGACAAACATCAATGTATATATATATATATATATATAGATGTCATAAAAGTACAGTGAATGTGCTTGCCTAGCTCCGAAAATTTACCTATCATTTGCAAGATTCCAAGCTTCTTGTCTCAGTTCTGGAGGAGTTCCAAGAGTAGCAAGATAATTTGATATAAATTTATGAGGATGCTCAACATGGCATATGAAACCCATTTCTTTCAAAAGATGCCTCTCTGTTCTGATCAAATCTGCCTTCAGATCCACGTATTTCTGTTGACAAACAAAACAAAAGAAATTAACCCAGTTCCTACACCTGCTTCTGGTTAAGCATTCCGTATTCCTATAAGGAATGTAAGAAAACCGATGATTTCACCAGATAATCAAAAAATAGTTATATAATAAACTACAAAATTGATAGCACTGATCCAAAACGCGAGATTAAAGTTGATAACCAACCGTAGACAACTTCACCGGATAATGGAAAATATTTACATAATAAATTAAAAATTAAAGGCAATGATCCAGAACACCAGATTAAAATTGATATCCAACCTTAGAAGACGTGTCCAAATGCTCTATGGGTAAGTTTTCCCTTCTACATTCCATCCTGTGAAAAACAACGAGAACTTGCCTTGCTTTCCTAGGACTTTCTTCAAGTTTTGAAGCAAGCCATACACAACTTGCAGCAACCCTCTGCGTGCAAGTCCGGTACAATGTCAGAAGAGAGTAAAGCTAATTGAATTGTGAAATGCAACTAAATTATTGTAAAATGGAGGAGTCCTAATAGGGAAAAAAAAGGCACCTTCACGTTAAATCTAGCAAATGACTTCTTGCAGTAGAAACGATGGAATAAGACCTGACCAGTGGCCATCACAGCTTGAGGTCTGTGAAAAGTTTAATTAAGGAGATAACAATGCAATTTATTGTGGAAAAATTTAAACAATCATTTTATTACTCATTTTACCCAAGAAAAAAGAGCATATAACATCTTCCTGATATATTAGAACCAAATGGAGTATGGCATACACTGCAACAAAAAAGAAGACCAGATGGAAGATAAAAATAAAAAAAGGATACAATTTGAGCAAAATACCGCTCTCTTGTATGAGATCACAACCATAGATTCTAAGTGTAACTTCTGTAGCTTCATCTATCCCATCTCTCCTAGAGGGCGAGTTCTGTAGCTGTTCGTCTGTCAGATAAAACGTATCAATTGCTGTGTAAATCATAATTTTGTCTTTGTCCAAGTGCGAGAAGCTTCAATAACTGCCATAAATCAGAAGCCCAAGAAAAATGTTAATTGAAGATAGGAAACTCCTTTCACAACAAAAACCAGGGGGAATAAAAGAAAAGAATTGACTTTTCGTGTTTATATATATTATAGAAGCAATTAGGGCTTTACATTACTCCAATAAAAATAATAAAGAATTTTCACAACAATAGAGTTGGGAACAGCGAAGTACCTGAAATGGGCCAAATGGGATGAACCGATGAAGAGCAAAAATTGCAGCGAAGGTTGGAGTCTTGTAGTTTGCACTTTGCACTTTTTTGGGAAATCTGCAAAATTGCCAAGCTCAACTAATCAACATGAGCACATTGATAGCAAAACAATCAAGTAAGAATCAATAACTAAAATGGGTTAATTTCACTGGCCATCACTAAAAGTTCTGCAAAATTACAAAACGGTTACTGAAAGTTACAAAGTTTCTGCGCCGGTCACTAAAATATACAAACGCGCGCACCAACGATCACTCTGTTAAATTTCCAGTGCGAATTGATAACGTATCAACGTAAGTGTCCATGTGGTACACAATCGATTGACATTTGATAAATATTAATGACACGTGGACTTAATGTACTAAAAATAATAAATTTGGACCACAAAACATGTACATAAAATATGACGACCTAGCTATAATTTCTAGACGATATATAAATCAGATACCCTATGGTTTGAGGATCTGATTTAGATATTGTCTAAATAAGTGCATCATTTGTGGTCTAAATTTATTGTTATTAGTACATTAAGTCCATGTAATGTCAATTTTATCAAATATCGACCGATTGTGTGCTACGTAGACGCTTAACGGTAACACATCATCAATTCACAATAGGAATTTAACAGAGTGGCCGTCGGTGTACACATTAATATACTTCAGTTAAGTTACCAGTGCTGAACGTGACTATTTTGTAATTTCGCTAAAACTTTAGTGAGTGCCAGTAAAATTAACCCATAACTAAATAGGACAAATCGCAAAAAGTCTTAAGATATAAATAGCATCAAGTCATATGATAGTGAAAATTCCTACATTCATGTGTGTGGATACATAAAAGCTACTACCGAAAATGATGCAGATGCTTTCATTTTCAAATTACAACAATATTCACAAGTTATACCAAGTCACCAGAGCATCTCTTTTTAGGAGAATTAAAAGAAAGCAACAAAAATAAGGTAAACTTATAAGCATATATATCATTAAACGAAATGTGTTGACTGTCAATCATTTCATTAGATTTACCGGAATCATACAGCAAAAGATTACACATTTCTTGCATATGTAACAAATCTATGTTAACTTATACAAATGGAGAAACTCCATACGTGATACGTTAATAGCAACAGGAACCAAAAATTAAGGCATGTAAATTACAACAGCCACATTATGATCATTGTCTCATATTTTCTTTAACCACGAGACTTATAACACTCTAATAAGTCAAAAAGAGTCATTTGGTGAGAAAAAATTGACCTAAGCAAACAAGAGTGTATTCATTGAGCGCGTCAAAGCTAGTGAAATAAGCTCCAAACATCAAGTCTCCCATTTCTTCTTTAATTAGTTTATAATTTAACACCGAAATTCCATATATAAAAACGAAGAATAGACACATATAAAAAGTCACAAAATCGGATTATTTTTGTCGTTAATATGTGAAACGTATGATTTTTTTTATCTAATCACGACCATAGAGAGTTTTCTCCGCTACAGGAAGAACAAAATACTTAAATGTTCATGTATCACTACGTCTTCAATTTCTCTCCACACAAAATCATCTCCTGAGTACTTCAATCCATCTCCCTAATTCGATCTTCTCCCTCTCTAATTTAATCATCTCCAAAATCTGCTCACCAGTCACCTCTTCAATCCATTTTCCTCCATTGATCATCTCCAAAATCTATTCACTACCTCAATCCTTCATCATAATAGAGCTTACGATCGAATCGCACCACAAGGAAGCGGTATACTAGTTATATGGTAACTTATAATAATAATTTTATATCAACTAGTATAGTAAAAACATTTTGGAAGGAAAAAAAATAAAAAAATACATGAACAAGAATCTTAATTGAAAAGGGGTGCAAAAAATGGTAAATGTCAACACTTGAGAAAGAAGACGTTGTAAAGATTCAGATATATAACTTACTGAAATTTCATCAAGAAAATAAAAAAGTGAAGAGCAAACGTGGCAAAATGGATTAATAAATAAAAATAGCAGTAGAAACAAATCGATTCACCACAAACTCAAATGTTGCGGCACAGAAAATTGCACCTCAAATTCACCTCGGATGCTAAGCAAAGAGAAAGAAAATTGCAAAAAAAATTATAATAAAAATATGACAGCAAGAAACTAAGATTCAATCATTCAGATTTCAAATTCTTCATTCTAGTCCATAGGAAAAAAAGTTTAAGCTAAAAACTTCCAAATAAAATAATTCATATAAATCTAAACTATCAATTTCTAGGCAAATAGAAAATTCAAACTAAAATCTTTTAATTAAATGTAAAAAGCTAAGTGCTATTTGTGTGCGAATGCTTGGACATTGATGTCCATCGGGAACTTGGGAGGAGATTGGGAGCAAACCAATGTCCTACCGCAGACCTTACCAGCGTCGGCGACGAAGTCGTCGACCAGAAATTAGGGGACAGAGGAGAAAATTAGGTTTCAATTGGAAATTTGGAATTGGGGAATTATGGGGTACGTACGAAATTTTAGCATTTTCAACATCAAATCAACTTTTATTTGCGCAAAACACCCCTATTGTCCATTCTCATTTAAAATCTCTGTTAACTAAACTAGTATATACCGCTTACCCGTGGGGGATCCGACCATAGGGTTACGTTTCAACTTCAATGGCAAATCAATATTACAAAGTTGAGCTGCAAAAGAATAACAAAATAGTGATGAGTAATGGTATATTTATATCACGAAGCTGATATGCAAGTCTCTATTCATGAATGTCTATATGCTAACAGCAAAAAGAAATAACACCATAGCTGGCATAAAATGCTAATTTGTTCTGAACTCATCCAAATGTGATTCTGAACATAATCACAGGGACCCATAAAATACCCCTAATAACTCTAAAAACGAAACAAGATTCAAAAAATTCAACAAAGAAATAAGAACCAGTAAGCCTAAAAGAAGAAAGGAAAATTGTCAACAAAAAGAAATAAACAGAGTAGGTGAAAAGCAACCCACTCAGCTGAATTTTTCATTCCAAAATTTTCCTCCATATAAAACAATACCTAATTGATAACATAACTCATAAAAACTCACACGAGCATAAACTTTATTAATCATGTTTACAATGCCAGGTTTTCCAAGCCTTTTGACAACTTAGCACAAAGATTTCCAGCACTAGTTACTGGATTCTTTTTCTTTACATGGTAACCAAGAAATTTTAAGCTAATTTTTTTCTTTCTTTCTGAATTTATATTCATTTATTGTGAAAGATCATTAATGTTTGTAAATCAGTAGGTTTAACTTATAATCATTAATCAAGATTTTGTGAGAATAAGTTGCCGTTGTCAATTGTACTGATACGCCGTGTCCAATTGATCACACTGACATTGATAAGTTTACGTGAAGACATCTATGCACTGAATTGTGCAAATGAGAATGTTTAATTTTGTCAATTTCTAATGTAAATGTTATTTTGTTTTCTTTTATATACTGATTGATAAATCTACCTAACTTGAGGTGCTACGAGCCCAAATTGCATGTGATATTTTGGGTTAAATTACATATATTTGTTATAAGTCATTTGCCATCTCATAAAGCAAAAAAATTCAATGGGTTTGAGTGCTCGATATATTTAAGAACTTGTGTATATTATTTTTTATTCTTTTTGTTTGTGTTCTTTAGTTGACATTATTTGACTATATTACAGACTTTAAAAAATAGATGTTCAATACTTGCTACACAATTGTAGAAAGTACTTTGTTTGAATACAACAACAAACATTATATTTTACCGTATTTTTTAATATTAATTTTTTGTATTTTAATGTAATATTAAATTAAATTATAATTATTTAAATATTTGAATAAGAATTTCAGAAAACAAAAGGTCAAACTTATGATTACTAATAAGCACTCGATCCATTAAAAAACTTAATAACATACATTAATAAGTAAAACGTGGTAAAAAACAGATTTTGCCCCATTGTCACCAAAATAAAAACAAAAAGGAAACACATTTAGATTTGTATACAAAATACATATATATTTCTAAACAACGTGTAAGCACTTATATAAAAATTTCAAAATGCATATATAGATGAGAAAAACCCACATTTGCAGCAAATGTGGAAGAATGTAGAAAACATGGCAAACTATATAAAATTTGAAAATACATATATATATATAGATCAGAAAAACCCCACATTTGCAGCAAATGTGGAAGAATGTAGAAAACATGACAAACTATGGTTTTGCCTCAGCTGTAAAATTACCATGTGGTCCAAATTGGGTAAATTCCATGCAGAGAACTGCTGACAAGACTCTTTAGCCGTAACCATTCAGTCAAAACAACAACCTGGCATGCATAATTATAGTACTCATTTATAAGCTCTAGAAATGAATCAAGACAATTGTGTGCAAGTACCATTAAAATATTGATATCATACCAGAATAATGCCTATATTTAACCCGCAAACTGTTTACTTTCAATGGTGCTAAACAAAAGAAGGTGGAAACTATATATTGCTAGCTTGATTGGATGACGGAAACACGAAACCAAACTAAGTAATAGGTGTAAGCAAATGACGGAAATATTCAGCCTGGTAGCAGACGAACAGACGAACAGGAAAAATTTGAGTGGCCTTATGATTATCTTAATTACAGAAACATGATAGCAACATTTGGATAACAAACAGGTGATTCCTCAGGACGTAATATCAACAACCAGAACCAAAGCTTATCAAAGAGACGTAACAATACATAAACGACTCAAAGAATTGGAATAAAGATTCAAGAAATAGACCAACAACATATTATTCAAAAATATTAATCGAAACTTATAATTATGTTAAGAAAAGAAAAGGGGACTGAGAAAAAAAACTATTCAATTTGGTATACAACCATGGAAACAGAAATTCATGAAAAAAAATTAATCATCATCATTGTCATATTAATTGGTTGGATAAATAATTGGAAAAAAATTGATAAAGTTCAAACCTGATGGAAGGTTAGAGATGGAGAAGATGAGCGTGGAGCAGCTTAGAGCCCTCAAAGAGCAAGCCGATCTGGAATTCAATCTCTTTCAAGACACAACATCCGCACCGCCACTGCCACCGCCCGCCTCGAGATCGCCTCCTCCGCCCTCGAAGACCTCTCCCTCCGCCCCCAAGGTAATACTGCTATAATTATTGTTACAAAAAAGAAATATAAAAATCTCCCGTTTATGCGTTCACTTCCAACAAATTAACAGATTTGAGAGAGAGACTGGTCGACGCATTGGAGATTTGAGGAGAGATGAGAGATTTGAGAGGAGACTGGGGGTTGAGCAAGTTTGAACACATACGTATGTAATAATTTTGGGTTAATTTTAGGAGATACTCTCTCACAGGTAAACACCTGCAGTTGTGATAAGTTTATTTTTGACAATACACTAAATATATTGAAAGCGCAAAATTTAGGTGGAAAGAAAATTTTTTTTATAGAAATGAATTACGAAGAAATTATGGGTTGGAAAAGGTTAACAAATTTTCTATAGAAAATAAATTCTCTTATCCTACAAAAAAAAAATTCTTTGAAAACAAGGAAAATGTGGCAAAAAATGATAATAAAATAAATTCTACTATCCCATAATTTTTATTAGGGACTATTTGCACCAATTTTTTATTATGTGTTCTTTATTTTTGAACGATAATAAAATGATAAATTAAAATATAAATAATACAATTTGAACTCTAATATTTGTAGTTAGTAAACGAATAATTCAATTAAATAAAAATACTTGAATATCAAGTTTGTGGCAAAGTTATTTTTTTTATGTTGTAACGATAAAATTAAAGTTTAAATTTTAAATAGGAAATTTGGCGCAAATGGTCCCTAACATGCGCAAATGATCTCTAACCTTTATTTTTTGCGGAGTGGTCTATAATCTATCTATTTATGTGCACAATTGGTCATATTTGACAGATTCTGTTTAAAAAATTCGTTAGTTTCGCAAGTGGGTTAAACTCTTCTTTTATTTATCTTTATTGGAATGGGGTAAAATCGTCAAGTGTTATTTTTTCTATACAAATGAATAAGCTGCATTAGCAAAGTAGAGTTTGAGATTTATCCGGAAGATGAAAAAAAGAGAAAAAATAACACTCGACGATTTTACCCCTTCTAATAAAGACAAATAAAAGAAAAGTTTAACTCATTCACGAAATTAACGGACATTTTTAACAAAATTTGTCCAAAAGGACAAATTGCGCACCTAAATGGATTAGGTTAGGGACCACTCCACAAAAAATAAAAGGTTATGGATCATTTACGCACTATTGGCATACGTTATAGACCATTTGCGCCAATTTCTCTTTTAAATAATATAATTACTTAATAATGAAAAAATAATTTTAATTAACACGTTTGTTAATAATTACGATATTAAATTTTAGTTATTTTATAATAGTTCGTAAATTATACAAAATAATTTAGTATATTATCAATTTGTTAGTTTCTTTTAATTTATCATAAAAAATAAAAGTATCGAACCCATTGTACTTTTTGTAAAGATTATGAATCTAATTGAAAATTTTTTTAATTAAAAATAAGGGTATATTTGTCTTTTTTATCAAATAATGACCAATTACGTACTAAAACACACAGGTTAAGGACTTCTATGCCAAAAAATAATGATTAGTGACCATTTGCACACTGAGAGCAAATGTTATGAACCATTTGCGTCAATTTTCCTAATTTAAAAGTAGACCATAATTGTAAAGCTATATTTTGTTTTGAAATTATTCTTTTGTACAACAAAATGGAAGGTGTGGCTTTTTCGCCTAGTGCAACCCACTGATGTGTCCAAGATATGTAGAAATAATATCTGGACTGCTGAAATCTAGGAATAAATCTAAACAACAATTGCTTCATTTGCAAATTAAGAAGAATGCGTACTTTGTTCGAAACTTAAGTGTTTTGTTTGTGGACTTATTGTAATGTGGCTACACAGGTAAGATTGTTAATGTAATATTGCTGAAATCAAAATCAAGTTTCAATAGTGAATAATTCATTTTGCAGTGTTTGATGAACTGAACTGTTCTTCTAACATTTTAGCGTGTAATTGTTATTATGTAGAACACTTCAACCTATTAGTAACAGTAAGCTTAACATCCCTACCTTTGCAACTCTTTGGCAAATAACACCCCTACCTTTGAATGTATGTTGTGAACAACATCCACTAATATTATTTTTGACAAATTACGTCTCTGTTTAAACGTGTTTTAGAACAACATACCTCTGGGGTAAATAAGCATGTCCTGCTCTTGAACAACATCACCACATGTGCATTGAACCAAAAAAAATTAGTACTTTACACTGCACACACATTAGCACTAATCTTTTAAAAAATATTCATCATCTTGATCTACGATACATTTCATTTGGAAGAGATTTGATATACATATAATAAAAGGAAAAAAAATCGTCATTTTCATATGGACATACGAAATGGAAAACCTTTACCATTCAAAGAAGAAAATCAAATTATGCAAATAAAAAGAAGTAAAAAAAATATTTTTCGAACTCATCTACAGTCGTCTCATTCTAATATTTTCGATCAATGGCTGACTGTGTGAGATTTCAACGGCGACGTGGAGAAGAAAATTGGGAAAAATGGATTGTTCGTTTGGATTCTTTACGTACGCACAAAGAACGTAATCAAACTGGAAGAAATGGAAAAATAATTGTGTTGTAAAAAATACTCTTATCGAGTGTCACGAGTAGTGTTCACGCATTCATTTAACTGAAAATTTGGATGGCAAGCAAATGTGAATTTGATGGTGAAAATGTCAAAATATTGTACGTATGAATGATTTGTACAATAACTTTGAAATGTATTAACGTTTGTAATAATTTCATCATATACTACAAAATATAAAATAATTTTAAAAATACTATCTAACTTTTTTAATTCTAAGAATACTGTTTTTTATTTCTGTAACACTTGTTGTTACATTTATTATGTTTGTTAATAACAAATGTAACACATTTATTATAATTAAAATAATAAATGTAACAACAACTGTTACAAAAATAAAAAAAACAGTATTTTTATAATAAAAAAAGTTTGACAAGTATTTTAAAAAATATTTTATTTATTGTGGTTACTTGTGAAAAAACCCCTTAACGTTTTGTGTCAATTACCCAAAATGAAAACCTATCCCAGGTTCAGAAAGCTTTTCAGAGTGCTTTTGGACAAAAACTATTTTGGTTAAAATATTATATGTTCGATTAAAATTAAAGGTGAATTTGATGGTGAAAATGTCAAAATGTCGTAGGTAGAAATGATTTACACAATAACTTTGAAAAGTGTGAACATTTTGTGTCAGTTACCCAAAATGAAAAATTGTCACAAGTTCAGAGAGCATTTGACAATGATTTTGGACAAAAACTATTTTGGTTAAAATAATATGTGTTGGATTAAAATTCAAAAGTACTTGTTAATAAAAAAAAAAAAATAGTTTTTTTTTTTTTTTTTTTTTTTTTTAAAGTTGAGCTTCTCCAAAAAGCTCTACATTCAACTTATACGGAAAATTGAAACGTGTATTTGATCAAAATTTTAAATTAACAAAATTATCTTTATTAATTTACTAAAATACAAAATATATCCAAATTATCCTACACATTAATATATGTCAATGAAATATTACATTAATTCGTATAATTTAAAAACAAAATTGAAAAGTTTATAACATGTTTTATCTTAATTTATATTATTGTTTATCTTTTTAAGTATGAAATTTCATATAAGTCATATGTTGATGTGTTAAAGTATATTATAAAATCACATCCCTTATTCTAATACTAGCATTCACCATAAGTTTCTACTGAAGGGGAAAGTCAAGAGTTTGAATCGCTAAGAATGCGAAACTCCAGTGGATAGTACTTAAACTAACGACACACAGAATAGCTCCTAAACGAAAGGCTTGTAGAAGAAAGTTTGTAGTTGTTACATCTATAACTAATGTCGAAACATAGTTGCTTCAGAAGTAACTTGGATCAAAATATTCATTAGTAAATTAGGTATGGTCCCTAACATTTTAAATATAGTAAAGTGTTACTTTAACAACAATTGAGCCATCATGCAAGCAAATGAACCCAGGTTTAATCAACTATCCAAGCATGTATTGAGGCACTACTATCTCATTAGAGAGATTGTATATAAAATTGATGTGAATATACAATGTGTACCCAATAATGATAATATTGCAGATCAACTTACAAAACCACTATCCCAGCAGAAATATGATCGTCGTGTTTATTCATTTGGTATTAGATACATGAATGATTGGATCTAGTGCAAGTAATAGTTTGTTAGCATTGTGTCGTAGTTTCAATAGTTGATAGGGTATAATCACTGGCGGAGCCAATGGTGGGCTTTGGAGGTCACGTGACCTCCAAAAAAAAATTTCCATCTCCCTTTTTTTTTTTGCAATTTAATTTTGACCTAATATCAGTTTAATGGATGGCAATTGAATCCATTCACTTAATATAAATTTAATATAAGATAATTGGACATATTGGCCTAATAAAATTAATAATACAAAATTACAAATGATTGACACATTCCTCAAATGATAATACAAAATTAATAAATGCACTTTGTTTGTTAATACTTATTGTGTTCAATTGATTTTTTTTCTTTTTTCTTTTAAGCTTGAGTAATAGTTAATTTAATCTGTGAACTGGATCTTACTATTTTGGAGGACAATTTTATATAAGGCACGTGAATAAAAAGAGTTTGACTAGTTTTAGATTTTGAATATTTTTGTGCAATGACTTATTGTAAGTTTTTTAAACATTATAATTTATAAAAAAGTATTAGATTCTTATAAAAATGAGCTTAGTAATTATGATTTTAGAAAAAAAAATTCAGGGCGCTGCCCCCCGAACCTCCGTGAGGGCTTCCCCCCTCATCCGGCCCCCCCTATAGGTGACCCCTTAACTTAAAATGTCTGGCTCCACCACTAGGTATAATGACTTCATTTTATTATCAATGCAATTATTTCTATTCATTGACATCTCTACTATCTTATATTTTTAGATAAATAATTATAAATACTGAAGTCCGAAAAATAAACGCGAGTGACATGTTAATTACAAAAAGTTGTGATTGTGAGATACATATCGCGTTAATTTATTCTTAAACTATCCCTAGCTGTATGGACTAATGAGACATGAATATAATTAGTCTAGGTTGGCTAACACATGTTGAACTTCTCTTTTTTTAAGTAAGTAGTTGATTTCATGAACTAGAGCGTGGTGATACTCGATTGAATATGTAGATACTTGTTAGATGAACATGAAGTTTGGAGAACCACCGTAGAGATTCTTCATGGGTGACTATCTTAGTGTGACAGTGTCAGTGGATTACTGCTCAATGACATATGTGTAGATCGTCATACTTTGATAATGTTGGATGTGACTTTATTTTGGAATTTATAATGCAATACTATTTGGGTACGACCAGAATCGCATGAAAATTGATAGATGATCAAGATGAGATTTACCACTTCTAGATAGTAGGGGAATATGAACATGTTTGGAAGGGTTTGTTTTAAACTCATTTTCAACCACATATTTTATGTGAACCAATTAATTTTTATCAACTTTTCAACCACACATTTTATCAATTTTTTTCAAAATCTCCATAAAAAATACTAATAAACTCTACCAAACATACACTATATTCTGGCATTCGTAGACTTGAATATTGATACTAAAAGTCATTGGCCAATGTAGAGTTAAGATTTGAAAAGAGTTACATCTCGATGAATCAAAAGCCCAAAGTAACAAAGTATATAATTAGTTGAATTAGACTAATTTCATATATTTTAATCAATTAAGATATAGTTGATGAAGAGATTGTATTTCCCGCTAATTGTGCATTTATGGTCTTATCATACCACTTGACTTATCTCGTAAAATGGATTGTCTTGACAGATTGCTAGATGTTAATCTCAAACACATAATGTGGGTTGATTAATTAGCTGAATTAATAGACAACTTAAACTTGTTTAGGTTGGAACATAATAACAATCCGTATTAATTGTTATCGTGATCGAGAGCATAATGGGACAAACACAAATGGTAAGTGGTGGAAGACAAAAGTGGACAGTAAATTAATTAGTGGACTGGACTATTGATTAATGAGCCAAAATTAGTTTAATACGATTAATTAATTTTATTTTTACGTCTAGTTAATGAGCCAAAATTACTCTAATAGGATTGATTAATTTTAGGCCTAGTAACTTTAGGCCTTTTATTATCCCAACATGATTAGGATTACCTGAGTCTACATAGAATTCAATATTAAGGTTGAAGAATATGGATTTTTGTTAGCACAAAAATAATTTGGGGTTTTTTCAGAAATAACTACAATAAATAAAAAATTTCTTATAATGCTGTCATATTTTTTTATATTCTAAAAATACTGTTTTTTTTAATTTTTGTAACACTTCTTGTTATATTTGTTACATTTATTATTTTAGTTATAATAAATGTGTTACATTTGTTATTACAAGTGTTACAAAAATAAAAAACAGTATTTTTAAAATAAAAAAAAATTTAATAGTATTTTTTAAATTATTTTATATTTTCTAGTATATGGTGAAATTATCACAAATAATTTCCAAACTCTAATCTTGACAATGGAAATCGCCCACCCCATAATTCCTAACGTAGGACTTTTATCTTCCAACTCTCCCATGCAATCCTGTCCCAATTCGAAAAAAATCATATTTAGAAGTGTAATTTTTTTTCCAGAAAGCCCAGTTTTAAAGTGCAATTTTTTTTTTTTTTTAAGTATTAGTCCTCTCCAAAAAAATATTGGCTCCACCACTACTCTCATGTAGATTGTTATTAGAGGCAGAATGCTTAGACCGTTGTGGTAGATCAAGATCTAACATAAATAAATTGTTGTTGTACAAGAGAAATCAATTTCTGAACTGTTAAGAAATAACGATTTCTATCTCAAATGATATTATAACATCAAAGTTGATCATGCGTAGAAAATTAAAATTTTAAAATTTTGTTGTACATACTATTTAATTCTCAACATAAACTTATCTTTGCAGGAAGATAGTCTTACCATCTTGAGCTTAAGACTTAAAAAGCTCACTTTGAACATGTGAAGTGGCCTCTATCTTTCCAAAATTTTCCATTTTTAAATTTTGAAATCTAAATCAAGTTGAATAGCAATAATAGAGACATTGATCTCATACTCATTTATTTTATTTATTTATAATGTTCACGCTGAAATGGCATCACATAATTAATAGTTTATAATCTCACATTTATAATTTTTACTAATCATATTTAGCCACCTCATCGGGTGGACAAGCCGCTAAAGAGAGTTCCTCTTCGTGGTGGCAAGAGGAAGGCGTTTCACAGACATCACCACTCCAAAGCCATGTATGAAGTCATGGACCATGTCTCTGGTTCAATAATTAAGTTCTAGTTTGGGAATATAAATCAATGGTCGTGTCAGAAGGCACTGGGCACGAATATGAAGAGATAAAGTAGTTCACAGAATCACCGAATCCTGGATTATGTATGGTCCATTTCATGTGCCTTGTCTTTTTCAATCAAATTAAAGGACACGATAAGAACCTAGTCTACTGACTTGTCCCTACACTTTTTGGTGGTTTAGGCTGTCAAAAGTATTCCATGTACCAATCTCACATGCTTCTAAATGTATGTTTCATATTACTAAAATTATTTTTTAAGTACTTATCAATTATATATTATATAAAGATAAAATTAACCATTGGTCATCAAATTTTAATCAGATTACTATTTAACCACTCAACTTTAAAAGATATCTCAATATTCACTCTTCTTTTCACTATATTACCCATCCATCACCCGATATCTAATACTCTGTAATTCTTAACAGAACGTCCCACGTGGCAAGTAAAATTCTGACGTGACATGTTGACTATGATAAATTTCACACAGTCATAAAAAATTCATAACCCAAACACTCTCTTTGGAGAGAAGAAAATTGGGTTATACTTCAATTTTGAAAGAAGAAAGACGCGTTTGAGATGTGCTATTTTGCTGAGTTGGCCGGAGTTCACACCGTCAGCTCTTCACGTCTGAAAACCATTTGCCAGGTCGGATTCTCCAGCACAGGTTGATTAACGGGTGGTAGATGGGTAATATAGTGGAAAGAAGAGTGGACATTAAGATACTTTTCAAAGTTAGATGGTTAAGTAGTAACTTAGTTATAATTTGATGGCAAATGGTTAATTTTACCCTATTATATAGAATATATGAATAATAAGTACGTAGTATGAAATATGTGGATAAAAATATGTTTTACCAATTTAAACTTAGTCAAACAAGCACTAAATAGAGCTTTTCTTCTTCTTTTTAAAATAAATAAATAAATTATTTTCATATTGAACTTGCAAGTAAGTTATTCTTTTTGTCCTTAGAATGTCTGTATTAATTATATGACAATGACAACAATAGACATGACACACAGAGTTCTCAATTCATATTTAAGGATTAGTATTATATTGTCAGTTAGTCTCCTAATAAAGACAATTAGGCAATGTTCGATAGTCGTTTCTCCAAAAAAAACTATTTTTTTCTATATAATTTTTGACTTTTCAACATTTTTATACTACAAAATAATTTTAAAAAGTCAATAAAATATCCAAAAAAATCCATTTTTTTCCAAAAAAAATTCACCGAACATACCCTTAATCATATAGTTGCATACACAATTATTTAATATATTTGTTAAAAAGAGTGTGTCAAGGGCTCACTGATTTGGTTCGATTGAAAGATAATTCAAGGATGACTAAGGGCTAAGTTAAAAATTTATAGTCGTCGTGTTAAACTCAATCGATACACTTGTTAGTTTTTAAATAACCAGACAAGAAGTGCAAGTGAAGAAAAATCGACTAGAAACAAAAATTAAAGTGGGAACAAGACTAGTCTAGTTCAGATGGCACAAAACAATTGCATTTTTAAGGTCGTGACAAGAATGAGGTGGAACGATGAAGATGTTTCAGTGTTCATCATAGCAAGTGGAACAATTATTTGTAGAAGTTTTAAGCAATTTTATACTACTGACTCTACAATGGAGGCTGAATATTCAAGGCTAAGAAAACTATTTGGCTAAAAAAATTCTCATGGATCTTGAGAGAACATCTATAGTTGCATAGATGATGAAACTTTATTGTGATAATAGTATGCAGTAATATAGTCTAAAAAACCCAAAAAAAATAAATATTAGAAGAATAAAAACACAGAACCATTTTCATTTGCGAAATTATTCGCCATGGAAATGTGATGGTATATAAATTAAGTCGGCAAAAAACTTGACGAATCTGTCGCCTAAAAAAATTTTGGATAATAATTTTGTGGGTCGCTTATATTAGAAATTGGTTTAATTTGTCGAGAAATTGAATAAGTGTTTTAAAACAACTAACGTGACTTCGTGTCAACTTGGCCAAAATATACAAGACCCGACCCAATCTGTTTAGGCAAATTAGTTTGCCGCTTCGGAGCGTCGAAACGGGGTTCGACCTGCCCGATCAGGTCGCGGGGGTCGAGGGGACAGCGCTCCTCGTGGGGGCTCAGGGGCAACGCTCCCGAAAGAGAATTCAAATTTCTCTGCATGTATTGAAGGGTATATTTGGTATCTCGAAACCAATATCGAATGAATGAGAAATTACGGAAAATGACAAAATCAGGTCAAAATTTGACCATGCGATCGCATGGTTATTTTACACTGCGATCGCAACTTGCTTAAATTTTAAGCAGAATATTTTTGGTCCTTCAATGCGATCGCAAGAGACAAAGTCTTGCGATCGCATGGTTAAACTGGATTAAGTTCTGTTTTCAAAAATGCACTATGCGATCGCAGCATGGTAAAACTATGCGATCGCATAGGTTTACGCGAAGAGACATGTTTTTTTGAAGTGTTACACGAATTGACTCCACACCATTTTGTTTTCAACCGATCATCTGCTATATTTAAGACCTCTGGACGTCCTTTTTTACAGAGAACTGATATGCAAAACAATTCATTCATATATTTCATCATTTGAACCAAAATTTATTGCATTTGTTGCATAAAAATTTCTGGTTTTCATTTCATTGTTTGGAGTACAAAACCGTTTCTGGTTCGTTGTGCTTATGTTTCAAACACAAGTAGAAGTCGTTGTATTTTGGGAGTCGATTGCCATAAACCGTAGGTACCGTTGCGGAGCAAATTTGACTTAATGACAAAGTGTTCAACACTTGCCTCGACTTGCTTTTCATTCGGTTCTTGTTTCTGCAATTTTGAAGTCATTTACACATAAATCCGCTGTTACCATACGATTACGACATGGCTGCCACGTCAGCACAGGCCCCATCCAAGCCCAGTAAGGGCCCAGTTCATAATCTGTCAAGAACCCTATCTGGGCCCTGCTAGGGCTTTGGAAGGGCCCGTCACACGCTTGAGCCTTCGGCAGCCAGAAATCCGCGAGTCATGTGGAGGGCCTCGGCGCCCGCATGCGAACCATAGGGCCTCGTCAGGCCACGCATCATTCGTAACCAGCGAGCAACTCGATATGCCGGGGCAACCAGAGAAGTAATTAAAGAAAGATTGCGTTGAATTGGGCACATGAATCTCCACAAGGAAACACAATCATGATCTCCTAAAATCATGTAACGTGATAAACTCAAGGAAGGAAGGAAGGCAATCTCGGGTATCTTTATCACATAAGGAAGGAGGATCCGATTGAAGACCGAATTGATTTGTCTTCCAAATCAATTAGAATTCTTGCGCTATAAATACAACGTCTCCGGTTGTTCCAAGGTACGCACTTTTTATGCTTAAGAATCCCACCCTAAACTCTGCTCAAATCTCTGTCTGCTTGTCTCTCCCACACCCCTTTTTTATTCCCGTCCCCGTGTATCTCCCATATACCGGCAGTTGACTTGATCGTCGGAGTGCCAACGATCGCCGGACCCTTTTTCTCTGGAGATCTTGGTGCCTAACGGTTGTCCTAGTGTGCAGGTAACATACGAGCTGGCAGAGGAGTGACTGGAGATCTGTTGGCACGTGGACTGGTGCAGATTCAGACGTCAACAGATTGGCGTCGTCTGTGGGAAACGAAAAACCTTACACGACCAAGTGTTTGTGGTAAAACGTTTCTTCTACCCGAAAGAACATGGCACCCGAATATCGACAGAAACGGATGGTGGGACTGGAGAATCAGGACCTGGAGTTGGATGACGCCCGGATGGAGGCTGCGCTTGGGCTGCTGGATGATCAGCCCCTCCAGCAGGGACCCAAGCGTAGTCGTACCCGGAGAAGCCCTTCGCAACCTGGTTCATTGGTCTACCGCCGCTCCCATGACATGGACGAATTGCAGGAGGCTGCCGAATGCGAGGGCGCCTCCCCAATGGTAATGACCACGCACTCAGAATCGACGGAAGTTGACGGCGAAGGATAGGATGAAGAATTGATACTGGACGAAGGTCTAGATCCCCGAATCATAGCCTCATATTCTCTCGCTTCCCCAGCCGAGGAGCTGGAAACATTTCCGGTAAGCCCCTCGGAACCAACCCAGATGTTGCAGGTGGGAGAGAAGCTCGAGGAAAAGACGAAGGAAGAGCTGAAGCAGTTTCTCCGAGAGAACGCAGATGTCTTCGCATGGAAACACAGCGACATGGTCGGGATCAACCCATCGATCGCGTGCCACGTCTTGAAAATAGACCCAAAAGTGCGCCACAGGATTCAAAAAAGGAGGCCTCTAAGTGCCGAGAGGTACCAGGCCTTGAAAGAGGAAGTTGACAAGCTACTAGCCAGCGGGTTCATCAGAGAAGTGATCTACCCCCAGTAGGTATCCAACCCGGTGTTGGTTCGGAAGAGTACCAAGAAGTGGAGGGTATGCATCGACTTCTCTGATCTAAACCTAAAGATAGTTTTCCATTACCGCGCATCGACCAGCTCGTCGATGCGACCGTCGGCCACAAGTTGCTTAGCTTCATGGACGCATACTCGGGCTACAACCAGATCTCGATGTTCACAGGGGACGAGGATCACACGTCGTTTATTACGGACCGAGGGCTATACTGCTATAAGATGATGCCATTCGGCTTGAAGAACGCGGGAGCCACATATCAACGGCTGGTAAATCGTATGTTCACCGGACAAATTGGGAACACAATGGAGGTATACGTCGACGATATGCTGGTAAAGAGCGTCAACGCAGAAGACCACATAGATCACTTGAGGGGAATGTTCGAAATCCTTCGCAAATATCGTATGAAGCTTAACCCCTTGAAGTGCGCGTTTGGGGTCGCATCTGAAAAGTTCCTCGGCTACATGGTCAATTAGCGGGGGATAAAGGCCAATCCCGAAAAGATCAGAGCGCTCATTGAGATGCGGTCACCATCCTCTCCCAAGGAAGTCCAAAGTCTGACAGAGAGGTTAGCAGCTCTGAATCGGTTTATATCCAAGGCGACCGATCGTTGCCAACCTTTCTTTCAAACCATAAAAGGGGGGAAGCGGTTCGAGTGGACCGAAGAGTGCGAAAAGGCCTTCCAAGACCTCAAGGTCCTCCTCGAAAAATCTCCACTGCTATCCAAACCCAAGAATAGGGAAACATTGCTCGTTTACCTCGCTGTCTCGGAAAGGGCAGTTAGCTCGGTGCTAATCCGTAAGGAGGGTCCAGCACAATTCCCTGTCTATTACGTAAGCAAAGCCCTGCAGGACGAGGAAACGAGATATCCAGACATGGAAAAACTCTCTCTGTCATTGATCGTCGCCTCTAGGAAGCTTCGACCATACTTCTAGTCCCACAGCATAGATGTCTTGACGAACCTCCCCCTACGGCAAATACTCCAGAAACCAGATACTTCAGGACGATTGATGAAATGGTCGGTAGAACTTAGTCAATTCGACATCAGTTACAAACTGCGGCCTTCGATAAAAGGACAAGCTTTAGCCGATTTCGTGGCTGAATTCGCTCATATCCCCGATGGTCCGCTTGAAGCCCGACCCTTGGAGGTACCGACATGGAAGTTATATGTCGATGGATCCTCGGGGGAGGCCGGGGCTGGAGCCGGGATCCTTCTAATCAGCCCAGATGGCCATAATCTCAACTGCGCGCTTCGCCTGGAATTTAAAGCCTCCAACAACGCAGCAGAATACGAGGCCCTACTAGCAGGCTTGAGACTAGCACGGGAGATGAAGGCAAGGAAGCTCCAAATTCATAGCGATTCACAGCTTGTCGTAAGTCAGGTTAATGGGACCTTCGCGGCACGTGAACAATCCATGGTGTCCTACTTAGCAAAAGCTAAGGACCAATTGTCCCACTTCGAAAAGTAAGAACTTCTCCAGATCCCACGAACGAAAAATGGCTATGCCGACGCCCTCTCAAAGCTGGCAAGCAGTAGGGACACCGACCTAATGAAGGCCATCCCAGTTGAGAAGCTTAACCGACCTTCAATCGAGGACGCTACCGCACCCTCCATCCTAACCATCTCTGACTCCCCGAAATGGATGAAGGAGATTACCGAATACCTAATTAGTCAGGTGTTACCCGAAGACAAATTGGAGGCACAGAAGCTCCGCAGAAGGGCCGCAAAATTCGTATTACATGACGGAATTCTATATAAAAGGGGATTCAGCCACCCCCTCTTACGCTGCCTAACGCAAGAGGAAGCAGTGTACGTGATGAAAGAAATACACGAAGGGATCTGCGGCAATCACTCGGGAGGGATGGCCTTGGCACAGAAAGCCTTGAAGCAAGGGTACTATTGGCCGACCATGAAGAAGGATTCCCACAATTTCGCGAAGAGATGCGACAGATGTCAGAAGTTCGCGGTAGTTCCGAAGCTCCCCGCTCAGAACCTTACTCCAGTCACTAGTCCCTGGCCCTTCGCCAAATGAGGGATCGACTTCATCGATCCCCTCCCGATGGGGAGGGGTGGGGTCAAGTTCGCGATTGTAGCGGTAGATTACTTCACCAAGTGGTGTGAAGCCGAGCCTCTGGCCAAAATCACAGAGGAGAACGCCTGGAAATTTGTATGGAAAAATATTGTCTGCCGCTTCGGTATTCCCCATTCTGTCGTCTCCGACAACGGCATGCAATTTGCTGGGATGAAGTTTAACGCGAACTATGAGAATCTTGGCATCCGAAGGGATTTCTCCACCCCTTATTACCCACAATCCAACGGCCAGGTGGAAGCCGTGAATAAAATCATTAAGCACACACTTAAACGAAAACTAGAGTCGGCAAAAGAGGGATGGGCCGAAGAACTACCCGAGACCCTGTGGTCCTACCAAACCACCTCCCGCACGGCCACAGGCGAAACCCCGTTCTCCATAGCATATGGGGCAGAGGCAATGATCCCCGTCGAGATAGGAATACCCTCACCCAGACACCTGCACTTCAACGAGGTGGCCAACGAAGATTTACAAAGAGCGGGCCTCGACCTGCTAGATGAGAGACACACGGAGTCGCAACTTCGCCTCGCGGTTTACCAAAGGAAGATGGTCCGATATTATAACCCCAAGGTCAGGGGTAGAAGTTTTCGTGTCAATGATTTTGTCCTGAAAAAAATATTCCAAGCTAATAAGGAAGCAGAGACCGGAACTATAGGGCCCACCTGGGAAGGACCTTACAAGGTCATCGAAGAAATCCGCCCCGGAACTTATAGACTGGAAGATCCTGAGGGACGAGAGGCAAGACACCCTTGGAACATCGCCCATCTGAGGCCATATCACCAGTAATACCGTTGTTTAACATTGTTTTGGTCTTTTTTACAATTCTTTGGCAGACGCCAAGAAATGCGGCGCCGTTTTATAATATTCGTCCTTTATGAATCCAAAGTGCTCCACATGCGAAGAGTAACGATCAAATCGGCAGCGAGGGAGTGTGGTTCGCGGCCAACTCTATTAACTCGCTGGGTAAACATTTTACGCGTAAGAAAGCAAGTACAAAGAACACGGCAGCGAGGGAGTGTGGTTCGCGGCCAACTCTATTAACTCGTTAGGTAAACATTTTACACGTAAGAAAGCAAGTACAAAGAACACGGCAGCGAGGGAGTGTGGTTCGCAACCAACTCTATTAACTCGCTGGGTAAACATTTTATGCGTAAGAAAGTAAGTACAAAGAACACGACAGCGAGGGAGTGTGGTTCGCGGCCAACTCTATTAACTAGCTGGGTAAACATTTTACGCGTAAGAAAGCAAGTACAAAGAACACGGCAGCGAGGGAGTGTGGTTCGCGGCCAACTTTATTAACTCGCTGGGTAAACATTTTACGCGTAAGAAAGCAAGTACAAAGAACACGGCAGCGAGGGAGTGTGGTTCGCGGCCAACTCTATTAACTCGCTGGGTAAACATTTTACGCGTAAGAAAGCAAGTACAAAGAACACGGCAGCGAGGGAGTGTGGTTCGCGGCCAACTCTATTAACTCGCTGGGTAAACATTTTACGCGTAAGAAAGCAAGTACAATTAACCCGGCAGCGAGGGAGTGTGGTTCGCGGCCAACTCTACCAACTCGCTGGATAAATATTTTACGCGTAAGTAAGCAAGTGTAATCGACTCGGCAGCGGGAGAGTGTGGTTCGCGGCCAACTCTATCAACCCACTGGGTAAATATTTTACGCGCTATTAATCAAATACAATCAAATCGGCAGCGGAGGAGTGGGATTCGCGGCCAACTCTTTCAAGTCACTACATAAACATCCAACGCGCACGCGCGCAATTGTGGTTCATTGGGTCGCGAGGGAGCACGGTCCGCGGCCAACTTTACCAAGCGAGCTTGGCAAGGTATCAAGTACGCAAACAGTTCACTAAAGTCTCATTACTCGATTACATAAAATATCCATGCAACAGCATGGCTAAAGAAGTGTGACCTATACACGTAATCCTACGTTTCAGTATAACCGGGGACCCCCAGTTTTGCTAGGAGGCCTTTAGCCTTCGCAAGCTCGTTCGAAACCTCGGTCAGTTCTCTATCTTTGGCCTGTATCATATTCTGGCAAGACTTCAACTGAGACTCGGCCCTCTTTTGGGCAACGATACACGCCTTCTGGATCGTCTGGGCCTTTGTAACGTCGTACGTTGCGCGACTCCGCGCGTCTTCCGAAAATGCGAGTCGTGCCCGAAGGCGTTTGATTTCGGCCCTCATCGCTTCGGTATTTTCATCTTCTCCAAGGGCAGACTGTATTTCGGCAACCCTCATCTCCAACATCTTATACAACTCGCAATTCAAAACATGACTGCGAGAGGTGTACATTTCGGCCAGCTTCATCAACTCCGTCACCTCCGCGGTATCTACCGCCTTCCCAAAGGGAGATGTCCAATATTTATGGACTGAAGTAGCCGCAAGGGCAACCGCTGAAGGTAGCTTCTCTACGACTGACGGATCCAGCTCGTATTGGCGGGCTCCAATGTTAATGTACTCACGCCTGCTGGGAGGGGGAGAAACAGGCGTCCGGGACGCCTGTTCCCCACTCTCGACCTTTGGTTTCTTTCCCGCTGACGACCTAACGTTCCCGGAAGAGGACCCACGTCTAGTAGGATTCGTCGGAAACGAAACGTCTGCTCTCACCTCCGGCGCAGGAAAAACAGGCGGGTAACCCATCCCCGTCTCCGGGCCCTGCAACACTGTGGGCCTAGAACCAGACACCGCGGATGACGCCAAATGGGGGAGGAGAGACATCCTCCACTATTCTCCCACGCCTAATCTTGAATTTAGGGACTTTGGAAAAATGGAAGCCTGACATGGCCGACAGTAATCGAAGGTCCAGGTATGACGGCAAAATGGCTGGGAAATGGTGAGTTAAGAATGCCCTATCGTATTTATAAGCCCAACGGGATACCAGCAGTTGGTTGGGCCGACACGTGGCGTGGAATTAAAAACACGTTTGGCAAACCCTAGGGGAATATATCTAAGCGCGTGGGGGCGTGAGTACGCGAACGCTAAATCATGATAACAATACCGCCCCCGGTAGGTCAAATTTGTTCGACGTTCGCCCCAACCTCGTCGAAATTTCTACATAGCAAATGAGTGTTGATCATGATGAGGCCCGAAACAAGTATGTAAAATATGGGCACACACACGCAAATATGGAAGTAACTCGGCACCTTTTTATTAAATACGAAATACAATACAGAAGCATATATAACTGCAATATATTCTACAACCCCCGCTGCCTCTTTGGGCCGGCACATAAATGGGGTAACTAGATCTACTAACCCTATCCCCTGGTCTACGCTGGCTCCACCCAGGTTGGGAAACCTGACTTCACCATGATCGGGAGTCTCCCGAGCCAACCTGAGTTAATTTGGTGGCTTATTAGACCATACTGCTCAAAAAATACCGTTGATGCTTTTTTGGCAGTGGGAGACCCCCCAACCCCGTCAACTGTTCAAGGGAAGGTCGGGCTAAAGCTGCTAAGCCTAAATCCCCACCCCGTACGTTTGGTCCCCTGAACGTTGATTGGCCAAATTTTTGGTCATCTGAATGTTGATTCTCAGATCGACGGACATTTTGGATGACAGCCCTCCTGTCGCACCACCATCACACGTTTTCTATCTCTGTCTCGATCGCACGATAATGGCAGGTTAAATGCAACAGTCTCACGATGGAAGAATCTTGTTAGGCTTGCATCCTATTTATAAAAGACCACGTTGGAAAGAGGTGTAATGCAATAAATACGGTCATCACAAGGAATCTGGAATGGCGCACGGACGTTCTACCTCCCCAAGGCATTGAAGACGCCAACCTTTCGGGTTCCACCGGGTATCTGCGTCATTAATGCTAGGGGAATGATTCTCAAATTTAGAGCATCTTCTCCCCCACGCGCACACAGAATCGAAACGTCGGATAGGCAAAAGGCGTCGCCAACCAGAGCCTCAGAAGAGTCCTACCGAAGGGAAGAAAGGTCCCACTCCGGATGAAACTCCATGATGCTCTCCACCGCCTGACCCCTTGAAGCCCTCACCCGTCATGAATGTTCGGCTTCGGACTTGGGGGACTATATATTGGGGGTAGGTTGAATTACTTCCTGCCGAACCACCTTGAGAATTTATCTCTCGCGAAGCGCATCAGCATTCCGTTCCTGCGAGGCACATCAACTTGTGGATATCCTCAAAAGTCCCACGCCCATTATAAATAATAGGCTTGGACTTGGGGGACTATTGTTACCACACGATTACGATATGGCTGCCACGTCAGCACAGGCCCCATCCAAGCCCAGTAAGGGCCCAGTTCATAATCTGTCAAGAACCCTATCTGGGCCCTACTAGGGCCTTGGAAGGGCCTATCACACGCTTGAGCCTTCGGCAGCCAGAAATCTGCGAGTCATGTAGAGGGCCTCGGCGCCCGCATGCGAACCATAGAGCCTCGTCAGGCCACGCATCATTCGTAACCAGCGAGCAACTCGATATGCCGGGGCAACCAGAGAAGTAATTAAAGAAAGATTGCGTTGAATTGGGCGCATGAATTTCCACAAGGAAACACAATCATGATCTCCTAAAATCATGCAACGTGATAAACTCAAGGAAGGAAGGCAATCTCGGGTATCTTTATCACATAAGGAAGGAGGATCCGATTGAAGACCGAATTGATTTGTCTTCCAAATCAATTAGAATTCTTGCGCTATAAATACAACGTCTCCGGTTGTTCCAAGGTACGCACTTTTTATGCTTAAGAATCTCACCCTAAACTCTGCTCAAATCTCTGCCTGCTTGTCTCTCTCACACCCCTTTTTTGTTCCCGCCCCCGTGTATCTCCCATATACCGGCAGTTGACTTGATCGTCGGAGTGCCAACGATCGCCGGACCCTTTTTCTCCGGAGATCTTGGTGCCTAACGGTCGTCCTAGTGTGCATGTAACATACGAGCTGGCAGAGGAGTGACTGGAGATCTGTTGGCACGTGGACTGGTGCAGGTTCAGACGTCAACATCCGCCAACAGCAGATAATGAAAATGATCAAAACGCGTCACATTTGCATATAGGTGAAGTAGAAGATTGTTAGGAATGGTACCAAAAGAGCTAATAATGCTAATTGGGATGATTCAAGAATTTTCGTTCTCTTTTGTAGTGCTGAAATTATTTTTTAAATATTTATATTATAAGTTGTAGATAAAAAATAGATTGTAAGTTGTGGATCTTATGAAATATATGGATAAAAAGTATATTTGACCAATTTAACCAAATGAGATTATAATTTAATCACCACCAAATATGTGCTAAATTTATCAAACTTTTACATATTGGCAATACAACTTTTATGTTTTTTTTTTTTTTTTGCAATTTAATAAAAATTCCTTGAATTGTCTTTTTATATTTTTTATTATATTGCTCACTCACTTCTCTTCAATGATTCGATATGATAGACTCGTGTCTTTACTCTCTATCAAACTCACAGATAACAGCTATGAACACCTACCTTAAATATTGTTTTTTAATCATTTATGTTCTTGAAATTTTTGTTCATGCTTATTTATAATGATCCAATATTTAATCATGTCTTTTTCCCGCCCTTGCCTTTTCGGTGGAATACATATTCATTTCGTGTCCCTAACATGCAAAGGTATTAATTATGCTTCTATTTTTTTTTATTTTAGAATATTTCCAAAGCAATAATTTAGACTGTATTTAGTATTTAGTTATTTACACGATGTAGTAAGTAAAATAGAAACAAAGAAAATATTATTTTTAATGAAGTTATGAATTTAAAAAAATTGTAGCATACATGTACAAGAGACATTATGAGATAAATTATAAAAAATTAGATAAATAATGATTTTTACACGTTTCAATGGAGATAAATTATAAAAAAATTAAATAAAAGAGACTTAGAATATATTTAGATGGAGATAAATTATAAAAAATTATGTATCGATTACACTTTTGTTGAAATTCTGAATTTAATCTATACGTGAATGAGAGCATTGAAGATTAAATTTAAATAAATACGTAACTTTGAGTTATTTCAAGCAAAAGAGAGCAAGAGATTATGTAAAGTCGTAGACCCTACAATTTAGAAGAGAGGTTGAATAGATTGTAACAATATTTTTTTAATCGAGTACAATTAAATCTACCGGTCTTGATATTGTACCACTCCATGAAACTACTCGAATTTTTCTTTCACAAATTAAAATAAGAACTTCATTCTTATTTTCACGCTGAAATGCCATGTTCTAAGTGGATTTCAATTCACACAACTTTACCAAGTCTTCAAAAATCATGTTCAAGAAGCACAAGAAGCCATGGATGGTTTTTCAATATGTAAAATTCAAGCGACTCTCTCATTCTTCAAGAAACGTGAAAGTCATTAATTTTGTTTGTTCAAGACGCGAATGATTCTAATTGGATCTTGCAGTAATTAAAGGCAAAAAGAATCCACAATTGAATCAATACCTTGCTACAAATATAATTTCTGGTTTTGGTAAGTCGATATTCTTTTTCAAAGATTATCAAAATATTTATCTTAACTAAAAGGACATTAATATATGTCAATTACAATATTCATTCCTTTAATTTTATCACGTTTAGGTTTCGAAAAAATAAGTAAAATTCAAAAATCTCAAATCCTGAGTTGTGTGTTCTAATGTGCATGTAAACATCATTAACATAGAGATGCACATGAATTTATTGAATTTGAACACACTTCTCAACACTTCATCTATCAAAATACGATTTCATCAAATACGTATATTACAAGAAAGCTCGACTTTAAAAATCCATGAAATTAAAAATAATTAACATGAGTTAAATAAAAATATATTGTCATGCATATTTTCCTAACAAGTTATTATTGTTATTTTTTCCCCCTTTGATCAAAGATAAGATGTCATGCTGAACTCCGTGGTTGGTTGTACACTTTTATTCTCATTCTTTATCAAAACTTTAACGTATTTTAACGTATTTTGCAATAAAATTCCGTTTTTCAGTTTTTATTCTATTTTTGTTGACCACTCACTTTTACAATTGATTCCACAAGATAGACTCCTATCCTTATCAAATTAGAAATCAAACTTGTAGATAAGAGCTACAGTACCAACCTTAATGTTGTTTTTAATTTTTTTTTCATATTGTTCAAATATTTTAATCACATTTTTTTTCGACTCTTACCTTTGGTAGGAATATCCATTCAGATCCTAAATATGCTTACGACTACGTAAGCATATTTGACAGTGTTTAAAAGTAGATTTTTCTTAACATAATATTTATGTAAAACAATATTTTTAAACACAAACATAAGTATCCTTTGACGATGCATTTTCTTTCTCTTTTAATAAATCATCGTTATGTTCAATGTTACAAAAGAAATATAGTTGAATCATATTTGTAGAGTTGGAAATCTCAATTTTGAAGAACAGATTAGTCGTTAGGTTAATGTGTCAACTGAATGATTTTTCGAGATCGGGTCTTTTTCATCCTTTTTTTTTAAAATCTTTTTAGACGCACTTCTAATTTTAAGTTAAAAAATAATTAGTTTATGAATCATCACTCAATCAGTAGTTAATACTAGAAGAAAATCATGGAAATGGAATCCCTCTTGGTGCATATTTGATACCGAATATTATACTCAATGAGATCCCGTGTTTATTATTATACAGTCTACTTTATCAACTATAACAAACTCTTTCTTACAACAAAACAAAATGTGCATAGAATATTTGCTTGGGAGTGCTTTTTCCAAATTATAAACTGGTCAAATATTATTTTTATCTTCATATTTCTTAAAACTCACAACTTTAATCAATACGTTTGTTTATAATCTATAAAATCTTTTACCAAACAAACATATTGTCTAATTTTAAAAAATATTACCTACCAAACATATATGTTAAAAGCCATGAGAAAAATAGGCCCACAGAAATGGTACAATAGGGATAAACACGCAATGCACAGTGGATGTCACACAGCTACAGCCTACAGGTCACACCGTCACAGTACATGTAATATATATAACAGGGCAACGCCATATCTTTCATCACTCATCATTTCTAAAGAGGAATACCTCTTCATACTTTGGCCATTCAATTTCTTATCGGAAAGTAGGTAAATCCGGTGAAATGGGCGGCGATATTATTAACTGGCAATCTTCGTACTTCTCCGGCTGCATGTCACCGTCGTGCGTTTCGGTGCACGAAGAATACTCACGCATCAATACTACAAATCACGGCGGCAATCGGAGCCGGAGATTGAGAAAGCTTCTGAGGAAACTAGTGAAGGATAGCAAGAGCATTTATGGATCCTCCAAACCTTTAACGTTTCAATACGATGCCGTTAGCTATTCGCAGAACTTCGACGATGGATGCCACAAAGACGAATATGCCCTTCATGTCAATCAGCATCTGTTTCGAGATTTCAGATGGCATGTACATAATTAATATTTGCAATTTTTTTTTTTTTTTTTGTGGATCACTTTCTAGATCCAATGGGTTACTGAAAACATATAAAAATTTTCCGGTTTAACTTCGATCTGTCTATATTTGTTGCGATCAACATTTAATAGGAAAATGTTGGCCAGATTTGCACTAAATCAGAGGATTTGATTCCCCTTTCTTTTTGATTTTTTATTCACTGGCTTGAGCCTTGAAGGAGATGGAAGAAAGCTATTGATTAGCGATTCAATGTGAAAAAATAAGGATACCATTTGCAGCATTTGTGGCAAGCCTGAAAGTAATTTTAAAGTTTCTTTTAAACCATTAGATGAGTTAATTTTTTAATTATAGGTAAATAGGCAATAAAATTATTTATTTTGACTGTAAAAATTATATTAAAAATAAGTAATTTATTTATTTTAAAATTGGCTAGTAACTTTTTGAATTTTTAAACATACATAATTATAAGCAAAGTTACTTTAAGGGAAACTTATTACCTTACCAAACTTGCATTTGATACTGTCTGTTGAGTGGAGTTAGAGTCTAGTTAGAAGTAATTTTTTAGGAGATTTTGATAAAAATTGTGAAATGTGTAGTTGAAAAGTTGATAGAAGTTGTGGGTTCTATTGAATATGAGTTTGTAAGAAAAAAATAATAATAAACTCTATCAAACATGTAGTGGCAATTTAATGCCCACCATGTGGACAAGTTGAAGTGCCCACATGCGATGTGGCAGCATGTGGGTACTTGATGATAAAGTGCTGATGTGGCAGCATGTGGGCACTTGATGATAAAGTGCACTTTATCATCAAGTACCCACATGCTGCCACATCGCATGTGGGCACCTTATAATGCCCACTATGTAGGCATTAGATCGCCACTCATCAAACATGCTCTAATGTATTGTCACATGCAAATCATAGGATTCCAACAAAATGAGTGTGAGGACAAGACTACAATTTGGTTGAATAAAAAAAATTAGATATTATTTTTTGTATTGTCTAGTTCAAATGTTCAATTGAATCTTGTTTACCAGAACGTCCTAGGATGTCTTAAATATTTGTCCCAATTACCAACTATGTCTAGAAATAAATTTCCTTTTTTTTTTTCCTCAGGCTCCCAAAATTGAAGAATGTTTTCGTCCACTCGAAATAAACTGTCTTTATCTACTTTTATGTCGTCAAACAACTTAAAAATAATATTCGGCCAATATCTTTTTTAAAAGTAAAAAGTTCTTAAATAAGATACCATATAATATAATAGTATATAGTAATTTGAAAGGTATTTTCGACCAAAAAGTTTAAAAGAAAAGAAAAGAAAAAAACAATATATTGGGTGAACCGTGAACAAGATGAAGTTGAAAGAAAGGAAACAGAAAAATAAGCCCTGCAGACTGCAGTAATGTTTTTCTTTTTCTGGTTCGGATTAATGTGGAGAATGTCGAAATTACTGATTCAAAAGAAGAAAACAAGAAATTAGAGAAGGCAAAATTGCAGCGGAGGTCACCAAGCTTTAAATCTTAACACCGCTATCCTCAACCTTTTTATATATGTAGCAGAATATGTTATTTTAGACGGAATCACGTTAAATGACATGTGCGGTACACTTTTAGAGGGTTAAACAGTTCATTTACTTATAGCATGTTTGGTATATTTATAAATTAGTTAAATATCATTTTTATTCACACATTTCGTAAAATTCACAACTTTTATTCACAATCTGTAAGACTCACTATTTATAATCTACAAATAGTTTTACCAATCAAACACTAATAAAACAAAAAAGAACGGATAAAATCAACTTCGGGTCCTGAATCTTTTGTAAGTTTTGACACTCGTGTCTTCAATCTACATTTATTATACCCATGTCCTCAACTTTTTAAAACTATGGGACACATGTCCTCAACTAATAGAAAACATTTATCAAAGTTTAAATCGCTACATGACATTCATGTGATGTTGAAGATGGGTTAAAGCAAGGGGATAAGTTTAATAAACACTGAAGAATTTTGTATTGTTCAAATTTACAAATAAAAGTTGTAGTCGCCTAACTTTGTTTTGGATTAAAAGAAATCCTTTTAAAGAATTTGACATTTTAGGCCAATAATGCACAATCTTTTAACATTCAAATAAATATTTTTCATTTAGATGGGAATATGAGTGTCACAATATAGGCACCAAGAATTCCGAATGCTGCCCAAGGCACAACACTTCATGCCAATTTCAAGATTTCACCATTTTCCCACCTTTTCATGTTCCCTTTATACCAATTAATAATTAAAACTCTTTCACGATTCGGTAAATGCAAGATTGATTGGTGATCTCTTTAAGTAAGAATATTTGAATACATTCAAAGCCAAAATATATTCAAGTCAATTGAAAAATAATGAGTTTAAACAACATGCTAAAAGAGGAATATGTAAAATCACAGTTGACATGTAACCGCATGAAGATAATTAATTAGTTACATTTGATATTTAACTAGTGTGACGAAATATAACTCACGTACTTGCTCTCAAAATCATTATTTACCTCACTAATATTGTTGTTGGAATATGTGGTTTTAAAATGTCTACACATGTACCATGATGTACTGTTGTAACATTGATTAAATAGTACGTACTAGACAATCTTGAATGTTGATGAGAATCTTATTCACCCGTATATGTTTATTATTGCATAACAAGGATTATTTATATGAGATAATAATAATTAATTGTGTTTAGTGCATGCACTTGCTGTAATTTTAAGTAAGAAAAAAAAAGATGCGTAATGTTGAACAGATGTGCAAGGCAGTTGATGATCAAAGACTAGGTTAAGAGATCCATGGTGTCGTGGGATGAGGGTTGGAGAAGATAAATAGTCTTTTATTTTATTTTTTATTTTTCAAATTCTTTTGTTTTGTTTTTTTCTTCTTTCTAAATTTTTGTTTCTTTTTTATTTTATTTTAATATTTGAACTAAAAATATTAAAATAACAATTTTGTCATTTTTAATTTTTGACTGATTAGTAGAAAATTGGATGTAATTCATCCATTTGATTCGTCCATTTGAACGAGTGCCGCTTACTTTTCAAAAGTTAGGACCCCATTGTGGGTTGGAAATAGAAGTGCAAATAAAATTAAAAGTTGGGGACCTTTACCATAATTTACTCTTAAACAAATAAGGGTTTGTTTGGCATGAGTAGAACTTTTAGTAGTAGAGCATTTTACAGTAAAACTTTTGTTAAAAAGTTGTTAACTATTTGAATATGATTTCAAAAAGTGCTATGAATATTAAATTGTGTGTTTATTTGCATCGGCTGTGATCTGCTGCCCACAAGTGGGCAGCAGATCGGGACCCTTATTTGCATAACTATAAAAGTACTTTTGTATAAACTTTATATTTATTTGAATAAACAACAATTAATTATTATATATCTCATATTATTATTTTTGAAATAAATAATTTTTTATATCCTATAATAACTATTAAAATTAAAATATTAATTTAATTATAATAACACAATTATTTTAATATTTTTGACTAAATAGTAATTAATTATTATAAATCTTATATTATTATTTTATATCATATAATAACTATTAAAATTAATATATTAATTTAATTATAATAACATAATTATTTTAGTATATATTATATTACTTAAAATTAATTAATTATTTAAATCAAACATATAATGTGTAATTTATGTTATATTATTTAACACGCCAATATATATTTTTCACTTTATATAAATCAGGGTTGTTCTCCTCCACCTAGTGGGGAGAATTATTTTGTCCAGTGAGCATTGGTGGAGTGTTTGAATTTAATGTCAAACACTATTTGCTCCTTCAATCTCCACTGGACAAGTGTCCAGTGAGCAAAATAATTTCCACCACTAGGTGGAGGAGATCAAATATATGAAGTGAGAATTTGATATAAGTAATTAATATGGTAAATAAATTAATATTTTTTTGATGTATTAATAGTAATTTTGTTAATTTTTAAGTACATTAAATATTAATTACAACTTCACGTAAAAGCTCAATTAGAGTTTTTAGAGAATCTCAAAATTTAGACTTTTTTAAAACAATTTTTTTTAAGATTTTATTTAGTCAAAAAGTACTTATTAATTTTAGCCAAACAACTATAATTAAAAGCACTTTTGCTCATAAAAAAGTGCTTTTGAATTTCAAAAAAACCATTCCAAACACATTCTAAATATAATTTTTAGATGCCCACAGGGCATAGCTCAGTGGTTGAAATGATGAGAGTGAGGTAGTCTCAACTTCGTTGGCAGCTGCAGTGTGGAGGTTCGAGTTTTGCCTTTAGTATAGATTTGGCCCATTGTAAGCGCAGTTAAAAATCAGTTTTCAATCCTGCTCCACTGATACACATCCTGCGATTTACATCCTCCACCAAGGTTTCAGGGCAGAGACGGTGATGGACTTCAAGGTTGGGGTTCAACTTTTTTTAAATATAATTTTGAGATGGAATAGTTGAACTTAGTGGACATTTATGAGTAGATTTTTGTTATTCATATTCCAACTATATTATATTATCCAAGACAAACAAACTATTTTATAATGGAATCATTTGAAACTTGGTTACAACCAATATACTTCGACATGTTCGCTTAAGCAGAACAAGTGCTGAGTTTTGTTCAACTCATCCATACACAATGTATATAATTCCATTAAAAAATAGTTCGTTCCTCTAAAATAAACAATATTTTTGGAATATCATGAGACACAAATGTGCACAAGTTGTACATTTGCATATACATTCTTGAGCATGTTTGGCTTAGCATAAAATAGAAGAGTTGCTTTAGAAATTTTTATTTTTATTTTCCAATTCTATCTGAATAACTTACTTTTTTTTTTTTTTCATATTATTTAGTTAAAAAATTACTTATTTTAAGAACAGCTCTTAGCTTATTTTCAACTTTTTATCATTGAGTTAAAGCTTATAACTAGTTTACCTATAAGTATAAATTTACTTATAAGTAAATTTTTTAAGCTTAGCCAAAGATACTCTAATCTAAGTAAACGTATTTATAAGTAAATAAGCTAAGTTCTAAAATATTTATTTTTTTATTAAAAAAAAAAGTAACACATAGAAGCCTATTTTGATACAAAAAAAATTATTGGAAAGTAATTTTACTTATTTGAAACCTACCCAAATTTCTCTTATTCGATCTTTGTGAAGCATAGATAATAAAAATCAAGTAAATTTCACGTCGAAAAAAATTGTAATATAAAAGAAAAAAACCGTAGTTGTCCCAAATAATTTGAACTTAGAAAAAAATTTCGAATGTAAATAGTTTTTCAGTGTTCTCATTTCTGCTTCTCTAATTCGACCTCTGTTAGTGTCGTTTATAACGATATTAATGATTATATATGAACCAAACCAACGATTCTATGCAAACACCATTAGAGAATGATTAATTTAAAATGGACTGCAATACCTATATTCAACTACATGAAATTTAAATACACAATAAAAACAGTAATATTATATATATTCAAGAATCTGTTTCTAACCTGGTGTTTGCTTTTTAGCTGCTTTCAAGCAAAACCAAACATGCTTAATAGCTGAGATGAACAAAACCCTACTTTCATTTGTAAGATGATACCTTTTTATAAGCTAATCAAATAATTATTTTTTTGTTTTTCAAAACTGAATAGTGAACTATTCGAGGACAATTGTATTCTGTACTATGTGTCTTTCTTTAATCCTCTTTAAGTAACTTTAAATGTACACGAACAATAGAACTTTTTGCACAATATTCGGTACTTAATATTGAATATATAGTTTACTTATAAATAATCAAGATTTTAGTTTTTTAATGCACCAGCTGAAGTTGGCAGAATTTTTGCTATTCTTTTAAATATTGCTTGAACAAATGTGATAATACATATACACAAGTAATTTATCCATGTTAACGCTTGTGGCATGCTCGTATGCCACTTATCGAGCTTCAATTAATTGTATTTTTCTAATTTTTCATTAGTTATTACCTTTTATTTTACTTTTTGTTACTAATAAACAACTAGGGATTTTGTCCTGCACAAGAAGTGATTAAAAATTTTTCAAAAAAAAAGTGATCGATACAACTCAGTGGTCAATCAAATACGGATAATCAACCACACTGTCATATGACTGGGATAATGGATAGCAAGTCGATATGTTTAGTTACTTAATGGTTGATGTTTAACTCCAACAGCTGGATACAACTGACATTATCTTTAACTAGGTTACTTTTAGATAATTTGCGAAAGTGCGTCTATAAATAGATAACCCATTTTGTAATCGAGAAAGAAATAAGATATTTTACTATATTTGTTCTCGTACAAATTTCTCTTTAAATCAATACGGTATGTACTCGATTTAATGTATAAATAGAATCACACTTACATCATACATAAACCCTACTCCCTTATCAGGTAGTTCAGGTTACATATCTAAGATAAGAAGTAAAATAATTTGATAAGTTCGAATTTAGCTTGGGAATTGTAGACTTGATTCTTATTGTCTGTAAAGAAGGAATTTTACTGGTCAACACCACGTGAACTGATCAGTTTGGTAAACCAATAAATTTTTTTTTACTAGAAAATAATAATAAGTTCCTTGGATTAAGAAGATTCCAAAAATAAGTGGTTTCCTATAAACAGTGAAATTTTACTTATTTTTCCAACACCCGAATAAACAGGTGTCAATCATCTGCAAATTATAGAATCAAGGTTCAATAAATTTATCGTCCCAACAATGGAAATGTTGACACTATGCTAACTCATCACCCACTTCAAAATCACATCGATTAAATACTGAAATATTAATCATTATATAAGAGATTGAGCTAATCTTCTTAATAAGATTGACCTTTTAAGATGAAACTTTAAATTTTAATAAAAATGAGTCATTCGTAAGTTTTGACGTTAGAAATTAGAAGCGACATAAGAGCATCTACAATTCAACAATTCTATCTGAATAACTTACTTTTTTTTTTTTTTCATATTATTTAGTTAAAAAATTACTTATTTTAAGAACAGCTCTTAGCTTATTTTCAACTTTTTATCATTGAGTTAAAGCTTATAACTAGTTTACCTATAAGTATAAATTTACTTATAAGTAAATTTTTTAAGCTTAGCCAAAGATACTCTAATCTAAGTAAACGTATTTATAAGTAAATAAGCTAAGTTCTAAAATATTTATTTTTTTATTAAAAAAAAAAGTAACACATAGAAGCCTATTTTGATACAAAAAAAATTATTGGAAAGTAATTTTACTTATTTGAAACCTACCCAAATTTCTCTTATTCGATCTTTGTGAAGCATAGATAATAAAAATCAAGTAAATTTCACGTCGAAAAAAATTGTAATATAAAAGAAAAAAACCGTAGTTGTCCCAAATAATTTGAACTTAGAAAAAAATTTCGAATGTAAATAGTTTTTCAGTGTTCTCATTTCTGCTTCTCTAATTCGACCTCTGTTAGTGTCGTTTATAACGATATTAATGATTATATATGAACCAAACCAACGATTCTATGCAAACACCATTAGAGAATGATTAATTTAAAATGGACTGCAATACCTATATTCAACTACATGAAATTTAAATACACAATAAAAACAGTAATATTATATATATTCAAGAATCTGTTTCTAACCTGGTGTTTGCTTTTTAGCTACTTTCAAGCAAAACCAAACATGCTTAATAGCTGAGATGAACAAAACCCTACTTTCATTTGTAAGATGATACCTTTTTATAAGCTAATCAAATAATTATTTTTTTGTTTTTCAAAACTGAATAGTGAACTATTCGAGGACAATTGTATTCTGTACTATGTGTCTTTCTTTAATCCTCTTTAAGTAACTTTAAATGTACACGAACAATAGAACTTTTTGCACAATATTCGGTACTTAATATTGAATATATAGTTTACTTATAAATAATCAAGATTTTAGTTTTTTAATGCACCAGCTGAAGTTGGCAGAATTTTTGCTATTCTTTTAAATATTGCTTGAACAAATGTGATAATACATATACACAAGTAATTTATCCATGTTAACGCTTGTGGCATGCTCGTATGCCACTTATCGAGCTTCAATTAATTGTATTTTTCTAATTTTTCATTAGTTATTACCTTTTATTTTACTTTTTGTTACTAATAAACAACTAGGGATTTTGTCCTGCACAAGAAGTGATTAAAAATTTTTCAAAAAAAAAGTGATCGATACAACTCAGTGGTCAATCAAATACGGATAATCAACCACACTGTCATATGACTGGGATAATGGATAGCAAGTCGATATGTTTAGTTACTTAATGGTTGATGTTTAACTCCAACAGCTGGATACAACTGACATTATCTTTAACTAGGTTACTTTTAGATAATTTGCGAAAGTGCGTCTATAAATAGATAACCCATTTTGTAATCGAGAAAGAAATAAGATATTTTACTATATTTGTTCTCGTACAAATTTCTCTTTAAACCAATACGGTATGTACTCGATTTAATGTATAAATAGAATCACACTTACATCATACATAAACCCTACTCCCTTATCAGGTAGTTCAGGTTACATATCTAAGATAAGAAGTAAAATAATTTGATAAGTTCGAATTTAGCTTGGGAATTGTAGACTTGATTCTTATTGTCTGTAAAGAAGGAATTTTACTGGTCAACACCACGTGAACTGATCAGTTTGGTAAACCAATAAATTTTTTTTTACTAGAAAATAATAATAAGTTCCTTGGATTAAGAAGATTCCAAAAATAAGTGGTTTCCTATAAACAGTGAAATTTTACTTATTTTTCCAACACCCGAATAAACAGGTGTCAATCATCTGCAAATTATAGAATCAAGGTTCAATAAATTTATCGTCCCAACAATGGAAATGTTGACACTATGCTAACTCATCACCCACTTCAAAATCACATCGATTAAATACTGAAATATTAATCATTATATAAGAGATTGAGCTAATCTTCTTAATAAGATTGACCTTTTAAGATGAAACTTTAAATTTTAATAAAAATGAGTCATTCGTAAGTTTTGACGTTAGAAATTAGAAGCGACATAAGAGCATCTACAATTCAACAATGTGTATTATTGTACATATAGCAAATAAAATAGAGACGAAGAAAAAATCATCTTTAATGAGATTGTGGATTGGAAAAATCATAGTCCACATGTACAAAAAAAAGTGGTAGCTAAATTATAAAAAATTAAATAAAAGATGATTAACACATATTTTTATAGCGATAAATTAAGGCCAGTCACTATCTCACATGGGTCTATACTTGAAGAGGCTAGTATTCAGTCATGGATTGTTATATGTGGCTGTGTCAAGAGTAAAAAATTGCAGTTGATTGAAAATATTGATTTGCGATAAGGATGGTGACCAAACAAATTCAACGACGAACATTGTGTTCAAAGAAGTTTTTCAAAATTTAGAATAGTATTGTCGTTGTTTTTTAGTTACACATATATTTTAATCAACAACATGCTTATTATATAAAATTTAGTTACTGGAATTAATGTTTATACACAAATATAACAAATATTATTCCACGGTTCATGTAATTAAATTGGAAACGGTCAATTCCGTGCATCGCACGAGTGATGCACTAATTAATATAATGATACTTCATATTTGTTAATAACAAAGTACATTAAATATGAACATATTTAAAAACTGAGAAATGAACTATACTATTAACAAGAAAAGTGGACTATAATTTGAGATAGATGAATAAAATTAATAAACCTATTTTTATGGGACAAATGGAATATAATTGAACAGTCTAATTTACAGCTGAATTGTCTTTTGATCCCTTATTAATTGAAATCAATATTTTAAAAAACGTAAAGCGTGGAGGTCGAGTTTCAAGCTTTTCGGACCTATGCGATGGCAAGATAAAGACAAGGCGATGATGAGGCGTGAGGCGTGGTGGAGCGTGGAGGTCGCGCCTAACGCCTGAGCAAAGTTTAGACGGACTTTTTAGAATCGTTGCTGAAATTACACTGGAAAACCTAGGATTTTAAGTAACAATAGGCAACTGAATATTTAATTTGTGGATAAAAAAAAGGGTTAATTACACTAATGATTTCCATTCTTTCAGGTTTGTAACGATTTCATCCCCATTTTTTTAGCAGACATCATTCTTAATCTTCTATTTATTCTCATAGATGGTTCCCAAATCACTATTTTTCACTGTTCTAACAATTCTATGACAATTTTACCCCTTAAATTAAATAAATTAAAATGATAGGAAAAAAAATACAATGAAAACATTGCAATTGTGCTTTTAACCTTTTTAAAAGTACAAATAAATTCTAAATAATTTTATTTTATTCAAATAAGTGTTCTTTCCCAACTTAAAAGAAATCACCTTTTACCACCCCACCCCACCCATCTGATTGTACCCGTACACTTGACCCTGAATCTGATGCCCCATCATTCTATTCATCCCCTCATAACCATCCCCAAAATTATCCATATTTACCACACTACCATTGCCTATACTTGAACCGTCGTCTCCGCTGTCATTCTCCCCTCTTTTGGTCATTGCACTCTTCTCCTCTTCCGTATCCTGAAATCTCTACAAGTAAATCTTCAACGGCTCGACGTAACCCTCAAATCCTAAAGTAGTCATCGCCCAAAGTAAATCATCGTCATTTATTGTCTTCCTCTTCTCCCTCTGGCACTTATCGAACGCCTCTCCGGTTATGAAACTGATGAACTCCGATACACTCCTGCACTATTTCTTTTACATCTTTCGATATCTTTGCGTTCGTTAGTAGTGCTTTCTTCATAATTTTGCTCACGTTAGCAATTGGGAGAAGTCTATCTTGCTCTCTTGGGGAGGTCTCGTTTGTTTTGCGAGTTGTACCGGGTCTATTTGCACATTTTACAAAAGATTATTTGTAAAGTTCAACATATGAAGGAAAGAAGCTTAATGCAGCATACCACGACACACACTAGAAAGAATGAAAAAGAAGAGTTGGAAATTTTGAAGGATCAACAAGCATAGAAAACAGCTGGAAAAATTGAGAAAGAGAAAAATTATGTGATTCTTCTTAATTTTTTAAGTTATGCGAAGTGTGTGTGTGTGTGAGAGAGAGAGAGAGAGAGAGAGAGAGAGATATGGTGGTGTATGTATATGTGGGGGTGGGGGTGGGGGATTCCTTTTGAGTTGGGGAAGAACACTTATTTGAATAAAATAAAATTGTTTAGGATTTACTTGTACTTTTAAAAAGATTAAAGGCCCAATTGCAATACTTTTATTGTATTTTTTTCTTATCATTTTAATTTATTTAAGTCAATGGGTAAAATTGTCATTAAATTATCAGAATAGTGAAAAATAGAAATTTTTGGACTATCTATAAGAATAAATGGATGAATGAGGATGATATCTGCTAAAAAAAAATGAAGATGAAATCGTTACAAATTTGAAAGAATATGAACCATGTGTAATTAACAAAAAAAAAAAAAAAATGAAGAAAGAAATGGATAACTATTTCCCAAGTTGAATGTTTTCCAAGGCAATATACGTAATACAACTAATTATTAAATTTTATAATAACTTCTCTCATAATCAATTAACAGAAGATTTGGGTAAAAGATTGGAAATTAGATCAATTGTTAAAAAAAATAGAGGAAAGTATTAAAAATGAATGTGACAAAATGATATGATGTCAGAATTGCTTATAAGTTTTTATAAATTAATCAAATATTATTTTTATTTACGTATTTCATAAAATCTCAATTTTTATATACTTTTTATCCATAATATCTAAAAGAATTTTACTAAACTATCACTATGCAACGGGAAATAGTCCAAAGTCAGCGGTTGACTAATTGCCAAATTATTTAATGTATTAAATAAATAATATTTTGCGTTTATTACAATGGAACTAGTGTTGCACCTGTGCGATGCACGGAAGGTGTAATTACAAAAAATAATTTCTATAGTTATTTATGAAAGTTAATTAGTTATAATAAAATAATCTTCAAAATGCAATATCTTAAATCTTAATTAGTATTGAAAAATCCATGCATTTTTTTGTACCAAAATAAAGATAAGATTAATTAATTAAATTAATTAAATATTTTAAATATAGATAATTAAATTAAAACGCATTGGATAATTAGTTTTTGTAATGATAACTAAATTAGAAGGTAGATGGATGGATTCCAATTGAAAAACTACAAAATCAGACAGCTATTAAACGCAGTATTAGAATGAACATTTAATACTATTAAAAAAATCCATTTATGGAAACTGAAAAAAAAAATAGAAATTCTAAATATAAAAGTATTTAAGCGGAAAAATAAAATTTCGAGGCACTTCTGAAAAATCCATGCATTTTTTTTAAAATTTTAATTACTATTACTTCTACATTCGAAAAAATAATTTCTCTTTCATCTATTTTCTCCGCAAATAAATTTTCTAGAAATCTATTGACTACACTACTAATACAACTTTATTTATTCTATTTTCTCATTACACTAAATTATATATTTTTACCCAATATTTATATTCAATTTCTTTTTCTACAAAGCTTCCTCCCATAAAAGTAAAAGACCATCCACAACAAAAACCAATGAAACACATTCATTCTTGAACTTTTTTTAAATTGCAAAATAATAAAAAACTAAAAATTCCAAATTAAAATGAATATGAATAATAACTAACATCAAAAGTCATTTGACTAATTTTTTATTTATTTATTATTCATTAAACAGAATTTATCAATTAGAAAGATGAGTCTGGAAATTTTTATTTTTACTTTGTAAAAAATTCAAATTAAGTATTTTATATAATTTTCAACCCATTATTAATTCAATAAAATTATTATTTATTCATTTCAAGTTGACCAAACACTAAATTTTAATTAGTATTAAATCCATGCATACGTTGACCAAAACGAATATAATTAATTAATTAAATTAAATTAATTAGGTATTTAAAATATAGATAATTGAATTTAAAACGTATTGAAAAATTAATTTTTACAATGATAACAAAACTTTGAAAATATAAGTTTTGACTTATTTTTCTTTCACTTTACATTGATGTCTTCTATAATAATCTTGAAAATGCAATATTTTAAATGTGATATCTTAAATCGTGTCATAATAATGTTTTAGTTGAGTACAACTTTTCTAATAGTCTTATAACCATTCAATCTATTCGAAACATGTTTGGCTATTTTCTTATGTATATTACTTTTTGTTGTTGTTGTTTTTTTTTTTTGAAAAGTTATAAAGTAAGGATTAATGAAAATTGAATAACATATTTAAACTATGACAAAAGTTTAAATGTGATTTCTTAAATTTTAATTAGCATTGAAAAATTCATGCAAATTTTGACCAAAATGAAGATAAGATTAATTAATTATTAAGTAATTAAATTAAATTATTTAAGTATTTAAAATATGAATAATTAAATTAAAATGCATTGGAAAATTAATTTTTGCAATAATAACAAAACTTTAAACATATCAACTTGGACTTATTTTTCTTTCAATGTGCATTGATTGTTTTCATAATAATCTTGAAAATAATCTTGAAAATGCAATATCTTAAATCTTAATTAGTATTGAAAAATCCATGCATTTTTTGGTACTAAAACAAAGATAAGATTAATTAATTAAATATTTTAAATATAGATAATTAAATCAAAGATAAGATTAATTAATTAAATATTTTAAATATAGATAATTAAATTAAAACGCATTGAATAATTAATTTTGTAATGATAACCAAATTAGAAGGTAGATGGAGAGACTCTAATTGAAAAACTATAAAATGAGACGGCTATTAAATACAGTATTAAGAATGAACATTTAATGCTATTAAAAAAAAATCAATTTATGGAAACTCTAAAAAAAAATAGAAATTCTATATAGGAAAGTATTTAGGCGGGAAAATAAATTTTTGACGGCTCTTTTGTTTTTATATATATATATATAGATACCACCTCAATTTTGAGTTCAGCATAACAATCATAGCCACAAAACAAATAATCTTCAAACTCTCCCTCTCTCATGAAGACACACTCCATCACCAACACAGAGTAACCCTTTTTCCTGAATTCTTCCTGATCAATACAAAATCAAGTTATTGATTTTCATTTGTTTGCTTGTAGAAGAACTTGCTGTTGTTGACTTGTTTCTAACCTTTTGAGATGGAAAATTTATTCGGTTTGCTCAGAGTCAACGTCATAAGAGGTATCGACCTTGCTATAAGAGACACCATAAGTAGCGATCCTTACGTCGTTCTTAGGATGGGGAAACAGGTAGTTTGATCAGATACGTCCCTCTTTCTCAACTTAAACTTTTAGATTAAATATTTTATGTTCTTTCTATTTGGTTAATCTTATGCAATTGCAATGATAATTATTGGACAGAAATTAAAGACTCATGTGGTGAAAAGGAATGTCAACCCTGAATGAAATGACCAACTAACCCTATCTACTGATGATCCTAATCTTCCAATCAAGCTGGTAAGTATAATTAATGTAAGCACGTTTGATTTGTAGATAAAATTGTTTATCTAAATAATAATTATTCGGATAACAAGTTTATCATTATCCTGTTTGGTTCAACTATGTATAATAATGGAAAAAATCAATTTTTCGTAAAAAATAATAATTCTAGCATTATTCATTATTAAACAAAAAAAACTAAAAGAGGACAAAAGAAGAAGGTGGAGTTGTATATGACGGTGGCGATTATCCTATGATATAGATATCTAAAAATAGATTTGTTTTATATTATAAATGGTATGTTCATTTTTAAAAAATTTAAAATTAAGTGAATTTTGTCTTCCTTTTTCCGAGGATAAAACTTCTCATTTTATTTTGGCTTAAATTATTATTTGGATAAAAGTGTATTAGACATTATTTCCGTCCAAACAAGATAAGACAAATTTGATATGTTATCTTTAATTATTGACTATATACCAAACGCGCCCTTATGATAATATATTTGTTCATCAATGTGATTGCAGCAAGTTTATGATAAAGATACATTCAGTCCGGATGACAAAATGGGAGATGCTGAATTTGACATTAAAGCATTTGTAGAAGCTGTTAAGATGAGATTGCATGACATTCCAAGTGGAACCATAATTTGCAAAGTAAAACCAAGCAGGGAAAATTGTCTTTCAGAAGAGAGTTGTATTAAGTGGGAAAATGGCCAAGTAATCCAGCACATGTTTCTCAGACTCATAAATGTTGAGTGTGGTGAAATAGAGCTCCAGTTGAACTGGATACATGTCCCTGGATCCAGAGGTTTGTAGTGTACTTATAGAGGCCGACTCGTTATTTATGTTTACCATGTAAAATTTTTCGTAAGGTTAATCGGACAGAAGTGTATAAAAAATATATAAAATCTTGTTTGTTATTGTGTTGATTCTTATTTAATACTGTATTTTGTGATAAAACCAGTTGATCAGCTCATGTTTTGTAAATTAGAGTTCAAAGTTTTTGTTCTACTCCTAGTATGTAGGTAAATACCCTACAATTTTTATTTTTTAGTTTTTATTTTTGGCTTCAAAAGTATGAGATATTAGCTTAGACTAGTCAAAATCTTTATACTAAGCAGTTCTTGATGCAAGAGGTTATATATGAAAATTTGTATCTTGACACGTGGCAGCAAGTGAAGTACCTCAAAATTTGAATTTGAGAAATATTTCATCCACAAAAATGACCGTCTCACTACGAGTGAAAACCACGTATGCTAGTCTCTAAGGCCATGAATGAATGTCTCTAAGGCCATGTCTAAGGCCATGAATGAATGTCACTAGGATTATTCTTCTTCAAAAAATGGCAATGTTTGGCCAATCTATCATAACTATAATTCGTGAACCCCTTAAGAGCTCTTAAGCATATTATCTAGCCATCTACATCTTATGATAACTTGTATTAATGCCACACTCTCGATAAATGTCATTTTAAATGTTCGAAGATCTATAGATTATGTTATGATCCTCAAATTTTGACATGATGTATTTTATAATCAACCATCAATTAGCTTGTATGTCATCTTTACAGCGAACATCCAATGAACAAGTATGGTAATGTGAATATTTTTGAATTTTAAATTAATCAATTTTCTTCAACCGCGTTGCCCGCAAACGCTATTTACAAATTTCCTTATCACAAACAACTACATATGTACTCATATTTGACTTCTTCACTTAAATTTCAAAACTGTTCTTTATAGCAAGTATTTGCAATGATGTCTAGAGATAATTCTTGTTACGAAATAGTTGGTTAACATGCACATTATCGGCGTCACCACAGGGATTTGAACAACTAACAACTTGTAAAGTGTCAATGATCTCACCTACCAATGTAAAATGTATAGTGTGAGTAGACATTGTGTTCATTTGTCACTTTAAAATCATTTTTGTGGTTGCCGCGCACTATTTCTACCCATCCTAATAATCATCACTTGTAAAATTAATGCAATTGTTGTCGTGCTCACAGTTTTGATTAATGGAAACACAAGTTGCATATTATTGCCATCATATCCATGAAATTGGATATTCTATTAACTATTGTCTTCTTCATTGCCATCATGTGCATTTGTTTGTTATTGCATTGATCTTCATCTTCTTCATTATTTGCAACAATTTTTGAATTGCATTGATGTTTTTTTTTATTTTTTTTATTTTCTACAACTGTTTGCATGTTGTGTTGGTGATCAATGAACCCCTTTTCACAAGGGCTACACAAAGGGGAACTTTGTCATGCATAGAGAGAAATCAACACACATCCATGTTGTATGTAGTCTTCATTGGCAGAATTGACAACTTTGCCATGCCATGAATGAGAAATTTCATATCCATTTCGTATAGAACAGAATCAACCTTAAGCACTTCTCAGACTTTATCATATAACTCCACATATGAAATATTTCTTGAAACAAATATATTCTTCGTAGTGTTTCGATCATTTCCTATCCATTTCAAAATCCATTCACTTTGATCACTCATTTAAAATTCAACGAAATAACAAACGATAATTATTACGCCATGCATTTCAACAAAAATGTGTAACATGTTAGTCCAATTAATTACCAAAAACTATCTACATATGTATTATAAATAAAGAATCCATTATGTGTCAAAACGAAAGAGTTTGAAGATCTAAAAACAACACACCTTCATTCGACATTAGAATTATAAAATATAGCTTCGATTACCCAAAAAAAAAGGAAGAAGAAGAAAAGGCACCCTATTAACATAAAAGCTACCTGTTACATAAAAAATGGCATCATTTATAGAAAAATCAGTACCATTCTATTTTTAGATTATAATAATGCTTATTTTGCTAATTTTCAAAAATAAAGTTGACAATTTTTCAAAAAAAATAAAATAAAAATGAAATACAATGTTCTTTTGTAGAAATGTTAACACTTTTTGAAATCTAATTACTTAATATATCTCATCTTAGCGGATAATGTATAGAAAGAATGAAGAAATTAAGTTTGAGAATGAATTCTGAAGAATGAAAGAAAAATCGTGAATGGAGTTGTAAGTTTAGAGTTTGAGTAAAATTTTAAACATTAAGGAAGGTCTCTTCTAATTCAGATTTGAATGAATTTTAAAATCTATATAAATTTATGTCATCAACTCAAATTTTAATAGATTTCGTCAACAACTCGAATTTAAATAGATTTTTTAGAAATTTAGGTGTCGCCAATAACTAATAGATTTCTAAAAATTTCATTAGTTGATGAATTTTAACATATTTCAATAGATTTTAAAATATAATTATAACTACTAAAAATTTTAACAATTCTATTCCAAAATCTCAAAATTTCAATTGACTTCTCTCTTTATTATTATTATTTTTTCTTTCTCAAATTTCACATTTCACGTATGATTTTGCTGAAATCCTTTTGTATCAATTGACTTTTTTTTTCCTCTCTCCCATCTCATATTTCAGATAAGATTTTGTTGGAAACTCTTTTGTACCAATTTGTAATTCTTCACATCCTTATTCTATTTTTTTCCAAATGCTGCCCATACTTCTAGCTTTATGATTTTTTAATTTAAAATGACAAAGTTATTCGTTTATTTTAATTTATGATAATGTTAAGGATTTTATTTTATAATTACAATATTACAATTTTTCTTTTTTGAGTGATCAAGTAAGGCGTTATAGCATTTTTCTTAAAAATTCATATTCCGCTCGTGCACAATGAGTGGTTAAAGTAAAAAAAAAAAAAAAAAAAATCAAAAACACATTGTACGAATTCCATTAATTCTATAATTTAGAATTCTGTTAAAAATAAAAACGTCTTGTTACTTATTTGTAAATATTTAAAAAGTAAATTATATATATCAAAATATCACGAATTAATTATCTATTTTTATTTCCTCCCTTTTTTGGCTATCAGTCTAGATTTTATAAAAAAGGAAGATTGTGTGCTTTTTATCGAGAATTGATTTATCAACATTAATTTTAAAACAAGTTTCTCATCAAGACATTGTTTGGTTTGAAAAACAAAAAATAGACTTAAAAATTAAAATTGTATAGTAAAATTTAAATTTTTTTTAAAAATAAATGTTTACAATTGACAAATTACTTTTAACAATTGATGAGATAAAAATATAATTTTTAATTAAAAATCACAAATCTATTAAAATCAATAAAATCTATAAGAATCTATTAAAATTTAAAGTATATCCAATGCACTCTATCTATTGTAGTCTACGTGGCAGATAAAATAGACGAACTTCTAGTTTATGTGGCACTACGTCAATTGAATAGACGGTCGAATTATAAATTCATCTCTAATGGGTTCTGTTTAAAACTAATATTACCACTTATGTGACATTAATTTTTTTAAAAAAAAATTGGCAGGTATTTAATTTTTATTTCACTCGTCTGACTTTTTTTTTTTAATAAAATACTGAGATGTATTTAAATTTACTGAATCACTCCGTCTAGAAGTCTGGAGACTCTTGAGAAGTCCGTCTAAATTTAAACGGACTTCTAGACAGAATTTATTTTTTGGTGTATCACATCAGCTAAACGAAGTTCTTGTCAGCATATATTGAAGAAGTTTTTTTATAACTTCGTCTATTTATGCTTATGTCCACATGTCTAAAAGGTAATAGACGGAGTGCATTGAAGATGCTCTTATAATATATAAATTTATTGAAATATTATGAAAGAGTCCCGTTCTCTAGTCCCCTGGGGCAGGAGAAAATTTACCCACCGCTAACGTGTCGAGCTCCACGTCTGCGGCCATTTTGAAACACATTTTTCATCCGGTATTGTCTTTGTTGAAAATTCACCACCAACCACCAACCTTCTCTATTCTATCGTCAACCACCGGAATCCACCATTGCACAAAACTCAAAAATAAAATTCTACCAGAGAAAACACTGGATCTGCGCGACTGTCCGCCGCACAGTTCTGGTAGATCCAAGTCGCCGATTTGCACAACCACGCGCAGATCACTAGATCTGAGAAACTGAGCGCAGATCTCCTTGGATCTGCGGGCCTCGGCTGTGAAAATCCCACCGGACTTGCGCGACCCCGCGCACAGATCCAACGAGATATGCACGTCACTGTGCAGATCCGACGAGATCTACACTGCTGGCAACCCCCCCTCCCTTTTTGTTTCTTCTTCGTCGATTCTCCTTCTCCACAACTTCTTCTTCACATCATCTTCAAAGTTTGGATTCCAGCAACCCTTTTTTTTTTCTCCTTCTTCGTTGGTTCTCCTTTTTCGTCGGTTCCGCCTTCTTCCTCTTTGATGGGAATAGCAAAATGGATTCCTTGGGTTCTTTGTCAGTACATTTTGTGTTTCAAAATGGCCGCTGACGTGGCCAGTTCCGCTGACGTAGAGCTCGCCACGTCAATAGTGGGTAAATTTTCTCCTGGCCCATGGGGTCTGGGTCTAGAGAACGGGACTCTATTATGAAATCTGTCAAATTCAATTAAATTTTATTAAATCTATAAAAATTTATAAATATTAAGAAATCTATTAAAATTTGAGTTGATTATACACTTTTAAAGTTTAATGAATTTTTTTTGATATTTCAAGTAAATGTATTTAAAATATTTTAACAAATAAGAAAGTAATGTATAGAGTTTTAAGTAAAATCATTAAAAGACTAGATTATATTTATAATGTGGTCAAATATTATTTTTATTTTGTAGGATTCACAATTCATATCTATTTTTTTATTTACACATTTTATAAAATCTACAACTTATAATTTATAATTTTTTTTTTACCAAACATACATTAAGGGTCTGTTTGGGAGTTTTGGAGTATCGGTGATGATGGTTTTTTTAAAGTATCGATTTTGGGCATTTATGAGTGGAGGGATTTTGGGTGGTTTTTAGTCGCAGTTTTTTAAATGATCCAATCCATGCTTAGAAATTTATTATTTAGCGGTTCTAATTTTTTTTTTTTTTGAAGAAAATCAAATTATATATATGTCTATATAAAAAGAATTAAATTAAATTTTTAAATTTTTATATATCCACTTATTATTGAAAATATAAAATTAAATTTATGTTCTTGCATTGTTTTTTCTTTTGTATATGTTCTTTTATTTTTACAAATATTAAATTTAGGATAGTTTTAAAAACAATTGTTTGAAAAGAGGTAAAATTTGAAGAAATTTTAAAAACGCACAAACATCATCGATTTGGGAATTGTGAAATACGCTTCAAATTACAATATACCAATTTTAGAATGGTCTAAAACTGATACTCTAAAAATCTAATAAACACTGATTTTCTCATCATTTCACAAAGGATACTACACAAAATTGGTAAAATAAAAAAACTCCCGAGCAGCCCTAAATTACATCACTAAGTAGGGTAAAAAAGAAAAGAAAGTACGGTGGGTGATTAAAGCCAGCATCCTTAAAAGTATCAAAATAGAGAAAAAACTAAAAACCCCTGTCCATCAAATTCGATCCTCCATTTCTGAATGCTAAACTACTCTCAATCAACAAACATGGGTGAACCTGAAAATTTGAAGGCTCCAACTCCTGGTAAACTTCAATTTCCTTTTATTTTGCTGGGTTCTTTTTCTTGCTTTAGAAATTAATTTCCTTTTTCTACTGGGTTCTTTTCGTTGATTTAGAATTTTTTTATTTTTGCCAATTTTCATATTTGTTTCTTTTATTTTGAAGAAAAACTCAAATTTTGAGCTAGCATTATCTTTCTTCCTTTTGTCAAAATCGTGGTTTTTTTTTTTGATCTCATAAGGTCCCGTCAGAACAAATTTTAGCAACAGGATTTAGTTTACTCATATTACCCGCAGTGACAAGTATTATAGTTGCTCATAACAATTTCTTAATTGAGTTTTCCTCTTATTTTTGCAATAAATGAACAAAAATGTAAATAACTGTATGTTTGTTTAGATCATATTATTCTCCCTTTTTGGGGGTGGGGTGATATAAAATACATTTTGTTTTGTGTATCATTGAAAATAAACTTTTTTTGTTAAGCTTCAGCAGTCATTTTTAACAATTTTGGATGAGCAAAGGGATATTTGTGAAATTAATTTGTGATTGTAGTACAGAAACTCTCCATTTTCTTCTTTATTCCTGTGTATAACTTGAAAATATCCTGTGAATTTTGTATATACTGTACCAAGTGTATTTACAAATTCTGACATTTTAGAGCATCTCCAATGGGGCGCCATTTTGGTGTTGCATCCCAATTCCCATCCAACCGTGCTCCAAAATCGCACGCCATTTCGGTGCCATGAACACTGTTCATTTGGTGTAGATTTTAGATTTTTTAGTATTCCAATTTTGCCCTTCTCTTTACAATACAAAAAATTGTTGTTCCTTCTATATCCTTTTATTATTTTATGGTTTAATTTTATTATTATTTTTATTAACATAATAAAATGTAATCGAGTAATAAATAATAACTAATGAATATATTAAAATAAAATTACTCATTAAAATTAAAAAGTTACAAATTTGAAACGAAGAAGACGATAATTAGCATAAACATTGACATTGAAAATTAGAAACGAAGAAGAAAATTAAACACTACGACAACATAAACATTGAAAAGTAAAACACAACATGAACTGAAAGACGATAATTTAATATTGAAGGTCACTCTTATTTTTCAGGTTCGTCTTCGTCTTCGTCTTCGTCTTCGTCGTCGTCATCGTCGTCGTCCGATAGTGATAATGAGATCGATGTACAACTTATGAATGACCTTGCAGCGATTAATGCACAACAAGAAGTGATAATTCGCTTATATTTAAATAACAATCTCCTCATCGCTCACTATCTCAATCAACAACAAAACCAAGTGACCCGTGGAAGCTCAATTCCTAGTCATCTAGTGATCAATCGTGATTGGCAAAATGACAAAAGTAGTATATTTATGTTTGCTTTTTGAACGTTTTTATGTTATATGTAATTTTTTTTTTGTGATGTTACATGTTTTATTTTGTTAATTGTGATATTAAGTGTAATGTCATTTTCAAATTTTTTTAATAAATGCGATATTCTAGGTAATTAAATTAAAATTTTAATTTATAAGTTTAAGTAGTAATAGAATATGTAATTAAATAAATTTTGAAATAAATTAATTGTCGAGAATTAAAAAAATAGGGAAAGAAAATGTGTACTGGTCATTTTGTGTAATGTGCTGGAGATGTCTAAATAAGATGGTGTGAAAATTGCACTATTTTGGTATAAAAGTTGCACAAATTTGAAGATCCTGTTTGGAGATAGAACCTCAAATTCCCATATCCCGTGGTATGGAAACATATGTATAGATGGATCTTTCTCTTTGTAATTTCATAGTGGTTGAATTGCTTAATTATATCGCCCCTTTAAGTTTAAGTTTTAACTCCTCATGCATGGGGCATTTTCTGCTAGTTTGTTGCCTTTCCTCTACAATTTAGGTTCAACTATATATGTAATTCTTGATTGAACATTTAGAACTTTGCTGTTTAGTGTCTTATCTTGCCATTTCTTTGCATATATGTCTAGATAAAGTAATATGTTGTTAGTTGTGTGACTTTTAATTGGCCCTTTTCCTTAAAATGTTTTGACTTGCTCCTACATGCCCTTTATTGTACAGGTATTGCAGAAGAGGTATCGTACAAGAATCGCTTACAGCAATTTACACAAAGAGCATCTATTCCACTTCCGGTGTATACAAATTTTTGTGAAGCACAACATCCACCCAGTTTCAGATCCAGAGTGTGGGTGAATGGAACATGCTTTACATCTAATACATGTCCGTGTAAAAAGATGGCAGAACAAGAAGTTTCCAAGCTTGCATTGGCTGATGTTATTAGAAAAGTAAAGGACGAGGGAAGTTCACTTATACGTGAGGTTTGTTGAATTCAATACTATGATCTCAGCTTTCCATATTGACTGTTTCAATAGTTGTTTATTAGCTAAAGCTAGCACGAATTAATGTGAGTACAATACTGTTTTATTTGAAGATCTTGTTCTGGGCATTCCCCTATATGGTCCTTGAAATGTAGGTCATTTTTAACTGAGTTGCAGATATTGTGCTTTTTAGTATTTCTTGACGCACTTTTATCTGGCTGTCCGGATGCAAAATACGAGACAAACAATACAGTGTAGAACTGCTTGAGTTTCTTATACATCTAGTTGTCTCAAATCCTTCTGTTTTGAGCAACTCAATCTTACAGCATCCTTTTATGTATAATTATATACCTTTTGTCCTGGAGAATAACTCTGCTAGGTAAATTGTAAGATGAAGCGTTTGATTATCTTATCAAAGCTTTGCTCTATTGAATAGAAACAAAGAGATCTTTACGCATGAGTCAAACGTAGCTTTAACTCTCGGTTTGAAATCAGCTGAATCAAATTTAAAGTTTCAATCAAGTTAAATAGCTTGGGTGAGATTGAATCATATGATCAGTACATGTTATGCATGAACTAGTCCTGAGATTTGTACTAGAGCACTAGATTTCCTTAGTATATTGACATTCTAATAATCTCAGTTGACAAAGCTACTTGGAATGGAAATGCAAAATGGTGTAATTGAGTTAGAACATCAAGTTTCCTAGTCCAAACCATTTCTTTTTCTTATATGCTCCATGACCTTGAATCTTTGTGAAAAGTATATTTATCTAAAGATTAATAGCATATGTCATTTTAATGAAGGGAAACATTGCATCATTTTGTAGTTCCTCAAATGTGCTAATGCTGTGATCTAAGAAACGTATCCCTTGTGTACTATATCCCACATTCGTCTATGGGTCTTGTTATTTTCTCCACTACGGGGTTGCAAACTGCAGCAATCCGTAGTATCATAGCCTCTTTGAGCTCTGAGTACATTCAAGTGCTTCCTTTGGTGAATAATTGAATAAGAAACATTTATGAAACTGAAACTCTCTCTCTCTCTCTCTCTCTCTCACACGTGCACGTGCACGGGCACCTTCTTTTTGTTTTCTGCAACAAATGGTTGTTGCGATGTGCCATTCTTATTCCCTAATGATGCTGAAAAATCATATTTTCTCCCATTTCACACACTTTTTTTTTTTTCCTTTGACGTTTGTACAGGGTACGGTGACTACGGTCCTTTGCAAGTCTATCATGAATGACTATGCTGTCAAAATGAATATGGAGAGACCCACTTATGATACAGTTCAGCCAAAGGGGCTGCTTCCAGTTTTTGTATCCTCGTTGATTTTTAATGGTGTTGCGTTCACTGGAGATACGGCAACAAACAAGAAAGTGGCTGAAAATTTTGCAGCACGTTCTGCTATTTTGTCCATATTAGGTGCTTATTCAACATTTGAAGTCACATATTTGATGTATAAGATTCCTTTTTAATGTATAAGTTTTTATGTGTTCGCATGAGTGGATCATATTGGCTTTTTGGGTTTTTTTTTCAGGCTCTGAATCCGGGACTACTATGTCTGAGATAGTCAGGTCTAAATTCAGGTTGTTTGATGAATTCAAAAACCGCAAGGATTCTTCCATGGTCGATGATGGTTCTATGCCTATTGGAGTGAACCCAGGGGAGAAACTAGTCTCATTGAATATTGAATAAGAGAAAAGAAGTTGAAGTTAATGGTGACACTGTTAATGACACTTTTGCATCACTTGATCCTACATTGGAAAACCCGTCTGTTGTTCAAGGAGCACATCTGCCTCTCCATGAATTCAATAAACCTAGACCTGAACCTTTATTAGAGGTAACAGCTCCTCCTATTGTGTTTGTACCACCAGCTCTGGAACTGTCGTTGCCGAGTTCAACATCTGGAAAAAAGAAGAATCGTAAAAACAAGAAGGCCAAAAAGAAAATGCTAGTTGATTCTCAGTAAGTATGACTAGAATACTATCTAACATATTGTTGAACATGAATGCTGTTATCTTGTGGTTGCTAGCTTTGGGTGTGAGCTTTACCTCTCGGTGCTACTTTATGTTTGGTTTTTAAGTTGCAAGCATTAAATCTTAACAGTGAAAATCAGTTTATACTTTACATAATCATATTGTGTTAATGTCCAGAATTAGTTTGAGAGTGACTTAGGAGAATATTTGCCTTAGCTTGTACGAAAGTTGAACCTACATAGCTGGATATTGGTAGGGACCCGCCCAGGGAAAAATTTAGGGTGTCCCATTGACCCGCCAACTACCCCGGTAAATTATTATTTTTATATTTTATAAACTGAAAACAAACAATTAAATAAATTCGAATAGAAGAATTGGAGTATGAAGGATTATAAATGTAGAATGTTAGGGTTAAGGAAATAGGATTTTGTTATAATATTTGTAGCAAACAAAACAAAAACACTTGCAAGATTGGTGTTGTGATGTAGTTGTTAAGTTTTATAATTTTGCAATTTCAACCTCGGTTCAAATTTCATTAAGTCTATTTTTAGTAAAAATTGTGATTTGTAGTTATATTTTATGAATTTTGAAAAAAATATATATATATTTGAGGGAGGGGCGGGCAGGGAGGGGCGGGCGGGGCGGGGCGGGGTTGGCCCGAACCCGCTGCAGGGCAGATAATTCTGCCCTGCACCCACCCTTATTACTCAAATAATTGGGACGGGGGCGGGTCTGGGATTGCAAGTCAAATTGTCATCCCTAGGTATTGGATTGCTTTTGAGGATACCATGTTAATTGGGACTAAACGCCTAGGGAGCCCAGAGTAAACTCTTAACAATTCTTTTTGTTTGGTGGCAGCAATGTGAACAACAGAATTAATAACAATCTATATATATTTTATTGTTAATACATGGTGAATGGTCATCTTTGTAAGCTAACAGATTTAAAAGCTCTCACTACTATATCAAATTTGTGTCAAGAAACACATCTGGGGAGAAGTTGACTGATTGCGCTCTTATAAAGTCTATAGTCATGAAATCCCCGATCCACTCCCCTTCGAAAATAATAAGTGGTGAGGCGGGTATGTTCCCTCTATTTTTAATACTTCTATGTATAGAGACAGAAGAAATGTTTACAAGGACGGATGTCTTTGTCTAGGTAGGACAGATTTTGTGTAATGAACCAGAGTTGTTTTCTTTGTTTTCCACTCATATCCGCTATGTAACTAGTCAAGAAATATAATACGAGCTACCTCTACATGTCTGTAGGGATGGTAATGGGTCGGGTCGGGTCGGGTCGGGTCAGGTCAGGTCGAGTTGAGTCGTGCCCAGTTTGAGTTCTGCTCGTGATCTACTAGGGGGCGTGGTTTGGTCCATGGCTCGTGGGCTCGGGATCGTCCCCTAAACGTGCTCGAACTAGCCATGGGTTGAGCCAAACGGGCCGAACTAGTGAGTCCAAGGGCCGCTCGGCCCGTTTGCCACCCCTACATGATTGTCAAGTATATTATACTCTTACTCGTACATGGAATGACACGTATATTAATATATTGATATGTGGTCAATATAAAATTATAATCGCAGGCGAGTTTTTTTTAAACTATTTTTTTTTTTTCTAAACTCATTTTCAACAACATATTTAATGATATCCACAACTTTTATCAACTTTTCAATCGCACATCTCACCAACTTTTTTTAAAATCTCTTAAAACACTACTTTTAAACTATACCAAACAAACACTTAAAAAACAAATATGCCTTCCCTTCCAAGATCGCCTAACACTGTCCTGATGGCCCAAGCTTTGTTCAGGTGTTAGTGTCACAGGTTAGCCACACCTCAACTCACCAGTGCCCAGTTTACAATACATTATAAAGCTAAGAGTCAACATTCAACTCTATACATATGTAACCCGTAGAACACAATGTGTCTATTCAACTTTCTTTTTGGTTCTTAGCTTTTTCTCAATAGTGGTCATTTTACCAAGTCAAACTTGGCTTCTTTTAAAACCATGGCAAGGCCATGCATAAATTCTCATTAGTTTTGCCTGCACCAGTCATCTTCTTTGTCATCCTAGTTTCGTTTTTGTCCATGTTTTTTCTTGGATCTTTTCTGTGTGGTTCTCACAAATCTATGAGAAACAATGAAAGGAGAAAAAGTGTGAGATTGGGAGAGAAAAGTAGGGCAGTTGTGAGAATGAAAAGCAACTTAAGCAGTAAAGCTCTTCTGATGGCTAAGATGATTTCTTGGAGAAAAGTGGAGGATGAAGAACAAGGCCAAGAGGTTATTGATTTTAGCGATGAAGACGTGTTTTGGAAGAGAACGATTATTAAAGGCGAGAAGTGTCGTCCTTTGAATTTTTCGGGTAAAATTTTGTATGATTCTAATGGTAATCTTTTACCAGATTCACCTCATCATTCAAGTTAAGGTGATGAACACAAACGATCACTATTTCGTAGGAACAAGTTTATGCAAAATGATTTACTGCAGTCAGATTTTCTTCTTTTTGTGTGTGTTTGTTTTGAGTTTTGACGATAATAAGGATACCCGCGGTGATCATTCTAGCATCAAATAATCGTACAAGAGCAGAAAAATTGTATAAACACGACCAACGTTGTCTATAAAACACAAAGATGATGAAATTTTGGTTAGTATGCACTCAGATAGAAACAGAAGACTCTAACTCAACGAAGACAATCAAATAATTTAGTGGGTTTAGAAATCGGAGTGGCAAAGGAGGAATTGAAGTCGGCTAGAGTAGGACTGATCCTTTAACAAGGTTTCAATCAATTAGAAATGAGGTTCATAACCACTTTGTATACAAGATTAGGTCGTATAGGATGAAAAACTATTGATCTATCCCATGGATGGATGGATAAATGTTTGAATTTTTGCCATCATATAATCATGGTGTAATTTTTGTTTTATCCTTTCTTAATAAATTTATATATTTTGGTATTACAATTATACAATATAAGAATATATCTTGAAATTATAAAATATTTACTCGAATTATTTAAATAAAAATTTAAAAAATAAACCTACAATCTTTAGCATTTGTATTATCAACCTTCAACTTGCTTAGGCTCCTTTTGTGATTGATTTTAGATTCCAGTTTCTAATTGTCACATAATTAGAAATTGTTTTAAGTGTTTGGTAAATTTTAAAAGAAACAATTATACAAGTATCTGACACCAGATTATGAGAAGCAACAAAAATATAGTTTTTTCAGATTTTGCTTTTAGTTTATCTAATTATCTGTAATCAAAATATCAATTTTATCCTAGTTAATTAAATTAATTTATTTTCTACTCTATAACTATTTTTCATTTTGTAATTTTATAAATTTTGTGATTTCATAGATATTATTATTTTTTATTTTAAAATAACTATAGTGAATACATTGTCTTAGAATAATATTTGATAATATTAAATATTGTTATATAAGTAAAATTAAATTTTAAAATTAAATATGTAAAATTAAATTTTATATAAGTAAAATTATAAAATTTAATTTTACAATACTACCAATTATAATAATAATACAAATGGATATCATTATAATCAATATCCATTTTAATAATTATATATATACATAACAATAAATCACATTTGTTTACGGGTAATGATATTCACGCCACGATTTTTCTTCGGTGCATCCCAATTTAATTGCAACGAAGGTCCTCAATTTTTACTTACTATAGTATTTACGTCATGAATAATTTTTTTTTATTGCATTTTTATCTCCAACCTTTTATTAATTTGTACATATTATTTATGACGATGGTTTTCGTCTAAAACGAGTATAGAAAGACTTAGTTGTCCATGATAATTCTAAATAAGCAAATAATAATAATAAATTCAAACATTCAACAAAATATTTGTTCTCTATTATAAAGCATGCTAATACAATATTTAGACAGGAACCATCATCAGGGACTAAATGTACTAATTAATTAAATATTAAAAATAAGGTTGCAACAAAAAAATTAGAAACATTAGTGCGACAATAAACAAAGGTAGATAACTTTCATTGCAATAAAAATGTAGTGTAGTAAATAAAAAATGTATTGTGAATTTAATTATTTATTTACCAAACGCTAAAATGATAATTATGAAATATAAAGTAATTATAAAACAAAAATTTATCAAACAATTAACTGATTTTTTTTCATCACAACAAAAACTAATTTATTAAAATCACAGCAATACTAAACTAAGTCTTACACTAAAAGATCTCTTCAAAAATGAATTGCTAAAACATAAAATAAAAATGTGTATCTAAGGACTCAATTGCCAAGAAAATTAAGTTCTTATTTAATGATGAAACGTAGAGCATATTTTATATTGTATTTTACAAAAAATTAAAAGATATAGGGTACAATATATTTTAATAAAAATTACTATTCTAAAAAGTTCGTATAGGTGACGCTTAAGTTTGAAGCTCGGTCTCGACGTCTAGCCATGCCTTACGCTTCGCTCTTGTCTCATCATCACATAAGTCTTGTCTATGTCAGAAAAACTTGAAGCTCGACCTTCATACTTAGCTTCGCTTTACACTTTTTAAAACACTGATAAAAATAAAATAAAATGGAAATAGTTAGAAAAACAACACCCGTGAATAAAAGAAAGGAAAGTGAGCAAACTTGGGATAAGATCGCGTAGTGCCAAGACTTTGTGTCGATTGATACATTTACCATTTATTCGTAAGTGCCTCAATAAATGACTCGTTGCATCAAATAATAATTTTATAGTAAACAGTTAAATGGAATAGACTATCAATTTTGGAAATCGACGACCCAAGTCAACGTTCTCGTCCACCACGCATTTTTTAGTACAAGAGATGTAGCCATCAGTAGCAGTGCCCCCACTGAATAAGGTCCTATGTGACTATGTGGACCACGTTTATTCATTTTAGCATCATATTTACTTTTTTTCTTGACTTTTGTTTGATTTTAATTAAAATTTTATTAAAAAATTAAAATTAAAATTAAAAATTAATTTTAATCACATATTTTATAAGACATATAACTTTTATCAATTTTTCAACTATATATTTAATCAATTTTTATCAATTTCGACCAAAAATTTGATTTTAATTAAAATAAAATACACTCTTACTTATGTTTGGTAGATATTTTTTTTAAATAAAAACTTTATAGATTTTTAAAATAAATCCATCCAAAAATTATGTAATTTAAACCTACTTATTTAAATTGCTGCAAATAGTCCCTAACCTTTGTCCTTATTGTACAAATGGTCCATAACCTTTGTTTTTTTTTTTGCACAACAATCCCTAATCTATGTATTTTGGTGCGCAATTGGCCTTTATTTGATAAAAGATAAAAATACCCTTAATTTTAGTTTAAAAAATTGCAATTGAATTTCTAACTTTTACAAAATGTACAAATAAGTACGATACATTTATTAAACAATATTTAATTTAGCATATTAAATATATCACTATAGTTGTGTCAATTAAATTTTTCATAAGAGAAAAATATAAAATTATTGCGCTTTAGGTATATGTAATTATAATGTGATGTGAAAAACTCGAATAAAAATTAAGTTAAAATAACAAAATGACGTATATAATTTTATGACATTGAACCAATCTTATTATATTTTTTTAACATAAAAATACTAACTTGCACATTTTGTGTTCTTTATTTTTAAACGATAATAAAACAATAAATTAAAATATGAAGAATACAATTTGAGCTATAATATTTGTAGTTAATAAACGAATAGCTCAATTAAATAATAATATTTGATAATTGTTGAAGGTATTATGAATGCTTCTTAAAGTTTTACTGAGTATGACAATTTTTTAAAATAGGCAACCACAACATATGTGAAAAGAAACGTCGAAATACACTTCAACAAATACTATTAACTTTCAATTCACAAAACGACTAAAGATAAGATTTATTAATATTGTTAATCAATATTTAGAATGCGTACTCTTTATTAATGACTCTTTATCGACAAGGACAGATACAGAAGGATTCTTCTGTGCTAGAGCTCCTATTGGCTCAATTTTTATATTTATTTTGAAAAAAATAATTTTTTTATATGGAATTTTTTTTCCTTATATTAATTTGACCCAAAATTTTTCGTAGCACCCATATAAATCCACCCATTTGAAGCTCTGTCGACAAGATACTTTTTTCTACGGAATCACTAGCTCGACACGTGAACGCAAAAGTCTGATATCCATCTAGAATTGCTTATAAGTTTTTATAAGTTAATCAAATATTATTTTTATTTACATATTTCATAAAATCTCAATTTTTATGTATTTTTTATCCATAATATCTAAAAGAATTTTACTAAACTATCACTATGCAACGGGAAATAGTCCAAAGTCAGCGGTTGACTAATTGCCAAATTATTTAATATATTAAATAAATAATATTTTGCGTTTATTACAATGGAATACCTCCTCAATCTTGAGTTCAGCATAAAAATCATAGCCACAAAACAAATAATCTTCAAACTCTCCCTCTCTCATGAAGACACACTCCAACACCAACACAGAGTAACCCTTTTTCCTGAATTCTTCCTGATCAATACAAAATCAAGTTATTGATTTTCATTTGTTTGCTTGTAGAAGAACTTGCTGTTGTTGACTTGTTTCTAACCTTTTGAGATGGAAAATTTGTTCGGTTTGCTAAGAGTCAACGTCATAAGAGGTATCGACCTTGCTATAAGAGACACCATAAGTAGCGATCCTTACGTCGTTCTTAGGATGGGGAAACAGGTAGTTTGATCAGATACGTCCCTCTTTCTCAACTTAAACTTTCAGATTAAATATTTTCTGTTCTTTCTATTTGGTTAATCTTATGCAATTGCAATTATAATTATTGGAACAGAAATTAAAGACTCATGTGGTGAAAACGAATGTCAACCCTGAATGGAATGACCAACTAACCCTATCTATTGATGATCCTAATCTTCCAATCAAGCTGGTAAGTATAATTAATGTAAGCACGTTTGATTTGTGAATAAAACTGTTTATCTAGATAATAATTATTTAAATAATAAGTTTATCATTATCCTGTTTAATTCAACTAGGTGCAATAATGGAAAAAATCAAATTTTCATAAAAAATAATAATTCTAGCATTATTCTTAATTAAACAAAAAAAATAAATAAAAAAAACTAAAAGAGAGAAAAAAAAAAGGTGGAGTTGTACATGGCGTGGTGATTATCCTAGGATATAGATATTCAAAAATAGATTTGTTTTAAATTATAAATGGTATGTTCATTTTTAGAAAAATTAAAATTAAGTGAATCCATATCTAGATAAAAAATATTGTCTTCCTCTTTCCGAGGATAAAAGTTCTCATTTTATTTTGGCTTAAATTATTATTTGGATAAAAGTGTATTAGACATCATTTCCGTCCAAACAAGATAAGACAAATTTTATATGTTATCTTTAATTATTGACTATATACCAAACGCGCCCTTATGATAATATATTTGTACATCAATGGGATTGCAGCAAGTTTATGATAAAGATACATTCAGTCCGGATGACAAAATGGGAGATGCTGAATTTGACATTAAAGCATTTGTAGAAGCTGTTAAGATGAGATTGCATGACATTCCAAGTGGAACCATAATTTGCAAAGTAAAATCAAGCAGGGAAAATTGTCTTTCAGAAGAGAGTTGTATTAAGTGGGAAAATGGCCAAGTAATCCAGCACATGTTTCTCAGACTCAGAAATGTTGAGTGTGGTGAAATAGAGCTCCAGTTGAACTGGATACATGTCCCTGGATCCAGAGGTTTGTAGTGTACTAATAGAGGTCGACTCGATATTTATGCGTACCATGTAAAAATTGTCGTAAGGTTAATTGAAGTGTATAAAAAAATATATACAATCTTGTTTATTAATGTGTTGATTCTTATCTAATACTGTATTTTGTGATGAAACCAGTTGATCAGCTCATGTTTTTTAAATTAGAGTTCAAAGTTTTTGTTCTACTCCTAGTATGTAGGTAAATACCCTACAATTTTTATTTTTTATTTTTTATTTTTGGCTTCAAAAGTATGAGATATTAGCTTAGACTAGTCAAAATCTTTATACCAAGCAGTTCTTGATGCAAGAGGTCATATATGAAAATTTGTATCTTGACACGTGGCAGCAAGTGAAGTACCTCAAAATTTGAATTTGAGAAATATTTCATCCACGAAAATGACCGTCTCACTACGAGTGAAAACCACGTATGCTAGTCTCTAAGGCCATGAATGAATGTCACTAGGATCATAACTATAATTCGTGAACCCCTTAAGAGCTCTTAAGCATATTATCTAGCCATCTACGTCTTATGATAACTTGTATTAATGCCACACTCTCGATAAATGTCATTTTAAATGTTCGAAGATCTGTAGATTATGTTATGATCCTCAAATTTTGACATGATGTATTTTATAATCAACCAACAATTAGCTTGTATGTCATCTTTACAGCGAACATCCAATGAACAAGTATGGTAACGTGAATATTTTTGAATTTTAAATTAATCAATTTTCTTCAACCGCGTTGCCCGCAAACGCTATTTACAAATTTCCTTATCACAAACAACTACATATGTACTCATATTTGACTTCTTCACTTAAATTTCAAAACTGTTCTTTATAGCAAGTGTTTGCAATGATGTCTAGAGATAATTCTTGTTACGAAATAGTTGGTTAACATGCACATTATCGGCGTCACCACAGGATTTGAACAACTAACAACTTGTAAAGTGTCAATGATCTCACCTACCAATGTAAATTGTATAGTGTGAGTAGACATTGTTTTCATTTGTCACTTTAAAATCATTTTCGTGGTTGCCGCGCACTATTTTCACCCATCCTAATAATCATCACTTGTAAAATTAATGCAATTGTTGTCGTGCTCACAATTTTGATTAATGGAAACACGAGTTGCATATTATTGCCATCATATCCATGAAATTGGATATTCTATTAACTATTGTCTTCTTCATTGCCATCATGTGCATTTGTTTGTTATTGCATTGATCTTCATCTTCTTCATTATTTGCAACAATTTTTGAATTGCATTGATGTTTTTTTTTATTTTTTTTATTTTCTACAACTGTTTGCATGTTGTGTTGATGATCAATGAACCCCTTTTCACAAGGGCTACACAAAGGGGAACTTTGTCATGCATAGAGAGAAATCAACACACATCCATGTTGTATGTAGTCTTCATTGGCGGAATTGACAACTTTGCCATGCCATGAACGAGAAATTTCATATCCATTTCGTATAGAACAGAATCAACCTCAAGCACTTCTCGGACTTTATCATATAACTCCACATATGAAATATTTCTTGAAACAAATATATTCTTCGTAGTGTTTCGATCATTTCCTATCCATTTCAAAATCCATTCACTTTGATCACTCATTTAAAATTCAACGAAATAACAAACGATAATTATTACGCCATGCATTTCAACAAAAATGTATAACATGTTAGTCCAATTAATTACTACATATGTATTATAAATAAAGAATCCATTATGTGTCAAAACGAAAGAGTTTGAAGATCTAAAAACAACACACCTTCATTCGACTTTAGAATTATAAAATATAGCTTCGATTACCCAAAAAAAAAAAAAGGAAGAAGAAGAAAAGGCACCCTGTTAACATAAAAGCTACCTGTTACATAAAAAATGGCATCATTTATAGAAAAAACAGTACCATTCTATTTTTAGATTATAATAATGCTTATTTTGCTAATTTTCAAAAATAAAGTTGACAATTTTTCAAAAATAAAAAATAAAAAAAATGAAATACAATGTTCTTTTGTAGAAATGTTAACACTTTTTGAAATCTAGTCACTTAATATATCTCATCTTATTGGATAATGTATAGAAAGAATGAAGAAATTAAGTTTGAGAATGAATTCTAAAGAATGAAAGAAAAATCGTGAATGGAGTTGTAAGTTTAGATTTTGAGTAAAATTTTAAACATTAAGGAAGGTCTCTTCTAATTCAGATTTGAATAAATTTTAAAATCTATATAAATTTATGTCATCAACTCAAATTTTAATAGATTTCGTCAACAACTCGAATTTAAATAGATTTTTTAGAAATTTAGGTGTCGCCAATAAGTAATAGATTTCTAAAAATTTCATTAGTTGATGAATTTTAACATATTTCAATAGATTTTAAAATATAATTATAACTACTAAAATTTTTAACAATTCTATTCCAAAATCTCAAAATTTCAATTGACTTCTCTCTTTTTTATTATTTTTTTCTTTCTCAAATCTCACATTTCACGTATGATTTTGCTGAAACCCTTTTGTATATATCAAAATATCACGAATTAATTGTCTATTTTTATTTCCCCCCCTCTTTTGGCTATTAGTCTAGATTTAAAAAAAAAAAAAAAAGAAGAAGATTGTGTGCTTTTTATCGAAAATTGATTTATCAACATTAATTTTAAAACAAGTTTCTCGTCAAGACATGGTTTGGTTTGAAAAACAAAAAATAGATTTAAAATGGTATAGTAAAATTTAAAAATTTTTTTAAATAAATATTTACAATTGACAAATTGCTTTTAACAATTGATGAGATAAAAATATAATTTTTAATTAAAAAAACACAAATCTATTAAAATCAATAAAATCTATAAGAATCTATTAAAATTTGAAGCATATTCAATGCACTCCATCTATTGTAGTCTACGTGACAGATAAAATAGACGGACTTCTAATTTATGTGGCACTACGTCAATTAAATAGATGGTTAAATTATAAATTCATCTCCAATGAGTTCTGTTTAAAACTAATATTACCACTTATGTGGCATTAATTTTTTTTAAAAAAAATTGGTAGGTATTTAATTTTTATTTCACTCGTCTGACTTTTTTTTAAATAAAATACTGAGATGTATTTAAATTTGCTGAATCACTCCGTCTAGAAGTCTGGAGAAGTCCGTTTAAATTTAGACGGACTTCTAGACAGAATTTATTTTTTGGTGTTCACATCAGCTAAACGAAGTTCTTGTCAACATACATTGAATATGTTTTTTTATAACTCCGTCTATTTATACTTATGTCCACACGTCTAAAAGGTAATAGACAGAGTGCATTGGAGATGCTCTTATAATATATGAATCTATTGAAATATTATGAAAGAGCCTTGTTCTCCGACCCCTAGGGGGCAGGAGAAAATTTACCCACCGCTGATATGGCGAGCTCCACTTCAGCGGCCATTTTGAAACACATTTTCATCTGGCATCGTCTTCGCCGAAAATTCACCGCTAACCACAAACTTTCTCCATTCTATCATCAGCCACCGGAATCCACCAGGGCACAAAACTAAAAAAAAAAAAAAAAATTCTACTGGAGAAAACACTGGATTTGTGCGATCCTCCGTCGCACAGTTCCGATGGATCCACACCGCCGATCTACTCGACCACCAGATCTGCGCAACTGACAGATCTCCTTAGATCTACGCGTCTCGGTCGTGGAGATCCCACCAGACTTGAGCGACCCCGCGCATAGATCCATCTAGATCTGCGCATCACAGCTCAGATCTGACGAGATCTACATTGCCGACAACCCCCCTCCCTCCCTCCCTCCCTCCCTTTTGTTATTTCTTCGTCGGTTGTCCTTTACCACAGCTTCTTCTTCACAGCATCTTCAAAGTTTGGATTCCGACAACCCTTTTTTTTTTTCCCTTCTTCGTTGGTTCTCCTTTTCGTCGGTTCAACCTTCTTCCTCTCTGATGGGAGTAGCAAAATGGGTTCCTTGGGTTCTTTGCCAATACATTTTGTGTTTTAAATTGGCCGCTGACGTGAAGCTCGCTACGTCAGCGGTGGGTAAATTTTCTCATGCCCCTGGGGGCAAAATAACGAGACTCTATTATGAAATCTGTCAAATTCAATTAAATTCTATGAAATCTATAAAAATTTATAAATATTAAGAAATCTATTAAAATTTGAGTTGAATATACACATTTAAAGTTTAATGAATTTTTTTAGATATTTCAAGTAAATGTATTTTAAATATTTTAACAAATAATGAAGTAATGTATAGTTTTAAGTAAAATCATTAAAATACTAGATTATATTTATAATATGGTCAATATTATTTTTATTTTGTAGGATTCACAACTTATATCTATTTTTTATTTACACGTTTTATAAGATCTACAACTTATAATTTATATTTTTTTTTTACCAAATATATATTAAGGGCCTGCTTAGGAGTTTTGGAGTACCAGTTATAATGATTTTCTTAAGGTATCGATTTTAGGCATTTATAAGTGCAGGGACTTTGAGTGGTTTTTAGTAGCAGTTTTTTAAATGATCCAAAACATGCTTGGAAATTTATTATTTAGAAGTTCTAATTTTTTTTAAGAGAATCAAATTACATATATGTCTATATAAAAAAAATTAAATTAAATTTTTAAATTTTTATATATCCACTTATTATTGAAAATATAAAATTAAATTTATGTTCTTGCATTGTTTTTTCTTTTGTATAAGTAATTTTATTTTTACAAATATTAAATTTAGGATAGTTTTGAAAATAATTGTTTGAAAATGGGTAAAATTTGAAGAAATTTTAAAACGCACAAAAATTATCGATTTGGAGATTGTGAGATACGCTTCAAATTACACTACACCAATTTTAGAACTGTCTAAAACTAATATTCTAAAAATCTAACAAACATTGATTTTGTCAACATTTACTACACAAAATTGGTAAAATAAAAAAGCTCCCGAGCAGCCCTAAATTACATCACCAAGTAGGGTAAAAAAGAAAAGAAAGTACGGTGGGTGATTAAAGCCAGCATCCTTAAAAGTATCAAAATAGAGTAAAAACCCCTGTCCATCAAATTCGATCCTCCATTTCTGAATGCTAAACTACTTTCAATCAACAAACATGGGTGAACCTGAAAATTTGAAGGCTCCAACTCCTGGTAAACTTCAATTTCCTTTTATTTTGCTGGGTTCTTTTTCTTGCTTTAGAAATTAATTTCCTTTTTCTACTGGGTTCTTTTCGTTGATTTAGAATTTTTTTTATTTTTGCCAATTTTCATATTTGTTTCTTTTATTTTGAAGAAAAACTCAAATTTTGAGCTAGCATTATCTTTCTTCCTTTTGTCAAAATCATGGTTTTTTTTTTTAATCTCATAAAGTCCTTTCAGAACAAATTTTAGCAACAGGATTTAGTTTACTCATATTACCCGCAGTGACAAGTATTATAGTTGCTCATATCAATTTCTTAATTGAGTTTTCCTCTTATTTTTGCAATAAATGAACAAAAATGTAAATAACTGTATGTTTGTTTAGATCATATTATTCTCCCTTTTTGGGGGTGGGGTGATATAAAATGCATTTTGTTTTGTGTATCATTGAAAATAAACTTATTTTGTTAAGCTTCAGCAGTCATTTTTAACAATTTTGGATGAGCAAAGGGATATTTGTGAAATTAATTTGTGATTGTAGTACAGAAACTCTCCATTTTCTTCTTTATTCCTGTGTATAACTTGAAAATATCCTGTGAATTTTGTATATACTGTACCAAGTGTATTTACAAATTCTGACATTTTAGAGCATCTCCAATGGGGCGCCATTTTGGTGTTGCATCCCAATTCCCATCCAACCGTGCTCCAAAATCGCACGCCATTTCGGTGCCATGAACACTGTTCATTTGGTGTAGATTTTAGATTTTTTAGTATTCCAATTTTGCCCTTCTCTTTACAATACAAAAAATTGTTGTTCCTTCTATATCATTTTATTATTTTATGTTTCTTTTAATTTTATTATTATTTTTATTAACATAATAAAATATAATCGAGTAATAAATAATAACTAATGAATATATTAAAATAAAATTACTCATTAAAATTAAAAAGTTACAAATTTGAAACGAAGAAGACGATAATTAGCATAAACATTGACATTGAAAATTAGAAACGAAGAAGAAAATTAAACACTACGACAACATAAACATTGAAAAGTAAAACACAACATGAACTGAAAGACGATAATTTAATATTGAAGGTCACTCTTATTTTTCAGGTTCTACTTCGTCTTCGTCTTCGTCTTCGTCTTCGTCTTCGTCTTCGTCCGATGGTGATAATGAGATCGATGTACAACTTATGAATGACCTTGCAGCGATTAATGCACAACAAGAAGTGATAATTCGCTTATATTTAAACAACAATCTCCTCATCGCTCACTATCTCAATCAACAACAAAACCAAGTGACCCGTGGAAGCTCAATTCCTAGTCATCTAGTGATCAATCGTGATTGGCAAAATGACAAAAGTAGTATATTTATGTTTGCTTTTTGAACGTTTTTATGTTATATGTAATTTTTTTTTGTGATGTTACATGTTTTATTTTGTTAATTGTGATATTAAGTGTAATGTCGTTTTCAAATTTTTTTAATAAATGCGATATTCTAGGTAATTAAATTAAAAATTTAATTTATAAGTTTAAGTAGTAATAGAATATGTAATTAAATAAATTTTGAAATAAATTAATTGTTGAGAATTAAAAAAATAGGGAAAGAAAATGTGTACTGTTCATTTTGTGTAATGGGCTGGAGATGTCTAAATAAGATGGTGTGAAAATTGCACTATTTTGGTATAAAAGTTGCACAAATTTGAAGATCCTGTTTGGAGATAGAACCTCAAATTCCCATATCCTGTGGTATGGAAACATATGTATAGATGGATCTCTCTTTGTAATTTCATAGTGGTTGAATTGCTTAATTATATCGCCCCTTTAAGTTTAAGTTTTAACTCCTCATGCATGGGGCATTTTCTGCTAGTTTGTTGCCTTTCCTCTACAATTTAGGTTCAACTATATATGTAATTCTTGATTGAACATTTAGAACTTTGCTGTTTAGTGTCTTATCTTGCCATTTCTTTGCATATATGTCTAGATAAAGTAATATGTTGTTAGTTGTGTGACTTTTAATTGGCCCTTTTCCTTAAAATGATTTGACTTGCTCCTACATGCCCTTTATTGTACAGGTATTGCAGAAGAGGTATCGCACAAGAATCGCTTACAGCAATTTACACAAAGAGCATCTATTCCACTTCCGGTGTATAAAACTTTTTGTGAAGCACAACATCCACCCAGTTTCAGATCCAGAGTGTGGGTGAATGGAACATGCTTTACATCTAATACATGTCAGTGTAAAAAGATGGCAGAACAAGAAGTTGCCAAGCTTGCATTGGCTGATGTTATTAGAAAAGTGAAGGACGAGGGAAGTTCACTTATACGTGAGGTTTGTTGAATTCAATACTATGATCTCAGCTTTCCATATTGACTGTTTCAATAGTTGTTTATTAGCTAAAGCTAGCACGAATTAATGTGAGTACAATACTGTTTTATTTGAAGATCTTGTTCTGGGCATTCCCCTATATGGTCCTTGAAATGTAGGTCATTTTTAACTGAGTTGCAGATATTGTGCTTTTTAGTATTTCTTGACGCACTTTTATCTGGCTGTCCGGATGCAAAATACGAGACAAACAATACAGTGTAGAACTGCTTGAGTTTCTTATACATCTAGTTGTCTCAAATCCTTCTGTTTTGAGCAACTCAATCTTACAGCATCCTTTTATATATAGTTATATACCTTTTGTCCTGGAGAATAACTCTGCTAGGTAAATTGTAAGATGAAGTGTTTGATTATCTTATCAAAGCTTTGCTCTATTGAATAGAAACAAAGAGATCTTTACGCATGAGTCAAACGTAGCTTTAACTCTTGGTTTGAAATCAGCTGAATCAAATTTAAAGTTTCAATCAAGTTAAATAGCTTGGGTGAGATTGAATCATATGATCAGTACATGTTATGCATGAACTAGTCCTGAGATTTGTACTAGAGCACTAGATTTCCTTAGTATATTGACATTCTAATAATCTCAGTTGACATAGCTACTTGGAATGGAAATGCAAAATGGTGTAATTGAGTTAGAACATCAAGTTTCCTAGTCCAAACCATTTCTTTTTCTTATATGCTCCATGACCTTGAATCTTTGTGAAAAGTATATTTATCTAAAGATTAATAGCATATGTATTGATCAAAATTTGATTATATTTCTGTAGAAAGTACCTAAAATTAATACCATGCTTACATTGTCATTTTAATGAAGGGAAACATTGCATCATTTTGTAGTTCCTCAAATGTGCTAATGCTGTGATCTAAGAAACGTATCCCTTGTGTACTATATCCCACATTAGTCTATGGGTCTTGTTATTTTCTCCACTACGGGGTTGCAAACTGCAGCAATCTGTAGTATCATAGCCTCTTTGAGCTCTGAGTACATTCAAGTGCTTCCTTTGGTGAATAATTGAATAAGAAACATTTATGAAACTGAAACTCTCTCTCTCTCTCACACACGTGCACGGGCGCCTTCTTTTTGTTTTCTGCAACAAATGGTTGTTGCGATGTGCCATTCTTATTTCCTAATGATGCTGAAAAATCATATTTTCTCCCATTTCACACACTTTTTTTTTCCTTTGACGTTTGTACAGGGTACGGTGACTACGGTCCTTTGCAAGTCTATCATGAATGAATATGCTGTCAAAATGAATATGGAGAGACCCACTTATGATACAGTTCAGCCAAAGGGGCTGCTTCCAGTTTTTGTATCCTCGTTGATTTTTAATGGTGTTGCGTTCACTGGAGATACGGCAACAAACAAGAAAGAGGCTGAAAATTTTGCAGCACGTTCTGCTATTTTGTCCATATTAGGTGCTTATTCAACATTTGAAGTCACATATTTGATGTATAAGATTCCTTTTTAATGTATAAGTTTTTATGTGTGCGCATGAGTGGATCATATTGGCTTTTTGGGTTTTTTTTTTCAGGCTCTGAATCCGGGACTACTATGTCTGAGATAGTCAGGTCTAAATTCAGGTTGTTTGATGAATTCAAAAGCCGCAAGGATTCTTCCATGGTCGATGATGGTTCTATGCCTATTGGAGTGAACCCAGGGGAGAAACTAGTCTCATTGAATAAGAGAAAAGAAGTTGAAGTTAATGGTGACACTGTTAATGACACTTTTGCATCACTTGATCCTACATTGGAAAACCCGTCTGTTGTTCAAGGAGCACATCTGCCTCTCCATGAATTCAAAAAACCTAGACCTGAACCTTTATTAGAGGCAACAGCTCCTCCTATTGTGTTTGTACCACCAGCTCTGGAACTGTCGTTGCTGAGTTCAACATCTGGAAAAAAGAAGAATCGTAAAAACAAGAAGGCCAAAAAGAAAATGCTAGTTGATTCTCAGTAAGTATGACTAGAATACTATCTAACATATTGTTGAACATGAATGCTGTTATCTTGTGGTTGCTAGCTTTGGGTGTGAGCTTTACCTCTCGGTGCTACTTTATGTTGGTTTTATGTTGCAAGTATTAAATCTTAACAGTGAAAATCAGTTTATACTTTACATAATCATATTGTGTTAATGTCCAGAATTAGTTTGAGAGTGACTTAGGAGAATATTTGCCTTAGCTTGTACGAAAGTTGAACCTACATAGCTGGATATTGGTAGGGACCCGCCCAGCGAAAAATTTAGGGTGTCCCATTGACCCGCCAACTACCCCGGTAAATTATTATTTTTATATTTTATAAACTGAAAACAAACAATTAAATAAATTCGAGTAGAAGAATTGGAGTATGAAGGATTATAAATGTAGAATGTTAGGGTTAAGGAAATAGGATTTTGTTATTATATTTGTAGCAAACAAAACAAAAACACTTGCAAGATTGGTGTTGTGATGTAGTTGTTAAGTTTTATAATTTTGCAATTTCAACCTCGGTTCAAATTTCATTGAGTCTATTTTTAGTAAAAATTGTGATTTGTAGTTATATTTTATGAATTTTGAAAAATATATATATATATTTGAGGGGCGGGCGGGGCAGGGTTGGCCCGAACCCGCTGCAGGGCAGATAATTCTGCCCTGCACCCGCCCTTATTACTCAAATAATCGGGACGGGGGCGGGTCTGGGATTGCAAGTCAAATTGTCATCCCTCGATCTTGGATTGCTTTTGATGATACCATGTTAATTGGGACTAAACGCCTAGGGAGCCCAGAGTAAACTCTTAAAAATTCTTTTTGTTTGGTGGCAGCAATGTGAACAACAGAATTAATAACAATCTATATATATTTTATTGTTAATACATGGTGAATGGTCATCTTTGTAAGCTAACAGATTTAAAACCTCTCTCTACTATATCAAATTTGTGTCAAGAAACATATTGGGGAGAAGTTGACTGATTGCGCTCTTATAAAGTTTAGAGTCATGAAATCCCCGATCCACTCCCCTTCGAAAATAATAAGTGGTGAGGTGGGTATGTTCCCTCTATTTGTAATACTTCTATGTATAGAGATAGAAGAAATGTTTACAAGGACGGATGTCTTTGTCTCGGTAGGACAGATTTTGTGTAGTGAACCAGAGTTGTTTTCTTTGTTTTCCGCTCATGTCCACTATGTAACTAGTCAAGAAATATAATACAAGCCATCTCTACATGCATGTAGGGATGGCAATGGGTCGGGTCGAGTCGAGTCGAGTCGAGTCGTGCCTAGTTTGAGTTCTGCTCGTGATCTACTATGGGGCATGGTTTGGTCCACGGCTCGTAAAAAATTTTTGTGGCTTTGTCCTGTCTCGGGGTCGTCCCCTAAACATGCTCGAGCTAGCCATGGGTTGAGCCAAACGGGCCGAACTAGTGAGTCCAAGGGCCGCTCGGCCTGTTTGCAACCCCTACATGCTTGTCAAGTATATTATACTCTTACTCGTACATGGAATGACACGTATATTAATATATCGATATATGGTCGATTTAAAATTATAATCATTAGGGGAGTTTTTTTTAAACTATTTTTTTTTCGTAACTCATTTTCAACAATATATTTAATGGAACCCACAATTTTTATCAACTTTTCAACCGCACATTTCACCAACTTTTTTCAAAATCTCTTAAAACACTACTTTTAAACTATACCAAACAAATACTTAAAAACAAATATGCCTTCCCTTCCAAGATCGCCTAACACTGTCCTGATGGCCCAAGCTTTGTTCATGTGTAAAGTGTACAAGTTAGTCAAGTGCTCACTTTACAATACATTATAAAGCTATGAGTCAACGATCAAGTCTATACATATGTAACCGGTAAAACACGATGAGTCTTTTCAACTTTCTTTATGGTTCTTAGCTTTTTCTCAATAGTGGTCATTTTACCAAGTCAAATTTGGCTTCTTTTAAAACCATGGCAAGGCCATGCATAAATTTTCATTAGTTTTGCCTGCACCAGTCATCTTCTTTATCATCCTAGTTTCGTTTTTGTCCATGTTTTTTCTTGGATCTTTTCTGTGTGGTTCTCACAAATCTATGAGAAACAATGAAAGGAGAAAAAGTGTGAGATTGGGAGAGAAAAGTAGGGCAGTTGTGAGAATGAAAAGCAACTTAAGCAGTAAAGCTCTTCTGATGGCTAAGATGATTTCTTGGAGAAAAGTGGAGGATGAAGAACAAGGCCAAGAGGTTATTGATTTTAGCGATGAAGACGTGTTTTGGAAGAGAACGATTATTAAAGGCGAGAAGTGTCGTCCTTTGGATTTTTCGGGTAAAATTTTGTATGATTCTAATGGGAATCTTTTACCAGATTCACCTCATCATTCAAGTTAAGGTGATGAACACAAACGATTACTATTTCGTAGGAACAAGCTTATGCAAAATGATTTACTGCAGTCAGATTTTCTTCTTATTTTGTGTGTTTGTTTTGAGTTTTGACGATAATAAGGATACCGGTGGTGATCATTCTAGCATCAAATAATCGTACTAGAGCAGAAAAATTGTATAAACACGACTAACGTTGTCTATAAAACACACAAATGATGAAATTTTGGTTAGTATGCACTCAGATAGAAATAGAAGACTCTAACTCAACGAAGACGATCAAATAATTTAGCAGATTTAGGAATCGGAGTGGCGAAGGAGGAACTAAAGTCGGCTAGAGTAGGATCGATCCTTTGATTAGAAATAAGGTTCATCACCACTTTGTATACAAGATTAAGTCGTATAGGATGAATAACTATTGATCTACCTCATGGATAGATGGATAAATGTTTGAATTTTTGCGATTATATAATCGTGCTGTAATTTTTGTTTTATCCTTACTTAATAAATTTATATATTTTGGTATTACAATTATACAATATAAGAATATATCTTGAAATTATAAAATATTTACTCGAATTATTTAAATAAAAATTTTAAAAATAAACCTACAATCTTTAGCATTTGTATTTTTTCGTGTCATTTGTATTATCAACCTTCAACTTGCTTAGGCTCCGTTTGTGATTGATTTTAGATTCCAGCTTCTAATTGTCAAATAATCAGAAATTGTTTTAAGCGTTTGGTAAATTTGAAAAGAAACAATTATACAAGTATCTGACACAAGATTATGAGAAGCAACAAAAATATAGCTTTTTCGAATTTTGCTTTTAGTTTATCTAATTATCTGTAATCAAAATATCAATTTTATCCTAGTTAATTAAATTAATTTATTTTCTACTCTATAACTATGTTTCATTTTGTAATTTTACAAATTTTGTGATTTCATAGATATTATTATTTTTTATTTTAAAATAACTATAGTGAATACATTGTCTTAGAATAATATTTGATAATATTAAATATTGTTATATAAGAAAAATTAAATTTTAAAATTAAATAAGTAAAATTAAATTTTACAATACTACCAATTATAATAATAATACAAATGGATATCATTATATACATACATAACAATGATATCCATTTTAATAATTATATACATACATAACAATAAATCACATTTGTTTATGGGTAATGATATTCACATCACGATTTTTCTTCCGTGCATCCCAATTTAATTGCAATGAAGGTCCTCAAATTTTACTTACTATAGTATTAACGTCATGAATAATTTTTTTTATTTCATTCTTATCTCCAACCTTTTATTAATTTGTACATATTATTTATGATGATGGTTTTCGTCCAAAACGAGTATAGAAAGACTTAGTTGTCCATGATAATTCTAAATAAGCAAAAAATAATAATAAATAGAAACATTGGACAAAATATTTGTTCTCTATTATAAAGCATGCCAATACAATATTTAGACAGAAACCATCATCAGGACAAAATGTACCAATTAATTAAAGATTGAAGATAAGAATGCAACAAAAAATTAGAAACATAAGTGCAACAATAAACAAATGTTGGAGACCTTCATTGTAACAAAAATGTAGTGTAGTAAATAAAAAATATATTGTGAATTCAATTACTTTTTATTTACCAAACGTTAAAATGATAATTATGAAATATAAAGTAATTATAAAACAAAAATTTATCATACAGTTAACTAATTTTTTTTCATTATAACAAAAATTGATTTATTAAAATTACAGCAATACTAAACTAAGTCTTACACTTAAAGATCTCTTAAAAAATGAATGGCTAAAACATAAAATAAAAATGTGAATGTAGGGACTCAATTGCCAAGAAAATTAAGTTCTTATTTAATGATGGAACATAGAGCATATTTTATATTCTATTTTACAAAAAATTAAAAGATATAGCGTACAATATATTTCAATAAAAACTACTGTTCTAAAAAATTTGTATAGGCGATGTTTAGGTTTGAAGCTCGGCTTCGACGTCTAGCCACGTCTTACGTATTGTCATTGTCTCATTATCACCTAAGTCTCGCCTATGTCCAAAAAACTTGAAACTCGGCTTCTACACCTAGGCACGTTTTACACTTTTTAAAACACTGATAAAAATAAAATAAAATGGAAATAGTTACAAAAACAACACCCGTGAATGAAAGAAAGGAAAACGAGCAAACTTGGGATAAGATCGTGTAGTGCCAAGACTTTGTGTCGATTGATACATTTACCATTTATTCGTAAGTGCCTCAATAAATGACTCGTTGCATCAGATAATTATATTATAGTAAACAATTAAATGGAATAGACTATCAATTTTGGAAATCGACGACCCAAGGCAATAAGTGGTTCAAGTCAACGTTCTCGTCCACCACACATTTTTGGGTACAAGAGATGTAGCCATCAGTAGCAGTGCCCCCACTGAATAAGGTTCTATGTGACTATGTGGACCACGTTTATTCATTTTAGCATCATATTTACTTTTTTTTTTCTTGACTTTTGTTTGATTTTAATTAAAATTTTGTTAAAAAATTAAAATTAAAGTCAATAATTAATTTTAATAACATATTTTATAAGACACACAACTTTTATCAATTTTTCAACCATATATTTAATCAATTTTTATCAACTTCGACCAAAAAATTAATTTTAATCAAAATCAAATACAATTTTACTTATGTTTGGTAGATATTTTTTTTAAATAAAAAAGTTATTGATTTTTAAAATAGATCCATCCAAAAATTATTTAATTTAAACCAACTTATTTAATTGGAAAATTGGTGCAAATTGTCCTTAACTTTTGTCTTTATTGTGCAAATGGTCCCTAACTTTTATTTTTTTGCGCAACAATCCCTAATCTATGTATTTTTGTGCGGAATTGATCCTTATTTGATAAAAAGATAAAAATACCCTTAATTTTAGTTTTAAAAAAATTACAATTGAATTTCTAACATTTGTAAAATGTGCAAATAAGTCTGATACATTTATTAAACAATATGTAATTTAGCATATTAAATATTTCACTATAGTCATGTCAATTAAATTTTTCATAAGAGAAAAATATAAAATTATTGCGCTTTAGGTATATGCAATTATTATGTGATGTAAAAAACTCGAATAAAAATTAAGTTAAAATAACAAAATGGCGTATATAATTTTATGACATTGAACCAATCTTATTATGTTTTTTTTAACATAAAAATACTAACTTGCACATTTTGTGGTTTTTATTTTTGAACGATAATAAAACGATAAATTAAAATATGAAAAATACAGTTTGAGCTCTAATATTTGTAGTTAATAAACGAATAGCTCAATTAAATAATAATATTTGAGCATCAAGTTTGTGAAAAAGTTATTTATCTTTTTATGTTGTAATGATAAAATTAAAGTTCAAATTTTAATGATTACTTAATAATAAAAAATAATTTTAATTAACACGTTTGTTAATAATTATGAGCTTAAATTTTAGTTATTTTATAATAGTGCGTAAAATATACAAAATAATTTAGTATATTATCAATTTGTTAGTTTCTTTTAATTTAATATAAAAAATAAAAGTATCGGACACATTTGTACTTTTTGCAAAGATTAGTAATCCAATTGGAAATTTTTCTAAATAAAAATAATGGCATATTTGTCTTTTTTATCAAATAAGGACCAATTGCGCACCAAAAGACATAGGTTAGGGACTGTTGCGTCAAAAAACAAGGGTTAAGGACCATTTGCACAATAAGGACAAATGTTAGGGACCATTTGCGTCAATTTCTCTATTTACTTATAAATAAACGTATTATAAATAGAGTTGTTGACACACAAAATGTTCTCAACAAAAAGGCCCAAACCAAAGCCCAAGAAGAAAAGCCCAAACATAGAGTCTGGGCGAAAATGTCAGAAAAAGAATCGCCCAAAGAACACAAGGGATAGAGTGAACAGAGAAAGATCTAGGTGAGGAAGGTAATAGAGTTGGACGAAAAAAGGAATAACTGCATTGTGCAAAAGATGAAGCGATTTCTACTCGATCCACAATCTGAGGAAAACTGCCAATAGGTAAATGAAGCGTCATGGAAAGTTGTGGGAAGTTATTATGACCATGCTTTGATGGGAGGTTATTTAGAAGAAGTGATATGAGATAATGAGCGGTTGTGAGCGAAAATTGCACAAATGGTGATCAGTAAATAAGCAAAGTGAGGCGATGGAAAAAAGGAGAGACGAACAATTATCTCACAAGAAATATGTGAATTTACATTCAAATCTTTTAATTTTTACTTTCTGAAATCTAGTAACTTTGTGTGCTTGCACTCTTTCGAGGCAAGTTGTTTTATCTTTCAATTATAACACCTCTTGTTGGGACTCTGTCTCAAAAAGTTTTGTTCCTTACACATTGTGTGAATAATATTTTAATTGTTAGCACGGATCCAAATAAAAAAACGTGCGAAAGAATTTGGCACGCCCAATGGGACAATTTGGTGTTGAAAAGATTGGAAACATCATGCCTCAAAAGAATTCTGGTAAAGAACCAGTAAACCAACAGTCTATTCATTCTGTGATTGAGCAATTTGAGAGTCAGCAGGCTACCCCAAAGATGGAGAGACCAAGCGCTAGTCGGTATGAGTCAATGACGGAGTTAAGCCCTCGCACTATGCGCGCATTGCTGGGCGAATTCACGCAAGACATTGTTGAACAGGTAACTATGCAAAATATTCATGCTGTAGAAAAACTCACTCAAAATGGAAATAATCATTATGACCATATGGCTAAGCAACTGAATATGTTGAACGAACTTATGAATAAAATGGTAAACCAAGTATGTCAAACAAGTCCTTTAGGCATAGAAAGTCATTTCCAAACTAGAAGCCTTGTAATGAATGGTTCACCAAATATAAATATGAATCAATGAGTTGAAATGCCTCACATGGGACCAACAGTGACCAATGTAGGGAGTGTTGAGACTTCTAAAATGGGGGGTAGTCCTAATGTGAGAGAAAGTAGTCAAAATATGGGGCAAAAAGTAACACGCCCAAGTGATGGTGGGAATCCATATCTCAATGGCAATAATGGTCCAAATAATGGTACTTTTGTGCCAAACGCAAACGTAGGACCAAATGTCATTAGGCCTCAGGTTACTACACGTACACCAACCTATAGGAGTCCCTTATGATCCCAATGCTATGCTGAGAGATCAAGTTATGGAAATCATGTAAAATCAATTGGCTTTTGGAATGAGGCCAATAATTCGACCCACATATAGAAAGTCTTAACCAGATTGAGTAGATCAAGCATATCCATGGCCTAGAGAATATAAAGTGCTTGAATTCTCTTTGTTCACTAGTTTAGTAGAAGTGTCCACCTTAGAACACGTAGGACGTTTCACGTTACAATGTGGCAAAGTTACTGACTTTCACAAGATGAGATTATTCCCAAATTCGTTAATTGGAGTAGCCTTTTCATTGTTCATTAATTTGCCAGCAAATTCTGTTCGTGGCAGTAGTTAGAACAATTATTTCGTGCTCAATTTTATAAAATGAATCCGATGTCACCTTAGCAGATTTAGCAAATTTGCGTCAAATGCCAAACGAATGGGTTGAATCTTTTCTCCAAAGATTTAAAACGGCCAGGAATAAATGTTTCGTACCTTTGTCCGAAAAAGAATTTTTAAGGATCGCTCAAAGTTGCTTGAATTTTGATTTAAAAAAGAAGTTTCAAGATAGAGAGTTCCCTGACATTTTTCAACTTAGTGCGAGTGTTATAAGATATGATCGATTGTTGAGAGAAGAGGAACAAATGAAGAATTTTAGTAAATGAACTTATTATAGAGACCCAAGTTTGGATATGCATGCTGTCGACATTAGACAAGGCCAGATTGAAGCCGAAGTGTATTTGGCCGAATTGATCAAATGAGATACATATACGTGCCCGATAATGGCTAAGTTAGAAGTACCTATAAAGAATGAGCCTCCAAAAGAAGAAAATAAGAAGGCTAGAACATTTTCATTCGACATAACGAAAGCCGACATAACATTTAATAGGTTATATAAAAATAAGCAAATAAGACTAAGTGAGAAACATAAACTGCCAAACCCTAAACAAATCAAGGGTAAAAAATATTGTAAATAGCATAATGCATGTAGAGATGGCAAAAATATCCGATTCGTCCCGAACCTGATGGATACCCGATCCGAATGGAGCGAAAAATACCTGATCCGCAGATCGACGGGACGGATCGGGGCAGATATCTGTAATCTGCCATGGATCTCGGGGCGGATCGGATCGGCCCCGCCCCGTATTTAAAAAAAAAGATTAAATTATAACAAGATAAAAAATTTGGGGCAAGAGCTGCAATTGCAATTTCAAATTTCTTAATTCCTAATTTGTTAATTCCTAAAGCCTACAATATTCAGTGTAACTTTTGGTAGTTAGTTTGAGAGCTCTCCATAGTGGGTCTAAGATCTTAAATGTAATTTAGAATGTTGTTTAAACTCTATAGTATAGTAGTAAAACTTGTTTCAATATATTTTAAATTTTTTGAATGCCAAAAAAAAAGAAAAAAGAAAAATGGATCAGTATACGGATTAGGGCTCTGATCCACCCGATTTGTCGTGAAAAATGACTGATTGCGGGACAGATTTGGATCTCCTACAATTATTGTGGGACAGATATGGATCAGGCCGATCCACCCCGTTGCCATCACTAAATGCATGGTCTTATACTACTAATAGTTGTTTGGTTCTCCGTCATGTCTTGTAGGATGCTATCGAGTAAGGACGAATCACATTTGAATCTAAGAACAAGATGGCAGTGGACAAAAATCCATTCCCGCAGCCAATAGCTATCAATATGGTCATCCCGAATCTGGATAAGTTGGGTCTCCCAAGATTTAAGTTGGTGGTTGACAATGGCGATGACGAACCACGTCCCAGCGCATTTGAGCGTTTAAAAGGAAAAGCGATGGTGAATGAAGAAATGAATTTATGTGCTAGATGCCATAAATAGATTGACAATATTACAGAAAGGTCGTATGGACAACAAGCTAGCGTAGTGGATGTCGCTAATTTTCATCCATTTGGATGGCAGGTAAGACCATTCTATGAAAAATACCAAGGGTCATTATAGGGCATCAGAACATTCACACCACAACCTCAATACCCAAATGTTTGGCATTCAGATAATTCAAAGGCGAGAAGGACAATCCCATTCAATGAAATGACCAGAACCCAACAAAGGCGTTTCTAAAGAAATTATAGATAGATGATGAGACAACAGCAGTGCGTGGAACATTCCAATGATACGATCGAAAGTAGGGTGTCAAATGAAGATGTCCTGAGGATGGAAAAGAAGAAGACACAGAGATGTCAAAAGAAGAACTACTAATGGAAGAATGTGTTGGAAAATCAAAGTTTGAGCACAGAAAAAAAGACGAGGATGATGATGATACTGGGCAATTGATCACTGTTCAGTTTGGCACCATGCCCCCAGTTGTGGCGAATAATTATTTATTGGCTAATGAATTTAAAAGTAAAGAGCATGATGATGAGACGATGGAAGAAAATGAAGAAGTATGCACGTTGGAGTGTGGAGAAGGTACATCTGATGAAAATCAAATATTTTCCATTAATGACGATGAGGAAGATGATGGAATGACAGACATAGAAGAATAAATTGATTTGGAAGCAGAGCGAAGGATTAGAGGAACTTCGTACAATAATCTACTCAAGCAATTATATCAAGAAGGTAACCCGACAGTAGGTTTATTGGGCGAACCATCTAGGAGGTCATTTGATTATTATGTTCTATATGGAAAGCCTACAAGAAAGAAAATGGTACCTCGGATAGAGAAATATGGGTCACCTCCTATAATAATGCCTCCACCTACTAGTTGGGGAGAATCATCAAAGAAAATCGTGCAATTTGAGGAAATAAAAAGAAACTGTGGTAAAGAAATATTGCAGATGGGCTTATCTGATAAAGTCAAGATAGAAGAAAGTGATGAAAAGATAGAAGTAAATGTGAAGAAACAAGTTATATTCAAAAAACCGTCAGTAAAATTAACTAAGCATCTCAGACCATTGTATGTCAAAACTTTGGTTAATGGCATTCCAGTTGCCAAAGTTCTCATTGATAATGGAGCAGCAATAAATACAATCCCTTACAGAATGATAAAAAATTTGCAAAATCTGAGAACGACCTGATTTCGACAGGTGTGATCCTGACTAGCTTCAACGGAAGAGCTACTTCGGCCAAGTGGGTAATGCCGTTAGACATAACAGTGGGGAGTACAACAAAGACCACAGTTTTCTTTATAATAGATGGTACTACTAGTTATAATGTATTGTTGGGAAGAGATTGGATACATGGGAGCCAGTGTGTCCTTTCTTTGCTCCACCAATGTTTAGTTTTTTAGAATGAAAATGGTGAAGCGGAAGTCGTACAATCTGATCATCGGCCTTTCCTCGCAGAAACTAATTCGGTAGAACGATATATGTATGAGGGAGATTATATGCCAATTAGAGTAGTTCAAGAATGAGAAGAAACTCAAATAGTGGCGCAGAGCGAAAAACCATTCTCAGCAGACGCCCTCACAGAGTTATTCGATCAAATGAGGCCAAATATAGTGGCCTTTGAAGAGCCATTAATTGGCAAGAAGATAGTTAAAGAAGATAAATGAAGAGACAATCACTAAAGAATTTGGCTGAAATTACGGCCTTTAAAGCCATATTAATGGCTTACAACAAAGAAAGCAAAGAAAATGTTGAAAAAGAAAAAGCAATGATGTCGTTAAGGGACAAATTGGCCGTACTCGGTCTGGAACATGAATTACAGAGCGAAATCAACAAGATGGATTGTTTAGAAGAAGATATTGCAACAGAGTTAGAGGGCAACTTGGAGAAGATTGCGAAACCAGGATATGCACAGGTGCAAGATCCCTTGATAAAGATAAATCTTGGCGATGAAGGAGAAGATTTTCCAACCTTTATCAGCCAGTTGCTCGACAAAGAAATAAGTATCAAGTTGATCTCTCTATTGAAAGAATATAAAGATTGCTTTGCTTGGGAATATGAACAAATGCCTGGTCTAGATAGAAATTTGGTGGAATATAGATTGCCTACTAAGCCAAGTTTCAAGCCACATAGACAGCCACTTAGACGTTTTGCACCTAATGTGTTGCCGAAAGTAAAAAAAGAAATTGAGCTATTATTGAAAGCAAGTTTTATAAGAACCACTAGATATGTCGAATGATTATCTAATATAGTACATGTATTAAAGAAAAATGGAAAAATAAGAGTTTGTATAGATTTTAGAAATCTAAATATAGCCACTCCCAAATATGTATACACAATGCCAACGGTAGATTCTTTCGTCGATTCCACCGCGGGATACATAATGTACTCATTTATGGATGGTTACTATGGGTATAACCAAATATACATAGCCGAAGAAGACATATATAAAACTGTTTTTAGATGCCCTAGTGCAATGGGATGTTATGAATGGTTAGTAATGCCTTTTAGCTTAAAAAATGCTGGGGACACCTATCAAAGGGCAATGAATTTAATCTTTCATGATATGATTGACAAATTTATTGAAGTATATGTAGATGACATAGTAATCAAATCACATAAAGAAGAAGATCATCTTTGCCAATTGAGACGCTCATTTGAGCGAATGAGACAATATAACTTGAAGCTAAATTCTTTAAAATGTGCAATTGGTGTGAATGCAGGAATTTTTTTAGGTTTTTTAGTACATAAAAGGAGAATTGAGCTTGATAAAAATAAAGCAAAAGCCATTTTAGAGGCCAAATCGCCTAACAACAAAAAAGAATTGCAAAGATTTTTGGGACAAGTCAATTTTTTAAGGCGTTTTATCTCTAATTGTGCAGGGCGAACAAAAACATTTCCGCCTCTCCTAAAGCTTACGGGTCAGGAAAAATTCGTCTGGAATGAAGGACATCAAAAGGCTTTTGATAGCCTGAAAATTTACTTATCTAACCCACTAGTCTTGGTATCACCTATTCAAAGACGACCGATGAAGGTATATATATCGGCTGAACAATAATCTATAACTGGTATGGTCGCTCAAGAAGGCCAGTTAGGCGAGGAAAGGGCAGTTTATTATCTCAATAGACAGTTGAACAAATGTGAATGTAATTACACAGCTATATAAAAGTTATGCCTAGATCTTTATTTTACATGTACTAAGTTAAGGGCTTATTTTCGACCTATGATTGTGTATTTAGTGTGTAAAGTAAATGTAATCAAGTACATGTTTTCTCGCCCTATTTTGCATCAAAGGATTGGTCTTTGGACGTTGACTTTGTCTGAATTTGAAATTCAACATATACCACAAAAAGCCGTAAAAAATCAGGCCTTAGCTGACCTTTTAGCTGATCATCTGTGTATTAATGTTCCAAATGAAAAGGAATTAGGCATAAATCTGTGCGAACTAAAACCATGGATTTTATATTTTGATAGCTCAAAAACAGTCAAAGGAGCAGGAGTGGGTATAGCATTAATAGATGCTTTTGGTGTAGACTACCGATTTTTCTTTACGTTAAATGATTTGTGCACCAATAATCAGGCCAAATATGAAGCACTTATAGTTGGTCTAGAGTTATTACTAGAAATGGGAGTTAAAAATGTGATTATTAAGGATGATTCTCAGCTAGTAATTAACCAATTGAGTGGCACATTTAAATGCCAAAGCACCTTAGTTATAAGTTTGTATGAAATCGCACAGGAATTACTAGAAGAATTTGATCAAGTAAAGCTTCAGTTTGTAAACAGAATATACAATGAATTAGACAATGAATTGGCTCAAATGGCTTCAGGGTATTCCAAAGTATTAAACGTAGAATCTGTGTGCGAATATGGGATAATACTGCCTGTTTTACAACGAATGACAAAAAGATTCAATATCCATTAAATAGAAGATGGAAATGTGGTAGATTGGAGAGAAGAGACAAAAGATTTCTAGAAAAACCCGACAAAAAGAGTGAAAGGAAAATTAGGTTGCGCGCTCTAAATTACGTGTTAATAGACAAAGACTTGTATAAAAAACGTGTAGATGGAGTCTTATTAAAATACGTTAATTTGAGCGATGACAAAACAATCATGGCAGAAGTACATGAGGGAATATGTGGGGCACACCAAGCTGGCCAAAAAATGAGATGGTTAATCATTACAAGTGAATACTTTTGGCCAAAAATGGGCAAACTATGCACCCAATATGCGAAAAGCTGTTTAGTATGTCAAAGGCATGGGCCAATTTAAAGAGTACCGGCTAGAGAAATGACGCCTATCATAAAATCTTGGCCTTTTAGAGGCTGGGCTATAGATTCGATAGGAAAAATATACCCTCATTCGTCTAAGAATCACAATTTCATAATAGTGGCTACAGATTTCTTCACCAAATGGGTGGAGGCCAACTCGTTGATGGAAATCACGCAAAAGGAAATCATCAAGTTCATCCAAGATCACATAATTTATAGGTTTGGGATACTGCAAACCTTAGTAGTAGATCATGGAACTTCTTTAAATAGAGATCAAGTGAAACAATTTTTGGGCGAATTCGACATCAAGTTGGTGAATTCCACACCTTATTACGCGCAGGCCAATGGCCAGGTAGAATCCACAAATAAGGTCTTGAAAAATATTATAAGAAAGATGATAGAAGAAAATGCTTAGACATGGCATGAATGCCTGAACAATGCTTTATAGGCATATAGAACGTCCATACGTTCAAGTACAAAGGTTACTCCATTTCAACTGGCTTACGGGCAAGAGGTAGTATTGTCCATGGAAATTAATGTACAATCGATTAGAGTTACAAAATAATATGTGCGAAGAGCAATTTACAGAAGCTTTGGTCCGAAATTTGTTAGAATTGGACGAAGTGAAGGTAGACGTCCTAGATAAACTTCAAATTCAAAAACAAAAAATGGCCACATACTATAATAAAAAAGTTGTAGTGAAGTATTTCAAGGTAGACGAGCTAGTCTGGAAGACATATTGCCTTTGGACAGGAAAGATCTAAAATATGGAAAATAGTCGCCAAATTGGGAAGGGCCATATAGAGTGAAGAATGTATTGCCCAATGGAGCTTATCACTTGGAAGATTTAGATGGAACAAAACATGTGAGATCTATAAATGGTAAATATCTAAAAAAATACATTTCGTCTATTTGGAAAAGTGAACGATTAGATATTTAAAATATGAATTCAAACAAGCCAAAAAAAGTAAATTTTTCCATTAAAAACAATAAATGATAAGGAACATTACAAAGTTAAGGACGTTTTCGTCCAGTACTTTCTAGTAGGGTGACAAACATTACTGGTCATCTAACTCATCAAGTACAGAACGCATTTGATCTATGAGTTTAGCTCATTCGAAACATTGACGAGTATCAACAGCAGATAAAGCCTCCATAGTTGCGTCAGAATCGTCAGCTATCACTTCTAAATAGTGTGCCATCAGAGCCTTAGTTCGCTCAATTTCTAAAGAGGTATTGCGGTTTTTGGCGGCCAACCTCATTTTACAATCATCAATTCTATCTTGGAGTTCTTTCATCTAAGATTTTAGGCTAATCAGCAAGGAATCTTTAATCATTACCTCAGAAGATAGGTCGTTTAATTTGGACTTGGCTGAATTGATGTTAATACTCAAGGATTTCTTTTCATCTAAGGCTTGAACGAAACTCGTCTTCTTGGCCTTCAATTTTACGTTCTCAGATAGCAGAAAGCTCACTTTGTGATGGATGTTCCTCAAATTTAGCCTGGCAGACGCTGAAAGGTCAAAGAAAGGACATCCAAGGGCAGCAACCAAATTCTAACTAAGGCGCATGAGCAATTCTGCTTGACTATCAACGCTCACTCTGGATATGTCTTTGTCCATGAAAGAGGTATATGCTAAGACTGCCTTCTTTAAAGCGTCTGTGTCCTCAGCAAAAGGAATAGAGGAGGTTGAAGGACGAGCTGTGGATGAAGCACGGGGGACAAAACTTGCTTGGACTTATTCCCAAGAAGTGAATAATGCTTGAATAGATCGCAAAACAGAGTCAGCATCCTGAAAAAAGAGAGTAATTCAAATCATTTCCTCTATAATCATTGCAAAGACGTAAAATAGAGAAGAAATGGTGTTACTTCATCAGAAGTTTTGGGAAAAAGCGGGACTTCTCCAGACAAATTAGGAAGGATGTCAGCTTGAGGTTAGTTTTCGGGTGATGCATGAGCTTTCTCTTTATCGACTGAAAGATGAAGCTCTTCCACTATGAGAATATCAACAGTAGTTTCTGAGAAAGCAAGAGTCAAATATAAAAAATTTCACACACATAAAAGATAGTATTAAATAAGACTACCTTCTGATTCCAAATTTATTGGACAAACATATTGGGATTGGAGAGTGTAAATCACTATAGCCAAGCCTTCAATGGAGGGCGACAGAGGTCTGTCAACTATCTGAATGGGCAATTATGAGCTTTGAGGTCTCTCGATTGCAGGAACTGTTGGAGACTCAGAAGTGATTGAAGTTTGTGAAACGACGGAGGGATTGGTAGATCTCCTCTGAAGGAAGCAATTAGCAGGTTAGTGTCTAATGCATAAACATGTATAGTAATACAGTCAAAAGGAGAAATAGTTATAAGAAAATCAATATCCTTTTCCTGGTAAGAAAACGATCTTCGTCTAAATCATCAGCCTGAGGTGGAGTTGGCCGTTTGCTGCCCGAAGTAGCCTTAGGACCAGTTGAAGGAGGTTGAACTGACGAGAGTTCAGCTAAAGGAGATGTAACACCCTTTTTCGAACTAGATGTAGAAGAAGCTTTTCTAGGCGACTTCGATAGATGATTGGATTCGAGAGTATGGAACATAAAATGAACGTTGGAAGCGAAAAATCTACGCCTAAAGTTGGGACAAAATTCATTAAAAAGGGTATGAGTAGCAAAAGTAGGATTGAAGGGTACAAGAGAAAAACCGATCATCAGAGAATTATTACGGCTCTCAATAATTCTCGCGTCATCTCGGGTAATGGTATAAAAATGCTCCTGGAAGTTGTTTGAATAGCAAGGATGAATTGGCCAAGTTTGGCCAAACCCAAACTGACGGGCAAAGAATTGAGGAGCATAAACTTCAACTTCAGTGTTCGCATTGGTTCCAGTAATCAAGCCATAGAACAATTCTCGCCCAACTAAAAATTGAGCCCAAATAGATACAGAGGCCTCCACCTCATTGAAGTTAGAAGGGGGTTAACATACAGAGGGATTTGATGCGCAGAAAAAGAGAAATAAGAAGGCAATGAATTCAAAGTATAAAAATAAGTAAAAACATCCCTTCTGGTTTGAGTTGTTAGGCTAAGTTGATTAAATATTAACTCGTAACATCTCACTTGGCGAGTAGCTGATGAGGGAGTGCCAAAGTAAGGAAAGCACGCTCTAAGCCATAATTGAGCGAGCCAAAGGGGCCCACTACCAGTAGGAGATGCAGATGAACGCAATTGGTCCTGAAGGGTGGCCATGCCTCTATAAAAACCCGCCAAAACAAAATAGCCAAGGTCTAAAAGTGTACCATGAGTGAGTTCGTTGGAAATAGGCAGGTAACCTATAGAAGGCTTAATGCTAGGAACACATATGACAAATTTGCACAACCAGTAATGGATAAAAGTTATATGATCAACACGGTTGGGTTCGGCTGTAGTGTTGCCGCGAAGGGTTAGGAGTTGTTTGTAGAGCCAAAAAAATTGTTTCTCAATCGATGGAGGTGTATGAGTAACAACCATCGCAGGTGAAATGGCGGTACCAATCGGAGGTAAATCCTTTAAAGCACTGATATCCCGAAGGGTGATAGACATTGGGCCTAAAGGAAAAACAAAGGTGTTGTAATTAGAAGTCCAAAAAACACAGGGCGACAGATAATAAAGTGGGGTCAAAGGCAGGAATATCAAGGGTAAGCTCTAGAAGCTTCAAAATTTATGGCTCAGTCAAAAATCTCTCTGGTAGGACCATGACCAACCATCCGTTTATGCCAAGCACAAAAAATGGTATCTGACTTAGGCCACGTACGTATACCAGCATTACGAAGTGAGGGCAATGGAAGTGGTTCAAGAAAAGAAAAGGTATAAGATGTGGAAAAAATTTGGGTGACAGGAGAACTCACAACTGCATCAGCAATGTTGAATGCTGGGCCTAAGTGAAACTCATGGTGACGAGTGTTTGCTGGTAGTAAACTACCTGGAGTGATAAAGGATTGAGAGAGAAAATTCCGATAGTCCTCAAAGAAAAGAGAGTTTGTGGATGCCATTGCAAGAAGGTACAAAGATAACAATGATGTTTTTTGCGGTAAAGTGGTAAAAAAAGTGAAAGCGTAGAGAAGATGAATGGATAGTGGGGTTTTTAAAGGTGAGCGACGTAGCAAAAATTTTGCCAAAAAAAAGGGGAGTGCACGTCAACGCTACCAAGAAGAGAGTACCAAGAAGTTTTACCTTTTGGAATTCCAAGAAATGTGGGAAAGAGTGTAGAGTCTTGAATATAACAAAATTAATGATTAACATTAATTAAGCTATATTATGGGATAATTGTTGACACACAAAATATTCTCAACAAAAAAGCCCAAACTAAAGCCCAAGAAGAAAAGCCCAAACATATAGTCTGGGCGAAAACGTCAGAAAAAGAATCGCCCAAAGAACACAAGTGATAAAACGAGCAGAGAAAGATCTGGGCGATGAAGGTAATAGAGTTGGACGAAAAAAGGAATAACTGCATTGTGCAAAAGATGAAGCGGTTTCTACACGATCCACAATCTGAGGAAAACTGCCAACAGGTAAATAAAGCATTATGGGAAGTTATTATAACCATGATTTGATGGGAGGTTATTTAGAAGAAGTGATATGAGATAGCGGGCGGTTGTGAGCGAAAATTGTGCAAATGGTGATCAGTATATAAGCAAAGCGAGGCGATGAAAAAAAGGACAGACGAACAATTACCTCACATGAAACATGTGAATTTACATTCAAGTCTTTTAGTTTTTGCTTTCCGAAATCTAGTAACTTTGTGTGCTTGCGTCCCTTGGAGGTAAGTTATTTTATCTTTCAATTATAACACTCTTTGTTGGGACTTTGTCTCAAAAAAGTTTTGTTCCTTACACATCGTCTGAATAATCTTTTAATTGCTAGTGTAGACACCAAAAATAAAATAAAATAAATAAATGAGCTTGGCCTATTAAAAACAAATAGTCCATTTAAATTGATTAAAGCCCAAGTCTATTTATGACCCATTCGTATTAAAACTAACCCACGTAGAAAATTCGTCCCACGTTTATATTTAATACATATTGGAAGGTTATAAATAGAAAGTGGGTAATTTGAGATTTCTCTATAAATATGACATTAAGTCCAAGAGAAATCAGAAGTTAAAAAAATTCCGGCAGAAGAAAAGCCAGAAGTCCAGAAGCAAGTCCAGGAGAAAATCCACAACCCGGCAGAAAATCCAAAACCGGAAAATTTTAAGAAGATCAAAATCTTCTTCAAATTAAAGCAAGTCCAAGAAGATCAAAGCTTCTTCACAAATTAAATTCAAGCCAAGTCCAAACATTGAAGGTTCAAGCAAATTAAATTTCCAACAAGTTTCGAAGTCCATGATTCAAGCCACGTAGCCCCTCGTCTTCAACACTCGGGTCGTTAATCAGAGGATTCTGCAGCTACGCAGTCACAAGGAGATTATTCACTTTGTAATTTATCAAAATTCCAATTTGTAACAGTTTCTGTATTTTAATACACGAAATTCGTTGTACAAATTTCTTGGCACGCCTAGTGGGACCTTTTTGCCCTCTCATCTTCTGATTCCGTGAAATCTTTAAGTCATTCACTACATCAACTATGGAAGGCGAAAAATCAAAAGAAATCGTGACTCCGTTCGAGGAAACACTTGCTGAACTTTTCCATACAACCAGAGCCCAGACAAAGACCGGGAAAATTCAGTTGGTTTCACCACTGAGGAAGTTTTCTAACAAGGGCAAAGTCAAAATTTTCAAGTCTAGGAAGTCCGGTTCCTGTTTTGTAGAAAAATCCAAGAACTTAGCAAAAAGTTCTCATTCCGGCTCTGATTCCAGTAATGGATCCGTGTCCGGATCTACACATGTCACTTCTCTGCGAAAATGGGGTGATTATACCACTTCTGAAGAATCTCTCGAGCCAGTGAAGGTAGCAGAAATGACACCTGACTCTGATGACCGAATTCAACAAATGGCCTTGGCCATTGAAAAGCTAACAAAAACGCTGGAAGACAAAGAGGCACAAATTTCCACCCTCATGCACCGACTCGAACTGCCAAGTCCATTGTCAGAAGACAGTCCAAAAAATGCAAGCTCTTTCAGAACTAAGGATCCAGAAATTCAAGAGCACCAACAGAAGCAAGATATGCATTTTGCACGGTATTGCGTGATACAACTCAACTCTCTGTTGGCTCTCTGTCTGTCCAACAACTCCAGCATATGATTACTGACACAATCCGTGCCCAGTATGGTGGTTTGCCACAATCTTCAATGGTTTATGCTAAACCCTACAGCCGTCGGATTGAAGAAATGATGATGCCACTTGGTTACCAACCTTCGAAGTTCCAATGTTTCGATGGAAAAGGAAACCCAAAGCAACATGTTGCTCATTTCATTGAAACATGTAACAATGCTGGCACCTACAACGACACCATGGCGAAGCAGTTTGTACGCTCCCTCAGAGGCGCAGCATTTGAATGGTATACAGACTTACCGGCTGGATCAATTGATAGTTTGGATCAACTTGAGCGGGAGTTCCTAACACGCTTCTATAGTACCAGGCGGACAGTCAGCCTTCCGAAACTTGCCCGAACAAAACAGAGCAAGGAGGAGCTGGTCGAAGAGTATATCGAAAGATGGAGAAATCTCGTTCTTAACTGGAAAGAACGCATCAGCGAAGCATCATCTATTGACATGTGTGTCCAAGGTATGCATTGGGGACTACTTTATAATCTTCAAGCAAATATGCCTCACTCTTTTGAAGAGTTGGCTACGCGTGCCCATGATCTAGAAATCCAGATTGCAAGATACGGAAGTTACTTACCGAGTGATCTACGTGACAAGAAAAGATCCCAAGAAGGAAATCAAGAGGGATGGTAATTCAGGTAAGCCCAAAGAGGCCATGACAATTTCCACTGTTCCTGCAAAAATCACTTTTAAAAAATCAAGTTCAAGTCCGGGTCCAAAGCCAAAATCGGAGTTCAGACCCAACAAAGTACAAGTCCAAAGGAAAGGTCTTCTTACTCTGAAGGAACTTGAAGAAAAAGAATATCCATTCTCAGACTCTGAAGTTTCCAGGATTTTAGATCAACTCCTTGAACAAAAGATAATTGAACTTCCAGCACCAAAAAGGTCGGAAGAGGCTGGTCAAGTTGATCATCCTAAATATTGCAGATTCCATCAAATCATTAGTCACCCAGTGGAGAGGTGTTTTGTGCTAAAAGATCTTATTGTCCGCTTAGACAGAGAAAATAAAATCAAACTTGAAACTGGTGAAAACCCAACTGCCAGCTGTTCGATGGTTTCGTTTGGATCATTTGACCCAATCCCTATTTCAAATAAAGAGCAGACATTCTCTACTCCATATGATGCTGGAAGGTCATTGTCCGAGGTGGCTGAATTTGGACCTCAACTTCCGAAAGGAGCTATTCCGGTACAACTCAAAGTAGATAAAGAAATCACCATCACGTATGTTTATCCAGAGATGGTCAAACCAGATAGCGGTAATCGTCCAACTTTCTATGAAATCATGACTGGTGATCTAGACGTTTGGGATTCTGACTCTGAATCTGAAGATGAAATTGGGGATGGATGGTCTACTTTCATAAGTAAGAAGGAGAAATATCGGAGATCAAACAAAACAGGTAAAAAATCATCTTCTGTACCTCTTGCAGGACTGACATTGGGGGCACGGAGTACTGAAGTTCAATCTATTGATGAAGTATCATCTGAAGAAAGTCATGGGGCATGGACTCTTGTGAAAAGACGCCGCCAGAAAGCTCCACGGCTTCCAAGTCCTGACACCTATGACGAGAAACCAGAATCAAGAAGAAAGCCAAGAAACAGTCAAAAGAAGAAAACCAAAGTTAAAGCAAGAGCAAACAAAAAATCAACAGAAACAGAGGCTACACCACGTTCTTTTTCTAAACCAGTAACCCTAGGAGAATATTTTCCTAAGAGTTTCTTTGACGAACAATGTTTCACCTCCAATGTCATCAATGTAGATGGAGGAAGTGAGTCAAAAAATTTACCAGGAGAGAGTTCAAAGACGAGGAAGGTCATATCACAACTCAGTAACATTCCTTCTGGCACGAACCTGGCAGATGCCCTTAATCTCTCTTTTGATGATCGTATGGCTCTAATCACAGTATTGATTGATCCGGAAGCTTACCAAGGAAAAGTACTGGAACCAATTAAATCTACAACTTATCAAGACTGTATGGCCACTATCACATTCAACGATGATGATTTACAACTTGGATCTCGCTTGCATAATAGACCACTATACGTCAGTGGATGTATCCGAGAATGTAAATTGTATCGAATAATGATTGATTGCGGCTCTGCTGTAAATATTATGCCAATCAAAACAATGAAGAAGATTGGAATAAATGTTGATGATCTATCAAAGAGCAATATCATGATTCAAGGATTCAATCAAAAGGGTCAACGAGCTATTGGCATGATTCGCCTGAAGTTGCAAATAGGAGAGTTAAATTCATCAGCTCTCTTTCATGTCATTGATGCCAAAACATCATATGAGTTGCTCCTTGGACATGTTTGGCTGTATGAAACTGGAGTGGTGCCTTCAACTTGGCATCAATGTTTCAAGTATAGCCGAGATGGAGAAGTCAAAACTGTGATGGCTGAGTCAAAACCATTCCTCAAAGAAGAATCTTATTTTACAGATATCAAGTTCTACTCAGAAGGTGAAGAGTTTCATTCAGCAGGATTATCCGCAGCTGGATTTGAAATCAAAGAAGATACAAGATCGTGGACAAATGGGGCATACAAGATCGTGGACAAAGATGGATTGCAGATTGGACCTATTAACGAAAAATTTCTGAAGCGTTTTTACGCTTAAACTTTGTTTTATTTTTTCTTTGTAAAAAAAAAAAATTATTGTGTAATGCTCCTGGCCCGCAAGAGGATAAACTGTGAACGGCTATACATATATATAAAAAAAAAATAATCATATATATGAATTCAAGTTCAGTCAAAATCGATAATCATATTTATATCTCTTTATTTATCTTTGCATAAAAAAAGGGGATGATACAAAAGAGAATAAAAAAAAAAGAAGAAATGCAGAGTGTCAAAAGGATCAATCACTTTCAGCCAGTTGTAAAAAGCTGTCTTCAAGAGTCTTCCTCTCCTGATCGATGGATTCCACGTTGGCGATATTTCTAATTTTTGACTGTCTCAGAGTGATCCTGGCCTCTTTCATTTTATCCAGATTTTCCTCACGAGTCTGAAGTTCATCACGGAGTTTGTCCAGCTGGAAAGCCAACTCGTCAGTCTTATTTTCCAAAGAAGAAAATATAGTCATCTCTACATCTATTCGACTGTCCAAAGACTCCAATTGTTGGTCCCTTTCTTCTAAAGTCGGACACTCTAAAATTTGCTTTCTTTCGGAAAGGTAAGCATCAACTCTTTTAAGAAACACTTCCATACGCTTCGTCAAAGGTGCTGGATCCGCTTGAAATGATTCGGTGATCAGGTTTTGAAGTCTCTGATTGCTTTTAACCCACCAAGTCCTAAGATTTGAAAAACCGTGTTTTATCACATCCGTGAATGACTTCTTAAGATACTTAGTCATGGCTTCTCGGAAAACATCTTTTAGAAAAGAAGAATCTTCAGTAATTCCAAGCGGAAGTTCAGACATGGAAGAAAAAATTGGCGCAATCCCACGATTGTTTATATTTGAAGTAGGAACAACAATCAAAGACAACGGAGATGGGGTAACAGGTGCTTCTTGTCCATTCCCCGGAATCTTGACTACTGAAGTTCCAGAATTTACTTCTCCCTCATCATTGATATCTGTCAGCTTGGATGTCAAAATACCACCACTGATGTGACTAGGATAATCGCATGGAAGATCTTTTGAACCATTAAGGCCATCAATCCCTTCAAGTGCATCAATCATGTCAAGATTCTCGCTAGTCTGATCTATTAAAGGACTTGGACTTGTGTAAAAATTCAGTTCTTCGGGAATTTTTGGAAATCCTACACACACAAAAAATGATGAAATGAAGTTGCGCACCGATATATCAAACAATCGGGTAAAATAATAAAGAACAGATATACACTTGCATTTCATGTTTGAGGCGATATGTCTAAATTTTCGTCATGTAAAGATACATCTGGGATGCTCAAATCCATGTTTGAAGTTTCAGCACAGGTTTCGTGGTTGCTTTGAATAGATTGAAGCTTTTTCAGTCGTATCGACCGCTTTCGACAATGTACCAAAGAAACGGTAGTCTGAAGTCAAAAGTTGATACATTAAGAAAAACAAAAACAAAAACAAAAAAAAAAGAAATTGAAATCATACCTGATCTTCAGAACTGCTATCTTCTGGAACAAGAGTTGCTTCAAGTCCCCGAGATACTTGATCTCCGGAATTACTGTCTTCTGAAACCAAGATTGTCCCAGGTATCTTCTCTACACGCTCTGAAGAGGAAACGATTCCTGTTGAAGGGAATGTAAATTTAAGCCTCTTAGGACCTCCTTCATCTGGAACATCCAATGCTCTTTTTTGAAAAGTTCTTTGGAAAGCTACACGGGAAGGGTTGATCTCTTTGGCTTTGTCATTCTCCTTATGCTTTGGTATAGGTGCGGGTTGCTCAAGTCTAAAGTCTGTATCCTTACTGGATGATAACTCATTCACTTGAACCTTGTTCAATCTTGGAAGTACTTCATTATTCCACCAATCTTCGTATGCAGAATCAACTTGATTTTGTATATTATTGGTTCTCCCTGGAATATGGAATGAACATCCACTCCCTACTTGTGTCAAAGATAACCAAGCACAATAAAGAGTCATTGGATTTACTACTAGGTTCATATCTTTTGGTGAGCCTGGAAGTTTTTGTTTGAAGCCTTGTTGCCTTCCAAATCGATGAGGGTTATATGCTTCAAGAATGTTCGAACCAGATCCCCGGTGATAAGAAACAAATCCAGGTCGAATGCTAATCATGAACTCTGAAATCTCTGTAGATCTATCGTCCTTATCCGTGCATATACCACAATGAGGAGGCAAATGAATAGGGTTCCAACAAAAATCATTATGATCCATCCTTCCACGAACAAGTTCTCGACAATCGAACATGACAACTTCCCAAGGCTGGAGATCATTTGAAGTTCCGGCATATCTTCTGATAATAGGGCGACCAATGCTTTTGTCAATGTTGCTGTAAATTCCTCGGAGAAAATAGGTTGCAGCCCAAGCATACAGAAAATGTCCAGGAAATGCATATTTGATCAATCCAATGTCATGACCTACCACACAATTTGATGTTTCTGTAAGTCCTCGATAAATACTAGCCAAAATAGGAGGAACTAAACTGTAAGTCGACTTGGCAGCCATTCTGGAAGCTGTTTTGAAAGTCCTGGCTCTAAGATAGTCGTCTCTAGAAGGAAAAATGAAACGACAAAGCCAAAGCGAAAGATAGGATGCTATTTCTAACTCTTCTTCCTCATCAACAGATAAAGAAGAGTTCCAATGACTCTTGTCCCTGCGCAAAATATCTTTTGGCTTGTTTGTGATGACGGGTCTCCGTATCCTGTCTTTTACTATTCGTTGACCTTCTTTATATGGCTTTGATTCCATAGCTTTCTTGAAAGGCTTACTCTTCCGAGGATTTGGAACGCAATCATCTTCTTGGAACCAAAACTCAATCCAATCGACATGGCGAATTCGATCAGTTTTCTTCTTGTCGACTATCAGTGAGTATGCTTTAAACAAATATGAGCAAGATCGGAGAAGCAAATTCAACAGTTCTGAAAGACTTGGAACTATCTCCTCATAATAATCACCCATAATAGAGAGTCCAGTGATTTCTCGAATATCCCAAAGAGAAATACCAATTTCTCCATTTGTGGTTATAAAGGTATTGGTGTCCGGACACCAAACTTCACAAAGAGCTCTGTACATAGAATTGGGACGAGAATATTCTTTTGTAGCAGAATAAACTGCAGAAGCTAACTCAGGAAGATTTCTTTTGACTAAGAGTTTATGGATCCAAACCGACCACTCCCAAAACTTTGAAAGATAAGAAGTTTCTCCACGGCTGCTAAGTGCACTTCTCCATTTTACTTCTCTTTGATTAATCCTCTCGGAAATGATCGCTCTCTGAATAATCGTCATATCCTGAGAATGATGTGGAGGTGGACCCAAAGAAGGATGTTGGATGGCATCCGAGTTCCTCTGGCGGCTACTGAGAATATGCATGTGCAGCTCCTTTAAAAGAACACACAAAGTCGAAGGACATGGCATCGGCCTGTGGATAGTAAGCTTGAGCTCTCCTGTGGCGTTGGTCTGGCTGTGATACTTCACAATTGTCTTAGGAAAGCAAAGAACTTTGCCCTTCCGTGCCGTATCATTAAGCTCAGTAATTTCAGGTAATTTCAAATTCTCTTTGTTTTTAGAATTTGATTGTGTCATTCCTGCAAAATAAATAAACAAAGAAAGAAATAAAATAAATAAATAAACAAATAAAAGCAAACAAGAAAACAAAATGATAGTAAAATAGTCCATAATTTAAAGTAATTATGGACATTAAATTTTCTGAATTCTTTAAAATCTTTCATCTTGGAAGGATGAGTTTTCGGGGAATATCTAAAAAGATACGTTCCGAGTCTCTATTTTCAGGTCTTCTGAAACTCCATCCTGGAAGGGTGAGTCTTCGGAGAATATCTAAAAAGATACGTTCCGAGCTTCTATTTCCAAGTCCTCTAAATCTTCCATCCTGGAATGGTGAGTCTTCGGAGAATATCTAAAAAGATACGTTCCGAGCCTCTATTTCCAAGTCTTCTAAAACTCCATCCTAGAAGGGTGAGTATTCGGAGAATATCTAAAAAGATACGTTCCGAGCCTCTATTTCCAGGTCTTCTAAATCTTCCATCCTAGAAGGGTGAGTTTTTGGGGAATATTTAAAAAGATACGTTCCGAGCCTCGATTTCCAGGTCTTCCAAACAAAAATATCTCGTTTTAAAAAAAAAAAAAAGAAGAGAAGTAATTTTTCCAAAATAAGTATATCTCACAAATTTTCTAAGATTATAAATTTCTTAAAAGTGATAAAAAAAATTTTTTAGTTCTTCGCACTAAATTTTTCAAGTGTTTTAAGATTTAATGTCTGGAACGACAAGTCTTTCAAATACATAAATGCCTTGGACTAAAAGTTTCGATCCTTGGTCTTTAACACAAAATTTTTTGGACTTCTGAAACACATGTATCATGGAAATATTTATTTCTCACAACTAAAATAATTCGAACCTCAAAATTTTTGGTATGCTCCAAAGATCCTGTCAACAAAATAACAAAAAAAAATTTATTAGTGAATATTTAAAATAAATAAATAGTTCAAATTTACAAAAGTCTGAAAAAAAAAACAACCGTAAAATAGAAGCTTGAAACCAAGTTTGTTTGTAAAAAAAAAAAAAAGCGCACAGAAACATCCATCACATTACCCACACATATATGGTATATACATACGTGTGTGTGTGTGTGTGTGTGTGTGTGTGTATAAACATGCTTGAGAAAAAAAAAGAGAGATTTCTATCACTAAATCATGAGCATACGTGTAATGAGCATGGGGGTATATGTATATTACCTAGAATTTTGTTCACTTCAATATGCAATCATGAGAAAACACAGTGGTATGGAATATGGTCACAAGCTGAAGACTAAAGTCCCATCGCAAAAGATAAAAGCGTGCTGACAAGGCTTATCAAAAAATAAATAAATAAAATTCTAGACAATGAATTGAAGAAACCTTTTGCCTGGTTATCGCACACAAAAAACTGTGCTTGAGAAGATAGACATTGAAGCTAAAAGCCGAACTTTGCTATCTGAACAAGTTGTTGGAGATATTCCTGGATTCAAATTCAAAGTGATGAAAATATCTGGTATTTGAATTGTGATAGGATTAAATTTGTTCAAATCTTTACAAGTTCATCTTGTTTTCAAATTTAGAAGCTTATCTCAAGTCAAATTCTTTACAACACATGTAGTATAAACCTACAAAAGAGTGTTTAAGTGTAAATCAAACTCTAAATAAAATTTCAAATTGTCAAGATTTATCTATTTATTTATTTTCATAATAAATGAATAAATCTTGAGGGGGCATTTGTAGACACCAAAAATAAAATAAAATAAATAAATGGGCTTGGCCTATTAAAAACAAATAGTCCATTTAAATTGATTAAAGCCCAAGTCTATTTATGACCCATTCGTATTAAAACTAACCCACATAGAAAATTCGTCCCACTTTTATATTTAATACGTATTGGAAGGTTATAAATAGAAAGTGGGTAATTTGAGATTTCTCTATAAATATGACATTAAGTCCAAGAGAAATCAGAAGTTAAAAAAATTCCGACAGAAGAAAAGCCAGAAGTCCAGAAGCAAGTCCAGGAGAAAATCCACAACCCGGCAGAAAATCCAAAACCGAGAAATTTTAAGAAGATCAAAATCTTCTTCAAATTAAAGCAAGTCCAAGAAGATCAAAGCTTCTTCACAAATCAAATTCAAGCCAAGTCCAAACATTGAAGGTTCAAACAAATTAAATTTCCAACAAGTTTCGAAGTCCAGGATTCAAGCCACGTAGCCCCTTGTCTTCAACACTCAGATCGTTAATCAGAGGATTCTGCAGCTACGCAGTCACAAGGAGATTATCCACTTTGTAATTTATCAAAATTCCAATTTGTAACAGTTTCTGTATTTTAATACACGAAATTCGTTGTACAGCTAGCATGGATCCAAATCAAAAAACGCGAGAAACAAGAGTTTTTAAGCTTAGCCAAACATGCATGGTTCAATAAAAATTTAAAGAAGTGAAAAATGTTATGAACTCTTTAAGTGTATCGATATGTAACGATTTGTGATACTCTTTTTAATAAGGTGAAACTTTAAGATAAAAAATCAATATGATAAGTTCAAAAAGCACAAACAAACGATTCAATTTGTTTGAAACTCAAATGAGTAGTTGAATTCTAAAATTGATTTTCTCAAAATCCCACATCCCGTACATATGAAAATAATAATCAGTGTATAATAATTTGGACTCAAAACTCAATATGAACAAAGAGATACATATTTATTTTTAATGAAGTCTCAAACAACAAGATACTCGCATTACTACATACTGATCCAATTTTCTAAGAATTCAAACTTTTTTTTTTTTTACTAATTTAATAAAAATAAAATATGCTCAGAGTTTGATAAGATATCTTCATTGGGAGCAAAATGGAATAAAAAGTGAGCATTAATTATGTTGAATATTGACATACATTTTATCTTATAGCTAGAATAGTGCCGGACGGTGACAAATGGGGACTTCAACTACCTACCTACCTACCTAATATTAATTGGAACTTGCAAGTTACTCATGAGTTGGAGTGGAAGAATTGATATATACATCAATATAATTAATTCCTATCCTCGTTATCTATAAATCAATTAGGCAAAACATGTATTTTGACTACACTATTGAATGCACGCTAATAATTCATATTTTAATATGAAGAACACTTCTAGAAATGACAAAATGTCATATCATACTCCCACTCAAATGAAGTCGAGATCTAAGATTTTTTCGAGATTTAATCTAGTAATACAAATCGAAATAGAATTGAAGTTGCACAAATAATAGAGCTGAAGTTGCAAAATTAATGATTACCTCTTGACGCCATGAAATGAAATCCGATGTAATTGTGAATTCCAACACTTTTGTCGCAAACGGGATGCACACCTAGGCTAGATCTTTTCATACATCCTTCAAACTAAAGCGACCATTCTCGATTAAACGAGCCAAAAGTGTCTATTTATGAACATTGGCCTAAACTCATGAGGTGCACCAAGCTCAATATCTAGATATGATCACAAATAACTAATTGGACCTCCAAGCATTATAAGCTACAGTCCAACTTGTTTTAATAAATCAAAAGCTTAATCAATATTAGTACAACACAAAAAAATTCCAACAAGGACTTTCCTAGTTAGTCGAGGAACCAAAACGGAGACGGCTAACATGGTCCCACCTTGACCTTTTTTGTTATTTTAAATGTTTTCACATTTGAATTGCTTCTAAAAAATATTAAAAATAAATAAATAAACGAGAAAATAAAGAAGTTTTAATCCCCTGTCCAGCTTTTCAAAAATTCCCGACAAGACGGAGACGACCACTTTGTCCCCATTGCTATCGTATCGTTATCCCACTTTATCTTGTCAGTTAGCATTTAAATTTCAAAAGGTAAAGGCATTGTGCTTAGCAAATACTCAACATGTCAACAGTTGAAAACATTATAGTACAAGGAAACAGATAGATCAAAAATTGCAAACTATTGAAGCTTTACAATCCTTTACAGTTCTTTGAACAGAAAAAAGAAAATAAACATGGCATAAACCCCATACATTTGGTGAAATTTAGAGGAATGAGCAGCCATTCAATTTGAACTTGCACTAGACTTGATCAATTCTGCAGCAAACAAAGATGAATAATTTTCTCAGCCAACTCATTTTCATCTTTGCTCTCTTGTATCAACTTTTCAATTATAGGCTTGGCTAGCCTCATCTTCATCCGAACAGACACTGCACCGGGAGCTCGGTGATCAGAAACTGATCGTTGCCTTGACGCGATCATATCCCGAGGCATCTTAGGCAATTCTACTAGAAAATAAATTTTATTGGCCTTCAACTCTTCTTCAGGGTCTAATGGCTGAGCCCTAATCCCATACTTGTTTACTGCTTCCTTTTCCAATAACACGTGACCCGGATAATCATTGAGCACATCCCGGGTTACTGCTGGTATTCTAACCTTGAATACTTCTCCATTAATCTTCATTATTTTGGCTCTCTTTCTTCCTCCTATATTATTCCCCATCTTACTCTGTTCAACTGTATGTTTTCAAGAATATGTGAGAAAGAAATGGCTATTGTTTACTTGTCAGCATCTTATTTCTATAAAAAAAAAAACTTTGGATGAGTAGATATGGATTGCGTACGTCTTTGCAAGATTCCAACTGTTCACTATATGTATCATTGAAGACAAAGGAGAAAAAACAAGTTATGTTGTGGACTTCTATTTTTGAATAAATTTGGGTGAAGATAAATAAACTAAGATCTGAAGTGGAATATAATGGGATAAGATATATGTTGGTAAGGCCCTATCCACAACTTGAACTGAATCCACAGCATAACTATCATAGTAGGAGCAGTTGTCTTTGTTCGTCGGTGCAATTCACCCTAAATTTAGGGTGAATTGCAGCTAGTATCTCCAATTTTTGACTTTATTTACACTTGTATCTTCAGTATTTAATTCTTGACATCCATCACTCTAACTTTTTATATGATTAGATTAGAGACACTAGCTACAATTTACCCCTAAGTTTATTTCACGGTCGACGTGGCCAATAAGTCCACGTGGATGGTCACGTTTATGTTTAATAACTAAGCAATTTTTTGTAATTTCATCTCATACATAAGTAGATTTATATAGGGTCCAGGGAGGGCCCGTGTTCCTGTTCAATTTTATATAATTAGTTTTACAAGTGGTTGTCGTCTGATTACAAATGTGCTTATATTTGAATAATAAATTTATAATCAGACCAATTTTATATATATTGGTTTGACAATCAATCTTCTATTTATAGAAGATATCATTTTTATTTTTTTTGACAACCAATTTTTTGGAGCATTGCTATTCATAGTCGCTTACAATCGGTAGTCATCTTATATGGCATTACTTAATTGAATAAATTGAATAAATTATTCATAATTAATGGCTATAAATATATTACTCAATTGAAGTATATAATTTATCTAATTAATTAATGCCACGTAAGATAATTACCGACATGGTCGGCCCTGGCCCTAGGCGGCCAGGCAACCGCCTAGGGCCCCCGGCCATGCAGGGCCCAATTTGGCTCAATTTTTTTTTTTCTTTTTTTTCTTTTTTGCTTTTGTTTTGTTTACATAAAGATAAACCTATTTAAATGTGAAATAAGTCTAAATAGAAAATAAATTCAAATCTAACATACATTATCCATCTTAATCTAGTTATTAAATTGTAGACCGTGCAATTTTCTCTTTAAACCTCATTTTAGACATTTTTATTTTGAATAAAAACGATTTTCCAAATTGTTAGGATTTGAAAAATAAATAAAGGGCAAAGAATAAAGAACACAAGAATTTATATAGTCCTATCAAAAATGATTTTTGTTTAGATTAATCATATATATAATAACACAATGAAATTTTTCTAATTATAATGAAACTCTAAGGCAAAATTTCGAAAAACACCCTTACTTAAGAAATTACAAATACCGTTTACCTTTCGGGGGCGCTGCCCCCGAGCCCCCGGGAGGGGGGCCACCTGCCCCCCTTCCAACCCCCACGGCGACCTTACCGCGAAGGTCGATCCGCGCTCAGCTCTACGTAGCGCAATATATTAGGCTCCACATCTTAACACAAATTCCAATCATTTTTTAATTGTCTCTCAAAAATTTATAATTTAAAAACATCTCAATATATTAAAGGGCCCCATTTTAATTTTCGCCTAAGGCCCCCCAAATTTCAGGGCTGGCCCTGATTACCGGTAGTGAGCGACTATAAACAGCATTATTCAATTTTTTGACAATGAAGTTTTTTTTGAGATATAAATTGTAAATATTAAGTGTTTGTTCGGCTGCCGTTTTTTAAGGGGGTGTCCTCAACTCAGATTTTAATAAATTTCTTAATATTTATAAATTCTTATAAATTTCATGGAATTTAATAGAATTTGACAGATTTGATAAGATTTTAATAGATTTTTATATTATAGATTTTAATAGATTCTCATGAATTTCATTGAATTTGTGGTCTTTTTATTAAAAATTATATTTTCATCTCCTCAATTGTGTCAGCTATAAATTTTGAAAAAACTTTAAACTTTCATCATAACATTTCAAGTTTATTTTTTTTTTCAAACCAAATTATGTTTTGACGAGAAACTTGCTCTAAAATTAATGTTAACAAGTAAACTCACCATAAAAGCACAAAATTTTCTTTTTTAAAAAACTAGACTAATAGCAAAAAAAAAAAAAAATGACAACTAATTCATGATATATTGATACATATAATTTACATTTTAAATATTAAAAATGAGTATCGAGACGTTTTAACTTTTAAATATTTCTAAATTATAGAAGTTAATGGAGTTCGTATTTGTGATTTTTTTTTTTAACTATAACCACTCATTGCGCATAAACGGATTATTATTATTATTTTTTAAAAGCTAAGAAAAAAATATAATGTCTGATTAGATCACTAAAAAAATAGCATTGTGATTAAAAAATAAAATCCATAACATTATCGTACATTAAAAGAAACTTCTAACTTTGTCATTTTAAACAAAAAATTCATGAAGTTGGAAATATGGGCAGCGTTTTGAGAAAAACGGAATAAAGACGTGAATAATTACAAATTGATACAAAAAAGTTTCAATAAAATTTTATGTGAAATGTGAGAGGTTTGTGAGATAAAGGAAAAAAAAGTCAATTGATACAAAAGAATTTCAGCAAAATCGTATGTGAAAAGTGAGAGGTTAGAGAGAGAGAGAGAGAGAGAGAGAGAGATCAATTGAAATTTTGAGGTTTGGAACAAGAATTGTTAAAATTTGTAGTAGTTATAATTATAGTTCCAAATCTATTGAAATATGTCAAAATCTATCAATTAATGAAATCTTTAGAAATTCAGTAGTTATTGGGGACACCTAGATTTCTAAAGAATCTATTTAAATCCGAGTTGGGGACATCTAAATTTCAATGAAATCTATTAAAATCTGAGTTGAGGACACCTAAATTTATGTGAATTTTTTAAATCCATTCAAATCTGAGTTGATGACACCCTCCTTAGTCTCCAAAAATCCATTTTGCAATTAATGTGGTGGGCCACGGACTGAAAAGTTCTTACACACTTTTTGCAATATGACAAAATAGTCCTCAGTCATTGAAATGTCATTTAAAAGTTAGAAGGGTATTTTGGTCATTTCTTTTCAAATTGTTTTGAAAAGTCAAAAAAATCATACTACAAAATGAATTTTTTTGGTGATAATCCCTACCAAACATGCTCTAAGTATATAATCACTTATTATCACGACCATATGAGTTTTCTCCGTTACAGAAAAAAATAAGTACTTAAACATCTGTGTGTCACTACGTCTTTAATTTCTCCCTTCACAAAATCGTCTCTTCCAAAATTTGATGAGTGCTTCAATCAATCTCCCTGATTTGATCATCCCTCTCAACCGATCATATCCAAAAATCTGTCACTTCCTCAATCTACTTCTCTCAATCGATCATCTCCAAAATCTGTTCACCGCCTCAATCCATCATCATAATAGAGCCTACGGTCATATCTCACGGCAAAAAAAAAAAAAAACGGTATACTAGTATATTATATATTCCACTGGACTTAAATGATTTTAGGATTGGTTTGGTATTGCTATGCTTTTAAAAAAATCAGCTTCTGCTGTGATGCAGAAAAAATCAGCTGTAGGAAGAATTAGATAAGTGTTTGATAAACTCTTGTTTCAAAAGCAGCATTTGAGCGTTTGGTAAATAAAAGTGATTTATTACTGTAACGGTATTAAATTACAAAAAAGGACATTGATTATAATAATGTTATATTATATTATTATTATTATCACGAGTGGTAAAAAAAAAATTTCCCTTTTATAGTAATATGTAATATTGTCAAATATTTTTCAACAAAACAATACATTCACTATTATTATTTTAAAATAAAAATAATAAACACCTAATAAATTTCAAATTTTATAAAAACTACAAAATAAAAACATAGTCATATAGTGCAAAAATTAATTAATTAAAATTATTTTTTATGCATCAAACTTGCATTAATTCGATTTCTCAATTTCTCCATTTTGATATAAAAAGAAAAATATCAAATAATTTTAAATTATCATTAATTAATGTGTTGCAGAAATCCAAGTTCTTAAGTTCTCCATTTTCATATAATAAAAAAAATCAAATCAATGAAATCACTAAAATGTATAGAAAATAAACATGAGATATTAAAGGAATTAGTTTAATTAATTAGGGGTAAAATAGATATTTTAATAATATATAATAAAAAAGGGTAATTATATTCACACAATATTTTTTATTTTTTGCACTACATTTTAATTATATTTAACATCCTTAATATTTTAACATTATAGCACTCATATCTCCAACTTTTTTATCACATTTTTATATTTAATTTTTTATTAATTAGCACATCTTATAATTGATAACGGTTTCTGTAATAAACATTTGTTGAGAATTCGTAAAAAAATTTATTTGTCTGTTATATTTTTTAAAAAAAAATAGATACAAGAGTACGATAAAATATTTTTGCTTTATTTTAAAGCACGTAAATAAAATATTTCAACAGAAATCATCATCAATGATGAAATGTGCTAATTAATAAAAGTTGAAGATAAGAATTCGATAACAAAAGATTAAGAGAATAATTGCAATAATGAATAGAAGTTAAGGATATTAAGGATAATTAAAATGTGGTGCAAATGTAGTGTGCCATCCTTTTAAAAAAAAGCTAAAAGCAGAATATGTAAATCTAACTTCTTTTCAAAATCTGTTGCAGCTTTTTCCTTCCATCAATCTCTTTTCTTTGTACCGTGTAATTCAACCGATAAGCACAGCGTCCCTGAATGAAATTCTACCTTGGTCGTTGATCTCATGGAAACCAAATACAGTGCTTTAATTGCAATTAAATTGAAGCTCGCGAGTCAATTGCTGTAAATTGACAGTTAGCCGTTGAATAAAGATTGCAAGCGGAAATCTGCACAAGATTAATATGTATGTAAATTACACAAATCTTTTATGATAAAGTTGGTGTTCATTGGTGCGCATGAACAGGAACAATTCAAAGCTTTTCCATTTTCAAGTGAGTTTATATTTCTCCTACATTTATACTGTTTGTATAATGTTGAGGTTTTTTTTTTTAACGGAAAATTGGTAGGTTTAGGAGGAGCTTAAATAAGTGGCTATGGCACCTCTGCAGTGTTAGAGTTATACTAGTAGCATGTTATATATGGTAGAGTTATATTAGCATTAATATTAGAGTGTTTTACCTTATATTGGTTAGTGTTTACATTAGTATAAATACGAATTGTATCTATTATTTGGTAATCCCGTTTGCTTAATAAGATTGGTTATGTCGTTTGCTCAATAAGATTAGTTGTTCTTTCTTTCTATTTGTTATTCTCTTCTTAATTTAATTTATATTATTGTTAGAACGTATCAAGTTTGATCCGACTTGGTTTAAATTTGAAATCGTTTCCATTCTCCGCCGAGTGGCCTTGTGCCACTCGTCTGGCAATTACTTTGACTATTTGGTTTGTTTGGGGTATTTATGTCTAAGTCAGTTTGAAATTTAGAATTTGTCCAGTTGTCCTGTTCTCAAATTTGGTTGGTTTTGTATCCAAGTGACAATATGGAATTTGTTTGGTTTTGTTGATCATGGATTCGGTATTTGGTATTTGCATCCAGTAATTTGGATTTGGAATTTGGTCCAATAACTTGGAATTGGTTGGTTTTGTTTTCGATTAATTTGGAATTTGGTATTTGATACTTTGATTATTGAATAAAAACTATTTTCTCTCCCTTTATTTCTCTCTAAAGATGACAAACGGAACGGAACGTCCGTCGGCCGGGCGACTTGATCCGTAAAAAGATGGACTCGGGCCGGTTTGGGCCGTAAAATGACACACGGGCTGAGCCAGGCTCGGCTCGGCTCGGCTCGGCCCCGGCCCATAAAGTCCACAGGTTGGCCCATGGATCCGGCCTGTGGTCCAAATGGGACCAAATTGGTCTCTAGCTTTAAGTTGTGGACCAAAAATTGCAATTAACAATTATATTTCCATATTTCCTTTTTTTTTTTAACTTCGCAAAAAAAATAAAATTTGAATTTCACGTGGGTCCGCGGACCGGCCCATGGACCACGGGCCGGTCCAAACCCATTTTTTTACACGGGCCGAACTGGACCCTATATGGCACAGGCTGAGCCGGCCTAGCTCGGTCCATTGCCATCTCTATTTCTCTCTCTTATTATCTATTTGTTCTCTTCATATTCCCTTCTTCTTCTCTCCTGTTTTCTCTTCTTTATATAATACTGGTTTTTGTCTATTTTTGGGTGATTCTCTTATCTCTTGAAAAAGTTTTGTTACCCATTCTTCTACTGAAGCAGAGTATCGTGCTATAGCGTCCACTACCATTGAGATTGTATGATTGCGTTAATTACTTGTAGACATGGGTGTTCCTCTTTCCTCTTCAAGTCTTATGTATTGTGATAATAAGAGTGCTATTCAGATCTCCTACAATTCTGTGTTCCATGAGCGAACGAAGTATATTAAGATTGATTGTCATCTCATTCGCCATCATCTTCAGCATGTCACTATTTTCTTATATTTTGTCTTTTCATCGTTGCAACTTGCTGACTTTTACATGAAGTCTTATCCTGTCCATCATTTTTGTTTCTTGCTTAGCAAACTCTCGCTACTTCTTGTTGTAGCATCGTGAGTTGAGTGAAGATGTTAGAGTTATACTAATAGTATATTATATATGGTAGAGTTATATTAACATTAATATTAAAGTGTTTTACCTTATATAGGTTAGTGTTTACATTAGTATAAATACGAGTTGTATCTATTATTTGGTAATCCCGTTTGCTTAATAAGATTGGTTATGTCATTTGCTTAATAAGATTGATTGTTCTTTCTTCCTCTTTGTTCTTCTCTTCTTAGTTTAATTTATATTATTGTTAGAACTTTCACACGCGGATCCTGGCTTTGGCTCGCCCCTGTTTTCAGTATTCAGTCTCACACTGTCCAGGTGTGTCTTGTTGATAAATTTAAATCAATTTTCTAATTTTTGTATAATTTGTGTTGCTAATAGGTTATTGTTTTGTTTTAAGAAACGATTCTGGCTAATAAAATAGATTGATGTATGGACTAGTGAGAAAAATTGTTAAGCCCCAAGGAAAATGTAGGTTTTTGATATGGGTATAAATGGTTATTAGGAATGAGCATGAATTCAGAAACTAAGAACAATAAGAAGAGAAAAAGAAGGATTGCACAAAGGGTGCTGAAGGACATTGATCTTTGATATTTTTGTCTTCATTTCTCATTGAGTGGTTTTAACTCATCTCGTGTTTGAGGATATTTTTTTCTATTATACAAGCTCTTCAGAAATGCATACGCTGAAGCTAGTAACATACATTACTAGCAAGTTGCGACATTGTTCCCCTTTCTGGTTAATCGTAATTCACTAATTTGGGAGAAAACATTCAGAAAAAATTATTAATTAGTTCGATGATATCCACGTCGTGCCAATTGCTAGTTGTTATGATATCAGGAGTTAAATATTTCCAATTGTACAAGTCAAAAAAGATTTGAATTTGTTTCCTAATATCCATATTTCCAATTTACCATCTAGACTTTCTATACTTCCACTGAGATTTACGACACCATCACTGGTAGATATGTACATACCCTGCTAGAGGGTCATCAGAAACCTCCAAATCTTCATCTACAGTGGTAAAACGACGCGTAAGATGAGTCCACGTCAATAAAACATGTATCTCAGCCCGTCGACGCTCGCTTATCACCTCTTCTTTGAGTAAATATGATGATGCATCATGAACACAATACATACATGGGCCGACATCCCTATTATAGTATACCGTATAAGCTCAAAGTGACATGGCTAACTACACGTGCGCCAACCAGTTTTTTGAATGGTGACCGACTCTGGGGTTTTGTTAGAGGGTGTTGAAGGTAATAACTTGGTATGCTATACCACTGTATTTTCCTTGAAAACCTATACCACTGTATTGCTAAACCGCTGTTTGTAGATTAGATTGAGAAACTTTGATTATATTTGGTACCAAAATCTACTCCTATCTTCTTGAATGGATTTCGTATATGAGACCCATATCTTATATCTATGCCAAAGAAAAAGCCCAAAATTTTAAGTGCGTGCATACTTCAATTTTCATTCCTCCACACTAAAATCTGGACATGTTTAGACTTATTTTACATGCTCGTTTCAGTTTCTTCAGAAGCTTTAAGAAAACTGATATATTTACTAGTGTTTGCTAAATTTCTGTCCACTGTATGTGCTAATTCTTAATGGCATATTGTAGGTTATATTTGATCTGTCTCCTCGAACACTATACTAAAAGTCATTGATAAGCTTAGATCTATCAACCCCAAACTTACATGTGGTATGTATGCTGCTAACCTCCTGATAAAATGATTTTCATTTATATAAAGGATGGCACTCCAAATTTGCATGTTCCTAATTCATTTTCATTAATATGAGTACTTGTTACTTTTCTACAGAAGTATGATTGTACACTACTTTTCTTTGGTCTGGGGGTGGGGGTGATTTGGGATGAAATTGTTCCTCTAATCTGGTCATGCCTAGACCATGGCAGAATCAATAAGAATTTTCATGCCAGTTTGTGATCCAGTGATGGGTGATGAAGGAGAGTTGTATGTCCCTCCTGAACTACTTGAAAGTGGATACTTTTTTCAATTAAAGCATGCCTGCGAGCTCACGTTCCTACAGTTGCTTCAAGCAAGGCACCTAGCCTTTTCTACTATTACTTCTCACAATTAGCTCGTTATTATTAACTGGTATTTGACCCTATCAAACTTGTGGTATGAGCAGAAAATTCCCAATTCCCGTCTGCTAATTTAGTCTAATGAAGTTTCATGTGGAATGACCATTCTTTCCTTGGAATGCCATAGGATCATTTTTTATATGAACGATAAAAATATCATTGCACAGAAAAATAACACCATCGTGCCAAGATATTGAAGGGAGTCATGAACAGGATTTTGAAATCCACGTGGGCTTTAGTGCACTGCACACTACAGGGGGATAACAAGCAGGATTTCTAAAGGAAAAGAAGCCGAAAAGAGAGAGAAAAAAAGAGAGAGAGAAGGACACTGCTGTTGAAAATGGACCCCTACCGATTGTGTCAAACATTCTGCAGCATAATTTTAAGTGTACGCTCTCGATGTTTTCTTTGGAATACTCTAGCTCGTAACTTGGTTGGCAATTCAAGGTTTGATTATCATCTGCTTTACATTCTTATTTAAATAGATTTGACTTTTATAGGGTCAATCACTAGTGCAATTTAAGATTGTGCCCAAAGTTTCTGCATATTTCATGGTATGCATCTATTCCAGTAAAGAACCTTGTTTCTGCTATATTTCACAAGCTATTTTTTTTCATTGATTTAACAATATTGGGGAGTCCTTCTCTTGGTTTGTCGAAATATATTTGATTTTCTTAGAGATACTAATTACATGCTATTGTAAGATTTATACGAGTGTGGTTAGGGGGAGATACTTTTGGTTGGGAATATTTAAATTTTTTTGTAATCTAGATACTGGATCTTGTTCTAGAGAGATTACCACGGTACCATTCCATGTCTTCCATTAACAAGACCTGTTAATGTTTTCCTTTCTTTGATGCACAGCTGATTTGAAGATGAATTGTATATGGTTTGCTAAATCTCAATAGCATGCAAAACCAGTTCTTGAAACCTCAAATTATTGTTGTATTAACTAGACAAACTGGACTAGTAGGTCCCCACCCCCTTTTTCCCTTCATGTTTACGACATTGCCTCATCTGTTAACTGTGGCAATCTCATGTGTGGAATTTTGATCGACCTCTACAAACTGACAATTTTTTCTGCACATGCAAATATTTGCCACAATAACATCATTTTTGAAAAAGGAATTTTTCCCTCCATTAATTTCGTTTATAACATGGAACATTTAGATTGAAGTCTAAGCCATATGCAGTGAATCCACTACTTACCTTCTCTGTGGCTTTCTCAGACCATTTTTCTGGACACTGCATTTGACATCCTCCATTTCTACCTGAACTGAGGCAGGGGACTTGTTTGATTGACTGATTCTGAATCAGCTAATTCTATGCTATTTTGATTCACTCATCCATCTCCTCTCTAGCGGAGTTCACAATAATTTATTATTTTATTTTCTTGCTTACAGGGGACAGGAGATCTAACGTCCGCTCTGCTGCTTGGATGGAGCAATGTAATGCTCGACCAAAATTAAATTCAACCCTTGAACATTTTCTTCGATACAATAATTTGCCTTTTCTGACCCTATTTATCTCTTGGTATATGCAGAAATATCCTGATAACCTTGACAAAGCAGCAGAGCTGGCTGTTTCAAGCTTGCACAATGCTCTATTGCTGATTGTTGTAATTTTGTTTCTTTTGTTGTTGTCACTCCATTGACTAATATTTTTATCCAAAGCTTAGACAATTATATCGTAAAGTAGAACAAAATGTCAAGTGAAAAATCTAGATCATAACATGTTAAAAGCATGCAACAATGGGAGAGTGCTGGTTATCTTTGTAGGCTAATAATACCATTGGTTGAGAAGATGTTGCAAATGCCGTTATGTTAACATTATCGCATTTCTGTATATTAGCACCATTAGTTTAGGGACTACATTGTATATTCATAAGTAGCAGATCCATGTTTAGGAATTTCTACATAAGGCAGCTGATCAGGAACAGTGAAAATAGTCTGTCACTATGATTCATCCTTTTGCTTGTTTCAGGCTGATTCGAAGTCAAAATGATATTCCCAACCCAGAAGTTAAGTACAGTGCAAGAGATACAACTGGAGGTAGGATTGCATTGTTCACTTAAAAATATATTTTGCTCAATGTATACATCAACTGTTAAAGCCATCTTTCATTGATATTGGGATTTTTGAAGCCGAAGCCCCAATATTAGTACACTAATGACATAGATAAGCCCAGTCTATTCCGGGAACATTTCTATTTCATTTTCGCTTTCTTTCCAACTATTTAATTTCTGTTTGCTTCATCGTCATTCATCTACTCGGTATTGGGGTAGCTAGTCTTGTCACTGTTACAATTTTGATGCTTTTTTGTATTTCCTTAGTGTAATTTGGTCTAATCATTCTTGTTTAAAAAATTTACTGTTTTTTTATACACGGATGTGTATAGGTGGTCAAGTTTATGTTCCCACTTAAGTTTTATGTAATATTTTTTGGTAACAATAAATTTTCCGTGCTCGTGCTCGTGCTCGTGCTCGATTATCGAAAAATAAAACCATGCATCTTGCTTATGTTGGTGGGAATATTTTGTAGATTTTCACAAATAAATATTGTTTAAGTTGGTAGGCAAAGCTTTGGTCAATGTTGATTATTAATTAGGTAAATAGCATTGGGTCCCGAACTTTTGAACTTTATGATGATAGGGTCCCGAATCTTCAATTACTAGGACCCCGAGTCCCCAATCTTTAAAAACGCGCGAGCAAAGTCCTTCTGTTAAAAAAAAATGGTTAGTTTGACTGTTAAATGGTCAAAATTTGTTTAAAATGACTAAATTACCTTTTTTGAATTAAAATGGAAAATCACTCAATTGTTGTTTTCCTGTGGAGTGTTGATTAGTGGGAGAGGGGGGTGGATTGTAATTTGGAAAAAAAGGGTTTGATTGAAGAAGAAGAAGAAGAAGTTTGTAAAAAAAAAATTTGTTTTTTATTTTAATTCAAAAAGGGTATTCTAGTCATTTTAAGTAAATTTTGACTATTTAACGGTCAAATTAACAATTTTTTTTTACAGAAGGATTTTGTTCGTGCATTTTTTTAAATGTTAGGGACTCGGGTGCTAGTAATTGAAGGTTCGGGACTTTATTATCACAAAGTTTAAATGTTTGGGACCTTCAGTGCTATTTACCCATTATTAATTTGATTCCATCTATAAATAGGTGGCTGGAAACAAGAATCTAATTCTGCCGCCACAAGCTGGTGTCTTCATTTTGAATCTTCCTTGTATTCTACTTTTGCTGATTTGACTCTCTCCCCACTAATCGCCTCTACTTTTTCAAGAAAGAAGGGTTTGCACTTTTATGATTACATTAGCTAAAGATTGGACAATAATAAGATACCAACAAATCAGTCAAATACTTAAGAAAAGAAATGGAGAATTTTTTTTGAAAGAACTTTTTTAAATAGTTAAAAGAGAAAAACAATCAAATTTAAAATTTTCATTTGAAAGGCGTTCTTTAAACATCATACTGTTATTAAGTGTTTTATGATTAAAAAAAATTACAAGTAAATAAAAAGTAAATAAAAGTTGTTGTTAATCACCCCGTCCTAACTAGATGACCTCTACTGTCCCTAGCCCTTCCTTTTCCCCCACCCATTGTTTCACGGCTCACCTTCCCTATGTCTTCCTCTCCGCCCCTTCCTTTCTGTAGATACACGTATGTATCTATAGAAAAAAGGGGGTGGAGAAGAGTTGGGGGAAGAGGGGGCGGTTCATAGAAATTGTTCGTATATAATGCTAATGTATCAAGTTATTTAACATTAATTCACATACAAATTGAAGGCATTGAAATTACGAAGTATAACAAAAAGTAGTTAAATAGATGTGGGGTTGTGTACATTAATTGTCGTTTATCATTTCTCAATAATAACATAACTTTTTTTTACATAAAAAAGTTGAATGGTAAAGATCAAAAATATCAGAATAATCTCTATAAATCCAGTTTAAACGATGCCATAAAGGTTATTAGAAATTTAAGCCAGAAAAAGATTGTAGGGAGGTCCACTACAAAATATTGTACTCGGGATTTCATTTGAATTATTGTCTCCATTCTTTTAGTCTCACTTTCGCAAGAGATACACACAATATTAAATAAAATTAAAAAAAAAAAAAAAAAAGTTAAAATGTAGTTTACGATTATATTATCCAATGTCGTCTAGTAATGCATAACATACGTCTATGCTCTTACTCCCAAGAACCAATTAATTCGAGAAAAAAGTGGAAGGAAAAAAAAAATCAGCCTCGGCCCGATCTTTGAGTAGTTGCATACTTGATTGTTCACATAATAGAACAAGCATTGGGATTATCCTCGCTGAAGAAATACGTGATTCGTTCTTCAGTTGCATTAGTAGAAGGAACAGCCTGTGCAAGATTTTTGACAAATCCAGGAGGTGCCCTTTTATCGTATGCTTGAGATGTATGAGAATAATGGACAACATTGTGAGGGATATATGGCCAAAATTCAGCTCTTTTCCCAGTGTTCTTCACTTTCTTTAACACTTTGTTTGGATCAACATAGCCATTCACTGTTACTCGGCTTTGCTTCCTGTTAATTTCCACTGTTTTCACACCTAAATAATCAATCAGACTGTTAGAATTCCCTCGGAAGTTTCTCGAGGTTCGAGGAAACTTTACTAAAAAAACACGATCTTATACTCATATAGATAGTATTAAATAAGGAAAAAGATATGTATATTCAGGGGCGGAAATAGGGACGGCAGTCCAGTCCCATTCCAAAAAAATTCTATTTTTGAAGCATAAATTTTTTTTTAAAGTAGTGGTAAAAATCCTGACTCCGCCCTTATATATTTATATAATACAACCATTTATATTTTCATAAAATTGTGTTATATACATATATACAGCTTTACTATACAAAGGCCTTTATGTACGTACGTACGTACGGAAAAGAACATGCATGCCCTTTTGAGAAAGATGACTCCTATGCTTTATGCATCTTTTAATTTTAAAATATTCTTCTTGTCTTCCTCGATATTACACGGAAATTCATTAGTTAGCACTGCTTTATTTGTTTCAGGTGGGTCCCGGGGTGGATTTAGGGGGCGGAACCCGACAGACTATAGGCCGGTTCCGACCCGTAATTTTTTTTTTTTTTTTTTTGTGACAACTCGGTCTTAAAGTGAGCCTCCAAAAATTATAGTTTATAATTGAGAAAACGATAAAGTTTATAGACTTAACTTATCACTATAAAATAGGAGTACGATGTACACGTCTCAATTTTATAGTAAGTCAATGTGGGACGTGCTAGAACTCTCCCTCCACACAGAAGCTAAAGAAACAAAATCGACACATTCTTACTATTTGACTGCATGATACCATGATAAAGTTTATAGGCGTCGTGAGAGCAAGAACAAAAGCTTTAAATGGTGAAAGAAGAACCTTCCATGTCTTTAACAGCATTCTTCACTCTTCTCTCACATCCATCGCAGTCCATTTTCACTTTAATCTCGACTGTCTGAGAAATAAAAGAAAAAATTTCAATATGAGAGGAAAATATATCAAGGAAACCAAAATTGACACACGTAGATACAAGTATTATGCATACATACACACATCATATGTATATCTGTGTGTGTGTGTGTATATATATTATTGAGTACCTGCATTGATCTCCTTCTGTTTCTAGTGCTGTCAACAGTGCAAAAGTTTGCAAGATAGTGAAGAGCCCCCATTTTTCCACTTCTCTTGTGACAGAAAGAAATGGAAGAGGACTTGATATTTATACAGGGGGTTCGTGGGACTTGAAAAAGGCCATGCATTTCTAAAAATAAATATTTTAAATAAAGAAATAAATGCCTTTTTTTGGATGTGCCCAGCCCAATCATATTGCCATCGACTACGAAATTTTAATGTTATAGAGTTATATTGTCTAGTTCAGGGGCGGATTTGTCGGATCCCAAAAAAATTATTTTTTTAGTGTACCAAAAAATTAGTGTTTAAAAAAAAATTATTTCAAATTTTTTTTTCTAGTAGAAGCCTGGTCTCCAAAAATTCCTGATTCAGCTCTTGTGTATTAGATTGTCTTAATATTCCGTTCTATCTATTAGGGGTGGGCTTTGTTTCATTTGGTTTGATTCTAAAGAAGACGATCTGCAACCGAGAAGCAATGATTATTTTCTAATAGAACTATTTATTTTATCTGAAATTATGGAACCGAATCAAATAGTTCTGGTTTGGTTCCATAACTAAAATTTTAAAATAATGACGCAAATCACAATACAAATTTACAAATTTTTATTCACTACAAGTTAATTGATTTTGATTTGGAAAAGAAAATAAGGGTTTGAAGAAGTAATTGATTTTGTTTTAAAAAAATTGGTGAATTATTTGACTGAGTCAGGCGGCTAGCACAGGCAAAAGCAACACTATTAATTATTAATTTTTTTAAAAAAATAATTAATAAATTAGAACCAATTTTGGTACTCAGTTCTGAGTCTATAACCAAAATCAAAACCAAAACCAATCGGTTCTTGGTTCTAGGAACCAAAACTATTTGATACTTATGTGGAACTGAACCGAACCGTTCAGTTGATTTCGATTGTTTTGCCCACCCAACCCATACTCTCTATCTAAAGAATATTAAAACAAACTTCTTTAACAAAGAACGAAAGATGAAAGATGCGAGTTCACAAATAGTTTATAATCTAATATGATAAAATATTACAGCAACAAGTGGACGTATGAAGGCTCTCTCTCTTCCTTCCATTCTAGTTATTCGACAAAGAGTTAAATCCGCTTACTAAGCTAATAGCTAGTTGAGCTTTCTCATTGAGATCACTTACTATTCTAATATATGTTCTCTACTTGTTTTTTTTTTTTTTAATTCGTGTTATTATTATTATTGCGTTGGATATTAGAGAATTAAGTGTTTAATCCAGAACAGTCGTATACGATGATAATGACCCTGAAATCATTTAGTGGGTAACAATTAATGCTTTTAGATTTGCTCAGTTATTTATTAATGAGAAATGTTATAAAGTAGCTTTGTTTTTTCTTTCAATTTCCTTCAATGGCAGTGGCTTTGCTTTTCAATAATTTAGATTAACATCACAATAATTGCTTCTGTTGCTGGATTCTGTCCATCATTTAGAACATTACACGCTTTTTTTTCAAACTTTTGTAGATCGGACCGATTCAAGAAAAGTTGAAAATAAAATATACTATATTTATACGCTGTTGTTTATACTGTATTAGAATATGGTCAAAATTTGATCAATTTTGAATTAAGGTTTTTTTTTTTTTAAACGTATTTCGTCCCCAACCTTTGAGCATAGCTAGTAACGAATTTGTCTTTAATTTCTTTTGTTGCAATTTCGTCTGATTATGTTGTTTTCTCCCATGTGAGCTCCACATGATTTTTAAGTGAATCGACCCTTTTGCCCTTCACTTAAAAAAGGGAGACAAGGGATACACTGTTTTGGGCCACAAATCAATTGGATCAATAATCAAATTAAATAGACACAAATTTTAAATGAAGGGATACACTTTTGAGCTTTTGATTCCATTTGGGTTAAGTGAATTTAAAATATTTTAAATAAATTCTTCTCAAAAAAATTTCTATTGAACTCGAACTCGACGTTCTATTCGTGTTGAACGATGCTGGCTGATCGACATCCGAGTGGAACTATGGTGCCTCCTAAAGTCGAAACTCAAATCCAAACCTTAGGGTGTTAATAAATTCAATCATGTTTTTTGTTTTTCTCAATCAATTTGGGATATGAAGGAAGCTCTCTTTACTTTTCTTTCTTTTTTTTTCCTTCAATTTTAGCTCTCCCAAGTAATGTGGCATATTTGTTACATTTTACACTTTAACAAATGTGCAAAACGGGTTGTGAGTCTTCAAGTGGGCTGACTTTAAATTCAAACTATTCTTCTAAGTGACCTTTATGTTAACACTAATATTCCCATGTTTTGCTATTAGCATTGGATTCTTTTATATAAGAGAGCGACAATTCATTCACGATCATTTCAAGTAAAAATAACTTTTTGAGGATCATTTTTTAATTTTTTTTTTCCTAGTTGGTATCCAATACAAGTACTCATAATATTTTGATCAACTCATGGGCGGAGGTGGGGGGTCCTGGTCAACTTTCTGAATTTTTTTTTTTTTTTAAATATTGTGTCTGATTCTACTATTGTGGAGGGAAGATATATTATTTTCAGTAAGAGTGGAGCCAATTGATTACTCGTAGCCCACAAATGTTGACTTTTAGTTACTTTATTTATTATTAATTTACCAATTTGTCCCTCTATTTAATAAGTAGATACACACAAGAAGGGTAAAATTGAAATTATAAATTTATTGAATAGAATGTGGGCCCAAAATTTGTTCGGAAAAAATCGATTTTTTTTCCCAAAATAATAGAATCAAACATGCTTCTAAGATCACTTATTCTTCTTAATAATCAACTAAAACAAAAAATAGTAAAGCTCAAACCCAACAATGAATGAACTAAACAAATAAAGTCCAATCGAACTCGGACTAAATTAGAATCATTCAATAACCAAGAAGAAAGTATTGAAATTAGTCTTTTCAAGCAATCAGAACAAACACGAAGTGAGTATCGAATACGTCTAACTGCATGAATCGATTGTATTCAATATCTTCTTGTAAGCTTTTTAAAGATTATGACATAAAAAAAATTAGATTCTCATAAAAACTGTCCCGAACCCCCGAGAAGCCTTCCGGCCTACCCCTGTTTGAGGACCCTCCTCCCAACTTTAAATTCCTGGCTCCGCCACTGGATGAACTTGTAAGTGTCACATTTACTTTCAAATATTCTTATTTATAAACAATGGCAAAGCCAAGAATTTTATCTTTTTGGGAGGGCCAAAATTTTTAGTTGGCGTAATGCATCTTTTATATTGAAAAAAAGTCAAACGATTAGTTCAAAAAAACAAAAACAAACTAAAAATGGTTATTCGAAATGAATTTAATAATTTTATTTTTCATTCTTCTAATTCTCATTTTAGCGTCACATCTTTCGATTTATTTTCAGACTATATTCTTCACTCATCGGAATAAGTTCTTGATACCATTTCGAATTATTCACGAAAACTTCGCAGGGCATCGTTTGAATTGAAAACTATTAAACAGTAATTTCAAAGTCACAAGCTAAGGATTGCTGCTAGAATAGATATAATAATTTGATCTTTTATTTTTTAATTAACATAATCTCTTTCGACTTATTTTTGGATTATGTTTTTCACTCGTTGAAATAGGTTGTTGGTATCATTTAAAATTATCCTTGGCAAACTTTGTACGTACTTTTGGAATTAAAAAATCGTTAAAAAAATATTCAAAATAACTAGTTAAAGATGGCCGCTAAAAATTAATTTAATAATTTGATTTTTCACTATTAATTTCGTACCGTTTTATAGCATTCATGGCAAACTTCACAATACAAATTTGGATTGAAAAACTGTCAAATGATGATTTCAAAATAATAAATCAAAGATTAATGCTAAAATTAGATTTAATATTTCTATTTCATTTTTATTTTTAAATGTCAATTTAATTAAAATTTTACTGGATGTCAAATTGACTCGTCTAATTAAATATAAAAATATAATGAATTTTTAATGTATTATAATTTATAAAGAGTCATTGAGTAATTTTAAAAAAAAAACTAAAAAAATATGAAAGTTTCGGGTTGAGTGGGGGTGCCAATTTGTTCCGCCAATGCTTAAAAACAAAAAGTTTTTACTTAATTTCAGTGTTACTTTTAAAATAAATTTATTTATTTCTAGATAGACTTACAACTTTTTAAGAGGATTTGGTGAAAATGGTCCCTAATATTTATCTTTAGTGTGAAAATGGTCCCTAATATTTATCTTTAGTGTGAAAATGGTCCCTAATGTTCGTTTTTTAACTTCTCTAACTTAAATGTTTTAGTGCATAATTGGTTTTTATTGGATAAAAAAAAAGACTAATATGCCCTTAATTTTAATAAGAAAAAATTATAGTTAGGTTCATAATCTTTGCAAATAGTGCAAATGAGTCCGATACCTTTATTTTTTAAATAAAACTATAGAGTTATTTTCTTTTCTTTTTTGAATTAAGACTTTATTGATTAAATTTATATTATACGTAAATTATTTTGTATATTTTTGCGAACTACTATGAAAGAAAAAATATATATATTTGTCACAGACTTGATACTCAAAATATTTTTATTTAATTGAGATATTCGTTTATTAATTACAAATATTAGAGCTCTAACTATTTTTTTATATTTTAATTAATATTTTTATTATGATTCAAAAATAAAGAACACATAATTCGTAAACTATTTTTTATTAATATTTTTATATTAAATAAAAACATAATAAGATTGGTTAATGACTTAATGTCATAAAATTATATATATCGTTTTGTTATTCATTTATCTTAACTTTTATTCAAGTTTTTCATCACATAACAATTACATATACTTAAAGTACAATAATTTAATATTTTTTATCTTTCGAAGAATTTAATTGACACGACTATAATGATATATTTATCACATGTTTAGGATTGCTTAAATTATAATTTCAGCTGGTCAAACTAGTCAAATATATTTTTTATCAACACATTTCATATGACCCATAATTTACAACCTACTTTTTATAAACACATTCACCAACAATGTATAATATAAACACTTAAAAAATAATTTCAACACTACCAAATATTTGCTTAGTTCGCTAAATTAAATATTATTAAATAAAAGTACCAGACTCATTTGTACATTTTGCAAAGATTAGAAAATTAATTACAATTTTAGTAAATTAAAGTCGAATGTTGGTCTATTTTATCAAATATAGATCAACTGCGTACTAAAATACATAGGTTAGAAACGTATGTATCAAAAAACAAACGTTAGAGATCATTTACAAACTAAGGACAAATGTTAGAGATCATGTGTGCCAAATTCCCAACTTTTTAATGTCAAACTTGCACTTAATATTGATCTTTCCAAATGTACACAATCACAAGGTTAAAACTTGGTTGGTCCCCAAATTTATATAATATTTATCCCTTTTTAGTTAGTTAAATCAATCATCGCAAGTTCAAATTAACAGTAACGCTAAATATCGGTAACACTAATTTAGCTCACAGAATGCCTATGTGGCCTAATCAATTCGACAAAGTCGAGTACACCAAGTTTATAGAAAGAGGCTTTGTCCAACACCATTCCATGTCTGGAAAAGAACATTGGGTTGTATTATTCCAGCCGACCTATGCGCCATAGAAGAAGATAATTGAAACCCAAGTTGCGCCCATTCCACAGCCAAGTTTTAGTGAGAACAGGCTACCAGTAACGAGGGAATGGGAATGTTGTGCCTAGTTGAAATTATGATGATTGTCAATGAGAGTTTTTTTTTTTTTTGGTCAACAACGAAATGGACAAAATTATCTCTATGTAAATAATTTCGTTTGTCAATTTATAATTTCAGTTAGTTAGAACGACAGAGACAAATAGAGATGGCTGGAGTAATTTAGAGGCTTTAAGCGAAATTTCTTATGGAATCTTTTTTTTATATAATAATAATAACAATAATTCAATGGAGCAAATGACCACCTATGAAAATTCGGTCGATGATCATTAATGGTACTTTTATCAGTAATCTAAGCAAATAATCATCGATAGAAATTTCATCGATAACCTTCAATGGTATTATTGTTAGTAATCTAACGGAAACCAACACTTGGCGGTGATTAAAACATAATTTTTAACAAAAATACCATCATACTTCCGTTAACAATTTTCGATATCAATGTCGTTAATGATGGCGTCGACAATCACTGACAATGCTACAGTTGTTGATCACTGACGAAAAATCTATTTTTCTAATTGTTATTTTATTCTTGGCAGAAATTTTCGCCGTCAGTATTAAATTTTATATTTTTACTACTTTAGTTATAAACAAATTCTGTCGATAAATTAAATTTATCCAGATAGTTTTTAGGTGCATAATAAAGAGTTTCAATTGCATATCGACATAAAAGAAGAAAACCCCTCAGACTATCGTCGATGCTAAAACTCTTCTAGCAATTTAAATTATATTTTAAATTTTTTATTTTGTTATTAATAGATTTTCACTTGGTAATATTTAATTCTATTTCTATTGTTTTATTTACCAACATAATTTTAGTTGATAAATATGTGGTCGAATATATGAATTCGTTGAGCTCATCGCTACATCTACTCAAAGATGCAATCGCAACCGAAAGAATTATTGAATAACCATATTGTAGTATTGGACAGGTGAAGTTTTTGCATGTTAGCATTAGAAAACTCAAAATTCGAATTTCTTAAATGGCTAAATACTAAAATTACGACAAGATAGACAGTTAACTATAATAATTTTAGCAAAATTTTGAAAAGTTTATAAATGGCTAATTGCCTGATTACGTTCACCATTTTCTACATCAAGTTCTATGCACGCTCAAAGGATAGATTAAATAATAGCTTTTATATATATTTTCTGTGTACTGATATTCTCTAGGCAGATAAAATAAGGCCTTTATCTACAATTACAAGAAATTCACTCAAAAGAACTGCAGCGTCACGCATGGTTTGGTTCTGCTAATTAAATTTGAGGAGTTAATTGAAGATTCAACAACTACATTGCTAGGAATTATAGAACTTGTAGTCAAGTAGATGAAGACAATTGAGTCATTAATTATATAGGTGGGAAAATAATCGGAACTAATCTAACTGAATTAGAATCAAATCAAAACTGACCGATTCGGTTCAATTCTATATAAGTATCAAATGGTTCTCATTCCTAAATCGAGAACCGATTGGTTCTAGTTCTAAACCTAGAACCAAGAATCAAAATCGCTTCTAATTTGTAAATTAATTTTTTTATTTTAATAATTAATAGTATTGATATTGCATGTTGCTGACTGTCTGACTCAATCAAATATTTATCAATATTCTTAATTTTTTTACACAAAAGTTAATTAATTTTAAATCAATTACTTCATCAAACCTTTATTTTATCTTTCAAATCAAAATCAATTAATTTTTAGCAACAAAAAATTGTATTATAATTTACAAAATTAATTGCGGGCCGGGCCGGGCCGGAGGGGGTTTCACCCCATTCACACAAGTCTTTTATACGTCTGTCTTTTAAAAAAAATCATCATATTCTCAAATCTCTTATTCCCAATTCTTCTCTTCATCATTCTTCAAATTTCCTGCATAATCTTTTTTCTCCTCAGTATTCTTCAACGAACAAACTTTAACGGTCGGATTCTACCGCAATGAAGCAATATACTAGTTTAAGTTTTTTTATGAAACCAAACCAAGCCAAACGGAACCATTTGCTTCGGTTCCATAATTTTCGATAGAACTAATGACTTTATTAGAAAATAACAATTGGTTCTCGGTTTCGATTCGATTCTCTTCAAAATCGAACCAAATGGAGGCGCACACCCCCAGTTAATTGAACAAATGTTCACCCATATATACCCTTGCCTTGCACAAACAAAAATGTAGTTTTCCATAACTAAATGAAACCATTAACTTGACATGCATTGACACTATATAAAACAAGATGAGCTATTATTGTCTTTTCTGGGAGTGGGGGTGAAGGGCAAATAATAAGAGATATATCATAACAGCATTTTGTATTTAGGATTTCAAGGTCACAGAAGACAGATATTAGTCCTAATGTGACAAAAATGAGAGTTATACTGAATAGATCCAATAGAGTTCATTTAGTGATGACAGGAATGTATATGGATGTTAAGGACACCTTACATCCTGCCAAAACTCCATTGTTGCCACCAAGTGGGTAAAAATCTACCGCAGCTAACTTCACAAATCCATGGAAATTAATTAGCATGAGTTGACAACCTACACAATGACCATATTTATGTAGCCAAAGATATTAAAATGAATTATTCACTAGTGCACAAAGTCGGTACTGATATTTTTAGAGTTTGAAGCGAAGTCCAAAAATTAGGCTCCAAAGCAAAGTCTGATAAGTCTTGGGCAGAATTACTGGTGGGTTGAATTTCTATGATTTTTTTTAAAAAAATGGACCCTTTCAATTTTGGGACACTACTTAATAATAATCATGGTCTTCATGGAATGCAATTTACTTTGTTTTGTTGGGCTTCAAACTTTTGCACAAATAATTTTTTTGGACAACTTCATTAATAACAAATAATAATTTTTTTTAAAAATGAAAATAAACCCCCTTCAATTTTGAGTCCGATATAATTGTCTCATTCGCCTCGACTCAAAATCAGGCATGCTAGGGCATAAAATGCTATTTTCCATGTAAAGTGCATATAAGTATTGAGTAGAGGCAAGACCGTTAGAATATCTTTAATAATATTATATTTTTAGTCGTTTTTTTTTCTATACCTTTTCCCTCTCTATGCATCTTAATTACCATAATTATCACCATCAAGGTGTCAATCAAATCTTGGCATATTTGCCACCACAACAAAGTACTAGATCAATTTAATTCTAGTCTCACCAATAAGTACACATTCAAATAAGAAAATTGCATCAATAATTTCCCTGAACCTCCCAGACAAATAAAATGATAATAAAAATAATTAAATAAAGCAAATAATCACTTATAGAAATTTCATAAATGATTATCAATGGTATTATTCTCAGTAATTTTTATGTAAATCAATAATTTTCGGTGATTAGAACAAAATTATTAATAACAATATTGTCGACTGTCACAAAAGTACCTAAGTCAACTATTATCAACACCAACATCATCAACAATATTGTCGGCAATTACCGATGGTGCTTCAATTAATGATCGCCAACGAATAAACTATTGGAGTAAACCTAATATATCTTTTTTTATTTATAATCTTAGCGATGGAATTTTCTAACATTGATTTTATTTCAAATCGAATTTTATTTTTATTACTGTAGTTATAGACAAGTTTTTCTGTAAATTAATCTTAAGATAGTTTTTAAATGGCCATTCAACTCTTCCAGCAATTTTAAATTATTTTTCTAAATTATTTTTTTACAATGAATAGATTTTCACTTGCTAATATTTGTTTCTATTTCTATTGTTGAATAATATTTTGATAATTTGTAGAAAAAGATTTCATTGGTCTTTATATAGTAAAAACTTAGAAGAGAGGGAAAAAAAGTTGAAAAATATATAAATTCTTAAAAAATTTGGAGGCCTACCTTAAATACGTATCATTGTGCGACTATTTAATTGCTTTAACGATTGAGCCGACTCTAGAGCTAAACACTTTAACTAACAAGGTAAATATTAAAAAATTGAATGGCTAGGTTTTGTTCGAGTCAATGAACCATTTGAAAATAAGCACAAAGTTCAGATAGCTTCCATGTTTTTAACCCCCAAGGATTAAATCTTATGTGATAACATGAGATAGAAACAGAATCGGTATTGTTCAAATGTTAAAATTAAAGAATGTGTGGTTTATTTATTTTCATAGTTACTAGATTTAAATTAGGTAGTGTTCCATTCTTTATATTTTGATAACATTTACTATAATTTGAAGTATAAATAAGAATACGAGCTTTTCATATAGATTATTAGTAGTAGGTCTGCGTGTCAGGTGAGTTGATCTGAGTATTTCAATACTCGGAACCATCCGTTATATTTTAGATATTTCATAAATAGAATCGTTCGGTTCCACGTAATTATTAGAATCAAACCCGAAACGGAACCGTCGGTTCGAGTTCGGGTTCGGGTTCATAACATTTTTTTTAAAATCGTGAGTTGACAACATTTTTGAAAAAAAATTAAAAATTGCAAACTCGTTAACATTAAAATATGTTAGATATTAAAATAATTTTCAAAACATATAATCATTAACTAGATCAAATAGACACCAAAATTACAAATCCATAAATTAGGGTTAGAAAAATAGAAACTACCTTATTTTGAGGATTCATTTCGGTTATATAGGAGCTTCGTCTTCGTCGTTACACTGTGGTGAGCGAGAGTGCGAAACGAACGACGATGTTTGTATGTGTATCTGAACAAATAGCGATTGAAAATTTTAGATTTAGGTATTTGAAATTTGGTCAATTGAGTTTGGGTTTAGGGGTGTTGAGTTTTGGACTTTTGGTTTGGGTATTGAACAAATTGACTCCCCTTTCGTACCGTAGTGTTGGGTTGGGTAATTGGGTCTTGTGAATAAATTGTAAAAAAAATAAATTTATAAAAAATAATAAATTCGGTTTCAGTTTAAGAACCAAGAATCGACCAAGACCTGCGGTTCTGGTTCCTAATTTTAAGTTTTTAGAACCGGATCGAAACCTGTTCACTTCCAGCTAAAATGTCCACCCCTAATTAATAAGGAAAACTATACAGTTGGTCCTCAATTTATTGTCTTGGCAACAAGTTGATCTTCCATCTTTAAAAAATAGTAAGCTAGTATTCAACATTAAATTATAATCAGACTTTAATATCTAATTAAATAGTGGGGAATTTTGAAATGTGCTCAAAATAAATAGTGGATTGAAAATATGACAATTTTTAATAATATTTGCAAATATATGATATTTTATATGCAAAATATCAAATATACCATTTTGTAGAAATGACTATTTTTGTGTGTGGTTAAGTTTTAACAGTAGTTGACAGCTATATAATAGCTTCTAACATAAGTTATTAGTCTAAAAATCTATAAATCAGTACAAAAAATTGACAATTGATTTTTTAGTTACAGATCGAGAGATAAGTCTGAAAATCGACATTTGAATTTATTTTTTTATATTACTTAATCTAGACATTTATGTAATTTCAACTTTTAATTACTAAATGTCAATTTTAACTGAACATTGAAAATAAACTTATATATCAAAATAAATATTTGGACATCAAAAACTTGGTGGATATCAACAAAAAAAAATTTGTCGGTGTCCACTAAATTTATTTTTGTCAATAATATCGACAAAAATGAATACAGACAATTATCGATTCATTTTTGTCAATAATATCGACAAAAATGGACAGAGACAATTATCGACAAATTGGTACCAAATTAATACAGTTATTATCAACATTCGGTGCCTATAAGTAATGGGCACCAAATCGGTGTCGTTATTATCGACAAATAGGTACCATTTGGTGCCCATTTTTTTTGTGATCGAATCCATTTGTTGATTATAATGGACACCAAAATGGTGCCTATTTTTATAAGAATGGGCACCAATTTGGTGTTCATTTTGTTTTCTGTTTTATGTCTATTTTTTGTTTGTTTTCAATCAAATGTAACTAATCTTATTTTATGTACATCGACAATAAAATATACCAACAAATTAGATTAATCAAATTTGTAAATTTAGTTTAATATCTAATACAATCTACTAATATACAAACTAAATCGACAAAAAATTACCCAACAACATAAAATATATCGATAAAAAATAGAGATACAATATATCAAATTTAAGTTTCATATAATCTATAGCAAATTTTTAAATTGGTCGATTTCTTCAAATAGCTCCAATGTATTTGAATATGTGACAAGAATAGAAGAATTAGCCACAAAAATAATAAATTGAGAAGAGAATGTATGTTTAAGTTAGAGAGAGAAAGAGTGAGAGTGGCAATAATATAGCATCCATGGTTGGTAATCATCTTTCAATGGATATAATAAATATTCAATTTGTTACCTATAAATAATATTGTTCAAATTTATAAAATTTAGTCAATTTATCAAATATAATAAAATTAGACATATTTCAAAAAATACTTTTGAAAAAACTGGTAATTTCTACAATTCCCTCTTAAATAATTTATCTCCCTTCTTTTATTCTCCTGTTTGTGGTCACTTTGCTTTTTATAAAGTTGACTCTAAGTGGCATGTGCTACTTGTATAAAATATATTAGATCTTAATAATCTTTATCAAGTAATAGAGTTGTTATAAAGAATTTAAATACCCGTGAACCCTATACTTGACTTTTGTAGTTTTAGGGTAAATTATATTTATAGTCCTTATTCTTTTAATTTTGTAGCAATATCATCCTCATTTAATTTTATTCTCAAATATCGTCCTCATCCTTTCATAAATCCGAACAGATGGTTCCCAAATATTCATTTTGGACGCTTTTACCCCTAGTTTAAATAAATTAAAATAGAAAAAAAAAATATAATAAAAAAATTACAGTTAGGGTCCTTAACTTTTTTAAAAGTACAAAATAGTCTCTTTACATTCTATTATTAAAATAATTTTTTTTAAAAAAATCATCTTCATCTTCTTCCCCACCTCCAACCCCGCCCGTGACCAAAATCGGGAGGATTTGTCCCCCCCGTTTTGAACTCAAACTCGCCGGAGTTTGAGTCCAAAATCGAGGGGAGACGGTTTTGTACCAATCGGGGATAATATCTTACTGGTTTCACGAAACCAGATTTGTTTCGTAATTTATGGAAGAGGAAGGTTAGCTTTCATCTCATGATCTAATATCATTCTGAAGACAACTGTACCCATAATTAAGATAAGCTGCTTGTCACTAGAATTTATTCCAAAAATAAATATCATTTATTTAATAATGGTGTTAGTGATTTAATTGTGATGTTTCAGAATCTCGCGCCATTTGTGTCCCCAAGTTGATGAATTAATGTTGGGAATTGTTGTTGCTGGCTAATATTCCAGAACCACGATTTTTCAAAGACCTATCTTCCTACTCTGATTGGTGGTAAGAAGACTTGGCTTGATTTTGTGAAATTTTCACTTCGCAACTGTTCTTTGTTTCTTTTGCTTGCATTTTAACTTTGGAATAAATTCTTGATTTTGTGAAATTTTCACTTTGGTCATGGGTGTGGGTAGGGGAGAAGATGAAGATAATGTTTTTTTATTTCTTTTTTAATTATTTTAAATAATAGAATGTAAATAGATCATTTTGTACTTTTAAAAAGTTATGGACTTTAATTGCAATTTTTCATTATATTTATTTATTTATTTAAGCTAGGGAAAAATTGTCAAAAAGATCATTTGAGCGAATTAATAAAAGGATGAAAATGATATCTGCGAATAAAATTGAATGGAGATAATATTGTTACAAAGTTGAAAGCATTGGGACTATGAATGTTATTTACCCATAGTTTTGTAGTCAACTTTATGAGAATTAATTAGCATGTACCATGTACAATGAATGGATAAATCAATAAGTTAATAAATTATTTTTGACTTAGGTATTAATATAGTGTCTCTTGACCTCCAAAAATGGTCGACAACAGAAGTCCCATATTTTCTTCGTCGACGCATGTATTACCTGTACGTTTGGACAGTCAAGTCAAGAGCACAAGATCATAGCATATCTATGAAGAAGGACGTAGGGGGTGCGTTGACCTTATCTACTGCAAAAGTCAAGTCAGTTTTGGAAAGACATGTATAGACAGAGGATCAGGCTCGGGAGCCTCTTTACCATGGACTTGCTAGGTATGTAAGTAATTCTCCCAAACTAGCCTATGGGGAAGGCTTGAATATAATAGTTCAAAGCGTGGAATTGCATCATCCTCCCAAAGTGAGACACGGCCCTGGTATTTATAGGTCCAAACTAGTTGGTCAGACTGCTCTGATGTGTAACATGTGGTGCGATCCTAAAAACTTACCAGCCACATTTGAGGAGTCACGTAGCGGACCTAGACAAAAGTTCCTTCTACTCTATGCCAAGCAATTATGACTACTGCAAGCCGTCTTTGAAGGTTGTCCCATCGATCCCTTCATATCTAATATCCTAAGTGTCGCGATTTGCTAAGTTGCACCCGGTCAACCTCGATTGCTTCTGCTCCTATGACTTGTTTTGCATTGGTGGGGTTGGGGTCACTATCCACCACCTCATAGATCAGAAAACGAGGTTCCCACCACTTCCCACAGAATGTGTCACTCAAACCTCTGAAAAGATCACTTGCACATGGAGAGGTACCAGCCCGTAGTCTTGACTTTGACCAGGGCCTATGTGGCATGCCACGTGGTTCAAGGGCGTAATAGTATCATTAAACAATTGAAAATATATTTTGATAAATCAAAATAATTCTTTAAATTACTCTTCATATAATACTTTAATATTAACTCTAAAAAATAGGATTTTAAATTCTAAAGGATGCATTGCATCCTTCCTATGACTAGCACGTGACTAATGGGCTGGATTTATTTGTCAACAATCCCAAATAAACAAGTACCAAATTGAGTAAAAGGGTAATAATATTCATATTGCCGCCGCCCTTGTCCCACTTATAAAATACATCAACTTGTATCATCCACTTCCACAGCAAATTCCTGGCAAAAAACAATACAGAAAGCACCTGAACTGAAATTTCTTAAGCAGCAACAGCTCAATAGCACATGAATGATCTGAAGAGAACATGCATGTCTAAATGGCTAATGGCTTCTTCTCCAACTAGTTTTTGTTATGCAACTGTGCCATATAAAAAGCCTCGGTTCCTTCAAGTGAGATCCCAAAGTTACAAAGAAGAAGGTAAAATTAACATCATCATCTTCTTCTTCTTCGTCTTCGTCTTCAAATCGATGTTTAATATTTTCTTTCTGTCCTTTTTCCTTTGACAGAGAAACCAAGAAATATTGTGGATGAAAATTTGTACATTCTGAGGAGAAGGATACAAGAAATTAGAGTAAAGGAAAGACTACAAAAGTGCTGCATAACTGAGCATGGCTGGAATTATGAACATGCCTACAATCACAGACACAAAAAAGATGCTCAGTTTCTTCTGTTTTTACAACTTATAGGCATAGTTTGTGGGACTTTTAGCTTCGTACTTGTGTGTGGTACTCTTTGCCTATACTTTTTTTCCCTTTTAATTCATCTCATTCAATCAACTTCTGCTCTTTAGCAATAAAATATCTTTGGTTATTAGAATCTGTAGAACCCTCATTTCTATATGCTTAGCGTCCGTCTGAGATTGATTTTAGAGCTCGACCTCTGATTGTCATACAATTTGAAATTGTTTGAAGTATTTGATAAAAATTTTAAAATTTTATTATAGAATCTTGCAGCAAATTTTGAGAAGCAACTAACTTTTTCAGATTTTACTTTTAGCTTCTCTAATTATATATAATCAAGATATGAATTTTAACCTTAATTAATTAAATTAATGCCTTTTGTGTCTTATGTTTATTAGAATTCCAATCATAAAACATCTTCATAGTTTAAGTTTAATTGATTTTTATATTATATGACTATGTTTTTATTTTGTAATTTTTACAAATTTTAATATTTAATAGATCTTTCTTATTTTTATTTTAAAATAATTATGGTGAATGCATTCTCTTCGGAAAATATTTGATTTATAAAATTAAAAATGAATTTTATAATATTACTCGTGGTAATAATAATTCAAAATAGAATATTCATAGTGAGCGACTACCGTAGTCTATCTATGTGGCAATTATGTGACATTAATTGATATGCAATCTTAAATATAGAGTTTTAAATCTCATTCAAAATGATATATCAATTCATGTCACATAGACTAACTAGTATAGTCGCTCACTATGAATAACATTACTTTTCAAAATAACATTATTACAATCAATGTCTATTTTAATAATTTTATACAGTCAAAATAATAAATCACTTTTGTTTGCCAAACGCTCAAATGATGATTGAATCATACAACAATTTTGAAACAAGAATTTATCATACATTTATCTGATTTGTCCTACAACTGAATCTTTTGCTGCACCGTAAAAGTTAATTCATTTAAAAGGACAACAATATCGAACCATGCCTAAGTGTGTGTTTAGTGTAGATAAAAGTTAGATTTTTAGGAGATTTTAATAGAAGTTGATGAAATGCGTGGTTGAAAAATTGATAAAAATCGTAGATCTCACAGAATGTGTGATTGAAAATAAGTTTAGAGAAAAATAAATTTTACAAAATGAGTGTCAAACGGGACTTATAATATTCATCATTGATAAAAGATTGCATTCAACACACAAGTTTTCCCCAAAGAAAGGGCCAAAATGCTACACTGCAATGGCGAGGACAAAAAAAAATAAAAAATTAGGTGGTCAGTTTCGATCATTGACGTCATTTATTTTTTTTCATTTTGTAAGTTTCGTGTAACACTACAGTGGAGTCACATTGCCAATTGTATATTTTATCATATATTTTAGTTTTTATGTCTCAATTATGTTAGGCAAGTTAATTAGATTGATTGGAAATGATTGTCAAGTTAACATATGAAAAGTCAATCATCACCTCTTAAATAGTAAAAAGAGAATATGTTATCACGGTCAGCCTTGATAGCCACAATGGCTGACCACGAATTCATCACCAAAGCAGAGCAGTGAACGTTGGAGGGGGAGTGGAGAAGGAGACGGCAGTGGGGGATTGAGGGTGGAGAGAAGGGTCGTTCTACTAGCTAAGAGGGAGGATGTAGATGGGTGGGGGGTGGGGTATATATTGAATATGACCTCTAAGATTTGCCAAATCTTAAGAATAGCTTTTGACCAAATAATACCTAAAATACTTTTAAGATATAAAAACTTTAATATTTGTTATATTGTTTTTCTAAAATTACGATTTTTAGGTTCCGTATTCTAAACTGGTATCAGAGCCTCGTTAAAATTATAATTATGTCAGATAATTATAACAAAATATCAAAAATTAATATAATTGAACAAATTAATTGGATAAAAACTTTTTTGATACATAAATTTGGATTAATTAAAGAAAAGACTATTAGAAAAGAAGATCAAGAAATTCTAAAAGAGATTCTACAAATTGAAATATTAAACAACATTAATAAACAAAAATTACAAAATCTTAGAAATAAACTTTCTGAAGAATATAAAGTATTAAATGACCAAATAAAAATACTAAAAACTCAACAAAAGTTAGAAGAGTTAAAAAGAAGAATAGAAATATTAAGAAAACCCTTAACTCTAGAAGAAAGAGTAATAAATATAGAAAAAGAAATAATAGATTATAAAGAAATAATTATTGAAATTGGAAAAAGATTAGTATTTCAATTTGAAGAAAAATACAAGCTATTAATAAAAGAAAATATTGTTATGATGAATGAAGTAAAACAAAATTTTCTAACAGAACAAGAAACCATAATAGAAGAATTTCTTGAACAAAATAATAAATATTACCAACTACTTGAACCTTATAATTTAAATCCAAATATGAATACACAATTAAAAGATTTTTCAGAAAATCTTTTAAAAATTAATGAAAACATTAAAATATCAACAGCTATAACAGGAAAACATATAAAATTCTATACTAAAGAAGAACCACAAATTCTAGAATCTGTATATAATTTAATGAATGAAACCAAACAAGATTTTGAAGAAAAATTCTTTAAAATTTCAAGAGAATATGCTGAAAGATATAGAAAAATGTTAGAAGATCTAGAAATACAAATGACTAATTTAAGTTTAGAAAATACTAAGATGAATACTAGTACCACGAGAGTTAGTAGTTCTACTACCCCTTCTACAGTAAGCCAACCTCCTTTTACACCTACTACACTACCAAAAACTGAGGGAATATACCCTACAGTATGCTCAGGTCTCGTACCACCCATTGCACCAAGATATGAAGGGCCAGGACAAACTAGTGTAAATAAAGAGAAGGATAATGAAGAATATAATAGTTATAGATATCCAACAAATGAAGGAGAATTATATACCTGGTACAAATTCAGTCAAGAAGTAGAAAACCCAAATAGAAGAATAAATCCTAACAAATTAAAAGGCAACTTCAAAATAACTACCAAAGGAGAAAGTCATATGGAAAATCTAACAGAACCAATACCAACAACAGGATTATGGTTAGATCTAGATTCAAGAGATAAAGATAAAAAGATATCTGCTTGGATTAAAGCCTCTAGTCTTGCTATACAATTTAGCAAAAGATGGGATACATATACAACTTTCAATTTTCTTGAACATACCTTTAGAGGAAATGTTGAAGAATTATGGAAGAAAACATCTGACCAAATAAAAAGTAATATAAAATATAGAGAAGAATTAATAGCTGATACAAGAGAACATTTAAATAACCAAACAATTATGGATATATTAAAAAGGTTAGAAAAATACTTGAGAACACAATTTCTAGAAGAAATTGCATAAGAAACTAGTATAGAAAAAAAAATAAGAGAAAAATTAGAAGCACATATAGAATTGGAAAATCTAAAAATTTGTGATATGTGTGAGCTAAAATGATACTTAAGGGATTTTGAAAAAATCTACATAAAAGTCTTAAATAAGGATATGAGTTATAGTGAAAAATTGAATTATCTTAAAATAATGTTCCTAAAACTTCCTTACCCTTGGAGCATAAAATTACACCAAGAATATGAAAAAAATTAGGTTTGTCATGACTCAGCCGGAGATAAATGATACTTTTGGTGATAGAGAACAATTTATTATCAATACAAATAATAAATGGTATAGAGAAATAGCTGATAACAAAGCAATAAAGAAGATGACAAAGAAAAAACTCATTTGTTGCAATCAAGATATCTTTCATACTCATTAATAGGGATGTTATCCAAAAGAATTTAAAAAGAAAAGAAACTTCAAAAAAAAATTTAAACCTTATAAAAAGAAAGATTTTAAGAAGAGAAGATACAATTGGAAACCTAATAGAAACCTTTTAAAAAGAGAACAAAACCAAAAGGTTGGATACCTAAAAAAGAATATATTAAAAAATATAAATGCTTTATATGTCAGAAACCAGTATATATAGTACCAAACTGCCCAGATAAACATAAAAATAAAACCAATTCAAAATTTTTAGAAGTATACGAAGAAGTTATATACGATTCAGAATATGAACCTTATGAGATAAGTGAAACCGAATCAGAAATCTCTACTATATATATATATATATATATATATATATATATATATATATTCTAACAATGAAATAGAGAGTGAAGAAAAAAATGAATTCATGAATTACAACTTTATGAATGAATTAAGAATTGAAGAAAGTATGGTAATACAAGAAACAAATATAGATAATATTAAGTAATAAGTCAAACTATTACATTCAAAGAAGAAAAATATGATGAAATTATCAAGAAAGTTTTATCTTTGAATCAAAAAGATGTCTTCAAAATTAAAACCTTTTGGAATATACTGCCAAACCTAAATAAAACTATTTATGTTATAAAACATAATGAAGTTCCTATTTATATAGAAAATGTAAAATGATTTACAATAATTCCTATACTAAATAGGAAATTGATAAATGAAGAACTAGCTAAAATAAAGTCTGATATTAGGAACAAAATCAAGAATGTAGAAATTGAAGGAATCCATATTCTTATGAAAGGATTCTTTAGACAAAGTATATACTAGTCAACATATTTTGCATGAATAATAGAATATTGCATGATCCTATTGACGCCCTTTTAGGAGCTGTTTTAGGTAATTTAGTGTACCAGAAACTAATATTTATCTTAAAATCAGGATTTGTAGTATCTTTATTAGACGAAAATATAGACATATCCTTAAATCTACATCATAAAATAGAAAGATTAGATATACCCGAAAAATCTAAGGCAGTAAACCTTACCATAAGATCTATATTTGCTTTTACTACAAGCCACCATCAAGAGATAAGAAAAAACTTTGAAGAAATAAAAATTGAAAAAGGATTTGAAGAATTAGCACAAGTTATTCCACCTAGAAAATTCAGATCACACGAAATCGAGATACTTGAAGAATTTGTTTAAGATTTCAAAAGAATAATTAAAACAATTAGAGAAACTGGACAAACTAATAATCTAAAAGGAAATGTTTCTATAGATTCAATATGAAATATGATAACAAAATTCCCTCCTAGAAAAAGTCTCAGTCTTCCTAGAAAGAACTATATAGAAGAATCATTCATTCCAAAAAATCATTGGAAAAAGAATATATCAGTGTTACCCAAATTAGATAAACATGGAATAAAAGAACAATTCTATATCCTAACTGAATGGATAAAACCTACAGGAGAAATACAAGAAATGATTGCCCTAATCAATACAGGTGTAGGATCAAGTCATGTTCAATGAAATATAGTTAGCATGTGAACAAGACCTACCTCAATGATATAAATATAAAGATTATCATGGAATAGAATATGAAATTAGAAAATTCGTCGAAATGAATCTTATACTTACTAATATAAGAGGAGAACAATTTCCTATAACTATAGTTATACATAAAAATCTCATCAGGATAGAAACCAATGCACCAATTTTATTAGGAATGGGTTTTTTAGATATGTTCAAACCATATAGTATTCAAGATGATAGATTACAAATGACAATCAATTTTGAAGAACAACAGATCCCAAGGATTACTAGTGAAAAGAAAAGATTTACTAACTATATGATGATTAGTTATAAATCTATAACCAAGAACATAACAAATTCATTAAATCCCCAAGTTGAAATAAAACCCAATCTACCAGAATATTGTAGAATTACATTTCATGCTTATCTAGATACAGGATCAACATTGTGTACAACTCAATATTTATATTTTACCAGCTTCTTACTGGAAAACAGACCCTAAAAAGAAATACTATGCTCAAACAGCTAATGGCCTATTTAAACCATACTCTTTATGTACTGAAAATATACTATTTTTATTAGGAAATAAAGAAGTCATAGTTAGAGAACTCTACTATGCTCCCAAAATAGAATGTGACATTCTTTTAGGACAAACTTTACTCCCAGAAGATTATGCACCCTTTACACAATATAAAAATCTCACAAGATTTGAATTTACAACACCCTGTAATCACAAAATAATTGCACCACAAATACGAAAAGCTACATCTATAGCTCAAAAACTAATAAATCATCAGAGATCCTCAACCCAGCGTAGTGGATGTTATACAGAAATAGAAATAGAAAATTTCAAATCACTATTATATAACAGTGTAAACCTCCAAATAAGTGAATCTGAAAATGAAAAGCTAGAAAGAATAAAAAATAATCTCAAAAATAACTTTTCAGAAAATCCATTAAAAAAATGGTCCGTAAATAAAACAACAGCAAAAATAGAATTAATAGAACCAAGTGTCATAATTAGAGTCAAACATATGACATATAGTCAATAAGACATAAATGAATTTGAAATACAAATAAAAGAATTATTAAAAGTTAAAATTATTAGACCAAGTAAACGCCCCCATAGTAGCCCGCCTTTATGGTGAGAAATCATGCTGAAATAAAAAGAAATAAAGCCAGAATGGTTATAAATTATAAGAGACTAAATGAGAAAACCAAATTTGATGGATATTACCTACCAAATAAAGATATTATCATAAAAACCATACATAATAGCAAAATATATTCTAAGTTTGATTGCAAAAGTGGATTTTGACAAATATGCCTAGATGAAGAAAGTAAACCACTAACAGCATTTAGCACTCCTAATCCTTTAAGACAATTCGAATTAAATGTAATGCCATTTAGATTAAAAAATGCACCCCAAATATATCAAAGAAGAATGGACGAAGTATTTAAACCAATTAAAAAAATTTGTGTAGTATATATTGATGATATACTTATACATTCTACTACTTATAAAGAGCATCTAGAAAACATAGAAAACTTTGCATATATTATCAACAAACATGGAATAATACTCTCAGAAAAGAAAGTTGTAATAGCTAAAACAAAAATCAAATTTTTAGGACTCATCATCAAAGAAGATCAGAAATTCAATTACAATATCATATTGAAGAAAAATTGCTTGAATTCTCTGACGAAATAATAAACAAAAAACAGCTACAAAGCTTTTTAGGATTATTAAATTATTCTGAACAATTTATCGAAAGATGTGCTTTACTTAAAAAGTCATTTCTAAATAAAGTCAAAAAAGATCAAGTTTGAAACTGGACCAATGAAGATACTAAGAGAGTCCAACACATTAAAAAATATTGTTCTAATCTCCGTAAACTATCTATAGCAGAAGATGATGATTATTTTATTACAAATGCTTCAGATTATTGTTGGGGAGTAGTCTTAAAAGCAGTATCAAAACATGGAGAAAATTATCCATGTTATAAAAATTGTTTAAAAACATGTCCTGAAAAATTAGTTGTATATACTTCAGGAACCTTCAAAGATGTTGAAACCAGATATGATTTCAATAGAAAAGAGTTACTTGCTGTCAAAAGGGGAGTTGCTAAATATGAATATTATTTGATTAAAACATCATTTACTATTAGAACAGATAATACTTAAGTTAAGTATTTTCTTAAAAATAATTTAGAGTCAAATGTTGCTAACAAGCCATTAATTAGAATACAATCTTGGATGGCTAACTTCAAATTTGATATTCAATATATTCGTGGTAAAGATAATTTTTTTCCTAATTTTCTTTCTAGAGATGGAGCAGATCAAGCAAGAGTTGCAATCAGTAAGCTCAAAATAAATGAGATAGAAGAGAAAATATACAAATGGAGAATGAAAACCTCCAAAAAGAAGATATTCCATAAAATATTCAAAAGATCAGGCAAGATATCAAAGAAAATAAAGATCTCCTCTCAACCTTCACCAGCCATTATACAAGATATATTTGAAATTAACAAATCAAATGTTATTCAACTTTGCAACAGCCTCCTATCCTTTGGGATAAAAGATGAAGTGGGATATAAATACAAAATATGTATTTTCAATCTTTTAGCCTGCTGGTTTATTGAGATTGGTAATAAGCCATGGATGAAGACTTTAAACTATGAAAAATACAACAAGGTGAATTTCTATCCCGGAGTACTACCAAATTGGATTCGCCATATGTATGATATTGGAAACATACTCTGTATATATCCTAGCCAAAATCTCAAACAAATTTTCATGCTGCCAGCAAGAATCAAAATAGAAATTGAAGAGTTTGTTCGAATTACTAAGCCCACCAATATCTATATTAGATTCTTCTCTGCAGTTCCAGGATGGGATATTTATGATCATTATCTCATTTCAGTTAAAAATGTTATTAAAATTGGATTAACGAGAAAATTGTTCAATCCAAATAGTTAAAATACTCATGAAGTCACTCCTCATGAAATCTTGAAGATTGAACATTTTAGAAGAGCTAAAGGATTCAAAGATCAATTTGATTTCTTAGTGGACATCATGAGCAAGAATGAAAATATCTGGATATACCCATGTGAAGATCACATAATCTTCAGCAATTGTACCATGAAGACTCGTGATTAGAATGGGGCCCTACTTGACCACTGGTGCAACAAAATAATGAATAATGAAAATGATGGATCACCAAGCTTCCTCCAAGAAATGTGTAAGATAATAGTGAGTCACGCTGAACATAGCTGTCCAAATTGTATTATTAAAGATATGGACCACGCCTCCCTCAATGAAGACGACATGCCACCAGATTACTTTGAAGGAAAAATGATCGGGTAAGACCTTTCACTCACTACAAATAGTGATAATCTTATCACTTTGGAAAAGCTGAGGTCCCTACTTACCGACAAAATAAAAAGAAGATGCCTTTTTGATAAGGTTCAATTATTGAAAATAAATTGTATCTTGAGTCATTATATACCACTTACATATCGAGTTGTAAGATATCGAAAATTGGAGACAATCACTGAGTATTCTCATAGCTCTCCATACTATCATACCATAGTCTAGCAGTCCTTTCTTCAAGTGTCAATAAGGTAATCCCTATGGAGTTCTAAACTTCAACTTATGGAGTACCAAGAATGTTTCTTATAAGAGTCTTTGTATATCAAGTGTATATCTCTAAAACTTAAGATATAAGCTTGTAATATGCTCATAAGGATTTCTATAAAAGTATTTAAAATGTTTTCTTAACATTTCTTTTCTAAAGAAAACTTCATTTGGTAGCCAATCCCCGGCGGTACTAAGATAGCTTTGTGCTATTTCCTTTAAATCTCTTTGTTTTCCCGTTTTGGCTTGTGTTGCCTCGTTTGGGAGTATTTGGAATATCATTGGAAAAATCAGTAGGTTTTAAACTGAACATTTGTTACGATAGGGGTGAAAACAGCTAGTCTGAATTTTCGTTGCAGGATTGAATCTTTTTGGAATCTTATTCGTTAGCTTGAACTAACAATGCAAGAGGAAGAAGTAGAAAAGAAAATGAGCGGAAGTCATGTTGGACCCTGTTAAAATCTTATGAGCTATAGACAAAAGCAGTTCTTGTTTTGAGAATACACACATTTATACGCAAAGACTTGAAGAAGAACGCTCAAGGGAAACCTAGCTTTCTTTATTGAAAAATAATCCCAAGTTTGATGTTCTTATTTTCATAAACACCGCACAAGCATCAACATCCACTGATTATGATCATAATTGTATTTAGATGATAAAGATATTTCATTTTTATTAACTTCAGTTGATAAATTAGAAAAAATTTACTCCACTGGTCAATCTAAACTCAAAGATATTTATACTAGCATAGATTTTGCTTGTGAAAATAATATAAGAATTAATTCTGTAGAAACATCCAAAAATATAAAGAGAATTGAAGATATTATTTCTGAATATAAAGATTTAGAATAAGAAGTATTAGAAGGAATTGTTTTAGGATATATAACTCAAAAGAAACATCCTAACGCATTCAAGAAACTATCTGCATATAGAGATTACTTAAACTCCAATGCCAGGATATAATTTAAAAGGTTATGATAATCTTGAAAATCACGTGTGTAATTTATTAGAAGAAGAATTCACAAAACTAAGTAATATTCAAGATAAAGTATCTTTAAAATATTTAGAACAAACTAGAACAATAAATAAATTATTAGTCAGACTCGAAAATATTATAGAGACTAAATTAAAATTGTTAGAAAGATTAAGTGACGAGGAAATAATTAGACATAGAAGAAGTTAAGAAAGGGCAATTTAGGCACTTTACTCAAAAAAGAGGCATTTACAACTTATTTGTAAAACACTAGGCCATTTCTTTGAAAGGCTAGTTTGACAATGCCATTTAGACAATTCCCCCGGTGGGGACACTAGGTATGAGAGGGAGGTGTCGGGCAAGGGTAGGAATAGTAAGAAGTCTGTTGATTCACACAGTGGTAGTGAGGGTCGGATGAAGAGTTCAGAAGTGAGGGAGTCGAATATGGAGACTAGAATAGGAGGAAAACGGAGAAGAAGGGTGAAGATGAGTTGTTGAGTTTTTTGCTAACCTCAAAGAAAGTGATCAATATGAATGGAGGAGAAGTGGGCAGAGGGTGGTGCGAGTGGAGGATGGAGAGGAGGGAGTGTCAATCCCCTATAAGAAACGATAGGCACTAGATGATCAAAGCGTAGACAATGTAGTAATTGTCTTTGAATGCATGCACTTATTGGGTAGACGATGCAATGACACGAAGGGAATTTTAGTCCTCAAATTGGATATGAGCAAAGCGTATGCGAGGTATAATGAGATTTTATTGTCAAAAATCATGGACACTATGGGCTTCTCAAAATGGTGGGAACAATTGATATACAATTGTATGTCCAATCCTAGATTTGCTTTCTGCATTAATAGGTCGGTTCACAGCAAAGCGGTACTGACACAAGGTCTTAAACAAGGATACCAACTTTTCTGTATTTGTCTCTTCTTTGTGTTGAGGCTTTCTCCGGTTTAATATGGAGAGCCTAAAGGGAGGGGCAGCTAGTAGAGATGCAGTACTCAAGAAAGGGCCCTCGAGTCAATCACTTTTTCTTTGCAGGTGACTCTATCATATTTCTCCAAGCAAAGGAAACTGATTGTCAAGCTCTAGCGATACTATTTAGATTTAATAGGATATTATGTTATATTATTCATGACGTGCATGCTTTGCGAGATATTGTTATCTTAAGACTTGATATTGTTTAGATTTAATGGGATATTTTCTTTCGAGTTATGGTTTGTTGTTAAATTATAGATTTTGCCTCTCTGGGCATATGCTTGATCCTTATGTGCTTTTGGTAATGTTATACTTGTTTTTTATCTTTAACCATAAGATACTGTTTTATTAAGATGTTATGTATGATATTGTTATTCGATAGAGTTTGATTTTGTTGTTTGAGTGTGTGTCATATTATCCTTGTTTCGAGTTATAGTTTATTGTTAAACAATTAATTTTTTTCCAAGAATATACATGATATTGTTTTGATTTGATAGGATATTGTATGGCATTGTTCGTGACAAGCATGCTTTGCGAAATACTGTTTCAATTTTGAGTTGTCTATGATACTGTTCTTATCTTGATGTTATTTGAATTTAATGGAATTTATATTATCTTGTTTTAAGCGTAGATATGTACCGATATTTACTAAATATATCTGAATTTTATATCACATTTTTATTGTGGAATACATGTCTATTATGTGATTGAGGGACTAGCAAAATATGAAAAGTTGGAAGAAATCTTGACGATGAAGGAAGTGAGACAGTATAAAGCACATATAATTTCAAAAGTTCATCAAGGATTTCATTGCAAATGAAAGAATACATTTATAGTTTCCAATGTATTTGATATTGTATATTGTATTTTAGAAACTGTTTTATGTTATTCTATATTGTATGATACTATTTTATTAAGATACTATGCTACCTATGATATTGTTCATTGTATATCGTATATCATTATATATAAAACAGCGAGGGTAAAAATTTGCATCTAATTACTATCTAGAAAAAAAAATATTTTAATGATACTGATACTACATACTCTTATACATAAAACGTGAGTTTGTTGTTTTGTGTGTGTGTGTGTGTGTCATATTATCTTTTATTCGAGTTCTGATTTATTATTAAATAATCATATTATGCTCCAAGAATATGCATGATATTGTTTGAAATTGATGTGATATTGTGTGATATTGTTCATGACAAGCATGCTTTGCGAGATACTGTTTATATCTTAAATTGTCTATGATATTGTTCTTCTATTGGGTTGGAGTTTGTCGTTTCTAATGTGTGTGTCATGTTGTCCTTGTTTCGAATTATGATTTATTGTTAACAATCATATTTTTTCCAAGAATATTTAGAATTTTGAAATATTTATGATACTGTTCATATCTTAATACTATTTGGATTTAATGGGATATACTTCTTTCGAGTTATAGTTTTATGTTTAGATTCAAATGCATTTCAAAAATCAAAAGCTTATGAGGTGTTCTCTTTGGTGTTTTCAACCCGTTTTTTGTTTTTTGTTTTTTGTTTTTTAAAATAGCCAAAACGTGTTTACTTATTCATTTTTCAAAATACCAAAAAAATTACAAAGGAAATGCAAAACGATGATTTAACTGTTTTCCGCGTTTTCTTTACACGACATTTCCAAAACGCGCGTTTTGATGTAGGAGGTTTGCGTTTCGAATCCAAATTGCGGCCTTTTTTTTTTAACATTTTACGCTGGGCGTGGAAAATGATTATTTAATCCTTTTCTGCGTTGTTTGTACAAAATGCGGCTCATTTCCAAAACAGCCAGACGCGCGTAATGCCAATTGGGTGGTCAGCGGTTTAAGTAACGTCCGTGGCATTTTTTTGAAATCCAAATTTTTAATTGTGTTCTCTTTGTTTTTAATTCCAATAATAATTGTTTTTAATTAATAATTGTTTTTACTTGTTTTTAATTCTAATAATAATTGTTTTTAATTGTTTTTAATTCCAATATTAATTATTTTTAATTATTTTTAATTTCAATAATAATTAATATTAATTATTTTTAATTACAAGTAATTCCAAGGTTTTAATCAATAATTATTTGAATAAAATATTATAAAAACATTCTAAAAAATTTCAAGTAAACGTGTTTTCGAGTTTTTTGTTTTGATAAACAATTTTCGAAAATTCCAAAAGAATGTATTTTCAAAAATCTCAAAACACAAAACTCAAAATAAATTCAAAACTCAAACGTAAAGAGAACACCACTTTATCAACTTAATAGCAGTTGAAACTCCACACTCTGACAAAGGGAACAATACTCCTTATTGTTGATTTGTTTCGATATTGATCTAATCGAACTATAAAGCAATAATATAGTGTATTACCATAGTTCAAACATTAATGATTCCCAATTATTCAATATCAGTGAAGAAAAAAACATAGTATCCAGGAGCTACGTAAATGGGGCTCTCAAGGTTCTCGAGAAGGGTAAGAAGTTAGAGGGTCGTTAGACTGTAGCTTGCTGCTGAAAAACTAATATGCTAGCGCGGCTCGCTTCGCTCTTCAAGCTCCCCACCCCTGACCAAACCTACTATCCAAATCAACAAAAAATTTAGAAATTATTGACATGCTTCAAATCGGCATCAATTCAATTTGAAATTAAATTAAATAAAAATTTATAGTCTGCAATCTTCTACAAGAAGATACCAAAATTCATACAACAGTGAGACTGAATTAAGAGAGAGAAACTCATATTCGTGAATCTTAGAGAAACTTATATTTGTGAATTAAGAGTAAGAAGCTCATACAATAAGAAGAGTGAATTAAGAGAAAATTATTATGAGTTAATTATGTTATAATATTGCATCTATATACCCAGTTAGCAAAGTCCAATCAGGTTTTAGTGATAATTTGCCTGAATTTTTTATTAACAAAAAAAAAAACTAAAAATGTGACTTATGGGCAATTTTCAGATCTGTTTAGACCTAAGATGGAAAAAATCCAATATGTATGACTTAATTGCAATTTCTCCTATTTTCAAATAAATAAATAAAAACCCTATTTTTAACTTATGGGCCCCCAAAAATTTTGGGTGAAACAACTGCTTCTTAGACCTCATATAAAGTCCAGGCCTGCACAAGTGCCTTCCTTTCGGCCTATTTCGACCATTTCCAATGAAGTGTCCAAGGTTAGTGATTTACTTACGGCGACCGGTGCCGAGAACTTAGCTAAAGTAAGACAGTTGTTCGTCCCAATGGACAATGAGCAAATCTTGTCTATCCCGCTAGACCGTAGGTGGCGGACAGGTTAATCTAGCACCATGGCTCCAATAGATAGTACTTGGTGAAAAGTGACTACAATTATCTATTGGCGCGAAGAGGCGCGATAAAGTCACCGTGAGATAGTAAGAACTAAGAACTAAGAACTGATGAATTTGTACTTTGTCATCTTCAACATTTGGAGCGTGAAGATGAAAGTTTGGTGTACGAACAAGTAATCTAATGGATTGATTGATTTCATCAAGTTAGTGCTATTACCGGTAAGTAACCATTGAACAAAGTACCATATTTCCTTTAAAACTTTAACAGTTATAATTTTATGTAGAAGTTATAATTGTTATTTAAGAGTTTGACCAATGTCTAATTTGGACCAATTTTTTGCCAATGATTTTTATTTTTAAATCATAAATGGTTTAAGCTGCGCAAAAATACCGAAACCTAAAGCAAACCGTTTTAGTTTCAAAATTATTTCATTGGCCGGTCACATGGCACCAAACCTAAGGTTTTGAAAAGACAATTTCAATTTTGTTTGGAGTGTGGTCCTCAAACTATAAGTTCGCACGCACAGATAGTATCTAAATGCACACGTAGATGGCACATGTGAAACTTTTGGAGGGTAAAATAATCTGATTATTGTTGAAACACTTTTCCTTATATTTAATTAAAAGAAATAAAAATAAAATAAACAAAAAGATTAACAATTATAACAAAACAAAAAGAACTCTTCCACCCCAACACCACCGCTCGTTGCTGCCAGCGGTGGCATCACCTTCCTCGGCAGCAGGTGCAGATCCAAGATGATGTCGTTACCTTTCTAACCCACCACAAACCCCGCCCCATAGGATTTATTTTGGAAACGAATTATCTAAACAAAAGTCGATGTCTGCAGAAATCCCTTAAACCACAGTAAGCCAAAACTTCAAAGCATTCAATAGTCAAACTAGAAAACGATAACAATAAGTACAACTCACTAATGATGGCGCAAAAAGTTACATATGCTTTCTGGGTTATGCACAAGTCAAGGTTGCACCAGATCAGCACTTGTGAATGGCACATTTATTACCAAAATTTCATTCGAATGATTTATTGAAACTTTCAGAATATGGTAATAAATCAATTTCTTGAGCCACCAACTCACTGTTCAATAGACACGAGCCTTTGGGGGGAATGTCTCGACTTCGTCATCTAATGTATTCATGTGAACTGGCCTGTAGTCTAGCCTAACTTTCTCATTCTCCCAATATCTGCAGGCAACAACAAGTTTTATCTACAAGGTTAGAACTTCATGAAGCAACTTACAGATTGCAAGCAAATAATTCTAGTCCCAACCACATTCCGCTTTTGTTTCCTCCTTTCCCAATATATATAGTAAGCGACACATAGATTGGCAAGTTAGAAGATACAGACCAACAATCCTGAATTTTGGATGGAGTTTGATAGGGTGAGTTTGTGCATCTCAAGTCAAAGAGTCCTTTCAAATTAAAGTAGAAGCTATGGACAAATTCAATATCTGATCTATACAAGGATGACTTGGCCATGCACTGGCTAGTCACCTGGAAGGGCAGCAGTAGCTTGTGACATAGGTTGTGTCTACAGTCGACAAGTATATCACTTAAAAACTTCATTTTGTGAAGGCTAATCACTGGCGAATTTTTTGACGACCCAACAGGCATCATGTTTCAGTAGGCTCAGGCATGGCTTGCATGATCGAACTGAGAAATTCTTTACCTTTTCCTTGATCTGATAAACTACCGTTAATGGCTCATTAGTGGAAAGAAAATTGAGAAATAGTGAAGCTTACCCCAATGTATGTTTCATCCACTTCTCATCATCTCTTTTCTGCAATGGCAAACAAATTGATTCAGTAAAGGAAGAGAGAGGGGGGGGGGGGGTCAAATTTGACCAGAAGGACTAAGAACTAACCGTAAAATCTTCACGTGCATGGGCTCCCCTGCTTTCTTTCCTTGCTTCAGCAGAGTGCATAGTAATACATGCATTTATTAGAAGGTTTTCTAACTCGATAGTCTCTATTAAGTCTGAGTTCCTGTATAGATATGTTTCCAGAGGGAAAAAAACAGAGCCAAAAAACAAGGCAATAAGAATAGATTAATATTTTGCCCACAAGAACTAATAGTAACATTAGCTATCCTTGGAAATAAATATACCATATTAAGCTTCGGTCCTTCATCTTCACGTCGTGAAAGCTCTTCCATGCTTTGTCAATTAACTGACAACCTTCAAGAGTAACAGAGACAAGAAATGAGAAACGAGAGTTAAACCTAGTTATCAGCTGGACTAAACAGTGACCATAGTTTCAAGCATTCTTTCTAAAAGGCCTGTCAAATGTAATCTGGTTCTAATACAAAAAAGTGAAAGACTTGTCCTATTCAACATTTCTCCCCAATCTTTTACCCGGAAATGGGAAAAGGTAGGTCTATTCCATACCTTCCTCTAATGTCTCTTGCGTACGAAATACAGCTGCATTATTTTGCATTACTCGTTGCATATTCAACCGGATTTTCGAGGTGGGAAGGGAACCATTAGAATTCCTAAGCTTATCCAACCATGCAATAGTCTTCTCTCCAGCATCCTTTTCTAGCGGTTTCTGATTTTGTTCTGCAGGAGTGCCAAGTGAAGGTATAAAAATATAATAAATAGTGTTCAAGGCATCTAACTAATAAATTAACAAAATTTCCATCACCTGGTCTTTGGATCTCTGCAACCCTGTTCGCACAAGCCCGACCGAACACAACAATGTCAAGAAGAGAATTTGCACCAAGTCGATTGGCACCATGCACAGAGGCACAGGCAGCTTCCCCGGCAGCTAGTAATCCAGGAACCACAACATCAGGATCACCACCTTTGATGGTAACCACCTATAAAGAAATGAATATTTGACGAAAGGAAAAGTGTGCTACATTTTCTACAAATAACTCAATACATTGGTGTCATTAGATACTTACCTCTCCATGGTGATTTGTAGGAACCCCGCCCATGTTATAATGAACGGTAGGCAAAACAGGGATTGGCTCCTTTGTAACATCAACACCCGCAAAAATGGCAGCAGTTTCAGATATACCAGGAAGTCTCTCCTTGAGGACTTCAGGAGGTAGATGGTTCAAGTGGAGATAGATGTGATCTTTTAAAGGTCCTATTGAAACACAACAAATTCCTCAGAGCATGTAAATAGGTGTAACATTTGAAATGACGAACTTCGCGCCATTTCCTTAGGTGTAACATCTGTTTCATCAATAGTCTATTTCTTCCATGTATCTGAACTTTCAACTGTAGGAAAGATCTATTAAATTGTTATCGAAAATACAGACAAATGCACTTGAGCTTACTGAAGGCAAAAGTAAAATCGACATAATTTACATCTTGAACCCTTGAACTAAGCTCTGCTTCTTAACTTTTTTATAAGAAATTATTAATTATAGATCAAAGCTATAAATGTTAAGAGGATAATCCTCTGATCATCAAACACAAGAAGTCAAGTCAATAATACAACACATTTTTCCAACTTTACGTGACCTTTACGTGAATAGAATAATTTTGGAATATATTTTTATGCAAACAATAAAGTTAAAAACAAAGCTTGTGACTCATAAAAGTATTTATCCATACCAGTTTCACTTTTGCCAATCTCATTTCCTCAAAATAAGACAAGGGAAAAAGAACCATTTCAAAACAGACAACAATAAAAGAAATTGAACTCAACCATGTGCCAGTACAGAAACTGCACGGACACTAGCATAGTTAGATCTAAAAGATCATTCAGTCATCACCTTCAGTGAATTACTGCAACTCCAACCTTTACATAAAAGAACTGCATCACTTGTTGTGACAAGTGTTAACCTTCAATCCAGAAATGGGCACCTTGTATTCTCCAATGAGACCAGCCATCGTCACAAGATCATTTTTTATTGCAAATTAATTAAATTTATCTGGTAAAAGGTACCATCCCACAAGTACAATTTGAGATGTATTTTCACAGGAGGTGTTCATTGTTTAACTCTACCTAGGAGGGAGGTCAAAATGAAATATAATCTGATATAGTTATAGGAACAATAGATCTTTAACCAACAGTAGGATTAGGAAGACAGTGCATGCTCAGGTGAATGCCTTGATATATCCAAATTAACCAAAACCTTCTGTATATAAATATTATCAATGAAATTATACCTACACCACGCCCTTCTCGGATTTCCATCGTCATGGATCTCGAAACAACATCTCTTGATGCAAGATCCTTGGCTGTTGGGGCATACCGTTCCATGAATCTTTCCCCTTCACTGTTCCTAAGAATACCACCTTCACCGCGAGAGCCTGGAAGTGGTGAAACTAATTCAGGAAATATATAAATTTGACAAATAATGCAGGGCCAGTAGCATGTGCATATGAAATGAAATGGCACAAAGAGTTGAACCTAAAAATAAAAAGGCAATAACCTTCAGTAATGAGACACCCAGCACCATATATGCCTGTTGGATGAAACTGCACAAACTCAAGATCCTGCAGAAAGAAGGGAGAAATCGGAGGAAATAAATTATGTGTTTATACAGTAACTGATAAAAAGAAATCATTAGCTTTATGGAAGTTCAAATTGAATCACCACCCTTTCCCCCCCTTTCCTTCTCTCGCAATATGGTTGCAGTGGCAGAAAATAAACAGACCTGGAGAGGCAGCCCAGCACGTGCAACCATAGCATTGCCATCTCCAGTACAAGTATGAGCAGAGGTAGCAGAGAAGTATGTCCTACCATAACCCTGGAGATAGCATTACAGGAAATAATTTCTTCATAAATATGATAAAATCATCATATATGTGATCACTTATTTAATATACTTCAAGAATAAATTGGTACCCCAGTAGCCAAAATTGTTGAGCCAGCACGGAATCGATGTAATGTGCCATCCTCCATGTTTAAGGCAATTACACCCTGGCAGCTGCCTGATATAAGAAAACAATTACCAGTGACCATAAAAGTACACCATATACACGCATGCATATGTAGATGCGAATATGTATACACCATCTGTAGAGGTTAAATGAATTTATCTTTGCAATTGAGTATATGTGATCCTTCCAATCGTCAAATCACATTTCAAGGGAAGAACATACACTAATGTTATCGAGCACAAATGAATCGGATGAAGGACCTCCTTTCGGTGAAAAATAGAAAAAGAAATAGAACGAAACAGAGACAGAGATAGCAGAGCAGACTCAATGTTCTCAAGGGGCATCGAGGACCCACCATCACCACCCATAATTAAATCCAGGGCAAAATACTCCACAAAAAATTGTGTATTATGTTTCATAGCCTGGCCATAGAGTGTATGCAACAAAGCATGTCCAGTTCGATCGGCAGCACATGCACACCGATAAGCTTGTCCACCTGCAAATTAGAAGTAACCAGAATTAGATAAATTGTGTAAATTATGTACTGCGGATCCAATTAATATCATTGTCCCACCTTTCCCAAAGTTTAGGCTTTGACCACCAAATGCACGTTGATATATCCTCCCATCCTCAGTTCGGGAGAATGGTAACCCATAATTCTCGAGCTCTATAACTGCTTTTGGCGCTTCCCTACACATGTATTGAATGGCATCCTGATCACCTATAAAATAAAATATCATTTCCGTTAACATCAATCAAGTTAAAGAACTTAATAGGAAGACATTTATATTCGCAAATGGAAATAATGTGAATTTTGGGCTTCATGTTGACGACAGTTCCATAAGACGCTACATGACAACAAAGACAGAGCTAATACACAAAAAGAGATAACTGCATCGAAATGTGAAGATTCCGAAACTAAGAAGATATGTAAAACACATATTAATAATCTAATTACTTTTTCTACTTTCATATTTTCTTTCTTTTCTTTTCTTTTCTTTTTTTTTTTTTTGGGTCGGGTGGGGGGGGAGGGCTCAAAGCCTAATTTCTTGGGAGAGCGACTCCGCTCACACTATACAAAAGCAAAAATTCCAATCACTGCAGTTAGAGTTGTCAACATGTCAAACTTGTAGCATATTTGCTACATGCATGCTAAAACCGATATCAAGAATTAGTGGGATCTTTATTTTTGTTACTGAGTCTGAAGCAGATAGAATTCCAAATAAAAATAGAATCCACAAAGAATTTCAAATTGAATTTTATTGTGTAAATTAAAATTATAATATGAATTACATATCAGAGCTCATTACTATACACTCATAAATGTAGATACTATATTATACAACTATAGTCAGATTTGGATCTTGATAGTATCAAATCTATCCACATATGATTCCAGATCCCTTTACAACCAAATTTTCATAATTAAATTCGGATTCATATCTTAGGTTTTAGTCAATAATAAAAGGAGGCTAACAAGACTCCCATCTGGATCTAATGGTGATCTGAACCATTGATAGCCTCAACTCAAGCAACAATGATAGTACACAGAAAATAATATCCTTTGAAAGACAACTGGATAAAAACTTATTTTGACAAGCCCTGTACCTAGCCAGTCGCTTCCCTTGACTGTATCATACATGTGCCACCTCCAATCATCCTCGGTCATATTACCCAATGCAGCATTAATTCCACCCTATAAACAATTTTCACGTGAAGATATTAGACATGGTCTAGCAGATACAGAAATAGATGTTTGTCTTTTTGGACTTTCAAAACAAGAATTTCATATACATAATAAAGAAGTACATTGAACATTTCCATCCATTACTATCATGACTGATGTACCTGAAACAAAACCTACATCACGGGTTGATATAATAAAAGAAATGAAAGAGTCTGACTAAAGGGAGAAACAGAAAAGAATAGGTACCGTAGCAAGCCACAAAAGATAGATAACTTCTACAGATGAAGAAAAACACAAAGCAGCCATCATTGGCCAGAAGAAGAGATCTTTGAATATGCACCTGTGGTACTTCCCATAGAATGCATCAAAAAATTGTTGCAAGAGATCCTTAGTCTCTTCTACAAGATTATAATGTTCAAAACACCGTTTCATTGACGAACAAAAAGAATTGAATAGGCAAAATAAATTTTAGCAACTAGCATCAAAGTTTGAATGTTTCTAAACCTCAGAAATCTAAAGAGCACGCGAATGCAGCATTTCCTCTACTTTCAATTGAACAAAGGAATAAAAAATGTGTATATATCAATTGTACAACAAATTTCATGGTGGAACACACACCCAAAGGAAAAGGGAAGACAGAAACAATAATAATTCAGGGTTTTCGATATGCAGAAGCAGGAAAAGTCCACCTACGTTTAATTCGGACTATGTTCCTCACAGACGTTTTCAAGCCTCAATAAGAATGAGACAGCCAATATAAATCATTGTCACATCTTATGACATAAATACTTCTTCGCATTGGATCTTCTAGGAAATGTAGTGACGGACCAAGCCAACCGGCAGAAAAGGATAAATGTAGTCAACTCAAACTTTATTGGAAATAAGGTTCAATTTGTTGTTTGTAATATGCTAGAAGCAATGAAGCAAAAAAAATACATTTTGCACTTATCAAAATCACAAAATCAAACATCACTATAGGAAATATTGATATTTTGAAATTAAAAAAAAAAAACGCAAATTTTCCTATCTGGCATGCAGGGCAAAAGGGAAGAAAGGTGAATTACACCGTCAAATAATAACATATGCAATTTGAGAGAGGCAACCATTAAGCATCCTGGAAGGCACGAATTTACAGTACCTGAGCTGCAACGGTGTGGGATCGAGTCGGAAAGAGCTTAGTAATGCAAGCTGTGTTGAATCCATGTTCCGACAACCCTATCGCTGCCCTCAGCCCCGCACCGCCTGCGCCAACCACTACGGCATCGTAGGTGTGGTCCACCACTGTATAAGATGAACCCCCCACATTCTGTTCATAACCAAAATAAATAAATACATTCCAAGACTTAAAATCCAAAGCCAAAAGTAACAGTTCATATTGCAAATTTATAACGCGAGATAGAAGGAAATCAATTGAAATGAACAAATTAATAAGCTTTCAGTTAACCCATCAGAATTTAAAACTCAAATACACTTTAACAATACATTGGAAAGATTTAGGATAAAATCAATTAAAATTAAAGCGGTAAGATTATAAAAAAATAATATAAAGATGAAAACAAGCTGAATAGTAGCGTACAGATTCAGTGGAAAAAAGGCGGCGGAGGGATTGGGCAGAGGTGGATTTCTTCGGCGCATTGTGGAGGCCACGAGACAGGCACCGCCACATTTCTTTCAATTATGCGTATGTGTGTGTGATTTGGTGTATGTAATGATGTGATGTTTGGCAGATCGTAATGTAACGAGAATGAAATACCAAATAAGTAGTTGGAATTGGGAATGATGGGGATGGTGATGGTGATGGTGATGAAGGTGGCTGGTGAGTTCTATCATGTGATTATTACTTTATAGTGTAAATTATGTCGTGTTCTTCTTTGGATAATTGCTTTTTTACTTTTGCTTTTTTGGAATAATTATTAATCAATCTCATGAATTGAGTAATAAATACTAGATTCGTTGAGAGTAGTCTTATTCGACCCACTTGTTGAGGTGTTATGATAAAGTAATCAAAATTATGGAAGGTCCACCTGTTAACACTTCAACAAGTGGGCCGAATAAGCCTGCCCCCAAGAAGCAGGAGATCAGTCCCGATAAATACTAATATACCGCTTTCTCGGTAGGTGGATTGACCGTGAGATTTGAACTCGTTTGTTTTTAATGAAGTCGTGATGGGTGAGGATGACGATCTGAGTTGTGGTGGTTGTAGTTTAGAATTAAAGAAAAAACTCCATACAATCGTGATAAATTCACTATATACAAAGGAATAATTAGGGCTGGCCATAAGTTGGACTAGGTCAGCTCAATCCATGACCATCGGAGCCTAGCTCGATCCATGAGACGGATCGAAACTTGGCCCGTCTCCAACAAGCGAGCTCGGTTCGGTCCATAGCCTGTGGGCTTCATGAGCCGAGCCGAGCCAAACTGGCCCACGAACTTAGATTGTTAAAATTTTTTTTTTTTAACTACAACATTTTTTATGGGAACTATTAAAAAATAAAATAAAAAAAAATTAAAAATTATACAAGCCGATCCAACAGACCAACTTGTATATTTCAAGAGTCGATATTTCATTGGCACGAGCACGGGTCCATAATAGAACGACGGCCCAATTATCATCCTTATGAATAACTATTAATTAATCTTGTGAAAAGTAATAATTAATCTGTCATTATCAATAATTTTATTTGAATTCGATATGATTTTTTTCATATATGAGTTTCTCTTAAAACACTGTAAAATATGGGTAATTTACACACACACACACACACATATATATGGGGAGCGTTCCTCCTACCAAGCTATTTGACAAATCTATTTGACAAATGATCTCGACTATTCATTTAAATTAATCTAACGATCTACATCTATTTCATTAAAATCATTTAAAATCCCAACACTCATAACCAAACACACCAAAATCAATTCATTATCTCTATGCCTCGCCCCACAAACACCGTCATCATCTCCCAACCTCATCTTTGGCAAAATCTACTTCTAGCAAAATTGATTCATCTACAAGAGGGAAGCAAAATCCAAGAACCAATTTATAACCCTCTTGGAGACCATAACATCCTACATTTTTAGCGAATTTGGTAGCAAAGGTATCTTGGATTTGGTTTCATCATTCGGCATCAACTGGAAGCAGGCTCCAACAGATAGAAACAATGTAAGCTCCCTTACATTTTTTATTTATTTTTACAAACCAAAAATTCATTTTGCAAGCTCTCTTTTTATGAACTTTTTTTTTTTTGTTTATGTTTTTGGTTTTGAGAATACGAGCTTGTATTACGATTGTCCTATTGTAATTTGTCCTTTCTATTTTTATTCAAAATTCTGTAATTGTTCGGCTCCAAACTATTGATGCGTAGACGTCAGTTGATTTTGGATTTTATATAGGGATCTCTGTAAAATATAACCAATAATCTTGAAGATAAAATTTGAAACAAATTGAATCAATATGATATGGTTTTGCACTTTATTCACAGTCTAACGCTTTGCACTTTCGTTAAATGAAATGTGTTTGTGTAAATTCCAAGAGATATTGGAATGCATGAACCAACAATATTTCCTAACACTTAGCTATTAGAACTTTCGAGAAGTAACATACTTGAACCCATTGCACATTAGCAGTTTGCATCTCGGTGCACACATGTATTAGAAGCATATGACTATTCTTCAGTCCTTCATTGCCTTCTACTTTATAAATAATCTTCAAAATTCATAATTCTTCAGGAACGACACTAAATCTCTCAAATTTGTTTCGTAGATGGATGCAAGTACTTATGACACTGTTACACCTACATTTCAACCTAATAAGATTGGGTCATCATCAATACTAGTCCCTGCACCATATGCTGGGATGAAATTTAAGACAGCAGAGAAGGCAATATCTTATTATGAGGATTTTGGACGACAAAATGGTTTTTGGATTTGTACTCGAACAGCTGTCAAGTCACACCCACATATAAACGAAGTTACATTTATAAAATTTTTGTGCTCACATGAAGGCAAACATTATAATAGGAAAATTGTTGGGGGATCAAGTGAAATAGAGAATTATGAAAAAAAAAATGGCTCTACAAAAAGAAGAAGTTGCTCAACAGTTAGAGGTGGGTGCAAGGCTAATATGCGAAACTCAAATGACATTGAAGGTGGATATTAGATTGTGAAAGCATTTGAAGATGACCACAACCATAAATTTGTTTCACCATTTAAAAGAATGAAAATGAGGTCAAATAGAAGCATGCCCGAATCAACCAAAAATCTTTTTGAAACATTCAAAAATGAGAATATAAAAGTTGCTAAAGTTGTCTCAATTCTCAACGGTAATAATGTTGGTTTCAATAGGAGAGATTGTTATAACCATTTGAGGTGTATAAGACGCAACGAGTTAGAAGTTGGTGATGCACAGTTTGTGCTCACATTTTTTCAAAAGAAACAAGCAGAAAATCCACAAATTATATTATGCGATACAATGTGATGAAGATGGAAGAGCAACCAATTTTTTTTGGGTAGATGCAAGATCTCGTATGTCGTATCAATGTTTTGGTGATGTTGTCACCTTTGACACAACCTATAGGACAAATAAATATGATATGCCATTCGCTCCATTTACTGGTGTGAACCATCATTTTCAATCCATACAATTTGGTTGTGCATTGTTACAAGATGAGACGGAGGTAACATTTTTATGGTTATTTCAAGCATGGCTTGATGCTATGGGAGGATGTAATCCTAGTTGTATCATAACAAATCAAGATCCAGCTATGAAGGCAGCTATTTCTAATGTTCTTCCTTACACACATCATCGTTTATGTCTTTGGCATATCATGAACAAGTTTGGTGAAAAGTAATCACAGATATATTACAAGAAGTCAAATTTCAAGAAAGATATGAAAAGTTGCATTCATTACATGTATAAAGTTGAAGATTTTGAGAAAAAATGGAAGGACATAATTGTGGAGTATGGTTTGGAAAGTAACAAATGGCTTCATGACTCGTACATAATACGTGAAAGTTGGGTTTCAGTATATAATCGTAGATTATTTTTTGCGGGCATGAATACTACAAGTCGTAGTGAAGGCATTAACTCATTTTTTGATAGCTTTGTTACTCTTCGAACTAACCTTCGTGATTTTGTTCTCAAATATGATCAGGCTTTAGCTTCAATTGTGAAAAGGGAGAACGATGAGGACTTTGAATAAGAACATAAATATCGGATTGTGAACGATGATGCTTCACTTCTAAAGCATGCGTCAAAGGTATATACTAGGAATATTTTTTAAAAATTCAAAGAAGAATGGAATAAAGTCAATGATTATAGAGTTGAAGATGTGAATTATGATTGTGGGACATATATAGTAAAACATAAAGAAAGAGCATTTGAGAAGTTTCAAGTATGCTTTAATATGCAAAATCATGAAGGAAAATGTGAATGCCAACATTTTGAGTTTGTGGGAATAATTTGCGGCCATATTCTCAAAGTTCTTATCCGTGAAGATATTGACATACTTCCTTCTCACTTTATGAAAAAGAGATGGATGCAAGGAGCAAATAAATTTAGGAGTATACATTCAAAAAAAATTGTGGTTAATGATGGTGAGCAACATACAAAGGCATTGAGACTTGGTCATATGTGTAGAAAAGCAACCCAACTAGCTTGTCACACTGCCGAATCAGATGAAAGATACCAATTATATATCAAAGCCATTGAAGAAGTATCTCAGCAGATTTATAGATTAGATATTGGAACAAAGCCTCCAGTTGATTCTTTCCCAAATGAATTAAATATTCATAATGATGATAGTTCTCAATTTGTGATATCGAATCCCAATGTTTCAATTACAAAAGGTCGAAAGAAGGATGATAAAGGTAAAGAAAAAGATCATGTTGGTTTAGGGAGGTTCAAATTAAGTATTGAGTTGGCATAGAAAAGTAAAAAGGGTCAATGTGCATTATGCAAAGGATTAGGCCATGACGAGGATATGTCCCAAGAACCCAAAGAAAAATGGAAATGAACTAATCATTTCCAACCAATCATAACATGTAATTAATTTTTGTAATGTTTTTTTTTTTCACTTGTAAATCAATGTTTATTTATTTATGTGTACTAAACAATTGTTATTTTTTACGTCATGCAGGATTCAAATTTGGAATTATTTGCCACTCTCAAGTTGGACGGTCTTGTTCAGAAGATTTAAGTTTATTCAATTTGCCACTCTCAAGTTGGGCAACCTTGTTTTGAGTAGTATATGGAACTGATTTGCATTAGAAGTCTTCACCTCTCAACACATCAATATTTTTGCTCAATTTGGTTTATGTAAATCAAGAAAGAAACCTTTATTCTTTATTTCTTTCTTTTCGTTTTCAATAACTATTGCGTTGGATAGACGGTGTTGTCGATTTAATTTTATCAACAACTATACCTCTATATGCAAATTCTCTTATGGCCAAGCTTTATGAATATGGAGAAAAGAGGGATATCAGATACAAAGATCTTCTAGAATTCATATACGGTGGCAAAGTTTATTCCCTTGTATGGAGATTGCAATATGTAAATCTCTTCATCATTAATGTTGGATACATCATTTTAGCTGGTCATGCTCTAAGGCCATTTATGTGCTCTTCAGAGATTATCACAATTATCGCTTTGCTTATGCTCTTAAGGCCATCACAACATTTGTATCTGCTTAGCTGCCATTTCTTGGCCATCACAATTGCTGCTATCAGTGCATTTCCACTTACATTCATACTTGAAAATCATATTTATGGAGGCCTTACTGCTACTATCATCGGTAGCAATTGTTGCCTTGAGGCTCATTGCTGTAGATTCAAGAACTTATCATTTTTGCTAATTTGTAATTTTCTTCTATTTACTGGAAGAGAATTTCAGTTCATTATTTGTACATATGATTGTAGCATTTGCTCTTAATCAAGATGTAATTAAGGATTAAGCTTTTCAAAGAAAAAAAAAATTGGTCTAACTAATAAGTTTAAGAGTGCCATATTTTAACAAACACATCAAATGCATTGTAAAATCAAGACAATCCATGTGATCATTACTTCATTTATATGGCTTGTTAATGACAAAACACGTTTCACATTATCAGGAGTTTATTACATTAATATTGACTCTTAATTATTCAATGATCATATGGTAAATTTTCAAACAAACTCTTTTTTACATATATACAAATAAAATCAGATTGTAAACCGCAAATACATGAATTATTTTTAAAATTTACTTCTTTATTGAAAAATTTTGTATGCTTAAACTCCAAGCAAGTACAATCAGATAGCAGTGATCTTCATTGAAAATTAACTCAATGAAATTTCTTGAAGGCTGTTGAAACTGCAATGCTTCATATTCATTTCTCCATTTCAGATGGAACAAATACCAATTGGGTCTACTTAACTCAAATCTTCTATTGATAATGAACTGTTAACACCAATTAATTCGGTCACACAAACAGTGATGCAGAAAGAGAGAGATATGGGAATTTGGAATTTCTCCAGAGATTCAACCAGTTGATGCCGGACGATGAAACCAAATCCAAGATACCTTTGCTACCAAATTTGCTAAAAATGTAGGGTTTTATGGTCTCCAGGAAGGTTATAAATTGGTTCTTGGATTTTGCTTTCCTCTTGTAGATGAATCAATTTTGCCAGAAGTAGATTTTGCTAAAGATGGGGTTGGGAGATGATGACGGCGTTTTGGGAGGGGGGGTATAGAGATAATGAATTGATTTTGGTGTGTTTGGTTATGGGTGTTAGGATTTTAAATGATTTTAATGAAATAGATGTAGTTCGTTAGATTAATTTAAATGAATAGTCGAGATCATTTGTCAAATAGATTTGTCAAATAGCTTGGTAGGAGGAACGCTCCCCTATATATATATATATATTAATTATCGTTTCAGAAGATCATTTCATTCACATAATTCAATCCAAAAAATTCCTCTAAATTTGAATATATGAAAATAGTTATCACGCAAATAACAAACTCAAGTAACATATTGTCGTGGTAACTTACTAATATAACATCTTTTTAAGTGAAGGATTCATTTACCTACTCATGATAATTAAAAATGTTACTTTAATACGAACACCAAACCAATTTGACGACCACAGAAAAAATCTTGAGAATATCTTCAGAATTAGAGTTTACGATCATCCAACTCCGGAGGTATTATTGGGTTGCTTGATATCATTTTTCCTTCGTTCGTTATTAGACAAGTTTGATGATCACATCCTTTAATTATAGGAAAAATTATGTTATTATCTTTAAACCGAGAATGTATAAGGAAAATGAATAATATAATAAATATTATTAAAATATAAAAATTGAAATTTTGAATGGACAGTAAGCATTTGTGTTGAAATTATTTTTAGACGTTTATAAGTTGTGAATCATATAAAATGTGTGAATAATGAATAGGTGGTAAGTTGTAAGTCATATGAAACATGTAAATCAAAATTATGTGTTGACCAGTTTAACCACATATTTCATGGGACTCACGACTGTTTATAATTTTTTAATCATACATTTTATCAACTTTTATTAATTTTTACAAAAATTATGATTTTAATCAAAATCAAACATACCCTAAAAACAATTCTCATTCGTCCACCTTTATTATCCTCCCAAATACCTTAAGTAATGTTCTAAAAAGTGTAAAGCATGGGCGTGGAGGCCGAACTTCAAGTTTTTTGAGCTTATGCGAGAGCGAGAAAAGGACAAAACGAGGGCGAAGCTTGAGGGTTGACTAGGCATGGAGGTCGGGCTTCACGCCTAGACGAAACCTAGATGAAGCTTCCCACTTAGGCGAATCTTAGGCCGACTCTTTAAAACAGTGACCTCAAGCAATCCAAAAAGAAGAAAATAAAATCACATTTTCATCTAAGGTTCTGCTTGAAAGTGGTTTTTTTATATTTTAGATGGTACTATTTATGAAGGGTTGAAAAAATTGGTGTTTGTTAATTTTTTGGAGCATTGATTTTGGATAGTTTTTAAACGTCCAAAACCAGTGTATTGGTGATTTTTTGCCATTTTTCAAAAATTCTTCCAACTTTACGCTCCTTCAAACAATTATTTTTAAAAATGTTCTAGACTTAATATTTATAAAAATAAGAATATATGCAAAAGAAAAAAAAAACATATGTAAAAATATAAATTTAATTTTACACTTTCAATGATTGGTAGATATATAAAAATTTTAAAATTTAATTTTTTTTATATATATATACATAATTTCTTTTAAAAAACTTTCAGAACTGTTGAATAATAAACTCTCAAGTATAGGATTTGACCGTTTAAAAAACTGCTATTAAAAATCATCTAAAATCAAAAACTCGTAAACGCTCAAAACTAATATTTTAAAAAATCCTCATAATTTATATTCAAAAACTCTCAAACATAACCTAAATGTATGAAAATAAAAAAGAAAAGAAAAGAAATATCTGAAAAGAAAGCGTAATTAATAGAATTTTCAATTTTCACATTCACTCACAATATTTTTTAAAAAATGAGATAAGAATTTATCATATTTTCTCCATTTGAATCTCATATTTTCAAATCAAATTCTTAAATCATATTGAATTGAAATTTTACAATAGAATCACCGTAAGCGATATATTAGTGTAGTATTAAGGTTGGTTAGTGGAGGACGAGAGAAAGGGAAGGGAAAGAGATGGGAACGAGAGAGAAAGATAGAGATCTAGAACGTCTTATATCATTGCCGGTGGGAAGCTTATCAATCTCAGAAAATGGCTGTTCTAAATCTTACTCCCCTTCTGATTCTCCTACCGCAGCTGTATCCGCCGCCTCCCTGTCGCATCACTCCGGCAAGGAGGTAATCTCCTCCTCCTTTTCCTCTGCATGCACGTAAAATAAATCTATATATACTTTTTCTGTATACTATTATATTTTTTGATTCATAAATATGATCACCGCATGAAGGGGAATAGAGTTAAAGGGAGGAACCCTGAATAAGCGTTGGCTTCAATTTAAAGAGCTGCGTTTACGGTTTTCTCTGTGTATTTTATTTTATTTATTTCCCTCTCCCAGCAACAGAATAGTGAATTTTGATCATTTTTACTGTTATTCGTTTTCTTTCTACTGAAGCGGAAATTATTCTTAATATTATCTATCTATGTTTCTACTGAAATTATTTTAGAGCAAAATTAAAAATGTGAGTGTAAATTATACGACAATACACGAAAATTGGTTGATGACAATTTTTGAATTACCGAAAATATGTAATTATCACTATAATTTTGGAAGTTGTATATGTTATGTTTGTTTAAGTCAGTATTGAATTTATCATGTATCATGAAGAATTGGTTAAAATGGACTTGGTTTTTTGCAATTCGCAGGCATTTTCCAAAGTGATTCGTAGTTGGGCTTCGAAAAAGTTCATGACAGGATGGTTAGTTTTTCATGCTCAAAATTGAAAACACTTTCCCATTACTATATGCATATGGCCAGTTCTTCTATATCAGGTCATGACCTAAACTACAATTATTGTTGCAAAGAAATTAGCATTTTTCTTATGCATATAAACATTCTCCCTTTTATTTGTTGATTGATGTTATTTTTCCCTGGTTTGTCACTGGCAGTCAAATTAAGGTTGGTTTTTTTTTTTTTAATATCAAACTCCTCTGTGTGCCTAGCTGGGGGTTTTGGGGACCCCTGAGTATAGATTAGATGTGAGAAGAAAGTACACAACGAGGGGAACTAATTGCCTTACCTCCAAAATTACACGACAAAATAGAAGGTCTGCAAAACTATAAGCATGGAGGTATTACAAGGAGCAATTCTAAAATTAAAAATAACCTTAGAACGGGAATTACTACCTCAGTTGCAAGCACAACTAGTATTTTAATAAAAGCTGGCCACTTCATATCGTGTGGCGAAACATATTCTCCTAACAATGTACTTAGCTGCGGATTTATTCGTTTCAGTTCATGTAAACTCATACAGCTGGTGAATTAACCATTAAATGGACAAACGACGACAATAAATACTGCCGAGCATAAGCATTAATTATAATTGACTTTAAAAGCTAATCAATCATCAATCTAATATATTCACATTCAAAGTTTAATAAGGGAAAAGTTCAGAAATGGGAAGTTAACAATGAATTTGGAAGTTCAATGCTCTATCCTGTCAAATAACTTACTGATGATGCATCATTGGCGAATGTGCACAGCAAAACAACTGTGAGTATTTTATTGTGATTAAATTAGATAAATGCTTTATTGACATCATTAATTCTGTTTTGCCTTCCTTTTCCTTCGCGCAGGGTGGGTGGCGTGGCATGGGGTGGGTGGGTGGGGGTGTTGTTCTTCGAATTATTTTTCTTCCTCATGTACTCACAACATCCTTTACAACATGATTTTGACATTATTTGCAGTGTCATCTTACTTCCCATGGCCATCACATTCTATACCACTTGGTGGTTCATTCATTTCGTGGATGGATTCTTCTCCCCGATCTATTCTCATCTGGGAATAACAATTTTCGGTATGTACGTTGACCATTGGATCTTTCTCATCTATTACACCGATGCATGGTTACATGAAGGCTACAATCTAGTGCTATGTTTCATGCATTATGGTACTCCAGTAACATATTTGAAGCGTCGTTTATATCGCTCAAGGGAATATGCAAACACATCCTCACAATTGAAATTTCCATGAGTGGATATTGATTCTCCTTATTGCCGAGTATTCTACCAATCAGTATTCATTTTCGGCTCTCTGTAAATTACTCATTTCATAAGCAAAAGAATAGGAAATTATTGTTGTTCTCGATGTCAATGCAATAGATCCTGCTAGATTTAGAAATTATAATATAGTTGAGAAAACTTATCTTCTGCTTAAACTCTCTTTTGGAGCCTCCTATTGTTTTGTCACTTTGTACATATTAGCATAGCAACTGCTTCTAAATTTGAAAAGTGATTTTTAACAGGACTTGGTTTTGTAACCTCCATTACTTTCATCTTCTTGGTTGGAGTATTCATGTCCTCGTGGTTGGGTGCCTCTCTTCTCGGATTGGGAGAATGGTTGATCAAAAAAATGCCGATTATGAGCTATATCTATGCTGCCTCGAAACAAATTAGTGCAGCAATTTCTCCAGGTAATTAATCTACTCTATTTACCATTAATACAATTATATTGTTTGCTTCACTGATTGATGATCATAATATCAATCACTTGTCCAGACGAGAATTCTCACGCCTTCAAGGAAGTGGCCATTGTAAGGCACCCCCGTATTGGAGAATATGCATTTGGCTTCATTACATCGACTGTTATTCTCCGTAAAAGTTCAGGTGCTGAGGAGCTCTGCTGTGTCTATTTACCCACCAACCACCTTTATCTTGGAGATATATTCCTCATTAATTCAAAGGATATCATGAGGCCTAATCTATCTGTTCGAGAAGGCATAGGTAAGAAACTCAGACCAAACTATTCACGTTTAGACTTGTTATGCTACATGTTGGCTGTGCTTGAAGCAAATTAAAATTACTTTTTTAAGTTACTAATTCTGCCAAACATGATTTTTCAAGTTACTTTTTATTAACACTTATTTTTTTAGAAAGTAACTTCTAACCAAAACCAAACATGCTCATAACAGTACTGTTTTTCACTTTCTTTATTGTGCAGAGATTGTAATTTCTGGAGGCATGTCGATTCCGAATATTTTGACTATTGTGAATGCACCATCCCTACTTTCTCCTAGAGTTGGGAAATTTGCAATACCGCAACTTTAATTAATAGGATCTGTAAATGTTGACAGTTGAATGTCTCTACCCTTGAGTCAAATTTATAGGACCTTTAGCACGTTTAAGTTGCATACTAGAAAAGCTTGGAATGTTGGTCTTCATTTCAGAGATCTTTTCTCCAGGTCCAGGTCTGTTTTTGATCTGTTCATCTTCCTCTCGAGCTTTTCGAAACCGCTGGAAAATGTGGAATTATTCAGTTGAACACTTGAACTGTTATTAGCTTTGTCTCAATTGCTCCTTTCTTATGTTACAACAGTGAGAGCTCAAGTTTTGTGTTTAAGAGGACATTTTGGCAATAGAAAATTTAGACATATGTGCAAGAAGAACAGTATGATGCAGCGTACATGTCTTGAAGTCAAAATTACTTGCATTTTGGGGCGTGCTTAAAAGGTGAAGGGGCTTTTAAGCACACCCAAACTTGCAAAGACGTTGGTTGCTATCTAGTGCATCAATCAACCACAATGTTCAAAGTCACACTTTTCTCTACTCTTTTTACGACATTTTGTGTGTACATCAAATTGTCATCGTCATCTTCAACACCATAATTTGATACATAGAAGCTGTCGTCCTTCTCATCATAACCAGAGAAGATTTTTGCACATCAGACATAAATAATATTATTGATTTTTGGGTAAATTCCACCTGAAGTCCCCAAGCTTTGGCAATTGTGATATTAGGGTCTCCAACCTACCATTTGTGGCACCGATGTGTCCACATCCTTTGAAATGTGTGTGAGCATAATCTCCATCTAACGAAAACCGTCTATTTGACTCCTCCGACAAGGAGGTGGGTTTGGGTTTGGCTGGCGGTGGTGCTAAGCTTCACAGGCAGGTAGATTGTTTTCATTTCATTTTTTACCTTTTCTTTATTATTTATTTATATATGTTTTTAATATAAAATAAGGGTATAATAGTTATTTGAACACAAAAATATTGGCTTTTTAATAGGCAAGTGGATGGGAGTCCAAGGATATCTCCTATGTCCAATGCAACTTTGAATTGTACTAAAAAGTGTATCACGTTTTCTTAAATTGCTTACATGACAAAGAAAAAAGTTGAAGTTGAGAATGTCTAGCACACTGTCTATATTTGGACGGTGTGCTAGACATCCTCTATTTATTTAATGTCTATCTAAATATTTGTTAAGTCTCTTTTATTTTAATTTTCTTATTTTATCTCTATCGAAATGTGTGTTAATAATTATTTAATTAATTTTTTTAATTTATCTATCGATATTTTTTGTAAATGTGGATCATAAATTTTCTAATTCACATCTCCAATGGAGATAATATTCTCTCCGTCTTCATTTTATTTACCACATATACAACAATTCACATTATTGCATTGAAGATGCTCTAAACACGTCTTCTTAGAGCATCTCCAATACAACTGTGGATTGCACTAGAAAGTGTGTCACGTCATCCTAAATTACTTACATAGCAAAGAAAAAAGTGGAAGATGTCTAGCATACCGTCCATATTTAGATTGTGTGTCAGACATCTTCCACTTATTTAATATCTATCGAAATGTGTGTTAAGCCTATTTTATTTTAATTTTTTATAATTTATCTTCATCGAAATGTGTGTTAATAATTATTTAATTAATTTTTTTAATTTATCTACCAATATCTCTTATACATGTGGACCACAATTTTTCCAATTTACATTTCCATTGGAGATGCTATTCTTTCCGTCTCCATTTTAATTGCCACATATATAATAATCCACATTGTTGCATTGGAGATGCTCTTAGCCATCATTCCAATAGAAATTTTACACATCATCAACAACAATAAGTGTGAATGTATTAATTGTTGTTCATAATTATCCATTCATCTATTTATTTGATTATATGTAAAGTTTCTATCGGGGGGCTAATGAAACATATATTTAGAACAACAGATCTAGATTCAGTGAACACTTGCGTCAAGTGCGACTGAGCTCGCACAATTTTATAGGTTGGGGACCTTGGTACCACAACTGATAGGTCGAAGACCCCAATATCAAAATCCCCATTCCCCAAAGGTTGATGAGTCCAATTGGAAATTACCCTTAATATCTGGGAAATTTATAAATTTTACATAATATTTTATAAATTTACATTTTACTTTTTGTTTATTGAATGATAATAAAAGATACTTACAAATATGTCATGATAAATAACTGTAGATACCAAAATATCCCAATTTAACAATAACAAATCCCAAGCTATATATTAAATTATGTAACATTTACATTTTTAACTATTTTATTATTTTTCAAAATTTTAATTGTTTATTTAAGTTTTTCTCTTTCTCTTTCACATCTCTCTACGCAAATTATCTTTTTTAGAGACTCTTAATTACATCATTAACATTTGTTTTTCATTCTCAAGTTTTTAAATATTAATCTTACCTTTAAAATATGACAAGAATTTCAAATTTTCATTTTACAGTGTTTGGAAAACACTAAACGAAGTTTTTATCTATATTTTTCAATATGCTATTAACTTGTTAAATTTAATTTCTTATTTATTTAAAAAGAAAATTTAATATAATAAATTTTGTAAGAAAAAAAACATTTTATGACCATCATGATTTCTAGTAATTAAATTTTGAAGAATGATAAAATAATTAAAAAAATAATATGTAAAATGTTAACACGTGTGATTTTTTATTTATAATTAAATGTATATTTGTCTATTTAATTATTTATGATGGCATATTGGTAAATATTTTAATTTTTTTAGCAAATAGTGTGTTTTGTTACCACACAGTAAAATGTATATTTTCAAAACGTGTTACACAAAGTGTAACTATACCCTATTTACGGGGTGTATTTTCTAAATTTCTCTTGATAATTCTGCTATTAACTGAAAGATGATAGTCTTGCATGATAATAACAAAAAATACAATTTTTTCTATTATTAATTAAAATACTATATAATACAAAATTTCACACCTTATCCTGATTATATTTGACAATACTTCGATTAAACAACAAAATTTCACACCTTGTCCCCTGCGTATGGACAAATAGACAGAATAAAATATAAAAAATTGTGGGAAATGAAGTTAAGTTGGATGACCATTAACAAATAGATTGGTTAATGTGAAACAAAAATGTAGGTTGCATGACTATTTTGAAAGTAAATAAAATTTGGTGATCAACATGAAATAAACCTATAAGTTGGGACCTATAGTGAAATTATCTTATATAATGTTTGATCCATTAGCACACAATAAACTTGTTGGTTTTTTAAGTTCTCAATTTTAGGGTGGGCTTGATTTTGATTAAAATTATATAATTTTTTTTTTTGTAAAAGTTGATAAAAGTTATTGAAATGTGTAGTTGAAAAATTGGAGGACTATGTAATGTGTGATTAAAATTAATTGTTAACTTTGACCTTAGTTTTTTAGCAAAATTAAAAGTGAAAACAAACATGCTCCTAATTATGCACATGTTTGGGATGGCTTATATTATAATTTTAGTTGGTCAAATATACTTTTTATTCACACGTTTCATATGATTCATAATTTACAATCCACTTTTTATCTACACATTCAATAACAATTTATAATTTCAACATTTAAAAAATAATGTCATCACTACCAAATATGCACTGTAAATAGTTCAATTGATTAATATCAACTAAAAGTTAATTTTATTTCATGACTTAGAAAACATATAACCCTGTCTTTTTGCGTTTGCAATATGTAAGTTGATCTTTTTTTTTCTCTTTTACCGCGATTTAACCGTATGTTGTATGTATTTGAGATAGAAATGGAATAACACAAGGAAATTTTTTATAGACAATATAGGTGTTAGCGTTTCATTTATATTTTACACTTCTTTATCTGTTCACCGTTTTATTTTTTTGTTAATATTTGATATTGTTGGAAGCGAAAGCGAACTTAATATTACTTTGTAGAAAATTGTAGATTTACGGGCAATAATAATTTAAATAAAAAACTGTACTTTATTTCTTGAATTGACTGCTTTACAAAATGCATAACATTTCATGATTTTTAATAGAATTTCTAAATAATGTATTTATCCTAATACATGTATCTATTAATTACTACAATTCATCTTCTTGAATAATTCGTGTATGTATATTGTACATGAATATACTTAATTCCATGTGTCTAATTAATATAATTAAGAAAATGCATAAGTACCACTAACCGTCTCCATTACATGAACACGTAATTATACTTGATTAATGTTCCAACAAATATTCATAGAAAATCTCTTTCGCTATCTTCAAAGTGTTAAAATGTCTCTTTGATTATCTCTATTTATGGAAGGGTGTTATTTAAAAATACTTAGCATAAAATTGTCCATAAAATAATTCTCAACTCATGCGACATTTGCAAAAATGAACTCGATATCACTTTATAAGAAATTGGAAGTTTACTTTAAGAGGACGTTAACAATTCAAGACAATTTTACATTATTTATTTGATTGACTTCTTACAAAATGTATAACATTACATGGCTTTTTATAAGATCTCCAAATAATGTATTTATCAAATTGTCCATAAAATAATGTCTAAGTGCCCGTTTGACAGAAATTATAAACCAGCTTATAAACCAATATTGATTTATTTGAGTTGAAATTGTTGATTTTTTCAAACCACTTTAACGTAAAATGACAAAATCATCATTTTTACTTTGAAATAATATTTTGTTGGTTAAAGTTAATATGATCATTTCATTTTATGATTTATAATCCGTGTCAAACGGGCACTAAGCCTCCACTTCCCAACAAACATACATACAAATAATGAATTACACTCATACCCACCACTAAAGTCTTCCAGCATCGCATTCCAACTACCGAAAAGTCCATACCATCGCAAGCTCTCACCAATGAATAACCCTCTAAATCCATCGCAAGTTCTCATATCTATGAATAATCAATACCCACCATACCTATTCTATATACATCCATTACATTGTGGCTCTTAACCTCAAGCCTCACCTCCCATCCCGACACCACTAACTACATTTTCTATTTTTTTTTTCTTTTTTATCTTATATGGATAGTGAAGACGATGACAGGATGAGTTTAAAGAGAGACGAGTGAATTAGAAGGAATGCTATATAGTTGAAGAATTTGTGTGGGCCTACACTTGCCGCCCATTATAAATTAGCGGTGTCACTCCCGTGGTTGAGGTTGAAAGATTTAATTCTTAATACTAATTACCATTGATTAGATTCACAGTGTTTTCTTAAAACTAGTTTTGTATCTGATTCTTATTATGCCTAATACGTTCTTCTACTAATTCTCAATTGAAGTTTAGTGTTAACAGAAATCGGTGGTCACTACACTAATATATAAGAGCAATAGTGATTGTTTGTTGTAGTGTGAGTGAGTTGTGGTGATGCTCTGAGATGGTAGTTGGGTGGTGGTACTTGGTTGTTGTAATATTTTGGTTGTGGCGGTTTATTCCTAAGTGGGCGTGAGGATGGAGATTTCGTTGGATGAAGAAAAATCGTCAATTTTCCTTTTTTCTTTGTTCTTTTTAAAACTTTCTTCATTTTCATCTATACTAGTGTTGCCCCGCTCGTTGCACATGATGCTGTAGAAATTGTGTTTGTATTAGTGTTAGTTGAGTCAAGTTCCAAAGGTAAAGTATAATAGTTAGTAATTAAATCTAAGTTATATCAAAGTTTATTTTTAAACCAATGATAATGTTTGATACAATATATTACAAAGGATGTTACTTAAGTTCGTAATAATTCAATTTCGAAAAGAGACACTTCAAACTATAGTCTCTACACAAAAAGGCAAACATGTTGTATTTGACGAAAACTCTGTCACATACAGACACTATTTTGTTTCCAAAAAATACAACAATTTAATTTTGCTGGTTTTAAAGTAGCTGTGGATCCAAATTGTAAAAAAATGGGTATTTTCCACATGGTCAATTTTGTTTCCAAAATAGACATAATAAAGACATATTGTCAACAAAATGTAGTAAAAAAAAAAGGCATGGCCTGGGAAACCAGGTTAGCTTCAACGAGGGTTCAACCCACGCTTGAGACATCCGCCTTCTCCTTGGGGAAGATTTACCTGGTTGGTGTGGTTGCGGGTCTTGTGCCAGCCTTCAGGTTTACCTAGTGCGCACTGGTGGTTGGGCCTCCGCTCTAAGAGTGGTCGGGGCTCCGCCAGTAGCGGCTGCGGGTTCCTGGGTCATCAAAAAAAAAAAAAAAAAAAAAAAAAAAGAAAGAAATGATATCATCACAACATGTCCCTTGAACGACATTTATTTTACTTCAATGTTGATGAAGTTTTATCGTCAAATTTGTATAGCTCAGTCTCAATTCCATAAGTAAAGAATGAAGTAACTCAAACATCGGCATCATTGTCTTCTTGTTGTTTATGTTTGAGACCCGTTTGAAGTACTAAAAAGAAACCCTTCATGCAGCAGAAATGTTGCTCCCATATGGCCTCCTCGAGATTCCAATATTGTAATATTGTTGGATCAAGTTTTTTGTAAATAGATATCTACTTCAATGGGCAGAGCCATGTGAAGTCCAGTTATGCTTACACTGGACTTCAAGAAGCCTATTAAAAAAAAAGACAAAGCCTGCACTCAGCCTGCACTAAAAAACAAGCATGCCCTTTCAAATTGTTTGCAAAGTCCTTTCAAATTGTTTGCAAAGTCCATTATTTTTCAAATAATGTCATTTAAAGATAACTAATAAATAATTGAAGTTGAAATGATTATTTTATCCTTAATCAACACATTTCCATTCCAAAATAATAAGTGCAAAATAGTCATTTTACTTTTAAAAAGTTTAAAAAGTCAACAATATCAAACTAGAAAATAGTTTTTTTTTAGCAAAAAAAAAGACCGAACATGCTCTAAATAAAATGGATTTCCGTCCGCACTGAATAAAATTTTTGGCTTCGCCCCAGTCTACTTCTCAAATGTAATGGTAGGAGACTATATATATGATAACAAGAATAACTAAAATAAGAAGAAGAGATGATATACCATTCGGCTCCATTTGTAACAAAATCTCTTTTAGTAACTTGCAACCAAGTGAAAGAACAACAATAGCATCTTTAAATTCAAAACAAACATTCTCAATTATAAGTTTGACATAACCAAGCATTGCAAGTTTCTTATTAAAAGGGATCAAGTGAGCATCAGAATTGTCTAGTGTTTTAGTAATTGGAAGTATTTTCTCTAAAAATTAAATCATGTCATCGAGTAAATAAGAATAAAAAGAATAAACATAACTAAATAACTAAATAACTAAACACAAACATATAAACAAATGACAACAACTAAATAATTTCAATAATATTAACATATAACCAATTTGCAATTTCTTAATAATTTAAAAGAAATTTCTCCTTCAAAACATGGTGCAATCAATTGCGAATAATTATTGCAGTACAAAATTTTCAAAAAGAAATTATTGCTAATTCAATTTTTATATTACTATGTAGATAAATTAGGTAACGAGTCAATGAGTTACGAAATTTTCTGTCAATAATTCATCTCAACATCTTTTAACAAACTAGTTAAGAATACGTGCTTTGCACGTGATTTTGCAATAATATTATGAATTATTTTGTAATTATTGATTGATATAATACTTATAAGAAACTCTTTTTCAATCATAAGTCTATCTATAAATATGACCAACTAAGGAATAACAGTAAATTTTTTTGGTAAAACATGTGGTTCATTAAAAAGTACATGGCTTACGTGAATGTGAAGTTTGAGAGATTACTGACGTAACATGTTAATATATTGCTGATACTCTTTTAATTATATTTTGAAGCATATATCTAATGGCATATCAATAAAATACAAATTTCTTTTATGAAAATTAATATCAAATTCTAAAATACATGAAAAATAGTATGTATAACACAATTTTCATTGATTTTATTCATATCATTATAAAAATCACGTGGATACAAAAAATTTAGCATTTTTAGACAATTATTTCTCCTCAAAAAAAAAAATCTCAAAATTCTTTTATATAGAATAAAAAAGAATTTTCTCCTGCAACAGGGCTGATGGGAGTAGATATAAAGCCCACATGACACATGTCATGTGGACATTGGAGAAGGAAAAGTGATTGACAAAAATGTCAATCACTTGTCCAAGGCCCACATGACATGTGTCATGTGGGGGGGTGGGGTGGGGTGGGGTGGGGGGGGTTTATAATTCCTCCCCACCATGGGAAGGAGATCATTACCGTCTCCTGCAATATCCTCACTAAAACACTTATCAAGACTTCTCATGCATTCTTTTCCACAATTCATTCTTAAAAAAATTCATGATTTTAACTCTATCATGTAAAATCAACTTATTATGATAGATTTACCTTCACCTCATGCATGACACGACTCCGTTTATTCAAGTTATGTAGTACATGTTAACACTCTTCTTCAATTGTGGACTTGAGAGAGCTAAAGCAACTCCAATCTTCTTTGTTCTAACTTGTTTTCTTCAATAAGTATATATTTAATTACTTACAAAATGACATAAAACATCATTCGAGCTTATTTGCTATCAAGACTACCACGATAATTAATATTTTTACCTCGAACAAACAAATCAAGAAAAAAGATATAGATATCAAAATTTAAATGCATATTACCATCATATTCTCAAAAAATAGTGAACGCTTCATGGAAAATTAACACATCCACTATTATCACATTACTATCAAACTAATCAAAGATTAAAAACTGTCAATGCAAGAGAAAAAAAACAATAAACAATTCCCGACATAATTGAAAACAAAGAAGAACAACATATGAAGAAACCATGAAACAATAATAAGAAAGTCGAAATCCTCTTTTTTTTTTTTGTTATGTTGATCGATGAGTTTGTTTAAATTTTCATGCATAATAAGATTGACTTTTGGAGTGTTTACAATTAAAGATAATAATTTTAATATATTAAAAACCTTATTAGCATTACATTTTTATTTATTTTTATTAATTACAATAAATAATGGAATTTAAAGGGGCAATCCACCATCAATTATAAAAAAAATGCAATATTTATTTGGTATTAAATAATTTAATAAATTAAAGCCTAAATAAATAATACTAATTGAAAGAAGAATTTAGAAATTATAAGTTATTTGTAAGGGCAATATCGTCCATAAATATTTCTCCCACATTGAAACTTTTATATTCAGTATAGATAAAATATTAAAAAATAATTATACATTAATGACTAAAGGTGAATATGGAATTTAAAAAATTTATAAGGGTAAAATGGTCCAAAAATGTTTCTCCATTTAAGCCCCTTTTAGAAGTAGTATAGATGATCTCTTCATATCAATCTTACCAAATATGCATTATTCTTAAGCTAAATATGAAATGAAGATTACATCAAAGGTACGGATAATTGTCAATTATTTTTCATTAATCATGTAAGAAATAGCATTACTTCATTCAAACAATTTAAAACTTACAAAGATGAAGCAAGTGAAAGAAACTCGGATTTCATGAATAAGTAATAAAAAAATATGTGAATACAGGACATAATCTTGTGCTCCCCCTTTCCACGAAATATTAGCATAAGACTGGATATACTTCTAATAACCACCTAAGGCAGCCATATTATATAAATTAAGAGAAACATTCTATTGTGAATACCAGAATGTGACAAGAACATAAAAGATTAACTTAAAAGTGTCTGCCCTATGTCTTGGATACACTGGGCACAAACACATGATGACATCTCAGGATTAAACCACATAACATAAAACAAGTCGTATAAGATGAAATAATATATGTATAGATCCAAATTCAGCAATACGACATCATTTTGCATAATTTAAGCAAATTCTTTGAGAAAATAAAAAATAAAGACCAGTAAGTGTGCAACGTATACAGTCATATTGCATTAGAATCATGTTGTAGGTGTCCAGCATAAAATAACTTACAAGCTGTTACAAAATAACCTAAATAATAGTAAGCAACTATTTCACAAGCTATTACTAAATAACCTAAAAGATTGATCACACTTTATGCACAACAAGAGTGGAGACTAATACTACACTTCAAATGTTAAAATGCAAAGCTTGACATCATATCACTTTCCAACAAGTACAAATATTAATATGTACTGATAGAAATCATTGCTTAAAAACATGGCACAAATTGAATGAAAATATAAAAAAGACAAAAGAAAAGTAAGAACAACCAATCATCTCTACATTCCACAATATAATTTGAAAATAGAGTACTTCTATAACATAATAACATCCCTAGAACTAAAACTCCATAAACCATATTCCAATTGTGAAACATAAACAAACAATTTATACATTCCAAAATCTTTTGAGTTGCCTACCCCGTTGGTAAATAAGTGGCTCGGTACTCCCTGCAAATTTAACTGTAGACTTCAAGACAAGGAAATCTTCGCCTGGAACCCAACCTCTCTCGATGGTGTCAATGAACCTCAAATGTTAATGATATGAACAGTTCCAAAATATGCAAAAAAAAAAAAAAAAATGTTCTCCTTGAATTCTTGAATTTTATTAGGACTAATCAATGCTATCCCATGAGCATCAATAAAAGAAATCTTTGGGTGCAGACAATTCCATTCACAAATGTAAAATTAACAGGCTTGAATAGAATTTCTAGCTCTTCTTTATTTGCCATCAAAATGAACTCTTGAAGCACATTAAATTTAGTATCAAAATTCCAAAAAAAAAAAAGGTCATATTTTCCAGAACTCCACAATTTGCATTATTGAGATCATAATTCACAAAAATAAATGGAGAAAAATTAAGACGTACAAAATACCAGTTTTGTTGGTGTTGAACATATAGCTTAAAGCAAAAATAAAAATTCTAGCTGTGGTATAAAATACATAAGAATTGCAAGAAGAGTTTGCATTTGCAAGAGAAATTAATTTACCTTTGGACACATAAATTGAGACGTTTTTCGGTGAATCTCCAACAATATTTCAGTTTCATTGCTTGCTACATTGCAACAATTGATAAGATAATTATCTCTAGCCCTAGAAATCTCTCACGTATAAAACAATAGACATTCCAATGAACTCATAATGGGCAAGCACATTTAACACCCACTTGATAGCCTATTTTTTGTCCATTGGAAGCTAAACCCAAGACAACGGACTCCATATTTCGCTGTATTTCTTTTATTTTTTTGGGTGAATATCAGTAGCATGTACCGCATTCTCATTCAAACAATTTTATCTGTGATGAAAAAAATTCTAAATTAAGCCCATTATCTATTGAAAACTAAATTCTTGAATTATTATCTACAAAAAAGAAAAGAAAAAAAACTCAAACAATATTCCAAGCTATCTAAAACCCCCAATACAACACACCTAACTCAATCAATCTAGACCTATAATAATTTCACGCTCAAAATCCGAATGTGCAGCTACCTAATGTACATATAAATATTCATGGAGTAATTTAGTAAAAATATACAAGACACGTAAGAAATAGATTTTCTCTTGTATGCCATATGAAAGTGCAATGTGCAGACCTTAAACTTCGTAGGAACGAAGCAACGCTACTGCTTCAAGAATATTTAAAGGTTGCTTCATTATGTAGCAAAACACAGACAAATAAGGTAAATATTCACTGAGAACTCACCAAAAAATTGACAACCCATAGCAACCACACATGATTTACCTTTACACAATTTTTTAGACAACCTCTCTGGAGTCTTTTCACCTGTTACACTGGAAGCATAATTCATTAGAAAACTGATATATAGTCATAGAATAATTCTTGCAATCTGACATTTAGCTTCTCTTTACTTTGGTCCATCACCCCTATACATATTAGGTAACGCGTAAATTGCAATAAAAAAATTTTAAATCTAGTCAAAATTTCAAATAACTCACAAGCAAGACAACAATTTCAACTTTAAGCCAGTTAAATTATATTCTCAACATCAATAGCATACAACATAAGCACCTTTTGACTCAAGACACACACACATTAAATTGTTTCAAGACAAATTATTGTACAACAATATTTATTAGCCTATGAAAAACAAATCAAATATCATTGGAATTTACCAACAAAAACAAGGCTAGAAAATTCAAACTCATAAATGCTGCATTTTTGAAAATTGCATTAATTTCTCCACATAGTATTACATTCAATACCATGACAATATTTTGGTCATTGCCAATTTCAAAGGAAAGATAATTAAAAAATAATAATAAATCAGACATGGCACTACCGCCATTCCAACTACTCAATCACAAACAAACAATTACTACTTAGTTCATAAAAATCAGAGTTGGGAGTCACATTCAAACCCTAATAAAGAAATAAACTTCTTAACATTGGGTGATAGGAAGAATCAAGTTGGGATATTTGTGGTATGATAGTGGGAGTATTAGGTGCAATGATCTGTTGTTAGTGGATCAATGGTCCAGTAATGCTCATGGTGGAATGTACGTAGTACCAATTTCTAGGTCAAGTCAAACCTTTATTATTAAGACAAAAAATGTAAAAATCTCGTTTATGAAAGAAAAAAAAAATCGCGTTTATGGCTATGTGTTCAAGCAAAAAAATTAATCTTAAAAATAACAATTGCAAAGAAAATATTTCTACTATTAAGCAAAATCATACATATAATAAAGATAATTTCATATAGTTAAAAACCTTTAAATATTACAAAAGTACATGCTTCCATATTACAGTATGAAGACAATAGAATTTTGGGAGTTTATGTATATGCTCCACTCAATTTTAGGTGATCAATAACATGAAAAATTCAAGCGATGGACTCAAATTCTTAAAAATACCCATTAAAACCCATATTTAAAATACCTAGAAAGTCTATAAAACACCACTAATTCTCTAACAAGAAAAATGAAAAATACAGAAAATAAACATTCTTGATTAATCCATTTATTTTTCTGGGTTTAGCAGTTTAAAAGTAAAACAAAAAAAATTACCTCTTCAATCATTCATTTTTCTTGATCCTCTTTCCATGTATCTTTCTGTTGTTCGTATCTGCTCACTTTATTATCATCAAAACAGAACATTATCTGACCCACCAGAAATGACGCTCTTGCAAGTGAACTCGGTGATCTTCCCACTTGGACAACCACTCGTAGCTTTTGATGGCGCCGATGGAACTAAATGAGCAACACAACAGGATAGTTGAAGGGTTATCAATTTTCTTTTTCTTTTTTCTAAAGGGGGAAGATGAAATTTAGGGAGAGAAATTAATTATGGAGAGTTCCTGGGCTAGGAGAGGAGAAGAAGACAATGACCGAGTGAACGAAGAGAGAGAATCGGAGAAAGAGAAAGAAAATATAGTATTCCAGAGGGTAATTAATGTGTCATATTGTTTTGGCAGAATGGATGGGAAACATGCTTGGTGGTGTCAGATGAAAAAAGGAAAAGTCAGTCACAACATGTCCAAAACGACGTTGTTTGAAATAAAGAAGGTAAAAAAATAAAAAGTGACGTCACCACGACGTCACTAAAAACGTCGTCGTTTTCAATCACCACTTGAAAAGTGCGCGCCTTTTTTAGGCTCTTTTTATTTAGTTAAGATATTTTTACTTTATTTAAATTTATGGACAAATTTGTTTTTTAACTATCCAAAAACTATTATTACTAACAAGAACATCAAAAAATGATTGAAAATAAGATTGTTAAGAAATAAAGGAACAAAAACTACAATTCTCCCTTAAATTTACTAACTGAGTGACCATACGTGAAATATTAATAACTTCGTTAAATAATAAGATAATCAACGTATTTTAATAATCAATTTAAAATTTAGCACAAACTTAGTCGAAATTAGTAAAATGAACCCGAATTTCTCAAAATTGTTTAACCGTCAATCATTTTCCATGAGAACCTCTCCTCTCCTCTCCTCTCCTCTCGTTTAAAAAAAAAAAAAAAAAAAAAAAAAAAAAATCCCACAAGAAACATAGAAACTCGTGAACCGGCGAGTTAAAAACCGAGTCAAATCATTATCAAACAGGTATTATAGAGGCCCCAAAATCGAAAACCCTTCCAGTCAGTAATCTGAGATTTCGATGCCGCTTTTCGCCGCTGCTGTCGAATTCCTAGAAAATACTCAAAATTCAGCATAAAAACGCGAGCGCGTAATCTTCAGCCTCCGATCGTCGATCAGTTCTTTTTCTTCAGAAACCCCGAGGCGGCAGTTACAATCGATGGGTGACTACAACGACGCCTTACTGCGCAACCCAAACTCCGCCGTTCAGGCCCGTGCCAAGGCTCAGAACCGTAACAATGTTATGCAACTCAAGCTTGTACGGATCGTAACATACTGGCTATTTTGTTTTATCTGGTTGTTTCTTAGCTTAATCTCTTCTGCTGTTTATTACTTGAAAGAATAAATTTGAATTGAGCCTGTATTTCTATGGGATTGGATAGGAGTCTGAGTTAGGGTTTCAATTTAGCTGTGTGTGTTGAGGTCATATGACCGGTTATTATTGTATTTTTACTTGTGTGAGTTGACGCCTTGATTTTAATTGTATATTTAATTTTTCATTTTTATTTGTTGTCTAGACATTTGGTATTCTGGATAAAGCTCAATGATTTAACGGAGTTAGGGTTTGTTTTTAACTTGAACAGTCATATCTCTGCTGCCAAAAACACTGTTAGTGGCGGTGGTGTAAGGAATTTTGATGTTATATGGTATGTAGTTATGTTTGGTGGCTATAATGATACATGAAGAACTTAAACAACATTTTTTGGTGTTAATATCTTCTGTTTCTAACTTAGGACAGCAAATTGTGTGACTGTTCTTGGTTTTGTTTAATGTGACGGACATGGTTGAGTTGACATTCTGATTGCTTAAATTTTTCTGTTATCGAACCTATCCTATGACGTGTGGGCTATTTCCTTATTGGATATGACTTTTGTTTATTTATTTATGCAGATTGGTCAAAGTCATCCTACCGGTTTGACGCCGAATCTTCTGAAACTATTTGAGCCCCGGCTGCCTTTGGAATATAAGCCAGCACCAGAGAAAAGGAAATGTCCCCCATATACAGGTCTGTTGTTTCTTTAAGCTAGCTGAAGATTTCAACTAAGTTGGAATATGTCATCTTAATGTATATTTATAGGATTTATTTTTGCCGGACAGGTATGGCACAATTTGTTAGTAACTTTGCTGAGCCTGGTGATCCACAATATGCTCCACCTGTCCAGGAGGCTGAGACTCCTGTAAGATTTTATCTGCCGTAAACTTTGTTTACCTTTTATTTTCGCATAAAGGTTTATAAAGATATGCTTCCTTGGTGATGGTTTTCCTTGTGAGCACCTGTCTTTGCATATACACGATGAAGGTCTATTTGTGTTTTTAATTACCTGCACAAGTTGGATGAAACTTTTATATTGCTCTCTTTTTTTAAAAGAGGAAATTAGCCGTCCTTATTCCACATGCAGAAGAATGTCTTGTGTTATTCACCCTGTCAGAAATATGATTTATAATTGAAGTATACACGAATATTACTTTTTGTGTTGTAGCTATATATTAAGGTTTTATGTCTTCGTCACCTAAAGTGACTCAGATGCAGCAGCTCACGACTTCATGGTCTATAGCTAACTTGGCATGGAAGCTATATTTGTGAAAACTTTCTGGAAGCTACTTGGCAAAATATGATTTACATCAGCAATATTGGTGCAGTAATATTAGGCTTAATTGCTTTCATTCTTTTGTCGGAAAATAAAGCTTCTGTGTGAATAATGATATTGTGACGCTTTTATGTTGTGGAGATGAGAATTGCTCTTCTGCATTCTTGTAAACATTTTCCTTTAGTTGATTTATATTAATGGTCAATATGGGTAAGTAGTGTAACCCACACGTCCTTGCATTTTTGTGGTGGTAGTTAGCAAGGAAGTGCCACATACCTCCGTCATTCTGTTTATTTCAAAACATACATCTGTACATGTGCTCATAAATATATTCATTTGGTACACTCAGGTGCAAAGAAGAGCTAGGATACACAAGATACGGCTGGAGGAGGGTGCAAAAAAGGCTGCTGAGGAGTTGGAGAAATGTGATTTGAGGCTTTCTATTTTCTATGTTACCAAAACTAAAAAAAGATCAAAGAAATTTGATTTTTTTGGATTTAACAATCTTGTCTTATTATTTTCTATTTTGTGCAGATGACCCGACCAACGACCCAAGCATTTCTGGAGATCCATACAAAACGTTGTTTGTAGCTAGACTTGTGAGTAATATTTTCGTTGGTAATCAGAATTTAGTTACTGTTTAATACTTCCATTGGTTGACTTGATATGTTCTGTTTGCAGAATTATGAGACAACGGAGAGCAAAATCAAAAGGGAGTTTGAGGCTTATGGGCCTATCAAGCGGGTAGGTATTATAGAGCAACCCAATATGGGGCTCAGGTTATATTGGCTTTTGGTTCGGTAAGAGTTTCACATTCGTGGTGGCTGTGTCCTATCCTCCTTTTTGTCTTTTATTTCATTTCAGCATTTTAAAATAGTGAAAAGAAAAGATGAACTAAAAGTTGAGTTTATCTTTTATATAGTTGTGATTATAATGATTTCCAATAATCCTACATCTTTAGTAACATATGAGACGATCAATTTATTTTTTATCTGCATAGCATGATAATATATAGGCCATATCCTCTTTCCGAGAACTGGGATGTTCATTAATTTTTATTGCCTTTTATGTTATACATATAGTCAGACTGTTCACAAAAAATTGTTTACGGCAATAATATATAAATTGTACGTTTGGCATTGCTTGTCATTCCTGGTGTACGGTGAACATTTCTAGCATGTTTAGGATAACCAGCAATTGAATAACAGTTGAATGGTCAAATCAAGATTGGGATTATTTCCAGGTATTATTTGGTCTCACTAAATGCAGTTAGGTTTGTTTCACTTATCCTTTCCTACCACTTCTAAATTTCTTGGAATCGAAATCCTCTTTGGGACTGGGTACTTTTATAGTTTCTAGGTACTGATTCCTGCCATTGGGTTGAAAGTGTAAGTATTATCCTGGGTAAGAGAGAAAAATCTCCCCATGTTGGTTCATTGATTTTCTCCAATGGAACCATTCCAGTTGAAAAGATGGTGCTTCATCCTATCAAAGCTGAAAACATAAATTTGGGAAGAGCAGTGATCTATATTTGCCTTTTGGCTATTATTTCAAGCAATCTGGAGTGGGGCATCTTTTCCTGCACTTGGTAAAATGTGATGGGAGTATTAGCATCTCTCTCTCTTTTTTACTTTTAGTACATGCTGCCTTTCCTGCTACTAAAGTTCTACTTTTGGATTTAGAGGCTATCAAAAATGTTTCAGCTATTTGGAAGGTATCCCGGTATCAACACATTATTTATAGTTAATTTATTATTATCTTAGAAAATTCCCGGGTAAGGGGACATTAGAATATATTGCAACTGGTAAAATGGCACACGGTTTTTGCAACTCTAGCTGTGATGGTGATGCGTCTCGCCTGGGAAGCTGTATGATTGAAAGGTGAGCACGGCTAATTAGGCGTAGTGCCTGTCTGCCGTGCCGATAGGCTTTTATTATATTAGTAGTAGCATGAAATAAAAACAATATTAAAAAAAGTGCTCTTTTTGCTGCGAAGAGTCCTGCTTCTGTAATTATTTCTTACTGGCCTTCTCCTATGAGTTTCAGGTTCGTCTGGTTACAGATAAAGAGACAAATAAGCCTAGAGGCTATGCCTTCATCGAGTATATGCATACACGTGATATGAAAGGTATCCTCTTGTCTTCTTCCAGACTTCTTCGTTTCCTTTTGTTTCCCTGTTCCAGAATTATATATTATTATTTGTGCTTGTATCTATGCAGCTGCATACAAACAAGCTGATGGGAAGAAGATTGATAACAGAAGGGTTCTCGTGGACGTTGAACGTGGAAGAACTGTTCCTAATTGGCGACCTCGCAGGCTTGGTGGTGGGCTGGGAACAACTCGGGTTGGAGGTGAAGAAGTTATCCAAAGGTACACAGAGAGTTGATCACCATAATTGCCACATATTTGGACTTATATTGCATAAATATATTCCTCAGTTCATTGTAATCCTTTTATCATAATGGATTGCTAGGTTACAATACTTAGAAAGAACATTAGAGATATGTTAAATTGTTTCCATTTGAATTACGAAAGCAGTGATGTTTTCTAATTGACTTGGGGTTTTGTGAATTCTAATATCAACCCACAACTGACATGCATTGAGGGTCCATGCAAAAAAAAAAAATGTGTTCGATTTTAGACAATTCAGTTGAAATATGAACCTAGCACGTGCATATCATCATTGTTAGTCCACTGTTCTGTTTGTACATTAATTTGCCTCAACATGCTTTTCCTTTCCTTTTCTGCCTTTTCATTATGTTGTTTTATGGCATTATGTATTTTGTTCGCGCATATGGAGCAAAAGTGCTGTAAGGTGTCTATTGCTATGTCACTAATCATGGTTCAAAGATTTCCATTTCCTTGGGATGGTTTTCAAATTTATGATGTGAAGAACTTAGGTCTTGATTTGGGCCACCTGTAGGGTTTTCAATTAATCAGTGCAACTGGTTCTGTGCTTGAAAAGAAAGGGGTTTGAGAGATTTGATTCTGTCCTTGATATGCCGGTAAAGACAACCAGTTTTCATAACGGAAATGTTGTGTGAACTAAGTGCTCTTGTGCTCCACTGCTTATTTTATGACAACAAAGTGGCAATTTTACCCTTTTGCTGGTGGATCTAAACTTTTCCCCGCCTAACAAATTACCTCAATATATTCATAGACTGTTTAATTACCTCAATATATTCGGACCCGCTTCCCTCGCAGTCTCTCTTTGCCCAAAGTTCTGAAGGAATTCCAATGATTTTCAAGAAATCAATCATAATATAGAACTTGTCAAAGGGTAAAGATTACAGAAATCTGTATTGAATCTTGAAAGGTCATCTTGTAGCCAATAAGTGCAGTCTACTCTTAACAGTGTGATATTGAAATTTCTGGATGAATGAAAGTAAGCATGATCATGCATAGAAGAGACCTCCACTAGGAAAGTCGTTCTGGAAGCAAAATCAAGAGATTCATTCATGGTTTCCTCGTTGTCTTAAAAATGAAGAAACATTATGGACGAGCTGTAAATTTTTAAAGCTCTGATCTAAATCTTGAAACAGGTTCTTCGCTAGTTCAGATAATTTGGATTAGATTCTTTAACGTTGTTTTGGACCTTTCTATGATGAAGGTTCTCCTTGTGATGCCATGGATTTAGGCATCATCCTGTACACGAGAAATGGGGGAGGGTGGCAGCTAGGGCTTGGGAGGAATTTTAACCCAGAATAAATATTGAGAAAATAAACAAGAAAGTAGCTTCTAGGGATTGTCACTCCCTTCAGGTGGTACCAATGGCTGCATGCTTGTAAATTTCTCTGACTGGGAAATTCAGTGGTGGTTGGTATAATTCGAAGGCGGGTAACAAGATGGGATAGAATGTATCACATTGCGTAAAAATGTGGGCAAGGGAGAGACTGTCATCTCATTTTCTGAGGATCATATAGAGTTTGAGATGTCTTGAGGGGAGCGCTAGTGACAGCTCCTTTTCATAATATGTGATCAGCTAAATCTTTGTTTGTTATGCGCTCAAGTAGAAAGATGTATAAATATGTCTGACTAGTAGTAAATTATCAAATATTCTGATCTCTGAGTCGTTGGGTACTTTCCATGGTGCATGCGTTCCAAGGTGATCCTATGTTACCTGATACTAAGTGAAAACGCTGCTTATGTGCAAGGAAATTTCAAGCAACAGCAGCAAAAAACTGAGCCTTATTCCCATTATAATTCAAGCAAGGAAAATTTCAAACACCACATGAAAATTAAAAGAGTTATTTGTTTTGGATAGTGTTTGCTTGCGATTTCAAGTGCGTTTAAGTTCCTAGGACACGTGGATTCTAGGGCATGTAATATCTTCCCTTGTTGCCTGCTGGTTTAGGCCTCTTCATTTACTGACGGAATGTTGTATGGTACTTTATTGTATCAGCTTGTCCAAATCTGACTGGCTTATTTGTGGATTTATTACTTAATGTTGATATCTTGTATCGAATTAATTCTTGTGACGCCTGTCTGTTCTTTATAGTTCTTTGTGTTAATTGAGCTTGACATGTCTTGTATCAAATTAATTCTTGTGATGCCTTTGTCTGTTCTTTATAGTTATTTGTGGTAATTGAGCTGACATGTCATCATATTGGTCTCATTTTATATACTCCAATTGCTAAATGCCTCTACATTCTATGTGACTAAATACTCTTCCATTTTTTGGAATATTGTTATGTCCTTACACTATTTTATCTATCAATCGGACAGAGAGCAATTAGAGTCTAGAGGAACATCTAGGTCTGAGGAGCCAAGGATACGAGATGACCGAGACAGGTAACTTTTGTCTGTTGATTTCACACTTCCTTTGCTGCTTGTATTAGCTGTGGTTAGTATTTCTTTTCCCCAACTTCTAAACTTGTTTGAGGAAATGAAAGTCTCAAAAAGTGTTGTGGGTGGTTCCATCATATGGACTAAGTAGGCCAAAGTGATCTATCTTCTTTTAGGCGTTTCATGTCTTGCTTCTTAAGGATTGTATATTAACTTATTAAGAGAGTCGTAACGAACCTCTTTAAACATCTTTGTCATGGAATCTTCTCATGTTCTCGTCACTTTCTAATGAATAGAAGAGGTTATGGAATTTATCATTATAGTCACATCTGCACGTTAGCATCTTATAAATCTTATTGTTGATGACTGATGCACTATGAGGTTATGGAATTTATCATTATAGTCACATCTGCACGTTAGCATCTTATAAATCTTATTGTTGATGACTGATGCACTATGTTTCAGGGACATGGAGAAACCACGTGAAAGGGTAAGGGACAGGGAAAAAGAACGGGAGAGGTCTCGTGAGCTCTCTCATGACAAACCAAGGGATCGTGATCATAGAGATGATCGGCATCACAGAGATCGCGATAGAAACAGAGACAAGGACAGAGACAGAGACAAGGAGAGAGATCGTGGCCGTGACCGAGAGCGAACGCGAGACCGTGATCGTGGTCGAGACCGAGGTCGTGATCGGGAACGTGACCATGATCGTCATCGTGAGAAGGAGAGGGACAGAGACAGGACTTATGAAGATGGTGATGACCATGATCGAGGGCGTTCTCGCGATAGAGATCGTGCTGATTCAAAACATGAGCGAGACCTTGATGAGAGAGAGAGGAGCTTTGATCACACAGAAATAGAAGATGATCGTGGGTGGCATGAACAGACTGAATACGGATATGGACACCCAAAAATAGAAGCTGAACATGACCGTGTGCACTATGACCACTATGAACCCCAAGGTCGAGGACAGTATGACAAACCAGATGCCCCGGGGGTTTATGACCGCTATAAAGAAACTGATCATGATCAAATGGACGAGGATGGTTATCGTTATGACCGAGATACATCTGAATCACAAGAAAGGGACCGTGATTACCGGCGTTGAGACATGTACTGTCTCGTGGAGTAAGAATACTAAATGTTGTTACAAGCTCCGAACTTTCTATGCTTCACAGCAAAATCATGCATATTTTGCTTGTCCTTTCTTAGTGCTATTGTATTCTCACTTTGAGTTTTGTTGCAGTCATGTTTTCCTTGAAGACAGACTTCGTGGAATGAGATTGCTGGTGGTATGATCTAGTTAGAGGCTTGGAGGTCCTTTTGTTAAATGTTTTTAATAATGTTCCAAATGCTTATCTTTGTTATTAAGACCTATCCCGAAAACATAAATGCCCCCGCTTTGTGTGTTGTTTTCTTACTATCAATGTGTTCTATTACTGAAATTGGAAGTGGATCTGATACACCTTTGTCAAATTTCCTGTATTTGTTTAATTGACATGATTTTGGACAATTATCACTCAAGTTTGGTTGTCAAGTGCTTGAGTTGGCCACTTCAATTGTGATCTGCACATTCTTCTAGTGGTTAGCTGATTATGATTGATGCTAGGTTAAACTTTAGAAGATAGGGCGATCGGGAGGGAAAATTTTCTATTCTGTTGGGTGGTTGAATTAATGCAATTAAAGTGTGTTACTGGTCACTTACTCACTTCTATTAGTGGTTGTTAAGGAATGTTGGTGTCATTTTGTGATTGGAAGAAGTCACTCACTCACTCACTCCTATACAGATCTGTCTGAAAAAGTTAAAGTGTAAGGTGATTGGATTATTTACACTTATTTTATTTAAATAGAATAAAATAAAACGTGGAAATTTAAAACATTCGTCATTATCTGCAAATTCACGTAAATCTTCACCCTCACCACCATCTCATGCCTCGTTAGTTCTCTTTACTTCTATTTGTCTTTGAAGGCCATTTTCGTTTTCTTTCTAATGGCAAGTTTTTTAAAATGGTGTTCTTACAATACGCATTCTAATTTTTCAGTTTAAAATGCTTGGTATATTAAATTGTTTTAAAGGCACTTCCTTTGTAAACTACTGAAATCAAAGATTCCACGTTGGGGAAGGGGGTATGGGATCCACTCAAAATTCTCTCTTGAGCACAATCTAGTGAAATTATTATTATTATTTTTTATCAAAACTCGATTTCCTTAATTTTAGTCAATCTTAAAAAGTCAATAAATCCAATATATTTTAAGAAATCTGTAATCAGCACCAATCACGTATGACTTATTTTTAATTTTTTCGACCGAGGGAATGTAAAGGGAGGGAAGGCAGGTCGGAAAGGGGGTCTTAAATCATAATGCCGTGAGCACATTGGGACAGATATTTGCAGGCAATTCATTCTAGGTGGTTAGGTGCCGAGTTGGTTTTCATAGTGCGTTTGATTTCAACTTATTTTTCATGAAAAAAAACTTTTTTTTCACTTATTTTTTTACTGATATGTTTGGTAGCCACATTTTTCTATAGTAAAAACATTTTTCCACATATTTTTCAACTACACGTTTGATTGATGGTCATTTTCAGGTAAAACGTTTTCTCATTTTTGCATAAATAGCTATATTTTCCTCGAAAATAAGGAAAACGTTTTCTGGAGGAGGGGGGAGAATGTTTTATTTTTCAGGTAAAATTTGTCTTCTAAATTGATATTTTCCAAATTGATATTTTCCAATTAACAATTTCTTGACAATTCAATTCCTAAAATTCATTTTCTTTCCACCCAAATTCAATGCTTGCAATCAAACGCACCCTTAGTCTCTATTTTTTTAATTTTACTTTTAACCACACATTCCGTAGTACCCACAATTTTTATTAATTTTTTAACTATACATTTCATTAATTTTTATCAAAATCTCTTAAAAATCTAATTTTTTTTTTTAAATCTAAATGAAAGAGTATTATCATCAAATCTATTTGAAGGATATCCCTCTCAACCATGTGGTACACTACTTTGAATATGACAATATCACCAAATGGGATTAACATGTAAAGTTCACTCCTTGAGACTTCTGTGTTTCATTCGGATGAATCTCATCAAGTGTTTTACACACCACATTGCATGTTGTAGATCACCAGAATTAGAGCACTCAATGCGTGAAAAATACATTTGTTCCATGATTAAAAGTTGGGGTGGATAAATGGGCATGTTAGGTATATATTTTCCCTCAAGAACGAATTTGAATTTCTGCAGACTGATAAAACTTCACCTATAGGCAAGCCACGTTACTATTAGATCCTGCAAAATCGCAAGTAAAAACTACCAAACTAGTACCCCGATCCAAATTCGAATAATATTCCATAAATTGCATTCCCCAAATAAGTTCATTCAAGACAAAAAAGGAAAAAGTAACAACCATAAGGTACTAGCATATATCCATGTTTGAATCCGAAACAAAGACATAGCAATATTAGACCCAGAGAAGTTCATTTCAGACAATAACTTAGAGCTATATGAATGTTACCAGTTCATATCTCCAGGGCTAAAAGGTGGCTTCACTGAGGAAGTCCTAGACAGCAAGAATAGTAGATCAGAGGCATACAAGGCTATTTACATAAGGTATGTATCTTGTGTCACCCCCTGTAGATGGCAGCATGCCCAGTGCTTTAGTTTCTTTCGTCAGCAAGTTATAAACATATAGGTTTTTGGCCATCTGAACCAACAGCTTGTTGCCAGTAGCAACAACCACAACCGGGTCAGATGCAACCCCACCAACCACTTCCTTGTCAAGAATTACTCTTTGTTTCTCTTCCCACATCCTGCAATGGCTGCTCATTTGCATTGTATTAGTGTGGGCATTAGCCAATACCTGAACTATTATTGACCGGCCACTAGCATAAGCTGAGCAAAGCTTTCCATTCATCGATCCCAAAACCCAATTACCTGATTGATAGCTTTGGAGCAATTGTGATCTATCCTTTGACAGATCATAAGCTAGAAGACCCCTTGACTTCCAGTAAACAACCCCATTCACATGAATCCCTGACCTCGGGTCCACAGAATATGCTGTAAAACGAATCTCCCCCGAAACTTTCCAGGATCCTTCTTTGGAGGAGTATATCTCAAATTCAGTGGCATCGTCAAAGTCAGCAGATGGAAAGGCACAAACAAGCTTATAATCAGCCTCAAAGTTAAGCCGGGATGGTTCAAATATGAGCACAACTGCAGGATGTAACCCATGATTAGCATTTGGTTTTGGAAGTCTTTTCCACTGTTTGGTAACAGGATTGCAAATGTAGTAGGCTTTATTCCCAGTTTGTGATTGGCAGCAAAGCAGTCCATTGGATGCGGACCTAATGTCAACTGGTTCAGGCAAAAATCTCAGAAAGGGGTCCGGTACACCACAAGCTCTTGGGTCGTCGGAGACGATGGATGGTGGTTCTCCAGGTGCTTGGCTAAAGAAACCCAATGTCGAACCACAACAAATTGACTGATTATGGGCAAAGAATGGAGTTGATATCTGAAGTTTCCAGTCCCTACAAACACTCAGAAACCTGAAAAGTGATTTTGCAGGTAGGAAAGGAAGGGCATGTTCCCTTATAATTTCGCTGAGGTCCATATACATCTTGTTGTTCCGCATACCAAGGAATTTGCCAGGCCTTTTCCCGCGATCCATCGACTTGTAATTAGATAAGTCCTACTTGATACTGCAGCCACAAATAGAAATTTCATACAGCAGCCAAATAATAAAATATAGTGTAGAAAGAAATCATGAAGAAGGGTCCGACAAGTGTTCAACTAGGCATGTGTATCCTATATTAAAAAGTATAAAAATAAAGATAGAATATGCAAATTTGTAATTTTAAAGAATTTTCATGGACGTGTCCGTGTCCTACTTTTTATAAAAATCACATGTCAACAATTTTGCATCAAATTTTATGACTTCCACCCTAAGGAACATCTCCAGTGAAAGCTTACTTCCATTTCACCCCGAAGTTATACATCTTTAAGCCTATATAATAAGTTATTAAAAAAGTTATTTATTCATTCGAATGCTAATAGAATCTAAAAAATTTCTTATGCACAAGTTGTCTTACAGAATGTTCACTGTGTTGTTGTGTCTGGTGGAGCAAATTAATCTTACAAATGTGCAATTTTGATGTGGTGTTAACAAAATGATGGGTTTTGGGGGGCTTTCATCACCAGAATTCTGGCTCCGCTATTTCAAGATAAGAAAAATTGATAAAATATGCCTACTTAATTTACAATATAATGCATTGTGATTCAATTACCTGTTCCATTAATCTGCTCAGTCCATTAATAAACTGTGCTATACTTTTAAACATACAAAACAGGCTATTTTAGATCAATAGAAACAATCATTTCAAAGGACTTGTAGACTCTAATAGATATGGCTGATATGAATCAAGATCAAGGCACATAACAGATATTTGTTCATATAAATAAGAATGCAAACATAGACGACCATGGCAATCAAGAAATGTATATATCAATGTAATTAAATGATAACTACCCATGCAGGAACTTTTACGTGCACTCATAATTTTGTGATTCCATGTTCATAAAATTTACTTTTGTGAATGCAGTTTCAGCCCCATTCACAATTACCTCTGCCAACAATTACAGTATGGTCAAATATATTATGTAAATAAAAAAAAGAATTTGTTTCCAAAGTTAAATTTAAATTGAGAACTCTTGGAAAAAGTGCAAAAGAAAATAATGCAATCAATTCACATGGACTATCACAACTATCTCCAAGTTGGCTTTGTTTACAAAACTGAAACAATGACACCAAAATAATAATACTAAGGTGATATTTTAGTAGAATAGACTTAGACCACAAAAATAACACAAAATGCACAGCCCAAAAGCCCATGGCAAGGAACTAAGTAGCCACATAACAATTTGTACTTATTAGAACAACCATACTTTACGAAATGGGTATAGAAAGATGAATGTAAGATCATACAAGAATACAAAAAAATGAGGATTTATAGAGCTGGCACTAACTGAACATGAATTAAGGGAAAGACAATTAAGGGAAAGACAAGTTAGATGCTTTGAGCATGTCTTGCATGTACCTAAAGTAACTCCAATTCACAAAAGAAATGTGATCCAAGTAGAATAGGTTAGAAGAGGAGAAGGTACCCCCAAATTAATGACTCCATGTAGTTCAAAATTATTTGAATTCTTTAGACCTTTCAGGGGTTGTAGTGCTAGTCTGCTGGATGAATGAAGTGCCAAAAGAAGATTTACGCATCTGAACCAAGATTATTGACAATAAGGCTTATCTTGTTGTATCTTTTTGTTGATAAGTATCAAGAATCGCCAAAATAAGCATCCATTATATGCTACTATGCTAGACATAGCTACATCGCACAACACACCATATTCAACATTAGTAATTTTTAAATAAGTTAAGATATGTCACGATACTAACAAAGCACCAACCAAGTTAGATTTTAAATCATTGAACATTACCTTGAATGTCAGAAGCTCATGGATTGCATCTAATCCAACAAAAAGAGTTTGAATGCACACGGATGGTTATCCCTTCATTTTCTAGTTCACTCTGTTTCAAAAAGTGAACCAACAGAAGATCCGTTTACATCATCTCACATAAAAGAGATGTAGTGCTAAAGATGGAGGTAAAGATTTCACTTGAAAATAGCAGAATGCTGTTCTATATAGTAGCACAGGAGAGAGTAAGTTAATTCCTCCACGAGTGCATACCTCAGCAGCTACATCTATGCCGTGAGGCGTGCACCTTGGTAAGTTGAAGCGTAAGCCTTGAAAAAAGGAAAAGGCACTAAAGCCGTGAGCTTCGAGAGCTTAATGAATGCCTCATGTGAGGCACAAGCCTTGTGCACTTTTTTAAACAATGGCAACATACTACAATTTTGTTACGTGATTACTAATTTGCCGATTTATTATTTAGTGCTTTATCAATCTATTTTATGTTATTTGCAAGTCAGACTTTTAATTTTGTTAAATAGTTTTATTATGAATTTTCATGATAGTTTTCACTTATTTCAGGCATATTCAAAATTTTTACATTTTTATAAATTATTTATAGCTTCTGTTGAGACTTTACAGATTTTAAAAAAAAAATGCCTTTATCTTGGTAAGCAAGTTGGGTTCTTAGTTGAGCACCCACTCGTGGTACTGATTGAGCCTTTCTAAAGATTGGACTTGTGTGCACACGTTGTGTGTTTAAAAGTAAGTCAAACTTAACTTTTAGTTACTTAGAGCATCTCTAGGAAAATCTCTATTTATAAAGAACATCTTTAAATATATAGAGTAAAACTCCAACAGTGTCTTTATTTTACTTCTTCCAATAAGTATTTATTATTTTTATCCTATATTTTCCTAAAATTTTCTAATTTATTTGTATATACTATTTAATTAACTCAACATATAAGTATTGACAATTGAAATTTTTTGAATACATTTAATTATTGGGAGTGAGTTTGGCTCTCCATCTACTCTCTATTTTAAAAAGTTAATTTATTGAATAGAGCATCTTATGTTTAAGGAGACGATCTTATTCGCTCACATCGCGAAGTTTAAAAAGTTTACCTGTAAGGAAATATATAAGTTTTAATGCACAACCAAATACACTCTTCTTTATTTCATCGAATTATTTCTATGTATTTTGATTGATTTGATATTTTGACATCACGTCTACTACAAAACCTTTTATCCACTTGCTTTGGTTGGTTCAAAATTCAAATAGAAAAACCCTTGTCTCTGAATCAAGCAAAATTTTCTCTCCAATTCAATAAGAACCAAACAATGCGTTAGAGTTTAGACAACCCAAGAATAGACCCAAAAAAAAAAAAAGAAAAAAAAAAGAGAGAGAGAACAACAAACTACACAAAACCCTAAGTGGAGCGTCATATCAAATTAAACATTGAACTAAAATTATGTAATCTTTCACCAAAATTAATAAAACAAAAAAGTAGAGATCCTTTTATGCACACAATCATATAATACAAAATCCCAGCCTTCGTACTAGAAAAGAGAAAAAAGAGAGCATTGGGAAAATTAGAGAGTTTTTGATTATTGATTGGAATTCAGTACTGATCAGCGTGAAATTAATAGGTCTAAAAGATACATAAAAATAGATGAGAAATTATTCATACCTTATCGATTTCGATTGCTCGAGAGTAGAGGAAGAGGAGAGTCAAACTATTGAAAAAGTTTATATATATGGGAGAAATAGTTGATTTTTCTTCTTTTGGGCCTCTTTGATTATTTTCTCTGTTTTTCATAACCTTTTCCACTCTTGGGGCGGTGACAATAGTCCTTATTTACGTGGGAATAGTGCTAAGCTACGATAAGTTTTTTTTTTTAAAATGATTGTTGACTCATTTTACAAGTAAATTATCAAATACATTTTTATTTTTCTTTCTTGATTATAATATTTTAAATAATTTCAAATTTATATGTCTCTATCTCATGAAAAAGAGAAGTTTTCAATTTAGAATCTAACTCATTTCAAGGTTTGAATTCAATTCATTTTATCTATGTAAGAAATCTCATTTTAAAGTAGAAATTTATCTGTCTCTATCTTTTTTTTTTTTTTAATTTACGGTAAAAAATGTGGATTTTATGGTATAAATCATAAAAATATGTATATATTTGAGTATGAATTGTGGTTTTTGCATTAAATTTCTGTAAATCCGAGTTCATTTGAAGTGGATTAATATTGAAAGACTAGTTTACAGTGTGTAAACTCGTCTTAACAGACTCATGATCCATTAAGATTTGGTCTGTTTTGTTAACAGAGTTTGACAGAAGTGTGCTAACGAATTATCTGTTAATAGACCTTATTCACGAAGGTATTTAAGTATTTTTTTTATGTAAAAAGTGCATTTTCAACTTAAATTGTATAAATTAGCACTTTTCCAATTCAATTTATTTGACACGGCCTATTATTGGCTCAAAATATTAGCACGTTTGGTCCCATTTTCAAAAAAGATAAATTACACTTTTGGTTTTTATCTTTTTAAATTTGTAACAATTTCATTATCATTCAATTTTATTTGTAACTATCATATTCAATCTTTCAATAATTTACACAAATAGTCATTTTTGAAATTTTTTCCCCCAACTCAAATCAACTAAAATAGCAAAAAAGTCAATATAGAATGACAAAATTGTAGATGATGTCCCTAAACTTTTCAAAAATACAAATACATCTTTAACTTTTTATTTTTTTACATTGTGCAACTAAGTCCAACCTTCTAATATTAGCACCTAAGTCCTTCAGTATATGTACGCCTTGAACAGATTTCGTCCAAATGTTTATTAATTGACCAAAAATCAAGTGTTACATAAATTTGACAAATTTATCAATGACAAAATACATTACATTCAATTATTTCATAAAAACAAAAACAAAAGAAAAAATTAAAAAAAAATGTTTTCCCCCCTCCCCCAACAAACGGGTTGTCTCTCTTCCAGATACTCTCTGGTTTCGTGCCAAACGGGAGAGACTTATGATTTATTCCTGTGGGGGTGGGGTGGAAGAATATATATTTTTCTTTTTGTTTCTTTTTTTTTTTAATTGTTTGAGATAATTGAACGCGAAGAGATTGTTTTGCCTTTGTTAAATTAGTCAAATTTAGGATAACAGACTTGATTTTTGGTTAATTAATGGACATTTAAACGAAATCCATTCAGATTCCGAAGGTTTTTTCAATACACATGTACTGAGGGATGTATGTACTAAGGTTAGAAGGTGTGAGACATGACTCCATATTTTTTATTATATCAAGTGAAGAATTATAAAAAAATAAAAGGTCAAAGACTTAAATACAATTTAAAAAAGTTTAGGGACCCCATCTGTAATTTTTTCATTTTTTTTTTTTTCCTTTTTTTGGTTTATTTAAGTTATGTGCAAAATTGTCAAAAAGGGTCATATGTGTGAATTACTGAAAGATTGTGGATGATACGTGCGAATAAAATTAAATGGTGACGAAATTGATACAAACTTTAAAAGGAATCAGACTCTAAATGTAATTTACTCTTTTCTAAAACTCATTTTCAACTATACATCTTATGGGATCCACAAATTTTATCAAATTTTTAACCACATATTTTATCAACTTTTATCAAAATCTCCTAAAAATCTAAATTTTAACTATTAAAATAAGAAATTTAATCCCACAAAAATCGAAAAAATTAAACTTTTAATCTTTCATTAGTTACAAATCAATCCTTAGTGACAATAAATGCAAATCAAATATCATATTCGGTCAGAATTTGAAAATCTGAATGGCCTATCATACCATCAATTAAATTCAAATCTCAACCCACCCCCCCCCCCCCCCCCCCCAAAAAAAAAATAAAAATAAAAAAAACCTACAAAATCAAAATCCTAATCACAAAAAATACCAAAAAATTCTAACGCCCGATGAAAAGGATAAATCTGCTGAAAATGTCATAATATTTGAAAATATTAGGTGCAAAATTGCAAATGTAACAATAAATGTAACATATTATATTATTTTCTAATGCAATAGTAAAAAATCCAAGTAACTTGTCCCACTACTTTCTAAAACATATAATGTAATAGATCGTATTGGTTCCTCACAAATGTATGTTCTTTCTAATCCAAGATGTAACAAATCACGGAACATATTCCAATCATAATGTAAGATCACAATTCTCTTCTATCCCAAATGTAACAAACAACACAATACTAACAAAATCAAATAAGATAGTATATCAGACCTTCACATATTGTTCCTTGTAATATAAATTAAATGGTGGCAATGAGGAGTATCTATATCTCCAATCGTCGTCTTCTCCGCGAAGGAGTTATTCTTTGAAGACAAGTGAGTATGGCGATGACTAGGTGTATCCATATCATCAATATTGGACTGTCAAATCATGATTACTGACTCTAGATTTCTAAAGATTATACAATTAGACTTTTGAGATGTTTAAACTAAATTTTATGTGATTTCTATGGACTCGTACGGATTTACAAAGGAGATATAGTTCTGAGAGAAAATGTAAAACATTTGAGAAATTGAGGATTCAGATTACGTAAATTTGATCGTGATTTGGGGGATTTCGATCAAGGAAGGTTTTCAGCGATTTTGTGGAGAGAATGTTGAGAAAAATGAGGTTTTAAAAAAATTATGAATGCTAGATAATATTTTTTTTAAAATTAAAAGATTGAGCAGTAATTTTGTAATTTATTTATTTTTGGGAGTATAAATTAAGGAAGCGCGTTTAGTGCACAATCTGATAGAATGTTGGAATTTTCTTTGTAAGCTAACATTGATCGGACTTTTAATTTATTAAAAGAGAAAATTGCCTATAAGTCATCTTCACATGACTTGTTTCAAATTGGATTAATTTTTTTTTAAAATTATGATTAAGTTATACTTTCAACAATATTTTAAACTAATTCCAAAATCACCACTGGAATCCATATTTTCTATCCACAAGTTCTTCTAACTCCACAAACTGTCTCCACCTCTGGCAACCTCCGACGAGTTCCTCCAAAATTGAAGATTTTTTTCTCTCTCGTAGATTTGTGCATATTCTTTTTGATGCTTGTCTGGCTTTCCATGGGCCGATCAAAGAGAACTCGTAGTTTCTTAGATTTTTCGGATCGGTAGTTCTTGGGTTCTGTTAGAAACACCGTCGCCGCCAGTGGAGATGGTAGAGCTGGTGGTGCAATAGATAGTTTTTCCGATATAGAAACTTTGATTGGGTGGACAAGAGGAAGGCTTGCTGAATGAAATAGTAATCTCTATTGTCAGACTTGTAAATTGCTTAATTTATTTATTTAATTTTTTTCATTAATTTAAGTTTGTTCTTAACTAGCAATAGCTGAAAAAAGTGGGAAGAGGTGAGTTGGAGATAATTTTGAAGGGTTTTGAAGGAGGTAATTTTGATGAAGGAAAGTGGAGGTGTGGATTAGAAGATAATAAGAAGTTGGTCATGGAGATGAAAGCAGAAGCTCAAGAGGGTGAGCCAACAAATGACGAGGGCGTGTTCTTGACTATAATGAGTTAACTAAGGAGGGGTGTAATTGCAGTAAAGAATGTAGATTGTGAGGGGTTGTTGGATCACATGGTAGAATTAAAAATGAAGTCGAAAAAGTTGAATGACTGCCTGAACCGCTTCCATGTTGCAATGCTTAAGCCACATGACCAGAAAGAAAGGCCATCATGTATGCCTGAGGCTATCTTAGAAGCTAAAGCCAAGAAAGCTGAGCAAGCTGTAGAGAAACAGATCAAATTGGAGAAGGATCTGGAGGATGAGAATGGAGGTGCAAGTGAATGTCTATGAGTGGCCATGATAGGTGGAGTAAAGTGGCCATGATTTGTTGCTGTAAATAACAGTTTAAATTTTATGTAGGGATGATACTGTATATAGAAAACAATATCATATAAAATAGTATCATTATATTAGTTGTGGCCATGATTTGCTTCTGTAAATAGCAGGTTGATACTGTATTAAGTTGGCCATTAGATTATTTCTTTGTGTTGTTAGTCATGTGTGTTGTTTGATACTGTATTATACAAAACAGTATCACAACAGAAATGGACATAGAATTCGCATACGTGCTCATAATTTTTATTATAATATGTTTTCGGATTGCCACTGCGTACGATGGATTTTAGCCGTTTGAAATTGTCTTATTAGTTTAAAATGACAATCTTTAATTTTTCTTGTCAAAATAGTATCATACATACTAAAACAATATCACAGCTAAACGTGTCTTAATGTATTAGTATCATATATGAAAATATCTTAATAAAACAATATCACATTTACACTTTTCTCGACTCTAGTATCTGTCACTCTGTTCGGTTCTTATAGAAGAAACAAATAAAAAAGAGAATGTCCATAAACTTGGTTTAACATCTTACCCAATCCATTTGAATATAATTTCAGGCTTGTGGACGAAGATGGAACTACTTAAACCTTGAGGTACATAATTGTTTACTTCAATTGCTTCCTTCAGACTCTGCAAAAATTATTAGGCGCTTTAACCTCAGGTACAACTCAGAATTGGAAAACTAGAGGCTACTTGAAACTTCATAACATAAAGAACTGGACCAAACAATTCTTCCTTAACAACATCAACATTTGGAGAAATTTCAACTATCGTGGGTTGCACAAAATTTCCTTCGGACTCTATAACATTTCCACCTCTGAGTATCTTTCCTCCATGTAACACATTAGTAGGCAATATTTGTAAAAGTCGTGTACACAATAAAAGGTTAAAGAAAAACAGTTTCACTACTTTTATGTGACTTCATTTATGAGGCAATACAATTACTTGAAGTAATTATATTGTTCTTAAAATGCTCTATTACTAGTATATGACCATTGATACTGTTTGCATTCAATAACATTATCATAGATTATAACAGCATCATAGATTGAAACAATATCATAATAAAACAATATCAAAGATAAAAACATAGTATAAGTGTACTATATCACATTATCTATATAAAATAGTGTCATAGACAAAACAGTATCATATATAAAATTAAGTACAAGATGTTTTATCCAAATTGAAGTAATGATATTGTTCTTAAAATGCTCTATTAATAGTACAATATCATACGTTTAAACATTGTCATAATAAAACAGTATCAAAGATAACAATATGGTATAAATATTAATGTACATTATCTAGATAAAACAATATCATAGATAAAATAGTATCACAAGAAAACAATATCACAATTATCGTTTTTTTACAATTAAGGGTATGTTGGTCTTTTAGCTCTAAAATGTGACTTTAATTAAATTAAGTTTTGACCATATGACTTTAGAGCCCATAAGTGCCAAAACAGTGACCGACCTTGAATTTATCCTTATTAAAACAAGTTGGACTGTAGCTAAAAGTGATCGGAAGCCCAATTAGTTATTGTGATCTTCGATCTATAAAATAAACATTTCATATAAAACGCTAAATAGAGGTTCAAAAATATACATCTTGAAGCCATTATCACGATAAACATGATTCAATAATTTTGAACAACAAGCACAAATGCACAAATCAAAAGCCAAATATTCTTCTACTTCTCTTCTAAAGTGAAAGACATTTTTTAAGTGATAATTTTGTCTCATACATGATTTTATATTGAAATTCTATAATTTCTTTTTAATATTTTAAATTCTATATATATTGTCCAAAGTTTTTAAACTTGAAAAAATATATTCAAATTAGATTCTCACTTCAAACAATAACACAATTTGTTACAAATGGCGGCGACGGTAGAACATAAGGCGAAATGTCTATAACATATATTTTTGTAACAAATATAATAACAAGTGTTACAAAAAGTTAAAATAATATTTTTAAAATAAAAAATAAAAAAGTATTTTTAAAATTTAAGAAGTAAAATAATTTTTTTATTTTTTATTTTTTATGGTATTTGGCGAAACTATTTTTTTAGGAAAAATTACATATGTGCCTCAGAATTTTGAGAAAATTACAAATTTACTGTTTTTGAAAAAAATAAATGCACGAAAATGAATTAAAATGTAGAATGTTACTGGATAATTATTACCTCCTAAATTCTCTCACTTACCATCTCAAATGAGCATTACTTTGGATCAAATTGGAAGGGTCTTATCTAGTGGCAGATCTAGGGTTGAAGTTCAGCTAGGGCGAACGTTGACTATTGACCGTTGACCAGTCAACGGACGATGCTTGTGAAAAAATAATGTGAAAATATTTTTATAAATACGTAACTTATAAAGTAACAAAAAAATCATATAATAGTGAAATATAATTCGATACAAGCCATAATAATTCATGTTTGATGACCAGTTACAGTGTCTTAGTCAAAATAGGAACGAACAAGAACTACAAATTTGGTAGTTTAAATAACCTACCTTCCTCGAATGAAGCCTCTCATTCTCTTCATCTTTGATCTCTGAAAATACCTGCCAACAAAACGATAATCATTCATTAACATGATAAAATATACGTCATATACGATAGCCAATACCAGGGGCAGATCTAGGATAATGGTTCAGTGGGGGCGATAAAGATTTACATAAAAAAATAATTTAAAATAAGACAATAACGATAAGAAAAACTTAAAATAAAGTCAAATCTATGGCAACAAAAAAAAAGAGCAAAAGTTATGATAAATACTTTCTATATTCTTCAATTTTGACCCCCTCTTTTCAAATTATGCAATTATTATATTAAAAAGAACTAATAAATTCTTTACTTGAGGATTTATTCATGCAATTATCTTATTTTTTTAATTTCTCAAAGTTCAAGAACCATAAATAAAATTTTGAATTTAAAATAGACATTCTGTCTTTTTCTCTCTCTCTCTCTCTCTCTCTCTCTCTCTCACACACACACACACACACACACACACACACACACACACACACACACACACACCGTCTTCAACCTAAGAAATTTTATATATATAACATATACATACACTACACGCAGAATGCACGCAGTGACGCAGGAAAAAAAAATTGATGAAGCCAACACCATTTTTTCACGAAATTCCAGCACGGTCGGACGCAGGGTCTCGCCATGTGTTAGATCCGCCTCTGGTCTTATCTCCAGCTACAACTACAATTCGAATTTCAAAATTCAAAACCTCCATCTTCATCAACAATTTTGAGTTGCAGAGTCCCACTTTTCTCGAATTTTCTGAAAATGCCTGACCAATCAGAAGGAAGAAAAAGATAATTGCAAATCGTGTTTTTGTTTTGTGAATTGAGTGCATATAGTGATAACAATTGTAGTGAACTTCTCAAGAATACGAAATTAATGCTTTGAAAAGGTTTCCATAGATTTTGGTATTTTTAGATCTTGTTGTGGATCATGTGGTTTTCGTTTCAAAAAAGTTCTAGTGTTGCTGAGGATCCGGTAACAATTGTATAAAAAGGTAACAATTGTAGGAGAACTTATCAGTATATGACTATTGCTTACCTTATTTTACAAAAGGAATTATATCTAGCTGCGTACACAGGAACAGTATCCCCCATCGGCAACAAATTAGGTTGAAATGTGCCAAAAGAAGTTAAAAATAAGTTGGTACTGCCACCTACAACGAAGAGAAGTTCTGGACGATCACATGAGAAAAGGTTTTCAGTTGGTGAGTGATGATAAAAAGGTAACAAAATATGGGCATTATTTGGAATACAATCACAATAGAAGGAACTGCAGAAATCCTACGCCATTGCACCCGATTTCAAAACTGAAAAGGAAGGCATTGAACGGTGTGGATAGTAAGGTAAAAATTTAGCTATAATTTTTGAAGTACAATTTATAATCTTTGATATAATTCTAGCACCATATACTAGGAGTATGTATACTTATGGACCTTGGATGGTTACTTATTTATAAGGAAGAGACGAGAAGAGATTTTATGTTGATTATGCAAATTAGTAGTCTAATTGAAATTCATAGCTATAGTAACTTGTGGGATATTGTTTATTCGCTTAAGTTGGTGTATCATTTATGATTCATTTATAATTAAATAATAATGGAAATATTTTGTAACATTTTGACTTGAATTGAATATGTTGAGAATTATATGGTATATATAGAAGATGTGTTTTCATTGCAGATGATGTGTAAATAGATATGTTTTATGTTGTTAACACTAATACAAGTTACACATAACGCCAACAATATATTAGCAATTGTAAACATAAATTGTGAAAGTAAGTCAATATATCCAGATCAAATCAAGAGATAGAAAATGATGTTTTCTTAGTAGACAGTGGAACCAACCACAATTCTATCCATGCATCCTAGAAATGATATCCTTAGTGACAACGAAAGGTAACAATGTTTAAAATTAATGATATTCGTGATGTTTCCTTAGCAGACAAGGGTAACAATGACAAGTCTATTCATGCAACATGGATGACACGACACATTGTTAACATATATTGTTACAACAACATATTAATTCATTGAAGATTTCTTTGCAGACATAGGTAGCGGACGTCATTTCTATCAACACAAGTGAGTATCATATCGCATAAACAAGTGTTAATAACAAACTTTAAGTACCAAGGACCTGATTAACAGGTATCGTCCACAAAGTGTACTAAACACAAGTATTGTGAACTGCATACAATTCAAGTACAAGGAAACTTGACATCAATATAAGCTCTTTGCAATTCTGGTGAAGATATACATGTCAAGTTCATAATACAAAATAAGTACCGTCAATATGTCAAATGACGAACAATACAAAAGCACGAGTCTAAGATTCAATTCACAAAAGCAACAGTCTATGGTAATGAAAATAAATCGGTCCAAATGACATCTGGTCTAATTTCTCTTCCCTGACAGAGTTACATCTAGTTTTTTCATAGCGTATTTGTATAACTGAACGGTCATGTTCAATCACGCAAGCTTCGTGTCAAATTTTTTTGGCACGTCCTTGATCTTGTTGTGAAAAATGTATTTAGCATACTTGACACAAAATATGCCGTAATCACCGCTGCACAAAGCAGAATAGAACATGAGAAACTCATACATTTGTGAAAACGGTAAACAATGAACTGAACGTTGATTGTTACATCGTTCCACAAGTCAAAGCAACTGATTAAATTGAGACAATAATATCAACCAGTTAGCAAACTAATATATTAGTTTGCTATGAAATTTCTTTAACTATCCTATACCTCAATGGCTCGTCAAATACTTTAAATTTGAGGACATTTGATTGCCGCAAGAGGTGTGGATGAATTGTTAGCATTGGCTCAACTGCATCGAGAACAGCAACATCTCTAATTGATCGGTATCAAGAATTGTAGACATCCAAACAACAGTTCGATATATCAAAATCTCCCAAGATCCAGTGACAACGTTTATCCATGCATAAGGGACTCTTCCCAATTAATGTTGAATTGTGTCGTGTGTCCAGTAAGGTACAATAACAACAAGTTCTGTTTGACAATGGCTTTGCAATCTGGTGTGTACTTGTCAATTAAACCTCTAACCTTTACATCGAAGTTACAATTTGTAGACGTCACCCTCATTTCCTTGCCACGGGTATCAACAAAGTGGTATAACAAGGTCCATTACAAACTTAAATGCACTGAAAAATAATGGCTAAGAGTATTACAACAACAAAAAATCTGTAATTGAGGTTAAAAAACCAAATCTGTATTAACAACGAAAGGTAACAATTCCCACAATGAGGACCCTTCTAATTTGATTGCATAATTATCAATTTTTCTTGGGATAATTGCATGAAAGGTCTCCAATCTTTCAAAATCGTTGGAGATATGCCCACAACCTAAACAAATAGCACCACACATCCCCAATGTATGAAAAATTTGGCATGGTAGGTCATTTATGACAAAATTACACTTCTCTTTAAATAAACAAAAAAAAAAATATGATTGAAAACTAACCAAATGTACCCCAAAAAATAAAAAGTAAGAAATAAGTCATCTTCTCCAAAAATCCAAAATCCAAAAAACATGTAATAAGTTGTCGCATTTTCGTACTACACAAAATCCAACCCAAAAAACTTATCAATGTGATACCGACTGCTAATCAAAACAACTATATTTAACAATTTCTTCCCAAGCTAAAAAGGCAACAATAGCAAAGATTACAAAACTCGAAAGATTACAAAAAATCTTGATAATTACAAAATACAATTGAAACTTGAAGATGATACATCAGCTCAACATTTGAAAAGTCTGCACCAATTTTTTATTTTTTTTCTCAATTTTGGTCAGCATTATAAGCAATACATAATTTCCCAAGAAATGCTTCGTGAACATTGATTCTGTGATTACCAAACTAAAAAAATGTTATTTTTGACCAAATTAAAGTTTGACACAACCAGAATATCAATCATTACCAAAAAGGCAAAAACAGACCAGTCAAGGGATTTGCAATCATAATTAAACCCACAATCTTCTGCAAAGAAAATTTGGGTGTTTACAAAAATAATCATAGATCACTCACCAGAATTGTGAAACCCTTTCGTCTTTAAAAGATCTTCTTGCAATATGATTCTAAATCAATGTGATCCCTGTTTATATATCCTGCTCTAATGCGTGAAATTCTCTAAAAGAAATTCAAACTTTAGAGTCAAATAGACATTTAAACACGGCAGCACTGGTCTACAATTTTTATCGTACCAGTTTAACCAAGAAATTTCTGTATATTCTCTTCAAATGGGAATGCATAAAATGATGGGTCTGATTCAAAACTTATCACATTTTTTTTGGATTTTGGGTTTTTGGAAAAGATAACATTTTTCTTACTTTTTAGTTTCTTTAGGGTATATTTCTTACTTTTTATTTTTTGAAGTACATTTAGTTAGTTTTCAATCATGTTTTTCTTTTTTCATGTTTTTTGTTTTGTTTATTTAAAGAGAATGGCAATTTAGTCATAAATAACTTACCATGATAAGTTTTTCATACGTTGAGGATGTTTGATGCTATTTTTTTAGGTTATGGGTATATCCCCAACGATTTTGAAAGGTTGGAGACCTTTAATGCAATTATCCCATTTTTCTTTTCGGTGTGAATAATAAAAAAAAAAAAAACCAAAAATTGCTTATAAATACTTAATCCAAAAATGTATAATAATACTTTAGAAAGAAATTTATAGAACAACTGAACATTAAGATACACATTGAGCTGGAGACAAAATTTGATGTTATTAACAGATATTCTAATGAAGATGAGATGCATGCACAGACATAAGAGACGGAAAAAAAAAAAAAGCCCAAATGTAGAAAAAAATTCTATCAAAAAATACCTTCGTTCCTTTGGGAACTGAAACCATAGTTTTCTTCTCCTCCATTTTGTTGGGATTTTTTGTGACGTTTATTTTTGGTTCGTTGTGAAATTTTTCGCTTGTTTTTCTAATTGTGACTATTCTGGCTACTAGATGGTGTGGTAGCCATGACCAATAATCTGAAAAATGAAAGTCTTAAGTAAAATGAACGCTGTATGTGCAAAAATTCTTCGTGTTCTCAAAAGCAAAAAAAAAGGATCGGATAAGATAAAAAATTGTAAATTATTCAAAAAAACTCGTGCAGTCATGAACAAATAGTAAATCATATTTACCAAAATATAAGTAAATGACTTGTAAATCGCTCTTATTCTAAATAATTTGTGAAATCAGATCGGTAGGAATCACGTTAAAATTGGAGGTATTTTGTCTTCTTGATTTGCTTTGAAGAAAGAGATTGTAAGGATGGAAACGTATTGAAATGAAAATCCATCAATGTAGTCTGCAGAGTCCAAGATGGTCATTTGCGAGATTTGCTCCAAAAAATCTCGTTTGGTAGAGTTTATAAACCAGTTTGTTTGATGAAAATGATTTATTTGACCAAAAATAGTTTATTTGACAAAAAAATTTACTTTGGTAGTCGTCATTTTTGACCATTCTTGGTCAAATAAACTGTTTTGGTCAAATAAACTAGTTTATAATCTCTAATGAAATAATTAATTATAAAAAGATAATAAATTTGAATGAAAATATTTAAGACTAGTATATTTCAAAATATTGATATAAAAAAGATGGATGCCCTAATATTCAATTTTTTTTTAATGGGGCAAAACTAATCTGTAAAGGAATTTGGTGGGCTTCTGTTTCTGGGTCAAGGCTAGCAAAATTTGCTGAAAACTTATGTGGCCCATAGGCTGTCCATTAAAAGGATCCATCCATGTCATCATCCTAATTAGAACAACTTGAACACATTCTATGAGTTTCTATTTAGGTAATACAAATACTGTATGACTTCCGATTTACACGATATTAATGTGAATAGATATTTAAGTTCAAATTTAATTTCCAATATATTCTATGGATTACTCTCTAGATAGATTTTATTTTATTAATAAATACTAGATTATTTTTAAATATGTATAGAAAATTTAAAATTGGATTACTCTCTAGATAGATTTTATTTTATTAATAAATACTAGATTACATTTAAATATGTATAGAAAATTTAAAATTTGTTGAGTTAGCATGTCTAACGAAGCGTTTGAAATTAGACAGAGCTCTAAAAATTGTCTATTTTTTTCTATTACGTCAGTTTAACAGAGTGTCTAACAGCTTGTATTGGAAATTAAAATTTTAAACATTGTCTATTTTACTTACATTGCAGTTTTTTTTCCCCGCAATCCAGAGTTACATTGGAGAGGCTCTTACATTATTGTTTTAGTTCGACCATTTGTCTGTTATGGCAAACAAATCTAATTACTTTCACTTGATAGACACTCATTTGTGAACTTTTAGGAAAGTGTTGTTTAGTGCCTATTTGATTTTTTCAAAGTTTTAATAAAAATTGATAAAATGTCTAGTTGTAAAGTTGATAAAAGTTTTGGGTTCCATGAAATATATAGTTAAAATTAACTATTAACTTTGACTTCAATTTTTAACAAAATTTTAAGCAAAATGAAACAAAGCGTTAATGTAAAAATAAAATTTCATTCACTATCAGCAAATGATGTAAATATTTACACTACAATTTTTATTTGTCACATTACACTTTAATTGCACTTAAAGTCTTTGATCTTTGTCATTATTATAGCATATATGTCCTTATATTTTTGTATTTATTAATTTTTTAAAAATATGATGTACAAATAAGTTGTTTCACGCCATTCCTATTGACTTTTTGGATGAAAACAGTTGTTATAGACAAAGTGTGCAAATTAAAAAAAAAAAGTTGAGGTTAAGTATGCGACAAAAAAGATTGAGGATATGAGTGCTACAATAAACAAAGATTGAGAATCTTAAATGCAATTAAAATGTGGTGCAACAAATAAAAATTATGGTTTGAATATAATTACTCATAAGCAAGTTGACAATAATTACAATAAGGATACATAAGTTTTAAGAAAAAAATATGAAAACCAAATAAATAAGAAAAAGAAAAAAAAAATTATACAGAGAAAATTCAGCCAAAGCATTGATCACTAGGGAGTGGTCCAGGAATGGAACCCTGCTGAAAAAACTGCAAGCCAAACACAACTACAATGGCAAGCAATGACAAATATGACAAGCCTTCAACAGCTCCCAACAATCCAAATGGACCATTTGGCAAACCTGAACCAGTTTTGGACTTGGTGTACAATGACCAACCCACAATTGCCACCACCACAAGGTAACTCACTCCCTCAATTGCACCAATTGATCCCCCGGGACCGGGCGGCAGGCCGCAGCCTGTCGTCTTAAGCGTGTAAAGAGACCATCCGATTACCGGGGTGGCGACCAGTCCTCCGACAATGGCTGCTGTCTCTATTGCACCATTGCCGCTTTCGCTGCCTTCCTTTGCCATGGCATGCACTTCAAGTGGTTGATGTGAAGGGAATTTGCTTCTGTTATGGACATTGGTTCTTATTAGTGGCTGCGTTGAGGGAGGCGGACACAAGAGCAGCATTTTTAAGAGGATGCAACCTTAGGCTTACACAAGTGAAGTTTTTAGAAGACTTGAAAGTAATCTATTCATTATGAGTGATGCACGATTGCACCTTATCCATTGGTTTTGTTTGGAGCAAGTTTTTGAATAAGGCCTCTTGTGACTAGTTTATACATAAATCAGCCCTTAACTTTCAAAAATGAAGTCAAATGGCCATATTGTCTAAAATTGATTAAGCTCGAAGAACAGTTGAAGAATTTTTTCGAAACAGGACATGCACCTCAATTTCATGGACGCGTTGGCTAAAAGGCCATGTCAAATGTTGTCGATTTTAATTCCGCAAGTGTACGGATCGTTAACAAGTAATGTAATAAAAAATAGAGTGTCGAACTCACAAAAACTGAATTTTTCACGTCTTGTACTTTAATTAATACTAACTCTAATTCTAGAAAAACACAACCAGTTATTTAAATTCAATTCTAACTTAATCTAATTATCTACTAAAATAAGTAATTAGAATTATACAAAATTTAGAATGAATCAAATCATGAAAGGTACTAGAATCTCGAATCCACCATTGTTAACCTACTTTAACCCTCAATTGCTTGTTTATACTCAATTCTTGATTTATGTTGACAATCGGTATTTCTTATATGTTAATTTTCTCTTTCGATACAAAATAAACCAATTCTCATCTATGACTCAACTATATCTCTATGAAGGACTCGAATAGATAAAGAACGCAACACATAATTAGAAAATCACCAAAGATTGCACCAAGCATAGAAGTATATCTCTATTTCTTATTGGACTTAAAGTCATTTGTTATTTGAGCTAGACACATGTAGTACATCTCGGCATCAACATAAATCCCAAGAACTATAATTAAATTGGCCAAACTTTAGAATAACATTAATTCAATAACAAACAATCAATAAAACAAAAACCTTAGATGCCTAGGTTAAAAATCAATGATCCAATTTTAATCAATAGCCTATCTTGATAGTTAATCGATTCTATACTTATATGTAAATCTAATTATCTCTAATTAAATTTCAAACACGTAAGCATGCATTAATTCACAAAGATCATCACATAATAATTTCATAGAGCATAATGACATAAACCATTAATTAAAGGACTCTATGTTGTTTATTACCCTATGTCATATGCTAGTTTATATCGAATCTCTCGAAAGCAATATAAATCAAAAACACGTTTTAATATTGATCAAGTATCAAAACGGAATTAATGAATAATAATCAATTAACCCAAAAGCAAGAATAAAATCCAGCAATTTATTAGATTAAAGAGTTAACAAAGTTTCATCAAAATCCTAACCATAAAGGTTTAACCTATCATATTTTGATTAAGAAAATACAAGATAAAAAGTGAATACATAACTCGGATAATTTAGAATAAAAGTTGATACAACCTTTAATCTTGAATCTCTTCAACTATCTTGGAAGGCACCATCTTCTCCTTCAAAATCATCTAAAGTTCCAATAATTTCTTGTAATTCTTCTTCCAATAATTTAATGTCTTTGATGTGGTGTTCCTCCAAAGATTTGTGTTATGTTATGATATGAAACTCCCCTTTTTCTTTCCTAATAATATGTATTTATAGGGCCAACAATTACTCCAAATCTGTGCCTCAATTTGTGTTCAAAAAATAGTCCAAAAGAAGCCCAAACACATAAGGAAAGAAAAACAATTTGCTTGGTCGAAAAGCATGAAAAGCTCATGCCCGCTATCTCATAAAAAGAGAAATTGGGCCTCTAATTATAATTTCGAGAAATTTTCACTAGTAAGCTATTTTGTGTCACTATTTATTAGAAAAACTATTAGATGTTTTTTATTCTAAATTTACTGGATTCTGCCCAGAATTTTATTTTATTTTTTATTATTCAATTGCTTTAAGTCAAGTAGAATCCTTCATCAACTCAATTTACCATATTGTATAGGATTTCATGAATAACTAAATAATATATTTTTTTCTAATCTCTCTCTTGCAAAAGAAATGCAACATTTAATAAAAATAAAAATAAAAAAGATTCTTTAATCGAAGAGCTGCGAGTCATGTTTATTCCAATAAGATTTAATTTTGAACGAATTACTTTCCATTGTTGAATTATCGAAATTCAGAAAACTTTTGGTGGTTTCAATTTCTGCTATCTGATAGTGTATTTACATAAATATGGACAGATGCATTAAATGTATATATAAGAAAAATGTTATTTTACACAATCTTGATAGTCCAAATTTCTGTGTTAAATGTAATATTAATGTTTGTTATGATCCACACTGACAAATTGTCAATGTATTATATAATAGAAATTTTGTAGCACGTGCTGTTACATTGTATTGGAAAAAATTAATTGTTAATAATGTCGTTATATTGCATTGGATGTTAATAATTTGCTACGGTTGCTGTTACAAAATCTTTAATAGTGTTACATTGCATTGGATATTAAGAAATCTATTGCAGTTGCTATTACAAAATCAACAATGTTACATAATACGGGGAAAAATAAGATGTTGTGCATGTCGTTACATTACATTGGATGTTAAAAAAATTGTCGTAGTTGCTGTTAAGACATTAGAGATCCTTTACAACCAAGGGCAGATTTAGGGAGGGGTGGGACGGTCCCAAAAAAAATTGTTTTTTACAGTAGCAGCCCGGGATCCAAAAATTCTTGAATCCGCCCCTGCTTATAACCTGGTGGAGCCAAATTTGCAAAAAGCACAAGGAATGGCAAGAGCTTAAATTGTGCAATAGTTTCGGCCAAGCTTGAAAAGCAAAGAACAAATACTTCATCCAGGATTTCTAATTAAACGTTGATTTGCTAAACAATTACCAGATCAAGAAGGAGTGAAGATGCATATAAGTGTTGGGAATTGAGACCAATTCATTTATTGCCCACAAGATCCTTGTTCAGAGAAATATAACAAAACAGAAAAATATAAAGATAGAGAAAGATTTACGGACTGTCAAAAATTTTCATTGTATGAAAAATTATTACAATCATACATATTTCATCCACCCAAATCTCCAAGTATCTCAAGAAAAATAATATCCTAAGATTTACGCACCCACCAATTTCTACTTTTTGTACCACAAAGAAAACAAGAAAAATAACTAGGATGCTAGGCTTACAAATTTTCTCTCATAAAACCCTCAAATCACCACTACAAAAGAAAACAAACTATATCAATTTATAGTTAACGAATGACCTAATTTTCTTACAAGTTAAAACAGCCAAGGAGTCCAAGATTTGAAAACTTGTTCAATTTTAGTTAACTTAGATGTCTTCCAAGTTTCGACTACCAAAGTGTCCAAGATTAGGAAACTTGTAATTTTAGTCGACCTAAAAGTCTTCCCTTTCAACAATTGATGCATCTTTTGATTTTGGCAAGTTTTGAGAAAATATCCCAACAATTTCCACCTTAATGAAAAACAAGTCAAAAATCAATCACCTCTTCTACAGCTCTTCATATCAATACTTAAAAAAAAAGGGTACACTTTAACAGTCACAATTCTCAAAACAGAGAATTAACATACTCCACCATATAAGTATAATCACTTAGAATTAACGAATTCTAAGAATTTCATCGGCTCATGTAGAATAAATTTGCTGAAATATTATGGTGCAACTCTCTTGCTTGACTTACTTGGAAGTTCATTAGCCATCGACATCAATTCTACCACACACTTTGCATTAATATCATGACAATACCCGTGTGCAAATATGTGGACCCGCTAGTAGTAACACATCCTCTATTATGACAACTAGCATATGCCACGATGATATAAATATTTACTCAAGCGACATCATCATCTCCCATAAAGAGAGACATATTGTCCGTATCTGTTGTCGAGCAGTTACCTTTTGGACAATTTTTCCTCACGTGACCAAGTTGTCCACAATTCCAACAAAATATTTTTCTTTTCATGGAGTTATTCTTCTTCCATTTTTCAGTAATAAGTAATGAGTTTTCAGATGAAATATTACTTCAACCACTCAACCTTCTTTCTTCAAAAATTAATTTACTTGTAACTTCTTCAAAACTCACAGTTTCTTTCCCATACATCAAAATTGGTTTGATGTGTTCATAGGAAGATGGAAGAGACCAGATAAGTTTTAACGCTTTATCTTCATCATCAAGTTTAACTCCAATAGCCTCCAGTTAAAAAACGATCCCATTGGGAACACTCAGATGGTCTGAAATTTTTGTACCTGCATTCATTCGCGTGAGAATGAAACTGTTCTTTTAAGTACAACCAATTTGAAAGACTCTTTGTTTGATACAACTGTTCAAATTTTTTCCAAAGTTCATTTGCAGCAGATATTACATGAATATTTGCAAGAACATTTTTTTCTAAACATAGACGTATCGTACTTGCAGCTTTAAAATCTAAATCTTTCCAAACCTTATCACTTATACTGGATTTTTCAGTATCTTTGTCAGAAACAGGGGTTGGTTTCCCTTTCAAAGCCCTGTGCAGTCCAGATTGAATCAAAACATCATTGACTTGTACTTGCTACAAGCCAAAATTGATTCTTCCGTCAAATTTCTCCACGTCATATTTGATAGACATATCTTCTTTGTGTGCCAACACTCTGAACGACCTGATGCTCTGATATCACTGTTGGGAATTGAGACCAATTCCTTTATTGCTTACAAGTTCCTTGTTCAGAGAAATATAACAAAACAGAAAAATATAAAGATAGAGAAAGATTTACGGACTGTCAAAGTTTTCACTATATGAAAATTTTTTACAATTTTTCATCCACCCAAATCTCCAAGTATCTCAAGAAAAATAATAACCCAGGCTTATAATTTTTCTCTCATAAAACCCTCAAGTCACCACTACAAAAGAAAATAAACTATGTCAATTTATAGTTAACGAATGACCTAATTTTTTTACAAGTTTAAACTACCAAGGAGTCCAAGATTTGAAAACTTGTTTAATTTTAGTTGACCTAGATGCCTTCCAAGTTTCGACTACCAAAGTGTCCAAGATTAGGAAACTTGTAATTTTAGTCAACCTAGAAGTCTCCCATTTCAACAATTGGTGCATCTTTTGATTTTGGCAAGTTTTAAGAAAATATCCCAACAATAAGAACTGCACAATTCCAACCAATTGTCTCATGGGAATACTTCTCCGAGTCAATCATAGAGCATTCCAATAATTGATGGATCAAGATTTAGGCAGTGAGTTTGGTAGCAAAGATAGAACTTGATAGGGTTGGGATCATCACAATAGAACGAAACATCCCAAAGAAGAGGACACACGATTCTATCTTCTTTAACCGCCATCATAAGATCAGAATACCATTTCCAATTTGATTTGGGTAGCAATGTTGAAGCCGATAAATTTGGGATTTTCTGATTTTGTTGTGCGAAATTCATATAAAAATATTAATATATTACACAATAATTTTAGAATAAATACATATGAAAAGTAGATTTAAGAATAGATAACAAAACACAAACAAAATAAAAACAAAACATAACTAAAATAACAAACACTCCATAAGTTAGATAATATGATATTTGCCTCAGTTTTTTTTAATATTGATAAATCATGAAAAGTTTTCAAACAATGCTACTTCAAAAAATTAATTTATTCCATGCTCGATGTGTGTGTATAGTAAATCTGAAACATCTATTGATGTCAGAATCTACACTATCCACATGTCAACAGATCTCCAGTCAATCCTTTGCCAACATGTATGTTACCTTCACATTAGGACAACCGTTAAGCACCAAAATTGCCGGAGAAAAAAGGTCCGACGATCGTTGGTACTCTGATGATCAAGTCAACTGCTGGTACATGCAAGAGATAATAATATACAGGGAATAATATTTGGGTGTGGAAGAGACAAGCATGCAAAAATTTTAACAGAGTTTAAAGGTGAGAATAATGTGTACCTTAGAACAACTGAAGATGTCTTATTTATAACATCAGAGTTCTAATTGATTTAGAAAAACAATCAATTAGATATCTGATTGGATTTTGCTTTCTTATAGGATAAGGACAATTGGTTGTCAATGCAATCTCCTAGATTTTAGCCTCTATTTGATTTAGTTTTCCTTATCAAGTTGTATAATCTTTAGGAGATTGAGATTTTGTTTCCTTGTGAGTATTTGTGTGGCAATCAAACATAATATTTCTTTGAATATATTTTCTGGTCATTCTAAAATATCACACTGCCTGCGGATCTGTGATGGATTCGATTGCTAGCAAAGCGCCTAGAGTCGGCCATGAATGTTGAGGCCCTTCATGGTCTTCACTATATTTTACTCTAGAATGCCAATGTGTTGCTGGGTCTTAAATGCATTCACAAGGCCCTCGCTAGGTACATGAGGCTTTTACAAATTCGGGAGGCCCTCGCTGGACTTATGAGATTTTTACGGATTCAAGAGGCCATCGCTAGGTTTACGAGGCCTTCGCGAGGCCTAACTTGGGCCTTTATGGGGCCTTTGCTGACGTGGAGACTTTACCGAAATCTGGTGGCAACAACATTATAATGCGTTCAGTTGGTAACAACCCGACCCTTAATGGTCACATTTTCATTATCCCCTCGTGAGATGCACTCTTCCAAACTTGATATTTTCTATTTATTCTGGGATATTAATTCTAAGGTTGCGCTCAACTCATTCAAGTTTGGTTGGCTTTAGCCAATAATAGCAACTACCTAGATTTGTGACAATTCTCCTTTTATTGAGTGTTTCGACCAACACTTCTACTAAGCAAGTCAAACTCACTAGTTATCTAAATCTCCAAATTGTAAACAAAAAGGCTCAAACCTTGCTAATTTTGCATATTTGTTCCATAGACTTTTTTTTCCATCTTATATGTAAAATCTCACTCCCTTAAGCTTTCTAGATGACCCTTGTAGCGAGCTTTAGGCTGATGGCTCCCAAATTTTGCATACCTTAGGGCACCGGATTTTGAGAACTCCTACGAGCTTTATCACTCGAGTCAAAAAAGCTACGAAGAGATAACACAAATACAATGTCCTTTTTTTAGAGCAAGATATAATATGCGGAGATTATATTCCTAGCATCGAGTCATTACATAGCTTTCACTTGTTAACCAAAAATATTCCACACCAATATTCAACATGCACAGAATCAACACAATCCTACCTAGCTACTTCCACGACTCAACCACATCCAAATTCGTTTACTTGGTTTGGCGATTGAATTGTATTTATGACATTTGTTTAATCTTCCTAGTTCCAATTGGCAACATATTGCCTTCTACAAGTACAACTATCTCGCTAATGACCATCATGACTATTGTGCTCAATAAAAATCTAACATGGATAAGTAATTTAACATAAAACACAAGTAGCATTCATGTTCACAAGTCATAAATTAAAACAGTTTCAAATAAATCATGTCATTAGCCGGCAAGACTATCCAACAAACACACAAGCATTCAGGGGCGGACCCACTCAGGACTAGTGGGGGCGACTGTCCCCACTGGGTTTTATAAAAAAAATTGTTTCTTCTATAGCCATGCAGTGGGGCATAAAAATCTATATGAACAAAGATAAAAACAAATGATGCTTAAGGAAGCTATTATGTTCATCAAGGAAAATGCAAAGAAGATGCTGAATACTGAACAAGTGATGATTTTCCCTATGTTAGCAAGAGGTGCTCTTGAAGTAAAGCTCTCTACTCATTCCAGTGGTCTTGGACAGTATGAACACTCTTTGAATACATCATATCAGGAAACAAGTGACTTCTCTGATCTTGAAAATTACTTGAATAGCTTTTTGGATGGGTCAACAAGTATAGAGATTGAGAGGATGAAGATTAAGCTCAAAACACTAGTTAAGATTGCCGAACAGCTTCTTTCCACTTCTCAGAATCGTATCAATGAAGAGTGCCAGCAAGTGAGAGAGGACTTGGTGTTGGTGAATGATCTTATAAGTAGCATGAAAGAGTATGTATGGAAAATGGAAAGCATAGCTGGAAGAAACAAATTTTGTGTCTGGTGACTGGTATGATCCATATGTGTATTCTTTCCTGTACCTTGCATTATCTATCTGTTTTTTGGTTTTATTTATTTCCAGAATTGATTTAGACACTGTTGCATTGTAACAAAAAATACAGATTAAGAGATGTATTAATAAAATTGATAATGAGACTATTATACGATATTTTCAACGTATGAGAAGTCGTAAAGAACAATTGTAAAAAAAGTACTATATTTTGAATTATCGTTATTGTCTTATTTTAAATTTTTGTTACGTAAATCTTTATCGTCCCCATTGAACCATAATCATGGGTCTGCCCCTGTAAACATTCAATTTTTTTTATATATATAAAGCAATAAAACAAAAACACAGTCCACCCCCAAACTTAAAGTTATATTGTCAAAATGTAAGCATAAAAAATCATCTAAGGAAGGTTAAAAATACTCCCCTGGCATATGATGATGCATCTCCCTTCATTAGCACTCGGCTCCTTTATCCTCTTTTTGTCTCTTTTATTTGACCCTCAAATTATCTCCAGTAAATCTGAAAAGAGATATGATAAATATAATTAGTTATGCTAACTTATTTTGATGACCTTGCCCCTTATTTGCTCAAAAACAATCTAAAAATTCTAATAAGTAGAAAAATGCGCCCTAAGCTAGAAAGTGAAAATTAAAAGTTAAAAAAAAAAAAATAGGATAGAAAATTGGGTTACCTTCCAATAAGCGTTTGTTTAAAGTTATTAGCTTGACTTTTTGCAACACTCTTATCACGACATTTTGAATAGGGCTTTTGATTACTTGTTTTGCTTGCATCGATTGACTTTGCACTATTTTTCGTTTATCCTCCAATATTTAACTTTGCCTTTCTCATAAAAATATGATTTAATTTTATCACCCTACTCGAACTCAACTATGAAAATTTCAACTTCATCAATGGCATTGATCACAAAATCAATTTTAGAATAAACATGGGAGTCGGAGAATTGCTTGATAGGTACAACATCATTAAATGTCACTTTCTAATTCTACTTATATGATCAATTTCTCATTCTCCACATGTTTTTCTTCATTAGTTGGTGGTTCCTCGATTTGGACAACCGGTCTATTTTCAAAATTTCAAATAGTTGCTCCTCACTCATTGTTGTAATACTTGACATTTGTTCTATCGGGGTGGCTTTAGTGTCGCTTGGAAATGTGCCTTGTAGACTCTCGATCAATAATTTGGCCAACTGCCCAATTTAATTTTCCATATTCTTCGTAGAGGCATCATGTCTTTGTTTCACTTCCTTGAATCCAATATCCATCAGTTCTGACAATTTAGCGAATGCCTCTTCCCATCATTCTTCCTTCCTGGGGTCTTTCCCAATTTGGCAGATTTTGAATTTTATGATTATTTTTATAGGAGAAGTTTAGATGATTTCTCTACCCTGGATTATAAGTCTGCGAGTATGGGTTATCCTGCTGTCGCTGAAAATTCTGAGCATATGTAGTTTGCTCAGGTGATGACATATAAGCGGTGGTTAAAGGACACTCCGATGATTGATGATTTGTCCCACAAGTTGCACATACTGAGATAGATAGATGAACCATATTTGTGGATTGGAAGTGCTCTAATGATTCCATCTGCTTTGTCAATTAATCAATTTTTGCCAGTTGGAGCGAATTGATTTCCACCTCGTGCATTCCTGTTTGACCTTGGTTGTTGTACTAAAAGTAATATGAGTGATTTTGTCAATCTTGATTGTAGGTATAGGAGTAGGGACAAAAACTTTGTGTGATCGGTGGTTTCTATAAATCTTCCAAGAGCAAGTCATCCTCATCAATTTCGGTAGGTGTATCATATCTCGCTATATTAGTCTGGTGATTTGCAATGAAATCTCCATAAAGCATGTCACGTGTGTTGTCCTCATCAATCTCAAGGTCTGTCATCTTGTGTTGTGCTTGATCTCCTAACTCCTCTTTGTTCCCTGACAACAATGAAACCAAGAAAAATAAGTTGATCAACTAAAAAGAACAAAAAGAATTGAAGATAAAATTAATTAAAGCAAAAGGTAGGAAAAAATCAGTCCCCGACAATGCCGCCAAAAAAAATTAATTAAAGCAAAAGGTAGGAAAAAATCAATCCCCGACAATGCCGCCAAAAACTTGTTGTAGATTTTAATCCCGCAAGTGGACGAATTGTTAATGTATACAAGGACCTACGATGACTAGCTATCAAGTAACCAATTAATATATACTTCAAGACTTAATAAGATAAGAACACAAATTCGTTTATAAATTCAATCATAAAGTTATTGTCTTGAGTTTAAATTAAATCTAAATTATCACAAAATCAAAAGTAATTTTGAGAACAAATTCGAGTTTTACTAGCACTACGATTCGCGAATCTACCTACACATTCATTAATCAATTATCTGTTAATTGTTTTAGTTAATAATTACCCTAAATTGAAAATCGGTAATCCTATAATAATCAAAAGCTTCTCTTAACAGTCAATCAATTCTATATCGATATGCGACATTAACTATCTCTAGCTAAAGTTCGAACATAAAAATATGTATTTAAATCACAAGAACACCCTAAATAGATTTCATAAGGCATAATAGTAATTTCTATCTATTATTGGACCCTATGCTATTCAATACAATGTGCTTATCTAGATTGAACCTCTCGATTTCAATAAAAATCATAAAACATTCCAATGGTGATCATGCATTGAAACGTAGAAAAGAGAATAAAGAATAATCAATCTAGAAGCAATTAATAACGAAAACATAAAAACTTCTAATTAATTAAAAACGTGAGGTTTTATCATTCATCCCAGCAATAAGTAATTTAGCCAGACATGATTTCGTAAAATATTACAAGAGTTGAATTAATCATGCTCCAAAGGAAAAAAAGAAAAAGAAATGCAACCCGTGATTTCGGCCAAAGAATTTTCAATCCGTTCCTTGATCTCCGATTCTTGTGATGTATCTTTTTCTCCGACAATGGCGCCAAAAACTTGTTGTCGATTTTAATTCCACAAGTATACGGATCATTAACTAGTAATATAATGATAAATAGAGTATCGAACCTACAAGAACTGAATTTTTCACATCTTGTACTTTAATTAACACCAACTCTAATTCAAGAAAAACACAACCAGTTATTTAAATTCAATTCTAATTAAATCTAATTATCAATTAGAATAAGTAATTAGAATTATACAAAACTTGGAATTAATCAAATCATGAAAGGTACTAGAATCTTGAATCCACCATTGTTAACCTACTTTAATCCTCAATTGTTTGTTTATACTCAATTCTTGATTTATGTTGATTTGCTCTCTCGATACAAATTAAACCAATTCCCATCTATGACCCAACTATATCTCTATGAAGGATTCGAATAGATAAAGAACGCAACACAAAATTAGAAAATCACCAAAGATTGCACCAAACATAGAAGTATATATCTATCTCCTATTGGACTTAATGTCGTTTGTTATTTGAGCTAGACACATGTAGCACCTCTCGGCATCAACACAAATCCCGAGAACTATCATAAAATTGGCCAAATTTTAGGATAACATTAATTCAATATCAAACAATCAATAAAATTAAGAACTTAGATGCATATGTTAAAAATCAATCATCCAATTTTAATCAATAGCTTATCTCGATAGTCAATCGATTGAATACTTATATGTGAACCTAATTATCTCTAATTAAACTTCGAACATGTAAACATGTATTAATTCACAAAGATCATCACATAACGATTTCATAGAGCATAATGACATAGACCATCAATTAAAGGACTCTATGTTGTTTATTACCATGTGCTGGTTTATACTGAATCTCTCGAAAGCAATATAAATCACAAATACGTTTTAATAATGATCAAGTATCAAAACAGAATTAACGAATAATAATCAATTAACCCAAAAGCAAGAATAAAATCTAGCAATTTATTAGATTAAAGAGTTAACAAAGTTTCATCAAAATCTTAGTCATAAAGGTATAGCTTATCATATTTTAATAAAGAAAATACAAGATAAAAAGTGAATATATAACCCGGATAATTTAGAATAAAAGTTGATACAACCTTTAATTTTAAATGTCTTCAACGATCTTGGACGACACCGACTTCTTCTTCAAAATCATCCAAAGTTCCAATGATTTCTTATAATTCTTCTTCTAAGAATTTGATGTCTTTGATGTGGAGTTCCTCCAAAGATTTGTGTTATGTTATGATATGAAACTCCCATTTTTCTTCCCTAATAATGTGTATTTATAGGGCAAACAATTGCCATAAATCCGTGCCTCAATTTGAGTCCAAAAAAGAGTCCAAAAAAAGCCCAAACACATAAGAAAAGAAAAACAATCTGGTGAGCCGAAAAGCTTGAAAACCCCATGCCCGATAACACATGGAAAGAGAAATTGGGTCTCTATAATTTCAATTGCCTGCGATCGCAATGGACATCGCATGGGCCAAATTCATCCTCATTTTGCATCTTAGTCCTCATTTATTTGCACGATAGGCCCTGAACTTTACATCATTATCAATTGAGCGCTCCAAAATAAACTTTTATTTCAATTATGCCCTCATATATTTGCATTCTAGGTCCTTAAAATTTTAGAAATTTGCAAGTTGGTCTCCATACTTGTACTTTTCTTTCAATTCAGTCATTTTCGCCAATTTTACTCTAAACACCACCAAACTCGGATTTTGACCTACAATAACAAAATAAACACATAATTAAATAAAATTACACTCAAATGCACTCACAATGGTCCACTTTAACGATCTAAATAAATATAAAATCACATTTATCATCAAACAAGTCGAATTAGAAAAGTGCTTAACTTATATGATTTAAGTTAAAAATACCTATTTTACATATAAAAAGACTTAAATGCCCTGTTAACAGACCACAGGTCTGTTAAAAGGCCAGAAGTCTGTTAGCAGACCACATGTCTGTTAATAGGTTTTTTAAAAGACCATTGCGAATTTACGCATTGAAATTGATTTTTCAATTAACCCACTTCAAATGAATTTAGATTTACAGAAATTTAAAGCAAACATCACAATTCATACTCAGATATATACATATTTTCATGATTTATACCATAAAATCCTTAATATCTACCGTAAATTAAAAGAAGAATATAGAGACAGATAAATATCTATCTTGAAATGAGATTTCTTACATAGATGAAATGATTTGGATTCTAACATTAAAATATATTAGATTCTAATTTGAAAATTTCTTTTTCATGAGACGACAACATATGAATTTGAAATGTAATAAGCAGGGGAAGAGAAGATGGAAAAGAAGACAGAGTTATATTTGGTAATTTGTAGGCTAAAATGGGTTAATTTACAGGCTAAAATTAGTCAACGGTCATTTAGAAAAATTTGTCGGGTCACCCGGCCATTTAGCACTATCCCCACCAATTTCATTGGTCGCGTTGGCTAAAATGCCGTGTCAAACACGATGAATGAGAAAAGAGTCTAACTTATGAAATTTAAATTGCAAAGACTTCTTTTATTAAAAAAAATATTTAAATGTATTTGCTGGTAAGGTCTGTTACAGACCATATGTCTGTTAATCGACCTTAACCGACCCTAACCTTCAATTGGTCTGTTAAGGTCAATTTACTTATGAAACTTGGTTTTCAATTAATTCACTTTAAATTAACTAAAATTTACACAAATTTAGCAAAAATCACAATCTATATTCAAATGTATACATGTTTTCATGATTCATATCATAAAATTCACAATTTATACCATAAATTAAAAAAAAAAGAATAAATTAAATAAACACATATTTTGCAAGAATTTAGATGGGTCAAATTCTAACTTTGAAATGGGATTTTCTACACTTGTTTGAACTTGTTTTGAGAATAATGATATGTTAATTTCTTTGTAAAATAGTGAAATTTGAATTGTTTTCTTTTATGGCAGTAGCGTATATATAACTGAGTAAATTTGAAATCGTTTGAATTTAAATAAGCGGAGAAGAAAAAAACATAAATATATTGAATAATTTATTTGTAAAAATGGATCAAAGATCATTTAGACGAAGAGTCGAGTCACCTGATGATTTAGCACTTTCCACCAATTTCATTGTCTTGAATTCAGAGATTCGATTTTGATCTAATGCCTCCGATAGACATTGTTATAATACCCACTAAAACAAGTGTCATACACTCATTCACAAATTAGATCAAAGCCTAGATCAAAGCCCTTCAGAGATTAATACATTGTTTTCTCTCTCCTTCTAAATTAAGGTGCAGCTCTTCTCCGTGCACTCAATCATGAAATAAAATAGTATAAGTTTAAAGAGTAAATTACTTAATATTATTTATCGAATATGAAAAAATATTTAGACCGTAAATTATGAATTATATCTTTTGTATACAAACTCTTTAGTACTCTTTACATTGATAATTCATAATTATCCATATACCATAAGTTCTTTATTGTTTGGCCAACAATAAACGAATCAAATTAATTGTGCACGTAATTATGAATTATGGGCACACACTATATATTAATTATAATATGTTGTCAAATTAATTGATTTTTTAATACTTATTTTTCTTTCTAATATTTTTTAATTTTAGTAAATCTACTTTTGTATCAAAGTCAAGCTCAATATCATCACTAATTTCTTTTTTTCTGCTTTATTATTTTATTATATTTTAATATTTTGTGACCAATTTTACAACAGATTTTCAGAGTCGGCTATGGAAAATATAATTTGAATGTGTTTTTTCTTTATTTAAATTTTTTTAAGTTTGTTTAATATTGTTTTTGGTGGTCTCTCTTTAAAATTTTGACCCATCAGCAAAATATCAAATAATACATGATAAGTGTGGTTTTATATTTATCTGGACCATCAAAAGTAGACAATTGTAAGTACTCTTAAGTGATTTTCTACTTAATTATGTGTCTATTTAATTGTTTTAGGTCAAAACTCCGAGATCGGATGGAATTGGAGAAAAATAAAGCAAAATAGGCGAAAAGGGACTGAAGACGTACGAAAACTTGGATATGGGGATCAACTTGCAAATATCCAAAAGTTCAAGGACTTGGATTGCAAATAAAAGACGGCTAAATTGAAATGAAAGAATAAATTGAAGGACTAAAGATGATGAAATCCAAAGTTGAAGGACCTAGGCTGCAAATAAGATAACTAAAGAGGAGAAAGGACAAAAATATGACTAAGGACCAAATAAATTACAAGTCAAATCTTGGAGGACTAAGCATGCAATATGGAGATTGGAACCAAATTCGGAATCATTATTTACTGTTTGCCGCGGTGGCACCGCGGTTTGCAAACCGCAGTTCGACCACGGCCATGCGCGGTAGACGCGTCTGGGTGTTTTTTAGCTTATTTTTAATTCCAGTCATGTTCTTTTTCGATTTTTCATGTACATGAGTTTCAATTTTAGTAAAACACTATATAAAGACATGACATATGTCAAAAGAAGGGAGGTTAATTCTTTGGAGAACACAAGAGAAGACCGAGAAAAGAACGACGAAGAAAACGAAAAACGACCAAGATCAAGAAGATTGGAGCGAGAAAACAAATATTTCTTGGTGCAAGATACTTAACTTTTTCTCCTCTTTTATTCAAGATCCGGTTATGTATTCGAAACTCTTCATCTTGTCTTCTTCCTGAATCATGAGTAGTAAAATTCATAGTTTGGATGAACAATGTAGCCTAGTTTTAATTCTTTAATTTCGAATATCAAGTTTTAAATTGTTTAAGTATTTGATTTTACTTCTTTTCTTAATGATTGGAATAACTGGCCATTATTTCATTGATCTTGTAGGTTGTAATGAGTTGAGAAGCAAATTATTAATCTAGATCACGTAGTAAAATCCAGCAATTGGATAAAATGTAGAGATACACTTTTATTATTGCTGCGGTCTGAATTGAATTCCTAGGAGAATTAATGCATCTAATTAAGAACTATTCTGACTGCCTAAGTTGACTTATTTAAATAAGACTAATTTTAACTCGAGAGAGGTAAATTAGGTTAAATTCGTGAATTCGATCAAATACAACTTTAGAAACAAATATTGAGAGGAGGAATTAGAAATGACAACTATGTGAATTCGTTTGTCCAAACGCTTTAACCATCATTTTTCTCTAAATTGTTGATTTTCGCTTTCACATAAATTATTATATTGTTTTCTTAAATTCATAGTTACAAGTTTAAATCTTTCAAATCAATTCAATTTAAATTGTTTTAAATAAATTAGCATTAAGATTAATTTAACTAATATCTAAATAAGATAGTCTTCGTGGAAACGATAATTTGGACTCAATAGGTCCACTTTATTACTTTTGTGCGATATTGTACACTTGCAATCACAATATTTTCACAACAAGTTTTTGACGCCGTTGCCGGGGATTATTCTTATTTATTATCAGTTTAAATTAATTTTTAGAGTTAATTTGTTCTTTTTTTTTGGTTATATCATATACTATTAAAAATAGTGTTTGTTGCATGCTCCGTACTCAGGTCGACAATCTTGAGACTTTCAATCCTGAGATTGAACGTACTTTCAGACGAAGACACAAAGATCACAACCAAAAACAGAAAGACCAACAACAAAATCAGATGGCAGATGCACAAATAAGAAGAGAGCTTGAACAAGAGGCTGCTCTTAGAAGCAACCCGAATGGCAGCTCAGCAAATTCAACAACATGAAGAAGATGACGATGGAAACATGCCAATGGCTCAGTTCCTACCTCCGACAGCAACTCCTGATCGTTCAAGCATAATTTATCCAGCTTTTGGTCGGAACGACTTCCAACTAAGAGCCGATATGATTAATCTTTTCAGCAACAACCTGCAGTTCTATGGAAAGGCGACTGAAAACTCTAATACTCATCTCTCCAGATTCCTACGTATGTTCCATAATTTTCAGTTTCACGGAGTAAATGAAGATGCCATTAATCTCCGATTATTTCCCTACACTTTGAGGGATGGGGCTCTGGAATGGTTAGACTCAGAACCACATACTAGTATCACAGCCTGGGATGACTTGGCTAGAAAATTCTGCAACAAATACTTTTCACTAGCTAAAGTAGCCAAAATGAAGCTGGAAATTTCTACTTTTCAGCAACTAGATGGAGAAAGGTATCATGAAGTTTGGGATAGATTCATGGAGTTACTCAGAAAATGTCCAAACCATGGCATTAAAAAGGGCCAACAAGCTCAATATTTTTACTCTGGACTATCTCCTCAGTCCAAATCAACAGTAGACTCCTCTGCAAATGGGTCCATTGCGAATAAAAATGTCAACGAAGCAATGGATCTATATGAGCTGATTATCAACACGCATACCATGTTTTCATCTGATCGTGCCACTCCAAGAAAAGTAGCAGGTATACATGAGATTGACAGTCTATCAGCTATGAATTCACAACTTGCCACCTTGACAAAACAGATGGAACTCATGCTCAGAACACAATCTCAAGGAGTGAATGCAATCTAAGCAACCATGATGTGCGAAAACTGTAGGGCTAACCACTCAACTTCAGATTGTACGTTATTGGCATCTCCAGAACATGTCAATTTTGTGCAAAATAACACACATCAACAGTATAATCCATATTCACAAACATACAATCTGGGTTGGAAGCAACACCCAAATTTTAAGTGGTCTGAGAATCAACAAAGTGGTCATACCTACAATGCTCAGTAAGAAAGAGGACCAAGTTTGGGAGAGATATTCCAACAGTATATGCAGAAAACTGATAAAATATTAGAGCGGATGGACACAAACAGTCAAAATCAACAGGCGTCTATAAAAAAATTAGAGACTCAAATTGGCCAGTTAGCCCTGCAATTGTCAGATATGAAACAAAGCATTTTGCCTAGCAATACAGTGACAAATCCAAAAGAACAAGTAAATGCAATCACTACTAGGAGTGGGGTACAACTGCCAGAAATTCACGTGAAAAGACTAGAGAAAAATGATGAACAATTGGTAATTGAGGAAGATGAATCTAAACAACAACATACGAAATCAAAAGAATAAGTTTCAAAAGAACCTGTTGAATTGTCAAAAGTGAGGGCGCCAATCCCTATCAAAGCTTATGTGCCACCAATTCCATTTTCTCAGAGGTTGCAGAAGCACAAGCTCGACAAGCAGTTTGAAAAATTTCTTGGAGTTTTTAAGAAACTGCACATCAATATTCCTTTCGCTGAAGCGTTAGCCCAGATGCCACTATATTTAAAATCTATGAAGGAAATGTTGTCCAAGAAGAGAAAACCAGATGAATACGAGACAATAACTTCGACTGAGGAATGTAGCGCTATTTTGCTAAATAAGTTGCCTCCGAAGTTAAAAGATCCAGGGAGTTTTAAATTACCTTGCACAATTGGAAAATTTTATAATTTTAATACTTTATGTGATTTAGGTGCAAGTGTAAATTTGATACCCCTTTCTGTCTACATGAGATTAGGTTTGGGAGAAGTTAAAGCAACAACTGTGTCTCTGCAGCTTGCTGATAGATCGATCAAGTACCCACGGGGTGTGGTTGAGGACGTGCTCATCAAGGTGGATAAGTTCTTCTTTCCGGTTGATTTTATTGTCCTTGATATCGAAGAGGACCGGAATATGCCAGTCATATTGGGACGACCATTCTTAGCGACGAGTCGAGCCCTTATTGATGTTGAAAAAGATGAGCTAATCTTAAGGATACAGGATGAACGAACAGTATTCAGTATGTACACCATACCCGAGCAACCAGTTGACCTCGAAAAGTGTTTTAGAGTTGATGAAATGGTGAAAATTGGCAAAAAAAAACTGCAAACCAGATACAAGTGGACTAGTTGCAACAATTAAAGATGAAAAAGACCGATTTAAAATATGGAGAGCAAATGATAAATCGTGCAAAGCTGGTAATTGCAAACAATGCAAGACTTCCAAAGCCCAATTCAAGCCTGCATAAATGATACTTGCAATAAGTCGAGCTCTAGACTATAAATCGAGCGCTTAATGGGAGGCAACCTATTTTTCTATCCATTATATATTTATTGCTTTGCATGTAGAATTTTAGGACTGCATTAGGAAGTAGAGCACGTTTCTCAATTTTTAGTAAATGAGTACATTTAATTATTTTTATTTATTTCAAGCTATACATTGTCATTCCAATCACAATACATACTGATCAGCTAAAAGACTGACGTTGTCTCCACATCTTTTGATTCGGGTTAACTCTTTCCTTTTTTATTTATTTTGCTTTCTTTTGTCATATTAAGGACAATGTGGATTTTAAGTTTAGGGGTGAGATTTTATTATTTTCATTATTGTTATGTGTGTGTGTGTTGTTTAAAAAAAAAGATTTTATTATTTTCATTATTGTTATGTATGTGTGTTGTTTAAAAAAAATATTTTATTATTTTCATTATTGTTGTGTGTGTGTGTGTTGTTTAAAAAAAAAATTCTTATGTGTGTGTATGTTGGATAGCCTTGCCGGCTTATAATGATATTATTTGAAACTGTTATCAATTCATGAATTATGACTAGGTGATGTTGCTTAAGTTGTTTTTATAGACTATACTTATCCGTGTGAGATATGATTACGTGTAAGCAAAATAGTCATGAGCATCACTAACTTTGGTTGGTGTATTGAATAGAATACAATGAAAGAATAGTGAACATAAGTTGTGAAAACCAAAACCACCAATTGACAACTAAATTACACGACCAGTTGAAATGATAGTTTGGGGGTGGTTAAACCAATGCAGAAGGTATTTGGATATGTGTTGATTCCGTGCTTGAGTAATAATTGTGTGGAATGTATTTAGCTCCCATGTGGAATCTAGGTATTGACCGGATGCTAGGAATCTAATCACTGCTTATTTATCTTGCTTCTTTTCTAAATAAAAAAATAAAAAAATAAAAATTAAAAGGCATTGTACTTGCATTATCTTATACCTCTCTTCGTAGCCTAGTTGACTCGAGTGATAAAACCCGTTGGAGTTCTCAAAACTCGGTGCCCTAAAGTCTATCAGACTTAAGAGCCATCGGCCTAAAGCTCACTACAAGGGTCATCTATAAAGCTTAAGGAAGTGAGGTCTTACACATAAGATATATATCTATATATGATTATAAAAAAAAAAAAAAGTAAAAAGTAAAAGCAAGAATGAGCATTTGTGCGCATAACTTGGAGATTTAGATGACTAGTGGGTTTGACTTACCTAGTGGAAGTTTGATGGCCAAAGCATTCAATAAAAAGAGAATCATCACAGATCTAGATAGCAACTGTATTGGCTAGACCTAACCAAATTTTGAGCGGTAAAAGAATAAGTGTTTTGAAGGCAACTTTAGAGTTAACACTCGGGGTGAGAGAATGAATATCAATATGGGAGTGTGTATTCTTACGAGAGAGAAATGAAATATTTGACCATTTGGGGACAGAATATTACCAACCTAAAAGCTTAAGTTGATTGGATTGACTATGAGCACACACATAAATCAATCGAGCATAGGATAAATAAAAATTAATTTTGGTAACATAATTTAGAAGTTTTTTATTAATTGATTGAGTTGTTTCAAAAATATGAGGCAAATACGGCAATCTATCTATTATAGTATATTTTAATATTATTTGTTTGATTGTTTAAGTAAATAGTCATATTCGAGGACGAACAAATATTCAAGTTTGGGGGTATTTGATAAGTGTGGTTTTACACTTATCTGGACTATCAAAAGTAGACAATTGTAAGTACTCTTAAATGATTTTCTACTTAATTATGTGTCTATTTAATTGTTTTAGGTCAAAACTCCGAGATCAGATGGAGTTGGAGAAAAATAAAGCAAAATAAGCGAAAAGGAACTGAAGGCGTACGAAAACTTGGATATGGGGATCAACTTGTAAACATTCAAAAGTTTAAAGACTAGGTTTGCAAATAAAAGATGACTAAATTGAAATGAAAGAATAAATTGGAGGACTAAAGATGATGAAATCCAAAGTTGAAGGACCTAGGCTGCAAATAAGATAACTAAAGAAGAGAAAGGACAAAAATATGACCAAAGACCAAATAAATTACAAGTCAAACCTTGGAGGACTAAGCATGCAATATGGAGATTGGAACCAAATTTGGAATCATTATTTACTGTTTGCCGCGGTGGCACAGCGGTTCGACCGCGGCCATGCGCGGAAGACGCGTCTGGGTGTTTTTTAGTTTATTTTTAATTCCAGTCATGGCTTTTTTCGACTTTTCATGTACATGAGTTTCAATTTTAGTAAAACACTATATAAAGACATGACCTAGGTCAAAAGAATTGGGGTTAATTCTTTGGAGAACATAAGAGAAGACGGAGAAAAGAACGACCAAGAAAACGAAGAACGACCAAGATCAAGAAGATTGGAGCGGGAAAACAAATATTTCTTGGTGCAAGATACTCAACTTTTTCTTCTCTTTTATTCAAGATCCGGTTATGTATTCGAAACTCTTCATCTTGTCTTCTTCTCGAATCATGAGTAGTTAAATTCATAGTTTGGATAAACGATGTAGCCTAGTTTAGTTCTTTAATTTCGAATCTCAAGTTTTGACTTATAAATTGTTTAAGTATTTGATTTTACTTCTTCTCTTAATGCTTGGAATAACTGTCCATTATTTCATTGATCTTGTGGGTTGTAATGAGCTGAGAAGCAAATTATTAATCTAGACCACGTAGTAAAATCCAGCAATTGGATAAAATGTAGAGATACGCTTTTATTATTGCTGCGGTTTGAATTGAATTCCTATGAGAATTCATGCATCTAATTAAGGACCATTCTGACTGTCTAAGTTGACTTATTTAGATAGGACTAATTTTAACTCGAGAGAGGTAAATTAGGTTAAATTCGTGAATTCGACCGAATACAATTTTAGAAACAAATCTTGAGAGGATGAATTAGAGATGACAACTAGGTGAATTTGTTTGTCCAAACGCTTTAACCATCATTTTTCTCTAAATTGTTGATTTTCGCTTTCACATAAATTATTATATTGTTTTCTTAAATTCATGGTTACAAGTTTAAATCTTTCAAATCAATTCAATTTAAATTGTTTTAAATAAATTAGTATTAAAATTAATTTAACTAGTATCTAAATAAGATAGTCTTCGTAGGAACGATAATCCGGACTCAATAGGTCCACTTTATTACTTTTGTGCGATATTGTACACTTGCAATCACAATATTTTCACAACAAATTTTTGGTGGTCTCTCTTTAAAATTTTGACCCATCAGCAAAATATCAAATAATACACTACAAGTTACATTACTATTAAAATGAAGTGTTGCTATGTGCTAACAACAACTACTTTAGTAAGATGTCAAATTTTAGTGAGAGAAGAACTTAGAACAAACTCAAATAGAGATAACAGATTTTAACTCGACATGGTGGACCACTTTCGAAATAAATTTTAAATCAGGCTTTTACGAGTTATGTCCGGTTCACGCTAAATCTACAATCATATTCAACTTTGCATTAAACATCACTTATAGACACTTACCCAATTTATTAAGTACTGCCCAACCACCACACCACCGCCGACAGCCTCTCTTGCCACCCTTGACTACATTTTCATGGTCCCTTCACACTTTTAATTAAAGAACATCTCTCTATCATTATAGTAAGTAAGTTCATCTAAACAAGTGGTTGGCACAATTTGCTGTACCTGTACTGGCTCATTTAAGAAGATGATCAAAACTGATATAACACCAAACAATAGCATTCATGGGTGGGGTTGCTAGAAATTTTAATTACTTGTCCCAATCGAAGCTAATACAACTCCGTTGATGTTACGACCCATTTTAATTTAGTCAAAGTCAAATTCTGTTTAGTCTAAGTCAATGAAATTTCGGGTCAAGTCTAAGTCAAATAGTCAAAGTTGGGCTTAAATTAAGTGAATAAATTGTTTTGGGCTATTTTATAAAATTGTGGTTATTTAAGGATTTAAATGTCACTTTATGGAAGTTAGGGGCTTAAGTTGCAATTTGGGCTTAAATGTAAATTGAAATTGGGCCTTTTTCTTGACATTATACACAGAGAAGCAGAGAGAAAGGGAGACGAGACAGAGAAGAAAAGGAAAGGGAAAAAGAGAAGAAAGAAAAGGAAAAGAAAAAGGAAAAAGGAAAAAGGAAAAAGGAAAAAAGGGAAGGAAGAAGAAGGTCGTGACCGGCCGAGTCGATTTTTTTAGCTTGGGTTCTCCATTTCTTCTCCATTTTCAAGAGGTAAGTAAGAACTCACTTATTTTAGAAATGAGTTAAAAAATTAGGGTTTTTGCTTATGGACTTCAATATGAATGTTATGAAATGAGATAAGTTATTTTTAGCGTTATGAACTATATTTGCATGTTAAATGAAGGATTTAATGGATGAAATTTTAGGGTTCTTGACTTAGTGGGTTTATTTATATATTTAAGCTATTTTGAGGATATTAAGGCTTATTTTGGTTTATTTATGTAATAAGCTTGGAATGATGATTTTAGCAAACCCTATAATTTATATTTGGGTCTTTTAAGTGAATGTGATATAATGGAGATTATTTTTGGGCCTTATGGAAGATTAGAAAATGTTGAGAATGTTAAGGAAAATTATATGTTGTTGAATAAGTGGTGAATTAGAATAAGGATGAGATCAAAGTGAGTAAAGTAATTTTGAATAAGTTTTGCATAAGTATGGTAAGTTGAGTTTAGCCTTGTTTCTAATAATTAGTGTCACTTGGGATGGTTATTTATTTATTCGAGCAATTATATTCTATTTCAGGAGGCGACGAGGAAGTTGGTGCAGCATACCGACCAACTTAGTCCTAGCCAAAGCTCTGCGAGTGGAAAAACTTATTTTTCAAAATATGAGAATTTAAATACCATGTGTATTAGCTGCATAATGATTATGAAGACAAGCATGATTTTTAGAATATAATAGATTTTATAAATAAATTCAGTTCTATCAGTGCAAAATTATTATTATGTTTTATCATGAAAAATACCATTATTTTAGATACAGTCTATAAAACCACCAGAAAGTACTTGATGATACTGTTATCTACTCTAGTGCACAGAGGGGCTTTGAGCCGTGTACTAGGGTGTATTATGAGAGGTCTTTATGACCCACTCTTATGCACAGAGGGGCTTCGAGCTGTGTATAAGGGTGCTTATTTCAGGGGTCACTTTCGTACACAGAGGGGCCTTGGGCCGTGTACGGGAGTGCTCAGCCAGTGTACGCGCATATGACCAGATATGGTGATTTTACCCGTTCTGCACTGGTGTGAATCTGTTTCAACAGTGTATGACCAGATTACAGATTACAGATTGCAGATTAGCAGTAATTCATGATACATTCTGGTGTGATTTTTTTTCAGTATATGACAGCTTATTTAGTTTACAGAAACTCATGTTTACGTATGTTATTATCTGATGGCACTTCTTTTCAGATTTACTAAATTATCAGATTATGCAGTTTTTTTTTTATGATTTACAGTTTGCAATTACTCAGTACATATGTATAATATGAGAAATCAGTTTCTTGAAAATTATGATTTATTACGAACTCTCCACTCACTGAGCTATAAGCTCACAGATTTTCTATACTTTCTTACTTAGTAGTTGAATTTTGAGCAGCTTTTGAAGAGCCTGTCGATTGTTGAGCCAGAGCCATACGAGGATTAGTTTGTATGATTCATATCCATCGAGCATGTCATCATTTATTTTTGGGAAAACATGTTATAGGTCCTTTGATGATTTATTTTGGTTCTATTCGTGGCATGTTGGAGTAAGATGGGGACTTGCCGCCTTTTGGGATGTAAATGTTATAAATTTCAGGCTGTTTTGTAAATGATAATGGAAATGGTCGATTTGGCTATACTTTACTTTTGATTGGTTCATATTGTGGGACAAGTGGACCCAGTTGGTATTGTATATTTTGTGTTTTGAGAAATTTGTTGCTTTTCAGGTTTGGGTTTGTTCATTTTACAAAGGAGACTTTGCCAAAATTTTTATAAAATATTTTTAGTCCAAGAAGAGTCGATAAGTAATAGAAAAGTCTAAGTAGCCTTAATGGTGGATCCGGCGTCCAACTGGCATCCATCATCGGCGCACGGCACGTCTTGGGTCCACTAGGGTGATTCGGGACGGGTCGTGTCAGTTGATCTATTGGATGATCACTCGTCTATGTGTCAATGGCATCCATTGCAATTGATTGATGCTATGTAAATGTGTTGTCTCCTCAAACTAATTAGTTGCAATAAATAGCATTAGTGGTCGTTGCTATAAACCCAAGGCTCGTGGTGGCCGGGCCGAGCCACCCACGAGCCCGGCTCGATTTTTTATTTTTTAATTTTTTTAAATGCATAATTTTTGAACACGTTGAGTCATTACACGAGTCGGCTCGTCTACATTCTGAGCTTGTTTTGCTGGACTTGACCCGGGCCCATCACTAAACGAATCCAAACCCAATAGGCCAAGCCGGCGAACCCACAAACCGCTAGACCTATTTGCCACACCTACCCAATTCTGTGCATATCATAAATTCTCAAATCTACTTGCTTGTTCATTACAGCTATGTACAGTACAACAGAGATTGATAAATAAATTAATGCTGATACATTTACTACTATTTCAGTGGAGTACAGAGAAAAATGAATGGCTACTGTTTTTAACCCAAAGTATGAAGGTAAAAGACAAAGATTACAGTTTCAAGAAACAGTAATTTTTGTGTCTTACATTCATTACAAGCATTCTCAATCGATACATGGAATATTATTGACTAATATTAATAAATTACATCTTCATGTAACATGATCTTATGCAACCTAATTGAGTGTAATGCATGCAGAATTTTTTGCAGACATATTTAGAAGGAAAAAGAGAGAAGGTAAACCCAAAGTTCCAATGGCTAAAATAATTTAGAGCTTCACAATTTCTGGGATGTGCACTGGGTACCTATCAATGCAGTCTTGCCAAGGTCCATCAGTTGGTGTGCCAATTGTGCGATTGCATTTCCAAACAGCACTGTTACATTTGAACCCACTTCCAAAAGCTATTTGCCAAATTCTATTACCCTTTTTCATCCTTCCCTTGGCCTCAATGTAACTCAACTCATACCATAACGAAGATGAAGACGTGTTACCGAATCGATGTAGCGTCATTCGTGACGCCTCGACGTGCTCAGCAGACAACTGAAGGTTCTTCTGAAGTTCATCAATCACTGCCCTTCCCCCTGCATGGATGCAGAAGTGTTCAAATGCTTGTTTGAAATCAGGAATATAGGGTTTCCATTTAGGGTTGAATATTTTTCGGCCTATAAGTGTGAAGAGGAATAGGAGCTGCTCAGAGGCTGGAAGGACCAGAGGGCCTATTGTTGTAATGTTTGATTTCAAAGCTTCACCAGCTATAACCATTAGGTCTTTTGATAGATTAATCCCAACTTTTCCCTGAGGATCTTCTTGTTCATACACACACTTATAGGCCTTATCATCGGCTCCCTTGTGAGTTCGGACGACATGGACTAATCGATACTTGGCTCGACTCCTGTCCCTCCTCTTGTTGGATAGAAGAATTGCAGCACCCCCCATACGAAACAAGCAATTGGGAAGAAGCATTGCTCTTTCAGAACCCTGATAATAATTTGGTGTAATGATTTCAGTACTTACAACAAGAGCATATGAATTTGGATGAACTTGTAGAAGGTCTCTAGCCAAATCAATTGATATCAAACCAGCACTACAACCCATGCCAGAAAGATTGTAACTCTTTATGTTACTCCTCAATTTGTACTTATTCACAACCATAGCAGATAAAGATGGTGTTGGAGAAAACAGACTGCAGTTCACAATAAGAATATCGATATCTTTAGGCTTGATTCTGGTTTTCTTCATCAGTGAATCAATAGCTGAGAAAATAACCTCCTCTGCCTCACCCCTTGCCGCCTCCATGGTTGGCGTTGGAGGTATATAATGAATGGCCGGAGGCAAACATGTCTCTTCTCCGAGGCCTGATCGTTCAAGAATGCGCATTTGGAAGTCAACGCTCTTCGGGTTATCCTTAAGGATTAACCTTGAATGTTCCATAAATGTTGAGAAAGGTACTCGACAAGTGGGAGGAGCCTTGTAACAAGCGTAATCGACTAGATATATCGACCGAGGCTTGGACATGAAGTACACAGTGGCTATGAAAATTATTAGAAATGATGAACACAAGATTTGGACAAGATCAAAATGAAGTGATCTCCAAACGTTTAGCATTTCTTCAGGGCCTAAACGCAGGATCTGCACAAGAATGCCTACCATTACTGGTATAAGAAAAAAGGTCAGAATATGATTGACAAGATACTGATAGCCAAGCTTGACATATTTCAGCTTAACAGAACTTGAGAAATTTGGCAAAATCTGTGGCATTTTTAGAATTTGATAGACAAAAAAGATAGGCTTTAAGATGAGAGGAAGATGGGTTTTGGAGAGGAAGAGGTGGTGAAGAAGGCTGATTTAAAGAGTAAGCAATGAATGAAGGCAGGTAGAGAATTAAATGAATAACTTCACGTCATCACACAACGCTCCCTTGCTGGAGTTTTCTGTCGTTTGTAAGAGCTATCTCTAATGCAGCCAATAGATTGCTATGTCGTTAGTACAAAAGTTGAAAGACTTTTAAACATTGATGAAGAATGTGTATTTTTTTCTCTTCCACATGATCTTGACAGAGTTTTTATCATATTGCATTAGAGATGATATGATCTAATTTTTTAAGCACACGATTACATTAAGGATCGACACTCTTAAGTCTTAACCTTGCCAAACCAAATATTTTCTTTCTTTTCAGGGCATGTTCGGTGTAGCTTTTTTGGAGAAAAAATGGGTTTTTTTGGTACTTTATTGACTTTTCAAACTTTTTTGTAGTGTAAAAAAGTTGAAAAGTAAAAAATTGTAAGTAAAAAAATAGATTTTTTTGAGAAAAAATAACTACCGAACATGACCTTAATTACACATTAATAATGTGTTTACTATTTTCAGTTTTTCAACACTAACTTTTTCTTTTTCTTTAGTGCTATTATAACTATTTGTTTCCAAGAAAATTTCACCCGACTCTAAATAATAAAACCTTTATCACATGTCCCACTAATGTGTACTCAAGTTTACAGTACTATCGAATGCAACATAAACTTTTTTAGATTCTAAGACCAACTTAGACTATCGAATGGAACACATGCATGCATTTAACATATGCCTAAACTTAGCCCGACCAAAACCCAAGTCACCTCCACTGATCCAATGTAATTTTACAACATCAAGGTAGTCCGGTTGAAAGGCACTACCAGCCAAGTAATGGAATTAATGCTTCAGACATTACGTCGTGAAATAGTTCAATCCTAGGCTACATATCCGACAGTGCTGCGACTCAAAATCCTAGTAACAACTCACATTGGTTCTAAGACTGCAATCTTGATCCACACAAACATGCTACTTACTAAAGTGTCTATAGGAGCAGAGTCAGGATTTTTTGGACGGGACTACAACTTTTTAAAAAAAAAAAAAAAAAAATTGTACTTAAAAAATTATTTTTGTTTTTTTCTTCAAACAGGACCCGCCCCTATCTCCACCTCTAAGTGCCTGCGTCTTGACCATTTATGCTCCAACTTGAGTCGAAGTGCTGAAATTGACCCCACGGTATTTAAGGAATATAAATGCCTGCATGTGCAACAAATTAGTAGTAGTAGAGAAATTATAATAGTCGGAATTTAATATTTTCTCTTTATAAATACTACTACGTTACGAAAGCAAGTCATTAGTTCTTGTTTGATCATATCAAACAATATTAAAGTTACTTAACTCATTTTACACCTTTTGCAAAGTTTGAGAATTCAACTGCAATTTTTATCTCATTAATTAAAATTTAAATTAAGCGTATTTTGATATTTTTCATCAAATAAAGACCAATTATATACTAAAACACACGAATTATAGATTTTTGTACCAAAATACAAACATTAGAGACAATTTTGGCATTGAAGACAAAAGTTAAGGATCGTTTACACCAAAATCTGACATATAATTGATCAAAGGCTAGTAAATTAACTTATTTGAAATTCAAGACCCACTTATTGCGTATAAAATCATTCATATGCATTGGTAGATACATAAACTATTGACTATAACACCTAATTGTCCATAGTTTCTTTGCATAGACTATTAAACATTTGTCTCAAATGGCATAGCTAGTCAATGTCGCTACAATAATGTATAATGATTTCTTGAAGTTGTTTACTCTTATTGGTTGACTTCGAAAGTTCTTGCTAATTATTCTCCTTTTTTTTTCTTTTACGCAAGAGTATGAGGAATAAAAACTCGATTCTAAGAGCATTTCTAATATTAGAACATCTTCAATGAACTCTGTCTATTGTAATTTATGTGATAAGCAAAATAGACGGACTTCTAGTCCATGTGGCACTACGCCTATTGAATAGACAGTCAAATTATAAATTCATCTCCAATAGGTTCTGTCTAAAATTAATATTACCGCTTATGTGGCATTAATTTTTTTAAAAAATTGGCAAGTCTTCAATTTATATTTTTCTTGCTTGGCTTTTTTTTAATAAAATGCTGAGATTGATTTAAATTTGGTGAGTCACTCTGTCTAGAAGTCCGTCTATAGAAATCCGTCTAAATTTAGACGGTGTCTATTTTTTGTGTGCCAAATCAGCTAGACGGAGTTCTCGTCAACATACATTGGAGAGAATTTTTTTTATAACTCCATCTATATATACTTATATGGCACGTTTAACAAACAATAGACGGAGTACATTGGAGATGTTCTTAGACAATTTCTAAAAAATCTATGTGGCAAGAGAAAGAAATAGTGAAAAGAGAAAAATAAAGAAAAAATAGATGAGAGAGAAACACAATTTAATAAAAAAAAATGGGTGGAAGGCCGTCTAACATGATGTTTAAAACTAAACGACTTTCTACAATAAATGTTACCACATGATTTTTGTCATCTCCACCTTATCGCCACATCAGCTAAACATTCAAATTAGAAGACAGCATTGACGATGCTCTAATAAAATTATGTAGTCTCTCTATAAGTTTTATAAATAGTCACGAACATTATCGTGAGAAGTCGTCACATCTTTAAATTTGTAACGCATTGACCAAACAATGATTAAAAATAGCACAATGTTTGTATGTATTTATTAGTATTTATAAGTTAGTCAAACATTATTTTTATCTATATATTTAGTAAGATTTATAATTTTTATATATTTTTTATTCACATATTTTATAAAACTTATTCTATAATTAAAAAAAAAATTACTAAACAAGCACGTAGCAGATTGACTTCAGCATGTTCGGTCACTTATAAGCAAATTGCACTCTATTTTCTTTTAGTCTAATTTGACGGCTGATAATGGGTCGACCTGTCATTGTCCACATCGGATCAATTCTAGGAAGTGGGAAATTTGGGCAGACCGCGTTCAACACGATTAATATGTGCTTTGTTTTTTATTATTTATTTCTTGGATTTTACAATTGACTTCGCAATTTTTTAAAACTTCGACTTTGTAAAGGTTTGTTTAATTGGCCAATTTTCTATGAAAAATAATGTCACATCAAAAGAAAATGTTTTCTAACTTTGACTGTTTCATTGAAAGTAGAAAATAAAAATGAATTCTAAAGTACAATCACTTAAAGCATGCATTTGATCAAAATATTAGAAAATGTTTTCGCACCAATTTAGTGGTTTTTTTTCCTTCTCACATGAAATTTTTTTTTTGGAATCCAATCAAACACATCCTAATTTTAAAACTTTATCTAATAATGCGCATGTTTGAAATTTTGAATTTATTTTAAATATTTATAAATTGTAAATCTATACTACTTCTAAAAGTCACTTAAATGGAGAAACATTTTTTTGACGATATTGCCCCTCAAATAACTTATAGTTCCTAAAATCATCTTTCAATTAATATAATTTATTTTGACTTTAATTTAAACTATTTAATACTATATAAATATTGTATTTTGATCATTAAAAGTGATTTGTCTCTTTTCCATTATATATTGTAATTAATGAAAATAAATAAAAATATACTAATAAAAAAATAAATATATTGAAATTATTATATTTAATTGTAAACAATCAAATAATCAATCTTATTATGCACGAGAATTTAAGCAAATTCTTTCATCAACATAACAAAACAAGATGAATTTGGCTTTACATTTCAACTTTCTTATTATTCATTCATACTTTCTTCCTCTGTTCCAAATATGAAAGAAACATTTATGGACGATATTGCTCCTCAAATAACTTATAATTCCTAAAATCATCTTTCAATTAATATAATTTATTTTGGCTTTAATTTAAACTATTTAATATTATATAAATATTGCATTTTGATCATTGAAAGTGATTTGTCTCTTTAAATTCCATTATATATATTGTAATTAATGAAAATAAATAAAAATATACTAATAAATTTTTTAATATATTGAAATTATTATCTTTAATTGTAAACAATCAAAGAGTCAATCTTATTATGCACGAGAATTTAAGCAAATTCTTTTTTCAACATAACAAAACAAGATGAATTTGGCTTTGCATTTCGACTTGCTTATTATTGATTCATACTTTCTTCCTTTGTTATTCGTTTTTGTTTTTTATTATGCCAAGAATATTTTTTTCTTCGTAATGACGATTTTTAATCTTTGATAATTAGTTTGATAGTAATGTGGTAATAATAGATGTGTTAATTTTCCATGAATGATTCACTAATTTTAAGAATATATATGATGGTAATATTGATTTTAAATTTTGATTTCTATATCTTTTTTTCTTGATTTAGAATATTTGTTCGATGTAAAAATGTTAATTATTGTGGTAGTCTTGATATAAAAAAAAAGGGATTTAAGCTCGAATGATGTTTTATGTCATTTTGTAAGCAATTAAACGTATATTTGTTATGGAAGAACGAGTTAAAATAAGGAGAATTGGTGTTACTCTAACTTTTTCAAGCACGCGGCTGAGGAAGACATAACTTGGATAAAGTGAGTCATGTTATGTATAAGGTGAAGGTAAATTTCGCATAATAAGTGGTTTTATGTGATGAGTTAAAATCATTGTCCAAATATCTGGTTGTTTTGAATTTTCTTGAAATTTAATAATATTTTTGATGGAATTACGGGAAAGAATGCACGAAGAGAACAAAAAAAAAATCCCTTAATTTATGAGTGCATTAAAATTGAATGGATATTGCTAGAAAATTCTTCTTTATCTTATGTCAAAGAATCTTGAGATTCTTTTTTCTGAGAAATAATTACCTAAAAAGGTTAAAATTTTGTTTTCGTGTGCTTTTTATAATGATATAAATATAAAAAATCAATGAAAAATTGTTTTATACTTATATCTACTATTTTCATGTATTTTAGAATTTAATACTAATTTTCATAAAAGAAAGTTGCTTTTTCTAATATGCCATTAGATATGTGCTTTAATATATAATTAAAAGAGTATTAATAATCTTTCAAATTTAATATTCACGGAGGCCATGTATTTTTTAATGAACCACATGTTTTATCAAGAAGTTTGAATATAATTCCTTAGTTGGTCATAATCATTGATGAACTTATGATTGAAAATGAGTTTAATTTAAGTGTTATATTCATCGATAATTTTAAAATAAAAAAATCATAATATTATTACAAAATCACGTGCAACGCACGTATTCTTAACTAGTTATATGAAATGTGTAGGTAGTAAATTGTAAATTATACAAAAAGTGTAGATAAAAAATATATTTAATCAACTAAAATTATAATTTAAATTCAAACAAGCTATGAATCTACTAGATGGTATTTTCAACTCAATTCTCAGCACGACTCAACTGGCATTGAATTGAATAGAAAGAGATTTAAAATGTCTTAAATTTAACATAAGTCAAACCTAGTTGAAATGGATTGAATGGGGTCAAATTCTTTATGGTAAAATTTTCTCTTTAGTGCTATCGATCTACACGACTTGGATCAAGTTGGATGTAAAGAAACTAAACATGATATAGTTTACTTAGCTTTTTATATGCAATTTTTTTTAATGCAAACAATTTCATATTTGATCGATGTTGAATTACCTAGTTCATCTTCTGTTGAAAATATTAGAAAATAAATTAGCGAACAAATTTTTTCGACTGTTGGTGTTTCTTTGAAGGTCGGTTGATCAGATTTGTATCAACTGCGTCGAAAGCATGGCATGGATAATGATTCTAAACTTTTTAATTTGCATCATGAGATAGTCTTTTATTTGACTATGAATTTTTGAAATCTATGCTTGACAGGTTGTTCGTATCAATTAAAATTTTTATTTTTGTAAAATTTCCACCAAGAATATATAGCAACATTGTGATGTTCGGTACTCTATTATTTTTTTCAAATTTCAAACAAATTCACAGTTTCTGTAATCTTTTAAACTATGTGACCCGAAGTATTGATTGAGAGTTGGATAGATAAAATAAAGAAATAGCTATTGAATTTTTATTATTAAAAAATTTTAACAAACAAAAATAAATTTACAATGTTATTATAAAATCATCTTAACTAGCCCATACTACATCTAAAAGAGGCTTAAATAGAGAAATATTTTTGGACTATTTAACCTTTACAATGTTTTTAAAATTTCATATTCACCTTTAATATTCATTAATGTATAATTAGTTTTTAATATTTTATTTATTACTCTTTTATTGTCCATCCTTATTGTACATTAAATTTTCAACAATTTACTAAATATACAATTACATTTTTTAAACATTTAATCTATTAAATTAAATATAAAGATGAAAAGATGATCCCAATTTTTTTTTTTATTATTATTATTTTTTTTTTTGCATTAAGTAGATAAAATGAATGAGAAATGAGTTTCAACCAAATATAAAAATGAATGAGAAAAATTGTAACTTTGTTTATTACAGCATTAAAATTTAAATCATAGTTGTTAAAACTGAAATGGAGATAAAAATATTATTTTAATACATTAGATTACAATGATTACGAGCATGTTTGTTTCAGTTCTTTTTTTAAATTCTTTTTTTTCTCGAATTCATTTTCAACTACATATTTTGTGGGACCTACAATTTTTATCAATTTGTCAACTACACATTTTACCAATTTTTTTCAAAATCTTTAAACCGCACCAAACATATACTATTATTTAGAACTAACATGTGAAACTTTTTTTATTTTTAATTTAGTTTAATTTAATTAATATATATAGAATGTTCTTCTCATCTTACTTCTGTTCGTCAACAATATTCTTACAACATAGATAAGCATTGACGCTTCTTTAATTTTGTTTCTTACTCACATTTTTGACGTTTTATTTATGCCGTCAAATCAACCATGTTTAATAAAAAGAGAACATACAAAAAGAATATTGTTTACAAGGAACTACTACTCCGACAAATTTACAATATTATATAGTCAATCATTACATTTTCTCACAATAAAATTAGTAAATATTAATTTTGTTCTTCGTAAAATGCAGTCATGTAGGTCATTAATATTATAAGATTTGATATCAATAGTTTGTTAATCATCAAAATTTAAATCACTAAAAGATCTTAACTGGGTTCAAATTATTGTTGGCATTATCATCGTATAAAACGCATCTCTAATTGTAATTGTACTTAAATAAATGTAATTATCTTTAAATATTTATTTGTTACTCTTTTATTGTTCATTATTATCATATATTAAATATTTAACAATTTATTAAATGTACATTTAAAATTTGTAAATATTTAATATATTAAATTAAATACGAAGGTGAAAAACGATCTCATTTTTTTTTGCCTTATGTAGATGAAAGAAATGAGAAATGAATTTTTTAAAAAATGAATGAAAAAATGGTAACTTTTTTTTATTACCGGATTCAAATTCAAATTATAGAAATGAAAAGATTGTTTTGAATACATTGGATTACAGTGATTATAGTTAACAACTAATATATGGATTTTTTTTTATTTTTAATTTAATTAATAATTAAGAGAGAGAGAGAGAGAGATGGCAATTTTTTTGTTTTTGTTTCTTACTTACATTTAAGTTGTTTTTATTTACATCTTTAAATTAGACGCGCTTAATAAAATGAGAACATATACAAAGAATATTGTTTACAAATAGTACTATTCCAACAAATGTACAATATTATATAAATTATTATATTCTCTCCAATAAAATTAATAATTATTAATTTTTTTTGTAAAATATAACCATGAATATCCATATTAATACATTATTAATTTCATACTATTTGATATCAATGGTTCGTCAATCATCAAAGTTCAAATCACCAAAAGCTCTTTACTGAATTTAAGTTACTATTCGTATTACTACTAAGTAAAACTCATATTTGAATGCAATTGTACTTCTATAAATGTAAATAAAATATCAATATCGAACAATACAAAACAATATGTTATCAACAGCTATATTTTTTTTTATCTTTATTGCAATTACTACTTTAACATTTTAATTATTAACAATTAAAAACTAAAAAATTTGAAAATATTAAAAATTAATAATATGATTTCAAAAACATGTTTAACGAACGCGTCTAGTATATAAAAAGTGTGAATGTGTGGGTAACATTTGATGGACACTTTTGCCCTGCTAGATTATTTTACTTGGTCAACAATGCCCTTAAGTTCCTATTATTATTAAAAACATTAATTCATTAGTAATGAAAATTAAAAATTGAATTTTCTAGAGACTTTTCTAAATACCCTTTGGAAATAGGATACACCGATTCAAGGAAGCAAAAATGGGAGATGTCGTATATTCCATTAAAATTCCAAAAATTTCCTTTGTTAATGTCTGAAACGTGATAGGGAAAAGGAAAAGGAAAAAGAAAAAGTAATAGACGGATAGCCAACTGAGTAGGGTGTAAAATTAATCAGTGGCTACCGAACTTTAATCGAATTTTACTTAACTATCAAATTTTAAAAAGTATCTCAACATTTACCCAACTTTCAACTAAATTTCTCATTCATCGCATGTTACTCATTCGCTTGCAATACCTGATGAAATATTCTATGTGACAAACGATCTTCCGACATGGCGTAATAGCGGTGTTAAATCTCTCACAATCAACAAAAGCGCACTATCCAAACACGTCTAATTGGCATAAATTTGGTTGGGTAAAATTGAAAATGCTTTCGCTTTTATCCAACCGGTGACAGATGAGAAAGTAAAGTTGAGTAAGAATTAAAATATTTTTTAAAGTTTGATAGTTAAGCAGCAATCAAATTAAAGTTCGGTAGCCGCTGATTAAGTACGATGAAAGTCATATTTGAAATTAACGTCACATATGCACCAATTGGAAAAATTTTATTTGGACGATAACTGTTTGAGGAAACTTAAGAAAATTATATTTCAATAAAATATTAGATACCATGTATATACACGTAAATCATCTCCAAATTCACACTGTAATTCACAAACATAAGACTATACGTATAATAAAAGATATGTATATTAATTCTCTTTTCCTAACACATTTGACTTTTATTTTTTATTTTTAGGCTATCAAAACAAGTCACAAGGACAAAGTACCTCATGTCAAAATATAATATATGTTTAATTTCAGTAATCATGCTTGAGTGACTACTTACCTGTATTTTTATATTTATAATAAATTTTTTCCAACTTCAATATATACTATATAGAAAGCATAAAACGTAAGCATGTACGAACCATTGTTATTAGATCCTGCCCGGCCCGGCCCGGCCCGATCAAAATCGGACTGATTATATAGAAAAATTCTCTATTTAAAAACCCACCTAACAATCCGTCGACCCACCCAGTTTTGAAAAACCCGTTGAACAGTTCTCGCTTTCACCGATTTTGAAAATCATTTCTTTCCACTTGTAATATACCATTGAAATTCATCTATCTCCCTATACTTTTAATCAGTATATGTGATTTCCAAAAATTTTGTTTTTCATTTTTTGAATTTTTTGTACATTTTTTTTATTTTTAAAAAAATCACCGGATCAACTCCGGTTCAACCATTTGACACTTGATCCTTACTCTTTCCTGAGTCATTACCTGGATCGATTTTTAAAACATTGGTACTAACATCTAGTTAACAACAAAAACTTCCATATGAGGTAAGAATTACTATAAGGTCAATTTAACATGATTATTTATTTATTTTTATGAAAGTTGATGAAATGTTTTGTTTAAAAGTTGTGAGTCACATATGTTATGTAATTAAAATTAATTACTGATTTTGACTTCAACTCTTTAAACTCACGTCAAACTTAAGTCTCATTTATGCTTTATTTGATTGTTTGAGAAACAATGAGGTTTCGGAATAGGAGACAGCAATGCAAAGTCTATTAAGGCAAAATCAACTTAGAAAGTTCAATTAAAAAATACCCAATACTATTTTCCTTAGGAGAGACTATACTACTATTATATTATATATATATATATATATATATATATATATATGTTTATACGAAAACTGAAAATGTATACTAAAATAAGTGCATGTGCTTTCTTGTAGTAGGAGTTGGCTTATACGTGCAGTTTTGCGTAATATATAGTGTCTATGTACTAAACTTGTCACGTACAAGAGCAGTGATGGAGTTAAAAAAAATAAAAAAAACTGAATTAATATATAAGAAAAATTATTTTTCCAAATAATTTGTTTTTCTATATAAAAATAATTTCTTGGGCAGGGGCTTCAGCCTAGGGAAACACTCTTAGATCTGTCTTTAGTCCCATGGGTCGTCCACTGGGGCGGAGGTAGGAGCGGGACCAGACTGTATTCTAATTTCACTCTGAAAAAAAAATTGAACAATTTTTTAATTAAGTAATTTAATTTAAGTACAAATTTTATTTTTTATTTTTTAAATAATAGTCCCTCCAAAAAAATTATAAATCCTTCCTTCTTGGTCATCCATTCAAACTTTGAACATGGCTCTTTCTTAATTAGTGTGAAAAAGAGAAACGTATATCAAACACGTTAAGTTGAAGTCTCTTAACAATCACTATCATTATATGATTCTAACTTGACAAATTTACTCTACTTTGATAATCTATCTCACAAAAGTTGAACATTAATTAAACTATTATACCGTTTCTTTAACATTTGAATTTGACCGTATGCTATATTTTGATAATGAATTGAGGTGGTGAACAGATTTTGAAGATAATCGGTGGAGGGAGATGATCAATTGAGTGGATAGATTGAGAAGATGGTCAGATTTTGGAGATGATTCGTTGAAGAAGATGAGTGAACAACAAATTTTGGAGGAGATGAAATTGAAGACGTAGTGACAATGTAATACATGGACGTAGTGGCGGAGCCAAACATTTTATGTTGGGAGGTCCTCAAACAGGGTCGGAGCTAGGGGATGGGGATGGGGATGGGGATGGGGATGGCCCACTTTTTTTTTTCAAAGTACAATTATTAAGCCCATTTTTATGAGAATCTAATGTTTTTTATAAGTCATAATCTTTAAAAGCTTACAAGATATCGAACAAAATAGTTAGACGTATTTGATACTCAATTCATGCTTGTTTCGATTGCTTGAAAAGACTAGCATCAATACTTTCTTCTTGGTTATTAAATTATTCAAACTTAATCCGAGCTAAGTTGTGTGCACTACTAAATTTTTCAATATGTTTTCTGAGACTATGTTTCTTTTCTAATTTGAAAATCTGCCAACAAAAGAATCATGACTTGAACTCGAACTAGAATTTGTTTCGTGGAATTAATGTTCTACCATAGCAAGAAGAAAAAAATATTTGACTTAAGTGAAAAAGGCTGAAGATGAAATCACAATCAATTTTTTTGTGTCAAAAGCTGAAGACGTGAACGTAAACGTAAACAGAAAGAAAAAGTGATATTAGATGAATCAATTTTGTTGGGCATTATTTGTTTAGTTCATTCATTGTTGGGTTTGGACTTTAGTATTTTTTGTTTTGGTTAGTTATTAAAAAAAAATTATGAAAGTTGAGGACTCTCCGCCCCTGAGCATTTTCTTTCTGTAGCGAAGAAAACTCCCTACACTCGTCGTGATTATTAAGGTCCAAATATCATGCAATTAATAGGTATATTGATTTCAAAAATTAATATTACGTTAACAAGTAATGCAATTAATTAAACCAAGCCATTCCAGCTTCCCAACTGCGCGTTACCCTGACAAGCTAATTCTACCTACTGCCATTCTTAAATCCTTACTTGTAATTATGTTCATATCCTTATATTAATTATTAGGACACGTCCTATTTTTATTTTTTGGGTCAACTATTTTTGAAAGTGAGTGCAATGTCATCCCCCCCCCCCAACCCCAACCCCAACCCCAACCCCAAAACAAACAAACAAAAAAGTTTTTCACATCACTTAACTACGAAACTAAAATTTAACGTACAATTATTTTGAGTAATTTTTATAACAAAAGTGACGTTTAATGTAGAATTCCAAGACTTAGTATATCAGAACCAAAAACAGCTCAAATGAGCACATCGAAATGTTTAAATTCAAATAAGTAGTCACACGTTAAGTATAAAATAGCAATTCGCTTAAAGGTGAAAACAATAATCAACATAAACAGAACTAAACTACTTCTGTTAATAAGATTGACGTCTTGAAATAGAATTCTACGATTGAATTATACTATTTTTACGAGAGGTTTAAAAACAATTGAATCTTTCGCAATCTTGCTTCTTTAAAAATTGTCATCCGTCGAGGAGTTGGTGGTAGAAAGTTGTAGAACGAAGATGAAGAAGAAAAAGTAGTTGGGATTTATTACATGCTTCGCAAGAAAGGTTCAAACACAAACTTGGGTGCAAGTGATGACCTTACATTTTGATTGTTAGGGACACCCAACTGCAAACTGTAGGGTTTGGTGTTTAATGCCTTTAATAAATACAAGACTCCTCATCCCCCTTCAACCTCCAACTACTTAACCTCATCACAATATGGTGATGTATCCATCTTAATTCATTCATTATTAAACTTCTACTGGAAAATCTTTCAAAATTATAAATGAATTTAAAAATGTTTGTTTTAATCTTATTGTAGCATTTTTATGTTGTTTCCCATTCAGGCTCACCATGAACAAATTACAGATTTCATACATAAATGCTACAAGAGGGGCTGAATTTTCTGTTGGAAAATGGTTAGAAATCAACTTTGACCAATTCATTAAGTGGGACTTGTTAGTGAAAAACGGGAGTTCTTGGGCTAAAAGTGTTCTACTCCGTAAGTAGATAACTTTAGTATATTTAATTTCTTGAAATCAATTTTAGATGAAAGAGAAATTAAGGCCAAAATTGAGCCGCTTGAAAATAAAAAGTCATTCGTTCAACGTTAAAAAATGTAAACCCAATTGTTCACTTAATATCACCCAAGTTTTATATTTGAGTTTGGGCTCCAAGAAGTACCAATAGTTTTTTGAAAGGACAAGGCCAACACTTTATTGGGTTGGGCCAAAGTAAACACGTACGAGTGGCCGTTGGCTGGGCACGTGTCGGTGTCTTTTAAAAAACATAGAACTTTTCCAAACAAACATGCATGTTCAAACAAGTAGTGTCCAAACAAGACATGTCTTTTAAGACATGTACTTTCCAACAAATATAAATAGTCCGCCTAATTCGTACAATTCACATTACAGTATTATTCTTCTGCACTTACACTTCAAAAAATATTCTGTATTCATTCTAAGTCGGTTCCATTCTCAAAAGAGAGTTCTAAACATTGCTCGGTTTGCTAGCCTTTGTATCCTGGCAGAACCAGCCATAAAATTTTGGGTAGTTTTAGGCAAAAATTTAAATGAGCCCTTAATAAATTGAGATATTTTGAAATATGAACTTTTGACACACAACTAAAACTCCTGCATTCACGGGCATATTTTAATCTAAATTAAATTTTCACACAAGTGTATAATACTTTACTTAGATCCAAATTAAATTTTCACACAAGTCAAAAGACTCAAAAATTGTTATACAATACAAATGCACGAAATATAATCAAATCATTTTCACTTAACAAAAACAAATAAAGTTCTCTTAATCAAAAATAGTTAAAAATGTCTTAAAACTCTAATTCCAAGAGCAAAACAAATGTCAAAAGAAAGGAGAAAATATATAATTTAAAAAAAAAAAAAAAAAAAATGCACGCAACATACACAGGTGTGTGTGTGCATATACACACATACAGATTTACAAGCCAAAAAATAGTATCTTTTTCTTCTTCTTCTTCACTTAATTAAAAAAAAAAAGTTAAAATTTGAAAAATCGTTTTGATTCAAATGCCAAGATAAAGATTTCTAAAACTAGGTTTAAACGAAAAAATGCACGGTCTACAATTTAAAGAGTTGAGTGCGCGTTTGGTGGAGTCTAAAAGTAGTTTTTTATGAGATTTTGGAAAAAGTTGGTGAAATGTGTTGTTGAAAAATTGATAAAATTTGTGGGTCCTATGAAATATGTGGTTGAAAATGAAAAAATGAGTTTAAGGAAGGAAAAAAATTAAAAGAAATTATACCAAATATGCTCTAAGGTAGATAATGTATGTTAGAATTGAGCTTGTTTTCTATTTGAGTTTATTTCAAATATAAGTAGACTGATTTAAAAATAAAATAAAATTATAGGCCACAATTTTTGGGCCCTGCAATGGTTGGGGGCCGTAGGTGAGAAACAAGTACCGAAGTCAAGCAACTATATACATGACAATATTTAAGAAAAAATAGTTCAACTCTTATCTCGATTAAAATAATTTTCTACAACTTCATTCTTCTACATTTCTTATTTTCTACTTCTAGTAAGTTGTTACTCTCCCCATTTGTTTACACATTAACATATAAATAAATCACTATGGCCATTTGTGTGCACGATAAATTAACAGACTATAATCTGCACTAATCACCTAGACAACATTTTCCTGTCTTCATTCGTCGATCTCTTTTCAAAACATGACAATGTGGAAAGGAGTGCTTTGGATTTGTGTCCATTTTTCTTCGTAAGATCAAAGAAATACGACATGAATTAGACTTGCGACCAGATAGAGTCTTGCTAGGCGATGATCAAAACAATCAAGCTCACATCAATATCAATGGACAATTGACGTTGTCAAATTTTCACTGAACTCTATTCTTAAAATGATGCTTTTCAGCTAGAGATAACAAAACTCTCCGCCCCAACTCGTCCAATTTTGTCCCACCCTGAATTCTCTGAATCCACTCTAATTTTTTTTTTTTTTTATGTTTTAAAATTTAAATCGCATTTAAAAAATACAAAATAATATTAAAAATAATTAATTAAATTAAACGGTACAATAAATTGAGATATTTTAATTTGCTCATGCCCCTGCTCCTAGGGGTAGGCATTTTAATCGGAATCGAACCGGAGCCGTATCGGAACCGTATGTTCTGATCCGGTTCTAAAAAAATAAAATTAAGAACCGAAACTGAGAACCGACCGGGTTTAGGTCGGTTCTTGGTTTTTGAACTAGAACCGTGGGTACTCGATTGGAACAAATTTGTCATTTTTTTATAATTTTTTATTTTTTACAATTATTCACATGAACTTAATGACCCGACCCACAATCACTGTACCAAAGACAAGGTCCAACTGTCCAAGATCCAAATAAAAAGTACAAAATCCATTACTCTTAAATTCAAACTCAATTGACTCAATTTTAATTACTCAAATCTCAAATTCTCAATCGTTATTTGCTTGGATGCTCAATACAAACATTTTCGCTTGTCTCGGACTTTTGTTCATCCCTCTCTCGCTCAACACACAGTGGAACGGCGAATGCGAAACTCCTCTTTAACCAAATAGAATCCTCAATTTTGTAGGTAATTTTCCTTTTTCTAACCTTAGTTTATGAGTTTGCAATTTTGGTATCTATTCTTCCAGTTAATGTTTATATCTTTCATAACTTGTTTTAATATCTAACATACTTTAATGTTAACGAGTTTGTACTTTTTAATTTTTTTTTAAAAACATATTGTCAACTAAGATTTTATTAAAAATATTATAGGTAGAACCCGAACCCGAACTGACGGTTCTAGTTCGGATTTGGTTCCAATAATTACGTGGAACCGAATGGTTCCATTTACGAAATACCCGAACTGTAACAGGTGGTTCCGAGTATTGAAATATCCAGACCGACCCACCTGACACCCAGTTCTACCTACTCCTGCCCCCACCTGATCCCCACCTCGCCTCCCAAAAATCTCCAATGGAACAGGATGGTAACGGCTTCCCTGCCCGTTGCCATCCCTATTTTCGACTCTTTTAAGTATACAATAACGAATTAAGACTTTACTTGCAAAATTGGTGAAAGGTTACCTAAATCCTTCTTCTCCTTTATCCTATCTTCGTTGCTTAAAAATTTACTAAAAAATTGAATTCAAAGTCAATTAATTTTAAACATAAATTTCATGTAATCTACAACTTTTATCAACTTTTCAAATATACATTTCATTAACTTTTTAAAATTTACTAAAAAAAAACTGATTTTTAACAAAATTAAAAGTACATTAAATTCTTAGCAACAACCTTGTTGATTTTGTCCTACCCCTCCATCTTCTAACTTCCTTAACAAAGAGTCATCACAATCTCTAAGCAAGTTATGTGTTTGCCTAAGGGCTAAGGTTTATAGATTGAAAATTTATCACCGAATAAAATACTAAATATTATTGAATAGAAGTTCATAGGTAACAAAATAACAATTATTAATAATAATTTAAATTAGTAATCGAGTTTCATTGGTGAAAATAAGAAAAAAAAACATCTTAATAAATTTAATTACTCAATATAAATTTCATTTAGATAAAGTAATTAAAAATAAAAAAAAATTACATATTAGTTGAATAATAGTTTGTCAGTAATTAAATAACTAATAAAAAATAATTTAAGATTCCGAACGGCTTTTTCATTAGTAATATTAAAAAATATTTTTTTAATTAATTAAATAAAAAATTAAATACTAACAAATAGTAACTTATAACAAATTAAAAAAATATAAAAACAAAAAACAAAATTTCGTCGATGACAATGTGACACCAACTTCTGCCAGCGCCTCAAACACTATCGTTAGATATTAACATCACCAAAGACATTGTCACGTCGATAATCATTGACAGATGTAGAACAGTGATCAACAGTATTGCTGTAGATAATTTCATCTAAATCAACAACATTGTTTTTCATCAAAACTTACAATGTGGAGGGATATTGCCGACTTACTCTCTGTTTTGACAACTTCTCTTTCTCCATCGAAAAATGCATTAAAAGATTACTAGTTTTTATGAACTAGTAACTATACAACGCTTTTGATCTATATATTTACATTTTCGAAATCGAAAAAAAAAAACACAAAAAAAAAATTACTAGTTTTTTTGAACTTACAATTCTGCCTTTTCCTCGACAGACTAATAGCTAATGGCATAATAGGAGGTACAGTATTCCTTGTCCAAACAGAATGAAATCATTTGAAATTTATGAATCTAGCTTATGGAAGGGTACAGTATACAAAAGCAACATATCTAGGTACTCAACTTATTGTACTCTTAACTAGTCAATAAACATAAAATATACACAGTTTTCACCCATAAAAAATATAGAATAAAGAGGACATCACAAAAACAAGGGAAAATGGAAGAATGTCAAATGGCAAAAGTAATAAACTGAGTTGAAAACAAAAATATAATGAATCTATTTTCAAATGACTTGAAAAGCTAAAATTTTCAACGAGCTAGCTTCTTGATTACAGCAGCCATGTACTTGCCCTGATGCTCTGCCAGGGCCAGCTCCACTTCACTTGCTTCCCTTGTGCCATCCCCAGCAAAGACTCCAGCACCATATGGAGAACCGCCTCTAATGGAATCCATTTTGAACATACCAGCGCCAAAAGTATACCCAATGGGAACAAATAGCATCCCATGATGAGCTAACTGAGTGATTGCTGTCCACCTGCAACACAAACAAATGGGATACATTGACATTTGGGACAAAGTGATTTCTGTTTCACAGAGCATTCCATGGCTCCCAACCTACGGCGACCTCATACCCAAGAGAGATGAATGGCTGAAGCATTTGGAAACGGGTATATTAACACATAAAGTAGCATGATAGCATACTCTGTAATCTGATGAGGATGGTACAGGTCCAGAGGATATAAACATATTCAAACTGTATCATCTTTCCTCAAGGAAGAAACAACCCTGGTTGTTGGGTAGTTGACGTCCTGAAAGGGGGTCATTTTATGGATGATCATGGTAATATAGTAATACAATTACTGTGAAATGTGAATATAGTTAATGATCCAGTACTGCATCTATTAAGGCACCAAACCAGGAACTTCCAAAAACCAAAAATGATAATAATCCTGAGCTAGCCTCTGGATCACAGCAAAGATTTTCAACAATGTGATTCTATAATTTTAAATCAATCTCCCGATAAAGATCTCCACACTTATCTCTGTCATACAAAAACTCTATGGAATAGGACCAATAGATGGACAAATTATGCAATGAACACAGCAGAAGACGACAAGGCATCTAGTCTAACTTCAATCATTAAGTGGAGGAACAAAAAGACTACTTATTTTCTAGGTCTTCTATGAGATAAGCACCGAAAAGGTTGCATAAGTATTTGAGATCCCAAACACCCATTCATTTCCTTCGCAAAACGGCTTTTCCTTTCCAAATGCAGCATGGACGCATCAGACCTGCGTAACCCTTGCACTGCACCATTCCCCCTCAAACTTGCTGCATTCATTTGCCAGTATAATTATTATGAATAATATAAACCCACAGCCTCCTCACAGACTTGTAAAAAAGACAACTGCATAATTATCTACTCAGATATCTGCAGCAAGAACTGGATAATTTGTCCCTTGCTCAACTAGAATTAATAGTAACAGCTCATATCAGATCTCCTTACAAAAGCCTCATCAGGATGTAAGCATTGGATCTTTGAATAAATAGCCTTCCTTGAATAGGCAGTCTCATATTTGATTTATAACAGCTACTAAAAGTCCAATTGATCTTGGTCACTGTTTATCTACAATCTGTAAGTTATTCATCAATGTTTGCACATGTGCGAGTATTCTCTATCTCAAGTCAAAAGGCGGGACACTTGCCATATCAGAGTTCCTCAGCATTCATTCCTTACAAGGTGGTTCTTGTACTCCTCCATTTTTATTTTATCGAACATTGTACAACGTGACAGCAGATTAGAGAGAGTACATGTTAGTAATACAAAATTATCACACAACATTGCTAACGTGCTATCTTATGACATTCATGACTTGACCAGTTTTAATTGCACCCAAAAGCATCCCATATCAAGTCTGATATAATCTCCCAGATATCAACGTAAAATAGGCGCGAGATTATAAAAACCACAAAGCATTTAATGGACACAGAAAACCTGTCTTTCTGGTTTCTGTAGGTTGTAAATGTCAAGTATCTAATTTTGTAACTTGAGATTATATTGATGATAACAAACTTTTGAGACCAGTTTCTTATTTCCCCTTCCTGCCTTCCTCTTCTTCCAAGACTACTCTCCATTTCTTTTTCCAATTTCTTAGTGAAACATAAAACGCAGAGGCTTTTGACAAGTCAGGTTAGCCATATGGAAATTACGAGAGTGCTTCTGGAATTTCAGGAAAAAGATTACAGGAAATTGCAGGGTTATAGTAAAACCAAACCAAGGATGAGAAGAAAACTGTTTACAGGATATCTCAACAAAGGGAAAAGAGAAGTAAAGATCTAAACTAAATTTTGTGTATTAAAGATAAGAATTGAAGAGTTCTATGTTGCAATGACGAGATTAAATAAACAAATAAAGATATGAGAATTATTTCGACATATCATTCAATGAAAGGCATATCATGAGACTTCGAGATGAGTAAAACTCTATCGAAGATGAGAATGTTAGCAATACTAAAAGATCCAGGCTTCAAAAGTGAGCAAGGCTATGAAAAGGATGGACATGTCAAAAGAATAAGTTCACAACAAACTTCTACCAGAGCAAGGAAGTGCGTGGGTATTTAATGGCTTACAAAATTATTCAATGAGATTCTAAAGATAAAATGACTCTTGATGAATAGAGGATGAGTGCTTTTATACTTATTTACTAGAATAAAGAAGACATTTAAAATCATAAAAACTGCATAGTTATTAAGGGTACGAGTCTCATAGAAGAAATTTGTCATTTGTCAAGAGAACCTATTATAGAAGTCATTTATTTAAGAAATTAAAGAAGGAAAAAAAAAATCCCAAATTTGCATATGATGTTTATTGATTTAGGAAAGGCATGTCAGCATGTGATAGGGTGTGATAAGAAGTTTTATGGTGAATGTGACTCCACTATATTAAAACAATGACAATTTACATGGTTGCATTGTTTTGAAAAGCTACTCGAGGCTTAAGTCTTGAGGCGCGCCTCACGTGAGGCTTTCATTGAATGCCTTGAGTGTCACTTGAGGCTTATTCCTCATTGCTAAGCCTCAAGGCGACTAAGGTGTATGCTCGTTTGTCTATTCTTTTCGTGCATTTTATTACTAGTCTTAGCTTTTGGGGCTTTTTTTATAGGCTACAACGTTTCATGTTTTTATTTTCCTTTCTTTTTTATGCATCACCACAAAAGAGGAAGGGAAAAATGAATACACCATTATATCGAAGGATAATAACAAATAATGGGAAGAAACTAATAGCGATGACAAGTGTAATAGGAGAATTAAATATGACAACAATCATCTTAGATTCTATTAGCAGAGGTGATATTGGACTTCTAGGTTATTTTTATGTCTAGTAGTACATTACAATATTTTTATGTAATTAGTAATTTTAGAATGTATTATTTGCTACTTTATTCATCTATTTTATGCTTTTTTTTCCCTCCCGTTTTAGACCTTTAATTCTATTAATTTGTTTTATTACGGATTTTTCAAAAGGTTTATGATTTATTTTGAGCATATTATTTTATTTTCATATTCTACTCAATTATTTTATAGGTCTGTCTTGAGCCTACACCTCAAAATGCCATGGTACCTGATTGAGTGGTTGAGAAGGATTGTTTGTAGACATAACAAGTTTACATGTACAAGAGCAATGTGACTCTAGGACAAAAATTATGAGATGGACGGAGTGTGAAGGATTGCATCAAGTTGTAAAAATAGAAAGTAGATTTCTTATATTCAGAATTATTTTTCTGTAATCATTATTGATTCTCAAGTTCCCATTTTGTTATTTTGGCAACTTTCCATTTTTGTTTTCATATACAAAGGATTAGTATTGCTTAACAATTCATATTTTTGACTTGATATATTCAATCAAATAGAAACTTGGTACTGCTTTTCTCTCAATTCTTGATTTCCTATTCTATTTCTTGATTCTCTCTCTCTTTCTTTCCATCTCTTTATCTGTCCAATGTGTAACAAATTAATGTGCATGCTATGGTTGTGAAGCATTTGATTTTATTACACCTTTTGACAGGGGCGGAACTAGAAATTTTTGGAAATCAGGATGCTACTGAAAAAAAATTTACACTAAAAAAAAAAAATTTCACTATAAAAAATGATTTTTTCCGGGGCGGGACCAGACTATACCTAATTCCGCCCCTGCCTTTTAAGAAGATGTAGCACTCGATCATAGAGTGTAAATTTCACCTGTTTAACCGATGCATATGTGCAACCATGTATTATCCTCATTCAACCTATACATTTTTCCGATGATGACAAATGAGGAGAAAAATGACAAAAACAAGAATGTTGAGCATACAACTTAGGAAAGTAACATTAACAAATGTAGTAAAAGGGAAGAATGAATAATTGATTGGCAACTAAATATTTGTTTGAGCAAAATTCTATTAATTCTGCTTTGATATTAATAAATCGATATAGTTTTTAATGAAAAATGACTAAATTAGAGAAATATTGACAAAGGAAATCATCTTAACTAATATGGTACTTTGACAGAAAAATGTTCATATCTAACTGAGGTTCACAAGTCAAATAGTTAAAGCTTTGAACGGAAAATGTTTAGAAAATCCAAAGCAAGTTTTGACAACAAATATTGTTTGATTACTAATTATGGTGTGGTGATATTTCATTATATGAGGGAAAAGAAGTCTACATTCCTATATCACTCCAGTTCTAATGAAGGAATTTTCAAGTTCAAAATGAAAAGGATTGAATTAAGAAGGCTAAATATTGGAAGGAACTCCGAAATATTGCAAATGAAAACCGAAAAAACAAGAACTCTTAAAAAATGACTGGTATGACAGTTCCAATGAACTACAAAAGCTTAGTACCAAGTTCTACTAGAAGCACCCAATGCCCAAATTAACATCATATGAAGACAAAGCCAAGATTGAAGATCACCAAATTTTTGAAAGTCAATAACAAGGCCAGCTACATGATTTTCCAATAAGGTGAGCATATGTGATGCCTTGTTAGCTTAGCCTCCCGTTGGCGCCGGTTGCTCCTCCTGCTCCCTCCAGATGTCTTATTGGTTGTCCTTAGCAGCTTGATTTCAAAGAAAGGATTAAAAATGTGAACTAGTGGTAGTGGCTCAGAAACTTTCACCAGAGGAGGGTGTATCCTAGGTGAGCCAAGAGGTTCAAAATGGAAGTAAATCAGCTCCATCGAATCGGCTTTATCCTCCTCAAACCTGCTTCTCAGCAAAGACAGTACCACTCCCAAACTTACCAGCAATCTTAAGTTCATAGTCAACCACCTCCACAATAATACTTGTGTGCTCTACTCCAATTAGGGCAACAAAAAAAATATCTTTTATCCCAACAAGATCAAAATCTGCAGCCACAGCAAGTCGTAAACCAGTCGTTGGTTAATCTAACCGGACCCCAGACACGCGAGAGCCCAGCTCAAGAGGAATTCATAGTTCCATGGTGCTTAGTATAGCTTACTCATCATGTTGCTCATCAACTACACCTCTCCTCTACTTCTTCACCACGTAAACTCAGTAGTCTACAACTATCCTCGTTTTTGTTCAATTTTAAATAATTAAGCACATCGATGGAGATTTGTAGCATCATTAAGTAAATACAGATTGAAATCGTGGAAACATGAGCTTGTGATATAGCTACACCTAATTCCATACCGGTTAAAATAAGAACTATAAATAAAGGACCAGGATCTCCTTTCGGAATCATCTTCTATCCCCAGCCGCAGAACCCTTCTTTCATGAGCCTAGGGACACCGATTCCCAGCCTGCGAAGTTCTAGCTTCCCCTTATCTTGTCTCAATATAATGTCTTGGTCTACAGTCCCAATGTGATTGAAGAAAAGAAGTTGAAATTCGGGGGTAAAAACGCTCTCATACGTACATTATGTAAAGAGTGCTCGCTTTGTGCACCCACTTGTTGTCGTTTCAAGCGCGATCATCAAAAAGCTTTTTTCCAAGTGTAGAGACTAATATGAGGAAAATGCGAATAGATATGCAAAAGTTCCTGTTGGAGGAGTTGGAGGTGCATGAACAATGAACATTACTCTTGCAAAAGGAAGAAATGCAGTAAAGAAGATATATATCACGAATCTCAATCCTAGAAATATAGTATCCCACTTTTCTTTACTACCCAAGGCTAGAATTAGGTGGAAAAATGAGCTATGGAGCATTAGGATTTCACGTATAGGGTTTTCAATACTTAAGATCTTGATATATATATTGACAATTCAGTTCCTCTAACATCGGATTGTGGGCATCTTTCTTCTAGTCCCCTATTTGTACATTAACAAGGAAAGTTGTCCTTCAAAGAGACAACCCCGATGCTATCCAAGTCCAGCATAAAGGAATAGAACCAGAAAGCTTTGATGCTAGAAAAGTCAGTCCATCCGCACTATAAAGACAAATGAATTCTCTCTCTTCTGTGTATCGCTTTATATAAGCAAAGAGTTGACAAAGTCAACCTTTAGATATTGTGACACTTTGGTTAGATTAGACTCGGTTGAATTTGTCAATGCTACTAAGGATGGGGACGAGCGAAATTCATTAGAATCTCGAAGAAAGGTTTAATAAGCGAAGGGCCAAAAGCCGCTTTGCTATCCATCCAACTATACCACCTAAGGGCAATAGGCAAAACTGCAAGGAGACTTTCTTTGTTCTCATGGCAAAGTGAGGAGCGCTATCTATCTGCTAGCCAAGTTTCTTATCCAATAATAGGAGAGGAAGCCCATCAACATATGTAAGTGATGTAATGTCTCGCAATGGCAGAAGAGATATCATTGCCAATCGGTACGAAAGAAAAGACCCTGCTTAAGCATTATGTAATTGTTTATAGCTTCGAAATAAGTGTAACATTTTGTATTCAAGTTTCCATCTCGTTGTTTTAGACTTCATATATACTTATTTTGAGCTAGTACACATTATCCGACATAGCTTGACATTCTTCCCATGTCTTGAAAAGGAATCTTAAGTTGTGTATTGACAATGTCTTGAGAAAAGAATCTTGTTTGAAGTCGACTTAAATTAGAATCCATATAATTAGTTCCACTAATTGAAAGAGGACTTGTGAATTCAATTCAACATAAATGTATAGAGTTTGATGACTGGAATATCATAACTGTGATACATTAAGTACTACAGCATTACTGGTGAACAAAGATAATCAATTCAATTATACTGAGGAAAAAATAGTAAATTTAACAAATGCTCATCCAACTTTACCCTTCATTACCACTTGCTCATTCAACTTTGAAACATTATCCATTGCTCACCCATCTATAAAGAACCATGGTAATGAGTGAGCAATGAATGATGGATGAGAAATGGTTTGAGATTGATAAGTGAGCAATGATTAATATTTCAAAATTGGGTGAACAAGTGGTAATGTGAGTAAAATTAGATGATTATTATTTATTAAATTTACACGAGGAAAAAATATAAAAACAAAACAAAATAAAACAACAGTACATTAAAGTGCTTACGCAGTGGTCTCTTGGCCACCTCCTTGAGTCCCCGTGCTGACGAAGAACCCAGCAGGCTTCCCGGATAGCTTCTGCTCCCTCCACAACTGTCCAGTCGAATCAAAGAATGCTTTCATTTGGGCCGCCATGCACCCGTACCGCGTCGGAAACCCAAACAAGAATCCGTCCGCCAACGCCAAGTCTTCAGGGGACCCGATCACGGGAATGGATTCGTCCTTAGGCGGGGCCCGCATTTGGGCCAGGACATCATCAGACAGCGTCTCGGGCACCCGAAAGAGCACCGCCTCGACGCCATCCACGGCGTCGACACCCATCTTCATCCGCCTAGCCAGGCCCTCCACGTGGCCGTACATTGAGTAAAAGATTATGAAGAGCTTGAGGTTATTGTTCGGATCAGGTCGGACCGTGGTGTTGGAGGTGGATTCGGGTGGTGATTCGTGCACAATAGTTGTGGGTTTGGGGAGCTTTTTCTTGCTAGGAACACAGCCCCCACCTTTTCCCATTAATTACTATTTCTGTCTGCTGTTCGAATTGAAATGCAGAAGAAAGTGAAGAAGTTTGGATTTGCTGACTTTGAAGAGGTTTATTAATGGTCAAGTTCTTCAGTTCTACTAATGAAAACAAAAAGAAATATGTTGCTAAAACTGTGGTGGTGCGGAAAATGAAGATAAGAAAACTAAAATGCTATAAACGTAAAAATGTAATAAATAAGATCAATTGTGTAGCCAATACAGAAAATTATATAACACAACGTTCAACGATTTTTTTTTTAATAATCTACGAAGATGAATTTTTAATATATTATACAAATGCTGGAGGTTCACCATTGCTTATTCATTTACTACGAGAGCCATATCATCGGCCTTAGAGGAAATTTTATTAAAATATATGTAGAATTTATAGAAAGTCATGACTATTTTCTTTGCGTTGAAGCTATAGACATAATTTTTACTTTGTATTCCTCCAATGGAAACATATTCGAGATTTACTTTCCAAATCTAACACACAATACAAAACTCATGACCACGCCACTCTATTGTACTAAAGCTCTTCGTCTCCATGACAGCAGTGGTGTCGCTCATCCCACTCTCTAAGCACGACTTGTAAGCTAGCACATTTCCATAATTTGGGTTGTATCAAGTATAACTGTAGAGACCAATCAACCAAGTACGTTAGACCACGAAGTCATAGTCTGCGACTTCTGCACAACTTATTTCTCTCGAGAACATAACTCAAGACTGCAAACAACCAATCATCCTGAACAAAAATTTTAATTTTGGCAAGCTCAGAACAATAAAAAGATACCAAAATAAAAATTGGTCAACACCAACAGTTTCTAGCTTACAACACTATTCATCCAATAATAATAATGTTAACTGAAGTTCCATTGAAAGCACAACTCAGTCCTGCTACAAAACCTAGTGAACATGAGAACAACTTCAAGCTGCACCAAAAAGAACATTAACCTATTTATGTTATTCAACATCAAATTTCTAGTCATTTTCAAGACTTTGAGAACATCTGAGAGAATGATGACAAGGTTGACGACTAGCCATCATAATCTCCCTCAGAGAACTTATTCTCCGAATAAAAGACCGCTACAACTTGATTTCCGCCAAACTTCCTCCCATTCAGTCCTTGACGTGCTTTTGTAGCACTTTCAACATCCTCGTACTCCAAGAAAACCTAGAGGTAAGCAGATAATTATCATTAATGCTCACTTTCACCATTATTAAAAGAGGATAAATGAGCATCCACAGCAAAGAAAAGTTCAAGAAATCTGTAGTTTTATGAAGTTTCCATATCGGTATTACCAGTCACTGAAAATTGAATTACAGGACTGGAAATTTCAAATATAAAATGCAGTATAAAATTTTTCGAATAAATCACTGCACGCCAGTAATTTCAGAGATCTAGTGTTAAAAACAATCCTTCAAAAGCCAAAAGTGGAAGGACATAGAGAATGAGTGCTTTTAAGGAAGCATGCTCTATATACCAACCTTTCCTAAACCTGGTGTTGGTTCGCCATTTGGATTTGGGCGTGGAATGACCACATTCGTCAAAGTACCTGCAGAAAAGAAACCTTGAATACTATCCACAATAATACCAGAGGAAATGCATAAAAATAAATAGAAGATTAGGGCAATTCTGCTGAGCATTATGTGGAACTAGAAAAGGCTGTAATGCATAAACATAGCACACAAGGGAAAAAATAAATAAATATGATTAACAAAGTCAATCAAATAAAAAATAATAAATAAATGACAAAGGTTCAGAGGTAGCTCGACGTATTTACCAAATTTTCCACATTCTGTTCTCATGTCTTCCACTATGTCCTCGTAATCTTCATCATCCCTCAGCTCATCCGGTGTAACCACTTCTGTTAGGCACAAAACCTTGGTGGCTGGAGCACCAGGTTGTAACATGAATCTCTGCAAGAGAAATGGTATAAAGAAATGGACAGCTAAACCCATTTGAAGGCATGAATCTGGTGCCAATTTGTTCAAAGAAATTGAATTCTAATAATTTACAAAATAAGGGCTATCTGCAAAGGTCTTGGATATGAAGAAGTACATAGAAAGAGGAAGGGAGATAGAGGATACAAATGATTGGAACTTGCTTCAATTCATCGCACTTATATATATTTCCCAATTTGCAGATTAACACAAATCAGCAATGACTTTTCTGAAGAAAATATTATTTCTCAGTACATGGTAATGCTTAAGAAAAAAAATATGAAAGATGATCTTTAGATAGGAATTTTTCAGAATCTGACACAGAAGTGAGCCTCAAGATAAAGTGAAAAGTCAAAAATTGAATGCCTATCTTTAATATTAGCATGATCCCACTACATTTTCCTCTTTTACCTAGGATCACTTTCTTTTGAAAGGATACCAACCAACTTTGATTCACGAACTTTAGCATATCTATGTCAAAAATATCCAAAACCTAAAAGAATATTTATCCAAATATCCAAAAGAAGTTATAGTAACTTGTTCAGTCATTAATCAAAAATCACTGAAAATAATTATTGATTTATTTGTTTATAAACCTTAATGACATTTTCAAAAAAATCTTAGCAACATTTATATTCTTTAACTGTTTTCTAAATTACTAAAAATTTTAGCATATATTTCTGAGACCATTCAAATTTATCAAGAAAAATGACAAAAAATAAAAATAAAAATTAGAAAATAACATTAGTCTTAATAGTAAGTAGAGTATCAAGGAGTTTTGCCTCAGTGAGGCGGGTCGTAAGACTTGAAGCAGTGTAAGGCATAAGCCTCAATATAAACAGAATAGTTCAAAAAGTTGAAAAAATGAAAATTGTTATATAAACTATAAAACATCCAAAACACATAATATAATATTTCAATATAATTAAAGTCTACTTCGCAACTAGAAACAAGAAATAGATCATAAAGTAGCAATCATGTAAAAAGATCACTAACGAAATTTGCTTGCTTTAGAGATAAGAAGAAAATATTAAAAGAACAGTGAAACTGTTTCTTACGCATCACCACGGGTCTACTGCCAAAAAATTACAACTTTTTGTGGGGCTTATTGCATTTTATTTATAAGAGACTAGGAAAAGTCTGGCTTCTCTAGTTCTATTATCTTATTTTCAATTCTTTCTTCAAGTTTTTAGAGGTGAACGGTTTTTAAAACAACTCAAAAAACCCTTAAAACATTTTAGACTCTGAAAAAAGCAACCCAAAAAGTTATGGTCGGTAAAGAAAGAACATAAAGGGCAAGCCCAAGAAGCCCACAATGACCAGAGCCTCATTTGAGGCACGCCTCAAGGAGTAAGCCTCGGGCAATTTTTAAACAATTGTTGTATATATATCTCATTCCTAAAAATATACTAAAAAACATGATGAAATATCATCTTACACAATCAAAGCCTAAACAATTCAAAACAAGCTTGACCAAGCTAAGCCTGTGGCAAATGAGCCGAGGATGAAGCTCCAGTGTAACTATTTCAAATAACTAATGGAATCAAACCAAGCGGATCTGTAATCAAGAGTTGCTTGGTTCTTTTAGAGCTCTAACTGTTACAGTTTGCAACAAAGCAAATTTAATAGAGATAAATCTCAAATTACAACATCCTCTTCCTAAAACAGACATTGAAGTAAATGATAAAAAGAGAATGAAATAAAAGAGAAAAGAGAACAATTGGCCAAGGATGGGTTATGCCTCTTCTTTTAGAGTTTTGATCTAAAAGTTTCCTTTTTATCTTTTAGATATCTTGAGATAGCATTACCTCAATGTTTAAAAATGGGTAATCGAGTATTGATGCGTTTTCCTTTGTGAAGCAAGGCATAAGCCTCAAAGCGTTTTGATGTGTAAGCCTCACCGTAAACCAAAAAAATGTGAAAAGTTATTAATATGCAACATAAGCGCATAATAAATTATAAACAATCTTCAAAATAGAACTATTTAAAGTGTGAAAACAAACAAAAAAAAAATTATAAAGTAACAACAAAGAAACTATACTTTAGTTGGTAGGGAAGTAGACTATTCACAAAGTGGGTCTTTGAGAAACAATTTTTTTTAATTTTTAGTAGGGTAGAGGTCTACTCCCAAAGTGGGTCAATCAAAATTTATAATGTTTTGTGGGCCCACACCTAAAGAAAAGTAAATAAGACTGGAAAATTAAGGTGCGCTCACCTTACAAGCATTAAGGGGCGGTGTGAGACGTGTGCCCCACTCAGTTGAGGAGTACGCCTCCAAAAACTGCCTCACAATCAGCGCTTTAGAGGAATATTTTTGTGCACCTCACTCTGAGGCAGGCCAAAATCGGGTTTTTTTAAGCCATGAATTACTAAATGTTTCCGGTCTCTTGTTTCCTAAAACTTTTAGAAGTTGTCTGCCAACATTTTGTGGTAACGCAGCAAGCAACAGATTATTTCTAAAGACTCAAGGGGTAAATAGGCATTAAGCACAAACCTCAGGGGGGCAAGTAGAAATAATCAAGTAAGAAAAAAATTTTAATGACTTGAAATTTGTCGAAGAGGGCTTTTTAGACCTTTATACCCAAAGATATTGAAGAAGATGGCTGGCCACAAATCGTTAAGCTATGTAGAAGACAAATTAAATCATCTCACCTGCAATGCTATTTGTTGCTGAGCATGCAATAACACACTCTCTTGCTCAGGTTTAGGTTGTGTTGTACCCTGGTTAGCTCGCCTAACTGTAAGCGTTTTATCACCCATCTTAATACCATTAAGAGCTGCACAAGCAATATCTGTAACTGATAAATCCTGATAAACGCAAAATGCATAGCCTTTGGAGTTTCCCGTTTCTCTATCTTTCACCAGATCAAAACCTCGCAAGGGACCAAAAGACTCTAGCAACTCCCTGATCTGTGCTTCTGTGAAATAATATGGTAAACCGCCCACAAAAATACGGTCAGGGCCCTCAAGTCCGCCAGCAGAACCTGGTGTTAACCCAACAGCTCCAAGGTTCAAATTTGGATTAGGTTGGCTTGGGCCAAGAGTAGCAGCCAGCGAGGGGTTGTAATCACTAGGTCTCCTGACTTTAACTGGTGCTCCCTGCACCAAAACAGAGGATGCCTAATAGATTAACGTAGTAACAATTTAAATACCCAATAAAATGTATCCATGCAAGCAATAAAAGTTGGATATGAAACAACAAATACCAACATAAAATTGTTCGGGGGCACTAACAAGGAAGAAAGAACAATGATAAGCAGAATTATTTTTTCAAAAAGAAAAGGAACAAAGGAATGGAATAGCGTGCATCTTAAGATAGCAATATGCCGGGATTAGGAATAGATTTAGAACTCCTAAATTTTAGTTAAAAGCAGCATAAGTGGATGTTAAATTTAGTAAGCTTAGGGTACTCAAAATCCAAGAATAAGTTGACATACCTCAAAAATAATCCCATCTAAGGCCATAGCATTACTAGCCTCTTCAACAGATCTCATCTCCACAAAAGCAAATTTCTTCTCATGGTTAATATAAACATTTACAACAGCATCTCCTGAAATTGGATGGAATAGTTTAGAGCCTTCGAATCGAGCCAGTTGCGTCTCGACAGAATATATGTAGGATTTTTTACTAACCTGGACCGGCAGTATTTCCTCCTATTGCAGACATAACATGACTAAAGAAGGTTGCCACAGACTGCACCACCAGCAATGAAAGAGCCACAGAGAAACAAGCACGAGTAAGTAAAGGAAACATAGAACATACATCAAGTAAAAACTGGTACGCAGAACAAAAATGAAGAAGTGAAAGTAAGCTTGAATCCACACTACAGTTAAAATGGCACACAATCGATTCAACTACAAGTGTTAAACAATTCACTTGAAAATTTACAAGGAAATAAAAATAAAAAAAAGGTTCTTTTTCCCTGAAAGTGGTGCTGTCTTCAAAAAAATGAAATTGAGAAACGAATAAAAATGACCAGCAAAATAATTTACCATTAGACATTAGTGATGAACATATTACACCATTTAAACCTTGCAGAATTCCAGTCAATTCGAGAAAAATGACAAATCTAACAAGATGTAGAATAATGCCTGTTCATTGGCAGTGGGAGGAAGTCCACCAACATACACTCGTCGAGCATGTCTAGTAGCCTGAAAATACAATAATTAAAATAAGATATTAGCAAATTAGTGGATAAACTATTATGTTTGAGACATATAACAAAAATTAAAACAAGCCACTAAACTAAATTAACCTGCTGAGTCATCGCCTGGACTGGCAAAACAGGGAGAGCTCCAAACTGCCATGAAACCAAGGTCAATCTCCAAAAGCAAGACAATAAAGCCAGCATAAATGTAACATGGAGCAAAAGCAGAAAACCTGTCCTGATGCCATAGGAAACATGTTTGTGAACATTCCAGGAATTGTGGGTGTAGTCCCAGGCATCTGACCTGCCAAAACAAAATCAAGTTACATCCACAAAATAAAGGTTGAGCACACATCTTAATCTTCATTAATATACTGAGATTTAACATTTACAATAATTATCTTTTATACGATTATTCATATTTTAGGCAAACCTATCGTCTAGCAATTAAAGTAAAGCTATACAAAATGGCAAAAGTAGAATGTTCAGTTATTAGAGAGAAATGTTTGTAAAAACTACCAGACATGCAATTCCCGACTGAAGATGGAAAAGACCTGTATTGTTTCTTCCTTGTACATAAAAGCTACAGAAGTCGGCTCAGGCCCATTGTCAGCACAGTGGGGCTACTAGCCCAATATTGCCTTCTTAGAACATAACACATGACATACAAAACAAACAAACAAACACCAAACACAACAAGAAACCAAAAACCCTCTCAGTTTCAGAATTATTTAACTAAGTAAATAATTAAAAGGAAAGTAAACAGCCAATCTAGGGACCAGAACTCATATTGTGATATGTGCAAATGAGAACCAAGTACGCTTACCAAAATGAAACCATGCATTTTGATACGTACTTTCCACACTATGTCAAAGACAAAAGATAACAGTTATCATAAGAATAGAATTGCAAAACAGTAGTTGTTTTATACCTGCAATGGCGGCGGCGGCAGCGGCGGTGGAGGCAGTGGCGTTAGGAATCATTGCAGCAGGAGGTGCCATATCAAAACCACTGATCCTTTTGCTGCAAAAGTCCATTATTAACATCACGAAGAAGATGAAACAGACAAAAATGATTGAATTGGTAACATCAGTCAACATAAACAGAAGAGGATGGTGAATTCATAGAAAAATAATATAATGATCATGAGATTCAAATGTAAATCAAACCAACTGGTAGCTTGTACTTGAAAGTGATGACAGAAAAACCAAAAGAGCATCTGAAATGGTTAACCTGACATCTAGTCACTAAAAGCTAATTATACCCAGGTAATTTCTTCTGATCCCTGCTATACGAAACTAATCAACCAAAAGTTTTCTTACAAACTAAGGGCATCTTTGATTTCAACTAAAATTTTGCTAAAAAGTTGAAGTCAAAGTCGACAATTAATTTTAGCCATACATTTCACGGGACCCACAACTTTTCAACCATACATTTCATCAAAGTTTATCAACTTTTACAAAAAAAATCTGATTTTATTCAAAATCAAACACACCCTAAGTTTCCATTAGTCTTTCTTGCTTCATCTGGATAGTGATTTGCAAAACCAGTGTACCAAAAGACTGATTCCAAAAGAAGACACGGACACAGAACATAATCAATAGAGATCACAAGCTAATTTATTAAATACTTCCTATTGAAATAATGATACAATCTAATAAAGCTATCAGGGAACCAAAGAAATGGCACCACAAGAAAGAGCAATCACCTTATGATGGACAATAAATCAGTTAGGTCCCAAGAAGATATTACCCCCACAAGCTTAAACCAATCTCCATATAACTTTCCATTACCATTCCTTCCAGATTTAATCATATTTGATATTCCACAATCAACACATATTGAAAATTAACAGATACATTCTCAGAAAATATTTTTTATTTTTTGAAAAATTATCAATATACAACCTAAAATAACAAAGCAAAACTAAGCACTCACAATGCTTCAATGTGCATCTACAAAAGAAAGTAAAATCTCTTGCACATTAAGGCTTCTGCTCCAAGATCCGTAGACTTACAGCAAAATATAGGGGATTCTCTATACAACATACCTTTTGGAGCGTGAACGGGATCGTGACCTTGATCTGTGCTCAGACCTAGCCCTTGAACGAGATCTGTGCTTGTCCTCTCTGTCTCTGTCATAATCTCTCTTCCTGCAACCATATTATCATGAAATCAGATATACATCACCTTAAACTGAATAACTCAACAGAAAGCACAGGTTTTAGCAAGGTGGAAATGAAGCACTGACGTGCAGCAGCTAAGAAGACGGTGACTAGAACTCAAGTATGGCCCTATTAATTTTGTTTTTCCAGACTTAAAAGTACCCAAATCAACACGTGACCAATGATCTATTGCCTACTGAATTTCATAGGGATCAAAAACATACTCCTGAAAATCAAGCTAAGAATTATAAGATATAGACCCATGAACAAAAGACCAATAAGTACCCCTGAATAAAATAGATCATAATATTGCAGTTTCCTCACCTGTCATGATCTCGGTTCCTATAATAATCATCATCATCCCGATCTCTAGTCCTCTCCCTCTCCCTTCTTTCACTCCGGTCCCTGTGGCGGTCTCTGTGGTGACGATCCCGATCCCTGTCCCTGTCCCTGTCCCTGTCCCTGTCCCTGCCGTTGTCCCTGTCCCTGTCCCGATCTTTATCACGCCCTTTCTCCCTTTCCTTTTCCTTGCTTCTAGAAGACACTCGCTCTCTATCCTTCCCAAATTCAAGACTAACGTTCTGAAAATGTATAATAATAGCAATCATTTAGCAAACACATGAAATTAAACAGAGTGTGGCAATAAGAACAGCAGTGTAATTGTTGATTCTACACATGCCGCTTTCTGAATCCATCACTAACTTAGAAAAGTGGACAATGAATAAGAAAAATATTGCAGTAACTCACTGTTAGTGGTTAGTAATACTAAATTCCAATATTAAGAACGAAAACTAATTCCAAGTTCATTTCATGAACTAAAATGATGTGCTTAAAATATTTCCTCAAATGATAATCAATGTTTAAAAAAGCGAAAATAGGTACTGAAGCGGTTTTCATTTGTGACGCCTCACCTTGAGGCGCTTTGAGATGTAAGCCTCACCACAAACTACAAGCTAAAAAATTAGTCAAAAAAATGTAAATTAATATAAAAAAAAGTTTATTTCACCAATAAAAAACAAAACCTCAATCGAAATTTCTTACTTAATAAGACTACAAAAAATATGATATATTTACCGACAATTTTTACTCCTTTTATAATGAAAAAAAGCTTAAACTAACAAAGTTTAGAAAGTTGTGCTCTGATCATCATCAGTATTAATAACATTTTCCATAGAATCATTGTCACATCTAATTCATATCATTCTCTTATCTTCACTAGCAATTTCTATCCAATCTTCTTATCCAATCTTCTTCCTCATCCACTAATTGCAAAAAGGGGTGCCTAGTTAACGTGGATAATGATAGATATTTTAGTATTATTTATTTGTAAAGAGGACCCAAATGTTTGTTTTAATATTTTATATTTTTAGGTCCAAATTTTTTACTTTTGTTTAACTTCGCCCAATTAAAAATTCATTTTTTTAAAAAAATAACAAATTTTCAATGACATGTGAGGCACATGCCTCACGCCCGTGAATCGTGTCGTGATGCGTACACTTCACAAAGTGAGTCGCCTGAACCTAAAAAAAATGCACCACAATAAGTGCCTCAAGGCACTATGACTACGCCTCAGTTCCGCCTTCTTAAACCATGATGATAATACACATGGCATTTATACACACATCCTTAACACAGATTTCTCGCCTACAAGTACATACACTTGATTCACTAGGCTTAATCCTAGTCATAGATGTGTGATGGCATTCATTATATCTACATGATACAAACCCGAAAACCGCACATTACATGATACAAACCAGAAAACCGCAAATTAGAAGTACTTTACAAGAAAAAAAGACACCTTTCCCTGAAAAACGCTGACTAATCCATGATAATCATTTAAATTTCAATAACTAAAATCACTAGCTTGTAACAAACCTCTCTCTATTCTACTTGTAATTCAACTCTCTTTCTCCAATTTTCTATTTCACAAGCAGAAATTCCCGTTCCAAAATAAAACAATTGAAAATACTAGTTAAGGTAAAAACAAGAAAAAAATCACAGTCAAGCGACAGGATCTGACAAAACAAATCTACTTAAAAATCTGACCAAGCACGCACCATAAGTACACACAATATATGAATTAGAACTATCAGCACACAAACATGCAAACACACATATGCACACATATCTACATATAGATAACCGTATGATAGAGAAAAACCTGAGACTTGGAGTCGCTGTAATCATCGGCGCCACCTTGACTAGTGGTGCGCAGCTTTGGGGAAGAGCCATAGTTGTCTAGATCTTCTCCGTTGGTCTCGTACCTTCCTTCGTAGTCTGTCATCTTTGTGAATGAGGGTTTCCCTTTATTCTCTGTAGAAGTTAGCTTTATTCGGATTGTTTCCTTGCGTCTTTTGCGAATTACTGTGTTTTTTTTTTTTCCTGGCGGGTGACTGATTGGGAAATTCTTTCTAGGGTTTCAATTAGGTTCTCAATAAAATGTAATGCGAATTAAGCTAGAAACAATGAGGGCATAATGGTACATCAGTCACCTCGATAATTAGTTCACATTTTGCATCATACCGCTTCTTTTCGCATCATACGGCTTCTTTTTTTTGCAGTAAAATTCAACCGTAAACTTTGTTATGATAATAAATTAAGATGGTGAACAAATTTTGTAGATGATCGGTGGAGAGATATGATCAATTGAAGAAGATGGATTAAGAAGATGCGCAGATTTTGGAAATGATCTGTTTAAAAAAAATGATTGTACAGCAAATTTTGAAAAAGATAAAATTGAAGACGCAATGGTAGTGTGACACGTGCTTTTTTCTTTCCGTAGCAAAGAAAACTCCTTACGGTCGTGACTAATACACTGCTTCTTGCAGATTCGACTCCAAACTCTATTATGATGATAAATTGAGGCGGTGACAAATTTTGAAGACTAGCAGACCTAAGATCAGACCCGCTGACTCAGACAAACGTGACAAGACAGGGAAAACCAAAGGCTATGCAATTAAGTTCAAAAAGAAATCGTTTATGTTTAAACCAATCGAGTCTATTTAAGCGTCGGAAGTTATATCAATGACCTATGACAAGAGGAGATAATTACGTCAAAGGAAGATAATTGATTGAAAGAGATAGATTGAGAATGTGAGCAGATTTTGGAGATGATCGGTTGAGGGAGATGATTGAATCATTCAGTAAATTTTGAAGGAGATGATTTTGTGAATGGAAAAATTGAATATGTAGTGACACACGGACATTTAATTACTTTTTTCTTTCCGTAGTAGAGAAAATTTCCTACGGTCGTGATTATATTTAAAGTCCACTCAATCTTTGCTTATTATAACAATTATGTCCTCAATTTTTTAGTCTCGTTATTATCCTCATTTTTCGTTAATTAACATACATTGTCTTTGATAACGATTTTCGTCCATAAATTTTGTTAAAAGAGCATAAAACAACTTATTTACTCATCATTTTTTTTAAACAATACACACAAAAGTGCGATAAAATATTTTTCTTTATTTCAAAGCACGCAGACAACATATTTTGATAGAAATTATCATTAAGTACGAGATACGCTAATTAATAAAAATTTGAAGATAAGAATTCAACAAAAAAATAAATAAATTATAAACATAAATACCATAATGAACAAAAAATGAAGATCTTAAGTATAATTAAAATGTGAGTAATGCTATTTGTACATCCTCATTTACATCTACACTTATATTTGCTTATGTGGCAGAATAAAATAATGAAAATAATATTCAAAATAATATTTTGGTCAAATGTTTCACCCATAAATCCTACTGTTACATAAACAGGTATAAGTGTGGATATAAGTGAATATGTACAAGTAGCATTACTCTTAAAATGTAGTGCAAACTTAAATTTAGGAGTTAGTTTACCATGTCTCCGAACTTGAAAAAGTGAAAATTAGACTTAATATTTCTTATCCATTTTAAATTTGTAGATTTTGAAAATATTAGAGATGTGTACTTAAATCAAATTGAAATATACCTTTTAAAACTTACTATTCAAGGGAAGAATAATGTGTTAATCGAACAATAATTGTTCATTGTGTTATTGTTCATAGCAATATGAAACGTTGATCGTGAATGGTAATATCGTATTTATTATATAAAGAATGTATGTGAAAATTGTTGGTCCCAGTTATAAACATGCAACTCATAAAACTTGTAAATAACATAAGAATGCAAGATTTTTCACCTTTTTCGGGTTCGGATGTTCAGCTTTAGAGGCATAATCACCCGTTGAGCTTCCACAAAAGTGGTTCTTGCTCCAAATCCACTAGCACAACCTCAATAACAGTCAATATTACAAAGATACACCAAGTACCACTCAAAAACAGAACATATGCCCTCAAAACTTCTATTTCTTCACAAATACACTAAGTATATACCAAATGTTACTATTCATCATACATGTAACCAACTAGACCTATCCTAGCCATCTATCTATACACCAAGAAAGGTAGAAGGAAGATGGAGGTTTACAGAGAAGAAGAATCCAGAAGAGAAGACTCAGAAGACGAAGTCAAGAGAAAGTTGCGCACCTATCATTTGATCTCATTCAAGAGAAAAAAGAATGTATATATATGGATTCAGCGTAACCCTCAGATCAACGGTAATTATCAGCCCACATGTCACGATCAGAAGAAAGCCACAACTCCAGCGTTTTGCATAAGTCGTATTTCCAAAAGGGCGACTTCAATGATTGATAATTGAGCCAATTCATGGACTTCTATCTTGGGCCGAGAATTACATCATTGGGCTGGACTATTGGGTTAAACATTTAATGGACAATTGCAGATCAATCAAACAGTAGATCCAACAGAAAATATTAACGATCAAAATTATAAATGATGCTTTTCATTTTGGTTCATCTTTAAGTCTCAACACAACTTACTTTTAACTCTTTAAATTATAAAAGGGTAATTAGCACAAAACATCCCTACCTATTGCAGTAATTGTGCAAAATGTCAATACCTTCTAAATTTTGGCATTTTCACCCTCACCTACTGCATTTCTTGTGCAAAACGTCATTCCGTCCAAAAAGCAGTCGTTAACTCGCCATACCAACACGACTCATAATGTATTTTTAAGGGTAAATTAGTCCAACCACTTTTATTTTCTTCTCCTTTGTTTGAAACCGAAGTTTATGAACGAGCAAACGAAAGTCTGGAATTTTCGCAATTGTTCATCAAATTTTGCCGACGAACTCTTCTATTTCTAGCTGCGCATTATGCGAAGGCAAAATGTTTTAGAAAGAGTTCAAGGGCCATGGATTTTCACATCCATGGTGTCTACAGTTTCATCTTCTACACAATCTTCACTTTTCTTGCCATCACAAGTACTGAATTGCAAAAACAAAAACAAAATCCATCAGTAAAGAACTCGGTTGCAGGGTCCTTAAACTCAGTCCAGATCAACTCCAACTCAGTCCTTGTATCCCTTTTGGATTCTCACTATACTGAGCTATCAGAACTCGTGGAAAAAAAGCACTTTTGCTGCAAACTCTTGAAGAAGCAGTTTCGAAACATAATATTATAATCTTTGCTTCCAGGAATGAGCCTTTGGAAAGGGATTTGAATCCCGAGTTTAATCAATTTTTGCTGGAGCTAGGAAATCTGAAATCGCTTCAAAATTTGTTGCCTTTTCATATGATTCTGAATCGCATTAAGTCGACTTGTTGGCCTACGAAGGTGAACGAACCCAAGAATAATAACAGCTTGTGCCGGGATTCCAATGGCGAAACACTTCAGGTGGTTGAAAAAAATGGGGAAAAACTTGTGGGCATGGCAAAGATTATCAAACCCGGTGATAGAACCCGTCTCGATGGAATTATCCACGGCATTGAGAGAGTGTTGATCCCTAAATCCGTTCAACAAGATTTCAACACCCGCCGGAGTTTGAGGTCCCTTTCGACCGTAATTCCGGAGGGAGCACCAGAAGTTGACCCAAGAACACACAGGTAAATTTCAAACCAGCTCCACCGATCCCCCGCCGGAGCACCTACACACAAGTATATTTCAAAAATAAAAAACCTATATGAAAATATATTGCTGGACTAATTTACCCCTCAATTGTATCATGAATCGTGTTGGATAAGTGAGTTAATGGCTGTTTTTTGGACGAAATGACGTTTTACACAATAAATGAAGTAGGTGATGGTGAAAATGTCAAAATTTAGAAGATATGAACGTTTTGCATAATGACTTCAATAGGTAGGAATGTTTTGTGATAATTACCCATTATAAAATGTGATTGTATGAATAATGCATTTTTTCTAATTATATTAATTATATATAAAAATTTCATGTCAAATATACAATTACTCCAATTTAAATGTAATTTAATTATAACTTAACACACATTACATAACATGCTCGAAATTAAAACCACTACAAGATTTTCTTATTTCACAAGAAGAATTATCAAGAGATTTTAGAGTTAATCACCATTAATTTCCACTACAAACTATATTTTGTGTTACTTTAATTACCTAAAACTCAATTACAATGAAAGGAATTCATTGTTTACAACTAAGTGTCATGTTTTTCGAGACTTAGTGTAAAAGCATGGTTCTAAGCACTTACTATTTTTGGTGTAATTTCAAGCACAAATTTTAAGAGTAATTTAGTTCATCATTAGTGATGATCACCACCAACTTAGAAAGTGGTAGACTCTTTAATTCACTGTCTAATGTGTATCACTATTGGTGCTTATCACCATTTTAAATAGCACTGGACAATGAAGTTGTAGGTTTTGGTGCCACATATAGTAGTGCTTATCTTTTGTGGTGATACATAGTATTATTCTTAATTTTATTGTGGTTATGGAGGTTATAGATAGTTCGAACTTTCCTCAGCCCGTTTCTATAAGTTGTGGGTCAGGTCAATATGTATGAAAGATCCATGACCCGTAATTCAACATTTTACACTCACTTACAATGAGCTTGACTTAAACTTTTCATGTTAACAAATATTACATACGAGCAGGTCTAATTGAAAAGATCTCACAATATCAAGAGTGAACTATGGATTTGATTGTTTATCTTCTTTTTTATAATTTTTCTAAATATTTCAGAAATCTTATTTTCAAGCCTAGACTTCAAAAATTCATATTTGTCTCATTTGAAGTGTTACACATACCATACATAGTAGAAAGCTTACTAAAAAAAATTTAACCATATAAATTATATGGCACAGCTAATATACATAATATTCTTATTTTTCAAAGTTCTCGCTATTTTGCTTTGGATTTCCTTTTCTCCCGAAATACAAATTGAAAATTATTTAATTTTGCAAAATCCCTCTACTTAAAATTTTGTGAATTTTGCAGATATGTGATAAGTGTAATTCATACATTTATCTCAGTTTTTTACAAGATTTTTGAAAGTGATTCGGCGTAGTTTGTTATTGATTCTTTTGTGTTTGCATTGTTTTAGGACTAAACCTAGAGCTTAAATGAGTGAAAACAAGAAGAAAATATGTGTTTTGGAGTGGTATTGAAGTTTGGAAATGGAAATCTTAAAGTTAAAGTGAAGAGAATGACCAACACACAAAGCATGTGAGTAAGTAAGAGCATAAAATTTGATACAAAGTTCTCCACAAGACGCATAATATACCACTAGAAAGATAATTGGATTAGTATTCCAAATCTTTACGTATCTCAATTCAAAGTTATGTACAAAAATTTATGCGCATTTTCGTCAAAGCTGCCCAGAGAGCAAAAATCCGTGCTCAAGTGAGAATCATCTGCGCTCGAGCGAGGGGTTGAATGTGCTTCGACTCCAAATTTTCGTAACTTTCCTTGGGGTCATTTCGGTAACTTTTTGGACGATTTTGCAGCCCTAATATCATGTCTATATATAGAGACTTTCAGGCATAATAGAAAGGGGAAAAAAAACCTCTGAAGACAAAATACGAGAATTATCTCAATCAAGTAAGACATCAAACGATTTTTTTGGAATTCAAGCAAGAGAAAGAAGAAAAGAATTGAAGATTTTTCAAAGTGACACCCAAAGACTCTAACTTTGTCGTCGCTTTTTTTACTACTTTATTAAACATGGGTGATCTATTCCTATTTAATTATAACTCAAGAATGTTCGACTAAATTTCTATAAACTAGGAAGACAGTGAAACTTCGTTTTTTAAGCTTTAGTGGGTTGTCCTCAACTTAGAGTTTAATAAATTTCTTAATATTTTTACATTTTTATAGATTTCATGGATTTTAATAAAAATTAACAAATTTCAATAGATTTCCATATCATATATTTTAATGTATTCTCATGGATTTGTGATCCTTTTATTAAAAATTATATTTTTGCCTCTACATTTGCTAAAAGAAACTTGTCAACAGGAATTTTGGAGAAAATTTTAAAAATCCATCATACAAATTCAAGTCTATTTTTTCTTTTCAAATCAAATTATATCAAAACATGCAACTTGCTCTAAAATTAATGTTGACAACTCAACTCTCCACAAAAGAGCACTATTTTCTTTGTTAAAAAACTATACTAATGGTCAAAAAAGAAAAAAAAAAAAGAAAAAAGAAATATATCTATTAACATATATAATTTACCTTTTAAATATTACAAATGAGTAATTGGACGTTTATTACTTGTAACATAATTCTAAATTGTAGAAATCAATGGAGTTTGTACAGTGTATTTGCAATTTTTTTACTTTAACCACTCATTGTGCATAAGGATTTCCAGCAAAATCATATTTGTACAAGAGAGAGAGAGAGAGAGAGTGAGGATGGAGAGAGAATGAGAGAAAGAAGAAGAAACAAAAGAAAGAAAAGACAATTGGGACAAAAGAATTTCCAACAAAATCTTACATGAAATGTGAGAGGTTTGAGAGAAAAGAGAAAAAATGAGAAGTGAATTGAAAATCTGAGGCATAATGCTATAATTGAAATTTTTTAGGTCAGTTTGAATGGTTGCCATTATTTTCATGTCTTCAAATACTTTATCACTAATTGAATTCAAATCGTGACCTATTTTAATTTCGAGAGATTGAAAATAGGTTTAGCACGCCATGACAATTGGCATAAAATCTAATAAGGTATACCAATAGGAGATAGAGATATATCCATATGCTTTATGTGGTCTTTATTTAAACATTATAGTTTTTCACGTGTTTTTGTATATTTGCATCCTTCATAGACATATCGTATGCTCGTATGCAAAAATTAGTTAAGGTTTACGAGAGAGAGAGAGAGAGAGAGAGAGAGAGAGAGAGAGAGAGAGAGAGAGAGAGAATTAATATATTAGAAATATTAGTTGTCAAATTTATTAAAGTATTATCAATTACGAGAATTAAGGTTTAAGTAGAAAAATGGAACTAGATGCCAAGTCCTAGTATTCATCAAATTGAATTTTTCTTCGAAACACGTTAATTAATGTTACTTACTTAGATAGTTTAGAGATCATTAGTTTGAAACAACTTAAATCAATCAATTTGTGTCCTTTTGATTAAAGTTATGTAAAATTGAGTCAAAGTTAGATGCACAATTCTCGTATGAACGATACACTCAAACATAAATTCATTTCGCGTCCCTAGTGATTCAGGCACAATCCCCAGTAAATAGTACATAAGTTAACGGTGCACGAAATAGCCCTTAAGCAAAAGACTTGCAGGAAAAAAATATGTGATCTTTACACTTAGAAAGTCATGGTTGGCTCGTAATAGGCAGTTGTGCACACGTAAGTGGTGACTTGACACATGGAATAGTTGAGCGTTGATAAAAACATGTAATCCTTCCTGATTTAATGAACAAAGATTGATAAACTATCCCTTGAAATGGAGCAATATGACGTGGTATATCGTTCCTATCAAAGATTGTTGAAAAAGTGCAAAAAAATTCTTGAGTTAGTTAAATATAAGATAGATGATGTGCTCATAAAGAATTGGGTTACTCCACTTAATAGGTTTAACATTTTGATATGATAGTACAATTCCCTACACTACCTTCTCTTGCACCCATTCCCAACAGTTACCATAACACCATTCCCACCCTCACCTCATTACTACTTGCCCCTTCAAAACCCTAATTTGCAGCCAAGCCCCTTCTCACAAATTCATGGTTCACAAACAATCACCCCACTCCAATTGGGAAATTTCGTCTTGTTTCTAAAAGACGTAAGAAGGAATGTCATATATGACAAACTAATGATAGTGCAAGGAAGATACACACAATTATTGATGATAACAAAGTGTCTTATGGGGAAGATGAAGACTAGACAAGAGAACGTGTAGACATTAAAACGTGTTATTTTGGATCTTGATAAATGCGTTAATAATAGTGACACGACAATAATGCTCTCATCTTTCAATTTGACAATTTTGGAATAAAATCTTATTATTAAGTTTAAACACATGAAAATACAAAAATAATAGATATATAAAATATAAAAGTTGAGACAGCTGCCACAATGTTTCCACTTATATCTTATTACCTATCAAAAGTGTTAATGTTGATGAATTGTATTTTTCATTGATAATACATTTCTATAATTACAGAGTATTCATGACATAAACTCCAAAATCAATTTAAGATTATGATTCCTTAATTACATTCTTGCAATCTTCTATAATTAAGTGAAATATTCTTAAAATATGAAAGAATCAACTATACAACTAATGACATATTTCAACACTCTCGATCAAGTTGGTACATAGATTTCACACATGCCCAACTTATCTAAGAATGTTAAAAACGCTCGATTTGAGACTGTTTTGGTAAGGATGTCAGCCATCTGGTCATGTGATCAAATCTTAGGTAATTCCACGATCTTTCCATCCAATTTTTTCTTAATGAAAATTTTGTCTACCTCGACATACTTTGTACGATCATGTTGAACTAGATTATGCGCGATGTCACATGCTGCTTTATTGTTACAAAACAGTTGGATATGTTGTTCAGATAGATAACCCAAATCTTGTAAAAAGAGTCTTAGCCATAACGTCTCACAAAGTACATTCGCCAAACCTCTAAATTTTGCTCATGTACTTGAGCGAGTTACAACATTTTGTTTATTGATTCTCCATGTCACAAGATCACCTCCTACAAAGGTAAAGTAACCAGAAGTAGATTGCCCATTATCCACATCACTAGCCTAATCAGTATCAATATACGATTCTATGCTTCAAGTTTGAGTTTTTAGTGAATATTGCTCTCTTTCCTGAAGTAGACTTCAAATACCTCAAAATGCGAATAATTGCCTATATATGTTGTTCTCCAAGATTATGCATAAACTAGCTAACAATACTCAAAGCATAAACAAGATATAGTCTAGTATGAGATAAGTACATCAATCTCCATACAAGTCTTTGGTATCTTCATTTATCAACTTGTACTTGGTTGGATTCAACACATAGCTTTAGAGCTTATTCTACATGTGTATCAATTGGTTGACATGTTGACATATCAGTCTCTTGTAAAGCATATTTGCTATGAGACATAACTATTCTTTTATTATACCGAGATACTTCAATCCCAATAAAATACTTCAAATGGCCTAAATCTTTCATTTCAAACTCTTTGGAAAAGTAATTCTATAAGGCCTCAATTTCTTTAGGATCATTTCCTATAACGACCATATCATCCACATATCTAATGAGTACAATGATCTTGTCGTTTTTTTAGTAAAATAGTATGATCTGAGTTGCTTTGGTGGTAGCCAAAGGCTATCATAGATTTTGTGAACCTTTCAAACCACGTTCTCGGAGATTGTTTCAGTCTATACAATGATTTTTTTAGCCTATATATCTTTTGGCTGTGTCTTTTGGGTATCATGCACACTAGTGGAAGATCCATGTAGACTTCTTCATATAATTCACCATGTAGAAAAACATTCTTCACATCGAACTGTTGTAATGGTCAATCCAAGCTTGCAGCTAAGACAGTTGGACACAGACTGTGTTGATTTTAGCTACATGTGCAAATGTTTGTGTAATCAATCTCATATGTTTGAGTATATCCCTTTGCTACTAGTCTCGTTTTAAAGCGTTCAATTGTGCCGTCAACCTTGTACTTCACGGTGTAAATCCATCGACATCCAACTAGTTTTTTTCTAGTGGATGATCAACTAGTTCCCATGTTTCATTTTTTTTCGGAGATTTCTTCGCCTTGTTCATAGCTGCTTTCTACCTATGATCAGCTAAGACTTCATGCATACTGTTAGGAATAGATACATCAGCTAATTGATTTACAAATGACATGTTTGAACAAGTTGTGTGATGAGTCATTCTTTGTGTTTTCAAATAATATTGAATTCAGTACTTTGATATTATCCACCATTGTCACTACGAAGAACTTGAATCTTTCTCAACCCTTTTATCAAACTTTTGAAATATCAAGTTCACTTCACTTTTGGATTTCATCACGCAAAGCCACGTCATCTGGTACAATTATAAATAAATGTTACAAACCAACGTGACCCACTCAGAGTAGTGACTTTAGATGGACCCTAGACACTGAAATAAATAATCATACAAAGAAATGGACTTTTATTCAATCGTAATGGAAACGAAGTACGATGGCTTTCCGCAGGTTCACAAATATCAACTTCCGTAAATAAACTTGTAAATAATTTTTTTAGATATCCAAATGAAGCATGCCTAAAACAGCGATACCATAACCATATTTATTTCTTTTTCGTGTCTTCAGAGCCACCCACAGCCAAAGATTGTTGTAGACTATCGATACTCTTTAATTCTAAGTCCAAGTAATACAGCTTACCCCGCCTAATACCACAACCAATCGTCTTATTGGTTTTAATGTTCTTAAACACAAAAAAATCAGGCAAAAAAATTACAACACAAGATAAGTTAGCAATTATTTGAGAAACTGACAAAATGTTATAATCTAAATATGGAACTACTAACATAGAGTATAAATTTAATGTATCGGTTATATTCAAAGATCATACCCCAATAACTCGGGTCGAAGTTCCATTTGTAGTGACAAACCTTTAGGTGGATGGATTAAGTGGTAAGAACTGTCTAGATTTATATGTCATATGATCTGTTGCGCCAAAATCAATTATACATACAATTTTCAAAAAAGGTGTAGAAATACTTAAAAAATTACCACCATTATCGGCAGCTATTACCAATGTCGAAACTGTGTCAGTAACTTCATCTTCTATTTTTGTTTGAGCAACTGCTGTGGAAGGATTTTGTTGATTTTTCTTTACGTGACTAGGATCTCACCATTCTGGATATCCCATTAGATCAAAACAATGACTTTTGGTATAACCAGTCTTATTGCAATGAGTGCATTTGTATGAAGACTTGTCAATATCATTGGTTGGTCTACTATTGTTAGGTCGGGCTCGATCTTGTTGACACTAATAAGGACGGTTTCGAGCCACCACAGCACTGGATTCAGATGCTTTAGAATTACCTTTCAGGGCGGTACTACGAGCAGCTTCCTAACGAACCAAATAATAACACTCATCCAGGTTTGGCATTGAGTCTCTGCGCAAAATCTCTAGTTGGATTGAATCAAGCTCCTCATCCAATCTAACGAAAAATATGTGAACTCTTACTCGTTCAATAGACTTGTGGTAGGCTTTGACATCGTATGGATCTTTCATAACCATTGTATCACGAGCTCTTCATCCAATCTAACGAGAAATATGTGAACTCTTATTCGTTCAATAGACTTGTGGTAGGCTTTGACATTGTATGGATCTTTTATAACCATTGTATCACTATGGTCCAACTCTTGAAAAATTTCAGTTAGCTCTCCATAATACACATAGATGATTATCTCTTTTGACCTGTAAAAAAGCCTTCTGATTCAGAATAAAGACTTGCAATTTATTACTTCTATCGTAGAATGCTTTTAACAAGACATTCCAAATGTCGTAGGTAGTGACTAAGCGTAGATAACACTTTATAATTTCCGGAGACAGAGATATTAATAGCCACCTTTTGACCTTTTGATTTTCAATATATCATTTTTCCTAGCTTTCATTGCAGGTGGCTTGGTCTTGCCACGAATATATGAGATTTTGTCCCGTTCAACAATTTGCATTTCCATTAGTTGAGATCATATGTCGTAATTTGATTCAGTGAAGGTGATTCCTGCATTAAAAAATCATTCGGGTTGAACTACAACCATATATTTTTTTCACTCATTTTTTTTTTTTTTTGGTTTTTCATATTCAAAAAAGAGGATTTTGGGAATTAGGTTTGACTATGGCTTGAATTTGATTTAATTTATGAGTTTTGGCCATGGACATGGAGATATGTATGGTTTAATCTGATGAATTTGGTTTGAACAAATCAAACTTAGCTCTGATACCATGTTAATATTGATGAATTGTATTTTGTATTGATAATACATCTTTATAATTACAAGGTGTATATAGGTATTTATGATATAAATCTAAAATTATGATTCCTTAATTACACTCTTAAAATCTTCTATAATTAAATGAAATTATCTTTAAATTGAAAAAAAAAAAATCAATCTGTACACATAATTCAACAAAAAGCTGTAGTCAATTTAAATAAAATAGAAAAAAAATACTCAGTGAGCCAGTGGCGGATGTAGGGTTGAAGTTCAGCTAGGGCGGACGTTGACTGGTCAACGGTCAAATATTGACCGTTGACCAGTCAACAGCCGATGCTTGTGAAAAAATAATGTGAAAATATTTTTAATAAATACGTAACTTATCAAGCAACAAGAAAATCATATAATTGTGAAATATAATTCGATACAAGCCGTAATAATGCTAAAAAATGTTTAGTACAACTCCAATTGATGATAAATATAAAAAATCGAGAGTAAAAACTCTAAAAATACTTTCTGTATTATTCAATTTTGATCCACTTTAAGAAAAACTAATAAATCCTTACTTGATGATTTAGTCATGCAATTACTTTATGTTTTAATTTTTTAAAATTCAGGGACCATAAGTGAAATTTTAAATTTAAAATATGCTTTTTATTCCTCTTTCCCCTTCTCTTAGTAAGTTATATATATATATACACAGACACATATATATACTTACACGCAGAGAGTGCTCCACTCTCCATTTTTGCTTTATTTCTCAAAACACAAAGACCATTTTTTCACGAAATTTCAGCACGGACGGACGCGGGATCTCGCCATATTATAAATCCGCCCCTACAGTGAGCTATCATGCATGCAATGTAGGTAAAACAGGAGGCCACTCAACAATTATTTTATTTCAATACCACGTAGCTGCTGACTCACGTGACGACGAGTTGGTGGACATCCCTCTACTTTATTTTACATGGCAAATGATACACCCCGGGGGGGGGGGGGGTGAACGACTACGTGTCACATTTCCATGGGAAATTCAATCTGTGGACGTTAATTTAAGTAAATTAGTGCCTATTTTCCAAAAAAGCTGACGTGCAATCACAACTGAGGCTAGATTTATTGGAGAAAATAGCAAAATTAGTCTTCAACCTATCTTTCTAGTAACAAGTTAGTTTTCAACTTTTAAAAAAAAGAACAAATTAATTCTCAATTGTGGACAATAGTTCAAATCTTTATTGAATACTTACGTAACATTCACGTAACCAATTTTAAAAAACAAGATTTTACTTTTTTTTTTAATTAACACTCCATCACATCTTTAGTGTGGTTATCAAGCCTCCATCAGAAAAGGATATGGGGTTCGTATTCTCCGACCATATATAAATAATTCATAAAAAATTAAATGGGAAGGGAGGCATAAAACCCGACCTCCAATCATAAAAACTAAAGTAACCAATAAATAAATAAATAATAAAGCAATAAATAATGAAGTACTACTTCCTAAATAAATAATTGTAAAAAAATTCTAAAGACTCCTAATTGTAGGAAGTCCATATCTATCAATCTGAACTAAGTTGCGATAACGTCGCGGTAGATCCTGAGTGATGTACTCGAAATAACAACGAATATCACAACCCTCTGATGCAAGTAAGTCAGCTACCTGGTTGTCCTCTCGATAAATATGAGAAATAGTATCACGGTCGAAGGCAATGAGATGACTGATGTGGCGAAGAGTGGCATGAATAGACCAAGATCCTTTACTTCTGGTGATGCATTGAATGGCTAAAATAGAGTCGAACTCAATCCATAAATCTGATAGTACAATCCTATGAGCAAAAATAATACCGTCAAGAATAGCATTGAGCTCGGCCTCTAGAATATAACACTCGACATATGAAGAGAATGAGGCGCGAACACACTGACCTGATAAATTCCTAATAATCCCCCATCTAATTGCAAATCCATCTTTCACGCATCCATCAGTGTTGACCTTATAAGAACTCACTTGTGGAGTGCGTCAATAAACCAACACAGGGGGATGAAGAAATGGAGTAGTAAAAGAGATACTAAAAAGAGGGGCAATATCTATATCTCCTTGTCAATGAATAACCCGAAATAAACGGTATGTATGTAGTAGAGAGATAATATGGTATACTCTTCAGATGATATGTCTCGGCTCTATAGAGATATCCTGGTACTTCGCACCATTCTCCACAGTCCAAATAAACCAGATAATCAAAAGATGAATAATCATGCCAATATGACCCTGCCTAACAAACTGATACGAGAAACGCCAAGACTGAAAGCAGTACTGAAATTCTTCTATCGACCGAAAGGTTATATGAAAAATGTTAGAAAAATGACGCAAAACCTGGTTGGCAATATAGCTGTCAATGAATAAATGCTAGATAGTCTCAATAGCCGAGCAACATTGACAACGAGAAACCATATAACTCTTTATCTGCCTCTGAATCACGACATGAACTGTGATAAGACCCTGCCATACAGTCTCGAGCATAAGAAGAATGAGACATTCGTAACATTCGCATAACCAATTTTAAAAAACAAGATTTTGCTTTTCAATTAAGAACTTGTTAAATATCAATTAGAATTTTATTAAAAAATTGAAGTTAAAGTTAACAATTGATTTTAACCACAAATTTCATAAGACTCACAATTTTTACAACTTTTTAATTATACATTTCATCAATTTTTTTTTAAAAAAATCTGATTTTAATTAAAATCAAACACACTGTAAGGTTATTGTCCAAAAAAATTTAAAGTGAGACGCATGACAATTTAAATACAAATTTAAATACTTTTTGTATTTGAAATTGATTTGTGTAACTATTATAAAATAAAAATAAAAATAAAAATAAAGAACATCTTGCTGGTGAAGACTAATTTGCTATTGAAACAATAAGTTAGAGACCGATTGTGCAATTTTTCAGTTTATTCTTATTACCACCACTACTGTAACTGGTATATTCGACGCCAGATTTGTATATAAAACAGTATGAAGAAGATTTAGTCCATCTTCCGCTGGTTTTCTTTTCCCAATCTATCAAACGGCAAATTGAATTATAAGATTTCCCACTTGCCCCAACACCTTTATATAGACGAATCCCTCTCATTTCATGGATCACCAAACAAGGTATCTTTGCAATATATATTTGTTTGAATATATAATTCAGATATGAGAGCATTTTGGGTTGTCTTTGTCTTTGTGATTCTATTTTGTAGTTTAGAAGCAGAGGAGGTGCTTACGGTTGACGTACACGCAGCTAAAAATCTCATCAATTCAGGCCACCGATATCTCGATGTCAGGTATTATAATATTTCTTTTTCGTTTTTTATGGAAAAAATTAGGAATTTCTTTTATATAAAATGATATCTTTTTGAGTCTCGAGGTCCATTTAAAAGTTAAATTTTGTTATATGTGATATTTACGTTTAACATGTCTTCTTTGAGAATGTTAATTTTGAAATGCGAGGTTTGGTTGATCGAGCGTTTAATTTGGCCTTTTTAGTAAAAAATATACAGTTAAAATTTTAATTATGTAAGAGTTACGGACAAAAAAATACTTATATCATTTGTTGTCAATATGTCTTCAATGTCACCACATTAAACAAAACCATCTCTCAATTAATCTTTTCCTTAGTCCACTCAATGCGTCAATTCTAAAACGCAACCCAAATCGTCATTTTCGTCCATCAACACTCCATCTATCAAGAATAAAGAAGTTCAAATATCAGTGAACCATTATCATAAATCCAACGGTCGGATCCACCGCGAAAAAGCAGTATACTAGTTTAGCAACAATAGTTATTTATTGGTTTGTGAAAGTTAAGTTTCTAATAAGTTGGAGAACTTTGAACAGAACCGTAGAAGAATTTGAGAATGGTCACGTGGAGAAGGCCTTCAACATTCCTTACATGTTCAGTACCCCCCAAGGTTTTGTTTGTAATGTTATCGTGTTATGTACACTAATCATGTATTAACAACTACTCTAATTTTTTTTGCATTCTTCAACATATTAATTAGAGAATTTATTTGTGTCTCAAATGAAATTCAGGTAGGGTTAAAAATCCGAAATTTATGGAGCAGGTTTTGTCCGCGTGCAGCAAGGAAGATCAGCTCGTTGTGGTAAACCTGGAATACACAATTTATATATGTAGAAATAGCATGTTTGTCCCTGCATTTTGGCTTTTCTGGGCAGTAAACGAGGAGAGACCTGATTTAGTGCCTGTTTGGTGAAATTTAAAAGTAGTTTTTTATGAGATTTTAAAAAAAATTGGTGAAATGTGTGGCTGAAAAGTTCATAAAATGTGGTTGAAAATGAGTTTGGGAAAAAAAGAATTTAAAAAAAACTATGTCAAACATGCTTTTATAGTCTTCCCATTGAAATTATATATCACTCAAGGTTTATTTTACTTATTTTCTAATATTGTTATTTAATTATGTACATTGGAAAAATCTTAACCGTTAGTTATCCAATTTTTTATGCGAAGGGCTGCCAAAGCGGGGTGAGGTCTGTGTATGCAACTACTGATCTTCTTAAAGCTGTAAGTTATTGTGATCATTTTCATTTCCTTGTTCCTATAAGGTCTCTTGATGCAATTTCGGCAGATTTAGATGATCATGTTAAATTTATTGCATTATCTTTTTTGTTCTCCGTCTTGGTCACTTGCGTAATACTTTGGTCATTTAGAGCATGTTTGGCATGGCTTTTTTTAAACTCTTTTTTACCCAAACTCATTTCAACCACATATTTCATGATCCACAACTTTTCAAACACACATTTCACTAATTTTTTTCAGAATCTCCTAAAAAACTACTTTTAAACTCTACCAAACATACACTAATTCAGTCAAGTATTTGACACTGCCGGTACATACACACATTTGAGCTTCCATGGACTTGTTGCAATTTTATAAAAGCTGTTTATGGATACTCTTGTATTTTGCACAAAGTTTCTCAATATCACTGTCTCGGATGAATTATACTATTTTGGAATTGTTGAAGATAAATAATTTGCAGCCACTCTCATCCTCATTTCTATGCGCCTACAAAATAGACAAGCTTTAAAAGACTGTCAGATTGTGCTGTCGTAAATCCTCCAAAGCCCAAGTCTGAAGTCGAGAGGAATATAGTATAAATTGTTAATGAATAACAAAAGATTAGAACTGTGCATTTTCGCTTACCTCTTTTGGATAGAATACTAAAAGACAATAGAGGTGGTACTTGGTAATTCATTTTGATGGTTGAAGGGGGTGTGATATAGATGTGGTTTAAGTTAGTCATATAATGGATCTTGGGTACCTCACAGAGATGTCTGATAAAAAGAAGATTTATGCGTTGAAAACAGAATAAGTACGAATAATTTGAATTTTTATGTGAAAAACTATTGACTAAGTTGTATTTAAACAAATGTTTCATGAAGTAACTTGGTAGTTGTTGGGGATTTGACTTCATTGATGAAAACAGAGAAAGAAAAAGGAAGGAAGGAAAAATAGGAAAACAAATGATGTTATTGAGACTTGAAATAATGCGAGTCGAATCATTTGAATGATGCTAATTAATCGTGTTATCAAACATTCGTATTCTAACAAGCATTTAAGTCATTCTGAAACAATGTATGAATTATTTTAGCAAACACTACTGTGTGTCCATCGTATCCTAAATCCATATTGCGATGACCCTGGGATAAACTAGCTAGCTAATTTTAAAAAAATATGCAACCGTATTCCTTTCTTCTAGCATAAGCTTTCATTTTTGTTTTCGTTTGATCATATATAGCAAATAAGCTGATACCTGCTCTTAAACCACAGGACTTCAAGCATGTGTGTAACATGGGAGGTGGGTATATTGCCTGGGTGGAGAATGGTTTTGCTGTTAAGAAGCCAAAAATGGATCTGTGATTACAAATAAATTCCTAAATATCGGAAAAGTGGAAATGTGATTCTTTGTGGCATGGGGAAAGCAGAATATCTTGTAATTTACAGTTGGGCTTTGATCTTTTATTGTAAAGTAACAATTTGGCATGTATTTTCATGCTCCAGCTCCCAATTATTAATGTGAGCTTAGTAACAACTCTCTCTTGATCATAAGATGCAATCCTAAGAAAATAAGCATGAAAGAAATGACACGAAAAGTTATGTCCGAACATAGTAATCATACAAATAGACTCTTTTTTTCTCACACTCATTTTTAATCATATATTTTAAGTGACTTATAATTTTTATCAATTTTTTCAATTACATATTTTATTGTTTTTTATTAAATTTCTAAAAAAATTATTTTTAAACTTAACCAAATATTGAGTCGAGAAGTTACGTTTAAATAATTCAATTTTATGTAAGAAAGTACATATTTCAAGATGTTAATGATTGGCACAAAAATTTTGGATTGTACTTTTAAATAAAACATATTATTTCATTATCTATAAGAAAATACATATTTTTATTGATTGAAAATTATCGACTTTATATTTAAATTAAATAATTTATCCGATTACCTATAAGAAAAGCGGGATTTTAAAATGTTACATATTAGTAAGAAAATGATCGATTTTAAGTTTAAATAAAACAATTTATTCGATTATTAGACCACTACCCTCCGAATGCACAATTGAAGGACTGGCAATGTGCTATGATCTAAATCGATGAACAACAGTAAAAAAAGGTTCTGTTTATAAAAAAGAATTAGGAAGATTTTGTGGTCAATTTGCTTATTACCTAAAAATTCTCCCATAAATCTTAGAAAATAATTTTCATGATAACAAAGAAAATAGAAAGTCTCCTTCTAGAAAACAATGCACAGAGAAAGATTTTTTTTAAGAATAGATTTTTTTAAAGAACAATAGATTTCTCGAGAAAATCGACTTTCACAAATAAAATTTAAAAATGTGGTAGAGGGTTACGGTGCATCTAGATGTCTAGGTAAGTTTGCATTAGACCGCAAGAATTTGGATTGACAAGAGAACGTCGAAAACCAATATCCTTACTAAAACATATTTTTCATCGCAATGGCGGAGACAAGAATATATTTTTGGGGGGATCAAGTTTTTTTCCTAACGCAACACATCTTTCATATTGTAAAAAGTCAAAAGACGATTAAAAAAATGAGATGGTTGTTCGAAATTAATTTAATAATTATATTTTTTATCTTTTAATTCACATTTTAACATCACATTTTTTTGCTTATTTTTTAACTATGTTTTTCACTTATTTGAGTAAGTTTTTGATACCGTTTCGAAATATTTACGATAAACTTTGCAAGGCATCTTTTGAATAGAAAATTGTTTAACAGGGAATTCAAAATAACAAGACAAATAAGACTGATATAATGAATATAATAATCTGATTTTTTTTTTATTGACATCACCTTTTTCGGCTTATTTTTGAGTTATATTTTTCACTCGTCGAATTAGGTTTTTTATACCATTTGGAAGTATCCATGGCAAACATCGTAATGTATTTTCAGATTAAAAAATCGTTAAATGCATGGCTGATAGAAATGAATTTAATAATTCGAATTTTCACTCTTAATTTCTATTTTATCGTCACATCTTTCAGCTTATTTTCGAGTTATGTTTCTTTACTCGTCTGTGTAGATTGTTGGTAACATTTCAAAGTATTCATGACAAACTTCAAAACACATCTTTCAAATTGAAAAATCATTAAATGAAAAGTTCAAAATAATAAATAAAAAATGATTGCTAGAATTGGATTTAATATTCCTATTTGTTTTCTGTTTTTAAATGTCAATTTAATTAAAATTTTACATGACGTTAATTTGACTCGTCTACATCGTATAATTAAATGTAAAAAATATAAATAATTTTTGAAGTGTTATAACCGCCCTAAATAATTCTTTTAATAAAAAATTAACCATAGGCATCACTAAGGCACTAATGGTTCCTCGTCTAGTGAAGAGGATAAACAACAAAGTTGTTCTTGTAATAATGATTCGATGAAGCTAATAATTATTATGAAAGTGAATCGCTTTGATCTAAAGAAAATAGAAATTGCATTAGTAAGTATCATAACAGATGTACTCTCAAGAATTGAAAATCGAAATCCAAACCACTAACTCTTGAGGAGTCAAAAGGATAGATCAATGAATTAAAACGAAAAGGAAAATGTCTCAAACAAAATGTTTACTTACTAGAAAACAATTCTTTTCAATAAAATGTTGTATCAAAATTAGAAAAAAATCTTTTCAATAAAATGTTGTATTTGTTCAAAATTAGAACAGTGAGAAGAGGTGTTTTAACGACGTTTTTGTTGGTAATATTATTTAATTAAAAACACGTGCAGAAAATTGAACAGAATATTGACTTACTTGAAAAACAGACGACTAAATAAAGTTTGATCGATGCAAGAGTTCAATTTTTTTTAAGACAATAATGCCCTGCATTGGTGCTAACGGTTCTCCGACACTTGTCTCCTAAGGTACAACAACCATGTTTTGTAATAGAAACACTTCAAATTACAAGACCAACAAACCTACTAATGTTCAGAATCTCTTTGAACAAACTTTGAAAGCATAAATAATATTTAGGGACTAAACTAGAGAACACAGAATAGTGCAGGAAGAAGGAATATTAAACTACAGAAAACGAATTTTTGAATGATTAAAATCACGAAATGGGAGACCTATTTATAGATATTGAAAAGTTGTGTCTCAAAAGACGCAACTTCTGAAAAGTTATGTCTAAAAAGACATAACCTATTTGTTCAGACAGACATGTTTGTTCGGACCGATTCTAGAAGCCAATCGACATGTGGCGCGTTCTGAGTTGTTGACCGAATTGCCACATTTCACAATTTGAAAGATTTGAAATAAAATAATTTTCTATAAAAAATTATATACTTTCTTTGGCCTAACCCATGACCTGTGGCTCGAGCTTGAGCTTGGCTTGGCAGGTGGGCGGCGTTGGCGCCAACGCGTGGGCTTTAGCTCAACCCATTAACATATAAGTCTCCTCCCTTCTAAAGACAATTGGTACCTATTGTGGCTCAAAATCAATTGTACAACTTGAACTATTTAAGGTGAACACTTTGCTTCTAGATTTCCAATGTGAGATAGACACTTTTCCAATTCTCATTATTTTTCAATTCCAACATTCCCTTTTTAAGTGGCATACTTTATATTTAATTTCTCATTCACCCAAAATTAGTTTTAAGAAACTAAATATACTATGTTAATCTACTCGCGGATTATAACATACTTGGCTAAATAAATTTTCGTTTCCAACTACAGGATTCACTCAAATAATTGATCAAAAGATGATCAAAACCATTTTTTTTATAAAACCAATTTATAACAATTTTAAAATAATAGAAACTCAGAAAAGAACGAATCAAATATAATCAAAATAGGCAGAATGAAAGCAACAATGCAAGAGGCATTCTGCCCCATCCAGAGCATCACTTGCGACTGCGAGACCAAGTGTTGCGACTGTGAAATATGCAGTAAAAAGTGAAAACTTTTTGATGTTTAGTTCGTGGCCATGGGTAAGACTAATTCGTTTCACTTAAATTTTTGATTGAGTTGGTGTGTTTTTTCACCTTGGTTCATGTTGGTTTGTGCATGGGCTATCTAACAATTATATATACATGGATTTTAATGTATATTGTGTTGAGACAAGATATACAACATTTTTTAATCAAATCTTTCAAAAACAACAAATTTTCAGATATTTCTCAAAGATTTTATAGTTCATTTTGTGTTTTCATCTTTGCTTGATGCAAACACACCAAGACTCGTTAAAATCCTCGAGCTATTTGTCGGTGAATCTCGTAAGCAATCTCAAGAACGAAAGGGAACAAATATTACTTTTAAGACAAACGTTATTTCAATGTGTTCAAGCCTCAATTTGTGTTCTACTTTTCTCTATTTTTTGGATTTGGAATAATTGCATCAAAGGTCTCTAACGTTTTAAAATCGTGAGGAATATACCCCTAACCTAAAAAAATAGCACCACACATCCCCAACGTATGAATAAATTGGTGTAATAGGTCCTTTATGACCAAATTGCCCTTTCTTTTTAAAAAACAAAAAACAAAAAACAAGAAAAAAGAAAAACATAATTAAAAATTAACCATATGTACCCAAAAATAAAAAATAAAAATTGTACCCAAAAAAAATAAAAAGTAACAAATAGGTCATCTTTCCAAAAAAGTTTTAAAATTTTATTTGTAATTCTTCACTATTTTTGCTACAAATTTTTCAATTCCCCCATTCAACACCTCTACTTCCGAATTTCAATAATGCTTCCTGCAAATTCACGTAATTTCTCACCACAAATCCACAAATCAAACAAACCCAAAACCCTCAATTTCTTAAAGAGCACTTTGAATTCAATACAGACCTACTTTTCTTTGCACCCTCATTTCTGGCTCTTTATTACTTTCCTCTTGATTCAAGCCCTCGTCATTTTTATTGCTCGCACTCATCCACCCTCTCTCCTGGCTGAATACACCGCCATCTCTGCCTCCGAAAACCATTTCCACCCTCAAACCACCATCGTCTGCAACAACACTCAACGTAAGTCTGAGAAGAAGCCGCTTTCGAATACAGAAGAATGTGGATCGGGAAAATTTGTGTACGACCTTCCTTCCATGTTCAACAAAGACTTGTTGCTAGCCAATTGCACTGACCTTAACTCATGGAATTGGCAATGTGGCATAGTTCCAAACCACGGATACGGCAGGGCAGTGACAGAATTGACTAGAATCTTGTCGGGGATTCTTTCATCATCTTGGTACCGTACCAATCAGTTTTCTCTAGAACCAATATTTCACCACCGGATGTAGCACCATAAATGTAGAACATTAGAGCCAGAATCTGCTACGGCATTCTACATACCATTTTACGCTGGGACTTACTGTTGGGAAATTCTTGTGGGGTAATGACACTGCTAAACGAGACTGGCATTGCCGCATGATGATTCAATGGGTAAAAAAGTAAAAGTCTTGGCAAAGATCCAACGGTTCAGATCATTTCATTGCGGTAGGCTTTTACATGGGATTTCTGAAGGTTGACGGGCAAAAAAAAAGGATGACTTATTAGTTCATTTTTAATTTTTTGGGGTATATTTTTTACTTTTTATTTTTTGGGGTACATATGGTTAGTTCTTAATTATGTTTTTTTTTTCTTTTTTTTTTGTTTATTTAAAAAGAAGGGCAATTTGGTCATAAAGGACCTACCACGCCAAGTTTTTCATACGTTGAGGATGTGTGGTGTAAGTTTTTAAGGTTAGGGGCATATCTTCAACGATTTTGAAATGTTGGAGACCTTTGATGCAATTATTCCTTCGAATTTTTCTTCTTGTTGGTGTTCCATTCTTCAACTTTATTTTTAGGGTTTTCTTCACATTATGGTTGAAGTTCGTTGTTGTAGTTGTTCTTTAATTTGGTTATATTTCATGTCACTTACGTTCAAATATTTTCAATATAAAGCACTGTTAAAGCGAAAGTCCATGACTCTATCAACAAAGAAGATAGAGAAAAACACTATCAATCGAACAATATTTCAAAAAGTGTAATATTGAAGTTTCTTTAGTCATTTACCACACTCACACAATCAAATGAATAGCCCTAGTTGTAACAGTGTCATTGATATAAATCGCGTTATAGAACCATTTATTCCAACAAAGCTTTTTAAAATAACGTCACACTTATAGGGTCAATGTTTCAGGTACAAACATCGACTATAAACATCCCAATGTTTACATTTGTAACAAATGTATTTGTTTAAAAACAACGTTTGTTATAGTTAATAATTATGCAGGAAGGAAAAGAGGAACTCCAAAATTAGTCATCAATTATAAATCACTTAAATTCAACATTAAAAAATGTTAAGATATCCTATTCTTAATAAACGAGATATTATTGACAATGTTTAATGAAGCCAATATCGTTTCAAAGTTTGATTTAAAATCAGTATATTGACAAGTACAAATTGTAGAAGAAGACATATATAAAATTGTACAAAAGCAAACGATTGCCTTTTGATATGAAGAATGCTCCTTTTAAATTTCAAAAATTACGAACGAGATATTCTTAGAGTTCTTTAATTTTATCATTAATTATTTTAATGATATATAAGAATTTTCAGTAAATACTGACGAATTTTGAGAATTGAAAAAGATTAATCTTGAGTTCCATAATGATACTCCAATTGGGCCCAACTAATATCAACAATAAATTCACTTACTAAAATGTTTAAAATATTTTTGAAAACAACCTTTTGTCTATAATAATTTAAGTTTCCTCCATTGCATTGCATTTCGTTTGTTTTTGAATAGTGTATAAATTCTTGTTACAGCAAAATGGTAGGAAAATGGCCTTAAATATCAAAATGGGCTTATATGTTACAATAAGTTCAAATGCGGCAATTATTATATTTTATCCAAAAGTCAAGGATGAAAATGTAAACGTGGAAAAGCCAGCACCTTCAAAATAAATAAAATAAACCCTTCTTCTTCTTCTTCATCTTCTTCTTTTGGAGCAAGTAAACCCAAATACCTTTTTAAAGAAACGCGTACAAGGAGACGATTCTGCGATCCACTCTCTTAACGTTTGTTATTTTCTTCAATTAAACTTGTGAAATCATGGTGCTCGAGGTATTTCCTCTATTAATTAATTCTTTTCTTTTTTCCTTTCCAAATACTAGGGCTTATTTTTTTTCAGCGATTACTTATCGTACTTTCTTTTTGTGATTTTAATTTTGGAAAAAAATCAGGCGACAATGATCTGCATCGATAATTCTGAGTGGATGCGGAACGGCGATTACTCCCCCAATCGATTCCAGGCTCAAGCAGACGCTGTTAATCTCATCTGTGGCGCAAAAACCCAAGTATTCTCTTTTTCATTTTTCACACTTCCCCCCCTACACGTGATGATTGGTTATTAGGGTTTCTTAATTGTTTTTGCCTGTATTTATTAATTTGGTGTATTCTTATCAGCCAATCGTGCTTAGGTTTTTTTTAATTAATTATTATTATTTATGTAGTCGAATCCAGAGAATACAGTGGGAGTATTAACAATGGCAGGAAAAGGTGTTCGCGTATTGGTCACCCCGACTAGCGATCTTGGAAAGATCCTAGCTTGCATGCACGGTCAGCTTTTATTAATCTTTATGGTATTTTGAATATATAATCTTTTTGTCCTGCTGAAAGCAAGAGAAAAGACAGTATAGTGTGATTTCCTAAGGATGTGAAAAATGAGGAAATTCTGTTATTCTGTTTATTTAATTATGTATGAAATTGATTTGTTTGTAATACATTTTTATTTTAGTCATTTGTTGGATTTTATATCTTTAATGCTGTATGCAAATAAAGTCTCCTTCTTTATCAATACAGGTCTAGAAATAGGCGGTGAGATGAACTTGGCAGCAGGGATCCAGGTGGCGCAGCTGGCTCTCAAGCATCGCCAAAACAAAAAGCAACAACAAAGGATTATTGTATTTGCCGGGGGGTAATCTCTCATGCTGTTTATTAATTCCATTATGCTCGCAACTTTTGATTTTTGGTTTACTAATTGTTAGAACTTGTGATTTTAGTCCTGTGAAATATGACAAGAAGGTGTTGGAGATGATTGGAAGGAAATTGAAAAAGAACAGTGTCGCTCTTGATGTTGTTAATTTTGGTGAGGAAGATGAGGGGAAGGCCGAGAAGCTTGAGGCACTGGTTGCTGCTGTGAATACTAATGATAGCAGTCATGTCGTGCATGTTCCTCCTGGTCCAAGTGCTCTTTCTGATGTGCTCATCAGGTTGCTTTCCAAAATTGCAATATCTGTTAACTTCAACTGACTATTGAATTCTATGATTTTAGACACGACATGGACCGTCTTTGGTTGTGATGCCAATTGACCCAAGCTTAAGTGCAAGAAGAATAAAATTTACTTTCAACACTCAAAGCTAGAGATTTCAAAGACAAATCAAATAACACCTGGGACGGGCTGGAAATTGCAGCACTTCATAAAAGTTCTGAATAGAACTGTAGAAATTTTGTTAATGTGTAAAGTAGGCTGAGTACTCTGTTCACACAGATATGTTGACAAGGTCCTAAAGCAGTGAGCTTCTGAACTAAGCACCTGCTTAAAATGAATAATTATTTGGATTTAAATCAACTAGGAAACAAGATAACATAAAATCCTGAAATATTTGAGAAAGTGAATAGCTAAAACTAAGATTAAAGTTTCTGTCACTTGCCACTGTAGTGCTTGACCAGTTATTTTTTTCCCATATTCACTTTTTTTGTTGTTGGCAGTACACCTATTTTTACTGGTGATGGAGAGGGGGGAAGTAGTTTTGCAGCTGCTGCTGCAGCAGCAGCCGGTGGAGTATCTGGTTTTGAATTTGGTGTGGATCCAAACTTGGATCCTGAACTTGCTCTCGCGCTTCGAGTTTCAATGGAAGAGGAGAGGGCAAGGCAAGAAGCAGCTGCAAAGAAGGCTGCAGAAGAAGCTGCAAAGAAGGAAAGTGGAGAGCAGTCTTCTGCGTCACAGGATGCTACTATATCTGAAAATGTGAACACCGGAACGACTGAACCTGAAATTAAGACAAAAGACCTAATGGTCAGAGTCCCTTTTGCACTGAAATCATTTTTCTCTTTGGTGTATTTATTAAAAAATGCCTGGATATTACAAGGACAGCCATTGAGTGGGCATAGGCATGCCCATTCTTTTTAAAAGATCAGTTGATGAGTTTAGGGACATGTGAAGTGGCATAATGTACTTAGAAGTTACATAATTTATTCACTAACATATCTGTACACCGAGAAACCTGAACTATTTAAGTCAACCGTGATCATGCAAAATCATGCATGTAGAATGAGGAGAATTTAACATGCATTAGTTTTTTGTTTATATGTGGTAGTAACTTCTTTTGATTTTGAATAAACAATTTCATTCCATGGCATGCTTATTTCATTCATGAGATGTTTTTTCTGTCTAAATAAATTTATATAAATTAAAGGAGCTATTTATTTGTCTTATAAAGCATCCAAGAGGGATTCACGCTCAACATGACATTTGCTCCCAAATCTCTCTGCCTTTTAGGTTGACAGTACATTGTAATTAAAAAATCATTTTTTGATCTTGGCAATGGTGAATGGCCCTGATGTCCTAAATGCTTACCAACAGCTCCTTCTGAGTTATGCAATTGCTATATGGAGAACATATGGAATTGATGTACATAATTGGGAGAAAGAAAATATTATGAGAGACCTTAAAGCAGTCCATCTGAAAGAGAGAGAATTGGGAATTGGAATGGGAGATTAGATTGTTTTGACTTGTTTATGGCAGTGGAACTAAAGGTTTGCTGCCTTTTCAGAAATACCAATTATGTACAGAAGGTATACACTATATCAGGAGTCAGAGCAGATTTTCTCAGGAGTTTGCATGTCTTGGTAAAAAAATGTTGAAGGGTGGTTTTTCCTGGCTCAGATATAAGTTTATAGCATCAATGATCCTGTACGTGGACTGCAGTAATAGAACCATTTCCTGACCCAATTGAACTGATGTCATGTTGGACATGCTTCGGTTTCACACTTTTATCTCTTTGTGCCTATGCAACAGCACCTTTTTTAAATTTTTTTTAGGTGGTGTAATTTGCTGAGTTTTTTTTTTTTTTTTCTTCTGAACTTCCACATTTCATGCTTACTTCTTGTGTGCAAGTGGAGATGACATCTGAACACAATTGACACCTGAAATTTCTTGGTTTCAGGATGATGATAATGCCTTGTTACAGCAGGCTCTTGCAATGTCTATGGATGAATCTTCCTCTGCTGTTGCTACGCGGGATACCGAAATGTCAGAAGCAGCTGCTGATGATCACGATTTGCAGCTTGGTGAGAACTTATGTAGGCTTCCTGAATTTCATTTGTTAACTTGTGTGTTATTACTTTTCTTTTTCATTAACCTCACCGACAATTCAATCTGATGATGTACACTATCCGATGTGTTTGTACTCGTGTTCTATCCTATTTAGGCTGCTTGCTATATTTCTTTATTTCTGTTGCTTTCCGTGAAGGGGAATGATCGCTTACATGAGAAGAGGAATGAGTTGTATCTGGACTACTCTTCCTGAATTCCACCTATTAGTAAACAGGCGATAGGCTGAACCATTTAATTTTTTGTGGGGGTAGGGGGGTGGGGGTAAAAAATGCTTATAAACTGGGTTCAGTTGGAAAATATTTTGGGAAAGAGCTTAGATAATAGAAAATAAGCTCTTTTAAAATAAGTTTAGGTACCCTTGCTCATCTTCAAAAAGCTTATAATCTGTTCTAGGTTGACTAACCAAATCACAGTATTACTCTTTAAAATTCCACATGAAATCCCTACACAATCTGGTTCCCTCATGCAATCCAACCCCCTTCTTGCAAGACCTATGTGTCAACCTCCATCCCCCACCCTACTCCAGTTGCCAAACTCCCCTTGAAACGGAAGCCCTAGTTCTTCCTCTTGCCACCTTCCCCAGATTTAAGCAAGTTGGACAAAGCCTCAGCCCCAAAATCGAACTTGATATGTGGAAATCAACAAAACCAGTTAATATTCTGAAGAATGTTAACAAAATTGGCAAAACGCACTGTTCCCAGATCCAATTTAGGCTAAAAATCTTATATTTTTTTATCGTTTTTATTTTTGACACTTCATCAAATAAATGGCAAGCGTTGATATGCAAGATAAAATTATAGCAAACAAAAATGGAATGAAGAGAAAAAAGCCCAGGGTAACTAGTCGGGTTCTCGGTGTTGCACAGTGAACCTGAGAACCGGTGTGAACTGTTCAGTTCTGTTTATCGTAATTATTCTTTTCATGTAACTGGACCAAACTGACCAGTCTGATTCTTATTATATTGGTTCCACACCTATTACTGCAGTATGTCTAAAATAAACTTGATTTTATCCAAAAGTTGATGCAAAAATATGCTGTGGTTTTTCATGTTCCTTTGTATGGAATCGACAATTTAATCCCTTGCTATGGTTGAAGGCAATAACATTGATAGAATATTGGTTTCATCTTTACTTAATTGAAGTTAATGTCATTAATTTTTGACTTTTATAATTGAAGCTGAATGTTCAGACAATTCTATTATTTTGTCGCAGACATTTAATGCAGGAGGTCGCTGCATAGGGTTTGGAATTTAATGTGTTTTCGCTTTGATACCCTTGCGTTTATTCACTGCCCGTCATTTTATTTATGGAGGAGCAGTATAACTGCACTATTATGATTGATTAAAAGAGAGCAATCAACTGTCACACAAACCATACAAATCGTGGGTATAATGCCATATTGTTAAACCGAAAAATGGGAAAACATTCTTCAACCCTGAGGTGATCTTCATATGAATGACGTTGTGCAAAATATTATAATTTTGAACTTACCACGCAAACTGTATTGGGGAGAGAGCTCTGAGTGCATAGAGTCCCCTGAGAATATTTTTGAATTTTCTCAACTTTTGTTCTTTGTTTGCATTTGCTTAATTCTTTTTATTAGTGTTGTTGCCTTATTTTGCTGGCATAATTACTGGGTAAGGTTCCATACATGTTCTGATATATCTTATTTGTTGTGGTGCATGTAGCCCTTCAATTGTCCGTGCAGGAGGGTACAAAAGACCAATCAAACCAGACAGATATGAATAAGCTGCTGGGAGACCAGTCTTTTGTGTCCTCTATCCTGTCTTCGGTAAGTCTTCTAGGCTGATTTCTTCATGTTCTTATATTATTGTCCAATGGAGCCAGCATCACTTAATGCATACATGGGTCAAATAATGAAATTAAAAAAAAAAAAAAACACTAAACTAACCTACAGAGTTCTTTTTCTTTGTTTGTTTGCTTCAATAGCTTCCAGGAGTTGATCCAAATGACCCCTCTGTCAAAGATTTGCTTGCTTCCATGCAAAGTCAGTCTGAGGTGAGCTCAATGGTTGATATTTGTTGAAGCAAGATTGATCACAACACAAGATTTTATTCGGTGTTGTGAATTTTGTTTTATTGCCATCTAAATTTTTGATGTAGTATTTCTAGCTTAAATTGTTCTCTCTTTCTTCTCCCCACATATTTCTGATTGCACATATAATTAGTGGCTTTTGTTAATGCTGACATCAAATTTTACCTTTCACTTTAATTTGTTAACATCTAATGTACTTATTTTGATCCTCGTAACATCGTTTCCGGTACATTATATACCTTTCTTAGGCACAATAATGTAGCTGAAAGATTTTATTGAGGCTGCATTCTTTTGTCTTACACTTACATCTATTCACACGTTTTATGAGAGGGAACACGCATAAGTTCTACGGCACTGATGATTTCAATTGAATCTCTTATTCTAATAATTGTGAATATCGTGTCAATTTGGTAAAACATTTAGCAACAGTAATTTTTTCCTTGTTCAATAGTCATATATTCTGTTTGGACTGTTTGTCTTTTCTATTTGGGATGTTCCAAATTGATGGTTGAAGATGAAACATGGGAAATACCAAATTTTATGAAAATTCCTCTTTATAAAATAATAGTTTCATTAGACTGTTCATTGGAGCAAATCAGCAAATGTGTTTTCTGCAAGAAGACTGAAATTGTGATGGAGAATAATTGCCACCATAGAAGTACAAATATAACCTATAAGAAGGATTGATATAATAATACCTATGGTGATAAAATCCTATACTTGGGAAGATGATTTGTTGCACCGGTGCTTGTGTTTTGACTGGATTCACTTGGATGCAATTCTTTATATGTGTCAAGCTTTGTCTTGTTAAAGTATCCACTAGATTCCCTGATCTGTATTTCGTTCATTTAGTCCCAGCAGAATAAGGATGAAGACAAAGCACCAAAAGAAGAGGAAAAGAAGTGATGATGCCTCAGTTGATATCCACTGTCAGGTGTAGTTTCATGCTTACCAATTTCGTGATTAGGAGAAAATTATTGGAATTGCTTGTATGTTTTGATTTTAATTTCTTCCTTGTCTTTCACCATCCATGAAACATTCCTAGTCACGCTGTTAAGTGATAATCAATAAAATTCATTGTAAAGTTTTTTTAATGCAGGTTAAGCAGTCAAAGGGGAATTGTAACATGGAACACCCGTGTTAGCATGATGGAGAATTGTGTTATTTCTGCATGATTTATCTTTGACTTCATTAGTAGTAAATTTTTCTTCGTTTTTTCTAAAATGGAAACTTCAATGCATTGTGCAAATGGCGTATGCTCTTGAACTAAATTTGAATGATTACCTGAATATTAGTGACAGTACGATTGAGCTGGATGGTTTTCTTCCAGAATTAGCATATCTGCCAGTTTATGTTCACGAGTACAATGACTGTTTCTATGGAGTTTTTCCCTCTCTTGGTTAATTACTGTTAGTGTCGTGTTCCCCCTCATTGGCCATATTTGAATCAGGGAGCTGAAGAGCTCGATTTTGGCGGTGATCGCAGCAAACTGTTCCCTCTCTTTGTTCAAAAGTTTTATAATATTGCATGAAATGGCGTTCACTAAAAGCCTTTATTAATATTCCCCTCTTATATTTCCTTCCAATCCATTAAGAGAGTAAATAGTAAATACTACTACTTGTACACCATAACAAAAACAAATGGCAAGTAAAAAGGAATTTCATGAAGTCGGCACAACAATATTTCATGCGAAGTCGACACAACAATCATTCCTGGATCTAGCTTATTCAGTCTCTCCTCTCTTCAAATGATTCAGCCATGATAGTATCACTTGGGCACCTTTTTCCCATGAGCAATCTAACATCATGTCATGGGCGACCCCTTCAATGCAGACAGGTGACACTGCGTAAAATGTACCTGTTTCGCTGAGTCCCTTGCCATCCTACAAATTATATGAAAGAGAAATAGCAGACGCAATTTAATTGGTTTGGCACTTGATCTACATTCGCGAATAGAGACGAGAATAATTTAATTACTCAACAAAAGAGAATATAAAAGGGTACTAAGTAATTGGGTAAAATCAACCATTGGTCATCGAATATTAACTAAATTACTACTTAACCATCAAATCTTGAAAGGTATCTCACTCTTCTTTTCATCCGTCAACCGACGTCTAACATTCTGCAATTCTTAATGGGACATCCTACGTGGCAAGTGAAATTCTAACGTAACAAGTTGACAGTGTTAAATCTCACCCATTCATAAAAAACGCATCACACAAACACTCTCTCTGGGAGAAGAAGATTGGGTTGTACTTCAATTTTGGAAGAGGAAAGGCGCGTTTGAGATATGCTAATTTGCTCAGTCGGCCATAGTTCACACCGTCAGCTCTTCACGTCGAAAAACCATATGATTATGAGTTGGCGCAAGTTGGTTAATGGGTAGTGGATGGTGGATGGGTAACATAGTAGAAAAAATAGTGAGTATTGAAATACTTTTCAAAGTTGGGTGGTTAAGTAGTAATTTGATTAAAGTTTGGTGGCTAATGGTTGATTTTACCCCAAGTAATCACATTACTTGCAAAAATATTTATACCAAATGAGACTAATGAAATCGCTAGTCTTGCTGAAAAAAGCTTTCTATACTATTACTCTGAAGTTTGGGGCGAATTTAAATTACAAAGGAGCTTCCAATAAACAGGTGTGCAAAGTGGAAGAATAACTCTTATTATTCTAATGTGGAGCAAAAGGAATAGGTGAAGAGTATTCATTCCGGACAGTTGAGAAAGCCACCACAAATTACGGTAGAGATGGATGTTAGAAGCCGAAAGAAAACATCAAAGCATGCAAAAGCTAGGAAATGTTCCTAATATCTTAGCAGAAATGATCGAAAGAAGAAATGTGGTTCTCTTGTTTTATAACAAACGTAAAGCAGAGAGTAAGATATCATTGAGTTTTACCACTATGAAGTCATCATGTGCTCCCAATACCAGAACTTTGATTGAAGAATCTTTCAATGGAGGAACGGGAAGTGATGCATTGAGCTTCCGTAAATCAAATAATGGCATCCTTGAACTTTCTGTCATCAGTTTTTGGTAACTGACGAAAAAACAAAGAAAAAACAGCTTTAAAACTTGGTATGGACTGTTTGCTAATGCATGCTTATGCACTTCTGTTCTAATCAGTGGCGGAGGGAGGTGGGGGCCAGTGGGGTCACTGCCCCCCACTGAAATCTGAGAATTTTTTTTATAAGACATTTTTATTTTTTTTATATTTGTGTTTGAAATTTTTTTTCCGTAGTTAAATTCTGCCCTCACTGGTTCCTAGTCCTGACTCCGCCTCTAGTTCTAATCGTAAAAGAGAAAGGGGAAACATATTTCGTGTTACGTGACAAAGCACTTGAGCTATTACAAACTTACAACATTTCCGCAGATCTACTTCCACATTATATTTGGCATAAGAAGGATATTTCTACTAATGTTCCAAACAGCATATATTCTACTAATGTTCTAAACAGCATATTCCCTCTTTCTTCGTTCAAGAAAACATTTCAATAGCATGTAAGTAACGATAGACTCAGCTAATGTTATAGACCTTCAGTATTATCATCTAATCACTAGATCAACTAAAATCTAGTTTTACTTAACTGTGACAAAATTTGTTATTTTCTGCGTAAATTGGAATGGTGGTTACTTCTTTTGAACTTGACCGAATCACATGAAAGGAATATTTGTAATACATTTCAAGAAGCAAATTCAAATTTTCAGACTCATAGTTGTATCACCTACCGAGACTTTTATATTTTTAGCTCACGCACCTCAAGCTTTTGCTGTTGTACCCAAAAGTAGCCTTTTGAAAATCAAGTTCGTGGTCTAGAAGCCACATTAACAAGAATGTTGGAAGAATAAATTAGATTATATAGTTGAGTTGGTTCATGTATTTGTCTTTTGAGATACTTATGCACTGTTGTGATCCTAGGCACTTGACGAAAATCAATCCAAGAAATAAGAGAAGTGTTCTCTTGAGTTATCTTTGCCATCTCTCAAAATTAGTCTTTCATCTCCAAGTTTCCAACACAGAATAGATGATGTCTTTTGAAATTATCTCAAATAAGGTTTAACATCTTTTCATCAAAATAGTAGCTTTTAATTAAAAAATAAAATAAAATAACACCAAAGCTGTGGTATTTATAATAGATTCACTTTTTCATTATTCTAATTTCCCCAGCAATCAAATCCCTTCGTTTTCATTCTTCATTCCTAAAGGGATATATTGGTAGATGCAAAGTACAAATTATCTTGCTGACTCCTTGTTATATGTGAGACATACAATTGTAAAGATAAGATAATGCACAACATATATTACTACAGAAATGGCTTGAAACACACGCAATTCAGAAAGTCGAGGAGCAATAAGTTTAGAGGTTTTCAAGTACAAACCGTAGAACCACTTGTTTCTCCATTTGTGCAGAGAAGAAAGTTTCCCTACAAAGGGGGAGAGAAGTTTGAAAAGCTTTTGCTGCCAAGCTGCGTGTTATCTGCCCAATATTAAAAAATTTTAATCACATGATGTTTACAAGAATGGACACATTGTGTAAATAGATCTACCATACAGGAGAAAACACTGAAAGTGATATCAGCATGCGAAATCTGGAATTTCTGCATTTGAGGTATGACGTAATATACTGAAATTACATTTTAAAATACCAGTGTATGTTCTTTTTGTGGACATTAATCTGTAAACGAGAAAGTGAAAAAGCCAAGGGTTATTTAATTTCTGAAGCTGTATCCTATTTTGAAGTGGGTAAAAAAGTTTGTGCAGGTAATATGCTGTAAATGCTTTAGAACCAAACACGAAAGAAATGTCAATTATTTGTTCTTCAAATGAAAAGTTTTGACCTTAAAGGCAGCAATGGGTTTGGAGAAGAGATACCGCCATACTATCCCACTGAATAAAGAGAAAAGAAAACGTGTCAGTCTGAATCCACGTAGAAAACAAGGTTACATTGGGTAGAGATTTGGAGTCACCTATTACCCGAAGGAGGTACTGAGCAAACAAGCACAGCTCCAGCAAGATAAGGGTGCAAGCCTTCCTTTTCTAGGATCAAGACCAGGTAGGATAAAATCTAATGAAAATCCATGGACCATGTATAATGGTTGAATATAATTTTGGTTTTATACATTCGTATACAACTATAACTCTATGTGAATATTTTCAATATTTAAACATAAACATAGAGTTAACTATTTTGTCTTCCTTTTCTTGTTTTGATTAGGCAGCACAAATAATTTTATGCCTTCACCTGAGGAATATGAAGAATTACTAGAAAATCCACAAAAAAATTATCCTCCCCTCTTTAAAGAAGAAACATAAAAATTTCAGTGCCACTTAAAGAATTGTGCCTTCGAGCATATATCAAGCTATTTGCACATAGTTGAAATAACAAAGATAGTAGTTTCTCAAGTACTCTTTACTCTTTATCAATAATGTTATATGAGAATTTTAATATACGAGGAGAATATAGAAAGGACAAATTACATCAGCTGTTCTTTGTCATTAAGGCTTGATATCTATGGAATCTCTATATCGGGTTTTGCCTTCTTATTGATGTATATCAATAGCTTGAAACAGAATACGTACCATGTAATTTTTCATTTCCTATATTTGCAATATAGTACTGAACAACAAGCCCTCCGAAAGAATGCCCGAGCAACACTGGGGGAAGATTAATTTGTTTTTGGATGAAGTCAGCAATATCACCGGCATGTGTCTACTGTGTACATGAAGTTTTCAGGTTAGAAGGTGATACGAAGCATATCATATCAGCAAATGGAAAAAGATATGAACATAATTAAATATCTGTTCACCAACAACACTAACACCCCCACACGCGCGCGCTCTCTCTCTCCCCTCTCTACACACACAAACAGAGAGACACGCCTCTCTGTCTTTCCACTTTGATCCTCTTCTTTTTGTTCAGCATGTTTGGTTAAGCTTATAAGCAGCTTCTTTGCCGTCATTAAGTGCTTATAAGCTTAGCCAAATATTCTCCTTAAAAGTTATTATTAGTAGCAGGGCAAGAATACCTGGAGTGAGCCTGCAACTTCACCAGAAGGTGCATCACTTTCCCCCTGAAAATATTTGTAAGGTGCAGGATATTAAGCAATAATACATAAAGTTCATGGCTTTAATAAAATTAATACATTTTCTAAAATATTAATATTGGGACAAATGTGAGAATACTTAATTCCAAAATTATATGCCACAATTCTAACAAAACCAGTTTAATTTTTCAACTAGCGATTGGTGGAATTGAACACCCATAAAAAGAAAGAAGGAAGAGTACTGAGTACCTGACCCAGCAAACTGAGAGCATAACAGTCATAACCATGTTGGGAAAAGAAAGGCAGAAAGTGTTCAGCCCAGCACCAAGCTGCATGGAAGCTTCCATGGATGAATACTAAAGGTGGATTTTGAGATTTCTCATCTTGGTCAAGCCGGCCCTTTTGGAAGATGACCTCCATTTTTAGACCAGATGGGAGCTCGTGGAAAAGACGAGACTGAGACTGAGACTGAGACTGCTTCAGTTCGTAAGGGACCTGCATTTTGTATTTGATGACAGCACGGGGCACTATGGTCATTCTGGTTCTGTTTGTAAGAAGAGTAACGGTGCTGAGAGCTGACATTGTTGGGAACCCAGCAACTTCAGCTCTGCTCACATGCACTTTATCACTCTAGAAATGAGTAAATTACACCTGGAATCCCCAATTTTGGTACTATAATCTACCGAATATCCCAATATCCCAACCTTTTTTTTACCGAATATCCCTACCTTAAAACTATACAAGCATGGTTCCCTCGTTACCAAAACATATTATTAAATTCAGTATTTTAAAAAACGTAAAAATTAATTAAGCGTAAAAATTAATATTCAAATTTTTTGGACCTAAACGAAATCTAGATGAGAGCGAAACGTGAATTGAGATTAGACATGTAGGTTATGCTTAGACGAGTTTTTTGAAAACTATTTAAATAAGAGATACACTGTCAAAAAAAATGATTTTACTCTTTTTTTATTTTAATTTAAAAGAAAAAAGAAAAAGGAAAATATGATATCTTAATTCTCTCATCTCACCCTTCAAAATAAATGGGTAATTTGTAATTTTGGTCCCCAATTTTTTAAATCTGTTACTAATCTACTTGTAACTAATTTTTTTAGCACTAGACATCTCTAACCTTTCAATTTTTTGCAAATCACGTCTCAATTGACATATTTTGACAGATTTGTCCTCTTTTTTAAATAAATAAAAAAAGAAAAAAAAATTACAAATAAAGTCTCATAATTTTTAAAAAACACAAAATAACTTTATCTCCCCAAAAAACTTACCCCACCCCATAGCCAAATAATAGAATGGAACTCCAAAGTAAAACAATTTTGATAAGTTAGTGCGACAAAATGTACATTGCAATTTTGATATATAGTAATAATTACTTGTGGAGGATGTTGCTCACGGTGTTTCGACATTTTATATATTTCAAGAAAATGTCATTAATCATTATTATTAGGGAAATTTTCAGAAATAATCACAATAGATAAAATATTTTTTAAAATACTGTCATATTTTTTTATTTTAAAAATACTATTTTTTTATTTTTGTAACACTTGTTGTTACATTTGTTATTTTAGTTATAATAAATTTGTTACATTTGTTATTAATAAATATAACAATAATTGTTATAAAAATAAAAAATAGTATTTTTTTAAAAAAAAAAATTAAATAGTATTTGTTAAATTATTTTATATTTAATAATATACGGTGAAATTATCATATTACCATACATTTAGTTAAATGACTTGCACGTTAGGATTACAAAAAGTTCCGACCAATTTATATATTTCATCTTTTATTATAAATACATGTTCGTTTAACATTTTGAGAAATTAGGACAATGCAAGTAACTTTCGAAATTATTAATTAATGCTCATCCCATATCGACAAGTCCCCAACACTTTCTTAAGTGTATATTTAGTAGTACTGAAATTATTTTTTAAGTATTTATATTATAAGTTGTAGGTGTGTGGATAAAAAATGAGTTGTAAATTGTGAATCTTATTAAATGTGTAGATAAAAATTAAAAAGTATGTTTGACTAATTTAATTAATTAAAATTATAATTTAAACACCACCAAACATGTACTTAAAACTAAAAACATTTTTCTAAAATGAAAGCCTCATTCTTGACCAAAAAAACAATGAAAGGTAACTGAGAGTGGGAGAGAAGATTCATATCGAATCTAAAAAACCCTCATTCTTGACCATAACTTTGAAAGGCTACTACCGTCCAGATTTAACATATGGTTTAGCAAGTTAATGAAACGTATGTTTAATGAAAATGTCAATTCATAATTTTATTCATTTTTATCGAATATTATAGAAAATTCAAAATATTACAAAGTTGAATTGACGATACTATTTACACTGTATTGGAATACTAATAAAAAATTAAATGAAGTTGGGCAATTATTTAACAAATGAATCGTTGGTAATCTCATCCAGACTGCATTATTGTTTTACAAGCGTTCTTTTGCTCAGTTGTGAGATTAGAAACAATTTTTTTTTTTTCATTATTCATCCAGAGCGTTTCTATCATAACACAATTTATCATTTATAATACTATTATTGCGAATTGAAATATATACGTTCTCAGAGAAGGGCATTGGTTGAAAGTCTCGAAGATTATTTCCATTACTCCGCAATATATTTTCAATCTCTACGAGTGTATAAATTTTTATTTCTTCATCACTCAATTCTAAATCTGTAAATCGAGACAAACAGACAACTATAATTAATTTAAAAAACAAAGCAATAATAATTATTATCGTGTAATAAAACATTGAGGAAGTAGAATCTGATTATTTAACGTTTTAAGCCTATGTAATAAAATATTGTTATGTACGATAAAACATTAATAAAATTTAACAATGATTATTTAACGTTCTGAGCCCATCCTTTGTCTAGAACCATTTTGAAGAGCTATAATCTGAGGCGGTCTTTGAATCGTATTAATTTAATTTTAAAGTTATCATAGCTAGTTTATTAGTTTAATCGACTTATTATTTTTAATAAATAAATCAGATGCTTTGATAATATAACACAATTATATGTTTTTAGTGTATTGATTTTTTTTTTAACTGCAATCTATTTAAACATAATATAGGAAGCATAAAAAATTTGTGGAGAAAATAAGTCTATTTTCATAAAACTATTGTATTATGGTCAATAGTTTTCGTGTATTGATGTTTCATTTTTTTTTGAAAACATAACTTATTTAAATCCCTGTATAAATTAAGACATTGGAACACATAACCTCATCTATTTTATGTTTTGAAGTGAATTTATCTTGTTCTAGAAGATGTGCATAATTTTTTTTTGAAATGTTAATTCTTAATATTATTCATTTTAATCGAATATCATAGGAAAATTGAAACATTGGAAGTTCATCCCGATTAAATTGTATTAGAATACTGATTATTAATTACATGAAGTTGGATAATTAATTAATTATATTAATTAAATTTTAATATTATAAAATATTAAAATTCTGTCAGATTTAATTATATCTTTTTGCTGATTTTGCGTAAATATAAATAATAATAATAATATTATAAAATATAATATAATTACTTTAATATTATTTAATATATAATATAAATAACATAATATTAAAACTGTTGAGTAATTTTTTATTATATTTTGAAAAATAATTTTCAGGTATACATAGATAAGTTTTTTTAATAATCGACACAAATATTATTAGATGGATTGATTTTTCAGTTATAATAACATTTTAACTTAAATGAATGTGTTTTCCTATCTCTATTTAACAATCAAATTGTGCATCTATGTATATTTTGTAAATTGTAACTAATTTTAAATGTTTCTTAGTTAACGTAGAAAAAAAAAAAGAATTTAAGAGAAGACTTGATTATCATTTTCTAAATTTTAAGAAGTACGTTCAACTTAATTTTTGGCGCGGCTCATTAAATAACTTACTAATTTTTTATTATAATTTAAAAATTAATTTTCTAAATTATAAATATGCATATTGCGTTAATGATATTTTACAAATTTATTGTTTTTGTATTTGTAGACAGTTAGTAATATTTATATACTCTAAATTTTATATGTAACATTCAAATTTGTTATTACTAATAATTAAAGTGAATTTATCTTATTCTAAAAGATATGTATTTTTTAATTAGAAATGTCAATTCATAATTTTATTCATTCTTATCGAGTATCATAGAAAATTCAAAAGATTGAGAGGTCGAACCGACAGTACTATTTATATTGTATTGGAATACTGATAATTAATTAACTAAAATTGGACAATTATTTAACAAATGAATCATTGAGAATCTCATTCGGACTGCACATTAAATCTAATTATTAATTGCTTGATATTGGACATTTAATTAATTAAATTAAACACTTATTCTGTAATATGTAAAAGACGTTTTGGGTAAAAAAATGTGTTGACTTTTACTGATGACTGTCCTTCTTGTATATATATTATTCAATAAAATCACAATTTATAAGCACTTAAAAAAATAGTTTCAACACTAACAAACATGCACGGAATGCGTGTTTAGTCTAAATTAAAATTTGCTAGAGAAAACACAAACTTTTATTAACTTGTCAACACATTTTATCAACTTTTTATCAAATTTTTTTATTAAATCTGATTCAATTATTTTGGCCAGAATCTCAAGTACAATGGAGAAAAAATTGCTTGTTACCACTATTCCAAGAGTCGACTTTGGTGAATATTTTTCAGCATCAGTTTTCAATGTTAGAAATGATCTAAACTAGATGATAGTTTATCTACATCTCATCTAGGCACTAACTACAGAGTTACATTTTGCCATTTTACATGGCCAGAATTGGAATCTCTTCTCATTCTTTCAGCTGAACGTTCAACAAGGGATAGTTACACTCAAAAACCTGGTTATCCTGGGAAGAGTGCTACTGCTCGAATGAATTCTCTATTCTGTATTCTTCAAACCGGTACCAAACTGAGATGTCTCGTCTCGTGGAGGTCCACGCCTTTTCATTTTTAACAGTTTCCACCGACAGCTAATTATTCGCCCAATAAAATCTATATGCACATTTCACACCCCCTAAACCTATTTATGATGACGCCAGCTCCTCAACCAACCCACCATTTTGGGTAATTTTTGGTCTACTTGGTAACGAGAGAAGTGTTCATATGTGGAGATTCCTTCTGACACAAACAATCCGGTAAAGGATTCACATAAAACGCCTCTTCTGAACGATACCTATCCGTTCCCTTTGTTCCTGTTATAGGGCCTTTTCTCTTCCTTGGCGATCCTTGCCTGAGCACCAACATTTATGCATAAGAACAAAGCATTGAGTTGAAGTGTCGCCATGGGTAAAATTCTTCCAAATATAACCTCAATGAACAAAGCATGCTCCATGCAAGATAATGAACTTCTACACAGTAAATAAATAAAATAACAAATAGACAAATAAAAGCATATCACAGTGCGCAATGACATGAAGCAGCTTTCCTGACAGGAGGATTTCTAGAAATTAAACTCTTCCTTTGAACAGTTTACATAAAGTTGATAAAATCTAATTCACATACTATCGGAATGAGGTAAAGACATGAGATGGAAAAAGGGAGAGGAAGAGCTATTTGTTGAACCATTCTTGTGAGACGTCAATGCAAGCATGAATTGTAATGTGTTGGCAACAATCCAAGCCTTGGAAAGATTTGAAGACCATGCAGCATATAATAAATGCATTTATCAAGTCACTGCCATAATGATACCAAATTAATGTGTTCTGTACACACACGCCCACACCCACGCCCACACCCACACCCACGCCCACACACAAGTAAATGAAATGTCTGCACTAGAGATGAGGGATTCTAAAATTGACATACCTTCGTTTGTGGATTTCAATAACTCGGTTTGAGAGATTTCTGCCTTCTTTCATTGTTCCTCCATCGACTTTATCAAAAAGACGGACAAGGGCTTTCCTAATGAACAAGGACAACTTCAAAACATGAGTAATTATAATAATGCTAACCAGATATAAGTACGTAACCAAAAATTGTACAAAATTATAAGATGAAAATTTTCATCTTATAGAAAAGAACATGTGAAAATACCTTACCTATCCGGCAAAATGGTTTTCCTATGTCCCAGAAAACGACGATGACCTTCCACTGCCCTTGCCATGTTCCCGGAGTAAGTAGGAATGAATATATCACTTTCAACTGACACAATATAGTCAAGTGCAGCCATTTGGGATGCATGGTTGATGAATGGTTGAAGCTCTTCCACTGATGCCAACTTTTCCTGGAAAAATCAACAGCAGATGTAAATCAATATGCAACTTTTCAGACATTCAGCCACAATTCTAGTACAATAAGCAGCAGGCACCCAGCACCAGTCATCTCGAACTCTACAAGTACGGAATCAGAGTGAGCACCAGTATTCGGGTATCAGAATCTGACTGAAATTAGCATGCTATAATTGTACATTACTAAGTTTAAGAAAAATTACTTTTCTTCCACCTTATTTTGCTAGAAATACACAATGCCCCGATCTGTTTTTTCACAAGTTCCATTTGCATGGAAAATAAAGATGTAAATGGAAAATATGCAGGCCTAATTTTGCTTGCTAAACTAGCAGATAGGCTTTTGAAGTCCAGCAAGTATAGAGAAGCCCAGGGCTAATTCCAACATTCTGCACCTTAAGACTTAATATCAATTCTTCTATCCTACCTGGCCAGTGCATAGTGCCACACCATTAAAATTCAATTTATTGGCTGTTAGAGGTAAAAACCCATTTGAATGTTGTTAACCTTAGCTGTGAAAACTGCTGGACCTCTCTACATTCATACATCCATCCCCAAGGCAGACGCATACATCTGTCACCACAACTTTCCTCTCTCCCATCACCACCTTGTTAAATAAATTACAATTTTCTGGTAGGTACTAATGGTAATATCAGCAACCCATTTCTCAGTGCAGTGCAAATAACCACTAGTTTACATCTCCTTATAAGTACGTCATGTTAATACTACCAATTCCAATAAATGCATCAAGTTAATTCTGAAAACGGGATAAGATATTTGATTTAGATCATGAAATCAATTTTTATGCAACATACTTTAAACAAAATTATGTCTTTCTATCACTAGAATACTGAATATGTGCTTAGTGTCACTTCTTCCGGATGTAATTCCATAACTACATGATTAGCTTCGATTTGTTAATTTTTTCAATTAAGTTCGAAGTTTGACGTTTCTCGTTGCAACTTGCAAGAAATTCACCATCTGATGGACTCGAGGGAAAATAAGAGGACAGAAATCAGTTCACAAAAAATTGAAAGAACAGAGCACATTCTAATATCCATTTACACTTCAACATTTTAGGATGTCATCTACCATATTTCCTTGTTACAAAAACATTGTAATCAAATTACAATGCAAGAAGCCTGGTATGTGGACTTTTTAGATGGGAAAATGGTGTCTCTGCAAGTAAGTGTTAGGACAATTAAGCACAGTATGAAGGATATGTGAAGGTGAGATGGTCCAAGGTAATGGTTGTAGTATCCGTGAATAAGATGGTGACTTCTAGTTTGTTTGGTTAAGCTTAAATTATAATGTAAACTGGTCAAACATACTTTTTGTCCACACATTTCACACATTTCGTAGGACCCACTACTTATAAGCACTTTAAAAAAAAAAAAATCAGCACGGCCAAACACGCACTTCTAAGAGTGAGTCAAATGGTTGTAGTTATTATACTAACTAGAGTTATGTGTGAGTGAGTTCTTGCACCCATTAAATTGAATGCTGATGAGATGGACGTTCACAGCCACTGACTAGGAACGGAAGTCATCAAATCTGTGGAAATAATACTTATATTTAAAGGTTTTTTTATCCAAGTAAACAATTACTTCAAAGTGAAAGCATTTTGGCTTTCTTACTACCTAAAATTCTTACTGCTCTATTGATGACCCAGTCACACTTCTCAGGAATTAGGGAATATTACATCTAGGGTCCCCATTCTAATATTCTTACCAAATGGGTCCCCAAATCTGATTTTTGAAGCAATTTAATCTCATTGACAGTTTCAATTAAAATATGTCGTTACTTCATGTGGAAGCCACATGAGACGATTTTGAGGTGTACTTTTATTAACCAAGTGCCCCAATTTCCAAAAAGGAAAAAGAAAAAAATTACAGAAGGCATGGAGTCAAAACAAGGGCATCGGGGCAAAATAAATCCACCCAAAAACTTAAACTAGATATCCATAAACCAAATACCAATAATCAGAAGGTCGTACAATTGGTTCAAAAAGGATTCCGTTTTAAAAGGGTGCAGACTGCCACAAACAAAGGGCAAAAGCCAAAATGCTAAATCTGTCTGTAAGAGAAAAAGCTTTTAAGGTACGTACCATCTAATACAAAATATTTTATCCTAACACCAATTAATGATACAGGATGTGAATAGAGAAAAGCTGGATCAATATTATTGTTTTGCCAGGCTCTTAAAATGTATAAATTTTCTTGAACATCATAAAAAAGCTGGCTAAATACCTCAATCTCCTGGATGTTGGATAGTGGACAAATCTCTAATCTGTAGCTTCTTTTATTCCCCATCAAAACCTACTTGTCTACCTAATGTAACGGTTTGTGAGGGGTCTAAGGGACAGTTTCCCAGTAATTTCAGAGCTTTCCGATGTGCAGTACGGCATACACATAAGCACACACCGATAGGAAAATTAAATAATACCAATGAAGATACAACATATTTGATACATCCAGTGAATTGTCACAACTAATGCAAATGGTGCTGATACTTCTGAAAAGCAAACAAATGCTTAGTTTTTCCCCCTAGATATGAATTCACAAGTCATAAAAGCATTAAGACACTTTTAAAGCGAAATCTTTGGCAAACACATATTGAGTCATATATACATGAAAAACTTTCAAACGCGCCGTAGATGAGCACTCAATACTTCTTCTTTTTTTGTGCACTCTCTTTTGGTTGTTCAAAAGCTGATACTCACAGGCAAATTATTCAATCTTCAGCCTCACTCCAACAGCAAAGGAACCTATTTTTCTAGGCATTTTTCAAAGGTTACCACATAACTTAACCCAGGGCCACACCATGTGCATGAAAAAGGTGCGATCAAATTGCAGCAAGACTTTTCCTAAGTTTTTTGATTTTTTGATGAATGAAATTGCACCAAGTCTTAGCTCTCAAGGCAAGCCCTTGGAAGCTCACGCGCTTGTGAGTCAACTAAATATATACAAACATAGCCAACTCGTTGACATCTTTTGCTTGTGAACAACTATAAATTGAAATAGTAAGAAAAATAAATATGCCAACACATAGGCGCCGTACCTTGTTCATTAATAGCGGATAGCGCGACTGCAGATCATACATACGGGATTCACCCCCATATATATCTCCAGATGCAATATATAGGGGGGTGTTTGATGGAAATCCAAGAGCCCTAAGGAATATTCTGACCTCCTTTGGTGTTAGTGGACAATAACCTTTGGCTCTCTGTTCTTCAGGGTCAATATCTTTCACTTTCCACCATGTGGTATTCTCTCTACAAGTTCAAATAAAATGAAATATTCTCGGTGTCAAGAGTCCTATTAGCATATCAATCATAGAATATGTGTACGACATATCCTACCTGATTGTCTTTAGTTCCTCGGCTTCTTCTGGAGATAAATTATGAGTGCAGCCACTAAAAGCAAGCATGTCCTTTTCAAACCGTAAATGCAAAGCAATATAACGGCCATAAGACCTCATCCGGTCCACCAACAACTACAAAGGTAAGTATTTGATGATGAAAACAGTATCGTCCGCACAGGGAGAATGTAGAAGATAGATGAATATGCTCCTGATTCTAGATTAAGGATTAGCACTGGCCTAATCGTAGGAATTTCAATTATCTAAGATTTTGAATTGATTTTGTAGCTTTCATGTACGTAACCTACCCTAAATTATAGTGATCTTGTGAATCCGTAAGTTGTCATTGACCCAGAACTATGCCTAGAAATATTTAGTCATTGAATTTAGAATTGTGCCTAGAAAAGTAGGTAGAGGACGTCTTTGAGCCTAGAATATGCTTAGACATAATAGGCAGTTTCCTAGAATGGACTACGAACTCTTGTGTATATCCCCATATAATCTCAACACAACGATATCTCAATTATTTAGTAAGATTTCATCAATGAAATTAGAATTCATTGTTATCATATGGTATAAGAGTCGTTTAGGATTTTCTGGGTGTGATAGTTGTTTAACGATTTAGGTCTTCATTGCCACTATTTTCAATCTTCATAGACCTCCTATCTCTGTTATGATGGGTTTGTGTTAAGGCTTTGCTCAATCAAATAGAAAACCCTTTGCCACTGGTTCATATGTTCAGGCAAATGATATTTCTAAAGGCTGGAGTGTTTATTCAGATTGTTATTCTAACCCTTGAATCATTGATCCAGGCACTTCTAACCATATGGTTTAGATTATCCCATTTCTTCTCAAGTTATAGACCTTGTGATTGAAATAAAAAGGTTACTAAAACAGATGGTAATGAGTGTGTTGACGGTCAATGATTGATTCCTTGATTGACTATTCTCTTGAAACTGCTTATATGTTCTGGAATTGACATGTAATCTTGTGTCTATAAGAAATCTTACCAAAGATCTTTATAGCTCATTAATATTCTTTCCCACTCAAGATGTCACACAAGACAGAACCAAGAAAAAAATTGCATGCTAAGTAAAATGGTAGGCTTTACTCCACGAGACTAAGAGTGGAGATGGCAATCTTGCAACCATGGCTTCACATTTTTATTGATGTATGTTGGGAAAATCTAGAATCCCTAATGATTGTGATCCTAGATGGTTTGTCACATTTATCGATGACTGTGCTGAAGTCACACGAGTGTACCTCCTCAAAAATAAACAATAAATTGTTGCCTACTGAATTCGTAAACATTTAAAGGTAGCACCAGGAAAAAGCATTTTACATAGAAGAGGTGGAAATTTTTAAAACGGAAGCTTATATTTGGGTTGTGGCCATCACCCCAGTGAGTAATGCACATTTGTTGAAAGCAAAAATCAGTCTGCAGTGAGCAGATCGAGTGTCAAAGATGATTTAATGGCTGAAAGGCATATGTGAAATATCAGGATCAAGATGAAGACCAAAATAATAGAGGTATGATAATTTGTTAGAAAAGCTAGAAAGTGTAGACATTTGTGTTTCAGGAATTAAATTGCAAACATCCTTCCAAAATGGTTCTCGAGTTTCTATTTTAGTCTATTGTAAGCACGCTGGGAAGTGGGAATGGAAACATGTTTAAGCCAACTTCAGAGAGTGGGTTGAAATTCCGCATATTAGTTTCCCAATCTTATGAAATATTAGTTGTCTATGATTATGTAGTAATTTTGTGTGTTTCCTTTTAAATATGATTTGTATCAATTGTTTATATACTAGTGGAGGTCCTTATGAATATTCTTGTAAGGCTTGCGATGAACTATACATTCTAATGGGAAACAACTAAAGGTCCATTCCAAGTGAAACAAGTAAGAAAGATAGACTTTTATTTAGATTAGATTTTCTCATTTTATAGGATAGGATTGCGTTTTAGTTTATTCACACAGGTATTTTTTTTTGTTCATTGTTATTGATTAGAAGTTCCCTTGGAGTTACAGACTATGTTCTATATAAGGGACTTAGGTTTTTCATTTTAACGACAACATTATTATTATTGAATTAAAGTATATATATTTTTCCTCCACTCTTTTCTTATTACGTTCTACGCCACATTCACTTGTGTGAAAGAATAGGAAATTTTTTGGAAGTTAGTTTGATTGATTTTTCTTTATTTCCATAGTTACTAGGTTACAATTAGGTAAATCCCTATTTCTTTATCTTTTTTTCGAAAGAGGTAATTTTCTATTTCATAGTTTGTTCACTTTCTATCTTTTGTTAGAAATGTTAAAAGCATACTAGTAATATAGTTTCCGAATTATACAGACTATTGAATAGAATTGATATTGATTTCCCTTCCCAAATTCTCTCTTCGTCCCTCTTGTTCTTCTACATCTCTTATATATCTCACTTCTTCCCTCTCTTCTTCTGTTTCTACATATTGTGCTGCTTCACAATGATGGAGATCCTTAACATAAAATAGACGTTTACTTTAGGCAAAATAATAGAAAGTTATTTGGAAGTGATTTTGATTGTTCTTTTTTTTCCTTGAAAATTATTTTCATTTATCTTTCTTTATTTCCTTTCCACAGTTACCAGGTTACAATAAGGTAATTTTCAATTTTCGTTTTTGGTAACTTTCCATCTTTTGTTAGGGATGTTTAGCATAAATAGCCGTGGTTTTCAAATTATTCAGACAATTGAATTGAATTGAATTGATATTGATATTGATTTCCCTCCCCAAGTTCATTGTTTCTCCCCCTTGTTCTTCTACTTGCCTTCTCTCTCTCTCTTCTTCTTCCCTCTCTTCCACTGTCCTGTACCATATATTCTATGTAATCTCAATTGTGCAGTATCAATGAAACAATATTTCACCACAATTACCTTTCCCATAGCTTCAATTTGAGGTGCAAACCGGAGGGCTTCGTAACAAGCACGACAACGCAATTTCTGAATGTCTAGCGGTAGGTTATTGTTTGCCAACCGAGAATCGGACTTCGCTGCTCGAATGACCTTGAAAATTTTGCCAAATCAATAGGTTGTATCAGAATAGTATGGATAAGTAGAATTTCAGATTCCACCAAGTATACCTGATGTTCTTCCCACATGCTTGCTATCTCTTCCATATAGTAATCTATACCGGACCAACTTCTGAAATGCTTCACTGCTCTAGTGGCAGTTGCCAATTCCTTTGGAAGATTTCTGATGATCTTTACATCATTAGACAAAGAACTAATGAAATGATCTTCATGGAAGACATTGGAGAAGTTGCTGCAATTTAACCAGACAAGATTAAATATGTCAAAATGACATGAATTGCACATATAAACACATATGCGTGCTGAGTCCAAATCTGCTATCCCAAATACATGTCCATTAGCTGTCCCCCCAATGAAAATCTTACACATAATCAAATAAACATATGAAGGAATTAATATGGACAACATTTAATGCATTCACACTTGGTGTTATTGATTATGTGTAAGATTTTCATTGGGGGGACAGCTAAGGAGACATGTATTTGGGACAGCATATCTGGACTCATGCGTGCTAGGCATTAGTATCAAACGTAACAACACACCTAGAATCTTGCCAAAATGAGCGTTTATCAAGTTCAGGAATCACAAGAGTAGCATTTATGATACGAGCAACAGCAACCATGTCGCAGATCTACAGGCAACAACCAAATCTTCAGCTTCAAGACATGTTTCCCACACAATCTGCTAATTAATTATAAGAGATGTGTATGCAAATGCTCTCATAACCCTTGCACTATGAAATAACCAAGGTAAACTCTCATAGTTGATATCGATCCATGAAGAAATAAGTAACCTGAAAAAGGTTAAAGCATAAATTTTGCAAGTTGCTTCACTGATAGATGAGGAGAGGTGAGAGTCTTGGTACATGAAGAGAAGCATTACATCAATTCAGTTCAGTTAATGGCCTAACTCCCGTGGTATCACATAAAGATAGTCTGGATCTTAATTCTTCTGATATGTAAGTTCTTTTTGGCTCAAATGTGCACCTATATACTAATGCTTGTTGCAGAATGGAAGAATTTTGTACAGTGCACAGATTATACTGCCAAAAATAAATTTCTGTTATGAAACTCAAAGGGTAGAAAAATAGTTCTTATGGTAAAAAGATTAGGATGGTTAAGAAGTCAAACATCTTGACTTGTTTGTAATTATAATGATTAGAATCAATACAAAAGAATGAATGATGTTATACTCCCAGCTTTAACTATTTACTTGGTCAACACACCATGCATGTGGAAGGTTTCAAATGTGCAGACAACTTACAACTATGGCTGAATGGACCACATAGAATTGGTAAAAAAAAATGAAATGTATTTTCTCTCAGCTTTAACTATTTACTTGGTCAACATACCATGCAGGCGGAAGGTTTCAAATTTACAAATATGACTGAATTGAGGACGTAATTAGTCAAATCATAAATTTTTCTAGCCAAGGATGCATCTGAAATACATTTAAAATCCGCTATAAGTTCATATGCTGCGTCCCAAGTTCCTTTTATCTTCCAGTTAACAGCTGAGGAAAATTATATCATTGCTTCACATTATTTTTGTTTATAAACATAATGCAAACCACCAAATTCCATGAGCATAAAGATACGTAACATCTTATATTTTGATCTATCTATCTATTTATTCATACATAGGATTTGACACATTTACACAGAATATACAAATAAGCCAATGCAATTCCAAAAGACAACAGAAGTTGATCAACAATGAAAATAAAATAATATTAGTATCATAAATAGAGCAAGAGAGAGAGAGACCCCAGCTCTCATTTGATTAAGGCCGCCATTTGCATCAACCAGCAGGTAACCTCGAGATTCTGGAGGCGCTGAAGATAAAGCAATACAGAAAATAAGCCACAGATGGATATCATACACAAGCTATAAAGGAGGAAAAAATGCAGTATGAAACACCCAACATTTCTTACGTGCATAGGATGAAGTTGGGGCAACACAAGGTACATAGTCTCTGTTAGGTGGTGGTTTCCACAACTTGTCTGAATTCAAACTCCCACTTGCACCATCCAACTGTCAAATCTAAAGGAGTGAAAACGTGAAAGATGCATGACTAATATTCATCAAGAAATACATGCCTACATTCTGACACTAACAGCCAAAATACAGTTGCATGTATGTCCAAAGCACAACCACAGGACAAATGCTGTCAAGGTAATATCCAGCGTCATCTGGCGAGTGATTTATTTTTACAGTGAATATAGAATAGACAAGAGAAAAAGGCAATCACAAAGTATATTAAAGAGATGGAAAAACCTTATGAGCAGTGAGAGGATCTTCAGACAAATGGGGTGGGGAAAATTCTTGCGTCCAGCTTCGCTCTCTGCTCAGTTTCTGGTAACCCATTTCCTGTTGCTACAAGAATTGAAGCTCACCCCAAATCAGTGATCATACCTCATTCAAATGCCCAAATTCCAAAAAAAAAAAAAAAAAAAAAAAAACAGAATACAAAATCATAACAGATACACGATAATTCAAGTTCGTGGTAAACATAGTAGCTGGGCAAAGCCATAGCAAAATCCAAATTTAGTACATAATAAACAAATAAGCCCAAGAAAAGAATTGAGGGAAAATAAAATAGTAAGTATAAATTAGAATAAACAAGAACACCGACAATCTGGTCGCCCAATCAAGAATATGAAAGAAACCTCGGACACATTACTGAATTTTTACACGCATCAAGAACTCGCAACCCCAGTAAAGCATATGCAAAACTAATAACATTTGCCTTTAAGAAGACAAGTAAATTTAACAGTAAAAAACAAATAAAAAAGAAAGACGCGAGGGTGAAGCTCACCGTAGGGAGCTTGTAAGAAGCGTCAGAAGGCAACTTGGTAATATCTTGAACATGTATGGAGAGCAGCGCCACCAGGGCTATGGTGCCTATAGCGAATGTTAGCACCTGTCTCAGCAACGCCACATTCCGCCACCTCCTCTTCACCCCCAACACCATTTCTTCTCTCTTTCTCTAATTAACTCCAATACCTAATTCCAATGCACAATAATTAATACTACTTAGTAACAGTAAAAATCCATTCTGTTTTTCCTTTCTATTTACCTCTAAATGTATGTATATATACACACACACACACGTGTTTATGTATTAACTGTTGTGCGAGGTCGGCTGATTTTGATAATTTCTGGTGAGATTGTGGTTAATGCGGTGAAACTTTAGCAATGGCTTCTCGGCTGGGTCGGGTTCCTTTTCTTTTTTTCTTTTTTTTTTTTTGCCTTTTTTTCTAATGGCATTTGAGCCTGTGACTAATTTTTTTAAGGCGTAAAAAGTTGTAAATTTGAAAGTTTCTATTAATTTTAAGGTGACCAAAGTTAGCATGATGTAGGTGGATCATTGAGCCAAAAGTGTCAAGCATAGAACAGTTTTTGGCCCAATCCATGCTTGCTAGCTCTAAAATCACATATGTGGAATAAAATTAAGTTAGAAAAAAGAAATCCACTTAGAGATAAACAGCTCGTGAGTATAGTGGCATAAGTAAGAGGGAACAAGGAAGCAATTCCCCCCCATCGTTCGCATATATTGCTCATTCGACATGACATGAATCACCGAACATCCACTTAGAAATAGTAAAAAAAATGCGTGATTCATTAAGTGAAAGAAGCTAACCAAATAGTTAGAGATGCCACAAGTAGATATCATATAGCCTAATTAACTACAAGTTGAATAAGTTATGATCCTATTTAGATTGTTGTACTATTCCAGTGGTTGCCGCAAAAGAATGTCATTATAGCTTCCGCAAAAGTAATAACAATCAAAGCCGTAGGTGGGTATTCAAATAAAAGAGAGCACATTGCTATCATGAAAACGCCAATTGTTGCCATAGTAGCAGCATGAATCAAAACGGATACTAGAGTGGAATCCTCCATAGCACCGCGTGACCAAATATGCAATCTTATCTGTACAGATTTCCCAACAGCACCAATAAGAATTAAAATATAAATAATAGTTTATGGCATTCAAACTCAATGTGCAAAAAATGAATACTAACACAAGCAAAAATAGTTAAAAAGTCATTAAAAATATTTAAAAGAGTGTAAAACAACCCAAAATCCAACTAATTCAAAACAACTCGAGAATTTTTAGGTGTTTTATTCAAATAGTCGTAGAAGACTTTGTACGCTTTAATAAAGAGCAAAATTTCACAAGAAGAAAATTCTGAAAATTCTAGTTTGTTTTCATATACAAGTCCTTGAAAATTGTTTATAATTTCAAGTCAATCCGAGTTCGTTATGGGGTCCAACCAATTTCATATTGAAAGTTGTACCAATCTGCTTATATTTTAGAAAACTAGAATTTTGCTTTTCTTTATTATTTCATATGAAAATGACTTTTTAAATTATTAAAGAATTTAAAGGTCATGAAATTAAGCGTTAATTTGGTAAATATTAAAAAAATAGCTAAAAATTTAAAATTAAAATCAACAATTAATTTTAATCACACATTTTATGAAACTTTTATTAACTTTTTAAGGAACTTTTTCAAACGACTCTTTATCAAATAGTTGACCTTTCCGCGGCTAGCTCCAAGGGTGTCACAATTGTTGATTAATAATCTTCAATGGAATGTTCCCAAGATTGAGATATGACAAGTTGATTAGAGTAGTATTCTACTCTATTCTACTCATGTTGTATATGTAGCTAAGTCATAGAAGAATTATAAAGAAGGAGAATGATCGAATGTTCCTAGTGAGTACTTCTTATTTGGTCCACTGAACACTTGTCCAGTCACTCCTCTAATGCCCACTGGACAAGTGACCAGTGGGCACATAAAGGGAAAATTGCACAATTAAACTAGAATTATATGCCAACTTGGTCGGCGAATTGTGTAATTTCCACCAAGTTCGAAGAATAGTGTCTAGGACTTGAAGAGTTCAAAAGTCTTTGATAGGCCAAGTGGGTCGGAGACATCATTCTTCTAACCTGGAGGAGTATTATCGCTACAAGTTAGCACCATATCTTCGATATTAATGAGAAATTATTGGGGTTGAAGGAAAATGGCAACAATTTCTATGGGTTTTGGTAACAAATTTTGTAGCTTTTTACAGAAAAAATTGTTTCTATAAATCTAGGGTTTGAAAGAACAAAGATGATATGAAATTTGTGTATATTTTGTTAGATTTGCATACGGGTATTGTGTTTATAGCAGTAATCTTCAAACATTCGGTTGAATTCAGCGGATTTGGAAAAAAATTGAAAAGATAAAAGTGACGGAGTGGTGAATATTTTTAGAATAGTTTAGAGAATTTGATTATATATGATCTTCAATTATTTCCACATTTAGCACATAATTTACGGTTGTATAATTTGTGGAACCTACAATTTTTATTAACTTTTCAACCATACAATTCATCTTTTTATCAAAATTTGCTAAAAAACCATCTCAAACAAGTTCTAATTTATTAAGTAATTTTCAATAATCACGACCATTCTTAAATGTTCGTGTGTCAGTCGGTCTTCAATTTATCCCCTCACAAAATCATCTCCTCCAAAATTTGTCGACTGCTTCAATCCATCTCCCTGATTCGATCATCTCCAAAATTTGTTCACCTACTCAATCTATCTCCTTCAATCGATCATTTTTTTCCACCGATCATCTCTAAAATATGTTCGTCGCCTTAATCCATCATCATAATAGAACATACGATTGGATCTCACCGCAAGGAAGTGGTATACTAGTATTTTAAAACCAATTTTTTTTTTTTTCAAATTCTAAAATAGGAAACATCAGGGGATAATTTGTTTTTCTTAACACCAAAAGAGGGATAAGTATCTAAAAATAAAGTCTAAGCATCATAATTTCAGAATCAGTTTCAGAGTTTGAGACCGACCGGGTTCACACAACAAAACAATAATCTCTTTTTCAATGGACCAGATAGTGATAGGTCCAGATATTGGGCAGGCCCGTTCAGTCTGACTAATCATGTGTTACATATTTACACATATCACACTTGTGGCCCATGATCTATCCTCAATCCTATTTTTCAATTATTTTATTTTCTTCTACGAAAGAAAACAAAAAAAAGCAGCTAAAACCTAGCGTTTTCAAAGCCGTGCAAATCGCTGCGTACTCTATTCTTGATCTGAGCCACTTTAGCCGATTTTCTAGCCGATAATGGCGTAACCGGCTCCTCACTCTCATCCAGAAACAAACCAATTTCCCTCTCAGTCATCCTTCGCCGTTGGATCATCATCATCTGTTTCCATTGCAGCTCTGCTAGCTCAACATCCAGCTCTCTAACATAATCGCCGGCCGACTCTGGGGTGGACTGTATCAATAGTGCACGAGCAGATGACAGCAGCTGCATTGCGCTTGACACCTCGTTGTGCTCGAATAATCGCCGAGACTCTCCAATTGCGCGCACTGTAATGAAACGATTTTTAAACCGTTGTTCAATTTTGGGGTATCCTGATCCAACGGTACTATTACGCGGCCTGGGTACCAGCAGGGGATGCTCCCCACCGTAGATTAGTTCCTGAGTTGCTGGGTCCTTATAACTGCATCTAACTGAAAATACGTGATGGTGTGAGTGGGACCCAACAACGGCCGATGATGGAATTGGAACCTTCATCTCCACCAGATATTCTCTTTCCTCCTCGGCATAGAGATCGCCTACCAGAATGCAGCTAGAGTTCATCACTGTAGGACGCGCATGGCAGGAGTATATGGCCGAAATTTCGGCTGGGTCTGAGCCATGACTGAAGCCGATCTGAATTTTCAAGTCTTGAACGACCACGCTCAACAGCCCACTAACGCATTTCGAGAAGGCGTCCACGGCTGGCTCTGGACAAAACCCAGATGAACGTACAGGAATTTCGACGTGAGCAAAACGAGTGGATGAAACCTGGGGCGATTCTCGCCGTTGGTTAGTGTTTTTGTCGTTGTTGTTGTGGTTGTGGTTGGCTTGAACACTATCGTCTTGACCGTCGGATAGTAAAATAATGCTTGCAACTGTGTTCTTGTGCCGCCGATCGTCAAGAACTTTTGTGGCTTTTTTCAAGGCTTCACAGATGCTACTACCTTGGCTACAGACAAGCCGGTTGATGATGCTCCGAGCCAATCCTTGACCCTGAGGCGTCATTCTCCTAAGCGGCACCAGCCTTTTCGGAGTAGCCGCGAAGGCAATTATACAGAGCCGGTCAGCCGAGCCGAGGGAGGAAATAAGCAAACCCACGGCTCGTTTCAGCATCTGAAGCTTGGCTCCGCTCATGCTCTCACTTACATCAAGAACAGTAACCAAGTCAATAGGCGCACGACGCGCGGGGTCCAGAACATGGGTCGGCGGTGGTGGAGGCAGTGTGGGGGCTTTAACCTTCAAGACGACGGCGTACGTCTCGTGGGTTCGGCCCACGGAAATAACAGCAGCCTCGGGCAATAAACTCACCTCCACATTTCGGCCATCTTTGTCGTGTCGATAGGCAATATCGCTGGAAAGGGGATTCACGAAAAATCCTTGAAACTCCTCAACCTCTTGTTCACGAGCTTCTGGAATAGGAATAAACTTCGTAGAAGCTGTGGGTGAAACCAATGGCTCATCGTCATCGTAGGCCTTCGTTTCTTGTTGGGTGATTTTTGGAGATTGTTCTGCTTGTACTTTTTTACTCTTTTTTTCATCAAATTGTGTTTCTTGTTCAAGTTTATGGATGGCAAGCAAAGGGACGTCTTTCCAGGTGTTGTTGCAAACTGGGCAAATGAGGGAGTTTTGATTTCTGATACGAGTTGCTATGCAAGGAAAATGAAAAGTGTGGGAGCATTCCGCTGTGTATATTGCCATGCCTTGGCTTGTCTTGACACTCTGCATACACACTCCACAACTATTCTGCATATCCAAAAGAACAAAAAAAAAAAAAAAAACAATAAAAACCAGATGGACCGTCAACACATGCTAAAATCTGAAGTTGGATAAGTATGTAATCTTACTCTGGATAGGCGGAGGGTTTTCTTGAGGATGGAAAAAGGGGATCTTGGAGAAGATGGGTTGGAGCCAAAGCTTTTGCTTTTGGTGTAAGATTTTGGGGTTGTTTTGCAATGAAGGAGTTTTGGAGTAATGAGACCATCATTGGTTGATGGAGTTTGAGTATAAACAACAACATTGTCATTAGTATTGTTAGTGATTTTGCAACGCAAGCCTGGAGTAGAGGGATTGCTGCTTCCACCCGATTGAAAACCAAGCTTTGCGTAGCTTCTGGAGCTGTTGAGACTCGGGCTCGGGCTCAGGCTCTGGTTCTGGTTCTGACTCTGCTCTTCTAGTGGTGTAGTAATTGCTTCTCTTGTGTCTCTTGGGATTGTTGTGCAAAAAGCTCTTCTCCAACCTGTTCCCATTTCTCAAAATGAACTTGCAAAAGTTAAGATTGAAGGGATGAAAAGGATGGATTGTTGTAGGATGAAAGGAGGATCTGAATATTAATACATTTGTCATGTGTGTGTGTTTTGTGTTTATATTCTCTCCAAGTTGACCAAAATTGGTCCCAGCGTCTAGAGATCTGCTGCGCTCTCTCTCTCTCTCTCTCTCTCTCTCTCTCCCGTCTGTCTCTTCCGCTGTAGGGTTACATACACATTAACTTCTATACATTCGTTTCATAAATGTAGTAAACTATATTATTATTTATCTATAAAATTTTATAAGATAAATATAAAGTTTGGTGTACGTCTTAATACCGTGCACAAACTTGGCGAGTTAGGCCACTTAACACTGCACTCTTTATCATTTTTCAATGACTATTAAAAAAATCTCGAAATGCTTATCTATCACTTCTTCTTCCACTCTTATATACGTAGACTTCTATGGTATAGTTGTCATTTTCAACAGGTCACGTAGTTGAAAATCGAGTTCCTCAAATAGTGATCATCTTGTTTCTAAAATCAAAGACACGGATTCGCACGAGGGAGTGTCCAAGATCGATCCACAATCGAGTATTCATTGAATTGTCTTTTCGACTTGAGTCTTCACGGTTAGTGTGTGATTAAAATTCGACATTCTATCATGGTCTAGATTAATTAGTGAGAGGGATATTTCTACTAGGGTAGTTGAGTAGTAGCAATTATCATTTTATCATTGACCCAGTTGTAATCTTGGAATGCTGCGAAAAAAACTAAAAGTAAGAAACAAAACTTTAAAAATTGATATACATTTCATTTAATTTGAAACTTTATATAGTGCTGGTAAGTAAAAGCAATATGCGTCGAACATAATCGAGTCTGCTCATTGTAAAACACACTTATTTTATTGTACTTATGTATTTATTGTTTGTTCTTAAAATATGATAAGAAAATAAGTCGTTTTACGCTCTTTCAATGAATTTTTTAGACGAAAATCGTTATCAGATACAATATATGTTAATTAATAAAAGTTGAAGATAGGAATGCGATAAAAAAAAAAAAGTAATGGACATAAATGCTACAATAAATAAATATTGAAGATGTTAAGTACAATTAAAATATGATGTAACAAATAAAAAATGTAATAGAAATATAATTACCCTTTTAAAAACCTCCTAGAAGAAGTTTGTTTCCCCAGTAGATTCCCCCACCAAAATTAAATTTTTATTTTATATTTAGATTGTAATTGAAAAGAATCCAAATTGATATTTCAAATATATGTGTATTTACTATTTAACTAGTCCTCTAATAAAAAATTTATATGTCATCAAATAAATAGGTGGGAATTCATTATAAACAATATTTAATATATTCACACTTGCTGTTAGATTAGTTTATTGTAATGATGTGTAAAATTTGTATTTAAAAAAATCTGGACTCGATTGAGGAACTACCTGGTTATTAGCAACTCAGTTAATTTGCAAGCATACTATAAGATACTATGAATTAAACATTTTTGTATTCATCCTTTTTGCTCCTCTAAAATGTTAAATCTTATAGAGGTGTTCTTCTGCCATTTTTTCAGCTTCATTTAATTATAATTTATTTTATTTTATTTTTGATATTTGTTACAGTAATTCTATTTTAAAACATTCTTATTAAAATACAAAAAAATGACATTGATTTTATTCTCCTCTTCCTAGTACAAAATTTGGATCAATCATGTTCTTTTTTCAAATAAATACAAAAGTGAATTCGAGAAATACTATTGATACGTAATTATTTGTGAAAGAGGGAAAGAAAACTCTTTCTTTAAGCTAAAATTATGTTTCTTGTTTAAATTAATAATAAGAAAAAAAATTGTTTGTCTCAAATCTAGCACTAGGTAAGGGTAAAATGAAAATTCTATTTTTGTTTTTGTTTACACGAGAGGTTTTTGTAAATTTGCCATTGACTTTAGAGGGTGTCTATATAATAGTCAGCAATTTCAAGAGTGTATAATGTATGTTTGAAAGTGCTTATAAGTATTAATAAATTGATCAAATATAGTTTTTATCTATATATGTTGTATGATCTACAATTTTTATCTATGTATTCTATAATACACATTACTTATAATCTACAAATTACTTTACCAACAAAGCGAGTAATTTGTTTTTCTTTCTTAAACGGAAGGTAGTAAACGAGTAGTGTAAGAGCATCTTTATGCAACTATGGATTGCTAATAAAAAATTGTCACATAATTAAAATAGACAATGTCTAAAAAAATTTGTTGTTATCAAATTCGATCTGTTACATCAGCTAAGTAATTCTTCACCGGCGCTACAAGAGCAGGTCGAACCTCATCCCAATGCGGGTTTTACTATAGGTCGGACCTCATTCCAATGCGAGGCTTACTTCAGGTCAGACCTCATTCATATTTAGGTCTTACTCCAAGTCAGACCTCATTCCCAAGCGGGCCTTACTCCAGGTCGGAGCTCATTCCAATGAGGGTCTTACTCCAGGTCGGACCTCATCTCAATGAGGGTCTTACCCTAGGTTGGACCTTATCCCAAGGCGGGTTTTACTCCAGGTCGAACCTCATTCCCATCCAGGTCTTACTCCATGTCAGAGATCATTCACATCCAGATCTTACGGTTAAGCTCACGTTACCAGTATGGCACGTCTTCTCACGTGTCAGACGTCAGATCAACCGCCCATCACAGAGATGTATCTTCAAATTGAATTTCCATAAATGAGATGTCTTGTAAGCATTAAATGCCTAGCTTTGCATTAAATACATGTAATCATCACATATTTTTCTATAAATATGAGACATAAATTCCAACAGGTCGGACATTCAGTGGCTGATAATAAACAGCATACTCGAAAAGTGCTTACAAACATGTCTTCTGTTACAATTCTCGTATTTAGTTCAGTTCGACCATGTCCAACCTAAATTCTTAACATTAAGTTGGCTTGGGAAGTGCAGCATCATTTTCCAACGTTAACAAAATTTATTTTCAATACAAGATGCCAAGGACTATGTCAAGCTGACGTGACAATAGAAAAAAGTGGACAATGTCTAGAGTTACGTATAAATTCAAAAATTTCGTTAGCATTTATTGTAGAAGATTGTTTAAAAATGAATCATGTTGAACAACCTTCTACAATAAATGTTGTCGCATAAGTTTTGTCTCCTCCACCTCATCGCCACATCAGCTGGTCAATCAAAATGGAAGGCAACGCTCCAATGTAACACTGCGGATTGTTGTATATGTGACAAATAAAATAGAGACGAAGAGAATAGCATCTCCAATGGAATTGTATATTAAAAAGATCGTGGTCTACGTATACAAGATATATTTGTAGATAAATTAAAAAATAAATAAATAAAAAATTATTAACACACATTGACGTGACACACTTTTTAATGCAATTCACGATTGTATTAAAGATGCTCTTAGAACATCTCCAATGCAATAGTGTCCAGCTGATGTGACGATTAGGTGAACTAGACAAAAGTAATGTGGTAACATTTATTATAGAAGGACGTTTAACATGCCGTCTAGTTTTTGACATCTTGTTAGACATATTTCACTCATTTTTTCATTAAATTGTGTCTATTTCTCTCATTTATTTTTCTTTCTCTTTCATCTTTCTACATTCTCTCTCCTCATTTCTTTTTTCTCTTGCTACCTAAATTTTTTTAGAAAGTGTAGTATTGAAAATGCTCTTATAAATAACAATCTATAAAATAGATTAGAAATGCTACGACAATCTATAGAATGAAAAAACTACAAAAGTTTTCCACCCATCACTGAGAGGTCGGGGATGGGTGGTCCAGGACATAGTCTAGTGTAAACTGAATACCTGGATATAATTAGAAAAAAAAAAAAAAACACTTACAAAAGTTGACAATAGAGTGAATTCGAAGATTCACTTTCTTTACCGATACCGTTTAATGTCATTGCTGACGCCCTTACATACATACAGAAAATTAAAAGCGTTTATTGGAAGGCGTGAAATTAAACGGTCTCTATGGGCCACAACTCCAACTCCATTTATTATTGTGACACTAGCTTTTGGATCTTTGAGACAGTAAATTCAATATTAACCTAATTATCATTATATTAATCAAAGTTAGGCAATCCAAAAACACTAATAACTCAATAATTTACTCATTTAATATGATATATCTATAATAATCGGGTTTGCTTTACTTTTACTGACTTGCTTTCATTGTGTCAGTTTCCTGAGGACCAAATCCACCACTTAAATGATTCATCAATCGAGAATAAATTAAATAATTAATTAAGGACTCTTTTTCAAACAAATTAATTGTTGTTTAACATGATCACTAGAGTAGGGATGCCTATAATTAAGCATATCACTATTGCTAGTATCAATTATGTAATTCATAATATAATTGTGACTATTAGGGCGTGGAGAAAATTGTGACGCTAGACAAATACTATGAGTGAATATTTAAGTCGTAATTAATTGTCAACACATCTCGTATTATCGTAGTTGAGAATAGAGTGAAAAATTGATGATAATGTATTTAAAATGTACATGTCACACTTAGAAAGACAAAATTTAATACAAAGCATTTATTATAGAAAATTCAATTGTGAACTTTTTATTATAGAAAATATGTCGCATGCATAAATCAATTCTTGGAGTTAATAAATTTTAATTTTTTATTAACTCTCTAGTAGCTAGCCTTCAAGATTAACCCGACACATCCCTTCTTATGTGCAACATATGCCCTTATTAAGTTGTACAAACACGTCATGAATTTCAGGTATTAATCAATCATAATTTGTGTTCATCTATCGATAACTCTTATCTACGTGGATACCGCCACATAATACAAATTATGTGACATGTATATATCTAGTGGGCAGTATCATACCATGTGCATTGTCCTAGCTAGGATCTCTAATTATCACATCATCATGAGAAGAATTTGGCCTATCTCTATAAGCGGGTTGTTAAGATCACTTTCAGTCAACCAACCTTGACCATGTTACAAACAAGAAATTTCAGACAAAAAAGATGATAATACATATGTGTTTTAATAGAAGCTTCCAAACAGGAAGGTTTGCATTTACATTCATCATGCATCCATCTCTTTCTATATTCAATTATTAGAGACTCAATCACTTATGTTGCGCTTCCACTTAACGTAGAGTTTCAATCATGTCCATTTAAAGATTATGTGGAGGCTCGTACTTATGGACACCTCCACGTGGAATCCCCATAGACATGGATGAGACGCACCTTCTATGGCCAGGCCTTAGTCAAATTGAGCATCTGACGATGGCAGAGGCCCAAGACCAATGAGCCTTAGACTAGGCTAAAGCTTGCTTTGACGCACCTACGACTGTTGCCAACTGCTCAAGGCATAGAACAAGCCGAGGCCTTAAGACAACTTTCAAGACTTGGCATGTTGTGTTGAGATCCAATGAAATCGGGCCTAACACGGAGCCCAACCCGACCCTCCTTCTTGGCCAAGGACGGTCCAACCCAGGTGGGCTGTACAACTAATGCTATTAAAACCCAAGCCAAGCGCCTCAAAGCAAGGGCCGAGGCTAGTCGCCTAGGTATTCCTCGGACAGCCCCATAGGGTTTGGAGAGGAAGCTTACAAGTTGAAAGATCTTGGGCAGTGAACCGGAGATATTATGTCACTACATATCTGGTGTGACAACCCCAGTTATCGAAAAAAGCATCTACATAAAGTATGCGTTACGCCATCAAATCAAAATGTCATATATCAAATCACTTTAATAGAAAAAATCATTTATCATCCCCACATTCAATACGACTCACAACTTATAAGTACTTAAAAAGTAATTTCATCACTATCAAACATCATGTAAATTCTATTGACTATGAAATCGACCAGATTTTGAGACCAACAATATATATGCGTTTTGATAGAAGCTTCCAAACAGGAAACTTTGCATTTACGTTGCAAGCATCAATCTCTTTCTAAATTCAATCCTTAGATTTTCTTACTATAGCCATTTTCCCAGGAAATTGTTTTTGGACTACTTATAATTAGTATACAAAGAAATTTCCCGTAAACCAGGCCTCGGCCGCATGATAACTTAAAAGGGTCATTCATGCTGGTGAATGATTGACATAAACGGTCTCTTTTAAGTTTTAAATTGACTAGGTTTTAGTATTAAAACAAGTTCAAATTATTTTATGTTTTAAACTGCGAAATTGTAGACGGGATGACTATATATAAGTTATTTGGCGGGATGGATGAGACAGTCGTAGGAACTTAAGTACAATACGCAAAATTGTAGACGGGCTAACTATATATAAGCTATTCGACGGGATGGATGAGACAGTAAGAACTTAAGTATAATACGCGAAATTGTAGACAAAGTGACTATATATAAGCTATTTGTATGAGACAGTAAGAACTTAAGTATAATACGCAAAATTTATCGAGGTACATGTGCTTCCAATTATGCTATGTACGCTTCCAATTATTACTTATAATTTGGAATTAGAATACTAGCACAAATGCATATAAAAAAAAATTAAGAACAATAATTAATTGAATTATAATAATGTATATAAATTAGAAGGTAACGAAACCCCATAAATCCCTTTGACTAATTGGAATAAATTAGTTATTATATATAAAAGGCTATGTTATGCTCTATAAATGCATTCCCACTTGATTGACCGGCAAATAGATTAGGTGGGTAATCACATGTAATTTGATGATAATAAACTGGATATGGCTGTATATTTTGAATGGCATCACATGTTATTATTGGACATCCCATATGAATTAGTAGAGATCCATATATATATTTAATTTGCAAACTCCAAGTAGATATAATTAATGTGATTTTAGTTGCATACTATTTGCACACATGGTTTAAAGATAATTTTTTTCTAAATTGTCAATTTTTTTCGAGGTAGTTGTAAATAAAGGCTAAGGATAAGAAACCCGCCCTTAATGACATGTAGACGGGTAGACTGGTCGAGGTATTTTTTTGACACATTTTGTTGCTTACACGGTTTGGAAAACATTTATGGTTGAGACCTACCAATTGATTATCGATGTTCTCGAGGTAGAATATCTTTAACCCTGTCTTATTTTTTAGATGGGCAGATCTAGTTGATCGACTGATGTTTATACAGGCCTCAATTGGGATTCACATCGTGCTCGTAAAAAATGTGGTCATTGTGTGTACTTTGCCTTGTGGGATATCGTCTCATGCTAACGCTTCAGGTAATATAATGCTCTTGTATTCTGAGGTGTGAGGAGGGTTTTGTTCATTAGAGCGACTTGTTGCAAACAGGAGCGGATCCAAGAATTTTTAGAGACCGTGCTGTTTACTTAAAGACCGAAGTGTTACTAAAAAAAAATAACACTATAAAAAACGATTTTTGCCTGGGCAAGACCGGACTATATAGAAGTTATTTTTTTATATAGAAGAAAATCAGAATTCGATTAATTAAACAAACTGTCAGAATTTGATGTTTAACTTGAATTACTTAGGTGCAAAACAGATCTTAATTAATTTTACGGAAGAAGTTAGACAACTGAATCATAGCCACAAATCAATGTTTCATGGACTGATTAAAATAAAAATAAAGATTTATAATGATCAAATCAATTAATGGTTATTATGAGCTTGGATCGGAAGTGCATGCATATGGCAACGTGAGTTACAGCTTGTTCATATCCTCCTCAAGTACGTACAATATCACGAGTTGAAGATCCCTTCATATATTATATAAAGTAATTGTACTAGTACTAGCTAATTAAATTACTAACAAATAAAAAAATACATATTCAATTTAATTTTTAATCAAATATATATAAGTATTGTTATTTAACATTAGTTTATGTGATAGTGGAATTTATTGTTGTTGGTTCCGATCTAATCAACCATATTATACTAAATTCGGTCTCCTGAAGCATGTCACAACCATTCAGTTTGGAGTCAATTAATAGGAGACGACATGAAAAGACATCATTATAACACAGTAGTTTAGATGCCAGTTCCAGATGGTGGCACCCTCCAAATTCACCATTCAGAAGATTGACAAGATAGTCTAGGCCACATGTCCAAGACGGCAAGACCTGGAGACAGTTCAACCTGGACCATCATGAACTCATCCCGATCGACCTCAGCAACCAATTGAAATCCTTCAAACAGGTGGTTGTATGTGTTTCGAGGTCAAATACCGTAACTTGATATGATTAGGGCGGATCTTTCTTATCCATTCCCCCAATATAAAGGGGACAATTTATTAATAAACAAGAAAGTAGAAAGAACACATACTCATCAATCGAAGAAAATAGACCACCAACAATTGGAATCATCAATTGATTATAATAGACCATATTATCACATAAATCGATGCTAATGCTAGTAATAAATAATTTTGCATTTAGCCATCATTTGCTGAATGATTCTCTACTACAGTTGACATTAATTAGTAGGCAGGGGTCACATGGACTATAAATATAGAAAAAGATTGGCTTCTGAGAAAATTAAATAATATTGATTGAAAATGAAAATTATCCTACCTCTACCTGGTAGTTAAGATGCTTGTGTTGTGGGGGGCACATGTTTTGAACTAATAACTGCTAATAATTAAAAACCCTTTAATTAATAATCAACAACCATATTAATTTTTATTTTATTTTTAATAAAATATCTATGTTCATAAAATAATGTACCATTTTTGGCTCCATAACATTCATTAATTAATAGTTGCTAAAAGGAGCCCATGTATGTGTTTCAGTACTTTGCATCTTTGCTCTGTTGACTTCTGACTCTTGTCACAGTTGAACCAATAAATTTATTGCACAACACTAGGAAATTAATAAATATTTTAGCAAAAACAAGTATCTTCTCAATCCCAACAATTATTTTGTAAATATGTATCGACCCATATCGCCTACTAAACATAAATCTTCAATGGATACATTTGGTAGAAGCTATTGATTTTACACCCAAAGATTAGGTGACATCCCGGATCCCACTTAACTAGTGTGGGTGCAAGAAAATCAACTATACATCTGGAGAAAATCTCAAACCAAGAGGCCATTCCTGTTCAAATAGCACAAAGAGTTCGTCCTAATTAGGGGCAGAGATAGGGGGGAGGGGATCAGACTGTAGTCCAGTCTTGCTCAAGAAAAAATTAAATTTTAAAGTATAATTTTTTTTAAGTAATAGTCTCTTTTCAAAAATCCTGGCTCTATCCCTGACCTCGATGTAATCGAGTAAATTAACTCGATATTTAAGAAGGTGTCCAACCTGAGTTGAGGCCAACCCCTTGCCAAGTAACAAAATAGTTCACTGAATTTTCCTAATAATTAATTCTTTTAATGAGACGATTTTTGTTGCGTATTTAAAATAATGATATACTTCTTTTCCTTCACTATAATTTTTTCTAGTAAAATTCTAACTAGGCATGTTCTTTGTATAATTGACATTCAAAAGAAAATGTTAATAAATGTAATATTTATTGGATATCCATAACATCACGGAGTACCAATATTATAACTCCACGAGCTTAATGCTATTGGTTACTAATATTGCAATCTATACGAATTACATGAGTTACCGTTATACAATTTATTTTTATCTAACATTGTAACGAAGGCTTGTAAGCCATATATATTTTGTAAGCAATAGATGAAATAAGTGAAGAATAGAAATATTTTTCAATTTCTTTGTATTTAATTTCTCTCATCATTTCATTTCATTTCATGTATTATTTATTTTATTTCACATTATTATTAATTTTACAACATGGAACCTCGAGAACTTCAAGACATTATTGCAATAAGGTACCCAGAGAATGAATTAATACTACATTTGAGTCCATACAATTTTATCACTATGTAATTCCATATAATGAGTCTCAATAGTTTTAAATTGGGGCTACTACTTGTTGATCCAGTCGAAGTAACTAAGAATTTGAAATGTCTTATTATATTTGTTACGTCCTGACAAACTTGAAATGTACTGAGTTATAAGTTGTTGTCGTCTTGTTGTTCGGCAAGACATAGTTTTCAGTGATAATGCTGGTTACCATCTGTTGTAATACTGTTCAAATATTAGTAAATGAAAAGAAAAGAAATTCTGAAAAAATAAATAAATTTATTTCATGTGATCACCCAGGCCAATAAGTGGGAGATTGCCCACATGGGAATTGCAGAAGCAAAATTGCTTCTGCTTCTATTGGGCGACCACCCAGATTAAGGCTGGGAGAGCGTCCAGGCTTGGCTAGTGCAGTTTTGAATTTCTAATACCTTTTCATCAACATTTGTGTTTTTTTTTTTATATTTTAAACACCATTTCGTGGTAAATGGATAGAAATCTATAAATAAGTGATAGATTTCTTATATTAAGAACCAAGAAAAACATCAAATCAAATTATTATCCATATTTTCTCCTAATACTCAGATTTTTTAAAAAAGTTTCATTGTTCATTTTTTCTGGATTTCACATGTGCTTGTGCAATCCGATTTGAGACTTGTAAATCCGTCAAAACTATTTGTTTGAAGTCCCTTTAGCATCTTATTCATCGGGTGCTCATTATTTATGTTGCAGAGTTTTCTTCTAAATATTTGTGGGGTGTTCGTGTCATATTAAAGAATTTCCAACACCAACTCGTGCGTGTATTTATCTGTATCTGCTACAGATTGAAAATTAGTATGGGTGAATAGTGTTTTATTGTTCTTGAAAAGTGTAAGCACATATACAGAGACAGCAAGCAGCTGATCGATATTATGCCTGACACATTTTCAGCTCAATATATTGAATGTTCATTCAGATAACTTCTTTTTCATATGACAGAGAAGAATTAAATAAGTCAATTTGATTAAATTGAAAGAAGAATAATTAATATTGGAAAATAATATCAAAAGCTAATAATCAAATTAAGGGATCAAATCAAATTGGCCTCAATAAGTCATTTATTGGATTAATCATTTTTAATAAGACATCGATATAATCATTCTTTACTTATTAAAAACAGAATTAATATAAGTTGTTTGTTCAATAATGACTAATTAACTATCATTAATATCTTCAAGAGATTTCCTATTTATAAAGAACATTAATGGTAGATATTTATCTTCTCTTCCGAACACGGCAGCGACAGTGGGAGAGATCTGTAAAAGGTGGCGAGACTTTTTCTCCCGTGTCCACTCTGGTGTGATAATCAATATAGGATTAAAACATATGTGCAGAATAGCAATATAGAGTGTATAAGAATTGTATGTTCTGTTTTTACTTAGGGGTTTGGCCTCTATTTATAAGGATAGCCTGCAGTTATTGATGGCGGGTGTCCCTTCATCTCCCTCATTTGATAACGGGTGTCCTTTCATCTCCCTCATTATTAAGAGTTAAGGAGGGATGTTTCATCTTTCTAATTGTTGAGAGATGTTTCGTCTTCCTGATAACTGGTGGTAACTGTCATTCCATGGGTCGCTTGCCTGACTAACCTGACGACAGTTGGGTTATTGCAGGCTATCTGTCAGAAGCGTGCTCATGAGACTAACAAGACGGACAAACTAGTGAGGCGGGTGAATAATTGAGGCGGGCGTGTCAAGATGTGCCACCTGACGACAGTTGAGTTATTGCAGGCTATCTGTCAGAAGCGTGCTCATGAGACTAACAAGACGGACAAACTAGTGAGGCGGGTGAATCATTGAGGCGGGCGTGTCAAGACGTGCCACCATAGGTAAATAACATATAGGAGCTGTCATTAATTATATAATTATAAGCCCCTCTACTTTTCATAGATTGTCGTCAATGGAAAGTAGAAATAATCTACCACACATGCTTTTTTCTAAATTTTTCAGACAGAGATTCATCACCTTGATTTTCGGATAGAGGCTTATTGACTTTGTTTTTTAGACAGAGGCTCATCGCCTTGTTTTTCAGATAGAGGCTCATCGCCTTGATTTTTAAACAAAGGCTCATCACCTTATTTTTTAGACAAAGGCTCATCGCCTTGATTTTTAAACATAGGCTTATCGCCTTGTTTTTTAGACAGAGGCTCATCGCCTTGATTTTTAAACAAATGCTCATTGCTTTGTTTTTCAGACAGAAGCTCATCGCCTTGATTTTCAGCAGGACTCGTCGCCTAGCCTTGTTTTTTAGCAGGTCTCGTAGCCTAGCCTTGTTTATTAAATAATGGCCATCGCCTTGTTTTTCAATGGTGGTATCACCTTAAATTTTAAATAGTGGCTATCGCATTGATTTTTAAACATAGGCTCATCGCCTTATTTTTCAACGATGGCTATCACCTTGATTTTTAAATAGTGGCTATCGCCTTGATTTTTAAACATAGGCTCATCACTTTGATTTTTAAACAGAGGATCATCGCCTTAATTTTTAAATAGAGGTTATCGTCTTGTTTTTGTTTTTCAGATAGTAGCAACTGACCTTGTTTTTTCAGACACTAGCAGTTGGTCTTGTTTCTGACCTTATAAGTCCATCTATTTTTCATAGACTATCATTAATGAGAAGTAGAAGTAATCTAACCCCTGCTCATCTTTAATTTTTTTTATTGACCTTGGGTGAGCTCGCCTTGGATTAGGCGAGCTCGCCTCTCCCCGGATTGAGCGAGCTCGCCTTGGTTTGGGCGAGCTCGCCTAGGCTTCTTTTTTTTTTTTTTTTTACCTTGCATTGGGCGAGCTAGTCTCGCCTCGCCATGGATTGGATGAGCTCGCCCCACCTCGTCTTAGGTGAGCTCGCCTAAGTTTTTTTTTTTTGACCTTGCATTGGGCGAGCTCGCCTCACCTCGCCACGGATTGGGTGAGCTTGCCTAAGTTTTTTTTTTTTTTTTTTAAACTTTGGCTTGACTAGCTCGCCTAGTTGGCTCGCTTTGGCTTGGGCGAGGTCGCCTCGTCTTGGGTGAGCTTGCCTCTATTATTTCGAGGCTCGGGCTCGTCCCGAGTCTTCTTTTTGTTAGACTCATGTTCATTTCAATCTTTCATACTTTTGGTAATGAGTTATGCTTCTTCAGCGTCCACATACTTATCCCCTTTCTTGAGTAACTCATGCATAGTATCTGGCGGGTTTTTGGAGAGTGACATCTTAAAAGGACGACTTCGAGTTCCACTTATCATGGCAATGACTATAGCAGACATCTACAGATCTTTGATTCTCAGCGTGGCTCTATTGAACCGGGCAATAAAATCTTTCAGTAGTTTGTCCTTGTCCTGTTCAATTGCATCAGACTCATAGCAGTTTTCTTAACTCGTTTGCAGTTGGCAAAGTGTGCAGCAACACTCTTGAAAAAATTGTCAAATGTACGGATCGATTTTGGGGAAAGGGTCGCTACCCAATTCCTGGCCTCCCGCCTAAGTGTTGGCGGAAAAACCCTGCACATAATCGCATCTGGGGTGGCTTGCAACCTCATCAAGTCAACAAAAGCCCTGGGGTGATCGACATGATCAGAGGATCCGTCGTACTTCTCTATCTTTGGCTGTTTAAAGTCTCGTGGCAAAGGGACTGCTATCACTACTTCCAACACCATAGATTGTGGCTTACTACTTTTCTTAGACATAGCCTCAGCTATTTTGCGACCTATTATGTCTTCTAATCGCTATTCCAAGCTTAACACTGGTGTCTCAACCAGCGTAGGCGTGGGCACCCATGACGGTTGTCCCCAATGTGAATTCGGGCCAGATGTCAATGAATGGAAGTAGAAGGTAGAGTCAAAAAAATTGGAGCCTGCAATGGAGCTGCCGTTGACGGTGTTTCCATTGTTGAAAAGTTAGAAGTCTGGGGAGGAACCCCTAGCGGTGAGGGCCCTACCGGTGGATGGCTAGGACCCTGGGGTAGAGCCCCTGGTGGTGAAGATCCTACCGGCAGAAGGTTAGGATCATGTGGTGTCTGAGAAACCGCAGCGTTCTGATCCTAGAATAGAGCCGTTAAGGTTGCCACCTGAGCTTGCAGTGCCGCAAGTTGAGTGGCAGAGGCAAATTCTTGTTGTGGGTGATTAGTAGCGGCGTTGTACTCGGTGTCTACATCCCCGATGGGGGTTGGTGGAGCGTACATTCGTAGCTTTTCTAGTTCGAGCCATGACTTATTGTGCAGTTTTCCTAGACGACGCCAAATGATGATAGATATTTTTCTCCTCCTTCGAGTACGGCGACGACAGTAGTGGAGACTTGCAAAATGTGGGGGGCTTTTTTCCCGTGTCCACTCTTGTGTGATAATCAATATATGATTAAAACATATGTGCAGAATAGCAATTTAGAGTGTATAATAATTATATGTTCTGTTTTTACCTAGGGGTTTGGTCTCTATTTATAGGGATGGCCTACAGTTATTGATGACGGGTGTTCCTTCATCTCTCTCATTTGATAACGGGTGTCCCTTTATCTTCCTCATTATTAGGAGTTAATAAGGGATGTTTCATCTTTCCAATTGTTGAGAGATGTTTCGTCTTCCCGATAACTGGTGGTAACTGTCATTCCATGGGTCGCCTACTTGGCTAACCTGACGACAGTTGAGTTATTGCAGTTTAGCTGTCAGAAGTGTGCTCATGAGACCAACAAGGCGGGAATCGTTAAGACGAGCGTGCCAAGATGTGCCACCATAGGTAAATAATATATAGCAGCTGTCATTATTTATATCATCAAGCATCTTTGGCATTTTAGTAAACATATATAAATTCAGAGCATCTGACTCCGTCTATTACTTTTTAGACGTACAACATAATAAATAGAGTTATAAAAAAAACCATCTTCAATGCATGCTGACGAGGAATCCGTCTAGCTGATGTGGCACCCTAAAAAATCGACTCTGTCTATATTTAGACGTATTTCTAGATGGAGTAACTCATCAAATTTAAATTTAAATTCAACTCAACTTTTTATTTTAAAAAAAAAGTTGAACGAGAGAAATAAAAATTGAAAACCAACCAATTTTAAAAAAAAAATGCCACATAAGTGGTAATATTAGTTTTAGACGAAATCTATTGGAGATGAATTTTTAATTTAACCGTTTATTCAATAGACTTAGTGCCACATGGACTGAAAGTACGTCTATTTTACCTGTCACGTAGATTTCAATAGACGGAATGTATTGAAGAGAGTAAAATTTTTGAAGTGTTTCAATATTCTCTTTATCTTTAACACTAATTAACTAGATCACAACGTTTGTTGAGTTTTTGTTAGGAACTTGAAATATGCTATGCACCAATATACTATAAACTCGTGCACGAACTTTTTGAAGGAAATTACTTTTGAGTTTGGTGTGAAGAACGAGTTCAGCCCTATTTATAGGGATTTTGAGCAGCGCAATTTTTTAAGTTTTTGAATTGGACTTGTTTAATTTGATAGATTATTGTTAAGCTAGCTTTAATGTGTTTATGTTTAATTTGAGTGGATTATTGTTGAGTTTGCTTTAGAGTTTGTTTGATTTAGCTTAAAATTTTGTGAAAAAAAGCAAGTGTCAATAATTAATTTTAATTATATATTTTATAGGACTCGTAATTTTTATCAAAATTGATAAAAAAAATAATTTTTAGCAAAATCAAACAAATATTAAATATATTTTGTTCAATTTGAGTGGAACGTTGTTGGGCATGCAAATGTGTGTGTTTAATTTGGGATCAATGGATGAATTTGATAGTCTACGTTGAAAAAGATACATTTAAAAATTTATAATTGATACCACAATACGTATTTCAAAATATAAAAAATTGTAGAGAATAATGGTAAAAAATTAAATAATTTTAATATTATTGTGTATTACTTTGTGAGAGATTATATATTGCCCGAATCGGACAACATCCCGACTCTCACAGAGAGTGGAACCCACACATACAAGAGGTCCACCTCTATGAGTGTCGGAATGTTGTTCGATTCGGACAACATATAATTCTCGATTATTTTGTTTGAAAAAAAAATTGTGCGGTTAATTTTGAAATTAGTTTCTGCCACTGGTTTCGAGTAGCCCCCGCACACAACCACATGCTACTTGGCAGATTTTCATTGGTCCTTTTTGGTGTCCAAATAACTTTGTCACAAGTGTTGCAATGCACTTGCGACGACAGTTGTCACCCTGGCTGTACGCCATGTGTCATGCCAAGTGTGCAGCCACAAGTCATTTTGGTATTCATCACTCCTTTTTGTTTATGATTTAATTTTTCATATTTTCATTTTAATCCTCAGAAATTAGGTAACTATTACTATCTCCATTATTTATTATTTATATGATTACTTTTTTCAAGTAGGCCCTTTGCCATTTAATTTTGGGTTTTAAGTATTTTAATTAAAATAAAATAATTCATTTTAATTACAGTACACATGAATTTCATGATCACAATCATCATACTATCTCAAAAGAATATAAAGTTTCTCCATAATATATCATAGTGTCTACTCAAGACAAACCATCAAGTTAGTTACTAACAATACAAAGTATCTTACGTGTACGTGTCAATCTTAACAAATCAAACAATATAAAATGTAATTTACAACTTGTTCATATTCATTTCTCTATATATAAAATGTACACATTCGATTTTCCATCAGCCAAGAACTTGTGAAAGCTAAACTAGTATGAAGCTCAACATATCAGAATACCATTGAAACACTGTCAACAGAAAAGATGGTATAACAGCATTACTGCATCCATCAAAGAAGTGTAGGCAGTAGCCACTTGTTCATTCACTGACCAATTTCTATGAATGTGCATCTCATCACGCAGCAGCCGCAGCACCACTCGCTTCAGGTGGCTTTGTTTAGTAATAGAATTATCAACATGAAAAATGAGAATTGGAGCAACAATTTAGGATCCAACAGACGTTCGACCATTTGCTGCCACCTGAAAGTTCAATCAGTACAGAGCTGCTGGTAAAGCCTGTTGACCATTTTCAGAATGTTCACCACATTAAGAATGCTGACTCGAATATGCAGCCATTTATATTCAACCCGAATAGATAAAGTTTAATCGCAAAATGTACAACAATATAGGAGCTGTGCAAAATTTAGAAAATTGAATGACAAGAAAAGGCTTCAAGACAGTGAACAACAACTTGTTGAGGTGCTATGCTTACCTCAGATTCTTGGGACCTTATTCAGAACCCTAGTTTTTTCATTTTTCTTCTGATATTTTTGGGGGGAAGAGTATTTCAACAAGCCTAGTTTTTCATTTTTCTTTTGATATTTTAGAGGGGAAGGGGAGGGGAGTTTTTCAACAATCATGTAAACATATATATACAGACCCAGTGCCTTCAGCAGACAGGTCATTTTCACGAATGATTTCCTCCTTCGCAAATTCATCAAGTATAGCACGTTGTCGATCAGTTACAGTCCTGAAGATGGAAAAAAAAAAGCAGCAGGAATAAGCCAAATAGGTTCTACATGTTCTGTTTGCAGCAGCATCAGTAGATATTGCGACTGATTGCAGAAAACAGGAAAACAAAGAATTTATAATATGAAGTAACTTAAAGCATGTTATAGTCTTGTACTTTCTAGTGCATGTTTTACAAGGATAATTTCTGGTTCTCTCAAGCGTAAAATGTTTCAAGTATCCACAAGCAGACACAAAATCAAATGCGAGAAACTTCTATAAATTCGCAAGCCTGTAAAACTGTGCAGTTTGAAGAGATAAATAACAACTTAGAGCTCAACATCAAGCCCAGTTGTCACCAAAGCTAGTCTACACATAGTGTTGAGAAATGGAAGTCTCTCCTGCACATTAAATCATTTCCGAGTTGGCAAAAAGCTCTTACCTAACAGGCAAATAAACAGATAAACCTAGCCAAGGACATAAGAGAATGCACACATAAACAAAGACGTGCATATATATGCATTACATGCACAGAGAGCCCTATTTCTGTTGCTTCTATTCTTAAAGATAGAAACAAGGTTTTCCTTGCATCACTCTGGCTAAACCCAAGAATCAATCGTGTCTGTGACATAGACTTCTAAACCAAGATACCATCAAAAACTCTTTGAGAAGAGTTATGAGTACTTAAATTTGCAGCATCAAAATATAAGAGAAAATAGCATGGCAATATACCTGCTACTACGATTTGATCCTTGCACATATAAATGAAGGTAGTCTTTGCACTTCAGTACATTAATAGCATGTTTGGCATAGCTTAACCTTTGTTTTAAGCTGGTGACATACTTTTTATCCATACATTTCATAGGACCTACAACTTACTACCCACTTATTATCCACAGATTATGTAGGACCCACTGCTTATTAAACACTTGAAAGCATAACCAAACAAGCACTAAAACTCAAGGTCAAGTTTTCTACCAACTAGGGGAGAGTTCAAAAAGCGAATACAGACAGATGACTATTTACGGATGATTACTTATTTACTGCATAAATTAGCAGTGGTGTTAGTTTCAACAAATTATTTGTAGTTTAACAATGACAGTGATTAGAAGAATGAGAATCTTATGTTGTCATATCAAGTTTTTGGAAGTATACGTGTCTCTTTTCAAGTGGTTCAGATAAGAAGCTGCAGCCTGGAGTTACATTATGTTTTAGTTTCCGATTACTGAGGAGTTGACGCAGGACAGCCTCGATTCATTTAATCAAGGGCTGTACTACAATAGATAGGTGGTAGATTGATGAAATAAAATTTCAGAAGCAAGACTTTGTACAAATTTTGTAAGGTTAAGAGGAATAAATGCAATCTTGAACAAAGAAAACCAAGAAAAATCGAGAATAAATTCTTCACAAACAACAATTGCAGAGAAAGATGAATGACAACCCAACCCATGAGTGTTTGACTGAGATCCTAATTCAAATCCAATTTGGACTAAGAAACTCTTTCATTCACCACTAAAATATGTATTATGGCATAAAGACCTATTAATGCATAAAAGAATTTCCTAACGACTCTCTCCCACAGTTCAGAACATGGTCAACTTGATACCACAACCACATAGGACTCCGATGACATTAAACTAGAAGTTCACTAAGCTGACTATATTCTAAAATCCAACTGAAGAAAGAGCACCTAAAACGTGTAGGTAACTACTAGTAAGCCAATATAAACTAATCAACAGCCCTAACTAATGATGGAAAATCATTTTGAACAAACATAACCCTAATTAATACACTTTCTTTCAGGTTTCTCACTCCTACATCCATATGTATAAATATGTGTAGGTAAACTGAATATAGGAGTCAAAGCTGATCCCCCATTTTCTATAGAAAGTTACTCTGACTGAAGGTGTTGATTTAAAATCATATTTCACGCAATAAAAAAGGAACACCGTGTTATCCAGATCCATCTCTTTCAGGCATTGGAAGGTAAACAAAAATAAAAAAGCATAGAGAAGAAAATACTTACGATGGAAAACTTATGCGGAATCTCACATACTGATCTCCATGGTCAACCAGGAAACCGCTCTTCGGCAATCCTTTAGTACATAGACCCAGTAAGTATATAGAGAAGCAAAACACTCACACGAGCGTACACATGCATGCACAGATAAAGAAACACCGAGAGAGATTGTTTTAAGGAAATTCAAGATGAAAAATAAAAATGCAAGGACAAAACAAATTGAATTACCTTTGCCCCTTAGCAAAAGTAGTTGTCCAGGCTGAACCCCCTTGGGTATCTAAGACAACCACAAGCACACAAAGCAAAATGGGTAACAATTAATAAAGATTATTTTGAAGAATCAATCACCTAGAAAAATACATTTCACACACTTTCAAATCATTTTTTATGCACAGAAGTTAAGAATTAAATAGGATGGTATAAAGTCTAATGGAAATTCAAGTATCTATTGTACATTCCTTTCTTCCAACACAATCTGCGATTATATTACATGTAACTGGAGCACCAGACCTCAAAGTGTACGCTCTTTGCGAAAAGAGAAAATAAAAATAAAAATAGATGAGTTCTATAATCAATATTAATAGGAGCCAGTAGACATTCACAAATATGCTTCTCTTCATATTCATTCAAAACACAATACTGCAATCAACAAAACTGTGAAAACAATGAAATCCGGTCAAAGACTGCAAAGAACCGGTCAAATCCTGTTGAAACCTGGATAAACTGGGAGAATTGGTGTATACCCAGACTGAAGTAGTCTTGTGGTAAAAATTTGTAGCTGCACTGGACAAGTCAAGTTTCGAAACTGAGACCTCTGATATGAACATGAGACATCTTTCCAATACGCTAGTGTAAGGGTTTGCATAAAGTAAATTTTATATTACTTTAAATCATCTATGCGAGAGGTAGCATAAAGTATTGACTAACATTTTGTATAACTATAAATCAACAATTTAGTATTTTCTTCTCCTAACTAATTAGTCGAGCATAAATTATTTAAAACCTTAGTTTATTGACAAAAAAATAAAGAATAAATAACTATATTATATGATTTCAAGATTTCAAGTAGTACATTGTTTTAGAAAAAATTTATACATATTTAAATTGGATAAATGATCTAATCATTCAAATATTCATAGAGTTTAATACAACAACATGTCGTGGTAATACAAATGATTTTGACAATAAATTTTGATAAATAATGTACGTGTGGAGAGAAAATGAATTTTACAGATGATATTGATCATTAACTTGGTGAATAGAATGAGATATTTCTGAAATATGTAGTGTCAATATATATCAATAAACTGTACTATTTTTCAGTTTAAAATAGGTTTTATTTAGATTTGCATCTTTCAATGAGCCACCGGTTAAACCACTAACCCAATGGCCCGGTGCTATGGCCGAGTCTGGTAATGGTAACTATGCTTACATGCGAATAAGGCAACCACCAAGCCCATTATTCATGGGATTGTAACCACTATATTCCTTGAGTTATGGGATTGTAATCAATCCCCATATATCAAGGGAACATGTTCTGATACTGTTTAACATCCCCGCAAATTTAATATGGTCTGGTAGAAACCAACTTGAGTTTGGATATACAATAGTATCTCATCAAACTTTAGAAGTTGAAAATAAAATCAGTTGAAATTTTGGACTGATAGACTATATAGTAGAGTCCATCAAGCTTGTTGCTATAACATTAGTTTATAAGTTTGCACTTGATGCCAAGCACTGCCTGAGGCTAAAATGGCTACAGTAGAGACCACAAGGTCAGACAGCAAAAAGACCGAAAATGCACAATATTGTGTACACTAAGTCCAACAATGCAAAGAGACCGAGACGCACAAAGTCCATGATAGAAAAGACCAAAATGTCAAGAACGCTCTACTAGAGACGAGAAGAAAGCTGAAAAGAAAATCGAAGCTCATTGCTTGGTTGAGCAGCAACTTTGGAGAAGAAGAATGACATCAATGATTTGATCAAATTGATAAGCCAATTAATGAGAGAAGATCGTTAGTTTTCACTTATAGTAGTAACCAAGTGCCCAAAATATTAATAGCTAGCACTGTGATGCAAGACCAAAATGACGCACCAGGTATAACAGCCTCAATTAATTGATTGAGTTGTACGTCATCAGTAGAAAAATACCAAATGCTACCTAGGATTGACACCTGAAGTAAGATAATATGGGAGTTATTTTTAAAGGTTGTAAGTAGACACAACTGTACCACTGATTATTTAATCTAGACCATAGTAAGATAAGGAAGAAAAGAGTAATTAAAATAATCAGCAATAAGGCTGCAGAAGATAGGATCCAGCAGATGAGAAAGAATTTATAGCGAACACTTGAGAAAAGGGAAATCAAAAACAGACTCTTAGGGCTAGTTAGTTCTGTTATTGACTAGAGGAGCCAGCGAACCTTAGCAGTAGGCGAGATAAGGCGATTTCCATAGATGAAAAACCATGCTTTCCAGGTGGCAAACCAGTGAACGTAGCTTCAATTCTAGCCAATACATTTTCCTTGAACAACGTGAATTACTCCAAAAATAGTTGGACCTTTAAATTCAGTAACAACTGAAACGAGGAAATCTTCAAGTACCCCTTGTCCAATTGATCGGGATTTTTGACTAGTCTGCTCTTTGTTGTGATGTTCCAAGAACCATCGCAACTTGATTGCTCAAGTCCTATGATGCTCGGACTCGGGTACGAGTATCGGGTAAGGTTACGTATCTAAGTGTCTAATCCTTTTTTTTTTTTTAAATTTAAGATACACGGACACGACTAAAAATAGTCCAAATTTTGGACACGGGTACTTGGATACGGATTTCAAACTTTTTTTTTTTTACAAAATATACATATATAGAAAAATATAATTTTTTTCAGTTGGCTGATTGAATTAAAATAGGGTAATGTAACATTTAATGGGGTCAGGTTTTCTTTAAAAACAATAATTCATGCATCAAAAATCGTAATTTAGGCTTTGCAAATTGTATTTAGTTTTTGTTTTAATTAGCAATTGGTGTTTTAAATCACTTTTAATGGTTTAAAAGTTATGGGCCAAGTTATTTAAAAACTGCCACAAAACTTAATGCTTTGTAAATATCAATTCATCTTGGAAATCAAAATTAATTCTTTAATCACTTTTATTGCTTTTTTTAATATTGTGCCAATTTCTTTTTTACAATTAGGGTTTTCTTTCACTGAATCTTCCACTGCCCCTTCATCTTCTTCTTTCTTCTTCCTGCAACTTTGACATTCACCAAAGGTTCTCTCTTCCTCTTCATCTTGTTCTTTCTTTTTCCTGCAACTTCGACATTCACCAAGGATTTTCTCTTCCTCCTCTTCTTCTATCTTCTTCCTGCAACTTTGACATCCACCAATGGTGACTTCCCTATGCCATATCCTCTTCAGATTTGAAGGATCCGACTCAGATCCCATACCTTTATCCGTGTCGTGTCGTGTCGACACGGGTACCTCCTCCATATTGAAGAGTCCGAGCATCACAGCTCAAGTCCACATTCACATCCACATCTTAACACCATCAACATATGCAATTCCTTTTTTTAACTGAATTAACATAGCCATCACTCTTTATATCTACCATAAACTCCGGCAAAACAATATTGTTCCGGGCAGGAGGTTTTTCATCCGATGAGGGAGAGTCCATTTGAACAATGGCTAGTAATGAGTTTCCAAGACTCCTAACAAGGCCCAAATTTCCTGGCTTAAAATTTGAATTTGAGGAAATATGCACAGACCTAGAAGATAAGTTTCTTCAGATTTCTTTTCTGCAAACATTATTTATCTTTTAGTTTCTTCTTCAAAATGATTTAAAATTTTAAAAAAAATTATTTTTTATTTTCAAGCTTTAGCTGTTAAATATCTTGCTCGAGTTCATAAAAAGTTCTCAAAGGTGTATCAATTTCAAGAAGTTAGCGACTCATCTATTTCTCCAAAATCTTTAGTTCCTTAATTGTCAGTAGTTTGACCACCAAAACCACCCCATACTTCTACAGGAAAGAGAGAAAAACTAAAAACTGAGGGAGAAGGAAAATATCAAAACTCAACTAAAAAGGACTAGAGAAAGCTTTATCCTCTATCACCTAAGATAGGTAATTTGAATCCTGAGGTTGATCTATGGCCCTGCTCAATATCGTTTACCACTTATAATTGGACACTTTTTACTTCTTTCCATGTCAAGTTTAGGGTTCTTACCATTCAAAGTCGTTGGAGGTTGCGATGGAACATCTAACAGAAACAGCCAACCCATTACAACCATTATCTTTATTCCCAGTGAGGACCAATTAAATTTAGAGAAATTGTTAAGTGTATGACATATGGCATCACTAAAATGGTGTGCTCTAGAGCAATATTTGGAAATCAAATTAAATACGAGAGAAAAAACACATCAAAAGGCGATATTACAAGTAAGGAAAATAAGCACCATACTTGCAATTGCACCTTGCCAGACAGTGTAGGTACCTCAATCTTACCACCAAGAATTGCCTGTCAAAAATACACATCACAAGTTGAGTTCTGTCATGCTGTCATCATGTTAATCAAACAAACAAAACCATTTATGCATTTGATAAAGATTTTTACTTAACATGAACAGCACATTATAAAAATCTGTATAAACAAGAACAGTGCAAATGGTAGGAGGGTTTGCTACGGTATTAGTCAATATTAAGAACTAATATTAGACTAACTAAAAAAATATGACGCAGTTCAGAAGAGGAGACTGAAATTGCATGTTGCTTTACATGTTGCTTCCCAATCTTCTCAATAACAGGCTAAACACTTTTCGTGTTTTCTTCTTTTACAATTTCCAGCATCACGCAGATCATCTACAATTGATGATATATGTAGTGATAGTTTTTGAAATAATTTTAATTCACTATACAGCTAAAAGAATCCTCAAATTACCCCTCTCCTCATTTCTGTGCTACAGAGTGTTATTAATAATTTAAGTATACCACACTGCAAATAGCTTCGTACTTTCAAAGATTCAATATCTACCATGAAGTTCAATGGTAACACCCATTGTGCTATTTCATTTCTTTTATTCATAACAAATGAAACCATCACGCTATTCATGCCAATAAAGAAGTCAAATTATGCCACCCTTGGGTATAAGAATATAACAGGCCAGCCTGAATCAATACATCTAAATTACGGTTAAATTGCAGCTATCAATAATCCTTGTATTAGCATATCTCTACTGGCAGACAGAGACTAAAGGAATATTATATGCTTATAATCTACACTTAATTTTATATCCATAAATGCACTTGTGTTAGTCATTTTAGTAGTAATTCTATTGATTTTTACTTGTTTTCTCGTCTTAGGAACCCCATCAAGCTTAGGTGACACATCTGGAATGAAAGAGGGCAAAAGAAAGGACGAAACGAGAAAACCGACGCTCGAAGTTGGAAGAAAATTTTCGCCCCAGCAAGATATTTGGCTCTCTGGAGTGTGCAAAGGCAGATAATTGGGATTCAGAGCAGGTATCGTTCACCCACGCGAGCATCAACCGAAACTTGAGAAAACATGGCTGACAAATATCGCATGGGCGAGCATATTCTGATGCAGGCGAGCAGTTCCCAGTCAGCCCTGCCCTGTCACAGAAAGTTGTATTTTAAGAGCAATTTTTGTATTTTTTGGGGGACAGGAAAAGGGTTTTTGAAGCCCTAAAGTATAAACACTCGTGATCTTGAGACACAAGGAAGAGCTTAGACATTCTTAGACTTCAAAAAATTCATGAGAGACCTTGGAATCAACCAGAAGAAGAAAGAGAAGAAGCGAGAGAACTTGAAATCTTTGACTCCAAATCAATCGATTCGTCTTCATACCCCCTTTTTCTCTTTCTTTTATATCTTTTTATTTGAATGTTTATAACTAATTATCAATTTTCATAGTTTTATCGTGAACTAATTTCGTTGCTAAGGCTACGATATAGCTTATCTATGAAGATTCAGTTTCCGTTTTACTTGTGTTATTCAGAGTTTAGAATTCATGTTGAGTGTTCATGACTGTGCTTAATGGCTTTAAAAGTTCGATAATTGATTTGAGAATCATAATGAGACAGAAAGGTGATTTATGAGTTCAAATCTTCGTAATGAATGCCATGAATTTTATGGGAGACAGAGATGTACTAACCTGATTCGTGCAGTTATCTACAAATTACCATTGATGTTAATGCACATCGTATATTGTAAATCATGTGAAGATATAGTGGATTAATGTGTGAAAGTAGTTTTGATATAAATCGAGAGAAAGTATTAAAAAAAAAAATTGGGTTTTCAACTGTCAACATGGGCAATATTGTTTGATAACACGATTAAAGGAATTGGATCGGATTAAATATGGTGAATCAGATACTCTAGGATTTTAATATCTTGATTTTTAAGCAGGAGAAACCACCAAAACTTAGATCAAAAAAATTATTCAAGTATCCTCACATGCACGATCTCCAGTACTCGTAAGCAATACTTGACGCGTTCAAATAACAACAAATAAGCCTCAATATTCACATTTAGGGCTCCAATCAATAGTCATGATTAAAAAACAGCAGAATTTATTTCATCTAAAAATAAAATTAAGAAATATATGAATAAGAATTCAAAATAATCAAGCAGTTAAAAATAAACATTTTAAAAATAGAAAGTATTTCAGGAGTTAGGGGATCCCAAAACTGATTAAAAATCTTATTTTGCTAAATAGCAAGCCCAAAAAGAAAAGAACGGTTCTCACTTGTGTAAAGGTAATATTAAAATCCAGATATATGTCAGCACCTTCTCTAGAAAATAAAGGATCATCTGCAACCTGAATAGAAAAATGCATAGGAATTTCACACCTTAGAAAAATGACATAGCAATCTAAAAATTATAAAAACTGCGAAACAGAAATGAGAAATAACACTAGTACTAACTAATAGTGAAATTTTCAAGCAATGAAGATATTGTAAATAAAGAGCATTTTCAGTTCAAAAGCCCAGGTAAAGCGAGTTCATAGAAGAAAATTCATATATCTCACAAATGTTTTGCCTTCATTGATAAAATTTACTCCGCCAAAACTGACATTGAATTAGCTAAATACATATGGTGATGTAATGCAGACAACACTTTAGTCCCCCCCAGGAATAAAATTGATGCCAATCAGGTATATAAATTACAAGCATGACTTTGGTAATAAAAATATGTTTGAGACCAAAAAAATTACTATTTAAGGATTACAAAATGAATCATCTGCAGATAATAGGATAGCAAAGATTTCTAAGCAAAAAAGTATAACCAATGAGGTTGAGTGAAACAGAAGAAGGGAGAATGATACAGTTGACAAAGATTATTTTGTCGTCCCCAATCATTTGTTTTCTTAAGCTAACATAAACATAAAACGATATACATAAATATTGTGATTTGGGATGTATACAAAAGGCGTAAATGCAAAAAGATATAGAGGCCACAAAAATACTAGAATCAGATCTTGCAGCGTGGCAGCAGTAGTGAGGTTCATGCATGTCTAAAATAATTTTCCTTGGTAATACCTCTTAGATGTTCGACCAATAAATGTTGTTATGGACCCAAAGAGTGGCGGAAAAAAGTTATGTGGCGAAACCCCAAATTTATTGGGTATAAGACTTATTTTGACACGGTATTCTTCTTAGATGATCATGCCACTCTAGAATGGTTGAAGTGAAAAGTACTTGCAAACCAGTAGAGTTTCCCAAATCTACTGTCATTTGTTCCATGTGATGCAAAATTATGTGAGTTCACAAATTATGAAGATTTAAATGCTTTATAATGCTTGAAGGGCTATTTCAACGATTTATAGAATGGATCCCTAGACAATCATACATTTTTAAGAGAAAAGGACAAACTTCAATGAGAACGAAAAAGAAACTATGACAAAAAAATGTGAAATGATAGAAACATCCAAATAAATAATAATAATGTAAGAGAATTTTAAAAGTAGGTTATGGCAAAAGAATTATGATGCCTTTAGCTTTATAATTAGATTGCCTGGATGCATTCCCCGTCCACCAGTATTACCAGCTTTTGGCACACGAATAATATCACCAGAGTCCACTCCTGATCCATGGGAAATATAAAAGAAGCAGTTAATGAACTACCATCACATAATTCATATTAGAACAAATGTTGTAAAATATGTCAAAAAGAAAAAGTTTACAAATGAAAAAGAGGAGGCCCTGATAACCAAGACAAGTTAAAACTGATAGCAGACAATTTCCCTCGCAGTAATTCTGTAAGTATCCATAAAAATAAAAAAATAATAAAAAATAATAAAAACTTTTATTCTTTAGCAATTTTGTGACTCTTACCATGACTGAATCCAGGTTATGAGGATGTCTATAATGTCCGAAGTTACTACAAAAGCAAAGCATAAATTTAAGCAACAAGTATCTGAATCTGTCAATGAACTTTGTTACAATGACTGTAGAACTTCATCAACACAGTTGGTTAAATACTTAGGACCTTGGGACTCGGAAGGTTTACAAAAATGTTGAGTCCAGAAGAAGTGAAGCGAGTAAGAGTTCAATTTAATAAAACAAAAAACCCGTCTGGGAATTTTTTTTCCTTATTGGACTTGGAAATTAGTTGTCTAGGGATTAAGCTTACTTAGACCATATAGTATTTCTTTGGGTAAATAGCACTAGGGGTCTCTAACCTTTGGACCTTGTAACGATGGGGTCCCTAACCTTCTATTTTGAACTCCCGAGTCCTTAACCTATGAAACGTTAGCACCTGAAGTCCTTTTTTGACCAAAACTGTTAGTTTGACCGTTAAATTGTCAAAATCTTGTTGAATAGACCAAATTACCCTTAAATTAAATGATAAAAAATGAAAAAAAAAAGAATAATAAAATAAAAATTGCAACAAAACCCCAACCAACAAAATAAAATATTTCAAATAAACCCCAAATACTTCTTCTCCTCCAAAATAACGCCGCCAACCACCACCCACCGGAACCACCACCCCACCGCCGCCATCCAAAAAATAATTTCAACAACCACAAAACCATAGGCAAATACAAGAAAAAGTACATTGATTTCTTGAAAAACCACCTCCAAACCGAGCAGATCTGAGAAAAAATCGAAAATCCTGTGCAACTCTGGCACGGCGCACCAACGTGAAAATCGATCTGAGATCTGAGATCTGCTCGGCTGTGCCATTTACAGTCATCTCTCTTAACTAATTGGGTAAACACAGAATGAGGCAAAAGCAACCAAATATGACCAGCGGTGACAGCGCCACCAAAAGCAACCCCATTTCTGCAATTTCCCACGCCACCACCACTAGCAGTGACAGCGTCACCAGTACCGTCGGAGATAACAGCAAGAGTAACAAGAGAGATAAAGGCAAAGGTGGGCCAGATAATGGGAAGTTTAAGTATAGAAGAGTGAGGCAGCGGAGCTGGGACAAGTGGGTGGCTAAGATCCGTGAGCCCAGAAAGCGAACTCGACAGTGGCTCGAAACGTTCGCCACGACTGAGGATGCAGCCAAAGCATATGACCGTGCCGACTGCCGCGGTGGGTAATACAGATAAAATTATGTGAGTCTAATGTATGAATTATTCAGTTGACTATATGAATCAAGTTGTTTGTATTTGTCGATGGTGGTTGTTGAAATTATTTTTTGGATGGTGGCGGTGGGGTGGTGGTTCCGGTGGGTGGTGGTTGGCGGCGGTATTTTGGAGGAGAAGAAGTATTTGGGGTTTATTTGAAATATTTTATTTTGTTGGTTGGGGTTTTGTTGCCATTTTTATTTTATTATTCTTTTTCTTTTCTTTTTTTATCATTTAATTTAAGGGTAATTTGGTCTATTCAACAAGACTTTGACCATTTAACGGTCAAACTAACAGTTTTGGTCAAAAAAGGACTTCAGGTGCTAACGTTTCATAGGTTAAAGACTCGGGAGTTCAAAATAGAAGGTTAGGGACCCCATCGTTACAAGGTCCAAAGGTTAGGGACCCCTAGTGCTATTTACCCTATTTCTTTTAGGTATCCAACAATAATTCGGATTACCTTTTCCTAGTTATTTAAGGTTTTCTAGTTAGAGTAGGTTTTGGAATCGTTAGGTTTAGAGAGCCAATAACCTTATTGTTCCAGTAAAAGCACAGGTTAATAACCTATTATTTACTATCCAAAAACATTCAGTTTGCTAAGATTTTAAGTCTAAACACTAAACCTTTAGTGTTTTTACTTCGATCTCTGCCAATATCCCTTTGTTCATTTAATTTCTCTTATCCTTTTGCAGGGTAGAGCTTGTTGTCTCATCAATTTTGCCAACCTTCCTAACAAACTTATCGTGGCTATGAGACGACCAAGAATTCCTAGGATGACCCAAGCTCCAGATGCAAGAGATGAAGGAGAATAGAGCAACTTACTAAAGATGTCGAGAACTTGAGTAGAGAATCTAGAGATAATGTGGAAGCCTGAATGGAGGTATCGTAAGGCAACTGCAAACCCTTAGACCTATCAAAATGAGCTTTCAAGGATGAAAATTATGCTTTAGAGAATGTTAACCCTTTCCATAATCCAACAGTTCGTGCCAATCCCGGCCATGGTAGATTAAAAGAGCACTTAGCTGCAACTCTTGACCTCAACTCAGTAATTCATTTTGAAGTTTCAGATCACAATGGAAGAGTGCATGAAAAAAGACTTCTTTGATTGCAAAGCAAGCTTGGATCGAATGGAAGTCGAAGAGCAAAAGGCACTCTTTATTTAGCTGAAACTAAAAGGAGTTGCACTACAATAGTGCAAAGAGGTAGAAAAAGGGTTTTAGGTGAGATGTTTTCCTTTTCGCCTGTAGCCAAAAACTTTATAACCTCTTTCCCCATGAATAAGAGCTCTCCCTCACTCCTCGTCATAACAAAATAAATAACATATAAACTCGCAACTATTACCACAAGAAAAAAAAAAAGGAAGCATGTGAAGTAACGATCTAAGCCAAATCACCAATTTAAAGTATGAAGGATCCAATACACTAAACGAGACCTTCACACCATCATAACTTCCATGACAAGAATGATCTTAGATAATGAGACTTTTTCTTTATGTATCTAATCAACTTGCGGAAGACATGTTAAAACCAACCTGCTGGTACTGTTACTTTAACATCCTTGACACCTTCAACCACCCCTGATCCTCCGCATGCCACACAATAGTCCTACACAGTATCTACTAAAATTGATCATTCAAATCTATCAAATCTTGGAATCCATGATAGGCTGCAAAATCAAACCTTAATGATTTGGCCAAATCCTTTACATGTACCGCACGTAGCAGTGAATGGAGGAATTGTTACCTAATAAAGCAGTTTCACAGGAAGACAACAATTGTAAAAAACATTTTCAAATTATCTAATACAATAAAAGATAAATAACCTGAAGAAGTGAAAACAAATGCACTAAATTTTAAGCACAACAATAAGATTAGCTTTATTCAAAATAAACATGGGACCAGCTACATGAATCCTTTTCTATCACTATTGTGCAAGTTTGTGTAATTTACCACATAAAAAGAACACTTACTCGACCAGTGCCTTGACAAGTTGAACACGGTTTTGGTTTAGCATTCAGTGGGTGACCTCGCCCATCTGCGTGAAGAGATAAATAGAAGTAAAGGAGAATCCCAAGATTGGAATTGCATCAATAGCTCTTTAAGGAATAATTCTTGGTAAATATAATAATGAGCAATCACGTCCAAACAGACTATAAAACCAGGTCCACCGCATGAATCAGGAATTAAATCCAATGGTAAGAAACAGTTTCACCCACATACCGTATCTGATGAAGTTTAGGGCTGGAGCATATGTTTTGGAGGTCATGATTATCATTATATTTTGTTTCTAGTTCCTTTGATTTAGTTTTGATTAGATTTCCACACCTGTGTAGTGTGTAGGATGTCCACATTATTTAAATACTGTCTGACTTGGGTGGTGGGACTCTAAGACGGTGATATGTTGACGTAGGACAACTTTAGGAAATCTCTCATAAAGCCTTAGTTTCCGGGGCTATTTTCAGTGCCGATAAACAGTAACTGAGTATAGTTCATTATGCAAAAAGAACAAGAAATTACAGAACCCAATCTCAAATTGTCATAATGATCAACTATCTTAAAATAATACGATTACAAATGTATTTCGAAACCTAAAAGACTCCTATTAAAATATGAACTAGGAATCTAGAGAGAAATTTTAACTAGTTAATTCTAAGATTAACCTACACAGCTAATTATTGTAGCACAAGTGCAAGAGAATTCTCTTTACAATATGCAGTGGAAGGTTATTTGGACTGGAATTTGTAATTTCTGGCTAAAAATTTGAGAAAACTGATGTGCTTTTTTGGTCAAGATGGGTCAAAAATGGTTCAAGGTTGGAGGCTAGTATAAGATCAAAAAAGGAAAGTTTTGTGGACAGGTCAGAGTACAATTGAACAGTTCCCAAAACAGCAACTTTACTGTATCTGATTAAATATTTTATGAGAACAAATATGGGTTTTATAAAGAACTTTTTTCATGGTTGAAAGGAAGATAAACAGTGCAAAAATTAAAAGAAAAAGAGGAAGCGGAGGTGGAAGAGTCCGTATATTCATGTAGGTAACCAAACCGATTAATTAGAAATCAGTTCCTATCTACCAAAAATAATTCACGGTGGAATAATGCTTTGGGACTTGAACTTTGGAAGGTGAGACTATGTCATTTGTTACCACTACACCACTGAACAAGTTGTTTAAAATGCTAACCAAAGAGGTATAAAAGGAAATCCTACAATAAAATTATATATTCTTTTTCTAGTAATTACTAAAATTATCTATAAGCTATCTAAAATTTTTAATTGTCTCAAAAAAACATTTTAAGAACAAAATATTTACAAAAATATCAAAGAAAAAAGCAACTCATAATGCATCTCCCATCTCTGGTTGATTTAAAAAGAAGGAAATACAAAACTACATATTATCTTTCTGTTTAAGAATTCTATTATAAGATTTACAAACAATCAATGGCCCGCGGCTGAACTAGTGCACGTTTAATAGTGCTGGAATTATTTTTTAAGTGCTTATAAGTTGTGGGTTTTATAGAATGTGTGGATAATAAATAAGTAGTAAGTTGTGGGTCAATGTGGATAAAAAGTATATTTGACTAATTTAATCAACTTAAATTATAATTTAAGCTGTGCCAAACAAGCTACTAGTGACCCTCACACTTTCCAAGTCATTGTAAGTAGTGCAAGTGGAAGAAGAAGTAGCTGACCAAGCCACCCAAGCCCTACTTCCAGAGAGATGTGATTGACCACTCATGACTGCCACATTCATAAACCGTCCAACAAACTGCAGTGCATACATATCAACGACAAGAAGCTGCATGGACCACGACCGGAGGGGAGCACTTACAAAGCTACACAAAGGCCATTTCTCCTGCCTATGCAGACCCAGAGCATCCATCAAGGCATATACAGTCACATAAACACATAGATGCATTACCATTCTATACGCGACTCAAGCCGAGAATAGAGTACATACTCTCTCCTCTCTAGAAGAAACGGTCTAGACAACATTTCTTTGGACGAAACAGGTTGCTCGTACATCTAAATTTTTAATTTATTCGTAGCTAGCCAAGCTATGACTTAAATCAAATCTAAATCCCATGAATTCCATCCATTTCCAGGTTTTTGGCAAAGACACAGTGGCTTTACCTCCCTAACTACATGGAATCAGTACTTAAAACTCTTTTACATTTGAAACTAGACTTCAAATACAGCAACTTAATGCAATTTATAGGTGTGAGACTTCAAAGGTTGAAGTTCGACTAGACGAAAGTTAGTCCTCGTTCACATGTGGTTACTTTATAGAATTACAAAAGCAGCAGTATTGGTGCGCTCAATCAAGAACACTGTTGAACCACTTCATGGCTACGTTCAGTTTCCCCCATTAAAGTCTAACACATGAACTGTTTCATTAAATGGGCGGTGGCGAGATTTGAACTTAGGAGGCGTGCTCTGATACCATGTTGAACCACTCGACATAAAAGCCTAAGCTGTTAGATTTTGTATTCAACAAACACATACAATAAAAATTTCACATAGATTTCTAGATTAGTCTTTTGAAACAAAGTACCTCGTAAGAGGCTGAAATAAAAGAGTAAAGGATCAAAATTTTATCCCACTTTTTACCAATGTTCTTTAGCTAAAAAATGATGTCTCAATTCGCTATGAAAATATAATTTTAATGCCTCATCTAAATAGCATGACCTAGTTTACCTAGAAGACTTCGACAAACTGGGTCAGCACTTCAAGTTTTAAGAAGAAAATCAAAGGATTTATGCAATAGAAAATATCTGAAATAGAAGAAGTAAAAGAAGTGATTCCAACATCACTTCAAATTATACTCACGGCAAGAATCACACGGGACATCTGCATCAAAAGAGAAATGCTTTGTGCATCCTTTAACAGCTTCGGAAAAGGAAAGTGCGAGTTCCACCTATCATAATCAAGAAAACACAAACCCCAAGTTTTATTTTGGAAATTCAAAATCTCGACTTCATATAAGAACTGGTGACCATTTGAAGAACTACCTGAATATCGGCCGCAAAATTTTCAGCTCCATTGTTGAATATCTGTGTGGCATCGAAACATTGTTATCAATATGAATCCTCAAATTCCACTAGGCTATGTTGCCTATGCATACAAGGACCAAAATACCTCGGAAAAAATTTTGTGAAATGAATCAGAGAATTGAGTTCTATGAGCATATCTAAAGCTATCTGCATCTTCGAAAGCATATTGTGAATTCTTTGTCCTTCTTGAATGGTCGGTCATCTGTGAGCAAAATGAATTGATTAAACCTGGGCATTTCTAAGTGAATCAAAGCAGGAAGGAGCCATCTAACAGAAGAAACATCTGAACAAGTAGAGGGCAAAAATTGTTACCCTGTCATGTTGTGCTTTCTTTTCAGGATCTTGCAAAGTCTGAAATTCATCTTCCACCAAAAAATAATGGCGCACAAAGATTATCATGATAGGAAATTGTTGCAAAGAAATGGATGTTTTCTAAATCAAATGATAATAAAACTATGTTGTGGTAACCTACAGACCTCGTATGCATCTCTTATCTCCTGAAATTTTTTCTTTGCAGAAGGATTATTCTTATTTGCATCAGGATGGTACTTCTTAGCAAGCTGCGAAAGGTATATATATGAAAAGAGATAATGTACAAGATCACTGAAGATTTAAAACAATCATACTTAAACCACGGAAAAGAAATAACAGGTACTTATAACAAATGCATTATAATTATGAAAAACTAGATTTCAACTGCAGCACAACAATTCAAGTTAAATTAAAAAAAAAAAATGAAAACTATAAGACCAAGAAACTCATATTGATTGGAATTGTACTCACAGCATGAAAAGCCTTCTTAATCTCGTCTTGGCTGGCATCTTTAGAAATACCAAGAATTTCATAGTAATCACGTGATGTGGAACGACAAGCTACTGAAAAATAGTACACGGAAACATAGCATCAAAACTATCATAGGATATCGTGACCATCATTGACCAAAAACAGTAACAAGATGTTCTTATTTAAAAGGAAAACCTGTAGCATGGATAAATCGCTTCGTCCGCAAAGGTCCTGAAGGTGCAAAGCCAGCACGCTCTTCTATATAACTGCAGCTATGTGCAGCTGCCGAACGTCATTTAAAAATCCTTAATGTTAGTAGTTTCGTGTAAAATACAATCCTTTACTAACATTTAATATAAAACACAACCATATATATTCTTCAAGTAGTTCCCTTTGAATATAATAAAATGTATGTGTGGTGTAGCTTTCTTACTTGGAGAATGGAACGATGCCTGATGAGACTGAGGAACAGTCCCTTGTAAGACTCCTTCACAAATCGATGATTTTATGGAAAATGTCTGACGAGACTGGAGCAAGATAAAATGAATTAAGATGATGATTAACACATGTTAACACTATGAAGGGAAATGGGATCAAATTACCAAAAAATTCTGCAGAGTTGATTTTGGAGAAAACGCAAGCCATTTCACTCTACCCATTTCGATTTTTCCTTTTTCTTGAACTTGGTATTCGAAATAATTCGAGAGTCGCAGAAAATTAACCAATTAATATGACCGTGAGATGAGAAGAAGAGAAGAGAGCGGTGACTGGTCGGCAAAAAGCGGATGAGGTTCATTGATAAAACTTGAACAGGATTCAGGGTTTTAGGCAATATTCGAGTCAAAGGAGCAACGGGGGACGGAAAGTATCGTGTGAAAATTGCACCATTACACTCCACTATATTGTTCTAGTTGCAATTACATCCTGATCTATTTTTTTCTGCGGCACGGTCCTAATAGTAGTCTTTTAGCGCTTGATGACAGATTTCGTCCATCCATCTATTAAATAGTCTATTTTTTGTTGGATAGATTGTTATAAACTTATTTATGCCAAAGAGAGGAGTTGAAATCTAAGATAGGGCACCACCATTTTGGAGTTTGAAATGTGAATTAATACGAGTTTGGGTATGTTTAAATTATAATTTCAGCTGATTAAACTGATGAAACATACTTTTTGTCCACACATTTTATAAGATCCACAACTTACAATATACTTTTTATCTATACATTCATCAACAACTTATAATATTAGTATACTGCTTTTCTTTGCGGTGGAATCCGACCGTAAAAGATTTTAATAGATTGAGGAGATGAGAAAAATGAGAGAGTGAGAGAGAGTTTTGTTTGTAAGGAGTTTGATTTTGATGAATATAGAAAATAATATAAAGAAATTGAGGAATTGAAAGAGATATATGGATTTTGGACGTAGTGACGGATAAATAAGTAATTTTTTTGTGCTTGTAACGTAGTAAACTTCCATACGGTCGGTGATAAGCAATTAAAAAATATTTTCAGCAATAACGAACATACTCTTAGTCGAGATTAGATTAAACAGGATTTTAAATTTCTTAATTTCTTAAAATATTCCCCCCATGAATCTCATTAATTTCCGAAATAACTAAAATCAATCTTAGCATCCGTTTGATCAATACTAATTCTAAAAGTCCCTCAAAGTGAGAAATATTTTTAGACGATATTGCCCCTCAAATAACATATAATTCCTAAAATCATCTTTCAATTAATAATATTTATTTTTGCTTTAATTTAAACTATTTAATACTATATAAATATTGTATTTTGATCATTAAAAGTGATCTGTCTCTTTAAATTTCATTATATATTGTAATTAATAAAAATAAATAAAAATATACTAATAAAAATTTTAATATATTGAAATTATTATCTTTAATTGTAAACAATCAAAGAGTCAATCTTATTATGCACGAAAATTTAAGCAAATTCCTTCATCAACATAACAAAACAAGATGAATTTGACTTTGCATTTCTACTTTCTTATTATTGATTCATACTTTCTTCCTATGTTCCAAATATAGAAAAAATATTTATAGACGATATTGCCCCTCAAATAACTTATAATTCTTAAAATCATCTTTCAATTAGTATAATTTATTTTGGCTTTAATTTAAACTATTTAATACTATATAAATATTGCATTTTGATCATTGAAAGTGATTTGTCTCTTTAAATTCCATTATATATATTGTAATTAATGAAAATAAATAAAAATATACTAATAATTTTTTTAACATATTGAAATTATTATCTTTAATTATAAACAATCAAAGAGCCAATCTTATTATGCACGAGATTTTAAGCAAATTCTTTCGTCAACATAACAAAACAAGATGAATTTGACTTTGCATTTCGACTTTCTTATTATTGATTCATATTTTCTTCCTTTGTTGTTCGTCTTTGTTTTTTATTATGCCAATAATATTTTTTTCCTCGTAATGACGATTTTTAATCTTTGATAATTAGTTTGATAGTAATGTGGTAATAATTGATGTGTTAATTTTTCATGAATAATTCACTAATTTTAAGAATATATATGATGGTAATATTGATTTTAAATTTTGATTTCTATATTTTTTTTTTATTTAAAATATTTGTTCGATGTAAAAATGTTAATTATTGTGGTAGTCTTGATAACAAAGAAATTTAAGCTCGAATGATGTTTTATGTCATTTTGTAAGCATTTAAACGTATATTTATTGTGGAAGAACGAGTTACAACAAGGAGAATTGGTGTTACTCTAACTCTTTAATGCACGCGACTGAGGAAGACATAACTTGGATAAAGTAAGTCATGTTATGTATAAGGTAAATGTAAATCTCGCATAATAAGTGATTTTATGTGATGAGTTAAAATCATTGTCCAAATATTTGGTTGTTTTGAATTTTCTTGAAATTTAATAATATTTCAGATGAAATTACGGGAAAGAATGCATGAAGAGGAAAAAAAAAAAACCTCTATTAATTTATGGGTGCATTAAAACTTAATGGATATTGCAATAGAAAATTCATCTTTATCTTATGTCAAAGAATTTTGAGATTTTTTTTTATGAGAAATAATTACCTAAAATGGCTAAATATTTTGTTTTCGTGTGCTTTTTATAATGATATAAATACAGAAAATCAATAAAAAATTGTGTTATAATTATATCTACTATTTGCATGTATTTTAGAATTTGATACTAATTTTCATAAAATAAAGCTGCCTTTTCTGATATGCCATTAGATATATGATTTAAAATATAATTAAAAGAGTATCAATAATCTTTCAAACTTAATATTCACGTAGGCCATGTATTTTTTAATTAACCACATATTTTACCAAGAAGTTTGAATATAATTCCTTAGTTGGTCATAATCAATGATGAACTTATGATTGAAAATGAATTTCATTTAAGTGTTATATTCATCGATAATTTTAAAATAAAAAAATCATAATATTATTACAAAATCACGTGCAACGCTCGTATTCTTAACTATTTTAGATTAAAAAGTTGCTAAAAAGTTAAGGTCAAAATCAACGATAATTTTAACTAAACAACATATGACACCCACAATTTTTATCAACTTTTCAACCACACATTTCATCAACGATTTATTAATATATATTAAAATATTTATCTAAAATTTTGTCAAACAACCCTTAGTATAATTATTTGGTTAAGAAGAATTCCGTGCAATTTCTTCAAATGAACTATTCATTTCATGACCTTCTTAAAAATTGGGGTCTTTTCACAATACTTTTTTTTATTATAAAAATACTATTTTCAATTTTTACAACAATTTTTGTTACATTTGTTATTTTGGTTACAATAAATGTGTTACATTTGTTATCAACAAACATAACAAATGTCACAAAAATAAAAGATATTATTTTTAGAATAAAAAACAGTATTTTTAGATAGCATTTTTTAAATTATTTTACATTTTGTAGTGTATAGTAAAATTATCACTAAAAATTGTAATAGTGGCCCATAGTTCTCAAGAATCTCTAATGCAGCTAAGTCGGTTTTCTAGAAATTAGAATCCGCTTGAGATTGATTTTAGAGCCCACGTCTGATAATTTTTTTTTTAAATGATTGTAGAAGATTCTATAACATTTGGTAGCAAAATTTGAAAAACAACAAAATATTTTAGTTTCTCATATTCTGCTTTTAACTTCAATAGTTGTATATAATCCAAATATCAATTTTAACGTTGATTAATTAAATTAAATCCTTTTATCTCTTGGGTTTATTTGATGATTATGATTTTTATTTTAAAATAATTATGATGATGCGTTTGAAAAAATATTTGATAATATTATGTATTGTTATAATAGTAAATACAAAAAAAATATTATTATAATCAATGTCCATTTTAGTAATTTTATATATTTGTAGCAATAAATTACTATTAGTTAGCAAACGATCAAATATTGATTTTGAAACTATAGTTTACCAAATATTTATCTAATTCTTCCCACGATTATTTATGGAGCACGCCAAAGTTTATATTGTCTAAAGCATAGCAATACCAAACCAAACTTTAATCCACCTATATTAGGTTAATTACACTAATTCTCACAGTACTTTACATTTAGTATCACTTATACCACTAAACTTTAAAATATTTCATTGACCTCGTCAAACTTTAAAACTTATTTTAGTTATACCATTACGTTAGTCAATCATCCATGTTTTAACATGAAATCCCACGTGGCGTTAAGTTCTGTTAGTTCGCTGATGTAACTTGACACGTGAGATTGGGTTACTTATACCAATTGTCATTTAACTTTACACTGAGTGTCACTTATGAACTTTATATAATTTCATTTACATCACTAAACTTTAAACCCCATTTCAACTACACTGCCATGTTTTTTTTTTTTCTTCGAAGCACCAGCACAGTCCCATTATGATTTTTAGGCCTACCAGGACAGGCTGGTGGGGGTTTGGATGCCCCTACCACTGTATTTATATAAAAAGGGTAGTACACAGGAGGGGGATATGAACCTGACCTCCAAGCATACAATGAATGAAAAAAAAAAAAATTCTTCAAACTACAGCAAATAAAGAGATACTACATCCGGTACATAATTCTGAAAGGCAAAAGCAAAAGCAAATGAAAAACATACTAACAAAAAACTAAAGACCTCTAACTGATGGAAGGCCATATCTGTCAGTCTGAAGTAGTCCACGCGAACGACGAGGCAAGTCTGAAGATCCATACTCCTGATAATGTCGTTGGTCCCAGCCCTCATAAGCTAAAGAATCAGCGACCTGGTTTCCCTCTCGAAAAATATGGGAAACTGTGTCTCGATCGAATGATAGAAGATGTCGGATGCGTTTGAGTATTGACTGAATCACCCATGGCCCCCCACCACGTGAAATGCAATGAACAGCAAGTGTAGAGTCAGTCTCAATCCATAAGTCCACAACTACACTGCCATGTTAGTTGGCCGATCATATGAGATCACTACACAGTATGGATTTAACCATTTGTTGCGTTTTTATACTTACAGCCTTTATATATTATATCCTCTTATGGTTTGATAGATTCACGCTTTTTTTTAAACGAAATATAATTACGTTTGTTCATTTCCATTTAGTCGCTAAAATGCTTTAATACAACCACGTGAGATTCGTTAAAACAAATTCATATGCACATTTCTTATTCAGTATAAAATTATGAATAAAAATAGTAACGAACAATTTAAAAACTCTGAATAAAGTTCGTTGGTATAACTGAAACGACTTTGAATAAGAAACATACTATTTTTATTCATAATTTTATGAAAAATATAAGATAGTAAAAATGGGAATGAAAACATAAAAAAGAGGAAAAAATAAAACGGACAAAAATATTGATTATTATTATTTTTAACTATAACTTTAGGGTTCGTAGAAGTAAATATAAAAGATAAATATCGAAGGGAAAAGTATTTAGATTGAAAGGATTGTTTTATTTTGTTTTGAGAGATAAGTTTTGAGATTTTTGTTCTTCTAAACCCTTGACAAGAATTAGTACATAGAAAATTTTATAAAAGTAGTTAAAAGTACATTTTGAATATCCATGACTTGTATAGTCTTAAAAAGTTTATAGTAAATATACCCACACTTTTTAAATCCATAAAAATCGGATAAATAGTATTAAAGGTCCCGAATTTTTAAATCTTGTGACGATGTGATCTCAAACTTTTTAAACTTTTGTGTTCGATGTCCTTTTGAGAAAACAACAATTTGAATGTTAAATTGTCATTTAATAAAATTGAAATGACTATTATACCCTTACTTTAATTAAGTGTAAATAGCACTAGATTCCTTAAATTTTAAACTTTGTGATAATAAGGTCCTGAAACTTTGATTTATAGCACATTCCAAACATTTTAAAAGTCTACGCCTAGGGTCCTTTGTAAGGAAAAATATCAATTTGACTATTAAAATATCAAAATTTGAGTAAAATAATTAGTATACTCATATTTAATTTTGAATTAAATAAAAATAAATGAAATAAAAGCAAAAGAAAAAAGAAAAAATCATTCCTCAATTTCAAACTACTCACCCAACCCAGCGGAAGCGATATGTTATGATAATTAGTTTGTATTTCTAAATTAGCAATGCAATTATTGGTTTGAATGGGGTGAGGTGATGATTTTTTTTTCTTTTTTTATTTTTAACGGTCAAATTGATGTTTCACTTCTCAAAAAGACCTCAAACACATCGATTTGAATGAATTGAGATATCAAGTGCTAAAAATCAAAGATTTGAGACTTAATTGTCACAAAGTTTAAAAATTGAATACTCGTAGTGCTATTTTTCACAAAATAAATAAATGCAGTATTGTCATTTCAATAAAAAATTTATCATTTAACAGTGTTTCCGTCACAAAAGGACCCCGACGCAGATATTTGAAATATTTGGGATCCTGAGTGCTAGAAATTAAAAGTTCGAAACTCTATCGTCACAAAATTAAAAGATTCGAGATCTATACTATTATTTACCCCCATAAAAATCTTTTTTGACTATACATTGAATACACACTCTAAACAAGCTATAAGTGAAAAATGTAATAATTTTATTTTTCATTAACTTTTTACTTTTCAATATGTTTAGAAATATTAATATTTTTCACAAAATATTATTACTTGTTCTAAAAATAACTATTTTCTTAACGTAAGGAAAAATAACTCATTTCCACTTTTCGACAGAGTTTAAAAGTTTTTTTAAGAGATTTAATAAAAAATGATGAAATATTTAGTTGAAAAATTGATAAAAATCGTAGTTTCAATAAAATATGTGGTTAAAAATAAGTGAAAAAATTATTTTAAACTGTACCAAACATGTGTTAAATTAATAATTTATTCAATTTAAAATTTACGTATAAGTCTTTGTTTGATTTTACATTAGAAGTTAATCACAATATTAGGGAGTTTTCACCTCCACTCATAATAAAATACATTGTATGTCTGTTTTAAAAAAAACAAGGTAAGAATTACTCTCTTGATAATGTCTCCTCCTTTCATCAAATATCATATTCTTAAATCCATCTAATTATTCAGCTTCATAATATTCATTTGTCATTGAATTAGAATTTTAAAGTCGAATATACTGCATATAAATAATATACTAGTAAAAATTTAACTCAAACACAATAATTAATTTTAATTATATATTTTAATAAAGCTCCCAATTTTATCGACTTTTTTAAAAGATATTTGATAAATTTTTTATCAAAATAAAAATGAGATATACTTAAAAAACTGATTTTTTGCAAAAGCTTAGCAAAACACATTCTTAAAATATTCTTCGTAAAAAATTTGACGCAGCAAAAAGCTGTCTCCCTGCGTTAGATGCTTTATTTCAGTTCTGCCTGATCCTATCTCTAACAGGTTTTCGATGGAGCTGAATTTGGAGAGTACTCGTTCTGAATTACCATCGGAGTCAGCAGGTGGAATGCCAAAAGATCGCAGACGGGAGGCTCTGGGTAACCTCCTCGCTCTTCCGGATGAAATATTGTGTGCGATATTAATTTATCTCACGCCGCTCGATGTCGCTCGCCTCTCTTGCGTCAGCAGGTTTAATTTTTCAATTCATTGCAGTTGCTGTAATTATTCATTTTCTTTTGGTCTTCTTGATTCACTGTAAGTGTTCTAGTTCTGATCGCCATGGAAATTATGAAACGTGAAAGAGTGGAACTATATTGGGTTATCTGATTTTTTTTTTGGGGAATACTAGTAAATGGCCTTTGCACAGAAAACATTTTGTCAAATGATCTTTGAGCAGAAATAAACAAATAAAATTAATTCCAAAAATGAATAATAGGTAAATGATCTAAATGTCCTCAGATTAACAATGTCCAAATGTACTCCCTCTGTCATTTTTTTCGTTTTACAGCATTTCCTTTTCACCGCCTCTTCCTTCTTTCGAGCCCAAAAATTGCCGGTTACTTCTTCCTCCAACCAGTGCCGCCTGCTCCACACAGTTTTGAGCCCTCCAATTTGCTTATTCTCGATAATTTTACTGATTCTTGCGACGATTCTGCTTAATCATCTAGGGTTCACTGTCTCATCTATGTGAAAGAAGTCACGGCCACATCTCCTCTGAACCCGTGACTATAAGTGTTCATTTACATGATGTGCATTTGAATATTTTTTTCGTTGATGTGTATTTGATTTTTAATTGTTTTTGTAGATACTTTCTTCGTTAACTGGTATTAGTCTATAATTAGAGATTCGCATTCTAGCAGCAGTCTCATTTGATACGAAATATACTAAAATTAGATTTAGTTTACACCACTACCCTTGACTTCTTGATTGTGAATTTTGATATTGGCCATTTTTAGACGTCAAACTTTGCAACTTCAAGCTAGCTACAAATTGAGTAATAGTGTGATGCTTACTATTCAACCTCACTTATCAAATTTTTTATTCATTACCCAACTTCTATGCCTATATTTCTCTTGACTAATACTCAACCAGGTTGTATTCCTTAATAATCAAAAAGCTGATAATTAATTAGACACTTGAATAATGAATTTCTGATATTCATTAATTTGGTGTGCATTTGACAAAATGTTTTGTGTGCAAAGGCCATTTATTGGTATTTCCCTATATATAAATACATTTTTCTTCTCTAATTGCCCTTACCATGTTTTCTGTGATTTAGTATTTAGTATTTTATATTTACATAGCTTTGTATATAATATTGAATGGGTTCTATTTTGTTACTTTTGTTCATTTTCTGGTTGAATATTGTTAAAAAAATCCAAACTAATCGCCGTCTTTTTTACCTCTTTTCTTGGTATTGTGAGTTCATTTCGTGTATTTATGGTTTGAGTTCGAATTTTGGAATTTTGTTAGTTATAGATTTTAGTTAATTTGTTGGGGTTTTTGATTTGATACTGCTGTTGGGGTTTTGATTTTAGTTACAGATTTTAGAGTTTTGTTAGTTACAGATTTAAGTTTTTGCCTATTATTAGTATGATATAATCCAACTTGCCTCGCTTTCTCTTTGTAGATTGACTTTTAAATAGAGTATTTTATTGACGTTGAAGAAAGGGTTCGAGACAAAATCAATAATAGATGTAAACTTGAGATTATTAGTTAGGTGTATTATGCTTTAGATTTCAATCATCAAAAAAAGTTTACAGATTCGTGGTTTGGCCACCTTCTTTCTGTTGCAGAGATTAAAATTTCTCTTCAAATCATTCACCAATGCATTCTTAGGGCGGTGAGGACGTTGAAAGAGAATGAAGTTTGGTGCAAGCTTGGGAACAAGATTGCTAGGTTTGGGTTAGAAGAATTTATATTAGTCACAGGAAAGCTGGAGAGTTGGAATTGGAGGATGAGAACTTAGGCCTAAAAAGTGATTTTATACAAAAATACTTCAAGAAGACCGAAGGAAAAGTGGTAAGAAAATAATTGTTGAATGCATTTCGAAAGTGTGGTGACCAGCCAGACAAGTTCAAAATAGGCCTTCTCCTAATTTTGGCATATATTTTGTTGAGTGTAGAAGAGAATACGAATCTTAACTTATGGTGGTTTTATTTGGTTGTTAATTTTGAGCGATTCAACAACTATGCTTGGAGAAAGAGATCGTACCCAATCTTTAAACACCTACCACATTTACACATTTACGGAGCACGCGTGCCTCTCCAATTGATTTTTTTTGTCATTTTGGTGAACACGTAGGTCTTTTTGTTAATGGACACAAGACCGTTCTTGATCTAACTTCATCAGAAATTTGCCACTCATCCTTTTTCGGTAATGGGTATATGAATTCTGGATACGCTTGTCTCCAACAAAAAGTGGTATCAAAAGGAGAGCAAATGCTATAACCATCAGGACCATCCTGCTTTGCAGCGGTAATTGCATGTTGGCAAGAAAATTTATCCAGATCAAATTGCCTACTTCCAATGATTTTAGTAAAATAAGTCTCCTTCCACAATGTATTGGTAAATGGCCTCCCTCATTAAATAAAGTATAACAAATATTACACAATATCCAAAATACCCCTAAGTGATTAAAACAAAAAAATGTCCTAATTTTTTCATCACTTTTGTTCTCCTCTCTCTCTCTACGAAAGTGGTTGCAGCTATATCTCTCTCTCATCACCATTTTCATTGCACTTGTTCTACATAGAACATGCTACTATTGTATCACGGTGACTCATTAAGTGAAATGCAAATAGAGGATGGAACATGTGGAGGCATGAGTCGAGAATTAAATTATGTGCAGGACGAAGGAAATATAGGAGATGAAATTGCCGATGGGAATTTTCTAAATTGGAATGGTTTGAATATAATTCCATTTAGCCCCTGAAGAGAAGATCTTCACGAAGATTCTCCTATGAAGGTTGCTCATTGTCCACGTGAAGTTGTTATCTACAACGACATGCAGATATCGAGAAATTCTACTTGTGGCCACCTGTCAAGATGCAAATATTCAAATTTATTCGCTTGCATGGGGTATAGTTGACTCGGAGAATGAGACTTCTTGGACTTGGTTCTTTAAAATAACTGGTGACTCTGAGGAATTAGTGATTATTTTGGCAAAAGCATTCTTCATGCATTTAAAAATGTCTACCAGTTTGCACATCATGTGAATTGCATATGACATTTGAATAATAACTTAAAGGTTAAATTTCCAAGAGTTGATTTGTCCACATTGTTCAGAAAGGCGGTAAAGGCTTATACCATAACAGATTTCGAGGCATACATGGCAGCGCTTTGCGGTAAAAAAAGGACATCAAAGAACTTGGAAAAGGATGTTGGTGGTTTCTATTACTGGAGTAGAGCACATTTCAAAGGAGTTCAATACAATATCATGACAACAAACAACGCAGAATCTGTGAATTCCGCGTTGAAGGAGGCCCGGGATTTTCCTATAGTTGGTTTGATTGAATATATTCGATAGGTATTGCAGAAATGGTATTATGAAAAGCATGTAGAAGCAGGAAAGTGCACTACCCAACTCACCTCAACTATGGAGGAAAAGATGTGCTTAAAGTATAACAAGTCACATTGCTGTAACGCGATTCGGATATCTCGAAATGAGTTTCAGGTAGTTAAAAATATGGAATCATACATTGTTGACTTGGAAGAATACATGCGTACTTGTAGGCAATTTGATCTGGATAAATTTTCTTGCCAACATGAAATTGCCGCTGCAAGGCAGGATGGTCCTGATGGTTATAGTCTTTGCTTTTCTTTCTATACCGCTTTTTGTTGGAGATAAGCGTATTCGGAATTCATATATTCATTACCGAAAGAGGATGAGTGGCAAATTCCTGATGAAGTTAGACCAAGATGGTCTTGCATCTATTAACAAAAAGACCTGCTGGACGTCCACCGAAACAGCGAAAAAAATCAATTGGAGAGGCACACGTGCTCTGTAAATGTGGTAGGTGTTTGAAGATTGGACACGATCTCTTTCTCTAAGCATAGTTGTTCAATCGCTCAAAATTATCGACCAAATAAAACCACAATAAGTTCAGATTCGTATTCTCTTCTGCGCTCAACAAAATATATGCCAAATTAGAAGAAGGTCCATCTTGAATTTGTCTGGCGGTCACCACACCTTCGGAATGTATTCAACAATTGTTTTCTTACCACTTTTCCTTTGGTCTTCTTGAAGTATTTTTGTATAAGATCACTTTTTAGGCCTAAGTTCTCATCTTCCGATTTCAACTCTCCAGCTTTTAAGCCTGTGACTAATACAAATTCTTCTAATCCAAACCTAGTAATTTTGTTCCAAACTTGCACCAAACTTCATTCTCTTTCAATGTCCACACCATCCTAAGAATGCATTGGTGAACGATTTGAAGAGAAATTTTAATCTCCGCAACAGAAAGAAAGTGGCCAAAATTAAACTTTTTTTGATGATTAGAATCTAAAGCATAATACACTTCAGTAATAATCTCAAGTTTACATCTATTACTGATTTTGTCTCGAACCATTTTTTCAATGTCAATAAAATACTCAATTTAAAAGTCAATCTGCATAGATAAAGTGAGGCAAGTTGGATTATATCATACTAATAATAGCAAAAACTTAAATCTGTAACTAACAAAACTCCAAAATTTGTAACTAAAATCAAAACCCCAACAATAGTATTAAATCAAAACCCCAACACATTAACTAAAATCTGTAACTAACAAAATTCCAAAATTCGAACTCAAACCATAAATACACGAAATGAACTCACAATACCAAGAAAAGAGGTAAAGACGATGATTACTTTGGGTTTTTTTTAACAATATTCAACCAGAAAATGAACAAAAGTAACAAAATGGAACCCACTTAATATTATATACAAAGCTATGTAAATGTGAAATACTAAATCACAGAAAACGTGGTAAGGGCAATTAAAGAAAAAAAATATATTTATATATGGGGGAATACCAGTAAATGGCCTTTGCATACAACAGACTTTGTCAAATGCACACCATGTTAATGAATGTCAGAAATTCATCATTCAAGCATCTAATTAATGAACAGCTTTTCAATTATTAAAGAATGCAACCTGATCGAGTATCAGTCAAGAGAAATGTAGGCATGGGGGTTAGGTAATGAATAAAAAATCTGATAATTGAGGTTGAATGGTAAGCATCGCATTATTACTCAATTTGTAGCTAGCTTGAAGTTGCAAAGTTTGGCGTCTAAAAATGGCCAGTAACAAAATTCGAAGTCAAAGAGTAGTGGTGTAAACTAAATTTAGTTTTAGTATATTTCGTATCAAATGAGGCTGCTACAAGAACGCGAATATTTAATTATAGACTAATACTAGTTAACGAATAAAGTATCCACTAGAACAGTTAAAAATCAAATGCACATCAACGAAGAAAATATTCAAATGTACACCGTGTAAATGAGCACTTACAGTCGCGGGTTTGGAGGAGATGTGGCCGTGATTTTTTTCACGGAGATGAGACAGTGAACCCTAGATGATTGAGCAGAATCGTCGCAAGAATTAGTGAAATTGTCAAGAAGCAAATTGGAGAGTTGGAAACTGTGTGGAGTCGGCGGCAAATAGGAAGAAGCAACCGGCGGCACTTTTTGGGCTCGAAATTGATTTCAAAATTTCACAACCGACGGAACTGGAGGAAGAAGGAAGAAGGAAGAAGGAAGAAGGAAGAAGGAAGAAGCGGTGAAAAAAAATGCTGTAAAACGAAGAAAATGACAGAGGGAGTAAATTTGGGGATTGTTGATATGAGGATATTTAGGTTATTTACCTATTATTCATCTTTGGAATTAATTTTATTTGTTTATTTCTGGTCAAAGGTCATTTGACAAAATGTTTTCTGTGCAAAAGCCATTTACTGGTATTCTCCTTTTTTTTTTTTGCCCATGAAATTGACCTGGAATACATTTAACTAGTTTATGTTTTTCTTTTGGGTGAAAAACTTATCAGAATATGGGATTCGAAAAAGCGGACTACATGTTGAAAATTAGCCATGACTAAAATGTACTTTCAACAAGAGGAAACATATATGATAAAGAGTTAGAAAGAGAAAATCAACATTCAGGTGTGCTACGGGTGTATTTGTATAGTTTTTCTCCGTGTGCATACACTTGAGATTCTTACACTCAATAAGTAACCCATGGTCAGAAAAAAGAAAATAAATTCACGAAAGTTGGTTGAATTTTCTACCAAACTCGTTTATTTGATTTCTTGAAAATGATGAATATGAAACAAATATTTGTCTTTAGTTTCCAAGAGCAAAATGTCTATTATGCTTAATATTTAGTTTGATGTGTATTTGTCTTAATTATGCTCTTTGTTCAAGTAGTTTTTTCTTCGGCAAATTGCCCAAAGCGTATGCTTTTTTGAATCCAATGATACGACATGTGATAAAAAGAAATATTTCTCATTAGTTGACGAATTCAACCGTTTAAACACAGTATGCACACAACATCAATATACACTTAGTCAATGTTTAAAATGGCTCAATAGGGTACCAAGGTAAAAACTTGTACGCTTCAAGACAAACCATTAAAATAATTCAAAAATATACAAATATACAAAATTATGCTCGTAATAAACCCTAAAACCATCTTAAAACTTCTAATGAAACAAAATAACAAAATTCAAATTTTAACCTATAAATAAATGTATAATAGATCAATAAAGTAGTAAATAAAAAGGTTTCATATTATTAATCAAATAACAAAATTGTAATATACTATTAGAAGTAGAAACACTCCAAAAGTCCCCAATATCAATACCACTAATATGATCTTTAAAAGAATCGTCATCAACATATTCGATTCTCCAATCCTCCTCCTCAATGCTATCAATTTCCTCTCACTTTATCCTCATCCTCCACTTGCAATGGTGCTTTTCGTGTGTTGGGAGATAAAAAATCCCCCGTAAAACAACTTAGGTTATGAAAAAACATAGAAAGGAAAGTTAGATCTAATAAAATGCTCAGAAAAGGCAAGACGAATGATCGAACATTTTAGTCACCCTGAGTCTTAGGCTTGAGACGTAAGCCTCACAAATGACACGTAAGGCTTCAGGTTTGAGGCGTTTAATGAAAATTGTTCGTGAAAATCGCAAGTGTACGATATAATTATAAATAAAGTGTCGATCCCACGAAGACTATGCTACTAAATATTGCTCTAAATTAATCATAACTAATTATTTGAACAATTTGTAAAAATAAAAGGATTTGTTTATGTTATACTAAAATTACTAAAAAAGCGATTAAAAGTAAGTATTGGTTTGAATCGATGAACAAAACTTCTCGAATCATCGTAGTTTTCCTATTTGAATTTGAATTTTTAGACTTTGAGAGTATATATTCATGCAATTGATTGAATTTCTCTAATTTATTTGACACTTTCTCTCTTGAATAAAGCCAAAACTCAAAAGAAAGCCAAAACTACTTTTAAAACAAGGCCTACATCGTTTGTCCTCACTATGAATTTTGCCAAGCATATTTATCAAATACGAGCACAAATTTTTTAAGAACATGATCACCCGGATTATGAATAAAAGATGAATCTTCAATCTTGATTTTGAATTTCAAGCTTTTCTCTTTCTCCTCTTCAAACCCTAGAAGCGAAAATTTGTGTATTTGTATGTGGTATGGTATGTTTTCCAACTCCCTTTAATGATTAATACATGTAGTACATATAGGAGAAGAGTATATGTCATGAAAACCCGTGCAAAATATGCCCAATAGTTGCAATCGGACTAACGAAACAAGTAATTTGTGGCCGCGGAAAATGCCTTGCGGCCACAATATAGAACCAGTGTAAATTGCAAAATCACGTGTTTTGGGCACTTCTCACGCCGCAGAGATGAAGCACCCGGCCGCAAGTACTCTCCTCTGCGTATCATTTTCTGACAGCCCGGGGGCAAAACGCGCATAACTTTTGATAGGAACTCCAAATTGCGATCTGTAAACTGCTCTCAACTCCAAATTCGACAAGCTTTCCAATGATATATTATATGTATGGTAGAAACCACTAAATCTTGTCATGTTGTTTCAAATTGTTCACTTCTTCCAATGTCCGACACCCTTTTTTCGTTGATTTATTTGATGTCGTATGCACAACATAAAATCTACACTCACTACAGCTTTACAAGGAAAGAAATGTACCAAGCTCACATTATGCGTCAATCACAACTGCACAATCACTCTTCAATACTCCACCAGATTGGTTGAACATGGACATTTTTCTGACAATGAAAAGATCCCAAACATCAGCTACACAGATCTCGAAGATCTGCTGATATTTTTATTTATTTTTAATATTGTGCTATTTTGTCTGGGCCTGTAAAGATGGTGATAGCCCCTGCCATGTTTATTTGCATATCACCATTTCTCTTATGCACTTCTCCATCTGTTTAATTCTTCTTGTGTGCAGTGTGATGTATATATTGTGCAATGAGGAGCCTCTCTGGATGAGTCTATGCCTGAACAATGTAAATCGTCATATAGAGTACAAAGGCTCATGGAAGAAAACGGCTTTGCATCAGTATGCTTTTAGAATTCCTTTTTCCATTTAATTAAATGTTTATGCTAATTCGTGATTAATTAAAATTTGAAAGAAGCTGAACCTTTCATCCTATGTGGTGTTCACTTTTGGTCTTAGACTGGATTTGCCTAATGAATATCATGAAGCCTGCAAAAAATCGTTGCACTTTGATGGTAAGTAACTTCATAATTAGTGTTTTTGGACTTTGCTCAAGGTGTACATACTTATTTTGATGATAATGTCACCCCATGCAGGATTCAATTCCTTGTTTCTATATAGGAGGTTATATCGATGCTATACCTCGTTAAATGGATTCTCTTTTGATAGTGGGACTGTGGAAAGAAAGGAGAACATCAATTTAGAAGAGTTTCAAATAGAGTATGATGGTCGGAAACCGGTATGTCAGTCCTTTCATTGTCACCAAATCATATAATGGGAAGTATATTAGAAAAACAATGCCAATCATTTCTCATAAGAAGATGTGGGTCGTTTGATTGCATCAGACAATATTTCATTTATTTTTACTTCACATGATCCAAATGAATTAAATTTTCAACGTCTTGTAAAACAGCTATGCCTACATTTCATGAATATTTCTTATTTTCATTCAATCCTATTTCCAGTTTAGGGTTTTCTAACAACAAAGAAAAATGAAATAACAAGGAAACACGTCATAGAAAATGTTCTGATCCGCGCTCTCTCATCTTTCATTTGCTTGACTATTTATAATGGCAGTTCGTTTTATTCGCACACTGCTGCTAATTTTGTCACAGGTCTTGATCAGCGGCTTGGCTGATAATTGGCCAGCAAGGAAATCATGGACAACTGAACAGTTATTAGTGAAGTATGGAGATGCAAAATTCAGATTATCTCAGAGGAGTTCTCAGAAAATAACTATGAATTTTAAGGATTATTTGTCATACATGCAAATTCAGCATGATGAGGATCCTCTATACATTTTTGATGAGAAGGTGTGTTGCTTGAACTATTTATCCAGAAAACAGTTTGGATTTTTTTATTATGTTGAACAACTTTGGAAGTTCTATCATTACAGTTTGGGGATACTGCACCTGAACTATTGGAGGATTACAGTGTGCCCCATCTATTTCAAGAAGACTATTTTGACATATTGGATAGCGAGAAACGACCACCTTTCCGATGGCTCATAATTGGACCTGAGAGGTCTGGTGCCTCTTGGCATGTCGATCCAGCTCTTACTAGTGCTTGGAATACTCTCATTTGTGGCCAGAAAAGGTAAAGCTCAATCTGAGTGATATATCTTCTTATTATCCATTGCTTCTATGCTTCTGAATGCATTATTTTACATGCATATATATGAATTCTTCCACCTAGCTAGTGTTTTATATAGTTTGGTTGATGATAGAAAATATTACTTTCTCATGGCGCATCCTATGCTCTTGAAATTCGAAGGACTGAAGAATTGGATTAATTTTTCGTTCAAACAAATAATAATATCTGCATGCCCTTGCCTTTACAAGTTGTAGAAGTTTGTTTTTTCATGCGTTTCTGTTTTATGTAACGCAGATAATTAGAGCAATATTTGGGTAAAGGTGTACCTTGCCAAATATTTCAGTTCTCCATTCTGTGTAATTTCCTGGTATTTCAGAAATGAAATAACTCCTTTGAAATTAGAGAATGAAGTCGTGAAGATAAAATGTGAAAATGCGACAATCTAGAATTTGGAACTGGTTTATGTCGAAACTAGATAAGGTTGATTGACTTCACGTCGGGGTGGATAAGGCGCCCGGGGGGGTGGGGGGGGGGGTGCCTCCCCTTTAATGGTGTCCCCTTGGCCCAAAAAATATTTTTTTAGTATAGGATTATTTTATTTTATTTTATTTTTTAAACAAATGTTTTATATGGATTTTTTTTTTTTTTCATATATTAGCTCGGTCTAAATTTTTTTTAGCCCCCGTATGGATTAGGGATGGCAAAAAAACCCGCGACCCGCCCAGCGACCCGCCAAGCACGTCCCACGCCGGATAATAGGGGCAGGTTTGGGGCAGAATTTTCTGCCCCGTCATGGGTCCGCCGCCCCGCGACCCGCCCCTCCAAATATATATATATATTTTTTTGAAAAATCATAAAATAGAATAGAAATTATAATTTTTACTACAAATAGACTAAAGAAGATTCGACCTCGGGTTGAAACTTGTAAATTACCAATCTTAACCACTACACCATAACCTCAATTTTATAATTTTTTTTTTTTTTTTTTTTGGTACAAATATATAAAATAAAAATTATTTCTTTTTTTTTTGAATTATTTTTTCAATTTAAAAAAAAATAAAAAGATATTTAACCGGGGTGGGGTAGAAGGGCCACCCCGCCCGCGAATTCGCTGGTTGCGGGGCAGGGCGGGGCCGACCCGCCCCATTGCCATCCCTAATCTGGATCCACTTTATATATTGATTTTACTTTTTAAGCTGTGCGGAATTTATCTTTTTGGTAACTTATCATATAATAAACATGTAATTCGAGTAATGCAGTACCCTTAATTTAGTGATAATAATGTCATAACATCAAGGTAAATAAATATATTCGACTTTGTAAAATTGGTTCAATTGGATTCTACCTATACCATAGAATTGAACCAGAGTTCTTCTTAAACCAGTAATTAGCATCATAGTTGCCAAACTAGTTTTAACATACGCAGTTGGTTGTTATACTCATTGGAACCCGTTTTAAAATTTTAAATTAATATATTTGGCGCATCTCTAACAACTTAAGTATTAAATATGCTCTTTAAAACCAATTTTAAATTTGCGGATTTATATTATTTTCGTTTACATTATTTGTGGGTATTTGTAATTTAATTGTTATATAAGATACAACATAGATTATTTATATGGGGAACTTTGTAGAAAAGTCATGCTAGTGGTTTATAAACCCTAGGCAGGGATTAATGATGTTTCACTTGTAAACTCAAATTAGTTATAGAATGGTTTACTCTATCATTGAAAACAATTAGATTATGTCTACACTTTGTGTTGCTATATGATAGAATGGTTTACTCTATCATTGACGTAGTGACCTTAGGCAAACAAGTGGGTGCAATCTAATGAAGTTTTGATTGGTTTTCAAAAAAAGAAAAAATGAAAGAGAATTTTAATTGGATTCCTACTCTGAAAAATTAGCCGTCAGAATTTTTATGAAGAAATCCTTGGAAGAGAAGAAGCCAAAACGAGAGTCTAGTGAACACCTTTGGAGGCAAGACAATTGGATTGCTAAAATGAGGTCAGAAATTTTTGTTTGCCAAAATCTATGACAACACACTAAGCCTTATTTCTAATAAATTGAAGATTAGTTGCATGAACCATTTCCCACTTCTTTTTGACAGTTGCTACACTTACTAGGAGATTCCATGCAACAAATATTTCGCAACCCCAACATGGCATGTTAAATTTGGTCTACCTCTCATTTTTAATGTGTTCGACTTGATTCATGCCACTCTTATGAATGAGAGCTTCTTTAGGCATATGCATTCAATTTTCCAACCGTTTAAGTTGTTATTCCCCTTAGTTATACTCAATTTGTACCACCTCCACTTATTTGCTTATATTCTTCTTTGTTATCTTATTCATTCTAGTATAACTACATATCTATCTTAACGTCCTCATTTTGCTACATCCATTCATTGAACATTTGTTCCTTTGATAGTCTAACACTTACTATCATTAAATAGAGTTGGAGTAATCGTTCTATAAAATTTGCACCTTATTATTGTCTGCCTATCACATGGAATCCGTCGTAACACTTTTCCATTTTGTTTATTTCCTCACGAATCCCTTTAACACATTTCCGTTTTGGAATTTGGATATGTGAAATTGTCACACAATTTGATAGATGTGATACATTTTGGAATTTAAAGCCATAGGCGGAATCGTAACGTATCATGAGCTTTCAATTAACATAGAATGATGAAAGATAATAACATCTTGATGGTGAACTTGTTTCGGAAAATTCTACAAGTTGTTTCAAATATTGAGGTATCTTTTAGGCCAGCGCTTACTTGCAAAATCAGTCCTAGTGTGCGGACACCTTTTTCCAGTGTGTGACTGAATTAATCCTAGGTTTCAAGTAAGCCAGAGAAAGGGGACCGTGTGGCATGAGGAGTAGGAGAAGGTTGAAAGAAACTCGTCAGAATTCTCTTATTTCCTTTACAACGGCCAAATTCATCCTCATCACTTGATCGTTGATTAAGTTTTGTTCTCTTTTCTATTCATGTATTTCTAGTCCAAACATGATTTAATTCCTATCTTGAATAGGAATATTTAAAATTAAAATTAAATCCATTCTTAACTCCATTAATATTATCCTATTCCTATTATTTATATCCATTGTCCGAATTTAATTAAAATTAATTCTCTAAAATTATTTGCAATCAACATGTTAATTAATTCACGATTTTTGCAATTACTTGTAATATATTAGATGGAGCTTGTCTTGGGATACTAGAACCCATAGAATAATCCAAACTACAACTGAATGTTATGAATACTCCCATTCTCATTGTATTCATGGAATTCTTATTAATTGTATATTCAATCCACTATAGGAATAAACCGTGCTCTAGGATTTTGCTAAAATTATACACATGCAATTTAATTATTTAAATGTGCTATTGACCTACTAATACTATTCATTATATGTTTCCCCCTGAATTGATATCCATAATCTGGTCGTTCCAACCTTCCTAAAATCTTCACATTTGAGTCTATTATTCAATCAAGATTAGGCTTATTTTTAGTAGCGTTGAGAAAATCAATTTTTGCTATTATTTTTTGAAAAAAGTTCTCTGCCTAGATTCTATTCTATGTATTCCATTTCATGGAACACACTAGTACATTATATCCAAATTCTAATTTTTATAACCAACAAAGTCTATCCCAAAACGTCATGCCACATCTTTAACAAGTTGCCGTATCTCACCACTAACTACGACCAACTAATAAAATTGCTAGGAAATCATGATATCTTCTATATTGGTGCCTCTCTCCATTTACCCAAATCATGTGCAATGCAAACTTGCTAGACGAGTGTTTACATTAACATATTGTTACACAAGCCAAAAATGTATATAAAGTAAGAATCTCGTACAAATATTCAATTTATTACTTTAATCAATGTCTGCTTTCGAGTCATTCCTAAAAGCACAAACCTGAAAATTACTGCATTGAACTTTTTATCTAGAGCCTAGTAATATCTTCTGGTTAGAAATCTGCTACTTACAATTACCTAATATGTTTGTTTCTTTAAAATCTCAGCCACACATACTGTTCTTTTCGGGGTTGATTAATTTTTCATTTAGAGTTAAAACTTTGAGATGATCAGTTTTGTTAATTTTGCCTCTGATATCATGTGTTATACATCGTGATTTTTCAATAGGTGGGCATTGTATCCTCCAGGGAGAGTTCCTTTAGGAGTGACAGTACATGTAAATGAAGAAGATGGCGATGTCAATATTGAGGGTCCATCATCATTGCAGGTATTAAATATAGAGATTAAATATCTTCCCCTAATGAGAATTGTTTCCTATTTTTAAGTATTTCTTCACACCCTTATTTCCTTTTAGTGGTGGCTGGATTTTTATCCTCTTCTTCCTGATTCTGACAAGCCGATAGAGTGCACCCAGCTTCCGGGTGAGACAATATATGTTCCAAGTGGGTGGTGGCATTGTGTGCTAAATCTTGAGACAACTATTGCTGTGACACAAAATTTTGTGAACTCGAAAAACTTTGAGTTTGTATGTCTTGACATGGCCCCTGGTTATCGTCATAAAGGAGTCTGCCGTGCTGGGGTTCTTGCTCTTGATGAGGGAAGTTTTGAGGATGTTAAGAAGAATGGTTTATGCTTGGATAATAATTTGAGCTACACTGACCCGACCAGGAAAGAGAAGCGGCTCAGGATATGCCAACCCATAGAGGATTCAAAAAATGAGAATGATACAAATGGTTTGTCTAAATGTCATGGTCTGGGTAGTCTGGAGTTTTCTTATGATATAAATTTCTTAGCCATGTTTCTGGATAAAGAGAGGGACCACTACAATTCTTTATGGGGCTCAGGCAACTGCATAGGACAGCGAGAAATGAGAGAATGGTTATGGAAGCTCTGGCTTGGAAGACCGGGACTTAGAGATCTAATATGGAAGGTAATACTTATTCTTGTTCACTTCTTTACAATAGGGTTTGAGGAAGTGTTTACCTTTTGCTGGATTTAATTAGCCAAATAAATGTGAGAAATAACTGGGCTTCGATTTAGATCCAATGTCTTGGAGACCTCTACATGGCAGATAATCTGTGAGATTCAGATCTCAAATACGATATTCAGTCCTAATAATCTCAATGTTTGTCCATTTTCAAAATAATAAAACGTCTGGGAATTTATTTTTTCAGTTGGTTTTGGTTGCCGAATTGGTCTTTCTTTCTTGGAATCTGTTGTTCATGACTTCTAAAGAAATACCATATTTCATGACTATATGTTAGATTGGGTTTGATCCATATTGGTAATCATAATTGTAATTAATTATAGGTTACCTACAACAGAGTTTGTCTATGTAACTCAATACTAATTTTTATCTAATTTCATTGCACTCTGGAATGGTCCAGGGAGCCTGTCTTGCACTAAATGCTGGAAAGTGGTTCGAACAGGTGGGAGAAATTTGTGCCTTTCATGGGTTGCCCTCACCAACGCATGATGAGAAACTTCCTGTTGGCATGGGTAGCAATCCTGTAAGTTATATGCTAAGAATTGTGCTTGGAAATTTCTTTCTTTGGATGAATAAATAAATTTCTGTGGACTTTTAAACTTTTGACATCCAACTTTGCTTAAAGGGAAGGGAAATTGATGCAGTGGTCCCTAACCTTTGCCTTCATTGCGGAAATGGTCCCTAATGTTTAATTTTTGGCACAGAAGTTCCTAACCTATGTGTTTTGGTGCGTAATTCGTCATTATTTGATGAAAAAGACAAATATGCCCTTAGTTTTAATTAGAAAAAATTACAATTAGATTCCTAACTTTTGCAAAAAGTAAAAATGAGTCTTATATTTTTATTTTTATAAAAAATTAAAGGAAACTAATGAGTTCTTTTTTTTTTTTTTGAAATAACATTTTATTGACCAAATTGATAATATACTAAATAGTTTTGTATATTTTATGAACTACTATAAAATAACTAAAATTTAAGCTCATAATTATTAACAAACATGTTAAAAATTTTTTTTTTATTAAGTAATATTATTTAAAATTTAAAATTTTATTTTATCGTTACAACATAAAAAGAAAAATAACTTTCTCACAAACTTGATGCTCAAATATTTTTATTTAATTGAGCTATTCGTTTATTAACTACAAATATTAGAGTTTCATATTTTAATTTATCGTTTTATTATCGTTGAAAAATAAAGAACATATAATGGATAAATTAATTTTTATTAGTATTTTTATGTTAAAAGAAAAAATATAATAAAATTGGTTCAATGTTATAAAATTATATACGCTATTTTGTTATTTATTTAACTTAATTTTTATTCAAGTTTTTCAAATCACATAAGAATTACATATACTTAAAGTTCAATAATTTTATATTTATCTCTTATAAAAAATTTGATTAACACGACTATAGTGATATATTTAATATGCACCTTTTGCAAAAGTTAGAAATCCAATTGCAATTTTCTCTAATTAAAACTAATGGCATATTTGTCTTTTTCATCAAATAAGGACCAGTTGCGCACCAAAACACAGGTTAGAGACTTCTGTGCCCACAAAAAAACATTAGGGACCATTTGCGCCAATTTCCCTTAAGGGAAAGCATAGAACCTTGTCGTATCATATTGAAGTATATACAAATATATTTTTGCAACAAAAACATTTGTTGTATATTTATTTATACAGTTGGTATTACTATTGCTATCATCTTATTCAGGTGTTTGTGGTGTAGGGGATGAGTTATAATATTCTACTAATATAAGCACATAATTTGTGGACAGGTTTATCTTGTTGCTGATTACGCAATAAAAATATTCGTTGAAGATGGACTGGAAGCTTCTCTTTATGGTTTGGGCACTGAGGTAAATTTAACTGCCCTATAGTTTAGCTTGTAGACTACTGTTTTTTTTTTTTTTTTTGATTTTTCCCTAATTGTCATCTTGAACTTACTCTTTTCCAGCTTGAATTCTATAGTCTCCTACATAAAGTGAACTCCCCTTTGAAGAATTACATTCCTGGTGTTTTGGCAAGTGGGATTCTCCTTTTTGAAAATGGATCATATACAGTATTGCCTTGGGATGGCAAGGGCATACCGGAGGTGATTGCCAACTGCAGTTTCACATCAATGAAGCACAAAAAAATTGATTATCCATTTGGTGTATGGAGCAAAAAGCAATTTGAATATCAAAATGCTGGTATGTCACCATACGAATCAGGAAATTCTGGTGAATGCTCTCTAATATGGCCGTATATTGTGACAAAAAGATGCAGGGGGAAAATATTTGCTGAGCTGTACGTAATTACTTTTAAGCATTTGATGTTATTGTTTCGCAATTTATAGCCTGTTTTTTGGGCTAAAAGCAGCTGGTATGCAATTTTTAGCTGACTCTGACGTTGATTTGATCTGCAGAAGAGATACCCTCCCGTGGGAAGATGCTCTAAACTTAGCTTCTTTTCTGGGAAAGCAGCTGCATAACCTTCACCTTGTGCCCTGTCCATCTTCTAATGCTTCATTACTTGCGGTAGGAGAGCAAATAGAGCTGCTCCATGATAATAAGTTCTTGGAAATTGCTGCAGATAAGATTCACATTACAGCAGAATGGAATTTATTTATCAGCACTCTCAACAGAAAGAGAAAGGATCTCTCTGACCGCTTGACTAAATGGTATGAAAGGTTTGCTATTGTCAATTTGTTGATTTCTGGTCTTCATGTAACTAATTCTTACGTATTTGTGCGACAACTAGGATGCTGCTTTATCTTGTCTCTTTACGTTGACGAGTGATTCTCCTCAGTTGATTAGAAGAAGTTAAAACCAATGATTTGAACCAGGCCCGCACACTGAACCGGAAAAAGCAAAGGGTAGAACCGGTTTTTGACAATAATTAAAAAATAAATAATTTTTTTTTATATACTATAAAAAATTACAAACATAATTTATTTTTTATCAATGTAAACATAATAATTATATCAATAACTAATACTAAAATTTTATGATATTAACAACATTATTGTTCATAATAACGTGTATGCTTGAATTTTTAGGTCGTCAATTTAAATACAATCTTAAAGAATAGTCAATGAACCTTTGGGTTTGCCCCATTCTTCACTGGTTGGAGGTGGCCTTATTTGTTTCTCCATTATCTTTCTAGTTACATAAAATTTCCCTACTCCAAAAAACACCCCTACCCCACCCTGCCGCCCACTCAAAGCTCTCTCCCCAACTTTCAAAACCTAAAAGCAAAAAGGGAAAATTTTCAAACTTGTCAATTGTTTTGGGCCAAAATGAAATTTATCTCTTGCCAAAAGTTTTATTAAATATAGCCATTTAGTCATGCAAAATGACAGTGTTGCCCTTTTATCAAAATGTCGTCTAGGCAATCTAGGCAAAGTTACCAAGACTAGAATATCTAAATGGACTAAAAACTCTGTCAATTTTTCATAGTTTGCCGAGATTGCCTAGATGCTTCGAAATTCGTGCAAAAAAAGAGAGAATGTCTAAATGACCTAGAAATTCTCATCAACTTTGCCTAGTTTGACAGAATGTTTAGATGTTTTGAAATTCGTGCAAAAAAAAAAAAAGAGAGATAGTGCCTAAATGGACTAGAAATTTTCGTTAACTTAGCCTAGTTTGACGAGAATGTCTAGATGGTTTGAAATATGTGCAAAAAGGAAGAGGGAGAATGTGAGAACGGTTTTGAAGAGGGGTATATTTTTCAAAAAATTCAAAAAATGGTTATGATTAAGAAACCTAAAAGTAGCGATCACAAATTCATTTTCTCACTCTAAAAGTGTCATATGGAGGAAATTTCCTCGAGCAAAAAAGAAACCAACACTACTCTTTCTCTCTCCAATTCTCTAATCTAAGAGCTGTAAAACCCAATTCTTCACCGACTATGTCTACCCACAAAGCCCTTCCATCTTCTTGACTCCACCATATTAATTACGTGTTTGTCACCAGACTTGGTGTTGATGAAACCCTACTGGGTTTTGGATCAATCGCATTTCTGTCTCGCATTTCTTACTAAGATGGAACCTGAAGTCTCCAGTTTTACTAATTTTTTTGTTTTTGTTTTGCACCACCTAGTAAAGGGTTCCCGTCTGAGGGACAAGTGAAGTGAGAATTACTTTAAATAGATCAAGTGTTTTGAACAGCCTTTTAGAGATACGGGGTGTTTTTGAAAACTTAACCGGTAAATTCATGACAAGTTCATCCAGTTCGTGGTTGAACCGGACCTTCTACCTGTTTTTACTATGTAACCGGGCCGGATTTGCGTCCGGTTCCCAGTTTTTCCGGTCAAACCAGCTGGTCCGGTCTGGTTTTCACAACATTGGTTAAAACTAATACCTGGGACACACCCCTTGATACCGGTAAATCAAGAATAAGCAAAATCTTCACTGTACTCTGCTAGGATCCTTCCTCACTATAGGTAGGTGGGTGGACGATTTTCTGGCTTAATCCCCATAACATACTCAATCTCCAGTTCTGTTCTTGTTGAAGATACCTCTCCATGAGTGGTCTTTGCTTTCACAGCTTTTATGGACTTCCAAAAGAACAGCATCAATAGTCCTTGCAGTGTGCTGGAAGTTACTCAAGTTTCCTTCTTTCATCACCTCATGTACTAAGGTCATCCAACTTCAAAAGCTGGCCATGCAGACCGTCACATCTAAGTAGAATTGCCATTGCATCTCTATGTTCCCTGTTGTGGCCATCCAGCACACAAAATGATCTTTTGAAGTATCAGCGAAACAGCATCTTGTCTTTTAGATAGGAAGACTTTTGCCAGAATCATAATGCCAGAGACTTTGTCTATGCTCAGTTGACACACTCACTTGTAGTTGATCTAATTGTTTTATTTCAACTTCATGTTCACTGTTGGTGTAAAGTATCTACTTCTCCTTTTCTTTTGTTCATTATACTAAAAACATGCATATTATTGAATTGTTATGCTTCTTTGTTTATGGTTACCGTTAGTCATTACTTATTCCTTTTTTATTTCCTTAATCAGTTGTGGTCGTGTTAAATACTTCGTTTCTTCTCAGATTATTGAATATAAAGTAGGAAAGTTTTGCTTGAAGTAAACTAGGATCTTGGCAAACTGTTATTGTGAGCTGAAATTTTGTCCTGGAACCTCTCCATGCACTCTGAAATTGAGTGACCTGAAAATCATATTTATTTATATCTTTTGTTTGTGGTTGTAATCTTTTGCATTCTGAACTTCTTCCCGACAATAACCATAATTTTATCAAAAAATCAATATTTAAAACATAAAAACGAGTTGTGCATGGTTGTCCTTGCATATTTACTGTCATTGCTTTGTCGTTCAGCAATGGGTATCTTGATTTCTTTTTCTTTTTTAGTTCCTTCTCTATTCGCAATCCTCCCACCGTCTACAAATTTCTCTTCGGGTATCAGTCATTATTGTCCTTTCCAACCATACTTAAAGTGGCTTCTATGGCTTGGCCCCTTTTTTCGACCTCTTGCATCCCTTCAATTTTTATGCAAGTCAATGCTGCTCCATTGTTTTTGAAATCTATTGATGGTGGTATTATATATCTTGAAATCCTATAGCTTTCAGGCCTCTCTTTGCTAGTGGTGGGTTCTTTACTTGAGTGTTGTATTTGGATGATGGTGCCTTTACAAATAAATTTGACATCCTAATGGCTCCATGCTGAAAAAGTATGGATTTGGTTTTTGTAGCAACAATTGCTACTACTCTAGTAATTTGACTAGAAACATATTATTGCTTCTCTTTACCATTTTTATTTCCATCACATTGTTTTGGCCTCCTTGTGTGCCTGAGTTCTTGTTAGGCAAGTATTTTATACCTTCATATTTTGGAGGATTGCTGGTACATCTTTGGAGTGCTATTGTTAACACGGTCTATTCTCAGTAAATTTAGTTATGAAAAATTACTTGAGTATTTGATTTTGACCTTGTTCTTTCTACTTATGAGATGTGTCCCACAAGTCTTGGTGATGGTTTAGTTAGATTGGTGGATGATGATTTTTCTTTCGCACCAGCTTTAGTTGTTTGGCTTGTTCAGCATGCTTTGTAAATACATTTTTGAAGTATCCTTTGACCATTGAAAGATGACAATTTGCTTATAAATATAAGTTTCAAACTCAATTTGGTTTCTACAAAACTGTATTGAGTTTGAGGGGTGATGTTGAAGATATGAAAAGATTGTAATATTATTCTCTTTGGTATTTTCCATTATAATTGTCACACAATCTTTTTTTTAGGACTATCTTAATATGTGGGCAAATGATGCATCACCGCAGTGACGCATATCAATTTTCTATTCAAATTTTGATTCACATGATTGAGAATCATATGTTTAATTACAAACACTCATCCTAGACTGCAGGCACCAACTTCTGCTAGAAAATTATGCAAAAAGATGGTTTTCATGCATGAATTTCTTTTCATATTAGCCTCGATCTTTCTAGTTTTTGATGTTGGAGAGGTTATAGGAGGTTGAGGGAGCTTTATATGATTTGTAGTTTTAATTTGAAATCAAACTACTCCCTTTGAACCATCCTTGAGGCTTGCAGTCCGTGGGATGACCCATACCCATCCTCCAAACCGACATGTATCGAACACTACATGACACGCATCCGACACGGCACATTTTTTTTAAAATTTCCGACACCGCGAGTATCACTTTCCCGACAAGTCCTTGGATATATGATATGTGTCGTGTCCTATATCATTACTACTGATATCTTCAAGGGAATCCTCACCTCTATCACCGTCGACGCCATCAATTTCTTCTTATTCTTTGTCATCATCCTCCACTTGCTAACATGTCTTCTCCAACCCCCCCTTCCCTTTATACATTAGACAGAAAAGGCAAGCCAATCACGCAAATACCTCAGTTGCCATGTGGTTTAGGCTCAAAGTGTAAGCCTTAGTAAGTTGAGGCATAAGCCTCACAAAGAGTACTTGAGGCGTTTAATTAAAGCTTCACATGAGGCGGGACTCAAGGCATATGCCTCAACTAGTTTTTCTAAACATTGTTTTAACACTCAAGGACATGCCTTCGATATGTCAAGGACACGGACTTCCTCGTTTTGTAATGTTTTGAATATAAAATCAGGAAATTTGAATAATCAAAACGTTTATGGAAGAGGTCAAAATAATGTTAGAATTTGCATTTTCTCTTTATTTGGCCTAAATAATAAAAAGTTATACCCAAATTTATCTTAATACAAAAATAGTCACTATTTTAATTCAAAAGATTTCACCTACAATGTTCGAAATCAAAGCTAAAAAAAGTAATAATATTGAAAAATAAGAAAAATTATGAATATAAAGATATAATATATAAATGTATAATTTTATGAATTCTAATCAATGTGTCCTGTGTTTGTATTAATGCTTCATTGGCAGCAAATATATGTTCAATGACTGGAATAATGGCGGACGAGTTAATCTCCACTCTGATTTTCTTTTGGAACTTGCTTAAGCTTTTTAAAGCGCCTGCACAATCATGTTTCCTCACTAAGCATAGCTGCAGGGGTTAAAAATTCCTGTTGGATATCTGAATTCCTTTCCTCCGATTTACAGGGGTGATCCGATTCCTCGCAAACTGATTGAGAAAGTTGCTGAATACATTCCTCATGACTTTGCAGAATTTCTTGATATTTTTGAGGTCGATCCTAGTTCTTTCTATTCAATTTTTGCAGCTGGTTTTTGGATTGTTCTCTTGTATACGCTTGGAATTTTTGTCAATGGATGTACATGTGGTGATACCTAATTTTCTTTTTGGTTATTAAGAATGAAAAGGAAGTTTGCAAATCTTGCACCTGGGTACACTCGGACGTGATGGATGACAATATCTACATGACACAATGTTTCTCAGATTCTTTCTCAGGGGGAAGTACTTGTCCTTTGCCAGCAGAAGATGGTTATGTGAACTGCTACAGGAGCAGCAGTGGACAAAAGTACTCTTGGCATCCTAGCTACATCCTTGATTTCAGTAATTTATCTATTGGTGAGATATTTTCCTGTTTCAAGTTTTTGCTTGCTTAACTAACTTCTTTGTTATTGAGCAGAGACTAGATTGAAGTGTGCAAATATATGTTCCATATTGTAGAACCTCACGGTCCTCACCCGATGTCCATGTTCAGAAAAATAATAGTGGATTCAAAATTATTAATCCTACATTCAGTTAAATGAACACTTTTAAAGAAGACATTAAGTGATGAATATATCAGTTCAAAATTCACATTGAATTGGATTGATTCTAAATGCAATACCATGACAAAATTAGAGACGATTTGGGTGGATTTGTATTTACTGGAGAATTTTAGAAGCACAAAAATGACGATGAAATGTGAATCAAGAGTATGAAAAGGAAAATGAAAGACTAACAATGGACGACGGTTCACCAAGTTTTGAGCGGTAGTGGGATAGGTACGCTGTAGCAGTGATTATTCACCCTAATTGAGTTGAGAAGCATCTATTGTCGCAGATCTGTCTTTCAGAAAGAAACAATAGCCTTAGAGTTGTCTTTTATCCAGATAGAAGTTTAAGCTCTTCAAGTAATCAAGACATTGGATTCTGCGATGGTGGATTTTTGGATACAACGAGTTAGGTACAATACTTGGATGAACTTTGAATGTTATTTGTTATATCTAGGAAGTATTATATAATTCAGGAATTATCAGTGGGAAAACCTTTTCTTCCTAGAGTGCATATAGTTGCCTAACATTTGTGGAAGAAATAGAAAGGGGAAAAAGGGGAAGGATTTGAGATTGGATGTGGTCATGGATTTTGAACTCACTATAACAGTTATAATGGAACCTTCAACCAGGTCCAATATAGGTATGTTGCTGGTATTTTGGAGGAAGGCTAATTTATTTCAATTGATTTTTTTTTTTTTTTATGTTAGTAAATTTTACTTCAATTTGTTAAGTCATTGAACAACATAGTGACCAACTATTGCTTGAATAGTTAAAGTTGAGTCATAGAAAAATTGCTGGTCATCCGTGATTCTTGGTTTCTTGAAAGATCGCTTGGATGCTGCTTGAACTGAAGTTATTGGACAGCTATTTGGATTTTAGCTCACCAAGTTCTTCTTGAAGTTGAAACCTCATTTGCGAGAAAAAGAAAATAGTTGACAGATAGGATTTTTATTTATTTTCTTCCTGTGTATTAGGTTAGCTTAGGAAGTTTCTTTATGAGTTATTTTCCTTTGTTTTGAAACCTTTCAAGAATAAATAGGATTAGGGTTTCAATATGGAGACAAAATAGAATCAAATAGAATCAAATACAAAGTGATTCATGTTTCCCTCTTCTAATTCCTCTGTTAAAGGTTTTTGAAAAGCCAAGCTGCTTCTTTCAACCTAAATAGGTCCAATCCAAATCTGTTTGACCGAGCCCAGCATCTTGAAACCCTCCCTCCCTTGGTGCTTGACGTGCGTGAACCCTTTCTCATGATCTTCGTGATCCAAATCATGGGCCAATGATGCCTGAGTTTCTTTTCCAATATAGACAAACTTCGATCTAAGAATACAGGCAAAACCATGTTTCTCCTCTACCCCCTTGTCAATTCAACACAAAAATTGCGCTTCCGTCTTCATTTGATTTTGAGGAGGATGAGTTTTTATCACATTTGTTGCTGAATGATATTCAAAATGAGTTTTTTTTTTTGGCCGGTCGGAATTTGATTAAGAAAGAGGCCTCGATTTTCAGTTGCACTAAAAAAGAAGGCGGAAAATGTGAAAATTACAAATATATTACCTCACCAGAAGATGGTTACTCGTATGTGATCTAGAATATTAGTGGTTAACTTTTGGGCTGTGAAGCCCTTTCCATTGTATCTTCATTTGCTCCTTGTCTTTCAGATTAGGTTAGATGTTCATTTGCATCTTTAGTTGAAGGTCACGACTCAGTTATAGTTCCCCTTCTAAAGAAAGAAAGAGAAGCCAAAAAACGTGTGCGCGGGGTTGTGGGTGGTGTGCTTCCTCGTGAAGAAATGGAGTCATGCCAGTTGCCTAATTAACCAGATAAAATATTTGGAAAAGGTATTTTTGTGGTTTGGCGTCTTTCATTAATTAATGATTTTACTTGTACCTCACAACCGTAACTCGAGTAAGGCATGGTTTGTACTTCACAGATTGGACCTTCGAAAATGATGTACCTTCTTTCTTTCCACTTCTCAACTTAAAAAATGAAGAAAGAAAACAAGCAAATACACGTTGGTTCACATCTGTGTTCTTAAGCTGCAGTCGTTGGTTTCTTTTACTGATTGGCTATGTTATGTACATTGTATCCTCTGCTAAATTAGGTCCTTTGTTTTTGCTTTCTATTCACTGTTTAAGTTGATGCTGTTGTGCAGGGGATCCCATACTTGATCTTATTCCAATTCATCTGGATATCTTCCGAGGTGATACCCGTCTCTTGAAGCAGTTCCTTAAAAGCTATGGACTTGCATTGGGGAGAAGAAAATCACTGAATGAATTGGTCGAGGACAATAGGTTTCATCGACTCTCATACCGAACAATGTAAGTTGAAAATCTTTTGACCTTCTCTGCAGCCTCAATTTCGTAATACACTAAATTTTCATGGGGATTATTGAACCGGTTATTGGCTGCTTAGAAGATTCGCTGTCTCTGTTTCCAATGTTTCCCTATAAACTATTGTGTTTTACTTTAATTTCTGGTTATATTTTAAGAAATGTTGAACATAATGTAATCATGCTTGTACAACACTCTTATGTTTGTTTATCTCGTTTTACCATTTAGAGTTTTCTTGTATTATTAAAACATTCTTTTGGGATGTGTATACAGGTGCTACTGTATTCTGCATGATGAAAATATTCTGGGAGCTATTTTCAGCCTATGGAAAGAATTAAGGATGGCAAAAACATGGGAAGAAGTTGAGGAAACAGTTTGGGGAGATCTAAACGATTACGCGGCCGGCATCAATTGATCAGTTTATATCATTCTATCATTGCATAATTTCTTCTGCCAACTCCTGCCTTGTACAATTTGCTCCCAGAGTGAAATTTCAGCAGGAAGAGAAAAGTTGGAAATTTTACTGTGTTACTCTAAATTCTTCACATTCACAAATGAGAGGTCATCGAGTTTATATTATATACAATTGTTGAATTTGTTAGACAAGTAGAAAAGAATAAAGAATTTGCTAAAAATGTAATACGGTATACCAAATTTTCTGGTGCCAAATCTTTCTTTCTCCTTTATACAATATTCTAGCAAAGTAGTAAGCATTTTTCTTGTAGTGAAACTCCTGAATGAGGTTTCCTTTTTACCTTGTGATTTCTTGATTCATTTGACTGTGGTCACTCTTCCAATATTCTTAAAATAAAGTGGTCTAAATTGTACTATTGTTGATTTGAATATTTGAAATATTTAGCAGAATCACGTTTTCATGTTTCAATTTAACACTTTCCATTTCTAAGGATAAATCTTCACCTAATAGGGAAAAAAATTTCTGAGAGTATGACCTTCTAAAATAAAATGACTAAAGATGTGTTAAATTTTTTATTTAAATTAGATTTTTTTTTTTTTTGTAAAAATTGATGAAATTAAGGTTATAATTTATAAATTTTATATGGATAATTATATTCACATTATATTTTTTTGTTAACCACACAACATTTTAATTACAATAAAAGCTCTAAACTATTTCTCTTTTTTGTACTTACGTCTCCAACTATTTTTTATCACATTCTTATCATCAATCTATTAATTAGCACATTTTATCTTTCTCTTTAATGATGACTCTGTCTAAAAAGTTAATTAGTATGGCGTAAAAACATATTTTTGTCTATTGTATTTTTAAATACGTAAAATAAATAACAAATACAAAAGTTTGACAAAATATTTGTCTACCATTTCAATACACATTAACAGAATATTTGGACAAAAAAATCGTCATAAGAGACGAGATGTGAAAATTAATTGAAAGTTAATGATAAAAATGCGACGAAAAAAGTTGAAAACATAAATACTAAAATGTGAAATGTTTGGAGACTTTTATTGCAATTAAAACGTGGTGTAGATAATAAAAATTGTAGTGTGAATATAGTTATTGATTTTATATTGGCACTATAATTAGGAAGTCAAATTTTAATTAAAATAATTATTTTGCCCTTTTTATAAATTAGAACAAAAGAATAAAGAATACAAAAAAAGATTAAAAGACCATTGTACCCTTGTCTTCTTCACTCACATCACCCGCACCAAACCACTTCCACCAACTATGGTGGTTTTCCACCATTCTCCCTGGCGGTCCTCTCCATACCCCACCTTTCGTCCTCTTTTCGGTGAACCCAAACATCTAACATCACAAATACCATCTTTATCTAACCCCTCGTCTTGGAACAAAAATCAACACCCATCACCATAGTACATCCATCCTAACTCCAAGAAAAGAAACCGATCTCTTTCCATAACCAAACCCAACACCTATCAGCAATTCTATCGTTCAAAGCCCCAGTTTGTACCAGAAAACGGGAATCCAGAGTTCTCCCAATTTGAATAGTAATGATAGAAACGACAACAATTGCTATATTTGTCAGATGATGGTAGTGCGTCGTGGCACACCCGCTTCAATAATTTGTCCGCCTCATCGACTCGTCCACCTTGATAGTCTCATGACTCGCCTCTTGGATTTAGATAGCGATAATCCAATCGTCGTTGAATCAGTTAGACTCACTATCTCTACGAAGTGATAGTTAGTGTCAATTGAGATGTTTTAACGTCCCTCATTAACTCCAAATAATGAAGAAGGTAAAAGCGCACCCGTCATTAAAGACAACGATATCTATGTGTCGTGATAACCTATAAATAGAGGTAAATCCCTTAAGTAACACAACTCTCATATTTTACATAGCTATTTTGCATAGTTAATTTCATGATCTACTAATTATAATACCGGAGTAGGCACGGAGATAAAAGTTCCGCCACTTTTTGCAAGTCTCTACCACAGTCACCGGCCCACTCAGAAAAGAAGAAAACCGTTTATAATCAAACAGCAATAAGAAAATCCCCACTTGAGTTTCCACTTATTTGCATTGAGAAATCAAATATCTAAATGAATTTTATAAAGGCTAACTATATTCACATCATATTTTTCTATAAGTATACTACATTTAAATTGTATAAAAGGTTCAAAACCTTTACTTATTATTACATTTATGTTCCTAATATTTTTTCTATCGCATTCTTATCATCAACCTTCATTTAATTAACACATATTGTCTCTGTTAACGGTTCACATTCAAAAATTTCATTAAAAAAGAACAAAAAGACTCATTTTCCCTTGTAATTTTAAATAGGCGAAAAAATAAATAAATACAAAATTTTGATTAAATATTTTTCTTTTATTTTAAAGCACACTAATAAAATTTTAAAGGAAAATCGTTAGTAGAAACAAGATGTGTTAATTAATAGAATGTTAAATATAAGAGTCTGATGAAAAAAAAATTTAAAGATATAAATATAATAATAAATAAAAGTTTAGACTTTTTATACAATTAAATTGTGGTGTGAAATGCTTACGCATCAAGCACTGCATTTCCATTAAAAAAAGGGAACAATGAAATAATTACTTCCAATTTATGGCATAATCAAGTGATTTTTTTTTGTCATGATCATCTTTTTTACTTTTCATACAGTTGTAAAAGTAATTTTCCGGATGTGAAAGATTTTGGCTGTCGTAGAGCCGGTTCTGACATTTTTGGAGTTCGAGGCGAAGTTAAAAAATTAAGTCCCCAAGACAAAGTTTGATAAGACATGGATAAAGTTATTGGTAGACTGGGTTTCAATTTTTTTTTAAACAAGCTCCTTCGATTTTGGACAACTACTTAATAATAGTCGTGGTCATCATGTGATGCGGCTTGCTTTGTTTTGCTGAACTTCAAACTATTGCATAAATATATATTTTTGGACAATTTCAGTAATCAGACATTTAATTTTATTTTTTATGAAAATGGACCCCCCTTCGATTTTGGACTCGAGGCGGTTGCTTCACTCCCCTTGGCCCAAAACCGGTCTTATTTGCTGGGTTGCTAGAAATAGAAGAATTGACCAAATCGATTATGAAATTGGGACGACAATAGGGCCTGGTCAGGGCTGAGGTGGCCCCTTTCTGTCTTCGTCTCGTAAGGAATTTTCGAAAGGCGGGATGTGGATGAGACGAGAGTGAAGTGTGATTAAAAAATAATCACATTTACCGTCTCTTTTAATTAATTAATTAATTATTAATATTTTTTTATTTTTCAAATTTTAATTTGAATTTATAAATATAAAAATAAAATAAAATTTTTTTAGACATGGACCACGTTCCTTGTTCCAGTCTCAATTACCTAATGGGACAAAAGTTTAGAAAATTTTAGACATGGACCACGTTCCTTGTTCCAGTCTCAATTACCTAATGGGACAAAAGTTGGACAGAAACGAAGTATTTTGCCACCTTTATTTTGAAAATGGAAACAAAAAACGCCCACGGAAATCGAAGCCTCATTTGTTTTTCCTTTGTTTACAAATTAATGTGATGGAGTTGGTAGTGGGAGTGTTGTTGCCGTTGCTGGTGGGCCAAAGGGGGTTGGCTGCGACAGTGGGTTTGGAGCTGGGGATTGGGCTTTTTGTTATTATTATTATTATTTTTGTGAATCAAGTAATAGTAAAATTGTCATTTTAATTAGAATTTAATTTTTTAAAGATTAAATAAAAAATAATTATATTTACACTATAGTTTTTATTATCTACTCTATGTTTTAATTGCAATAAAAGTCCTCCAACTTTTGATATTTTGACACTTATAACTTCAACTTTTTCTTATCGCATTTTTATAATTAACTTTCAATAATTATCACATTTTGTCTCTGATAAAGATTCTTGTCCAAAAATTATGGTAATGTGCATTAAAATGAGGGGCAAATATTATGTTAAGCTTTTGTATTTGTTTACTTAAGAAATACGAGAGACAAAAAAAAAAACCTTTTTGCGCTCTCTTAATCAACTTTTTGGATAAAAACCATCATCAAAGACAAAGATAAGGAGATATTTGTTACAATTAAAATGTGGTGTGAATATAATTACCTTTGAATAAATGGTTTCCATCATAAAAGGAAGATAGTTGCTAACGCTTCATAAGTTAGGGATCCATGATGTCAAAAATAAAAAGTTCGAGACCTTAAAAGATGAGCTCATCAACAAGTACATTATCATTGTCACTTTCTTTAGAATTGAAGTTGATCCTTATTTTTTCTTTTAAAGAAAATTAGACAGATTTATCTATGTATGCATCCATATGATACAACGAAGGCTCTTCCCTTGGTGTAGCAGCTCAAATGCTTCGTTAATATCCTCCAATTTGACTTGATGAGTTATGAACTCATCCAACTGAAGCTTCTGCAAAGTAGAAACCAAGAGACTCAGTCAAGAATCTATGTTTTAATTAGGGGAAACTAATTAAATTAATTACCTTTTCTAAATATTTATTGGCGAGGATTGAAATGTCGGATTTTGGTTTAAATCCTCCATAAAGGCACCCCATTAAACTTCTCCCAATGAGGATCTCATACGTGTTGATGCTTAATGGCGTTCCGTGCATCTCCACCCCAACTAGTACGGTCTTTCCACAACTCTACATTAAGCACGTGCACTTATAAGCTCACTCAAACATGCTCGTATGATTAACTTAAAGATGATAGCATAGGACGAGAGAAAGATAAGACGAGACCAGACCAGACGAGAACTATTAAAGGCATCTTGCATAACTGAGGCTAATCCTACGCACTCAAAGCAATAGTCAGCACCACCATCTGTCATTTCCTGTATAGCCTGAACATTTTTTTATTTTTTTTAATTTATCTCCATCATAAATTGTCAAAACTACATAAGAAGTGTAGAATAGAAGATAATGAATGAACCTGGCTGACTGACTTCTCTCCACAGGTGCTAGGATTAATAAAATCTGTTATTCCAAATTTTTTTCCTGCCATGAATCAACAATTAATATTCTTCTCCCTGTATGTAAATTGTAATGGAGAATGGAGATAGGTTTTCGATCGTTTTGATTGGTGAAGGCGCCAAGTCAAAGAGAAGACAAAGAATAGATCTCAGTTCAGGAAATAAATCAAATAACTCATCCTATCCAACCCCAATATCGTACACAAGTCGATCCAAGGAACAAAACGGAGTAATGTCTACCTATTTCAAATAACTCATCGTATCCAACCCCAATATCGTACACAAGTCTATCCAAGGAACAAAACGGAGTAATGTCTACCTATTTCAAATTTTTCTGGATTGAGGTCAACCCCTATAATTTTTGAAGCTCCCTGCAATCTTGCTCCTTCTGCAACCTTGATATAGCATTGTAGTCAAGTATTATTGCCTTGTAGTTTTGAGGTGGTTATGCTTACCATCATAACGAGTAAAAATTTAGCGAAGAACAAATAGCATATCTTTTACAATAGATTTACCGCAAGTCCTACAGCTCCGAGTCCAAAAATTGCGACCGTCGAACCCTCTTCCACCTGTGCAATCTTCATTGCTGCACCAAGACCTGTACTAGCCACAAATATGAAAAGACATCTTATCCATATACAATATTGCAATAAAAAGAAAAAAGAGAGACATATACGAGGATTGAAAAGACACGTACCAGTAGTTACCCCACAACTTAACAAGCAGGCTTTGTCGATGGGAAAGTCGAGATTGAACTTGACGACATGTGCGATATCAACGACAGTGTACTCCGAAAAACTAGAGACATTAAAAAAATGATATATTGGTTGACCATTTAAGTCCATAAATCTGGGGGTTCCATCCCTTGGCATTCCACTGTATAACTGAGTTGGGAACTTTGTACAAGCATTGCTCTTTTGTGATTTGCAGTCTCTGCATTCCCCACAATTGCTTTGGAAGACTGGTATCACTATGTCTCCTTCTTTTACTTCATCCACCTCTTCCCCAACACTCTCCACAATACTAATTAATAAATATTTACACCAATTAATTAATTAAAAGAATCTTAATTTTATACAAACTAGTATATATAGTTTACTAATTACCCAGCTGCTTCATGGCCAAATATTCTTGGAAACACTACTCCTGGTCCCTGAGAAATAGGTTTTTAAGAGAAGAATATTTCTCAGACAGTGTTGACTTAATTTAAACAACTAATCAATAATGGTTTGTGTATATGGTTTAAGAGTACTTACAGCACTTTGTTTCCACAAGGTAACATCAGAATGGCAAAGGGATGTGCATAGAATCTTAATCCTAACCTCCCAAGCCTTGGGTGGCCACACCTCTATCTCTTCAATAACCAGTGCCTCTCCTGCTTTCCGAGCTACTGCAGCTGCATTTACAACAGGAGGAACATGTTTAATTAATTTTTTATTTGTTATTTTATAAATGTTACTATTAATGCAAAATTAACCTCTGCATCTTATGGGTTTTCCTGCACTCTCCATTGGAACACTGAGCACAGAATTAGTAACCCAGTGTTTTTATAAGCTCTAAAAGAGATGAGACAAATTTCATATATTTATTGTTAACCATCCAACCCGCCGGTTAGGTTACCATCCACTATATAGTCTATATCTTTGGTACAATAGCTTCTATCTTTAGCCAAATGAATAAACAAGAAATTTATCTATTAGAAAAATAATAAGCCACGGAATGAGTTTATTTCTGCAAAATGCCAAAAGCTCGAAATGCCTTCACCTATTAGTCCAAAGAAAGTGGGTAAAATGTATGTGTCGTAGACCGATTCATGGTGTAAAACTCAAATGAAATCAATACTTGAAAGTTGAACAACCAATGAGAATGCACTTTGAATGATTCTATGCAATGTAAAACAACAAATTAAGACAAACTTGTCATAAATACAAGTCCACTGATATATTTATTTATTTTTTCAACATTGGAATATTATTATTATCATTAATTATTTTTGAACTATTTAATTAGAGTTAATTACACTAATGGTCCCCATTCTTTCAGGTTTGTAACGATTTCATTCCCATTCTTTTTTTTTAGTAGATATCATCACCATTCTTCCATTTATTATCATAGATGGTCCCCAAATCACTATTTTTCACTATTCTGACAATTATTTGACAATTTTGCACCTTGACTTAAATAAATTAAAATGATAGAAAAAAGAAAATACAATGAAGACATTGCAATTGAGCCCTTAACCTTTCAAAAGTACAAATAAACCCTAAACTATTTTATTCTATACAGATACGTGTTCTTCTCCAACAAAAAATAAATTATATTTTCCAACCAATCCACCCACCCACCATATTTGAATTAGCATTTAATTTTAATGCTTTAAGTCCACATAAATCTTCTCCATCAATTTGTATCATGACAAAAATTAGATTATATCGCAAGGAAATAAAAAATGATGAAAAATACTACATAATCGAAAAAGCTTACAGTTGAGTAGTGTCATCTGAGGAAAGAGCTATTCTCATAATTAAAAAGCCTAATCACGAAGATCCCTTCAAGAACACCTAAACACGCTCCGGCTACAACATCAAGTATAAAATGATGGCTATGAAGGACCCGCGGGGTGGAGGTAATTGCGGCCCATACCCTTACAATCACAACAAAATACTCAACAAGCATACCATCAGCAACAAACTTCAATTGGGTCACCAAAACTTGTTCAACAGAAGTGGAATAGAAGTAAATGAGGGTGGCAATGAATGAAATTCTATAGGAGTGTCCACTGGGAAAAGACCAGTGGTCAATGGCGAAAGTGAGTAAGGAAAAGATGGGATTGAGAAGGCCAATTAGAAGAAGGTCCAAAAGGGATCCAAGTTGAAGGTTTAGTAGGAGGAGAGAGGTGGGGGTGACGGTGGTTGTAAGGGTGCTAATGGAGGTGGTGGTGAAGAGAAGTGAGAGAATAATGGGAAAGAAGAGACGGCCATCGCTGGAGAATTTTAGGAATTTGAAGATTGCGAAGGGTAAGATGGGATGAAATAGTGTGTAGAGGTAGAGGAAGATGGCGGTGTCTATGTTTATCAGGCGGCGGCGGAGGAGGGTGGGGAAGAACACTTATAATTGGAGAAGAATACTTATCTTATTAAAATAAAATAGTTTAGAATTTATTTGTACTTTTGAAAAGGTTAAAGGTCCAATTGCAATGCTTTCATTGTATTTCTTTTTTCTATCATTTTAGTTGATTTAAGTTAAGGAGTAAAATTGTCAAAGAATTGTCAGAATAGTGAAAAATAGTGATTTGGAGACCATATGTGATAATAAATGGAAGAATGAGGATGATATCTCCTAAAAAAAGAATGAGAATGAAATCGTTACAAACTTAAAAGAACAAGGACCATTAGTGTAATTAACCCATTTAATTATCATGTGTATTTGACAAATTCATTCTATGTTATTTAAGTAGGACTTTTAAAAACTCTATAAAAATTTTGGAGTATTTAATATAGACTTTTAAACGTTATTCAATTTAGACTTTTTAAAATCTTACAAAATTTAATGACTTTTATAGAATTTTCTATGTACTAATTAACTTTAAAATACAAGGTATAAATAAAAAATAGTATCACAATTTCTCCCATATTTATCCCCAAGACGTTGAAAGACTTGAAAAAAAAAGTCTTTCAACCTATGATTTTTTTAATTCAATGTTTCGCATTTCTTTTTCCTTCTAGAAACTCTAAAGTTAATATTAATATTTTTTCTCTTTCTTCAATGTGATTTTTTTTTCTTTTCAATATGCTCCTAACCATTTTGTTCTTTTTTTTTTTTCCTTCTATGAACCTTATAGCCATAATTAATTATCAATATTTTTTTTTGAAAAAAATATTGAGCTCTATTCAATGTGTGTTTTTTTTTTTTTTTTTTCTCATTTCAATATTACCCTAACCATTTTTCTCCATTTCTTCTTTTTCCTTCTACGAACCTAGACACATGATTAATTACCAATTTTTTTATGAAAAAGATGATTATACTTTTTTTCTCTCTTCAGTTTAATTTTTTCTTCAATATTCGCGCAACTATTTTTTTTTCTTTCTTCTTTTTCATCGTCTTTATATTTTCCCTTAAAAATGAGATAAATTTATAATTAAATTCTTATATAACGATTGTTTGTAATTTATTAATTAATTTCACCAAGTTAAAAATTAATCTTTTATTACTATATTTTTTATTCTTATTTTTTTTATTTATCTGAATGAGTATGTGTCTTTTTTTTCTTTCTTAAAATTGTTTTGACTTCAATTATTTCTATTACTTTGAGTCTGTATATTGCAATACTTGATGTCATTAACTTCTTACTTAGTTTATTTACAACAAATAAAAATACAACATTATAAATTCAAAGTTTTTAAGAACTTAATAATATTAATGCAATTAAATAAATTATTGCTCGACTTTTTTCTTATGTCAATTTTTTTAACTATAGGATATTATATTTTTATATTCATGATTTTTAATTGAAAAAATAAAGTCTATAAAAGTATGTGAAAGTTTAGAAAAGTTTTTCAAATGAAATCTGTAAAAGTTTATGAAAATCTATTAAAAACTATAAAAATCAATAAAATATAGGGATGACAGTGGGGTGAGCCGGGTCAGCTTGGCCCATGCTAATAAGGGCCAAGCTCGGCCCAAGGGACGGTCCAAACTCGGCCTTTATAAGGACGAGCTCGGCTAGAAAAGTCAAGCTCGGCCGTTAATTTTTTTTAGTATAGTATAATTGATATTTTTTTATTAAACTCGAGTGTTTTATACAAATCGGACTGTATTTATCAAGTGCCGTATTTCAAAAGGTCAGCTCGCCCTGGCTCGGGCTTGTCCTTAACAAGCCAAGGTTTTTTGGGTCGAACCACTGGGACCACGGACAGTTCGGTCCAATTGTCATTCCTAATAAAAAGTAATGAAATACATAAAAGTCAATCACTTAAAAAATATCAATCAAAATCTTTACAAATCTAGATTAAATACATCCACCCTTTATTATTTCAATAATATATCAACTTTTCTTTTTTCAAATATTTAAACATTATTATGATGAATTATTTTTTCAACTATATAATAATAATAATAATAATAATAATAATAATCATAATCTATATCTATACTACATATAAAAGTCCCAATATGGGAGAAATATTTATGGACGATATTGCCCGTGCAAATAACTTATAATTCCTAAAATCTTTTTTCAATTAATATTATTTATTTTGACTTTAATTTAAACTATTTAATACCATATAAATATTGTATTTTGATCATTGAAAGTGATTTGCCCCTTTAAATTCCATTATATATTGTAATTAATGAAAATAAATAAAAATATAATGCTAATAAAGTTTTTAATATATTAAAATTATTATCTTTAGTTGTAAACAATCAAAGAGTCAATCTTATTATGCACAAGAATTTAAGCAAATTCTTTCAACAACATAACAAAACAAGAGGAATTTGGCATTGCATTTCGACTCTCTTATTATTGATTCATACTTTCTTCATATGTTGTTCTTCTTTATTTTTCGAATTTTTTCCCCTCATGATGACAATTTTTAATCTTTGATAATTAGTTTGATAGTAATGTGGTAATAATAGATATTTTAATTATTCACGATCGATTCACTAATTTTATATATATATATATATGATGGTAATATTCATTTAAATTTTGATTTCTATCTCTATTTTTCTTGATTTAGAATATTTGTTTGAGGTAAAAATGTTAACTGTTGTAGTAGACTTGATAGCAAAGGGATATAAGTTCGAATGATGTTTTATGTCATTTTTTAAGCAATTAAAACATATATTTATTGAAAACTAACGAATTAGAACAAGGAGAATTGATGTTACTATAACTTTCTCAAGCACGCAGCTAAGGAAGAGTGTTAACATGTACTACATAATTTGGATAAACTGAGTATGCTATACATAAGGTGAAGATAAATCTCACATAATAAATGGTTGTATGTGATGAGTTAAAATCATGAATTTTTATTAAGAAAAAGATTGTCTAAGTATCTGGTTGTTTTGAATTTTCTTGAAATTTATTAATATTTCAGATGGAATTGTGGGAAAGAATGCATGAAGAGGGGGAAAAAACCTTAGTTTATAGGTATATTAAAACTGAATAGATATTACAAGAGAAAATTCTTCTTTATCCTATCCTATGTCAAAGAATTTTGGGATTCTTTTTTCTGGAAAAAAATTATCTAAAAAAGGCTAAATATTTTGTTTTCATGTGCTTTTTATAATGATATAAATACAGAAAATCAATGAAAAATTGTGTTATATCTACTATTTTCATGTATTTTAGAATTTGATACTAATTTTTATAAAAGAAATTTGCATTTTCTGATATACCATTAGATATATGCTTTAAAATATAATTAAAAGAGTATCAATAATATTTTAAACTTAACATTCTCGCAGGCCATGTACTTTTTAATTAATCACGTATTTTACCAAGAAGTTTGAATGTTATTCCTTAGTTGGTCATAGACTCATAATCATTGATGAACTTATGATTGAAAATGAGTTTTATTTAAGTGTTATATTCATCGATAAGTTCAAAATAAAAAAAATCATAATATTATTACAAAATAACGTGCAACACACATATTCTTAACTAGTAATAATAAATATCACATAAAGTAAGAATTATTTTTTGGACGATTCTACCCCTACTATACTTGTGGCTTATTTGATTTCACTTTAAATTTTGTTAAAAAGCTAAAGTCAAATTCAACAATTAATTTTAACCACACATTTTGTGGACCCACAACTTTTTACAACTTTTCAACTGCATATTTCATCAACTTTTATCAACTTTTACAAAAAATCTAATTTTAATCAAAATCAAACACACCATTAAATTATTTCAATTAGTTTTCTTTTTCAATACGTATTTAATTTTTTTAAACATTTGAACATTATTATAATAAATTATTTTTTCAACACTATTTAATTATCATCAATGTACATTTGACGAATTCATTCTCCTTTATTGTACTTAAACTATTTCAATAATATCATTAATTTTTGTACACATTTGAACATTAATATCATTAATTATTTTTCAACTATATAATATAGTCTAGTCTAATATTTTTCAACTATATAATATAGTCTAGTCTAATCTAATTCCATTCTATTTCTAATCTAACCTAATCTAATCTAGTCTAATCTAATCTAATATATTAATATCATATAAAGTGAGAATTTTTTGGATGATTTTACCCTTCTATACTTAAATTATTTCAATAATATTTTTACTTTTCTTTTTCCAATATGTATTTAATTTTTTTAAATATTTGAACATTATTATTATAAATTATTTTTTCAACTATTTAATTATCATAAATGTGCATTTGACAAATTCATTCCCCATAGTGTACTTCAATTATTTCAATAATATCTTTATTTTTTTTCAATGTGTATTTATTTTTTTAAAAAATTTGAACATTATTATCACGAATTAATTTTTCAACTATTTAATTATCATCTATGTGCATTTAACAAATACATTCCACTTGATTGGACATTAAATTATATTCATTAGATTTTTTTTTTTGGAACAAAATATGATCTTGGCCTCTTTCTTTGGGGCACTGATGAGCAGCTCTACAGGTATACGATAAAGACTATGAAGGGTTGGAAGAACACTGATGGCAAGACGCCTTTTCGACGGGCCTATCTTGTCTTTTGTGGACCACCGGTAACAGCTGATGCCGTGGCAGGATCACAACGAACTTTTCAGCCTAAGTTTGAAAAGCTATTTTCGATTTTTCCTTTCGCTTCTGGCAGAGGCCTTGATGAGCTGAGCACTTGGTTCAATTCGCAGCTCTCAATCAAAAGATTCAGTTTCTATCAGTCTCGATTTTATAGAATCGGAGCAGGCACCTACCTCATCCAAAATCCTGCTGTCAAAAAAAGGAAAGCACCCGTGCAAGTGAAGCGGACAAGGCACGAGGACCTTTTGAGCCCTGGCTCGACGATATAATCCAAAGATGAGGTAAGGTCGCTAACCTTCCTTCGTCCAGGTCGAGTTTTATTCCAATTGATTTAATAGATGTTAAGATGTACAAAATGTAAAATGGTGAAACATATTGCGTATAATTTTAAGGGTTAATTACACTATTGGTCCCTATTCTTTCAGGTTTGTTACGATTTCATCTCTATTCTTTTTTTTAGCAGATATTATCCACATTCTTCTATTTATACTCACAGATGGTCTCCAAATCACTATTTTTCACTATTGTGACATTCTTGGATAATTTTGTCCATTGACTTAAATAAATTAAAATAATAGGAAAAAAAATACAATGAAAGCATTGCAATTGGGCCCTTAACTTTTTTAAAAGTACAAATAAATTCTAAATTATTTTATTTTATTTAGATAAGTGTTCTTCCCCGATGACCTTGTTTGGAATCCTTTGACACTCTCTTCAGTGCAACGTATAAATTTGAATCCTTCCATCAATGTCTCGCCGCTTACACACGATGGATCTCGGTTGTGTAGCCTACGATGCCTTAATCGATCTTGGGGCCAGCAAGGAAGGCTGGCTCGTCGACAATGGCGGCTCGACGCTGACAAAAACCAATTTTCTCCTTCTCCCTTCCCATCTCATTCATCATGGTTCTTTAGAAGAACTTTGTGTGATCCCTAGTTGGTATCTAAATGTGCAGCTTCCACTTGTTCTGACAATATTTTATCACTAGAACCATGCCCACCAGCTCTGCCATGGAAATTGCTATGATCAGGAGCACTTGGCACTAAATATCTATTATAAACTGAGAGAGCCATTGTTGTGCCCGTAGATGGAACTTCCCGTTCATTGGTGTTGCAATAGCCCATTAGGTGTCCATAATAACCCTCATAAGCCATTGGTCTCGAGTAAAAACTAGGCCTAAACGACATACTTGGATGTGCAAAGGTATCAGGCATCTGCGGCCTGTATATATCTCCGTTTTTTGGATGGGGTCCTCGAAGATTGGTCCCCGGCGGATGAACTGGCCGTGAACTTGCTAAACCTGGAGGTGGAATTTGAGGACGATAGTAAGGGAATGGTTCAATAGGAAAGCCACCAAGAGCGTCCTGGCCACCAAATGCGGGTCCCAGACCTCTATGCCAAACACTAGTTGGAGCATTTATTGGAGGACCACGCCATGCATCAAAATGCGTCCGAGGATTTATTTGTACTTTTGAAAAGGTTAAGGGACTAATTGTAATACTTTCATTGTATTTTTTTCCTATCATTTTAATTTATTTAAGTCAAAGGGCAAAATTGTCTAAGAATTGTCAGAATAGTGAAAAATAGTGATTTGTGGACCATCTATGAGTATATATTGAAGAATATGGATGATATCTGTTAAAAAAGAATGAGGATGGAATCGTTACAAATCTGAAAGAATGGGGACCATTAGTGTAATTAACCCTAATTTTATATAATTCCAATTGATATATTTAATAGATTTTAAGTTGAGATGAACAAATGGTGAGGGCTAATTGAGGGACATATTGCCTATAATTTTAAATTAATCCAACTGATGTATTCGATAGATGTTAAGTTAAGATGAACAAAAGGGTAAATGGATGGACATATAATAATTGATTCTTCAATTATTTAAACTATTTTCACAAATATGTTGTTATTTCAATCAAATATTTTGTTTTTCTTCCTAACACATCAATACAAATCTTTTTCTCAAATCTCCTGCGTCATGTAATCAAATAATACATTAAACTATTTCAATCAAATATTTTGTTTTTCTTCCTAACACATCAATACAAATCTTTTTGCCAAATTGCGGTTGCTCCCGCGTCATGTAATCAAATAATATATTAAATATCACATGAGGTGAGAATTATTTTTTAGATGATTCTACCCTACGGTACTTAAATTATTTCAATAATATATTTACTTTTCTTTTTCAATAAGTATTTAATTTTATAAACATTTGAACATTATTTTCACGAATTATTTTTTCAACTATTTAATTATCATCAATGTGCATTTGACAAACTCATTCCAATTGACTGGATATTAAATTATATTCATTAGATTCTTTTTGGAACAAAAGATGATCTTATGAAGAGTTTTGTTCCAATTGATTTATTACAAAGGGTAAATAGAGGGACATATTGCGTATAATTTAAAATAATTCCAATTGATTGGATTTTAAGTTAATAAATAAAGGGTGAGGGTAAATGGAGGGACATATTGTGTATACTTTTAAATGATTTCAATTGATGTATTCAATAAATGTTAAGTTAAGATGAACAAAAGAGTAAATTGGTGGACATATAATAATTGACTTCCTCAACTATTTAAATTGTTTTCACATAAAAGTTGTTATTTTACTCATCAAATATTATGTTTTTCTTCCTAACACATCAACACAAAGCTTTTGGCCAAATCGAGGTCGTTCCCACGTCATGGAATCAAAGCTTTAAGAGACTTATCAACAAACAAAAGTGAATGGTTCATTCAAGTGACAGTAGTTCGACTGAATCTTATTCCAACAATGTATGAAAATTTGATATTTTGAGGCTCATCCTAATTGACAAATAGGTAATATGTCTACTACGATAACTATTTATTTCGTAGTTATAAGTTATATGAGACGTAACATAGTACTTGACTTTTCTACATTGATATAAAATACAAGCTATGTTATTCAATGATATAATTGAAAATTTTGATGATATAATTGAAAAGGGAAAATCTTACATTATACGAAATGGGAACATAAGACTTGTCAATAGAAAGTATCAAAATGTGAATGATGAAATTGAATTGCTTTCACAACCACAATGGAGGTAGATGAGACCAATGAACCTATATGTGATACGATATCAAACTTTTTTGCAATTCAATGAAGTAACAAATTTCGCTAGCAGAGATATCGTGATTAGTAATTATAATTTTTGTCAATTACATAGTTTACAATGATGTTCAAAGACTCTTACTCAATATTTACTCCAACATTCCAAATATTCTACACATTTTATAATCATGTCCTATTTTATTAATAGCTCTCAACTGAAATATGAAAAAACTTCCATATCTTGTTAGTAAAAGCAGTGACGTGTAGAAATCCATAGTATCAAAGGTTGTTCCCTTGACCAACGAATTATTTTTCCTTCAATTGTTCTCTTTGTTTTCAGATATCAAAGGATTGGTAATCAAAGTAAACCATATATACGTCATCAACATTAAGAGGCCAAGTGAATGAACAACGAAGAAAAATGGAGTGATTATCATATATAGTGGGTAAACATCATCCATTAAATCACCAAATTATTATTTTTTAATCAAGAGAAAGCAAAGCTGAACTTTTACAATATTATTTACTCAACAACTTTGTTCTTGATACAAGTGTAATACAATGAAATTATATTTGAAGAGAGATTTGGTCGACAATGAAGTAAAGCTTATAAAGCTTATAGAAGACATTGTTCATGAAAGACCAATTATTGTAGCTTTGAATCTAAAGTCAAGCTACTACGAAGGTCATACTTTGTAATTATTTTATTATCATTATTAAATCAAACTCTATACTAAAATAATTCATCTATGACATGATCTTACTAACGTCTACTCAACAGATGAACTAAACATCTCCACGGCAAAAGTTAGTGTCATTGAGATCAATCCACAACTTGAAGAAACTAAAGCTATTAAAAATAGGCGAGCATGTTTCTATTCATTCATCATGATCCTATTTTACCTTATTATGCCTACTAATTAGGCAGGATTCCGGATTTCTGAAAGATGGTTCCTTTTTTTGTCATCACTCAAGATTTACTATATGGTGGACTGTACAAGCTATCGGAGCCTACAAAGAGGATGAAGGATGCGGTGCAAAAGTTTACCTACAACTAGATAAAAGAAAAATTGCCATGTGTACAAGATGTGCAGTTGAAGCTATATTCTTTACAAAAAATATTTGCTTAGGTTAATAGTTTCAGACGATAATCAAGAAGTTTATGTTATAGTCCTTGATGCTGTTGAATCTTTTATAGGATGTACTGTGACTGAATATGCTGAGGCTCTTTTGAAGGTAAAAATATAATTTAGTTTTTGTATTTTCAACATATCATATTTCTTCATTTCTACAACTAAAAATGGGTTATTAACTTATCTTTGTAATATATATTTTGGTATAGTCTCCCCAGACCAACAAAAAAGAATTGTGTGAATATTACAAGAAGTTAATTCTGTCAGAAGATAAATAATTCAAATTCTTGGTGAAGATGGATGTAAATAAAAGAGAAGAAAGAGCACGGAAGAATTTAATTGTCGAAGAAGTTTACAAGGTGGATGGAAATGAGATTAATGAAGGAAGCCATTCAAGCAACAAACTTAAAATAGGAGATTGAATATTATTTTGGATTAGAGAGACACGAATTGTTTATTTTTATTTTTTATTTAATTGAACATTGACATAGATTGTTTACTGACTATACATCTGTTATTTTATGGTTTTAATGAAGTTTTTAAATTAATATGAGAAATGTTTCTGTTATATCTAGAGTTGTAAATTTTGATTTCATACCAATTTGAATTTTTAAACAATTATGTGCAGGTTTCTTATAAATTCTGTACGCATTTTTGAATGACCATTTGATTATATTCTTAAGAGTTATACACTAAAAGTAGCAAAAAAAAAAAAAAAAATTCTTTTTCACATTTTTTGTTTTATAGATGTTTGCAGAAATTATTGCTCTAATATTTTATCTTCCCTTAATAAAAAATATTACGAAATGACGTAAGGCTCCTACCATTCTCAAATGGAAAGTGATAAAAGTAACAAGCTGAGTCGGATGTTGAACGTTACTATGCAAAAAAAGAAGAAAGAAAGAAATTATCGGTTGGTGCTTACTTAAAGACATATATAAGATAATAAGTGCAGAAATGTAGATTTTATATTAGAAGTGTACGAGTAAACATTTTGAACTGCAAGATATAAGTCTAGAAGTAAGGGGGGACTACGATTTGACTTAAGTTCTACCTCATAAGCAATTTGCAAATATAGAAATAAAGAATCTATTTAAGAAAGGCACAAAATTTCGTTCTTATTAGAGCAGCAAATCTTTACATAACAAAAGAGCAATGACAACAACAAGCATGAGCACTCAATTACATAACAAAAGAGCAATGACAACAACAAGCATGAGCACTCAAATTGTGACCATTGTCTCAATCAAAACCAAAACCACATTTGAACGATTAATTATCGCCTCAATTCCCAAATCTATAAATTTAGGATTATAAATTTTCAAAGAGAAAAAAAGACTATAACAAGCCATCAGACCAAGTAATAAACTAAAACATTCCACTTTGTAAATTTATGTACTAATAAAATAATTTATAAGTATAAAGTTTCCCTTTGAAATTATTCAAATTAAACCCCCCCCACCCCCCCACCCCAAAAAAAAAAACCTAGTTTCATTAACAAAAATAAGAAATTGATTACTATGATCATAAAATTGAAAAGTTTATTGTTAGGGCTTACGACAAAAAATATTGTATACATATAGATGCTTTTCGAATAAAAAATTAATTATAAATAAACTATTTTTATTAACTATTTTTTATATTTACACAATATCTTCAAATATTATTTTTATAACACTTATAAAATATATCAGAATAACGTACAACGCACGTTCGACTATGACTAGTTCTATTAAGATCATAAAATGACTAGTTAATATCTTGTTTGGCTATGCTTAAACAAACATATATATTTAGATAAATTATTTTTTCTACTTATAATAAACAAACTTATTACTTATTATGACAATAAATTTTACTATATTGTCAAAATTGTTGACGAAAATCGTGATTTGTGTACGTCGTCATCAACTATGACGACCTTTAAAGTCTTGATAGTTCTATCCATGCTATTTTTTCTTGTCACACGTATCTTCAACGTTTTTGTCTGTTGGGGTTGACAATACCCCCTACAAAGAGTAATTACATTGAAACTGCTTTTTAATTGCAATAAAAGTTTCAAATTTTGCTTATTGTGCACTTAGGTCTTCATACTTTTTTGTTGCATTCTTATACGTCGTCATCAACTATGACGACCTTTAAAGTCTTGATAGTTCTATCCATGCTATTTTTTCTTGTCACACGTATCTTCAACGTTTTTGACTGTTGGGGTTGACAATACCCCCTACAAAGGGTAATTACTTTGAAACTGCTTTTTAATTGCAATAAAAATTTCAAATTTTGCTTATTGTGCACTTAGGTCTTCATACTTTTTTGTTGCATTCTTATCGTCAATCTTCTATCAATTAGCACATTTAGTCTCTTGTGATATTTTATGTTCAAATATTCCATTAGCGTGCTTTGAAATGGGGGTAAGTTTTTTGTTGTACTTTTATATTTGTTTTTTTTTTTCTTAGTTAAAATTATGAGAGACAGATAAGATTTTTTTCGCTCTCTTAATAGATTTTTTGGACGAAAATCGTTATCTGGGATAAGGTGTGCTAATTAATCAAAGGATCAAAGTTTGATAATAAGAATGCAATGAAAAAAGAAGTTTAGACATAAACGTGACAATGAGCAAAGATTAGAAACCTTTAACGCAATTTAAAAGTGGTACAACTCCCTATAACTGTTTGATGTCGTGGTGGTCGAACATACAAGCTAAAAGGGTTTGGGGTGGAGCTTCATGCATGTGGTGGTCGAGCTCCATGCTACCAGCAACGACCTGTGGGGTTCAAGAAAGAATATTGGATTTTGGCTTGAATAGGAATAATCAATTTGATTTTTTTATTGTTTATTTAATGTAAAGGGTAAATATGTTTTTTTATGCAAATTTAACGGCTATTTTAGATCTATTAGTAAGGACATTAGCCGTCAATAAACGTAATGTTAGGCATACGTTGTTAGGATTAGGGTAATAAATAAATTGCGAAAAATAAAGAACACGAAGATTTATACACGTTCATCTCAATATGAGATTATGTCATGTCTTCAGCCACTGTAGTATTTTCAATATAATGAATGATGATTATTGTTTACAAGAGATTAATCATATATATAACAACCCAATAAAAATTTCCTAATTATAATGAAACTAAAAAACAACCCAATGAAGATTCTTTAATTATAATGAAACTCTAAAACAATACAATTAAGATTCTCTACTTATAAAGAAATACTAGGGCAACCCAATCAAACTTTCATAGTTATAATAAAATACTAGGACAACATAATTACAAAGACAAAATCTCGAAAACATTCTTACATAAGCAAATTAGGCTCCACAGCTTCACATACGCTTGTCGAGGAAAAATAAAAGTGTCCAGAACTCAAAAGTTGGGAGGCAACGGCTGCAATTTTCCCTTAAGAATAAGATGTAAAAAACAAAATATGGCAAAACTATATATCACCAAGCAATCAAGAAATAAACTTGGGTTTAGAAAACACTGGCATTTAGAGAGTCGCGTAGAATGTTGTCTTGAAGTTGTATTAGCTTCTCTTCATGCATGTATGATAAGTGCGTTTTATGCACTTATTTTGGCATTTGAATTAATCTTTTATGTCGTCATATAGTTGATTTTCTACTTATCTAGTATATTATTGTTCTATTTCAGTTTTGGACGCGTTTGTAAACAATTGGAGAAGAATGGACGAAAAGAGCAATAATTTGGCGAAATCGACGAGTAAGTTGAGTTTCTGAAGTGAATATCAAGAGCCAAACATTTGAGGATGAGGAAGAAGAGAAAATCAATAAGTTTAAGGTGTTTTGGAGTGACAACGAAGAGTTTAATCAATGGATCAAACACCGGAAAGCCAAAGAACCGAATTGGGAAACTACCTACCGAAGCATATGGAGAGATTAGAGTACAACCTTTGATATTAAAATCTCCACAAGGCAAATGATATACCATTGGAAAGATAATGGAATTACGAGTTCAACACTTTTTACGGATCTCAATTTGGAGTTTCCTACAAGAAGTTATGGCCGTTTGAAAATCAGCCGCCAGGAAAAATAAGCTGGGCGATCGCCCAGGCTTATATTTGGGCGAGCGCCCAGTACAATTTTTCGCCAACAGAGAGCAAAAAACGTGCCTGGGCGATCGCCCGGGAATGGCCTGGGCGATCTCCCAGGCCAATTTCGTCTGATTTTGTATTTTTTTGATTTTCTTTCCTTTTTTAGTTCTAATTTCTTTTCCTAACTCTTGGTCCACGAAATTTGTAATTTTTTGGGATATTTTGGGGGCACAACTAGGGTAGTATAAATATGAGTTATATTCTCATATCAAGGGTTGGATTTTTGGGGGAGCCAAATGAAGAGAAGACGGAAGATTTCAAGAGAAGACAACTACTTGGCGTTCAAGAACTCTTCGAAGATTTCTTCACCAAAGATCTATGCCGGGTTTTATTAATTCTTTTCTTTATAGTTTAATTATGTTCTTCTAAGTTTCTCTAGCCAAGGTAGACGATGAAACCTTGTTTTGATTAAGTGATTATTTAAGTATTCGGTTAATTCCTTCTTAAGAGCTTTAACGTTCATGGCTTGTTCTTAATTAGATTAATTAAATATAATTTCTTTCATCTTAAATATCATGTATTTTTGATAGTTAGATATTGGTTTAATTAATCCATGCTTGGTGATTAAATATGTTCTATTAATTGCTTTTGATTTTTCGTTATCTTTTATTCGAATTGGGATACATAGAATGCTTAGAGATTCTTTGATTCTTTGTTTTCTTTTAATTGATCTTGATACGAAAAACGCTTGAGTAATTTATGTTTGAAGCATAAGGGGAGCCTAAATTAGATCTTCTTCTTCTGAACTTAATTGATAAATCTTCAGGGACGGCAATAGATTGATTTCGTATTGTCGTGTGTGTTTTTGGGAATTAATGAATGATTAGATGATTGCTGAGTTAGACAATGGTGGATTCCGAAACTTTGGTATTTTACTCAACTTGAATTATCAATTCATCTTCTTATCATATTTCTTTAGTCTTTTAGTTAAACAATTTCAACAACAAAACTCTTCAATTCAACTAGCCTAGAATAACAGTTAATGACTTTTTTATAGAGCTAGCAAATGGGCTGGATTGGGCCAGCCCAACTCGTCATAGCAGGGCCACGCATGAAACTGGACTGGTCCAGCCCAGTTTTGTATGGGCTAGAAATATGCTAGCCCAGCCCAGTCCATCCCATTGGCCCAACTTGTCTTAATTTTCTTTTTCTTTTTATTTTTTTTAAATAAATTTTTTATACAATCTAATATATTACATCAAATACAATCTTAGATAAATTTAGACTATACATTTTGAGATTTTTAAAGAGATTAATTTATAAAATTGGGGCTCTCATGTATTAGTTAATAGATAAACGTCAATTTTCTTTCAAAATTAATTTTTTTTGGTTAACTGTAAACTATTTTTAGACATTTTTTTAAAAAAAATACAAATATTAAAAGCATGTTAGTCTTATTGTTTTGAGATATAAACATGTTTGACTTAAATTAAAAGATTTACTTATAAGTAAATTTAAAATAAATAATTTACTTATCACACCAAATATATTTTGGATTGAAACTTAAATTAAAATAAATTATAATTAAATCTAAACAATTTTATGTTGGATCCTGAGATTTTTAGACTAATGTTTATTGGTGAATTTGACTTAGATCATTTTAGATTGATATTATTTGAATTATGTATTGGGACTATTCATAAATTGAGTTATTAGTGTTAATTGGGACTATTCATAAATTGAGTGATTAGTGTTAAGGAGCAAAAAAATCAAAAAAAAAAAAAAAAAAATTAAAATCGGGTCGGCCCAACTAGCCTGCGGGCTAGATGGGCCAGGCCATCTTGACCCTGTTTTATTTGGGCTAGGGCCAACCCAACCCAAAAAGGCAGGCTACTTGGGTCGGCCCGCGGGCCGGGCCAATTTTGCCACCCCTAATTTTATATGACTCCAATATAAAACTCCATTAATTTTATAACAGTTTCTCTTACCACCATGTACACAAGCATAGAGATAAGTCAAAACGAGCCTTCTTCAATTGTCCGGCAAATAAAATTATAAAATATAGAGAAAATTATAGGAAATATTTTTTGGCAAGTGGTCATTTTGAAATACGACAGATTTTGAAAACAATTTTGAAATAGTTAATGATAAAGTTGTACTTGTTTTTAGATACAACTCCTGTTGAGATTTTCTTGAATATGGTTGCTGAAAATTTGTTGAAGGAAGCTAGATTGATGAGTTGCTGTGTGGTTGAAAGAAGAAGAAATATCGTTGAAGACGACTGTGGAAATGACAGTAGAACTATCGAAATAAAAATGTCATTTTTTTATCAGACAGTTCAATTATCGGGAAAAAAAAAATGACAGTCAAGCTATTAAAATGAAAGAAAACATTGCAATTTTTCAAAGAGGGTATAATAATTTTTTGGATCTAAAAGTTGTCATTTTTATAAATATAATTAAAAGTTACCATTTTTCAAAATCAATCTTTTGTTTCTCATTACTTTTTAAATTTCCCTAAAATATATGACTTGGAGTACCAATCCTTCATTAGAAGAAATGTGGAATTAGAGTAAAAAACAAGGGTCTCCTATCGTATTAATTTAATAATAATGTGCAAGTCCTATCTGCATTCTATATTAATATATATAATGAGTATGGGATATCGATCTGTCCACCTACTCATACATTTGATAAGTAATTATAGTTTTTAATTTAAGTTAATTTAATGGTCCAGATATATTAAATTTTTATTTAGAAAGTATTCGAATGTGGGTATAAGAATTTTAAAAGACTTAGACCTTCAGATTAGTTTAAATTAAATATTGTGATTATTTGTCAAATTTATTGTTAGAAAGAATAGTTTTTACGAGTATAATGGTATAACTCCAATATTAGTTCCATATTAGTATATACAAGGATGATCTCCTATCCCCATGTGGGCATTATAAGGTGCCCACATGCTGATGTGGCAGCATGTGAGCACTTGATGATAAAGTGCACTTTATCATCAAGTGCCCACATACTGCCACATCAGCATGTGGGCACCTTATAATGCTCACATGGGGGCATTAGATCATTCTTGTTAGTATATAATAAGTATATTGTATTAATCCAATATTATATATTTTGCCTGTATGATGATATCTTGTGCAACACTGTAAATTACAATTTTATCACAATTATACTTTGCTCCACCAATGGTCCTCAATCTCAATATTTTATTATTATTGCATTTATTATATGTCCTTTTTTTTTTTTTTTGCATTTGTATTCTAATTTTCTATTAATTAACACATCTAGTTTCTAATAATAATTTCACTCCAAATATTCGATTAATGTACTTCAAAATAAAGAGAAAATATTTTGACACATTTATGTATTTGTTATTTTTCTATTTATTTAAAAATATGATGCACAAATTTTTTTTTTTTACGCATCTTAATTGACTTTTTGGATGGACGATGTCATTAGGAATAAAATGTACTAATTAATAGAATCTTGAAAATAAAAATACGATGAGAAAAATTAAAATGTAAGTATAACAATGACAAAAAAAAGTTAGGACCTTAGTGCAATTAAAAAGGAGCGGAAAAAGAGAAAAACAATGTAACAACACTTTATTGGGAAAATATGTTATAGAAAACAATCTTCGTAAGATGTTTCTTTAACTTTTTAAAATATAAATTATCTTTGTATTAATGTATATTTAATAGTATTGAAATTATTTTTTAAGTACTTATATTTTAAGTTGTGAGAGAATATGTAGATAAAAAGTAGGTTGTAAGTTGTGGTTCATATGAAATATGTGAATGAAAATTATGTTTGATCAGTTTGATTAGCTGAAATTATAATTTAAGTATCTTCAAACACATGCTTAGTCAATAAGCTCAAGAGACGTCTCTTTGATATTTGTACTTTTTTTCCCTTTTTTTTTCAATTAAATTAGGAATAATTTCATCATACACCACAAAATATAAAATAATTTAAAAAATACTATCAATTTTTTTTATTCTAAACATACTGTTTTTATTTTTGTAACACTCGTTATTATATTTGTTACGTTTGTTATATTTCTTATAAAAAATATGTATTATATTTATTATTTTTAAAATTTAAAATGTTGAAAAATAATTGTGAAATTTTAATAGAAAATCAAGTATATAGTAAAATTATCATAAAAAATTACTAAATGGTGGGTTGGGCTGGTCATGAGTATTTGCTGCTTCTGTAGTGAAAAGGCCTCTTGGCCCAAAGAAAGTAAAATTGTACTAAGCCCATTGGCCCCTACTCTTTCTGACGAAGAATGCCTCCAAAGATATTGACCCACTGCTAGATTAAAGATTCCATCCTCGCAAATTTACGCAATTACAGACAATAATCTGGCATGGGACTGCAATGCTGTTTCAGCGTAACCACTCTCCACACCCTTAAACTCTCCCCAATCTCCATTCTCAGGCAATCCACCAAAATCCCAACCCTACACCCACTCTCCCACCACCTCAGCCGTCCACTCCTTCTCCTCGTCAGAGCCCTTTCCGCCCCAGCAGCAACCGGACCCACAACAATTGTAACCACCAATGATACCGCCACCGCCCCGGATGATTACAGAGGTCTCTACTCTTCTACAAGCGCATGTTGTTCAAATATTGTAACCACCAATTGTAAGTGTTGTTGGTTTTTTGTGGTCATTTATAGTTGTGAAGGCGCCCCAATGGAAAGCGGCAATAGATTTCAAGTGGATAAGGGAGAACAAGGAGGCCGTTGCCGCCAACGCCAATAACCGTAACTCCAATGCTAATATCGACCTTGTTGTTGAGCTTTATGATAAATTACTGGATGTTCGTAAGGTCAGTTTCCTCTTTTACGTGTAAAACAATAGACACCACACTGCAGCTTAGAACACTAGACTACACTCTTTGGATCACTCAAGTAAGGCAATAAAGAAATAAATTTGGAGGAGCAAAGGAAACTGATTTTACTGAAATAGAACAGAAATTACAAGGTTTGTATTTCTGGTTTTCTACTAAGCTGCACCATCTACAAACAACCATTTTATACACTTCAAAGATGACTCTAGAGTTATATAGAATTTCCAGCACTAACATTATTGTCACAACCTGTAAAATGACTTTTAGTATTCCTAAGTACCTCAAGCAGTACAAAACAATTAATCAGAGAAATTAGCACAAAGTTCAACAATCCCCTTTGTGCAAATTCGAGACGCAACTTTGCCCAAAATTTTTGAACTTCATTTTGCAAGAGGCTTTGTGAAGATATCTGCAACTTGTTCGTTGGAATCAACCTTCAACAGATCAATTTCTCCTGTTAACACCTTTTCTCAAATGAAATGACAATGATCTTCTATATGCTTCGAGTTAGAATTATAGTAGTATTATATTTCTTATTTACCTAAGAAATAGTATGGTAATAGATGTGTAGTTTTCTTTTCTTTAGATAGGATACTACTTGTAAAAATAAGAAATGGTATGGTAATAGGTGTGTAGTTTTCTTTTCTTTAGGTAGGATACTACTTGTATAAATACCATTGAAGCTTAATGATTATAATCAAGCAAATTATTAAGCTAATTATCAATTTGGTACCAGAGTCTTAAGAAAAAAAGGGTGCAAATTCCAAAATTACCCGACATCCTAACCACCACAGAAACCTTTCTTCTTGTCGCCGAAACTTTCTTCTTGTCGACCTAGACCTTCGGCGACGTCAACAACCTCCAGCGAGTCCCTCTGCATATGTGAACAGTGCAAGCGTCCTCTTTTTGTCTTCTCTGGTCATGAACCACTCGCGAAAACTCGCGAACCAAGTGGGTTGTGAGCCATAAATCAAGATTTTTAGAACCCAAGCGTGACAGGTGAAAGCTTGCAAGCGTTAAAGGTGAAAGTTTCTGCCTTCCAAATCTGAATAGGATTGGGAACTGATTTAGGAGTTGTTTGGCTTAGCTAAGGGCTGTGGATTGTTTGGTTAGTGGTGTAGGTTTTGGGTGTGTTTGGTTTATCGTGTTGAATTAAGGATTGTTTGGCTTAGTTAAGGGTTGTGGATTGTTTGGTTAGTGGTGTTGGTTTTGAGTTTATTGGCCTTGGGATTTACTGCTTTTTGGTTTGTGAAAGATAAAACCCTAGTTGCAAAAAAGTCTGAAACACTTAATACGGCCTCTCCTGTCAACAAGACTGTCTCTCCGGTGATTGTTCATAAAACATCATCTCCAATTCATATTAAATTAAATGGGGCTAATTACCGTATATGGCCTAAAATTCTCGAATTGCATATTGTTGGTCGAAAAAAAAAAGATTATATCACAAGACGAAAGGCTGCACTTGCAGAGAATGATCCGACTTATTATGAATAAAAGGTGAAAGATGCTTTAGTTAAGTCTTGGCTCTTAAAAATAAGCTATTTTAATGTTTTTGACTCTTTACAAGTTTATGAATTGATGAAGAAGTTTAAGTTGCATCAATGTGGTCGGCCTCTTCCTGTATACTACAATGAACTAAACTCTATCTTTATAGAACTCGTTTATCAGAGGCCTAATAATATGACACGTAAGAAAAACAGAAAAAGCACATCGCGAATGATAGAGTCCATATGTTTCTGGCAAGTTTCGATCACATGCTGGATCATGTTAGTAGTTGTGTCTTGGCTACCTCTCCTCTCCCAAATTTGGAAGAGGCCCATTCACTAGTTCGTCATGTAGTACAAAAGCAAATTATTATGGGAACAGAGGTTACTAGCTTTGGCTGTTCAGAAAAATAACTATTGGCTAACTACTTCATCCACCTCTCCACCTCTACTGGATCTTGCACTCACCATTGCCGCAGTACTAGACATGCATTCGATATTTGTTGGAAATTACATGGATATCCAAAGTGGTTTAAACTTAAGCAAGCTGAAAAGTATAAAAAATCTGCTCTGGTTGCCTTCACTGACACCTCTTTATCTTTTACTTCTCATGTATCTCGAGTATCTTCTCATGGAGGTAATTTTAGTTCAACTTCTATCTCTGCTACCGCTAACACTTGGGTTATTGATTTAGTGCCACTGATCATATGACTAGTAATTTTTTTTTGCTTGATTTACTCATATCTTCACTTATTAAGTCCCTCCTGGTTGCTAATGGGACTCCCATGCCAATTTCAAGGGTCGGGAATGTCTTACTTTCTCATACTGCGAGGATGCGATTTGCCAAGTTGGGGCAAACAAAGTCGTCCGACCCTACCGGATTAGGAATGCGAAGGCCTCTCCTTTGAAAGGTCTAGTCCTTTGTATAAGAAGAGTGCGGCAAGGAGGAGATACTAAGTAATTAAAGGGATATAGGAAAAGAGGTATAAAGAAAGATCTTGATTCTCCTAAAAAGCACTTAGCTGGCCTCATGGATGATCAGAATGAGGAGGTTCGACTCCTTGTTAACAGGCCCTTCCACCTAACTATCGCCCGGCCCATCAAGAATAGGAAGAGTAGTTCTGGAAAATCTGCCTTCTCTGGCCTCTTTCCCTTTCGCCCAAGGAATCCTGGGACATATGTTCTATTTGTACCTACTTTCTCTAATAATTTTTGCTCTATTAGCAAAATTACTAAACATCTTAATTGTTCTGTAACCTTTTATTCTACTCATTGTGTGTTTCAGGATAATCTAACGAAGATGATGATTGACATTGGTAGAGAAAGAGAAAGTATATACTAATTAGAGGGGGTAGTAGCGTTATAATCAGAATCTAGCAGTTGCTTTCAAGTAGCATGAGAAACATCAACTAGGGAGAAAATTATGTTATGGTACTGTCGTTTAGGTCATCCATCATTTTCTTACTTAGAATGTTTATTTCTTAAGTTGTTTCTAAACATTTTTATAATTAGTTTACGATGTGAACAAAGCATTAGTGCTAAGAATCATCATGTACCTTTTAAAATCAGTTTCAATAAGAGTTCAATTCCTTTTGCGTGTGTTAATAATGACATTTGCGGTCCTTTTTTTACTATGTCGACGTCAGGTCATAAATATTGTCTTTTATTGATGATTGTACTAGGGTGAACTAGGTATGAAATTTAAGAGTGATGTTATAAATGTTATTCTTCAATTTACAAAAATAATTGCCACACAATTTAATACATAGGTTTGGGTGTTTCATTCTGACAATGGTCATGAATTTGTAAATCAGTCTCTAAGCCGTTTTTTTACAAAGCATGACATACTCTACCGTGTGCTACACACCCCAGCAGAACGACACAGCAGAGTGTAAAAATCGACATATCCTAGAGGTGGCCTGAGCGTTATGCTTTACTATGCATGTTCGTAAGTGTTTCTGGGCTAATCACTAATGTTGTCATGACTGCGGTCTTCTTTATAAATTAGTTGCATGTTCTTATAATTGATTATTAAACTTCGTTAAGGATGTTGTCGCGATTTCACTCTATCTCATTTGCCTTTAATATTTGTCCTAAAGTGTTTGGATTTGTGTGTTATGTTCATGTGCACTCTCACCTTATAGATAAGCTTGACCCTCGTGCTCTTAAATGTGTCTTTCTTGGATATTCTAACTCCCAGAAAGATTATAAGTGTTTTCAACTCCCTACAGGGAAATTCTATATGTATATACATGTTTAGTTTTGTGAATTTGAGTTTTTCTATTCTGGGGCTATTTCAATGGTTCCTCTTCAAGAGAAAATTAGTAGTAAAGAAGAGGAACACGTGTGGTTGGAAGAGAAAATGTTATAGATATCGGATAAGGGGAGTCTATAGATGAATTCTTCACTGTTCTACAATCTGGAACTGAAGCTAGTAGTGTAAGATCACCTAAATTGTTCCAAAAAGGTTATACAAGGAGAGAAAATAGAGTTCTACAGTTGTCCCTTGCTAGACTCTGATAATAGTGTTAAGCCTTTTCCAGACTCCGTTGTTCTCCTTGATGATATTATCGTGCCATCAGATGACTTCCATAGTTAATCATGAGGTACATGTTTCCCTTCTTATAACTTCCACTCCAATTTTTATTCAAACTCTCCAGTTTCTGAGACTACCACACTGAATCCACTAGTTGATAATCAAGGTTGGAGATATCTTATTCGTGATCGTAAAGAATTCGATAGATTGGAATTTTTCAAATCTTCATCTAATGCTGTTTATCTCATATTTGATTTTATTTCTTGTTGTCATTTATCTAAGACTCACCTAGCTTTTACCCTTCAGTTGTGACCTGTATCTATTCTTAGTCATTTTCAAGAAGTCCTTGATGATCTTAAGTGGAAATATGCTATGGTAGAAGAGATGAAGGCTTTCTAAAAGAACTCTACTTGAGAGATGGTCAAACTACCTCAAGAAAAGAAGACAGTAGGGTATAAGTGGGTGTTTTCAATGAAATACACATTAAATGAGACAGTAGATAGATATAAGACTAGACTGGTTGTCAAAGGTTAAACACAGACCTATGGAATCGACTATAAGGAGACCTTTGCTCCAGTGGCAAAAATGAACACTGTTATGGTCATACTATCCCTAGCAGTTAATTAGGACTGGTTATTAAGGCAATTTGATGTCAAGAATGCCTTCTTTTACAGCGATCTGAACATGGACCCACTTCTGGGATTTACACCTCTAGAAGGTCAGGTATGTAAGCTGAAGAAGGTTTTGTATGGATTGAAGCAATCACCAAGAACTTGGTTTGGTAGGCTGAGCTATTCAATGAAGGAGTATGATTTCAAGTAGGTTTTGACAGATCACACTATCTTCTATAAAAGAGATGGTGATGATATCACGCTGCCTATTGTGTATGTCGATGACATGCTACGGGAAATAACTCTAGTAAAATAGAGAAACTTCAGAGCTATTTGGCCAAGGAATTTGAAATGGAGGATTTGGAGACTCTAAAATACTTCTTGGACATTGAAGTATTTCGGTTCAAGCAATGACTTCTTTTTTCTCAAAGAAAGTATGTACTCGATCTCTTGGTAGATATTGGTTACTCGGCATGTGAAACCGTAGACACTTTTCATCATGCAACTACCGAACTTGCGTGGCTTAAGATTTTTCTTAATGAATTTGGATTTGGTCTGAAAAAACCTATGGTGCTTTTCTGTGATAACACATCAGCTATTGAGATTGCAACTAATTCGGTAAAGCATGATCGAACCAAGCACGTTGAACTTGACAAAAACTACATCAAGAATAACCTTAATTCTGGGAGTACAGAGGTACCATATGTTAAGAGTGCAGACCAACTAGCTCATATTATGACCCATTCTGTTGTTATACGTCACTATCCAAGTTGGGCATGTGTGATATCTATGCACCAACTTGAAAAGGAGAGTTAGAATTATAATAGTATTATATTCCTTATTTACCTAGGAAGTAGTATGGTAATTGGTGAGTAGTTTCCTTCTTTAGATAAGATACTAATTGTATAAGTACCATTGAAGCTTAATGATTATAATCAAGCCAATTATTAAGCTAATTATCAATTCTTCGTTCTAGCATGAAAAATCGGGTTTGAAGCCATACAAATTGTGCTTAAATTGTCACAATAAATCTTCACTGGCCCATTAACATGAGGAGAAATATCTTCAACCATCCGTCTTAGCCATGTGCACTCTTGAGCTACAAGTGTGGCAGCATTGTATTCAGCTTTCGAGCTGGATAATGCAACAGTAGGTTGCATTTTGCTGCACCAAGATATTGCTGCCAATCCAATGCTGAAGACATAACCTGAAGTATATCGCCTAGTAGATGAATCCCTTGCCCACTCTGCGTCAGTGAACCCAAAAGGAGAGAATGGGATATTTTCCTTGTGCAACAAATCATAATTCACAGTGTGCTTTAGATACCATAAAATCCTTTTCACAGCATCAATATGAGGTTTCCTCGGCTGTTGCATAAATTTACTCACCATTCGGTCTGAAAATGAAATTTCAGGTCTGGTTATAAGTAAGTAAAGCAAACTCCCAACAAGCATTCGATATTTGGAAACATCCTGTAACACTTCCCCTTGATCTGTTCCTAATTTCAAAATTTGCTCCATAGGTGTAGCCATTGGTTTGCAATTAGTCATTTAAATTTTTTTTATTACATATTTATCAGATATACAATTAATGTAGTACATGCAAATTTCTCTTATATAAATATGATATAGGTGATATTCAAGTCGAGATAATGAGGATTCCATGGGGCACGGGTTGATAGCATTTATACAACCCGTGCATCACTGGACCTGCAGTTGCTTTATGTTGAACCTCAGCATTGACAATTTCTTTGATATTCTTTGCTGTGGATACCTAGAAACTGAATTTGGATAATGAAGAATACTTCAGTTTCTTAGCTCAATTTCAATGTATTTATCCTGTAGGTTGTCTTAATTCGAATGAATGGATTTTTTTATAATTCTAATACAAATAGGTGTCACCTCAGTCCCCTCTTAGTAGTTTTATCGCTTCCATCTGCATGTTGTATCATTCCTTTGTATGCATCCCGTGCCCATGCTAAAATAAGAAGCTCTATACATATTGATTTTGTCGTGTTTTGATTTAGCTTTGATTTCAGTTTCTGACTTCTGGAATAAACTAAATATTCTATATTAGAATTATAATTGGGCAAGCTAGCTTCTTTAGCTAATTGTTACTCACAGATAGCAGGAAGTTGAAGGGCTTCGAGCTGAGAGAAATGTCATTGCAAACAGGATGAAGGGAAAACTAGAATCCTCTGAGCGTCAAAAACTTGTAGAAGAAGGTTTCTATTACATTTTATAGTCTACTTGAATATTGGTTTAATAATCTTATTTGCTTATTTGAAGTATGCTTCATCCAGGTAAGAATCTCAAGGAAAGGCTTGTTACTCTGGAAGAAGACCTTCTCAAACTTACTGATGAGCTCCAGCACGAAGCACAGTGTGTGCCAAATATGACACATCCAGATGTTCCAGTAGGAGGAGAAGATTGTTCTGTCATAAGAAAAATTGTATTTACTTTTTCTTGCTTCAATATCTTCCTAGACATGAATTGCTTCGGTGCTTCTGTTCCTACCTCCCTCTTCTCTCTCACCTTCCAATTCACCGTTTGTAGGTTGGTAAACCGCGTGAATTTAGCTTCTCTGTAAGGGACCACGTTCAGCTTGGAAAAGATTTAAACTTATTTGATTTTGATGCTGCTGCTGAGGTAATCTTTCTAACCTAAGGTATTTAGTAATTCATTATCTCAATGTGATAATTTTAATCCATGCCATCACTCACAACTCTCCACCCAAAGGAACTAAAACCATGATACTGTTATTCAAAGGTCATCAGCCCGAATTTATTTATTTATTTTTTATTATTGTTGGAGGACTATGGTATAAGCACTTATTGTCTCCATGGGGAAAGGAAGGGAGGCTGGTGGCTAAAATCTTAGAAATCCCTTGATCTCTTTTTGTATACTAATGTCTGTAGGATAAATAACTTTCTTCTGGCAATGTTGTTATAAGATAACAATTGAAGATAAATTGTACGTTTCGAACAAATAAGATTCTTTTATATTTTTGTAATTAATTCTCCCAGTCTCCTAGCACACACATGCATACATGCACATCAAAATATGGCTGGCGATTTCCATCTATGAAATTTGGAAGTCAGTAAATTGTTATTTTGTTGATGAGTAAAGCTTATTTTCTGTCTTTGGCATCGAAATCATACTGTAAATATGGATATATGGATTTATGGTTTTGGCCAACTATTCAGATTCCGAGGAAAAATGGAAAAATAAGAAATAATAACCTATTTTAGGAAAATTTCAATATGCATGTTTGGACCCTTGAGTGGTGTCCAAAGAAATATTGATTTGCATTTCCAGATGTGCAAAGTTAATTTTTGCTATTTAAAATATTTCTAAAATGTTATACTAGGTGATTTTTTGTTTTTCACTTAGGCGTTATCACTAGACTTTGATTCCCCCAAGTGAAATTTTGTGGTTGTTTCTAGACAAGTATACTTTCCATTTTATTGTTATATTGTAAATTTATGTCTCGTTCAAATATTCGTGCATAATAAAACTTATTTCACGTTTCACTGCTGGTATGTAAAATATAATGACACGTTGGTTGGCTCATGTTGCTTTCTTGCTATCCTACATTTTAGGAACTTAAAGGTTATATTCTTCTGGCAGTGGCCTAATGGAACATTTAACAGTCATCTTTCGCTCTCTCTCTCTCTCTCTCTCTCTCTCTCTCTCTCTCTCTCTCTCTCTCCTACCACCGAAAAAAGTTTTGAGGAAAAAGAGAAATAATTTTAAAAAAACAATTTTACTTAGAATGTGCAAGGCTAAGGTCCTGGGAATAGGAAAGGGATCAAATTCATTGTATATAAATAAGGTATGAAATAGGATTCTCTCATACCTCATTCTCTAGGTGCACTAGTAATAAATTTTGAGAAATTTCTAATGACGCAGTAGTTAGTTTTAATAATAAAGAATTTCTATCATATGAGGTATTGATAAAGTAACTATTTTATTTTAATCACGTAAACAGTTACTTTTGTAAAATATCCTTTTCGGTCATTTTTTCCTTATGAGATCAAAGATAAGGAAATTGTTATAGTATTATTGGGATTATCAAAATTTGACGTTTCAAGTTGCTGATGCAGCAAAGTTTTGTTGCAATACATGTCTGGTCTATAAAGCTTGACACAGTAGGGTAACTGCAATTGGGCTGTATTGAAATAATGTTCATATAACTGTTCGGTCTTTCTAACAGGTGAGCGGGTCAAAATTCTATTACCTGAAGAATGAAGCTGTTATGTTAGAGATGGGCCTTGTAAACTGGGCTGTATCAGAAGCTATGAAAAGAGGCTTTACACCTCTTACAACCCCAGAAATTGTCCGATCTTCTGTGGTCGAGAAATGTGGTTTCCAACCCCGTGGAACGAATACTCAGGTTATATTCTTGCAATAACGGGTGAACCTTTGAAATGAGCGTATGAATGCTGTCTCAGCAATTTTTCCTAAACAATTTGTCTTCTTCATTGGGTAATTCTTGCTTCTTTGAAGTCTGGCCATTCTGTCTGTTAATCACAGTTACCATGAATTAACAAAGCTAGTTTGGAACTTTACTTTGTAAACTTTTACTTCCTACCCTCAATTTTAACAATATCGTTATCACTATTTACCAAACTGATCTGCTCCAGTCTTTCTGAGAAGGTGAAGCATGTTGCATTCTTCTAAAGTTTTGGTTATGTTTTTCTAACTGCAACGTGTAGTCTGCCATGCCACCTTTTTCCTTTGAGTTTCTGTTTGCATTACTTGAGTTTCTATGTGGAGATTGGAGCATTTTGAAATCCCAATGTAAAGCAAGAAGCTGTATCTTGTTTGAAAGATTAGTATACTGTCTTTCACTGACCTCTACATTTGCTTAGATCTACTCCATCCCCCAAATTATCCCAATGAATGAGCAGGATGAAGCCTGTTCATGATAAGTGTGGAAAGATTAAAGTGGTTTTGGTTTTGGCTAATATAAAGATGAACTCTGACAGGTTTACTCTATTGAGGGTAGCGATCAATGCCTCATAGGCACTGCAGAAATTCCAGTTGGGGGAATCCATATGGATTCCATTATTCCTGAGTCATCTTTACCTTTAAAGTACGTGGCTTTCTCTCATTGCTTTCGCACAGAAGCTGGAGCTGCAGGCTCTGCAACTAGGTAAAGCTTGTGAGGCTTTGCAAAGTCTCTGTGTTCTTGGCTTTTTTTAGGTTCATCGTTGCATTTGTAAAACAAACATAATTTCTGTACTCAGCATCCCTCTGTAAGTCTTAGTTTACCTTTGGTTCTTTCTGTTCTTGCATTTGGTAAAATTGGAATCTGGTGACTGAACACTGAATTACATTATTAACCTTGAATTGATCAGGTATTAGTAACTTTTATAATAATTATTGTAAATTGTTGAAGTGCAATTTCTTATAGGTGGATATCATTTATATACTCCCTCCGTTCCACAAAGATAGACTCGTTTTCCTTATTTATCTGTCCCAAATTATAGACCACTTACTTTATAGAGGGTGTATTAAATTTTTCATTTTCCTAGTATACCCTTATTTAATTTACATTGTTATCAACCAAAAACAAGTATTTAAATTTATTGGATTCATGAATGACTAATATTAAATAGGGGTATAATAGGAAAAATGTGTGAAAAATTTATAATTTCAATTACATTAAATGTGTTTTCTTAATCTGTGTGAAAAAAGAAATGAGTCTATATTTGTGGGACGGAGGGAGTATTATATAGCTTGTACATTACATCAACATGTGTGTCTATGGAAACGGAGGTCAACTTCAAACATTTTTGTTTGAATTATAAGCAAGTCGTCCGCTTCTAAAAGACACTCCTTAAATGTTATCAAATACAATTAATCATTTCAAAATCAAGTGCTAAATGGTATTACTGAAGGTTCATAATTTTTTAGTAGTTTCTCAATCATGACCAAGTAGAGATTTTCATAATTCAAATGATACTGTCACAAAATATTATGTACCAACAAGAAAACACGCTTTCGTGAATGATTAAGTTGTGCAATGTGATGATCATAAACCACAAACCACATCATTTCTTTGAAATTTGTGGACAATTATTATACATGCTAGACTGATAGGTGTAAGTACTATTTATGGTGCCTGTATGGCTAATATTTAGTCTGAAATGTTCTAATGACTTTTTTTTTTTTTTTTTTTGCATCAACTAATTTGATTGGTGACAATTTGGGATAGGGGCCTTTATCGAGTTCACCAATTTAGCAAGGTGGAGATGTTCATATTATGCCGGCCAGAGGAAAGTAATTCCTTCCATCGAGAACTTATTGAAATTGAAGAAGACCTCTTCTCATCGTTGGGACTTCATTTTAAGTGCGCATCTGACTTATTTCATCTGGATTTAAATTCTTTTTTGATGCATCAATTACAGTCTTTCCAATTCTTTTCCCGCTCACTGAGTTGATGACTTTATTGTGACAATGCTAATTTTGACAGAACTATGGACATGGCAACAGAGGATTTGGGTGCACCAGCGTATCGTAAATTTGATGTAGAGGCCTGGATGCCTGGGTTGGGACGTTATGGTGAGGTATAATAATATTGCTTACCTATTAATTGTTAATGTTTCATTATATATTAATTTTCTTTATCTCCAGTCATCTTCAATCATCTTCAATTTGAAATATGTGAAAGTATTAAAATTAGTGGGGTGCGGACAGTGCCCTCATCCAAATTTGTTCGTCTTCTTGACAGATATCAAGTGCGTCTAATTGTACGGACTACCAAAGTCGACGATTAGGCATTCGATATCGTCCAGAATCATCAATTCCACCTAAGAAGGGCAAAGGCAGCTCTGCGCCTACACAATTCGTCCACACACTAAATGCGACAGCATGTGCAGTTCCAAGAATGATCGTATGCTTGCTTGAAAATTACCAGCAACAAGATGGTTCTGTTGTTATACCTGAGGCATTAAGGCCTTTCATGGGTGGACTTGAGATTATTAACGCAAAATTCAAATAGGGTCTTTCAATTTGCATACAATATATTTATATCTTCAATGTCTTTCAGCAGATTTAGATTGTTGATTCAGCAGTAGATTTATAGCATATAGAGCATAAAACGAGTTCAAATTCAATTACTGATGTATTCTTTTCATAAATTGTTGATCTCAAAATCATACCACCTATGCTTTATTATCGTTAGTTTGGACTCCTACCACCGTTTGCACTTCGACGGTCAAGTCAGAAGAGAAAAATTGTGCAAGTAAATTGCGTGTAGGACATATAAATGGACAGAGTTTTAGTTAGGGTTTGATTTTGCGTACATTTTTTAGAGTATTATAGGAAAAATAGAGTAGTAGACTATTTTGGACATGTGTCGACTGTTTAATGGCTAGGTCGATGTTGCCAAACTGATTGTGTTTCACTTTCTAATGATATTTGTACACGTGGCAGTGGTCTCCTTTGCCACGTGGCAACAAGAATGTTGAGATGTTCTATATTCTTTAAAGGTAAACAGGTTTTTCACATTCTTTGCCATTCGGGTTCGAACTTACATCTTATCACCTTGTCTGGAGGTTCGCCAACGGGAACCACCTTAATGAGTTATTTCCCTAAAGTGGCGCGATTGGGACTTTGCACACTTAGATAAGTGGTTTTGGCTTTAGCGAAGTGTCTGTGGTTTGCGCTTTTTTCTCAAGCACAGTGTCTATGTGGGATGAAGTAGTAATATATCTCTAGTCAATTACAATTCTTGCTAATTGTTCATTTGTATGATAAATGCCATTTGATGATAATGTATCTATAGTTTGATTCACAAGTCCCACCAGTCGAAGCATATGTTTGGGGTTGCTTAAATTATAATTTTAGTTGGTTAAATTGGTCAAACATATTTTTTATCTACATATTTCGTAGAATCCACAATTTACAAACTATTTTTTATCCACACATATACAAATAATTTATAATTTCAGCACTTAAAAAATTATTTCAGCATTACCAAACATGTGCGAACTTATTGTAGGATTTTTAGTATTAATTGTATCCCCGACCATTCAGTAGTGTGATTTTAGTTGAAACAGTTTCTGAAACAAAAAGAACAAGGGGCAAAAAAAGAAAAACAAACGGTGGTAAGCTTTTCAAAGGTAATTCAAAATACAAGTTTTATTATCTACACAACGTTTTAATTGTAATGAAGCTCTCCTAATTTTTGATATTTTAACATCTCTAACTTTTTTTGTCGCACTTTTATCATTAACTTTAAATTAATTTTCACATCTTGTTTCTGTAAATAATTTTTGCTAAGTACTCTACTAATAAGCAGTGAAATGGGGAGCAAATATTTTGTCAAACTTTTGTATTTGTTCTTTATTTTACTTATTTAAAAGATACGAGAGACAAAAATAATAATTTGAATTTTCTTAATTAACTTTTTGGACAAATAACATCATTAAAGACAAAGATAAGATGTGAAAATTAATAGGTTGATGATAAGAATGTGATAAAAAATAGTTGGGATATAAATGCGAAAATAAGCTATAGTTGAAGATTTTTATTGCAATTAAAATATATCGTGGTTAAAAACAAATGTGGTGTGAATATAATTAGCCCAATACTGTTAATTGGTTTTACAAATTAAATTGCAGAAACTTGCATTGACTTCAATGCTGCAATTTTTTCCTATATGAAATTTAGCTGAAGATAATATTGCAGTACTAAGCTCAACCGCTCCATTAGTCTCCATTTTTAAGTAAATATATCACACTAATCATGCCGTGGCTTTAAAATCTTGATATTAAAGATGAATAGAATTGTGTGAGTATGTTACTCTCATCGTCCTATAAAAATAGGTTTATTTTTTTATTTATTTATCTGTTTTAAATTATAGACTACTTTTTTTTATCGATAGTATAATTAATTTCTTAGTTTTCTAATATACCTCTATTTAATGTATCTTGTTATCAACAAATATGAATTATCATTATATTAATTTTAAGGATATATTAAGTAAACTTATATTTATGGGATAGATGAAGTATATTGTAGTCGCGGCATGATTAGGTATCATATTTATCTAAAAATGTAAGACACGTTAATTTGCTATTATTTTAAAGTTCAAATAAAATTGTGACGTTACTTTAGTAACATTGGCTAATGGAATAAGCAATATTGAAAGTAAATTAAAGTTCAAAAGTCTATTTGAAACAAATTAAACTTAAATGATGTAATTGAGATTTTAGTGAACCCACAACATAACATGTGCGGCCATCGACAACCTTACTACAACAAATCGCTAATTTCCCTTCATTGTATCCACCCTTTTGTAGTAGCAACATGGCGGAATTAAGAATTTATAGAGATCAAACTATTAAAAAAAAAAGATATTTACATTAAAAAACAAATTTATTATACTATAACCCCCCACCCGCCCCAATCCGCCCACAAGTAGCGGTCATTATTTGATAAAACGCAACGACTCTATTTAAATCTAATGAATAATGCAATGTATTATTACTAGAGATTATCATTCGCCTAAGTGACAACGTATGTGTAATTAAACGATAGATCTAATTAAATGTAAGAATACATTACTCATATAATTGGACTATTGCTTAATACTAAGTAGACCCGATCAACGAAGAATAGTAGTAGTGATAAATAAGTTTAGTTTATAATAAATAGTATTTGTTAGTTTCAATATTTTGCATATTATTATTACCTCAATAAAGAACATAAATATCTCTTTGCAAGTACCTAAGCTAACTATTCAATTTTCTGAAAATTATACTATCAACTATCAAACCAAACAAAAAGATGTGGATTGATCTACTTTTACAGGCGTGTATAATTCTGGTCATGATTTTTATGTTTCTGTTCGTACACAACATCCCCCAGAATCTCTTCACCAAGCTCCGTCTCTTCAGCCGTCGAGCCAATCTCCAAGCCAAGCGCCACTTCGTTAGCGGCGCCCAGCTCCTTTCCCAGGCCAGATCCTCCAAAGACAGTTCTAGGTCTTCCTCCCTAGCCAAAGAAGCCGAATCCGAAGCCGAAAAAGCCATCCATCTCGATCCAAAGGACGCGGCGGCTCACATTCTCAAGGCCCTGGCTCTGGAGCTCCAGGGGTTCAGGACTTCGGCTATCGACTCGCTCGACGTCGCGCTCTCTCCACTTGCCGCCAAGTCTATGAGCGATTTGGAGAGAGGGGATGCTTTGTACAAGAGGGCTGAGTTGAGGCTTTCGGTGAGTCCACACGGACGAGTTGACTTGGTCGTTGAGGACCTGGTTGAATCCGTGAGGCTTAAAACTGATAATCCCAACGCGTTCAATTTACTGGCAGAGTGTTACGAAAAGAAAGGGCTGAAAGAAGAGGCCAAGAAAGCGTACGAGGATGCGTTGAGGGTCCAGCCCAACTACAATGTGGCCCAAGAGGCATTGGACCGCTTGGCTTCATCCTAAAATTACCCTTTTTTTTAAAAACAATTTGGTTACCATGTAACATGTTATTGTGTTATTCTGATGGGGACGGACCTTACTTCAATTGCTTTAATATACAATCGGTGTCGCAATGTTTTAAAATTCGATTTGGACACAATTTTACATATTTCTGTCAAACCCTTCTATTATTAAGTACGGCCGGTACCATTTTGATGTGTTTCGATTCTTCCGAACAATAGAGGTTTGATGCGTTTGAATTCATTGTATTAATTCCACTTCCTACCCGCAGTCAGCTCTTTGACTTGATAAAATGCCAAAGAGTAAATTAGTGGAATTGATGATCAAACTATGTTATTGTTGAGTTTTGTTTTCGTCATTTTCATCTAAAAGCCTCAATCTTTCATCATGATCCATGGTAAATAACAACGCAATGAATCTAAAATTTCTCATAATATTTGTTGTCGTCTAAAGATAACATAAGAGCCTCTATCTTTCATAGAAGATATGGTAAATAACATCCGAGTGGATCTAAAGTTTTCCATGTTTGGAGTACCAAATTCCTCAAAATTTTGTTATCGTCTAAAAAACAAACATTAGAGAAACAATATATCAAATGAATATATATGACTAATATAACAAGTATAAAATTGAAGTACAAATACTTTGAATGGATGCATTATTAATTTATTATCATGATCAATATTGCAACTTCACTATCTTCATAAATATCATTATCTAATTCTTCATAATCCTTCTTGAGAAGTACCAAGTCAATGCTATTGTAATTAATTGGATCATAAGTTCTCCTCTAATGAAGTCTATTGAGATTGTGACATTAAATTTAGTAAAATGAACTAATTGAAATAAATTAAAATTTGAGTGATCTTATTGAAATAAATTAAAATTGAGTGACCCAATTGAAATTTCATTAAAAGTTAGTCACCGACAATGAAATTAACCCCACTATTTATAAAAAAAAAAAAAAAAAAAAACTAAAAACAACAAATTCTTGTTGAGTTAAATATTTGAATAATCACTGAATTTTTAGTCTCGTCTTCATTTACTCACTAAATTTTAAAATGGTGTTGAATGATCACCAAACTTTACAATGTTGCTCGCCGTTAGTCACTTTTGACGACCTATTAACAACTAGTGGACAGAACAACACACGTGGAAGACGGAATGCCCACGTAACATACGTTTCTGCAAACTAATGTTGAGTTATCTACTATATCAGCAATCTGTATTTTGAATAATCACTTAACTTTTAGTCATGTCTTCGTTCACTCACTGAATTTTAAAATGTTGCTGGATGCTCACTCAACTTTTAAAAGTTACACTGAATTACTCACTCATGACGATTTAATAACAGACCATTAACGGAATGCCCACGCGGATGACGGAATGACCATGCGTCATCCATTTTGTGCCATTAAATCTACCAACTAGAATAGTTGCGCGTTATGTCATCAAACGCATTTTCAAAATGCGTTTTTTAAGATGCCAAAAACGGTAAAACTTGTCCCAATTAAACAAACGATTTCATTCCAATTGATCTCAAATTGATTTCTCCTAAACGTTCTATCAAAAACCATAGCCCTAACCCATCTCTTCTTGCAAACCAATCTAGGATGGAAAACTCTAATTCTTCACTGATTATTAACATTAAGTTGTGTTATTGTAGTAATATTCTAGTGTTGAATACATCTTAGACGAAAAGGTATCCTTGGACGTCGATTTTGGGGTTGCAAATTCTATGGGGAAGGTAGATGCTTGTGATTTTTTTGATTGTGCACATCCTGCACCCCCTGCTAGATACAAGTCGATCAGTAATCAATTAGTGGAACGTTTGGGAAAAATGATTTGGAATGAAATCATTTGTTTAATTTGGACAAGTTTAATCATTTTTTGCATCTTAAAAAACACATTTGATGACATGGCATGCGACAATTCTAGTTGACAGATTTAATGACACAAAATGAAGGACACGTGATCATTCCGTCAGCCTCGTGAGTATTTTCTCAATGGGCTGTTATGAAATCGTCATGAGTAAGTAACAGAGTGTAACTTTAAAAAGTTGAGTAAGCATTCATTCAGTAATTTTTTAAAGTTCAATGAGTGAATGAAGACATGACTAAAAGTTCAATGATTATTCAAAATACAAATTGTTGGTATGGCGGACAACTCAATATTGGTTGGCAGAAACGTATGTCTTTGCCGCGTGTGTTGTTCTATCTACTGACTGTGAATAAATGAAGACGAGACTAAAAATTAAATAAATATTCAAACATTTAACTCAATTCTTCTTCTTTATGTTTGGTTAAACTTAAAAACGGTAATAGTACTTCTTTAGAAAGTTGGTAAAACTTAGGTAAGGTTTTAAACAAACAATCTAAAAAAATAATAAAAATCATATTTAAAAAATTCAAAATTGACAAAAACCTTTTAGGCGTTCCTAGATAGAACAAGAACAAAACAAGGTCACTAAACCCATGCGTTTAACATGCTCTGAGTTCTGAGTCTCTCTCTCTCATGCTTCAAGCGCCATTGGCATTTGGCACCCTTTCAATCTCGAAGCCATCAATGTACATTCAAAATCAGTCATTAAACCCGCCGACCCAGTGTCCAGCCGCCGCCGGAAATGACGTCTTGGTTGAGGACTTGGCTACTGATTATGAAGTTCAATCTCTTGAAGACGGCGGCGTAGGCGGCTTGGCCACCGACGAAGTTTCCATCCCGACCGACGGAATCTATGGAGGCGGCGGCAGAGACGGCTCCAACGTGTCTGTTCCATGCGCCGCCGATGTTAATGACCAGGTCGCTCTCTCGTTCGGCGGTCGGGTATTTGTGTTCGACGGTGTTACCGCTGATAAGGTGAAATCTTTCTAATTCTAAATTGATCCCCTTATTTTTTTCTTTTATTGTTCGAGTATTTTTCTTGTGGTGTTCATGGTTTCCAAGGAAATGGGGGAATCGTGTTTTGTATTTATTACCGGTTTGCTTATTACTTCTGTTAGCGATTTTCGGTGTTTCTGAAACTGCAGTAGATAATGAGCAACTGTGTTGTCAAAGAAATGGAAAAAAGATAATGAACTGTTCCTTACAATCCACTGTAGACAGTAGAAGACCGACTTTCTTCTTTTCCTTGAATTAAGCGTTTTAAATCCTTAAGAAATAGTAAAGTTTTATTGAATAATTATAATTGAAACAAATATTTGAGCGTCCGGTGATTTCTTTGCTGGGAAAAAGTACCAAAGAAAAGGGGGGAAATGCACATAATTATTCTGCACCTAGTAGCGGAATGTTTTAATTTCAAGTTCTTTCACTCTTCAGGTGCCCAAAGTGCAGTTACTGATGAATTTTTATAATCATAAAATATCACAGGTCCAAGCAGTGCTTTCACTTTTGGGTGGATGCCAATTGGATCCTGGCACTGTAGGTGTTGATGCGGCGTCTCAAAAACACAGGGTATTTAGTTTATCTTTTTAGCGAGTTCTGTTCTTTGAGTGTACTTGTTTGTTAGCTTAACCACCTGATCCTGATTGACTGCTGTTTATATTATATATATATATATATATATACTAGGCTTCGATGGACAATACCCCATTGTGCAGTGATCCAAAGAGAGCAGAATCTCTGAATAGGTTTCGTCAAAAGAGGAAAGAGAGGTGCTTTGAGAAGAAAATTAGATATAATGTCCGGCAAGAAGTTGCACTCAGGTATTGCTTTCTTGCAATTGCCATTTATTATTATTCAAAAGTGGTGGCTTTCTCTACATGATGATATGTCTCAGCAAAAACGAGAACTAGTCATCTAATGCTTGGACAAAGTATATTTTGTATACATGTCTATGTTTGCAAAATTGAAATGGCCAAGGCTTTTCCATAGATATAAATTTGTTTGTTATTTGAGGAGGATATATTTACCTAATTCGTGAAACTCATTGTTTGAAGCATTGCATCTATCTGAGACTTATTTCTAAGCTTGGGATTTTGTAACGACAATTTCTCCGAATTCTGCATGATCAATAATAAAGTATATATCTCCCTTTCCACTACGTCAACTTTTTAATTTGAAATGACATCCATGAACTATGAAAATTTTCTGACGCATCGTAGTGTTCTTGAAATGTCTAATAGTAAAGGAAAAAATTCAAATATAAACTTCTTAAGGCTGGGCAAATTAACCGCCAAACCGACTCGGGTCGGTTTTTGGCAAATCACCCAACCCAAAACCGGCTCGATTTTTAAAAAAAAATAATTTAAAAATAAGCTTTAATCGAGCTCGAAATCGAAAACTCAAACCAACCCGAATTGGTTCGGGTCGGTTTCAGGCCCGAATTTTTCCAATTGGGTTGGTTAAAAGCCAAACCGAATTTTTGTCGGTTTGGGTCGGGTTGGGTCAACCCCCCCCCCCCCCCCCCCCCCCCCCCCCAAGTTTACCTAATAAACATGGAAAGAAATCAAATCTAATCAAATTTAAAAAGCATTTATTTTTTCTCCTAAAATAAGTTTTCCATTTTGGAAATTTGTCCAATTCAGTATGATTTTCTCTTTATAAATTGTGTCCTTGCCTTTTCTTCTATATTTTCCATATGCATCTTTACCCGCATCTCAAGTTTTCCATGTAATAGGATAATTGTTATTTGGCAACTTGCAATATTTCTTCAGTGATGATTTATTAGATTATGTTTTCTTATTTCTTTTTGACTTATTGTTGTTTCACATACGAGATTGTAGTCTATTGCCCTTGAAATTTTTCACTGGAATTTTTCTTTTCGCTGTTTTGAATTTCATGGCTCATTGATGTTGGCCACTTGGGTACATTGGTCATCGGCTTCTGGTTGGTTTTGGTCTAGGGCTTTTGTGGTTTCATATTGATGACTGAAGTGAACTTATTTGGTGAAAAAAGGCTAATTGGGGATGCTTCAGTTTGTAAATTTTTAATAATAAATTTTTAGAATATCATTAACAACTTGTCTTGTTGCGTTTGTTATAATAAAATTATAACTTTTGGAAATTTCGTTGTGATTGATCTACCCTCTAATTGAATGTTATAGGTCTTAAAGATTGACGTCCAGACAGTTTGGCTACTTTAAGTTTTTAGGAAAGGAGTATACAGCCCCAATGATGACCTCTTGTGTCCTTGTTCAGCAACAACGATGCTTAATCATCTCCTTATTCCTTCTTTCCATCCCATGACATATGCTATAGATCCCACCCAATTAGATATGTAAGTAGCAGCCTAAGCAGAAGAATGGCAACTGAGGTAATCTTATCATGTGGGTTCGTTCAGATACGTGCATCTGTGAATGCCTGAAAATACTGTTGCTTCTCAACAAGCTCTTTTTTGGCTTAAAGGATGCTTCAGACATCCTGAGTGTGAGAATTGAAAAGTCACAAGGTAGCAGAGATGAGGGAGAGGCTGTGACACAGTAGATGATGAGAGAGTTCTCGTTCTTTTTGTTGTTGCAAATATTCAAAATAGATGATGAGAGAGTTCTCCTTCTTTCGTTCTTTTTGTTCAAATATTCATAAGACTTTGCGTTTATTTTAGTGCTCAATAAAAGTTAGATTTGTTCATACACTTTTCTCTCCCTGTTGTGTTAGCAGGCAGGGGAATTTCATTAAAAGTTTTGTTTCTGATGTTGAGTTTGTACACATCTTGCTGAACTATTCCGGGATAACTTATTGGTCGTTACTGTTTTGATGTGTACATATGTTTCAGGATGCAGCGCAGGAACGGTCAATTTGCTTCAAGAAAGTATGAGAAATCTACTACTATGGACACTACACAGGAATCTGGAAAGGAGGAAAAAGAACAAGATACTCTGTGAGTTCTATGCTATTCTAGATCTCGTTCTGTTTCACTGATACCCTCTGTTATTTTTGTGGCATAATCCGCTTCAATTTTGCATGAATCAAGTTATTTTTCTATTCACATGTTCATTGTTATGACTTGATATTGGTATTCCCGAAGTTAGTCTAGACTTTGCCCTTCAGTAACTTTGCTAAGCTATGAACTTCTACTGTTAGACTTGGGATGCTTTCTGTTTTTTCCCTGCCTCTATGAACATAGCTAAGTCTTATTAGAAATTCTTTGGTGACTCCACGTGTCTTCTGTGTCAGGTGCACTCATTGTGGCACCAGTTCAAAGGTTACTCCAATGATGCGGCGAGGGCCAGCTGGTCCGAGAACTCTTTGCAATGCGTGTGGGCTGTTTTGGGTAAACAAGGTTACTCTCTTCTCTGCCGCTGCTTATTCAAGTGATTTCATCTTCGTTCTTCGTTTCAACTCCATCTCGATTCCTTTGTTTCCACTATTTCTTTCTGCCATCAGAATAACATTGGAATGACGTTATCTGTTCGTTGGTGGCATGATGCTCCTGATGGAAAGGGTCTCTTCATTGGCTTTGTCTAGATAATATTTTGTTGTTGATTTTGAATTAAGTGCTTGTATCAAAAGTTTGGATGATGAGTGGAGAGATTAATTGTTAATACCTGGTTACTCTATGGAATGTAGGTGTTAACAAGGTAGGTAATTGTTTAAAAAATCCTGATTGAGACATGCCTCAGAGTGAAGCGAACAAAAAATGCCTTAAGACTCTGAATGTGAGGCGGTATTTGGAGGTGCCTCAAGGCTTGTGAGGCGTGGATTCCTTAATTTTCTAGACTTATTTACTTTGTTTTGGGTGTGGCTTACAAAACATTAAAAATTCTGATTGACCCACATTGGGAATAGTCTAGTACCCCACTAGCTATTACTAACCACCTTGAGAATTATCTATTACTAAAATATTACTAAATTGTGATTCTAATATATCCACTTGGGGAATAGTATTTTATAGAATTTTCTTTTGTTCGCACACTTCAAATTGTCCTATAATGAATTTTGAAGATTGATTATGATATTATTATGCGCTTATTTTGCATTTAAATGATTTTTTGACCTTTTTTAGGTTTATGGTGAGGCTTACGCCTGAAAACACCTCAAGCTTTACATCTTGCCTCACGAAGGAAAAACTCCTTAGTACCCGATTACGGCCTTTTAAACATTATGCATTTGATATTAAAGTTCTTAATTTAAAATTTCTTTCTTTACCTGATGAGCCCCTTATTCCATATCCACCCTAATTCATCTTGTATGCTGTTTTTCATTGTGGCCTATTTTGGCCGTTTGGTCGTTTGACAATGTTGAATACAATGAGCTTAGTACGATTGTCGCAATGTTCCACTCTTCCTGTCTAATATACTGAACTTTTACCATTTGATGCATGGAGATGTTTGAAGTTCTTGGTTGCAGCCCCAGTTTCCTGATAATGACTGTGTGCTTTCTTTTTCTTTTCTGGCAATTTAGTAAATACATAGGTTGAGAGTTCTGCGCTGCAGGTGAAAATCATGCTTCCAACTTTTTCTCATTACACAGATCCTATCAGAAAATATGTGTGATCTTTTATTCTCCACTTTTTCCCTTATTCCCTCCAGCAGTTATATTTATGCTATCGTTCTGAGAAGAAAAAGGCTGTTTCATAGTCTTGCTTTTCTTGATATCAGGAATATTATCATTTCCTCATCCTCGTGGTAAATGCATGTCAGGCACAATCAGTATCTGCTGACATTAGTACAATACCCTTTACTATGGCCTGGTAGTTTGTATAAAAAAATTCTTGAACCTCAACATGCTTTAGCACACACTGAACTGCATTGTCATTCTAAATCTTGGAATATATGACCCTGCAGGGGACCATGCGAGATCTTTCTAAGAGATTCCAAGATAATTCTACACTTCCAACTGGAGAGGTATATGTTTATTCAGAGATATTTGACCAAATTTTACCTCTTTAAGATGTTTCGTTTTGATTCATCTGCATACAACCTTTTATTTTCCTCCTCCGTTCCTCTGTTGTTAAACAGGACGAAGACGATAGCGAGTCTGATTATGGAATCCCCGTCTTTACATGTTCAAAACATGCTTGAGCCGTGACAGCTGTGCAGTAAGCATGATGAACAATTTTATGCTAATTCCTGCTGACGATCAGATCCTAGTAATTGTATAGATATCAAATTGCTCGGCAAGTATAGTCCAAAATACACAGCTGACCTAGAAATGTTGAAGTGGGTAAACAGATTCTTCTCTAACTACATTGTGGTCGCTAGTCAATTTCAATCTCTGGCCGACTTTGAAGTTTAAATAGGCGTGTCAAGAGTGCTGCGAGAATCTTACATTTAACAGTTCCATATTTCCATAGTCCGATCACACTGGTGATATACCCTTGCGGTGATGATTGAACATGTTGAAAAATGAAAAGTTGATAAATCTTTGTAAAAATGGATTGCTTTATATTTTACTTCTCTAAAGTAGTAGTCTAAAATTTCCACGAGAATGCAGCATGTTTGTTAAATGAATTTGCGCAATAATTGCTCATGTCCACCGGATATAGTTCTTCCTTTTTCGATTCTCTGTATGTGTATGAGAGAGATTTGAGATGTGGCCATATTTAACAGAAAATGGAAACGTAACAGAAGTGTGACAAAGCGAGGGAAGTGGTCATTGGTCAACAGTTTGATTGATGCATTATTCGGTGAATGAGGAGGTGGACTAATCTTTGATTTATACATTTAACATTTAAAATTGCATTGAATTTGTCATAAAAGAGACTAATTATACGAACTAAATAAATGGGATGCAAAGTATATGTAAAGCTGGTTTTGCCTTCTCGCTAACAAAATCTTTGGCGAATAATTTCTATTCTTGGACAAGTTAATAATAGGAAAATTTTACAAACACTCTATTAGAGCAACACTAACCATGAACTTTAAAATAGTGCAACTTTTATATCAAATTAGTGCAATTTTTACACTTTCTTTTTTACTCATCTCCAAGTCTCCAACCATGATATTAAAAAACTGTACCAAATTAATAGTATTTGTTTTCTTTCCTTATTTTTTTAATTTTCAACAATTTATTGATTTCAAAAATTATTTAATTAAATATTCAATCACTACTCAAATTTATAAATAAAAAATTAAATATTTTTTTTAACTTTCTAAAATTATTGAGTAATTTTATTTTAACGTATTCATTAATTATTTTTTATTAATCGACTACAATTTGTTATATTAATAAAAATAATAATGAAAAGAAAAAAAAACATAAATAAAATTAAACCATAAAATAAATAAGGAGTATGTAAAAAGATATAAAATGAAAAACAAATTTGGTTAGTATAACATGAAGGATAAAATTGAAAAAAAAAAAAAAAAACTTCAAAACTTACGCTAAATGAATAGTGCTGCACCAAATTTGGCGCAACACTATTCACTACTCCATCTTGGAGTAGTGATTTAAAGTTCAATTGGACTTATGGAGTGCGCTCCATTGGAGTTGCCCTTATAAAGGGTTATTTGAGAAAAAAAATTGGTAAATTTCGATTAAAAAAATTGATAAAAGTTATGTGTAGTTTAAATTAATTGTTGATTTTGATTTAAAATTGTAAAAACTTTTAAACTTTCCCAAATAAAGTAAAATAAAAAATGGAAAAATACTATATTACTTTTTATTAAAACATTGTCACAAAAAAGTGACATTGTCATTTTTTATCAAAATTGATGAGTCACAAAAAAGATAATTGTGTTACTTCTTGTTAAAAATAACATCTTTCACTAGTAACATACTAAGTAATTTGTCATTAAAAATTAACATATTTACACAAGTAAGATACTGTTAAACTTTTATAATCAATATTTTACAAAAGTAACACATTGTGTCACTTTTGGTTCAATTACCACCACCGTGTCAATCTTTCAACTCTAAATCTATTTTAGATTTGAGCAAATTTATGTCCTAAATATTTCTCGGAATATCGATTGTGATGCCACCGAAGGCGATTGGGGTTCATGGTGCGAAGACAGAGGTCGTGCGATCCTAATGATGCTGGTAGAGGCAACGAATATGATATGGATGTTGTATAATTGTAGCAGTTGGTTGGTGGTAAGGGTATGAGTTGGTTTTGGTTTGTGGTAGTTTCTGGTACATGGAGATGTATCGACAATAGTGGGCAAGATTGTTGTGGCTGCCAGGGACAATTATAAGGTCGTAGTTGGCGGTGTTTGGATGTGGTAAGTAATTTTTAACTAGGTTAAGTAAATATTTATAAAATGGAAAGAAAGGTTTTTTTAAAAGTAAAAATCTTTAAATTGTAAAATGCATTATTTCTCAATTTTGTTAAAGAAAACAAGTATTACGCCTAATTATCTCTTTAAATATAGCTTGACCATGTACACAAATGTTTCTATAATTGAAGATATAAGTAAATAAATAAAGAATTGTGAAATTTATCGTAAAATTATACAAATAGTTTGAAAGGTTTTAAAGATTTCTAATTATTTTACAAATAATTTTTTAAAAATTTTGTTAAAATTATTTTCTTAAGTTTGAAAGATTTCATAGTCCAAATTAGTAACATTTAAATTGTCAATGTAATAAAAAGTTTAGAAAATTAATATTAATGAAAACTAAACATAAGGAAAAAAAATTGGGTGAAAACAAAGTCGAAGTATTTTCGATAGTTTGCAATTTTTTCCTCAGAAAATCTTAAAATATTATAAGAGAGCTGTAAAAAGGTGTCTTTATAATTTTTTTGGGAAATTGGCACAAAAGGTCCCTAACCTTTTTCCTTATTGTGCAAATGGTCTCTAATTTTTGTTTTTTGGTACAACACTCCCTAAGTTATGTATTTTAGTGCACAATTAGTTCTTATTTGATAAAAAAAGATAAAAATACCCTTAATTTTATTTAAAAAATTATAATTAGATTTCTAACATTTGCAAAATATGCAAATAAGTCTGATACATTTGTTAAACAATATATAATTTAGCATATTAAATATATCATTATAGTCGTGTCAATTAAATTTTTAATAAGAGAAAAATATAAAATTATTGCGCTTTAGGTATATGTAATTGTTATGTGATGTGAAAAATTTGAATAAAAATTGAGTTAAAGAAATAACAAAATGACGCATATAGTTTTATGACATTAAACCAATCTTATTACGTTTTTTTAACATAAAAATACTAACAAAAATTAATTTACACATTTTGTGTTCTTATTTTTGAACAATAATAAAACGATAAATTAAAATATGAAGAATACAATTTGAACTCTAATATTTGTAGTTAATAAACGTATAGCTCAATTAAATAATAATATTTGAGCATCAAGTTTGTAACAAAGTTATTTTTCTTTTTATGTTGTAATAATAAAATTAAAGTTTAAATTTTAATGTTTACTTAATAATAATAAAATAATTTTAATTAACATGATTGTTAATAATTATGAGCTTAAATTTTAGTTATTTTATAATAGTTCATAAAAAATATAAAATAATTTAGTATATTATCAATTTGTTAGTTTCTTTTAATATTTTATAAAAAATAAAACTATCGAACTCATTTGTACTTTTTGCAAAGGTTAGGAATCCAATTAAAAAATTTTCTAAATAAAAATAAAGACATATTTGTCTTTTTTTTATCAAATAAAGATCAATTGCGCACTAAAATACATATGTTGGGGACTGTTGTGCCAAAAAACAAAAGTTAGAGACCATTTGCACAATAAAGATAAATATTAGACATCATTTGCGCCAATTTTTCTAATTTTTAAACTCAATATGTTGTCTTTGTATTCGTCAAATACCTCATGAGAGGTCTTCATCGTCCTTGTACATGTGTCGTAAACATTGAGAGAAAAGGGAAATGTAAATAACACTCATAAATATGTATTATGGAGTTGTGTTAGTATCTTGCATCGTTCTTGTACATGTGTCGTAAACTTCGACTTAAAGGAAAATGGCAAAGTTGCTCATACACGCTTCAATTAGGGCAAGTTGGCCCACTGGCTAGGCATGGCCAAATCAGTCTGTATTGGATGTCTAAATATGTAAAGTTCTATCATTATTCTCGTCCGATTAATCAATTCTTTAAAAAATCTATCAGACTTTTGTTATAATTTGAAAAATAAGAAGTATTACTAAAGTTATAATTAATATATATATATATCAATCTAATTAAGAGAATTTTAAAATTTTTATTTGTATCTTTATTATATGTTGAACTCTTGGTGTTGCATCTTCCCGGTAGTTCATGCACGCGAGGGACAATGCATTTTCCTTTAGTCTTAGTCTTCTATCATTCAACATCTTATTATCTGCACTACAAACATACCCAACAATACAAATGACACCCAAGGCGTTGGTAGATATAGGGACATAAATGATGTTGGAAAGCATTATGCATTTTAATTTCTACTCGTTTAAAACATTTAAGTTTTCAAATTATATATAACTCGAGCATAATTAATGGTATACTATATATGTATTCACTAGGTGTAGAATTTCAAGCTAGAAGTAGAAGAAGTAGAAAAATTAAAACTATTTTGACGTTACATTAAATATAATTTGTTATCCGTAACCGTGATTCTAATTAGAGGTGGCAAATGGGCTGGCCCAGCCCAAAATTTGAGGGGCCACAAAAAAAAATGGGTTGGGCTAGTCCTGACCCAATTTTATATGGGCTCATATTTGATGGGCCAACCCAGTCCGATTGTGTCATAGGGCTAATGGGCCAACCCAACATAAATTTTTTAATTTTTTTTTAAAATAATAATTAAAAAAAAAAAATTTCACCATCTTCCTCATCCCCACCCGCGGGGGGGGGGGGGGGGGGGGGGATTTCCCGGCGAGTCGCGAAACCAGAGCTCTCTAGTTCCGCGAAAAACCAGGGTCAAAAATATTTTTTGACGGGCCAGCCCAAAATAATTGGGCCAACCCGGTTTCAGTCCAATTAGTCCGTTGGGTTAGATGTACTGGGCCAAATTGGCCCAATTTTTACTTGATGAATTTTTTTTAGGGCTGGCCCAGCCCAGATTCCGGGTTATCTGGACTAGCCCACTAGGCCAGCCCATTTTGCCACCTCTAATTCTAACTTTCGTAATTTTATTTTGCGTTACAAGACATAATAACTATATAATCGTAATCCACACATGATTAGAAATTCATTTATGAGATATGAGCTACCAAACTTACATGGTACTCTAAATATATGTATTCAAATTCTAATGTTTTAAGTTAAAAATAAAGATAAAATGTTCACTACGAAGTTTAAAGTCTTATTTGATTTTGTTAAAAAGTTGAAGTTGAAGTCAAAGTTAACAATTAATTTTAATTTCATATTTTATGAGATTGACAATTTTTATCAGCTTTTTAATCACATTTTTATCAATTTTTATCAAAATTTACAAAAATCTAATTTTTTTACAAAATCAAATAGACACTAAATTGCTAAAGAGTAAAAGGTTAGAAATTCTTGAAGATTCTAAAAGTATTATTAACATTTGTGTGACATTACTTTCGTTGCAACAATTGGAAGGGTGTAAATTCTAAATTTGGGAATTCTTGTATAGTTGTATAATGTGTAATTATATTCACACAATATTTTTTATTTTTTGTACTACATTTTAATTACATTTAACATCCTTAATCTATGAACATTATAGCAGTCATGTCTTCAACTTTTTTTATCGCATTTTTATCTTCAACTTTTCATTAATTAGCATATTTTGTGTTTGATAACGGTTTCTGTCTAAAACATATGTTGGAAATTCGTAAAAATATTTATTTGTCTGTCATATTTTTAAAAAAATAATAGATAAAAAAGTACGATAACATATTTTTTCTCATTTTAAAGCACGTAAACAAAATATTTTGACAAAAATCATTATTAATGATGAAATGTGCTAATTAATGAAAGATGAAGATAAGAATTGGATGAAAAAAAGTCAAGAACACAATTGCAACAATGAACAAAAATTGATGATATTAAGTACAATTAAAATTTGGTGTGCTTATAATAAATTGTTGTATGAATATAACCACCATTGTATAATTACTTAGACTCGTTTGGTATATGGACAATAAATAAAGATAATGGAAAAAAATTATTTTATCATGTTTGAATAGAATTGATGTCCGAATATCAATTTAATCTAAAAATGAAGATAATTTTTGTCCTTAAAAAGAGGAGGATAAAATTTTTATTCAGATAATGATTCACTCAATTTTTTTTTAAAGACAAACTTACTCTTTTTTAACATACATACCCTAGGATAATTGCTGTCGCCCATCCTCCGCAACCACCTGCCTCCGCCATCGCCTGTCTGCCACTGCCGTTCCACCCATTTTTTTTTCTTTTTTAGTTTTTTTATTTAATTAAAAATAAATATATAATTGTCTTTTTTTCTTTTTATCAAAAGTTGACTTTTTAACAATAACTTGTTTATTCTTATACCTAGCTGAATCAAATAAGATAATAATAAACGTGCTCTTATAGAGAATAATAATAAATTGGAAATTAATGTAAACGAAAGAAAATTAAAAGTTAAAATTGGCTAGAATTACAAATCTCTTGGACTATAAAAACGAGGTGTTTCTTAAATTGACTTCATCTTTTGTCCTTACATTAATTAAAATTGAAAATATAATTAATTTTCTTACGTTAATATACACTAAAATTTCTATTAATTAATACACAATAAATTAATAATCGTACTTAAATAATAAAATATTCTAGTCCCGACTTGGACCAATGTACTAATTAATATTCTCGCTAAATACATAAGATAAATTTTTTTTTTAAAAAGTCTCATTGAATATATAAATTGATAATTGGTTAAAATGATATAAAAACTTATAAGATATTAACAAAATATATATTCTCTTATTCTCAACTTCACACCTTATTCTTGAAAAAAAAAATTTGACAACTTATTTTTTTAATTCTTCTCTTTCTCAAAATATGCATTTATAGTCGTTTTTTTTCTCCTCCCCAAACCAAACTCAATCTAACTTTTGGAATGCATACATCACATTCGATTTATGTTTTTCACTTTATAGCAAAAAGTTGTTGAAGGTTGCTAGTGCTTGAAATACCTCTTTTGGAGAAACAACTGGTAAAACACAACTGTCATCAGAAGCATGATCATCATCATTAGTTGTATTCATTACCCTTTGAATAATTTCTACATTAGTAGGCTTTTCTATTAATGCATCATTTTCACATAGATAATTCAAAAGAAGTTCAACATCTATTGGCCTTCTATAATTTAAATTAAAAATGACTTGAGATAATTCTTGAATGCCTTCAACTTCACAACCTTGTGTTTGACAAGCTATGCCTTCAACTGAGCGGATTTTGCAATACCTGAAACAATTTGTGATGGTTGTTGTCTTAACATTAATGGTCAAAGCTACATTAATAGCATTCAGAATGTTTAACTTTTTCAGGATTTTTGTTCATGTCTCGTAGTCCTCTAAGATGCGAGCATAAAACAATGTCTATAATGAGCTTTCGATGCTCGAATGATCCCAGCATCACATTGTTTAATTTTTGATGTGGTATTAGGAGGCAAGAAAAATAATTCAACATTCCTCAAGCCTTCAATAACCTTTGATTGGACATGACAATTGTCTACGATAAGGAGAACCTTTCTACCATTTATTATTTTGTCAAACCAATAAACAAATTCTTCAAAAAGTAAATTAGTCCTCCATGCCTTTTTGTTTGTTCAACAATGACAAATCAGGTTGCTCAAGTTCACATATTTAAAGATATAGAATTATCATACTTATCAATAATCCAAAGAGGTACTTTGCCTGAACCATCACTAGAGGTGTCGAGATGGGTAGGCAGTTCGAACTCGCATCGGCCTACCCGTCTCGACCCGGAGCTGCTGGCTGGCCCATTTATCGGCCGAGGAGGCCAAACCGCGGGCCGTTCACGGGCTGAAGAGGCCGAACCGCGGGCCGGTCCGTGAACCGAGTGGGTTGTTCACAGCCTGATCGGTTCGGCCTTTAACCGATGACCTATTTTGATTTTTTTTTTAATAAATGGTAGATAGCCGTTTAAAGTGACAGATACGTGCTGTTTTAGTTTTTAAATATATATATATATATATATATATATAGAAATTAAATTAACAAATTAACAAATGTAAATTTATCATTGTTATTTATTTTTTATTTAGTAATTTAACACATTTTTTGTTATATATGTAAATATTTTTTTTAATTACAATAGGTAACTAATTTTTTTTAGTAATTTTAAAAAAAAAATTAATTTTTTATTCATACGGGCCGAACTGGGTTGAACTGCGGTCCACATGGGCTCGACCCGAATGAGCCGACGAGTGGGCCGGGCTCGTATTCAATTTTTGTGGACTAGGTTGATATGGCCCGTAACCCGCTGTGGCGCAGGCTTTTTCTAATGCGGGTTGTCACCGAATTTCATTAGAGGCGGGCCGAACCGGCTCGCCTAACCCAAATTGACATCATCGCCATTGCAACAAAGAACAACAATAATTCTCTCATTGTCCTTCTTGCGTCCTTTCAATTGCTTTGTTGCAAGTGAATGATCTATTTCCAATCGATAAAACAATCATATTCCATCCATATTGTAGATCTCCTTCCAACCAAATTGGTCTAGTTTAGCTCGTACTTCCGGTATAGCATCTTCAATGTTCTATATGGCAGCCGAACTACTTTCACCGAGCCTTCGATAAGACTTAATTCCATGTCCTGCCTTGAACCAATCTAGCCAACCAATTTAAAAGTTGAACTCTGGATTAATTTTACCATACATTTTTTGGAGGAAAAAAAAAATCTTTGGCTTTGCTCTGGATCATTTCTCCAAACATATTAGTTTTCTCTTGATTTTGGAGAAACCACTCATACAATATTTTTTTTTTAAAAAACTTAGGATATTTTGCTGATTTATGCTTCTTAGAATTACTACTTTTCTTCTCATCCAGAAAGTATTCGGTTGATCTTTTGAGAGTGTTTGATATTGTTCCTTAGCTGGTAGAGAGTTGAAACTTTTCTTGAACCTATTGTTACAATTCTTTTCGAGTAGACGACGAATACTCATTTTTTTACTCACACAATTCTGTCTTTATATCAATCAATGTCAATTTTTCCACATATTTCAAATAAAATATCATTGATAGGTGCAAGAAGAATATGAAAATTACTACGATTTTGAGTCTAAGACTAAATCTGATGATGATTGTATTTATACATATGATGTTTAAGGCACGTGCATGTAACATTTCGAGATATTGTTCTTTAATGGAATTTTCATTGTTTTGTGTATGTCTTGATTTGATATATGTATGTGCATATTATTTTTGATGTACATCGAACATAAAATTCTTTTTAAATTCTTATTTTATTATTTTATTGATAAATTAATAATTAATAGATTGAATAATAATCTAGTTAAATTAATAATTTTGTTGTCCAAACTTTATTAATTTATCAAAATCTATAATCTATAACATATTAAATATCACATGAAGCGGAATTATTTTTTGGACTATTCTATCCCTACTATACTTGCATTATTTCAATAATAATATCCTTATTTTTCATTTTCCAATACGTATTTAATTTATCTATTTAATGTAAATATTTAAACATTATTATATTAAAAATCATACACTCATTTGACCGTTTTACTAATTTATTCAATTTAGTTAGTTGTAAATGTTAACTTCTAATTCAACGTATCCATTTATGATAATGAATCTTTTTATATTTTATGTTGACTTCTCATTCAACGTATCCATTTCTTTAAACACATTCAAACTTGAATCACCAACTACAAAATGCAGTCAACGTCTCTCCATCTCTCACTCACAATCAAAATTATTATCTTTTTTTTTTTTCATATTTCATTCATGCTACGGATTAAGAGAACCTGTACGAAGACACATTCGATGATAACTCATAGATATGATATCGTTAGGCAGTATTTGGAGTATCGGTGGGATCCAGCGCACGATATGGTACATTGGGAAAATGTTAGTCCGGTGGAAGAAGGTGAGGCAACTAGGCCATACGATCACTAGTCGCCCAGCCACCCGCTTGCTCATTTATACCTTGCTAGGTGAGTGGCTAGAGATGACTGAATTAATTTACATTTGAGTTATATGATCACTAGTCGCCGAGCCACCCACTCACCCGCCAGCCAATGCATTTTCTATTCTACAATTTAAAGAAATGAAATATTTAGGTTCTGAATTAAATGCTGATCGTACTTTCCTATTATATTGAATGTTACTCCATGCATGAAAGTTTGTTAATTATTATTTGATATATTTATATGTTATGCATAGTATTGATCAAATATTAAAAAAATAACACTTTTACACAACTTATAAAAATTTAAAAAGTAATGTGCGACCCACATTTGACTAATATCCATTGGAACATAAATTAAATTTAATTATGTATTCATCTATTTGATAATTTTAATAGTCAGTTGTGTGTTTTATTAATTAGACATATAAAATTAAGTGGATTCACATATTAGCTATATAAATAAATTATGTAAGAAGGTGAATGTAGTAATTTATAAGTACATAATTAATGATAATTATATTAGTGTAAGTAAATTGAATATTAATGGATAAAATGATAATAATATAGAATTTTAAGGAACAAAATAATATTTAATAGAAAAACGAATTACTAATTACGAAATATCATATGGACATTATCATCAAAAAATGTCTCTCTTCACTTCTCTTATTAAAAGTTATATAATGTTCACACATTTTATAACAACTTTATACATTGTATAGGAAATATAAACAATTTATAAATATATATATGAGAAAATTAATGATTTTAAAATTTTAAAATAACATTTACAATTTTAAAAATTTCTGAATAAAGTCCACCTTTGCAGTAATTATATATTTTAAAAATGTAGTATTATGAAATCCACATCAGGCTCAGGCTAGCGTGCGCATTCACTCAATACGTGTCGAGCTGGGGGGCTAGGCTAGAGCTGACGTGGGCAATAGAGAAGAGTGGTGCGCATATATATCCCCCCAGTGCACGTTAGTAGTTCAGCGCATAACATATATATATATTTTTCAATTTCCCACCGTTTGTGTTCCCCTCCCACTAGCGCTTAAATTACTCACCTGTACCTCTTCATACTCTTCCTCTCCACCACTGACTGCTTCCGCTTTTCTCCATAAACAATAATATATATAGATATATAGAAGGTATGCATGTATTATCTTTGGTTGATTCTTTATCTATTTTATTCAAAATATGAATTTGTTTATTGTTCTTCTCGCTTAGATCTCCAAGAGTACTCTTTTTACTTATTGAGTTGTAAATTGGCAAAATTTGACGCTCTGAAGTTTTGATTCCGGATTTTCTTTCGTCTTTAGTTGCTTGTGGTTTCGCATTTTTTTTTAATTGCACTGGAACTCTTCTTAGAAGATTTGCTCTGAATCGTTTTATCCTGCTGAATGATTTAAATTTTATCATATTTGGATTCGGAGGTACCGAGGTGTTGAGATATTAAGGGGAAAATTACACTATATAATTCCGTTCCATCAGTATTAGGTGAAATATATTGTTCATCATTGCTTAATTTCGTTTACTGTTGCTAAAATTTGCAGCAATTGTACGTTCCATTTGGTCTTCCTGCTGTGATTTTCGCGGAAACTGCAAGTTCTTGAAGGTTGATAGAGATAGAGAGAGAGAGAGAGAGAGAGACAGACAGACAGAGAGACACAGAGAGAGAAAATCCAAAAAGTGAAAATTGGATAGAGAGAAGGGAAGCGTACAGGTTGAGATTTCTGAAAAGTTTCGTTTTTATTGTTGTAGCTGTAAAAGTTCACGGGAGGCTTGAGTTAAAATGCCTCATCGAACAACTTACTTTTTTCCGAGGCAATTTCCAGACCGCAACTTTGACTCCTCCTCAAAGTTTGTCTCGGATCACGAGAAGAAACTTGCAACAAGTGATGGAAAGTTTGAAGCTTGTGGTCGTGAAGAGGTCGCTCTCAAGCTCACAGGAAAAGAAATCAATAGGGATTCGGAGTCCAAACATGATTCTAAAGATAATAGTATTAGTATTTCTCATGGATTCACGGACAACAGGATTCACAAAAAGCAGTTGGCTGCCTTTGTGAACTGGCTGACCGATAAGAAAAAGAAAGACAAATCATTCAATCAAGTGAATCCTGTGAAGAGCAGATCAGATGATCGGGACATCATTGAAGAGGAGGAGCGTGAGCCATTTCTACAACTGCCACCATCTGTGGTGGTTCCTGATGCGGTGGTTGACTGTGAATGCCAGGTGGGTAAAGACAGACGCTTGGAACGGAAGGTGTCACTGCAGCGGTTGTCTAGTAATGGGAGCAATTATAGTATTAGTGCTGATCATCAAGGGAAAGAAAGGGGATTTGAGAGGCAGCTGTCACTGCAGAGATTTTCCAGTGGAGGGAGCACGAGCTATGCGGGGAGTTTGTTTTCGGGGACCACTTTGGATGGGAATTGGTCGAGTATTACTACTGGGATACTGAAGGATCCAACCACAACAAACGAAGTGGAGGAGTTAACAGGAGTTGAAAACGTTGGCAATGGATTGGCACAAAGGTTTAAAGAGGGTTATTACTTGCAGCTCACGCTTGCTAGAAGGCTTACTGAGCAGGCTACACTTGTTTCTGAGCCTATGCTAGTGCAGGAGTCTATAAGTGCTGAGCATCTTGTTGGTGGATCTGCTGATGCAGAAATTGCCTCCTACCGACTCTGGGTATTATCTTCCTCTCAATACAATAATTTATTGCTTCACCAGTAAATCTACTCCCATTGCTAATGGTCCACGAAATTTAATATGATATGATGCAAGAAATTTGCCTTGAATTTACTTCATACAGTTCTAGTCAAAGTATATTTCAAGCCAGTTTCTGAATTTCTCCTGGGGAAACAAATGCTTTTTCAGGTCAGTGGTTGCTTGTCATACACTGACAAGATATCAGATGGGTTCTATAACATTTTGGGAATGAATCCATATATGTGGTTGATGTGCAATGACTTGTATGAAGGTAGAAGAATGCCACCTCTAATGGCGTTGAGAACACTTGAACCTAGTGACACCTCAATGGAGGTGGTTCTTGTTGATCGTAGTGGGGATTCACAACTCAGGGAGCTTGAGGATAAAGCTCAAGAGCTATATTTTTCTGCCGAAAATACATTAGTTTTGGCAGAGAAACTTGGAAAACTAGTTGCTATCTACATGGGGTAGGTATTAATTTTCTTAGCTTACTTCTTTAGGATGCTGTATCGTTCTTCATAAGACTTTAAGTTTGTGAAATTTAAGGGGCTCTTTTCCGGTGGAGCAAGGTGACCTTCATGTTGGATGGAAATTGGTCAGCCAGAGATTAAAGGATTTCCAAAAATGCATTGTGCTCCCAATTGGTAGCCTGTCTATGGGACTCTGCCGGCACCGTGCTATTTTGTTCAAGGTGATTACGTACATCTTAGTTTCTATCCTTTCCTTGCATTTATTTTCCTTTCTGATATCAAACCTACTTCTTTGAGCATACATCTGTGGTCTTCCAACGGCATTATATTTATATGCGCTAGTGTACATAGGGTTGCTGCATTTATCATATGAACGTGTCCATTTTCAATTTTTTGAGATTCAAATTGATTAGAAGTTCTGTGATCCTTAGTCTTCTTTACTTCTAAGCACATGATTGATGGTAACTGATTGCAGTCTGGATTTAACAGCGTATACTCTACACTGGGTGAACAGGGAGCCAGATTCATGAACTAAGTCTGTCTTACTCAAGGAATTTTGTTTTACTTGTGTAGTGAATTTGAAAATTGTTTAATACTTTGCATACCTCTTTATAAGTTCTAAACTTAGTTTCTTTAGCTTGGCATTGTTCTAGAGGAATACAGGAGAAAATACTTGAACTAGTGAGTTATGTCTTTCAACCTCTCTCTTTCCTTCTGTAGTTCTGCGCGTAACTTGAAGTCCTTAACTACATCATTCTATGAATTTTACTTATTATTATGGCTTTCTCTACATTTTTTTTTTAAAATTATGCTTTAAGTGCTCAAGCAATGTGTTTTCTCTTGAATGATAAATCTTCATTAATTGGAATTCTGTTTGCTTTGCCTCAGGCTGAAATTAATAATTTCTTGCGTCTTTGTCTTATTTCCTTCATCTCGTTTCTGTCTCACTTTACCAGAAGATTCTGTGTTCTCAGCCTATGAAGCTTTTTGTGCCAAAATTTCTGCTCAATACTGCTTCTCCTTTTCTCCTTTTCCCTTTTCCCTTTTCCCTTTTCCCTTTTCCCTTTTCCTTTGTTGGTAATATTTTCTTTGCATGCATGTGAGCAGGTGAGTCACGTGGATGCTTTCCCGACACTTGTTTTTTGTTGACACTCTGCTCAAAGCAGGCTAATAGGACTCAGGATAGCAGTATTAATGTGAGACTCTTTTTTATCCAGAAATTAGCAGACTATGTTGGTTTGCCATGCCGGATTGCTCGAGGTTGCAAGTATTGTGTTTCAGATCATCGATCTTCATGTCTTGTCAAAATTGAGGATGAACGGAAGTTTCCAAGGTATGGTAGTCTTTTCTTTATTTGTGGCATCATCGCTCTTGTCTGCTGCCAAAGTAAGTACGAAAAGGACAGATTCAACTTTAGGTTAACCAGGATTATTCATTGTGCGTCTATCCAAAATTGTCACATTGTTTACACGTTTATTCAGTTTGATGGTTCATTTCAGTTGCCTCTGCAATAAGAAATATGGTTACTGGCTATTACTTTGTGTTTTGGTCTTCTCACCTTTATTTCTTGCACAACCGCGAGCCTTAAGATGCTGAAGTGCTAAAGAGAAGCTTATTACTTGCATTCACAGCGTGTAATGTGCAACCAGAAACTGTGTTTGATCACTTAAATTCTGTTTGTGGATCTCATTGTAGATGAGTTACTCTTAAACTTGCATATATCTCTAAGCAGGGAATTTGTGGTTGATCTAGTTGGGGAACCAGGAAATGTCCGTGGTCCAGATTCCTCAATCAATGGAGGAGTATTTTCTTCAGTGCCTTCGCCATTTCAGATATCACATCTCAAAGAATTTCAACAATCTGAGCTGTCCAATGAAATAGATCTTCAACTACTGAACTCAAAGTACCCTTGTGGTGCTGAAAATCCTCCTTTTTCAGGTTTGTTTATACTTTACATACCTTTCAAGCATTTCATTCAAGTGCTATATGATCATAATTGAAGGCCAAAATGAATAACATGATGTTAAGTTTCGATTTTTTAGCATCATAGATGTTGTGCCATGGAATGTTTTAGGCTCAAAATTGGCGCGGATAGGGTGCTGTACCAATAACAAATTAAATGATTCTGTCAGTGGGTTTACATCCAATTTTAAGACACCTCATACTGATTATCTTTCGCGCCTCACTCTTCCGTGCATTCTGAGAGGTTAAAAATATCAATCTATTTGTAACTGAAAATTGGAAATCTCCATTCCCTAACTAACTGCAGTCTATAGTATATCTTCTTTCTCCATTGCAAAATTTTGATTTGCTGTGATATCATATTCATTAAATTCTTTGATCTTTCTCCTGTGCAAAATTGAAGACATGAGAAAATGTTGGGAAAATCTTAGAATGAGTTATTTTTTCTGGTAATAAACTTAATGTAAGCTTGTGTTGTAGGCAGGGGAAAAGAAATCTATCAAGTGAAGGATATTGGCTTGCCGGGAAATTTAAAAGATGATTTGTGCAGACAAGATGTTCTTGGTGTTACTTCCACTGGGATATCTGGAGATGATTGTTCTAGACCAGGTGGTGACAACATTGTTATCAAACAGACGTATAATGAGGACATTGTTGTATCTTCAAATGCAATTGTGAGTCTCACTGACAGACAACCTCCTAGAGTTACCTTCTCTGATGAACAAGATTGTATAAAGGTTAAGAATAGACTTCCGGATCATGAGAAGCATCCAGCTACAGTCATTCCAAGATACTTGGATCTCGAGCCTTCTCTTGCAATGGATTGGCTTGAGATCTCATGGGATGAATTGCACATTAAGGAGCGTGTTGGTGCTGGTAATTATTATTCTTCTATTTAGTTATAGAGTATTTTCTGTAATATCTAGATGCTTCTTTTTTTGAGATCTGGGTTGTAAGACATTTCTTATTCCCTCTTACAGGTTCATTTGGGACGGTGCATCGAGCTGAATGGCATGGATCCGTAAGTGTTATATGCCTTTATATTTTACATTCTAATGTTGGGTTTCCAGACATTTTCCCCCCCAAAAAATGATCTACAGAGAGATGCAATTTTGGTGCTCACTGTTGAAGTTATAATGTCTACTGTGATGTAAAATTCTGCTGTTCTTCACCTAGAAAAGAAAGAAAAAAAGAAGGAAAATGCATGATATGTATGGGTTCTTTGTGTTAGGTTATCCATTTATTTTGTGGTTTTGTATCTGTGGTATTTGTTTCATCAAGTCTGGTGAATGAATATTGTGCAATGAATTTATTTGCTTGTGTTAAATTACCTGATGTGCTCCTCTTGATGGACGTTTAATTCCTTCATGAGTCTGCTTCTATAATATAGATGCACTAAATGCTTTTGAATTACCAAAATCCATTGTTGTTTCTGAGAGTTCAGGTGTTCGATATGTTTAACTGAGTTAAATATTGCTGCTGTTGCAGGATGTTGCAGTTAAGGTTCTTAGTATCCAGGATTTTCACGACGATCAGTTTAAAGAGTTCCTTAGGGAGGTATGAATAGTGAGTCTGAATGATTGAATTTCCCCGAGTACACTTCTTTCTTCATTCTCTTTGATGACATGGGCCTAAGCTTTACTGATGGTGGCAGTTTTCAATTTTGACTAACCTTTTCTGTTATATTCTTTCAGTTCATTCTCTCAAACATTTGATTGCGATCAAATATTTTATATTGTAAACTTTTAATAAGTGAGAGATACACTAAATCTGTATTAAGCATTTTTTAGTATTGAAACATAGTTCTTTTTCGTTTTTTCTCTTTGGGGGAGTGGGGGTTGGGTTAAAGTGAAATATACATTTTGTTTTCACGCTTTGATTACTTGATTGCTAGAATGAACCTTACTTTCCTGAACTGTGTTTCTTTAGTATATTCATTGATTCTCTACAGTTGCTGTTGAACATTAATATCTATTTTACATTTTTCAAGGTTGCTATTATGAAACGCGTTCGACATCCAAATCTAGTTCTCTTCATGGGTGCTGTTACAAAACGTCCACATCTATCTATTGTAACAGAGTATCTGCCAAGGTAATCAGGTTTCATAGCTCCTATAAAACAAATTGAACCATGTAATATGAAGTGACACAGTGTGTATGCTAATCTTGGTATCTGGAATTCTGTGGAACAGAGGTAGTCTATACAGACTGATACACAGGCCAGCTGCCGGGGAAATCTTAGATCCAAGGCGGAGGTTACGCATGGCTCTGGATGTGGTCTGTTTCAATTCTCATAATTGCTCCTACTGTTTTTGTTTTGTTTATAAATTTCCTAATATATGATGCATTCAGGCTAAGGGTATCAATTATCTTCATCGTCTTACCCCGCCTATTGTTCACTGGGACCTCAAATCTCCAAATCTGTTGGTTGATAAAAATTGGACTGTAAAGGTACAATTCTCCCTGATTTCTCTACTTACCTCTTCAAGTCTTCATCTGAATTAACTTCATTTCACTCATGGCTCAGGTATGCGATTTTGGTTTGTCGAGGTTCAAAGCAAACACATTCATTTCATCGAAGTCTGTTGCTGGAACGGTAAGAATAACTCTCTCCATATAATTCTTCTGCACATGCACGTGCACATAAAAAATGTAGGTTTTGTTAGATTACTTGGTACAAAGACATAAGAGACCATTTTTTTACCCACTCCATAAGTTTGAGCGTACACATCCTCTTCCCTCCCAGCCCTCTAAACCAAAAGAAGATGATATTAAAAAGAAAACATGTCCATGAGTTTAGTTTGGTGGCTAAAAGTTATAAATCATTTAAGACGGAAAATATCTAATAGATATGTCTGAAATTTTGGAGTTATCTGTCTCAAGAATTTTCTGGACCATGCATGACTTGAGATGAATATTTTACTAGATAAAGCTTCATTTTCAGTTACATCTTTATAAAGTCACTAGCTGTAGTAGTTTTTTATCTTAAGAAAAAGAAATACTGTCTCACTAATTGTTGAGCCGACTCTTTCACTTTCCAGTGTCAAGATTGATGCTGTCTAGTATTTAATGCCAGGAAAGACGTGTCCTAGGCCTACAGTTGTGGTTATTCTTCACAAGTTCATGAAATGGTAGGCTTTGGGAGAACAACAATAGCATATGGGGAGTAACATTAGTCAAAATTATTTTTGCCGACATAGGAAAATAAGAACTTAATAGACGATAAAACTAAGTACCATTCTGTCTTATGAACTTTGTTTTATAAAATACCTTGAAATGATCCCTGGAATGAATAAATACTTCCAAACAAGTTTAAAACAAGAAAAAACCTAAGACAATTAATGAAGAAGTGTCATAACCTAAATGGAGGAAACAATGAATATATAAGCATTCACTGTGATAATGAGAAGCCAAAAATATGTATAATTCAAATATTTGCAAACGTAAATGACGAAAAAGAGTTGAGATCTATATTTTGATATACTGTATAAGCAAGGTAAGGTGTTGTGGTAGTTGAGTTGGTCTTTGAAATGTTATCATGAATTCTGATTCCATGCCCCTGCCAATTTAGCCATCATTCATTGTAACTATGGTTATCATGCTTGTGCGACCAGTGAAAACGTAGTTTTCTCTGATTTATGACTACATTATAAATTGAAACAGGAGTAGTTTCATATGTCATGGAAAGTCAGCTATGTCAATCAAATGATTCAAATCAATACCTCTCAGGTTGAGCATATTCTTTTTGCAGTGTATCAATCGGCAGTAACTCTCTTCCTTTTCATTTCAGCCCGAGTGGATGGCCCCGGAATTTCTTCGTGGAGAACCCTCTAATGAGAAGTCTGATGTATACAGTTTTGGGGTGATATTATGGGAGCTTGTGACCATGCAACAACCTTGGAGTGGACTTAGCCCCGCCCAGGTTCATTCCTATGTCATTCTCTTATACTGGTTTGCCGCGTATATATTATTAATTGGATTGGTGATATTTCTTGAAAGATTTATACTTTAATGATACATTATTTTTTCAATCTTCCAGGTGGTTGGAGCAGTTGCCTTTCAGAATAGAAGGCTTGCAATCCCTCCGAACACGTCTCCAATACTGATATCTTTGATGGAGTCTTGCTGGAACGAGTAAGATTTTTGTTTCCTAGGAGTCATTATTTGTCTTTCTAAATCCTTCAAATAAAACCTCATGTAAATACTGTAAGATTATGGTATTGGGTATTAGTTAACTTTACAAATTAGGTGGAAACCAAGAATAAAAAGGAAAATGAAAAAAAGCAGCTACTGGAGTGAAAAAGTAAGAATCCATCTAATTAATTGTCTGTTTTTTTGAATTTGTTATAAGAAGCGAAGTAAGACAGGTTGAAAAAATTCATTAACAAGAGATGCAACATGAGAAGAAAGCACTATTGAGAATGAATATAGTTTTGTACGTGTTTAAATAATAGTTTTGTGACAATATTGCTGATGAAATGGTTTAATTTCACTATCCACAGTGCTTGAATTCCTACGATATTTTGGTCGAACAGTTGTTTCAGCATTACTAAGTTGTTTAACATGTGTTGACATATTTTCATGGAATGACTATTACTCCATAATTTGTCTGATTGTCTCTTCTTTTGCCTTCAGTGATCCTGCACAACGCCCCTCTTTTGGTAGCATAATGGAGACGTTAAAGAAGTTGCTCAAGTCCCCATTGCAATTAATACAAATGGGCGGGACATGATGCACCATGTCTAGTAGACTGAGAAGGGTTCTTTTATACTCTCTCTCTCTCTCTCTCTCTCTCTCTCTCTCTCTAATGCTTTGGAGAGTCAAATATATTTGTCAATCAACTGTATTTATGGCAAGCTTTTTGTTGCAAAAAATAAAATAAAATAGAATAAAATAAAATCGATATCTATGTATTTGCTCATTATGTTGGAGTTGTAGATCCAAAAGATTTTTCAGCAGCTCCTTGTTTGATTTCTAAGAATTGTAGTCGATATCTATTAAGATACTATTTACCTAAAGTTGTGTAGAGAGCCTTCTAACCTGAATTGGTTACACGTGCTTCAGGGGCCGTTTGATGCACTAATGCATAAGAATATTATTTTGGGCCAATAGGCCAAATACACACCTATGATGATACAGGTTTCTAAATTAATATAAAGATTATTTAGTACATTATATAATGTTTCAATAAAGTAGAGTTGTATGGTCTTTGCCCAGATTTTTAATGAATCTATGATTATTATAATATTTGTAATGCAATTAATATATTCCATGATGCTTTTACATAAGAAAACTTGAATACTAAAATGTTCATTATTTTGAAAATATCGATCCATATAGAATAATATTAGTGCCATTTAATAATAACATGAATTCTTGTGTTGTATTGTTACAGTTGATGTTAGAACCATCAATGTTTATATTTATTTTTTATTTAAAGGTGCAATTTTATCTTATATTGTCGAATTAGGTGTAGATGGCAAAAAAATATCCGATGGCAAAAAATACCCAATTACTAACGGAAACAGGAATTATGGTTTCTGTCTCGAATTTTTTGAATTTGTTCTGAATTATTTTATTTTATTTTTATGTTTTAAAATTTAAATTATATTTAAAAAAATAAAAAATATTAAAATTTAATTAATTAATTAAACAGGGTGATAAATAAAGATTTTTCAATTCCGTCTCTGCTTTGACCCTTGCTCCGCCTACTAAAAATTTCCGATGGGATGGGAATGGCTGTCTTGCCTCGTCTCGCCGCCATCCATAATTAGGTGTAATTTGTTTTGTTTCTAATAATTCCTATTTCTCTTTCATAATAATAAGAGTAGAATGTGTAGTTCATTTATTGCTGTGTTGTTTCTGATGACGGGGAAACTAACTTTAGGGTTTTTTTTTTTTGATCGAAAAACTTTAGGGTTTTCTTGTATTTAAGCCCATGTAGCTTAAGATATAAAGGGGTGGAATTATTTCTACACCCAAATTTTGTATTTGGAAAGTTTTTGGTTTTTTTAAATATGTGTTGTACAATCTTCAATATCAAATTGCTTGTTAATATGCCAAATCTTCATATACACGTTGCAAATATCAAGTCACATAGCACTGTAAAACTTGTCAGTTTTTACTTTCAATCTCTCAAGGTGTTGATTGGTGTTGATTAAAAAGATTTGTTGGAAGTATCAATTTGAATCGTGATTTATTTATTTTTAATAGAGTTGATCATTACTTTATATTAATTTTTATTTTGAATGAATTTAATTTTAAAAAGTGAATGGAAGACTTTGTAGTGATTTTTATTGTGGTTTTATTTGGGTTTGTTGGTATTTAGATTTATAGTTTTTGATATATTAATTTGTTTTATTTTATTGCTAATAATGTAGAAACATAATTTATAATTAATAGACTAATGACGTTAAAATTAATATGAAAGAAAAATATACAAAGACATCGCAATTTAAAATCAAACTAACGATTTGGTTTAGTTTCTTAATTTTGATTTTGGTTCTTCTCATACCGTTTTAGAGGATTTGGAAATAATTTCAAACAAGAACTTTTACACTTTCACTTTTGGTAGGCTCGGATTGTTGTGCCAAACGACACAACGGGACTACATTAAGGTAAATGTATGTGAAAAAGGATGATTTTTAGTCTTATTTGGTAGCATTTTTTGTGGTTTACAGCCCATCCTACTACTAGAGAGTATATAATTTCATGTATTATTTTATTCATTCGAGTGTTCTTTTCACATTTCTATTGCTATATTATACTCACTCCTTCTATAGTTCTAACATTTCAAATAGTCACTGTTAGATTAATTTTACCGAATCCATATACAGACGATTACATATCTGTGACATAATAATCATCATGCTGTAATTATCAAGATTAAGACTGAAGCGGAAGCGTACCTGAATCCATGATTCTATTTGATCGAACTGGGTTACGGTCTTCCAATTGATCCGTGGTTTTCTCCTTAGTGTCTCTTGTTGATGGGGATACAAAGAGTTATGAAAAGCCACGCTCAATTGGGGACCATGACCTGTATATATAACTGCAGGGCAGTTATTATGTTTCAATGTTGTTAAATTGGCCCCTCATCAATTTAAAACATTGTAACTATCTCTATACTTTAATCTCATAACACTTAATACCCATTAGTCCAAAATAGTCTTTAGTGGATCACTTTATTGACTAAAACTTTAAGATAGCACCACACATTTTAATATATACATGTTTGGCCCCACATGTTGAATTTTATCCAACAATCTCCCACTGGGCCATACACGTATCCTTACAAATGTGCACAACCTTATGAGCTCAAAATTTTGCTATCACTGTTAAGGGTATTTCCAAACAATCTCGTCCATTAGTCATATCAATGTAGGATCAAAGCGACTTTTGTTACATTAATCGTAACTAAATCTATCAATGGTCACGTACACCAATACAACCAAATGACATAGATCAATCATGAGAGTGTAGTATAAAAATTACATGTTATGTGATCCAAACATGTCTATTTTCAATTGGTCCTACTTTATTCCTTAAGTGAGATCAATACCAAACATAATGTAACAGAATGGAATGAATTGAATACTTTATTTCTGTACAGAAAATTATCCAAATACACAAATGTGTCCAAAAACAAACATAAAGCAACCAAAATACAAACTCCCACTAAAACATGATATCCTCAAGAAATACAACACTCATACGAGCAGTGTGCTCATGAAAAACCTTGGGTGGTAATTCCTTGGTAAGCGGATCCGCAATCATGGAGTTTGTCCCAATATGCTCTATGGAAATCTGTCCATTCTGTACCCTTTCTTTCACAACCAAGAACTTAATGTTAATGTGTTTTGACTTAGTTGAACTCTTGTTATTATTAGAATATAGCACTGCAGAGTTATTGTCACAATATAACTTTAATGGTCTTTCAATACCATTCAGAATGCGCAGTCCAGTGACAAAATTTCGCAGCCATATCCCATTATTAGATGCCTCATAACATGCTACAAACTCCGCTGCTATAGTGGAAGAAGCTATGAGTGTCTGCTTAGCACTCCTCCAGGATATAGCTCCTCCAGCTAGCAGATATATGCAGCCTGATGTGGATTTTCTACTGTCTTGGCATCTTGTAAAATTAGAATCAGAGTACCTTACGATCTCTAACTGATCCGATCTGCTGTATGTAAGCATGCAATCTCTTGTTCTCTTCAAGTACCTCATAACCATTTTTGCTGCTTTCCAATGATTCATCCCAGGGTTACTTAAATATCTGCCCAGCATTCCAACAATGAATGCTATGTCTGGACGTGTACAAACTTGAGCATACATCAGACTCCCAACAGCTGATGCATAGGGAATCTTCTGCATTTCCTTAACTTCAAGATTATTTTTTGGGTACTGATTGAGACTGAATTTGTCTCCCTTAGCAACAGGGGTGTCCCCTGGTTTACTATCCTGCATGCCAAACTTTTTAAGAACTTTATCGATATAGCTCTTTTGTGACAATCCAAGAATACCCCGAGAGCGATCCCGGTGTATCTGAATTCCTAATACAAAAGAGGCGTCCCCAAGATCTTTCATCTCAAAATTCATTGACAGAAAAGTCTTGGTTTCGTGCAACATTCCTATATCATTAGTGGCAAGCAGTATGTCGTCAACATACAAAACCAGGAAAATATGCTTACTCCCACTGAACTTGTGATATACACAATCATCAACAATATTTATCTCAAAACCAAACGAGATAATCACTTGATGAAATTTGTAGTATCACTGACGGGAAGCTTGCTTAAGTCCATAGATAGATTTCTTTAATTTGCAAACCATATTATTCGAGTCTCCTGACACGAAATTTTTTGGTTGCACCATATAAATCGTCTCATCAATGTCTCCATTGAGAAACGCTGTCTTAACATCCATCTGATGTAACTCAAGATCAAATGCGCAACAAGTGCCATGACTGTCCTGAAAGAGTCTTTCGTTGAAACCGGAGAGAAAGTCTCTTTGAAGTCAATGCCTTCCTTTTGTGTAAAGCCTTTAGCTACAAGACGAGCCTTATATTTTTCCACATTACCTTTTGAATCCCTTTTGGTTTTAAAAATCCATTTACAACCAATGGGCTTCGCACCTTCTGGTAATGGGACAAGATCCCAAACTTTATTGTCTTGCATAGACTTATACTCCTCATTCATGGCATCAATCCACTTTTGAGAATCAGAACCCTTCATGGCCTGATGGAAATTGATTGGATCATCTTCCATCATTCCATTATTTTCCTCATGGTCTTGGAGAAATACTATAAAATCATCCGAAATAGCATTTTTCCTTTCTCGAGTAGATCTCCTTAATGGTATTGGTTCTTGAGGTTGTTGAGTTTGTGCTTCTGGAATGGTGGGAGATTCTTCAACATTATCTTGCTGAGGTTCCGGATATACTTCTTGATCAATGACAGGTACAAAGACCTGCACATTGTCAAAAGTAATAGTAGGAATCGAAATCGATCCTTCCTCAGTTTCTTCCTCAAAGACAATGTCTCTAACCTTATTTCTCCCCCCAAACTCAACATCCTCAAAAAATGTTGCAGTTCTCGTTTCAAAAATTGATTTTAAGTGTTGGATTATAAAATTTGTAGCCCCTTGATCGTTCAGAATAATCAATAAAATTTTTTGTTTGACCAAAATTGAATATTTTGAAGTTGTAATTTTTCTCTCTTTTGCCCTTTTATATATAACAATAAATCTATCTACACTTTTATTAATAAAAAAAATTTATTCTTATTTTTTTGTTACATTTTAGTTATTATACTAGAAAATATATTATATATTATTTATGTTAAAAGATTCAAGACAAAATTCCAAAAATTAAACACTGAAACTTATATATATTTTTGTACACTAAGATAAATTAAAAACATTACAAAAAAAATATTAAATCAACTTTTTCATATTTTAACAATTTTTTTATTTTTTTATTTTTCTTTTTATTAAATATTTTTTATGAAGATACATAGAATAAATATATTATTTAAATACTAATTTGAAAAAATTATTACATAATCAAAATATTTGTACAACAAATAACCAATTCAATACATATACATTCAATTTTGTAATACAAATATTTATTTATTTATTTATTTTTTGTTTATCCTTATAACTTAATTTTTGTCTATACCACGCAACCAATTTTCATGACTGCCCCCACAAATCTTTTCCCGACGGCAACTCTTGCCAAGTAATTCGTATGCTGAGAACGAATTAGTTGAATTGTCAATTTTTTTTTTCAAGTTTCCTTGTTTTGGTTTTTCCTCAACAACATTATAAATATACATTTTGTATTAATTGTTCTTGTAATTCAACTAATTTCAAATAATAATAAACTATTAACTTATTGAACTAATACATACAAATATTTAAATCTAACTTTATTCACTCTTAATTGGAAGAAAAAAAAAAGAAATCCTTGTGAAAGAAATCTAACACAAGTTTTCGCCTATAAATATTAATTTTATCACTTACAACAGTATCTAAAGGCAATCCAGCTAAAAAACACTCCACATATTTAATGACAAATAGTCCACTGTCGCTGCAAAAACAAAAACAAATAAATATTTGCACAACACAAGTAAATAAAATATCATTATAAATGAAAAAACTTTACTAATTTCAATATATTACCTATATCTTTGGAGCTGTTGTATTTCACTAGGTGATTTTTTCTTATATTGAAACGACTTCTTCTTCTTAGCAAGCTCTGGCTCCAATTTTAGAATCATTTCTGGAATAATCTTAAGGCCTGGGAGAGCATGAGTATATCTATGATTTTCATTATAAAACATCTGATAATTATCAATTAGTGTCAACTTCCAATCATTTAAATCTACATGGAAGAGTACCCAATATTTATCATACATAAGATATGGCCACAACAAATGTTCACATTCCTCCCATTTTGAACCATAATATCTAGAAAAAGCACCATATATATATATGCCTGGATTGACCCTTCCAAATCAAATTCAGGACGTGCCTTAGTGAAAAGCCATCTAATAATTACTCCAAAAGAAGAGTCCAACACTCCATACTTTCTTGAAAACATATTTGGATATTTAACAGATCTGGCTCTTATCAAATCCATTGCATAGTCCACATTCTATACACAAATATTACATTATATAACAATGTAATTTATATAATATACACGTAACTTACTTAACAAGAATAAAATTCACATAATATATTTACCAATGGCTCCAATGCAAATTGACGCTTGCTAATATCTTGTAACCGTCATTTTGTGAGTTTAGAGATCACTTTCCATGGTATATTAACAACATCTCTACAACATTATAACAACAAAAATTATTATATCAAACATTATAGATTACATCAATAAATATATTAAACATTATAACTTACCCAGCATCAGCACTGCAAACCCAACTGACAAAATCACTCTCTCTAACTTTATTGATATCACATAATATAGGAATATCTTTATCAGATACATTATGTTTCCCAGATGAAGAAGAACAACATACATTATGCTTCCCAGGATCATTTAAAATAGGTTCACCACCAATTTTCTCTATAGTCTTTCCCTTAAACATTTGTACACATCTTTGCATCTGTTTCTACAACTCATTGCTCAAACTATCAAAGTGAGCATTTTGTTCAACTCTCAATGAATTAAATTTAGTATCAATATACCCCTTCATTTCATCATATTTATTACCCATGGAACTAAATTCTAAATTATCAACCCCCTCCAATAACTCCTCTCTTGTTTTAGCAATCACATAATCATTCCTACGAAATTGATCATCAAGATAACATTGTTGCTCAACAAAAAGTGAATTCAACTGCTCATTAGTAGCATAATGAGAGCCATATCCTTCAAGAATACTTTTCTCCCCAAAACAATCTAAATTGACAACATCTTGTTTATACAAATTATTTGTAGGCAATTCATTTGATATATAAGGGGACCAATCTTTTCCTTGTTGTTCATTGTTAAAATCCTCATTTTAATGCAATTTAGCAAAATAAATTAAAAGAAAAGCAGTACTTCAAAAAGGAAGAAAAAAACAGTTATTTTAATCCAACATTTAAAGGATCAAGTACTCCATCAAAGATTTTTTACAACATTAAACCACAATAGATCAAATCCTTTTGAAAAGTTCAAGTAATTCTCAATCCAACTTAATTCTTTTATCAGACAAATAGAACTTCCCAAGCTTTACCCTGCGATTTTACTTGAACTATAGACCGTAATGGAATTTATGCATATTTCCTTAGTCAGAGATACGAGTGGAATAACTTCGTTTTCTACTAACCCATTCTCTTCTCCTAAAACAAGAAACTCAATGACATCACATATTGAGTGATAACTCCAAATTATCACTCAAATTTAGAGGAAAACAAAACTATAAAAAAAGGTAATCCTAAGATAAATCATATTTTCCCATAATATATTTTAAACAAAACACATAAACAAGACCACTTATTATGGGCCTTGATCAGAAAATCTCACATGCAACTATCATTACTTGATATTTATGCTAAGGTCACAATATTTGTGCCCCAATTATACATTCCTTACACTCTATTTTCCCCAAAAAATGCGTTGTTTTGAATAAATAAATGTTTATATGGTGTAAAAGCTATGACACATTCTATCAAACCAAATAAAGGCTTTATTTTAAAAAACTAATTCCATAGTTATCATCAACATAATCAAACTATGAATATTTTCAGAATCATTCCCTTAATTATAAAGTAAAAATAACCCCTTTAAAAAAATTGAAAAGATCAATAAATGAGATTAAACTGGTAAGAAATTAATTATTGGAAAATTCGATAAATTAAATATACAGAAATTAAAATTACCAAAATGAGTCCCTGTAAACTTTTAACGGTATTTCATCATATCAACAACTATAATTGATTTTCTATAAAGGGTTTCTGCAAAATCAAAACAAAGATTCAAACTTTATTGCACGTGAGCTCAATTCATAGCTTTAGATAATTCTAAAACTTTTCAACTAATTATGCTTGGCAACCATCATTGGTTGTTAACATAGTTGTAAATTGCTGGGATTTGGTAATGCACATAGTATATAAAAAATAGTCCAAAAAATTGAAAGAAAGTTGGGATGTTTATTGTTAAAAAATGTCATTCAAGAATTTCAGGTAATGTACAAATCCACGCACTGTGAAATCTTGGTGGCAAATTGAATGTTTTTATTTTTTTTACACTTTTTCATTCAATTTTTTCATTAATCTTTTTTATTTTATCTTAAGCAAATTGAACATTATTTATAATATTATTTTTATAATTATTTTGATATTTTTGTTATATTTAATTTTATAATGAATATTATTTTTTTAATTATTCTGATATTGTTGTTATATTTAATTTATAATTAAATAGGTATCATTTAACATTTAATGTTGGTTATAGAAAATAGTTATTCAAATCTTATTTGAAACATAACAACTGTCAACTCGAAAAATTCCATGTATTGCCTATATTGTACACCATGTATTGTTCGAGCTTTTTTTCGTCGAAAAGCACGCATGTTGAATGTTGGTGAAAGTGCCAACAAATAATCTAACTTAAGATTGGCACAAGAAAAGGCCAATTCTCTATAATGTTTTAATTAGCAAAAAAGAGAAGTTGAATGTTTGAAGCTGAAAAATGAGCCAAGAAAAAGGTTTATTGAGATTGATAATGTTGAGATGGAATCTTTAGGTTCAATTCTCTATAATGTTTTAACACGTGGGAGGATTCCTCATGCAATTTTATTTAAATAATTTGTGATTGTCCACGTTTCTAAAAATTAACTTGAATTAACTGTACAAACAAATTTACGAGAACATGAGAATATATATCAAATGGGCAGTTGAAATATGGGTTTTTTCATCCAAAAGTAAATATAGAATTAGTTGCATGATTGAGCTATGAACTGAGTCATAATGATATAAATTTCTTGTACATCCTGATATAGAATGCTTGAGGCCTGATGGTCACTGTATATATGTGCTTAAATTTTTGCTTGTAATTGAACTTTTTATATATATTTTTTGTGTTCCATTTTTTTTTTTTTTTGTTTTGGTAAAAAACTTGGTTTATGAAAATCACCACATGCTTACTGATTGAGCTATGAACTGATGCTATTTTTCATCCATACACTGAAGGTTTGAGTAGAATTTTGAATAACATAGTTTTGGTGTGTGAGGTGCAATGTCTACTTTCACAAAATGAGCAGTCAAATGTTGGTGTAGAAATGTTCTGTAATTTTAAAGAAGGAATGGCATGAGTTCCACTTGTGTTCAGATATGAGCTCCAGAATGTGTATTGTTATGTCCGTTTATGGGGAAAGTTAGGATACCTGGATATTGAGTAGTAGAAAGATTTAATGAGAGGACAATTTGAAGAAAAATTTCAGTCATTTTTCTCAATTTAACAAGTTGACACATATTTGGGGATATAACCACCCAATTATGTATTCATTTTTATGCTGTCTAACATCTTATAGGAAGATAGGGAGCTCACTTTTAAATAGTTATAAAAGAGATGCGTGGAGGTTAATGTTAAATTATTGTTTGAGGTAGTTGCCTACTTTTGCGAGATTCTAAGATTTAGTAACTTGGTACTTTTCAGTTGTATCATCCTCAATTTAATTTGATTTTATGGTAAATATATTAGTTTTGATTTAGTATGTTTTTAGTAAAGTAAGTGATTGATGCTAAATTAGTACGCATACATTATAATGGGCTATGTTATGTCTTATTCTTCTTACCTCCGATTCAATTGTTTACGTCTCTTATGATTTGAAGTTACATTGCTAAATGCTAACGATACACTTCCTTGATTTTTCATTTTTCTTTTCTTTGGGGTTGGGGACTGTTGATTAAGAGAATGTTTGGTTAATTAGCTTAAAATCTCCTTAGTTAGGATTTGTTTACTTCCTAAAACAGCTCCTCTGAAGGAGCTTTTAATGTTTCAAAGAAGATACATGATCATAGAATAAATTAAATTTAGAAGTACGCTTTCCCTGTAATATATTGCAAACTTATGTTAACTTCTAATTTCCTATTTTGGTAGCTTACCAATCACAATTGTTCTTCCAAGTTTACCACTGACTAAAGTGTTTTAACTCAAGTCGTGCACAATTTGGCATCAAACAATTAAATTGCCTTAAACAAAACCTTGTTGCAAAGAAAGACAATGAATCTAAGCATTTCAAAAGATTCTATAACACTAAAATCTATTGGAATTTCAGTGCCACTATAATTCATTAATATAAATACACCAAGGTTTTCTCCATAGAAAACATGAACTCCCATTCAATGCAAGTAAATTTATCAATCAATTAAAAGAGACTTTTCACTACACATTTGTTAAATTTGGAAGCAGATCATGATAATAACTGAATGAGTTCAAAGTGAAAATAAAGTAACAAACCATAAGCAGCAAAGTCTGCATCGGCTTACAAAATGAATAACAACAGTCAATGCTGTACCAACTACTAATTGATTTGAAATTTAAGCAATGCAAGAGAATGATTAAAAAATAGTCCATGAGGTAGAATTAAAACATTATATTAAACCATACTGAAATAAAAATTTCTATATATACATCATTAGTTGCCCAAAATGAAGTACTGCATATCCAAGTTCTACCAATTACATAAGTTGAAAATATAAAAGTGCTCATCTTTATGAGCTAAGCAGCTTGATGCTGATGTTATAGTGATTGTAGTTGACTTTGGAGATCATCAAAAGAGTTCAAAAAGTCAGCATCTAGATGCTTACATTGAGCTCTACAAAAGGATGAGATTGTTAGACTTACTTTTTGTTCTTGTCCTTGTTCGTATCTATCTTAGTTTTTTTCTTTTTTGGAAGAGGTGTTTCTGGGGTTTGGAATAAAGATCTTTTGGCTGGTGGTGGTGTGACAAGTTTGGAATCCATTTGTTGTGATTGTTCATCCTCAAGCATTGGTAATTTTCCTTTGTCTTTGCTTTGTTGGTTGCCAGTAGTTATAGTTGAATCACTACCAAGAATAAACAGCAATTCATACATGAATTCAATAGCTTCTTGATTTTGTTGAATTACTTTGATGTAGAAAGTTTTTTCTTCCTCTATTGCTAAATGGATTATATCAATGATGTTTGAATCTGGATTCTAATGAAGAGAAAATAGTTGAATTATTCAAATTGTAAATGGCAAACAAGGATTACTGAATATTGAATAAGAATGACTTATATTTACCGAGACTGAGTGATCCATCAATGTTTTTGCATTGCATAATAAGAAGCTTTCTGCTGGCTCTCCAATAGCTGTAGCGTTGATGTACCCCGTCGAATCTATCAACTGTAGGTATACTCTTGCTCTGTAGTATATTAGTTCCAGAAATTGAAAATGTTAGTTATGAATGTGTAGTGTACAGTTTAAAATGTTGAGCATATAGATTTATTTTATTTTGCTATATTTTGTTTAAATACCACTATCCCCCTACAAATCAGACTTGACAAAATTAGAACATTCAAGATATACTTTTAATAAAACATTGAAGATATAGTTTTCCGTTCCCAATACCTAGCCTTTTGTCTCAATATACCAGTTTTTCCCCACCAAAAGTCCCCATATTCTCACCCCCTCTAGAATCATGTTGTCCCTCAAATCTACTCAAATCACACCAAATATGATATACCGATAACTTAAATTTCTCCTCAAAACCCCAAATATAATAGAAACTAATAGAAGCCTTTTAATTAGACTGGTAAAAGACATGGTTCTAATGCCTCCAACTGGTATTAGATGCATTGTTGATCCAAAAAAAAAAAAAAAAAAGGAAAGGTTAGTTATAGAAATATTTGAACACAACAAATAAAATATTGATTGAACTAAAAGGGTAATTATTTGCATTGTTAGATGTGAATTATGAGTAAGCACTTTGCTTAATCTTTTGCCTCAAGTCCTTTTGTTTTCAGCAGAAACTTAAATGCCATTTGACAGAGTAAGAAACTCACATCATAGTTCTGCTTAGTGGGGACCAAATCATGCTTCAAGTCTAAGTAACAATGCTTTTAAAAGTTCAACTAATAGTCGACCCAATGACCTATGATTTCATACATTTATTAGCATATTGGGACTTATGCTTACCGCAGTATGAACTTCTGAAAAACCTATTTATAATCTTAGCCAAGCATGATACGTACTTAAGAAATTGATCTTTAACACAATGGTGGTGCGATTGAAAGGAAGTTCACCTTTTCAAGTCTAAGTAACAATGCTTTTAAAAGTTCAATATAGTGGACCCAATGACCTATGATTTCATACATTTATTAGCATATTGGGACTTATGCTTACTGCAGTATAAACTTCCAAAAAAGGATAAGAAGCGAGGTCCCAAATGTCATTCGGATGTGAAAACAAACCTTGGCATATCCATTAGTACCCCTGATGAAAGACTTATCAGATGCACCTGAAAATTACAGTAATACAACAAACAACTGTTAAAATATTCTAGGATATTTATATAGATGGAACTCTATTATTGTTTGCTCCAATTGGATGTAAACATGATAATAATGAAGTTCTGAGTTTCACAATTTCGACATCAATATGCCCTAGTTTTACAGCCCAATTTCAGTAGCATACTAAAAGGTTCCAAAATTAACTTCTATATCTTATATCACATTTGTTAGAGGATTATTTGAAACAATGGAGAAAATAACCAGCAGAATCTCAATCGAATCGAAAGGATGACATTATGAAGGGAAGACTGAAACTGAGATCGATAAACCATTGTAGGTCAATTTTTTTATTATCTCATAGCCTACGCACACATTAAGGTACTAATAAATAGCTAAAAATCTACAAATATGATTATTGTTTCAGAAACGGATAAAATCAAGTGCTTTCATTTTGTCTCATTGTTCTCGGTGAAACCAATGAATCAAATTCAACAAAATTATCGAAAACGTATAGAACAGGTGCGGTGGACTTAAAAATATATACACACGATATGGGGTGAAGCTGAAATTTACAGCCATAAACCTCAATAGGCTGCATTTTTTTTGTTCTTTTCTAACCTAAACAAAAAGTAACATACCAAGCATCCAACGAAAAATATATATTCATCTTCCAAGCAATAAACTACAATACGAAACCAAATAATACCATATGGTCGATAAAAAAACTCAACAATTGCAATTCTTCAACTACGCACACAGTTTGGTATGCAGAATAAGGAAAAGTTACTTATCTTTGGAAGCTATAAACTGGAACCCCAAATAAAGTAATACCTTGTGGTCACTCGGAAACTCAGGAATTGCAACTCCTCAACAAATGAAGCAGTTTCGTACCTAACCTGAAAGGGTCCATTCACGTAGAATGCAGGTGTGAAAAAAAAATTTAGACCATTCCACATATGTCGCACATTTTCTTTTGGCAAATAAAAATTAATAATAATACTAACTAAATCAACAAACAAGACAACCCAAAGCTATAACCTGCTGATTCTGGGTAGATATGGGTCGGACGGACGACTGAACTTCTTACTTTCTGGTCGAAGTCATTGTAACCGAATACCACAAAGCAGTAAACAAAAGAAAAACACATGAACGGGAATGGACTTCCAGATGCTGAACGAATTGAGGTTGACGATGGAGTTAAAATGTTTGACCTCCACCGGATCCATGCGTAGCTGAATCTGTTCGTAGGCGCCGCTTTAGGGTTTGGTATTGGTAGAGAATGGAATGGAGGAAAAAATGGCAGACAATGACTTTTGTATTAGGCGTGAAACGACGCAGCTTTGAAAAAAATACAAACGGCGTCGTTTTGTACTTTCCAAACGACGTTGTTTTGGTCGGCGGACATGATAACCCACTCTTATATATTGTTAGGATATACGAAGAAAAAAAACAAACATTTCATCACATTTAGTTACTAAAGGATCACATTACAAAGCATTACTAAAACATTTCACATGTTCAAGGATGTCATTTGTATTAAACATGGCAACCAGTAACAATCCAGCAAATTATTATCAATACAATAATGACATAACAAAATTATATTCAAAGAGAATTGACAAACGATGGTGATAGATATTACAAATTTCAAAAGTGCACAAGATTTGAATTAGTAAGTTCACAAAATTGGCCGAACAAAATAACTTTTTTTCGTGGAGCTTCTTCTCAAGGTATGGTACAATATCGATTTCTTATTCCATAAAATCTTGTTCTTTCAACATCCTAATAAAAAGCCACGTCAAACAGAAGATAGAACGAAAGAATCACACGTATAAGACAGCCAATGGAAGTCTATAAAAATGAAAAATCTCTTAAAAATGACACATATATAAGGAAGCTAATGCTACGAAAAACTGATATGAATCTATAGCATTTATTAATTATTATAAAATAGTGTGAATATCCCCATCAAAATTATTGTAAGCAAGCACATGAAATAGGGAGAAAATGATAAAAAAAAAAAAAAGTTATCTACCTGTCATGCATGCTACATTTGCCTTGGTGTTTTGTTAAACTACGAGATGCAAACAAGTCTACTCAATGCCATTAATTGTGTCAATGGCATCAACTGGACGTTAACAACATGAGAACTAAGGATAACTATGAAGGCAACTGGCCTTTTTTCAAAAATGTATTGCAACTGGACTCAATACCACCACTAAGTCAACAAATGGAATGAGTTATAATACTTGAGTGACAAATTAGTACCCTAAATTGCAATGGCATTGACCATGGGCGCATAAGCTGTATATGTATACCAACAAACAAAACAAAGGAAATCAACTATAAAAATAGAAAAGTAAAAAAGTTCCAACCGTACCTTATATGTTATTGCCCATTTATCACTGCGCATGAGCTGATGGTAGTAATTCATATTCCCAGTGTACGAGCTCTTGTTCTCAGGTATTTTCTTTGCTTCCATAAGAATGAGTGGGGATTCTCCCAATTTCACTCTTAATTTCTTTCATTAAGAACCGGGGATTCTTCCCCATAAAAAAATCTTTGACTATGCTTAACTTGAATCTACAAGAATAATTTCTACAAATACATATTGATGGATAAACTGAAAGACGTAGTGCATTCAAACCTGTATTCCCATAAGCAAGTAGTAAAGTGATCTATTACCATGGGCAAGTTAAGTGAACTAAATTAGTACAAGCACTTTCCACCTTTTTCTTTGATTAATCAGATTACTTATAATAAGTATTCCCAATTTCTTCCCAAAAAAACCACAATTTTCATTTTTCAACCTATCAGATTCAGTCTAATAAAATAACATTTCAGAAAAGGAACATTAATGTCATATAAATTTAGCAAACCAAGCAGCTCATATAATCAATAAAGCAATTCTAATTATACACCAGTGTCCTCATAGGCCTGAGACCTCCATCCATTGCAGTAAAACAACATTGCTAAAAAATGGATTGGATTCATGCAAAAGGCCTTCCTAAAGCCTTTGTGGGCTGAAGCAACCAATGTGCATGTCATGTAATAAATTGTCTTCCATCCAGAATCATTAGTATGAAGACACCAATTGAACTAATTTTGAAGAAAAACCCTTATTTTTCTTATTTTAAAATGTTTGGATCAGTATTTTTCTTATTTTAAAATGTTTGGATCAGTTTTTTATGTTCATATTTCAGACCAGCAGATAACCAAGTTGGATTCAAAGGCTAAAAAATGTGTTTTTATTAGCTATGATCGAGAAAGGAAAGCTTGGAACTGTATGGATCCAGAGACACAAAATGTAATTACATCACGCGATGTTGTTTTTGATGAAAGCAATGCAAAACGACACACTTCACATGAATTAATTCCTTTCAAATCAATGAATAATTCCTCAAGGGGGAGTGATCAATTTCAAAATAATGATTTAACAAAAGGAAATTTGGTTGACTTAAGATGTAAAGAATAGAAACACCAACTGCAACTTCACAAAGCCAAAAGCAACAATTGTAAGTCAATTTCAAAAATTGCCAAAGCAGTTTTATAACATGAAAGAAGAACATGTCAAATAGACAAATACCTTGACATGCCAGAGATAGATACACAAATTATGTGTACCCTAACAAATTAGTCATGCCACCAAGAATCTAAAGGAAGCAATTTAAGGCTTCAACACATAGAAGAGTTATTGCAAATAACAAGGGAATTAAAGAATAAATAAAAACGGAAGGAGGAAACAATCACAAGGTCACAATAGGACATTAGTAGGACATTAGAAGGGAAGAATTTCTACTGCAACAGCCAACAGATTTTGATAATGAGAATGCCTAACAAGTAAATTTATGTGAATATCCCGAACTTGGACTTTTGACTTGTATTTTTAGTGACTTCAAACATTACTTGCACAAACTTGGTATGCATTGACATTATAGTTGTTGGACACTGCATTGAATTCTCTAATAAATTATCTCACCCCAGAAAACCTGATCTCCAAATAATGGTATAGTGGAATTATAGTTGTCATCAACCAAAAGATCAAGAGCAAAGTCAAATTTGGACCTCCATTAACTCAGTCATATGACAGCAGTTGCTCTCATTAGCTAGTCCAGACATGCCACTGCAATTATTATAAATAATAAAAAGAAAATCTGGTACTCTTAGATTGAAAGAATAAGTGATGTCAGTAAAAAGCAGAAATTCTATACTTTTAACCTTTTTTTGTTTTTTGTTTTGGGGTAGGAGCAGAGCAGCTATTTGTGACACCAAGGAAGCAACCAGTTGTGACTTGTACAGGTGAGTCACTCACGAATACAAAGTATGTTTTTTCATTCCTGTTCACTTCAATACACAAATAGTTGGAGTTGGGAAGTGAAAGAAAGCAGGGGGGAAAATGGTATTAGGAAGTAAAGGAAAGCAGAGGAAAAAAATATGGTGTTGGGAAGAAACTTACCAAAAAATAGTTGTAGGAGTTCTGCCCTGTGTCATTATCTGCAGCCTGTTATCAGTACAAATATGTGAATACTTACGTAATATAATAAACCGTGCAAGATCCTCTTTATTTTGTTTTTCCTCCACATAGTGGTCATATAGTCTCAAATATCTTATCAAAAGTAGCAAAACGAAAACAACAAATAGGAAAAAAAAAAAAGCATCATAAATCCTTCGCTCAGAAACATATCCAAAGAACACGCTTTCCAGAAAGTTCCTTTGAGCAGTAATCAAAATGTATCAAAACTTATTACGTCACCTGTGGGTCCTCAATGGCGATAATGGATGGCTTTTCTAAAAACCTGTAACGGAAGAGAAAGCCCCATGGAACAACAATCAAACTCAATAAAAACCACTAAATCAGATTTACAGTTTCAACACCATTGAAGAACATGTTACCCCTTGCTGCTTTTTAAGAAGAAAGTGCCTTCCCCATTGCAAGATACACCAACATCATTTGTATTTAACTTGCGACCATATATGTCGAAAAAGTTCACCTATGTTCCAAAAGAAACATGTCAATAATAAACTTCAGAAGTCCATAAAGCTTATTGTAATGATAATAATAATTATTTTATAGAAAAATTAGTTTGTTACTAAGAAAGGAAGAAGGACTGGATGTCCTTCAAACAAGATTAAAATCCAAACTCAACTTCGCACTAAAAAATGGAAAAAATAAAAAAGGACTATTCAAAGTTGCATAAGAATTTATAATTGCACAAACACTTTCTAGATAATAACGTCTTTTTAGTAATAGTTTTTTTTTTTTCCCATTAGAGTGGAAAGAACTGTTGCATGTAAGGGCCAAGAAGCTGGACCCAATCACCAAATCTTGTAGGGTGAAGATTTATTTTCATAACTATATGATAAGAACTTTCACTGATATCCAATCTATTCATCCGGTTTCATTCCTATAGCCTTTGTCAGAGATGTTTTTTGTTATAGAATTTTGAATACTATCAACATTCTAAAATTCAACGGATTTGGTAGGTAGTGGCAACATGGGACATCAAGTCAGCCCAGCCATCCATGAACAGATGATAAAGCATGGAACACATTGGTAAATATGCATGTACATCAATTCATTTATTTTAGGCACTTTTTAAACAAATAGAATGCACCAGCTAAAAAAGAAAAAAAGGCCACGGAATCATTTGAAGAAATTTGTGCATGAGACACCCAACAAATGATGCCCATATCATGATTTTTTTTTTCAGCATATGGAAATAAGAAATAAAATCAGAAAAATCAAGACAAAGAAAGCAGACTTTTATTGATGAAGGCACCCTTACATTTTCTTCAAAAACTAAGCAAAGTTCTCGTTTAAATGTTAAATAATTGTATCCCAAAAATAATTCGTTTTCTTAAGCAATTAGATAAAAATAAAATTTGACAAAGTACTGAAGCAAAAATAATGATTCTGCTAAAATACTATCCAAATGGCAAAGCAAGCGACTCCATAAGAATCAATAAAAAGATCAAATTTTTCACAAGGCCCAGAAGATTCAATTGACTTCAACTATCAAAAAACAAAATTAAACTGAAAAGTTCTCATAAGTATACTCCTTGGAAAAAGGAAAGCAAACGGAACATGGAAATATTCACCTAAAACATCCAAAATACAGTATAAATGGGTTAAATCTATATTCAAATCTAAAAATTGAAAACTCTATCAAACTCATTTGAGAAAAGACATGAAGAACATAATGTAGTTTAGAATTTGAGAAAACCTTGGTCAGAGAGCAAAAAAAGATGATATTCTATCCGGATTCCAACCTTTGCGGCTTTGTTTTTTACCCGGGAAGATGTCGTCAAACTGAAAAAAAAAATAACTTAGGAGATAAAAATAACCCCAAAACTATAACCGTTTGATACCTGACGGATCTAGGTCGAAAGAACATATCAAATTCATAACATCTGGCCGAGTTCACTCATACCGGATACCACAAAGTAGAAAAAAAAAAATAAAGGGATGAAAATAGGCTTACAGATGCCAGTGGGACTGAGGTCGACGATGAAGTTGTAATTTCTGATCTCTACCGGATATTTGCGTGTCCGACTCTACACGCAGGGACGGTCGAGGGATTGGAACTCGATGGGTAGCGGAAGTCAGACAAAAAATGAGAAAAGACGGCGATCTAGGTTTTGGAAGTGGAATTCAGCCAGGAATGAGAACAGATGGTATGTATATGAATAGCAAAACGACGGCGTGTTGGTTGAAAGGTGAATAGTAAATATGTGATACACACTTATATATATATATATATATATATATATATATATATATATATATATATATATATAATGCAAGATTAAGGTACAAAAATTAAGCAAGATTGCCCAGCTAAACCTATCTGTGGGTGTTTCTTGTTCCAATTATAAAATATTTCATAGCTTATGATTAAAGGCAAAGAAAATGAATATTTCTTGCTCGGTTTTATATAGAAACACACATAAAATTCTATGTAATTTCAAAATGATCATATAATCTAGATTCAATTAAAATTCTACAAGAAACCCAAATGAGCATTCAAAAAGGCAAAATAACCCACTCAAGCAAAAAACTACACCTTTGGATTACAGAAGAATTGAATGAGCTCAAGAGCTGAGTCAAAGAAATGCAGTTTTTTCTCCTCGCTTTTCACAAGCCCCAACGATTCGTGATCTCTTCGGGGTCTTTTTCTCTCTCGAGGGGTGGAGTAGGGTGCGCGCGTATGTTTGTGTATTGGAAAGGCATTTGTTGACTAAGAATGCCCAGAAATCTAAAATATATATATACAACTATTTATGTATATATAACCATACCAAAGCACAAAACCCCATTTGGTTAAAGAAATTTACCCCAAATCTCTGCTAGGTTTTTCACAACAGCAAGAAAGACAAAACAGGGAAAAAAAACCCACAAGTAATACTTGATTTTCTGAACAAAAGAAGAAGAAGGTGAAAAATCATAACCCAAATCTGAAAAATATAAGAAAGTTACCTCATATTCAAGCCCTTATATATTTCGTAAAATATAGAGAGATTTGGGGATATCCAATTTCTTAGTCCAGCAAGCTTTTTATTCGGATTCTACAAGAAAATTAAAGAGATTCTGGAGAAATTATAGAGAGCAGAGACGGCAGGGGAGGACTGAGGAGGGTCAAAACGAGTATGGACGAAAAATGAACAGTAAATTCAATAAGCCTCTTATAGTGATATAATCCAGATTCAATTAAAATTCTACAAGAAACCCAAATGAGCATTAAAAAGGCAAAATAACCCACTCAAGCAAAAAACTGCACCTTTGGATTACGGAAGAATTGAATATAAAAAGTTTTGCTCTCCAACCCAGAAGCCCGGCAATCGTCGTCCCTCTCTCGCGAAAGAAACCCTTGATTGCTGTCTCAAGCGATTTTGATGCGAAGCTTCTCTTTCTCTCTCCAAAGCACAAATCCTAGAATTTCCATTTCCCTCTCTCTCGACTGCAGACTTACCTATCTATGTAGAAATTACGATCATCTCCTTCTCCAAAAATCCATAAAGAACAGAGGAAATTAGATTGTCCCGTGGGAGCTCCATAGGGCTTGTGCTGTGTTGTTGTGTGTATTTTAGAAAATGAAAAATTTCTCGGAGATCCGTTCAATACCTTCCAATTTCTCGCTCGTTTCATCGGATAGACGGTATTTCTCGACTTCTGGCATTTCATTTTGTTCTATTCAGTCCGTTCTTTTGCACTATTCCAGCTGTCTCCACGATTTGCAGGTTTGTTGCTTGAATTTCCATCTTATTTCGTCAAATCTATGGTGTTTCTAGACTTCACGAGGTGTGCGCAGGTTAAGCAGAGACATGCCAATCCTTATTCATCATCATGTAAGCAAGTGCTTCCCTCTATTTATCTCATCCTTACCCTTCAAGATTCCGATTATTTACTCCACTGTCATTCAAACCAAAGCTTCTTCAAAATTCCCACTTGTCGAAACCCCAAATTTCCCTCAAAATCTTGCAGAGGCTTGTGTTTTTCCTTACGGTGACCAAAGAGGCGAACCCGTGTTCTGTTTTGTTCCAAGAATGGAGTTTTTGAGGATTTTACAGATACCCTTTTGTCCAAAAAGACTGAAAATGAATTTGAAGAGCTTGGATTACTTATACTTTCTTTGATTTATTTTGATCTTTACTGGGCAAATGTTATTTCGTTTGATCACTGTAAACTTCTACATGTATTACATCATTTTTTTCTTGAATTCTGTTCTTTTTAGTCAATTATGATGTATGAATAACTTGGGTCGAATCATTCGATGTTTTATGGAAATGGCAGGGAAGAAATTCTGCTCTAATTCAGAAACCATTTTCAATAACAGAAAGATCATCAATGAAACACTTGAAGAAAAGCAGAATTCCCTGTTTCAGGACTCCTAGCAGGTCTGTGATTCCACCCACCAACCCACCCACCCACCCCAAATTAGTACTCAGTTGTAACGCCATAATCAATAAAATTTGATGCATTTTTAAACAGGGGAAGATCAATCAAAGCTCAAAGCCACTGGATTTGCATGTAATACTGCTGTTTATTCTGTTCATTGTGTTGCAAATCAACCTGTAAGGATTGACACAGGTACGATGACAGTTTACGTTCCCACTGATCTGCTTGTGCAAGAAACTGTTATTAAGCCATATGCTCGGCAAGAAGATCATAATCTTCTCAAAATTGTGACACCAGTCAAGATTTTGCATGTGAACACTACGCCACCGGTTTGGTGGCTTTGTGGGAAATGTGTTCCATGAAATCATTGAAATCATCATCCCTTTGTATATTACTACTAAAAACTTTCAATCCCGCGTGCTGTTCATCCTCGAGGACTACAAATATAGCAAGGTAATTACTACTAAAAACTTTCATTTCTAAGCAAATATAACAAGGTAATCTCTCGTTTATCATCCTATGAGGTCATGAATCCGGCTGCAGATAAAAGTGTGCATTGTTTTCCTGGAACTGTAATCGGACTTGAGTTTCATGGCCATCTGTCTTTGAATTCGAGCGATGTCCATAAAGGCCATAAAATGCACGACTTAAGGCAGTTTCTTCGACAAGCATATAATCTCAAGCTTAGCCATGTATCTCAGATCAAAACGCCAACGTTAATGCTTTTATCTCGTAGAACAACTAGAAGATTTTTGAACGAAGATGAAATGGTTGCATTGATGGAAGAGTTAGGCTTTCGAGTAATTGTTGTTGTAAGAGCAAAAGCAGTATCCAATTTGAACATATTTGCCAATATGATAAACTCGTGCAACGTATTTGTGGCAGCACATGGTGCTGGCCTAACAAATGAGTTGTTCTTGCCTGATGGTGTAGTCATGGTTCAAGTTGATCTGATTGGCCTAGAATGGGCAGGAGCCACCTATTATGGCAATCCGGCTCGTGCAATGGGTGTGCATTACTTGCGATATCAGATTGAGCCCGATGAGAGTTCACTTTTGAAAATCTTTGGACGAAATCATACAGTCATTACTGATCCCAGATCGATCGACGACCCATTAGGCAAGGAAGCATATCTTAATGGTCAAAATGTAAGAATCAATCTTGCAAGGTTTCGGGAGACATTAGTTGCTTAGTCTTGTTGGAGATTCAACTCTATAATTTTTAGTTTCAAGTGAGGATTCATGTGTTGAGTCGAGCAATCAGGCAAATGTATCAATATGTTGCTCAGTACATATCAGGCAAGTAGAGGTATAAGGAAGAAACAATTCATGGTAAATGACTAAATGCAGTTTTTAACTTTCTTACAAGAAAGCATTTTAGCAAATTAGAATGCAATTTTTGATTGTCAGTGGCCATTATACTATTGGTGCAGTTTTATATCTTGCAATGAAATGCAAAATTAGCCAATTTTTAAATTATATCATTATGGCAAGTTAGTGCAGAATTCCTCAGTGATCCGCAATTTTTGCTGCAATTGAAGAAAGGAGGGACTATGATATACCCAACAGTTTGAGGACATCGATTATTACTTGTGAGATTAGGCAGAGTTGCTCCTCTATATAATGTATTTCTTGTGGATTAAGTACATCTCTTGATCATTTCATCTTGAAGCCTAAGGAGAAAAGTTGGGGTTTGAATTTTTCTATTGGTTAGTCTTAGATCAAAATATTAATCTGCGATATGGCTTAAAGCTGCCATCTGCCTTGGTTTATCCTCCAATGGAGATTCCGCTTTTGTGAGCTATATATATATATATTTTCTTAGCTAAAGCTATGAATTGAGCTCACGTGCAATAAAGTTTGAATCTTTGTTTTGATTTTGCAGAAACCCTTTATAGAAAATCAATTATAGTTGCTGATATGATGAAATACCGTTAAAAGCTTAGAGGGACTCATTTTGGTAATTTTAATTTCTGTAAATTTATTTTATCGAATTTTCCAATAATTAATTTCTTACCAGTTTAATCTCATTTATTGATCTTTTCAATTTTTTTAAAGGGGTAATTTTTACCTTATAATTAAGGGAATGATTCTGAAAATATTCATAGTTTGATTATGTTGATGATAACTATGGAATTAGTTTTTTTAAAATAAAGCCTTTATTTGGTTTGATAGAATGTGTCATAGCTTTTACACCATATAAACATTTATTTATTCAAAACAACGCATCTTTTGGGGAAAATAGAGTGTAAGGAATGTATAATTGGGGCACAAATATTGTGACCTTAGCATAAATATCAAGTAATGATAGTTGCATGTGAGATTTTCTGATCAAGGCCCATAATAAGTGATCTTGTTTATGTGTTTTGTTTAAAATATATTATGGGAAAATATGATTTATCTTAGGATTACCTTTTTTTATAGTTTTGTTTTCCTCTAAATTGAGTGATAATTTGGAGTTATCACTCAATATGTGATGTCATTGAGTTTCTTGTTTTAGGAGAAGAGAATGGGTTAGTAGAAAACGAAGTTATTCCACTCGTATCTCTGACTAAGGAAATATGCATAAATTCCATTACGGTCTATAGTTCAAGTAAAATCGCAGGGTAAAGCTTGGGAAGTTCCATTTGTCTGATAAAAGAATTAAGTTGGATTGAGAATTACTTGAACTTTTCAAAAGGATTTGATCTATTGTGGTTTAATGTTGTAAAAGATCTTTGATGGAGTACTTGATCCTTTAAATGTTGGATTAAAATAACTGTTTTTTTCTTCCTTTTTGAAGTACTGCTTTTCTTTTAATTTATTTTGCTAAATTGCATTAATATTTCCACTGTTGAAATGGATTAAATTCTAAGATACATAAAAATATTTTATTGAAAAATTACAATTTTGAAAGCAACCCCACAAAGTACTTCAGATGAGCTGAAGCAAAAGATGCTAAACATGCACACCTACTATAGAAACAGAAGAATAAATAAACTAAAGTACCCATGTGTAATTGAATATCAAATGAGCGTAAGAATTTACAAACAATTTTGCATTTGTGAAGCTTCTCCACCATGTTCTCTCCCTAATATCATGAAATAGTCCCTTTTCAGTTGCTAATGTCATGATCACTGTAAATGCAGGCTATTAAAAAAAGATGAGGAAGAACCACTACTATTACATCTGGATACCATCTGGGATTTTTTTTATAATGCTTGCTTATAATAATTATTGGATTGATTCTTGATGGTTCCTTAATTTGATAATGATTTATAATGTGATAGTTAATTTATATTTGAAATTGATTTTACCATTTCCATTTCTGGTTGTTTCAATTATTATTGAATTTGATTTAGAGCAATTTACTGGTTTTTTGTTTTCTTTTTTCAAATATTCGCTGTGTAGCGGATGTTTGGCTCTGCTTGCTAAAAAAGGAACTTTTAAGTTAGTTCTAATCCCAGCAGAACATGCTTCAACACAGGTATTATCAATTTATTTATGTCAATTTGTCAAATTTATATTTAGTTTGATATGGGCCTGTTCGATTTTGGTTTGATTTGGGACAGTTTTTAGGGATTCTGTTGTTTTAAGCTCCACAACTTTAAGCATACCTATTTTTCAACATATGATTTTCCATTCATAATTTAAGCTTTTACCAAGCTTTTAGTTGCTAAAATGCTGGTGCTTTTTCTTGGTTTTGATTTTTTTCCCTCTTATAAAATTGTTGGATCACAGAAAAATAAGAATTTGATTAATTTTTACTTTGTATTTGATTGGAATTTTGATTGTTGAATGTTAGGACCAACCATTTTGAAGATTGAATTTAATTTCATATGTAGGCATTCTAAAAGTCTTTCATTTTCTTGTGATGTGATAATTTATTGACTATTGCCAGATCATAGTTATGTGTATGTTTCGCTGTATCGGACTACGTCTTTTTTATTAGCTAAATGTTAGGCCTACTTCTTGGTGAAGATTGAATCTTACATTCAATTCTATGATTCTATTTGCTAATTTTCATATTTGGTAGTCAGCAAATTATTTGCCAAAGTTTAAGATTACCCTTTTGTAAAGATATAATTTTAATGCATACTTCGAGCTTTTCTTCACTAAATTTGGTCATTTTTTATGTGATTTGACATTTACATTAATGTGTGAATTTATTAATAGAATACAAGCAATAAGCATTTACAGATCAGAAAAATGACAATCGTCTATTAGTTCTATGTTTATATTAGTTTATAATGCCGATTTGTTGAATCAGAATCAACTACATGAATTTTTTTTAGTTTGTATGCTTTTGTTTGCTGAAATATTTTCATATTTAGTAAACAAGTTCCAAATATTTGATAAGTTGCAGAACTACCCTTTTGTAGATATGAAACTTATTATTCAATTCTCATCTTTTGCTGCAAAAATATTTCCTTTTTGGCTGATATGATGATATATTAGTTGAGTTTAGAGGCTAAACTTTTGGAAATATTCAATTTCTCCTTCAATTTTAAGTGAATGTTACTAAAACATAGAACAATTTGCTTCTGTCTTATAGTGGAGCTATTTCTGCATTTCTTAATTTTTTATTTTTTTTCCTCATTAAATTTTTCTACATCTCTATCAGCTGCATGCTTATAACTTCTAGAAAATGTTACACTTAGAAAGAAGCGAAATGAAATTTTACATTTGACTGATCTTAAATTTGTGCTACATGTAGATAATTTACAAGAAAACTTTGTAGGCACTCATGAGGATTGTTGTTGATGCTGCAAACAAGTTTTGTTATTAATCCTTTTTTTATCATTTGTTCAATATGTTTTCTGAATTTCTATAAATGATATGCTTCAGAAACACATATATCTCTTAATGTGTTTTCTTTTGAATTCTTACATTTAGAGGACTTTTAAGAATCAACATGGGCATATAAGTAATGCAGAAAACTAATATTTAAACTTAAATGTGACATGTCTACAACTTTATGTTTAAGTCCATTTCATTCGTTGAATCAATTGGTGAAAAACACAAGGGTGTCCCATGTCTTTTCAAGAAATACAATTAATGCAGAAAAACGTTTTTATCAAAGCAAGCTGCTTATGTCATGCCTCATCTATCATAAATAAATACTAATCTAAGTAAAATCCTATATTCATTTACTCAAGCCATGTTCAAAATTAGGTAAATTGACAACTATTCTTTTCTTAAACTGATTGCATTCTATCCCTTTTCGTTTGTCTTTATTTTTAAATTGGTTTTGAGAAGCTTTTGTTGAATCTTTATTTGCTTCATCCATTATGCACATTTTACAACATAATAATTGCATTTTCTCTTTTTGTGTAAAATGTAGTAATTTCCTAGGTAAGATGGGATTAGCTAAAAAACGAAGTATTGCTTGAGGCATTCAAATATTAGCACCGGTAGGGATGTGATGCATACCAACACGATGGGGAGAGTAAATTTGAAAGCCCCATTCAAATGACCTAATGAGTAGGTGGAAGAGTCAGTTAAACACTGTGTCTTAAAAGTGTTTCTATAAAAGAATTTTTCCAAAATTGTTTTTCTACATGGATTTTTTCTATTAAAATTGTGTAGTGACCCCAACAAATCAACGACAATGCAACGCACAATATGATACAGTTTGTATAAGGAAAAATGCCTTAGTATATATTGGTTTCTTTTTATATATTATCATCTGCTAAATCTTTTGAGCGGCTTGGCATCCTTATATTTGCTTGTAGTCTGATGATTTTTATGTTGTGTATTTTGTGCAAATATGTCTTGTTTCCAAGGATTGTTCTATTGCCTAGAAGCCGTTTCTTTGTTTCTTCACAATTTCTACATTTACCACATTAGTCTCCCTGACGCATTATGAAAAATATTACTCATGTTGTTTAACTTTTTAGTTGTATAAACTTTTGACCATGAATTACTATTTTGTACTCATTGCATGTGAGTCACCTATATGGAATATCACAGACACTGACCGATCGAGTGTTCTCTGTTCAGAGCAAGATGGCATATTTATAAATATTAGTCATTGACAACTAATTCCATAATTGAACAAATTTATGACAAATTTATCTATTTGTATGTTTTGTCTTTGCAAAAAATCAAGTAGAGAATGTGGGATTACTACTTTGATTACAGTTTGGAGATGAAATCAACGAAACAAAAGGTATACATTGCTTGAATTATTCTGTTTATGCAAGTTTGGTCTTAAAATTAATTTTAAGAATAGAAATCCAAAAAAGAGATGGTTTTAAGCATGGCCAAATATTATATTATAACTGTGTAAATATTTTATTTCCTTGATCAAATAATTCTTATTCTTTTCAATCTCTCATTCTTATCTCTGTTTAGTAAGAATTTTGCTTTCAATTTGGAGTGATGATTTTTTCAAAATATTATTCTTGACATTTTACTTGTTTTTGTTTAGATTCTTTTCTCTCATTTCTAATATGAGGATAAATATTGAGTGTTGGTTGCATGAAGACAAAACTAACTCCAAGTAAGCTTTTGTTTTTTTTATTATTAATTCACCTTTAAACTATTGGATCAGTCATCATATTCCTCTTTTGCATTAAAGATTTTTTTTAATTAATTCAATTTATTTATTTATTTCAGTTTTTTTATGTGGATTTTCTTTTGTCTAGTCTAAATTGTGGTTATTTGATTGTTTAAATTTGTAATTGCCTTTTCTGATCTTACAGTTGATTGAGCATATTTTGGTAATTCGGATGAGTCTTCTTGGTTTTTATGTGTATTGCTACAGATAATTGCATCAATTTGTTCTGTTAAATCAAATGTGCTACCTGCTGGTTGTATGTGAATTTTTGCATTTTTAATGATGAATTAATTTTTTTAACTTCATTTTTGGTATAATTGTTTACAAAAATGAGTTTCTGCACGTGGGTTTCAATTGCATAAGTTGTTGGGTTGCCTTGGTTTCTTTTCTCTTGTAGAAGCTACTTCTATATTGCTATTACCAAATTGGTGAGAAATGATTCACACTTTAAAAGATATGATAGTTATGGGATTTGGCAATTATGGCCCTATCACTGGCTGTTTATTGGGTTAAAGATAGATGATAAAAGGCAGCTACTTGTGATGCTGGTTTATGGGAGGTACAACTGTCAATTGACTTGAATCCAATGCCCATGTGCTCTCAGCCTGCTTATCTTAGATCTGATTGGATGAGTTTGAGTCAGAATACAGAACGAGTATGCAATTTGAGTGGATATGAGGCAAGGTTTAGCCTAATTGAAAATATGTTTGGATATTTAACAGATCTGGCTCTTATCAAATCCATTGCATTGTCCACATCCTATACACAAATATTACATTATATAACAATGTAATTTATATAATATACACATAACTTACTTAACAAGAATAAAATTCACATAATATATTTACCAATGGCTCCAATGCAAATTGACGCTTGCTAATATCTTGTAACCGTCTTTTTGTGAGTTTAGAGATCACTTTCCATGGTATATTAACATCTCTACAACATTATAACAATAAAAATTATTATATCAAACATTATGGATTACATCAATAAATATATTAAACATTATAACTTACCTAGCATTAGCACTGCAAATCCAACTGACAAAATCACTCTCTCTAACTGTATTGATATCGCATAATATAGGATTATCTTTATCAGATATATTATGTTTCCCAGATGAAGAAGAACAACCTACATTATGCTTCCCAGGATCATTTAAAATATGTTCACCACCAATTTTCTCCACCGTCTTTCCTTTAAACATTTGTACACATCTTTGCATCTGTTTCTGCAACTCATTGCTCAAACTCAAAGTGAGCATTTTGTTCAACTGTCAATGAATTAAATTTAGTATCAATATACCCCTTCATTTCATTATATTTATTACCCATGGAACTAAATTCTAAATTATCAACCTCCTCCAATAACTCATCTCTTGTTTTAGTAATCATAAGAAATTGATCATCAAGATAACATTGTTGCTCAACAAAAAGTGAATTCAAATGCTCATTAGTAGAATAATGAGAGCCATATCCTTCAGGAATACTTTTCTCCCCAAAACAATCTGAATTGACAACATCTTGTTTATACCAATTATTTGTAGGCAATTCATTTGATATATAAGGAGACCAATCTTTTACTTGTTGTTCATTGTTAAAATCCTCATTTACTTGCACCAATTTATCTCCAGTTTTCACAAATCTTTCATTTCCAAAATTCATATCTAAACAAAAAAAAAATCTATCTAAACAAGTAAACAAAAAAAAACTAATATATCATAGCAAAAACATACACAAACTATAATCATAATATCTTCACAACAAATTTTATTTATCTACAGATTTAAAATAAACTACGAAAATATAATATTTTATACAACAATAATCACAAAATATATATTTAACAAAAAAAAAGAAAAAAAAGACACAAAACAATCACTGGTTGTCAAAATGTTCCACAACGAACGAGCAACTCGGCAACAAAGGAGCAACTCGGCAACCAAGGAACCTTTTGATTCCATAATATTTTTACAAATTTTCAACATTAATCTATTCTTAATCGTTAACCATATATTAAAATAATTCATCTCTAATAAAACAACATTAAAAATAAACATACCTGATAGATTACATAAACTACTAATAGACATCAAGATGAAGATAAAGATTTAAAATTGAGAAAAAACAAATGAGGGACAAGACAAAATATACAATGAAATAACACATGTCGGTAATAAATATGGGATGAATAGGAAGGGGAGGGAAAATAAATGTTTTTAAAAGTAGGTGGGCACGTAGTAGGTTTAGTAGGTAAGTGGATGCAAATAATTGAAGGAAGGAAGAACAATAACCAAAGAAAAAATAATTATTTTTTTATTTGTATTAAAAAATATTACAAATATATGTTTTAAAAAATAAAAAATAAATATTAAATGAACACAAAAAAAAAATTTCCAACTAAAACATATGATAATAGTAGAAGGAAGTAGATATTGCTATGTGCAATGCACGTATGTAAAAATGCGGTGAAAAGTTTTAGAATTATTTATACAAATATTTTTAAAATAAAATAAAAATTAAAATGATTAATGTAACATGTATAAAAAAAAATGAAATTAAAATGTTTATTTCACAAAAACAGAAAAAAAATATTTTTCGGGTTGCCGAGCAGCTCGTAGCAATACCTACTTCCTTCTATTATAAAAGCAAATATGATTAATTAAGATAAAAACAACTTTCTTCAAGATAATAAAACTTTTGAAAATCAACATTTTCAGTTGTTTTTAACAATATAAAATAAAAAAGAATTACAAAAGAATACAATTACCAACATTCTTCGCAACCATTTATATTTTTGTTCCTTTAAACAATACAAGAAGAAAAAAATAATTCTATTTTTGTGAAATAAACATTTTAATTTCATATTTTTTTTGTACATGTTACATTAACCATTTTAATTTTAATTTTATTTTAAAAATGATTGTATAAATAATTCTAAAACTTTTCACTGCATTTTTTACATACGTGCATTGCACATAGCAATACCTACTTCCTTCTACTATTATCATATGTTTTCGTTGGAAATTTTTTTTTTGTTCATTTAATATTTTTTTTATTTTTTAAAATATATATTTGTAATATTTTTTAATACAAATAGAAAAATAATTATTTTTTCTTTGGTTATTGTTCTTCATTCCTTCAATTATTTGCATCCACTTACCTACTACAACTACTACGTGTCCACCTACTTTTGAAAATATTTATTTTCTCCACTCTCCTCCCTATTCATCCCATATTTATTACCGACATGTGTTATTTTATTGTATATTTTGTCTTGTCCTTCATTTGTTTTTGCTCAATTTCAAATCTTTATCTTCATCTTGATATCTATTAGTCGTTTATGTAATCTATCAGGTATGTTTATTTTTAATGTTGTTTTATTATAGATGAATTATTTTAATATATGGTTAATGATTAAGAATAGATTAATGTTGAAATTTTTTAAAAATATTATGGAATCAAGAGGTTCCTTAATTGCCGAGTTACTCATTTGTTGTCGATTTGCTCGTTCGTTGTTGAGCATTTTGACAAGTGATTGTTTTGTGTTTTTTTCTTTTTTTTTGTTGTTAAATATATATTTTGTGATTATTGTTGTATAAAGTATCATATTTTCATAGTTTATTTTAAATATGTAGATAAATAAAATTTGTTGTGAAGATATTATGATTATAGTTTGTGTATATTTTTGTCTATGATATATTAGTTTTTTTTTGTTTACTTGTTTAGGAAGTTTTTTTTTTTCTTTGTTTAGTTATGAATTTTGGAAATGAAAGATTTGTGGAAACTGGGGATGAATTGGAGCAAGTAAATGAGGATTTTAACAATGAACAACAAGGAAAAGATTGATCCCTTTATATACTAAATGAATTGCCTACAAATAATTGGTATAAACAAAATGTTGTCAATTCAGATTGTTTTGGGGAGAAAAGTATTCTTGAAGGATATGGTTCTCACTATGCTACTAATGAGCAGTTGAATTCACTTTTTGTTGAGCAACAATATTATCTTGATGATCAATTTTGTAGGAATGATTATGTGATTGCTAAAACAAGAGAGGAGTTATTGGAGGGGGTTGATAATTTAGAATTTAGTTCCATGGGTAATAAATATGATGAAATGAAGGGGTATATTAATACTAAATTTAATTCATTGATAGTTGAACAAAATATTCACTTTGATAATTTGAGCAATGAGTTGCAGAAACAGATGCAAAGATGTATACAAATGTTTAAGGGAAAGACTGTAGAGAAAATTGGTGGTGAACCTATTTTAAATGATCCTGGAAAGTATAATGTAGGTTGTTGTTGTTCTTCATCTGGGAAATATAATGTATCTGATAAAGATATTCCTATATTATGCGATATCAATAAAGTTAGAGAGTGATTTTGTCAGTTGGGTTTGCAGTGCTGATGCTGGGTATGTTAAAATGTTTAATATATTTATTGATGTAATCTATAATGTTTGATATAATAATTTTTGTTGTTATAATGTTGTTAATATACCATGGAAAGTGATCTCTAAACTCACAAAAAGACGGTTACAAGATATTAGCAAGCGTCAATTTGCATTGGAGCCATTGGTAAATATATTATGTGAATTTTATTCTTGTTATGTGTATATTATATAAATTACATTGTTATATAATGTAATATTTGTGTATAGGATGTGGACTATGCAATGGATTTGATAAGAGCTAGATCTGTTAAATATCCAAAGATGTTTTCAAGAAAGTATGGAGTGTTGGACTCTTCTTTTGGAGTAATTATTAGATGGCTTTTCACTAAAGCACGTCCTGAATTTGATTTGAAATGGTCAATCCAGGTATATATATATATATATATATATATATATATATATATAGAAGATTTTCATTTCAAAGATTTGGCCAGATGTTTCTCGGTGAAACGCGTGCCAATTGTAAACAGAAGATTAGACAAAAAGTTTTGATGCTTATCTTTTAGACTTACTTTAGACTGTTTTGCTCCCAAGAATTTTATTATATAAGGGGAAGTTTTCATTTGAAACGAGCATGGTTAAAAAAGTTCAAGAAACTCGATACCTCAGAAATACCTGCTCTTTCAAAAAACCTCTTGTATAAGCAAAATTCTCAATCCAAATTAGAAAGCTTGTATTCAGGTATATGTTCATAACTTTGTAATTTAAAGTTTTTCATTAGAATTCGGGATTTTTCGAAAGGGAAATCCTTAGTAGTATTTTCTTTTTATGTATTGACAGATCTCCAAAAAATGTTTACATTATTGTAATTTTTTATGAAGTTATTTTTAACATTTTGTTAAAATGTTTTGTTGATATTTGTTTTATCATCATTTCATCCTATGCATGTTATAAAAGCATAACTTGATTTTTAGAAGCCATACTGTTTCTAAGTTAATCCTGAGTGACCCAAATAAGTAAGGATTGTAGGCCGGAGTGAGCCTTAGATGTCCTTTAGATGTTGGGGAAAAGGAATCAATTAATTTAGAAATTTATTAAGGGAGTGCCAGTGGTAACCTTAATGAAAGGAATCAGGTTCAAGTTAACATGTCTTAGGTGGTGATATTTGTTTTTGATATTTATTTTTCCGATAAAAAAAAAAAAAAAAAAAAAAGGAGATTTGTTAGAACATTTAAAAGAATTTATGAAAAGGGAAGTACCGAGTAGGATATACAAATTTTGAAAAACAGAAAAATTTTATGAACCCATCAAAAACAGACGAAGCCTCTAGTTCAGAAAAATATTAGATAATTTAGACTTCCGCATCAAGCAGATTAAAAAAGACCTCTGCTAACCTTGCCAACTCTGCATCCAACCTTGAGAAAGACCCTTCTACGCCAGTGGCTGAGTCTCTCTCTTCGCACCCCCCCTCTCATATTGGTATCAGAGCCATAGATAGTAAGAAAACCTTAGATTATTTAAATTTAGAACTCAGTACTAATTACAGAAAAGTTAAGACAGTTGACAATAATATTTTAGGTTGTAATTTAGACTCTTCTCATAAATTACATAGTTTGTTTTCAGAAGACCCTTGTCAAAACCTTATTGTAGATTTAATAATTAATTTATCTAGAAATTTAGATCTAGAAAATAAAAAGAATTTTAAATCTTTAGAATCGGTTTCAGATCTTCTTAAAACAAGAAACTCAGAACTTAAAAATATTAAAGAATTAAGAAACTTGATTCTTAGTTAATGAACGAGACTGATATAGTAGATAAAACTAAAATAGCAACTTCTTCAAATAGTATAGAGAACGATTTAAGAACTTTAACAAATCAATTAGGAAATTTTAATCTTCAGCCTTCAGGTAAAGAAAAAGTAACTAGAAAATTGCCCAAAGAATTTAAATTTCCAGGATGAGTTTGACCAACTCTTTTTTAGGTAGATCTAGAACAATCAGCGAAGAATCTTCTAGACCTAGTACATCTAGTGTTGATAGAACTTTGTTAGATAGACTGTTAAGAAGAACAGAACAGAATGATCAGAATATAGAAGAAATCTTAGATCCAGACCAAGATTATCAAAGATTTCAGACACATGGTTTAAGATTACTTAATCCAGAAGTTTTATACAACAGAGGAATTTTTGAGTCAAGAACCCAGTTCTTTAGACATAATAGGCAAGTCCCTATTCAATGCATAGTTAATCAAGTTAGAAAGTTAAATTTAATTTCAGATGATTCTAGAAAAGAATTAAAAAAGAGAAATTATAAATTTATGCATCTAGGATTAATAGTCATAGGAATAAGAGGATTAGCAAGAAAGAATTTAGGTTGTAAGACTTTAATTACTATATATGATGAAAGATTCAACAATATAGATAAGAGTCAAATAGTCAGCATGGAAGTAGATATGAATAGTAACATAGGTATAATTTATTGTAATCCAGACTTTTTAATGACTATTAAAGACTTTTCAGATAAGATAAAAATAGGAATCCAGACTAAAGGTTATGAAGACGTAGACAGTGGAGATAACCTCTTAGTTCACATAGGATTTTTAGGTAGATGTTCTGTAAGCGCTCAGAGTAAATATAAAGTTTACATAGATAAAGTAGTAAATTTAATGAGTAGTAAAGGTATAAATATGGTTAAGCCAAAAGAATTTTCGGCAGAACAATTAGCAGGATTAGAATGGGACATGGATAAATTCTTAGAACAGAAAGACAAGACAACCATAGCCCCTACAGAATCTTTAACTTATAAAGACATTCATGGTAGAACTAGTTTAAGATTTATTAATTATGATCAGATAGAAAGGCAGATAGAAGATACTGAAGAAAATGAATCAGTTAGTGAACCTTTCATAGAAAATGTCCATATAGAATTAGTAGGAGAAGATATAGATAGAATTATTTTTCCCAAAGAATTAGGAATGGACCTTAATAAACAAGAACTCCTTAAACTAGAAGACCAAATGTTTTTAGGTAGACAAATCCAGGAAAATGAATATTTATATTATGATTCAGAAAAGAACATAAGACTAGGAACTACTCAGGAAGATTTTAAGGATAATATAGAAGAACTTAATGATACTAGTTCAGTAATAAGTTGTGAGAAGAATTTTATGGATACTCAGACTTATAGAACCATAGACGATACCCCTTTTGATAAGACAGTAAAACATGAACCTTTTACATATGGACCAGGATTTCCTCCCAGAGGATCATATAGTAAGTATGAAGAAATTCCACAAGACTCTAGATATGTAGCAAAAGGTAGTGAAAGACCTTTAGAAAATAAGATAGAATTCCAATCTGCTGCAAAAGCGCAAATCTTAAATTTGACCGCTCATGATCCGCAGATATGGACAAATGTAATTAAGGTATGGAAGAATACTATAATAGGACATTACATTAGAAGTTTCCAAGATATGGAACCCATAGACATGTATAGATATTTAGAGACATTTTTAGGAGAAAGTACAAAGGCTATGTGGGAAGCCTATAAGCGAGATAAGAAAGAAGAATTTGAACAATTAGTTGCCTTAGGAAGTAATCCTTATAATTTTGTTAATAAGATTCAAGTACTTATTACAGGATCAGACCCTAATTCAGGTCAGATGTGTGTACAAAGAAAAGTAATGAGAGATTTAGAACAACTTAGTCTATACAAATGGACTAAGGGTAAGTATGTTAAACAATTTTTAAATGAATACCATTATTTAGTTTCAATTTCAGGTAATACATTTAATCAAGAATTAGGACAGAAGTTATTTCATAAGTTGCCAGGCCCATTAGGATTAGAAATCACAGACAAATGGAATGAATTAACCTCGGTTAAAGAATTTTCAGATAAAAAGTGGAGCATAGGACATAGAATCCAACATGTAATCAGATGCTTAGAAGAGAAGTGTGTAACATTACAGATTCAGAAACAACTTAAGAAGACAGACTATAAGTTTTGTAAAGATATTTTTACTCCTCAGACTTATGGTACTTCAAAACCCATAAAGAAAAAATATAGGAAGGATAAAAAAGTTAAAAGAAGACCTTTTAAGAAAAGATACTTTCTTAGAAAATCTAATAAGAGAAAACCTTATTTAGATGAGACCAAACATGTTAGAAAGTTTAAACCAGATAGAACTTATAAGAATAAGCTTAGTTGTTTTGTGTGCAATAGTAATGAACATTTAGCAAGAACATGTCCTAAAAGACTTAATAGTTATGATAAGAAGAGTACTTTAATAGAATGTACTAATGAAGATCTTATTCAATTAGATGAATATATTTCAGACAATGAATCTATTTATAGCATTATATCTATAGAAGATAATGTAGAAATTCAAGAAAGTTCAGACTACGAAGTTTTAGATGAATTCTCTAATTTTAGAATTAGTAAAGATTCAGAATCTGAAGAAGACTTAGATTTCGTACAGACTTCATTAGATGAATGTAATCATAATTGGTTAAAAAGAACAGGTGCTGATAGTACAGCATGTTTTTTATGTAATTGGTATCCAGCTAGAAAGCTTAGAGCTAAATGCTTAGAATGTTATAAAGAAGCTTGTATTAAATGTTTAGAGATAAACAATTTAATTGAGAAAGAAGACTTTAAGCCAGAAATTACAGTAGAACAAATTGAAATTTCAGAAATTAGAATTCTTAGAAGAAGAATTGAGAATATTGAAGACATGCAGAAATTATTAGTTCAGAGGTTAGAAATCCTAGAATCTAATAATAAAGGTAAAGCAATAATGATAGAAGAATCATGTCAAAAAGAATCAATTCCAGAAAATCCAGAATTAGTTCAGATAGTTTGTAATTCAGAAAAGCTTAAAAGTATTAAAGTTAAATGCCAGATTAGGATAGGAGAATATATTATTAAATGTTTAGGATTAGTAGACTCTGGTTGTACTAATTGTATAATTAATAAGAAATTAATCCCAGATAGATACTTAGTAAAGGCTAAAAGTCCAATTGAAGCCCAACAAATGGACGGTAAGCATTATACTTACACAGATTTATTAAGACCTAATAGTAAGATTAGTTTTGAGACTAATTGCGGGTTAAGTATAGAATATACTTTACCAAAAGATTCAACGTGGGTTAGACCATTAAATCTTAAAGACTCAGACTTCATCTTAGGATTAAGTTTTTTATTAAAAGATAATGGTAGTATTACAATTAGTAAAGATTTTATACATTTCCAAAAATATACATTATTTAGCCCTGCACAGACTATTTATTTTTCATCAGAGTGCTCAGAGAAGCGTGGTGGTAGTAGTAGTAGTAAGAAAGATTGTCCCTGTAAAACAGAAAGAGAATGTCAATTAGTAGAACATATAGAAAATCAGAATTTAGAAGAGGATGAATTAGAAAATGAATTCAATAATTTAGAAAAATCTGATTTTGACCCAATAGACTTTATAGATAATGAAAATATTTATTATACTCTCATAACAGAACAGGATATAGAAAGTTTAATTTCTAAGTTAGAAAAGATGGAAATTTTAGGAGAGAATGTTTTAAAATACTGGGAAAAAGACAAGGTAACATGTGAGATTAAGATTAAGAACCCATAATACATAATTAGATGTAAGAATATAGAAGCAACAAATTTAGATCTAGAAGACTTTAAGATGCATACTCAAGACTTACTTAAGTTAGGAGTAATTAGAAAATCAGACAGTCCCCATAGATCAGCTGCTTTTATTGTAAGAAAACATTCAGAGATAGTAAGAGGTAAAAGTAGAATGGTATTTAATTATAAGAGACTTAATGATAATACTATAGATGATGCTTATAGATTGCCAGACAAGACTGTTTTTATAAACAGAATTCAGAACTGTAAGATTTTCAGTAAGTTTGATCTTAAGTCAGGATTCTGGCAAGTCAAGATGCATCCTGATAGTATAGAATGGACAGCCTTCACATGTCCAGAAGGACACTATGAATGGTTAGTCATGCCGTTTGGATTAAAGAACGCCCCAGACATTTTCCAAAGAAAGATGGATAGTATTTTCAATAAACATAGTAAGTTTGTAGTTACTTACATAGATGATATTCTAGTTTTCAGTAAAAATAGGAGAGAACATAGAGGACACTTGCAAATTATATTTTCAGAATTTATTAATCATGGATTAATAATTAGTAAGAAAAAGATGGTTCTTTTTAAAGAATTTATAGATTTCTTAGGAGTTAATATAGGACAAGGAAAGATTTCCTTACAGCCTCATATAGCACAGAAAGCTTTAGAATTTCCAGACAAGTTAGAAGACTTAAAGCAAATTCAGAAATTTTTAGGATTAGTCAATTATGCTAGGCCCTTTATTAAAGACTTAGGAAAAATAGCAGGACCCTTATACTCTAAGACATCTCCTACAGGACAAAGACATTTTAATCTGGAAGATGTTAAATTAGTCAAAGAAATTAAAAATAGAATTAAAAGTTTGCCAGAATTAGCAATGCCCCTAGACACAGATTTCTTAATTATAGAAACAGACGGTAGTATTTTAGGATGGGGAGCCATACTTTTATGTAAGCCAAATAAGTACGCAGATAAAAGTACAGAAAGAATATGTAGATATAATAGCGGTAGCTATAAAGAAAAAGGTAATTTAAGTAGTATAGATGCAGAATTACTTGCAATTAATTATGCTTTAGATAGTTTTGAGTTGTTTATAATTTCTAGGAAAGAAATTTTAATTAGAACTGATTGCGCAGCAATTGTTTCTTTTTATAATAAGCTTAAATTAGATTCTAAGAAAAGTAGTAGAAGAAGATGGCTAAATTTTGTAGATAGAATTACAAATACAGGAATTAGTATAGATTTTGAGCATATCAAAAGAATAGATAATAAGGCAGCAGACATCTTAAGTAGAATGATTATTTCTAAAGATTTTTGATCTAACAGTTTTATTTTCCTTTACAGATGTCCAGACCTCCTTTGAGACCAGGAATCCCGCCAGGGAATTCCTTTGCTTCTTCTGCTTTACTTCAGACTTCATCTAGTCAGAACAGACTATTTTATCAAGACAAGCTTAGATTTGGTAATCAAGAACTTATATGCTTTCCTACAAGTAATATTTCTTTCAAAGTTTTTCCACATATTTTTTTATCAAAAGAAGAGAAGTGCATTTTAGACAATTTATGGATCTCTTATAATAAGAATCCAAAAGACCAGAAATATTTTCTTGCATGCATGAATGCATTGTCAGAATTTTTTAATCAGAATAAGAATAAGTTTAAATTTTATGTAGTCATTAAAGGAAAGACACCAGGAATTTTCCACACCTGGATAGAAGTAGTTGAGAATATTAATAATTTTAAAGACCCTCTTTATAAAGGATTTACTAGTTTTCAAGAAGCATTAGATTGTGCCAGACATCTCATAGGATTAAATTTCTTTATTTCTCCTTCATTAAGAAATTTTCAAGATGCACCATTAGACTTCTCCCTTAGTAAAGACAAAAAGATTTTTTGCATTCACTGCGAGTGTATGCAAAAGAATTTTAAAATTTTGAATGAATCAAATGAAGCATTAATTTTAGAAAGAATTTCTTTACAAAAGAAAATTGCTTCATTAGAAAAAGAAGTTATGAACTTAAAGATGATCTATCCAAAAGGTACTACTGAGCCAGTTAAGTCAGTAGCTAGTCCGGTTCAAACGGTAATCGGTAAAGACTCATCAAACCCGTTAATGGCTGTGGACTTGCCCAAAGTTCAACAGACTCAGGGAACTGTTGATTTCCCTACTCCTTCAGAACAGACCCAAACCTGGGAATTTACTTGGCCAGCCCAGTGGCAAGAAGTTTGATTTATTAGTTAATTATTCTGCAAGCCCAACTCAAAGTCCAGAACATTTAACCCAGATTCAAATTTCAGAAGCCCAGAATTCAGAAACCCAAAACACCCAGATTTCCAAAGGAAAAGAGATACTCCAAGATAGCCAAGACCCAAATGACAGTTTTATTTCTGTAGAAAGACTTCTTTCCCAAATAGAAAAGTATCAAAAGAATGAAAAAATTTTGAAAAGAAGAATTGTTTCAAAAAAAAATAAAAGTAAAAAGAAAGAAGAGAAAAATCTTGAAGAAAAAATAGAAAAAGTCTTAGAAAAAATTGTTACAAAGAAAGCAAGTAACAAAGAAAAAGACATTCAGTGTTCAAATCCAGAACCAGAAAAATCAGAGAATTCAGAAGACAGTAATTTTAGAGGAGAAAATGAAGAACTAGGTTGTGATAATTCAGATTCGGGAATGTCATTTTCCCCTACAGCAGAACACAATCTTGATACATAGAACAAAGAAAGTTGCAGATTTTTCAGATTCTCTTCCAAACAGAAGACGACAATTCAGAATTCATTTTGTGCAGATAGATATTATTATCAGATTCCCTGCCAAGAAGATAAGACAAAATCAGTCAGAAGATTTTAGTGAAAGAACTGTTTACTTTTTGAAAATTTCGCAAGAAGCCAGAAGAAGAACTGTGCAGACATTGAAATTTTTGCCAAAGATGCTGCAATTATTCAAGAAATTTGCCAGAAAGAGGCAGCTGCAGAAAAAGACAAAAGAAACTGTTCCCTTTTTGAATTTCTGAAAGAAGACGAATTTCAATCAGATAGAAAAAGTGTTGTCAGAAGAAATTTTTCAAGGATGCTCAGACATGATGCTGTAGACTTTTGAAAAAAGACAGACAGCTGGCTTAATTTTCAGAAGATTTTCATTTCAAAGATTTGGCCAGATGTTTCTCGGTGAAACGCGTGCCAATTGTAAACAGAAGATTAGACAGAAAGTTTTGATGCTTATCTTAGGGGGGTGCGAAGAGAGAGACTCAGCCACTGGCGTAGAAGGGTCTTTCTCAAGGTTGGATGCAGAGTTGGCAAGGTTAGCAGAGGTCTTTTTTAATCTGCTTGATGCGGAAGTCTAAATTATCTAATATTTTTCTGAACTAGAGGCTTCGTCTGTTTTTGAGCTTGATGGGTTCATAAAATTTTTCTGTTTTTCAAAATTTGTATATCCTACTCGGTACTTCCCTTTTCATAAATTCTTTTAAATGTTCTAACAAATCTCTTTTTTTTTTTTTTTTTTATCGGAAAAATAAATATCAAAAACAAATATCACCACCTAAGACATGTTAACTTGAACCTGATTCCTTTCATTAAGGTTACCACTGGCACTCCCTTAATAAATTTCTAAATCAATTGATTCCTTTTCCCCAACATCTAAAGGACATCTAAGGCTCACTCCGGCCTACAATCCTTACTTATTTGGGTCACTCGGGATTAACTTAGAAACAGTATGGCTTCTAAAAATCAAGTTATGCTTTTATAACATGCATAGGATGAAATGATGATAAAACAAATATCAACAAAACATTTTAACAAAATGTTAAAAATAACTTCATAAAAAATTACAATAATGTAAACATTTTTTGGAGATCTGTCAATACATAAAAAGAAAATACTACTAAGGATTTCCCTTTCGGAAAATCCCGAATTCTAATGAAAAACTTTAAATTACAAAGTTATGAACATATACCTGAATACAAGCTTTCTAATTTGGATTGAGAATTTTGCTTATACAAGAGGTTTTTTGAAAGAGCAGGTATTTCTGAGGTATCGAGTTTCTTGAACTTTTTTAACCATGCTCGTTTCAAATGAAAACTTCCCCTTATATAATAAAATTCTTGGGAGCAAAACAGTCTAAAGTAAGTCTAAAAGATAAGCATCAAAACTTTCTGTCTAATCTTCTGTTTACAATTGGCACGCGTTTCACCGAGAAACATCTGGCCAAATCTTTGAAATGAAAATCTTCTGAAAATTAAGCCAGCTGTCTGTCTTTTTTCAAAAGTCTACAGCATCATGTCTGAGCATCTTTGAAAAATTTCTTCTGACAACACTTTTTCTATCTGATTGAAATTCGTCTTCTTTCAGAAATTCAAAAAGGGAACAGTTTCTTTTGTCTTTTTCTGCAGCTGCCTCTTTCTGGCAAATTTCTTGAATAATTGCAGCATCTTTGGCAAAATTTTCAATGTCTGCACAGTTCTTCTTCTGGCTTCTTGCGAAATTTTCAAAAAGTAAACAGTTCTTTCACTAAAATCTTCTGACTGATTTTGTCTTATCTTCTTGGCAGGGAATCTGATAATAATATCTGTCTGCACAAAATGAATTCTGAATTGTCGTCTTCTGTTTGGAAGAGAATCTGAAAAATCTGCAACTTTCTTTGTTCTATGTATCAAGATTGTGTTCTGCTGTAGGGGAAAATGACATTCCCGAATCTGAATTATCACAACCTAGTCTTTCATTTTCTCCTCTAAAATTACTGTCTTCTGAATTCTCTGATTTTTCTGGTTCTGGATTTGAACACTGAATGTCTTTTTCTTTGCTACTTGCTTTCTTTGTAACAATTTTTTCTAAGACTTTTTCTATTTTTTCTTCAAGATTTTTCTCTTCTTTCTTTTTACTTTTATTTTTTTTTGAAACAATTCTTCTTTTCAAAATTTTTTCATTCTTTTGATACTTTTCTATTTGGGAAAGAAGTCTTTCTACAGAAATAAAACTGTCATTTGGGTCTTGGCTATCTTGGAGTATCTCTTTTCCTTTGGAAATCTGGGTGTTTTGGGTTTCTGAATTCTGGGCTTCTGAAATTTGAATCTGGGTTAAATGTTCTGGGCTTTGAGTTGGGCTTGCAGAATAATTAACTAATAAATCAAACTTCTTGCCACTGGGCTGGCCAAGTAAATCCCAGGTTTGGGTCTGTTCTGAAGGAGTAGGGAAATCAACAGTTCCCTGAGTCTGTTGAACTTTGGGCAAGTCCACAGCCATTAACGGGTTTGATGAGTCTTTACCGATTACCGTTTGAACCGGACTAGCTACTGACTTAACTGGCTCAGTAGTACTTTTTGGATAGATCATCTTTAAGTTCATAACTTCTTTTTCTAATGAAGCAATTTTCTTTTGTAAAGAAATTCTTTCTAAAATTAATGCTTCATTTGATTCATTCAAAATTTTAAAATTCTTTTGCATACACTCGCAGTGAGTGCAAAAAATCTTTTTGTCTTTACTAAGGGAGAAGTCTAATGGTGCATCTTGAAAATTTCTTAATGAAGGAGAAATAAAGAAATTTAATCCTATGAGATGTCTGGCACAATCTAATGCTTCTTGAAAACTAGTAAATCCTTTATAAAGAGGGTCTTTAAAATTATTAATATTCTCAACTACTTCTATCCAGGTGTGGAAAATTCCTGGTGTCTTTCCTTTAATGACTACATAAAATTTAAACTTATTCTTATTCTGATTAAAAAATTCTGACAATGCATTCATGCATGCAAGGAAATATTTCTGGTCTTTTGGATTCTTATTATAAGAGATCCATAAATTGTCTAAAATGCACTTCTCTTCTTTTGATAAAGAAATATGTGGAAAAACTTTGAAAGAAATATTACTTGTAGGAAAGCATATAAGTTCTTGATTACCAAATCTAAGCTTGTCTTGATAAAATGGTCTGTTCTGACTAGATGAAGTCTGAAATAAAGCAGAAGAAGCAAAGGAATTCCCTGGCGGGATTCCTGGTCTCAAAGGAGGTCTGGACATCTGTAAAGGAAAACAAAACTGTTAGATCAAAAATCTTTAGAAATAATCATTCTACTTAAGATGTCTGCTGCCTTATTATCTATTCCTTTGATATGCTCAAAATCTATACTAATTCCTGTATTTGTAATTCTATCTACAAAATTTAGCCATCTTCTTCTACTACTTTTCTTAGAATCTAATTTAAGCTTATTATAAAAAGAAACAATTGCTGCGCAATCAGTTCTAATTAAAATTTCTTTCCTAGAAATTATAAACAACTCAAAACTATCTAAAGCATAATTAATTGCAAGTAATTCTGCATCTATACTACTCAAATTACTTTTTTTCTTTATAGCTACCGCTATTATATCTACATATTCTTTCTGTACTTTTATCTGCGTACTTATTTAGCTTACATAAAAGTATGGCTCCCCATCCTAAAATACTACCGTCTGTTTCTATAATTAAGAAATCTGTGTCTAGGGGCATTGCTAATTCTGGCAAACTTTTAATTCTATTTTTAATTTCTTGGACTAATTTAACATCTTCTAGATTAAAATGTCTTTGTCCTGTAGGAGATGTCTTAGAGTATAAGAGTCCTGCTATTTTTCCTAAGTCTTTAATAAAGGGCCTAGCATAATTGACTAATCCTAAAAATTTCTGAATTTGCTTTAAGTCTTCTAACTTGTCTGGAAATTCTAAAGCTTTCTGTGCTATATGAGACTGTAAAGAAATCTTTCCTTGTCCTATATTAACTCCTAAGAAATCTATAAATTCTTTAAAAAAAACCATCTTTTTCTTACTAATTATTAATCCATGATTAATAAATTCTGAAAATATAATTTGCAAGTGTCCTCTATGTTCTCTCCTATTTTTACTGAAAACTAGAATATCATCTATGTAAGTAACTACAAACTTACTATGTTTATTGAAAATACTATCCATCTTTCTTTGGAAAATGCCTGGGGCGTTCTTTAATCCAAACGGCATGACTAACCATTCAAAGTGTCCTTCTGGACATGTGAATGCTGTCCATTCTATACTATCAGGATGCATCTTGACTTGCCAAAATCCTGACTTAAGATCAAACTTACTGAAAATCTTACAGTTCTGAATTCTGTTTATAAGAACAGTCTTGTCTGGCAATCTATAAGCATCATCTATAGTATTATCATTAAGTCTCTTATAATTAAATACCATCCTACTTTTACCTCTTACTATCTCTGAATGTTTTCTTACAATAAAAGCAGCTGATCTATGGGGACTGTCTGATTTTCTAATTACTCCTAACTTAAGTAAGTCTTGAGTATGCATCTTAAAGTCTTCTAGATCTAAATTTGTTGCTTCTATATTCTTACATCTAATTATGTATTCTGGGTTCTTAATCTTAATCTCACATGTTACCTTGTCTTTTTTCCAGTATTTTAAAACATTCTCTCCTAAAATTTCCATCTTTTCTAACTTAGAAATTAAACTTTCTATATCCTGTTCTGTTATGAGAGTATAATAAATCTTTTCATTATCTATAAAGTCTATTGGGTCAAAATCAGATTCTTCTAAATTATTGAATTCATTTTCTAATTCATCCTCTTCTAAATTCTGATTTTCTATATGTTCTACTAATTGACATTCTCTTTCTGTTTTGCAATAGTAATGAACATTTAGCAAGAACATGTCCTAAAAGACTTAATAGTTATGATAAGAAGAGTACTTTAATAGAATGTACTAATGAAAATCTTATTCAATTAGATGAATATATTTCAGACAATGAATCTATTTATAGCATTATATCTATAGAAGATAATGTAGAAATTCAAGAAAGTTCAGACTACGAAGTTTTAGATGAATTCTCTAATTTTAGAATTAGTGAAGATTCAGAATCTGAAGAAGACTCAGATTTCGTACAGACTTCATTAGATGAATGTAATCATAATTGGTTAAAAAGAACAGGTGCTGATAGTACAGCATGTTTTTTATGTAATTGGTATCCAGCTAGAAAGCTTAGAGCTAAATGCTTAGAATGTTATAAAGAAGCTTGTATTAAATGTTTAGAGATAAACAATTTAATTGAGAAAGAAGACTTTAAGCCAGAAATTACAGTAGAACAAATTGAGATTTCAGAAATTAGAATTCTTAGAAGAAGAATTGAGAATATTGAAGACATGCAGAAATTATTAGTTCAGAGGTTAGAAATCCTAGAATCTAATAATAAAGGTAAAGCAATAGTGATAGAAGAATCATGTCAAAAAGAATCAATTCCAGAAAATCCAGAATTAGTTCAGATAGTTTGTAATTCAGAAAAGCTTAAAAGTATTAAAGTTAAATGCCAGATTAGGATAGGAGAATATATTATTAAATGTTTAGGATTAGTAGACTCTGGTTGTACTAATTGTATAATTAATAAGAAATTAATCCCAGATAGATACTTAGTAAAGGCTAAAAGTCCAATTGAAGCCCAACAAATGGACGGTAAGCATTATACTTACACAGATTTATTAAGACCTAATAGTAAGATTAGTTTTGAGACTAATTGCGGGTTAAGTATAGAATATACTTTACCAAAAGATTCAACGTGGGTTAGACCATTAAATCTTAAAGACTCAGACTTCATCTTAGGATTAAGTTTTTGATTAAAAGATAATGGTAGTATTACAATTAGTAAAGATTTTATACATTTCCAAAAACATACATTATTTAGCCCTGCACAGACTATTTATTTTCCATCAGAGTGCTCAGAGAAGCGTGGTGGTAGTAGTAGTAAGAAAGATTGTCCCTGTAAAACAGAAAGAGAATGTCAATTAGTAGAACATATAGAAAATCAGAATTTAGAAGAGGATGAATTAGAAAATGAATTCAATAATTTAGAAGAATCTGATTTTGACCCAATAGACTTTATAGATAATGAAAAGATTTATTATACTCTCATAACAGAACAGGATATAGAAAGTTTAATTTCTAAGTTAGAAAAGATGGAAATTTTAGGAGAGAATGTTTTAAAATACTGGAAAAAAGACAAGGTAACATGTGAGATTAAGATTAAGAACCCAGAATACATAATTAGATGTAAGAATATAGAAGCAACAAATTTAGATCTAGAAGACTTTAAGATGCATACTCAAGACTTACTTAAGTTAGGAGTAATTAGAAAATCAGACAGTCCCCATAGATCAGCTGCTTTTATTGTAAGAAAACATTCAGAGATAGTAAGAGGTAAAAGTAGAATGGTATTTAATTATAAGAGACTTAATGATAATACTATAGATGATGCTTATAGATTGCCAGACAAGACTGTTTTTATAAACAGAATTCAGAACTGTAAGATTTTCAGTAAGTTTGATCTTAAGTCAGGATTCTGGCAAGTCAAGATGCATCCTGATAGTATAGAATGGACAGCCTTCACATGTCAGAAGGACACTATGAATGGTTAGTCATGCCGTTTGGATTAAAGAACGCCCCAGACATTTTCCAAAGAAAGATGGATAGTATTTTCAATAAACATAGTAAGTTTGTAGTTACTTACATAGATGATATTCTAGTTTTCAGTAAAAATAGGAGAGAACATAGAGGACACTTGCAAATTATATTTTCAGAATTTATTAATCATGGATTAATAATTAGTAAGAAAAAGATGGTTCTTTTTAAAGAATTTATAGATTTCTTAGGAGTTAATATAGGACAAGGAAAGATTTCCTTACAGCCTCATATAGCACAGAAAGCTTTAGAATTTCCAGACAAGTTAGAAGACTTAAAGCAAATTCAGAAATTTTTAGGATTAGTCAATTATGCTAGGCTCTTTATTAAAGACTTAGGAAAAATAGCAGGACCCTTATACTCTAAGACATCTCCTACAGGACAAAGACATTTTAATCTAGAAGATGTTAAATTAGTCCAAGAAATTAAAAATAGAATTAAAAGTTTGCCAGAATTAGCAATGCCCCTAGACACAGATTTCTTAATTATAGAAACAGACGGTAGTATTTTAGGATGGGGAGCCATACTTTTATGTAAGCCAAATAAGTACGCAGATAAAAGTACAGAAAGAATATGTAGATATAATAGCGGTAGCTATAAAGAAAAAGGTAATTTAAGTAGTATAGATGCAGAATTACTTGCAATTAATTATGCTTTAGATAGTTTTGAGTTGTTTATAATTTCTAGGAAAGAAATTTTAATTAGAACTGATTGCGCAGCAATTGTTTCTTTTTATAATAAGCTTAAATTAGATTCTAAGAAAAGTAGTAGAAGAAGATGGCTAAATTTTGTAGATAGAATTACAAATACAGGAATTAGTATAGATTTTGAGCATATCAAAGGAATAGATAATAAGGCAGCAGACATCTTAAGTAGAATGATTATTTCTAAAGATTTTTGATCTAACAGTTTTGTTTTCCTTTACAGATGTCCAGACCTCCTTTGAGACCAGGAATCCCGCCAGGGAATTCCTTTGCTTCTTCTGCTTTACTTCAGACTTCATCTAGTCAGAACAGACTATTTTATCAAGACAAGCTTAGATTTGGTAATCAAGAACTTATATGCTTTCCTACAAGTAATATTTCTTTCAAAGTTTTTCCACATATTTCTTTATCAAAAGAAGAGAAGTGCATTTTAGACAATTTATGGATCTCTTATAATAAGAATCCAAAAGACCAGAAATATTTCCTTGCATGCATGAATGCATTGTCAGAATTTTTTAATCAGAATAAGAATAAGTTTAAATTTTATGTAGTCATTAAAGGAAAGACACCAGGAATTTTCCACACCTGGATAGAAGTAGTTGAGAATATTAATAATTTTAAAGACCCTCTTTATAAAGGCTTTACTAGTTTTCAAGAAGCATTAGATTGTGCCAGACATCTCATAGGATTAAATTTCTTTATTTCTCCTTCATTAAGAAATTTTCAAGATGCACCATTAGACTTCTCCCCTAGTAAAGACAAAAAGATTTTTTGCACTCACTGCGAGTGTATGCAAAAGAATTTTAAAATTTTGAATGAATCAAATGAAGCATTAATTTTAGAAAGAATTTCTTTACAAAAGAAAATTGCTTCATTAGAAAAAGAAGTTATGAACTTAAAGATGATCTATCCAAAAGGTACTACTGAGCCAGTTAAGTCAGTAGCTAGTCCGGTTCAAACGGTAATCGGTAAAGACTCATCAAACCCGTTAATGGCTGTGGACTTGCCCAAAGTTCAACAGACTCAGGGAACTGTTGATTTCCCTACTCCTTCAGAACAGACCCAAACCTGGGATTTACTTGGCCAGCCCAGTGGCAAGAAGTTTGATTTATTAGTTAATTATTCTGCAAGCCCAACTCAAAGCCCAGAACATTTAACCCAGATTCAAATTTCAGAAGCCCAGAATTCAGAAACCCAAAACACCCAGATTTCCAAAGGAAAAGAGATACTCCAAGATAGCCAAGACCCAAATGACAGTTTTATTTCTGTAGAAAGACTTCTTTCCCAAATAGAAAAGTATCAAAAGAATGAAAAAATTTTGAAAAGAAGAATTGTTTCAAAAAAGAATAAAAGTAAAAAGAAAGAAGAGAAAAATCTTGAAGAAAAAATAGAAAAAGTCTTAGAAAAAATTGTTACAAAGAAAGCAAGTAGCAAAGAAAAAGACATTCAGTGTTCAAATCCAGAACCAGAAAAATCAGAGAATTCAGAAGACAGTAATTTTAGAGGAGAAAATGAAAGACTAGGTTGTGATAATTCAGATTCGGGAATGTCATTTTCCCCTACAGCAGAACACAATCTTGATACATAGAACAAAGAAAGTTGCAGATTTTTCAGATTCTCTTCCAAACAGAAGACGACAATTCAGAATTCATTTTGTGCAGACAGATATTATTATCAGATTCCCTGCCAAGAAGATAAGACAAAATCAGTCAGAAGATTTTAGTGAAAGAACTGTTTACTTTTTGAAAATTTCGCAAGAAGCCAGAAGAAGAACTGTGCAGACATTGAAATTTTTGCCAAAGGTGCTGCAATTATTCAAGAAATTTGCCAGAAAGAGGCAGCTGCAGAAAAAGACAAAAGAAACTGTTCCCTTTTTGAATTTCTGAAAGAAGATGAATTTCTATCAGATAGAAAAAGTGTTGTCAGAAGAAATTTTTCAAAGATGCTCAGACATGATGCTGTAGACTTTTGAAAAAAGACAGACAGCTGGCTTAATTTTCAGAAGATTTTCATTTCAAAGATTTGGCCAGATGTTTCTCGGTGAAACGCGTGCCAATTGTAAACAGAAGATTAGACAGAAAGTTTTGATGCTTATCTTTTAGACTTACTTTAGACTGTTTTGCTCCCAAGAATTTTATTATATAAGGGGAAGTTTTCATTTGAAACGAGCATGGTTAAAAAAGTTCAAGAAACTCGATACCTCAGAAATACCTGCTCTTTCAAAAAACCTCTTGTATAAGCAAAATTCTCAATCCAAATTAGAAAGCTTGTATTCAGGTATATGTTCATAACTTTGTAATTTAAAGTTTTTCATTAGAATTCGGGATTTTCCGAAAGGGAAATCCTTAGTAGTATTTTCTTTTTATGTATTGACAGATCTCCAAAAAATGTTTACATTATTGTAATTTTTTATGAAGTTATTTTTAACATTTTGTTAAAATGTTTTGTTGATATTTGTTTTATCATCATTTCATCCTATGCATGTTATAAAAGCATAACTTGATTTTTAGAAGCCATACTGTTTCTAAGTTAATCCTGAGTGACCCAAATAAGTAAGGATTGTAGGCCGGAGTGAGCCTTAGATGTCCTTTAGATGTTGGGGAAAAGGAATCAATTGATTTAGAAATTTATTAAGGGAGTGCCAGTGGTAACCTTAATGAAAGGAATCAGGTTCAAGTTAACATGTCTTAGGTGGTGATATTTGTTTTTGATATTTATTTTTCCGATAAAAAAAAAAAAAAAAAGGAGATTTGTTAGAACATTTAAAAGAATTTATGAAAAGGGAAGTACCGAGTAGGATATACAAATTTTGAAAAACAGAAAAATTTTATGAACCCATCAAAAACAGACGAAGCCTCTAGTTCAGAAAAATATTAGATAATTTAGACTTCCGCATCAAGCAGATTAAAAAAGACCTCTGCTAACCTTGCCAACTCTGCATCCAACCTTGAGAAAGACCCTTCTACGCCAGTGGCTGAGTCTCTCTCTTCGCACCCCCCCTCTCATATTGGTATATATATATATATATATATATAGATTTAAATGATTGGAAGTTGAAACTAATTGATAATTACCAGATGTTTTATAATGAAAATCAGAGATATACTCATGCTCTCCCAGGCCTTAAGATTATTCCAGAAATGATTCTAAAGTTGGAGCCATAGCTTGCTAAGAAGAAGAAGTCGTTTCAATATAAGAAAAAATCACCTACTGAAATACAACAGCTTCAAAGATATAGGTAATATATTGAAATTAGTAAAGTTTTTTCATTTATAATGATATTTTATTTACTTGTGTTGTGCAAATATTTATTTGTTTTTGTAGTGACAGTGGACTATTTGTCATTAAATATGTGGAGTGTCTTTTAGCTGGATTGCCTTTAGATGCTGTTGTAGGTGATAAAATTAATATTTATAGACAAAAACTTGTGTTAGATTTCTTTCACAAGGATTTTTTTTTTTTTCTAATTAGGAGTGAATAAAGTTAGATTTAAATATTTGTATGTATTAGTTCAATAAATTAATAGTTTATTATTATTTGAAATTAGTTGAATTACAAGAACAATTAATAAAAAATGTATATTTATAATGTTGAAGAAAAATCAAAACAAGAAAACTTGAAAACAAAAAATTTTGATAATGCAACTAATTCGTTATCAGCATACGAATTTCTTGGCAAGAGTTGCCGTCGGGAAAAGGTTTGTGGGGACAGTCATGAAAATTAGTTGCGTGGTATAGACAAAAATTAAGTTATAGGGATGAACAATAAATAAATAAATATTTGTATTACAAAATTGAATGTATATGTATTAAATTGGTTATTTGTTGTACAAATATTTTGATTATATAATAATTTTTTCAAATTAGTATTTAAATAATATATTTATTCTATGTATCTTCATAAAAAAATATTTAATAAAAAGAAAAATAAATAAATAAAAAAATTGTCAAAATATGAAAAAGTTGATTTAATATTTTTTTTTGTAATGTTTTTAATTTATCTTAGTGTACAAAAATATATATAAGTTTCGGTGTTTAATTTTTGAAATTTAATTTTGAATCTTTTAACATAAATAATATATAATATATTTTCTAGTATAATAACCAAAATGTTACAAAAAAATAAGAATAAATTTTTTTTATTAATAAAAGTGAGATAGATTTATTGTTGTATATAAAAGGGCAAAAGAGAGAGAAACATATAACATTCTCATCAAAAACATATTGTACATCCATATCTGCAAAAAAAAAATTAGCATAAATATTTCAAACATATTATAAATACTCATAATGTATTTGAGTTATTACAAATTAATTAAAAAATAATGAAGAGAAAACCATTACAATAATCATAATTTATCATTATAATTACATTAATTATCTAAGTTAGTTTAGATTAAAGAAGACTTCTTCAATCCATTTAAACTCAAAAATTACATTAAAAATATATATATGTCGATTTCTCGATTTGCTCGACAACTCAACCTTGGTTGCCGAGCAAATCGGCGACCGTTGCTTGCTTGGCAATGAGTTGCTCGGCAACCAAGGTTTACCACTTATTTTTTTAATGTTTTCAACATTATTAAATACAACATATTAAATAATAAATCATCACTAACAAATAAAATAAACATACCTGAAATGAAGAATCTGTAATTTACAAGGAAAAGAAGAAGAAAGACAATGAAAGAAGAAAAGGCAAAGAAAAGAGATAAAATGACAAAACCACTAAAGAACAAAATCAACAATGCCTTCAATGCACATTCCCGGATTGAAAATTGGGGTTTGAAATCAATTGGGTAGGTGGGTTGAAATGAATAGGTAGGGTAGGTGGAATAGCATGGGGTGGATTGGAGTTAGGTATGATACCAATTGAGAGGAGGGGGAGGGGGAGGGGGAGGGGGGGGGGGGGGGGGCGAAGAGAGAGACTCAGCCACTGGCGTAGAAGGGTCTTTCTCAAGGTTAGGATGCAGAGTTGGCAGGGTTAGCAGAGTCTTGTTTAATCTGCTTAATGCGGAAGTCTTTTTAAAATTCTATTTTTAATAATTCTGATATTTTTATAAGAAACTCAATAAATTGACTACGTTGACTTATTGTTTTTTCTTCTAAAATTATTTCTATTTCTTCAATTCTTTGTTCTAAAAAAGTTATGTCTTTATTTTGTTCTATTATAGTTCTTTCAAGCAAATAGGAGTTTACTTCTGGGAATTTTCTAAATTTTAAATCTAACAATTTAAAATTAGTTCCTATTCTGTTTCTTACAAGTTCTAATTCTTTTTTATGTTCTCTTAACAGATAGCTAAATTCTTCTAAGATCTTTGGAGGCAATATAATATAAATATTACTTGCTAAAGTTGGTTCTGATGAGGATGCTTCGTCTGTTTTTGATGGGTTCATAAAATTTTTGTTTTTCAAATTTTTGTGTTATCCTACTCGGTACTTCCCTTTTTATAATTCTTTTAAATGTTCTTAACAAATCTCCTTTTTTTTTTTTTTTTTTTTTTTTAAACGGAAATATAAATACCAAAAACAAATTTCACCACCTAAGACATGTTAACTTGAACCTGATTTCTTTCATTAAGGTTACCACTGGCACTCCATTAATAAATTCCTAAATCAATTGATTCCTTTTCCCCAACATCTAAAGGACATCTAAGGCTCACTCCGGCCTACAATCCTTACTCATTTGGGTCACTCAGGATTAATTTAGAAACAGTATGGCTTCTAAAAATCAAGTTATGCTTTTATAACATGCATAGGATGAAATGAATGATACAACAAATATCAACAAAACATTTCAACAAAATGTTAAATATAATTTCATAAAAAATTACATAATGTAAACATTTTTTGGAGATCTGCTAATACATAAAAGAAATTACTACTAAGGATTTCCCTTTCGGAAAATCCCGAAATCTAATGAAAAACTAAATTACAAACTTCAAAATAAATTGTACCTGATTACAAGCTTTCTACACTTTTGGATTGAGAATTTTTCTAAGTATAAGGGGAAGGGTTTCAAATGAAAGCAGTGTTGCGGGTATGTGTTGCTCAAAACCATATGCTTTTACAAATGAAATATTTCTCCTTATATAGAGAAATTCTAGGGAGCAAAACAAAAAATCTTTCCACGCGTCTTCTACTTTCTGTCTTTTCTTCTGTTTGAAATTGTGAAACGCGAGAAACATCTGGCCAATAGTTTTTGTCTTCAAAAATAAAATCTTCAGCAGAAATCTTCATTTTTTCAAAAGTCTATAGTACTGGCTTCTTTTTCAAAAGGTGAACAGTAACTGTCTTTTGTCTTTTTCTGCAAATCTTCAAAAGGAAACGTCTTTCTTGAATTTTGGCAGATTCTTAAAACTTCTTACAGCTGGATAGCAATCTGTCTGTCAATCTGGCAAAAAGGTTTCTTCTTTTGATTTCTTGCGGAATTTTCAAAAAGTAAACAGTTTCTTGTCTTTTCTGCAGCTGTCTGTCTTGGAAAATCTTTCTGAATGATTTCAAAATTTCAATAATAGCTACGGCATCTTTGGCAGAATGAAAATCTTTGATTGAAAAGGAATCTTTTTGGCAGGGCATCTTGGAAAATAACATCTGTCTGCAAAGTAAAGATCTGAAAAAATCTTCTTAGCAAGATCTGTCACTAATTCAAGTGTCCAAGTTGTGTTCTGCTGTAGGGGAAAAGGACATTCCCGAATCTGAATTATCACAACCTAGTCTTTCATCTTCTCCTCTGAAATTACTGTCTTCTGAATTTTCAGCTTTCTCTGGTTCTGGATTTGAACATTGAATTTCTTTTTCTTTGCTATTTTTATTAATGACTTTTTCTAAAACTTTCTCGATTTTTTCTTCAAGACTTTTTTCTTCTTTTTTATTTTTATTTCTTTTTGTAACTATTCTTCTTTTCAAAATTTTTTCATTCTTTTGATATTTCTCAATTTGAGAAAGAAGTCTTTCAACAGAAATAAAACTATCATTAGGGTCTTGACTGTCTTGAAGGATTTCTTTACATTTAGAAATCTAAGTATTTTGGGCTTCTGAAATCTGAATTTGGGATAAATGTTCTGGGCTTTTTGAGTAGTCTACTAAAATGTCAAATTTTCCACTGGGCTGGCCAAGAGTATCCCAGATTGGGTTCTTTACTAAATCTGTAGGGAAATCTTGAACTTTGGGCAAGTCCACAACCATCAATGGATTTGATGAGTCTTTACCAGCTACCGTTTGGGCTGGACTAGCTATTGACTTCTTGGGCTCAATAGTACCCTTTGGATATGTCATCCTTAAGTTCACAATTTGTTGTTCTAAAGTAGAAATCTTCTTCTGTAAAGATGTTCTTTTATTTAACAAATTCTGATTTGATTCATTAATGATCTTAAAATTGTTCTGCATACATTCGCAATGTGTACAAAAAATCTTTTTGTCTTTGCTAGGGGAGAAATCTAAAGGAGGATCTTCAAAATTTTTAAGTGAGGGCGAAATATAAAAATTTAATCCTATCAACTGCCTAGCTGAATCTAATGCTTCTTGGTAACTAGAAAAACCTTTGTAAAGAGGGTCTTTGAAATCTTTAATGCAGTCTAAAACTTCTAACCATGAATGAAAAACTCCTGGTTTTTTACCTTTGACTACAACATAAAATTTGAATTTTTTACCTTGATTAAAGTATTCTGAAAATGCATTTAAAGAAGCTAAAAAATACTTCTGATCTTTTGGGTTCTTATTATATGAAATCCACAAATTATCTAGAATGCATCTTTCTTCTTTTGAAATTGAAATGTGCGGTAAAGCCTTAAATGAAATGTTGCTATTTGGAAAACATAAAAGTTCTTGGTTACCAAACCTTAAACGGTCTTGATAAAATTGTCTGTTCTGACTACTTGCAGTCTGTAATAAAGCTGTAGAAGCAAAAGAATTCCCAGGGGGAATTCCTGGTCTTAAAGGAGGTCTGGACATCTGTAAAGGAATGCAAAACAGTTAGATCAAAAATTCTTTAGTAGTAATCATTCTACTTAAAATGTCTGCTGCCTTATTATCTATTCCTTTAATATGCTCGAAATCTATATTAATACCTGTGTTTGTAATTCTATCTACAAAATTTAACCATCTCCTTCTACTGCTTTTCTTGGAATCTAACTTAAGCTTATTATAAAAAGAAACAATTGCTGCGCAATCAATTCTAATCAAAATTTCTTTTTTAGAAACTATAAACAATTCAAAGCTATCTAAAGCATAGTTAATTGCTAAGAGTTCTGCATCAATGCTACTTAGATTGCCTTTTTCTTTATAGTTACCGCTATTATATCTACAAATTCTCTCAGTAGTTTTATCTGCATATTTATTTGGTTTACATAAAAGTATGGCTCCCCATCCTAAAATACTACCGTCTGTTTCTATTATTAAGAAATCTGTATCTAGGGGCATTGCTAATTCTGGCAAACTTTTAATTCTATTTTTAATTTCTTGGACTAATTTAACATCTTCTAAATTAAAATGTCTTTGTCCTGTAGGAGAAGTCTTAGAATATAAGGGTCCTGCTATTTTTCCTAAGTCTTTGATAAAAGGCCTAGCATAATTAACTAATCCTAAAAATTTCTGAATTTGCTTTAAGTCTTCTAACTTGTCTGAAAATTCTAAAGCTTTCTGTGCTATATGAGGCTGTAAGGAAATCTTTTCTTGTCCTATATTAACTCCTAAGAAGTCTATAAATTCTCTGAATAGAACCATTTTCTTTTTACTGATAATTAAACCGTGATTAATAAATTCTGAAAATATGATCTGTAAATGACCTCTATGTTCTCTTCTATTTTTGCTGAACACTAGGATATCATCTATGTATGTTACTACAAATTTACTATGTTTATTAAAAATACTATCCATCTTTCTTTGGAAATGCCTGGGGCGTTCTTTAATCCAAACGGCATGACTAGCCATTCAAAGTGTCCTCCTAGACATGTGAAGGCTGTCCATTCTATACTATCAGGATGCATCCTAACTTGCCAAAATCCTGACTTAAGATCAAATTTAATAAAAATCTTACAGTTCTGAATTCTATTAATAAGAACAGTCTTGTCTGGTAATTTATAAGCATGATCTATGGTATTATCATTTAGTCTTTTATAATTAAATACCATTCTACTTTTACCTCTTACTATCTCTGAATGTTTTCTAACTATAAATGCAGCTGATCTATGAGGACTGTCTGATTTTCTAATTACTCCTAACTTAAGTAAGTCTTGAGTATGCATCTTAAAGTCTTCAAGATCTAAATTTGTTGCTTCTATTTCTGGGTTCTTAATCTTTAACTCACAAGTTACCTTGTCTTTTTCCCAGTATTTAAGAACATTTTCTCCTAAAATTTCCATTTTTTCTAACTTAGAAATTAAACCTTCTATATCTTGTTCTGTTACTAAAGTATAATAAATCTTTTGTACATTCATCTGACCTGAATTAGGGTCTGATCCTGTAATAAGTACTTGTATCTTATTAACAAAATTATATGGGTTACTTCCTAAGGCAACTAACTGTTCGAATTCTTCTTTCTTATCTTGTTTATAGGCTTCCCACATAGCCTTTGTACTCTCGCCTAAAAATGTCTCTAAATATCTATACATGTCTATGGGTTCCATGTCTTGGAAACTTCTAATATAATGACCTATTATAGTGTTTTTCCATACCTCAATTACATTTGTCAACATTTGCGGATCATGAGCGGTCAAATTTAAGATTTGCGCTTTTGCAGCAGATTGGAATTCTATCTTATTTTCTAATGGTCTTTCGCTACCTTTAGCTATGTATCTAGAGTCTTCTGGAATTTCTTCATATTTATTATATGGTCTTCTAGGAGGAAATCCTGGTCCGTATGTAAAAGGTTCATGTTTTACAGTCTTATCAAAAGGAGTATCGTCTATGGTCTTATAAGCTTGAGTATCCATAAAATTCTTTTCACAACTAAGTTCTGAAACATTATCATTAAATTCTTCTATATTATCCTTAATATCTTCCTGAATAGTTCCTAATCTTATGTTCAAAAGTTATTTCATAAATTACCAGGCCCATTAGGATTAGAAATCACAGACAAATGGAATGAATTAACTTCGGTTAAAGAATTTTCAGATAAAAAGTGGAGCATAGGACATAGAATTCAACATGTAATCAGATGTTTAGAAGAGAAATGTGTAACATTACAGATTCAGAAACAACTTAAAAAGACAGACTATAAGTTTTGTAAAGATATTTTTACCCCTCAGACTTATGGTGCTTCAAAGCCCATAAAGAAAAAATATAGAAAAGATAAAAAAGGTAAAAGAAGACCTTTTAAGAAAAGATACTTTCTTAGAAAATCTAATAAGAGAAAACCTTATCTAGATAAGAATAAACATGTTAGAAAGTTGTAGGCCGGAGTGAGCCTTAGATGTCCTTTAGATGTTGGGGAAAAGGAATCAATTGATTTAGGAATTTATTAAGGGAGTGCCAGTGGTAACCTTAATGAAAGAAATCAGGTTCAAGTTAACATGTCTTAGGTGGTGAAATTTGTTTTTGGTATTTATATTTCCGTTAAAAAAAAAAAAAAGGAGATTTGTTAAGAACATTTAAAAGAATTATGAAAAGGGAAGTACCGAGTAGAATAACACAAAAATTTGAAAAACAAAAATTTTATGAACCCATAAAAAACAGACGAAGCATCCTCATCAGAACCAACTTTAGCAAGTAATATTTATATTATATTACCTCCAAAGATTCTTGAAGAATTTAATTATCTGTTAAGAGAACATAAGAAAGAATTAGAACTTGTAAGAAACAGAATAGGAACTAACTTTAAATTATTAGATTTAAAATTTAGAAAATTCTCAGAAGTAAACTCTTATTTACTTGAAAGAACTATAATAGAACAAAATAAAGACTTCCGCATTAAGCAGATTAAACAAGACTCTGCTAACCCTGCCAACTCTGCATCCTAACCTTGAGAAAGACCCTTCTACGCCAGTGGCTGAGTCTCTCTCTTCGCACCCCCCCCCCCCCTCTCAATTGGTATCAGAGCCATAGATAGTAAGAAAAGCTTAGACTATTTAAATTTAGAACTCAGTACTAATTATAGGAAAGTTAAGACTGTTGATAACAATATTTTAGGTTGTAATTTAGATTCCTCTCATAAATTACATAGTTTGTTTTCAGAAGACCCTTGCCAAAACCTTATTGTAGATTTAATAATTAATTTGTCTAGAAATTTAGATCTAGAAAATAAAAAGAATTTTAAATCTTCAGAATTGGTTTTAGATCTTCTTAAAACAAGAAACCTAGAACTTAAAAATATTAAAGAAAGTTTAGATTTTATTAAAAATCAAAATTCTGTTATTCTAGAAAAGATTTCTAAAGTAGACTTTTCACAAATAACAAAGATTTTAGATTTTAATAAAACTAAAGAAACAGAGTTAGAAATAAAAAAGATTTTTATAAAAACAGAAGAATCTATTAAAGAATTAAGAAGCTTAATTCTTAGTTAATGAACGAGACTGATATCTTAGATAAAAATTATACTGACGCTTTAGAACCAAAGATTTCAGACCCATGGTTTAAGATTACTTAATCCAGAAGTTTTGTATAACAGAGGTATTTTTGAATCAAGAACTCAGTTCTTTAGACATAATAGACAAGTCCCTTTACAATGCATAGGTAATCAAGTTAGAAAATTGAATTTAATTTCAGATGATTCTAGAAAAGAATTAAAAAAGAGAAATGATAAATTCATGCATTTAGGTTTAATAGTCATAGGAAGAAGAGGATTAGCAAGAAAGAATCTTGGTTGTAAGACTTTAATTACTATATATGATGAAAGATTCAACAATATAGATAAGAGTCAAATAGCCAGCATGGAAGTAGATATGAATAGTAACATAGGAATAATTTATTGTAATCCAGATTTTTTAATGACTATTAAAGACTTCTCAGATAAGATAAAAATAGGAATCCAGACTAAAGGTTATGAAGACGTAGATAGTGGAGATAACCTCTTAGTTCATATAGGATTTTTAGGCAGATGTTCTGTAAGTGCCCAGACTAAGTATAAAATTTACATAGACAAAGTAGTAAATTTAATGAGTAGTAAAGGTATAAACATGGTTAAGCCAAAAGAATTTTCGGCAGAACAACTAGCAGGACTAGAATGGGACATGGATAAATTCTTAGAACAAAAAGATAAGACAATCATTGCCCCTACAGAATCTTTAACTTATAAAGACATTCATGGTAGAACTAGTTTAAGATTTATTAATTACGATCAGATTGAAAGACAGACTGAGGATAGTGAAGAAAATGAATCAGTTAGTGAACCTTTCATAGATAATGTCCAGATAGAATTATTAGGAGAAGACATTGATAGAATTATCTATCCTAAAGAATTAGAAATGGATCTTAATAAAGAAGAACTCCTTAAACTAGAAGATCAAATGTTTTTAGGTAAACAGATTCAGGATAATGAGTATTTATATTATGATTCAGAAAAGAACATAAGATTAGGAACTATTCAGGAAGATATTAAGGATAATATAGAAGAATTTAATGATAATGTTTCAGAACTAAGTTGTGAAAAGAATTTTATGGATACTCAAGCTTATAAGACCATAGACGATACTCCTTTTGATAAGACTGTAAAACATGAACCTTTTACATACGGACCAGGATTTCCTCCTAGAAGACCATATAATAAATATGAAGAAATTCCAGAAGACTCTAGATACATAGCTAAAGGTAGCGAAAGACCATTAGAAAATAAGATAGAATTCCAATCTGCTGCAAAAGCGCAAATCTTAAATTTGACCGCTCATGATCCGCAGATGTGGACAAATGTAATTGAGGTATGGAAAAACACTATAATAGGTCATTATATTAGAAGTTTCCAAGACATGGAACCCATAGACATGTATAGATATTTAGAGACATTTTTAGGCGAGAGTACAAAGGCTATGTGGGAAGCCTATAAACAAGATAAGAAAGAAGAATTCGAACAGTTAGTTGCCTTAGGAAGTAACCCATATAATTTTGTTAATAAGATACAAGTACTTATTACAGGATCAGACCCTAATTCAGGTCAGATGAATGTACAAAGAAAAGCCATGAGAGATTTAGAACAACTTAGTCTATACAAATGGACTAAGGGTAAATATGTTAAACAGTTTTTAAATGAATATCATTACTTAGTTTCAATCTCAGGTAATACATTTAACCAAGAATTAGGACAAAAGTTATTTCATAAATTACCAGGCCCATTAGGATTAGAAATCACAGACAAATGGAATGAATTAACTTCGGTTAAAGAATTTCCAGATAAAAAGTGGAGCATAGGACATAGAATTCAACATGTAATCAGATGTTTAGAAGAGAAATGTGTAACATTACAGATTCAGAAACAACTTAAAAAGACAGACTATAAGTTTTGTAAAGATATTTTTACCCCTCAGACTTATGGTGCTTCAAAGCCCATAAAGAAAAAAATATAGAAAAGATAAAAAAGGTAAAAGAAGACCTTTTAAGAAAAGATACTTTCTTAGAAAATCTAATAAGAGAAAACCTTATCTAGATGAGAATAAACATGTTAGAAAGTTTAAACCAGATAGAACTTATAAGAATAAGCTTAGTTGTTTTGTTTGCAATAGTAATGAACATTTAGCAAGAACATGTCCAAAAAGACTTAATAGTTATGATAAGAAGAGTACTTTAGTAGAATGTACTAATGAAGATCTTATTCAATTAGATGAATATATCTCAGACAATGAATCTATTTATAGCATTATATCTATAGAAGACAATATAGAAATTCAAGAAGATTCAGATTATGAAGTTTTAGAAGAATTTTCGAATTTTAAAATTAGTGAAGATTCAGAATCTGAAGAAGACTTAAATTTCGTACAAACTTCATTAGATGAATGTAATCATAATTGGTTAAAAAGAACAGGTGCTGATAGTACAGCATGTTTTTTATGTAATTGTCTCTCTCTTCGCACTCCCTCTCTCAATTGGTATCAGAGCCATAGATAGTAAGAAAAGCTTAGACTATTTAAATTTAGAACTCAGTACTAATTATAGGAAAGTTAAGACTGTTGATAACAATATTTTAAGTTGTAATTTAGATTCCTCTCATAAATTACATAGTTTGTTTTCAGAAGACCCTTGCCAAAACCTTATTGTAGATTTAATAATTAATTTGTCTAGAAATTTAGATCTAGAAAATAAAAAGAATTTTAAATCTTCAGAATTGGTTTTAGATCTTCTTAAAACAAGAAACCTAGAACTTAAAAATATTAAAGAAAGTTTAGATTTTATTAAAACTCAAAATTCTGTTATTCTAGAAAAGATTTCTAAAGTAGACTTTTCACAAATAACAAAGATTTTAGATTTTAATAAAACTAAAGAAACAGAGTTAGAAATAAAAAAGATTTTTATAAAAACAGAAGAATCTATTAAAGAATTAAGAATCTTAATTCTTAGTTAATGAACGAGACTGATATTTTAGATAAAAATTATACTGACGCTTTAGAATATTGCAATAATTTTCATAAGGAACCTAAAGGTATAACAAAGTTAGATTCACCTAAGACTTCAGAATCAATTTTAATAAAGCAAAATAATTTTATTATTACTTTGTTGATTTCTTTACATAAGAAGATTGATAGCTTAGATAAAACTAAAATTGCAACTTCTTCAAATAGTATAGAAAACGATGTAAGAACTTTAACAAATCAATTAGGAAGTTTTAATCTTCAGCCATCAGGTAAAGAAAAAGTAACTAGAAAATTGCCCAAAGAATTTAGATTTCCAGGATGAGTTTGACAACTCCCTTTTTAGGCAGATCTAGAACAATCAGTAAAGAATCATCTAGGCCAAGTACATCCAGTGTTGATAGAACTTTATTGGATAGACTGTTAAGAAGAACAGAACAAAATGATCAGAACATAGAAGAAATCTTAGATCCAGATCAAGATTACCAAAGATTTCAGACCCATGGTTTAAGATTACTTAATCCAGAAGTTTTGTATAACAGAGGTATTTTTGAATCAAGAACTCAGTTCTTTAGACATAATAGACAAGTCCCTTTACAATGCATAGGTAATCAAGTTAGAAAATTGAATTTAATTTCAGATGATTCTAGAAAAGAATTAAAAAAGAGAAATTATAAATTCATGCATTTAGGTTTAATAGTCATAGGAATTAGAGGATTAGCAAGAAAGAATCTTGGTTGTAAGACTTTAATTACTATATATGATGAAAGATTCAACAATATAGATAAGAGTCAAATAGCCAGCATGGAAGTAGATATGAATAGTAACATAGGAATAATTTATTGTAATCCAGATTTTTTAATGACTATTAAAGACTTCTCAGATAAGATAAAAATAGGAATCCAGACTAAAGGTTATGAAGACGTAGATAGTGGAGATAACCTCTTAGTTCATATAGGATTTTTAGGCAGATGTTCTGTAAGTGCCCAGACTAAGTATAAAATTTACATAGACAAAGTAGTAAATTTAATGAGTAGTAAAGGTATAAACATGGTTAAGCCAAAAGAATTTTCGGCAGAACAACTAGCAGGACTAGAATGGGACATGGATAAATTCTTAGAACAAAAAGATAAGACAACCATTGCCCCTACAGAATCTTTAACTTATAAAGACATTCATGGTAGAACTAGTTTAAGATTTATTAATTACGATCAGATTGAAAGACAGACTGAGGATAGTGAAGAAAATGAATCAGTTAGTGAACCTTTCATAGATAATGTCCAGATAGAATTATTAGGAGAAGACATTGATAGAATTATCTATCCTAAAGAATTAGAAATGGATCTTAATAAAGAAGAACTCCTTAAACTAGAAGATCAAATGTTTTTAGGTAAACAGATTCAGGATAATGAGTATTTATATTATGATTCAGAAAAGAACATAAGATTAGGAACTATTCAGGAAGATATTAAGGATAATATAGAAGAATTTAATGATAATGTTTCAGAACTTAGTTGTGAAAAGAATTTTATGGATACTCAAGCTTATAAGACCATAAACGATACTCCTTTTGATAAGACTGTAAAACATGAACCTTTTACATACGGACCAGGATTTCCTCCTAGAAGACCATATAATAAATATGAAGAAATTCCAGAAGACTCTAGATACATAGCTAAAGGTAGCGAAAGACCATTAGAAAATAAGATAGAATTCCAATCTGCTGCAAAAGCGCAAATCTTAAATTTGACCGCTCATGATCCGCAGATGTGGACAAATGTAATTGAGGTATGGAAAAACACTATAATAGGTCATTATATTAGAAGTTTCCAAGACATGGAACCCATAGACATGTATAGATATTTAGAGACATTTTTAGGCGAGAGTACAAAGGCTATGTGGGAAGCCTATAAACAAGATAAGAAAGAAGAATTCGAACAGTTAGTTGCCTTAGGAAGTAACCCATATAATTTTGTTAATAAGATACAAGTACTTATTACAGGATCAGACCCTAATTCAGGTCAGATGAATGTACAAAGAAAAGCCATGAGAGATTTAGAACAACTTAGTCTATACAAATGGACTAAGGGTAAATATGTTAAACAGTTTTTAAATGAATATCATTACTTAGTTTCAATCTCAGGTAATACATTTAACCAAGAATTAGGACAAAAGTTATTTCATAAATTACCAGGCCCATTAGGATTAGAAATCACAGACAAATGGAATGAATTAACTTCGGTTAAAGAATTTCCAGATAAAAAGTGGAGCATAGGACATAGAATTCAACATGTAATCAGATGTTTAGAAGAGAAATGTGTAACATTACAGATTCAGAAACAACTTAAAAAGACAGACTATAATTTTTGTAAAGATATTTTTACCTCTCAGACTTATGGTGCTTCAAAGCCCATAAAGAAAAAAATATAGAAAAGATAAAAAAGGTAAAAGAAGACCTTTTAAGAAAAGATACTTTCTTAGAAAATCTAATAAGAGAAAACCTTATCTAGATGAGAATAAACATGTTAGAAAGTTTAAACCAGATAGAACTTATAAGAATAAGCTTAGTTGTTTTGTTTGCAATAGTAATGAACATTTAGCAAGAACATGTCCAAAAAGACTTAATAGTTATGATAAGAAGAGTACTTTAGTAGAATGTACTAATGAAGATCTTATTCAATTAGATGAATATATCTCAGACAATGAATCTATTTATAGCATTATATCTATAGAAGACAATATAGAAATTCAAGAAGATTCAGATTATGAAGTTTTAGAAGAATTTTCGAATTTTAAAATTAGTGAAGATTCAGAATCTGAAGAAGACTTAAATTTCGTACAAACTTCATTAGATGAATGTAATCATAATTGGTTAAAAAGAACAGGTGCTGATAGTACAGCATGTTTTTTATGTAATTGGTATCCAGCTAGAAAGCTTAGAGCTAAATGTTTAGAATGTTATAAAGAAGCTTGTATTAAATGTTTAGAAGTAAACTGTTTAATAGAAAAAGAAGACATTAAGCCAGAAATTACAACAGAACAAATTGAGATTTCTGAAATTAGAATTCTTAGAAGAAGAATAGAAAATATTGAAGACATGCAGAAATTATTAGTTCAGAGATTAGAAATCTTAGAATGTAATAATAAAGGTAAAGCAATAATGATAGAAGAATCAATTCCAGAAAATCCAGAATTAGTTCAGATAGTGTGTAATTCAGAGAAGCTTAAGAGTATTAAAGTTAAATGCCAAATTAGAATAGGAGATTATGTTATAAAATGTTTAGGACTAATAGACTCTGGTTGTAGTAGTTGTATAATTAATAAAAAATTAATTCCAGACAAATATTTAGTAAAAGCTAAAAGTCCAATTGAAGCCCAACAAATGGACGGAAAGCATTATACTTATACAGATTTATTAAGGCCAAATAGTAAGATTAGTTTTGAGACTAATTGCGGATTAAGTATAGAATATACTTTACCTAGAGATTCAACATGGGTAAGACCGTTAAATCTTAAAGAATCAGACTTTATCTTAGGATTAAGTTTTTTATTAAAAGACAATGGTAGTGTAACAATTACAAAAGACTTTATACATTTTCAGAAACATACATTATTCAGTCCTACACAGACTATTTATTTTCCATCAGAGTGCTCAGAGAAGCGTGGTGGTAGTAGTAGTAAGAAAGAATGTCCCTGTAAATTAGAAAGAGAATGTCAGTTAGTAGAAAATCAAAATCCAGAAGAGGATGAATTAGAAAATGAATTCAATTATTTAGAAGATTCTGATTTTGATACAATAGACTTGTTAGATAATGAAAAGATTTATTATACTTTAGTAACAGAACAAGATATAGAAGGTTTAATTTCTAAGTTAGAAAAAATGGAAATTTTAGGGGAAAATGTTCTTAAATACTGGAAAAAAGACAAGGTAACTTGTGAGTTAAAGATTAAGAACCCAGAATACATAATTAGATGTAAAAATATAGAAGCAACAAATTTAGATCTTGAAAACTTTAAGATGCATACTCAAGACTTACTTAAGTTAGGAGTAATTAGAAAATCAGACAGTCCTCATAGATCAGCTGCATTTATAGTTAGAAAACATTCAGAGATAGTAAGAGGTAAAAGTAGAATGGTATTTAATTATAAAAGACTAAATGATAATACCATAGATGATGCTTATAAATTATCAGACAAGACTGTTCTTATTAATAGAATTCAGAACTGTAAGATTTTTAGTAAATTTGTAGTAACATACATAGATGATATCCTAGTGTTCAGCAAAAATAGAAGAGAACATAGAGGTCATTTACAGATCATATTTTCAGAATTTATTAATCACGGTTTAATTATCAGTAAAAAGAAAATGGTTCTATTCAGAGAATTTATAGACTTCTTAGGAGTTAATATAGGACAAGGAAAGATTTCCTTACAGCCTCATATAGCACAGAAAGCTTTAGAATTTTCAGACAAGTTAGAAGACTTAAAGCAAATTCAGAAATTTTTAAGATTAGTTAATTATGCTAGGCCTTTTATCAAAGACTTAGGAAAAATAGCAGGACCCTTATATTCTAAGACTTCTCCTAGAGGACAAAGACATTTTAATTTAGAAGATGTTAAATTAGTCCAAGAAATTAAAAATAGAATTAAAAGTTTGCCAGAATTAGCAATGCCCCTAGATACAGATTTCTTAATAATAAAAACAGACGGTAGTATTTTAGGATGGGGAACCATACTTTTATGTAAGCCAAATAAATATGCAGATAAAACTACTGAGAGAATTTGTAGATATAATAGCGGTAACTATAAAGAAAAAGGCAACCTAAGTAGCATTGATGCAGAACTCTTAGCAATTAACTATGCTTTAGATAGCTTTGAATTGTTTATAGTTTCTAAAAAAGAAATTTTGATTAGAACTGATTGCGCAGCAATTGTTTCTTTTTATAATAAGCTTAAGTTAGATTCCAAGAAAAGTAGTAGAAGGAGATGGTTAAATTTTGTAGATAGAATTACAAACACAGGTATTAATATAGATTTCGAGCATATTAAATTAATAGATAATAAGGCAGCAGACATATTAAGTAGAATGATTACTACTAAAGAATTTTTGATCTAACTGTTTTGCATTCCTTTACAGATGTCCAGACCTCCTTTAAGACCAGGAATTCCCCCTGAAAATTCTTTTGCTTCTACAGCTTTATTACAGACTGCAAGTAGTCAGAACAGACAATTTTATCAAGACCGTTTAAGGTTTGGTAACCAAGAATTTTTATGTTTTCCAAATAGCAACATTTCATTTAAGGCTTTACCGCACATTTCAATTTCAAAAGAAGAAAGATGCATTCTAGATAATTTGTGGATTTCATATAATAAGAACCCAAAAGATCAGAAGTATTTTTTAGCTTCTTTAAATGCACTTTCAGAATACTTTAATCAAGGTAAAAAATTCAAATTTTATGTTGTAGTCAAAGGTAAAAAAACCAGGAGTTTTTCATTCATGGTTAGAAGTTTTAGACTGCATTAAAGATTTCAAAGACCCTCTTTACAAAGGTTTTTCTAGTTACCAAGAAGCATTAGATTCAGTTAGGCAGTTGATAGGATTAAATTTTTATATTTCGCCCTCATTTAAAAATTTTGAAGATCCTCCTTTAGATTTCTCCCCTAGCAAAGACAAAAAGATTTTTTGTACACATTGCGAATGTATGCAGAACAATTTTAAGATCATTAATGAATCAAATCAGAATTTGTTAAATGAAAGAACATCTTTACAGAAGAAGATTTCTACTTTAGAACAACAAATTGTGAACTTAAGGATGACATATCCAAAGGGTACTATTGAGCCCAAGAAGTCAATAGCTAGTCCAGCCCAAACGGTAGCTGGTAAAGACTCATCAAATCCGTTGATGGCTGTGGACTTGCCCAAAGTTCAACAGACTCAGGGAACTGTTGATTTCCCTACAGATTTAGTAAAGAACTCAATCTGGGATACTCTTGGCCAGCCCAGTGGCAAATTTGACATTTTAGTAGACTACTCAAAAAGTCCAGAACATTTATCCCAAATTCAGATTTCAGAAGCCCAATGTTCAAAAGCCCAAAATACTCAGATTTCCAAAGGTAAAGAAATTCTTCAAGACAGTCAAGACCCTAATGATAGTTTTATTTCTGTTCAAAGACTTCTTTCTCAAATTGAGAAATATCAAAAGAATGAAAAAATTTTGAAAAGAAGAATAGTTACAAAAAGAAATAAAAATAACAAAGAAGAAAAAAGTCTTGAAGAAAAAATCGAGAAAGTTTTAGAAAAAGTCATTAATAAAAATAGCAAAGAAAAAGAAATTCAATGTTCAAATCCAGAACCAGAGAAAGCTGAAAATTCAGAAGACAGTAATTTCAGAGGAGAAGATGAAAGACTAGGTTGTGATAATTCAGATTCGGGAATGTCCTTTTCTCCTACAGCAGAACACGACTTGGACACTTGAATTAGTGACAGATCCTTGCTAAGAAGATTTTTTCAGATCTTTACTTTGCAGACAGATGTTATTTTCCAAGATGCCCTGCCAAAAAGATTCCTTTTCAATCAAAGATTTTCATTCTGCCAAAGATGCCGTAGCTATTATTGAAATTTTGAAATCATTCAGAAAGATTTTCTAAGACAGACAGCTGCAGAAAAGACAAGAAACTGTTTACTTTTTGAAAATTCCGCAAGAAATCAAAAGAAGAAACCTTTTTGCCAGATTGACAGACAGATTGCTATCCAGCTGTAAGAAGTTTTAAGAATCTGCCAAAATTCAAGAAAGACGTTTCCTTTTGAAGATTTGCAGAAAAAGACAAAAGACAGTTACTGTTCACCTTTTGAAAAAGAAGCCAGTACTATAGACTTTTGAAAAAATGAAGATTTCTGCTGAAGATTTTATTTTTGAAGACAAACTTTTGGCCAGATGTTTCTCGGTGAAACGCGTGCCAATTTCAAACAGAAGAAAAGACAGAAAGTAGAAGACGCGTGGAAAGATTTTTTGTTTTGCTCCCTAGAATTTCTCTATATAAGGAGAAATATTTCATTTGTAAAAGCATATGGTTTTGAGCAACACATACCCGCAACACTGCTTTCATTTGAAACCCTTCCCCTTATACTTAGAAAAATTCTCAATCCAAAAGTGTAGAAAGCTTGTAATCAGGTACAATTTATTTTGAAGTTTGTAATTTAGTTTTTTATTAGATTTCGGGATTTTCCGAAAGGGAAATCCTTAGTAGTAATTTCTTTTATGTATTAGCAGATCTCCAAAAAATGTTTACATTATTGTATTTTTTATGAAGTTTTATAAAGTTTTTTGTTGAAATGTTTTGTTGATATTTGTTGTATCATTCATTTCATCCTATGCATGTTATAAAAGCATAACTTGATTTTTAAGAAGCCATACTGTTTCTAAATTAATCCTGAGTGACCCAAATGAGTAAGGATTGTAGGCCAGAGTGAGCCTTAGATGTCCTTTAGATGTTGGGGAAAAGGAATCAATTGATTTAGGAATTTATTAAGGGAGTGCCAGTGGTAACCTTAATGAAAGAAATCAGGTTCAAGTTAACATGTCTTAGGTGGTGAAATTTGTTTTTGGTATTTATATTTCCGTTAAAAAAAAAAAAAAAAAAGGAGATTTGTTAAGAACATTTAAAAGAATTATGAAAAGGGAAGTACCGAGTAGGATAACACAAAAATTTGAAAAACAAAAATTTTATGAACCCATCAAAAACAGACGAAGCATCCTCATCAGAACCAACTTTAGCAAGTAATATTTATATTATATTGCCTCCAAAGATCTTAGAAGAATTTAGCTATCTGTTAAGAGAACATAAAAAAGAATTAGAACTTGTAAGAAACAGAATAGGAACTAATTTTAAATTGTTAGATTTAAAATTTAGAAAATTCCCAGAAGTAAACTCCTATTTGCTTGAAAGAACTATAATAGAACAAAATAAAGACATAACTTTTTTAGAACAAAGAATTGAAGAAATAGAAATAATTTTAGAAGAAAAAACAATAAGTCAACGTAGTCAATTTATTGAGTTTCTTATAAAAATATCAGAATTATTAAAAATAGAATTTTAAAAAGACTTCCGCATTAAGCAGATTAAACAAGACTCTGCTAACCCTGCCAACTCTGCATCCTAACCTTGAGAAAGACCCTTCTACGCCAGTGGCTGAGTCTCTCTCTTCGCACCCGTATATATATATATATATAAAAACTTTTTTGTATATATAACAATAAACACATCTATATATTAAATAATAACAATTCTTTTTTTTCTATTTTTTTATTATAAAAGAACAATTATAATATTTATAATTTATATTAGAAAATACAAATACAAATTTCAAAATTTAAACACAAAACATTATATATAATTTTGTCCAATTTATGACTTTCAATACATCAAATAAATAGATTATTTATGTATAATTTGAAATAATTATTAGAGACTCAAAATATTTTTACTAATTAACCAAGTCAATATCTAAATATAAATAGAGATAAAACATTAGAAAAAATAAATAAAAAAAAGAAAGGGAAATGAAAGATAATAAAGGTGGATATAATAAGATTGGGTACTTAGGATGTAATAATAACATGAGATACATGGGTACGTAATATAAATAAGTCACAAGAATTTGATTCTCTTTCAACTCCAAAATCAATGTTTCTTTTTTTTGTTTGATCAAAATTGAATATTTTGAAGTTGTAATTTTTCTCTCTTTTGCTCTTTTATATATAACAATAAATCTATCTACACTTTTATTAATAAAAAAAATTTGTTCTTATTTTTTTTGTTACATTTTAGTTATTATACTAGAAAATATATTATATATTATTTATGTTAAAAGATTCAAAATAAAATTTCAAAAATTAAACACCGAAACTTATATATATTTTTGTACACTAAGATAAATTAAAAACATTACAAAAAAAAATATTAAATGAACTTTTTCAAATTTTAACAATTTATTTATTTATTTATTTTTTTATTAAATATTTTTTATGAAGATACATAGAATAAATATATTATTTAAATATTAATTCGAAAAAATTATTATATAATCAAAATATTTGTACAACAAATAACCAATTCAATACAAATACATTCAATTTTGTAATACAAATATTTATTTATTTATTTATTGTTGATCTCTATAATTTAATTTTTGTTTATACCACGCAACCAATTTTCATGACTGTCCCCACAAATCTTTTTCCGACGGCAACTCTTGCCAAGTAATTCGTATGCTAAGAACGAATTAGTTGCATTGTCAAAATTTTTTGTTTTCAAGTTTCCGTGTTTTGGTTTTTCTTCAACAACATTATAAATATACATTTTGTATTAATTGTTCTTGTAATTCAACTAATTTCAAATAATAATAAACTATTAATTTATTGAACTAATACATAAAAATATTTAAATCTAACTTTATTCACTCCTAATTAGAAAAAAAAAAAAGAAATCCTTGTGAAAGAAATCTAACACAAGTTTTCGCCTATAAATATTAATTTTATCACTTACAACAGCATCTAAAAGCAATCCAGCTAAATACTCCACATATTTAATGACAAATAGTCCACTGTCACTGCAAAAACAAAAACAAATAAATATTTGCACAACACAAGTAAATAAAATATTATTGTAAATAAATTTTTTTCAATATATTACCTATGTCTTTGGAGCTGTTGTATTTCACTAGGTGATTTTTTCTTATATTGAAACGACTTCTTCTTCTTAGCAAGCTCTGGCTCCAACTTTAGAATCATTTCTGGAATAATCTTAAGGCCTGAAGAGCATGAGTATATTTCTGATTTTCATTATAAAACATCTGGTAATTATCAATTAGTGTCAACTTCCAATCATTTAAATCTACATGGAAGAGTATCCAATATTTATCATACATAAGATATGGCCACAACAAATGCTCACATTCCTCCCATTTTGAACCATAATATCTAGGAAAAGCACCATATATATATATATGCCTGGATTGACCATTCCAAATCAAATTCAGGATGTGCCTTAGTGAAAAGTCATCTAATAATTACTCCAAAAGAAGAGTCCAACACTCCATACTTACTTGAAAACATGTTTGGATATTTAATAGATCTGGCTCTTATCAAATCCATTGCATAGTCCACATCCTATACACAAATATTACATTATATAACAATATAATTTATATAATATACACATAACTTACTTAACAAGAATAAAATTCACATAATATAATTACTAATGGCTCCAATGCAAATTGACGCTTGCTAATATTTTGTAACCGTCTTTTTGTGAGTTTAGAGATCACTTTCCATGGTATATTAACAACATCTCTACAACATTATAACAACAAAAATTATTATATCAAATATTATAGATTACAACAATAAATATATTAAACATTATAACTTACCCAACATTAGCACTGCAAACCCAATTGACAAAATCACTCTCTCTAACTTTATTGATATCGCATAATATAGGAATATCTTTATCAAATACATTATGTTTCTCAGATGAAGAAGAACAACCTACATTATGCTTCCCAGGATCATTTAAAATAGGTTCACCACCAATTTTCTCTACAGTCTTTCCCTTAAACATTTGTACACATCTTTGCATCTGTTTCTGCAACTCATTGCTCAAACTATCAAAGTGAACATTTTGTTCAACTGTCAATGAATTAAATTTAGTATCAATATACCCCTTCATTTCATCATATTTATTACCTATGAAACTAAATTCTAAATTATCAACCCCCTCTAATAACTCCTCTCTTGTTTTAGCAATTACATAATCATTCCTACGAAATTGATCATCAAAATAACATTGTTGCTCAACAAAAAGTGAATTCAACTGCTCATTAGTAGCATAATGAGAGCCATATCCTTCAGGAATACTTTTCTCCCCAAAACAATCTGAATTGACAACATCTTGTTTATACCAATTATTTGTAGGCAATTCATTTGATATATAAGGGGACCAATCTTTTCCTTGTTGTTCATTGTTAAAATCCTCAATTACTTGCTCCAATTCATCCCCAGTTTTCACAAATCTTTCATTTCCAAAATTCATATCTGCACAAAAAAAAAATCTTCCTAAACAAGTAAACAAAAAAAAAAAAAACTAATATATCATAGACAAAAACATACACAAACTATAATCATAATATCTTCACAACAAATTTTATTTATCTACATATTTAAAATAAACTATGAAAATATGATATTGTATACAACAATTATCACAAAATATATATTTAACAAAAAAAACACAAAACAATCACTGGTTGCCAAAATTCTCCACAACGAACGAGCAACTCGGCAACCAAGGAACCTCTTGATTCCATAATATTTTTAAAAATTTTCAACATTAATCTATTCTTAATCATTAACCATATATTAAAATAATTCATCTCTAATAAAACAACAACATTAAAAATAAACATACCTGATAGATTACATAAACTACTAATAGATATCAAGATAAAGATAAATATTTGGAATTGAGCAAAACCAAATGAGGGACAAGACAAAATGTACAATGAAATAACACATGTCGGTAATAAATATGGGATGAATAGGAGGAGAGTGGGGAAAATAAATATTTTCAAACGTAGGTGGGCACGTAATAGTTGTAGTAGGTAAGTTGATGCAAATAATTGAAGGAAGGAAGAACAATAACCAAAGAAAAAATAATTGTTTTTTTATTTGTATTAAAAATTATTACAAATATATGTTTTAAAAAATAAATATTAAATGAACACAGAAAAAAAAAAATTCCAACCAAAACATATGATAATAGTAGAAGGAAGTAGGTATTGCTATGTGCAATGCACGTATATAAAAAATGCAATGAAAAGTTTTAAAATTATTTATAACCTCTATTTTCATCATTTTCTACACTATCAACAATTTCTTGATTCAATTCAGCACGTATTTTATTTTGATTTTTTCTAAAATAATCTAATCTATTTGTTTCAATTTTAACATATTGTTGAAAAAGTTTTACAGCATGAAGTAAAATGCATTTATTAGTAGGTCTTACCTGTAATTTATAGCAATAATATTCCCTGCAAGATACTTGCAATTTCTTTTTAGGCCTTTTCATAACTGCAAAAAAACAATTAAAGTTAATAAAGTTTCAGAATAAAACTATAATAGTAGATTATGTTTAAAATAATAACCTGAATTCTCGTTTTCAATTAACTCATTTACAAAATTTATAACATTTATATCTAACAAATTATTCACAATATTATGAGTATCAACATTGTTTGAACTATACTTTTGGATACCTTCATGCCATCCAGATTCACCATAAGAAAATAATAATGGATATTGAAGTGGATCATAACAGTCAAAATAGTAATGTATTTTATGTATAGTATCAGAATGACAATGTATTAATATATCTCTTGATCTATTGTTAGTGATAATAGAAGGATCTTCATCAACCCATATAGCAGCCACTTGTGATGCTGAAGATGTATTGTATACTCTTTGATCAAGTTCAGCATCACATCTAATTTGTATTTTACATAATTATAAAGAATTGACACTACTTGATGAGCGAAAAAATTTTGAATATAGATTAATCTTTAATATATTGATTAATTTATTCAACATATATTGACAAAATTTATCTGATTTTTGTAATCTATGCTGTATTTCATTTTCAGTATCATAAAAGTACAATTGTAAAAATGAAGGATTGTTAGGTATAATTGAATTTATATAATGATAAACTTGTCCTTGAATTGTAAATGTATATATACCTTTGTATGATTTTTTCAAATTTGGATCATATTTTACCCCAAATGATGTAAATGTAAAGTGATTATTATAATTGCGTGCATTAGTTTTAAAATGTAAAGATTCATTGGAATTAGTAGTATATAGCTGATACAATTCGTCAGGACCAGAATTTATTTTCAATTTTACTTTACCATCATAACAACAAAAACCTTTAGTTTCTTTCTCAAAATTTATAGCTTTACAGTACTTACAAATTGTTGGTGGTGTTAATATATGAGTTTTTGTGGGAATATTTTTTATATCAACATTGTTACGATTAATATTAGAATTCTTATTTAATATATTATCATCAACTATATCAGGTTCATCAACAGCTATATCACCTTCATCAACCATTGTTTGATTATCAACTACAAAATGAAAATCCAATATTATAATGTATACTGAAAAAAATTTCAATATATAATATATAAATTTAATAAAAATTTGCCTGTTGTTATACTTGAACTACTCTGCAACCTAGTTACTTTCTTTTTTGGTTGAATTTGTCTCTGTGCATACAATTCTCTCCTCCTTTTATTGCGCAAATCTTTTTTTTCTTGTGTGTCCATCTATGTACAACACTTATATAAAATAAAACAAAAATAAAATACCTAAAAAAAAATACCAAAAAAAAAAAAAAAGTACCAGGTCAAATACAAATTTCAATAACCAAATGTTGGTATTAAATATAACTTTGCAATGTAACTATCATTTCCAAATAATTTATCAAAAGCTGGAAACACACACACACACACACACGTGTGTGTGTGTGTGTTTATAAGGTACAACTCATCTATTATCTAATAAATTACCTCTAATAGTAACTGTTTCATAAGCATTACAACGCCTCTAATTTGGGTAACAATTTTCTCCAAGAAAAGTTTTTATAATAAATTCTTTTGGATATTTATTTTTACACTTTTCATCTTTATTCATACAAATATTGTTAGGATTTAGTATACCACAAGGACCATGCATCATATGTTTAGCTACAATAGAATGTAAATGAGAGTTGTGATTTTTATTAGGTATTTCACATGAGACAAATTTATCAATTAAATCTGTGTTATTAATTTTAAAATTTGGTTTAAGAATTAACAAAAAATGTGCATGTGGAAGGCCTCTTTTTTGGAATTCTATTACATAAATATAAGCTGCAACTCCACCAAAAATATGTCTTTGAAATAAATCAATTTTTAATTCTTCCAATTTTGTTCTAAATATACGAGTAATTAAATCAGGTCTATTTTGACTAATATCATTATATTTTAATTCATTTTTTATTTCGTCTCAATTTGGATTACAAGTAATTGTTAAAAATATATCTGGTTTACCAAACATTTGAACTAAAGCCATTGCATCCATATATCTTTTTTTCATATCTCTGGGACACCAATAAAAGAAGAAGGTAAAATAATTTTTCTACCAATCTTATAATCTCTATTTTCACCATTTTCTACACTATCAACAATTCCTTGATACAATTCAGCACGTATTTCATTTTGATTTTTCCTAAAATAATCCAATCTACTTGTTTCAATTTTAACATACATATCAACCACATATTGTTCAAAAGTCTTTCAGCATGAAGTAAAATGCATTTATTAGTAGGTCTTACCTGTAACTTATAGCAATAATATTCCCTGCAAGATACTTACAATTTCTTTTTAGGCCTTTTCATAACTGCAAAAAAACAATTAAAGTTAATAAAGTTTCAGAATAAAACTATAATAGTAGATTATGTTTAAAATAATAACCTAAATTCTCGTTTTCAATTAATTCATTTGCAGAATTTATAACATTTATATCTAACAAATTATTCACAATATTAGGAGTATCAACATTGTTTGGACTATACTTTTGGATACCTTCATACCACCCAGATTCACCATAAGGAAATAATAATGAATATTGAAGTGGATCATAACAGTCAAAATAGTAATGTATTTTATGTATAGTATCAGAATGACAATGTATTAATATATCTCTTGATCTTTTATGTATAATATCAGAATGACAATGTGTTAATATATCTCTTGATCTAGTGTTAGTGATAATAGAAGGATCTTTGGTAAATTATTTGAAAATGATAGTTACGTTGCAAAGTTATATTTAATAGAAACATTTGGTTATTGAAATTTGTATTAGACCTGGTTTTTTTTTTTTTAAGGTATTTTCTTTTTGTTTTATTTTATATTGGTGTTGTACATAGATGGACACACAAGAAAAAAAAGATTTGCGCAATAAAAAGAGGAGAGAATTGTATGCACAGAAACAAATTCAACAAAAAAAAAAAGAAAGTAACTAGGTTGCAGGGTAGTTCAAGTATAACAACAGGCAAGTTTTTATTAAATTTATATATTATATATTATATATTGAAATTTTTTTCAGTATACATTATAATATTGAATTTTTATTTTGTAGTTGATAATCAAACAATGATTGATGAAGGTGATATAGCTGTTGAGGAACCTGATATAGTTGATAATAATATATTAAATAAGAATTCTAATATTAATCGTAACAATGTTGATATAAAAAATATTCCCACAAAAACTCATATATTAACACCACCAACAATTTGTAAGTACTGTAAAGCTATAAAATTTGAGAAAGAAACTAAAAGTTTTTGTTGTTGTGATGGTAAAGTAAAATTGAAAATAAATTCTGGTCCTGACGAATTGTATCAGCTATATACTACTAATTCCAATGAATCCTTACATTTTAAAACTAATGCCCGGAATTATAATAATCACTTTACATTTATATTATTTGGGGTAAAATATGATCCAAATTTGAGAAAATCATATAAAGGTATATATACATTTACAATTCAAGGACAAGTTTATCATTATATAAATTCAATTATACCTATTGATAACAATTCTTCATTTTTACAATTGTACTTTTATGATACTGAAAATGAAATACAGCATAGGTTAAAAAAATCAGATAAATTTTGTCAATATATGTTGAATAAATTAATCAATATATTAAAGATTAATCCATATTCAAAAATTTTTCGCTCATTAAGTAGTGTCAATTCTTTATAATTATGTAAAATACAAATTAGATGTGATGTTGGACTTGATCAAAGAGTATACAATACATCTTCAGCATCACAAGTGGCTGCTATATGGGTTGATGAAGATCCTTCTATTATCACTAACACTAGATCAAGAGATATATTAATACATTGTCATTCTGATACTATACATAAAATACATTACTATTTTGGCTATTATGATCCACTTCAATATCCATTATTATTTCTATATGGTGAATCTGGATGACATGAAGGTATCCAAAAGTATAGTCCAAACAATGTTGATACTCATAATATTGTGAATAATTTGTTAGATATAAATGTTATAAATTCTGCAAATGAATTAATTGAAAACGAGAATTCAGGTTATTATTTTAAACATAATCTACTATTATAGTTTTATTCTGAAACTTTATTAACTTTAATTGTTTTTTTGCAGTTATGAAAAGGCCTAAAAAGAAATTGCAAGTATCTTGTAGGGAATATTATTGCTATAAATTACAGGTAAGACCTACTAATAAATGTATTTTACTTCATGCTGGAAGACTTTTTCAACAATATGTGGTTGATATGTATGTTAAAATTGAAACAAGTAGATTAGATTATTTTAGAAAAAATCAAAATGAAATACGTGCTGAATTGTATCAAAGAATTATTGATAGTGTAGAAAATGGTGAAAATAGAGGTTATAAGATTGGTAGAAAAATTATTTTACCTTCTTCTTTTATTGGTGGCCCCAGAGATATGAAAAAAAGATATATTGATGCAATGGCTTTAGTTCAAAGGTTTGGTAAACTAGATATATTTTTAACAATTACTTGTAATCCAAATTGGGACGAAATAAAAAATGAATTAAAATATAATGATATTAGTCAAAATAGACCTGATTTAATTACGCGTATATTTAGAGCAAAATTGAAAGAATTAAAAATTGATTTATTTCAAATACATATTTTTGGTGAAGTTGCAGCTTATATTTATGTAATAGAATTCCAAAAAAGAGGTCTTCCACATGCACATTTTTTGTTAATTCTTAAACCAAATTTTAAAATTAATAACACAGATTTAATTGATAAATTTGTCTCATGTGAAATACCTAATAAAAATCATAACTCTCATTTACATTCTATTGTAGTTAAACATATGATGCATGGTCCTTGTGCTATACTAAATCCTAACAATATTTGTATGAATAAAGATGGAAAGTGTAAAAATAAATATCCAAAAGAATTTATTATAAAAACTTTTCTTGAAGAAAATTGTTACCCAAATTATAGGCATTGTAATACTTATGAAACAGTTACTGTTAGAGGTAATTTATTAGATAATAGATGGGTTGTACCTTATAATCTATATTTATGTGCGAAATATGATTGTCATATCAATGTAGAAATATGTTCAATTGTAAAAGCAGTAAAATATTTATATAAATATATACACAAAGGACACGATAGGGTAAATTTTTGTGTAAATAATAATACAAATACTGTTGATGAAATTGAAAAATATTAATCTGCTAGATGGATATCTCCACCTGAAGCACTTTGGAGAATATATGGATTTATTTTATCTAAAATTTTTCCATCAGTTATATCGTTACAATTACATCTTGAAAATAACCATTTAGTGACATAAAGATTTTGAAAATTTGATAAATATTATTGATACAAATTATAGAAAAATAACAATGTTAACTGAATTTTTTAGAATGAATACATGCAATGATTTAGCAAATACATTGTTGTATAGAGAATTTCTCCAATATTTTGTATGGGATGCACAAGGTAAAATATGGACAAAAAGAAAACGTGGAAATGTAATTAGAAGGTTAGTTTCAGTTAACATAGTTGAAGGTAAAAGATATTATTTACGAATTTTGCTCAATCATATTAGGGGACCAACATCGTATGAAAGTCTAAAAATAGTAAATGGTGTTTCTATGCAATCTTTTCGTGAAGCAGCTGTTGTACATGGCTTACTAAATGGTAACAATTATTGTGAAATATGTTTAGAAGAAGCTATTGCTTATCAAATGCCTTTTTCTTTAAGATGTTTATTTGCTACAATATTAACTCTATGTAGACCTGATGATCCAAAATCATTGTAGATTAAATTTCGTAGCTTTATGTATGAGGATTATGTCAATGAAAGTTTGTCTATTATAAATGCTGAAATTCAAGCTCTACATTATATTAATCATATTTTAGAAGAAAATGGTAAAAATATAAATGAATATTCTCTTGTACCTTTTGAAATAACTATGGGAGAAGAAGAAAGATTAGCTAATATTATTACTGAAGAAATGGCAAATAATGTAATTGAAGGTAGTGATATATTAGATACAAATATGTTAAATAAAGAACAAAAAATAGCTTATGATGAAATTTTAGAACATGTATTAAATAGGAAGACTGGAATGTTTTTTATAGATGGACCAGGTGGTACAGGTAAAACATTTTTATATAAAGCCTTACTTACATTAGTTAGATCCAAAAATCTTATAGCATTAGCTACTGCTTCTTCTGGAGTTGCAGCTTATTTGTTACTTGGAGCACGAACTGCACATTCAAGATTTAAAATTCCTTTAGAGATAAATAGTGATATTACATGTTCTGTTAGTAAACAATCTGCATTAGCAGATTTGTTTCTAATGACAAATTTAATTATTTGGGATGAGGCACCAATGATGCACTGCTATGCTGTTGAAATTGTTGACAAAATGTTAAAAGATATTAAAGAAAGTAATTTACCATTTGGTGGGAAAATTATTGTTCTAGGTAGAGATTTTAGACAATTTCTACCGGTTGTTCAAAAAGGAAACAAAGAGAAAATATTATTAGCAAGTTTAGTTCATTCTAGTTTATGGCCACATTTTAGAAAATTTCAATTAGTCCAGAATATAAGAGCACAATTAGATCCATTATTTTCTCAGCTGCTACTTAATATTGGTGATGGGATTCAGATTGAACATACATGTGGTATGATTAAGCTTCCTAACGAAATAATTATACCATTTGAAGAAGAATACAAATCTTTAAAAAATTTAATTAACATTGTATTTCCGAATTTAAAAGATTATGTTACAAATTTAGATACAATGATTAATAGTGTTATTTTAACTCCTAAAAATGAATGTGTTGATTTAATAAACAATATTTTACTCAAAGAACTACCTGGGGAAACATGTACATATTATAGTTATGATGAAACTTTAGAAAAAATAGATCAAAGTATCCACAAAGATTTTTTAAATACTTTAACTCCAAATGGTATTCAACCACATGAACTTATATTAAAAAAAAAATTGTCCTGTTATATTACTTAGAAATATTAACCCTTCAGAAGGATTATGTAATGGAACAAAATTAGTCTGTCGATCATTTGAACGTAATGTTATTCATGCTGAAATTTGTATTAGAGAATATAAAGGAAAACAAGTTTTCTTACCAAGAATTCCATTTATACATCTTCAAAGTGATAAAAATTCGTTTCTTTTTAAAAGAACACAATTTCCTATTCGTCCATACTTTGCAATGACAATAAATAAAGCTCAAGGACAAACTCTATATTTTGTAGGTTTATATCTTCCCGAATCTGTATTTTCACATGGACAATTATATGTGGCATTATCTATAGCTAAAACAATAAGTTCGATTAAAGTATTGATAAAACCGATTGAGAATTCACATTTGCATTTAAGATGTACAAAAAATGTTGTCTACAAAGAAATTTTAGCTTTAGTGAATTTATAGTGTAATTATTGTTATTGTTTAGTATTTTCTAAATCATATTTCAATTTTTACCTATTGTTACCTATTTTATTTTCTAATTTATTTTTCAAAATTTATATATAAAGCATTCTATTTGTAATCATGATGCATTAATTTTTTCAAATTTAATTTAATTGTAATATTGATATAGATAATGTAAAAAATGTAAATATGATTATGACAACCATGCATACTTTTTTTAATTGATATCTACAAAAGAAATCATCACTTAGATCTTATCTTATACATTTACTTATTTTTCATCCAAAATACATGAAGATGAGCTTCTAAAGTATTTCATTCATGGTCATATTCATAAATAAGGTATAAATTGTTTATTTGACTTATTAGATATAAATGATTGTTTCTTTTAATCAAATAATCTCATGTATCTTTATCATATATCTTTATGCAGGTTTTTGATGGCAAAAACAAAAAGTCGAAGAAGTGAATATCATCCCACAAATCTCCTAATTGTTTTCCTTTGACAAATAAATTAAATGTGTGACACAATGCTTTTATTTATCTTTGATATTGTAAGGTGATATTGTAACGATTTTTGCAATATCAATACATTAATACTCGATTATTTGAACCTATACTATAATTTTAATATTTTGGTTTAGTGCCGACATTATCTTCTAAATATTTGTATTGTTATTTAGTGCATTGTAACAATTGTTCTAAAGGATTGAAACTATAAATATCTACTTTGGCAAATTAGTTTTTTGTATTTGGTGATGGTGAACAACGAGTAAAACTAAATTCATAGCTCTGCCTCACAACTTTTCTTTTTCAAATTTTTATAAAATTTACAAATATATATATTTTTACTAATAAAAAATGATAATACAATTAAATACGCCCAATTTTTGGTTAATATATGGAGAATTCAAAATTAACTACACAACAATCTTATAATTATAATTATTATGTATGAATACAGGTTTTTTTTCCTATAATAGTTTTTTTTAATAAAATTTATTCTTTTTCAAACTTTTATTACATGTCATCAACATATCTTTTACATCAAATTTTACACTTTACTCAAATTAGTACTCGTACATTACTATTGCTACTATTTGATTACTTCATCTTTCATGTATATCTTTGGTTCTTATTGTTACTGCAACTGCAGCAGCTGCTGTCAAAGTATTAGGTTATTTAATTATTGCAGCCTAAATTGTCAGTAATGTATATCTTTGTTTCTTTTGGTTCTTTGATTTTTAACCAAAAAATGAATCATAACAATTTGTCGAGTTGTACTTCTCTTACCCTTTTTTTTTTTGACAAATCACTTATTCAATAGTTTGTATAAACAACTAGCTTATTATAACCTGAGAACCAATAACTCAAGTTCACTTTTGTTGACTACGTCAAAGTACTAACTATTTTTTTTTCCCATTGTGTTGATTTTCTAAAATTCACAAATATATATATTTTTACTAATAAAAAGTTGAATAATAACATAATTGTTTTTCTATAATATTATTTTGAATAAAACCTACACTGTATTATGATACAGTTGTAATACATACTTTGTTTGCTCATGTTATTACTGTAGCTATGCTAAGTATTAGATTATGCTGCTAGCTATAAAAGTTTTTGATTAGTGCTCTAAATTATCAAATAAATCATTTTGAATCAAATTCATGTCACTGTTATCATTATCATTCTTAACTTGTATACAATTTAATTGTTTATTCTATTTCCTAGACATCTCTAGTTTTTTATTTTTTTATTCATCAGAAATACAAATTGATACAAAATTTTCAATATTACAACTGTATTAACACAATTAGTTGTCAACTGGTTCCGAGCTACCTGCCGAGATGACTCGACAACCCAGGCTTGCTCTGGTGGTCGAACTGGCTTTACAACCAGCGTGGTTCCCAGCTACTTTCAAATTCCACCACTTTTAAATCATCCATTCAATTTACACTTTTTCCAACTTTTATTACATATCTTTTACTCAAATTATTACTAACTAGCTGCTCTAAAACTATTAGATTACTACTGCATTATTGCATCTCTGATGTATATCTCTGGTTCTTACTGCAGGCCCGTAAAAATATTAGGATATTTAATTATTGTAGCCTAAATTGTCAGTATTTGATGTATATCTAAACGAAAAAATATTCGTAAAAAAAAAATTATTTTTATAAACAGTATTTTTAGTGTTCATTGCCGAGATTTCTCGGCAATGAACAATTTTTTACTGTTTATTAAATTTTTTTTTTCCTTTTTTTTTGGGCAATGAACAGTGCATTCCTGTGAAGTGCATTAAAAATAGATTTTTAGGGTTGCTCTGGTGGCCGGGCTGGTTTGGCCTACTTTCAAATTCTACCACTTTAAAATCATCCATTCAATTTACACTTTTTCTAACTTTTATTACATGTCATCAACATATTTTACTCAAATTATTAGCTTCTCTAAAACTATTAGATTACTGTTGCTGCTATTTGATTACTGCATCTCTGATATATACATCTCTGGTTCTGCCGTAAAAATATTAGGATATTTAATTATTGCAACCTAACTTGTCAGTATTTCATATTTGATATCTCGGCAATCAAAGTTCATTGCCAAGATTTCTCGGCAATGAACTTTTTTTTACTGTTCATTATTTTTTTTTTCCTTTTTTTTTTAATATGGGGAAATGAACAGTGCATTTCTGAGAAGTGCATTGCCAAGATTTTTGCTGTTCATGAGGCTTGTTCTAGTGGAGCTGGCTTCACAACCAGCGTGGTTGCCCAATTACTTTCAAATTCCACCACTTTCAAATCATCCATTCAATTTACACTTTTTCCAACTTTTATTACATGTCATCAACATATCTATTGGATCAAATTTTGCACTTTACTCAAATTACTACTTTACTCAAATTATTACTGACTAACTGCTCTAAAACTATTAGATTATTACTGCTACTATTTGATTACTGCATCTCTGATGTATATATTTCTGGTTCTTACTGCAGCGGCTGCCGTAAAAATATTAGGGTATTTAATTATTGCAGCCTAAATTGTCAGTATTTGATATTTGATGTATATCTTTGGTTCTTTGATTCTTAACAAGAAAATGAATCATAACAATTTGTGTGTATTCGATAACAAAGTGAGCAATTAAAGAGTAGTGCTCTGTTATACTTTTTATTACAACTCACTTATTCAATGCTTAACAGTAACTCAACAACTTCAATTGTTTGTTGACTACTAGACAATGTTTCTTTGTTTAATACTTGTACTAACTTTTTTTTTTTTTTTTTGATTCTGTTAATTTTCTAAAATTCACAAATATATATATTTTTACTAATAAAGAGTTAAATAATAACTGAATTTTTTTTCTATAATTTAAATAAAACCTATACAGCGATTTTTACAACACAACAATATCCATCATTAACAGTCACTACTGTGATCACTACCATCATCGGTAGTCTTTCCTTACAATAATACATACTTTGTTTACTCATATTATTATTACTGCAGCTATGCTAAAGCATTAAATTATGCTGCTAGCTATCAAAGTTTTTAATTACTGCTCTAAATTATCCTAGCCTGTAATTTTGAATCAAATTTATGTAGCTGTTGTCAACAATTTAATTGTTAATTTTATTTTCCAGACATCTCTATTATTTTTTTTATTGATGAGAAATAAAAATTGATACAAAATTTTCAATAGCTCCCCAGCTACCTCGGCAACAGTTGTCGAGATGGCTCGACAACCAGCAAATTGCCCAGATGGCTCGGCCACCAGCAGATTGCCAAGCCAATCAGCATGGTTATCGAGCTGGCTCGACAACCCAGTGTGCTCTAGTGGCCGAGCTGGCTTGACAGCCAGAGTGGTTGCCCGGGTACTTTTGCACTTTCAAATCATCTATTCAATTTAATCAGTAAATTTCATTAGAATCAATCATAGTTCCTATTAGTTGATTCTAACATTTATCTATTCCACATATTCTTTCTTCCACATTTATTTCTTTCAATCAGATTTGTATTGCGTATTTTGGTACTTCACGCAATAAAAATTGGGATTGGAGACTTCTAGGGCACTTTTTTTTGGGTTTGAATTATTTTTCAATTTGAAAATTAGGAAACAGATAAGAATTAAGTATAGATTCTACAATTTTTTCCATTGTTTTCTAAATCTAATTACACAAAAGTTCATCATCTAATTTTATTTATTAGTCAAAACAACATCTTCTTAGTTTCAAACAAAAAATTACCCATTAACTAAATTCATTCAATATTTGCCTAAATTTTTTTTGGTTAATTTTAAAATTTTCAATATATGAAAGGATTAAGAAATATTAATACGCATTAATATAAAATATTGTGTATACATACAGCTTTTAAAGTGTTGAAGAAACAACATTTAAGTTATCTCAGTCTTTTACCATGGCATATCAATGGATATAATTTCTCAATAAAATCTAGAGTATTTGATGTGTACTCTAAACTAAATAAATTAAAGTTTTATTTCATCTATATTTTTAACAAAATAAATCATAACTTATTTAATTCTAAGCATAATTCTTAAGAATATGGACTAACTTCACTACATTTTTCTCACTTCGCTGTATACATATTTATCTATAAATAGCCCTACAATAAATCAAAAACTATTATCAGTCAATCAATTACTTAGCTAAATTTTAGAACTTGTCCTTCCAATTCTCTTCATTATCTCTACAAATATAACATAATTGTCACCACTATTGCACAATCTTTTATAAAATGAGTAAAGAGTTTCAGTTGATTCGTGATGTTTCTCCAGGAAGTAGTAGATGGACAGTTAAAGTTGTAATTGCTGAAAAATTTTCACCAAGAATTGCTCAAAAAAGTCCAACCAAATATCAAAATATGATTCTTATGGACACAGAGGTAAATTTTACTACAGTTATATATTTCAATGGTTATATCATCAAATTATTAATTTTCCAAATTCCTTTTATGCACCAGAGATCAACCGTTCAAGCAACTTTGTATGGTCAAAACATTACAGCTTTCCAAGATGAATTGATATTAGGAAATACTTATTTAATATCAAATGCAATGGTTAAAGTAACAAATGCAGAGTACAAAGCAAAATCTGGAGAAGTGCAATGGACAATCTCAGGACGAACTAGAATACGCAAAGTTGAAGAAAATAATAGCAATCTGTTAATTTCTACTTATAACTTTACTGATTTCGAGGATTTCCCCACCTATATGGATTCTAACATAGATATAAGTAAGTCAATAATACTCTTTTCTACACATTGCAGTCAACTTTTTAATGCTAATATATATTTTTTATTGCTCTTTCTTATTGCAGGCGTTGCTGGAATGATAATTGATATAAAACCTAGAAGGATTATTCAAACAAGATTTGGAAAAGAATGTCAAGTACAAGATGTAGTGCTTATAAACAAAAAGTATAACATCTATATTTATTACACTCCATACACATTTTTTCATTATACCTTTTTATATACTAGCCATATAATTTGTTTTAATTACAAGTTTGGCATTCTCTTACAAATAATAGGTTTGACACCATTCTGTTAACGATGTGGGAAGCGTTTGTGGATAATGAATGCAAGTACATATCTCAAAATCTGAAAAAAAAAAAAAAACCTGTTCTAATTGGAAAGCACCTCAAAGTAACCTCATTCAATAGTAATCCATCATCTTCAATAAACTTATTATTATTATCTTTGCATAACTATTAATATATTCTATTTATATTTTTATGTACAGGTTTATCATTATCCACAAAAGCAGACAGTTCTTTCTTCATAGATGGAGAATTTGAAATTGTGGAAGAGCTCAAATCTTAGTAAATGTATATTACTTAGTTATTTATCTATTATACATTTATGAAATTATAACTTATGTATCCTTGTGTATGTAGGGCACATACTAACTGTGAACTGATTGATGAAATTGTATGCGAAAAATATTATTTAAATTTAACACCATCCAAGCTATCTTCCAAGCTTTCTATTCCAACTGATGAGAAAGACTTCACAGAAATCAAGAATATTCAAGGACTGAAAACTGTGGTAAAACTCTTGATACTTCAAATAATTATATAAATTCATAAAATTGTTGTATAATCAATATAATAACTTATTTATATATTGTTATATTGGCAGAAACAATTTTTCTGGATAAAAGGGAAAGCATCTGTTACAGTTTTGAATCAAACTTATTGGTATATGAGTTGCAACAACTGCAACAAAATTTCAAGTGAAAATTATGGTGATATATACCATTGTGTGTTTTGTAAATGTGTTGAAGCTCAAGCAATTCCAAGGTAATCATGAGCAAAGTAAATATTTTTAAACTTTAATTTATATTTATTCACTTATTCTATTTAAATTTCATAACACAAATTTATTTCATACTTCCTTCTAGAGCTAAGGTATACATGCAATTGATGAATTCTACTGGATACATTAATGCTACAGCTATTAGAAATCCAGCAGAATATTTCTTGTAATCAAATGCTAAAATTATGATGGACCAGACATTGGTATTTCTTTTTCTTTTGCTTTAGTTTTACACTCATTTGTGAATTTTACACTCATTTATTTCACAACTTATCAAATTTTGTATTAACAGACATATACACCAAGTGCTGACTCAATGCATTTATCAATGGATGAAGATGAGATCTTTTATGTAAAGGCTATACAACAGCAGTCGTCTCCACAGTGCAAATTTGAAGTACTTTTTATTATCAATCCATCTGAAGTAGGAGAAAAACACAAAGGAAAAGCTCCGGTTGAGGATATAGGTGAACCTATTAGCCTCCTGGAACGAACAACAAAAAGATATTTGTTTCATTCAGATGATGCACAAATTACCAAGAAACAATTCAGCACCTGCAAAGTTGACAAAGACAAAAAAAACCAATGAGTTTTCAAACCAGTAAACAATGTTCAACTTCCAATTAAGATATGTTTTGAATATCTTTAGTTGATTTTGTTATTGTAATTATATTATATAAAATATAAGGTTGAGCAATTATTGTTAAATATAAAAGTACTTACTATTTTGTTTATTTTGTATATGATATTTATGATGTAGTTAACTTTTTCAAGCTTTGGGAGCAGATTTTATTCACCATTAGAATTAGAATTCTAGAATTCAGAGTGGAACTGAGTTTTGAGGGATTGGATCCTACAGTTCAGATTTTGAGACATTGTAAGTATTATTACAACATTTTGAAGCTTTAATGTCCATTGTAAGTATTATTACAACATTTTGAAGCTTTACTGTCCATTTTTTTATCCAAATTTTACAATTAATCATTTATTTTTTACCTATTTGATTCTGTTTCATTCTTCTCTTTGTCTTAGTCTTTGTCTCTTCTTGCATACTATTGCACTTAGAATTTAGATTTTACATTGGTGTATGTTATTTGTTTTGAAGGAAAATTTATCCTTTTTTCTAATTTTTTTCAATTTGAAGAGTATTTATAATTATAAAAGGGGAAATTTCAAATATGTGGTTTCTTTGCATGGGACCTCGACCACTGATCATGAAGTTGTCTATTGCATAACCTACGTGCTTACACATTGTTGAAAAAGTCTAGGCAGCTGACCACTGTTGTTGCGGAGTCTTGGCCATCACTGTGGCTCGGCAACCAATGCTCGATTATTGTTGTTTTTAACAATAGAAAAAATGAAAAAAAAGTTACCAATTCTTTATGGTTGCCGAGATTGCTAGGCAACCAGTTTTGCTCGGCAACCAGCTTTGGTTGCCGAATTGCTCAAATTTGCTACTCTGCATTAACAATTTTTAACACCATTGGTGAACTACTTTACCAACAAGTTATATATATAGAAGAGAGAGCGAGAGATAGAGGTGACTATTCCATATATTATTGGAATTGAGTTCTTGAAACTTGACATAGACATATAGAAACAGAAGATTGCAGAGTAGGGGACACCTGAAAACACAGATTTTGCCTACAAAAAATGGGCAGAAACATCAATTTTGCTATTGTTTTTGCAATTCTTGTGGCGAGTTGTTTTTGTAACTATTTCAAAACATCAATTTTGAAATGCGAACATTTCATTGCCCATATTTTAAAAAATAAAATAAAATAAAATTGTGAACAGTAAAAATCTCGACAATGAAATGTTCATTGCCCCATAATTAAAAAAAATGTGAACAGTAAAAATCTCAGCAACGCACTGTTCATTGCCCCATATTTAAAAAAAAATCTCTAATGAACAGTAAAAAACTGATGAAAGTTTCTCGGCAATGAACAGTTTTTTACTGTTCATAAATTTATTTATTTTTTAGTTTATTTTTTATTTTACACCTATTCAATCAGCAACTCGGCAATGAACTGTAACCAAAGATTTTTTTTTTTTTTTTTTGTAATACATATGTGTGAGTTTAAAAAAAAAATAACTTAAATATGACAAATTATAAAAAATTCATTTGATATTTTTTTTTTGTTTTTTTCTAATCTTTTTGACAATTTTTTTTTTAGTTTATTTTTCCACAGATTTTGCCTACAAAAAATGGGCAAAAACATCAATTTTGCGATTGTTTTTGCAATTCTTGTGGCGAGTTATTTTTGTAACTATTTCAAAACATCAATTTTAAAAGGTGAACATTTCATTGCCCCATATATATATATATATATATATATATATATATATATATATATATATATTTGTGAACAGTAAAAATCTCGGCAATGAAATGTTCATTGCCGAGCTTCTCGGCAATGCACTGTTCATTGTCCCATATTTAAAAAAAAAATCTTATGAACAGTAAAAAAAACTATTCATTGCCGAGAAATCTCGGCAATGAACAGTAAAATACTATTCATTAAATTTTTTTTTTTTTTTTTACAAATTTTTTTTCTTTAGTTTATTTTTTTATTTTACACATATTTATTCAGCAACTCGGCAATAAACAGTAACCAATTTTTTTTTTTTTTTTTGTAATACATTTGTGTGAGTTTTTAAAAAAAAAATGACTGTAATATGACAAATTATAAAAAATTCATTTAATATTTTTTTTTTGTCTTTTTCTAATCTTTTTGAAAAAAAATTTTTAGTTTATTTTTCCTTATTCTTATTTTACACTTTTTCATTCAATTTTTTCATTAATCTTTTTTATTTTATCTTTTAAGCAAATTTAAAATTTTTATTTTTATTTTTTATAATGTTGTTGAGTTAACACAGATTTTGCCTACAAAAAATGGGCAGAGACATCAATTTTACAATTTTTTTTGCAATTCTTGTGGCGAGTTATTTTTGTAACTATTTCAAAACATCAATTTTGAAATGTGAACATTTCATTGCCTCATATTTAAATATATATATATATACTAGTTTTAAGGCCGTGCGTTGCACGTTCGTGAAAGGTGTAGGAAAAAATTGTAAGTTGAAAATAGTTGATTGATAGGATATAAGTTACGAAAGGAAAAATTGTGTTATAATAATTATTTTTATGTATTAGAATAATTATATCAAATTATGTTATGAAAATCATTTTTTATTTATAATTACTTACTATAATATTATTTATAACAATATTTATATTAATAATTATGAAAAAAATGATAAATAAATATGTAATAAATTCTATAATAATTTAGAATAAAGTTTATATAATACCAATGTATTATAATAAATGGATTATAATCATTAGATAATTACATTATAATTGAAAAAAAAATTAGCTAACAACGAAAAATATGCAGTTTATGAGTTATTCGAGTAACTCGAAAAACTCACATATGGGTTTATCGAGTTACTCGATGAAAAATGTGACAAAAAATAAAAAATCATAAAATGGGAATATTTCTGTCAAATAAATTGAATAAGTAATTTTAGCTTTATATTTAGTACTATTGATTTACAAATATTATAAATCTATGTGTTAAGTTACGTAAAAATTTGTTTTTGATATATTTGATATTATGTGAATTTGTGTATATTATATTCTAGGTTTGTCTTTATTTTAAATTAAAAAATTCTATAGATAACTCGACATATTCTATTATGAGTTTTTGAGTTACCTGAGTAATTAAGTATAAAATATTTTTTTGGTTTCTGATTTGTGTTTGGTTGAAATAAAAAATAAGTATGTGTTAATATATTTATTTAGAAATATTTAATTTTCTGGGTTAATAATGATTATGTTGTATGGTTATTATTTTAATTGATATCGGTTCATGTAAGTTTGGTGTTTTTTTGTGTGTGTGTGTGGACTTTTCCACTTACTACTCAACTCGACAAACGTTTTCCAGTTGAATAGTTTTTTACTGTTGAGGAAAAAAATTAATTTTTTTGGCTATTTGGATTGTTATACGTACTATTAAAATCGACAAATTTTGTCGAGCTGAATGGTAGGTCAATAAAGTTTGACGAGGTACTGTTCACGCAAAAAAGTATTAAATCTTTTGTATGTGGACTTTTCCACAAAGTCGACAAACTTTGCCGAGTGAAATAGTAACTCGACAAACTTTGTTGAGTTGCTGTTGACGTAAACATTTGTTTTCTTTATTTCCATTTGACAAGAATTGTTTTGTTGTAGAGTTAAATAATTTTTTTGTTTCTATTCCTCTTACAGGGTATAGATTATAATATATTAGAATAAAATATATATGATATTAAATAATGAGATATTATGTGAAATTATTATAATATATGATGTATAAATAAAATAAAATAAAATAAAAAAGAATTGAAAAATATGCACTTCATGAGTTATTCGAGTACCTTGAAAAAATGAAATTTGAGTTTGTGGAGTTGCTTGATAAAAATGTTACACAAAAGCAAAAATCACAAAATGGGAATATTTATGTCAAATAAATTGAATAATTAATTTTAGATTTTATTTAGTACAATTGAGTTACAAATATTATAAATACACGTGTAAATGTATGTAAAAAAAGTGTTTTTATATATTTATTATAATATATCATGTATAAGTTAAATAAAAAAGAAGAAAAAAAAATGTAAAAATATGCATTTCATGAGTCAGTCGAGTAACTCGAAAAACTCAAATATGAGTTTGTCGAGTTAGTTGATGGAAAATGTGACAGAAAAGCAAAAATCATAAAACGGGAATATATATATCAAATAAATTGAACAAGTAATTTTAGATTACATGTAATACAATTGAATTAGAAAAATTGTAAATACACGTGTTAATTTATGTAAATAAAATGTTTTTATATATTTATTATAAGATATCATGTATAATTTAAATATAAAAGGGAAACTAAAGAATGAAAAATATGCATTTCATGAGTTATTCGAGGAACTCGAAAAACTGAAATTAGAGTTTATCGAGTTACTCGATGAAAATGTGACACAAAATAAAATATCATAAAACGGGAAATTTGTTGTCAAATACATTGAATAAGTAATTTTAGCTTTTTATTTAGTACTATTGATTTTAAAATATTATAAATCTATGTGTTAAGTTACGTAAAAATTTGTTTTTGATATATTTGATATTCTTTGGATTTGTGTATATTATATTCTAGGTTTGTCTTCATTTTAAATAAAAGAATTCAATAGATAACTCGACAAATTCAATTTTGAGTTTTTGAGTTACCTGAGTAATGAACTGTAAAATATTGTTTTGGTTTCTGATTTGTGTTTGGTTGAAATAAAAAATAAGTATTTGTTAATATATTGATTTAGAAATATTTAATTTTCTGGGTTAATAATTATTATGTTGTATGGTTATTATTATAATGATTAAATATATTGTTAAATTGCTTTCGGGAATGAGCAGTTATTTAATTATAAATTGATATTATAAATAGTTATAATTGATATTATAGATTGATAAATTTATAATATCAATTTATAATTGATATTATAAATTGTTATAACATCAATTTATTATAAGAAATTGATATTATAATAAATGGATATTAAATTTGACTGTAGTCATTAGTTATATTAAAAATTGATTATTGTAATAAAATTGATATAATTATTATAACAAATTGATATATTTATTGTAATAAAATTTTATTACGCTATGGTATAATAATTGCTAAAATAAATACAAAATGTAATACATTTTAATAGTTAGTATAATATATAATAATTTTATATGATATATATTTTACTATAATATGTTATAATAAATGATAGAGTAAAAACAATTATGCATGTGCTTAATGTATAAAATAAATTGACAGCGTAAATGGAAAAGTCCACAAAAAAAAAAATTAAAAAAGATTGCATGAAAAGTAACTCGACAAAGTTTGTCGAGTTACGGTTCATGTAAGTTGTCCTTTGTGTGTGTGTGTGTGTGTGTGTGTGTGTGTGTGGACTTTTCCACTTACTATTCAACTCGACAAACGTTGCCTATTTGAATAGTAATTTACTGTTGAGGGGAAAAAGGTATATTTTTGGCAATGCGGATTTTTCCAATTACTATTCGACTCGACAAACTTTGCCGAGGTGAACGGTAACTCAATAAAGTGTGACGAGTTACTGTTCACGCAAAAAAGTATAAAATTTTTTGTATGTGGATTTTTCCACAAACGCGACAAACTTTGCTGAGCGAAATAGTAACTCGATAAAGTTAGTCGAGTTGCTCTTCACGTAAATATTCGTTCTCCTTAATTTATTTCATGTGGACTGTTCTATTTCTAGATTTTTTCACTTCACAAGAATTGTATTATTGTCGAGTTAAATAATTGTTTATTTTCTTTTCCCTTTACAGTGTATAGATTATAATATATTGATTAAAATATATATGATATTAAATAATTAGATATTATGTGAAATTAATAGAATATATGATGTATAAATAAAATAAAAAAGAAAAAAAAAAGTGAAAAATATGCACTTCATGAGTTGTTCGAGTACCTTGAAAAAATGAAATATGAGTTTGTGGAGTTACTCGATGAAAAATGTTACACAAAAGCAAAAATCACAAAACGGGAATATTTATGTCAAATAAATTGAATAAGTAATTTTAGATTTTAATTAGTACAATAGAGTTACAAATATTATAAATACACGTGTTAATTTATGCAAAAAAAATATTTTTATATATTTATTATAATATATCATGTATAATTTGAATAAAAAAGAAGAAGAAAAAATTGGAAAATATGCATTTCATGAGTCAGTCGAGTAACCCGAAAAATTCAAATATGAGTTCGTCGTGTTACTTGATGAAAAATGTGACAGAAAAGCAAAAATCATAAAACGGGATTTTTTGTGTCAAATACATTGAATAAGTAATTTTAGATTTTATGTAGTACAATTGATTTACAAAAATTATAAATACACGTGTTAATTTATGTAAAAAAAATGTTTTTATGTATTTATTATAAGATATCATGTATAATTTAAATAGAAAAGGAAAACTAAAGAAAGGAAAATATGCATTTCATGAGTTATTCGAGGAACTCGAAAAACTCAAATCTAAGTTTATCGAGTCACTCGATGAAAATGTGACACAAAATCAAAAATCATAAAATGGGAATTTTTTTGTCAAATACATTGAATAAGTAAGTTTATATTTAATTTAGTACAATTGATTTACAAATATTATAAAAAAAAATTGTTAATTTATGTAAAAAAATTGTTTTTATATATTTGATATTTTGTGGATTTGTGTATATTATATTTTAGGTATTTCTTTATTCTAAATAAAGAATTTCTCTAGATATAAATTTTATGTATTTAGCATGTAGGTTGTAGAGTAACTCGACAAATTCGATGTTGAGTTTGTCGAGTTACTGGAGCAATGAATTGTAAAATATTATTTTGTTTAATGATTTGTTTTTTATTGAAATAAAAACTAATGATCTGTTAATATATTTGTTTAGAAATATTTAATTTTTTGGGTTATTAAATATAATTTTCCATGGTTATTAACGTGTTCAAGCAGCTCGACATTCTCATTTTTTAGTTTGTCGAGTTACTTGACAAAGCAAACATATGCAACACATTTGTATTTTATTATCTATTATAATATATTACAGTAAACAGAAGTGTATATTTTTTTATGTTCTATAATTTAATATAATATATTAGACTATAATATATATGATATTAAATAATTAGATATTATGTTAAATTATTATAATATATCATGTATAATTTTATTCATTCTGTACAAACAGTGCAATTGTAATGTATTATAAAAAAACAAATATATTTACTACTATAATAATAGCAATTTATGTTATGAAATTGTTGTATTTTTATATTTAATTATTATAAGTTTATTTATAACATAATTTATAACAGTATTTATAAGAAAATCTAAAAAAAAATTATAGCAAATGTTATTAAAAATTATGCTAATATTTATATAATATAAAGTTGTTATGAAATTAAATTATTATAATATATCATGTATAATTTTATTCAATATGTAAAAATAGTGTAATTGTAACTCGATAAACTGAAATTTGAGATTGAGGAGTATTATAGTAAAATATATGTCATATAAATTTATTATATATTACAATATTTATTAAGTATAATAAATATTGATTATTGTAATAAGTTTTTTCTAATTATTATATTAGTTTCATATGATATATAATAATTTTATATCTTATATATTTTGTTGTACTAAGTTAAAATATATAGTACAATAAAAGTCATTATGGCTTTTCTTACTTTATTGGGTAACTCGACAAACTCAAAAGTGAGATTGTCAGGTTGCTCGATGAATTAGTTACCATAAAAAACATTAAAAATATTTATTTTATTCATAACTATAATATCAACCATACAATATAGTAATGAATACCTTAGAGAAGTAAACAATTAAAAAAACAAGAAGTCAAACACTACGGCTATAATGTAAAAAAAGTTATAAATGAAGATTATAAAATTGAAGAAAAGTATAATTATGTTGTGGTCTTTGACATTAATTGCTCGAGTAACTTGATAAAATTGAATTTAAGTATGTTGAATTACTCGTAAAACAAAGCATAGAAAAAAAGAGTTTGTTTTGTTTTTTTTTAATTTGTTTATTTACTCTAAATGAAATATGTCAAGTAGCTGTACTAATAGTGGAAAAAATAATTGGGAATCAAGATGTTGACAAAATATGGGAAAAAATAGTTCGATAAAGTTAGTCGAGTTTCTCTTCCCGTAAATATTTGTTCTCCTTATTTTATTTCATGTGGACTGTTCTATTTCTAGATTTTTTCACTTCACAAGAATTGTATTATTGTCGAGTTAAATAATTGTTTATTTTCTTTTCCCCTTACAGTGTATAGATTATAATATATTAGAATAAAATATATATGATATTAAATAATTAGATATTATGTGAAATTAATAGAATATATGATGTATAAATAAAATAAAAAAGAAAGAAAAAGTGAAAAATATGCACTTCATGAGTTGTTCGAGTACCTTGGAAAAATGAAATTTGAGTTTGTGGAGTTACTCGATGAAAAATGTTACACAAAAGCAAAAATCACAAAATGGGAATATTTATGTCAAATAAATTGAATAAGTAATTTTAGATTTTAATTAGTACAATAGAGTTACAAATATTATAAATACACGTGTTAATTTATGCAAAAAAAAATGTTTTTATATATTTATTATAATATATCATGTATAATTTGAATAAAAAAGAAGAAGAAAATATTGGAAAATATGCATTTCATGAGTCAGTCGAGTAACTCGAAAAACTCAAATATGAGCTCGTCGAGTTACTCGATGAAAAAGGTGACAGAAAAGCAAAAATCATAAAACGGGATTGTTTGTGTCAAATACATTGAATAAGTAATTTTCAATTTTATGTAGTACAATTGATTTACAAAAACTATAAATACACGTGTTAATTTATGTAAAAAAAAATGTTTTTATGTATTTATTATAAGATATCATGTATAATTTAAATAGAAAAGGAAAACTAAAGAAAGGGAAATATGCATGTCATGAGTTATTCGAGGAACTCGAAAAACTCAAATTTGAGTTTATCGAGTCACTCGATGAAAATGTGACAAAAAATCAAAAATCATAAAACGGGAATTTTTTTTGTCAAATACATTGAATAAGTAAGTGTATATTTAATTTAGTACAATTGATTTACAAATATTATAAAAAAAAGTTGTTAATTTATGTAAAAAAATTGTTTTTATATATTTGATATTTTGTGGATTTGTGTATATTATATTTTAGGTATTTCTTTATTCTAAATAAAGAATTTCTATAGATATAAATTTTAAGTATTTAGCATGTAGGTTGTAGAGTAACTCGACAAATTCGATGTTGAGTTTGTCGAGTTACTGGAGCAATGAATTGTAAAATATTGTTTTGTTTAATGATTTGTTTTTTGTTGAAATAAAAACTAATGATCTGTTAATATATTTGTTTAGAAATATTTAATTTTTGGGGTTATTAAATATAATTTTCCATGGTTATTATTATAAGCATGAAATATATTTCCTAACTGTTTTTGGGATTTACGTGTTCGAGCAGCTCGACATTCTCATTTTTTAGTTTGTCGAGTTACTTGACAAAGCAAACATATGCAACATATTTGTATTAGATTTATTAATTATGAAAATACATTGTAAAAAAAAATATTATAACAATCATATATATTTATTAGAATAATTATGTCAAATTATATGATGAAAATAATTGTTAGTTTTATAATTAATAATCAGTGACCTTATTTAGCACGCTATATTTACTAATACATTGAGTAATTTTGTTAATTTATTCAAAAAATGATTTAACATATTTTATATTAAGATATACATAAAATAGGTTTGTATAGGAAAAAATAAAATAAAAGAAAAATTAGATAAAAGTCAAAAAGGTGTGTCAAACCCTGGTTTTCATGTTGGACACGTGTAAGTGAAAAAGTATTAATTGTCATTTAATAGACCATTGAATTTGTCTAAACCGGTTATTCTTCTTTCAACGTCAATTTTGAACAAACATTATTCTGCATTTCAGTTTCTAGAGGTTTGAAGGAGGCACGATTTTTGTTTGCAAAAACATTGTATTTTGGGCGTAATTTTTTTTAGCAAATCATAACATCATCTTCATAAGGTATGTATTTTTATTTTGTATGAAACTATGTAATGTGAATAACTTTATATGTGAATTAATGTGTAGATATAGTTATATATATACAAATCATTGTTATATAAGTTTATGTATTCTATTATATATACACTATGTATTTAGATTATGTAGTTTATTCTTATATTTGTGGTAGAAGGTGGCTGATGAGAATGATGATAAATTTTTTTCAGATATGGATGTTGAATACGTGGTCAGTGAAAATCGCAGATTTGGTGTTTTAATTACACAGATCAGTAATTTTACATATGTTGATGTTATAATGGAAAATTATAATGAGAAACAGATTCAGAAATTTAGGAATAGTTGTTTTGCACATTTTAAATATTTTCATGGTAGGAGATGTCAGTTTAGCGGCAAGTTGGTACATGAATTTTTGTTAAATACTGTGCATACAAATAAAGCAAACGAGGTTTGGTTTAAAATAAAAGGTCAGTTATGTAGATTTGGAATGCAGGAGTACTCTTTGATAACAGGATTATTGTGCCACAATAATGATGATAATCTTAGTACAATAAGAGCTTTGGCGAGACATAGAATTCGCAGAAGGTGGTTTAATAATTTTGCACATATATCCTTAAATGAACTTTAGAATGTTTTTATTAATTGTGATAATGAGGAGGATAAGTATAAGTTAGGGTTGGCATTACTAATCGAAGGAGTTATTAGGCCTATGGAGATGAAGAAAATAAATATACAGACATTGTCTTTAGTAGATAATTTGGATGTCTGTTATAAATATCCATGGGGACGACATTCTTATTTCACACTTCTTCGTTCTTTGTTGACTTCTTGGGAGAGACGTGCGTTGAAGTGTATTGATAGTAGTGCCGTGATTGCAAAATATACCATATATGGTTGCCCCCTTGTGTTCCAGGTAAATACATATAATTGTTTTTAATATTTATTTAATGTGCCATAAATATATTATGTTGGTCATGACTAAGTTCTGGTTATTTTGTCTATAGATATGGATCTATGAGGCATGTCGTGAAGTTGGTGAAAGATTTGCTCAAAAAGTGCATAATACGTTTCCACGTATTGTAAACTAGGATGCACAACATCGCATTGGGAAAAAAGATTTGGATGTATTTTTGCAGTCAACTGAGGTTTGTGAACATAATTTTAATTATGTAGGAGAAATGTTTAATAGTTATGAAAGTGATGTTTATTTTTTGCTATGGTTTATAGATGCGTATTCTGCCAATTCTTGAACCAACTGCAGAAGAGGTAGAACAACCATATTTGTACACAATGGTCTTAATAGAGGATGTACGAGATGTACGAGTTGATGCAGTTGTTCAAAAATTTTTGTATGAGGCCCAAGAAATTGATGAAATTGGGCAAGGAATAGAACAATTTGAGCCTCAAAATGCAGCTGGCCCAGATGTTGTAGAAGCATATGGAAATATTGTGCATGGGGCTGAAGAGTTTTATGAAGTTGATGAACAAATTGAACAAGTTGGGGAAGAAAATCTTGGTGAAAACCAGAGCTGGTCTCCATATATAGTTGTGGAAGAACCTGTGAATAATTGACCTACACGAAATGTGGATGAAGGGCAGCAAGGTTATGAGTATGATCATCATGATGATTATGCTACAAATGAACAGTTACAATCATTATTTGATGATCAAAGAGTGTATATTGATGATCAGTTTGGTAGTACGAGGGATGAACAAAGAGCTTATTTTGATTATCAGTTGGACAATTTTAGAGATGAGCAACGGGATTATATTGATAATCAATTTCGTAATATGATAGATGCTCAACATTCATACTTTGATGAATAACTGGCAAGTACAAGAGATGATTTGATGCACTGTTTGAATCAGATTGAGTCATCCGTATCTAGCAGTAGTAAAAAATATTTTGATGAAAAAAAAAGAGATACAGGAATATATCGATACGAAGTTGGTGGCTTTTGAAGTTGAACATAGTAATATGATTGGTAGTTTACGTGAAGACCTTTGTACAAAGATCGAAAGTTCTACTGTGAAGATTCAAGACATGTTGAAGGGGACATTGGTAGAAAAGCATACGACTGTAGGGAGTCATAGAATAGAACAGCAGGCTGCTCCTGTGAAGCAGAGAGTGGATGATAAAGATAAGGACAACAAGGAAAGTGCGTCTTTGCCATCTAGTTCTATTGACATTCCAATACTGTGTAATACTGATGAGGAAAGACAAGTTGAATTTCTTGGTTGGATGCATAAATCAAAGGATCAGTAAGTTTGAATTTTGTATTTGGTTATTTATTATATATATTTTATGTTTTTATGGTATTTATAATAATTTTACTATTATAGAGATGTTGTCCGGTTGCGTGGTGGGGTGGTGGCATTAGATTGACAAAGAAAAAACTAGAATATATTGGGAATCCTGAATATATACTGGCGGCTGAGGTATGTCTTATTTCTATATTTTGATCTCTTATGTCTATTGTAAGGTATTAGAAACACATTGTTATAATATTTTTTTTTTATAGGATATGGATAATGCCATGTTTTTAATTAAAAAAAGAACAGCAAATTTCAGAGACATATTCTCATTAAGATATGGAATTCTAGACAGCGGATTTGGATTATTTCTTTGAGGTATTGGTTCCAAAATTTTGGATTCTACAGGACAACTGATGCGTAAAGTTCCTGTTTCTTACCATGGTTCTATGGAAAGATATGCAAATGGTTCGATTCCTAGAAGTTTTGGTAAAAGCTGGAAAAATTGTGATCATATATTGTGGCCGGAGATCATTGATGATAAACATTGGCTCCTTTTCCATGTTGATCTACTGGGTTGGAGGCTGACAGTCTATGATAACAATTACCACTTTTATGATGAAGCAATATTATATCGACATGTTGTTCCTGCTATACATATTATTCCAGATATTATTCAAAAATATGTGGTTGCTGATCGGACAGATCTTGGGAAAAAGATAATTCAGCCGCTTGAATATTACAGGAAGTCATACGTTGACATACCACAGTTTATTCGATATAGGTAAGGAATTAAAATAAATGTTTGTATTTGTAATGATATTTATATATACTCACAAGGTTTTTAATGATACTTGCAGTGATAGTGGCATATTTGTTATCAAATATGTTGAGTGCCTTCTAGCTGAAATACCTATTGATGCTGTCGAATTGGGAAAAATAGATTTGTATAGAGGAAAGCTTGTAATAAATTTCTTTTACAATGAATTTTTTTTTTTGTTCCGTACGAACGAAATGAATAGCTATGATGTTTGTATACTGAAGCTAGAATTGTTTTCTCATTTCTATTTTATTGATTGTAGTCATGGGTTGACGTTGTACATAGTGTAAAATATGTTGGTTTTATTTAATTGTTTGTGCAAGTTTATTAGTCTATGTAGCAAATTTGAGTTTTAGTATAGCATTTTGAGTTTAAATTGGTGCTGGTTTCCTTTTGTCAGAAGAAGAAGAGAAAAAATATTTATTGTGTGTTATGATTTAATATCAATAGAAACTGGTGTGAGATATCTGATGAGCAATAGAAATGGAAATTTGTTCAATTCATAAGTTATGTTATTCATTTTGTAAGAGATGCATATATTTTTATATTATGAATTTTTTCCTATTCAAATCTTATAAATTATCCGCTATTGTTGACTTTTATTGTGGGTGTGTGTTTTTTTTGTTTTCGAGTAACTCGACATTTTGAATGTATGAGTATGTGTAGTGAGTTGACAAATTAAAGCTAAAAATTTTGTGGAGTTAGTTGAGTAATGAATTGTAAAACATTGTTTTGGTTTATGATTGCTGTTTGCTTCAGAAAAAAATTCATGATTTGTTAATATATTTAGTTTGAAATATTTAATTTTGTAGGTTATTATTTATTATGTTGTATAGTTATTATTATAATCATTAAATATACTTTCTAATCGATTGTTGGGATTTACCTGACCGAGCAACTCGGCAATGTCAATTTTTAGTTTGTTGAGTTACGTGACAAATCCAACAAAAGCAAAATAATTTTATTCTATTATTTAATATAATATATTACAGTAAATCCAGTTTACTAATTGTAAAACGATTAATACTTTCTCTAGAAGGGAAAAATAAAAAAGATAGTAAAATATCATAATAAACTCGAACAAAAATGTGATACATAAGCAAAAATCATACAACGGGAATGTTTTGGTAAAATAAATTGAATAAGTAATTTCAGATTTTTATTTAGTACTATTGATTTACAAATATTATAAATAAATGTGTTAAGTTATGTAAAAATTTTTTTTATATATATATGATATTTTGTGGATTTGAGTATATTATATTTTAGGTTTTTATTTATTTTAAATAAAAAATTTCTATAGATATAAATTTTATGTATTTAGCATGTGGGTAATAGAGTAACTCGACAAATTATATTTTGAGTTTTTGGAGTTACATGAGTTTTGTCAAGTTACTTGACAAAGCAAACACATGCAAAAAAACTTTTATTCTATTATTTATTATAATATATTATAGTAAGCAGAAGAGTACATTGTTGATGTTCTATAATTTAATATAATATATTAGGATAAAATATATATGATAGTGAATAATTAGATATTATGTTAAATTATTATAATATATCATGTATAGTTTAAATAAAAAACAAAAACAAAAAAAATGAAAAATATGCATTTTATCAGTTGTTGGAGTAACTCGAAAAACTCGAATTTGAGTTTGTCGAGTTACTCGATTAACAATGTGATACGAAAGCAAAAGTCATAAAACGGGAATATTTTTGTCAAAGAAATTGAATAAGTGATTATAGCTTTTTATTTAGTACTTTTGACTTACAAAGACTATAAATAAATGTGTTAAGTTATGTAAAATATTTTGTTTGATATATTTGAAATTTTGTGGATCTATGTATATTATATTATAGGGTTTTCTTTATTTTAAATACAAAATTTCTATCGAAAATTAAGATTCACCACGTGCTTCATTATAATGTGTTAGGAAAAAAGATATATATAGAGTATTATAATAATAGCAATTTATACTATGAAAATATAATATTTTTATATTTAATAATTACAAATTTATTTATAAAATAAGTTATAATAATATTTATAGGAAAAGGTATAAAAAAATTTATAATAAATGTTATAAAAAATTATGCCAATATTCATATAATAAATTTTTTTTATAAAATAAAAGTATATATATTTGTATAATATCAGTTTCTGTAGTATATTATATATATACTACAGAAATTTTTTATTGTATTATTTATTATAATATATTATAGTAAGCAGAGGAGTATATTTTTGATGTTCTATAATTTAATATAATATATTAGAATAAAAATATATATGATATTAAATAATTAGATATTATGGTAAATTAGTATAATATATCATGTATAATTTAAAACAAAAAAAGAAAAACGAAAAAATGGAAAATATGCATTTTATCAGTTGTTCGAGTAAATTGAAAAATTCAAATTTGAGTTTGTCGAGTTACTCGATTAACAATGTGATACGAAAGCAAAAATCATAAAATGGGAATATTTTTGTCAAATAAATTGAATAAGTAATTATAGCTTTTTATTTAGTAATTTTGATTTACGAAGACTATAAATAAATGTGTTAAGTTATGTAAAATAAAATTTTTCCTATATTTGAAATTTTGTGGATTTGTGTATTTTATATTATAGGCTTTTCTTTATTTTAAATACAAAATTTTTATCAAAATTTGAGATTCACCACATGCTTCAAAAGAACATGAGGGGGAAAACAAAAAGATTTAATGTATTAAATAATTTAGGAAAAAAAACGAAAAACCACAATATGAAAAAAAAAAAAAAAAAAAAAAAAGCATTTTATGAGTTAGTCGAGTAACTCGAAAAACCCAAATTTGAGTTTGTCGAGTTACTTGATTAAAAATGTGACACAAAAGCAACAATCATTAAACGGGAATATATTAGTGAAATAAATTGAATAACTAATTTTAGCTTTTTATTTAGTACTATTTATTTACACATATTATAAATAAATGTGTTAAGTTATGTAAAAAAAAATTTTGATATTTTTGATATTTTGTGGATGTGTGTATATTATATTTTAGGTTTTTCTTTATTTTTAAAAAAAAATTCTGTAGATATAAATTTTATGTATTTAGGATGTGGGTAATAGAGTAACTCGACAAATTCTATTTTGAGTTTGTGGAGTTATCTGAGTTTTGTCGAGGTACTTGACAAAGCAAACACATGCAAAAAAATTTTATTATAAAATATTATAGTAACCAGAAGAGTATATTTTTGATGTTCTATAATTTAATATAATGTATTAGAATAAAATATATATGATATTAAATAATTAGATATTATGTTAAATTATCATAATATATCATATATAATTTTATTGATTTTTTAAAAATAGTGTCATTTTAATGTGTTAGGAAAAAAGATATATATATAGTATTATAATAATAGCAATTTATACTATGAAAATATAATATTTTGATATTTAATGATCACAAATTTATTTATAAAATAATTTATAATAATATTTATAGGAAAAGGTATAAAAAAAATTTATAAAAAATGTTATAAAAAATTATGCCACTATTCATATAACAAAAAAATTTTATAAAAAAAATTATATATATTTGTGTAATATCAGTTTCTGTAGTATATTATATAGTATAATATACTACATAAAATTTTTATTCTATTATTTATTATAATATATTATAGTAAGCGGAGGTGTATATTTTTGATGTTCTATAATTTAATATAATATATTAGAATAAAAATATATATGATATTAAATAATTAGATATTATGTTAAATTAGTATAATATATCATGTATAATTTAAATAAAAAAAGGAAAACCAAAAAATGAAAAATATGCATTTTATTAGTTGGTCGAGTAAATCAAAAAACTCAATTTTGAGTTTGTCGAGTTACTCGATTAACAATATGATACGAAAGCAAAAAATCATAAAATGGGAATATTTTTGTCAAATAAATTGAATAAGTAATTATATATTTTTATTTAGTAATTTTGATTTACAAAGACTATAAATAAATGTGTTAAGTTATGTAAAATAATTTTTTTCATATATTTGAAATTTTGTGGATTTGTGTATATTATATTATAGGTATTTCTTTATTTTAAATACAAAATTTTTATCAAAATTTGAGATTCACTACGTGCTTCACAACAACATGAGGGAAAAAAAAGGATTAATATATTAAATAATTTAGGAAAAAAACGGAAAACCACAAAATGGAAAAAAGCATTTTATGAGTTACTCGAGTAACTCGAAAAACCCATATTTGAGTTTGTCGAGCTACTTTATGAAAAATGTGACACAAAAGCAAAAATCAGTAAATGGGAATATATTAGTGAAATAAACTGAATAACTAATTTTAGCTTTTTATTTAGTATTATTGATTTACACATATTATAAATAAATATGTTAAGTTATGTAAAAAAAATTTTTTGATATTTTTGATATTTTGTGGATGTGTGTATATTATATTTTAGGGTTTCCTTTATTTAAAAAAAAAAAAATTCTGTAGATATAAATTTTACGTATTTAAGATGTGGGTAATAGAGTAACTCGACAAATTCTATTTTGAGTTTGTGGAGTTATGTGAGTTTTGTCGAGGTATTTGACAAAGCAAACACATGCAAAATTTTTTTAGTATAATGTATTATAGTAATCAGAAGAGTATATTTTTGATGTTCTATAATTTAATATAATGTATTAGAATAAAATATATACGATATTAAATAAGTAGATATTATGTTAAATTATTATAATATACCATATATAATTTTATTGATTTTTTAAAAATAGTGTCCTTATAATGTGTGAGGAAAAAATATAAATATATAGTATTATAATAATAGCAATTTATATTATGAATATATAATATTTATATATTTAATAATTACACATTTATTTATAAAAGAATTTATAATAATATTTATAGGAAAAGGGATTAAAAAAAATGTATAATAAACGTTATTAAAAAATATGCCAATATTCAAACAATAAAAAAAAAATTATATATATTTGTATAATATTAGTTTATGTAGTATATTATATATTATAATATACTACAGAAAATTTTTATTCTATTATTTATTATAATATATTATAGTAAGCAGATGAGTATATTTTTGATGTTATATAATTTAATATAATATATTACAATAAAAATATATATGATATTAAATAATTAGATATTATGTTAAATTAGTATAATATATAATTTATAATTTAAATAAAAAAGAGAAACCAAAAAATGAAAAGTATGCATTTTATCAGTTGTTCGAGTAAATCGAAAAACTCATATTTGAGTTTGTCGAATTACTCGATTAACAATGTCATAAAATGAGAAATTTTAAACATTGGGCAGGCATTTGGTCGAGTTACTTGACAAAGCTAAAAAAAAACAAAATAATTTTAATTTATTATTTAATATAATATATTACAGTTGGCAGAAAAGTATATTTTTGACGTTTTATAATTTTAATACAATATATTAGAATAAAATATATATCATATTAAATAAATATATATTATATTAAATTATAATAATATATTGTGTATAATTTGAATAAAATAGAAACACACAAAAATGAAAAATATGCATGTCATCAGTTATTCAAGTAACTCAACAAACTCAAAGTTGAGTTTGTCGAGTCACTCGATCAAAAATGTGATACATAAGCAAAAATTTTAAAATGAGAATATTTTGGTAAAATAAATTGAATAAGTAATCTGAGATTTTTATTTAGTACTATTGATTTACAAATATTATAAATAAATGTGTTAAGTTATGTAAAAAATTTGTTTCATATATTTGATATTTTGTTGATTTGTGTATATTATATTTTAGGTTTTTCGTAATTTTAAATAAAAAATTTATATAGATATAAATTTTATGTATTTAGCATGTGGGTAATAGTGTAACTCGAGAAACTCCACAACTTCAGATTTCATTTTTTCGAGGTACTCGAATAACTCATGAAATGCATATATTTCAATGTATTTTTTCTTTTTCATTTTAATTATAGATCATATATTATAATAATTTCACATAGTATCTAATTATTTAATGGCATATATCTTTTATTCTAATATATTATAATTTATACACTGTAAGAGGAAAAGAAAATAAAAAAATATTCAACTTGACAAGAAAACAATTCTTGTCAAGTGAAAAAATTTAGAAATAGAAGAGTCTACATGAAATAAAATAAAGAAAACAAATATGTACGTGAAAAGCAGCTCGACAAACATTGTCTAGTTACTATTTTACGCGGCAAAATTTGGCGAGTTTGTGGAAAAGCCCACACAACAAAAAATTAATACTTGTTGGCGTCAACAGTAACTCGGCAAACTTTAATCAGTTACCATTCAACTCGACAAAGTTTGTCGAGTTGAATAGTAAATGGAAGAATCCACATAGACTAAAAAATAACTTTTTTTGTCCAACAGTAAAATACTATTCAACTGGAAAACGTTTGTCGAGTTGAATAATAAGTGGAAAAGTCCACACACACAAAAAAAAAAAAAAAAAAAACCCACAACTTACATTAACCGTAACTCGACAAACTATGTCCAGGTACTATTGATGCAATGTGGGTAATAGAGTAACTCGACAAATTCTATTTTGAGTTTGTGGAGTTATCTGAGTTTTGTCGAGGTACTTGACAAAGCCAACACATGTACAAATTTTTTAGTATAATATATTATAGTAACCAGAAGAGTATATTTTTGATGTTTTATAATTTAATATAATGTATTAGAATAAAATATATATATGATATTAAATAAGTAGATATTATGTTAAATTATTATAATATATCATATATAATTTTATTGATTTTTTAAAAATAGTGTCCTTATATTGTGTGAGGAAAATATATATATATATAGTATTATAATAATAGCAATTTATATTATGAAAATATAATAGTTATATATTTAATAATTACAAATTTATTTATAAAAGAATTTATAATAATATTTATAGGAAAAGGGATAAAAAAAATGTATAATAAACGTTATTAAAAAATATGCCAATATTCAAACAATAAAAAAAAATTTAAAAAAAATTATATATATTTGTATAATATCAGTTTATGTAGTATATTATATATTATAATATACTACAGAAAATTTTTATTCTTTTATTTATTATAATATATTATAGTAAGCAGAGGAGTATATTTTTGATGTTATATAATTTAATATAATATATTAGAATAAAAATATATATGATATTAAATAATTAGATATTATGTTAAATTAGTATAATATATCATTTATAATTTAAATAAAAAAGAGAAACCAAAAAATGAAAAGTATGCATTTTATCAGTTGTTCGAGTAAAGCGAAAAACTCATATTTGAGTTTGTCGAGTTACTCGATTAACAATGTCATAAAATGGGAAATTTTAAACATTGGGCAGGCATTTGGTCGAGTTACATTTCAAAGCCAAAAAAAACAAAATAATTTTAATTTATTATTTAATATAATATATTACACTAAGCAGAAAAGTATATTTTTGACGTTTTATAATTTTAATACAATATATTAGAATAAAATATATATCATATTAAATAAATAGATATTATATTAAATAATAATAATATATTGTGTATAATTTGAATAAAATAGAAACACACAAAAATGAAAAATATGCATTTCATCAGTTATTCAAGTAACTCGACAAACTCAAATTTGAGGTTGTCGAGTCACTCGATCAAATATGTGATACATAAGCAAAAATCTTAAAACGAGAATATTTTGGTAAAATAAATTGAATAAGTAATTTGAGATTTTTATTTAGTACTATTGATTTACAAATATTATAAATAAATGTGTTAAGTTATGTAAAAAATTTGTTTCATATATTTGATATTTTGTTGATTTGTGTATATTATATTTTAGGTTTTTTGTTATTGTAAATAAAAAATTTCTATAGATATAAATTTTATGTATTTAACATGTGGGTAATAGTGTAACTCGAGAAATTCCACAACCTCAGATTTCATTTTTTCGAGGTACTCGAATAATTCATGAAATGCATATATTTCAATGTATTTTTTCTTTTTTATTTTAATTATAAATCATATTTTATAATAATTTCACATAGTATCTAATTATTTAATGTCATATATCTTTTATTCTAATATATTATAATCTATACACTGTAAGAGGAAAAGAAAATAAAAAAAAAATTAACTTGACAAGAAAACAATTCTTGTCAAGTGAAAAAATTTAGAAATAGAAGAGTCCACATGAAATAAAATAAAGAAAACAAATATGTACGTGAAAAGTAACTCGACAAACTTTGTCTAGTTACTATTTCAAGCGGCAAAATTTGACGAGTTTGTGGAAAAGCCCACATAACAAAAAATTAATACTTGTTGGCATCAACAGTCATTCGGCAAACTTTATTCAGTTACCATTCAACTCGACAGAGTTTGTCGAGTTGAATAGTAAATGGAAGAATCCACATAGCCTAAAAAATAACTTTTTTTCCCCAACAGTAAAATACTATTCAACTGGAAAACGTTTGTGGAGTTGAATAGTAAGTGGAAAAGTCCACACACACAAAAAAAAGAAAAAAACCCACAACTTACATAAACTGTAACTCGACAAACTATGTCCAGGTACTATTGATGCAATATTTTCTAAAGTTTTTTTTTTTGGACTTTTGCATTTACTCCGTCAATTAAATTTATAAACTAAGCACATGCATAATTGTTTTTACTTTATCATTTATTATAACATATTATAGTAAAATATATATAATATAAAATTATTATATACTATATTAAACTATTAAAATGTATTACATTTTTTATTTATTTTAGCACTTATTATAGCGTAGTGTAATAAAAATTCAATCCCTATTGATAGTATACTAAAGTAAATCTACATTTCTCCAATTACAACTATTAGCTGATTAAGATATATTTGTCATAACAAATTATTATTATACTAATTAGTTATAGTTACTAAGATATTATAATTTAGGATAAACTTTATAATTATTTTTCCTGGATTTATGTTTTATAATTATAATTTTCATAACAGTTATTTATCACAAAAAAAAGTTAGTATTGTAAAAAAATTTATATAATTATTCTAACAAGTTGATGTAAGCACTATAACTTTTTATATGCGAAAGAGAGTACATACATTTATGTATATTTTATTATTGATATTATGGTATGAATTTAAATTATTGGTGTTTGTTTTTGACATATAACTTGTAGAGTAACTTGGTAATCTTATTTTTATGTATTTTGAGTTATTTGACATGCGATTATATGGATTTAGTTCAATTCATTGTTGTTGTGAGAATTCATTTATATGATATATTTAATGAAATTGATATGTTATTGTTTTTTAATATGTCAATAATCGAGAAGCTCTGCAAGGTCAATTTTGAGTTTCTCGAGTTACTTGATAACATTATCATATGCCTAACTTAGTTGTATCCTATCATCATTTAATATAATATATTATAATAAAAGATCTATTATATAGATTAATTATATATTAGTGTAAATTATTGTAGTCTAGCATATTTAATTTTATCAATAACGAAGATACATTGTAGTAACGATGTGTTATAATAATGATATCTATTTGTTAGAATAATAATGTAAAATTATATTATGAAAATAATTGTTTATTTATAATGAATGAATTCGTTTTTATAACGGAATGTATGATAATAGTTATTACAAAAATTATAAATAAATTTGTAATATATTCTATAATAATCTATACTAAAAAAAAGTAGAATATAATATATTTTATTACTTCAACATAATATATATTACATGTATATGCTATATATTTTGTTGTACTATGCTATAATAAATAATAGGTTAAACAAAATTATATATGTGTCAAATTTATTAAGTAACTCAACAAATAGTTGTTTTGTAGGAGCATATGTAATAATTATCTTCATTTAATGTTTAATGTAGGCATTAAATGGCCAATCTAGGCATTTAATGTTTACAAGATATTTCATTTAATGCCATTTAATGCAAAATGACTTCTGTTGGACAAAGATACTTCTAACACGGGGATGGTGTCCGAGGACGAGGCCCGATGTGGAAAAGAGTGGATGGTCCGAATTGGTAAATCGACATTGAGGCATATATCTAGGCTGACAATTAAATAAGTAGTAATTTATGTAAATTCGGAATATGGATGTGTCGAGCTACTTCATAAATTGAGCATATACATATTTTTTGTTGGTATATGATTTATTATAGCATAGTACAATAAAATATATATCATATAAATGTAATATATATTATATTAAATTCAAGAATATATTGTATATATATAGATATGTATTTGTAGCAATGACTCTACGGTAGTATAATTAAAAATGACTACAATAAACTTATAGTACAATAAAATGTATATTGTAGTAAAATATTATTAATCAATTGTGACTTTATTAGAATTATTAATTGATTACCTTTAATTTATTATATACTGTATTAAACTATTGAAATATGTTAAAATCTATTCTATTTTATCACTTATTATAACATAATGTAATGGAAAAATATTATAAGAATAGTATCAATTTTTTACAGTAATTATAATAATTAATAAATTTTATTAAAATAAGCAATTTTTATTAGAACGAAGAATTATAATAAATTATATTATGAATTTGTTATAATATGAATTGATTATAAATAAATTATTTGAATTTTGAGTATGTGGTTTGTGGCATGTTATTGAGCGAGTAACTCGGTATTCTCAAGTCTAAGTTTGTCGAGGTACTTGAGAAACTGATCATGTGGGAAAAAAAAATTTGTTTTATATGTATAATTTATAATATCTGTTTAAGTTTTTATTGTGTATAATTTGTAATATTTGTTCTGTAGTATAATTATTAATTAGAATAGGAAATGAATAATGAAATAAAATTGATATAATTATTACAATAGGTTATTGTTGGTTACATTATATATGATATATATTTTACTATAATATGTTATAATAATGGTATTAAAATTTAGTGTGCATATATTATAAATAAAATTGTTGATTTTTGAAAATGTGGTATGTAGCATAGAGTTTGGATTTTAGTATGACGAAACATGCCGTCGGACTATCAAATTTTGATATGTGGTAGCTACATGAGTACTTTATGTTCTCAGAAAATTTCATATTGTTCGGTGATCATTTTCTATGTGAAAGAATAATTTTTTTGTCCACGACTGAGTAAAGACTGTGAAGAAATATGATGAGGGAAAAAAAGAGAAAAAAAAGGAGAAAAAATTACAGCATCGGCCTTTCGTGAGTTACTCGACGAAAATGCCAAAAAGTGAATTATCTTTTTCGATTATCGAGTTACTCGAGCAACTAAATATCCTTGGATTTGATAAATGAAATTTGGGTTTCGTTAAGTCAGTCCAAAAAGTGAAAGTCAATCTTATTAGAAAATATCTTTTAATCTCTTTGCTTTGGTTTATTCAGTAGGTAGAAAATATGTCTTTTTATTTACTTTGGTTTTTGAAAAAAGAATTTTTTTTTTTGTTGATGGTATAAACAAATTGTACACATGCATTTTTTAATAGTAAAAAATAAAATATGTATTTCTGTACTGTGTTGTTCGAGTAACTCGAGAAAACGAAATTGGATTCTATCGAGTTACTGGAGGAATTACATGAGGACTTTGTGAAGCAACTTGGTAAACTAAAAGTTGGAGGTGTTGAGTTAGTGAAGGTATAATATGCCACAGACTACAAACAAAACAAATAAAATTTTTATGTATAATAATTTGATATAAGCATTTAAATAAGTGATCTATCTAAAAATAATAATCTAGAAAAAATATTTGGATTTCGTAAATACAATTTAATATAGTCTTATTTGTATTGTAAGCATAAATTTTATTTGGTAATAATTGTTGACGGTGAAATGGCAAAGGAAATTATATTTTCAAAAAATACGGACGATTTATTGTTTAGTATTTTGAGAAATACTGCACTTTACTATAACACTGGGAAAAAAAAAAAAAAACCTAAAGTTTTATGTAGTGAATTATTAGTATAAATATGGGAAGAAAGTTTGTAAAATGTTATGTCAAAAACTTAAAATGACATTAATTTGAATAATGATAATTAGAAAATGTTACCTAAGATGACTATTTAATAGATATATATAATTTTTATATATGTTTGTGCTCTTATTCAATACAATATATACAATGATTAAGTAAATAAATTATTAGTCTTTGCATAAAAAGTTTGAGGTTCTTTAGTATACATGATCGAGTAACATGGGAATCTGAATTTTGATATTATTTTTCTATAATTGGAAATTTTGTATAATTGTGGTTTTTGGCATATAAATAATTAGGTAACTTGACAATATCAATTTTAATATTAAGTTTTGGGCGATTATCAATTTTAATTCTGCGATAGCAATTTGTTAAAGCTGGGTTTTTTTTTTCAAGTGTTTTTTTGGTCCATGAGTTGATTGAGTAACTCGACAATCTCCATTTTGAGATTGTCGAGTTACTTGAGAAACTGAGTCTTTGTAAAAATAATAATTTTGGATTTTAGTGTTGATTTATAATATTTATATGAATTTATTAATATAAAAATTAGAATTCCTTTGAAAAAAGCAAAAACTATTATCAAAACGCCAAGGAATTCCTTAGAAAAAAACAAAAAAATATTTCAGATTATCGTATGAAAAAAAAAAATAAAGAGAATGCAGTTTGCTGGGTAACTCGAGAAATTAGCCAATAATATTTGCTGAGTTAGTCGACAAAATACTCTTTGGGGGAAAAAATAAATAAAAAAATTTCTAGGTTATCGTGTTTTTAGGTGATCGTGTAGGTTTATTCTATGCGATCGCCTAACATACCATATTTATATTATGTATTTGCAGAATCTATGTTGGCAATCGCGCACTAATTTATCTGAGCGATAGCCTAAAATAGAACATAAAATATAGAAAAAATTCCTAATACGTGATACTATAATAAATTCATATTATAAAAAATTCATATTAATTAAGTAGTACTTAAATTTAGTTATTATATGATCTATAATTTAATACAAATTGTACATATGCAATCTTTAAAATTTTATTTTTTGTTAAACTGATAACAGTTGTTTTTTATTGATGAAGTAAGTCGGCAGTCTTAAGTTTAAGTTTGTCGATGTAGTCGATATATTGATAATTTGTAAACATCAGTTTAAATTTGTGGAGTTACTCAATTTCAATAGTTTGCCATTTCCATTTTATTTAGCTATGAAATAATTCAATATGATTTTTATTTTAGAATTTTTTCTAATGTTGTCTTGCTTGCCAAACTTTGATGTTGGACTATGTATTTCCATATATTATAAATTCAAAAGTGTGAATGCTAATAAGTCGATTAATTAGATGCGTGAAATGACAGACTTTAAGAAAACAAATAGTTGTTTTCTCGAAGAATATGTAATACTTATCTTTATTTCGTGCGTAGTCTAGGCAATAAATGGCCAACCTAGGCATTTAATGTGTACAAAAGATTCTATATATTGGCATTTATTGTGAAATGACTTCTGTCAGACAAAAATGCCTCTAACGCGAGGTTGATGTCAGAGGACGCGCCCCGATGTGGAACAGAGGGAATGGTTGGAATTGGTAATTAGACATTGAGGCACATATCAGGACTCATAATTAAATAATCTTATACTTATGTAAATTCGAAAAATAAATTCGTATATCTGTAATGGACTAACTTGATAGTATAATTTTTTGTTTTGGCTTGGTCGAGCAACAAAAATTTGTGCGCTATAAAAAACGATGACTGAAAAGTACGAAATTTTTAGGGAACATAGAATACTCTCTTAGCTACCAAATATGAAAATTTGATAGTTCAATAGCATGATTTGGCCGACTACAATACTGAATAAAATATTCTAGGCATTTTATCGTATTCGTGTGGTCGCAGTCTATAAATTTTTACAATTTTATTTTATTTTCTTGTTATTAGTTTATATTTGTTTATTCAAAGTGGATGACAAAACAAAGCTTGAAACAAAATTCAAAGGCTCAGATGATCAATGCTAAAAAAAATATTATGGCTAAATTTGTTGTCATTTGAAAATGTTGTGGGAAAGAAGTGCAAAGATAGGAAAAAGGAAAAAAAAACAAAAAACAAAAAAGAGAAACAAAAAAAATAAATTATGCAGTAAACTTCGTTAAGTTATTTGGCTATTTAAACTACGAATTGATTGAGTAAATCGATGGTACAAACGTACGCAAGAAATTGTATAATTTAGATTTTTATTTATATTATGAATAAAATTTTATTTTCCTGCAATTGATATTTTAGTCAAGATAGTCAATGAACTTAAATAAACTATGCAAAAAAGTTTTTAAGATTATATATATATATATATATATATATATCTGTTGTTAATTTTGTATTATAATGTAATTAGAATAACATTTAAGAAGCCTGTAATTTTTGCAAAAAAAAATTTAAGATTTTGTAGTATAATCTGTATATGTTTTGTTTTTATTATGTCTATGCTTGTTATACTGTATGGATTTCATTATTTTTAGTAAGAAAAATATATTATATATTAATTTATATAAACAAACATTTGCTACTATTATATTTATTACTATAATAAGTAGTTATATGTATCTAATAATACTAATATATTACAAACAATAAAGCTAAAAAAAAAAAAACACTGTGTAGATTTGTTAAATATAAGTTCGAGCATTGCATTGCACTATGGCATGCTAATATTTGTACATGACAAAAAACTTGTACTATTACTAACAAAACCTATTCTTCATGCCTCAAAATACAAAAACGTAGCAATGCATAAATGGATATCATTAAGTTTCAAAGTTTCTCTTTGTCCTTTGAAACATTTGAATATCCATCTGTTTTTGAAGTAGGTAACTTCTCAAGGGTAGCTACATTGTCGGATGAGATTGGATGCTCCTCACTTTGTCTTTTCTTGGATTTACCAATGGCTGAAGGAGGGGAAACAATCTGCTTCACTACAGATGAAATGTTTGCTCATGAGGAGACATTGTTGTTACAGTGGTGGATGCTTTGGCTTTCCCTTTGTCGATTTTTGATCTTGTGCTTGTAGAGGTGGTCGAAGTGGAAGGAATTGGTTTGCTGAGGAAGATAATGTCGTATTTCCATTCATCTTCAGACACATTTTTCTTCATTCCTTTAATGTAAAAGAATTGTTCTGCATCCAATGTGAATCTGATTTTCTCTAACACCTCTGATCCACTATCCATTAATTGTTTGGCTGTGCATTGTAAGAATGTCTCTGCTGTTTCTCCAATCATAGTCCCAGATAAGGAGCCTGTCGAGTCTTCCAGTTCTACATATACTCGTGCTCTAATATATAAAAGAAGTTAAAAAAATTGCATGTATAAATAATTATAAATCATAGATAATCTATGAACTATGTTTTACCGTGGTACTGCAATTGCATGGGGAAACTTGCAGAAGACACATTCATATGTCTCATTGAAATCAGTGCTTGATACTTTGTTGCATGTATTACAAGACATGTACCAAAAGGCTTGTTTAAATACTCTGACATATGCACGTGCATGAACCCAAAAATATCCGTGCCCTGTTACCTATTATTGAAGACAAATTTGTATAAATATTTAGCAATAATGGAATGTAACCTGATATATATTATTTTAATTAGAAGTATTCTTACTGCAGATAATAACTGTGGAATTTGCTGAATCTCGGTTATATTGTTTATGTCTGGAGCCGAAATAGCCTTCGTTGTTGAGGATGGATAAATCTTTATTAAGATCATTTCATCTAATTTGTCAGAATTTGCTTCAACCCTTGCAAAATGTGTAAATATATTAGCGATTAATGTACACGTATATGTATACAAGTTAGGGGTTAAATATAAGATAATAAATAAATAAAATGTTACCAAGATGTTAGCTGAACCACTTGTTCCAGATGAGCATTGAAGGAGAAAATGCTATTTGCCTTTGTTGAAATTGAAAGGCCTGTGCATGGAACAAAGATATAGATATATTCATTAATAGACCTAATATTGCCTATAAGTGTCTTAATATTACATTTATGAGTAAAGAAATTGTTGACAACATATTACCACTAAAAGATGTTACTTTCAGATGATTTTCAATAATGATTTGTTTCTTGCTTAAATTATCGGCAATAAAACGACATTCTTTCTCCACAAAATTATCCCACATGGTTAATAACACAGTGTTGAAGCTAGTATACAAAAACAGAAAATATATGAGAGAGTAATATATGAATTCAGTTAAGAATAATGTAATTATTGGAATATGTATTTATATTTTAAAACAATATAGCTATGTATATACAAACCTCATGTCAACGAGAACTATATCTTGAATGTATGTCTGTGTTTCAAATCTAGTTTGAACCAATCCTTTAGGTTTGACCTCAACAGCAACTCCAATGACACCTAAAAGGAAAAAATAAGAAATTTGTTGAAATGAAATGTGTTAAAAAAAATGTCTAGTGTGGACATATAAAATGTGTATAAATAATAATTTAAATAAATATAAAGAAAACAAATATTTTTTTGGAAACTAAGAACAAATACTAATATCCGATTTTGAGTCCATGTAGGCTTCCAATTTGTCAAAAGGAACAAAATTGTATGTAGAAGATATCAAAACACTGTGGTCTTCATCGATTTCTTGAACTCTTGTTCGACTAGATATTGTCCACTGTATGTCACCCATAGAAGCTTGATACTCAGGCTTCGTAAATTTCACATTTGCATTTGAGATAAGGTACGTCTTGCCAAGGAGTAACTTTTCCTCGTACGCTGTGATGTTGGCATCATAGATAGTTGCATGGACTTTATTTTTCTGTATAGCATCATGCAGTGAAATTAGATACTTTGTAGAAAAACATGCATACAATTGTTGTTAGACATTATTTTTTAGTATGAGCAAACACAATTTAGAGTTGGAAGATATTAGTGAAAGAAAAACTTTTTGTAAATATACTATGTGTCCTAAATTGAATACAGAAAAAAACATAAATAATGGATTTATGTAATATACCTCTGGATCCATAAGAACCATATTTTGGTATTTTGTTGGGCTTCGTTGCGCTGTTCTTGGAAATGATTTTTCAACAACAACAATTTTTGATGTCCAATTTGTATCAATGGGAGAAATATCTGGTATTAACTTATATTGCCTCTCCATCGTTTGAGCCTGACAATCGTTTACAATTTAAACAAAACAGTGTAAATAGGGTTTCAGAAAGAAATGCTATTTATGGTAATAGTTAATTCTAATCATATATGTTCGAAAATAGTACGTACTTCTATATGAAATCTTGAAAATGAGTATAAAATTAACACTTAAATACTTGAGCAAAAATATAGAGGTAGAATGTTTCGGTGTTTATTTTGTAATCAGAGGGGATGTATATATATAGAGGGATATGCTATCTACTGTTTGCAAAGTATATAGATTTTTCATACGTGTGTGGTGAGGATGAAAAGAAAAAGGATCATGTTGACATGTATACAAAAACCGATATGTGTACATTTGTGATGTAACTATTCACTACTTTATTAAGGGTACAATTATATGTAGAAGTAGGATAAGTACTAATGCATAGTTAATTGTATAAATTTTGTCTAAGGGTCTCAACTTTGATATTCATTATTTTGAAGTTAAGAAAATATAAAATATACAGAGCATATTATACTACGGCTGAAATATTTAATAAAATTGGTAGAATCAACAACAGCTAATTTTATAAAAATTTAAGATAAATGCAGCTACTTTATTAAATGGTGTGAACGTTCCATTCTTAAATCACTGATATTTTGTTGAAAAAAAAAATTGATTCTTAAACATTAATATGGAACATTGAATTAGAATTACCTGTAAACAAAATATAGAAACTTTAAGTTGAAATACAAAGGTTTTCTGCTTTAAAATCGAATAAATATAAAAAAGATAAATTCAAATATTTAGTAAAGGCAAAATGGGCCTAAAAACTCATTTTCATTGATATGAGTGTGTGTTTGTCGAGCAACTCGACAAACACATAAGATAATATGATACTATTAACTTTTTTGATTTCTTTAAAATTTATGTGGGTGTTTGTCAAGTTACTCGACAAACACCCACTTCTCCACGTGAAATCTATAGTCTAATCTCAGGTTTGGTAACTTTATTTCTTGTTTTTTATACTGGGTCTGTATTTAACGAAAACACCACCCGAACAAAAAAAATAGACTTTTTTGTCCATTTTAAACGAAAACTTTTTTGTTTCTAAATTAATTTTTAGGGTATGTATTTGTCAAACATGTCTGGATATTTATATATTTTTTTTTTTGTTTTTTTTTTTATTTGTCTATGGTTTAGTACAAAATAAATTTTCAGTTAATTTTTTACTACTTTAATTTATTATTTCTTATATGAAAATTGAACACAAATCTTTATAACATTTGCTTATAAATAAAAATAAAATTAAATAATAATGAAAATGAATCAAAATTTATTTGATACTAAACTCTGTAAAAAAAAAAAACTAAAAACATAATTAATAAAGGTTCAAATGCGTTAACCAACCACACACTTAAAGTAAAAATAAATAAAAAAATTTAAGTTAGGTTAGAATGGGAATTTATATGTTTTATAAAATTCAATGTAGCTCTTAATTTTTTTTCATTGTCTTTTGGGTTACTCAATAAAAAAATATAGATGGAAACAAATATCTAAACTATTTTTGCTTATGTATGTTATTTTCTTTTATTATAATTCTAAAAGCTGAGCCCAAAAAAAAATTATTTTTGAGTTGAATAGTGTTTTTTACACTTTAGTCGTACATGCATGTGCATTTTTGTCTTATGCAATAAAAATATTTTTTATTTTATAGTATAAGTGAAATGCAAGAAATGTGTACTAAATTTTTTTTACATTTTAAAGTTTTCTGGCAAAATTATGTTTTAATAGTGAATCTACCTCGACCACAAAAAAACACCTACAAATTTAACTACAAGTATCTATCTCTTGTTCGAAGACATAAAATATGCATATTTTTCATATACGTGGAGGAAAAATAATTTGAAATCAATATATTGTCTACATATCTTTCTTGTTTGTATATAAACTTTCCAATAATTATATTAATTTTGTATTTGTACTTGTACCTGCAGCACCTTTTTTTTTACCATTAATGTTTGTAAGGGTATGCTTACACGTAGGAGTAGGCAACATAGTAATGCATAGGATGTTGTACTAAATTATCCTTATCCTCTAAAATTAAGTACGAATGTAAACGTAGATATTTTTTAATAACAAGTGTTGATTTATACTACGAATAACTTTTTAGTTTCTAAAGTAGCTGGACGAACTTATTAATTGGCAAATGAAGTATAAATTTCTTACATTGAATAATTATATAATTAGTCCCTAGTAATAAAGCAATTGAAAATTACTTGAGGAATAAGCATTGGAAAATCTGCACCATTTGTACCATAATATTTGTACAATAAAACAACATATGGTTACTCATCAAAATAAAATTTAATATACATCAAATGGTGAGTTTTTCGACATTTGTACAATGAGGTTCTCCTACTACAAAGGGAACATAAGTAAAGCACTATATAGTTGAACTGAATCGCTATTTCTTCATTGCACAATCAATAATTTTGAAGCTCTGTACATATCTTCTTCAAAGTCTGCAGTCAATATTCTTGATCAATAGAAGATGAAGAGTAAATTGGCCATTTATTTACAAAACTATGAGTAATTTTAAAGATTTGTAGAAGTGCTCCTGGGAGGCTGCACGGAATATACCTCATGAATAAATGAGCAATTGTTCCTTTTAAAGTAAAAACCGAGTAGTAAACAAATAAAGCGTAATAACTAAAAAAACACTATGAATGCACAAATGTTAAGATTTCTCCATAAACTATATTCTTTGTACATCTTAAATGATTTTTTAATGTATCGTTTGGTAGAATTAATGCTCTAATATATTTACTTGTTTTTGCTCTAGATAGTGCAACATAAAGTTGACCATGAGAAAATACAGATTCTGGAAGATATAGTCCAACGTAATCTAGTGTTTGACTGGAAGATATAGTCCAACGTAATCTAGTGTTTGACCTTGAGCTTTGTTGATTGTCATTGCAAAACAAGGACGAACAGGAAATTGTGTTCTTTTAAAAGGGAATGTGCTTTTATCACTTTCAAGTGGAATAAATAGAATTCTAGGTAGAAAAACTTTATTCCCACGCCATTCTCCAACAGATATTTCAGCATGAATAACATTACGCTCAAAAGCACGACAAATTAATCTAGTGCCATTACATAATCCTTCAGATGGATTAATATTTCTCAATAACATAATAGGACAGTTTTTTTTAAATACAAGTTCATGAGGTGGAATACCATTTGGAGTTAATGTATTAAGGAAATCTTCGTGAATACTCTGTTCATTTTTTTCTAATGTTTCATCAAAGCTATAATATGTAACATTTTCACCAGCAATTTCATCAAGTACAATATTATTTATTTCATCCACAGCACTATTTTTAGGAGTTAAAATAACTCGATTAATCATCTTATCTAATTCATTGCTATAATTGTGTAAATTTGGGTAAACATTCGCAATCAATTCTTTCAGAGAAACCAATTTGTCATGAAATGGTATAGTTATTTCATCTGGTAATTTAATCATGTTACAAGTATGCTTAGGTTCGATTCCGTTGCCTATATTAAGTAATAACTTAGAAAAGTTTGAGTCCAACTGAGCTCTCATATTTTGTACTAATTTTAACTGTATAAAATTTGGCCATAAGTATGAATACACTAAGCTTGCTCTCATGATTGCTTCTTTATTTCCTTTTTGAACTACTGGCAAAACCTGGCGAAAATCACCTCCTAAAACAACAACTTTCCCTCCAAAAGGCAATATAGAATCATTGACATCTCGTAACATCCTATCTACAACTTCTATTGCATAACGATGGACCATTGGTGCTTCATCCCAAATAATCAAATTTGTTAATCTAAATAAGATTGCTTACTAACAGAACAAGTCATATTATGATTTATTTCTAGTGGTATCTTAAACCTTGAATGTGATGTTTGTGCACCAGGTAATAGAGCAGCTGCAACACCTGAAGAAGCTGTTGCTAGAGATATAAGATTTTTAGATTGAATTGTAGAAAGCAAAGCTTTATATAAGTAAGTTTTACCAGTTCCACCAGATACACATGACTTGTATTATTAAATACATCTGTTAGAATTCTATCATAGGCAATTTTTTGATATTCATTTAAGCTATCTATATAAATAGTACTATCAGCATGAATAACATTGTTTAGTTCTTCATTAATAATCTTAGCTAATATGTCTTCCTGTTCCATAAATATTTCAAAAGCTACAAGATGGTAATCATTTATATTTTTACTATTTGTTTCTAATATAGAATTCATTTCATGTAATGCTTTTATTTCTGCATTTGCAATAGACATACCATTAGATAAATAATCTTCACATAAAGATAGTCGAAATTTTGTCCATAAAATATCTGGATTATTAGGAGAACACAAAATGAGTATAGTAGCAAACAATCCACGGAGAGAGGAAGGCATCTGATAACTAATAGCTTCGTCTAAACAAAGTTCACAGTAATTATTGTCTTTCAATAAACCAAGGGAGATAGCAGTTTCATGGAAAGATGACAAATAAACACCGTTAAATATTTTCAAATTCTCAAATGAAGTTGCTCCTTTAATATGATTCAATAAAATACGTAAGTAATATCTTTCACCTTCAGTTATATTAGCTGTAACTACTCTACCAACAACATTTCCTTTTTTCCTTTGAAACCATATTTTCTTTTGGGCATCCCATACAAAGAACCGAGGAAAATCTTTATATAATAATGTTTTAGCAAGATCATTTGAAATATTCATATAAAAAAATTCAGTTAACATTGAGTGTTGCCTTGATTCAGTATTGATTATTGTTTCTAAATTTTCATAAGCTTTATATGTTATCAAGTGATTATTTTCAAGATGTAGTTGTAATGAAATAACTGCAGGAGACATTTCATACAAAACGAATCCATATATTCTCCACATTGCCTCAGGTGGAGAAATCCAACGGCCATTTTGATATATTTCAATTTCATCAATAGGGTTTTCATTATTAGTACTATTAATTGAAAAACTTACACGATCATATCCTTTATAAACATATTTATAAAGGTATTTAACAGCTTTAACTGTGCAATCAAATTTAGCACACAAATATGGATTGTAAGGTACAACCCATCTATTGTCTAATAACTGTCCTCTAATCATAAATGAGTGTTTATCGTTTAAGCGTCTATAAGTTGGATAAGAATTATTACCAATATAAGTATTTGAGATATATTCCTTCGGGTATTTATTCTTACAATGACCTTTTTTATCCATACAAATATTAAGAGGATTCAAAGTACCACATGGGCCATGCATCATATGTTTAACAACAATTGAATGAAGGTGGGGATATTTTTCTTTATCTGGAATTTCACATGATACAATAGCATCGACTAAATCAACATTATTAATTTTTGCACGACTTTGTAAAATTAATAAGAAATGAGCATGTGGAAGGCCTCGTTTTTGGAATTCTACAACATAAATATATGCAGCGACTGGACCAAAAATTTGGCGCTTCAATAAATCAACTTTAAGTTCTTCTAATTTAGATCTAAAGATTCTAGCAATTAAATCAGGTCTATTTTGTCCTACATCATTATTCCTTAATTCTTGTTTTATTTCGACCCAATTAGGGTTACATGTTAGAGTTAAAAACAAATCAGGTTTATCAAATTTTTGTACTAATGCCATGGCGTCCATATACCTTTTTTTCATATCTCTAGGACCCCCAACAAAAGATGAAGGTAAAATAATCTGACGACCAATTTGTGCACCTCTATTCTGACCATTTTCTAAACTATGAACAACTCCTTGATATAATTCAGCACGGATTTCACTTTGATTTTGACGAAAATAATCTAATCGACTTGTTTCAAGTTTAACATACATATCCACGACATATTGTTGTAGAAGTCTACCAGCATGGAGTAAAACATTGTTCTGTGTATCACGTACCTGTAATTTATAGCAATAGTATTCGCGACAAGAGACCTGCAAACCTTTTTTTTTCTTGTTTGAAACTGCATAGTATACGTAAAAGTAAAATTAGTTAAAGGAAAACGTAAATTTACTAAGTTTATATGAAAACAAGTACTGTTATTCTTTAACTTTTTTCTCTTTCTCTATTAGATCAACTGCACAAGCTACGTTGCTACAAGACACAACATTATCTGTTACATTGTGACTATCAAATGTACCATTTCTTGACTTTTAAATAATTTCATGCCAACCAGTCTCACCAAAGAGAAATAATAATGGATACTATAGGGGATCATAGCATCCATAATAATAATGTATTCGATGTGAATTATTAGAGTCGCAATAAATCGATATATCACGATATCTTATGTCTGCAGATGGGTCCTCATCAACCCAAACTGCAGCCACTTGAGGCACAGAAGGTGCCTTATATACTCTTTGATCAAGACCATCATCACATCTAATATGAATTTTGCATGTTTCAAGACTTTCAATGTCATTTAGTGAACGCAAAAATCTAAAATATGGATTAATCTTTAATAGATTTACTAATGTGTGTAGTAAAGATGATGAGAAATTAATAGATGTGTTTAACCTATTCTGTATTTCATTGTCTGTATCATAAAAGTACAACTGTAAATATGATGGGTTATTATCATTGTTTAGAATTGGATTTATATAATGGTATACTTGTCCTTGAACTCTAAATGTATAAATACATCTGTAGTTAATAGATTTACATAGATCTTTATCGAATTTCACTCCAAAAGAAGTAAAAGCAAAATGGTTATTATAATTCCGTACATTATTTTTAAAATCTAATGCCTCATCTGAACTGGAAGTATATAAATCATATAAAATAGAAGGTGTAGAGTTGATATGCAATTTTATTTTTCCATCAGAACAACAAAAACCTTTACTTTCTTTTTCAAACTTTTTTACAAGACAGTGATTACAATTTGTTGGAGTACGTAACATGTAAGTTTTTTTAGCCACAGGTCTTATAGTAATATTTGAAATACAAGGAGTACATTGGAATTCATGATTTTGATTCTCATGTTCTTCATAATAAATATGTTGTTCTACACTATTATCTTCTAAATTGTTAGATCTAATAAAACGAACTCCATGTCTATCTTCATTCAATTCTCCAGCTATAAAAAATATAAAAAAATCAGAACAACATAAATAAATAAATGAAAGTGAAATGTTCATAATGGGGAAAACATTAACATTAAAAAAAGAATAACTAACCAGTTAATTGTAAACTATCTGATGTATTCACATCATTTGACTGAATATCTTCAAGTAACTGAATCCTTGTTTTCCGAATCTTCGTGTTAGATTTATACTGTCTTTGCTCAGCATACATATGTCTTCTTTTTTTGTTCTGTTTTTCTTTATTTGAGTCAATAATTCTTTCACCTAACATCTATTCTATGTTATCATAGGAAAAAATAAAAAAATTTAGTATAACAGCATGCAAAAACAAAAAATTATGGAATATAGACACTATAAACACAAATAAGAATAAGATTATAACACAGATCGAATAATAACAAAAAACAACAAATCACTGCATACAATTTCTATGTTTTAGTATAGCCTATAAATAGAGTGCATTTCAAAAAAAATGTGTTAATAAAGATACAAATAAAGAGTAAAACAAAAAAATTATTCATATTTAATTACAAAATTCTATAAATAAATAATTACATACCTTTAGATTTAGGTTTCTAGCTTGCTCTAAAAACACTTATAAACAATTGATTAAACCAACACAGGCTGAATCAAAACTTGTATAATCGAGGATCAAACTCAACAGTTGGAGGAAATAGTTAGGAAATATGATTTCAAATGGATCTAGATGAGTACAAAATTCGTGAATAAGAGACGATATAAGTTTATTTCAACAGGGGAATAGAAAAATATAGTGAAAAATAGGACTAATTTCAGTTAAGATAGACCATAGAACCAAGAATAACTAACAAAAGCTTTATAGGGTTTGGTGGAAAGAGAAATAAAGGAGCAAGGTTGAGAGTTTACGAAACAGACAGCAAGCAAAAACCAAGTTGCTACGTCTCTTACAAAACGGACAAAGGAAAAATAGAAAATATCACTGCCACAACAACGCTGTTTATTTCTAACACGTGAATAGTATTCTTGTACATAAAATTTATATAATATTTAGAAGAAGTGCAAAGATAAGGATGAACAAATAAAAATAAATGAAAATCAATTAACTTTAGGTTTCTAAATGATTACACCTATGAGGAACTGACTTTAGTTTTTAAGAAATCAAGTTTAATACTATTTCCTCATTGTCTCGTAAATTGGGAAACAAATAAGCATAAATAAATATATCCATCGCTTACAAAATGAAAAAAAAAAAGTAAAAACTTAAAAGTAATGAACAAATTATAAGGTCAAATATTGCGGCTATAATGGGAAACCAAACCAAATTATACACCAGTATTCCAAAATCCAACAAAAGTTAAAACTTAGGTGGACAAGTTGACACGTAATGCCTCGAGTAACTCGAGGAACTACAACTTCAGAATGTCGAGTTACTCGAGAATACAAATCACAGAAATAGAGCAAAATCAGGACAAATTTTACTATCATTATTAATTATAATAAAAGATGAATCTTGTAATAGAAACGAGATAATGATTGAAATTACTATAATAAATTAATACAATTATCTTACATAAAATAACGACACTAACCTACAATAATTTATAAACATAAAATATCATATACTGTAAGGATTTAATAGAATATATAATAATTTTAGTAAATATATATTTTACTGTAACATCTTCTAATAAATGAAACAATAAAACAATTTATGCATGTGTTTACTTTATCAAGTAGCTCCACAAACTCATAACTCAGAGTCTCGAGTTGCCTGATGAAATATGTGGGAAAAAAACAAAATATTGAACTCAACAATTAATATAAACAAAAACGGAAAAAAATATGATGCACACAGTTAATTTTTCAACAAATTCACAAATTGAACATTCATGCATCCAAATTAGTCAACCAATTATATGCATCAAACCACAAAAGTAGAAAATAAAAATTTTTGTTTACAATACATTGATAATATAAGAATTTGATACTATAATAAATTGATAGCACACTTTATTATAAGTATTAAACATAAAAAAAAAAAATAGGTTTCGTGTAATAAAAGTGACAAAACTATAAATATAAATGTTTTCAACACTTTGTTATAAGAATTTATAAAATTAAATATAACGTAATCAATAATCATAGTTTCATATAATCTAAAACAATTTTATACGATATATAATTCAATTAAAATTGTTATCATAAATGATAGAATTCAAAAATTATGCATGTGCTTAATTCATCAAGCAACTCCCGAAAAATCAAATTTCAAAATGCCGAGTTCCTCAATTAGTTACATGCCAAAAACAATTACAAAAATATCAAAATTAACAATTAATATAAACACAAAAGTATAGTGATACCAATGGGATTTCTCCAGTCACTGGGAAAAAGGCCAAAAAAATATGTAACAATAAAGAAGTTACCTATGTCGAGTGGCTCGAAAAGATTCAAAAAAATATTTGGCTCAAAAATTTGTTTCGAGCAACTCGACAATGGAAAAATCACAAATTTGGGCCAACCACAAGAATAACAAATCCAAAGTTATAAATAGGAAATCAACAAAAAGTCAACAAAAACGGCTACAATGTCAATATATTGTTTTATTGTTTCATTATATTGTTTTATTGTTTCATTTACTAAAATTATTTACTAATAATTTTAGTAAATATATATTTTACTATAACAGCTTCTAATAAATGAAACAATAAAACAATTTATGCATGTGTTTACTTTATCGATTAGCTCCACAAACTCATAACTCAGAGTCTCGAGTTGACTGATGAAATATGTGGGAAAAAACCAAAATATTGAACTCAACAATTAATATAAACGAAAACGGAAAAAAATACGATGCACACAGTTAATTTTTGAAAAAATTCACAAATTGAACATTCATACATCCAAATTAGTCAACCAATTATATGCATCAAACAACAAAGTAGAAAATAAAAATTTTTGTTTACGATACATTGATAATATAAGAATTTGATACTATAATAAATTGATAGCACACTTTATTATAAGTAGTAAACATTAAAAAAAAAAAAAATAGGTTTCGTGTAATAAAAGTGACAAAACTATAAATATAAATGTTTTAAACACTTTGTTATAAGAATTTATAAAATTAAATATAACCTAATCAATAATCATAGTTTCATATAATCTAAAACAATTTTATACGATATATAATTTACTGTAAATTGTTATCATAAATGATAGAATTCAAAAATTATGCATGTGCTTAATTCATCAAGCAACACCCGAAAAATCAAATTTCAAAATGCCGAGTTCCTCAATTAGTTACATGCCAAAAACAATTACCAAAATATCAAAATTAACAGTTAATATAAACACAAAAGTATAGTGATACCAATGGGATTTCTCCAGTCACTGGGAAAAAGGCAAAAAAAATATGTAACAATAAAAAAGTTACCTATGTCGAGTGGCTCGAAAAAATGCAAAAAAAAAAAATTTAGCTCAAAAATTTGTTTCGAGCAACTTGACAACGGAAAAATCACAAATTTGGGCCAACCACGATAATAACAAATCCAAAGTTATAAATAGGAAATCAACAAAAAGTCAACAAAAGCAGCTGCAATGTCAAATTCTTAATTCCAGCATCGTGTAGAATGGCCGAGACTTGTTTCTTTGCAGAAGCCTAGTCAGTCTCTTTCGAGACATGGAGATAGAGTGTCCCTATTCATTCAGCAACTCGGCAATGATTGTGTATCTCGTACCTCCTTCCCCTCGTGTTTAAGCATTTATACAATTTAAACCATAAATAATTTATAATTTATAATTTATAATTTATAATATCTAAATTCGTAAGTTTGACATGTTTGTTTACTTTACAATTTAAACATTATTCTAATCTAAACATCTTTGCCCATGATTTGGACAACCATTGGTCACCCAAAAACTATGTCAGAAACTCCTGTAAGAAGAACTTAGTAACCAAATATGGATTGCCGGGATTGAATCTTGGCAACCCATATTTGGTTGCGAGGACCTCGGCAACCTTCTTTGGTTGCCGAGAAAAGATTGCCAAGATTCCTCGGCAACCATATTATGGTTGCCGAGGCTCGGCAAGCATATTTGGTTGCCGAGAAACCTTGGTAACATTTGGTTTCCCACCAAATATGGTTGCCGAACGAAATTTGATTGTCTATCTCCTACCTCCCACCCTCGTCCTTAAGCATTTATGTTTGAAGATACAATTTAAACAATAAATAATCATAATTTATAATTTATAATTTATAATAACCAAATTCTTAAGTAAATATGATCACTTCAAACTTAGCCATCTTTGTTTAATTTACAATTTAAATATTATTCTAATCCAAACCCTTACAATTTTGATTTTATACCCATAATCAATCACATTAAGCCAAAAAAAAACAATACATAACAAATTAACCAAACAAAAATTCTCTTATTCAATCAAATCAAATTACATTTCTTTAGCACTTTATATCATCAATTATAAATATACAATTTAACTTTGTTCAACATTTCTTTCATATGGAATAAAAAATAGCTCCTTATGAAAAAAATCAAGCATCATTTTATACCTATAAGTAGGTATTTTGTCCACTTTAACAGCATCTAAGGTTATTCCAGCTAACAAACACTCCACATATTTGATTACAATTATGCCGCTGTCACTGCAAATAATATTTTTTAAAAATTAGTAATTATACATAACTATGATTCAAAATAAAATAAAATATTGAAACTAATTACCTGTATCTTTCAAGTTGAGGTATATCAGTTATTGATTTTCTCCAGTACTCCAAAGGCTGTTTTTTGTTTGTACCAAGTTCTGGTACATACTTGTGAATTACATCTGGAAGACCTTTAATAATTGGAAGTACGGAGATATATAGGGATGCATCATCAGCTGATTTTTGATAATTATCAATCAATGTGAGCTTCCAACTCTTCAAATCCACATGGAACAACACCCAATATTTGTTGTCAATCAAATGAGGCCACAGTAAATAATTACAATCCTTCCATTTTTTGCCAAAATTTTTAGGAATGTAACCATTTATGTATCCCATCACATTGTTATCAAGGGAAGAAGAAGAAGAAGAAGCAGCACCATGTTGTAGAAATTGACCTCTTGGATCCAAACTTTTTACCCTAACATGTATCATAAGCACTCCAAAAGCAGAATCCAAGACTGCATACTTATCTGAAAATATGTCCTCAAAATTTTTACTCCTTGCTCTAATCAACATCAATGCAGCATCCATATCCTTTTCATATAATAGAAAAAATATAATAAGCACATTTTCTTCTTATACATAATAACATTAAAAAATATAATTAATCTTTACCTCAGACTCCAATGGAAAATCAGGATTGCCAAGATTCATAAGCTTCTCTTTAGTCAAATTATAACCACCGTGTAATCTTATAACATCTCTACAAAATTACAAACACTTATTTAGAAAAATTGATAAGTTAAAAAATTATATCAAATATTATAACTTACCGAGTTTTTGCACGGCGGCTCCAAAATTCAAAATCACTTTCTATTTTTTTGTCGATGTCACACAAAATTGGAATGAAAACATCATCATCAGCAGCAGATGTCCCCCCTCCATCAGTGACTTGACATTCTACTTCATTACCACCGCCACCACCACCACCACCAGGTTTATGAACATTCATTCCTTCAAACATTCTCTGAATTTGTCCAAAAGAACTTTGGAACTCATCCCGCACACGACCAAAAAAACTACTGTGTTCACCCTGGAAAGATTCAAATTTTCTATCTATGTATTGCTGCAATTCTTTTACGTCATTGTTCGGTTGTAACTCATCTAAATACAGCAATAAGTCATCTCTTGTGCTGTCAATATAAGATCGTTGCTCATCCAATCGATTGTCAAAATAAGTTCTCTGTTCAGCAAACAACGAACTCAAGTTCTCATGAGTGACATAATCAGAGTAGTTATAACCTGAATTTGAAGGCCTTTGAGGATCATGAATATTTTGTTCATTGTAGTAGTCCATATAAGTAACATTTCTTGACGGCTAATTATCAGTGGGTAACTCGTTACTTATATAAGGGGACCAACTACTATCAAAATTTACATCCAACTCTGGTTCAGCTGGTGGTTCAGATACTGTATTTCCCTCGGCCCTTTCTTCCTCATCAGTTTCTTCTTGAACTTGTCCCCCATACTCAAATTGATCCACAATAGGATCAAAACGACTATCCGCTGCATCATCTACTAAAACCATTGTATATAGATATGATTGTTCTAATTCTTCTTCAGTAGGTAATAGTATTAGCACAGCATGAATCTGCAAAAACATATTATTAAAATCACAACAGTTGTAACAATAATACACAAAATCACTACAAATATATATTCACAGAACAAACCAACCTGTGTAGAGTTCAAAAAATTGCAAACATCACTTCTTTCTATTTTTTCACGTATATCCCAACTCAATATACGTGGAAACCTATTTTGTAATTTAACTCCAAATTTTTCACCTATTTGTGGGCATGCCTCGTATATCCATAACTGTAAAAAAATATAAATAAAATCAATATTTATTAAATAGTACAATAGTACAAAAATTAAATACAATTAATAAGTTGAAATAATTACTAACCTGGAATATTGTAGGACAGCCATATATAGTATAGGGCATAATATCACCATTCATGGCCCTTGCTGCCAAATGTTTCCATGATTTTAGCAAAGAACGGAGGAGTATAAAAAAAGAATGTCTGCCCCATGGATACTCACAACACACCTCTAAATTGTCAACTAATGATAATGTTTGTACATTTATCTTCTTCCTTTCCATGGGCTTTAAAAATCCTTCAATAAGTAAAGCTAATCCTAGCTTATACTTATCATTTTGATCTCGACAATTCATAAAAGCATCCTCCAATCCATTCAAAGATATCTGTGTGGTATTATTAAAATACATCCTTCTAAGTTTATGTTTTCCCAAGGCACTATAAGTAGACATGGTATCACAATTGTTATGACTTAACAATCTTAATATCAAACAATATTCTTGAAACCCAAATCTGACTAATTGATTATCTATTTTGAACCAAGCTTCATTTTTCTTATTTGTACGTACCATATTGAAAAGAAATTCATGTACTAATTTACCACTAAATCGCATTCTTCTACTCTCCAATTCCTCTAAATAAGAAAAACAACTATTCCTAAATTCATTCAATTGCTCCTCATTATAATTTCCAATAACCACCTGTAGATATCTAAAATTACTAATTTGTGTAATTTTTCCAGCAAACCTAACATTCTCATCAACAACATATTGTACATCCATATCTGCAAAAAAAAAATTAGCATAAATATTTCAAACATATTATAAATACTCATAATGTATTTGAGTTATTACAAATTAATTAAAAAATAATGAAGAGAAAACCATTACAATAATCATAATTTATCATTATAATTACATTAACTATCTAAGTTAGTTTAGATTAAGGAAGACTTCTTCAATCTATTTAAACTTAAAAATTACACTAAAAATATATATATGCCGATTTCCCGATTTGCTCGACAACTCAACCTTGGTTGCCAAGCAAATCGGCGACCGTTGCTTGCTCGGCAACCAACAACAGATTGCCGAGCAACTCGGCAACCAAGGTGGTTGTCGAGCATGTTTACCACTTATTTTTTTAGTATTTTCAACATTATTAAATACAACATATTACATAATAAATCATCACTAACAAATAAAATAAACATACGTGAAATAAAGAATATGTAGTTTACAAGGAAAGAAAGGAAAAGAAGAAGAAAGACAATGAAAGAAGAAAAGGCAAAGAAAGGAGATAAAATGACAAAACCATTGTATAAAAAACCATTTTAATTTTTATCTTTACTGTTCACCATTTTAATTTTTATTTTATTTTAAAAACCATTGTATAAATAATTTTAAAACTGCATTTTTTACATACGTGCATTGCACGTAGCCAGAACTAGTATATATATATATGTGTGTGTGTGTGTGTGTGTGCGCGCGCGCGCGCGCGCATATATGAGAATTAATATGCATACTGAAATTGGAATTATATATATCAACGTCAAATACATACAGAAATTGGACATGTTCGTCATATATATGAATGGATCGTAAATTTCTAAAATTTCAGAAAAAATAAATCATGTCCACATAGATACATATCTGATAATACAACATGAAGGTGGCTCTGATACCACTTGTTAGATTAATTTTACCGAATCCATATACAGACAATTACATATCTGTGACATAATAACCATCATGCTGTAATTATCAAGATTAATACTGAAGCGGAAGCGTACCTGAATCCATGATTCTATTTGATCGAACTGGGTTATGGTCTTCCAATTGATCCGTGGTTTTCTCCTTAGTGTCTCTTGTTGATGGGGATACAAAGAGTTATGAAAAGCCACGCTCAATTGGAGACCATGACCTGTATATATAACTGCAGGGCAGTTATTATGTTTCAATGTTGTTAAATTGGCCCCTCATCAATTTAAAATATTGTATCCGTCTCTACATTTTAATCTCATGACACTTAATACCTATTAGTCAAAAATAGTCTTTAGTGGATCACTTTATTGACTAAAACTTTAAGATAGCACCACACATTTTAATATATATACATGTTTGGCCCCACATGTTGAATTTTATCCAACAATCTCCCACTGGGCCATACATGTATCCTTACAAATGTGCACAACCTTATGAGCTCAAAATTTTGCTATCATTGTTAAAGGTATTTCCAAACAATCTCGTCCATTAACCATATTAATGTAGGATCAAAGCGACTTTCGTTACATTAATCGTAACTAAATCCATCAATGGTCACGTACACTAATACAACCAAATGACATAGATCAATCATGAGAGTGTAGTATGAAAATTACATGTTATGTGATCCAAACATGTCTATTTTCAATTGGTCCTACTTTATTCCTTAAGTGAGATCAATACCGAACATAATGTAACAGAATGGAATGAACTGAATACTTTATTTTTGTACAGAAAATTATCCAAATACACAAATGTATCCAAAAACAAACATAAAGCAACCATGTGTCCAAAAACAAACATAAAGCAACCAAAATACAAACTCCCACTAAAACATGATATCCTCAAAAAATACAACACCCATACGAGCAGTGTGCTCATGAAAAACCTTGGGTGGTAATCCCTTAGTAAGCGGATCCGCAATCATGGAGTTTGTCCCAATATGCTCTATGGAAATCTGTCCATTCTGTACCCTTTCTTTCACAACAAGGAATTTAATGTCAGTGTGTTTTGACTTAGTTGAACTCCTGTTGTTATTAGAATATAGCACTGCAGAGTTATTGTCACAATATAACTTTAATGGTCTATCAATACCATTCAGAATGTGCAGCCCAGTGACAAAATTTCGCAGCCATATCCCATTATTAGATGCCTCATAACATGCTACAAACTCTGCTGCCATAGTGGAAGAAGCTATGAGTGTCTGCTTAGCACTCCTCCAGGATATAGCTCCTCCAGCTAGCAGATATATGCAGCCTGATGTGGATTTTCTACTATCTTGGCATCCCGCAAAATCAGAATCGGAGTACCCTACGATCTCTAACTGATCCGATCTGCTGTATGTAAGCATGCAATCTCTTGTTCTCTTCAAATACCTGCCTAGCATTCCAACAATGAATGCTATATCTGGACGTGTACAAACCTGAGCATACATCAGACTCCCAACAGCTGATGCATAGGGAATCTTCTGCATTTCTTTAACTTCAAGATTATTTTTCGGGCACTGATTGAGACTAAATTTGTCTCCCTTAGCAACAGGGGTGTTCCCTGGTTTACTATCTTGCATGCCAAATCTTTTAAGAACTTTATCGATATAGCTCTTTTGTGACAATCCAAGAATACCCCGAGAGCGATCCCGGTGTATCTGAATCCCTAATACAAAAGAGGCGTCTCCAAGATCTTTCATCTCAAAATTCCTTGACAGAAAAGTCTTGGTTTCGTGCAACATGCCTATATCATTAGTGGCAAGCAGTATGTCGTCAACATACAAAACCAGGAAAATATGCTTACTCCTACTGAACTTGTGATATACACAATCATCAACAACATTTATCTCAAAACCAAACGAGATAATCACTTGATGAAATTTGTAGTACCACTGACGGAAGCTTGCTTAAGTCCATAGATAGATTTCTTTAATTTGCAAACCATATTCTTCGAGTCTCCTGACACGAAGTTTTCTGGTTGCACCATATAAATCGTCTCATCAATGTCTCCATTGAGAAACGCTGTCTTAATATCCATATGATGTAACTCAATATCAAAATGGACAACAAGTTCCATGACTGTCCTGAAAGAGTCTTTCGTTGAAACCGGAGAGAAAGTCTCTTTGAAGTCAATGCCTTCATTTTGTGTAAAGCCTTTAGCTACAAGACGAGCCTTATATCTTTCCACATTACCTTTCGAATCCCTTTTGGTTTTAAAAATCCATTTACAACCAATGGGCTTCGCACCTTCTGGTAATGGGACAAGATCCCAAACTTTATTGTCTTGCATAGACTTATACTCCTCATTCATGGCATCAATCCACTTTTGAGAATCAGAACCCTTCATGGCCTGATGGAAATTGATTGGATCATCTTCCATCATTCCATTATTTTTCTCATGTTCTTGGAGAAATACTATAAAATCATCAGAAATAGCATTTTTCCTTTCTCGAGTGGATCTCCTTAATGGTATTAGTTCTTGAGGTTGTTGAGTTTGTACTTCTAGAATAGTGGGAGGTTCTTCAACATTATCTTGCTGAGGTTCCGGATATACTTCTTGATCAATGATAGGTACAGAGACCTGCACATTGTCAAAAGTAATAGTAAGAATCGAAATCGATCATTCCTCAGTTTCTTCCTCAAAGACAATATCTCTAACCTTATTTCTCCCCCCAAACTCAACATTCTCAAAAAATGTTGCAGTTCCCGTTTCAAAAATTGACTTAAGTGTGGAATTATAAAATTTGTAGCCCCTTGATCGCTCAGAATAACCAATAAAATAGCTGCTTATAGTTTTGGAGTCCAATTTATTTTCATGTGGCCTATAAGGCCTAGCCTCAGATGGACATCCCCAAATGTAGAAATGCTTCAAAACAGGTTTTCTGCCTGTCCAAAGCTCATAAGGTGTTTTAGCAGCAGATTTAGTTGGTACTCTATTCAGAATATAAGCTACAGTCTTTAATGCTTCTCCCCAGAGTGATGTTGGTAAAGTAGAATGACTAATCATACTCATTACCATGTCCTTAAGAGTTCTGTTTCGTCTTTCAGCTACACCATTCATGCTAGGTGATCCTAGCATGGTGTACTGTGGTACGATTCCACATTCCTCTAGGAATTTAGCAAATGGTCCTGGACGTTGTTCACCTGAACCGTCGTATCTGCCGTAGTACTCATTACCACGATCAGACCTAATGCTTTTAATCCTTTTGTTGAGTTGATTCTCAACTTCAGCTTTGAAAGCCTTGAACATGTCCAGTGATTCAGATTTTTCATGAATAAGATATAGATGCCCATAACGTGAGTAATCGTCTATGAATGATATAAAATATTGTTGACCATTCCAAGAAGCCGTAGAGAATGGTCCACAAATATCTGTGTGTATCAATTCTAAGACGTCCGAAGTTCTATTGGCACCTAACCTTTTTGTTTTGGTCTGTTTTCCCTTGATACAATCAATACAAACATCAAAGTCCATAAAGTCCAGGGAATCCAAAATGCCATCTGACACAAGTCGTTCAACTCTTGTTTTTGAGATGTGACCTAAGCGCTTGTGCCATAATTTTGCCGAATTTTCTTTATTTAATTTTCGCTTAGTACCACGTGATTCCACATGCAAGGTTTCATTATCTGACGCAATAGTATCAAGCAAATATAAGTTATCGTATGAACATAATGAACCAGTACCAACAATATTTGAATTTAATGAAAGACTAAACTGACAATTTCCAAAAGAACAATGATATCCAAATTTGTCCAATAAGGAAATAGAAACCAAATTCCGTCTAAACGACGGTACAACAAAAGTGTCTTTCAAATCCAAATAAAAACCAGTTCCTAACAATAACCTAAAAGTGCCTATTGCTTCAATTCGTCGCCTACAAAGATGAATCTTTCAGCATCATTTGGCTTTCGGCAGAACAGGCAACCCTGCATAGAAACACTTATGTGAGTAGTAGCACCAGAATCTAACTACCAAGTGTTTCTAGGTACTGAAGCTAAATTAACCTCAGAATAGACCAAATTAATAAATGTACCTTTCTTTGCACGCCAGGCGTTATATTTGGTACAATCCTTTTTTAAATGTCCAGGCTTCTAGCAAAAGAAACAACCATCTTTTTCTTTATGTGGTTTCTTTTGTTTTGGACCCTTAGCAGCTTCATATTCTATTTTTCTTTTCTTGCCCTTATCTTTAAAGGTAATTGCCAAGTTAGCAATTTCAGTTCTGTCATGCTTCAACCTTTCTTCCTCTTGCACACAATAAGAAATGAGCTCATTTAGAGTCCATTTCTCCTTTTGACAGTTATAACTGACCTTAAATTGATTGAAATGTGCAGGAAGCGATATTAATACTAAATGTACGAGCAAGTCATCAGACAAGTCGAGCTTTAGTGACTTAAGTTTTGAAGCAGTATGAGACATCTGCATGATGTATTCCTTTATGTTCCCCTTGCTTTTATACTTCATTGAAATCAAGCTTTGCAGAAGCATGCTTGTTTCAGCCTTATCGTTTTTCGCAAAAAGTTTTTCAATTTCAGCAAAGAATTCTTTGGCATCAGTTACCTCCTCAGATACTGCGCCCCTAAAGGCTTCTGGAATGCCGTGCTTAATGATCATAAGACTCATGCGATTTGAGCGTTCCCACTTCTCAAAGTTCCTCATGTCATCAGGTGAACTTACATCCGTAAGATAAGCAGGTTTCTCAATCCTGAGAGCAAGGTCGAGATCCATGCAGCCAAGAACAATTAAAACGTTCTCTTTCCAATCCTTGAAGTTTGACCCATTAAGCATGGGAATTGAATTGATATTTGTAGATATTGTGGAAGTGGATGAATTAGCTATATAGAAAAAGAGATAGAAATAGCTTACATTAGTACTTTATTATGCAAATAATAATTTCAAATATATTGGTAAGGCCCATCACAAGATACCTAGCACAACATCAATATTTAGTCTTTGGACAGAAATATTGACTCGTAAGTAGTACCTCGATGTAGCAATCAAACACTGACAATAAGACATGTCAATCAATAAACCTTTCTTTGGACCGATTTATTGATCACACGTTAAACCAAATAATCGTCACGCGTTTATCACCACAGGTGCATGTGAAATTCCAGCCAAACATTGACCTTCCTTTGGGCCGATCAATATCCGCATGAACAACACACACACAAAACCTTCTAATATTCAAAGTTAATTAATTTCCACAAGAGAGGTTACTTTGGCAACATGTTGCTTCAATTAATTCACTTTGGAATATTATATTTATCAAAAGAGTCTATCATACCAAAATTTGAACCTGAATTAACTGTTTTGCATATACTTAAAACTTTAGGATTTGAATTTTTGAAGTCCAAAGCTTTAGGATTAAGTAATCATTAAGTTGGAGGCTTAAATTGTAATTTAATTAAACTTGATTGGCCAATTATGAAAGATTTTAAGCTTGAAGGACTAAATTACAATTTACCAAAACTTTAGTGGCCAATTAATTGAAATCTTAAAATTTAGGGACTGAATCATAAAATTCAGAACTTTAAGGGCCCAACTTAAGTGATTACTAAAACTGTAGGGACTTATTTTATAAATTCAGAAGTCTAAAGGGCCAACTTAAATAGTTTTAAGACTTTAGGGTTTAATTAAATAAAGGAACAACCAAGAGGACTTGAGATTAAATAAACCAAAATTTAGAAATTGCAAACTAGCCATTTAAGTCTTCTAATTTCCGAAGGAAGTCCCTTGGCCCAAAAAAACAAAAAGCGCAACAGCTAGGGTTGAAACCCTAGCTGCCGCCGCCGCCGCCGCCAGAGATAGTGCCGCGGAGACCGCGGGGTTTCCCTGCCTGCAGTGCCACTGCAGTTTTCCTCACGGCAGCGACGCTGCCTCCCACCGCACGCAGCGCCGTTCGACGCTGCGAGGTTCTTTCTCCACCGACGGCTGCAATCATCCAAGATCCAACAACCAACAACAAAATTCGACAATTAAGAAACCCATATTCAAAACCGACCACAATCATAAAATCCCAATTCGAAAATCCATACAGATTGTATAAATTGAAATCCCATGTTCTTCAACAATATATATATATATATATATATATTCTTGGACTATACATGCATATTTGAGAATATATATATACTGAAATTGGACATGTTCGTGAATCTCTAAATCCATATTTCTTGAAGAAAAATTATATACATATACACAGAATCCGAGGGAAAAACAAAATTGGTTGAGTCCACAATTTCAATTAAAATCTTTATTGCCAATTTGACCAAAAGCATGATGCATATTATAAATTAATATTACGAAAATTTCAGAAAATACTCATCGTGTCCATATAAATACTGATCTGATAATACAACATGAAGGTGGCTCTGATACCACTTGTTAGATTTATTTATCGAATCCATATACAGACAATTACATATCTGTGACATAATAACCATCATGCTGTAATTATCAAGATTAAAAACTGAAGTGGAAGTGTACCTGAATCCATGATTCTATTTGATCGAACTGGGTTATGGTCTTCCAATTGATCCGTGGTTTTCTTCTTAGTGTCTCTTGTTGATGGGGATACAAAGAGTTATGAAAAGCTACGCTCAATTGGAGACCATGACCTGTATATATAACTGCAGGGCAGTTATTATGTTTCAATGTTGTTAAATTGGCCCCTCATCAATTTAAAACATTGTATCCGTCTCTACACTTTAATCTCATGACACTTAATACACATTAGTCCAAAATAGTCTTTAGTAGATCACTTTATTGGCTAAAACTTTAAAATAGCACCACACATTTTAATATATATACATGTTTGGCCCCACATGTTGAATTTTATCCAACAGTATAGACTATATAAAAAGATAAAAAATTAGAACACAATTATTTTTGAGGTTTTCTAACGTCATTCGTCTCTCTCGATCGTGTTGGATAAAATGTTAGACCGACATTATGAATTTGAATATATTAGTATCATGCAAATTAGATGTTGGTTAGTGAGTTTGGCCACTAAAAATGGTAAACAATGGTCTACTAAATTATAACGGTTAAATTAGTAATTGGTAATGACAGCGGACATCATTTTGGTTTGTAGTTTTTCTTGAAATTCTAGAGATTATATACTTTTTAATATATATTTTTTTAAGAGCAATATAACTCAACCTAAAAAAAAAATTTGTGTTTTACCTCACTATTTAAAAGCAATATTTTTGTAACACTCTGAATATAATTATGAGAAAATGCACATACTCATATAGAGACAGAGAGTTTGATTATTTTTGCTCTCACCTCTTTGTGCACTTTATCATTTAATTTTTTTTTACTCTCAAACAAAACAAAAGGCTATATTTCTACAACACATTTCGAGAGAGAGTTTTGACTTTTTTGCTCCTACCTTGCATTTTATTCCTCACACTTTCTTTTTAGAGATTGATTAGATAACCCACCTACCTTTAGGGCTCTTTTGTAGGTCCTGTAATGACTATATATGTTAATTCATTGGTTGTAATTATACAAAATGGTGGCTGCCCATTATTGTTTAGGGTGTGAGAGAGAGTGCAGAAAGCTGTGATTGCGTGAATAAGTTTTTTCCTTGGTGGATTAACAATATACACACATACAGAGAGATACGTATTGCGGCCATTGTTTCTGCTCCTTCCAGCGTCCCTGTGTGTGGGCGTTTCCTGTCCCTTTTTCTTGGCCCTTCCTTTTCTTTTTCTTTGTGGAGAATAATCTTCCCTTTGTGTGGAATATAGTGGGTTATTTAGGAGTGTGCTTTTGTCAAGATTTGTAGTGTTACCATTGTTGGAGATTGGCTAATTTGAGCCTCTAACATTCACCACTGTCGTCCCGTTGATTGAAGATTGAAGTCTTTTATTTTACTTTCAATATTGTCCATTGTTTAATTTGTTTCTCATTAATAAATAAATCTTAATATTCTTGGTGATTGCAGATTTATTATTCCAACAGATTTTTTTGCTCCCACTTCTTTTTGCATTTTATTACTAAACTGACATTTGCAACATGAAAATGAGGGTTTGTAAAAATCAATCTTGTGCAGTACAACAAGAAATTAATGTTGCAAAAGGAAATTGACTAAAATTGTTGGAAAGCAAAATGCCGTTCTTAAGTTCATAGGTTGGATCACTCAAAATGATGATAGTCAATTGTTTTCAGATGAAATGATTAAAATACGATCCCACAAAGTGGTACCAGAGATTGGTCAATGTCATTATGCTGAGGGATGGATTGTTGTGAATAACAATGCCACTATTAAGCCTATTAGTTGTGTCACTTAAATGATGGTAATCGAATGTCATAAACAGTTTAGTCTGCGAGCAACAATTAGTTTGCAAATGAGATGGTTAAAGTCTAATCTAATATAATTTTGTAAGTTAAAAACAAAATTGTTCTATATTAATGCTATTAATAAATCACTTAAAATAAACCATATTTTGGTAATCTAAGAGCATCTCTAATGCACTCCGTCTATTGTTTTTTAGATGTGTCACGTAAGCATATATAGACGGAGTTATAAAAAATCATCTCCAATGTATGCTGACAAAGACTCTATCTATCTGATGTGGCACATTAAAATATAGACTCCGTCTAGAAGTCCGTCTATATTTAGACGGACGTGCCACATAAGCATATATAGACGGAGTTATAAAAAACTATCTCCAATGTATGCTGACAAGGACTCCATCTATCTGATGTGGCACATTAAATTATAGACTCCGTCTAGAAGTTCGTCTATATTTAGACGTACTTCTAGACTTCTAGACGGAGTGAGTCAGCAAATTTAATTTTAGACGGAGTGCATTGGAGATAAATTTTAATTTTACCGTCTATTCTATAGACGTGGTGCCACATGGATTAGAAGTCCGTCTATTTTACTTGTCATGTAGACTGCAATAGATGGAGTGCATTGAAGATGCTCTAATTTAATTTTAGACGGAGGAAGTCCGTCTATTTTACTTGCCACATAGACTGCAATAGACAGAGTGCATTGGAGATGCTCTAAATCCGTCTACTGCTTTTTAGACGTGCCACATAAGCATATATAGACGGAGTTTTAAAAAATCATCTCTAATGCATGGTAACAAGGACTCTATCTATCTGATGTGACACATTAAAATATAGACTCCGTCTAGAAGTCTATAATTTTAGACGGAGTGCATTGGAGATGAATTTTAATTTGACCGTCTATTCTATAGACGTAGTACCACATGGATTGGAAATCCGTCTATTTTACTTGCCACATAGACTGTAATAGACGGAGTGCATTGGAGATGCTCTAAACATTAGATTTAATAGCACAAAATTGAAATTAATATTATGTGTCACATAGCATTATTAATAAAAACGAATTTGCCAATTAATTAATAAAATTTAAAAGAGATTATTAACATTAAAATTAAATTTTCCTCTGCAATTTCGATTACTTTCATTGATGTAGACCTAACTCATTGATGACTCGGGTTGGGTTGGGTGTCTTAATCCAACTTATATACGAGACATGAAGGATCAAATATTGAATCCACGTCTAGACTAACTCATTGAAGGGCCGCCTAGTGGGTTGTGTAAGGCCATGAATTCTATCAATATAAGTCGTTACTAAATTATTTTATAACTATTAGGGATAACCAATAAGGCATCCTATAGTCTTAAATACATATTATTCTTGATGCAAAACATAAGTTTTATTTGAATACCGTGCTAAAAATTTGAATTTATCAAACAGACAACATACGATTGCCCTAATTTTTATGACCAAACAAACTAATTGGACATTAAAATTTAATCTCATGTAGCATCTAGGGGTAATACATAGTAAAAACCCATTTTGAAATTTCAACAATTGATTACTCAAATAATTTTCCAAAACGAGACCCGTTTTCGAAACTCATTGTCACATGTTCACTAAAACAAATATAGCTCAACCTACGGGTCACAAAATCTCGTGATTCTAAATCTAGGTGTTAGGACACATGGGACTAGGATTTCCAACTCGAAACACCTCAAAATTTAAAATACAAAATCTCAAGCAAATTTTCAAGGCCAGGCACAACTAAAAAAATTGGACAAGAACCTTATAAAAACATAATTTAACGTACTTAAATCATCATAAATTACTAAAAATATTTTGACAACACAAAAATTCTATCAAAATACTCTATCTCGGTTATAACATAACCCCAAATCACTAGAATATTAAAGTTATTCCAAAATAAACAAATTTGCCGGCTATGAACTATTTTCTGATCATCTATGTGTTTGCTTTCTTCCATTGCTGGTAAGACTTTTAATTTCTTGAACGTTAAAAATAAAATAAAAATGGTGGTGAGAGTTGCGTAGTTGTGAGTTTAGTGGTGGCGGCTGTGGATTTAGGAAAGGTAGGGTAGGTGGTGGTTGAGTTGAAGGAAAATGAGTGCATATTTGTCATTTTTCATTTTTGGGATTATATTTGATTATTATTTTTCTTAGTTTTTGTCTATTGTTTATTTAAACTTCAGTTTTGGGGCTATATTTGATTATTATTATTATTATTTTCTTAGTTTTGTCTTTTGTTTATTTAAAAGGGAGGATAATTAAAATTTGTCTTTTTATTTAACCTTAACGGTTGAAATGGACGAATTATTTAATCAAAGATCTATGATACCTATTTCTTCAAACGTAAGCGATTCTATTTTTAAAGTTAAAAATATATTTTTTATGTTTTTAAAAGATTATAAGCTACATATGCTATTTTTTTAAATAAATAAAAATATAATCACAACCGTAGAGAAGTTTCTAAAAAAATGTAGTATGTATGTCACTATGTCTCTTTCTTTTCAAACCAAAATTTATATTTATCTTTCAAATTCTCCATATTATTCTCTATATTTTTCAAAATCAAATCTTCCTCAAATAAAATTCTCTCTCACTCAATCTTCAACAAATTCTTCTAAATCTATCGATTCATTAAAATCATCTACGGTCAAATCTTACTACCAAAAATCTGACTACCCAAAAAAAGCAGGAGTTAGAAAAATAGCCCTCTAGTGATCGAGTTCATTTCCCGAATTAGATAAACTTTGGAGTACTATATTTTATGGGACGCAAAATATAGTAAATGTTAATTATTAATTATTACTTTAATTAATTAATCTATCCCCTGTAGATTTCTCTGGTTTACGCCATTACAGATAGCTTCAAAGAAATCTCACTCTCAGATCTTCAATTATCCGAACCCTAAAGAAAAAACGCGGTTCTGAATTCAATCAACCCCCTATATCCAATCAGGTTTATGCCAATTCATGTTTAATTTTCAATTTCATTCATTATCTTTTTAGTTATTCAATCACTTAAACTCTCAATCGTTGACCTCCAAAGACTGAAATCACTTTGGAATATACAATTCATATCTTTATGGAATTCACGCGTGTTTTTTCAAACAAGTTTGATTTTCCTACCAAATTCGTGTATCTATCATAAAGTTTACATCTATTCATATGTTCTAGTTTTCTTAGCTTAATTCTGTCTATTTATTTCTTTTGATAAATTTTCTTAGTTTAATTTATTCTATCATATCTCTTTTTCCTAAAAAATAATGTATTGGGAAGGTTTTTTGTTTCTTATGCTTTGAAGTATATCACGTTTCTTCAATAGGCACTTTTTTATTCTTTTGAGTATTTCTTTTTTTGTAAGCATATCAGTTCCAATAACAATCAGTTACAGCAATTCGAGATCATTTTTATAGAACTTTCTTCTCTGCTAGGCGCGAAAAGGAATCTCAGTTTCGAGAAAGTGATGGTGAATTGGAATCACTGCTTTTATTTACATAACTGGCTGCTGAATACATAGTGGCATTGTAATCTTTTTGTCGTGGGGAAGAATGAATATAGTTAGGGGTGTAGCCGACCTTCTTTGGAAGACTTCAAGTGGTCAGAGTGGAGAACCTGGTTCTGGGAGATTTTCTCCACCTACTCCAATAATCCTCTTCAGGTTCTTAAAATTTTTCTTATCTTTATTTGCACTTTGTCTTTTGCAAATTAATTGTATATGTTGAAATCTGAATATCAATTCTGTTAGAGCATTCAAGCTAAAGTGTGTCTATAGAAGGAAACTGAAATGTTTGGCCAAAATTGTGATCTTATGAGCATGATTGTTAGTGACAAAGCTCTTTATACCTTTGAAAGGAAATCTATTTTTCAGTCAATTTAGTGATCTTTTCACTCTACATTTTAGTGATTGAAATGATAATTTGAGTTCAACAAGACAGCCATACAGCCATATTAAAGTTCAAATGTATGAATGTTACCTGACATAGTTGTATGTCAAGATTCAAAAGTGTCGCCAATGGTCTACATCTCGGAGATGTTTCTTTGTACCGTTGTCCATTTGTATACAATAATCGCATTGTAGCGGGTATAGTTTAGTGGTAAAAGTGTGATTTTATCTATTACCCCTTTAATAGTTAAAGGGTCTGTCGGTCTTATTCATATTCCGATCTCTTTGTAATCCAAAATATTGATCTTTTAAGCCAGATCATTCATGTAGAGCAAAGGGATTGTGGTAACCTTGTTTATTCTTTTCCTTACTGAGTTAGGATGACTTCTCATGCTCTGTCGACACGCTTATCAATTCATTTAATAAATTTCTCCTAAAGGAAACTGTGTGGATGAATTATTGCACTAGGCACAGATTGGCCCTTAGTGGATTCTTGGCCTAATGTTCCAACTCTCGTGGTATTCACAAGCTTTTCAAGTTTTTCCCAGCTCTATCTTTCTTGAGGTCACCTGAATACTTAATTGATCAGTGTTTGGTCTTGAAGAACTCAAGCCACTTCATACATCTAATGACCCTCTTGGACGTATGAAGCTCTTTTAAATTCTGTCATTTCAGTCCAAAACCCTTTTGACCTGCTAAACTATTTTGGTATCATTCACTTCTTCGTTTTAATGTTCTATCACTGCATTTTTGTTTGTCAACCATTAATGTCGAGACTTTTGTTGTAGTTTAGACTTGCTGGTCTGCAGAGAGAAGGCTTGCTTGTTTGGTGCTCCTTTAAGCTCCTGGCATTTTGAGTGAGGAGAGAATTTTTATATTTTGGCTAAGAACCAGAAAGTTGGACCAGTGGGAGACCTTTATTAGGGGGGAGAGAGAGAGAGAGGGAGAGAGGGAGAGAGAGCATACGTAGAGAGAACAACGTGAACGACTTGATTCTGCAAGCTCAATATCACCATCTTGACCAATGAAAGAACAACATTGAATAGTAGCAGGAACATAATTTCATCTCCCTAGAGTAGAAATTTGTTGGGGGTAACTTCAATGCAATTCCTAGCTCCCAGTTTTGTTTACCATCACCTTTGGAGACTATAAACATTTAACTAGGCCATGTACTTGGTGTGAAGCAACCGATTGGAAAGAGAGAACATTACTTATATTAATCTCATTTTCCCAAAGCTCTTTCTTTCTCACCCGTATGTTTCCTACAGGTCCCCTACTTTTTGACTAAAAGTCCCAACAATACCAAAACTCTCTCCTCACTCAAAACAGTCAAGTACACGAACAAGCAGCAAACAAGCAACCTTCTCTCCACTCGGCAGTCAATCCAAATTCCACCAAGCAAAGCTCAGGTAGAAACCCAGAAGTAAAACCTCGGGCAATTTTTTTGATTTGTCTTGTTTTCCTTCTGCTTCTACCACTGAAAATAGACACTTGGACAACTACCCCCACAATCCATTTAACTTAACACCTATTTAAGCAAATTATCAATTCACGTGAAAATTTGGCCCTATCCCATATTTCAGAAACTTTGTGCTCTCTTCTTTCAAAAGATAGCAAGGATTGTCAAACCCCTTTCCACATAACCGTGTCCATCTTACCCGTGTCGAAACCAACTGGCTTCTCTGGAATATCTAGTTGAATCGAAACTCGTGAAGAACACCACACCAACCATTTTGCAGCATCAAAATGTAAAATCAAGTGATCATTAGACACATGAAGGACAGAGACAAATAACAGCGTTTCTTTCAAACTTGTCCACAAGTATTGGTGTGCCTAAGAAAAACCAGGAAAACAAATACCCATGTCTGAGGTGGGTGGCTATATCTGTTTGTGTGCATGCAAGACCAGATGCACCCTTGTACTGCAAGAATGTATCTACAATTTTCTTCTTTCCTTTTGCTCCTCTCTCTTATTGCATCCTTGGGCATGGGCTATGTCGACAGGTGAATGTACCTCATTGATGATCACCCCTTTTACTCCAAAAAACCCTACGTTACGACCTTGACCCTCTTTCCTACTATATAAGTAATACATTATTGTGATTGATGATTGGTCATGTTCCAGGGATGGATGCTTTGTTAACATCTTTGAACTGTACCCTTTGACTTATGCTGTTATGCCATCTGTTATCTCTGACACTAATATTCCCACTGTCACTGAAGCCTTGAACACTAGACTCTAGTTTTCACTATCCTCTCACATCTCTTTCACCTTTCTTTCTGGAACTTCCATTAATATCATGACTTTGCAGTTGCTAAGCTTTTTCCACTTTATTACTTAGCTTCTTTAGGTAATGATAACAACTAATCAGCCTTACACTTTTTCGTTCATAATGAATGAAATGAACCCCTGGATGAAGAGAAAATCTCCCCTCCCTTTTACTAAACCATGGGGAGCCCCGAGTAGTTTACGGAACAAATTGAGTTGTTGTGACGATACCTTGCTTATTTGGGTGGGAAAAATAGGACTTCTGACTCCAAGCCTACCCAACCCGAAAAATTGAGATTTGGCTGTAGAAGGATCGAATTGTATCCGAAGCACAGGGGAATACAAAAAAGTACAATAGTGCCGATTGGGAGCTCTCTCCTTATGATCTAGGTGTAAATGAGAGATTAAGTCACAAGAGGAAGAAAGTTTTACAGCCGCAAAATATACGAGTTCAGATTTTAATGCCAGCCTCAAATTATATGAGTTAAGATATTATGCACATGGTATTTATTGAGAGCCTACACGAAGGCAGTAGCTTCTCTGGTATTGTTAGGAACAGTGATTTACTTGTCTTGTGGATGCTAATGACAGAACTTGGTTGAGAAATGCAGTATTTGCTTGCGTATAAGCCTTTTACTGTGAAGCCTTCACTTCAAAATAAAATGATTTATGTCTCAATAGCTTGACGTTTCCAATTTTAACTTCTGTAGCGAGGTTGGTGATGAGGCAATTTTGAATACTCTATGGGGAAGATATGAGCATGCAGCCAATAAGGTATGTATCTGGGATTCTCTCTCTCTCTCCCCCTCCCTCCCTTGTGGGTTCTCCGTGCTGTTATCTTTTAGATTAGAAAAACTCAATTGGTTGTGACTTTATTGTTATGCAATTCTGAAAAATTGATGTTGGATTGCCTTTATTTTTAAATTCCCTGACTATCTATTTCCTGCTCAATCACTCTTCCCCCTAAATCATGTTGTATGATAGCTAACTAGAGCCATAGAATGCGAGCCGTTCGTGCACAACCATGAAAATAGTACATTCCTGGGGCAATTTGGAGTATAACCTCGTGTTGGAAATTTTTGGCAGTGCACTGTATCAAAATACACCAAGTAATCCTCATTATAGCACATGGCTGCAAATCTTGACTTCCAACTTAAACTGTAACCTCATTACTTGATTTTGAACATCTTTCCATGTTGACGGGAACAAGTGCATTGCCTATGATTGTAAATAATCTATTTCATAGTTCTGATGCACCAACAGCATACAAGATAAGGTGATCATGAAAAATCATGTTGTGTTGTATGTAGATTCTACATGTGGTGAGAGACGCCATACCTTGTATCCTACAATAAAAAAAAGCAGTCCTCTTAAGTACAGTAGAAAATCAAGATTTCACTCTAGAGCACACACTAGTTTTTCAAATAAAAGAGGACAAGCATAAATGAGAAGTATTCAAACTTTGCAAATGATACAACAACAAAAAATTAAATTTGGGGCCACCTACGTGAATCCTTCTTCGTTGTTATGCTCAGTTCGTGATAGATCTACTAAGAGATCTAAAGCAATTAGATACTTACCAACTACAACAAACAAAGTTAATTTTGGTATGCCCCTCCCTCTACTAACTTGCTCTGACGAAATCGTGTCATTCTTATGAATTGGGGCCTATTTATGTTGGCACAAAGCATGTCCCAACCATCAAACTAGTCATCTCCTTAATTTTTTCTCAATTGGCGCCACCTCCACTTGTTAGTGTATAAACTCATTTCTTATCTTACCGACCTCGTGTCCATCTTAGCATCCTCATATCCTCTACATTCCTTGTAAGTTGTTCTTGACCTCTAACAACTTAACACTCAAAATCATAAAGTATAACTGATTTAATCACTCTTCTGCACAACTTGCCTTTTAACATTAGTGAAGTTCTATCACATATACATTTTATCCAACCCACTCTGATGCAATGCATTACATTATCTTCAATCCCTTCTTCCCCGTTAATAATCAAATTTAGATGCCTGAAACGATCTCTTTTTAGAACAATATCATCCTCTATAGTAATTCCATTATTATCCTCATTCATAATACTACTAATTTAAATTGGCTGACAATTAATCATTCCATATACTTCAATTATATTAAGATACAATCCTATTTATGGTAGGACAATTAATTCTATTTCTATGTAAACTCTTAGCTAAATAATGAATATAATTGATAAAGAATTTCTATACATATATTCTAACTCTCCTCCTCAAGTACATAGAATACATATCGCACATCCCCAACTTAGATAGTGATGTATAGAATGGTGTATTAGCATCCGCATGGGACATTATATCAGTAAGTTGGTTTGCACTCTTAATGTATCAACCTCTATACTCTCCCTGAAGAACCAGCAGCGGAGCAGCTCTAGAATAGAACGACTCCAAAACATCTACAGACACATAATTTTTTTTCGTAGGTGATGAAATGGAAGTTAGAATATCCAAGAAAGTCACATTTAAGAGTACAAGGATCAAGCTTATCCCTAAAGTAAGAGTGTACATGAACATAGCACACATAACTAAACACTATAGGAAAAAGATTTAGGACATATAGGATAGAGTAAAATTGTGAGAATGGCTGAGGATCCGTTCTCTTTCCTAGTGGAGAGTACTAGTACTTATTCTGTGAAGTCGACGTCCCTTTTTAATACATTTATCCTGTTGAACCTGAGGTTTTTGATGCATACAAGTATTTTTGTTGGAATGTTGATACATAACTAATGGAATGCTTAGAGTATCTCCATTACTTGAGAAAATGATCTTTTCAATATCTCTAGATGAGAAAAGACATAGTTAGTATTGCAAAATTGATAGAAAGGCTAAAACTGACCCTGGGTCGGACTAGGACTTTCTCGCCAAAAAGTTCAGGCTCACTCAACACAAAGCTAACTCTCTTCTCCAGCTTTAGCTTTTTCTCTCCCAGATAGACTCTGGCGTGACACCTCTTTAAAGGGGTTTGATAGTCAATGATATGAGCAAGCATCCGGTTTATAAAGCAGATAGCAGTCATGACAGCGTTAGTCCAAAAACACTTAAGAACGTGCATAGTTAAACATAATGCTCGGGCTACTTCTAAGATATGCTGATTTTTATGTTCCGCTATGCTATTCTGTTGTGGTGTGTAGGCATATGTTGTATGGTAGAAGATGCTATGTTTTGTGAAGAATTGGGTTAGAGATTGATTTACAAATTCACGATCGTCAGAATGAAACACCCGTACGTGTGTATTAAATTGTGTGGCAATTATTTTTGAAAATTGAGGAATAACACTTATAACATTATTTTTACATTTCAACAAATATACCCAACTCACTCTAGTACATTTATCAATAAAAGAAACAAAGTATTTTATGATTTGACGTAGAGAGAGTATAAAACGGGCCACAAACTTTAGTATAAACATTAGCAAAAGAAAATGAACTTTTATTTAAATTGATTTTAAAAGGTATTTGATGATTTTTAGCGTACATGCATTGTTCACATTGCAAATTAGAAGTAGAAATGTTCTGAAACTTAGGAAATAATCGCTCTTAAGTAAGGAAAAGATGATAATCGCTCTAAGTAAAAAAAAAAGATGGGTGACCTAAACGACAATGCCATAACATGATTTTTCTCCCTAGCTAACGTTTTTCCTGCTACTTGAAAGCCACTACTAGATTCTAATTTCACATCTTTTGCCCCTTTCCAAGTAGTACAGACCTCCCATTTCTCTACCAGTGCCAATCGTCATCTTTGTAAGATTGTATTGAAATACACAATTGGTAGAATAAAATATTTAAAAACAATTAAGATGTTTGATGATTTTGCTAATAGAGAAGATAATTAGAGAGTGTCGGTGCAAATAAAACAGAAATCATAGAGGGTAGGAGAGAGCGAGATATACTCGGCCCCCGAAATTGGCATAGGAGTCCCATTAACAACTTGAACGAATATAATAGATAGAAGATATGAGCGAGTCAAGTAAGGAAGAGTTACTAGTTATATGATCAGTGGCCCCTGAATCAATAATTAAAGTATTAAAGGTAGCACATATAAATGCTGACAAAAAAATACCTTTATTAGGAGATACTCGAGATATATGAGAAGTAGATGGTGGAGATATGTCAGTGGTGGCAATCTGAGCATCTCGATAACTATGTAGTTTCCAATAAACATTAACTATGTTTGTAGTGTTTCTAGTGCTGCGACAGTAAGTGTAAGACCCGATAGAGATGGCTAAAGTAGCTGGCCAATAGTTATTCTTCTGGATGGCTAAAGCGGAAGCCTTAGAGTGAACCTCTGTCCTATAGTAACTTGCCTCTATACTTTACGACGGACTAGTGAATAGACCTCTTTTAGACTTAGGAGAAGCGCTTCTTTTCTCACTACACATGTCATATCATTAGGCATTCAATAGTTGAGTTCAATAAATATGAAGTTTAGTTCGTTGTAGTAATGAGTAAGAGGCCGACCACCTTGAGGCAATTGAAACGACTTCTTCATCAGTTAATATACCTGTAAAGAGTTAAACATGAATATAGCTTCTCTTTACTGCATCTAACACTTCCTTAGTCATTCTACGTTGGACAAAATGCGATATTAGATTGTTGGTCATGAAATTGATGCCAATATTTGACTAAAGCATCTTTAGTCTCCCATTCATCATTTGTGGGATCATTCTATGCATGTGTAGCCTTTCGTCCCGTGATGTAGCCCTTTTTCTTCCGACGCACAATATGTATCTCCAAAAATTTAGACCAAACTCGATAATTAGTCTCATCTAATTTAATATGAATTGGAGAAGAAGTATCATGAACAATCATTGGTGAAAGGTTCTTGTTGTCAGAAGTGTTAGTGAAGTGTTAGTGTCAATTTTTCAGACATCTTCATGGGTTTAAGCAGAAAATAAGAAAAAGCTGTGGCAGAAATTATTTGCCTAAGCTCTAATAGCAAATTGATAAATTAGCTGAAAATTAAATATTGGGTAATTAGCACAAAACGTCTTTACTTATTGTAGTAATTGTGCAAAACGTCCCTATCTTTTAAATTTTAGCATTTTCACTCTCACCTACTAGATTTCTTGTGCAAAAGGTCCTTTCGTCCAAAAAGCATCCGTTAACTCACGTAAACAGTACGAGTCGTACTGTATAGTAAGGGCAAATTAGTCTAGTCATATTTTTTCACTTGTATATATATATATATATATATATATGTATGTATGTATAGAGAGAGAGATAATTACATAAAGTTGAAAAAGAAGAAGAAAATGAAGATGATGAAGAAGAAGCAGAAAAGGAAAGTGAAATCGTTTGGATTGGATTCAGATTCTTCTTTATTTGATGCTCTTTATTGGGAAGAAGAAGAAAAATGGGGAAAAGTTGAAAAAGAAGAAGAAAAAAATGGAGTTTGGGTTTTTTTTTGTTCTCTTTTGTAAAAGAAGATGGATATAGAGCAAAATCTGGATTCAGATTCTTCTTTGTTTGATGTTCTTTACTGTGAAGAAGAAGAAGAAAAATGGGGAGAAGTTGAAGAAGAATAAGAAGAAGAAAGTGAAATTATTTTGAACAAAAATAATCATTTTAATGTCAAATCTTTTTCTATTTTTTTGGTGCTGTTAATGGAACAAGATCTGTTATGGGATGATGATGAACTTCAATCTCTTTGTGGCGGAGGAGATTTTTTCAATGGTTTTGACAAAAATGAAGAAATAGTGCTATTTTTTGATTTCCTAGTATGTGTAGTGAGCAAAGACGTTAATAATCAATAATACAATTAGGTGAAGATGTTCACCACAAATTTTAAAATAGGTAGGGCCGTTATGTACATTAAGAAATGAAAAATAGAGACGATTTATACATGTTAATCCAAAAGGTAGGGACGTTATGCACATTTATATACAAAGATAAGGATGTTTTCTGCAACGTCAATTACACATCAAAATGAACGATGCACAACATCCATACCTTTTCGGAAAATATCCCTATCTTTGTATATAAATGTGCATAACGTCTCTACTTTTTGGATTAACGTGTATAAATCGTCCATATTTTTCATTTCTTAATGTGCATAACGGCCTTATCTATTTTAAAATTTGTGGTGAACATCCTCACCTAGTTGTATTATTGATTGTCAGCGTCCTTGCTCACTACAACATACCAGAAAATCAAAAAATAGCACTATTCCTTATTCGTGAATCATCCATGGCTTATTTTTCTGAAAATGAAGGCTGGAAATAAATCTGTCAGGATAATTAACTGCAAGAATGGCAGTCAATGCTGAAAATCCATAATGGACATTGACTTTCAAGATCCATTCTACAGACTATTTTCGAGCAAGAGACACAAAATTCAATTTCATCAATATTGTTTGATTCAAAAAAAGTTTCTTTTTCTTGGCAAAACATAGATTGAAATTCTTCATCATCCCAAAATAGATCTTGTTCCATTAATAGCACCGAAAAAGCAAAAAAAAAAAAAATTATGGCATTAAAATGATTATTTTTGTTCCAAATGATTTCACTTTCTTCTTCTTCTTCAACTTTTCTCTATTTTTCTTCTTCTTCACAATAAAGAGCATCAAACAAAGAAGAATCTGAATCTAATCCAAATGAGTTCACCTTCTTCTTATTCTTCATCATCATCTTCATCTTTTTCTTCTTCTTTCTTTTTCAACTTTCTGTAATTATCTCTCTCTCTATATATATATAAGTGAAAAAATATGGCTGGACTAATTTGTCCTTACTATAGAGTACGACTCGTACTGTTTACGTGAGTTAACGGATGCTTTTTGGACGGAAGGACCTTTTGCGCAAGAAATCCAGTAAGTGAGGGTGAAAATGCCAAAATTTAAAAAGTAGGGACGTTTTGCACAATTACTGCAATAGGTAGGGACGTTTTGTGCTAATTACCCTTAAATATTCTATATACTTCAGTCATATTTATACAAGATACAATCTTATTTATGGTAGAACAATTAATTATATTTCTTTGTAAACTCCTAGATAAATAAGGAATATAATTAATAAAAAATTTCTATTCATATATTCTAACTCTACTAAATGAGCATTGCGTTTATTATGTTTTAGTTCTACTTAACCTATGACCTTTAGATTTTAAAGCACTCCTTGATAGCGTGTCCGACGTCATTTCTCACAATATAACTCCTCTTTTATCTCATCGACTAAAACTATGCGCCAATAAATAATATACACCAAAGGACCTCATCTTAAATATATCTTGTAAGCTCGTTCATGACTAGTGCATAAAGTAAACGACTTGAGGCAGAACCGTGATACAAGCCTATCGTGATATGGAATCTTTACTACTACTGCCACTAGATCTCACATTCGTGATTGCTCCATCACACACATTCTTAATAATATTGATGTGCGTAATAGAAATTATTTCTCTCTAGCACCCACCATTGCACTATCCAAGGCACCCTCTTCTAGATCAATAAAAACCATATGCTTGTCTTCACGCAAACTACTTCTTCCTTCACTTGCATGAAAGAACCATAGGGCCAAAATGACGTGGATATCTTGTTCGAAGGGAAAAGAAACTTAATGATAGTAAGAAAATGGTACAGTAGTGGAGAACCAGACGTCATCAATTGCGAAAGTAAGTAAAAGTAAATTAAAAACAAGAAAACGAATAATCTCATCTCCCTGCTGAACATGTAAGGCTTCACCATTGAAGTAACTAGCTTTTTTGGCTCATAACGAAGATAGAAGAACATATCAATTGCGAAAGTAAAAGTAAAGTAAAATCAAGCAAACAAATAATCTCATCTCCCTGCCGAACATGTAATGCTTCACCATGAAGTAACTAGCTTTTTTGGCTCATAATAAAGATAGAAGAACATATCTATCTCACATGAATTGGGTAGTAGATTGACAATCATGAAAGATTCTAGTGCTCTTTTCACTCCAAATGGACCTAGTAACAGCCATCCGGCCACACTACCGCGAACAACCTGCTGAATAACATCGTTATCATCTTGAAACATGGGTATGATGCTATACAAGAGATGCTGCCGTGAAAAATAGTGAAATAATTAAACATGAGCATTCCGGGGACACGTCAATAATGATAGAGGAATTAAGAAACATGGACAGAATCTTGACAATTGAAGACGTGAATGCACGTTGCTTTACTATAATCTGTTTTACGCTTTCAAATGCTTTCCTGTACATCTCCCACCAAATATTCCAGCCTTTGCACAAATGGCAATAAGCCATGTTAGCTAGCTAGTTAACTACATGATGCAATAGATGAAATGCCTTTCTTTGTGATTTGCTTCTTGTTTCTGTGTATCTTTGACTACGTAGGATTTTTTATATTTTCTGCTCATTTTCCCCCTTATGTTCAGGCAGAAAAGAGGAAGTTATTCCATATTTTTCTCAAGCATTTTTTGATTGTGTACCGGAATTGGGTACCGGTAAATATGGGCCAACCTCCTCGAGATGCTTCCCACGTTGCCCCCGTGGAGTATTCACAACCCGTTGATGATAAGGTGATCGGATGCTATTTTGGTCACCCTTCTGAAATTATATTGGTCTTGATAGAGGACGTTGCACAAATAACAGCATTGCTTTCTGACAGTAAGTTGATAGTATTGAGTTATAGAGTTGCATACCGCATTTAATGTTACTCGTATCTTGTTCACAATATTTTTCTCTTGCCTCTTTTACTTAAACAATGTTGAGATATTTTGGTTGCTTTGGCTGTTGAAGTCTAGCCTTCATGGATATTTCACAGATAATATACAATCATAACGGTCCTCGTGCATAGGTCTAGGCTATCGAAAAGGTGGAACAGGGTCATAAAGTTTCTAAATATCCCTCTGTTCTATGACTTTGACTTAATTTGTGCTTGTCAGACAGTTTTCATGGGATTGGAACTCCACACCCTTAATGACTCATCCCCATCTATTTGTTTGATTATTTTCTGTATCCTATATTAGGTGTACTTTTCAGTAATATTATCCCAATTCCTATATCTGGTATTGAACCTGAAAATTAAACAATAACTTTGAAATAGTCTAGAAATTAACCAGAAAATTATGTATATGAAGCACGAAAACTCCTAAGGTGGTGTGTCCATGTCCAATATGGGCACTGACACTCCTTGAACACACCAGGACACGCACCCTTTATCTTTTACTATAAATTCGGAATACAAAATTAGAAAAAAAAAAAAATAATTATAAAACTATTTCGCAAAAGAATTAACTACTGTGAGTCAATAATTAGACTTCATGTTTAATCTGTTTATACTGAATGCATTTTCGATACATTAATATTTTCTTTTTGTTTCACTAGTTGTCAGCACAATAAATCTTCATTCCTCCTATTGAAATGATTTCACCTTCAAAATTCAAAATCAAATTTAAAAAAGAATTGATTTTATTGAATAGAATAAATTTATTGAAAGAAACACATATAAAGGTATAATTTTAATAGACACGTCTCATGTGTCTGCATACTGCTTTTTAAAAAAGCTATGTGTTAGCATGCCCATGGTGTCCATGTTTCCGGTCCTTATCTGTGCATCGATAGATACTTCGACATCCCTCTGACATATGCCAACTGTATACACATCCCTTCTAATTTCTAAACCTGCTTTTGAGATACTGTCTAATTATACAATTTGACACAGTATAGTCTCATGCTATTAATCTCTGTTATGATAACATTACTTGGTTATAGGGACACCCCAAATTAAGTTCATAAAGCCAGGTATCCTTCTAAGGGCCACCTATTGTTTTACATATACAACTCTAATCTTCTTCTCATTACTAAAGCACATGCTGTACTCAAATGACGTGCAAAGGAATTCAAATAGGAATTTTAAATTGCTAATCAAAGAGACAATAATGTTAAGGCACATGCCCTTGATTTTCTTTCGCCATCTTTCATCTCTCTAACATATTTTCATGTGATCCTCCAGCATCTTGTTAATTTTGTTAAACTCATTGGCTGTACTGTGCCTTTTTAAAATGAGTCAAGTAAAGATATGATTCGTGTGATACTAGACTCATTTAGGGTGTGTTCTCTTTGGTGTTTTCAACTCATTTTCCGTTTTGTGTTTTTGAAAATAGTGAAAACACGTTCTCTTTGCCATTTTTGAAAATGCAATTTTCAAAACACCCAAATTTTTTTCAAAGTAAATGGAAAATGATGTTTTCATTGGTATCGTGTTTTATGTACAAAATCTGGCTGTTTTCCAAAATGGTTGAAAATGTGTGTTTTGTTGAGGAGATCCGCGTTTCGAGTCCAACATCCGGCATTTTTTTTTTCCATTTTAGACTGGGCAAAATAATGATAATTTAATCATTTTCCGCATCTTTTTTACAAAACGCGCTCCTTGCCAAAACGGTCAGTACGCGCTAATTTCAAGTTGGAGGTCAGGGGTTCAAGTCCCAGCATGCGCGTCTCCTTTGTAATTGTTTTAAATTAATATAATTGTTTTGAATTCCAAATAAATCTAAATATAATTGTTTTTAATTCCAAACATAATTATTTTTAATTAATAATTATTTGTAATTTCAAATAATTCCAAGTTTTTAATTGTGTTTAAATTGTTTTTAAATATTTTTAATTCCAACAATAATTGTTTTTAAATTTTTTTAATTGTTTTTAATTCCAAAAATAATTGTTTTTAAATGTTTTTAATGAATAATTGTATTTATTTCCAAATAATTCCAAGTTTTTAATTTTTTTTAAATGTTATTAAATATTTTAATTCCAACAATAATTGTTTTTAAATATTTTTAATTGTTTTTAATTCCAAAAATAATTGTTTTTAATTGCTTTTAAATGTTTTTAATGAATAATTGTTTTAATTTCCAAATAATTCCAAGTTTGTAATTGTTTTTAATTTCAAGTAAGTCCAAATTTGTAAAAAATTTCAAGAAAACCCGTTTTCGAGCTTTCTCTTTTCAGAAACAATTTTTGAAAATTCCAAAAAGAACGTATTTTCAAAAATCTCAAAACAAACATTCAAAACATAAAACACAAAATCAACACAAAACACAAACGCATAGAGAACACCACCTTAGTTTTTGAAAATTTACCCCTATTTTGGCTTTAGCTGGTCTAACCTTGAAAGTACTGCATTTTTGTTTTGCTTAATCTAGTTGAGTCTCTGAATTGTTTACATTGGGCTTCTGCTTCCGAGTTGGTGATTTCCATTGGTTGCATTTGATATATTTTTTCTATATAATTGCCATCTTATGTTTATGCAATCATAATGCAACTTAACTGCAGACCAAGTGGGTATTTCGACAAGTTTGAGCATGGCAAGCGAATCATGGCTCATCTTGGATGCTTTAACCGTTGTGACTCGGTCCATGCACAACTGCAGAGTAATCAGCTACCGTGGAGGGATTCAAAAGCTTACAGCATTGCTGAAAGGTACAATTACTATGTTCTAATTCTGTCAGTCCATTTTTTTTTTTTTTTTTAGTTCTATGTCTAATGTTGCTTCAGTGTTTTTTGTTAAAAGTGGAAGTTCCTGACACTACCATCTGTGGATTACGATCTTTCTGCCTTTTATGTTTATTTCATAGATTAGATTTCATTTCTCTCTCAGTTTTTCTTTGTTTGGTATGAGTATTGCCACAAGTGTACGTGTGAATGTGCACACGCACTGTCTTGGGTTATAGTAATTCTGCAGTTAGTTATAATTTTTCCCCCCAATCTATATATGTCATGGCAGTTCCCAATAATTAAAAGAGTTCCTGTAGGCAATTTGGTGTTAGGGTTAGCTAATGTGGTTCATACTCACTCCTTTCTCTAATTCACGATTGACCTAGTGGTCTTTGCAGCTTCCATGCAAAACACATCTTTTTGAGCGTGTCAATTTTTTCATTCATATATGTGCAGAAGAGGATTATAATTTGTTGGATTTGTTAAACATCCAGATATTTATGCTGTATATTTTTCTTATTCTTTCACTCAGGTTCTTCATGCATCTCTTTCATATTTAATTTAAGTTTATGACTGTGTTTCTAGAATGCTAAATAGGTTTCGGATGCTGCTCCATCTGTCAAGTCCATTGCTTTGTCCTCACATTTGATACATGTAATGATCACGTTAAGTAGATGTGGGTACATCATATTTAGGTTTACCAAGAAAAATGTTATATGGTTATTATCCCCAAGTTATGTAGCCATATTTGATTATGGTTCAAATTGATATCCACCGAGGGATGTGTTGTATAACAAACTAGTTTAAAGTTAAAAATAAAATTTGGGTATGTTGAACCTACATGTATGCATACGATCTCTTGCTTGATTTCTACGTAGGAAGTTAATAATTTGGAAAACAATATACGTACGCTGTGTCCTTTATCAATCCATATGTTTGTTATCTCTTCAGCCTAGTATTATTTGTGCAGAAATTGCGACGTGAAGTCTAATAATGCTCTTTGTTTTCTTGTCGTGTCCTTTTCTGATAGTTGTAAACAATCTAATAGGATTCTATGATCGTATGTGTTGCCTTTGTCATGAAATGAATGATAGGATTTTCCAAGATATATTCTCTCCTCTTCACTTTAGACCAGATTGACTTTTATAGCTAAATCACAGCTGGAGCTTTCCCTGGGATTGCTTTAATCACTTTTGATACAATTATTGCTCTCTTTAATTTTTAATTTTTTTGTTTTTATTTGGGAAAATCTTTTGGTACTTGAATCTTGTATATTCTCTCTCATTAATATATCGTCTTTTATCAACGAATTCGTGATTGGAGGAAATGAACGTTTTAGCGTAGATGTAGAAAAAGTAGTTCCATCAGTTTCAGAAATTAGCATTTTTGGACTGTAGACGTATTATGAGGAGAAAAGTGATGCTTAGGAAGAAATTGGTGCCATCTAAATATTCTTTGGTGATCTTTATGGTCTTGTAAACCTCATCATGTGGTCTAATATCAACGGGAAGTAGAAATATAAAGATTAAGGAAGAGCAATATGGCTGTTATCTTGATATTCTTTCTATCTATGAAGCACGGACACTCTTCCTAGGGTGGCATGTTGTGTCCGACATTACTACTCCTCGGAAATTTTGAATTACGTGTCTGAGATGCCATGTAGCATGTCCGATTTATTTCTATATATTTCTACATTTTCATACATAGGCGGAGACAAGGATGGACCTTACTGGGCCATGGCCCAGCCCTGTCATGGACCACAAGCTGCAATAATAAATTTTTTTTTTTCATGTTCCAGTCTATTTTAAACCATGGTCCAGCCCTGCGTTAAATTGCGTGAATGTGTTAAAAGCAACTGCAGTTATCAAAGTGGGCTTGAATTTTTTAATTTGTTGCACCTTCCAGTATTTGGTGTTGAAATATCATTTTATTTTATAGTTTGATTGTAATATTGTTTTATTGTATATGACTTACTTATATGTCGTTTCATTAAGTATGGGATTACAATATAATTGTATTTAACACTATTCAAAAGATTTAAATATTTTGTGCACAACTACATAATATAGTTTTAGATAAAATAGATATAGATTCTATTATAGAACAATTTTTGTGCATCGACTACGTAACAATTTTTGTTGAGAGACCTTGTAAATAAAATATATATAGATTCTATTATCGAAGAATCGCAGTAGTAAAATATCGCATGTTTAACATGTTTTCATACATGTCCTATATATTTTTATGTTTTTAAATTTCTTACACGCAAGGCGCATGTCCTCAACACGTCACGGACACCATAAAATTGACTTTCTGAATTTTGGATTATAAAATTAGGAAAAACTTTAGTTATGATATTATGTGTAGAAGTGTGCAAAATAATAATTTTAAAAATTACAATGTTACAATTATATGGGCATAAAAGAATATCAATTGGCTCCTATAATTATCCTCCTACAATCAGCTGCTCCTGTAATCACAGCAATACAAATATACAGTTAGCTCCTAAATAATGCTAACTATTTTCCACACCCTCTCAATTTATGCATTTGAAACTCATGTGTGAGAAATTGTGAATTCGCACAGTGGGAGGGATGTGAAATGTTACGTGGATTGGATGGATTTAAAAGCCATCAAATTGGAGTATGAGATCTGTCTGCTTGGATTGTATTTAAAATCTCCATTTCACATTGGTCACGATTCAACTTAAAAAGAATTTGGGCTATGTACTTGCAATCCATCGGCTTCAATTCCATCCACATATACGGACCATAAGGGAATTCTTGTTAGCTGATTGTACTCATGAATCGTTGATCAATATGAGAAGTAATTTTGATTGTACTGTTATTTTCTTTCTTATTTCTTATGTATGTTGCTCTGTTGTGTTTGTTCCTTTTCCAGAGAGCATTTTATCCTTGAATTATTACCTGCTTAATGCATGACTCATGAGCTGCTATTTATTTCAGCTGCTGTTGTCCAACTTAAGACAATTACCAGTTCTCTTTCAGCAGATGAAAGTTTGTCAGATACTATGGTGGAGAAAACTGGAATTTTGCAAAAGATTCTTGTTCATGTGGTGTCCGTTATATGTAATTATATTGATTTGAGCTCATACCTGGAAGAAAAGGTTCCATTTAATAGCAGCAATATGGAATTGTTTGTAGCAAGTAGTGAAACATCAAGTGAACCTTCGACTACTGTGGAATCTCCAGTTTCTGAAACAATGTTATTGTGGCATCAGACATCAGTTGTTTCAGTTATGGAAGCTGGTGGTCTTAATTGGTTAGTAGGTAAGGTATGCAGTTTTAGCTTTTGTTTGTGTATTAATCTGTCCTGTGAACTAAAATTAATACAAGTTGGAGCTGAACTATATATATGATAATATGGAGAGATGTGTGATTACTTGCCTGCTGATGGGATTCTTGTTCTGAGTTTTGAAGTTCTTTGTAGCATGATACCGTGTGATGTAAGCAATTCTTATTCTCCGAATTTCGGAGATACTTGCCCCTCATGGGTATTTGGGTTCGTTATAGTTGTCCTGTCTATTCGTTTTGTTGGGATTATTGCATGAAAAAGGAACAACCTAGATGCCATCCTATATTCTGTTACTCACTTTCAAGAATGAGTAAAATCGTCTGAATGTGTTTCATTGTCTAGATATTTAATGCTTATAAATTGAAGAGATTGATCTTCCCTATGATCTTTAAGGGGTTCTTGTTTAAGCACTCTTTACATTCTTGCTGCTTGTTGGAGAAAATGTTTCTTTAATATCTTCTAAAGTTGATTATGCGTTTCAAGATTTATAAATTAATCACTTTTATTAATAAGGAAAAAGTTATTCTCCTATTTCTAGCTTATGTGGTTTACTTGTTGATAAACCATCATGGCTTTGTTGGTAGCTTGTCCACCTTGACATGGTATTTCTATCTTCAATTAGTTTTATCATGGGGTTTAGTTCATCCTTGGAAGCCCCACACAACCCCCCCCCCCCCCCCCCCCCCCCCCAACAAGAAAAACGAAGACCTTGAAATCGAGGATGAGGCTTTTAATTCTTTGCACTTATGTAGCTTTCATTAGTTTTCTTATGAAGCATAAATTTGTATGACTATACATGCATCTGCCGAAGTTGTGGGATGTAAAAATACACCGGTAGGGGAGCGTTCCACCTTAGAGAGAAGCCCCATGTGAGCAGTGTTGGACGAAGCGGAAGCGAGAATGTCGACTTGAGTAATGCAAACATTGGTGAGAATCCAATGCCCCGAAAACATAAGGGTTCCCCCACAGGTTCGTTCACGGAGGGTGAGTTAGGGCCTAAGATCAGGCCGAAAGGCATAGTTGAATTCATTGTTACTTGGTAAGAAATACCAATTTTGCGGGCAATTCGAAATCCATGCTAGCCTAGAATTCCTTGTTTTGGTGCAGAATCTACTATTTGTTAAATCAAACTCCTTAATAAACGTTAAGGACCATACTTTCTACATTTTACTCTAACAATTGTTTAAATTGGTCTTTTTGAAATGTAAAATGTTAGAGAACTGTACTTAATTAGAATAAGTTCTGAACACAATGCGGTGTTTGGTGTTTTCCTCCATTGATGCTGTGCCAAGGGCCCCATAAGTTTTAAATTAGTTATATATTTCGGTTTAGCTAATATTACTACATATTAGAGTGTGAAACTATTGTCAAAATACATAAAATTGCGTGAAATATTTTTGAAGCAAAAATAGTTTTATGCCAAAAGCTTCTTTCACTGTGCCCATCTTGCGTAATTTTTAGGTCACAATGGATGCACTCTAAATCCTCTACACATCTTCTGTGAGTTTCTCTCATATCATTTGCAGAGTAGTAATAATAATAATTTTGTTTCAGAGCTATTGCGTGTGATGAGGAGGTTGAATATGAAAGAACAGTGGACAGATATGTCCCTTCAATATTTGACTCTGAGAGCTCTTCGATCTGCTTTGGCTGATAATCCTCGTGGCCAAAATCATTTTCGAAGTATTGGGGGCTTGGAAGTAATGTTGGATGGATTGGGAGTACCATCAATCAATACTTTGAGATCCAAGGACTCATCAAGCTTTGATGCAGAAAGGTAAATGTTATTGAATTCTTTGGGTTCTTCATTATGATTATTATTGAACCTAGAGCTTATTAAACAAACGCGAACCCACAATAACTGATGCAAGAGAAAAAAAAATCAGACCTCTTCCATGGACATCAAGCTCAGAGACTAGTTATTGAAGTAAAGAAAATGCTATGCACAGTTTAATCGACACAACCAGATTAATGCTGAATGTTCCCTATTTTGTTGTTATATTGCTTGATGTTTGTCCAGATACGTCCAAATTTGATATTGGCTTGGTTTTACTTAATACATACACAATTGCACAATTTAGTATATCCATCCTCAATGTATTTGTTCTCATGGTATTAAAACATAATTTATTCATTAGGATGGATTTATTATCTTTTGGGGGTGAGTTGAAAGGCACGTCTTTTTTTATTTATTTTTATTTTATTATTATAAAACAATCACAAGGCAGTAACTTTATTGAAAGCAAATAAAAGGTACAACTTAGAGTGGGGCAAACCCTGACCTCCACAAACGACAAAAACTTTGACGGACTCCAAGGGACTACCTATGTCCTAACAAACACATTAGGTATCCTCTTCCTTTCTGTTTTCATCGTAACTGAGGCAAATCAAACTTGAATACAAGGACCCCGCAAGTTATGGGTACGCTCTAGACCAATTACTGTAGCACGTAATTCACAAGGGAGAAAAGTTTGAGGGTATTTAGAGGAGTGGCCCAAAGATGCTATAAAGTCAGCCACTTAGTTGCCTTTACAAAAGTATGGAATTTTCTGAGCTCCAGTGAGAAATGCAGAATTAGTGTGGACGAGACGAGCTTATCATCCAGCAAGAATTGTGTTACAAAGTCTTGGAGAGGTATCAATTGTAGATATCTGGGGCTGTTATGAAGGAGAAATCAGAAAATGAGAAGAAACGGGGGATGTAGTGATGAAAGTGGAGAGAGGAAAAAGAGAGAAAAACTAGGTAAAACATCTAGGGCATCAAAGAGAGAAGAGGCATTATTTCAATAATACTTCCTTACACTGCCTCAAACAAGCTCCAGGTGACATTTAAAGTGTGACAAAACATGGGGTCCAATAGTCTTTGTGGCTAAGTGACTCACAGGACTTTCAGCTTTCCTTGCATGAACCTAAACCTGCCTAGACTGTAGTCAAAATGACAAATTACAGAATACCCTACCTAAGATATTTAGAATGACAGGCAGTCCCAATACTTTATAATTTATCTGATAATTAAACGATAGCACAATTTTTCAAATGACTAAACAGAATTCGGAAAATGGCTGCCCATGAAACGAAGCAACTTCCCGAAGTTGATTTTTCTCAACTTTCCTTTCTCAAGCTAATGAACTGCGACATTTATCTGTTAGTGTTGTTTATATTTGTTTCTTAAATTGCTTCTAATTAATGCCTTATCTTACTACAGAAACAAAAATCCTTTGAAGGGTATTTTTCATCTCCATGTTCTCTCATTGGAGGTTCTCAGGGAGGCTGTGTATCCTTTTAGCAGCTATTTTTGCATATTTGGCTCACATAAAGTGGCAAGAAAGTACCACAACAACATTCATGCGCTAGTATGTATAAAACATTAGGCCACGAATCCATCGATTTTACCCAACAAAAGCACCCAAATATATTGTTCGGCTAGCCGACCTACATTTTTTGATTTGGTCTGCTGGTAAGATTTGAGTGTTCCAGAACTTGAAATTTCTACAGTTTCAAATTGGATGCCTTGATGACCTTTTAGAGACATCCCAGTAGCAATCTCTCTCTCCTAAAATTAGTTAAAATTCGATTTTCTCCCTAAATTATTGTTATCATGAGAAATCCTACTTATGTAATTCTTACACAATAAAAGTTAGAATGCATGTCACTTGGAAGTTAAAATTTCAACAGTTCTCTGCAAATCATTTTATCATGATAAATCCTACTCTGGCCATTTTTACACGATTAAAGTTAGAACACGTATCACTTGTGTCACACATTAATGGACAAAATAGCTAAGAATTCAAAATAAACAGTTTTTGACCCCTACCTAAATAATTGTGAAAAATTAAACCCCAACATAAATGTTTAGATGTGGGGAATACCATTTCTTAGGCTACGTTTGGATAACCTGAAAATGATTTCTGATACCCTTAACTAGTTTATAGCTTTGGAAATTTGAACAACTTGCAGTTTCTCTCTGAGAATGGAAGAGTACATAAATTTGCAAATAGCTTTTGTTCGCTTGCGTTCATGCTACAAGAGTATGAGCATCCAAGAAATTACTTACCTGTGGAAGATGATGTGAATGTTTTCGACATAAAAGAAACTAGTGCTTCTGAAGTTCTTGAGACAGGGCTCTCTCCTCCATTTCTAGCCAATCCGTCTTATTTACAACTTTGGAATGATTATGTTGCCAAGTTAAGTTCTGTCCTTTGTCATTTCCTCATTTCGGCAGATGAAACCAGATTGCACTCTGTACAACCAACAGCCCCCAGAAGTACCATGTTAGTTTCAGCAGTTTATGCAGAGCTTTCTGTGAAGTGGTTCACAAGGGTGCTCCTTACAGTTTTTCCATGCATCAAGGCTTGTTCGAATCAAAGCGAGATGCCTAGCCACTTAAGGTGGACAAGTATATTCACCTCTCACTTTCCTCTTTCCCATCTTTTTTCAAGTATAAGATGATTGCTTTTCTTTTTTCCAGTAGTAGTTTTAGTTTATTTTATCATTCTTTTTCTTTTTGTTTCACTATTTCAGTTTTTAACCTGTCATGCAACTTTTGCAGGATGCTTTCCTACACGCTGCAGCATTATGTTATCTTCGCATTTAGGAAAGTTCTTGATTCATCTCCATCATTACTTGATGTCTTCCGTGTGGAGGGGGTATGGGACTTCATCTTCTCAGAGAGTTTTTTCTATTTTGGTCCAGCTCCTTCGGAATTTTCTGGAGAGAATTCCCCATGCTATGAGGTTCCTGTAGTGAGTAATGAAATGTACTGGGGTTCAAGTTCAAGTTCAAGTGTTGATCGAGTAAATACGAATGAATTTGAAGTTTTCCAAGTTGAAGTGATTTCATTTATGGAATTTGCAGCAACTTTAAATGGCAGTTCCCATAACTTGGTTGGTCCTTCCTTTTCCTTTTGCGTTGCTTGTGAAGACATATTTTCTCCGTTGCTAAACTTTCTTTAATATTTTCTAATGACTTCATAAAATTCATGTCTGAACCATCACCATTAGAGCTGTGTATTGCTTGATTTTGATGTTAATAAAATTCATTGAACCACTAATTTGGTGCTACTTGTACATCTGAGCTGTGTTTAGTTTTCCTTTGAGGTGTTTGTTGGTTGATCAAATTTTCATGGTAATAGCTTTGCCATGTTGCCTTGTTTGATAATTTCACTATCTGAAGCATTTTAAGGTATTATGTAAGTGTATGAATAGCTTCAGATATATTAATGTTGGTACGCCTCAAAATTTCCCTAGAGACGACAATTTTCAAGAGTGACTGTGGATATGCTTTTGTATTGTAGTATCAAGGTTAACTGGTCTTAGGGATGCTGGATTAAAGTTTTAATTGCAAGATCTGCCACTTTATTCTTGTTGGATGGCCTCATCGGTTTTTTTGGTGTTTGACTCTGCTTGATTTGCTACGTGCAAGAAGCAAAACATTATTTTTCCTTAATCTAGGATTTTTGTAATTATCTTTTGATTATACGCATGTTTATCAGTTGGTGGAACCTTTCTCCTCCCTCTTCATACAGAAAAGTAGGGACTTTATTATTTTAAACTTCAGGGATTTTGGTTTTACTGTGATTGCTATTGGTTGCTCCTCTGGTGCTTCTTCATATGTTTTATTTTAGCATTTGCAGCTTCTTCTTTGCCATTTTTCCTGGTTGCTTATTGGATATTCTTATGTCATGGCAGCCTGAATGTACTGTTTTGGTGGATGCCCTCGAACAATCTGCCTGTAATCCCGACATTGCTTGTCTTCTTGCGAAAAGTCTGCTTCGAATAATGCAGCTTTCACCGGAGAAAACTGTTTCTTCATTCAAGACACTCGGTGCAATTCCTCGGATGCTCAAAGTTGCCTGCATTCAGGTACACGAGTCTAGAAGGCCTGGAAGTGCAAGCCCTCATGGGGAAACTGCTAACAGAGAAATGGTTTTTTGTCGAAGCCACGAAATGCCTTGTTCTCCTGAGGTGACTCAGAATTGGTCCAAATGCATGGAAACATTAATGGATCTTTTTGCAGAATACTTCTCCGTCTCAGAAGATGCAAAAGTTTCTATTTTGCATAGTCTCACCAGCATTGATTGTATGTTTGACTTGTTCTGGGAAGAAGGTTTAAGAAATCACATGCTTAAATATATTCTTGATCTTATGAAGGTATGCTGTTGCTATGTTTGATGTTTTTTTCCAACTATTTTATCATTCTTTGAACAAGCACCATTGTCTCTGTACACGTTTAAATCTTTATAGCCATTGTTTGCAGATTGTTCCATTTTCTGAGGTGGACCGGAAAGCAAAGTTATATTTATGTTCCAAATACTTGGAGACATTCGCTCATTTGAAGGAACGAGATAAGAATTTCACAGATTTATCAATTGATTTATTGGTTGGGATGAGAGAGTTGCTCTTAACAGATCAAGTGGTATTTTTATAAGCCTTTCAAATTTTCTTTTCTGCACGTTGATGTGAATTTCTTTATGACATATGTCCTGTAAATGCAATTTGACTTGTATAATTGCTACTTGATGCCAGCACTATCAAGCTTTATTCCTTGAGGGTGAATGTTTCTTGCATGTCGTGTCTCTATTGAATGGGAACCTTGATGCAGAGCATGGAGAGAAGTTAGTCCTAAATGTCATTCAAACACTAACTTACCTGCTTTCAAGGAATGATGTCTCAAAGGTACCCTTTGTCCCCCTTGTGACCATGGCAGTTTGTAGAACTTGAAATTCTGCTTGATGCAAATAAATGTTTTGAAGCATATGAAATGGATATTGCCAATCCAAGTGCTTTTTATCTATCCTGATGATGGAGCACTAGAAACCATGATTCAGCCACAGGCCTTTTTTTGTCTTTTGAATTATTCTAGAATTTTTTCTCAGATTCCATTTCCCATTCGCAGATATAAGTGCAGGTTTGGCTATCATTTATGTATATATGATTTCAATGAACTGGTCAATCTTGTGACATGTGAGATGATTATGAATCTTTTGTGAAGAACAATGTCCAAGTCAAACTAGATTCCCTTACTGAAACATTTATGAGCTTATCACTAGCATTTTATAGCATCAAGTTATCCACATTTTGAAAATTGAAGTCGCTGAACTCATTTCTATAGTTTCTTTTGTACCAATTGAGAGTCATCTAATACTTGTATTGATTAAATCTTTGCGAACAGAAGATACCAGATAGATGACTAAAGAATGTTTGCAAGGTGCCTAATTTATCCTTTTATTCATGCTAGTCCTTAGTTATCTTGGTCAATTTGCTGGCACTTCTGGATGAAATGAGCAGTAATTTCTGTCCTGCCTCTGAAAGGTTATTGTAGACTAGAAATATATTCTGGTTCTAAATCTTAGGTGAGGCTAATAAGCATAAATGAAAAATTTTCAATGTTTTGCTGCTGATCTTTAAAATGTAATCTCTCCATGCTATTCTCATAATTCTTGGTGGTAATGATATTTGTTGTTGAGTTTCACTTTTCAAAGTAAAAAGATTATGTGCATGAATAGACACAAATTCAATTATTCACTTGTGCGGAAAATTACAATCTTTATAGGACACAGATCCCAAAGAATAGGACACAAAGTTTACATGGAAAGTACCCCTAGAATATTCTACCCTACTCATTAGAAAAAATATTAAAAAAAAAAAAAAAGCAAATTACAAAGGATGGGAATCTGTTAAATACTTTTATGCAATCTTAGAATGAAGTCAACCGGGATCTGCCACCAAGGAACCTGTAACCAAATTCAAAGGATCTGCCAACAGTCGCACCCAAGCTCGTGAATAGATTTATCTACTCACCGTGTAGGCTACATCTTGACTTGGATAGGTAAATAAGATTTCTAACTAACTTACGATATCTCCCCATCTACTGTCGTTTCATTTAGCCTCCACTAGCTTGTGATTTTAATCCATTGGCGAATCAACAACTTGCATTGAAGCATCCATGTTTCTTATGTCAATACCAATGATTTGTGTCAGTGCATTGGCGAGGTAAAATGTTTGTGCATGTGTGATGTCAAGAGGTAGAGCAGAATTACGGTCTCCTCTTTTTCAATGGATTTGTATGAGGTACTGTGGTGTAGATCGATCCTTATACTGCACAACCCTTTAACTATACTAGCTTTTGTGGAGAAACCTTTTGAGGGTTTTGAGGTAGAGGCCAAATGCAAGCAGCTCTCAATATGTGCCTAGGTTTCTATTGCAAAGTGACTTTGGTCGGAGAGGTTCTAGATTTTTTGTTAATCATTTTACAAAAAACAACTTCCAGTTGTTAGTGCTTTATTGCATCCATGTGGTCCAAACATCAGTATCTGTTGAGTTCACAACCTTTAGCATGGATAGATGCTCTCTTGCATTCCAATTATGATCATTTTTATTTTTATTTTTCTTGTTTGACGACACCTTTTCCTCTCAAATCATATAAATATGCACATGCATAAACATCATTGGATACTCTTGAACAAGCATGGTTTTTTGGACTCCTCACAATTCTATTGTCTCCTATAAACTGGTAATCGGTTGGAAAAACATTGTCTCTGTTGCCATCTATGCTTGTGTATCCCATATTGCATTATATGTGATGTACCATGAGGGTGTGGTAGATCAGTGGATGAAGCGAATTTGTTGTTGATCTCGTCTTCTATGAATCCATATTGCATTATATGTGATGTACCATGAGGGTGTGGTATATCATTGGATGAAGAGAACTGTGCTAGTAGGCCCATAGATATTTTTAATTCTTGCTCCTCCATTAATTCGCTCATTGAATTCTATAGGTTGCTTTTAGAGCTCTTGTTGGCAAGGGTTATCAAACTTTGCAGAGACTGCTATTGGATTTCTGTCAGTGGCAACCAAGCGAATCACTTTTGAATGCACTGCTTGATATGCTGGTTGATGGAAAATTTGATCCAAAAGCAAGCTCTGTTATAAAGGTAAGTTTCTAGCATGAGATATATTTAAACTAAAGATTGACGAATCAAATGCTTTCCCCCCCTGGAAAATGCTTCGGAACCCTCTTTTGTGGTCTGCACTGGGCTCCTCTTTAACGAAAAGGGAAAACAACAGGGGAAAATCTACAATCAGCTATGCATTTCATATTTGATTTGTTTCTCAATGACTCAATATGTCTGTGTAGATATGCTTCTTACATAGTTTTGGTTCTTTCCATTCAGAATGAAGATGTGATCTTGCTTTATCTCAGTGTTCTGCAAAAGGTTGGTTTCTTTTGGTCCTAGATCAGTTAGAAGGTGATTTTTTCTGTTTCTCGAAATAACGTCTAAAATCACTCTGAATAATTAACCTTGTCTTTTGATAATTGGGCAGAGCAGTGACTCATTGCGGCATCATGGGCTAAATGTCTTTCTTCAGCTACTAAAAGACTCGCTATCAAATCGAGCCTCATGTGTTAGAGCAGGAATGCTTAACATTCTGCTTGATTGGTTTTCACTAGAAAATAATGAAAGTATGGTCTTGAAAATTGCCCAGTTGATTCAGGTAATTGGTGGACATAGCATATCCGGAAAGGATATTCGCAAAATATTTGCTCTACTTCGCAGTGAGAAAATTGGGTCTCAGCAGCAGCATTTCTCATTACTGTTAACCAGCATGTTAGCAATGCTAAACGAGAAAGGACCAACGGCCTTCTTTGATCTCAATGGGATTGATTCTGTAAGTTCAATGACGTCCTCCATGAAAATGACAAATGAATGCTTGCTAACCCCCTTTCTGCTCTTTTCTTTTTCTCAAACTTTCTATAAATCTTGAGATATGTTCATTCAAGGCGTAATGCTTGTTGACCTAAAGTTTCTACAGTGTGGAGAAACTTGACCACAGCAATGTATTGCATTGATAACTATGTAAGAATACCGTTATGATGTTCCATAATAATTGCGCAAGTATACTAGAATTCTTCTATTTTTCTTTTCCAGAGGAAAATTATGCCCACACGAACCCTCCCATAAAGCCTTCTTTGATTGAAGTTGCATTACAAATGGTTTCACTCTTTTATTTTATAAACTATATAAGTTCCAAAATTTCTTTAGAATTTATTACTATATAATTTAATAAAGCCTCTATGCCATCTTAGAGCTTTGTTGATGCCACTAAATTTTCTTCATTGTGGGCATGTCTCCTTCAGCTCCTAATTCCTAGGCATACAACCTAGTGAAAACTACTGACAAAGATCTTCTAACTCAGACCCAGCTGTATTCTCTTTGTAATTGAAGTCCGTTAATTTGTGTTGAACCACCTAGTGAGCGAATTTTGGCCTTTTGGTTTTCACAACGTTAAATCTATTTTGCAATCTTCCCACATATCCAAATGTATGACCAAAGCTCTCCTAAGATGGACCATTTCCTATTAAGGCATGTAATACCATATTAACTTGCAACAATTGTAAGATTGTAACCCTTCAGTGGATCTTACCACCTGACCTATCTCACATGAAACTTCATTTTGGTAAAGATACACCATGGACTCCATTATGATTGAAATTTTCATGATCTGAAAAGGGACTTTGGCAATTTTGATAAAAGTCTAGTCGTAGTATTCAGAAAATAGATATATGATTTTATTTGGAATAAAAAATTAACTAACTGGATAATACGTTATCATTATACTGAGTTACGTCCTCCAAATTTCACTAGAAAACTTAAAATCCTGAGACTTTCATCCTTCATATAGAACAATTTCTCAACCTTTATTACTGTAATTTTACCCTTGAAGTAGAAACTCAAGTACTAGTGTTCCATTAAATGATTTCCGATGATGAAATAGTTTTCCAGTTTATTTCCGCCGTTGTTATTGTTCTCATTTTAGTTTTCATATAGCGACAGGTTATAGCATTTTTGGAGTATTATTTTTATTTATTTTGCAAATCTCAATTGTCAAAGCAGATAAATTTGCAAAAGGTGTTTTTCAATTGATATAATAGGCATTTATCATTGTCCCTACACGTCTCTCAGATATCTGTGTTATTGAATGAAGAAAGTTAATATCTGTTAACAAATTGGTTTTATGAGGTTTACGGATGTTGCTGTAGAATATGCTTTCCCAAAATTACCCTCCATATGTTGTATTATTACTGTGAATGTCATCCAACAATAAAACAATGTTAGATCTAAGCCAATATATGGGAGTTACATAGAAAAATACATTTACTTCTATGACAATCCATAAAGGAGATGGGTTTTTTCTGATGTTTTGGAGGTTTCTTGTGCATCTGCATGGCATATTTATGGATTGCCTAAAGTGGATGTTTCCTGTCCTTCACTTTTATATTTTTCCTTCTTAATAAATTCTTCTAGGACACCTATATTTTATGTTACTGAAAATTCTTATTCGTGGCCATATTGACCAAACGTTGAAAAAACTGCGTGCTGGGAGGTTTTGAAAAATATTAACAGTATTCATGATCTTGGAAAAACCAGAAAGCTATAGGACCCAGATGTCGAAAACCCATCAAATAATGTTGGCCACTTAGGAGGGGGTGTGCAAATGGAAGATTTGGGACAGTAGCTAAAGCAAATGTGGTGGCTTCGAAAATGAGCTTAAATTGTATTAGCTTGATATCATTTCTTTATTGGGGGATCATTGAAGAAATGGACTGTGAAGTGGTTTTAGTTCAAGTTTCTTTTGGCTTGAGAGTGTTAGTAATAAAAAATGTCCATTTTGAGAATCACAACTCGTTAAAAAATTACAACAGCGGCAAATAAACTAAGGCTTGTTTTCAATAAATTTGGTGTCAACTTCAATACTCTTTTTTGCACCACATCTTATGAAATGAATCCTTATGCACACTGGAGGAGTACTAAGATCATTTAAATGAAAAGGTAGATTTTAATGTTAGCATTTTCTCCTTTTGTTTCCTTGATGTCTAACCTATGGCTTTCAAAGGATTCTTAAACACTTCATTTGATATGCAGCAAGCATAAATATACATCTCTTGAAGAATTCTTACTGTGTATTTCATCAATTACTAAGACTCTGTTCCTCATTATATTCCTAGTCATATAAAAATGTGTTATGTTTGCCTCATCCAATCATAGTCTATGACTTGATTATGCACGTGCTTGGGTGTGCTTGTTGTGGCTCAAAATAAAAAAATTATGGGTCCCACGCAATACTTGTGGCTCCTACTTTATCTACTTATTAAAAAACAGCTTTTAAGCATGACCAAGCAAGCACTATATGTATTGTTAACATATACACAGATTTATATTACTGTATTCTAGCTGTCTTGTAATATGTAATTCAAGTAGAAAAGAAAGGAGGGTAACAGAAAGAATTTTCCAATTTAAGTATTATATCAACCAGCTCCTGAAGCTATTGTGTCCTATTTCTTACCTATACAAGGATTTTACTATGTGAATTTGATTTTTTCCCGAAAAAGTGAAATGTTAGCGATTGATTTATCCTGCTTTTGTAATTGATTCTCAATTTCCTGTGCTTGCAGGGCATTGTAATCAGAACACCAATCCAGTGGCCCCTAAACAAGGGATTTTCATTTACTTGTTGGCTCAGGGTGGAAAGTTTTCCTAGAAATGGAGCAATGGGGCTCTTCGCTTTCCTTACAGAAAATGGACGAGGGTGCTATGCTTTCCTTTTGAGGGACAAGTTAATTTATGAGGTAAGATTAGGTTCTACAATGTGTCTTTTCACATTTATTGTACATATGCTCATGAATGTCAGTTTATGACAACGTGTATCTGGTTAAAATTCAGCAGAGTTTGATTTTTACTTTGTAAATCCACCTACCATTCATGTGATGTAGCTCATGATATGTGCTGATGTTTCATATAATTGATGGACCTGTTTGTCTGATTTGCAGTCAGTTAATCAGAAACGTCAATGTGTCTCACTCAATGTCAACATTGTCAGAAAGAAATGGCATTTCTTGTGTTTAACCCATTCAATAGGTAGAGCATTTTCAGGAGGAAGCCAACTGAGATGTTATTTGGATGGTGTTCTTGTATCCTCAGAAAAGTGCAGGTAATATGTCAATTTACAATATGTTGGAATGGGAAAAATTCAAAACTGCCCTTCTTTGAAATAACATATGTCCTGTAATTGATAATTTGATTCAGATATGCAAAAGTTAATGATCCTTTCACTAGTTGTACGATTGGCACAAAAATCACCCTGCCTTTGTACGAGGAAGAGAATGTTATGCATCCTGTCAAAGATTCTTCTCCATTTTTCGGTCAGATTGGCCCCATTTACTTGTTCAATGATGCCATCATTTCTGAAGAAGTGCAGGGCATCTATTCTTTAGGCCCAAGCTATATGTATTCCTTCCTTGATAATGAAATTGCAGTTCATCTGGATAGTTTTTTGTCTCGTGGAGTTGTTGATGCTATAGATGGTCTCGCGCTGAAAATTATTTTTGGACTTAATGCACAGGTTTTTCTCTATTCTTTTAAGAAATATTTCAGTTTACTGGATAACTAGTGTTTTATGTGACCAAAAAAACAAGTATTTTCTTTGCCAGGCAAGTAACGGTAGTATATTGTTTAATGTCTCACCGCTGCTGGATCATGCTCTGGATAAGAATGTATTTGAAGCAACTGTATTGGTTGGTACACAGCTATGTTCTCGACGGCTTCTGCAACAAATTATATATTGTGTTGGGGGTGTATCTGTGTTTTTCCCTCTTTTCACTCATTCTGATATGGGTGAAAAAGATGAAAGTGATCAAGTTGGACAGACATTGCTCACGCCTATTACAAAGGAACATTTAACTGCAGAAATTATTGAGCTTATAGCATCTGTTCTAGATGAGAATTTAGCCAATCAACAACAGATGCTTCTGCTTTCAGGGTTTTCGATACTGGGATTTTTGCTGCAATCGTTTCCACCCAAGCAACTAAATTTGGAAACTCTTTCAGCACTAAAACATTTGTTTAATGTTGTTGCAAATTGTGGTATGCTAAGCCTTATCCTGATTATTTTGTTTATGGCAAGTGTTTGCTAACCTTTTTGCAATGTCTAATTTCAGTTATTTTCCTCCAGGCTTGTCTGAGCTGCTGGTGAAAGATGCTATTTCTAATATCTTTCTTAACCCTATTATCTGGGTCAACACAGTTTATCGAGTGCAACGTGAATTGTATATGTTTCTTATCCAGCAATTTGATAATGATCCGAGGTTGCTAAAAGATCTGTGTAGGCTTCCTCGTGTTCTTGATATTATTCGACAGTTTTACTGGGACACTGCAAAATCCTATCCTGCTTTCAGAAGCAAGCCAACTCTATACACCGCAACAGACCAAAATACTGGAGAAAGGCTTAACGACGAAGAAATGCATAAAATTCGTCTACTTTTACTAAGTCTTGGTGAAATGAGTCTCAGGTAAAAAGTGTGCAAACCTTATTATCTGTTGCATGTTTTCTTCATGGCTTTCCTATTCTGCTGTTTAATTCTAGTGACTGATATCACACTTTTATATTGGGTAATTTTTGGAAAAACCAGAAACTTTAGGTGCTTATTTTAATTTTAATGCGACCTTCCAGTTTCTTCAATATGAGAATTACTTGAATGAGCATTCCAATGTGTAAAATTAGCAAAATGCCTCTAAAATTAAGAGAAGAAATAAAAGGCCACTCACAGCCACATATTCTAAAAGGATACAATTACCAAAATGCCACAAAATAAAATAAAATCTTTGCCTTCTTCCCCTCTCACCTAACCACCACCCATCTCTTGCAACCGCCAGCAGAAGCCATTTATCCACATCCTGTGGCATCTCCAGCCTCCACTGACATCTGTTAGCCTCCGATCCTCCACTCCGTCATCCCCAAACGGCAGACTACTGTTGCACAGACATCCATGGCTAAGGCTATCACCGGCAGCTACACCTCATTACATTACCCATCGCTCACAAAATGGCAGCCTCTGTTATTCTACAGTTGCATGCCTTTGGCCCCGGTATCAACCTGTCAACCTTTGAACTGGAAATGGAGGTGATTCTCAGTTCTGCACATTCCTGATTATGTTCAGCCAATCAGTTAATGAACCACTTGATCTAAAAACTATTAGAGAGGGCCACATGTATATAATTTAAATCTTGTTTTCAACACGTCCCCTCACATGTAAGCGATGTTCATTTTTTCCCCATCAAAGCTTGACATGTTGACAATTTCATTAAATGGGTTGCGGCTAGACTTGAACACCAGACCTTTGCTTGCTTTGATAACAATCATACTTGTTGAACCACGTGATCTAAAAAATTTTAAATTTGTTAGAGAAGGCCACATAAACCTTGTCTTCAATAGTTAAATTTAAAGGCATCAGATATCTCTATTTACAATCAGATTTTGTGTACCCTAACCAGTTTCAAAGCTTGCACGCACTGGCGGATCCAACGTGGGGGCAGTGGGGTCAGCTGCCCCCACTGGCCAAGTTCAAATTTTATTATTTTTTAAAGTTATGTTGAATTTTACTTTTTTGCCCCCTTCCCTCCATTTTAAAATGTATATCTCTGTCTCTCACTGACTCTACCATACAATATATACAAAATCTATGCATTCTTCCAACACGTGAAAAATTAGGGGAAAATGGCAAATAGAAATTGATGAAATTTGAAAGTAAAAATTAAGTCAAACATTTACCAAGTATCAAGGTTTATGATTTATGAAGTTTCATTTATTTGTACTGTATTTGTATATCAGTATTGATCAAATAGATATTGATGAATTTTTTTTTGTTTTTGTATATCAGTATATATTAATATATACATCATACATGTTTATTTCACGCGACATTGTGGATTTGTGGTCAAGCAAGCTATTTGATTTTGGATTATTTGAGATATTGACTGAGTCTAGAATGTGGATGGGTTTTACTATTGTAACGACCACGGAGTTTCTCCTACAGGCCTTTCGCCCAGGGGCTATTCCGTGCGTCGTTAGCTTACGTACTGTCCACTGGAAGTTTCATCCCAAACTGGATTTCTTTTGCGTCCCCAGTGATTCAAACTCTTGACCTTCCGTTAAAGGGAACTTAAGTGGAATGCTGTACATCATTTTACTTAAGTTCTTCTTAATGGGAGGTCAAGGGTTTGAATCGCTGGGGACGCGAGCTAACGACGCACGGAATAGTCCCTGGGCGAAAGGCCTGTAGGAGAAAGTCCGTGCCAGTATTCCACTTAAGTTCTCTTTAATGGGAGGTCAAGGGTTCGAATCGCTGGGGACGCGAAAGAAATCCAATTTGGAATAAAACTCCTAGTGGACAGTACGTAAGCTAACGGCGCACGGAATAGCCCTTGGGCAAAAGGCCTGTAGGAGAAAGTCCATGGTCGTTACAAAAAACGCGCCCACTGGGAGTTTCATCCCAAACTGGATTTCTTTCGCGTCCCTAGCGATTTGAACTTTTGACCTCCTATTAAAGAGAACTTAAGTGGAATGCTGGTACCAATTGGGCGAATTTTTTTGTAACGACCACGGACTTTCTCCTACAGGCCTTTCACCCAGGGACTATTCTGTGCACCGTTAACTTACGTATTGTCCACTGGAGGTTGAACTCTAAACTGGATTTCTTTCCGCGTCCCCAGCGATTCGAACTCTTGACCTCCCCCCTTAAGAGGAACTTAAGTGGAATGCTGGTACCAATACAAACTAACCACTTAATTAATAAATAATCTAATTGCTAGTATTTAAAGAGGGTTAGTGGGATTGGGATATCACAAAATAATGAAACTCTTAATTTTCGTTTCTCCAAGAAAGACAAATCCCAAACAAATAAATAGATAATCATAGATTATTTTGATCTATTATATCTTATGTTTGGCTTATCTAAAATTACTTTTTCTCGAGCCATTATTCGTAAATAAATACGAGCTACTCAACGAGCCCAAAATTAATATATTAAAACTCAATATTTCACTAACTAATTATTTAGCCCAAAACAAATTAATTGATTCTAAAACATATTTTCACTTAGGTCCTTTAATATCTTAAAATTTTCGGGGTTCTACAAAAATTCTATTGGGGGTTTCATCCCAAACTGGATTGATTTCGCGTCTCCAGCGATTCGAACTCTTGACCTCCCATTAAGGGGAACTAAGTTTAATGCTGGTACCAATTGGACAAGCGCGTTTTTTTGTAACAACTACGGACTTTCTCCTATAGGCTTTTCGTCCAGGGGCTATTCCGTGCGCCGTTAGCTTACGTACTGTCCACTTGGAGTTTCATTCCAAACTAAATTTTTTTCGCATCCCCAATTATTCGAACTCTTGATCTCCCATTAAGGAGAACTTAAGTGGAATGCTGGTACCAATTGGGCGACAGGGGAAAGTCCGTGGTCGTTACAACTATGTACCGATTTTATTTTATTTTTTTGCTTTTTCTTTTTGTTTAATTTTTTTGGACGGTGATATTTTATTTTCTTTTAATTATTTTGGAGGAAGTTCGGGGGTCAATTGAGATTTTTCATAAGTAAATACTTTAACTTAATTATTGTGTTCTCTTCTTTCTTCTTTCTGATTCTTTATTGTTTCATTTATATGACAGATCCTATTAAGGGATTTAATGATGGAACTTGTGGTGGAACTTGGAATTTTTGTATAATGTTGTCTAGGTTTGAATATTAGCGCTATGTTACAGTATTTTTTTTAACAATAATATTTTTAATATTGTAAATTTAATTTATATTATCACTTTATTCGCCCCACAGCACGAAAATCCTGCCTCCGCCCCTGCTTGCATGGAACCTAGGCATAAAGGTTTTTACCTGTAGATCTAGTTTTTTGGGTTTGTTTTCAATTTAGTATACAATAATATCTTCCCAATGCACCTGACAACTATTCCAGATACCATTCTCAACTTGGATGGGTGACGACTATGACCATCCCCATTCAACGTCGCTCCCAATCTGCCTCTTAGATCTCTTGTGACCCGAAACGTTAATTGTATTAGACCCCTCCCACCTCAAATTTTTCCTTTTCTTTTTTTTTTTTTTTTCCATTTCCTGTCATATTTTCAATTCTTTATTTTTTTTTTCCTTCTAGTTTTTTCATGTTTAAGGGAGTTGGTATATTTGTATTTACACACGTTGGGTCCATGATGGCTACTATCCACATGCATCCGGGTGTGCTTTACGCATCATCAGTTCTACTGTCAGGCAAACAGTCATTGCTTGACAGTAGAAACTTAACAATTAAATCCGGACTGCTTGATTTTAAAATATTTAGAGGTTGCTCCATAATTGTAAGAACTCTTACAGTTTTAGATTTTCTAAAATTTACCCTTTTTTATGTGACATCTTTTTGTTGGAATATTTTTTATGTACAGGGAGCATATTCTGGTGTCAGATGTAAGAGCACTCATTGCTTTTTTCGAAACCAGCTTAGATATGGCATGCATTGAAGATATCTTGCACATGATCATTCGTACTGTTTCTCAGCAAGTGCTACCTTCCTTTCTTGAACAAGTCAATTCAATTGGTGGCTGTCACATTTTTGTCAATCTTCTACAGAGGTATTTTTATCCCAGCTTCACAATACAGGTTATGTTTGAATTAATGATCAGATTTTCTCTCTATCTCTGCATCAAGATGATAAAGGCCAGGAAGATTCTTGTGTAGGATATCATAAATCTCACAAGAAATACCCCTCAAGACCAATTATGGTTGTTTTTATCATATTTGTTTTTAAGTTGGAAAAAGAGCCTTCTTTTGCACCAATTTTCTGCAACTATTGGCAATAACAGGCACACGGAAAAAAAATAGCAAATATGGAAAAACGAGACATCTGTTTTGCAAGTGAAATGCTGAATCTATGAGAAGTTGTGTTGAGATATGTCTGTTAGTGATCTTTGTTGGGTTGTAAAATTCAAAGTGGTGAATAGTGATGTTACCATCAAATTTTCCAACCATTTCTTTTTCTGTTTCACAATTCTCAGTGCAATCATTGGTCTCGTATATGGATAATAGGCCAAGTCATTTATGTATATCTTGAACTTTTTTTCCGAGTTTGGATCTTGTTCGAAGTGTATAAAGTAGATTCTAAAATTAGCACATATACCATAGCCGTGTGTTTGAGAGCCCTCTAAATCCGCAAGCTAATTTTATGAATTTTTTGATAGGTGCAAATGTCAATTGGTTTATTATGATTTTATATTGGTTTTATTTGTAACGATCATAGACTTTTTCCTATAAGCCTTTCGCTTAGGGGCTATTCCGTATATCATTAGCTTACGTATTGTCCTAGGGGTTGGCGCCCCAACGTGGATTTAATTTGTATCTCCGATGACTCGAACCGTTGACCTCCTCCCTAAAGAGGAACTTATGTTGAATGCCGGTACCAATTGACTTCTACGCTTTGGTAACAATTGTCCAATTGGTATCATCATTCAACTTAAGTGTCTTATAAGGTAGAGGTATTGGGTTCGAATTGTTGGAGACGCGAAAGATATCTGTGACGGTAAGATGGATACAGGGTCTCCCAAAATGGACAGTACGGATGAGTATGACTGGGGCAAGATCTCGAGACGAGAGATCCTGGTTTTTACAACAACAGAAAAATGCGCATTTTTTGTAATGATCACACCTTTTGCTCAGAAGTTATTTTGTGCATCGTTAGCTAATGTATTGTCTACTCGGGTTGGGCCCCAAAGTGGACTTAATTCGCGTCCCCAGCTATTTTAGCTTTTGATTTATCCAATTGGTTCTAGCATTCAACATACCTTTCTTTTAAGGAGGGAAGTCAAGTGTGCGAATTGTTGGAGACGTGAATTATGCTCATGTTTGACCTAGCTTAAATTATAATTTAAGCTGATCAAACTGGTCAAATGTAGTTTTTATCCATACATTTCGTAGAACCAACAACTTACTAACCACTTATTAACCACACATTCTATAGGACGCAGCACTTAAAAAATCAGTCAAGTGCTACCAAACATATTATAAATATACTTTGGAGCCCAACCCCCAAGTAAACATTATGTAAGATAACAATACATGGAATAGTCCCTGGGTGAAAGGCTTGTAAAGGAAAATTCTGTGGCCGTTACATTATTTATTTATTTAATTTTTTTTTTTTGGCGTTAGGATTTCGGGATCACTAGATTACCAGCATATGTATATATTTACTTGATTTTGTAATTTGAATCCATTGTTGGCTTTGAATAAAGTTTTTACAAACTAATGACTTGAATAGGAGTTTGTTTCTATTAATTGCATTGCTTACCTGTTGGAAGCACAATGCCTTCTAACTCCACGCAAGGCAAAAACAATTATTTATATTACTGGAACATATGTCATGGTGGAATTTTGTGATATCTTCTATATTGACAGGCGTAATTCAATACTTTAGAGCTGCTCAGAGTACTAAATAAAATTCTCTCTATGAATTCAGGAGAGAATAAGTTTGCTTAAAATTGGATGTTCATTTTAGCTCAGAATTTGTGTTCTCTGATATTTATGGAAAATGAACTGTTATTCATGTTTCTGTTTTCCACTTCTATCATTGTAGGGACTTTGAGCCTGTTAGATTACTTGGCTTACAGTTCATTGGAAGACTTTTAGTTGGTCTTCCATCAGAGAAGAAGGGAACCAAATTTTTTAATATTTCTGTTGGAAGGGCCAAATCTCTTTCTGAAGACCATAAGAAAATCGGATGGCACATGCAACCAATTTTCTCTGTAATTTCAGATTGTCTGTTCAAATTTCCTCAGACAGATCTTCTGTGTGCAACATTATTTGACGTTCTTCTTGGAGGTGCTAGCCCAAAACAGGTGATGCATCATAATCTTTCCCATTTCTTCTCATTGTTCACGAATCATTTTAAACTTTTGTACGTGTCTAATATGATTTTACATGCTGCATAATTCGTAATTGAATTAACATTTTCAAATTTGTCTGCAGGTTTTACAGAAGCATTACCAGTTTGATAGGCAGAGAAGCAGCAAAAATAACTCGCAGTTCTTTCTTCCTCAAATTTTGTGTCTCATTTTCAGATTCTTGTCAGGTTGTGTGGATGCAACTGCAAGAATAAAGATAATTGGAGATCTAATTGATCTTCTAGAATCAAATCCTTCAAACATTGAAGCTCTAATGGTACGCAAACTGCGGCTTGTTATAATATTGTGCATAAATCAGTTCTTCTGATCAGATGAACTTTACCTGTAGGAAAATGGATGGAATGCTTGGTTGGAAGCATCCGTGAAGCTTGATGTGTTGAAAAATTATAAAGCAAAGTCACGAATGCGGAAAGACACTGAAATTGATGAGCAATATTTCATAAGGAACTTGTACAGTCTTGTTCTTTGCCACTATGTGCATTCAGTGAAAGGTGGCTGGCAACATTTGGAGGAGACAGTAAATTTCCTACTTACTCAACATGACCAAGTATGCCTATGTCTTGCTTGATAGATTAATCATTTGAATCATGTGAACTTATCCAAGAGCAAATCTTCAACAAATTCTGGTTTCTGCAGGGTGGCATCTCGTATCAATCCTTTCTTCGTGATATATATGAGGACTTGATTAAGAGGCTAATAGAGTTGTCTACTGAAGAAAACATATTTGTCTCACAGCCATGTCGAGACAACACGTTGTATCTTCTGAAACTAGTTGATGAAATGCTAATTTCTGAGATTGATCATAAGCTTCCGGTACATTACTTAACCAAGAGTTCTGCAAGCTTCTTTGTTTAGCTGTTTGTTCTAAAAAAAAAAAAAAAAAAAAAATCAAAACACCTGCAAAGCCTAGGCAGTGTTTTTAGGCCTCCACCTAGACTCAATTGGGGTGTGTGTGTGTTTGGATTCCCCTACCCTGTCTTATTAATAAAGAAATGAAGTACAAATGGGAGGGGGACGTCACTACCTTACCTCTAGAAGATACATCAAGAGGAGAGGGAAAGAAGATTAAAGAAGCCACAAGAAGAGAGAGAGAGAGAGAGAGAAGATACATCAGGAAATTTTCATCCAGACTCCTTGTTGATATTAACATCCCTTTGGATTACTGGTTGAGGTTACTTTGAGTTTTGGAATGATGGCCTTATTTGGTTTCTTTGGCATGAAACGTTATTGACTATCAATCTCCCTACGTTTCTGATAAAGAAAATGAAGGAAAGAATAAGTGGAAAAAAGAAAGATGAATTTGATATCAAGAAATATTGCTCTAGATAAGATTGTGGTTATTTTCAGCAAGTCCAAAAAAATTCCTATATAAAATATATAAAGGGACTTCTGGTTCCATAGATTATCCCTAGCTGATTATTTACCTCGCTTGTGTTAGTTTGAAGTTACACTGATGCAAAGTATGTTGTCAGTTTGATGATCAAAGGTAGTAGGAAATATTTGGCTTATAATTGATAGTAGGAAATATTTGGCTTATGAATCTAGTCTTCCTTTCATTCCTTGTCTATTTTGTTGGAAATGTATATATTAGTTTCTATGAAATTGGCTATGATTTCAGTGAAGATAGTCTTCGATATAATGCTCTAATATATATTGGTTGAATGTGATACATGAAAAAAAAGAAAGCAATGTTTATGTTGAACTTAGATTTGCAAGTTTTCTATTCAATTCAGGTGGATGAATTGGAAGTTTTGTGTTTAAATTAGAACTGGTTGACACTTACATGCCAATGGTGCTATAACATCATCATATTTTGTAATCCTCCCACAACTAGCACACCATTCTTTTGTTGATCTAAGCAATTATTGTCCTCTGCTAACAGTTTCCTGCAAGCAGCTCTGAGTTACCTCCCGAGTTCCTGGAATCGGAAAATTACAAGGACTTCAGTTTTTCTTTATTGGAGGTCCTGCAAGGGGACCTTGCTGACAACATATCTGGGTACTCCCAACATTATTTTGAATGTTCACAGTTGGCTGGTATAATTGAGTGAGTCTACTCTTGTTCTTCATATTAACATCATACCATTTCTTTCTAAAGTAATTCACAGGCATCAAAGCAGCCGGACCTCAATGATGATGAAAAAGTTGGTGATGAGTGGTGGAATATATATGACATTCTATGGATCATTATTAGTGAGATGAATGGCAAGGGACCAAGGAAGATGTTACCCAGATCTTTAACGACAATGGTGCCATCTTTAAGCCAAAGAGCTCGTGGATTGGTAGAATCACTGAACATCCCTGCTGCAGAGATGGCTGCAGTTGTTGTGTCAGGAGGAATTATTAGTAATGCACTGGTTGGAAAGTCGAATAAAATTGTTGATAAGGCAATGCTGTTAAGAGGGGAGAAATGCCCAAGAATCGTTTACAGACTACTGGTTCTCTATCTCTGTAAATCATCTCTTGAAAGAGCATCTCAATGTGTACAGCAGGTTATCCCTCTTCTGCCTTCCCTTCTCATTGCTGATGATGACCAAAGCAAGAGCAGACTGCAGCTTTTCATCTGGTACTATCAGTTTGTGTGTATAACTTTCAAGCAGAACTTTTGTTTTATATCTTATAAATATAAATCTCTTTCTTTGAATTACATTTATGTTTTGTTTCATTTCTCATCAACACGACCAATTTAGAATTGACATTCTGTTGAATTTGTGCATAGGACCTTGCTTTCTATTAGGTCCCAATATGGGATGCTTGATGATGGTGCGCGAATCCATGTTATTTCCCACTTGATTAGAGAAACAATTAACTGTGGGAAGTCAATGCTAGCCATGAGTATCATGGATAGAGATGGTCTGTCTGATTCAGGCTGTAACGCAAAAGAAGGAACCACTGTTCACAATCTAATCCAAAAGGATCGACTTCTTAGTGCGGTGCGTGCTAAAATTATTCGATTTGCATTTTCTAAATATTACTGGTTGTGCTTACAAAGGAATATGGTTGCAATCGGTTGAACGTGATGGAAACATACAAACATACAACAAGATGGTAAGGTAACTAATCCTGGGAAGTAAGTGAAGAATTACTTAAAAAGAACGGAAAAAATGGAATGTTGATTGACCTCCTTTCACTTATGATTTTCTTGTCAGTCAAAGAAATTTCTTATTACTATTTTACCTTTTAGTCAAAGAAATTTCTTATTACTATTTTACCTTTTCTCTTAAAGAAGCTTACTTATAAGTTGAATGTGTAACTCATTTAATATGATAAGAAACCACATTTCCCTCTGAAATCAGATCAAGACAGCTAAGATTTAATAGTACTCTCTAATCTGATTCTCTTTTGTTCTCTTTTGTGGTTTTCTGTGATATGGGCTGTTGAATTTTTTTGTTACACCCTCCAGGTTGCTGATGAAATTAAGTATATAAAGGATACAACAACAGACCGAACTAGGCAATCACATGAGCTACAAATTAGAATGGATGAAAATATCAGCATCGAGTCTACCCAAAAGAAAGCTCTTGAAGATGAGATACAAAGTAGTTTAAATGTTATTCTTGCTTCAGATGATAGAAGAAGATCATTATTCCAGCTTTCTCAGGACGAGGAGCAGCAAATTGTTGCTGTAAGTAAACTGATATCATTGTTACCTGGTTTGCTTCATTATGTTCTGTTTCTGATGACAGCTTTCAAGATTCACACTTAAAAAAGGTTTTTGCTTCAATAGGAAAAATGGATCCATACCTTCCGATCTCTGATGGATGAAAGGGGTCCATGGTCTGCTAATCCTTTCCCAAATAGCACAATTGCACATTGGAAACTTGATAAATCAGAAGATGGGTGGCGTCGCAGGAAGAAATTAAGAAGAAATTATCATTTTGATGAAAAACTATGTTACCCCTCTTCCACAATGCCTAGCAACGAGGCTCTTCCTTCTACAATTGATAGCAAATCCAGTTTTGGGGCAAATATTCCAGAACAAATGAAACGATTCTTGCTAAAAGGAATTCAAAAAATTACAGACGAGGGGTCCTCAGAGCCCATTGAAAGCAAGACTGAATCTGGCGGGCAAAAGGTCTTGGACTGTGATGATTCTTCGGACCAACAGCATCTAGAGAGGCTAAAAGATAGTGGTGTGCTGGAAATTGTGCAAGATAGAAAAGATTATCCATCATCAACAGAATCAGAAAATAGTGAGGTATGAAATGAATTTATGAAGCGGGAGTAAAGCATAGATTTGCTGCTCTAATATTTGAATTATTTTCAGGTTCTCATGTCTATTCCCTGTGTTCTTGTAACACCAAAGAGGAAATTAGCTGGACGTTTAGCAATCATGAGAAAATTCTTGCATTTCTTCGGTGAGTTTTTGGTGGAAGGTACAGGTGGTTCATCTGTATTTACAAATCTCAACTCTTCAGGTAATTTTGATCCAAGCAAGCCTGATCAATTGGGACTTCAGAAGCAGGATTTTCTTAATTTGGATTCTGAAAGACAAACTGTCAGTGATAGCGTAAATTCAGTCCATGGAGGTCTTCAAAAGAATCTTAAAAATATTAAGCGCCATCGGAGGTGGAACATTTGTAAGGTACTGTAAATAATTTCCCTTTTTGTATCTGAAATTTACCCTTTGCTTATAATCTCAGTTTTTGCGATCTTATTTGTTTCTGATTGTAGATTAAGGCTGTCCATTGGACTCGATATTTGCTCAGATATACAGCAATTGAGATATTCTTTAAAGACTCTGTTGCTCCAATATTTTTGAATTTTGCATCTCAAAACAAAGCAAAGCATGTTGGGAGTTTAATAGTAGCAACCAGAAATGAAACTATGTTTCCGAAAGGACACAGGGACAAGACAGGAATTATTTCATTTGTGGATAGACGCGTGGCACAAGAAATGGCTGAAACTGCTAGAGAAAGCTGGAGGAGAAGGGAAATAACCAATTTTGAATATCTGATGATCCTCAACACCCTTGCAGGAAGGTCTTACAATGATTTAACCCAGTATCCTGTGTTCCCTTGGGTGTTGGCAGACTATTGCTCTGAGGCTCTTGATTTCAACAAGTCTACAACTTTTAGAGATCTTTCAAAACCTGTTGGAGCTCTCGATCCCAAACGTTTTGAGGTTGGTCAATGACTCAATGCTATTTTGCAAAATCACAAAGTTTAGTATCGAAATGTAGAATTTTTTTCTTTTAATTGTTTTTCTGTGACCTATGCAGGTTTTCGAAGATAGGTATCGTAACTTCTGTGATCCTGATATTCCCAGGTAATTTAAATTCTACTGCATGCTGTTTTGTGACTTTTAAGTCTAAGCCTCAAATCTGGATTGTCTTTTTCTTCATAATAATTTGGGTGCTGTAAGCAGTTTCTACTATGGTTCTCATTACTCAAGCATGGGAATTGTGCTCTTTTATCTTCTTAGATTAGAGCCATTTACAGCACTCCATCGTAATTTGCAGGTATGTTGTCATTGCATCTGCTGGATTATGATTATTTCACATTTCTGCTTATATTGAATTGTTGTCAAACCTGGCAGTTGTGTCTCTACTCAGCATTATAGGATCTTTTGCTAAATTATTTAGTTGAGTATACACAATTAAGTTCTAATATTCTTGAATTTGGTCCCAGCTTATCTTGTTTGGGTCTTGATTCGTTGTCCTAATCAATTTTTAAAGGTTTGCTTACACTAACTTTGATCAGGGTGGTAAATTCGATCATGCGGACAGGCTTTTCCAAAGCATTGAGGGAACATATAAAAACTGCCTCTCTAATACGAGTGATGTGAAGGAGTTGATTCCTGAATTCTTTTACATGCCAGAATTTTTCATTAATTCAAACTCATATCATTTTGGAGTGAAACAAGATGGGGAACCACTAGGCGACGTTTGCCTCCCACCTTGGGCTAAGGTATTTGGATAAATATTTAGTAGTGGACATTGAGTAGTACCAATTGTGTTTTATCTTGCTTAATGTTTTTTGGTGATCAGGCGGGTCATGGTATTGTTGGAGGGCTGGGTTTGGATGGGTGTGGAAAACTCATAATGGATGAGGGGAATGGCAGTGATAATATGAAGGTCAAATAACAGTGTAGTGTTTTGTTTGTTTGCTTGTTTGGTTCTTTTGTGTGTCTCTTTTTGGCGACATGTTGAGGTGAGGGACTGTGGTGCTAATGATGGTTTTACAGTTGTCTTTTTGAAGAAAGACATAAATTCATGCTGCATATTCTTGTGTTCGAGAAACAACCAGCGTTTCACATTTTTTTCCACTTCTCTACCATTGAAATTCAGTCAATTGGAATTTATTATGTTGAAGATTTAGTTGACAATAGATTTGACCATTCAAGGTCAAACATCTAATGATCTTACCTTAAAATTTGTTTTCCAGAGCTCACCAGAAGAATTCATAAATAAAAACAGAGAGGCCCTTGAAAGTGAATATGTTAGCTCGAACCTTCACCACTGGATTGATTTGGTGTTTGGTTATAAACAGCGTGGAAAACCAGCTGTAGAGGTACAGGGAAAAGTAGAGTTTATTATAACTTTAATGTGAACACTGGCTATGTCATAAGTTCCACTAATCTTCGACATGTTGATGTTACAGGCTGCAAATATTTTTTATTATTTGACCTATGAAGGTGCTGTTGACCTGGACACTATGGAAGATGAATTGCAAAGGTCAGCTATAGAAGATCAGATAGCTAATTTTGGTCAAACACCTATTCAACTTTTCCGTAGAAAACATCCTAGAAGAGGTCCTCCAATTCCAATTGCCCACCCTCTACGCTTTGCTCCTGATTCTATCAATTTAACTTCTGTTGTCACAAGTACAAGTAATTCTTCAGCTGTTCTGTATGTTAATGTGTTGGACTCCAATATCATCCTCGTAAATCAAGGCCTCACAATGTCAGTTAAGATTTGGTTGACAACCCAGCTTCAATCTGGTGGCAACTTCACATTCTCTGGTTCACAGGTACAGTTTATGACATATGTGACTAATAAGCTTTGTTACATTTCAGACATGTTTGGATGACCAATTATTTCACCTGTAGGATCCTTTCTTCGGAATTGGTTCGGATGTACTTTCTCCTTGTAAAATTGGGAGTCCTCTGGCTGACAATATTGATCTTGGATCACAGTGCTTTGCAACATTACAAACGTCAACTGAAAACTTCCTCATTTCCTGTGGCAACTGGGAAAATAGTTTTCAGATTTTATCCCTCAGTGATGGAAGAATGGTGCAGAGTATTAGACAACATAAAGATGTTGTCAGTTGTGTTGCAGGTAAATTTTAGTTATTAGAAATGTAACAGATTCTAGCATGCAAGTATTTTTCTCTTATGGCAGTCTACAAGAAATAATTTTCATGAAAGATAAGAGTATCAAAAATCTGATGAGACTTAACCAATCGAGGACCTGAAATTCTACTTAGCAGAACTGAATATTATTTCAGTGGACAAATTTGACCTTGTAGTTCTCATTGCACAAGTTTTTGCTGCTTCACATAAAATATTTGTGATCCTTGGATTGTCTGTCAGCAATTCTCATGGATATATGGCGCTACATTAGTTGTTGTCTCCAAGATTTTCCTTATCCTATACCCTTGAACTTCTTTGGGCACCTGACTAGCACTTGAGGCTTGTACTCTCTGTCTGGAAGGATTCACTGACAGTGATTTCAGTACTCCTGGGACATAATTGTCTTATTCATCGACTAATTCTATGCTTTTAAATGAGCCAAAATACTCCAATTTCTTGAAGACACTTCCAAATCTCAATAGGATTACATTTTGGTCTCAACGCATTAATGACTTTCATCTTTCAGTTGTTGTACCCTAATTCTGTGAAAAGTTAAGACATTGCTTTTTCTCCTCATTAGCTTCCTCACTCTTAAAACTTGTGCTACGATTTTCATTCAAAAGTTCTCAAAATGACATCATCAATCTCTGTAACTTCCTCGCATCTTACCAAACTTTTGATTCTTCGCTCTTAATGTGCTTGACACTTGTGAGGTCTCTAGTTTTCTACTCCCTATTTTGGCTAACTTATAAACCTTATTCTCAGCTTTATATTCATGGAATTTCAGATAAACTTTCATGTCACCTCTTTGACAGCCTTCTTTTCTTCCTTCTACTCATCTATAATTTTCATTATCTTCTTCATTCTTAGTCTTTTGCCATCTGTGGTTACATTCTTTCTTTGTCTTGATTGCACCTGAAACATCATCACCCTGGTATTATGCTTTCCTCCTTTTGTTTCTCCTGAAACCCTTATGTATTATCTTGTTTATACACTCGGCCGTTTGAATCCACATAGCATTTAGTGCATCGTCCATATCCCAAGTAGTCTCTCTAAGAACTTTTTCCTCGAATGTGGTTATTTTTATGTCCTTTAGTTACCACCATTTTGTCTTGCTTTATACACTTGTATACCTATAATTGTATCCTAAAACAAAAATCTAGAATCCAAATTCTATGTTGTGAGGTCAAATTCTCTGTAGGTCTCAATCTTTTCAAATAGATTAATATATCCCCTAACAAGGATTCAGCCCATTCTTAAGGTAATATAGTGGTCATGTCCCTTCTTGGAAATGGTATCTATTAATATCAAACCTTAGACCAAGGTAACCAAGGTAAATTCTAAAATTGAAACTCGGACATCATTCTTATCCTTGATGCCGAATTTACCTAAGTATAGTGTCAAAAACCTCACAATTATCTCCTCCAAGTCCGTTAAAGTCTCATATAAAAACTCCCTCGTGTATGTATACTTGCAAATTCCTCCATATCTTCCCAAAATATCTTCACACAATTTTGTAATCCTATTCGTAGTACATAAGCACTTAGAACTCGAAGCATGTTAACTTCTATTCTGATTTCAATCAATAAAATCCTATCCTCGTTCCTGGTGACAAAAAGTATGCTATCTTTGGATCTTTAGCTACCATAATCCTTGCAATTTCTATGTGTATCTATGATGTTATCACTTTTCTCAGTTTTTCGTGACCAATCTGAGCTAGCATCAATCTTATAGACCTCTACTCAGAGGACGAGAGACTATCCACAAAGCTTGAGTTTGGGTGTCCTTACGTCTCCTGATACCAATGGAAAACTCAAGAAAACTTCACACGATGGTTAGAGCAATAGGTCTTCCTCTTGCAATCGAGAGAGGCAAATAGGCGGAAATCGGTACACTTTTAGTACGGTGGTATGCGAGCAGCAAAACAGTATGCAATCAATAAATATGAGGAAGCTCACTCATCATAGTACGGTAAATAAGCACAAGCAGCAACAATAAATCAAGCGACTGAGTGTATTGTATGTGTTAATTGCCATTTAGCTAATAAGCCCATGGATATTGAGGTTCCACAAGCAGTACTAACCACCTTTTGTTCCCAATAAGGTCGCAATTGAACAGATGCAAGACTTCACTCCTGTAATCCACTGGGCCTCACAGTCATATCGCAATTTGACATAACTTTTATACCTTCCTTGTAAGCTAATCCCCAGACCCAGCCTTAGTCAAATAGGGGGTTCAATTTCATCTTTGCTAGCATTTTCCACCCAGGTGAGTTCATCTTCATTCTTTTAATTCGAGAAGAAGGAAATGAAGAATGGGAACGAAATCCATCTTCCTTGAAAGAGGCCTTTATTTCGCTTAGAACTTTTGGCTTTTGGAGCGCCGTTGTAATGACTCGATAAGCTTTGAGGCACGGAAGTTGGTTGGGTAGTTACTTGAGTAGGATTTTAGGGCTTTAGTCCAGAAAGCATATGCCTATTCTTCTTTTGATTCACCGAGTCCTTGAAAAGAGCTACGGGAAACACATCTAAAACGGTAAAGTTAATCTTGCAGTGGAATAAACCTGATTCATTCAAATCAGATCTATTCGAGCTAAGTGGCCTGTAGCTAGCCCACAAAAGCATAAACGAAAATTTGTGAGAGCATGTTTATCAAAAGTCTAGCTGACCAAAGCTGGCAAATCAAACAAAAGAAAAACCTACTTCTGCAAGGTGATTGTTCACAGCTGGTGTCCCTTCAGGTCCTGCACTGTTCTGCACCTTTTTTGTACGCAGTCTTATCGATTACTCTAGCTTTCTCTCCTCCCAAACCTAGCTTCCTTTGATAGAATAACGTTGAACTTCCTCATCTAAAAGCTTAAGCAATTAGAATGGGTAACGGATTTTATTGGTTTATATTTATATCTTCAAACATGCCCCGTCATGTGCAGGCGAGAATAGGACTTTAATGTATTTTCTTCTACATGCAATAATTTCTATCTATTGTCAATGTCACATATTTCAGTATTTTTGGTCGTTATTGTAGAGATAACTGCTAGAAGCATGCTGGACTTTAATATATTTTCTTCTTTATGCAATAATTTCTATGTAACATTTTTCAATATTTTTTGTCCTTTTTGTAGTGACCACTGATGGAAGCATGCTTGTTACTGGAAGCTATGACACGACAATTATGGTGTGGGAAGTTCTTCGTGTCAAAGCAACTGAAAAAAGATCTCGAAGTACACTGCCAGAGAGAGATTATGTTGTTGCTGAAACTCCATCTCACATTCTCTGTGGACATGATGACATCATTACATGCTTATATGCAAGTTCAGAGCTTGATGTAGTAATAAGTGGTTCGAAAGATGGAACCTGTGTTTTTCATACACTGCGGGAAGGTAGATATGTAAGATCTCTTCGGCATCCATCTGGCTGCCCATTGTCCAAGCTTGTTGCATGTCGTCATGGTTGGGTTGTCCTCTATGCAGATGATGATCTTAGTTTGCATCTTTATACTATTAATGGGAAACACATTGCCACTTCTGAATCCAATGGCCGCCTCAGTTGCCTAGAACTGAGTAGCTGCGGTGAGTTTTTAGTTTGTGCAGGAGACCAAGGGCATATTGTTGTACGCTCTATGAACTCACTTAAAATAGTAAGAAGATTCAGCGGAATTGGAAAATTAATAAGTTCACTTACTGTGACCCCTGAAGAATGCTTCATAGCCGGGACAAAAGATGGAAGTCTTCTGGTGTATTCCATTGAAAATCCTCAGCTTCAAAAAACTAGTCTTCCACGGAATTTCAAATCCAAAGCCTCTGCAACATGATAGATTTAACTTGCAATTAATGTCGAGTTAAATACTCTCATCACTGAATCAGTCATCTGAGTTTCAGGTATGCTGATATCCTTTGTATTTAAAGGTTTGTATTTCTCATTCTACAATCTTGTTGAAGAACTTATGTTATGTTTTTCCATATTTTCACCGTCATGTTTCTCTTCTGTGTGTATTTGATAATATGGAAGTTTAATTGGATCTCTTCTAGTGATTCACTTCCTGGTTATGTATAAGTGGTCATGGTGGTATAAATTGTTGTGGTTTTTTCATGGGTTAGGTATAGTACATGTTTCACAAATTCAATGGCAATACACAAACTGTAATCAGAAGGTGATGCTGAAACAAGTGGATCTTTACATGCCTGATGAAAGTTATAAATTTAACAGGAAATAGTGGGGTGCTGAAAGAGGAAAGTATTTGATCCGAATTTAAGTGTCGGAAACAAAACCTCAAAAAATACTGTTCTAAGCATAAATGAGCATGATTTCTCGAAATTTTACCAAGGATATTATTTTTTGAGTAACAAAATTGGACTATTAATTTTATTCAACATTGTCCTTGAATAATAAAGAAAGGTTTAATCGTGCAAGCATGCTGAGGTACTCTACTGCATTTGTTGTATAACTTACAGGTTGATTTCACACTTGCCAGTCAGTTGTCAAAAATAACTTGGGTGTTAGCCTCTGATGACTGAACACCGTCAGTAAATGTGAACTAATTCTGACATCAATTATCAAAATAGCATTGTCAATACTCAAACTTTGATGGCCATCACCTTTCAGCGCACATACATCTCTAGATTGATGTTACATTTGTTGTTTTACAATATTGTTGAGTTATAATTTCACTGCCACTCTATTCTGGTGAATTTGATGCAATAAAACTGTGTTGGTTCTCTTTAGTGCTCTGCCTCCTTGTAAGTACCATTAGTATTAAATATTTTGCTGTCATCAGGTGCAATACATATTTTTGTGCTTTAATGTGAAGAGAGGAAATATAATTGGAATGTAATGCTGAACAAGTGAATATTAACATGCCAGCATAGCATGCTGATCCACTAATATTACGATTCCAACTTCACGTTCCCTAGTTTCAGAGAACAATCCGAACTTAGGAATTCTTTCTGGATTCGCTCCCCTTTCAGCCTTGCGTGATAAATGTTAGAGGTTGAATTAATAGGAAATAGTGAGATATTGAAAAGGGAAGCAATTTGATCCCAGTTGAACTGTATTGAAAACAAAACCATGAAATGTCCTGTTCTGGGCATAAAATACGTGTTTGCTAATTTTACTAATCATATTGCTTCCAGTCTTGTGGATGTCAGCCCATCTATAATGTTTTACATTTTGATAGAATAGTAAGAGAAGGTTTAATAGTGCAAGTGCCTTCTTATCTTATTGCGGTGAGGTACTCTAATTGGTAGGCTATCTGCAAGGTAGAGCTGACATTAATTTCGAACTTCTCAGAAATGACTGGGGAGTCGACCTGTAAGGTCTGAACATCTTCGTAGTGAAATAAATATGCCATTAATCATCAACGTACGACTCTGAATACTGGAAATAGCCGTTTCCATTCGAGAACACAACCTTGCTATTCCTACATTTAGATATGAAGTTCTCTTACTGATTCTTTTAGCTTTTAATTCTTTTAGTTTTCAGTTCTCTATAGATTTTCCAAGTTATTTTGGCAGCTTTACCAACAGTTCACACAATTACCTTACTCTTTTTTCCAGGTCTTGGGAGTTCATGCAAAATGCAGAATGTTGAGCCAAATGCGATTAGGAGCGATACTTGGGCTTCATTTGATCCCTGTTTGGGTATCACCTCATTGGTTTGAACATGCAGTAAGAAAATAGAGTTTCTTCAGCTGCAATTTGGCAAAGCAACGACATATAGAATCCAGATTAAGCTACATCATGAGCACTACAATTCATCAGTTGACATATCACCATATGAAGAGACGAAAAGCGGCCTGTTCAGTTGTTTAGACTTTTTATATAATACAGTTTGGCCTTGTAAGTGAAGATGGAATCCCATCTGCACAATGTGAATATTTTATCTCATATAGGTTACCTCAGAATGTATTGTGCACTGAGAATATTTGTGACCGAGTACGAGTATAGGTGATGCTCCAATTTAATGGATAAGTATTGGTGGCTGTTATGCCCTTCAAATTTTTCTGTAGACGGGTTACTGCGCCCATGTATTTTGAAAATAAAAAATAAATGAAAGAGAAATGTTTTTGCTCGTGTACTGCATTCTATGTTTACATTGGAGTATTCTGCTAGATGTGTATAGTTTGTATTACTTTCCACGAATTTGCTTGAAGATGAATTATACCCCCCTTCCTCGCATGATCTACTTGGGATGGAATTCTGAATACAATCTTTATTTGGTTGTGAATGATAAAGCTGAGGCAGTGACAGAAGAAGTATACTGTTATGGCGTGTTACTCCTTTTGTATTGGCATCTCCTTGTCTCTGCCAAGTAATTAATGAGAGAATCAATGTAACCGTTGCTTTTATTCTCACTGGAATCTCTGAACAATCTACTCACTAGTTTTGCATTGTCTCTCAGTGTTTGTCCCTCTTTGCGTACCACTGCCAAACTCACTGACTCGGCCACCGAGTCTCTGGTGAATGACCCATCTTTCTCATTTCTTGGTATCTCCAGTCCCACGTTTTTATCTTGCAACAATCTTGCGTTCAGCCCTTGATCATTCATAACTGGGAGTAGAATCAGAACTCGCCCAAAACCCAGCCCCTCAATCACTGAGTTCCAACCGCAGTGAGTTAGAAATCCCTCGACTGCTGGATGACTCAGTATCTTAACCTGTGGTGCCCATTTCATGCAAACCATTCCCCTGTCTTTAACTCTATCTTGGAATCCATCAGGAAGCATGTCAAAGTCACCTAGTGCTGCTGATGTTGGGGGCTTTCTTAGTACCCAAAAGAAGGGCAATCCACATTGCTCTAAGCCAATGGCCAGCTCATGAACTTCTTCTTTACTTAATGTGGCTTCAGTTCCCAGTGCAACATAAACCAATGACTTTTGCTTGTCTAACCAATCTTTTATTTTGAGCCATTCTTCATTACTTCCAAATTCATCATCTTCATCCTCAAGTGATGGTGGCAAAACTCCCACTGGAATAACTGGTTTATGGTAAAGTTCACATACTAGATTGAACCACTCTGGTTCAAACTCAATACATGTTCTGAACAGCACGGCGTCGCTTCCATCAATGGCAACGCCAAAGCGAATAACATCAGATGTACCAGACTCGTTGCCTGGTATACTGTCCATGTTCTTAATCATTTCATAAACTCGATAAACGATGTTAGATTGAAATGGTATCCATTTGGGCACGACTGCAAAATCCTCAGCCGTTGATCTACCATCTTCTCCACTCATCAAGACAGATGGAGGTCCAAGAAAGGCCATGAAAGCAGCAGTGAAGAGGCTAAAGTAAGCCCTTGACATGCCATTTTCAGCTGCAAGTTGAGGTAGCCAATGAGAGGCATAGTCATAGACAATCCAATCTGGTTTAGGCCTTGTATCTTCAAGAAAAGTGGCTATTTGTGATTTGAGTAGATCAAAGGCTATTTTCAAGTGTTGTTCTTTGTTATGGGGTATGTCCATGGAAGACTCTACATGTTCTGGTAAGTTGTCAACTTTAGGGAACTGAAGGCTGATTAAATTGATTCTGGAGACCAAATCTGGAGGTATTTTGGGAAGTCTAAGAAGGTTTCTTGGAGTGGAAATAAAAGAGACTAGGTGTCCTTTTCGGGCTAAGCATTTAGATAGCTGAAAGAATGGTCTGAGATGGCCTATGGCTAGCCATGGGAACATCACCAAATGAAGAACGCCATTATTGTCATCTTCCATGTCCATGGCAAAGAAGAAATAAAACGATAAGCTTTTGTTTTTCTTTCTTCTATACATGCTCAACGACAAGGATAACTTCGACCAAGACTATTTTATAAAAATGACGAGTCATCATGATTGAGATTGACTACGAATATGCCATCTACACCTGCTACGCTACTGTATATTAGACTTTTTGAATTAAATTTTTATTATCTCAATTTTAAGAAAAAATAATTAAATTATCATGTTGATATACAACAACAAATAAAATAATATTCTTAATAATATTAAGTCGAAGATGTAAACATTTTCAGTCACTCTAGCCAATAAGATGTTTTGTAACCACGATCGAGCATCCATGTTACTTTTGGATTAACTTAGACAGTTGTGATCAAATTTAGAGCTTATTTGGTAAAATTTAAAAATTTATTAAAAAATTGAAATTAAAATTAATAATTAATTTTAACAATATATTTTATAAAATCTAACAGATCAACCCTTCTCCTTGTAATATCACTCCCAATATTGTTTGTAATAGTCTCCTGAAATACCATTTTACCCTTGTAAAATACCAAAAAATATGTCGGACGATACCGAAGAACCACCGCAGCAACAAGAAGAAGCCCCGTCGGAAACCTCATCCTCCACCGTTACCAGCACCATCACAATGGTCGATACTGTTCGGCCAAAATATCCCAATGTTTCCTTCAGCATTTGGCCACCGAGGGAGCGCACACGGGACGCCGTCAAGAACCGCCTTATAGAGACCCTCTCCACCCCCTCCATTTTGTCCAAGCGCTACGGGACCATGTCGTCTGAGGACGCCGTGGAGGCCGCCAAGATCATCGAAGAGGAGGCATTCCAAACAGCGGAAACGACCGCTACCACTGATGGTGATGGGATCGAGATTCTACAGGTCTACTCTAGGGAAATCAGCAGGAGAATGCTCGACACTATGAAGGCCAAATCTGGGACCCAAAGCCCGAATTTAAACAAGGATCAGCCCAAGGTGGATGATGCGGAGTCCACGGCTCCAACACAGAGCGAGAAAACTGAGGTTGCCGTTGATGATCAATAAGCTTGCCTCGCATGTGAGATGTTTTTTCTTTTTTTTTCTTTTTTTTTTTGCTCTTAATGGAATCTATGCTACCATGTCTATTATGCTGAGATCTATCTTGTAGTTTTTATGAATCCTCAGATGCTAATACATATAGTAGTTCTTTTTATAACCTGTTTTGGGGGCTTTCCAGTTTACGTTAACTGCCTTTTGTTTATTTTCGTCAATGTGCTTTGATTTAATCCTTTTTTCTGTTTATTTTGGTTTGTTCTGGATTGATGTTCTTATTTATGTGCTGGTGAATTTTTGGGCTTCCTATACTGTGATTGCAATAACATGTGCTCATATGCATTTCTTATTGGTTTTGATAGGAAAGATGTACTCGTTAAAAAATCTTATTGGTTTTGATAGGAAAGATGTACTCGTTAAAAAATTGGGAACAAGCACCTTTTCGTCTTCGATTAAATTCAGTTTTATGGGGTTTCTGATTATAGTTTCTAATTTCTTTTTAATTCAAATCCTGCAAGATTATAATGAACGAGTTGGATTGCTTTGGATTCTAGAATTCCATAGATAGTTTGACTACTAATTGGTATATAAGATTTTGATTTACGTAGCATTCCTTAGAAGGTTTTCTTTAATGGATAGTTTTACGGAGAGTAATTGTGTTCACGGGTGATTCATGGTTGCCCGTCACTTTCGGAGGGACCTATATTCGGGTAATTCATGCACACAGGTTGATTCAAGTGAGGGTTACTTCTGAGTGATATGAAGCATGCAGTACTTACACATGGTGGTCGGTTGTAGTTTGAGGCAATTATAAATTGTGCATTAAAATCGATGTTTTGGCCAAGGTCTTCTGATTATGAAGTATTAGTGTTATAATGATTTATTCATCTCAGACTCTTACAAGTTTTGGGGGGAACATTTGAATGTTAAGCTGAGAGAAAAAGCGCAATGTAGGAAGTCATTAATGTTATACCAACATGGATGCAAAGGTACTCATCATATCTGAGTTCTCACTATAGATGGTGGTTCACTGTCTTTTGAGATGGCTGTTGGTTGTCTGATTGAATTTAATGCTTTAGCAAAGGTAATATGACTGTCTCACGTGATTAGAAGTTTGCGACACTTGTTTTAGAAAGTTGTCTGAGTCTTACGTCTCAAGGCGTGAATGTGAGGCTTTTATTGAGCACCTTGAAGATTTCGTCTTGATTTATCCAGGATTATGCCTTGATTTTCCATGTTTTTGCATTTTTATATTCTATTGAATTATTTTAATGATTTCTTGTGGTATATGCCTCAAAACAACTCGAGAGTTACACCCTCGGTACCTGATGAAGCCTTTTTAAACATTGTGCACATGCTGGTTGATTGCTTTACACCATGTTGTTACAAGCATTTGGAGTGTGTGAATGTTATAGCTGAAAGAAGACTCTTTATTATGAAAAGTAATCGTTGTGATTAAAGAAATCGAAAAGCTAGGACCAAACTATTGATTAGGAATCATCATCTGCTTTTTAAGCTCGACAACGGCATAATCCCTATTAGATCGGCAATATACAATGATTACGCATTCATGCATGCAAAATACATGTTCTATTTCTATTATCTTTTCTTAGTGTCTTTGTTCATTTTGATTAATGGGATAACCAATTCCATTGTTTAGGATTTATTTTCTTGGTTTGTGATATATTGTTCTTGAAATCTTTTTAGTTTCCAGGGACGGACTGGGAAGGTAGATGGATGAGGTTCAAATAAGTAAAAGAACACACCCATATGAAATCTCTTTCAGCAAGTCATTTCTAATCTTTTTGTGCCAAACGAGGCCCAAATAATTTTTATGCCCAAGACATGTTTACACCCTATATATGATAGGAGTTTGCATGTCATATCACATTTAGAAAAATAAATAGAATTTACTTGTGCACTAGCTGTTAATATTAGCGATTGGGTACTGACAAGAAAAAAAAATTATTTCATTGATTACTTGACAGAAATGACGTGGTATTGTAAATAGTTGAATATCATTGGTAAACTAGGTCAAATATAAAATAATAATTCAATTTTTTTGGCTATCTATTGAGTAAAGTTGGATATGTTGTCAATCTTTGCGCACAAAATGAAGTCATTTTTTTATAGGTTTTTTGGCTAGGGGTAAGTTTTTCTGGCAGCAAAAATTATATTGGACTTTGAGAGACTACGTTTAACATTAGCAAGATGCGTTTTTGTCCAAATTCAGTGAGTCTCTAAGTAATTTTCTTTATTAAAAAAAAAAAATCAGAAAACCTTGCGGGGCTGGGGGTCCCAGCACCCCCCTCCCTCGATCCGTCTGCCCCTGGCAAAAACTGTTCGCTATGGGTCCAATCCTATAGTATGATAATATTGGACCATGTTTTCTAGCTTCAAACCTAGTGCTTCGTGCAAGAACTCAACACATTGAGCTGTATGTCATTTTATAGAGTACCAGATGTTCAATATGTCTCTTGCTTATCGTTTTGTGCTCACTTTGACGAGGTATATTATGCAAGAGAATTTGTCAGCTTGTATCCTTATTTTATAAGCTTCTATTCTCTTCATAGCTATTAGCTACTGCAAATTGTTATTTTTCCTCTGTTAAATAACTCGTTGGTGATGCATAGATCTCAGCATATGGAGCCTGAGCTCGATGGGGGTGCATAGGTCGAGTTAATATGCATGGTAGGCACGTAGCGGATAGACCCTTTGCTGTTGATAATTGTATTGTCCTTGAATTAGAGTTGTAGCTTGTGTTTACAAAGAGGAGTCTTTATTCAAGGATTGAGTCCATGAATCTATTCGTACTAGGGTCTTCACCTTCAAACACAAAACGTTCTCGTTATAAATGTTGTCGTTAATTAGCATTTCAGTTATATGCGAGAGTAATGGAGACTGCAGTGCATGAGTACTTATTAACAGATGATTACAAGTTAATGATATTACTATTTAGTTTAAGTAGTTTGGTATCCGAGTTTGTAAGTCATTAGTCATTACCGAAGAAAATAAAATATGTTTATTAATAGAATAGTATGACACTTACAATAAATTAATATTAAGAGTTCTATCATTTATTTTCTCACACTTCACACCATAAATTAAAGAACAAAGAATTATTATGTGATCTATTCCTAACTTTAGAAAAATCAAAAGAATATCAAATCGTATGGGGTTTAATGCCCCTCTCCAGGGCTTGGACTCGATTTCTTGATATCCCCTAGAGTTAAAGCATTGGTAGATTGATGTCCTTCTCCACCGTGACTCGGCCCTCCAGTCTTTATCGCTTCGACATATAATTTCTCGGCTGGACTTTCAACGGAATCATGTTGTTTTTCTGTGCTCAAAGGACGTGCTTCATTAATGAAGAAAAATGAGTTGAAGAGAATAACACTGATGATGACGACGACGGCTTGGAGAGATTTTTGTGTTGTGGCCATTTGGAGTATTTCAAGTAATAATAGATTGTTGGGAATTGTTGAATTAAATTTAGTGAGATTGAAGAAGGAGATTTGGTGAGAAATCAGAGATTGTTACTCCAAATATATAGTGCAATATGCATTGCATGGAAATGAAGCTGCTACGTAAATGACATTCGAATTTGATTTGACTGTTCAAATTCAATATCAAATTTTAAAGGTTTTATCGAGCCGCCACGTCAAATGAAGCAAAATAGATTTTGGTAAAAAATAAAGTCAATGGAATAGTAAATATGTTTGGTTGGTAGAATTTTCAGTGCCTTTTTCTTATTATATTTTAGCACTTCCCACAACATGACTTGCGTAACTGCCCACGTAATGTTTGGGTCAATATATTCATGTAGTGACGAAGAGCCGAGCTGGCCAAGATGGGGTCAGTTCAGCCTTTGCCACGGGCCGAGCTCGGCCCGTGCCGTCCACAAAAGTGGTGCCCAGATTGGTCCGTGGCTCGTGGACCACATGGGCTGCACATGAATTTATTTATTTTTTATTTTTAGTTTAAAAAGTTAAAAAAAGAAATAAGTTATGATAAAATTGTCATTTTTTTAAGTACAAATATAGAAAATTTAAGAAGTACTAAATTAAACAGGCCAATCCACGGGCTGGCCCGTGGACCGGCCCACAAGTTAGTCCAACGGGCTGGCTTGGCCTTTTTTTCTTCAGCCTGGCCCAATCCCACAACAGGCTGGGCTTGCACAGCACAGGCCCACGGGTGGCCTAGCCCTTTTGCCATGTATCAATAATATTGGCAAATTCATTTAAAGGTAACATAAAATAAGATAGGGTAAATTATATTTACATTTTTCATCTTTTTAAATTTGTAATAATTTAGTCTTTATTTAATTTTATTCACACCTAACATTTCTATCTTTCAATAATTTGCACAAATAGTCCATTACTTCATTTTGATAATTTTGTTCGTAACTTAAATAAACTAAAATAAATAAATAAAAAAATAGAATGAAAAAATTGCATTTGGATCTATAACTTTTGCAAAAATACAAATAAATCATTAACCTTTTATTTTTTACAATTCTTCACTTCAAATAATATAATATAAAATGTAGAGTCATGTCCTAAACCTTTTAGTCCCAACACCTACGTCCCTCAATATATCTGCACCAGAAAGACATCTGGATTATAGAAGGATTTCATCCAAATGTTTGTGTACAACGAATTTCGTGTATTAAAATACAGAAATTGCTACAAATTGAAATTTTGATAATTACAAAGTGGATGATCTTTTTGTGACTGCGTAGCTGTAGAATCTTCTGATTAATGATCCGAGTGTTGAAAACGAGAGGCCACATAACTTGAATCCTAGACTTCGAAATTTGTTGGAAATTTGATTTGTTTGAACCTTCAATACTTGGACTTGGCTTGAATTTGATTTGTGATGAAGATTTTGATTTTCTTCAACTTGACTTGGACTTGTTTTAATTTGAAGAAGATTTTGATCTTTTTGAGATTTCCCAGGTTTTGGATTTTCTTTCGGGTTGTGGATTCTATCCTGGACTTGCTTCTGGACTTCTGGCTTTTCTTCTGCTGGAATTTTACCTTGTCCTTTCTCTTGGACTTAATGTCCTATTTATAGAGAAATCTCAAACTATCCATTTTTCATTTATAACCATCCAATACATATTAAATATAAAAGTGGGACGAATTTTCTACATTGGTTAGTTTTAATACGAATGGGTCATAATATACTTGGGCTTTAATAATTTAAATGGACTATTTGTTTTTAATAGGCCAAGCCCATTTATTTATTTAATTTAATTTTTTGTCTCTGCTGTCTGTTATTTGACCAAAAGTCAAACATCTGACATAAATTTGACTAATTTAACAAGAGCAAATTGATCTATGCACATTCAATTATTTCAACCAATTAAAAAAATTAGAAAAAATTAAAATAAGAAAATAAGAAAAGGAAAATGCCTTCTTCTTCCCCACCCACCTGTAGATTTCTCCCTCCGTTTTCAGGTGGGGTGGAGAAGAAGATATTTTTCTTTTTTTAGTTATTTAAAAAGGTTAGGGATCACAAATGCATATTTTATTTTATTTTTGGCTATTTTAGTTTGTTTATGTTAGGGTAAAATTGTCAATAAAGACTATCTATCTAAATATTGAAAATGATAGTTGCAAATAAAATTGAATGTGATGAAATTGTTACAAACATAAAAGAATAAAGATTGTGAGTATAATTTACGTGGAAACAAAATGATCTTATGATTTAGATCCAATATATCATTAAATTTATCTCATATTTGTTGTAAATACTGTAGATGTCGAAATTGGAGTGAAATAATTCAAATTAATTCTCCGCGTATTAATATTTAAGTCTTGCATTTACGAATGTTACATGTACGAAATAATGTTAATTAAATGAATGGTCATTTAATTATACACCACGCTACTACTTTATAACTGAACTTTGAAATGTATTTTAATGGTCACTGACATTATATCGCTTTACTTATCTGTCATTGGGTTGAATTATGTTTCATCCATTTGACGGAATTGCACACATAGTAAATGGAAATCCATAGTAGCACTGTTTTGATATTAAATTACGTCAAATCAGTAAAATACCACTTCCTAAAAGTTAAAAATAACACGACTTTAAAAAATGTCTTCATCTTCATTGGACACTCTATCCCCGCCCACCTCTCACCCGTGTCTTAATTCCCCCATCCATGGCCACCACCTACCCCAAAAACACCTATCAAGAAGCACCACCACCACCACCACCACCACCATTATTTACCAAATTACATCGTTTTCCAATTTTTTTTTACCATTAATTTAATACCCAGTCTAATTACACCAATACTCCATTTAAAATCCACCCAAAAAGTCTCTCAAATCAAAACTCAGTTGAGAAAACAAAGAATCTCTAAATCTCAATTAAAATCATGTCTGATATCTTGAAGGCGTCAAGAACACAAAACCTCGATCATCAACTCCAAACATTTGGGTTGGGACATGCCGTGTTGGAGTGGGGTGTAAATGGTTAGGAGGAGTTGAGGAACGGAGAGAAATTGAAGAATGGGGGTGAGTCGATGTTGGGAGAACTTGAAAAAGTTGAGGCCATTGTTGCACATTCATTTGCCATTATGAATGCACTGGGTTGTCGAAATTTTTTTGTTTTTGTTTTTTATTTTAATTTTGTTGATATACTAATATAACGTTCAATTGGTGCCACGCCAGATTGTTGTGTGACATGTGTGCAACTCCCTCAAAGGGATGAAACGGAATCCAACCCAGTAAAGGATAGGTAACGCACTACAATGTTCATTGACTATTGAGATACATTTCAAACTTTAGGTATTAAGTAACAATGCAGTACAACTCAGTGACCATTCATTTAATTAATCCTATTAAATCAATCCATACAGGGATGGGCATGAGTCAGTTTGGTTTGGCAAAAACCAAATCGAAACCAACCACCATTGAGAAATTCAGGCCCCAAGGGCCCTTTTAAAGTTTAATTTTTTTAAAAAAAAATCCTAAGATCGACCTGAACCAGGGAAAAAAAACCCTGACCCAAACCGACCCGAATCGGTTCGAGTAGGGTTGCAATTTTTTTGGCCTAGTCCTAAATCCATATATGTTATACATATACGACCCATGCGATAAATGGGAGTGAAATAATCCAAGTTCACATATCTACCCATGTAAAACACTGGAACAAATACGTTAAATCTCAATTTATGACATTTACATATTATTAAAAATTGTGAAATCAAAATTGGGGTCACCAATAGAATATGTAGGGCCTTAACCATCTATTATAGCAAATACGTCTCCAAATTTTTTGTGAGTAAATTCAGGACTGGTCACTGTTTTTGTACTTATGAGCTTTAAAAGTCATATAACCAAAATTTAATTCAATTATAGTCACATTTTAGCGCTAAAAGACCAACATATCCCTAAAAAAATTTAAAAAGCGCTAATTCAATTATACTGTTTTATTATGATACTGTTTTATCTATGATACTGTTTTGTGTGGTACTGTTTTATTATAAAATTGTTTTATCTATGATACTGTTTTATTTAGATAATATACATTAGTATATTTATACCATATTTTTATCTTTGCACCTATTTTATTATGATAAAGTTTCAACATATGATGCTGTTATTGAATGTAAACAGTATCAATGATCTTGTCCTTAATTTTATATATGATACAGTTTTATTGAATGCAAACACTACTAATGGATCATTTTAAAACATCTTGTATTTATTTTTATATATGATACTGTTTTCTATAATATTGTTTCAACAAATGATAATATTATTGAATGCAAACAATATCATTATTTCAACTATTAAACTATCTTGTACTTAGTTTTACATATGATATTGTTTTGTCTATGATACTGTTTTATATAGATAATGTGATATAGTAAACTTACACCATGATTTTATCTTTGATACTGTTTTATTATGATAATGTTTCAACATATGATATTGTTTTAATCTATAATAATATTATTGAATTCAAACAGTATCGATGGTCTTATACTACGAATGGAGTATTTTAAGAACAATATAATTACTTCAACTAGTAAAACATCTATGATATTGTTTTAATCTATAATAATGTTATTGAATGCAAATAGTATCAATGATCTTGTACTACTAATGGAGTATTTTAATAACAATATAATTACTTCAATCAGTAAAATATCGATGATACTGTTTTATTTAGATAAAGTGATATGATATACTTATACCATGTTTTTATCTTTGATACTGTTTTATTATGATAATGTTTTCAACCTATGATACTGTTATTTAATCTATGATACTGTTATTTTATTGGATTGTAGTTTGTGTATGTAATATTGTTTTATTAAGATACTTTCATATATGATACTGATATATTAAGATACATTTATTATGATACTGTTTTAGTATGACAAACTAAATATTGCCATTTTAAATTAAAGAGACGATTTCAAATGGCTAAAATTCATCATTAGCAGTGGCAAAGCAACTGGTCTTGACCGGTTCGTCGAGACAATTCCAAAAATATATTATAATAAAAATTTTGAAATTCAAGCTGCTATTTATAGCAACAAATTATAGCCACTCTACAGCAATTCATCGGCTTCTTCCATCTCCATATTATAGCCACACAATAAAATAGTATTATGATTTGTTGCTATTTGGCCACACATAAATACACAACGTGATATTCGTAAGTCTTCAACCATTGCCTTTTCATTTATCCTTCTAAATACCAAGCAGTATTACCGTATAGAAAATGTAGAATTAAACATATTAGAGATATGAAAGTCAATCACTGCAAATGCCAAATATGAAAACTAAGGAAATTTAGAATTAGACACTGAGAATGATTCATAGTTATAAAATACTGCATAACAACTTTCAAATTTCAACAGTCAAGCATTACAACCACAATAATCCTTGAAAACATTTAAAGAACTCTATATACAATCAAATTTCAAATTACGCTCCAAATTACCTAGGTTTTCTAACAATTAGAAACACTTCCTAAAAGGAGAATCTTCTAATCAAAGAAGCAAAAGACTGCCACCGCATCGTAGAAGAAGCACTCGTTGGAGGTGGAGTTGATCTGTGGAGCGTAGAAGAAGCACTCGCCAGATGTGGAGGAAATTTGTGGGGGTGGAAGAAACCGATGGAAAATATGGATTATATGGGTAATTTTGGGATTATTTTGTAATATTGCTGAAGAGTATGACTTAATCACACTTTTGAAAAAAAAAATTGACCTAATTTAAAACAAGTCACCTACATGTAATTTATAGGCAATTTTTCCATTTTTTATTTTGGAGAACTTTAGTCCCTAATAGATGGAATAGTTTATTTAATCTATACTACTTCTCATTTTTGGATCATTTTACTCTTACAAAATTTTTAAAATTCTATATTCACCTTTAGTATTCATTAATGTATAATTATTTTTTAATATTTTATTTATTATTTTTTTATTGTTCATCCTTACTATACATTAAATTTTCAATAATTTACCAAATATACAATTAAATTTTTTAAACATTTAATCTATTACATTAAATATGAAGGTGAAAAGACGATCTCAATTTTTTTTTTGTGCATTAAGTATATAAAAGGAATAAGAAATGAATTTCAACAAAAAAAAAAATGAATGAGAAAAATTGTAACTTTGTTTATTATCGCATTAAAATTCAAATAATAGTTGTCAAGACTGAAATGGAGATAAAAAGATTATTTTTAATACATTATATTACAGTGATTACGAGCATGTTTGGTTCAGTTCTTTTTCTAAATTTTTTTTTTCTTAAATTTATTTTCAACTACATATTTTGTGCGACCTGCAACTTTTATCAACTTTTCAACTACATATTTTACTAATTTTTTTCAAAATCTTTAAACCCCATCAAAGATATACTATAGTTTAGAACTAACATGTGGATTTTTTTTTTATTTTTAATTTAATTAATATATATATAAAACGTTCTTCTCATCTTACTTCTATCTGTCCACAATATTCTTACACCATAGACAAGTATTGACACTTCTTTAATTTTTGTTTCTTACTCATATTTATGACATTTCATTTAGTTAGTCAAATCAAACACGTCTAATAAAAAGAGAAAATACACAAAGAATATTGTTCATAAGGGACTACTACTCCAACAAATGTACAATAATATGTAGTCAATCATTACATTTTCTCACAATAAAATTAGTAATTATAAATTTTATTCTTCGTAAAATGTAGTCCTGGAGATCATTAATACTATAAGGGTGTGTTCGATTGCAAGCATTGAATTTAGGTAGAAAGAAACTGAATTCCATGGAATTGAATTGTCAATAAATTATTAATTGAAAAATATTAATTTAGAAGACAAATTTTTCTGGAAAATAAAATTTCATCTCCCATACAAAAATATTTTTCTTATTTTCAAAGAAAATGTAGCTATTTATGTAGAAATGAGAAAATATTTTACTTAAAAAAATGAATATCAATCAAACGTGTAGTTGGAAAATAGGTAGGAAAAGACTTTTTTCATGGAAAAATACGGCTACCAAACCTATCAGTTGGAAAATAGGTAGAAAAAAGACTTTTTCCATAGAAAATAAGTTGCAATCAAACGCACCCTAAGATTTGATATCAATAGTTCATTAATCATCAAATTTTAAATCACCAAAAGGTCTTAAATGAGTTCAAGTTATTGTTGGTATTATCACTGTATAAAACTCATTTCTAATTGTAATTGTACTTAAATAAATGTAATTATCTCTTAATAATTATTTGTTACTCTTTTATTGTTCATTATTATCATACATTAAATTTTTAATAATTTATTAAATGTATGTTTAAAATTTGTAAATATTTAATATATTAGTAAATTAAATATGAAAGTGAAAAGACGATCTCAATTTTTTTTGCCTTACGTAGATGAAAGAAATGAGAAATTGATTTTAAAAAAATGAATGGAAAAATTGAAACTTATTTTATTATCGGATTAAAATTCAAATCATGGATATAAAAAGATTGTTTTGAATACATTGGATTACAGTGATTATAGTTGACAACTAATATATAAAACTTTTTTAATTTTTAATTCAGTTAATAATACATCATACGCGCTTAATAAAAAGAGAACATACATAAAGAATATTGTTTACAAAGAATAACTAATCCAACATATGTACAATATTATATAGTCAATTATTACATTCTCTTCAATAAAATTAATATTTATTAATTTTTTTCGTAAAATACAACCTTGAAGATTCCTATTAATACATTATTAATTTCATACGATTTGATATCAATGGTTCATCAATCATCAAAGTTCAAATCACCAAAAGCTCTTCACTGAATTCAAGTTACTATTCGTATTACTATTATATAAAACTCATCTTTGATTGCAATTGTACTTCTATAAATACAAATAAAATATCAATATCAAATAATACAAAACAACATGTTATCAACAATCATATTTTTTTATCTTTATTGCAATTGTTAATTTAATATTTTAATTGTTAACAATTAAAAAATAAAAAAAATAAAAAAATATTAAAAATTAACAATATAATTACAAAAGCACGTACAACGTATGTGTGTCTAACTAGTTGTTAAAAAGTGATGCGAGTCTCTTATTTTTTTGGAGATTAAAACGTAAACAATTGATTTTGATACAAGAAAAAGAAACCCTTTAGTTCGGGACTTTTGAGTTTAATCACCCAAAATATTTAGGTACAATTGCTTGTTAATAAAGTCTCACTTGTCAATATCTCAAATTAATAATCAATTATAATTTATTTTTCTCTCAATCACAAGGACATATATAATAGGAAAAATTGTCAATAAGTCATCTCTACATGACTTGTTTCAAATTAGGTCAAAACTTTTTATTAAATTGTGATTAAGTCATACTTCACAGCAATATTTTATATTAATTCCAAAATCACCTCTTTTAACCATATTTTTCATTGACACAATCTTCCAACTTCACAAACCTCCTCCACCTCCGGCGACAACCTCCTCCACCTCCGGTGACCTCCGACGAGTGCTTCTACGGCGTAGTGTCACTTTTTAATTCCATACAGTAAAATCTGGGTTGTGTGCTATTGAAATTGTGAAGATATATAAGCATTCATGAAAGGAATGAAGGATTTGTGAAAGATTTTGGTGTAGCTAAACTAGTTTTGGAATTGGTTTTAGGCAGTTTTTTGGTGAAGATTTTGGATCAATTTCCAAGTTGGGGACTGAATGTTGTTAGATGTGAAACTACAAAAGTAAATGACAAGTTACTTCATAGAATCCAGATTGAGGTAACAAATTAACGTATGAATATTGTTATTAATTTCTTTGTTTTAATCTTAATTCTTGTATTTGGTCATTTTTTCAGGCTAGTGATCTTACGGCTAGCATTGATCTATCCGTGCTGCAAGAGAGGTGACCAATATGATTAACCTGGGTTGAGTTGAGTATTTTAGCAGTTATGTAAACAATGAGCATTTTTCAGTTATGTAAACAATAAGGTAACATCCGTTGTTGATACTGTATTATAGAATAGCAACTTGATATTGTATTAAGTTGGCCATTAGATTATTTCTTTGTGTTGTTAATTAGTCATGAAAGTTGTTTGATACTGTATTATACAAAACAGTATCACAATAGAAATGGACATAGAATACTGTAAATATGAGCTTCAATACTCCACTATTTTATGTAAATAAGAGCTTGAATGCTCTACCATCTAATTGCTGTAAATAGAAGCTTGAATGTTCCATCATCTAATGTTTAGTCATGGTATGTTGTTTGATACTGTATTATACAAAATAGTATCACAGAAAATAGTATCATAATATAAATGGACATAGAATTCGCATATGTGCTCAGAATTTTTATTATAATATATTTTCAGAATGGTCTCGACGAGACGGTCAAGACCAGTAGCTTTGCTACTGTGTACGATGGATTTTACCTGTTTGAAGTCGTTTCTTTAGTTTAAAATGACAATCTTTAATTTTTCTTTTCAAAACAGTATCACAAATTCTCTAAAACAATATCACAGATAACAGTCGGAGTCGGTGCATCATAATCGTTGCTCGAAGAAATGAATTGAATCAGAAATGAATTAACACACTCATGATGGTTAAATCAGATCAAATACACACAAATAAGTTGCTTTTAAGCTTAACCAAACATACTCAGAAATGAATTGAATAAACAAAATGCAGAAATTATAAATGTCACTTACAGCACACTAAAGTGTAAAAATTTACAAAGACCCAATAAAAATTCCATGAATCCAGATATAAAGTTTGATATATTAGTAGCATAGTTGAAACATTATCTTAAACAAATAGTATCATATGTTGATGGATTAAAGTTCACCAATGTACATTATCTAAATAAAAACAGTATCATGGATTAAACAGTATCATAGGATTAATAATGCATATTACTTAAATAAAATAGTATTATGGATTAAAACATGTTTTAATCCATGATACTGTTTTAATCATATGATACTGTTTAATTACGGTAAGGTTTGAACCTGTGATACTGTTTAAATGTCTTAGTTTTAATCCATGATACTGTTTTAATGTCTTAGTTTTAATCCATGATACTGTTTAATTATGGCAAGGTTTGAATCTGTGATACTGTTTGAATGTCTTAGTTTTAATCCGTGATACTGTTTAATTATGGCAAGGTTTACTAGGTTGAAACTTTGTCATAATATTTCACTATCATTTGAAACATGTTTTAATCTATGATACTGTTTTAATCATATCATACTGTTTTAATACATGATACTGTTTAATTATGGCAATGTTTGAACCTGTGATACTGTTTGAATATCTTAGTTTTAATCCATGATACTGTTTTTATCCTGTGATACTGTTTGAATCTATGTGATCTTTGATACTGTTTAATTATGGCAATGTTTGAACTTGTGATACTGTTTGAATGTCTTAGTTTTGATCTATGATATTGTTTTAATCCATGATACTGTTTTGTTTAGGTAATTAGTATATTTTGATACCGTTTTAATCCATGATACTGTTTTGATCTTGTGATACTGTTTGAATCTATGTGATCTTTGATATTGTTTAATTATGGCAAGGTTTGAACCCGTGATACTGTTTGAATGTCTTACTTTAATCCATGATAATGTTTTGTTTAGGTAATGTGCATTAATATAATTTGATACTGTTTTAATTAGGGATGGCAAAAATATCCGATCCGCCCCGAACCCGATGGATACCCGATCCGAATGGAGCGAAAAATTCCTGATCCGCGGATCAGTGGGGCGGATCGAGGCGGATCGGGGCAGATCGGGGCGGATCGCGGGGCGGGACGGATCAGGCCTGATCCGATCCGTTCCGATCCGCCCCGTTTGAAAAAAATATGATTAAATAATAAATAAATGAAAGATTTCGGGCTTAAATTACAATTTAGAGATAGTTGGAGTTAGCTAAAAAAAAGTTTTATTCTTCAAAAAAAAAAAAAAAAAAAAAACGGATCAGTATACGGATCAGGGCTCCGATCCGCCCCGAAAAATGGCGGATCGCGGGGCGGATTTGGATATCCTATAATTATTGCGGGGCGGATCGGATTAGGCCTGATCCGCCCCGTTGCCATCACTAGTTTTAATCCATGTTTTAATCTATGATACTGTTTTGTATAATACAGTATCAAACAAAACATATGACTAATTAAACAGCATAAAAAATAAAAGCATGATATTGTTTGATACTGTATTATGCAAAACAGTATCACAATAGAAATGATCATAGAACATGTGCTCAGAATTTTTATTATAATATATTTTCGAAATGGTCTCGACGAGACGGTCAAGACTAGCTGCTTCGCCACTGCGTATGATGGATTTTTCTCATTTGAAGTCGTCTCTTTAGTTTAAAATAGAAATCTTTAATTTTTTTTCTCAAAACAGTATCACAAATCCTCTAAAATAGTATCACGGACTAATGTACATCCTTTTGCTGCAAATTAAAGCTCTTCCAAGGTATCTGAGTCCTTTAAAAGCAAACACATACTTCAGAGCAATGCCAAGATGAAGAAAGAAGAACTGCCAATCATTCTCAAGTTAATGAGAAGTCATGCAAAGAGTTCTCATCTAAAACTATGAACAATGTTTCTAATTCTTTCCTTGAATTAGAACATGTTTGAGATTCAATTAAGACATAGATTCTCATTGGATAGGATATAAGGTGTTTAATGGTAGGTAGACGAATTAATCAGTAGAGAATAAACAAGAGAATATTATTGTTCTTAAAATATTTCATTAGTAGTACAAAATTATAGGTTTAACAGTATCACAACAAAACAGTATCACAAAAAATAGTATCACCACAAAACAGTATCACAATTAGCGTTTTTTTACAATTAAGGGGATGTTGGTCTTTTAGCTCTAAAATGTGACTTTAATTGAATTAAGTTTTGAGCATATGATTTTAGAGCCCATAAGTGCCCAAACAGTGACCGGTCCTGAATTTACCCTACATAATATAGTAGCTTTGGCTAGAGGTGGCAGATGGGCTAGAGAGCCCAGCACAATCTGAAATTGGATGGGCCATACAAAAAATTGGGTTGGACTGGCTCTAACCTGATTTTATAGGATTTCGTATTTATTGGACCAACTCAGCCTGCTTTTGGGACACAGGGCTATTAGGTCAGCCCCATTTTAAACTTTAATTTATTTTTCCATAACAATTACTAAAAAAAGAAAAAGTAAAAGAAAAAAAATAACAAATGTCTTCATCACCCCCACCCCCACGTAAGTCAATCAAATCAGAGTCCCCCACTAATATGGTCGAAAGGTTTCGCGAAAACCAGAGTTCGCGACGAGCTCTGGTTTTTGTGAAACCAGAGAGATTCTCCCTGGTTTCACAGAAAGAGAGGCAAATTCTCCCATGTTCGGTATGGGATGTTGGGTAGATAAATGGGTTGGGTGATTTGGGTCCAAAATTTTTTACTGGGTTAATCCAAAATAATTGGGCCAACATGACTTCAGCCCGATAGACCCAGTGGGTTAGTTATACCGTGCCAATTTTTACTTAATTTTTTTTATTAAGCTAGTCCAACCTGAAATTCGAGTTATCTGGGCTCGACCTTGGGCCAACCCATTTTTGCCACATCTACTAATATATATCAACAATGTAATAAAAATGCATGCATATATAGAATGCATATAAAGTAAAATATATATATCTTTCAAAATTATATAATTTAATGATATGTTGTGGTACAGGGTGATCTAACCCCCACAGTGGGAAAACCTTATAACTCCAATTGCTGATTTGGCATGGCTGACTGGGTTAAAATTTCCAAGTAGACAACAAATCATTGTCCAAAAAAAACACCCCCAAACCACCCACTTTCGGTGCTTACTCTCTCCTCTCCCCACGAATTTTTCCCCAAATCGTGCCCTAATAAATCCCCACCCAATCGCCACCGCCGGTGAACGCCATCGCCTCGGACCACCATCACCATAACGCCGCCGACTCCACTCTCTCTTCGCGCTGTGGGGCTTCCTTCGTGGACAGCCCTCTTCGCGCTTGCTCTGTCAAGCTGTGACCCACCATTTGCACCGAAAGTGGTCCTTCCCGTCTACGCCAGCTCTTTACGCGCTCTATCTGCACGTTGTACTGCCACGCGTTGAACTTCGTGCACTGAAATTTCGTCTCCGCCGTGACCCACCATTTCCGTCGTGACCCACTGTTGGTGTCGTGACCCACCATTTCCGCCGTGACCCACTCTTTGTGTCGTGACCCACCATTTCTGCCGTGACCCACTCTTTGTGTCGTGACCCACGGTAATGATTGTTTGGGGATTAACACTGGTAAAAGCTGATAGTATGTTAACAACAATTGAAATTCATCATTGTTGATTGTTGCAAAATTAGATGCAAGGGGACATGGAGTTGGCTGTATATTCAAAAATTGAAAATTTTCATTGTTTAATTTTTCAAAATTGTCTGCAATGGGATTAACATTAAGTGGATGTAATCAGTACATTTGTATTGAAAGTGGTTTATTCATTGTTTATTTCAAAATTAGATGCAATGGGATTAAGATTTTGCTGTAATTTCAGAAATTGCTATTCATCAATGTTTATTATATCTAGTGGCTGTAACTGGATACAGAATGAGTGGCGGTATCGATAATTGATTTTTTCTTATGTTTATTGTTTCAGAATTCGAGCAATAGAATCACAAAGTGCAGACAATGTGTATACTCCTCAAGTTTCAGTTCAGCGTATCCCTGCAACTGGACAAGAATTTCAATCACATGAGGCAGCATACATTTTCTACAATAATTATGCCCGGGAGGCTGGATTTAGTACACGAATAGAGAACAGTAAAAAGAATAAGATAATCGGTGAGACGTACTGGAAAATGTTTGTATGTTCGAAGGAGGGGAAGATTGAAGATAAATATCAGAGGAAAATTAAAGACTCTGTGCCGCGTGCTGGGGAAAGAAAGCGTGGGCAAACACGAGTTGGCTGTGGTGCTAGATTAAGTGTAGTCAAGCAACAAACAGGACAGATGTGGATAGTTAACAACTTTATTGAGGAACACAATCATGCCCTTACTACTCCTAGTCGAGTTCATTTGTTGAGATCTCACCGGACGGTGTCGACTACAAAGAAAGCACTTACTCAACAATTTGTTGATGCTAATATACCAACATGCCAGCAATTAAGGCTTATGGAGATAGATTCTGGTGGTCCATCATCGATTGGGTGTGTGGAGAGAGATATTAAGAACCATGAAAGAAACCTTCGAGAAGAGCAAATGGGTCATGACGCTGAAACATTGATAGAGCATTTCACATTTGAGAAAGAGAAAAATCTGAACTTCTACTTCGACTACGAGATAGACGAAGCAAATAAGTTGAATCGTTGTTATTGGGCCGATGCTGAATCTATACGGTCCTATGGTTGTTTTGGAGATGCCGTTGTGTTTGACACAACATATAACACCAATAGGTACTCAATGATCTTCGCCCCTTTCGTAGGTGTAAATCATCATGGTCAGACTGTTGTGTTTGGGTGTGGATTTTTGAGCGACGAAACGATCGAGTCATTTGTGTGGTTGTTGTCGAAGTTCATGGAGTCGAACTCCAATCATGCTCTCCCGTTGATTATTACTGATCAGGATGCTGCAATTGCGAATGCAATATCAATAGTCCTGCCGTTGACATTCCATAGGTTTTGCATCTGGCACATTCTAAATAAGATTTCAGAGAAAATTAACGCTATGGTGTACAATGAGCAGTACCATAGGTTAGTTAACATTATCAAAAATTCAGAGACGCCGGCTGAATTTGAAGAACGATGGAATGATGCAATAGTAAATACAGTCTTACATTGTAATGAATGGCTACAATCGATGTATGACATCCGGGGTCGGTGGGTGCCATCATATGTTAAGCACATATTCAGTGCTGGAATGTCTAGCAGCCAACGATCTGAAAGTGGTCACTCATTTCTGAAGAAGTACGTGAATAAAAAGAACTCACTGATGGGATTCATTACTAGGTTCAATAGGGCACTTACTCATCAACTCCATGAAGAACTAGTTGCTAACCATGTTGATCTAAATGAACAACCTCGCTTGATGTCCAGTCTTGTGATGGAACACCAAATGGTTGAAATCTACACGAAGAAAGTGTTCATGTTGTTTCAGATAGAAGTTGATAAGAGTAATGTATACATTTGCTCGAAGAGATCAACTTTCATCGGTGGGAAATCTTACAGTATGCAGAGATATGAATTTGGCAAAATTGTTGATCGGCCACGGGAGGTTACATATTTCACAAAAAATGACTACGTATCATGCAGTTGTCGAACTTTCGAGTTTGAAGGTTATCCATGTCGCCACATGGCATGTTTTTTGAAGAAAAAACAAGTTCTTTTACTTCCAGAAAAATATATACTTCGACGTTGGACAAAGAATGCCAAAATGGGTAATGTCTGCGACACTAATGCACCTTCCAACATGGATGACTCATCTATCCAATCTTTAATGGGCCGACATGGGTTGTTATCACACAAGGCATCTATGTTAGTAGATACGTCGGCCTTAACAGATGCCCGTAGTACGTTTCTATTAGATGAGTTTGAAAGGTTGAATTTGTGAGTCGACCAAATTGACAATGGTGGAAATGTCGGTAAAAGCAAGTCCAATTCTAAAAGTCGTGAGGTCCAACAAGAGATACAAGATCCAAATACTGTTCAAGCAAAGGGATGTGGAAAACGATTGAAGTCTTCAAAAGAGAAAGCGATCTCCAAAATGAGTAGACAATGTTCAATTTGTGGAGCAAATGGACATGACAAAAGAACTTGCTCGAGATTTAATGATAGGTAACTGTGCATATTATTTTTTGCTTTACCATTTATTTATGAAACTACTATATTTATACTAATATCGTTATTTTGTAGATCACATGTACCAACCATACTCGAGCACCATCATGAATACGATGACCTGCAAGGTAGTTGGAGAGAGGACGCCACTTTCACATCGAATGCTTTTAGTTCGACAAGTGATGCAATGAATTTTAGATTTGGTTTATAGCAAATCTTTTGTATCTATTTACCTTATGTCATTCAAACAATCCTATCGTGTGTATTTTATTAGCCAATGTTTCTATTTTTGTGTATTTGGAACAATGAATTGTTAGTGATTTTATATGATTTTCTGTATGTGGAATGATCATGTTTGCTAATATATTGTCATCTTGATCGTGGTACACATAACAACATCTGCGCAAAAATTGTATGAACGATTATGCATGAACGATTATCATTACAAATTACACCAACAAATTCATTACAAAAAACACAAGTACGGCGATGCATGAAATAATTACAACATCTGCGTAATTGTAACCCCTGTTTCTAAAACGCCGACAAGACTGAACTTTGTTTTCTAGCTTATCTACTTTCTCTAGTAAGCTCTGCACATTACACTTCAGTTCATCAAATTCTGAACGTGTTTGTTCAGTTCCTGCAAACTGCGATCCAAAGTTCGATTCAACCTCGTCGTCCCAACTAAAGGCACCGTACATGATACCATCCTGCAATAATATAATATCATTCCAGTCAATCCAATTAAACAATCCAAACAATACAAATTAAAACTCAATTACCTTCACACTATGACATCTCCAATATCGACGGTGTGGGTTCCTTTCGGAGTGTGAGGTATGTATCTTCATATACCCACCACATCTACATCTAAGTCATGCCTGGATAACATTTCCACTAGAAGAAGACATCAATCCTTACCTATCTGTTATTCGAATGTCACACCAATATCACAAGAATACCAATAAGTTCCACACGCTATACATTATTTTACAAATTGACATATTCATTGGAGGCTTAGATCATGTTCTCGGTCTACATTCATTAGCACCGCCATGGCTGCAAAACACCGATTGCATGAACGTATGGGCTACCCCATCGCTCATGCCATCCGGGCTGCCAAGCCAAGATACGGGACTGATTTGTGTAGTTGTCGAATTCCAACAATCACAACAAGTCAACAACATTGATCATCACAGCCCCTTCATCAAATTATCAGGCCTGATCTACTACTCAAATTAGCATCATATCCCTATCTTCCTCTCTCCTCATACAATAAATTGGACAAATCATTGGGTTAGATGGAGATGGAGACATAATTCTACTTCATACAAAGCATGACAAATCAGGCAAAATTGATGAATCAACCAACAATACTCCTAATCATCCCAAGTCATCAGAATTATTCATAAATCATCACAAATTCATCACGAATTTCAGATTGGATGAAAACGTCCAAACCATAACAAAAATGTAAAAATTATCAGTACCAAAAATTATAGCAAATTTAGAGCAAATTTCAGATTCAATGAAATCATTAGGTAGGAAACCGCAGTCTCACTACACCCTCAGATAACTGTACAAAAATTATCAGTACTAGAAACACAAACAGTGGGTCACGGCAGAAATGGTGGGTCACGGCGGAGACGAAATTTCAGTGCGCGAAGTTCAACGCGTGGCAGTACAACGCGCAGATAGAGCGCGCAAAGAGCTGGCGTAGACGGGAAGGACCACTTTCGGCGCAAATGGTGGGTCATAGCTTGACAGAGCAAGCGCGAAGAGGGATGTCCACGAAGGAAGCCCCACAGCGCGAAGAGAGAGTGGAGTCAGCGGCGTTATGGCGATGGTGGTCCGAGGCGATGGCGTTCACCAGCGGTGGCGATTGGGTGGGGATTTATTAGGGCACGATTTGGGGAGAAATTCGTGGAGAGAGGAGAGAGTAAGCACTGAAAGTGGGTGGGTTGGGGGTGTTTTTTTTGGACAATGATTTGTTGTCTACTTGGAAATTTTAACCCAGTCAGTCATGCCAAATCAGCAATTTGAGTTATAAGGTTTCCCCACGGTGGGGGTTAGATCACCCCTGTGTTGTGGTATATGCTTTAAAACAATTGGAAGATACACCTGACTTTAAAGATATAAAACGCCTGACTTTACAAATATAAAACGCCTCGGTACCTGTGCACATGCTAGTTGATTGTTTTACTCCATGTTGTTACAAGCATTTCGAGAGTTTAAATGTTATAATCTAAAAAAAATACTTTTTTATGACAAGTAATCGTTATGATTAAAGAAATTGAAAAGCTAGGACCAAACTCTTGAATAATCAAAAATAATTTTGGACTTTGCTTTGGCCGGGGTCCAGCATCCCCCATTCCCCCTCCCTCCGCCCTGGCAGTTGCAGTCCTTACCTCGGACGAATTTATTGATGATGATTGGTCTAGTTGTATGGACGATAGAAAATCTAGTATGCTATAATTGCATTTATATTTGATTGTGTGGACTTTGAAGAAACACAAGGTATTTCCTAGATCAAGTGCTGTGAATATCGTGCTCTCTCGAGTTGCAACAGAGTTGATTTGGCTACAAAAACTGTTTGCTATTTATTGGTCAAATCATGACAATATTGGACCATATTTTCTAGCTTCAAACCTAGTGCTTTGTGCAAGAACTCAACACGTTAAGCTATATGTCATTTTAAAGCGAACCAGAGGTTCAATGTGTCTCTAAACTAAACCGTTTGCTGTTGATATGCATGGTGAGGCACCTTTGCTGTTGATAATTAATTGGAGTTGTAGCTTGTGTTTACAAAGAGGAATCTTTATTGTAGGATTAAGTCCATGAATCTATTCTAGCCACTATTCGTACTTGGGTCTTTACCTTCAAACACAAAATGTTCTCGTTATAAATGTTGTCGTTAATGAGCATTTAAGTTATGTGCAAGAGTTATGGAGACTGCAGTGCATAAGTACTTATTTAGAGTTGTTTATAAGTTAATGATATTGCTATTTAATTTAAGTAGTTTGGTAACTGAGTTTGTAAATCGTTAGTCATTACCGTTACAATAAATTAATATTAAGAACTCTATCACTTATTTTCTCACAGTTCACACCATGTATTAAAGAACAAAGAATTGTTATGTGATCTATTCCTAACTTTAGAAAAATCAAAAGAATAGCAAATCATCTAGGATTTAATGTCCATCTCCAGGGCTTGGACTAGATTTCTTGATATCCCCTAGAGTTGAAGCATTGGTAGATCCATGTCCTTCTCCACCGTGACTTGGCCCTCCAGTCTTTATTGCTTCGACATATAATTTCTCGAATGGACTTACAACGGAATCATGTTGTTTTCCAGTGCTCAAAAGGCGTGCTTCATTAATGAAGAAAAAGGAGTTGAAGAGAATAACACTGATGATGAAGACGACTTGAAGAGATTTTAGTGTTGTGGCCATTTGGAGTAATAATAGATTGTTGGGAATTGTTGAATTAAATTTAGTGAGATTGAAGAAGGAGATTTGGTGAGAAATCAGAGATTGTTAATCCATATATATAGTTTAATATGCATTGCGTGGAAATGAAGCTGCTACGTAAATGACATTTGAATTTGATTTGACTGTTCAAATTCAATATCAATTTTTAAGGGTTTTATCGAGCCGCCACGTCAAATGAAGCAAAATAGATCGATGCGATAGTATAATATGTTTGGTCAGAGTGATAGAATTTTCAGTGCCTTATTCTTATTCTTTTAGCCCTTTCCACCCAACATGACTTGCCTAACTGCCCACGTAATGTTTGATTTTACTGCGTTGTGGTGGCTCTGGGTCAATATATTCATGCAACTAACGTATTATCAACACGGTAAAGATGTATCATTAACATATATTGGTAAATTCATTTAAAGGTAACATAAAAAAGAAGGGTTTCTATCTTTTTAGATTTATAATAATTTTGTCTTTATTTAATTTTATTTATACCTTTTATTTCTATGTTTCAATAATTCGTATAGATGATTCATTTTAATAATTTTAACCATAACTTAAATAAACTTCAATAACCACAAAAAAAAAAAAAATAGAATGAAAAAATTGCATTTGAATTTATAGCTTTTACAAAAGTACAAATAAATCATTTACCTTTTATTTTTTACAATGTTCTAAACAGGGGCGAACCCAGGATTATAGTTTAGTGGGGGCGATAAAGATTTACGTAAAAAATAATTTAAAATAAGACAATGATGATAATTCAAAATGTAGTACTTTTTTTATAATTGTTCTTTACGGCTTCTCATACGTTGAAAACACTGTATAATAGTCTTATTATCAATTTCATTAATACATCTCTTACAACATACACAACTAAACCTTCTCCTATTCATGAACTATTTAGGAAAAAAAAAATATTTTCTGGACGAATTTGCTAAAAAAAAATAGCTTGTTTTGTTTTTATCTTTGTTCATGTAGATTTTTATGCCCCCACTACATGGCCATGGAAGCAACAAATTTTTTTTGATGGTATTGGACTAAGGAATATATATATATATATGAAACCCAGTGGGAGCGACTAATCATGAGTGGGTCCGCCCCTGATCCTAAACCTTCTAATCTCAACACCTACGTCCCTCAATATATCTGTACCAGAAAGAATTCTGGAGTCTGAAAAGATTTCGTCCAAATGTTCGTTATTTGACAAAAAGTCAGCCTACTCCCCCCCCCTCCCCCGGCGGGGCGACCTCGACCTAAATTTGACCAATTTAATAAAAGAAAAATGATCTATGCACGTTCAATTATTTCAAATGATTAAAAAAGAAAAAGAAAAATGCCTTCTTCTTTTTCAACCCCACCCCATCTTTACCCCAACCAGGGAGGGTATAAATACCCCCCAGTTTGTTATAGGTGGGTTTATATCCCCCGGTTTGTTACAGGTGGGGGTGGGGGTGGGGGTGGGGAAGTCGAAAGTTATTTTTCCTATTTCATTTTTTTTTTCTTTTTGTTACTTTTTTTGTTGTTTGAAAAGGTTAATGATCGCAATTGCAATTTTTTTAATTTTTTTTCTATTTTAGTTTTTATATGTCCGGGTAAAATTGTTATAATGGACCATCTATATAAATTATTAAAAGATTGAAAATGATAGTTGTGAATAAAAATTGAATAGAGACGAAATTGTTACAAACATAAAAGAATGAGGATTGTGAATGTAATTTACTTAGTAACAAAATGAATTTACACTCGTACAATATACTTTTTACAAGTATGTTTTTATTTTAAAATTTGATCACGTGTTTGGTAGAGCTCAAAGGATTCGCATCATAGTTACTTTGTCATACTTAAGTCGTAATTGTCTACGTAAACAATGATTACATAGCATTATTCTTGCATATATGATCTTATGATTAAGATCAGAGATATCATAAAATTTAGGGATTTTGACACAAATGGTCCATAACGTATGTTTTTAGTGTGTTTTTGGTTCGTAACTTTTAATTTTTGGCTAGAAGATTCCTAACATATGCCATTGAGTGCGAAATTAGTCCATATAACGGATTCCATCCATAATTGTCGTTAGTTGGTGCACGGTTTCAAATCTCTTTTAATTTATCTTTACCTGCAGGGTTAAATGGGTCATCTCACCTTTTTTTTTTTTTCCTTTTTGTTCATTCTCGCCTATATAACCTCAACCATACCTGCCAAGTATATGTTGTTGGTGAAAATTGCCAAAATTTGAAGTATGATTTTGACTGGAATTGGAAAAAGTAAATGGAATCCAATTTTTGTCAGTGTGGGCTATCATTAGAGATGAAGAGTTTTCTAAACAGGTTTGAACCTTTGGTAGACGTTTTTCTTGCTTGCCAAAGTAGACAAGTGAGTCATTCTTGGATGAATGAATGAAATAAGATCAAATCTATGTGTTTAATATTGTCATTTGTTTCATTTATATTGAATATGTGGAGATAATGCATAGACAATCTCTAACATTTTTAGTAAATGTGCGTGAATGGTCCTTGACTTTTTGAGTAAAGATGCACATGTGGTCTCTAACTTTTTAGCAAAGGTGTGCAAAATGGTTCCTAACTTTTTAGTAAATGTACACAATCAATGGTGGATCCAGGATATGATAAAGGGGTGGGTTGGGAGATGGGGGACCCGCGTACGGGGTTCGGAGACAGCGCCCACGAATTTTTTTTTTATATATATAATTTCACTCTGTTAGACTATTACCCATTCACTCAAAACCAGTTCAATAATATCTGTTGTTTTTCATCAGTAGTCCTTAAGACAAACTCATCAGATTCTATTCCTGTAATTTATTTTGGTGAAATTTTAATTTTTTGTAAATAAAGCATCTGAAATTTATATTGCTTGGTACATAAGCAGATGAGTTAATTACTTGAACCATCACCAAACTTTGCCCCATGTTTTTAAGTCCTCATTAAACTTCAAATTGTTTCCCACTTTTCATTGAACTTTACAAAGTATTTCCCATCCACCATTCTCCTCAAACCTGCAAATGGAAATCCCACGTGGCAAACGAAAATCACACATGGCAAACGAAAATCCAAATCAGATGAAAATTTGACCCAAACAAGACCTAAAATCTTACGTATATTTTCCTTCACAACAAACAAAATCTCCAAATTCGTAATCCTTCCTTCCACATTCAACGACGAAGCTTCTCATCCTTGGTAATCCCTCTCCATCAGCAACTCGGGTTTCCGCGAAGATGATGATCGAGCTTTGTAATTTGTCATTGTTGGAGACTGATGAACTACAGCCAAGTGTGTTAAACCAATGTTCTAAAAAATGTAAAACGTGGTTAAGTGTCGAGGTCAAGCTTCAAGCTTTTCGAGCCTAGGTGAGAGCAAGACAAGGGTAAAGCGAAGACAATGCGTGAGGCGTGGCTAGGCGTAGAGGCCAAGCTTCGCGCCCAGGCGAAGCTTAGGCGAGCTTTTTAGAACAATGGTTAAAACGAGCATAAACCCTAAATGAGACATTGAGATGTGAAGTTTTAACTTCTGACTTCTCATTTTTGTGTAACTTTTGGTGTTGATCATATTTCGGTATTGATAATGGATTTTTTCACGGCATCATCTATTGATTTCCAAGGAATCTGTTATGATTTTTCAGTGTGGAGAGGAAACAATAAGAAATTGGAATTAGTGGAGATGAAGGAAAAATCAGTGTGGATTTTTTCATGGCATCGTCTACTAATTTCTTTATTTGAATTAGTGTGGATGAAGGAAAAATTAAGACATTGGTATTTTTGTTTTTAGTTTGATGCCGACATTGTGTGAGTTCCTTATGTAGGAAAACAAAGAAACATTGAAGTTTTTTTTTTGGACAGCTAAGACGATGAGTCCCGTAATGGCGTCATTTATCTCTATATTCTTGTAATTGCTTCTTAGATTAATTATAGGAGCATAAATCTTCTTACTTATGGGGCACACTAATAAAATTTATGTTTGCATAATTGTGTTTCAGACACTGAAAACTCATATAAAAATATTGATTCAAGCTTCCAGGATTCAGAAAATGATATCGATAATGACGCTGATGATTTGGTGTACACGGATAATTTTGTAGAAGGTGTTGAATGGAGAATGAACCGGCAACAACTAGATGTGGAAAATCACCATTCAGAGTCTTCATGTTATTTATCATCTGAAAAAACTGAACACTGATTACTCGTTAGATGATGAAAGTAATTATAATTTTCTTAAATTTTGTGAATCATGAAAGATCCTCGATTAGAAGTTGGGATGGAGTTCAAAACAATTGATGAAATTTAAAGAGGCGGTGAGAAATTATGAGATTAAGAATAGGTATAGTGTGAAATTTAAAGTGAATGACCCTAAGAGAGCTCAAGGGGTGTGTAAGGATGGTTGTACATAGAAGATTTGGGCTTCAGAAGTGAAAAACTCGAATTGTGTGCGAATAAAGTCTTACAAACCAAAACATACATGCACTAGGGACAAATCCAATAGAAATTGCACATATAGATATCTTGCGGAGCATTACCTTGAGAGATTTAGGATTGATCCAAAACGGAAAATCGAAAATTTTCTCACAACAGTTTTATATGATTTCAAGTTTCGTATTAGTCGAGTTATAGCATGGAGAACTAGGAGATATGCTAAGGAGTTACTAGAAGGTACTCCTGAGGAGCAATTTGGTTTATTGAGGTCTTATGCTGCTGAAGTATTAAGAACTAATCCTGAATCCACAGTGATAATTGCTATATATGAAGAGGTTTTTCAGGAAATTTTATATGTATTTGGATGCATGCAAGAAGGGATTTATTGTGGGTGTATGCGGGTTGTAGGGTTGGATTGATATTTTTTGAAGGAAAAATTTGGAGGGCAGTTACTTTCAGCTGTAGGTGTTGATGCTGATGATTGTATATACCCAATCGCATATGCAATTGTGGAGAAAAAAAAATACTATTGCGTGGAGATGGTTTGTGCAGCATTTGGGAGAGGATTTGGACATTACCAATAGTTATGAATGGACTTTTATGAGTGATAGTCAAAAAGGCCTACAAAAGGTTATTGCTGAAATGTATCCTAATGCTGAGCATAGTTTTTGTATGAGGCACATGTACACAATTTTTTTTAAAGTAGACTTTAAGAGTAAAATTCTTAAAGACTACTTATGGAGGGTCGCAAAATCTTCTCTTGTAGTATATTTTAGATATTGGATGGGGGAGATTCAAAAGGAAAATAAAGAAGCATATGAATGGCTAATGAAAAGGCCGCCTAGGCATTGGAGTAAGTTTAAGTTTTCCACAATCTCCAAATGTGACATTCTGCTAAATAATTTACATGAATGTTTTAACAAGTTAATTTTGGAAGAAAGGGAAATGTCAATTTTGAACTTGTTGTTGTCCATACAAAAGAGGTTTATGAAGAGAATTCAAGTTATAAGGGATAAGATGAGACAATATATTGGGGTCTTGTGTCCAAAGATTGTGAAAAGTTGCAGAAAAATATTGATTTAGCGGAGGATTGTGTAGGCGAATGGGGTGGAGGTTCACAATATCAAGTTAGTGTCGTTCGGGTGAACATGTTGTTGATTTACAAAGGCGTACGTAGGCCTGTAGAATGTGGGATTTGACTGACATTCTACGTGAACATGGCATATTTGCTGTTCTAGACCAAAGACACAATCCTGTTGATTATATAGACAAGTGCTACACAGTGGAGACATATCTGAAAGCATATGCAAATATTGTGAACTCGATGAATGACAAAAAACTATGGCCTCATTTTGAGGAAGCTACAATCAAAGCACTAAATTGGTATAATCCCAAAAAAGGAAGAAAACAAGTGAAGGGGAGGAAACAACTTGAAGATGATGTAACGTATCATTCTCGAGGGACAATCAAATTAAAAAAAATAGGTCAAGTTTTCATTAGTTGTAGTATATGTGGTTTACATGACCACAACAAGAGGTACCACTCCAAAAAAGATGCGCCAACTCCGATATGTCAGTGTTTACAAGTTTAAGATAATTTCATTTGTGTTCCAAAACTTAAACTATTTTACGATCTTACAGGATTGGTATGATATTCCTTAGAACCTGTCACCCAAGGTAGCTTATTGCCGAATAGTCAAAATCAGGTACATAGTTGCAAGTTTGTACATAGTTTTTTTTTTATATTACTATGATCATCATAAACAAAGGAGATTTTTTTTTTTGTAGGGCAAGTTTGTTCCAATAAGAGACACTACAAGTACATCAAATCAGCTTGAGTTGCAACACTCAAATTATGTATTTATACTAACACCTAGAATAGACTCAACAGCTTCTGCAAACTATCAACAAAGAATGAACAACGAAAATGGTCTACAAAACTTACAAGACGAATGAAGATGTAGGGCAAAAATTTCATGTTTTTTTGTGTCAAAATAGCAATTTACGGTTATAATATTGATTAGCCTTGGTTGATCAAATGTTGGCATTATTTTGTTTATCTAGGCTCAAGATATAAGAAAGAATCACTAGTGAATTCAATGCATCCAAGCTGTACTTGGATCCTCATTATTTTGGTATGAAAGGATTCTTATATTTTCTTCACCCCTTTTGTTGAGTTGTAGTTATGACCATCTTTTAAATAATGTCACAAGATATAAGAAAGGATCACCAGTGAATTCAAATAATTAATGTTTCATGCAATTCCTTAAATAATTGAACTTTCACGAGAATGAGAAAATCGAAAGCACCTACAGATAATTGCACATATAGTTGTTTAGACATAGGAAAAACAAATAACTTGAGGCTGAAAATAGAACAAAAGCACCAAGTAGAACGCCCAGATGTTACAAAAGCACCAAGATGCACTAATTCGAAAATTTCATCTAGGCGAACGTCCAGCCACAACCAATCACGACAGAGGCAAAAAAATTCATCTGAATTGTACTGGGTGTTCGCCCATATGAAGTTATTCGCGACTGAGGCGAACATCTTCACTTGAGCGAATGCCCAGAATTGTAATGCGTGATCTACAGAAGATTGTTCACGATTTTCATCTGATGCGGATTGTTTGGGTCAAATTTTCATCTGATGTGGATTTTCATTTGCCATGTGTGATTTTCATTTGCCACGTGTGATTTTCATTTGCCACATGGGATTTTCGTTCAAAGATTTGAGGAAAATGGTGGACGGGAAATACTTTGCAAAGTTCAATGAGGAGTGGTAAACAATTTGAAGTTGAGTGATGACTTAGAAACATGGGGAAAAGTTTGGTGAGGATTCAAGTAATTAACTCTAAGCAAATCTAATTTCATGAGGTTTTACAAATTACGAAACAGGGAGACTAATCAGCATGATATACCTGAAATCCCATGAAAGCCATTAAATTAGATCAGCGACACAGATTCTAAATTGTAAAGGCCAATAAAATCAGACACTGAAAAAGAAGAATACTTGAAAAGTACTGTCCAAAACCACATCAGATTCAACTATATCATGAGATTCTAACATCAGGTTTTTATCAAATTGTTCATAGAAATACATGTTGTCTAAATCAATTGAAACCCAGAAAAATTGACCCTAATTACGCTCTATTAATAGCTACAATCATCGAAGGCGTTCATATTAACTACTTTGGCTTGCTTCTCGGTTGCGAGACGAACGACCAGGATTGCAATTTGAAAATAGGGTTTACTGTTTAGGGTAGGGCGCACAAATCTGCTGGCTGGAGAGTGGAGACGAAAGACGTGGAAAATGAAATGGGATTTGAAATGATTTTGGGCTTTGGGCTGGGTTATTAATCTTTGCTTAATTTTTTTTTTTTTTTTTTTTTTTTGGTGCTGGGCTTTTATATAAGTTCCTTGACTTTCTTCACAAAAAAAAAAAATTGGTGCTGGGCTTGAGCCCACTACAGCCCTGGGCTGGATCCGCCCATATACACAACTGGTCCCTAACGTATGTAAAATGGTACACTGTTAGTCCCGAACTAATTGAAAAAGTTGCACGAATATTCTCGTCTAACCAATGATCACTCTCATGATACAGATTGAACATTCAACCACCATCTCTCAACCATGTCAACAATCTCCAAACTCAAACCATCCATGCACAAATTCAGATTCAAAAAATGCACCAACATGTTAAATTAGAACGTCACAAATATGGTCACCAAAAATGACATTTACCTCAACATTTCATGCATCAACCATTCAAAAATCCATTGCTTTTTTGCTCTTTTGGAAAACTGAGTCCTCAAATTCAAAATGGTGGGAGTTTTTTTCTTCAAAATTCTCAGACCGTTGCTGAGTAAAGTGAAGAGACGCAAAGTAAAATAAAAGATAAAAAAAGGTGAGTTGACCAATTTAACTTTTTAGGTAAAGACAAATTAAATGAGATTTGAGATGACACACCCAATTAACGGCAAATTTGGATGGATTTCGTCCATTGAGACCAGTTTCGCACCCAATGGCATAGGTTAAGGATCTCCTAACCAAAAATGAAAGGTTATGGACCAAAAATACACTAAAAGCATATGTTAGGGATCATTTACGCCAAAATCCCTTAAATTTATCTCATATTTGTTGTAAATACCGTAGATGTCAAAATTGGAGTGAATTAATTCAAATTAATTCTACACGTATTAATATTTAAGTCTTGCATTTACGAATGTTACACGTATTAAATTGAATTAATTAAATGAAGGGTCACTCAACTATACACCACGCTACTACTTAATAACTGAAATTTGAAATATATCTTAATGGTCACTGAACATTGTATCACATTACTTATTTATCATTGGGTTGAATTCTGTTTCATCCATTTGATGGAATTGCCCGCGTGGTAATTGGAAATCCAACGTGGCACCGTTTTGACATTAAATTACGTCAAATCAATAATACCACTTTCTAATAGTTAAAAGTAACATGACTTTAAAACTGTTTTCATCTTCCTTAGACACTCTACCCCCACCCACCTCTCACCCATGTCCCAACTCTCCCATCCATCGCCACCGATCAACACAATTCACCAAATTACATCGTTTTCCAAAAAAAAAAAATTACCCTTAATTTAATACCCTGTCTAATTACACCAAAACTCCATTTAAAATCCACCCAAAAAGCCTCTCGAATCAAAACCCATTTGAGAAAACAAAGAATCTAAAAGTCTCAATTCAAACCATGTCCAGTATCTTGAAGGCATCAAGAACACAAAATCTCGATCTTCGATTCCAAACATTTGGGTTGGGATAGGCGATGGTGGAGTGAGGTGTAAAGGGTTAGGAATTGTTGAAGAACGGAGAGAAATTGAATAATGGGGGTAAAGTGATGGTGGGAGAACTTGAGAAAGTTGAGGCCATTGTTGCACCTTCTTTTGCCATTATGAGTGCATTGGGTTGTTGAAATTTGTTTGTTTTTCTTTTAATTTTGTTGATATGCTAATATCAATGTTCAATTGGTGCCACGATAGACTATTGTGTGCCACGTGTGCAATTCTCTCAAAAGGATTAAATAGAATCCAACCCAGTGATAGATGGATAACACTCTACAATGTTTATTGACTATTGAGATACATTTCAAAATTTAGTTATTAAGTAGTAACACAGATTATAGTTCAATGAGAATGTCCCCCTGTCCATGGTAGATAGGAGATATGTTGTCTACTGTTTGGACAATATTTGTGTCTACACACAGTTGTGTGCCCCACTGCTGATGTGGGACTCCCACATCAGCAGTGGGTAACATATATCTTGCCCACCATGGACAGAATATCATTCTCCACACACACACACACACATATATATATATATATATATATATATATATATATATATATATATATATAATTTAATGATTTTCTTGTGGTATATGCTTCAAAACAACTCGAAGTTGCACCTGGCTTTATAGAGATAAAATGCCTCGGTATTTGTACACATGCTAGTTGATTGTTTTACTCCATGTTGTTACAAGCATTTAGAGAGCGTAAATGTTATTAACTTAAAAAAAAATGTTTTATTATGACAAGTAATCGTTATTATTAAAGAAATCGAAAAGCCACGACCAAACTCTTGAATAATCAAAAATAAATTTGGACCTTGCTTTGAGAGACTACGTTTTACATTAGCAATATGCGTTTTTGTCCAAACTCAATCAGTCTCTTAAGTATTTTTTGTATAAAAAAATTTTAAAAAGCCAAAAAAAAAAACCAGATGGGTGGCTGGGTCCCAGCCACCCCCTCCCCTCTCTCCATCCGCCCCTGGCAGTTGTAGTCCTTACCTTGGACAGATTTATTGATGATGATTGGTTAGAAAATTTAGTAACCTATATTCCATTTATATTTGATTGTTAGGACTTTGAAGAAAACACAAGGTATTTGCTAGATCATGTACTGCGAATATCGTGCCCTCTCTTGTTGCAACATAGTTGATTTGGCTACAAAAATTGTTTGCTATTGGTCCAATCATGACAATATTGGACCATGTTTTCTAGCTTCAAACCTGGTGCTTCGTGCAAGAACTCAACACATTAACCTATATGTCATTTAAAGAGAACCAGATGGAAATGAAGCTGCTACGTAAATGGCGTTTGAATTTGATTGACCGTTCAAATTTCAGTATCAATTTTCAGGGTTTTATGGAGCCGCCACGTCAGATGAAGCAAAATAGATTTTGGTTAAAAAATGTTTGGTCATGGTGGTAGAATAAACTAGAATTTTCAGTGCCTCTTTCTTATTCTTTTAGCCCTTCCCACCCAACATGACTTGCGTAACTGCCAACGTAATGTTTGATTTTACTGGCCAGTGGGTCAATATTTTCATTCAACTAACGTATTATCATTTATCAACACAGGAAAGATATATCAATAATATAATTAAATTAATTTAAAAGTAACATAAAAGAAGATAGAATAAATTACACCTACAATTTTGTAATAATTTCTTTCATATTGTCTATTTTGACAATTTTGTCAATAACTTAAATAAACAAAAATAGCAAAAAAATATAAATAAATAAAAAATAGAATGAAAATTTGCAATTAAGGTCTCCTAATTTTTTCAAAAGTGCAAATAAATCTTTAACTTTTTAATTTTTTTTTACAATTATTCACTTAAAATAATAAAAAATATGCAGTCACATCCCAAACTTTCTAATCCTGGCACTTAGTCTCTCACAATATCTGCATTGGAAAGTCCTCTAAAATCTGGAAGAATTTCGTCTAAATATCTATTTATTTGACCAAAAGTCAAGTCCATGACCTAAATTTAACCATTTTAACAAAGGTAAAATAATATTTCTATATTCAATTATTTCAAACAATTAAAAAAAAAAAAGTCTTATTCTTCTCCAATCCAACCCCCAGCTCACCTGTACTAGGGGTGGGTATAATTACCGCCAAACCGTCAAACCTGACCGAACCGAATCGAATCGAAACGGGTCGATTTAGGTCAGTCGATTTTTCACCTATAATCGGTTTGGTTTGGATTGTAATCTGAAAAAAAAAAAAAAAAAAAAAAAAAAAAGGTTGGGTTGGTTTCGGGTTGGGAAAAATAAACCCACCCAACCCGAATCTAACCGAACCGATTCCTTACTCGGCCAGAAATTATAACTAAACTTTGGATGACTGTAATATTTGTGATTGTTGGATGACTGTAATAGTTTATTTCGACTTGTGGTGGTGGATCAAATTTACTTTAATGATGGGTCGTATTATATTTTGGACTTGTTACCAAGTTACCAGATTTTATTTCTAATATATAGAATCATATTTCACATATATTGATTTGATATATTTTGATAAACATATTAACAAGTTGCACGTCCAAATTTTTTTTGAAATGGTAGTTAATTTTTTTTTTTTTTTTTGGAATACATTACAAGCCCAAACTGCCTAAACCAAACCAAATCGAACGGTTTACACAAACAATATGGGTTGGTTCGGTTTGGGAGAAAAGCAAAATCGAAATGGTCAATTCAGTTTCAAGTTGAGTTCAAAATCGAACCAATACAACCTATGCCCAACCCTAACCTGTACCCCAATCGGGGAGGGGGGGCCCGATTTGTTCCGGGTGGGGTTGGGGAAGAAGAAAATCTTTTTATTTATTTCATTTATTTTTAATTTTTTCTTAGTTGTTTGAAAAGGTTAGGGGCTACAACTATACTTTTTTATTAATTTTTATTTTATTTTATTTTAATTTATTTATGTCAGGGGTAAAATTGTTAAAATTGACAATTTATGTGAAATATTGAAGATGATATGTGCGAATAAAATTATGAAAAAATTTGTTACAAACATAAAAAAAAAATAATAATAAGGACTGTAAGTATAATTTACTTTGAAATGAAAATAACTTGAATCTCACAAAATATACTTTTTACAAGTACGTTTTTATTTTTATTTTTGATTTGAAAATCATGTTTACTGTACCACGTTTTTTTGTAGAGCTCAAAGGACTAGCATCATGGTTACTCTGTCCTACGTAAGTCATAACTGTCCACATAAACAATGGTTACATATCATCATTCTTACATACAAGGGCGAAACCAGGATACGACAAAGGACTGGGTTGGGGGAGAGGAAACTATTCTTATGGGGGCCCTGCCCCAGAATTTTTTATTTTTTTTTTCAAACCATAATTACTTAACCCATTTTTATGATAATCTAATATTTTCTTATAAGTCATTATCTTTAAAAAGCTTACAATAAGTCATTACACAAAAATATTCAAGATATAAAACTAGCTAAAGAAAGTTGTGTCCGGCGATTTTTTACAGTTGCGAATTCTTTTATAATAAAATCTCTATTTATTTTATTAACAAGGTCCTCTAAACAAAAAATTGTTATATAGTCGATGCACAAAAATTATTTATAATATAATTTAGGGATAATTGTATCAAAAGTCCCCCAACGTTTCAAAATCGTTGAAAATATGTCACTAACCTAAAAAAATAGCACCACACATCCCCAACGTATGAAAAACTTGACGTGGTAGATCTTTTATGACCAAATTGTCCTTCCATTAAATAAACAAAAAACAAAAAACAAAAAACAAGAAAAAAGAAAAACATAATTGAAAACTAACCATATGTACACCAAAAAATAAAAAATATACCTCAAAAAAATAAAAAGTAACAAATAAGTCATCTTCTCCAAAAAGTCCTAAAATTTTATTTGTACCAAATTCATCGAAAAATACCACAAACTTGATTGGACGTATTTTCCAGCCTTGTTGGGACCCGAAAAGAAGAAATCATCTGTCGTCACCATCTTTGGGTCCTTGCAAATCTTTCCACTCACGAAAACTGCAAATAACAGATATTAATTCATGTCATTTAAAATTAAAGATTAATATATGTCTGGAATAGAAGTTGGATTAACATTTGCACTCACCAGTAGCTTTGGAATCATTAACAGCAACACAGAAATCCTGAAGAGTGCTTGGATCAGAAGCATAAGCTAATGAAGAAGCCAAAGCCAAAATGGTAATCAAAAGAAAGCCGATGGCAAACAAGATGTTAATTGATATATATATATATATATATATATATATATATATATATATATATTATGCTGGGGATTTCTCTTGATTATTGGATTTTAGTGCTCAAGAACGTTGATTTGCAAAGCAAGATAAATGTATGCCTATTTATATTTAATCCTGTTTGAATAAGTCCAGCCAATTGTTTTCCGGCGAATTTGGTACAAATAAAATTTTAAAATTTTTTGGAGAAGATTACCTATTTGTTACTTTTTTTGTATATTTGTTACTTTTTATTTTTTGTAGTACATATGGTTAGTTTTCAATTATGTTTAATATTTTTCTTGTTTTTTGTTTTTTTATTTATTTAAAGAGAAGGACAATTTGGTGATAAATGACCTACCACGCCAAGTTTTTCATACGTTGGAGATGTGTGGTGCTATTTTTTTATATTATAAGCATATCTCTAACGATTTTGAAACGTTGGAGACCGTTGATGCAATTATCCATATAATCTATATCTATTTTATCTAAAACTAAGTTGAACTTGGCTAAACTAACATAATTTTTTTTTTATATAAATAATTTGTATTGGACTTTGGATCTGGGCTTGGGTAGCCATGGACTACAGTCTAGGGTTTCCCCCGAATTCGCATGTGCTTACATATATGATCTTATGATTTATATCCAAGATAACATTAAATTTATCTCATATTTGATGAAAATAGCGTAGATGTGAAAATTGGAGTGAAACCATTCAAATTAATTCTGCACATATTAATATTTAAGTCTTGCATTACGAATGTTGCACGTATTAAATCGGGTTAATTAAATAAATAGTCACTGAACTACACATCACGATACTACTTAATAACTAAACTTTGAAACGTATTTCAATGGTCACTTAATATTATATCGCGTAACTCATCCATCACTTGGTTGGATTTTGTTTAAGGATGGCAATGGAGCGGCCCCGTCCCGCGAAATTTTTTACCCGCCCTGCCTCGTGACCCGCGAATTCGCGGGGCGGGGCACGAGGCCCATCAACTGCCTAACGAATTTTTTTTCTTTTTTTTTTAATAAAAATGAAAAAAAATAATTAAAAAAGAAATAATTTTTTTTAAATATTTGTAGCAAACAAAACAAAAAAAATTCAAGAATGGAATTGTTGTGTAATTGTTGAGATTATATAGTTTATAATTTCAATCCGGCGGGTCCGGGGCTGGACGGGGTGGGACGGGGCGCGGGGCAGGTTCGGGGCGGCGGGTTTTTTTGATATCCTTAATTCTGTTTCATCCTTTTGACGAAATTGCCCACATGGCAAATGAAAATCCAACGTGGCACCTTTTAGACATTAAATTCATCAAATCCGTAAAATCCACTTCCAAATGGTTAAAAATACAAGTTTAGAAATGAAACACAACCTTAGAAATGTCTTCATATTTCCTTGCACACTCCATCATCGCCTACCTCTCACCCATATCCCAACTTCCTCATCTACCGCCATTGTCATTACCGCCACCACCCACCACAAAAGACCTATCAAGAAGTAATCACTACCACCACCACTATTCACCAAATTATATCGTTTCCCATTTAAAAAAAAAAAAACTACCTTAAATCAAATACCTAATTCATCTCCCAATCCAATTACACCAAAACTCCTTTCAAAATCTACCCAAAAAATTCTCTCAAATCAAAACCCATTTAAGAAAACAAAGAATCTTGAAACCTCAATCCAAACCAAGTCTGATATCTTGTTGAAGGCATCAAGAACACAAAATCTCGATCTTCAACTCCATACATTTGGAGTGGGACATGCAGTAATGGAGCGGGTTTGGTTGGGGTGGGTGTGTAAAGGGTTGGGAGTCGAAGAATAAGGGCGGAACGGTGGTGGAAAAACTTGAGAGAGTTGAGGTCATTGTTACACATTCTTCTGCCATTATTGGTGCACTGGGTTGCTGAAATTTGTTTGTTTTTCTTTTGTTTTTTACTTTTTTATCTTTAAACTTTGTTGACAGGGGCGGAGCTAGGATGTGCCAAAATTGTGGATTTTTTTTTCTCAAACCAAAATTACTTAGTCTATTTTTATGAGAATCTAATGTTTTTTATAAGTCATAATCTTTAAAAAAGTTACAAGAAATCATTACACAAAAATATTTAAGATCTAAACTAGCTAAAGAAAGTTGTTGTTCGCTATAAATGTACCGCAAGTGCACGGGTCGCGTTCAAGTAATAAAGTGATGAGAAAGTGTCGAACCCACGAGGATAGATAATTTTGCTAACATCCAAATCAATCTAGCCCTATTTTAAACACACAATAAAACATTTTGTTTTGATGATTAAACCTAGAATTCAAAGATGATGAAAAATAAACTAAATAAGAAAAATATTAAAAGAGAAATTTGTAGGAAATAAAATCAACTAGAAGAAAATACTAGGAATTCGACTTCACCAACTATTCCACTTTAAAGTTTCATTTTCTATTATCAATTCCAAAATGAGTATAATATGGCAATCCATGCTCCTAAAATATCTAGCAATCTCTCCCGAGTAAAGCCAAACTTAATTTTACACAAGACTCCCAAGCATTCCTACCGAGAGAACGTATATGTAAAATTACATTAAAATTCAAGAGCATTCAAAATTAATTGCACAAAGTATGAAAAAGTATTCCTACATTCCATAAGCCTTGTGTTGTTAATTAAATGTGCTAAACCTAATTTCAACCTCCCGGTAGCAACTAAGTCACAAAAGCATTTCAATGGTGATCAATCATCTCAATACACAATAAAGCCCAATAATCAACAACCATAAAACCAAGCATAATGAATCAATAACAAGAACAATACACTTTAAAGCTTCATAAATTGATTCATCTCATTCCTAGTAAATAAAATTAGCCCATAGTATTTACAAAGACAAAATGAAAAATAGATACAAAATACATCACTGGGTTTGATAAAGTCAAGAGAAATGCAAGATTTAGCTTGAGCCCATGGTTGTCTTCATTTGCCCACTATAAACCTCCACCCATCTTCCTCTATTTACAAAATACACACAATGGTGTACAAAAAGTCAAGAAAAACCCATTTCCATGGAGTTTTTCAAGAACCCTAACCCTCTTCTTCTTCCTTGGAGAGCTTTCTAATGTGTGGAAAAATGTAAGAATAAGGAGAGTCCCTTCAAAATGCAGAAAAACGGCTACTTAAACCCTAAAATTCGTGAAAAGTTAAATTCCCAAAATGTCCTTGAAAAATTGAACAAAAATTCGCGGAGAATCAAAAAATGAACCATGCGATTGCATGGTTCTAATACATGCGATCGCATGGTAGAGGCGAACTGCATTCTGCTGGAAATAATGCAATCTCGCGATCGCACACCAATCGCATGGGCCAAATTCCCAAATGCTAGGTTTTGAATTTTGATTAATTGCACTTCCAGTCCCTGAACTATATGAGATGTTGACTTTAGTCCTTGAAGTTTAGGTTGTCTTTCATGTAGGTCCTCCATAAATTGCAGCATTGGTCCTCCATCTTTAGACATATTTATCTTTTGGTCCCCAAGATTCTCGATTTGCACAACTTTAGTCCTTTTTGCTCTTTTTTCGCATGGATCTCTTCCAATCACCATCCAAGCTCGGGTTTTTACCTAAATAAACAAAAGAACAAAAATAAGCGGTAAACAACTCTAAAGAACTCACAATTATCCATTTTTAAAGGCTAAAATAAGTGCGAAAACCGCACTTATCAGTTGTGCCCGACGATTTTTTACAATTGCGAATTCTTCTATAATAGAATCTATATCTATTTTATTAACAAGGTATTTCTCAACAAAAATTGTTATGTAGTCGATGCAAAAAAATTGTTTTATAATATATTCTATCTATTTTATCTAAAACTAAGCTATGTAATCGATGCATAAAATATTTAAACTCTTTAATAGTGTTATATATAATTATATTGTAATCTTATATATAATGAAACAACATATAAGTAATTCATTCACATAGAGATTATTACAACCAAGTTAGAAAATTAAATGATATTTCAACACCAAATAGTGGAAAGTGCAACAAATTAAAAAATTCAAGCCCACTTTCGAATTTTGAAATTTCTAAAGTTTGAATTTCAATTTTGAACTTTCTAAAGTAAAAGAAAAGCTACTTTGGAGTTGGGGGAGTCGTGTAGGAATCATCACGGAGAGGTGGTTGCAGCTTTCATGAAATATGTTTCGAGAAATATCTTATCTTTCTTAACCGAATGTTTTGCTAGCTATTTAAAATCACTCAAATTTGCAAACCTATGATATTCTTGAATCAGATTGTTGTAATTAATGAAATTGTCGAGTTGAAACACCCATCTATCCATTTAAAACAACTTTTTATTAAGTCAGCCCAGTCCAGTGTCCTGATTATCTGGACTAGCCTACTGGACTAGCCTATTTTTGCCACCTCTACTAATATATATCAACAATGTAATAAAAATGCATGCATATATAGAATGTATATAAAGTACAATATATATCTTTCAAAATTATAAAATTTAATGATTTTCTAGTGGTATATGCTTCAAAACAACTCAAAGTTACACCTAGCTTTATAAAGATAAAACACATTGGTACCTGTGGAAATGCTAATTGATTGTTTTACTCCAAGTTGTTACATGCATTTAGAGAGTGTAAATGTTATGACATTTAAAAAAAAAATGCTTTATTAAGACAAGTAATCATTATGATTAAAGAAATCGAAAAGTTAGGACCAAACTTTTAAATAATCAAAAATAATTTTGGACCTTGCTTTGAGAGACTACGTTCACTACAAGAAATAGTGGCAACAGCGACGACAAATAGCGGCGACTATTATGTCGTCGCTATAGAATAGCGTATGTAGCGACGACAAACTCATGTCGTCGCTATAGTGTAGTAAGACATATAGCGACGACATTTGTCGTCTCTATAGGTAGATTTTGTCGTCACTTTTGTTTTAAAAGATGGCGGGAAGCTTTGCCGCTTTTTTATTTAACTATAGCGACGACAAAATCTACCTATAGCGGCGACATTGTCGTCTCTATAGGTGGGAAGATGGTGGGAAGCTTTGCCCGCTTTTTTCTTTAACTATAGCGGCGACAAAATCTATCTATAGCGGCGACATTGTCGTCTCTATAGGTGAGGTCTTTTTTTTTTTTTTTTTTTTTTTTTTTGAAATCTTAGGTGTGGAATTTGATTTTTCAAAAATATTTATTTATTTTTACTTTATAAACAATTATAGAAAATGTTGCTCATTGAACCAATATATATTATAAAAACAAATATAATCACAAGAATTTATTTGTCTCTAATGATTAGGTTGCATCTTCACAACCCTTAGGTTAAGGGTTCGAATCATAATACAATCAATTTAGAATAAAAATGCTAGACAATTCGGGTCGGGCCTTCGACGGGTCGGGTTTCAAGCCCATAATTGATAATTCGGGTCAATGGTCCACCAACTAAATAAATTATTATTTTTTAATTATTAAAAATTTGACTCTTATAGCGACGACAAAGTTGTCGCTAAAGAAGCGACAATTATAGCGACGACAAAATGTCGTCATAATAAAACTATACCTACTAATTTATAGAGACGACATTTAGTCGTCGCTATAACGTTATAGCAGCGACTTTTCGACCTATAGCGATGACTTTTGTCGTCGCTATAGGCGACATTTCTTGTAGTGGTTTTACATTAGCAAGATGTGTTTTTGTCCAAATTCAACGAGTCTCTAAGTATTTTTTTTTATTAGATAAAAATAAATAAATAAAGTTGGGTGGCTGGGGTCCCATTTTTTTAAAGTTATATGTCATTTTATAGAGAACAAGATATTCAACGTGTCTCTAAACTAAACCGTTTGATGTTGATATGCATGGTGAGGCCCCATTTGCTGTTGGTGTTTACAAAGAGGACTCTTTATTGTAGGATTGAGTCCATGAATCTATTCTAGCCACTATTCTTTCTTGGGTCTTTACTTTCAAACACAAAACATTCTCCTTATAAATGTTGTTGTTAATTAGCATTAATCTACTTATATGCAATAGCAACGCATCTGTAGTGCATAATTAAGTACTTAATGACAAATGATATTGCTATTTAATTTAAGTAGTTTGATATCGCATCATGCATCACTTTAGTCTTGTCCTTATCTCGTTCTCGTGTAGGACACGCCTAAACCTAAAAAGCTTGAAACTCAACCTCCACGCCTAGCCACAATTTACGCTTCTTAAAACATTGATCATTAATCATTATGAAAAAGAGAAAATATGTTTATTAATAGAAAAGTATGACACTTACACACACTGTTACAATAAATTAATATTAAGAGCTCTATCATTTATTTTCTCACACTTCACAACATGAATTAAAAAACGAAAACTGTTATGTCTATTCCTAACTTTATAAAAATCAAAAGAATATCACATCATCTCGGGTTTAATGTCCCTCTCCAGGGCTTGGACCAGATTTCTTGATATCCCCTAGAGTTAAAGCATTGGTAGATCCATGTCCTTCTCCACCGTGACTCGGCCCTCCAGTTTTTATCGCTTCGACATATAATTTCTCGACTCGACTTTCAACGGAATCATGTTGTTTTCCCGCGCTCAAATTACGTGCTTCATTAATGAAAAAAAATGAGCTGAAGAGAATAACACTGATGATGACGACCACTTGGAGAGATTTTAGCGTTGTAGCCATTTGGAGTATTTCAAGTAATAATAGATTGTTGGGAATTGTTGAATTAAATTTAGCGAGATTGAAGAAGGAGATTTGGTGAGAAATCAGAGATTGTTACTCCAAATATATAGTGCAATATGCATTGCATGGAAATGAAGCTGCTACGTAAATGACATTTGAATTTGATTTGACTGTTCAAATTCAATATCAATTTTTAAGGGTTTTATCGAGCCGCCACGTCAAATGAAGCAAAATAGATTTTGGTAAAAAATAAAGTCAATGGGATAGTATAATATGTTTGGTCAGAGTGGTAGAATTTTCAGTGCCTTTTTCTTATTATTTTAGCACTTTCCCACTCAACAAGACTTGCGTAACTGCCCACGTAATATTTGATTTTACTGCATTATAGTGCCTGTGGGTCAATATATATTCATGCAAGTAACGTATTATCATCACGTTTAAAGATGTATCAATAATATTTGTAAATTTATTTAAAAGTAAATAAAAAAAGATAATATAAATTACACTTATAATCTGTTAATAGTTTCTCATATAATCAATTTTATTTGTATCTATCATATTTAACTTTTTAATAATTCGCACATATGATCTATTTTGACAATTTTGCGCATAACTAAAATAAACTAAAATAGTAAAAAAAGAAAAAAGAAAAAAGAATGAAAAAAATTGCAACTAAGGTCTCCTAAATTTTTCAAAAGTACAAATAAATCCTTAATTTTTTATTTCTTTACAGCTCTTCACTTAAAATAATAAAAAATATGCAGTCAGATTCCAAACTTTCTAATCCTACCACCTATGTTCCTCAGTATATCTACGTTGGAAAGACCTCTAAAGTCAGAAAGAATTTTGTCCAAATATCTATTTATTTGACCAAAAGTTAAGCTCGTTACCTAAATTTAACCAATTTAATAAGGATCAAATGATGTTTTCATATTCAATTATTTCAAACAATTAAAAAAAAAATTATTCTTCTCCAATCCAACCCTAGCTCACCTGGGAGGGGAGGGGAGGGGAGGGGAGGGGAGCGGGTTGTATGTTACATGTGGGGTGGGATCGGGGAAGAATAAGATCTTTTACAAGGATAAAGTTGTTAAAATGGACTATTTATGTGAAAGATTAAAGATGATATTTGCAGATAAATTAAATTCAATGTGGACAAAATTGTTACAAACATAAAAAATAAGGGACAGTCCTTAAAACAAAATAACTTTAATCTCACAAAATATACTTTTTACAAGTACGTTTTATTTTTATTTTTATTTTTGATTTGAACTACATGTTATATGTGCCACGTGTTTTGTTCTCAAAGGACTAACATCTAGGGATGGTAAAAATATCTGATCCGCTCCGAAGTTGATGGATACCCGATCCGAATGGAGTGAAAAATTCTCGATCCACGGATCAGTGGGCGGATCGGATCATGTGTGATCCGATCTGATCCGCCCTGTTTGAAAAATAAATAGGATTAAATAATAAATAAATAAAATATTTTGGGCTTAGATTACAATTTAGATGTGGTTGGACTTAGCTAAAAAAAATTTATTCCAAAAAAAGAAAAAAACAACGGATCAGTATACGGATCAGGGCTCTAATCCACCCCGAAAAATGGCGGATCAATCTGCGGATTTGGATGTTATACAATTATTGCGAGACGAATACGGATCAGGCTGATTCGCTTCGTTGCCATCACTAACATCATAGTTACTCTGTCCTACGTAAGTCGTAACTGTCCATGTAAACAATGGTTACATGGCGTTATTCTTGCATATATGATCTTATGATTTAGATCCTGTTGACGTTGGAAAATAGTTTGCACTGATTCCAAGTCAACTTAAAGATAAGTATTGAGGTCGGCTGTATTCGCTCCTCAACTCTGCTCCGTAATAAGTGACAGATAGGTAAGTATATGTAGGAGGACCTGATTGTATAATATTTGTAAGAGTGCTTTTATTAAGCAATTGAATGTCCAACCTTAAGGATAGTTATATCTCCTATTTATAGAAAAATATGTAATGATTACTTCCATTTAATGTTAGGCTAGGCATTAAATGGCCAAGCTAGGCATTTAATGCTTACAAGACATTTCCTTTTTAGGGCATTTAATGCGAAGTGACGTCTGACGTGTGAAAGGACAAGCTATACTGATGACGTGAGTATGACTCTCAGGGACGAGATCCGACCTGTTACTCTCAGGGATGATGTCCGAACTGAACTTATTGAGCCTGTGGAATCCTCTCTGGGGTTATGGATGAGGTTCGACCTGAAACCTAATTCAGGTCGGTCCTCTCTTGCTTGCCTGATAAGTAATGCAGCATCTGACGTGACAGATCGAGATCGGGTACCAACACATCCAATACAACATTAAATTTATCTCATATTTGATGTAAATAACGTAGATGTCAAAATTGGAGTGAAATAATTCAGAATAATTATGCACGAATTAATATTTAAGTCTTACATTTTCAAATGTTATGCTTATTAAATCGCGTTAATTAAATAAATAGTCACGGAACTATACATCACGAAACTACTTAATAACTAAACTTTGAAATGTATTTCAATAGTCGCTAAATATTATATCGCGTAATCCATCTGTCACTGGGTTGGATTCTGTTTTATCCTTTTGACGGAATTGCCTACGTGACACCTTTTAGACATTAAATTATATCAAGTCAGCAAAATTCACTTCCAAATGGTTAAAAATACAAGTTTAGAAATAAAACACGATTTTAGCAATGTCTTCATCTTCCTTACGCACCCCACCCTCGCCTACCTCTCATACATGTCCCACCGCCACCACCCACCACAAAAAGACGCATCAAAAAGCAATCACTACTGGTATTACCATTCTCCAAATTACTTCGTTTTCCAATAAATAAATAAATTACCCTAAATCAAATACATTATTCATCCCCCAATCTAATTACACCAAAACTCCTTTTGAAATCTACCAAAAAATTCCTCAAATCAAAACCTATTTGAGAAAACAAAGAATCTCAAAGCCTCAATCCAAACTATGTTCGATATTTTGGAGGCATAAAAAGTACAAAACCTCAATCTTCAACTCCAAACATTTGGGGTGGGACAAACGGCATAGAGTGGGTCCGATGGGGGTGGAGGGTGTAAAGGGTTGGAAGTTGTTGAGAAACAGAAAAAAGTTGAAGAATGGGAGCAGGGCGATGGTGGGAGAACTTGAGAAAGTTAGGCTATTGTTACACATTCTTTTGCCATTATGGATGCACTAGGTTACTGAAATTTATTTGTTTTTCTTTCTTATGTTCTTTGAATATTGTTGATATTCTGATATTAACGTTTAATTAGTGTCACATCGAATTGTCGTGTGCCACGTGTTCAACTCTCTCGAAGGGAATAAATGGAATTTAACCCAGTAATAAAAGAGTAACACAATAAAATGTTCCATTGAGATACATTTCAAATTTTAGTTATTCAGTAGTTGGGTGGATTATAGTTCAATGACCATCCAATCAATCAACTCTATTAAATCAATCCATATATGTTGTAACATATACATTCCACCTTTTGACAAGCGCCAGTGAAATAATCAAGTCCACATATCTACACATGTAAAACACGGGATTTAGAGAAGTAATTAATTAATACATTAAACCTTAATTTATGACATTTACATTTTTTTTAAAAAAATTGGAAAATCAAATTGCCGTCTCGAAATTTTTAATTTTAGAAAACTTTAGTCCCTAATAAATGGAACCGTTTATTTAATCGTTAAAAAATCAGTTGAGTCTCTTATTTTTAATTTATATCTTCTATTGATCCTTATATATATATAAACAATGTAATAAAAATGTCATAAAAATATAGGGATTTGATAATCTAAATTATGAACTTCAAGATACATAATACGTTATCTTTTAAGAAATGTTTCTCTCTTATCCAACGAAATCACAAAGGGGTTGTAATGAAAATTTCTTTCAAGATACAATGGAGTTGTTCGATTCAAACTGTGACTGTTTGATCAAACCAAGAAAGAACACTCAAACTAAAATTGATGATTCCAAAAAAATACGAAATAAGAAGAAAGAAAGGAAAATAGATAATTTTGCAAACGACAACCAACTCAATAAATAAAGAAGATTGGTCTATTGGGATGAATGGGTGTGTTGGTTGGTGTTCGCTAAAATGTGTACCGCAAGTGCACGGGACGCGTTCAAGTAATAAAGTGATGAGAGAGTGTCGAACCCACGAGGATAAATAATTTTGCTAAAATTCAAATCAATCTAGCCCTATTTCAAACACACAATAAAATATATTGTTTTGATAATTAAACTATAAATTAAAAGTTAATGAAAAATAAGCTTACAAGAAAATTACAAAAAGAAAAAAAAAATTAGTAATAAAATCAAATAGCGAAATAAACTAGAAATTAGACTTCACCAATTACTCCACTTTAAAGTTTCATTTTCCATTATCAATTCCAAAACGAGGATATTATGGCAATCAATCCTCCTAAAATATCTAGCTATCTCTCCCGAGTAGAGCTAAACTTATTCTCACAAGACTCTCAAGCATTCCTATCATGAGAATGCATATGTAAAAATGCAATAAACTCAAGAACATTCATTAGTGATTGCACAAAGTGTGAAAATGTATTCCTACATTCCATAAGCTTTATGTTGTTAATTAAAAGTGATAAACCTAATTTCAACCTCCCGGTAGCAAACTAAATCACAAAAGTAATTCAATGGTGATCAATCATCTCAATACACAATAAAGCCCAATAAATAACAACCATAAAAGCCAAGTATAAGGAATCAATAACAAGAAAAATGCACTTTAAAACTTCATAAATGGATTCATCTCATTCTTAGTAACTAAAATTAGCCCGTAGTATTTACAAAGACAAAATAGAAAATAGATACAAAATACATCACCGGATTTGATAAAGTCAAGAGAAATGGAAGATTTAGATTGAGCCATGGTTGTCTTCATTTGTCCACTATGAATCTCCATTCATTTTCCTCTATTTTAAAAAATGCTCACAATGATGTACAAAAATCAAAGAAAACTCATTTACATGGAGTTTTCAAAGAGTCCTCATCTTCTTCTTCTTGGAGAGCTTTCTATGTGAGAGGGAGTATGAGAGAATGGCCCCCAAAATGTAAGAAAACGGCCACTTAAAACCCTACAAGAGATAAAAGTTGAAAGACCAAAAAGCCCTTGAAAATCTGAACAAAAAACGCGGACAACAGAAAAAATAGGTCATGCGATCGCACAGTCTCAAATCATTCTGCTAGGAAAAAAAAAGTATCGCGCGATCGCACGATAACAAATTACAAAGTGGTTGCATTTGACTTTTGATTAATTGCAGTTCCAGTTCCTGAACTATCTGAAATGTTGACTTTAGTCCTTGAATTTTTGGTTATCTTTCATATAAGTCCTCCATAAATTGCAACATTGGTCCTCCATCTTTGGACATATTTATCTTTTAGTCCCCAAAATTCTCGATCTGCACAAATTTAGTCATTTTTGCTCATTTTTCGCGTGGATCTCTTTCAATCACCATCCAAACTCGAATGTTTACCTAAATAATCAAAAGAACATAAATAAGTAGTAAACAACTTGAAAGAACTCACAATTATCTATTTTTAAAGGCTAAAATAAGTGCACAATCCACACTTATCACACCTTCAAACTTGCGTTTTTGTTTGTCCCCAAACAAAATGATCTAAAAACATCATGCAAGCACACAAGCACAATCAAACTATAAAAGGACTACAAACATGTGAAATGTTAGGGAGTTTGCCACTTTACCATGATATTTTAAAACTTGCTTATAATTCATGAAAAATTTACAAAAATGCTAAAAACAAAAGAAACTTTTCAACTTAATCCATGTTAGATGTATGAGTGTGCATAGTCACTTTGAATCATTGCAAACAAAAATTGATGAATACCCAACCCTTAATGGTCAAAATTTCCTTTCCTTCTCGTTGGATGCACTCCCCCAAACTTGATATTTTCACTCTAACCTGGGGTGTCTATTCAATGATTTCTCTCAAATCACTCAATCTTTCCCGCTCAAGTTTGGTTGGATTTAGCCAATGATTGTAACTACTTAGGCTTGTGAAGATTCTCCAAAAAATTGAGCAATTCAGCAATCAAACTTCTACCAAGTAATTCGAACCTACTAGTTATCTAAATCTCGAAAAGTAGTCACAATGGCTCAAACTTGCAAGATTTGCTATGAAAATCTCATGATTTTTTTTTGGCAACCTTACTCCCTTAAGCTTTCTATTTGACCCATGTAACGAGCTTTAGGTCGGTAACTCTCCGATTTAAAAGAGATCAAAGGGTACCGGGCTTTGAGATGCCTCCAACGAACTTAATCGCTCAAGTCAAAAAGGCTATAAAGTAAGATAAAATAATTAAAAATAAAGCAAAAATATAGCCATCTTGAGCACAACCAACAAACTTTTATATGGGGATTAGATTCTAAGCATATGGTCATTATCAAGTTTCTGCTAGTTAGTCAAAACTACTCCACATACATATTCAACAAGCATGGAATCAACACACTCCTAAAGAGATAAATCACGGCTCAACCATTCTCAAACTATCTTTCTATTTGGACAAATTAAAGAGATGATATGTCGGTAATGGATAACACTGTTTAAGTTCTAGAAACCGCTTATGAAGAACAAGTGCACTCAACATTTGTATGCAATGAACATCATGACGAAAGTGCTAAAAAGGGTATCTAGCATTGAATAAGCATATTGATCAAAAACCACAAGTAGCATTTATGTCTACCATCTATGAATCACAGCAATTTCAACAAAATCACAACATCAGCCGGCAATGCTCTCTAACAAGCAAATAAACAAGCAAAATACCTATATTAGCCGGCAAGGCTCTCTAACAAGCATAATAAACAAGCAAAATACTATATTAGCCGGCAAGGCTCTCTAACATGCAAAGACACAAGCAAAATCCATACCTCCCAAACTTAAAATGTACATTGTCCTCAATGTAAAACTAAAAATCAAAAGAGAAGAGAAATAGGTACACCCCTAGGCTGAGTTGGTTGGTGATGGTAACTTTAAGTTGACAAAAATCTTTGTTTGGATTAATTGAGATTGTTGGAGACTACATTTCTTCTTTTTGTGGACTCGTTGCTATTAGGCCTGCCAAACAAGGACAACAAAATCAAAATTCACCTAATTTTCAAGGAATGGAATCATGCCAAAAGAATGAACTACTTGCCAAACAAAGAGTAAAGGAAAGAAAAATGAGTTGCCTCCCATTCAGCGCTTCTTTATAGCCACTAGTTAGACTTTTAGCATATGATTAGGCGGGATTGGTGAGATGGACAATTGATTTTCCATTGGAAAAGTCATCACCCCAATAATGCTTCAACCTCTGACTATTCACTATAAATGCCCTCTTGCTTGCTTTCTCAACTTCCACAGTCCCAGATGGATACATTCGCTTAATTGTGAATGGTCCCAACCACCTAGAGCGTAACTTTTTTGAAAAAAGAGCCGAGAATTAAATAGTAGAACTTGTTGCCCAACCTCGAACTATCTTCTTTGGATGTGGTTGTCATGCCATCTCTTAGTGCTCTCTTTGTAGATTTTGGAATTCTCATATGCCTCAAGTCGAAATTCATCCATTTCGTTTAATTGGAGAAGTCTTTTCTCACTGGCTTCTTTCCAATCAAAATTAAGCTTTTTCACTGCCCAATAAGCACGGTGCTCCAACTCTACGAGCATGTGACATGTTTTTTCAAACACTAGACGATATGGAGACATGCCAATGGGAGTTTTGAATGCAATACGGTACGCCCAAAGTGCATCGTCCAATTTTTTGGACCAGTCCTTCTTGAAGCATTCAGCGTTACCTCCAAAATTCTTTTCAACTCCCGATTGGAGATTTCGACTTGCCCACTTATTTGAGGATGATAAGGAGTGGACACTCGATAACGTACACCATGCTTAGCCAATACCGACTCAAATTGGCGATTGCAAAAGTGCTTATCCCCATCACTGATTATTGCTCGTGGAGTACCAAAACGGGTAAAAATATGCTTTCTCAAGAAGTTAATCACAATTCGGCCATCATTGGTGGGTAATGCAACGACCTCTACCCACTTTGAGACATAATCAACCACCACTAATATGTATTGATTAGAGAACGATGGTGGAAATGGTCCAATAAAGTCAATACCCCAAACATAAAAAATTTCAACTTCTAGAATACTGTTGAGATGCATTTCATTCTTTCTTGAAACATTCCCTGTCATCTGGCACCGATCACATGTTTTCACAACTCTATAGGCATCCTTGAATAAGGTAGGTCAGTAGAATCCGGACTGTAGTACCTTTGCAGCAGTTTTAGAGGCTCCAAAATGCCCTGTATATTCTGATGAATGACAATGTTGTAGGATATCTTTTATCTCTCTTTCTGGTACACAATGTTGTAGGATATCTTTTATCTCTCTTTCTAGTACACATCTTCTGATTATTTGATTTGGTCTCCTTCTGTAAAGAATTGGATCATCCCAAAAGTAGTGTTTGATGTCTGCAAAGAACCTTTTCTTTTGATGGCTAGAGAGATCTGGTGGAATGATGTTGCTGGCTAGGAAGTTGACAATATCTACGTACCATGGTGCTTCCTCAACTGCAAAGATTTGCTCATCAGAAAATTCTTCATTTATCTCCCCATTGCGCGACTCTTCTCCAATCTTAAGTCTAGACAGATGGTCGACGACCACATTCTCACTTTTTTTTTATCTCTGATCTCTATGTCAAACTCCTGCAGTAGAAGTATCCATCTGATGAGTCGAGACTTAACATCCTTCTTTGCAAATAGATGCTTCAGAGCGGCATGATCTGTATGGACAATCATCTTTGATCCCACAAGATAGGACCAAAATTTATCGAAAGCATAAACCACTGCAAGAAGCTCATTTTCTGTGGTGGCATAGTTTAGCTGAGCATTATTCAAGGTCCGGCTCGCATAGTGAATCACATGAAAAATTTTATCCTTGCGTTGCCCCAACACTACCCCAACTGCAAAATCACTAGCATCACACATTAGTTCAAATGGTAGACTCCAATCAGGTATAACCAAAACTAGTGATGTCACAAGCTTTTCTTCAGGAGTGTTGAAAGCATGTAGACACTCTTCAGAAAAGTGAAAAGAGATATCTTTTTCCAAAATGTTGCAAAGTGGCTTCGTGATTTTTGAGAAATTCTTTATAAAGCGTCGATAAAAGCCTGTATGCCCAAGAAAACTCTGAATTCTCTTTAAAGATGTTGGAGGTGGCAATTTCTCAATTACTTGAATTTTTACCTTGTCAACCTCAATTTTCTTAGCTGAAATTAAGTGCCCCCAATACAATTCCCTCCTGGACCATGAAATGGCATTTCTCCCAAATTAGAACAAGATTGATTTCTTCACAATACTGCAAAACCAAAGATAGATAATGAAGACACTCATCAAAAGATGCTCCAAAGACTGAGAAATCATCCATGAAGACCTCGATGTATTTCTCCACCATATCTGAAAATATGGATATCATATAGCGCTGGAAAGTAGCTGAAGCATTGCATAGGCTAAACGGCATCCTTCTACAAGCAAATGTACCATATGGGCATGTGAATGTAGTCTTCTCCTGATCTTCTAGAGCTATCAAAATCTGATTATATCCAGAATTTCTATCCCAAAAGCAATAATGTGAATGCCTGGCTAACATTTCCAACATTTGATCAATGAATAGCAAGGGAAAATGATCCTTTCGAGTTGCAGTATTTAGTTTGCGATAATCAATGCAAACTCGCCATCCCGTAACTGTTTTGGTTGGAATGAGCTCATTGTTGTCATTAGGTACCACTGTGATCCCTCCTTTCTTCGGCACTACTTGGATTGGACTAACCCAAGCGCTGTCTGATATAGGATAGATGATCTCCGCATCTAAAAGTTTTATTACCTCATCCTTGACTACCTCTTGCATTGTTGGATTCAATCTTCTTTGACGCTGGACTGATGGCTTAAAATCATCTTCCATGAGAATCTTGTGCAGACAGGCTGTAGGACTAATGCCTTTGATATCTGAGATAGACCATCCTATTGTAGTTTTGAGCTCACGAAGGACTCTTAGAAATTTTTCCTCTTCCAAATTACTGATGGCTTCCAAATTACTGATGGAGTTTGCAATGATAACCAGAAGTGTAGAATTATCACCCAAATAAGCATAACGCAAGTGAGATGGCAATTACTTGAGTTCTAACTGTGGAGGCATTTCAATAGATGGTGGTAACTTTGTTGACTTTTTCCCAAGCTCCTGGAAAGGTAGTTGCCATTTATAAGCTGGATTTGCCTCTAATTGCTTCACCATAGGTTTGGTTTCTTCTGAATTGAAAGCCTCGGTGAAAGAATGAACCAAACACGTCTCAAGCAGATCTTGATGATGATTTAGTACAAACGATTCTACCACAATTTCGTGTACCACATCAACCCTGAAACAACTGTCAGAATCCATTGGGTACTTGACTGCCTTGAAAACATTGAACACCACATCTTCATCATTTAACCTTAATATCATTTGGCCTTTGTGCACATCAATCAAAGCTCTTCCAGTAGCCAAAAATGGTCTACCCAATATTAGAGAAATATCATTGTCTTCTTCCATGTCCAGAATGATGAAGTCGATAGGGAAAATAAAATTTTCAACTTTCACCAAGATATCTTCAATGATTCTCCTAGGATATTTGATTGAGCGGTCGACTAACTGTAAAGAAACCGTTGTTACTTTTGCCTCCCCCAATCCTAATCTCCTGTAAATAGAAAATGACATCAAGTTAATACTTGCACCTAAATCACAAAGAACTTTATTAAAAATCAATATCACCAATGGTATAAGGAATAGTAAAACTCCATGGTTCTTTAAGCTTAGGTGACAATTTGTTCTGCAAGATAGCACTACACTCTTCGGTCAACATTACTGTCTCATGCTCATCTAGCTTCCTCTTGTTAGATAGAATCTCTTTCATAAATTTTGCGTAGCTAGGCATCTGAGCTAAGGTATCGGTAAAAGGGATATTGATTTGCAACTTCTTGAAAACTTCTAAGAATTTCTCGAATTGCTTATCCAACTTGTGCTTTTTCAATCTTTGCGGAAATGGGATTGGAGGCACATATGCCTTCACTTGATGAGTTGCCTTACTAGGTGGAGTATCCAAATCTTTCTCTTGACTAGAATCATGTTGTGCTTTAGATTGATCCACTTGTTCATCATAAATAAAGGGTGTCTTGTCATGAGTGGCAACATTTCTCTTCATTTCTATCTCAGGCAACTGAACCCCACTTCTTGTTGTAATTGCTTTAAGATACTCTCTTGGGTTGGTTTCAGTGTTGCTCGGTAATTACCCTTGTTGTCTTTTAGAGAGAAGTTTTGCCATCTAACCCATTTGATTCTCCAAGCCCTTCACGGATGCTCTGATACTCTGAATAGATTCCTCAGTTCGTTCTTGAAATTTTAACTGTTGGTGTGCCAACTGAGCCATAGCTTCTTTCCAACCTCCTTTCTATTGAAAATTCGATTGTTGTCTCGGAGCGCCTTGTTGATGTTGGTTGTTGCTCCATGAAAAATTTGGATGATTTTTCCAAGCTGAATTATACGTGTTGGAGTAGATATTACCTTGCTGACTAGGATGATTCTGAGCATAACAAGCTTGCTCAGTGGATGTCGAAGAACTGGTCAACAATGGGCAATTTTTGGTTCAATGATTTGCTCCACAACCATCACATTCAAGAGTAGGCGTCTGAATAGCATGAGCTTTATGATTACGAGCTATAGTATCCATCATCTTTTTCTCCATGGCGGCCATTTGTGCAGAAAGAGCAGATATAACATCAACATCATGCATCCCTGCTGCTCTTTTAGTTACTCCCCTATCAGCCGGCCAATTTGAACTTGTTTCTGCCATTCTTTCAAAGAATACCCATGCTTCCTTAATTGTTTTTGTGTTGATTGACCCATTTAAGGATGAGTCAACAATAGAACAACAATGTGGAAGTAATCCGGCATAGAAATATTGAACTTGCAAAGCCTTCTTGATACCATGATTAGGGCACTTCCGAAGCATCTCTTTGAACCTCTTCCAAGCTTCATGAAAAATTTCTATGTCTTGTTGCATGAATATGAAGATGTCATGCTTCAGCTTTGCAACTTTGGTGGGAGGAAAGTATTTGTTCGTGAATTTTTGAACAAGATCATTCCAAGTGGTAATACTCCCTGCAGAATGCGAATCCAACCACTCTCTTGCTCCATCTCTCAAAGTATGTGGAAATAATCTGAGTTTGATAGCTTCCATGTTGACATCTTGATACTCAAAATTGCTCACTGTCTCCAAGAGGCGTGATAGATGCATGTGAGGGTTTTCATTTGAACGCCTATAGAATTGAAGAGTATTCTGGAAGAGGTTGATGACATCCGGTCTCAATTGAAAATTATCTTTCCCATAAGCCGGATATGCTATGCTAGATTGGCTTTGAACCACAGTTGGAGTAATAATATCCCCAACTAGCAAATCATCCTCATCTATTTCAACCATTTGATCTTCTTCGTCTGCCATGGTGTTCCCTCTATGTCGTGCTTCTCTTTGTTCTCTTCTTCAATGTCTGAAAGTTCTTTCAATCTCGGGGTCAAACACCAAATTCTCAAGATTTTCAAAATCTTGCATCCACCAAAGATAATATGCCTGAAAAGAACAAAGGTAGCAATGGAATTTTAAATGGCAAAATAAAATAAAATTTAAGAAGTAAAGCTAGAAATACCGAGGATCTAACTAATTGAATCTATCCCCAGCAACGGCACCAAAAACTTGTTCGCTAAAATGTGTACCGTAAGTGCACGGGTCGCGTTCAAGTAATAAAGTGATGAGAGAGTGTCGAACCCACGATGATAAATAATTTTGCTAAAATTCAAATCAATCTAGCCCTATTTTAAACACACAATAAAATATATTTTTTTGATGATTAAACTATGAATTAAAAGTTAATGAAAAATAAGCTAACAAGAAAATTACTAAAAGAGAAATTTTTTTAATAATAAAATCAAATAGAGAAATAAACTAGGAATTAGACTTCACCAATTACTCCACTTTAAAGTTTTATTTTCCATTATCAATTCCAAAAAAAGAATATTATGGCAATCAATGCTCCTAAAATATCTAGTAATCTCTCCCGAGTAGAGCTAAACATATTCTCACACAAAACTTTCAAGCATTCCTACCAAGAGAATGCATATGTAAAAATGCAATAAACTCAAGAACATTCATTAGTAATGGCACAAAGTGTGAAAATGTATTCCTACATTCCATAAGCTTTATGTTGTTAATTCAAAGTGCTAAACCTAATTTCAACCTCCTGGTAGCAAACTAAATTACAAAAGTAATTCAATGGTGATCAATCATCTCAATACACAATAAAGTCCAATAAATAACAACCATAAAAGCCAAGTATAAGGAATCAATAACAAGAAAAATGCACTTTAAAGCTTCATAAATGGATTCATCTCATTCCTAATAACTAAAATTAGCCCATAGTATTTACAAAGACAAAATTGAAAATAGATACAAAATACATCACCGAATTTGATAAAGTCAAGAGAAATGAAAAATTTAGGTTGAGCCCATGGTTGTCTTCATTTGCCCATTGTGAATCTCCATTTATCTTCCTCTATTTTACAAAATGCTCACAATGATGTACAAAAATCAAAGAAAACCCATTTACATAGAGTTTTCAAAGAGCCCTCATCTTTTTCTTCTTGGAGAGCTTTCTATGTGAGAGGAAGTATGAGAGAATGGCCTCCAAAATGTAAGAAAACGGCCACTTATAATCCTACAAGAGATAAAAGTTGAAAGACCAAAAAGCCCTTGAAAATCTAAACAAAAAACGCGGACAGCAGAAAAAATAGGTCATGTGATCGCATGGCTTTGTTCCATGCGATCGCATGGCACAGTCTCAAATCATTCTGCTGGAAAAAAAAAAAAAAAAAAAAGCATCGCGCGATCGTGCGATGCTTGCATGGGCCAAATTACAAAGTGGTGCATTTGACTTTTGATTAATTGCAATTTCAGTCCTTGAACTATCTAAAATGTTGACTTTAGTCCTTGAATTTTTGGTTATCTTTCATATAGGTCCTCCATAAATTGCAACATTGGTCTTCCATTTTTAAACATATTTATCTTTTAGTCTCCAAAATTCTCGATCTGTACAAATTTAGTCATTTTTGCTCATTTTTCGCGTGGATCTCTTCCAATCACCATCCAAGCTCGGATTTTTACCTAAATAGTCAAAAGAACATAAATAAGTAGTAAACAACTTGAAAGAACTCACAATTATCCATTTTTAAAGGCTAAAATAAGTGCACAATCCCCACTTATCAGTTGGAAGAAGGCTGTTGATTTTCAACAGATGCAACTCTTCTGAAAAGAACACACCTATTTATATACACAGAAATCAAATTTCCCTTTCGAGGGCGTTTCTCCCGAGCCCCCACGAGGGCGCTGCCCCCTCGATCCCCACGACCTGACCGGGCAGGTCAATCCCCGTTTCGAAGTGGCAAAATATTTGCAAACAACAATAAAATAAATTATGAAAAATATCTAACAAAAAATACTTGCATGCATATATAGAATGTATATAAAGTACAATAAATATCTTTCAAAATTAAGTTTATTACACATAAGAATTACTATTTATTGAGTCATTCCTAACAGAGTAAAACCAAAAAAAAAAAAAAAAGAAAAAGAAAAACACTCTCATATTGTCACTTCAAAACTTGAATTAGAGAATAAAGATTTATATTGCCTATCCATAACTGTAGAAATTTTAAAAAAATATATATCAAATGTATTTAGGGTTTAATATTCATTTGGAAAATTTAATGTCCCTCTCCGGGGCTTGGACCAGATTTCTTCATATCTCCAAGAGTTAAACTGTTGGTAGATCGATGTCCTTCTCCACCATGACTCGGCCCTCCAGTCTTTATCGCTTCAATATATAATTTTTCGACTAGACTTTCAATTGGATCATACTGTTTTGAAAAGCTCAAAGGACGCACTTCATTAACAAAGAAGAAGGAGCCAAATATCAGAACAAGAAATATGAAAAGTAGGAGAGGTTTTAGAGTTGTGGCCATTTGGAATATATTTCAAGTAGTAGATATTGTAGGAGGTCTTGAATTAAATGTACTGTGATTGACGAAGGGGATCTTATTCCATATATAGAGAGAGAGATAGAGTACATGGCATGCAAATGAAGCTCCTACATAAGGAAAGACACATTTGATTGACTGTTCAATTTGAATTTCAATTTCAAGATTTGTATGGAGCCGCCACGTCCAATAAACCATAGAATTTTGGAAACAAATTATAGTCATAAGTTGAATGTCAAGTTCAAAACATAGTATATATGTAAAATGTTTCGTGGACTCGTGGTTTGGTAGTTAGAGTGAGAATTTTCAATGTCTTTTTTTTTTTTTTAACTATTCTTATTAGGGTTCACACTTCCCTCCGTAATTGCTCACGTAAGCCAACTAGTTAAAGGAAAAGATAAACATTTACTAGTTTATTCATATATTCATATTTCAACTGTTTATTAGAACTTTGGGACTTCTATTAGTTGTGCATATATTTCTTTCACAGTATTGGAAAAGGTCATAATAATAGTTAAAAATTATACATAATACAACCAATGCTGAAAATATTTATAAATATCTAAATATCATTAGGGGTGGCACTGTCGGATCGGCCCATGTTGATTCGAGTTGAGTCTAAGCTCGGCTCGTGATCCACTAAGGAGCTCTGTTCGGTCCTTGGCTCATGGGCCTCGAAAGCTGAGTTGAGCCGCCCACGAGTAGGCTTGTTTTCAATTTTTTTTTTTTAAGGAAAATTTGTAAACTTGAAATTTCAAAATAAAAAATCCAAAATACTAGCCGGCTTGTACAAAAAATTTAGGGCTCCTCCCGGCCTTGAGGTTGTCCTCAAACGAGTCCGAGCTGGCTAACCCACAGGTCGCTTGGCCCATTTACCACCACTACATATCATTAAAGGGAATGATAAAAAAGAACTACGCTCATTAGATGACCCTTTACTTGACATTTGGAAAACAAGCATCTTCGCTGAATTAGTCCGAAATTGCTAGAGGAGACCATATGAGATATTCTTATCGCGACACAAGGTCATTATTGACTATAGTAGAATATTTTATCATTCTATTTGTGGACTTGTTGGAAGGAACGAAATTCAAAGATCTTAAAGGAGAGCTCTCGCGCACCACAAAAAATATTGTATGATGCCATAACTAGCTTGACTTGACAAAATTCCAAGAGATGCAAAAATCAGTTGCGTGAAAGAAAAGCTCCTTTGGAGTTGGGAGAGTCATGTAGGAATCATCATGGAGAGGTGATCGCAGCTTTTGTTGACATCAGAATCTGTATTATCCACATGTTAACAGATCTTTAGTCAATCATCTGCTAGTCTGTATGTTACCTGCACACTAGGACGGCCGTTAGGCACCAAGATCACAGAAAAAAAGGGTCCGGCGATCGTTGGTACTCCGACGATCAAGTCAACTACCGGTATATAGAAATAATATATACGGAAGAGAGTATTTGGGTGTAGGAGAGACAAGCAGATAGAAAATTGAGCAGAGTTTAAGGGTGAGAATAATGTGTACCTTGGAATAACCGGAGACGTTGTATTTATAGCTCCAGAGTTCTAATTGATTTAGGTAAACAATCAATTAGACATCTGATGAGATATTCCTTCCTTATGGGACAAGAGATGATTGGGTGTCAACGCAATCTCTTAGATTTAAGCATATATTTGAGTTGATCCCCAATATCACATTGCCTAATCATTAAGAGATTGAGATTTGATTTTCTTGTGAAAATCCGTGTGGTAATAAAAACATTTTTTTATAAATATCTCTCTGCTCATTCTGAAATATCACAATGTCTGCGAGCTATGATGGATTCGAAGACCGACAAAGCGCCCTGGATCGGCTACGAGCGTTGAGGCCCTTTATGGGCTTCGATGTACTTGATTCAGAAGTGCTAAGATGTTGATGTGTCTTCAAGGTCCTCTACGAATTTACGAGGCCCTCGCTGGGCTCATGGGGCCTTCGCATGGCCTAACCTGGACCTTTACTGCGCCTTTACTGGGCCTAGGAAGCCTTTGCTGATGTGGAGACCTTACCAAAATCGAGTGATAACAACTTTCGTGAAATATGTTTTGGGAAATATCTCATCTTTCTTAGCCGAATGTTTTGCTAGCTATTTAAAAGTACTCAAATTTACATACCTTGAATCAGATTGTTGTAATTAATGCAATTGTCAAGGTGAAACGCCCATCTATCCATTTATTTGAGAAGAACTTTGTTGACTTCCAAAAATGATTGGCAACAAGATTTACATGCCTCTTCTATCTACGTGTATTTTACAAATACACTTGGACGGCCACATAGGCCTGTGGATCACTACAGTGCACTAAAAATGGAGCATATAAGATGTTTGAGTGTAAGAGAGACACGTTGTGATCGAAGAACTGGCTTGAGAACCTCTAACCACATATCTCCTAAGTGATATAAAAACCACTTAAGTTAATCAATGTATAAGACTTGTGTTCTGGTATAGTTTTGCTATTCAGATTTTTCATCATCCTTTCCTAGAAGACATGGCTATGGTATTTATAGGCTAAAGCCAATTATCCAAGGGCCCTGGATGCACGACAAGTAGCGCAATTCCTGGAAATCTCTTGTCGCGATTAAAGTGTCATGTCCTAGGTTTTCCTGAATGAGTCCATTTCAGCCTCATGCTAGGGACCAAGGACCGTGGCAAGTTGTATTGGCAAGCCGTCCCTTTCAGGTCACTTAGCACACAACTGGGGTCGTCCTTTCAGGCACTTCTTTCCATACCTCATCGGTATTAGGATAACAACCTCGGTGGTGATGTCATCACTTCCCAATAGGCATCTTTGACTCTAACCAATCCTCGTGGGATGCCACGTGGTACTGAAGCGTAACACACTTTTTCATTCTTATTCTCAGTCTCTTAAATTGTTGCTATGAAACTAATAGAACCGCTCATGTTCTCGCTAGTTATGCTCTTAAGAATTTTGAGAATTTGGTTGGTCAAATGCCTCTCCAAGTTCATTGTGGACAATGTTTTAGTAGATATTGCTCAATAATATTGGCCTTGTTCAAACAAAAATTTTAAACATGTCTAGCTGTCCAACTCAGGACAGGCTTGCTAGGTATGACCTGCACATAAATGTGGTCACAAAAACATTTTTAGCACATTAAGACTCAAATAATATAACGCATAGTTATCAAAATCGGATCGGTCAGCTCAATCTAAAAACCTTTGAACTGGGCATTGATAAGTGCAGGTTTTGCACTTATTTTAGCCATTAAAAATGGATAGTTGAGAGTTCTTTGAAATAGTTTATTATTTATCTTTGCTACTTTGATTGTTTAGGTGAAAATTCGAGCTCGGTTGGCGATTAGAAGAAATCTACACGAAAAAAAGGCAAAAAGGACTAAAGTTGTACAAATTGTGAATTTTGGGGACCGAAGTATAAAGAATCCAAAAGATGGAGGACCTGAGTTGCAATTTATGGAGGACTTATCCGAAAGAAATCAACAAATTCAAGGACTGGAGTCAGCATTCCACAAAGTTTAGGGACTGAAATAGTAATTAATCAGAATCAAACTAAAATCACATGGCAATTTGGCCCATACGATCACACAGGCCAAAATCCATGCGATCGCAACATACCCTATTTTTTAGCAGAATGATTTTGAGTCATGCCATGCGATCGCAAGGCACAAATTTTATGCGATCCGCGTTTTTTGTTCAGCATTTTAGTTGTTTTTTGGTCATTCACTTTTCATGTCTTCTAGAGTTTTAAGTGGCTGTTTTCTTACAGAATTTGGTCATTCTCTCCCACATTAGATAGATAAAAAAACTCTCTCAAAGAAAAAAAAGAAAACTTAGGGTTCTTAGAAAACTCCATGTAAATGGGTTCTCTTTGATTTTATTATATCATTGTGTGAAATAAATGAAGATGAATGGAGATTCATATTGAGCAAGTGGAGACAACTATGGATTCAAGCTCAATCTTCAACTTCTCTAAATTTCATTAAACCCTGTGATGCATTTTGTATCTATTTTCTACTTTATTTTTGTAAATATGATGGGCTAACTTTATTTCACTAAGAATGAGATGAATCCATTTATAAAGCATTAAAGTTGAATTTTCTTGTTATTGATTCTCTATTCTTAGTTTTTATGGTTGTTTATTATTGAGCTTTATTGTGTATTGAGATAATTGATTACCATTGAATGTTTTTGTGACCTAGTTTTGCTACCGGGAGGTTGAAATTATGTTTAGCACATTTAATAAACACCATAAAATTTATGGAATGTAGGAATACACTTTCATATTTTGTGCAATCACGAATGGGTGCTCTTGAGTGTTTTTGCATTTTTACATATGCGTTTTTTAGATAGGAATGCTTGAGAGTCTTGTGTGAAAATAGGTTTGACTCTACTCGGGAGAGATTGCTAGATATTTTAAGAGTATTGATTGCCATAAAAGATCTCATTTTGAAATTGATAATGGATAATGAAACTTTAAGGTGGAGTAAGTGGTGAAGTCGAATTCTTAGTGTATTTCTCTATTTGATTTTATTTCCAACAAATTCTCTTTTATTTTCTTTTAGCATATTTTCATTAACTCTTAATTTATAGTTTAATTATCAAAACAGTATGTTTAATTGTGTGTTTAAAATAGAGTTAGATTAAATTGGATTTTAGCGAAATTATCTATCCTCATAGGTTCGACATTCTCTCATTACTTTATTACTTGAATGCGATACGTGCACTTGCGGTGTATATTTTAGGGAACAAGTTTTTGGCGCCGTTGCCGGAGATAGACTTATTTAGTTAGATCATTGTTATTTCTAGCTTTATTTTCTTACTATCGTTTCATTTTTCCCTTAAATTTTCAGTGCTAACTCTGTTCTTATCAGGCATTTTATCTTTGGTGGATGCAAAATTTTGAAAATCTTGAGAATTTGGTTTTGACCCCGAGATTGAAAGAACTTTTAGACACTGAAGAAGAGAACAAAGAGAAGCACGACATAGAGTGAACACCGTGGCAGAGGACGAAGATCAAATAGTTGAAATAGATGGGGATGATTTGCTAGTTGGGGATATTATTACTCCAGCTATGGTTCCAAGTCAATCCAGCATAGCATATCCGGCTTATGGAAAGGATAATTTTCAGTTGAGATAGGATGTCATCAACCTCTTCCAAAATACTCTTCAATTCTATGGGCGTTCAAATAAAAACCCTCACATGCATCTATCACACTTCTTGGAGACATTTAGCAATTTTGAATATCAAGATATCAACATAGAAGCTATCAAACTCAAATTATTTCCACGTACTTTGAGAGATGGAGCAAGAGATTGGTTGGATTCACATTCTGCGTGGAGTATTACCACTTAGAATGATCTTGTTCAAAAATTCACAAACAAATACTTTCTTTCTGTCAAAGTTGCAAAGTTGAAGCATGACATCTCCATATTGAGGCAGTAAGACACAGAGAATTTTCATGAAGCTTGGGAGAGGTTTAAAAAGATGCTTCAGAAGTTTCCTAATCATGGTATCAAAAAGGCTTTGCAAGTTCAATACTTCTATGCTGGACTATTTTCCCAATGTTGTTCCATTGTTGATTCATCCTCAAATGGGTCAATCAACACAAAGACAATTAAATAAGCATGGATATTGTTTGAGAGAATGGCAGAAACAAGTTCAAATTGGCCGGCTGATAGGGATATAGCAAAGAGGGCAGCCGGGATGCATGAGGTTGATGTTATATTTGCTCTTTCTGCACAAATGGCAGCTATGGAAAAGAAGATGATGGACACTATAGCTCGTAATCAGATATCTCATGCTATTCAGACACCTACTTTTGAGTGTGATGGTTGTGGAGCAAATCTTTCAACTGGAAATTGCCCATTGTTGACTAGTTATTCAACATCCACTGAACAAGCATGTTATGCTCAGAATCATCCTAGTCAGCAGGGTAATATCTACTCCAACACATATAACCCAGCTTGGAAAAATAATCCAAATTTTTCATGGAGCAACAACCAAAATTAACAAAGCGCTCCAAGACAACAATCAAATTTTCAACAGAAATGAGGTTGGGAAGAAGCTATGGCTCAGTTGGCAAATCAGCAGTTAAAATTTCAAGAACGAACTGAGAAATCTATTCAGAGTATCAGAGCTTCTTTGAAGGGGTTGGAGAATCAAATAGGTCAGATGGCAAAACTTCTCTATGAAAGGCAACAAGGGCAATTACCAAGCAACACTGAGACAAACCTAAGAGAGCAGCTTAAAACAATTACTGCAAGAAATAGTGTTCAGTTGTCTGAGATAGAAGTAAAGAGAAATATTGTCAGTCGAGACAAGACACACTCCATTAATGAGGAACAAGTGGACAAATCTAAAGCACCACATGATGTTAGTCAAGAAAAAGATTTGGATACTCCACCTACTAAGGTAACTCCTCAAGTGAAGGCATATGTGCCTCCAATCCCATTTCCGGAAAGATTGAAAAAGCACAAGTTGGATAAGCAATTCAAGAAATTCTTGAAAGTCTTTAAGAAGTTGTAAATCAACATCTCTTTTGCCGATGCCATAGCTCAGATGCCTAGCTATGCAATATTTATGAAAGAGATCTTATCTAACAAGAGGAAGCTAGAGAAGCACGAGACAGTGATGTTGACTGAAGAGTACAACGCTATCTTGCTAAGCAAATTGCCACATAAGCTTAAAGATCCAGGGAGTTTTACTATTCCTTGTACCATTGGTGATGTTGATTTTAATAAATTCTTTGTGATTTAGGTGAAAGTATTAACTTGATGTCATTTTCTGTCTATAGGATATTAGGATTAGGGGAGGCAAAAGTAACAACAGTTTCTCTACAGTTAGCCGACCGCTCAATCAAATATCCTAGGGGAATCATTGAGGATATCTTGGTGAAAGTTGACAAATTTATTTTTCCTGTCGACTTCATCATTCTGGACATGGAAGAAGACAAGGATATTCTTCTAATATTGGACAGACCATTTTTTGCTACTGGAAGAGCCTTGATCGATGTGCACAAAGGCTAGGTGATATTGAGATTAAATGATGAAGAAGTGATATTCAATGTCTTCAAGACAGTCAAGTATCCAATGGATTCCAACAGTTGTTTCAGGGTTGATGTGCTAGACAAAATGGTGACTAAATCTTTTGCACTAAATCATCCTCAAGATCTACTTGAGACATGTTTGGTTCATTATTTTACTGAGACATCCAATTCAAAAAAAAACCAAACTCATGGTGCAGCAATTAGAGACAAATCCATCTTATAAATGGCAGCCACCTTTCCAGGAGCTCGGAGAAAAGTCAACAAAGTTATCACCATCTATTGAAAAGCCTCTGCAGTTAGAACTCAAGCAATTGTCATATCACTTGTGTTATGCTTATTTAGGTGATGATTCTACACTTTCAGTTATTATTGCAAACTCTATCAGTGATTTGGAAGAAGAAAAATTGCTACGAGTTCTTCGTGAGCACAAAACTACAATAGGATGGTCTATCTCAGTTATCAAAGGCATTAGTCCTACCGTCTGTCTGCACAAGATTCTCATGGAAGATGATTTTAAGCCATCAGTGCAGCGTCAAAGAAGATTGAATCCAACATTGCAAGAGGTAGTCAAGGCTGAGGTGATAAAACTTTTAGATGCGGGGATCATCTATCCTATATCAGACAACGCTTGGGTTAGTCCAGTCCAAGTTGTGCCGAAGAAAAGAGGGATCACAATGGTGCCTAATGACAACAACGAGTTCATTCCAACCCGAACAGTTATGGGATGGCGAGTTTGCATTGATTATCGCAAACTCCATACTGCAACTCGAAATGATCATTTTCCTTTGCCATTCAACGATCAAATGTTGGAAAGATTAGCCGGACATTCATACTATTGCTTTTTAGATGGATTTTCTGAATACAATCAGATTCTGATAGCTCCAGAAGATCAGGAGAAGACGACATTCACATGCCCCTACGGCACATTTGCTTATAGAAGGATGATGTTCGACCTATGCAATGTTCTAGCTACTTTCTAGCGCTGTATAATGTCCATATTTTCAGACATGGTAGAGATATATATCGAGATCTTCATGGATGATTTCTCAGTCTTTGGAGCATCTTTTGATGAGTGTCTTCATCATTTATCATTGGTCTTGCAGCAATGTGAGAAAACCAATCTTGTCATAAATTAGGAGAAGTGCCATTTCATGGTTCAGAAGGAAATTGTATTGGGGCACCTAATTTCAACTAAGGGAATTGAAGTTGACAAGGCAAAAATTCAAGTAATTGAGAAATTGCCACATCCAACATCTGTAAAGGGGATTCAGAGTTTTCTTGGGCATGTAGGTTTCTATCGGCGCTTTATAAAGGATTTATGTAGAATCACGAAGCCACTTTGCAACCTTTTGGAGAAGGACATCTCTTTTCACTTTTCTGAAGAGTGTCTACATGCTTCCAACACTCTTAAATTTTTTCATGGCATCGTCTGCTAATTTCTTTATTTGAATTAGTGTGGATGAAGGAAAAATTAAGACATTGGTATTTTTGTTTTTAGTTTGATGCCGACATTGTGTGAGTTCCTTATGTAGGAAAACAAAGAAACATTGAAGTTTTTTTTTTTTTTGACAGCTAAGACGACGAGTCCCGTAATAGCGTCATTTATCTATATATTCTTGTAATTGCTTCTTAGATTAATTATAGGAGCATAAATCTTCTTACTTATGGGGCACACTAATAAAATTTATGTTTGCATAATTGTATTTCAGACACTGAAAACTCATATGAAAATATTGATTCAAGCTTTCAGGATTCAGAAAATGATATCGACAATGACGCTGATGATTTGGTGTACGCAGATAATTTTGTAGAAGGTGTCGAATGGGGAATGAACCGGCTACAGCTAGATGTGGAAAATCACCATTCAGAGTCTTCATGTTATCTATCCTCCGAAAAACTGAACACTGATTACTCGTCAGATGATGAAAGTAATTATAATTTTCCTAAATTTTGTGAATCATGAAAGATCCTCGATTAGAAGTTGGGATGGAGTTCAAAACAATTGATGAATTTAAAGAGGCAGTGAGAAATTATGGGATTAAGAATAGGTATAGTGTGAAATTTAAAGTGAATGACCCTAAGAGAGCTCAAGGGGTGTGTAATGATGGTTGTACATAGAAGATTTGGGCTTTAGAAGTGAAAAACTCGAATTGTGTGCGAATAAAGTCTTACAAACCAAAACATACATGCACTAAGGACAAATCCAATAGAAATTGCACATATAGATATCCTGCGGAGCATTACCTTGAGAGATTTAGGATTGATCCAAAACGGAAAATCGAAAATTTTCTCACAACAGTTTTATATGATTTCAAGTTTCGTATTAGTCGAGTTATAGCATGGAGAACTAGGAGATATGCTAAGGAGTTACTAGAAGGTACTCCTGAGGAGCAATTTGGTTTATTGAGGTCTTATGCTGCTGAAGTATGAAGAACTAATCATGGATCCACAGTGATAATTGCTATACATGAAGTGGTTTTTCAGGGAATTTTATATGTGTTTGGATGCATGCAAGAAGGGATTTATTGTGGGTTGTATGCGGGTTGTAGGGTTGGATGGATGTTTCTTGAAGGAAAAATTTGGAGGGCAGTTATTTTCAGCTGTAGGTGTTGATGCTGATGATTGTATAACCCAATCGTGTATGCAATTGTGGAGAAAGAAAATACCATTGCGTGGAGATGGTTTGTGCAGCATTTGAGGAGAGGATTTGGACATTACCAATAGTTATAAATGGACTTTTATGAGTGATAGGCAAAAAAGCCTACAAAAGGTGATTGCTGAAATGTATCCTAATGCTGAGCATAGGTTTTGTATGAGGCACATGTACACAAATTTTTTTAAAGTAGACTTTAAGAGTAAAATCTTTAAAGACTACTTATGGAGGGCCGCAAAATCTTTTCTTGTAGTATATTTTAGATATTGGATGGGAGAGATTCAAAAGGAAAATAAAGAAGCATATGAATGGCTAATGAAAAGGCTGCCAAGGCATTGGAGTAAGTCTGAGTTTTCCACAATCCCCAAATGTGACATTCTGCTAAATAATTTACGTGAATGTTTTAAAAAGTTAATTTTGTAAGAAAGGGAAATGTCAATTTTGAACTTGTTGTTGTCCATACAAAAGGGGTTTATGAAGAGAATTCAAGTTATAAAGGATAAGATGAGACAATATATTGGGGTCTTGTGCCCAAAGATTGTGAAAAAGTTGCAAAAAAATATTGATTTAGTGAAGGATTGTGTAGGCGAATGGAGTGAAGGTTCACAATATCAAGTTAAGTGTCGTTCGGGTGAACATGTTGTTGATTTACAAAGGCGTACGTGGGCCTGTAGAATGTGGGATTTGACTGGCATTCTACGTGAACATGGCATATTTGCTGTTCTAGACCAAAGACACAATCATGTTGATTATATAGACAAGTGCTACACAGTGGAGACATATCTGAAAGTATATGCAAATATTGTGAACCCTATGAATGGCAAAAAACTATGGCCTCATGTTGAAGAAGCTACAATCAAAGCACCAAATTGGTATATTCCCAAAAAAGGAAGAAAACAAGTAAAGGGGAGGAAACAGCTTGAAGATGATGTAACGTATCATTCTCAAGGGACAATCAAATTAAAAAAAACAGGTCAAGTTTTCATGAGTTGTAGTATATGTGGTTTACAGGACCACAACAAGAGGTACCACTCCAAAAAAGATGCGCCAACTCCGATATGTCAGTGTTTACAAGTTTAAGATAATTTCATTTGTGTTCCAAAACTTAAACTATTTTACGATCTTACAGGATTGGTATGATATTCCTTAGAACCTGTCACCCAAGGTAGCTTATTGCCGAATAGTCAAAATCAGGTACATAGTTGCAAGTTTGTACATAGTTTTTTTTATATTACTATGATCATCATAAACAAAAGAGATTTTTTTTTGTAGGGCAAGTTTGTTCCAATAAGAGGCACTACAAGTACATCAAATCAGCTTGAGTTGCAACACTCAAATTATGTATTCATACCAACACCTGGAATAGACTCAACAGCTTCTGCAAACTATCAACAAAGAATGAACAACGAAAATGGTCTACAAAACTTACAAGATGAATGAAGATGTAGGGCAAAAATTTCATGTTTTTTGTGTCAAAATAGCAATTTACGGTTATAATATTGATTAGCCTTGGTTGATCAAATGTTGGCATTATTTTGTCTATCTAGGCTCAAGATATAAGAAAGAATCACCAGTTAATTCAATGCATCCAAGCTGTACTTGGATCCTCATTATTTTGGTATGAAAGGATTCTTATATTTTCTTCACCCCTTTTGTTGAGTTGTAGTTATGACCATCTTTTAAATAATGTCACAAGATATAAGAAAGGATCACCAGTGAATTCAAATAATTAATGTTTCATGCAATTCCTTAAATAATTGAACTTTCCCGAGAATGAGAAAATCGAAAGCACCTACAGATAATTGCACATATAGTTGTTTTGACAGAGGAAAAACAAATAACTTGAGGCTGAAAATAGAACAAAAGCACCAAGTAGAACGCCCAACTGTTACAAAAGCACCAAGATACACTAATTCAAAATTTTCATCTAGGCGAACGTCCAGCCACAACCAGTCACAATAGAGGCGAAAAATTTCATCTGAATTGTACTGGATGTTCGCCCATATGAAGTTATTCGCGACTGAGGCGAACATCTTCGCTTGAGCGAATGCCCAGAATTGTACTGCGTGTTCTACAGAAGATTGTTCATGATTTTCATCTGATGCGGATTGTTTGGGTCAAATTTTCATCTGATGTGGATTTTCGTTTGCCATGTGTGATTTTCATTTGCCACATGGGATTTTCGTTCACAGATTTGAGGAGAATGGTGGACGGGAAATACTTTGCAAAGTTCAATGAGGAGTGGTAAACAATTTGAAGTTGAGTGATGACTTAGAAACATGGGGCAAAGTTTGGTGAGGATTCAAGTAATTAACTCTAAGCAAATCAAATTTCATGATGTTTTACAAATTATGAAATAGGGAGACTAATCAGCATGAAATACCTGAATCACATGAAAGCCATTAAATTAGATCAGCAACACAGATTCTAAATTGTAAAGGCCAATAAAATCAGACACTGAAAAAGAAGAATACTTGAAAAGTACTGTCCAAAACCACATCAGATTCAACTATATCATGAGATTCTAACATCAGGTTTTTATCAAATTGTTCATAGAAATACATGTTGTCTAAATCAATTGAAACCCAGAACAATTGACCCTAATTACCCCATGTTAATAACTACAATCATCGAAGGCATTCATATTAACTACTTTGGCTTGCTTCTCCGTTGCGAGACGAACGACCAGGATTGCAATTTGCAAAGAGGGTTTACTGTTTAGGGTAGGGCGCAAAAATCCGCTGGCTGGAGAGTGGAGACGAGAGACGTGGAAAATGAAATGGGATTTGAAATGATTTTGGGCTTTGGGCTGGGTTATTAATCTTTGCTTAAATTTTTTTTTTTTTTTTTGTGCTGGGCTTTTATATAAGTTCCTTGACTTTCTTCAAACAAAAAAATTTGGTGCTGGGCTTGAGCCCACTACATCCCTGGGCTAGATCCGCCCATATACACAACTGGTCCCTAACATATGTAAAATGGTACACTGTTAGTCCCGAACTAATTGAAAAAGTTGCACGAATATTCTCGTCTAACCAATGATCACTCTTATGATACGGATTGAACATTCAACCACCATCTCTCAACCATGTCAACAATCTCCAAACTCAAACAATGCACAAATTCAGATTCAAAAAATGCACCAACATGTTAAATTGGAACGTCACAAATATGGTCACCAAAAATGACATTTACCTCAACATTTCATGCATCAACCATTCAAAAATCCACTGCTTTTTTGCTCTTTTGGAAAACTGAGTCCTCAAATTCAAAATGGTGGGAGTTTTTTTCTTCAAAATTCTCAGACCGTGGCTGGGTAAAGTGAAGAGACGCAAAGTAAAATAAAAGATAAAAAAAGTGAGTTGACCAATTTAACCTTTTAGGTAAAGACAAATTAAATAAGATTTGAGATCACACACCCAACTAACGACAAATTTTGATGGATTTCGTCCATTGGGACCAGTTTCGCACCCAATGGCATAGGTTAGGGATCTCCTAACCAAAATGAAAGGTTATGGACCAAAAATACACTAAAAGCATATGTTAGGGACCATTTACGCCAAAATCCCTTAAATTTATCTCATATTTTTTGTAAATACCGTAGATGTCAAAATTGGAGTGAATTAATTCAAATTAATTCTACACGTATTAATATTTAAGTCTTGCATTTACGAATGTTACACGTATTAAATTGAATTAATTAAATGAAGGGTCACTCAACTATGCACCACGCTACTACTGAATAACTGAAATTTGAAATATATCTTAATGGTCACTGAACATTGTATCACATTACTTATTTATCACTGGGTTGAATTCTGTTTCATCCATTTGATGGAATTTCCCGCGTGGTAATTGGAAATTCAACGTGGCACCGTTTTGACATTAAATTACGTCAAATCAATAAAATACCACTTTCTAATAGTTAAAAGTAACACAACTTTAAAACTATTTTCATCTTCCTTAGACACTCTATCCCCCACCCACCTCTCACCCATGTCCCAACTCACCCATCCATCGCCACCAATCAACACAATTCACCAAATTACATCGTTTCCCAAAAAAAAAAAATTACCCTTAATTTAATACCCTGTCTAATTACACCAAAACTCCTTTTAAAATCCACCCAAAAAGTCTCTCGAATCAAAACCCATTTGAGAAAACAAAGAATCTCGAAGTCTCAATTCAAACCATGTCCAATATCTTGAAGGCATCAAGAACACAAAATCTCGATCTTCGATTCCAAACATTTGGGTTGGGATAGGCGATGGTGGAGTGAGGTGTAAAGGGTTAGGAATTGTTGAAGAACGGAGAGAAATTGAATAATGGGGGTGAAGTGATGGAGGGAGAACTTGAGAAAGTTGAGGCCATTATTGCACCTTCTTTTGCCATTATGAGTGCGCTGGGTTGCTGAAATTTGTTTGTTTTTCTTTTAATTTTGTTGATATGCTAATATCAATGTTCAATTGGTGCCACGATAGACTATTGTGTGCCACGTGTGCAATTCTCTCAAAAGGATTAAATACAATCCAACCCAGTGATAGATGGATAACGCTCTACAGTGTTTATTGACTATTGAGATACATTTCAAAATTTAGTTATTAAGTAGTAACACAGATTATAGTTTAAGGGGAATGTCCCCCTGCCCATGGTAGACAGGAGATATGTTGTCTACTGTTTGGACAACATTTGTGTCCACACACAATTGTTGCCCCACTGCTGATGTGGGACTCCCACATGAGCTAGTCCCACATCAGCAGTGGGTAACATATCTCTTGCCCACCATGGACAGAAGATCATTCTCCATATATATATTTCAAAATTATATAATTTAATGATTTTCTTGTGGTATATGCTTCAAAACAACTCGAAGTTGCACCTGGCTTTATAAAGATAAAATGCCTCGGTACTTGTACACATGCTAGTTGATTGTTTTACTCCGTGATGTTACAAGCATTTAGAGAGCGTAAATGTTATAACTTAAAAAAAATGTTTTATTATGACAAGTAATCGTTATGATTAAAGAAATCAAAAAGCCACGACCAAACTCTTGAATAATCAAAAATAAATTTGGACCTTGCTTTGAGAGACTACGTTTTACATTAGCAATATGCATTTTTGTCCAAACTCAATGTGTCTCTTAAGTATTTTTTGTATAAAAAAATATTATAAAGCAAAAAAAAAAAAAAAAATCCAGATGGGTGGCTGGGCCCCAGCCAGTGGCGGATCTAGAGTTGAAGTTCAGCTAGGGCGGACGTTGACTGGTCAACGGTCAAATATTGACCGTTAACCAGTCAACAGACAATGCTTGTGAAAAAATAATGTGAAAATATTTTTAATAAATACATAACTTATAAAGCAACAAAAAAAAATCATATAATAGTGAAATATAATTCGATACAAGCCGTAATAATTCCTGTTTGATGACCAGTTACAGTGTCTTAGTCAAAATAGGAACGAACAAGAACTACAAATTTGGTAGTTTAAATAACCTACCTTCCTCGAATGAAGCCTCTCATTCTCTTCCTCTTTGAGCTCTGAAAATGCCTGCCAACAAAACGATAATCATTCATTAACAAGATAAAATACACGTCATACACGATAGCCAATACTAGGGGCGGACCTAGGATAATGGTTCAATGGGGACGATAAAGATTTAAATAAAAAATAATTTAAAATAAGACAATTAACGATAAGAAAAAACTTAAAATAAAGTCAAATCTATGACAATAAAAAAAAGAGCAAATATTATGATAAATACTTTCTATATTCTTCAATTTTGACACCCTCTTTTCAAATTATGCAATTATCATATTAAAGAGAAATAATAAATTCTTTAGTTGAAGATTTATTCATGTAATTACTTATTTTTTTAATTTCTTAAAGTTTAAGGACCACAAAAGAAATTTTGAATTTAAAATAGAAATTCTCTCTCACTCGCTCACTCACACACTCTCTCTCTCTCACACACACACACACACACACACACACACACACACACACACACATGACACCATCTTCTTCAAAACTCAAGAAATGTTATATATACATTGGCGCAGCAAAAAATGTTATACATACACTACACGCACAATAAACACATTGGCGCAGGAAAAAAAATTTGACGAAGCCAACACCATTTTTTGACAAAATTCCAGCACGAGCGGACGCGGGATCTCGCCATGTGGTAGATCCGCCTCTGGCACCAGCCCCTTCACCCCCCCCCCCCCCGGTCCACCCCTGGCAGTTGTAGTCCTTACCTTGGACAGATTTATTGATGATGATTGGTCTAGTTGTATGGACGATAGAAAATTTAGTATCCTATATTGCATTTATATTTGATTGTTAGGACTTTGAAGAAAACACAAGGTATTTGCTAGATCATGTACTGCGAATATCGTGCCCTCTCTTGTTGCAACATAGTTGATTTGGCTACAAAAATTGTTTGCTATTGGTCCAATCATGACAATATTGGACCATGTTTTCTAGCTTCAAACCTGGTGCTTCGTGCAAGAACTCAACACATTAAGCTATATGTCATTTATAGAGAACCAGATGGAAATGAAGCTGCTACGTAAATGGCGTTTGAATTTGATTGACCGTTCAAATTTCAATATCAATTTTCAGGGTTTTATGGAGCGCCACGTCAGATGAAGCAAAATAGATTTTGGTTAAAAAATGTTTGGTCATAGTGGTAGAATATACTAGAATTTTCAGTGCCTCTTTCTTATTCTTTTAGCCCTTCCCACCCAACATGACTTGCGTAACTGCCCACGTAATGTTTGATTTTACTGGCCTGTGGGTCAATATTTTCATTCAACTAACGTATAATCATTTATCAACACAGGAAAGATGTATCAATAATATAGTTAAATTAATTTAAAAGTAACATAAAAGAAGATAGAATATATTACACCTACAATTTTGTAATAATTTCTTTCATATTGTTTATTTTGACAATTTTGTCAATAACTTAAATAAACAAAAATAACAAAAAATAAATAAAAAATAAAAAATAATAGAATGAAAATTTGAAATTAAAGTCTCCTAATTTTTTCAAAAGTACAAATAAATCTTTAACTTTTTAATTTTTTTTTTTTACAGTTATTCACTTAAAATAATAAAAAATATGCAGTCACATCCCAAACTTTCTAATCCTAGCACTAAGTCTCTCACAATATCTGCATTGGAAAGTCCTCTGAAATCTGGAAGAATTTCGTCCAAATATCTATTTATTTGACCAAAAGTCAAGTCCATGACCTAAATTTAACCATTTTAACAAAAGTAAAATAATGTTTCTATATTCAATTATTTCAAACAATTAAAAAAAAAGTCTTATTCTTCTCCAATCCAACCCCCAGCTCACATGTACTAGGGGTGGGTATAATTACCGCCAAACCGTCAAACCCCGCCGAACCGAATCGAATCGAGTCGATTTGGATCGATTTTTCACCTATAATCGGTTTGGTTTGGGTTGTAATCTGAAAAAAAAAAATCGAGTTGGGAAAAATAAACCCACCCAACCCGAATCTAACCGAACTGATTCCTTACTCAGCCAGAAATTATAACTAAACTTTGGATGACTGTAATATTTGTGATTGTTGGATGACTGTAATAGTTTATTTCGACTTGTAGTGGTAAATCAAATTTACTTTAATGATGGGTCGTATTATATTTTGGACTTGTTACCAAGTTAACAGGTTTTATTTCTAATATATAGAATCATATTTCACATGTATTGATTTGATATATTTTGAAAAACATATTAACAGGTTGCATGTTCAAAAAAAATTTGAAATGGTAGTTATTTTTTTTTTTTTAAGAATACATTACAAGCCCAAACTACCTAAATCAAACCAAATCGAACGGTTTACACAAACAATACGGGTTGGTTTGGTTTGAGAGAAAAGCAAAATCGAAGTGGTCAATTCAGTTTCAGGTTGAGTTCAAAACCGAACCAATCCAACCCATGCCCAATCCTAACCTGTACCCCAATCGGGGGAGGGGGGCCCGATTTGTTCCGGGTGGGGTTGGGAAAGAAGAAAATATTTTTATTTGTTTCATTTATTTTTGTTTTATTTTTGTTTTTTTTCTTAGTTGTTTGAAAAGGTTAGGGGGTACAACTATACTTTTTTTATTAATTTTTATTTTATTTTAATTTATTTATGTCAGAGGTAAAATTGTTAAAATTGACTATTTATGTGAATTATTGAAGATGATATGTGCGAATAAAATTATGAAAAAAATTGTTACAAACATAAAAAAAAAATAATAATAATAAGGACTGTAAGTAGAATTTACTTTGAAAAGAAAATAACTTGAATCTCACAAAATATACTTTTTACAAGTACCTTTTTATTTTTATTTTTGATTTGAAAATCATGTTTACTGTACCACGTTTTTTTGTAGAGCTCAAAGGACTAGCATCATAGTTACTATGTCCTACGTAAGTCATAACTGTCCACATAAACAATGGTTACATAGCATCATTCTTACATACAAGGGCGAAACTAGGATACGACAAAGGACTGAGTTGAGGGAAAGGGAACTGCTCTTATGGGAGAAAAGCAAAATCAAAGTGGTCGATTCAGTTTCAGGTTGAGTTCAAAACTAAACCAATCCAACCCATGCCCAACCCTAACCTGTACCCCAATCGGGGAGGGGGGGCCCGATTTGTTCCCGGTGGGGTTGGGGAAGAAGAAAATATTTTTATTTGTTTCATTCATTTTTTTAATTTTTGGTTTTTTTTTTCTAAGTTGTTTGAAAAGGTTAGAGGGTACAACTATACTTTTTTTATTAATTTTTATTTTATTTTAATTTATTTATGTCAGAGGTAAAATTGTTAATATTGACTATTTATGTGAATTATTGAAGATGATATGTGCGAATAAAATTATGAAAAAAATTATTACAAACATTAAAAAAAATAAGGACTGTAAGTAGAATTTACTTTGAAAAGAAAATAACTTGAATCTCACAAAATATACTTTTTACAAGTACGTTTTTATTTTTATTTTTGATTTGAAAATCATGTTTACTGTACCACGTTTTTTTGTAGAGCTCAAAGGACTAGCATCATAGTTACTCTGTCTTACGTAAGTCATAACTGTCCACATAAACAATGGTTACATAGCATCATTCTTACGTACAAGGGCGAAACTAGGATACGACAAAGAACTAGGTTGAGGGAGAGGAAACTGCTCTTATGGGGACCCTACCCTCGAATTTTTTTTTTTTCAAACCATAATTACTTAACCCATTTTTATGAGAATCTAATGTTTTTTTATAAGTCATAATCTTTAAAAAGCTTACAATAAGTCATTACACAAAAATATTCAAGATATAAAACTAGCTAAAGAAAGTTGTGTCCGACAATTTTTCACAGTTGCGAATTCTTTTATAATAAAATCTATATTTATTTTATTAAAAAGGCCCTCTCAACAAAAAATTGTTATATCGTCGATGCACAAAAATTATTTTATAATATAATTTAGGGATAATTGTATCAAAGATCCCTCAATGTTTCAAAATCGTTGAATATATGCTCCTAACTTAAAAAAATATCACCACATATCCCCAACATATGAAAAACTTGGCATGGTAGATTCTTTATGACCAAATTGTCCTTCCCTTAAATAAACAAAAAACAAGAAACAAGAAACAAGAAACAAGAAAAAAGAAAAACTTAATTGAAAACTAACCATATGTACACCAAAAAATAAAAAATATACCTCAAAAAAATAAAAAGTAATAAATAAGTCATCTTCTCCAAAAAGTCCTAACATTTTATCTGTACCAAATTCTTCGAAAAATACCACAAACTCGATTGGACGTATTTTCCAGCCTTGTTGAGACTCGAAAAGAAGAAATCATCTGTCGTCACCATCTTTGGGTCCTTGCAAACCTTTCCATTCACGAAAACTGCAAATAACAGATATTAATTCATGTCATTTAAAATTAAAGATTAATATATGTCTGGAATAAAAGTTGGATTAATATTTGCTGACCAGTAGCTTTGGAATCATTAACAGCAACGAAGAAATCCTGAAGAGTGCTTGGATCAGAAACATAAGCTAATGAAGAAGCCAAAGCCAAAATGGTAATCAAAAGAAAGCCGATGGCAAACAAGATGATATATATATATATATATATATATATATATATATATATATATATATTATGCTGGGGATTTCTCTTGATTATTGGATTTTAGTGCTCAAGAACGTTGATTTGCAAAGCAAGATAAATGTGTGCCTATTTATACTTAATCCTGTTTGAGTAAGTCCAGTCAATTGTTTTCCGGCGAATTTGGTACAAATAAAATTTTAGGATTTTTTGGAGAAGATGATCTATTTGTTATTTCTTCTTTTTTTGGTATATTTTTTACTTTTTATTTTTTGTAGTACATATGGTTAGTTTTCAATTATGTTTTTCTTTTTTCTTGTTTTTTGTTTTTTTATTTATTTAAAGAGAAAGGCAATTTGGTCATAAATGATCTACCACGCCAAGTTTTTCATACATTGGAGATGTGTAGTGCTATTTTTTTAGGTTATGGGCATATCTCTAATGATTTTGAAATGTTGGGGACCGTTGATGCAATTATCCCTATAATCTATATTTATTTTATCTAAAACTAATTTAGACTTGGCTAAACTAACAATTTTTTTTTTATATAAATAATTTGTATTGGGCTTTGGATCTGGACTTGGGCAGCCATGGACTACAGCCCAGGGTTCCCCCGGATCCGCATGTGCTTACATATATGATCTTATGATTTAGATCCAAGATAACATTAAATTTATCTCATATTTGATAAAAATAGCATAGATGTCAAAATTGGAGTGAAACAATTCAAATTAATTCTGCACATATTAATATTTAAGTCTTGCATTATGAATGTTGCACGTATTAAATCGGGTTAATTAAATAAATAGTCACTGAACTACACATCACGATACTACTTAATAACTAAACTTTGAAACGTATTTCAATGGCCACTTAATATTATATTGCATAACTCATCCATCACTGGGTTGGATTCTGTTTAAGGATAGCAATGGAGCGGGTCCGCCCCGCCCCACGAAATTTTTTACCTACCCCGTGACCCGTGGAGCAGGACGGGACGGAACGGGGCGGGGCATGGGGCCCGCCAACCGCCCCACGAAAATTTTTTTCTTTTTTTTTTAATAAAACTGAAAAAAATAATTAAAAAAAAAATATTTTTTTAAAAATATTTGTAGCAAACAAAACAAAAAAAAAATTCAAGAATGGGATTGTTGTGTAATGGTTGAGATTATATAGTTTATAATTTCAACCCGGCAGGTCTGGGGCGGGGCGGGGCGGGGCGTTATCTTCAATGACATGATCTTGGGAATTTATAAATACCAAAATTCATTTAAAGAATCCCTTGGGAATTTTGTCAAAAGCATCTTCAGGCAGGTGGCCACCAGTGTGCAAAAGACTTAGTCCGTCATTGGGTGAGGCAGAATAGAATATTTGGAATACAAACTTCAAATACAGTAAGGCTTTAAGTTTTAAACTCTTGTTTATTTTTTCGAATTTCAACTCGGCGGGTCCGGGGCGGGGCTGGTTCGGGACGGCTGGTTTTTTTGCCATCCATAATTCTATTTCATCCTTTTGACGAAATTGCCCACGTGGCAAATGAAAATCTAACGTGGCACCTTTTAGACATTAAATTTATCAAATCAATAAAATCCACTTCCAAATGGTTTAAAATACAAGTTTAGAAATGAAACACAACCTTATAAATGTCTTCATATTTTCTTGCACACCCCATCATCGCCTACCTCTCACCCATATCCCAACTTCCTCATCTACCGCCATCGTCATTACCGCCACCATCCACCACAAAAGACCCATCAAGAAGTCATCACTACCACCACCACTATTCACCAAATTACATCGTTTCCCTTTTTTTTAAAAAAAAAAACTACCTTAAATCAAATACCTAATTCATCTCCCATTTCCCAATCCAATTACACCAAAACTCCTTTTAAAAACTACCCAAAAAATTCTCTCAAATCAAAACCCATTTAAGAAAACAAAGAATCTTGAAACCTCAATCCAAACCATGTCTGATATCTTGTTGAAGGCATCAAGAACACAAAATCTCGATCTTCAACTCCATACATTTGGAGTGGGACATGCAGCAATGGAGCGAGTTCGGTTGGGGTGGGTGTGTAAAGGGTTGGAAGTTGAAGAATAAGGGCGGAACGTAGTGGAAAAACTTGAGAGAGTTGAGGTCATTGTTACACATTCTTCTGCCATTATTGGTGCACTGGGTTGCTGAAATGTGTTTGTTTTTCTTTTGTTTTTTACTTTTTAATCTTTTAACTTTGTTGACAGGGGCGGAGCCAGAATGTGCCAAAATGGTGGATTTTGTTTTCTCAAATCACAATTACTTAGTCTATTTGTATGAGAATATAATGTTTTTATAAGTAATAATCTTTTAAAAAGTTACAAGAAGTCATTACACAAAAATATTCAAGATCTAAACTAGCTAAAGAAAGTTTTGCCCGACGATTTTTTACAATTGCAAATTCTTCTATAATAGAATATATATCTATTTTATTAACAATGTATTTCTTAACAAAAATTGTTATGTAATCGATGCAAAAAAATTTGTTTTATAATATATTCTATATCTATTTTATCTAAAACTAAGCTATGTAATCGATGCACAAAATATTTAAACTCTTTAATAGTGTTATATATAATTATATTGTAATCTTATATATAATGAAACAACATATAAGTAATTCATTCACATAGAGATTATTACAACCAAGTTAGAAAATAAAATGATATTTCAACACCAAATAGTGGAAAGTGCAACAAATTAAAAAAATTCAAGCCCACTTTCGAATTTTGAAATTTCTAAAATTTGAATTTCAATTTTGAATTTTCTAAAGTAAAAGAAAAGCTACTTTGGAGTTGGGGGAGTCGTGTAGGAATCATCACGGAGAGGTGGTGGCAGCTTTCATGAAATATGTTTCGAGAAATATCTCATATTTCTTAGCCAGATGTTTTGCTAGCTATTTAAAAGCACTCAAATTTGCAGACCTATGATATTCTTGAATCAGATTGTTGTAATTAATGCAATTGTCGAGGTGAAACACCCATCTATCCATTTAAAACAATTTTTTATTGAGCCGGCCCAGCCCAGTGTCCTGATTATCTGGGCTAGCCTACTGGATTGGCCTATTTTTTCCACCTCTACTAATATATATCAACAATGTAATAAAAATGCATGCATATATAGAATGTATATAAAGTACAATATATATCTTTCAAAATTATAAAATTTAATGATTTTCTAGTGGTATATGCTTCAAAACAACTCGAAGTTATACCTAGCTTTATAAAGATAAAACACATTGGTACATAGTGGAAATGCTAGTTGATTGTTTTACTCCAAGTTGTTACATGCATTTAGAGAGTGTAAATGTTATGACATTTAAAAAATGCTTTATTAAGACAAGTAATCATTATGATTAAAGAAATCGAAAAGTTAGGACCAAACTCTTGAATAATCAAAAATAATTTTGGACCTTGCTTTGAGAGACTACGTTTTACATTAGCAAGATGTGTTTTTGTCCAAATTCAACGAGTCTCTAAGTTTTTTTTTTTATTAGATAAAAAAATAAAAATAAAAAAAAGATGGGTGGCTGGGGTCCCATTTTTTTAAAGTTATATGTCATTTTATAGAGAACAAGATATTCAACGTGTCTCTAAACTAAACCGTTTGATGTTGATATGCATGGGGTGGCCCCCTTTGCTGTTGGTGTTTACAAAGAGGAATCTTTATTGTAGGATTGAGTCCATGAATCTATTCTAGCCACTATTCTTTCTTGGGCCTTTACTTTCAAACACAAAACATTCTCCTTATAAATGTCGTTGTTAATTAGCATTAATCTACTTATATGCAATAGCAACGCATCTGTAGTGCATAATTAAGTACTTATTGACAAATGATATTGCTATTTAATTTAAGTAGTTTGATATCGCATCATGCATCACTTTAGCTTTGTCCTTATCTCGCTCTCATCTAGGACATGCCTAAACTTGAAAAATTTGAAACTCAGCCTCCACGCCTAGCCACGATTTACGCTTCTTAAAACATTGATCATTAGTCATTATGAAAAAAAGAAAATATATTTATTAATAGAAAAGTATGACACTTACACACACTGTTACAATAAATTAATATTAAGAGCTCTATCATTTATTTTCTCACACTTCACAACATGAATTAAAAAACGAAAACTGTTATGTCTATTCCTAACTTTATAAAAATCAAAAGAATATCAAATCATCTCGGGTTTAATGTCCCTCTCCAGGGCTTGGACCAGATTTCTTGATATCCCCTAGAGTTAAAGCATTGGTAGATCCATGTCCTTCTCCACCGTGACTCGGCCCTCCAGTTTTTATCGCTTCGACATATAATTTCTCGACTCGACTTTCAAAGGAATCATGTTGTTTTCCCGCGCTCAAAGAACGTGCTTCATTAATGAAAAAAAATGAGTTGAAGAGAATAACACTGATGATGACGACCACTTGGAGAGATTTTAGCGTTGTAGCCATTTGGAGTATTTCAAGTAATAATAGATTGTTGGGAATTGTTGAATTAAATTTAGCGAGATTGAAGAAGGAGATTTGGTGAGAAATCAGAGATTGTTACTCCAAATATATAGTGCAATATGCATTGCATGGAAATGAAGCTGCTACGTAAATGACATTTGAATTTGATTTGACTGTTCAAATTCAATATCAATTTTTAAGGGTTTTATCGAGCCGCCACGTCAAATGAAGCAAAATAGATTTTGGTAAAAATTAAAGTCAATGGGATAGTATAATATGTTTGGTCAGAGTGGTAGAATTTTCAGTGCCTTTTTCTTATTATTTTAGCACTTTCCCACTCAACAAGACTTGCGTAACTGCCCACGTAATATTTGATTTTACTGCATTATAGTGCCTGTGGGTCAATATATATTCATGCAAGTAACGTATTATCATCACGTTTAAAGATGTATCAATAATATTTGTAAATTTATTTAAAAGTAAATAAAAAAAGATAATATAAATTACACTTATAATCTGTTAATAGTTTCTTATATAATCAATTTTATTTGTATCTATCATATTTAACTTTTTAATAATTCGCACATATGATCTATTTTGACAATTTTGCGCATAACTAAACTAAACTAAAATAGTAAAAAAAAAGAAAAAAGAAAAAAGAATGAAAAAAATTGCAACTAAGGTCTCCTAAATTTTTCAAAAGTACAAATAAATCCTTAATTTTTTATTTCTTTACAGCTCTTCACTTAAAATAATAAAAAATATGCAGTCAGATTCCAAACTTTCTAATCCTACCACCTATGTTCTTCAGTATATCTACGTTGGAAAGACCTCTAAAGTCAAAAAGAATTTTGTCCAAATATCTATTTATTTGACCAAAAGTTAAGCTCGTTACCTAAATTTAACCAATTTAACAAGGGTCAAATGATGTTTTCATATTCAATTATTTCAAACAATTAAAAAAAATTTATTCTTCTCCAACCCAACCCTAGCTCACCGGAGAGGAGGGGGGTATGTTACGTGTGGGGTGGGATTGGGGAAGAATAAGATCTTTTACAAGGATAAAGTTGTTAAAATGGACTATTTATGTGAAAGATTAAAGATGATGTTTGCAAATAAATTAAATTTAATATGGACAAAATTGTTACAAACATAAAAAATAAGGGACAGTCCTGAAAACAAAATAACTTTAATCCCACAAAATATACTTTTTACAAGTACGTTTTATTTTTATTTTTATTTTTGATTTGAATTACATGTTATCTGTGCCACGTGTTTTGTTCTCAAAGGACTAGCATCTAGGAATGGTAAAAATATCTGATCCGTCCCGAACTCGATGGATCCGAATGGAGCGAAAAATTCTCGATCCACGGATCAGTGGGCGGATCGGATCATGTGTGATCCGATCTGATCCGTCCCGTTTGAAAAATAAATAGGTTTAAATAATAAATAAATAAAAGATTTTGGGCTTAGATTACAATGTAGGTGTGGCTGGACTTAGCTAAAAAAAAATTATTCCAAAAAAAAAGAAAAAAACAATGGATCAGTATACGGATCAGAGCTCTGATCCGTCCAGATCCGTATCCGATCCGCCCCGAAAAATAGTGAATCAATCCGTGGATTTGGATGTTCTACAATTATTGCAAGACGAATACGGATCAGACTGATTCGCTCCATTGCCATCACTATCATCATAGTTACTCTGTCCTACATAAGTCGTAACTGTCCATGTAAACAATGGTTACATGGCGTTATTCTTGCATATATGATCTTATGGTTTAGATCTTGTTGACGTTGGAAAATAGTTTGCACTGATTCCTAGCCAACTTAAAGATAATTATTGAGGTCGGCTATGACCGTAATGAGTGGCAGATAGGTAAGTATATGTAGGAAGACATGATTGTATAATATTTGTAAGAGTGCTTTTATTAAGCAATTGAATGTCCGACCTTAAGGACATTTATATCTCTTATTTATAGAAAAATATGTAATGATTACCTCCATTTAATGCTAGGCATTTAATGCTTACAAGACATTCTCTTTTTAGGGTATTTAATGCGAAGTGACGTCTGACGTGTGAAAGGACAAGCTATGTTGATGACGTGAGTATGACTCTCAGGGACGAGGTCCGACCTGTTACTCTCAGGGATGATGTCCGAATTGAACTCATTGAGCCTATGGAATCCTCCCTGGGGTTATGGATGAGGTCCGACCTGAAACCTAATTCAGGTCGGTCTTCTCTTGCTTGCCTGATAAGTAATGCAGTATCTGACGTGGCAGATCGAGATCGGGTACCAACAGATCCAATACAACATTAAATTTATCTCATATTTGATGTAAATAACGTAGATGTCAAAATTGGAGTGAAATAATTCAAAATAATTCTGCACGAATTAATATTTAAGTCTTGCATTTACAAATGTTATGCTTATTAAATCGAGTTAATTAAATAAATAGTCACGGAACTATACATCACGAAACTACTTAATAACCAAACTTTGAAACGTATTTCAATAGTCGCTAAATATTGTATCGCGTAATCCATCCGTCACTGGGTTGGATTCTGTTTTATCCTTTTGACGGAATTGCCTACGTGACACCTTTTAGACATTAAATTATATCAAGTCAGCAAAATTCACTTCCAAATGGTTAAAAATACAAGTTTAGAAATAAAACACGATTTTAGCAATGTCTTCATCTTCTTTACGCACCCCACCCTCGCCTACCTCTCATCCATGTCCCATCGCCACCACCCACCACAAAAAGACGCATCAAAAAGCAATCACTAATAGTATTACCATTCTCCAAATTACTTCGTTTTCCAATAAAAAAAATTACCCTAAATCAAATACCTTATTCATCCCCCAATCTAATTACACCAAAACTCCTTTTGAAATCTACCCAAAAATTCCTCAAATCAAAACCCATTTGAGAAAACAAAGAATCTCAAAGCCTCAATCCAAACTATGTTCGATATTTTGGAGGCATAAAAAATACAAAATACAAAATCTCAATCTTCAACTCCAAACATTTGGGATGGGACATACGGCATAGAGTGGGTCCGATGGGGGTGGAGGGTGTAAAGGGTTGGAAGTTGTTGAGAAACAGAGAAAAGTTGAAGAATGAGAGCAGGGCGATGGTGGGAGAACTTGAGAGAGTTAGGCTATTGTTGCACATTCTTTTGCCATTACGGATGTATTAGGTTACTGAAATTTATTTGTTTTTCTTTCTTTTTCTCTTTTAATATTATTGATATTCTGATATTAACGTTCAATTAGTGTCACATCGAATTGTCGTGTGCCATGTGTGCAACTCTCTCGAATGGAATAAATGGAATTTGACCCAGTAATGAAAGAGTAACACAGTAAAATGTTCCATTGAGATACATTTCAAATTTTAGTTATTAAGTAGTTGGGTGGATTATAGTTCAATGACCATCCAATCAATCAACTCTATTAAATCAATCCATATATGTTGTAACATATACATTCCACCTTTTGACAAACGCGAGTGAAATAATCAAGTCCACATATCTACACATGTAAAACACGGGATTTAGAGAAGTAATTAATTAATACATTAAACCTTAATTTATGACATTTACATTTTTTTTTAAAAAATGGAAAATCAAATTGTCATCTCGAAATTTTTAATTTTAGAAAACTTTAGTCCCTAATAAATGGAACCGTTTATTTAATCGTTAAAAAATCAGGTGAGTCTCTTATTTTTAATTTATATCTTCTATGGATCCGAATATATATATAAACAATGTAATAAAAATGTTATAAAAATATAGGAATTTGATAATCTGAAATATGAACTCCAAGGCACGTAACATGTTATTTTTTAACAAATGTTTCTCTCTTATCTAACGAAATCACAAAGAGGTTGTAATAAAAATTTCTTTCACGATACAATGGAGTTGTTCGATTCAAACTGTGACTGTTTGATCAAACCAAGAAAGAACACTCAAACTAAAACTGATGATACCAAGAAAATACGAAATAAGAAGAAAGAAAGAAAAATAGATAATTTTGCAAACGACAACCAACTCAATAAATAAAAAAGATGGGTCCATTGGGATAAATGGGTGTGTTTGTTGGTATTCGCTAAAATGTGTACCGCAAGTGCACAGGTCGCGTTCAAGTAATAAAGTGATGAGAGAGTGTCGAACCCACGAGGATAAATAATTTTGCTAAAATCCAAATCAATCTAGTCCTATTTTAAACACACAATAAAACATATTGTTTTGATGATTAAACTATGAATTAAAAGTTAATGAAAAATAAGCTAACAAGAAAATTACTAAAAGATAAATTTTTTTAGTAATAAAATCGAAGAGATAAATAAACTAGAAATTAGACTTCACCAATTACTCCACTTTAAAGTTTCATTTTCCATTATCAATTCCAAAACGAGGATATTATGGCAATCAATGCTCCTAAAATATCTAACAATCTCTCCCGAGTAGAGCTAAACATATTCTCACACAAAACTCTTAAGCATTCCTACTGAGAGAATGCATATGTAAAAATGCAATATACCCAAGAACATTCATTAGTAATTGCACAAAGTGTGAAAATGTATTCCTACATTCCATAAGCTTTATGTTGTTAATTAAAAGTGATAAACCTAATTTCAACCTCCAGGTAGCAAACTAAATCACAAAAGTAATTCAATGGTGATCAATCATCTCAATACACAATAAAGTCTAATAAATAACAACTATAAAAGCCAAGTATAAAGAATCAATAACAAGAAAAATGCAATTTAAAGCTTCATAAATGGATTCATCTCATTCCTGGTAACTAAAATTAGCCCGTAGTATTTACAAAGACAAAATAGAAAATAGATACAAAATACATCACCGAATTTGATAAAGTCATGAGAAATGGAAGATTTAGATTGAGCCCATGGTTGTCTTCATTTGCCCACTATGAATCTCCATTCATCTTCCTCTATTTTACAAAATGCTCACAATGATATACAAAAATCAAAGAAAATCCATTTACATGGAGTTTTCAAAGAGCCTTCATCTTCTTCTTCTTGGAGAGCTTTCTATGTGAGAGGGAGTATGAGAGAATGGGCCGCAAAATGTAAGAAAACGGCCACTTAAAACCCTACAAGAGATAAAAGTTGAAAGACCAAAAAGCCCTTGAAAATCTGATCAAAAAACGAGGACAGCAGAAAAAATAAGTCATGTGATCGCATGGCACAGTCTCAAATCATTCTGCTAGAAAAAAATAAGTATCGCTCGATCGCGCGATAACAAATTACAAAGGGGTTGCATTTGACTTTTGATTAATTACAATTCCAGTCCCTGAACTATCTGAAATGTTGACTTTAGTCCTTGAATTTTTGGTTATCTTTCATATAGGTCCTCTATAAATTACAACATTGGTCCTCCATCTTTAGACATATTTATCTTTTAGTCCCCAAAATTTTCGATCTGCACAAATTTAGTCATTTTTGCTCATTTTTCGGGTGGATCTCTTCCAATCACCATCCAAGCTCGGATTTTTACCTAAATAATCAAAAGAACATAAATAAGTAGTAAACAACTTGAAAGAACTCACAATTATCCATTTTTAAAGGCTAAAATAAGTGCACAGTCCGCACTTATCACATCCTCAAACTTGCATTTTTGTTTGTCCCCAAACAAAATGATATAAAAACACCATGCAAGCACACAAGCACAATCAAACTATAAAATGACTACAAACACGCGAAATGTTAGGGAGTTTGCCACTTTACCATGATATTTTGAAACTTGCTTATAATTCATGAAAAATTTACAAAAATGCTAAAAAAAAAAAAGAAACTTTTCAACTTAATCCATGTTAGATGTATGTGTGTGCATGGTCACTTTGAATCATTGCAAAACAAAAATTGATGAATACCCAACCCTCAATGGTCAAAATTTCCTTTCCTTCTCGTTGGATGCACCCCCCCAAACTTGATATTTTCTCTCTAACCCGGGATGTCTATTCAATTATTTCTCTCAAATCACTCAATCTTTCCCGCTCAAGTTTGGTTGGATTTAGCCAATGATTGTAACTACTTAGGCTTGTGAAGATTCTCTAAAAAATTGAGCAGTTCAACAATCAAACTTCTACCAAGTAATTCGAACCCACTAGTCATCTAAATCCCGAAAAGGAGTCACAGTGAGGAGTCACAGTGGCTCAAACTTACAAGATTTGCTTTGAAAATCTCATGTTTTTTTTTTTTGCAACCTTACTCCCTTAAGCTTTCTATTTGACCCACGTAATGAGCTTTAGGTAGGTAACTCCCCGATTTAAAAGAGACCAAAGGGTACCGGACTTTGAGATGTCCCAACGAACTTAATCGCTCAAGTAAAAAAGGCTACAAAGTAAGGTAAAAGAATTAAAAATAGAGCAAAAATATAGCCATCTTGAGCACAACCAACAAACTTTTATATGGGGATTAAATTCTAAACATATGGTCATTACCAAGTTTCTGCTAGTTAGTCAAAACTACTCCACATACATGTTCAACAAGCATGGAATCAACACACTCTTAAGGAGATAAATCACGGCTCAACCATTCCCAAACTATCCTTCTATTTGGACAAATTAAAGAGATGATATGTCGTTAATGGATAACACCGTTTAAGTTCTAAAAACCGCTTATGAAAAACAAGTGCACTCAACATTTGTATGCAATGAACATTATGACGAAAGTACTAAAAAGGGTATCTAGCATGGAATAAGCATATTGATCAAAAACCACAAGTAGTATTTATGTCTACCATCCATGAATCACAGTAATTTCAACAAAATCACAACATTAGCCAGCAAGGCTCTCTAATAGGCATAATAAACAAACAAAATACCTATATTAGCCGACAAGGCTTTCTAACATGCAAAGACACAAGCAAAATCCATACTCCCCAAACTTAAAATGTACATTGTCTTCAATGTAAAACTAAAAATCAAAAGAGAAGATAAATAGGTACTTTCCTGGGCTGAGTTGGTTGGTGATGATAACTTCAAGTTGACAAAAATCTTTGTTTAGATTAATTGAGATTGTTGGAGACTACATTTCTTCTTTTTGTGGACTCGTTGCTATTAGGCCTGCCAAACAAGGACAACAAAATCAAAATTCACTTAATTTTCATGGAATGGAATCATGCCAAAAGAATGAACTACTTGCCAAACGAAGAGTAAAAGAAAGAAAAATGGGTTGCCTCCCATTCAGCGCTTCTTTATAATCACTAGCTAGACTTTTAGCATATGATTAGGCGGGATTGGTGAGATGGACAATTGATTTTCCATTGGAAAATTCATCATTCCAATAATGCTTCAACCTCTGATTGTTCACTGTAAATACCCTCTTGCTTGCATTCTCAACTTTCACAGCCTCAGATGGATACATTTGCTTAATTGTGAATGGTCCCGACCACCTAGAGCATAAGTTTCTTGGAAAAAGCTTGAGCCGAGAATTAAATAGTAGAACTTGTTGCCCAATCTCGAACTGCCTTCTTTGGATGTGGTTGTCATGCCATCTCTTAGTGCGCTCTTTGTAGATTTTGGAATTCTCATATGCCTCAAGTCGAAATTTATCCATTTCGTTTAATTGGAGAAGTCTCTTCTCACTGGCTTCTTTCCAATTAAAATTAAGCTTTTTCATTGCCCAATAAGCACGGTGCCCCAACTCTACGAGCAGGTGACATTCTTTTCCAAACACTAGACGATATGGAGACATGCCAATGGGAGTTTTGAATGCAGTACGGTACGCCCAAAGTGCATCGTCTAATTTTTTGGACCAGTCCTTCCTTGAAGCATTCACCGTTATCTCCAAAAACATTTTCAACTCCCGATTGGAGATTTTGACTTGCCCACTTATTTGAGGATGATAAGGAGTGGACACTCGATGACGTACACCATACTTAGCCAACACTGACTCAAATTGGCGATTGCAAAAGTGCTTACCCCATCACTGATTATTGCTCGTGGAGTACCAAAATGGGTAAAAATATGCTTTCTCAAGAAGTTAATCACAACTCGGCCATCATTGGTGGGTAATGCAACGACCTCCACCCACTTTGAGACATAATCAACCGCCACCAATATGTATTGATTAGAGAATGATGGCAGAAATGGTCCCATAAAGTCAATACCCCAAACATCAAAAATGTCAACTTCTAGAATACTGTTGAGATGCATTTCATTCTCTCTTGAAACATTCCCTATCCTCTGGTACCGATCACATGTTTTCACAACTCTGTAGGCATCCTTGAATAAGGTAGGCCAGTAGAAACCGGACTATAATACCTTTGCAGCAGTTTTAGAGGCTCCAAAATGCCCTATATATTCTGATGAATGACAATGTTGTAGGATATCCATTATCTCTCCTTCTAATACACATCTTCTGATTATCTGATCTGGTCTCCTTCTGTAAAGAATTAGATCATCCCAAAAGTAGTGCTTGATGTCTGCAAAGAACCTTTTCTTTTGATGGCCAGAGAGATCTAGTGGAATGATGTTGCTGGCTAGGAAGTTGACAATATCTGCGTACCATAGTGCTTCCTCAATTGCAAATATTTGCTCATCAAGAAATTCTTCATTTATCTCTCCATTGCGCGAATCTTCTCCAATCTCAAGTCTAGACAGATGGTCGACGACCACATTCTCACTTCTTTTTTTATCTCTGATCTCTATGTCAAACTCCTGCAGTATAAGTATCCATCTAATGAGTCGAGGCTTAGCATCCTTGCTTGCAAACAGATGCCTCATAGCGGCATGATCTATATGGACAATCATCTTCGATCCCACAAGATAGGACCGAAATTTATCGAAAGCATAAACCACTGCAAGAAGCTCCTTTTCTGTGGTGGCATAGTTTAGCTGAGCACCATTCAAGGTCCGGCTGGCATAGTGAATCACATGAAAAATTTATCCTTGCGTTGCCCCCAACACTACCCCAACTGCAAAATCACTAGCATCACATATTAGCTCAAAGGGTAGACTCCAATCAGGTCTTACAAAAACTGGTGCTGTCACAAGCTTTTCTTTAAGAGTGTTGAAAGCATGTAGACACTCTTCAGAAAAGTGAAAAGGGATATCCTTCTCCAAAAAGTTGCAAAGTGGCTTCGTGATTTTTGCGAAATCCTTTATAAAGCGTCGATAAAAGCCTGCATGCCCAAGAAAACTCTGAATTTCCTTTACAGATGTTGGAGGTGGCAATTTCTCAATTACTTTAATTTTTGCCTTGTCAACCTCAATTCACTTAGCTGAAATTAAGTGCCCCAATACAATTCCCTCATGGACCATAAAATGTCATTTCTCCCAATTTAGAACAAGATTGGCTTCTTCACAACGCTGCAAAACCAAAGATAGATAATGAAGACACTCATCAAAAGATGCTCCAAAGACTGAGAAATCATCCATGAAGACCTCAATGTATTTCTCCACCATATCTGAAAATATGGATATCATATAGCGTTGGAAAGTAGCCGGAGCATTGCATAGGCCAAACGGCATCTTTCTATAAGCAAATGTACCATATGGGCATGTGAATGTAGTATTCTCCTAATCTTCTGGAGCTATCGGAATCTGATTATATCCAGAATATCTATCCAAAAAGCAATAATGTGAATGTCCAGCTAAGCTTTCCAACATTTAATCGATGAATGGCAAGGGAAAATGATATTTTCGAGTTGCAGTATTTAGTTTGCGATAATCAATGCAAACTCGCCATCCCGTAACTGTTCTAGTTGGAATGAGCTCATTGTTGTCATTAGGTACCACTGTGATCCCTCCTTTCTTCAGCACTACTTGGATTGGACTAATCTAAGGGCTGTCTGATATAGGATAGATGATCCCCACATCTAAAAGTGTTATTACCTCAGCTTTGACTACATCTTGCATTGTTGGATTCAATCTTCTTTGACGCTGGACTGATGGCTTAAAATCATCTTCCATGAGAATCTTGTGCAGACAGGCTGTAGGACTAATGCCTTTGATATCTGAGATAGACCATCCTATTGTAGTTTTGTGCTCACGAAGGACTCTTAGCAATTTTTCTTCTTCCAAATTACTGATGGAGTTTGCAATGATAACCAGAAGTGTAGAATTATCACCCAAATAAGCATAACGTGAGATGGCAATTGCTTGAGTTCTAACTGTGGAGGCATTTCAATAGATGGTGGTAACTTTGTTGACTTTTTCCCAAGCTCCTGGAAAGGTGGTTGCCATTTATAAGCTAGATTTGCCTCTAATTGCTTCACCATGGGTTTGGTTTCTTCTGAATTGAAAGCCTTGGTGAAAGAATGAACCAAACACGTCTCAAGCAGATCTTGATGATGATTTAGTGCAAACGATTCTGCCACCATTTCGTCTACCACATCAACCCTGAAACAATTGTCAGAATCCATTGGGTACTTAACTGCCTTGAAAACATTGAACACCACATCTTCATCATTTAACCTCAATATTTTTTGGCCTTTGTGCACATCAATCAAAGCTCTTCCAGTAGCTAAAAATGGTCTACCCAATATTAGAGGAATATCCTTGTCTTCTTCCATGTCCAGAATGACGAAGTCGATAGGAAAAATAAAATTTTCAACTTTCACCAAGATATCTTCAATGATTTCCCTAGGATATTTGATTGAGCGGTCGACTAACTGTAAAGAAACCGTTGTTGCTTTTGCCTTCCCCAATCCTAATCTCCTGTTGTAGACAGAAAATAGCATCAAGTTAATACTTGCACCTAAATCACAAAGAGCTTTATTAAAATCAATATCACCAATGGTACAACGAATAGTAAAACTCCATGGATCTTAAGTGTAGGTGGCAATTTGTTCTGCAAGATAGCACTACACTCTTAGGTCAACATCACTGTCTCGTGCTCCTCTAGCTTCCTCTTGTTAGATAGAATCTCTTTCATAAATTTTGCGTAGCTAGGCATCTGAGCTAAGGTATCGGCAAAAGGGATGTTGATTTGCAACTTCTTGAAAACTTCCAAGAATTTCTCGAATTGCTTATCCAACTTGTGCTTTTTCAATCTTTGCGGAAATGGGATTGGAGACACATATGCCTTCACTTGAGGAGTTGCATTAGTAGGTGGAGTATCCAAATCTTTTTCTTAACTAGAATCCTATTGAGCTTTAGATTGATCCACTTGTTCATCATCAATAGAGGGTGTCTCGTCATGAGTGGCAACATTTCTCTTCACTTCTATCTCAGGCAACTGAACCTCACTTCTTGTTGTAATTGCTTTAAGCTGCTCTCTTGGGTTGGTTTCAGTGTTGCTCGGTAATTGCCTTTGTTGTCTTTCAAAGAGAAGTTTTGCCATCTGACCCATTTGATTCTCCAAGCCCTTCACAGATGCTCTGATACTCTGAATAGATTCTTCAGTTTGTTCTTGAAATTTTAACTGTTGGTGTGCCAACTGAGCCATAGCTTCTTTCCAACCTCCTTTCTGTTGAAAATTCGATTGTTGTCTCGGAGCGCCTTGTTGATGTTGGTTGTTGCTCCATGAAAAATTTGGATGATTTTTTCAAGCTGGATTATACGTGTTGGAGTAGATATTACCTTGCTGACTAGGATGATTCTGAGCATAACAAGCTTGCTCAGTGGATGTCGAAGAACTGGTCAACAATGGGCAATTTTCGGTTGAATGATTTGCTCTACAACCATCACATTCAAGAGTAGGCGTCTGAATAGCATGAGCTTTCTGATTACGAGCTATAGTATCCATCATCTTTTTCTCCATGGTGGCCATTTGTGCAGAAAGAGCAAATATAACATCAACCTCATGCATCCCTGCTGCTATTTTAGTTACTCCCCTATTAGCCGGCCAATTTGAACTTGTTTCTGCCATTCTTTCAAAGAATACCCATGCTTCTTTAATTGTCTTTGTGTTGATTGACCCATTTGAGGATGAGTCAACAATAGAACGACAATGTGGAAGTAATCCGGCATAGAAATATTGAACTTGCAAAGCCTTCTTGATACCATGATTAGGGCACTACCGAAGCATCTCTTTGAACCTCTCCCAAGCTTCATGAAAATTTTCTGTGTCTTGCTGCCTGAATATAAAGATGTCATGCTTCAGCTTTGCAACTTTGGCAGGAGGAAAGTATTTGTTCGTGAATTTTTAAACAAGATCATTCTAAGTGGTAACGCAGAATGTGAATCCAACAACTCTCTTGCTCCATCTCTCAAAGTATGTGGAAATAATCTGAGTTTGATAGCTTCCACGTTGACATCTTGATACTCAAAATTGCTCACTGTCTCCAAAAGGCGTGATAGATGCATGTAAGGGTTTTCATTTGAACGCCTATAGAATTGAAGAGTATTCTGGAAGAGGTTGATGACATCCGGTCTCAATTGAAAATTATCCTTTCCATAAGCCGAATATGCTATGCTAGATTGGCTTTAAACCACAGCTGGAGTAATAATATCTCTAACTAGCAAATCATCACCATCTATTTCAACCATTTGATCTTCTTCGTCTGCCATGGTGTTCACTCTATGTCGTGCTTCTCTTTGTTCTCTTCTTCGGTGTCTGAGAGTTCTTTCAATCTCGGGGTCAAACACCAAATTCTCAAGATTTTCAAAATCTTGCATCCACCAAAGATAAAATGCCTGAAAAGAACAAAGGTAGCAATGGAATTTTAAATGGAAAAATAAAATAAAATTTAAGAAGTAAAGCTAGAAATAACAAGGATCTAACTAATTGAATCTATCTCTGGCAACGGCGCCAAAAACTTGTTTGCTAAAATGTGTACCGCAAGTGCACGGGTCGCGTTCAAGTAATAAAGTGATGAAAGAGTATCGAACCCACGAGGATAAATAATTTTACTAAAATCTAAATCAATCTAGCCCTATTTTAAAAACACAATAAAATATATTGTTTTGATGATTAAACTATGAATTAAAAATTAATGAAAAATAAGCAAACAAGAAAATTACTAAAAGAGAAATTTTTTTAGTAATAAAATCAAATAAAGAAATAAACTAGGAATTAGACTTCATCAATTACTCCACTTTAAAGTTTCATTTTCCATTATCAATTCCAAAACGAGGATATTATGGCAATCAATGCTCCTAAAATATCTAGCAATCTCTCTCGAGTAGAGCTAAACATATTCTCACACAAGACTCTCAAGCATTCCTACCAAGAGAATGCATATGTAAAAATGCAATAAACCCAAGAACATTCATTAGTAATTGCACAAAGTGTGAAAATGTATTCCTACATTCCATAAGCTTTATGTTGTTAATTAAAAGTGCTAAACCTAATTTCAACCTCTCGGTAGCAAACTAAATCACAAAAGTATTTCAATGGTGATCAATCATCTCAATACACAATAAAGCCCAATAAATAACAACCATAAAAGCCAAGTATTTACGAAGACAAAATAGAAAATAAATGGATTCATCTTATTCCTAGTAACAAGAAAAATGCACTTTAAAGCTTCATAAATGGATTCATCTTATTCCTAGTAACTAAAATTAGCCCATAGTATTTACGAAGACAAAATAGAAAATAGATACAAAATACATCACCGAATTTGATAAAGTCAAGAGAAATGGAAGATTTAGGTTGAGCACATGGTTGTCTTCATTTGTCCATTATGAATCTACATTCATCTTCCTCTATTTTACAAAATGCTCACAATGATCTACAAAAATCAAAGAAAACCCATTTACATGGAGTTTTCAAAGAGCCCTCATGTTCTTCTTCTTGGAGAGCTTTCTATGTTGGAAGAAGTATGAGAGAATGGCCTCCAAAATGTATGAAAACGGCCACTTAAAATCCTACAAGAGATAAAAGTTGAAAGACCAAAAAGCCTTTGAAAATCTGAACAAAAAACGCGAACAACAGAAAAAATAGGTCATACGATCGCATGGCTTTGTTTCATGCGATTGCATGGCACAGTCCCAAATCATTCTGCCGGAAAAAAAAAAGCATCGCGCGATCGTTAAATTACAAAGTGGTGCATTTGATTTTTGATTAATTACAATTCCAGTCCCTGAACTATCTAAAATGTTGATTTTAGTCCTTGAATTTTTGGTTATCTTTCATATAGGTCCTCTATAAATTGCAACATTGGTCCTTCATTTTTAGACATATTTATCTTTTAGTCCCAAAATTCTCTATCTGCACAAATTTAATCATTTTTGCTCATTTTTCGCGTGGATCTCTTCCAATCACCATCCAAGGTCAAATTTTTACCTAAATAATTAAAAGAACATAAATAAGTAGTAAACAACTTGAAAGAACTCACAATTATCTATTTTTAAAAGCTAAAATAAGTGCACAATCCGCACTTATCAGTTGGAAGAAGGCTATTGATTTTCAACAGATGCAACTCTTCTGAAAACAACACACCTATTCATATACACGGAAATCAAATTTTCCTTTCATGGGCGTTTCTCCCGAGCCCCCACGAGGGGCGCTGCCCCCTCGATCCCCGCGACCTGACCGTGCAGGTCAATTCCCATTTCGAAGTGGCAAACCATTTGCAAACAACAATAAAATAAATTATGAAAAATATCTAACAAAAAATACTTGCATATATAGAATGTATATAAAGTACAATAAATATCTTTCAAAATTAAGTTTATTACACATAAGAATTACTATTTATTGAGTGATTCCTAACAGAGTAAAACCAAAAAAAAAAAAAAAAAAAAAAAAAACCTCTCTCATATTGTCACTTCAAAACTTGAATTAGAGAATAAAGATTTATATTGCCTATCCATAACTGTAGAAATTGTAAAAAAATATATATCAAATGTATTTAGGGTTTAATATTCATTTGGAAAATTTAATGTCCCTCTCCGGGGCTTGGACCAGATTTCTTCATATCTCCAAGAGTTAAACTGTTGGTAGATCGATGTCCTTCTCCACCATGACTCGGCCCTCCAGTCTTTATCGCTTCAATATATAATTTTTCGACTAGACTTTCAATTGGATCATACTGTTTTGAAAAGCTCAAAGGACGCGCTTCATTAACAAAGAAGAAGGAGCCAAATATCAGAACAAGAAATATGAAAAGTTGGAGAGGTTTTAGAGTTGTGGCCATTTGGAATATATTTCAAGTAGTAGAGATTGTAGGAGGTCTTGAATTAAATGTACTGTGATTGACGAAGGGGATCTTATTCCATATATAGAGAGAGATAGAGTACATGGCATGCAAATGAACCTGCTACATAAGGAAATACACATTTGATTGACTGTTCAATTTGAATTTCAATTTCGAGATTTGTATGGAGCCGCCACGTCCAATAAACCAAAGAATTTTGGAAACAAATTATAGTCATAAGTTGAATGTCAAGTTCAAAACATAGTATATATGTAAAATGTTTTGTGGACTCGTGGTTTGGTAGTTAGAGTGAGAATTTTCAATGTCTTTTTTTTTTTTTAACTATTCTTATTAGGGTTCACACTTCCATCCGTAATTGCTCACGTAAGCCAACTAGTTAAAGGAAAAGATAAACATTTACTAGTTTATTCATATATTCATATTTCAACTGTTTATTAGAATTTAGAACTTTGGGACTTCTATTAGTTGTGCATATATTTCTTTCACAGTATTGGAAAAGGTCATAATAATAGTTAAAAATTATACATAATACAACCAATGCTGAAAATATATATAAATATCTAAATATCATTAGGGGTGGCACTGTCGAATCGGCCCATGTGGATTCGAGCTGAGTCTAAGCTTGGCTCGTGATCCACTAAGGAGCTATGTTCGGTCCTTGGGTCATGGGCCTCAAAAGCCGAGTTGAGCCGCCCACGAGTAGGCTTGTTTTCAATTATTTTTTTTTTTAAGGAAAATTTGTAAACCTGAAATTTTCAAAATAAAAAATCCAAAATACTAGCCGGCTTGTACAAAAAATTGAGGGCTCGTCCCGGCCTTGAGGTTGTCCTCAAACGAGTCCGAGCTGGCTAGCCCACAGGTCGCTTGGCCCATTTACCACCACTACATATCATTAAAGGGAATGATAAAAAAGAACTACGCTCATTAGATGACCCTTTACTTGACATTTGGAAAACAAGCATCTTCGCTAAATTAGTCCGAAATTTCTAGAGGAGACCATATGAGATATTCTTATCGCGACACAAGGTCATTATTGACTATAGTAGAATATTTTATCATTCTATTTGTGGACTTGTTGGAAGGAACGAAATTCAAAGATCTTAAAGGAGAGCTCTCGTGCACCACAAAAAATATTGTATGATGCCATAACTAGCTTGACTTGACAAAATTCCAAGAGATGCAAAAATCAGTTGCTTGAAAGAAAAGCTACTGTGGAGTTGGGGGAGTCATGTAGGAATCATCATGGAGAGGTGATCCCAGCTTTTGTTGACATCAAAATCTGTATTATCCACGTGTTAACAGATCTTCAGTCAATCATCTGCCAGTCTGTATGTTACCTGCACATTAGGACGACTGTTAGGCACCAAGATCACCGAAAAAAAAGGGTCCGACGATCGTTGGTACTCCGACGATCAAGTCAACTACCGATATATAGAAATAATATATACGGAAGAGAGTATTTGGGTGTAGGAGAGACAAGCAGATAGAAAATTGAGCAGAGTTTAATGGTGAGAATAATGTGTACCTTGGAATAACCGGAGACGTTGTATTTATAGCTCCAGAGTTCTAATTGATTTAGGTAAACAATCAATTAGACCTCTGATGAGATTCTCCTTCCTTATGGGATAAGAGATGATTGGGTATCAACGCAATCTCCTAGATTTAAGCATATATTTGAGTTGATCCCCAATATCACATTGCCTAATCATTAAGATATTGAGATTTGATTTTCTTGTGAGAATCCGTGTGGTAATAAAAACATTTTTTTATAAATATCTCTCTGCCCATTCTGAAATATCACAATGTCTGCGAGCTATGATGGATTCGAAGATCGACAAAACGCCCTGGATCGGCTACGAGCGTTGAGGCTCTTTATGGGCTTCGCTGTACTTCATTCAGAAGTGCTAAGATGTTGATGTGTCTTCAAGGTCGTCTACGAATTTACGAGGCCCTCGTTGGGCTCATGGGGCCTTCGCAGGGCCTAACCTGGACCTTTACTGAGCCTTTATTGGGCCTAGGAAGCCTTTGCAGATGTGGAGACCTTAGCAAAATCAAGTGGTAACAACTTTCGTGAAAAATATTTTGGGAAATATCTCATCTTTCTTAGCCGAATGTTTTGCTAGCTATTTAAAAGTACTCAAATTTGTAGACCTTGAATCAGATTGTTGTAATTAATGCAATTGTCGAGGTGAAACGCCCATCTATCCATTTATTTGAGAAGAACTTTGTTGACTTCCAAAAATGATTGGCAACAAGATTTCCATGCCTCTTCTATCTACGTGTATTTTACAAATACACTTGGACGGCCACATAGGCCTGTGGATCACTACGGTGCACTAAAAATGGAGTATATAAGATGTTTGAATGTAAGAGAGACACATTGTGATCGAAGAACTGGCTTGAGAACCTCTAACCACATATCTCCTAAGTGATATAAAAACACTTAAGTTAATCAATGTATAAGACTTGTGTTCTGGTATAGTTTTGTTATTCAGATTTTTCATCATCCTTTCCTAGAAGACATGGCTTTGGTATTTATAGGCTAAAGCCAATTATCCAAGGGCCCTGGATGCACGACAAGTAGCTCAATTCCTGGAAATCTCTTGTCGCGATTAAAGTGTCATGACCTAGGTTTTAATGAATGAGTCCATTTCAGCCGCATGCTAAGGACCTAGGACCGTGGGAAGTTGTATTGGCAAGCCGTTACTTTCAGGTCACTTAGCACGCAACTGGGGTCATCCTTTCAGGCACTTCTTTCCATACCTCATCGGTATTAGGATAACAGCCTCGGTGGTGATGTCATCACTTTCCAATAGGCATCTTTGACTCTGACCAATCCTCGTGGGATGCCACGTGATACTGAAGCGTAACACACTTTTTCATTCTTATTCTCAGTCTCTTATATTGTTGCTATGAAACTAATAAAACCGCTCATGTTCTCGCTAGTTATGCTCTTAAGAATTTTGAGAATTCAATTGGTCAGATGCCTCTCCAAGTTCATTGTGGACAATGTTTTAGTAGATATCGCTCAATAATATTGGCCTTGTTCAAACAAAAATTTTAAACATGTCTAGCTGTCCAACTCAAGACAGGCTTGCTAGGTATGACCACTGCACATAAATGTGGTCACAAAAACATTTTTAGCACATTAAGACTCGAATAAGATAATGCATAGTTATCAAAATCGGATCGATCAGCTCAATCTAAAAACCTTTGAACTGGGCATTGATAAGTGCAGGTTTTGTACTTATTTTAGCCATTAAAAATGGATAGTTGAGAGTTCTTTGAAGTAGTTTATTATTTATCATTCCTATTTTGATTGTTTAGGTGAAAATTAGAGCTCGGTTGGCGATTAGAAGAAATCCACACGAAAAAAAGGCAAAAAAGACTAAAGTTGTACAAATTGTGAATTTTGGGGACCAAAGTATAAAGAATCCAAAAGATGGAGGACCTGAGTTGCAATTTATGGAGGACTTATCTAAAAGAAATCAACAAATTCAAGAACTGGAGTCCGCATTCCACAAAGTTTAGGGACTGAAATAGTAATTAATCAAAATCAAACTAAAATCACATGGCTATTTGGCCCATGCGACCGCACGGGCCAAAATCCATGCGATCGTAACATGCCCTATTTTTTAGCAGAATGATTTTGAGTCATGCCATGCGATCGCAAGGCACAAATTTTATGCGATCTGCGTTTTTTGTTCAGCATTTCAGTTGCTTTTTGGTCATTCACTTTTCATGTCTTCTAGAGTTTTAAGTGGTAGTTTTCTTACAGAATTTGGTCATTCTCTCCCACATTAGATAGATAAAAAAAAACTCTCTCAAAGAAAAAAAGAAAACTTAGGGTTCTTAGAAAACTCCATGTAAATGGGTTCTCTTTGATTTTTGTATATCATTGTGTGAAATAAATGAAGATGAATAGAGATTCATATTGAGCAAGTGGAGACAACCATGGGTTCAAGCTCAATCTTCAACTTCTCTAAATTTCATTAAACCCGGTGATTCATTTTGTATCTATTTTCTACTTTATTTTTGTAAATATGACGGGCTAACTTTATTTCACTAAGAATGAGATGAATCTATTTATAAAGCATTAAAGTTGAATTTTCTTGTTATTGATTCCCTATTCTTAGTTTTTATGGTTGTTTATTATTGAGCTTTATTGTGTATTGAGATGATTGATCACCATTGAATGCTTTTGTGACCTAGTTTTGCTACCGAGAGGTTGAAATTATGTTTAGTACATTTAATAAACATCAAAAAATTTATGGAATGTAGGAATACACTTTCATATTTTGTGCAATCACGAATGGGTGCTCTTGAGTGTTTTTGCATTTTTACATATGCGTTTTTTAGGTAGGAATACTTGGGAGTCTTGTGTGAAAATAGGTTTGACTCTACTCGGGAGAGATTGCTAGATATTTTAAGAGTATTGATTTCCATAAAAGATCTCATTTTGAAATTGATAATGAATAATGAAACTTTAAGGTGGAGTAAGTGGTGAAGTCGAATTCCTAGTGTATTTCTCTATTTGATTTTATTTCCAACAAATTCTCTTTTATTTTCTTTTAGCTTATTTTCATTAACTCTTAATTTATAGTTTAATTATCAAAACAGCATGTTTAATTGTGTGTTTAAAATAGAGTTAGATTAAATTGGATTTTACCAAAATTATCTATCATCATAGGTTCGACATTCTCTCATTACTTTATTACTTGAACACGACCCGTGCACTTGCGGTATATATTTTAGGGAACAAGTTTTTAGCGTCGTTGCCGGAGATAGACTTATTTAGTTAGATCATTGTTATTTCTAGCTTTATTTTCTTACTATTGTTTCATTTTTCCCTTAAATTTTCAGTGCTATCTCTGTTCTTATCAGGCATTTTATCATTGGTGGATGTAAAATTTTGAAAATCTTGAGAATTTGATGTTTGACTTCGAGATTGAAAGAACTTTTAGACACCGAATAAGAGAACAAAGAGAAGCACGACATAGAGTGAACACCATGGCAGACGGCGAAGATCAAATAGTTGAGATAGATGGGGATGATTTGCTAGTTGGGGATATTATTACTCCAGCTATGGTTCCAAGCCAATCCAGCATAGCATATCCGGCTTATGGGAATGATAATTTTCAATTGAGATAGGATGTCTTCAACCTCTTCCAGAATACTCTTCAATTCTATGGGCGTTCAAATGAAAACCCTCACATGCATCTATCACACTTCTTGGAGACATTTAACAATTTTGAATATCAAGATGTCAACATGGAAGCTATCAAACTCAGATTATTTCCACGTACTTTGAGAGATGGAGCAAGAGAGTGGTTGGATTCACATTCTGCGGGAAGTATTACCACTTAGAATGATCTTGTTCAAAAATTCACAAACAAATACTTTCTTCCTGTCAAAGTTGCAAAGTTGAAGCATGACATCTCCATATTGAGGCAGCAAGACACAGAGAATTTTCGTGAAGCTTGGGAGAGGTTTAAAGATATGCTTCAGAAGTTTCCTAATCATGGTATCAAAAAGGCTTTGCAAGTTCAATACTTCTATGCTGGACTATTTTTCCATTATCGTTCCATTGTTGATTCATCCTCAAATGGGTCAATCAACAAAAAGACAATTAAATAAGCATGGATATTGTTTGAGAGAATGGCAGAAACAAGTTCAAATTGGCCGACTGATAGGGATATAGCAAAGAGGGCAGCAGGGATGCATGAGGTTGATGTTATATTTGCTCTTTCTGCACAAATGGCAGCTATGGAAAAGAAGATAATGGACACTATAGCTCGTAATCAGACATCTTATGCTATTCAGACGCCTACTCTTAAGTGTGATGGTTGTGGAGCAAATCTTTCAACTGGAAATTGCCCATTGTTGACTAGTTCTTCAACATCCACTGAACAAGCATGTTATGCTCAGAATCATCCTAGTCAGCAGGGTAATATCTACTCCAACAAATATAACCCAGCTTGGAAAAATAATCCAAATTTTTCATGGAGCAACAACCAAAATCAACAAAGCGCTCCAAGACAACAATCAAATTTTCAACAGAAATGAGGTTGGAAAAAAGCTATGGCTCAGTTGGCACACCAGCAGTTAAAATTTCAAGAACGAACTGAGAAATCTATTCAGAATATCAAAGCTTCTTTGAAGGGGTTGGAAAATCAAATGGGTCAGATGGCAAAACTTCTCTCTGAAAGGCAACAAGGGCAATTACCAAGCAACACTAAGACAAACCTAAGAGAGCAGCTTAAAACAATTACTGCAAGAAGTAAAGTTCAGTTGCCTGAGATAGAAGTAAAGAGAAATGTTGTCAGTCGAGACAAGACACACTCTATTAATGAGGAACAAGTGGACAAATCTAAAGTACCACATGATGTTAGTCAAGAAAAAGATTTGGATACTCCACCTACTAAGGTAACTCCTCAAGTGAAGGCATATGTGCCTCCAATCCCATTTCCGCAAAGATTGAAAAAGCACAAGTTGGATAAGCAATTCGAGAAATTCTTGAAAGTCTTCAAGAAGTTGTAAATTAACATCTCTTTTGCCAATGCCTTAGCTCAAATGCCTAGCTATGCAATATTTATGAAAGAGGTCTTATCTAACAAGAGAAAACTAGAGAAGCACGAGACAATGATGTTGACTGAAGAGTACAACTCTATCTTGCTAAACAAATTGCCACCTAAGCTTAAAAATTCGAGGAGTTTTACTATTCCTTGTACCATAGGTGATGTTGATTTTAATAAAGTTCTTTGTGATTTAGGTGCAAGTATTAACTTGATGTCATTTTCTGTCTATAGGATATTAGGATTAGGGGAGGCAAAAGTAACAACAGTTTCTCTACAGTTAGCCGACCGCTCAATCAAATATCCTAGGAAAATCATTGAGGATATCTTGGTGAAAGTTGACAAATTTATTTTCCCTGTCGACTTTACGATTCTGGACATGGAAGAAGACAAAAATATTCTTCTAATATTGGGCAGACTATTTTTTGCTACTGGAAGAGCCTTGATCAATGTGCACAAAGGCCAGGTGATATTGAGATTAAATGATGAAGAAGTGATATTCAATGTCTTCAAGACAGTCAAGTATCTAATGGATTCCAACAGTTGTTTCAGGGTTGATGTGCTAGACAAAATGGTGACTGAATCTTTTGCACTAAATCATCCTCAATATCTACTTGAGACATGTTTTGTTCATTCTTTTATTGAGACATCCAATTCAGAAGAAACCAAACTCATAGTGCAGCAATTAGAGACAAATCCATCTTATAAATGGCAACCACCTTTCCAGGAGCTCGGAGAAAAGTCAACAAAGTTATCACCATCTATTGAAAAGCCTCTGCAGTTAGAACTCAAGCAATTGCCATATCACTTGTGTTATGCTTATTTAGGTGATGATTCTACACTTTCAGTTATTATTGCAAACTCTATCAGTGATTTGGAAGAAGAAAAATTGCTACGAGTTCTTCGTGAGCACAAAACTGGAATAGGATGGTCTATCTCAGATATCAAAGGCATTAGTCCTACCGTCTGTCTGCACAAGATTCTCATGGAAGATGATTTTAAGCCATCAGTGCAGCTTCAAAGAAGATTGAATCCAACATTGCAAGAGGTAGTCAAGGCTGAGATGATAAAGCTTTTAGACGCGGAGATCATCTATCCTATATCAGACAACGCTTGGGTTAGTCCAGTCCAAGTTGTGCCGAAGAAAAGAAGGATCACAATGGTGCCTAATGACAACAACGAATTCATTTCAACCCGAACAGTTGTGGGATGGCGAGTTTGCATTGATTATCGCAAACTCAATACTGCAACTCGAAATGATCATTTTCCTTTGCCATTCAACGATCAAATGTTGGAAAGGTTAGCTGGGCATTCATACTATTGCTTTTTGGATAGATATTCTGAATACAATCAGATTCTGATAGCTCCAGAAGATCAGGAGAAGACCACATTCACATGCCCCTACGACACATTTGCTTATAGAAGGATGATGTTCAGCCTATGCAATGTTCTGGCTACTTTTCAGCGCTGTATAATGTCCATATTTTCAGACATGGTGGAGATATATATCGAGATCTTCATGGATGATTTCTCAGTCTTTGGAGCATCTTTTGATGAATGTCTTCATCATTTATCATTGGTCTTGCAGCAATGTAAGAAAACCAATCTTGTCCTAAATTAGGAGAAGTGCCATTTCATGGTTCAGAAGGAAATTGTATTGGGGCACCTAATTTCAACTAAGTGAATTGAAGTTGACAAGGCAAAAATTCAAGTAATTGAGAAATTGCCACATCCAACATCTGTAAAGGGGATTCAAAGTTTTCTTGGGCATGTAGGTTTGTATCGGCGCTTTATAAAGGATTTATGTAGAATCACGAAGCGACTTTGCAACTTTTTGGAGAAGGATATCTCTTTTCACTTTTCTGAAGAGTGTCTACATGCTTCCAACACTCTTAAAGAAAAGCATGTCACCACAAGATGGTTGATAGTAGTGGTGTTAATATGTAGGAGGTTAGGGACACTCCTCTTGAGGATATAATAGTCATGGCAAAGCCTATTAGGGTTGTTTGTGCTATTTCAAAAATGGCCTTCAATGCCAATTATTTTAAAATGCTTAGGAGAAAGAGAACTAAAAGATTTTCTAGAGTAATAAATTTAAGTGATTCTGATAGTGAAGCGAAAAAAATTATGAAGGCAAACCTAGAGGAAGCAGCGGATCTGTAGAAGCAAACGGAGGAAAGTCTAAGACAAGAGAGGAAAAGGGGTAGCCCATTCTTATCGAAGATCTGGGAGGAGAAGGTGTCAGTCTTGGAACCCGTAGAGTCAACTTAGGACTTACATCTGATGAGATGGACATGGTTGAGAAGTGGGTAGAATACGTTAAGACCTGTCCGGGAGGCATGAAGATCCAGAGCCTAACCCAACTTATTGGGTGTGCAATAAATATCCAACAGAATTAGGTATGTCGGACTTTACCAAAATGAGGGAAAAATTTAGGGTCCCTGGGGTGGTAAGATTGATATATCCAGCTAAAGCAGATCGGCTAATATATCTAGCTAAAGCTGACTGGGCTTGTAATCCTCTCCGGGGTCATATAGCCGTGATGGCAGATGCCTTTGAATGCGACCTAATCCGATTGTAATTCACTTCATTTCTTTAAATTAAAGCTACAATAAGCTAAAACCAGACTTAAATCCGTTAACCCTGCTAGCCAGCTCGAGAAGGACTAGGAGATGAGGATTTAGCATGCTCCCTTTGTGGTCATTCTTTCAAATGGAATAACGTCCAGTTCAAAAGAGAAACCAACACAGGCCATATAATTTCTTCTTCTCCACCTCTAAGATTTAGGCATATAATTTGTTCTTCTCCACATCTAAGATTTAGGCTAATTGACTAAAGAATAGTTGAACAGAGCACGAGGGACGAGACAATCCAAACAAAGTCACAAAGATGACAAGAATCTATTGTAAATCTAGAGTAGTTTTTTTTTGGCATATAAAATATGAATGTCTTGAGAAATGAATATTAACGTAAATCACGTGAAGTATATCTATTACTTTATAGGATTATGACATTGGCATCCTACTCAAGTGGAATTTTTGGAAGTAGATTTATTGTTAAAAAGTTGTTGACTGTTTGACTGTGAATCTAAAAAATATTGTTAACATTAAATTGAGTGTTTTGTTGTTAGAAAATTAATTTTGTATAAATTTTATATTTATTTGATTAAACAGTAATTAATTATTATATAACTCATATTATTTTATTTTAAAATAAATAATATTTTTTCTCCTATAATAACAATTAAAATTAATATTTTAATTAAATTATGATAACATGATTATTTTAGTATATATATTAAAATCAACTTATTTAAATCAAGTATATTATGTGTAATTTTTATTATATTATTTTACACACCAATACATATTTTTCACTTTATATAAATATATGAAGTGACAATTTGATATATTATATAATATGCCAACATATTTTATTTATGTATTTAATGTAATTTTTTTAATTTTTAAATTTCATTAAATGTTAATTACAATTTTCAGTAAAAGCTCAAAATTTGATCTTCTCTAAAACAATTTTTTAAACTATTTTTCAATCATAAATTGCTTACTAACATTAATCAAACAACTATAAATATATCAAATGTACTTTTACATTTGAAACAGTGTTTTTCAACCTTTGAAAAAAAAAAAAAAAACAATTCTAGTCTATTTTCCTTAAAAGTTTCATAACTTGGCTTGAATCAATGTAGGACTGCTCTTTTTCCTTTTATATCTTGGCTTGAATCAATGTAGGAGTGTTGAATTGTCATATTGTTAGAGCTCAATGCATCCTTGACAATATTGAAATTATTTTTTAAATATTTTTAAATTGTTAGTTTTATGTAATGTATAGATAATAAGTGTAGTAAATTATGAATTTTACAAAATGTATGGATAAAAGGCAAATTTGATCAAACGTGCACAATGATCCTGATTTGAATTTGGTAGGGCTTTTTCGATTAATTTCGCGATTCAAAATCTCTCCTTTTTTCTTCTTTTTAACCAGGAGAGTGAGAAAGAAATTTTTTTTTTTTCATGTTTTTTCAACCAGGCTCATTTATGTGAGATTTTTTGTATATATTATTGAGTCCACTTTTACTTTTAAATGTTAAATTCAAAAAATTTAAAAATAAGGTGGAAAATAGTCAAATACCATCTCTTTTTTAGATTTCCTTTCCAGCCATTTTCCATCCAACATCAAACTTTCAGCCTTAACCCTTCAGGATCCACCTACCCGCCCACTCCATCATATCGGTCTCATTGATTCATTTGTACAACACCTCAAAATTATTTTTCTGTAGAACGAAACTAAGAATTCTACAAAACAAAATAAAGTTCACTCCTGCATCCGTAACACCCATCCAAGTTCACTCGCTCCAACGCTCTCACCAAGCGCAAAACAGCATCTTTTCCAGAGTCTTGATTTGAATTCGATCATTGATTCAATCAGTCATTAGTCAATTCTGCTTATCCCAATTCGCTTCACCACTGCATTCCTGATCGCTTCTGTCTGCATGAAAAACCCATTAGGCTCGATCCCTGACATGTAATTCCGCACCTCCTTCCTTATCATCTCCTGCATAGTTGCCAAGAACTCCGGACTAAAAATCTGATTCTCCGCACCAACTTGCGATGGCGAGGCCGTCGCCCCTACTTTTGGTTTAGCTGCTGCAGTAAACTGCTGAGTTTGCAGTGATACTGGCGGCGGCGGCGGTGGTAGTGGTGTCGGGGACTGGATTATCTGGCTATGGTGCATAATCGACCCTGATTTAAGAGTCGGTTCCTGTAAAGGTTTAGGGGTCTGTTCTGATACGGGTTTCATTTGTGGGGACACAGAATTCATGCTATGTTCTAAAACGGGGTTGGAATTGAAACACGACCCGGGTAAGGAAAGGCTAAGTGATGTGAGGAGGTCTGGTTGAGAAGGCGTAGGATCAGCATGAGAGATCCCGCCGGTTCTTGCAATGGGGCGGTAAACGTGATGACCCGAAAAGCTTGAGTCACTCAAATCGGATCCGGATGGACTGCTAGGATCTAAAAACAGACCCGAACTAGAAAGTTTTGTACCCGGCCCGACACTTGATGCTCTTTTCAGCGGCTGCTGAGCATCGGGCTCAAAGTTATTGAACTCGTCGGACATGGAAACGCACTTGCGCTTCAGAGTTGAGTTCCAATGATTCTTGATGGCGTTATCCGTCCGGCCAGACAATAATCGGGATATGGCAGCCCACTTGTTGCCAAATTTCGCGTGAGCCCGAATGATTGTCTCGTCTTCTTCAGGTGTGAAAGCCCGATGCTGCACTTCAGGGGAAAGTTGGTTGCACCACCGCAACCTACATGATTTCCCAGACCGCCCCGGTATCGATTTGCTAATCAAAGACCAGTTTCTTGGTCCATGCTTCTCCACCAATCTCTGCAACAAGTCATCCTCTTCCGGGCTCCACGGACCCTTGATCCTATCCATTTCTTTCCTCTGTGAAAACGCCGCCATAACCAAGAAAACGAAAACCCTTAAATCCTTGGCGTTACACTGCTTAAAGCTTACACTGAAACGGCTATAGATACAAATTTGTGTAGGTACAGGTGTATTGAGAGGCGGAGCCTCACCTAAGACCTAAGTATGAGAGATAGGCAGAGAGGAAGAGTAGTCGGTATATATGGGTGAAGGGGAATGGGTAATGACCGGCTAAACCGGTGGGCGTGACTGGGAAAAGGGCAGTTACTAACAATACAGCTGTGAAGGGACACGCGTCAATTGGTGGAAGGCTAGAGTGACACCTAATATATAAATCAGATTACTAAAATCTCGGGTATTTTAAAAAAAGAAGGGTGTGGGGTTTTGGATTACAAAATTCAAATCACCGACCGTTTTGGAAGTTAATATAATTAAGAGGGCTGGGAGATTGAAGTTTGACTAAGCCAGGCTGGAGAGCATAACGGGGGATTTGATATTTTTTCAGATAGAGAAAGATTTTATGATTAATTAAAAAAAGAAATAGAGGATGGAGGAAAACGACAAAAATAAGGCCAGGCTGTAAACTGACACATCCTAACGGCCACTCAACGCAATTTCCTGAATTTTGAACCACCCAAATTAAGGTTATCGTTTTCTCTCTCATCATGCATCATATATGTACCACTAATATCTTTTCATAATTTTCAATAAAACTTTATTTTATTTTTTTTAATTTCTTTTTCAAATAGTTACCAATTCATTTGTTGGTAAAATATTAAATAAAATATTTATTTTATTATGAGCGCGTTTGTCATTTATTTTTTAATTCTTCTATTTTCAACTACATATTTTATGAACTCACAATTTTTATCAATTTTTCTACACCAAATAGATACTAAAAAAAATCATTACAAGTATAATTTATTTATCAGAAAAATATTTAAATAATAAAAATGCATATTTCTAGCTAAATGAAATTCAACACAATTTAAATAAAACAACATGATGATTAGCAGGAATTGTATTCAAAGTAATTTTAATTAAGAAATTATATAATTCTTGTTTTAAAAACGTGTTTGCTCTATACTATAGATGTTCATGTCTTTCGACAAACGATTTTCAAGATACACTTATTTATCACTTTTGTAATAGTGACACTACGAATCTTGAGAATACGGAATAACCATAGAAACTGTAGAATTATGCTTGGGAAATTATACAATATTGAAAATTAGACTGTGTTTGATTTTAATTAAATTTTTGATACATTTTTGATACATTTTTATGTTTATACGGAATAAACATAAAAATGTTTGATATATATGGTCTTAGATTAAGCTCAAGCAACAACCACAACGTGAATATGCAAACTTGGACTTTGATTCAAACTAGGGAAATTTGCAATTTTTATCTTTAATTTTTGTAAAATGTAACAAATCTACTTTAACTTTTGTTTTTAGCATAAATCATCTCTTTCAATTATGCAACAAAATTCATAATTACCTCCATTTTTTCTATTAAATGAAAGATTTGTCCTCTTTTTTAAATAAACAAAAATAAAAGAAAGAAAGAAAGAAAACAAAAAAAATTACAAAAAAATCCATTAACTTTTCAAAAACTACATGTACATCTCCCTCACAAATGACCTACACTCCATTCATGTTTCATTCCTCCAATCTATACCCATGAAAACCATGAATTCTAATTCTAATTTCTTCATCTTCTTCTTCAATATTATATATTTTTTTCATTTTGAGTGCGAGAATCAAATTAGTGAATACCTCAACTCGTAGGGTTACTTGGTCGTTAACCAAAGTAGAGTTGCCAGTGGAGATGAAGTTCGAGTCGAAGTGTGATTCATCTGTGAAACAAAACAGGACTCGCTTCTCCGATTTTAGTTGCCGACACTTAACTTCTTAGACATCAAAAGAGTCACACAAAATCAAAAGTCTGGTACAAAGAATTCAGGCAATATAGACCAAATTATACTCGAAGAAGATTAAAGAGAGCCTCATAAATCCGAAACCTAAATATTTTGAATCTTTCATATTATGTTTTTTTTATAATTAACTTTGTTGTTTTCTAAATTACTAATATTGGGTTGGACTAGTTAAGATTTCATCATATGTACACTCCTCAGTACAATCCAATCAGCGCTATCACCTAAAGGTATGATATCAACAAGCTAGACATAAGTACAATCATTTAGTAAAAGAATTTGATGATATAAATAGTGACAATTACTGTATGTTATTTGGTTATGGTGGCACGCCCGCCTCAAACGATTCACATGCCTCACCAGTTTGCTCGCCTTGTTGGTCTCATGAGTACGCTTCTGACATATAGACTGCAACAACCTAACTGTCTTCAGGTTAGCTAGGCAGGCAACCCATGGAATGACAGTTACCACCAGTTATCGAGAATACGAAACATCCCTCATTAACTCATAATAATAAGAGAGATGAAAGGACACCCGTTATCAAACGAGGAAGATGAAAGGATACCCTTATCAAATGAGGGAGATGAAGAGACACCCATCATCAATAACTGCAGGCCATCCCTATAAATAGAGGCCAACCCCTCAGGTAAAAACAGAACACACAATTCTTATATACTCCATATTATTATTTAGCACAAATACTTTAATCATATACTGATTATCACCCCGGAGTGGACACGGGGGAAAAAAGCTCCGCCACCTTTTGCAGGTCTCCACCACTGTCGCCGCCGTGCTCAGAGGAGGAGAAATTATTTATCATCAATTGGCGCCGTCTGTGGGAAACTGCACAAGAAGTTATAGATCGAACCAGAAGAGCTAGGAATGTAACCGCTCCACCAACCCCCGTCGGGGATGTAGGCACCAAGTCCAACGCCGCCACTAATCACCCACAACAAAAATTTGCCTCTGCTACTCAACTCGAGGCACTGCAAGCTCAGGTGGCGGCCTTAACGGCTCTACTCCAAAATCGGAACGCTGCGGTTTCTCAGCTACCACAGGGTCCTAACCCTCTGCGGTAGGATCTTCATTACCAGGGGCTCTGCCCCTGAATCCTAGCCATCCACCGATAGGGCCCTCACCGCTAGGAGCTCATCTCCAAACTTCTGACTTTCCAACAATGGAAACACCGCCAACGACAGCTCCACTGCAGGCTCCAGTTTCTTTAGCTCCACCTTCTGCACCCAACTTCCATTCATTGACATCTGGCCCAAATCCATACAGGGAACAACCGTCATGGATGCCCACGCCTATGCTGGTTGAGACACCAGTGTTAAACCTGGAACAGAGATTAGAAGAAATGATTGGTCGCCAAATAGCTAAGGCTATGTCCAATAAAAGTAGTAGGCAACAATCCATGGTGTTGGAAGAAGACCCTTTTTCTCTAGAAGTGACAGCAGTCCCCTTGCCACGAGACTTCAAATAGCCAAAGATGGAGAAGTACGACGGATCTTCTGATCCTGTTGATCACCTCAGGGCTTTTGTTGACTTGATGAGGTTGCAACCCCAGATGCGATTATGTACAGGGCTTTCCGCCAACGCTTAGGGGCGAGGCCAGGGACTGGATAGCCACTCTTCCTCTAAAATCGATCCATACATTTGAAGATTTTTCCAAGAGTTTTGCTACCCACTTTGCCAGCAGCAAACATGTTAAGAAAACTGTCATCAGTCTGATGCAATTGACACAAGACAAGGACGAACTGCTAAAAGATTTTATTGCCTGAATCAATATAGCAACGTTGGGAATCAAAGATCTGCAGATGTCTGCTGTAGTCACTGCCATGATGAGTAGAACTAGAAGTCGCCCTTTCAAGATGCCACTCTCTAAAAACCCGCCGAATACGATGCATGAGTTACTCAATAGAGGAGATAAGTATGTGGACGCTGAAGAATCCTATCTGATTACCAAAATTATGAAAGATCAAAATGAACATGAGTCTAAGAAAAGAAAGATTCAGGACGAGCACGAATCTCGAAATAATAGAGGCAAGCTCACCCAAGACGACGCAACATTGCCCAAGCAGAAGCAAGTCAACCAGGCAAGCTCACCCAGAGAGCTGGGATAAAAAAATTTTAAGGCGGGCTCACTCCAGGCAGGCGGGCGGGTGAGCAGGCGAGGCGAGCTCACCTTTAGGCTGGCGACCTCACATGAGAAAAAAAAAATTAAGGCGAGCTCACTCAAAAAAAAATAATAATAATTTAAGGCGAGGTCACCCAAGCGAGGTGAGCTCACCTCTAGGCGAGTGAGCTCACTAAAAAAAAAAAAATTAAGGCGAGGTCACTTGAGGCGGGCAAGGTCACCCAGGCGAGGCGAGCTCACCTCTAGGCGGGCGACATCACACACAAAAAAAAAAAAAAAAATTAAGGCGAGGTCACCTCTAGGCAGGCGACCTCACACAAAAAAAATGTAATAAGCAGGTGCGTTAGATTACTTCTACTTTTCATTAACGATAGTCTATGAAAAGTAGAGGGACTTATAAAGCCAAAAACAAGGACAGCTGCTACTGTCTAAAAAACAAGGTCAGCTGCTACTGTCTGAAAAACAAGGCCAATGAGCCTCTATCCAAAAATCAAGGCGATGAGCCTATATTTAAAAATCAAGGCAGTAGCCACTATTTAAAAATCAAGGTGATAGCCACCATTGAAAAATAAGGCGATGAGCCTATATTTAAAAATCAAGGCAGTAGCCATTATTTAAAAATGAAGGTGATAGCCACCATTGAAAACTAAGGCCATGAGCTTATATTTAAAAATCAAGGCGATGAGCCTATATTTAAAAAATCAAGACAGTAGCCACTATTTAAAATTCAAGGTGATAGCCACCATTGAAAAATAAGGCGATGAGCCTATGTTTAAAAATCAAGGCGATGAGCCTATATTTAAAAATCAAAGCGATGAGCTTTTCTTTAAAAATTAAGGCGATGAGCCTCTGTCAGAAAAACAAAGCGATGAGCCTATGTTTAAAAATCAAGGCGATGAGCCTCTATCAGAAAAACAAAGCAATGAGCCTCTGTCAGAAAAACAAGGCGATGAGCCTCTATCAGAAAAACAAGGCAATGAGCCTCTGTCAGAAAAACGAGACGATAAGCTTCTGTCTGAAAAAGTTAGAGAATAGCAGGTGCAGTAGATTGTTTCTACTTTCTATTGACAACAGTCTATGAAAAGTGGTCTATGGGAAGCAAAGGGGCTTATGATGATATAAATAGTGACAATTAATGTATGTTATTTGGTTATGGTGGCACGCCCGCCTCAACGATTCACCTGTCTCACCAGCTTGCCCGCCTTGTTGGTCTCATGAATACGCTTCTGACATATAGATGCAACAACCCAACTGTCGTCAGGTTAGTTAGGCAGACAACCCATGGAATGACAGTTACCACCAGTTATCGGGAATACGAAACATCCCTCATTAACTCATAATAATGAGGGAGATGAAAGGACACCCGTTATCAAACAAGGAAGATGAAAGGATGCCCTTATCAAATGAGGGAGATGAAGGGACACCCATCATCAATAACTACAGGTCATCCCTATAAATAGAGACCAACCCCTCAGGTAAAAACAGAACACACAATTCTTATACACTCTATTTAGCACAAATACTTTAATCATATACTGATTATCACGCCAGAGTGAACACGGAAGAAAAAAGCTCCGCCACCTTTTGCAGGTCTCCACCATTGTCGTCGCCGTGCTCAGATGAGGAGAAAAATTATTTATCATCAGAATTCATACCTTCTTCACTGTGATCGACGAAAACATTTATATTTCTCATACCTACAAATATATTACATTAAAATTTGTTGAAACCAATGTTACTTTCAATATAACATTGTATGAAAAGTTATCCATATTGTTTCTCCATTGCAACATAAACATTTTGAACAGATGTTACAAGGGAATCGATTAACAAATGTCACGAACTACGTTAGAATGTATAATTATAGTTGGTAGAATCTTTTAACATCGAATGCATTGTATAATGAACATAATTTTCAGCTGAATATGTAACATCGAATGTAACATAACACTAATACTTAATGACTAACATAAAAGTTAACACAATAACAAATATATATTTAACATAATTACTGACATAAAATTGAACACAACGAATGTGTTTCACCGAAGGTGTAACATCGAATGTAACATAAGACTAAAATAAAATTTAGCATAATATGTAAAAACGAGTGCAACATAAGAGCATCTCCGAGAGGTCCTTTAAACATAAGATGCTCTCTGTTTTAAAGAGCGGACTCCTATAATTATGCTCCAAGAGACTATCTAAATTAACTTTTTAAAATAAAAAGTGGATTTGGCTTTTCAAATTTGGAGAGCCAAACTCGCTCTCTATAATAAAATGTATTCAAAGTATCTCAATTTTTAATGCTCCATAATTGATTGAATTAAATAGTATTTGCCAAAAAAATTATATAATAATGAGTAGGAAAACATGTAACAATAAAAGATAGAAAAAAATAATAAATACTTATTGAAATAAGTAAGATAAAGTGTTGAGACTAATGGAGTGCTACAAAAATTTTACTTTCTAAATTTATAAATTGCTCTCCAACATACAAAAGATATTCATTATAAATTAAGAGTCTCTTGAAAAGCTCTAAAGATACCATAACACTCAAACACAAAAACAAGTGTGAGTTTAACATAATTAGTGGCATAAAATTAACAAGAATAACACATAATGTAACAAGATAGAATATGTAACAGAAGAATTGGTAATATCATGTCGAATTGGTAATATCATGTCGAGTTCATATTATATAATAAAAGATTTTACGAGCTTCAACTGAAAATACATTTATCACAATCAAAATTACATAATATTATAAACTTTGTAAAAGCAAATCATTTAACATTATGAAATCCAATGAAACATAATTAAATTATAATGACAATAAGCATCGCGGATCATAACTTAATTAACAAATTAACATCTACCGAACCTTAGAATTTAAAAAAGTATTTGCCACACAATTTGGATTGCAACTGAAAATTGGATTCGTTGGTACAAAAAAATCGATGTTCATCTGCCGTTGACGCTAATGTTTGGAAGAGAGAGAATACATTTTTTTCCCAATAATATAATTACTCTAATTGTGGGATTACAATAGGGATGACAAAAATATCCGATCCGCCCCTAACCCGATGGATACCAGATCTGAATGTAGCAAAAAGTTCATGATCCACGGATCGGCGGGACGGATCGGGACAGATCGTAGGGCTGATCCGATCCGCCCTGTTTGGAAAAAAAATGATTAAATAATAAATAGATGAAAGATTTGGGGCTTAAATTACAATTTAGAGGTGGCTAGAGTTAGCTAAAAAAATTGGATCAGTATATGGATCAGGGCTCTGATTCGCCCCGATCCGTCCTAAAAAATGGCGGATCGCTGGGCGGATTTGGATCTTTTATAATTATTGCGGGGCGGATCGGATCAAGCCTGATCCATCCCGTTGCCATCACTAGATTACAATCACAGCATTGTTGTTGGCGGAGAGATAAAAATCTTTTATTATCAATCCCTTAAATGTTAGATTACAATCAAAAATGTTTTTTAGGCGTTTTTTTGCATGAATTTTGGAAATTACAAAAAAGCATTAATAATTCTTAAAAACAGAACTAGTATTTTTATTTAGCCATCGAACTTTAAAATGTATCTCAACATCCACTCAACTTTCAACTAAGTTACTCATCTATCACCCATTAATTATTCATTTACAATACCTGACAGAATATCCTACATGACAAACGATATTCCGACGTGACTTAGTAATGTTGTTAAATCTCTTCCAATAAAAAAAAAACGCACTACTCAAACACACATAATTGGTATGTATTTGATTGGGAAAAATTGAAAGCGTGTTCATTTTTTTTAAAAAAAATGACGTGTTTGAGTAGTGCAATTTTGTTGATTGAAAGAGATCTAATAATGCTACTATACTATATTAAAAGAGCTTTTGCCACGTAAGATATTCCACCAAATATTTTAAGCGAATCAGTAATGGGTGACGGATGAGAAATTTAGTTGAAAGTTGGGCAAGTGTTGAGATACCTTTTAAAATTTGGTGGTTAAATAGAAAATCGGTTAAAATTCGGTGGACACTGATTCATTTTACCCGTTATTATGAATGAGTGGCTTATGATGTAAATTTCCCTCAAACAATTCACCATTGAGCAGGGGCCTATTAAGCATGAAGTTCCACATTGATTAACTAATGTATAAGAATATATGTTACTTTTCTTACTTTTTAAAATAGATCTTTAAAGCTCAATATTCCACAATGCCCACAAATGTGTCTACATATACCCTCGAGTAAAAGATGGATATGATTAATGATGTCATTATGTTGAGATAGCCTATTGTTAAGTAGAGTCTATCCCGAAACAAAAACATCACCATATGACCACAACTTGGGAAATCATAGGGTTCGTTCAGGAAATATTTGGCAATTAAGGTTGTCAAGCTATGGGACTATTGTCAAAGAAGTAACGAAATGCCACAAGGAATCTCATTAGCAGTCACATGTTAAAGGTGAACGATTATCTAAATGAATCTTAGGAGCTACCATCTACAATGACACTCAAATTGAACTGGTATTGGAAATAATACCAATTTACCTTCTTTTTTATGAAACAAATGAAAATATTACTAAATTCTTGCACTATTAGTGTATTATATTCATTTAGTGGCAAAGCAATGATTTTTAGATTGAGGCTCAACTACGGTTGGTGACAATACGTTAGTCGGAGATCGATGGCATGTCGGTAGTTGATAGAAAGAGTGACATTTGATTAAAACAATAAAACAATATATTTTGTTTAGAAACTTTGTAAAAAAAAACACAAGCACAACAATGCAATAATCAAGTGTGTACTATTGAACCAATAGCCCGTCGTGCGATTCTTCCACTAAGGGTATCATTGCCGAAAGCTAGAGAAACCTTCTTACAAATAAAATAGTGAAGAAAGAAAAATCGTTGATTATTCATAATCCAAAAAATAAAAAAAATAAAAAAAAATTGGGATAATAAATGAAATGTATGGTTACCTATATACATAATTAATATCAAACGAAATACAAAAAAGAAATAACACAATTATACTTGAGTTAACAAAAAAATAAAAACTCACCATCATTAGGGTCATCATCTTCGAATATTTTGAAAACTTTCTTACTAAATGGTCGTGCATCCAACTAATTTTTGACAAGATTTGTGCGTAGAAAAATGGCAAGGATTTTCATTTAGATTTTGGAATTGAAATGAATAAAACGTTTTGTTCTAAAAATTAAGTTAGATGTTAAGCATGGTGCTTTGTTAACTTTAGAAAGATTGAGCATCTCACGTGAAGAAAAGTTATTGCCAATGTTAATAGAATTTTGGTACGGTGGATTTTGAATTTTTGGGTTTTTGGGGGTGGTGGTGGATTTTGGATTTTGAAAATTGATAAAGAAGATAACATATTTATTACTTTTATTTTTTTGGTATATTTGGTTATTTTTCAATCATTTTTTCTTTTTTTTTTTTATTTAAAGGGAATGACAATTTCGTCATAAATGACCTACTATGAATATTTTTTCAAACGTTTGGGATGTCCTGTGCTAGTTTTTATATATATATATATATATAACGTTCTTCTCAATTTAATCTAATACGTCTCTATTTAATATGAATGAACTACTGTTATATTAATGTAAAGATTTATTAAGAAAAATTTAAGTAAAATTTATTATTTTAATTATAATAATTATATTTTTTTTAATCTGAAATAGAAGTAAGCTAATATTTATTGAATGAAGGAAGTAAGATTTTTTTTAATTTTTTTTTTACACTAACGGATGGCATTACTCAAAAAAGAAAAGCTTCCAACGTACATGCGGTAGCCGTTGCTCCTCGTTCAGTGAACCACCAGCTGTCTGGATACAGTTAATTTAAGAATCAATTATACAGCTGTCACATGCAAACTTCCCCCATTGCCCAACTACCTCTGTCCTTTGCCCGTACTCCGCACGTACGTTATAGCATACGGCACGTGACTTGTCCACCGCACGAATGCTTATATATTTGTGTGTACTTATAAACACTTATAAATCGATCTAATATTATTTTATTCAAATATTTTGCAGAATTCTCAATTATTATTCGTTTTTATTCATACATTTCGTAGTACCCACTAGTTATAATTTAAAGAAATATTTACCAAACATACTCTTAATAAACTGGTAAGTAAGGAGGTGTATTTAGTCTAAACTTTTAAAGACTTTAATTGACATTTTTTAAGTGAATGACTTTAATAGATTTTATTAACTTTTATTGACTTTTATAAATTTTGACAGACTTTTATGGATTTCATTATAAAAGACGTTCCCACACTTTCATATACTTTTATGGATTTTTATGGACTCTTATATACTCTTATTTTTTTTCAATTAAACATCTTAAATATAAAAATACAATGTCCCATAGTTTTTAAAAAAAAAAAAATTTGTTGCAAGAGAAATTTAGTTATAATTTATTTAATTACATTAATTTTATCAAACTTATAAAAAACTTTGAATGTATAATGTTTTATTTATTTACTACAAGTATCAATAACATAAATTGCTAGCTTGCTTCTTTTTTTTCTTCAATGTAAAACTATGAACTTCTATGGCTTTTAGATAATTTCAAAAAATTATGGAGCAACTCTTTTTAAAATATTTTCCAACAATAGATTTTTTTATCCGATTCATAATTTCACTCATTACCTTTAATAATCTATAGATAACATATCATTACAAGTCACCTCAATTACATAAATAAATAATCATAGTATTAATTTTTTAAAAACAATTCAACACTATTCTATATATATAAAAAATCACTAATCAATATTATCAATCTGCCCAACATCACTTCTCATAACAGTAAGTAACTATAGTAACCATTATATACGAATTTAACCTAATGAAATTCAATAATAAATTACCAGCAACCATTATATAAGAATTTAATTATAAATTTATCTTGTTTTCAATGAATAATAGAAAAATGATGAAAAAGAAGAAAGAAAAAAAAATGTTTATGGAAATATTGAAAAAAAATTATATTGAAGTGAGAAAAAAAGTATAATCTTCTTTTTCATAAAAAGAGTTGGTAATTAATCATTTGTCTAGAGTTCGTAGAAGGAAAAAGAAGACAAAGAGAAAAATGGTTAAAAGAATATTGAAAACAAAAAGAAAAATCTCATTGAATAGAGAAAAAACAAAATATTGATAATTTCGTAGAAGGGGAAAAAAAAAGAAATTTTGCATAAAGACAAAAAAAAAATCATAGGATGAAAGATTTTTTTTTCTTCTAAAAGTCTTTCAAAGTCTTGGTGTTGAATATAGCAGAAATTGTGATATCTTTTATTTTACCTTGTGCTTTAAAGTTAGTACATAGAAAAATTCTATACAAAGTCATTAAAAATTATTGACACTCTAAATACCCATAAATTTCGTAGGATTTAAAAAGTCTGAATTAAATAACGCATGACTTTTAAAAACTTTTCTATATTAAATACCTCAAGACTTTTATGAAATTCAAAAAGTCTGTATTAATTAAACTTAAACTTTTAAACTCTATTAAAATTTTTAAAAGTTTTAATTAAATACATCTCCTTAATTATCTGTTTGGTGAAGTTTAAAAATATTTTTTTAGGAGATTTTGAAAAAAGTTGTTGAAATGTATTATTGAAAAATTGATAAAATACGTGATTGTAAATGAATATTTAAAAAAAAAGTTTATTAAAAACTATAGCAAACATACTCTAATTTTACAAGCAAAAATATGACAGCAAAAAAAAAATGACAAGAAAAAAAATAGGCACCACTTCTAGGTTACTAATTAGACACACGTGCGTTGCACGTGCTTTTGTAATCATATTGTCAATTTTTAATATTTTTAATATTTTTTATTTTTTAATTGTTAATAATTAAAATGTAGAAGTAGCAATTGCAATAAAAATAAAAAAATATGGTGGTTGATAACATGTTTTGTATTGTTCGATGTTGATATTTTATTTACATTCATAAAAGTACAATTACAATTAAAGATGAGTTTTATATAGTAGTAATACGAATAGTAACTTGAATTCAGTGAAGAGCTTTTGGTGATTTGAGTTTTGATGATTGACGAACCATTGATATCAAATCGTATAGAATTAATGATGTATCAATAGGGATCTTCAGGGTTGTATTTTACGAAAAAAAATTAATAATTATTAATTTTATTAGAGATAATGTAATGATTAACTATATAATATTGTATATTTGTTGGAATAGTGACTCCTTGTAAACAATATTCTTTGTGAATGTTCTCTTATTATTAAGCACGTTTGATTTGATTATGTAAATGAAAACAACATAAATGTAAGTAAGAAACAATATCTAAAAAATTGTCAACGTTTATATAAAATTATTAATTAAATTAAAAATTAAAAAAGTTCATATATTAGTTGTCAACTATAATCCCTGTAATCCAAATTCCAGTGTATTCAAAACAATCTTTTCATCTCTATGATTTGAATTTTAATCCAGTAATTAAAAAAGTTACAGTTTTCCCATTCATTTTTTTTAAATCCATTACTCATTTCGTTCATCTACGTAAGGCAAAAAAAAAAATTTGAGATTATATTTTCACATTCATATTTAATTTAATATATTAAATATTTACAAATTTTAAATTTACATTTAATAAATTATTGAAAATTTAATGTACGATAATAATGAACAATAAAGAGTAACAAATAATTATTAAACGATAATTGCATTCATGTAAGTACAATTACAATTAGAGATGAGTTTTATATGGTGATAATACCAACAATAACTTGAACCCATTTAAGATCTTTTGGTGATTTAAACTTTGATGATTGACGAACCATTGATGTCAAATCTTATAGAATTAATGATCTTCATGGCTACATTTTACGAAGGATAAAATTAATAATTACTAATTTTATTCTAAGAAAATGTAACGATTGACTAAATAATATTGTACATTTGTTGGAGTAGTAGTTCGTTTTCAACAATGTTCTTTGTGTATGTTCTCTTTTTATTAGACGTGTTCGATTTGACGACGTAAATGAAACGTCATATATGTGAGTAAAAAACAAAAATTAAAGAAGTGTCAATTCTTGTCTATGTTGTAAGAATATTGTTGACGGGCAGAAGTAAGATGAGAAGAACGTTCTATATATATTAATTAAATTAAATTAAAAATAAAAAAATTCACACGTTAGTTCTAAACTATAATATATGTTTGGTGGGACTTAAAGATTTTGAAAAAAATTGGTAAAATATATGGTTGAAGAGTTGATAAAAGTTGTAGGTCTCACAAAATATGTAGTTGAAAATAAATTTTAGAAAAATAAAATAAAATAAAGAATTGAACTAAACATGCTCGTAATCACTGTAATCTAATGTATTAAAAATAATCTTTTTATCTCCATTTAAGTTTTGACAACTATGAATTGAATTTTAATGCAGTAAGAAAACAAAGTTACAACTTTTCTCATTCTTTTTTTTTTTTTTTTTTGAAACTCATTTCTCATTCCTTTTATCTACTAAATACCCCCCAAAAAATGAGATAATCTTTTCACCTACATATTTAATTTAATAGATTAAATGTTTAAAAAAATTTAACAATTTAATGTACAATAAATATGAACAATAAAAGAGTAATAAATAAAATATTAAAAATAAATATACATTAATGAATACTAAAGGTGAATATAAAATTTTAAATAATTTATAAAGGTAGAATAGTCCAAAAATATTTTTTCATTTAAGCATTTTTTAGATGTAGTATAGATGTAACTTTTGGCATAAGAATTTTGACCCAATATATATACACACATATATATAGGAACTTGAACAAAGTTAGAGATAAATTTTATCATGTATTAGTGTTTCTTAATTCTATTTGTTTGTAGCTGGTCTATGATCACTCTTGTAACTTCGTAAGTAGAAAGTGAATGCTAACATGTCAAAAGATACGAGTAATAATTCAAGTGAATTCGATCAAATAAATAAATAATTCAAGTGAATATCAGACCAAAAGACAAACACGTCGGACACGTCCATAAGTCACACGAAGAACCGGGTAACCAAAAGTACGGATTCGAATAATGGGAGTTTGTTGATAATGTAGTTAATATCATTTCCTTTAATTGATAGATTCATTAATCAGTGTGGTATTTTTTGCTTTGTCTACTTATATTTGAGCAGGAGGAGCATTGTTTTGAAGGATAGAAAAGTAATTTTATTCTATTAGACAGAAGTAGCTGGTCTGCAGTCCCATTCTCCTTCTCATATACAAATTTACCTATAGTAAAAATTTGATACAAGGATAAATATAAAGCAACACACAACGTAATTTAGTGTCATATATTTTAATTCGTTTCAATCAATATAAGTCAAGGCTTTATAGTTGTATATCTTTCATTTTTAGCAAGTACGTGTAATAAACAATTCTATTACTTAAAACCTTATGGATCGAAGATAAAATATATTTTTCGTTGAATAATGAAATGTTAATTGAGTAAACGATTCACATGGTGTGGAAACAAAGAGGATGATTCCTTTCCACCGGGTATCTTTATTTTAAAATTATTAAAATTAGATTTAACTAAGAAATGTGTCTTCTAATCTACACCACGAATGGGTCCGCTTAATAGGGTCTTAATTTCCTACCCACTTATCATACCCACGTCATGTGATACCACATCAGCGTAGTCATTATAATCTCCTACCCACTTATCAAGACCCTATATATGAATAATGTGTTCGAAATTTTACAAATTAATAGTGTTTGTAGAGACGTTCTTTTCTCAACTGCGTACGTACTTTTCATCAATTATATTTAATACTAAAATAAATTCAAACTTTTTTGAATCACTTATCAATGTTAGACGCGTGTTACAAAATAAACTGTGATATGAAATAATTACAATATATAAATTTCGTTAAGTTGTTTTCTCAATTCAAGTTTTCATTTTTCATGATAATTTAAAGAAATAACTTGCCCGCACAATCTTTTTATGCTCTCCTTTTCAGTCATATGTACTCAAAATTTTAGTTTCAATTAATTTGTCGCCATTTTATTTTATGCATATTTGAGGTCACATAATTTGAAGCTAAGTGTCACACTTTTGTATATAATTGACAGACTTTGTCACACTTTTGTTGTGCTAATACTACAATATTAAGCAACGGACCCTTTAGACCATTCTATTCTTTTAGGAGATGAGAGCTAACTCTAAGACTGTGTTTAATTCATCAAAATTTCTGTGGAAAATGTCTTGTTTTCACCTATTTTTCAACTGATGTGTTTGATTGCACAAGATTTTTCATGGAAAAAATATTTTTCTCCCTATTTTCCTTATTTTGTTTGATTGCAACCTTTTTTTTTTCTATGTAAAACATTTTCTTATTTTCCTTGTTTTTAAAGAAAATATTCTCTTAAGGGGGGGAGGAGGCTTTAATTTCCATGGAAAATTTGTCTTATTTTCCAATTATTAATTTCTTGGCAATTCTTTTCTATGAAATTCATTTTCTTTCCACTCAAATTTCTTGCTTCCAATCAAACACAACCTAAATTCTTAGGTCCTCCTTTCTCATGATTTGCGTTGATTTTCTAGCATTAATTTTATTGACCTCTCAAACTCGATTTTTTTTTTTATTACAATCTTTGGCTCTCGATCATAACCTCTTTTTTATGATTATTGTCTTCATTGTCACATCAATTTTTTACATGATTCAAGAATTAAAATCTCTTTATACAATTAATTAAAATCTTTTTAAACAATTTGCTAGCTTGTCTATTCACAAATTTTGGCACTATTACAAATCTCCACGTGTTGGCTTGGTAGCAGAAATATCTGACAAATTTGACTATTATGTCAAGTATACTCCACCGCCAACAAGTGACGTGCCAATTATCCCTACAAGATGGGATGAGAATGATGATGGATATAGCTAGACACACAAAAGGTGGATAAACTATCAGTATTAGAGTTCTTCGAAGAGGTAACTAATTGTAAACTTAACTTTCGGATACCACATATATTATCAAACATCTGTATCGGATCTTACGGTTAGTAGTGAAGCATTTTTCTCTATTGCAAAAGATCTTCAAAGAGACAACTGCATAGCATACTTAAAAAAAATTGTGACAAGGAGTAGAACACAACATATTCTTAATAGATTAGAATAAAGATAGAATTTTGTAGGGTTTGTTAAAAAAATTCGTCCCTTTCTTTGAATTAGTGACCAACTAGAATTATTGCGAACCTAATTATTAATTAAAACCCCACCCCTGCACCCCCCCCCCCCCCTCTCTCTCTCTCGAATTATTGGTGTAAGTACGGACTGCAAGTTAGAACCACTGTTGTGGCGCTGAATTCCCTTTCCAACAAACATTTGTTCGGAATAGAGGGACCCACGTCTGCCACGTAGACAATTTTGCACCGTCTTATGACTAAAATGTCCGACAATGTTTACAGCGCAATCATAACCTATATCTCGCCACGTCATAGGTTTGTTAGGTGGGTCCCTAGAAGGCGATTTGTCCGGTTGGGCTTTAACTGGCCTAAACTGGAGGTTTGAAATTTCTCTAAAAACTCATTTGTCGTTACTAGCCAGCTACAATGCACTCCTTTCACGAGTCCCAATAGGCCAATAATTAATTAATACATCGTTTTCAGTTTATTACTTTATTTAGCTTGCGAGAGGAGCAGTAGAGGCCGGTGCCTATATTTAATTTTAAGTAAAATTACACATTTGGTCCTTAATCATTGCTCCGAACTGTACTCCTATCTTTTTCTTTTTTTGATCACATTTTTACCTTCAACCTCCTAGAAGTAATTTGCGGAATATGCTTCAATTGGCTTTCAGGTTTCTCTCATCCAACTGTACATTTTTGTACACAAAGAGCCGCCCCCAAAGTGATTGCTACATACCAAATAAAATCCAACTACATATTTCCACAAAGATTCAAACTTCCACCCTACCGCTAGAAGCAAGCCTTATGCTGATTGTTCCACCAGTTGAGCTATGCCCGGGGGGCACGTTCCTTAATTTTTAGTTTATTTATTTGTATGTTACTGTATGTTTTAGTTTTATTTTTGAATTAGTCAATTTTTCGTTAGAGGATAGTTAGACTTAACAACTCTAATGTGATCATATTAGGGGAGTCATAGAACAATCACTTATAGTTATAAATCTAATTTGTATTTGTATATAGAGATAATCATCAATTGAAAATGGCATCATATTATTTTGTTGCAAACATAATGTTTGTCTTGGAGGTTTTGGTTCCCCGAAAACCTAACTATGGAGGTCAAGATTTCCTCAAAACGAGCATATTTCTTTTTCTAATTTTCTTATTTAAAATGCGATCCTATCACGTTTAATTATTTGATTAAATCACTCGTGTGAAGTGAAGGCATGTCACATTTTTAAAGAGTGAAATAGTCTTGCACACTTAATTAAAAAAAAAAACATAAAAATAAAAATAAAAATTTCAACCCTATATTCTCCACTCGCCCCACCCCCAACCACCAAAGTCCCCCAACCAAAACACTCCCAACACCCCTCCACTCCCACCATTAGCCCTGAAAAGCGCGATGGTTGCCGTCCATGCTCAACTGTTCAAAGGGAGTATGGAAGATTGGATAAGGATGCCACGAAAAAAAAAAATTAAGATAAAAATAAAATTTAGAGCAAATTGTCGAAAACGAAATGTGTATTGTATATAAATTGGGTAATAAACTAATCTTGAATATTGTCAATGAAGCCAAATGTAAGGAAAAAGGAGGAAGCTTATATTACAAGTTGTGAATTTCAATATAATTCTCATGCACAAAAAGCATGACTCTATATTTTAATATTAGTTTTTATTCATTAATTGAATTTTCATGATTGAACACATAGTTGTTACCACTTACCAGAGAAATTATATTTTATCCTAGCTCTGAATTTCCACTATTTTATTATTGCTTCCCTATAATATATAACTGTGTGAATGCACTGTCATATGTTGAAATTTAGTCCTTGTTTCACCCTCATTTTACAAATTTTTTTTTCCTATACTCATTTTCAATCACACATTCCATGGAATCTATAATTTTTATCAACTTTTTAACCAAAAATTTTATCAATATTTATCAAAATTTTTTAAAAATTTAATTTTAATCTATACCAAACAGACACTTAACACGAGATAATAGAGATCGTTTCGAAATGTATTGTAATAATTGTAAAAGTTTCCCACAAAATGTCTAACAATGGTTAAACCACACCTTTGATAGCACCTAACCACTAATATTTATATCGACGTCATCAAAGCATTCAAATTTGGCTAATTTTCAGAATGCAAAATCACACTTTCAAAAACATGCATGCACGCATGGCCGGTTCTGATATCTTCTATGGTCGAGGCGAAGTCCAAAAATCAAGCCCCTAAGACAAAGTATGATAAGTCATGAACAGGACTGCTAGTAGGTTGAGTTTCAAAGAAAATTTTTAAAAAAGTGGGATCCTTCAATTTTGAACCACTATTTAATAATAGTCATGGTGCTCATGAAATACGGCTTGCTTTGCTTTACTGAGCTTAAAACTTTTGTACAAATATATTTTTTTGGGGTAACTTCAGTAATCAAAAATAAATTTTTTTATATGAAAATAGACTCCTTTCAATTTTGGACCCAAGACGATTAATTCACTCACCTCGATCCAAAACCGGCTCAACATGCACGGTTCAGTCCAATGTCTATTATGGAGGATATTAAGAGTTCAAAAATATTTATCTGACACAACTTCCATATCAAAGATTAAAAAACAAATTTTTATTTAATTGTAGCATGTGATCTTATATAATATAGTTTAATTAGTAATTCAAAAAAGACGATGGGTCAAAGAATGTTATAGATAGAAATATCATGATACTCGTGCTATAATTTATTAAGAATGTCATGATTCGCGTAGTATAATTTAGTATATAATAAGGTCACATATAGGAGTCATAGGACCTACTACATTTGACTTTTAAATTAACAAACGGCTAAAAGTAGAATAATAATACAAGTAGAATAAGGCAACAACGATAATGAAACCAATAATTTTTCGATGTATCAAATCAAAGTCATATACGTCTCAATCTATGTTAATTATTCTTGCAACTAAAAATCTTCTAGATTTTCTCCTTCGCCTTTAATTTTAATAGTTTATTAGAGAAAATTGCATTGAGGTCCCCTTACCTTTGTAAAAAAAAAAAATAAATCATTAACTTTCAAATCTTAGCATCCTTGTTCTCAACTTTTCATGTATGTATCAAGTCCTTACAGACGGAATCCATTTGATCTGATATTAACTAAGAACCCGTTTGGTAGAGTTTATAATCTAGTATATTTGATCAAGAATGATAAAAAATGTCAGACTACCAAAGTAAATTTTTTTAATCAAATAAATTAGTTTACAAACTCTACCAAAGCATGTCAACTATGCCAAACTATCCATGCAATAATTTTTTGAGAGAGAGAGAATCATCTTTCCAACTAGAAAAATGTACTAACATTTGTAAAATAATATATAATCATTGATGAATATTTATTTTAGAAGTCCATATATTGATCCGTTTATAACATTCATTGAAACACTATATATATGAATCAATGTTATAATAAATTGACACACTTAGTTTTGACTCTCTCAATTATTTATTTTTATAACACACTATCAACACGAATCTATAGTCAATTGAGTTTTTCTTTATATTGAAAGAAACACGAAAACATCTAATCGTGGAAAGTGTGAATTGAATCTTACAAACAATAAGCAAATTAATTTGGGCTAGATTTAAACACTACTCGAAGATTTCTACATATATCTATCAAATCTGAAAAGTGCTTCAATTTAATTGCTCTCTTTCTACTACAAGTTCATTCGTTAATTTTTTTTTAAAAATCAATGTATATTAAATTTTGTAAGATTACATAAATATTATTTATAATAATATTTAACGGTGTTTATGTTCTTTAAGAAGTATAACTAAAAATCTTCTATATTTTTTGAGAATATGGTGTTGATATTTCTAAAAAAACACAATCCAAACATAAATATTCAAGAAAAAATCGATGTTGACTAATGAGATGAGGAGAGCATTGTGTGAGTACAAAAATTAGCACATGTTATCTACTCAAAAGGAACTGCAACAATGGGTACAAAAAAAGTTTCAACTCTCCATCATCCAAAGAACAATATCAAACACTCTCACCGAATACTTGTCAAATGAAATGAAAACCGAAACTGACTTTTCAACTTATAATTATTTATTCGACTTTTTGTTGGCGGATTTCTGTGTAAATGACTCCAAAGCAATCAATAAAAACCGAATGAAAAGGATAATATTTAAGCCGAGGCAAGTGTTGAACACTTTGTCCTTAAGTCAAATTTGCCCCGTCATAGTGTCTACGGTATATGGCAATCGACTCCCAAGATACAACAATTTCCGCTTGTGTTTGTAACACTTCCAAACACAAGCACAACGAACCGAAAAAAGTCTTTGTACTCCAAAGATGGAAATGAAATGAAAATCAGAAATTCAAGCAACAAATGCAAGAATTTTTTATTCAAGAAGTGATGAAATATGAGTGAATTGTTATGCAAATGTTTTCTGTATCAAATCTCTATCAAAATTGACGTCCAAGGGTCCTATTTAACGTTGAAGATCGATTAAAAACGCAAAGGTATAGAACCAAATTGTGCAACACTTCAAAATGACATGTCTGTTCACGCAAACTTATGCGATCGCAAGATACAAATTTGAGAACAGAACTTGATCTAGTTTAACCATGCGATCGCAAGGCTTTGTTTCCTGCGATCGCATGGAAGGACCCAAAAGCGTTTTGCTTAAAAATTCAGTCAGTTGCGATCACAGGGTAAAATACTCATGCGATCGCATGGTCAAAACTTGAACCAAATTGTCATTTTTCCGTAATTTCTCATTCATTCGATATTGGTTTCGAGATGCCAAAAATACCCTTAAACACATGCAGAGAAATCTGAATTCTCTTTCCGGGGGCGTTGCCCCCGAGCCCCCACGAGGGGCGCTGTCCCCTCGACCTCCGCGACCTAACCGGGAAGGTCGATCCCCGTTTCTCCGAATCGGCGAAGTGACAAGCTATTTTGCCTAAACGGATTGGGTCGAGTTTGTATATTTTGGTCAAGTTGACACGAAGTCACTTAATCAATTTCTCGAATTTTAAACCAAATTTCCAACACTTTTCAACTAAGAAATTGTCTTTCTAAAGACAAGTAAACTGAATCTATCCTTTGAGGACAAGTGATGATACAAAATTGAAAAGTTGAAGACTGTATTGACCAGAAAAATAAATTGGAAATCCAGTTGCAATAAAGTCTATAGACCAATTATTTGTTTCTCTTTCAACCTATCATTAATTTTAATATCCACTGTTTTGCTCTGGATTAGAATAAACATTGAATTTAAAAATATTTGTATTTTGTTCAACGGTTTTAAAGATTATGATCGTGCTTATAAGTTAAAACATTTAAAATTATTTCAAGCGGTTTGGTGGAGTTTCCTTGTAAACAAATAAGTCTTGATTAATGTGTGATTTATATATATATTACAAAAGACTGCTGTTATTGCAATTCCATTCACACGATCAAATTTATGTTACCTTTTTGGCAGGGATTTAGTTCCCTTGTTAGAAAATAAGTGTTTTAATGGGAATCAAATCAGTACATGTAAACAGATTTTGTATGCAATGTTGAAATATAATCTACTTTTAAGTTTTTACACAACGATGAAACTTCGACATAACAAGATTTTGCTTTTGTTATTGTTATTGACGTTGTTGTTGTATTGCTATTCCGTTTCGAGGGCAATTGTTCGAGAAAAGCTGGTTGAGAAAATAAATATATTCATATTAGGAGGACAGAGCAACATGGCTGGAAGAGGTGGGGTGGATGAGAAAGAATGGAATGAATATGTGCCTATTGAATGTACAAGAGATAGAAGAATTCTTCGACTAAACGAATATTCAAAATTGGAAGAGGCTAAAGAACCACTTCATTCAGGAATTGATGTGAATAAAACTTGTGGGGTTGGTCCAGGAATGGCATTTGCTAATGCAATATTGGAAAAAGACCCTAATTTTGGGGTCATAATTTTGGTTCCTTGTGCTGTTGGAGGGACGAGTATTACAGCTTGGTCCAGTTCTAATAGTAGCCTCCGAAGCCAGATGATTGAAAGAAGTAATGAAGCACTCAAATATGGTGGAAAAATTCGAGCAATTTTATGGTATCAAGGGGAGAAAGATACAGAAACTGAAGCTGCATCCCATTTATTTCCCAGCGAATACCAAATATTTCTTCATCGTTTACATCAAGAATTGAAGTACCCAGAAATTCAATTTCTTCAGGTATTTATAATTATTTAGAAATTCATAAATTTTATGTGTGCACAGTCATGGTAATGTAATTCTCATTCTCATTCTCATGTGTGTTTATACTGTATAATAATAATATAAAGGTAGCTTTAGCATCAGGACAAGGCTCTGCGGATTGGCTGGACAACGTTAGAGAAACTCAAATTGCAATGGAGAATGTAATAACAGTTGACGCCATGGGACTTGAAGTTGGAGCAGATGGCCTACATCTCACCACCAACGCACAGGTTCGCCTTGGTAGGATGCTAGCCGATGCCTTTTTCCAAACCATTTCATAGAATTCAGACCAAAACAAATTAACAGCAGACATTGAGTCCAATGTAAAGCCACAATCTCAGTACCTTTTTTTTTTCCCCAAATTATTTTGCTAATTCATAGGGGATATTTTTGTTACTTAAGAGGTCTATCTGTGTATGTAAGAGACAAATGAAGATGATTTTGTGTTGTTGTTTATCTGGCTCTACTATTATTCAAGGTTTTAAGAGCATGTGCACTACAAGCTAATAGGAACTCCGATGAGAAAAAAAATAAACATGGTCTAAAACTCTGTTAAAAATGCTGACTCTGTAAAATATAAATTTTTTATGTGAATTTAAATTTTTAATGCAAATTTAAATGTGATTTTGCTTTTATTTTAATAAAATAAAATACATCTATATAGCAATTCATATACTGCATTGCTTTCAATATTCATGTCGCCTAGATAGCAATCCATATAATGCACTAGAGATACTCTAAAAGGAGCGAAGTGTGGCAAAGCAGCAATGTCAAGGCTTGTTCGTTGAAATCGCAAATGAATTATATTTCAACGAGTAATATAATGATGAATAAATTATCTTTCTCTCAATAATTCTGCCACTAAATACTGAAATTAAAAATTCTAACTTTATCTAAACTGTCGATTTAAATGTGATTTTGAACTCAAACTACAAAAAAACAATAAAAGTAAGAATTCGTTGGAAACAATGGATTTGAGATGTTAGGACTTCACGATTTCACCATAATTCTTGATTAATTTTGTGTATCGAGTTATGACAATTATTTCATCTGTAATGACGATCGAATTTCTCTAAAATATTTGACAAGCACTCTCGAATAGAACCAAACTTACTTAAAATTGCGAATTATTATATCTGTATCTAAATCAAGACAAGAAACTCACACACAATTGCACAAATTATAGCAGTATATCTCTATATCCTACCTAAACTTATGATTTCTATCGCCAGTGTTAAATTGCTATTTTACCTCTTGGTTTCAACACGAATTCACTAACAATTCATTAATCGGTCGAGTTTATGAAAACAATCAAAGCAGCAATAAAATATCCACACAAAATCATAATTGAAGTCAAAACTCGAAAATTGAAATTAAACAATCAAACAAGACTATGTCGTTTGTCTTAACTATGAAATTTAGTAGAGCATGTTCATGGAATACAAACACATAAAGTTTAAGAATGACATGACCATGATTTAGAAACAAAAGAGAAGAAAATAATAATTGGTGATGAAATCCGTAGCAAGAGCTCCAAATTGTAGCAGTCCGTCTCCTTTCTATTTTCCAAACCCCAGGTTCTAATTTGTATTTTTGAATGTTCTAGCGCAAGATTGTGTCCCCTTGAATGTCTTGTATTGGAGGTATTTATAAATTGTGATGTTTAGACCTATTTTTCTGTCAATATTAGCCCCATAATACCCTTCAATTTGTCAATTAAGTTGCAGTAGAATTGGACTAGGAGACCTCATCTCGCAGCTGCATTGATAAGCTTGCGGCCGTGCAAGTAGAGCTCGTGGCTTTGAGTACTCCACTACGTATAACACTTTTCTAGTAGCTCAAGATAAAATGCAAATAACTTTTACATTTCGTAAAGTGCGTTGAACACCAAATTCGATAATATTTTTAATAATATATTATATGTTTGATAGAAATCACTGAAATTCTGTCGTGTTGTTTCAAACTATTCACTTCTTCCGGTGTTCGACGCCATTTTTTCACTCTTTTTTTTTTTTGCCAATGTCTTCTCTCCAAGCTCAGGATTGTTCATAAGAAATAAAAATATGATGAAAATCAATAGATACTCGAGCAAATCACTAGAAATTGTTGACGTTGGAAAATGATGATGCACTTTCCAAGCCAACTTAAAGATAAGTGTTGAGGTCGGTTATGACCGTAATGAGTGGTAGATAGGTAAATATATATAGGAAGACCTGATTGTATAATTTTTGTAAGAGTGCTTTTTTTAAGCATTTGAATGTCCGAACTGTTGGACATTTATGTCTCCTATTTATAGAAAAATATGTGATGATGATCTGCATTTAATGCCAAGTTAGGCATTAAATGCCTACAAGATATTTTCTTTATGAACATTTAATGTGAAGTGACATCTCTGTGATGGTCGGCTGATCTGACGTCTGACACGTGGGAAGATGTGCCATACTAATGACGTGACCTTAACTGTAAGACCTGGGTATGAGGTCCGACCTGGAGTAAGGCCTGCCTTGGGATGAAGTCCGACCTGGAGTAAGGCCTGCCTTGGGATGAGGTCCGACCTGGAATAAGGCCTGCCTTGGGATGAGGTCCGACTTGGAGTAAGACCCGCTTGGGATGAGGTCCAACCTGGAGTAAGACCTAGATGAGGATGACATCCGACCTGCTCTTGTAGCACCGATGAAGAATTACTTAGTTGATGTAACAGATCGAATTAGATATCAACAATTGCCTCCCAAGGCTCACTCTTGAGTTCAGTCATGGGTGGCCTTCAGTTCCTGGGCCGTTTTGATCTGTTTCGTGTGTGCACACATAGCTGACGTTATAGTACTAACTGTAGGACCTGAGATATCGAGGCAGGATCTCTTGGATGATAGTGTCCTTCCTCATGGAGGTTAGGTTGGACCTCCCTCGTGAAAGTTAGGTAGGACATGATATATCGAGGTAGGGCATGAATGGATAGGACCTCCCTGATAAGTGAACTCCCCCTCCATAGAGGTTGTAGGTAGGACCTCATTCGTGTGATTCGATATGACATGAAGGGGTAGGACCTCCTTCTTGTGATCCGGTAGGACTTGAAGGAGTAGGACCTGAGATATCGAAGTAGGACGTGATATTGAGGTAGGACCTCCTGGGCGAGGATGTCCCTCTTCGTAGAGGTTAGGTAGGACCTCCCTTTTGGAGTTGGGTAGGACCTGAGATATCGAGGTAGGACCTAATATCGAGGTAGGACCTGATATTGAGGTATGAGCTCCTTCGTATTATTTGGCAGGACCTGAAGGGGTAGGACCTCCTTCTTGTGATTCGGTGGGACCTGAATGAGTAGGACCTTCCTCTCCATAGAGGTTGTAGGTAGGACCTCCTTCGTGTGATTCGGGAGGACCTGAATGGGTAGGACCTCCTTGATGAGTGAACTCCTTTTCCATAGAGGTTGGGTAGGACCTGTTGTAAGTATGACCTCCTTCATGTGATTCGGTAGGACCTGAATGAGTAGGACCTTCCTGATGATAGATCTTCCTCTCCATAGAGGTTGTAGGTAGGATCTGAAGAGGTAGAACCTCCTTCTTGTGATTCGGTAGGACCTAAAGGGGTAGGACATCCCTGAAGGAACCTCCTCTACATAGAGATTGGGTAGGACCTCTTACTCTTGACTTTGATCAAGGGTGCCCTTTAGTTCGTACTATTGCTCTGATCCATTCTGGATGAGGGAATGAGGCTCCGTTCTGAGGCCATAAAGGAACTGGACAAAAAAGGTGAAGAGCTTGCTGAGAATGAGTCCGAGCTCCAGGCTTTAGCACGCCAAGTGGAAGAAGAGAAGATGGAAAAGTCCGAGCTAGAGGCTTTATTTGAAAAGAGCCAAGCGGACCTCCGAGCTTCTGTAGAGAGGTCGTGGATGAGCTAATTGAGACTGTTGTAGAGAAACATCGGGACTGGGATGTCCAGTTCTTGAAGGACGAGCTCAAGAAAAAACTCCAAGTTCAATCCTCCTTCTTCTGGAGAAGAATGTCAGCCTGAGGTCCGACCTGGATCAGGTTCTACCAGGGATGAGATCCGACCTGGATCAGGTTCCACCAGGGGATGAGGTCCGACCTGGATCAGGTTCTACCAGGGATGAGATCTGACCTGGATCAAGTTCCACCGGAGGATGAGATCCGACCTAGACCAGGTTCCACCAGGTATGAGATCCGACCTGGATCAGGTTCCACCAGGGATGAGATCCGACCTGGTTACGAACTTACTTAGAATGAGGTCGACCTTAAGTTGCTTAGCGAGTGAAGAATTACTTAGCTGATATGAGGTCTGAACTATGTGGGACATTCGTGTCTAGAGGTTTGTGACCTTGGTCACATCCTCAGTTCGAACGTTGGCTTTTTGAGCTGATGTCAGCAGTGCAGCACTTACGCTGATTGACATGGGTCCGAGCTGTGTGGGACCTTTGTGTCCAGAGGTTTGTGACCTTAGTCACATCCTCAGTTTGGACGTTGGCTTCTTGAGCTGATGCCAGCAGTGCAGCCCTTACGCTGATTGACATGGGTCTGAGCTGTGTGGGACTTTTGTGTCCAGAGGTTTGTGACCTTGGTCACATCCTCAGTTCAGACGTTGGCTTCTTGAGCTGATGTCAGCAGTGCAGCACTTACGCTGATTAACATGGGTCTGAGCTGTGTGGGACCTTTGTGTCCAAAGTTTTGTGACCTTGGTCACATTCTCAGTTTGGACGTTGGCTTCTTGAGCTGATGTCAGCAGTGCAGCACTTACGCTGATTAACATGGGTCCGAGCTGTGTGGGACCTTTGTGTCCAAAGTTTTGTGACATTGGTCACATTCTCAGTTCGGACGTTGACTTCTTGAGCTGATGTCAGCAGCGCAGCACTTACGCTGATTGACGTGGGTCCGAACTGTGTGGGACCTTTGTGTCCAGAGGTTTATGACCTTAGTCACATCCTCAGTTCGGACGTTGGTTAGATTTACTAACTTTGTAGCCCCATTCTTCAAGACTGGTAATTTTTTAAGGACCTTCCCAATTCTGGGCTCTACTCTTAAGGCTAGTGAGAAAGACGTCTCTCTCGTGCTAGAGCGGCAAGTTGTGCGATAAAACTAAAGTATATTCGGAAGATCTTCTGCCCAGGCACCATTGAGTTCATCCATTTGCGTCTTCAGTGTATGTTTGATGATTTTCAGCTCTTCACCGAACGACCTCAACATTGGCTAATGGTTCTATTTCTGCTCATTTGGTGAAGCAGTCAACTTTGACTATGGCGAATTTGGTCCCGTCTTTTCTCGTGGGCTTTAGACCGATTAGATCAATCATCTATTTTGAAAAAAGCCATGGGCTGAGGACTGAGATCAACTCTTCTGGGAGAGATCTGGTGATGGGGGTAAACCTCTGGCACTTGTTGCATTTTTGGACAAACTCGATAAAGTCCTTATTTAGTGATGGCCAGAAGTATCCATACCTCAAAGTTTTATGTGCTAGTGATTGCCCCCCAGCGTGATTGTCACATATTCCTTCATGAACTTTGCTGATGACGTATTTGCACTTTGTCTTCCCTTAAACATTTGAGTATTTGAAGTGAAAAGCTTCTTTCAAATAGGATGTTTTCGATGATTTCTTGGCCTCCGCACTATCTGGGGACACCCTACCATCCTTAAAAAATTGGACGATTCCGTCCATCCAGTTGGGATTGACTTCTGCGTGGTGAGCATGGACTCAAGTTGAGTGATCATTGGACTGTTGATTCTTTAGATCAGGATGCTCTCTAGTTCTTCTTTTTCTTCACTGGTAGTGAGTCGAGCTACGACATCAATGAGGCTATTTTGTGTCCTAGAAGTTCTCTTTTGCTTAGCCTCCAGCTCAACTAAGCGTTGTTTAGCCCGACGATCTTCAGGTCGGTTCCAGGCTGGCGAATACTTGTGAGTTTGAAATGCATCTAGAGGTGGCTTGATTCTTTTCAAGCCATTCGATAACGTGAGTTAGGTACTCCAACGTTTGTAGGACTGCTTTCCTTACGGGAGCATAGGCTGGAGCTGAGATTTCTCTAAGATGTCTTCAGTGAAAGCCTGGTAGGAGATCAATATGTTGACTCTCTTTTCTTCTGTGGTTGTGAGTTCTTGAGTCATGGCTATGACTCATGTTAAATGTGTTTTAGAGATAAAATGTTTAGGTGTGGTGGGAGAGATTCACTTTGTGGAAATCAAAGGCTAATCTCTTTTGGTGAGCTTCTGGAATATGGAGAGCCTTTTTAGGGGGACCCCTCCTTCTAGCGCCAAACTGTTGACGTTGGAAAATGATTATGCACTTTCCAAGCCAACTTAAAGATAAGTGTTGAGGTCGGTTATGACCGTAATGAGTGGTAGATAGGTAAATATATGTAGGAAGACCTGATTGTATAATCTTTGTAAGAGTGCTTTTTTTAAGCATTTGAATGTCCGAACTGTTGGACATTTATGTCTCCTATTTATAGAAAAATATGTGATGATGATCTACATTTAATGCCAAGCTAGGCATTAAATGCCTACAAGATATTTTCTTTATGAACATTTAATGTAAAGTGATATATCTGTGATGGTCGGCTGATCTGACGTCTGACACGTGGGAAAATGTGCTATACTAATGACGTGACCTTAACCGTAAGACCTAGGTATGAGGTCCGACCTGGAGTAAGGCCTGCCTTGGGATGAAGTCCGACCTGGAGTAAGGCCTGCCTTCTCCATATGCAAGAATTTTTCCACACGTTTGACGCTTATCTTTTTTTGCCTTCTAGAACATTGTTACTAATTATGTTTCTCCCTCTATGGAAAAAGAGAATTTTTCGAAATTCCATCATATAATTTAGTGCAAATTTCTTACATTGACAATGAACTTTGCATATAGTTTTATTTTGTGCAAACGTTTATAGTTTAGATACTACAAAATAAATGCTATTGTGTGATCCATTGTAGGGGCGTTCAAGTATGAACAGATTTAGATGGAGACAAAAAAAAAAAATTTAGAATGAACTAATACATGAGAAAAATAAAATTTCTATATAAAAAATTTATTTTTTCAAAAAAAAAAAATTGGGCCAACGGGGGGACTCCTCCAGCAAAGGAAAGTCCCCACCTGTATCCACCCCTGCGTTCGTACTACTTAGAGATACATTCATACATTCTCTTGTCAATCTCTCGTTTTTACACTAACGAATTCTTTTTCCAAGGTATTATGGTTTTTCCCTTAAACTTAGGCACTTATTGAATTCAGTTATATGTCAAAGTTTAAATTAGAAAATGAATTTCTTGTAGTAGAAAATGGAGTATGACGAACATTTCTTAGCGGCTAAATGATGAATTACGACACGAGTCATTGGTTGTAGAATAACTAATTATAACTTGCCTTTTGTGATTAATTTTCTAACTCTGTCAAATACATGAAACTTAAATATCTAACCATTTTAGCACAACAAAATTAGGTTAGCTTCAATAATATGAACACGTGTTTTTTTTTACTTTGAAGCGTGTTAAAAGTTCTTATAAAACATGACGAAAAGTGTTACACAGCTTAACAAGTTAATCCCAAGAGAGTGTCGGTGCTTAATCAAATACGAATATAAGTACATAGAACGAGTCGATGCCAACACTTTTAAGGTACGAGATTTTCATTTTCTATAAAAAATGACTGAGTATAATGCTACCCTAAAAAGTTTGTATAACAACATTTTAATATTATTTGTGATAATGTTGTTTCTCTATGGATACTTCCGGTTTGAGATGATTTCTCGAGAAAAAATCGATACGAAAAATGTAGAGAAAATAAACGTATTCATATTAGCAGGGCAGAGCAACATGGCTGGAAGAGGTGGGGTGTTTGACGGAGTATGGGATGAATATATTCCAGTCGAGTGCCGGAGTAACGAACGAATTCTTCGACTAAACGGAGATTCAGAATTGGAAGAGGCAAAGGAACCACTCCATGAAGGAATTGATGATGTGAAAAAAACTTGTGGGATTGGTCCTGGAATGGCATTTGCTAATGCAATATTGAAAAAGGACCCAAATTTTGGTGTCATAATTTTGGTCCCTTGTGCATATGGAGGGACTAGCATTACAGATTGGTCCATTCCTAATAGCAAGGTAAGAAGCAGGTTAATTTCAAGAGCTAATCAAACTCTCAAATATGGTGGAAAAATTCGAGCAATTTTATTGTATCAAGGGGAGACAGAAACACGGAATGAAGCTGCAGCAAAAAAATTCCGCTCCCAATACGACAAATTTCTACGTCGTTTATACCAAGAATTGAAGTACTCTAAAGCTCCTTTTATTCAGGTACGCTTCTTATCTACGTTTTCTGTGGTTTTTCTTAAAGTCGAGAAAAAAAAATTTGGTGCGTCCAACTTCAAACATTGTGGCCCGTGCTTGCGGACTAACATTTCAATATTATAAATGCTTAGCCGTGGTTTTTAGGCCTCGATCTATACACCGCGGAGGTTTTGACACTATTCTTACCACGTTTATTACACGGAAGGGGACATTGTAGCACAGGGATTTAAAATGTTATTAGGTTGTTTCTATAGCCAATATAGACCTCATAATTCTGTTTTATTATTGATGGAGTGTGACAATATATGTAAAGGTAGCATTAGCATCAGGACAAGGGGTTTAGAATTGGATCCACAGTGTAAGAGCAAGTCAAATGGCAATGAAGAATGTGATAACTGTTGATGCCTTCGGACTTCAACTTGGAGCAGATGGCATGCATCTCACCACCGCTGCTTAGGTTCAGCTTGGCAAGATGATGGCTCGTGCATTCTTCAATACCACTACATGACTTAATTGGAGAGAATCGGGTAGGAAATTGAGATCAATTCTTTTATTGTCTACAAGATTTTTATTTAGAAGAAAAATAACGTGACAGAAATTAACATTTAATTCCCAATTCTTCTCGATTTTGAATATATTGGATTACTGTATAGTTGTATCGCTAGTTTTTTTTTTATTCAACTACCATGTAAGTGGAGTATTTATTAATAAAACCCCCCGAAAAAAAAGAGTTATTGTTTTAAGGATTCTTCTTGATCGAGTAAGGATTTTTCAAGAAAGAAGTCTATCCAAAATTTCATGACAAAGTTTAGACTTCCATGGGAAGGATGCAGCGAGAAGCAAATGAAAGAAACAAACACATAATCGACTCTAATCGAATATCGAGATTTGACTGAAACAAACACGCGCTTTCACTCTCCAAAAAAGGCGAGTGATAATGGCAGGGGTAAAAATGGCCACTGAAAGTGGAGTTCATTTAGGAAGATGAAGGCCAATATGAAATGAATGAAGTTGTTGACCATGAAGACTTGATCTCAGATGATGCAACTGATGGTATTATATTTGGAAGTTCTGAGGCCGCCAAGCAGTTCATGGAGGAGCTAGAACGGGGTTCAAGTGCTGATAGTTCGCATGAGCACTCTCAAGACGGATCTAGGCTTTTCTCTGTCGAGCGTCCAGCTGGCATGGGATCTTCACTCCGATCTTTGAGACATGCCCCACAACCAAACCGCCCCAACCTTTTCACTCCTTCCACTTTTTCTGGGATGGGAGAATCTGAGAACAACTTGAGTGAAGAAGAGAGAGAAACTGGAGAAGTTACAGAAGATCAGAGTGAAATTTTTGAGGTTTGTTCACAGATTAGGCCTTTCTCCGGAATAATCAATGGCAGCACAGGGTTTGTATCGGTTCACACTTCTTGCAGGAAGGCAGAATGACCAAATTTTTAGTGTGGATGCTGCCAAGAGGATGGCTGTGCAGCTTGAAGCAGAGGGCAAAGATGATTTGGATTTCAATGTGAACATCTTGGTTCTTGGAATATCTGGAGTGGGTAAAAGGGCTACCATAAATTCAATATTTGGAGAGGAGAAAGCACCAATTGATGCGTTTGAAACTGGGACGACTTCTGTGAAAGAGGTTAGTGGGTTGGTTGATGGAGTTAAGGTTGTGACATACCTGGTCTCAAGTCTTCTGAAATGGAACAGGCTTACAACCGCAATGTATTGTCTTATGTAAAGAAGTTCACAAAGAAAGGCTTCTCGGATGTCGTCCTCTATGTGGATCGATTAGATGCTCAAACAAGAGATCTTAACGATGCTGGAGGACAAACGGATTGCCTTAAGGCTTCTGAGAACGCACAAGAGGTTTCAAAGATGCTGGAGGCCGAACGGATGCATTACCATTCATATAAGTTTTTTGTTTCATTTCCTACTTCCCAAAATGGTATGGCAGTGGCTCAAGTCGCGGTGATGATGGTGCCGCTACCGGCACAAGGCCATCTCAACCAGCTCCTTCACCTCTCCCGTCTCGTTTCTCTGCTCACAACATCCCTGTCCAATTTGTTGGCACCACCACCTACAACACATAGCAGCATAGCTGATCCGACTTGTCTATGCACAAACCATAAATCCAAGTCTCTGCCAAACAATTTATCCCGCCGATATAAATGCCACTCATCACTACACACCAATTCTCTCCATCTCTTCGAAACACAGTTGAAAAATAGATGATACTTTCCAGGAACTCTTGCCAAACAAAAAAGGGCTATGTGATCAGGAAGCCCAGGTATTAGAGCTGCTTGCCAGACTACTTTCCGTTTGTTCCACAGACTTTCTAGATGCATTCTCAGACTTCCGTTTGATCACGCAAATTCTTCATTGCAGTAAGCACAGACTTGAACAGAAGATGAAGATGGGTAATTTATGCAAGGCATTTCTGATGCAGAATAGTTGAAATATGAATCATTGTTGTAGATTTCAACAGCTTTGCCTCTCTCTTTAATGGCTTCTGGTGAAAGAAAGATCAAATATTGCAAAGATTTGACAAAAAATATTTGGGATATAAAAATGGAGAAATAGGTTTCAATGGATTATTACACCTGCAACTCCGGTCGTATTTTTTGGAGAGAGAAAGCGATTGGAGTCCAAATATGAGGTTTAACGGAGAAAATGGATGGAATCTGTCAATAGGGACCTACGGTGCCTATTTCTTCAAACGTTGGGAACGTTTGGTGCTATTTTTAAGGTTAAGGGCATATCCCTAACGTTTTTGAAAGGTTGGGGACCTTTGATGCAATTATCCCTTAATTTTAATATCCACTGTTTTGCACTGGATTAGAATAAACATTGAATTTAAAAATATTTGGATTTTGTTCAACGGTATTAAAGATTATGCAAATCAAGCTTATAAGTTAAAACATTTAAAATTATTTCAAGCGGTTTGGTAGGATTAGTTTTCCTTATAAACAAATAAGTCTTGATTAATGTGTGATTTATATATATATATTACAAAAGACTTGCTGTTATTGCAATTTCATTCACACGATCAAATTTATGTTACCTTTTTGGCAGGGATTTAGTTCCCTTGTTAGAAAATAAGTGTTTTAATGGGAATCAAATCAGTACATGTAAACAGATTTTGTATGCAATGTCGAAATATAATCTACTTTTTAAGTTTTTACACAACGATGAAACTTCGACATAACAAGATTTTGCTTATGTTATTGTTGTTGACGTTGTTGTTGTATTACTATTCCGTTTCGAGGGCGATTGTTCGAGAAAAGATGGTTGAGAAAATAAATATATTCATATTAGGAGGACAGAGCAACATGGCTGGAAGAGGTGGGGTGGATGAGAAAGAATGGGATGAATATGTGCCTATTGAATGTGCAACAGATAGAAGAATTCTTCGACTAAACGAATATTCAAAATTGGAAGAGGCTAAAGAACCACTTCATTCAGGAATTGATGTGAATAAAACTTGTGGGGTTGGTCCAGGAATGGCATTTGCTAATGCAATATTGGAAAAAGACCCAAATTTTGGGGTCATAATTTTGGTTCCTTGTGCTGTTGGAGGGACGAGTATTACAGCTTGGTCCAGTTCTGATAGTAGCCTCAGAAGCCAGATGATTGAAAGAAGTAATGAAGCACTCAAATATGGTGGAAAAATTCGAGCAATTTTATGGTATCAAGGGGAGAAAGATACAGAAACTGAAGCTGCATCCCATTTATTTCCCAGCGAATACCAAATATTTCTTCATCGTTTACATCAAGAATTGAAGTACCCAGAAATTCAATTTCTTCAGGTATTTATAATTATTTAGAAATTCATAAATTTTATGTGCGCACAGTCATGGTAATGTAATAATTCTCATGTGTGTTTATACTGTATAATAATAATATAAAGGTAGCTTTAGCATCAGGACAAGGCTCGGTGGATTGGCTGGACAACGTTAGAGAAACTCAAATTGCAATGGAGAATGTAATAACAGTTGACGCCATGGGACTTGAAGTTGGAGCAGATGGTCTACATCTCACCACCAACGCACAGGTTCGCCTTGGTAGGATGCTAGCCGATGCCTTTTTCCAAACCATTTCATAGAATTCAGACCAAAACAAATTAACAGCAGACATTGAGTCCAATGTATAGCCACAATCTCAATACCTTTTTTTTCCCCTAAATTATTTTGCTAATTCATAGGGGATATTTTTGTTACTTAAGAGGTCTATCTGTGTATGTAAGAGACAAATGAAGATGATTTTGTGTTGTTGTTTATCTGGCTCTACTATTATTCAAGGTTTTAAGAGCATGTGCACTACAAGCTAATAGGAACTCCGATGAGAAAAAAAATAAACATTGTCTAAAACTCCGTTAAAATGCTAACTCCGTAAAATATAAATTTTTTAAGTGAATTTAAATTTTTAATGCAAATTTAAATGTGATTTTACTTTTATTTTAATAAAATAAAATACATCTAGATAGCAATTCATATATTGCATTGCTTTCAACATTCATGTCACCTAGACAGCAATCCATATAATGCACTAGAGATACTCTAAAAGGAGCGAAGTGTGGCAAAGCGGCAATGTCAAGGCTTGTTCGTTGAAATCGCAAATGAATTATATTTCAACGAGTAATATAATGATGAATAAATTATCTTTCTCTCAATGATTCTGCCACTAAATACTGAAATTAAAAATTCTAATTTTATCTAAACTGTCGATTTAAATGTGATTTTGAACTCAAACTACTAAAAAACAATAAAAGTAAGAATTCGTTGGAAACAATGGACTTGAAATGTTAGGACTTCACGATTTCACCATAATTCTTGATTAATTTTGTTTATCGAGTTATGACAATTATTTCATCCGTAATGACGATCGAATTTCTCTAAAATATTTGACAAGCACTCTCGAGTAGAACCAAACTTACTTAAAATTGCGAATTATTATATCTCTATCTAAAATCAAGACAAGAAACTCACACACAATTGCACAAATTATTGCAGTATATCTATATATCCTACCTAAACTTATGATTTCTATCGCCAATGTTAAATTGCTATTTTACCTCTTGGTTTCAATACGAATTCACTGACAATTCATTAATCGGTTGAGTTTATGAAAACAATCAAAGCAGCAATAAAATATCAACACAAAATCATAATTGGAGTCAAAACTCAAAAATTGAAATCAAACAATCAAACAAGACTATGGCCCCGTTGTGATTAATTTTGGAGCCCAACTTCTGATTTTCAAACAATCAGAAGTTAATTTAGGCGTTTGGCAAAATTTTTAAAAGTGATTATAAAATAATCTGACTCACCTGACAGCAGATTTTGAGAAGCAGCAAAATGACAGCTTTTCAGATTTTGCTTTTAGCTTTTTCATTTATATATTATTAAAATACCCCTTTTACCCCTAATTAATTAAACTAATTCTTTTAATAACCATTTTAGAAATCGAATTGATGCAAGTTGGATAATAAAAAACAATATTAATTTAATTAATTTTTGCACTATATAACTATATTTTTATTTTATAACTTTTATAAAATTTGAAATTTATTATGTTTTTATTATTTTTATTTTAAAAGAATAATAATGAATGTATTGTCTTGTTAAAAAATATTTGATTAGAAAAAAAATGAATTTTACCACTCGTGATAATAATAATAATACAAAATAACATTATTATAATCAATGTCCTTTTTAGTAATTTCATGCCGATACAGCAATAAATCACTTTTGTTTACCAAACGCTCAAATGCTGCTTTTGAAACATACATCAATTTTGAAATAAAAGTTTACCAACCACTTATCTGATTGTTCTCACAGCTAATTCTTTCTGCAGCACAGCAGAAGATTCTCTTAAAAGCACAGCAATACCAAACCAAACCTATGTCGTTTGTCCTAACTATGAAATTTAGTAGAGCATGTTCATGGAATACAAACACATAAAGTTTAAGAATGACATGACCATGAATTAGAAACAAAAGAGAAAAATTAATAATTGGTGATGAAATCCGTAGCAAGAGCTCCAAATTGTAGCAGTCCGTCTCCTTTCTATTTTCCAAACCCCAGGTTCTAATTTGTATTCTTGAATGTTCTAGCGCAAGATTGTGTCCCCTTGAATGTCTTGTATTGGGGGTATTTATAAATTGTGATGTTTAGACCTATTTTTCTGTCAATATTAGCCCCATAATACCCTTCAATTTGTCAATTAAGTTGCAGTAGAATTGGACTAGGAGACCTCATCTCGCAGATGCATTGATAAGCTTGCGGCTGTGCAAGTAGAGCTCGCGGCTTCGAGTACTCCACTCCATATAACACTTTTGCAGTAGCTCAAGATAAAGTGCAAATAACTTTTACATTCTGCAAAGTGCGTTCAACTTCAAATTCGATAATATTTTAAACAATAAATTATATGCCTGTTAGAAATTAATCATAAAAATTGTGTCATGTTGTTTTAAACTATTCAAGTCTTCTGGTGTTAGACACCATTTTTTCACCCTCTTTTTTGCCAATGTCTTCTCCAAGCTCTGGATTGTTCATAAGAAATAAAAATGTGATGAAAATTAATAGATACTCGAGCAAATCACTAGAAATTATATAATAAATTAATAGTAAATAACTATATAAAATATACTTATTAAACTTCAAATCTAATGGAGTAGTGATCTAATGTCTCTAGTGGGTCAAATAAGAAGTGCCCACTGGACAATTGTTCAGTAGGCATTGGAAGAGTGTTTGACATAATAAAGCGTGTCCCTATTTTTAATTTTATTTTAATTATTGCAAGAGCATTAATTACTTCAATAGCATCATTATTTTAATAAGACTATTGATAATTATTCATTTTATTTAGTTAATCTATTTATCCTTTGAAAAAATATAAAAATGGACAAATAATTTTTAAAAAATTAAAAATTAAAAAGGTGCCAGCCTTTTGCCACCTGAGCCTGTTTTAAGCAGTCAAAAATAGAGTTGATTAGCTACCTTTTCCACGCCTTCTCTATATGCAAGATTTTTTCCTCACGTTTGACGCCTATCTTTTTTTGCCTTTTAGAACATTGTTGCTATTTATGTTTCTCCCTCTACTGGAAAAAGGGAATTTTTCGGAATTGTATCGTATAACCTAGTGCAAATTTCTTACATTGACAATGAACTTTGTATGCAGTTTTATTTTGTGCAAACGTTTGTAGTTTAGATACCACAAAATAAATGCTATTGTGTGATCCATTGTAGGGGTGTTCAAGCATGGACACATCTAGATGAAGGCTAAAAAAAAAAATAGATTGAACTAAAATATGAGAAAAAAAATTTCTATATATAAAATTTGTTTTTTCAAAAAAAAAATAAAAATCATATACTACAAAAAAAAATTGGGCCAAAGGGGGGACTCCTCCAGCAAATGAGAGTTCCCCCTGTATCGGCTCTTGCGTTTGGAGGAATCCCCTTGTATCCGTCCCTACTTTCATACTAATTAGTAATGTTCTAAAAAGCGTAAAGTGTGGCTAAGCGTCGAGGCCGAACTTCCAACTTTTTGGGCCTATGCGAGGTCTAGGGGAGAGCGAGACAAGGGCAAAGTGAGGGCGATGCGTGAGGCGCGGTTAGGCTTAAAGGCCAAGCTTCACGCCTATGCGGACTTTTTAGAACAGTGCTAATTAGAGATACATTCATACATTCTCTTGTCAATATCTCATTTTTACACTAACGAATTCTTTTTCCAAGGTATTATGGTTTTTCCCTTATCAATGGTACAAACAATGACCACGAAGATTTTACAGAATGAAATACTCCAGGTAAACATCAAAATATTAAATATTGATGCCATTTTCAATTGTAAAACAAATTAATAATTATCGGAAAAAAAAAAAAAAAAAAAACCTCCATAGCCTTCTTTTGCTTGATTATAATGTACTGTTCTAAAAAGTTCACATAGGCGACGCCTAAAATTGAAGTTTGACTTTGACGCTTAGCCACGCCTCGTCCTTGTCTTGTCTTCACTTAAGTTTCGCTTATGTCCGAAAAGATTGAAATTCGACTTCTACGTCTAACCACGCTTTACGCTTTTTAGAACACTGTTATAATGTTCGATTACAAACGGAAAACTTAGGCACTTATTGAATTCAGTTATATCTCAAAGTTTAAATTAGATAATGAATTTCTTGAAGTAGAAAATGGAGTATGACGAACATTTCTTAGCGGCTAAATAATGAATTACGACACGAGTCATTGGTTGTAGAATAACTAATTATAACTTGCCTTTTGTGATTAATATTCTAACTCTGTCAAATACATGAAACTTAAATATATAACCATTTTAGCACAACAAAAATAGGTTAGCTTCAATAATATGAACACGTGTTTTTTTTACTTTGAAGCGTGTTAAAAGTTCTTATAAAACATGACGAAATGTGTTACACAGCTTAACAAGTTAATCCCTAGAGAGTGTCGGTGCTTAATCAAATACGAATATAAGTACATAGAACGAGTCGATGCCAACACTTTTAAGGTACGAGATTTTCATTTTCTATCAAAAATGACTGAGTATAATGCTACCCTGAAAAGTTTGTATAACAACATTTTAGTATTATTTTTGATTTTGTTGTCTCTCTATGGATACTTCCGGTTTGAGATGATTTCTCGAGAAAAAATCGATACGAAAAATGTAGAGAAAATAAACGTATTCATATTAGCAGGACAGAGCAACATGGCTGGAAGAGGTGGGGTGTTTGACGGAGTATGGGACGAATATATTCCAGTCGAGTGCCGGAGTAACGAACGAATTCTTCGACTAAACGGAGATTCAGAATTGGAAGAGGCAAAGGAACCACTCCATGAAGGAATTGATGATGTGAAAAAAACTTGTGGGATTGGTCCAGGAATGGCCTTTGCTAATGCAATATTGAAAAAGGACCCAAATTTTGGTGTCATAATTTTGGTCCCTTGTGCATATGGTGGGACTAGCATTACAGATTGGTCCATTCCTAATAGCAAGGTAAGGAGCAGGTTAATTTCAAGAGCTAATCAAACTCTCAAATATGGTGGAAAAATTCGAGCAATTTTATGGTATCAAGGGGAGACAGAAACACGGAATGAAGCTGCAGCAAAAAAATTCCGCTCCCAATACGACAAGTTTCTACGTCGTTTATACCAAGAATTGAAGTACCCTAAAGCTCCTTTTATTCAGGTACGCTTCTTATCTACGTTTTATGTGGTTTTTCTTAAAGTCGAGAAAAAAAAATTGGCGCAACCAACTTCAAACATTGTGGCCCGTGCTTGCGGACTAACATTTCAATATTATAAATGCTTAGCCGTGGTTTTTAGGCCTCGATCTATACACCGCGGAGGATTTGACACTATTCTTACCACGATTATTACACGGAAGGGGACATTGTAGCACAGGGATTTAAAATATTGTTAGGTTGTTTCCATAGCCAATATAGACCTCATAATTCTGTTTTATTATTGATGGAGTGTGACAATATATGTAAAGGTAGCATTAGCATCAGGACAAGGGGTTAAGAATTGGATCCACAGTGTAAGAGCAAGTCAAATGGCAATGAAGAATGTGATAACTGTTGATGCCTTTGGACTTCAACTTGGAGCAGATGGCATGCATCTCACCACCGCTGCTCAGGTTCAGCTTGGCAAGATGATGGCTCATGCATTCTTCAATACCACTACATGACTTAATTGGAGAGAATCGGGTAGGAAATTGAGATCAATTTTTTTATTGTCTACAAGATTTTTATTTAAAAGAAAAATAACGTGACAGAAATTAACATTTAATTCCCAATTTTTCTCGATTTTGAATATATTGGATTATTGTATAGTTGTATCGCTAGTTTTTATTTTTATTTTTAATTCACTTACCATGTTAGTGGAGTATTTATTAATAAAACCCCCCAAAAAGAGTTATTGTTTTAAGGATTCTTCTTGATTGAGTAAGGATTTTTCAAGAAATAAGTCTATCTAAAATTTCATGACAAAGTTTAGACTTCCATGGGAAGGATGCAGCGAGAAGCAGATGAAAGAAACGAACACATAATCGATTCTAATAGAATATCGAGATTTGACTGATACACATTACTTCAATCGAATGCCGAGAACTGATAGTAGATAATTGACTTGATCAACAAATTCATTAATTTTGAAAATTTCAAATTAAATAGAAAAAATAAAAAAGGAATCAATTTCGTAATTGTTTGCAAAATTTATTCATTTACAACTTACAACCGTCTCATAGTAAACCCTAGTTCTTGTTATTAAAGAAAATAGGTGGTTATATTTGCACCACAATTTTTATTTGTCATACCAAATTTTAATTGCACTTAAAATTTTCAATTTTTGTTCATTATAGTATTTATGTCCCTAATTTTTTTTTTTCCGTAGAATTCTTATCTTCTATTTCTATTAATTACCCCATATCATCCTTAAGTATGATTTCTGTCAAAATATTATGTTTGTGTGCTTTGAGGTGAAGAAAAAATATTTGTTGCATTTTTTTATTTATTATTAATTTTAAAATATGATGGGCAAATAAATTGTTTTTCTCCCTCACAACGAACTATTGTACGGAAATTGTTATTAGAGATAATGTATGCTAATTAATAGAAAATTGATAATAAGAATACGACAAAAAATGTTGAAGACATGAGTGCTACAATAAACAAAGATTGACAACTTTAAGTGTAATTAAAATATTGTGTAACAAACAAAAGATGTGGTATGAATAATTATCGAGAAAAAACAAGAAGCCAAATCAACCATTTTTAACCTCCAATCTTTGTCTCTAATCTTTTTATTTGGTAATATTTTTAACCTCGACCTTCTACTGTTAACAAAGGCATGTGAAGTACAAGAAATTTCACTTTTCACGATGAATATTTTGGTCTAGTAATGTCTTTCGACGACTATCTTTTGATGAAACAATCAAAAATTGACTTTCTACGACAAAAAATTGCATCGTTTAAAATAAAGTTTAGTTTAGTTAGCACATGGAATTTTTAGCAAAGGCAAAAATGTAACACAGGGTCAAGTACAAAATTGAAAAAAAAAATTATTATATTCTTTATTGAAACATATTTTAATTGTAATAAAAGTCCTCGATTTATTTCATTATTGCACTTAATTATGTCATTAACTCTTTTTTTATCGCTTCTTATTGTCAAACGTCTATTAATTAACACATCTTGTCCTTAATGATGATTTTGTCCCAAAAAATCCTTAGGAGTACATAAAAAGGCTTATTTGTCGGTTTTATTTTAAAATAAGCAAAAAGAACAAAATTCAACAAAAGTTCACCTCTTATTTCACAGCACACTAACAGAATATTTGGACAAAAACTATTATCAAAGACATGATATGCTTAACTAATTGAATTCCAGAATGATCAATAATTTTAAAATAATGATATATTAATTTTATGGAGGGTAATAGTTCTCTAGATATGTTATATTCGTACTTCGCTCATATCTCAATTATAAATGAGTGATCAAACTTGTGCAAATATATTGTAGCAATAGTAACGGGTTCTTGGGAAACGCAAGCTGGAAATCTAAACAACTGTAACAGTCGCAAACTAAGTTTTGATTTCAATCCGGCACAAAATAAGTAAATGAAAAAAAGAGACAAGAGGTAAAGACTGACTAGCACTAAATCATGCTAATAATTTTGCATAAAGTGCTTTATTAAGGCATATGTAGAACAACCAAAGCAAGACTTGTTCTGATCAAAACATATCTACTCCCAAATACCAACTTCCATGGACCCATCTTCGGTAGCAAAACCCCTAAACATCCCGACTGAGTTAAACCCATAGGCCACTTCCCCATCACTAGATACTGCTATCAACCCAGCCTTGCCATGGTCCAACCGCTTCTTGATCACATAATCCACCGCCTCCTGGAGATTTAAGCCCTTGTACTCCATAAGAGCCGCCACGTCGCGGGCTAGGGTCCCACGAATAATGGCCTCGCCTTCGCCTGTGCACGAAACACCACACAAGTCACAGGCATAGGTCCCAGCACCAATTAGAGGCGAGTCACCTATGCGACCTGTCATTTTATTCATTAGTCCACCGGTAGAAGTGGCAGCAGCGCATCGACCTTGGCTGTCTACCACTACACACCCAACTGTCTCAGGGGCATAAACACTGATTGGAAGTCCATTCATATGAATAGGGCTCTCCACCACTGCACTACAAGGTTCTGATCCACATATTGGAATCCTATAATCGAACTGTCAAATATACAAAACAACAGTTAGCTTTTTTATAGAACCCAATTTTCTTATCCGTTAGATTATTTAATTAAAAAAAAAACTATTTTAGTTGAAAAGGTACCATGATTGAGTTGGCTTCTTTTGCCAATTTGAGCATACCAACGTTGTCCTCAGTGATGAAGTAATTATTGTCCACCATTTCCACACCCTAACAAAACCCTCAAACTCAATTACTTTCAATTTCTCTTAAAAAACTTGCAATTGCCAGAAAAATAAATAAATAAATAAGAATTGTTATAAAATAATAGATAATGATGTTGTATTAGTATTACTATTAAGGATCCTTTTGGGATTAATTTTAGAACGGTAGAACCCAACTTAGCAATCACAAGTTGTTTTAAGCGTTGGTAAATTTTTAAAAAGTGATTCTAAAAAAATCTGTAGCATCTGATAGTAGATTTTAAGAAGCAGCAAAATAGTAGTTTCTCAGATTCTGCTTTTAATTTTTTAATTTATCTGTTATTAAAATACCAATTTTAACCTTAATTAATTAAAATAAATCATTTTATGTCTTAGATTTATTAGTATTCTAATTATAATGCATTTCAATAAATAATGTAAATATAAATTTAATTGATTTTTATATTATATAATTATACTTTTATTTCTGTAATTTTTATAATTTGTTTTGTAATATATGCTTATTTTTTTTATTTTAAAATATTTATAATGAATGTATTGTCTTGAAAAAATATTTGATAATATTACATATTATTATAAAAGTAAAAATGAATTTTACAATACTACTTGTGATAATAATAAAAAAGAACATTATTATAATCAATACATATTTTAGTAATTTTATATAGTCACACCAAAAAATCAATTTTGTATACAAAACGCTCAAATGCTAATTTTTGAAATATACAATAATTTTGAAACAAGATTTTACCAAATATCGCACAACAACAAAAATTGATTCTCTTAAAGCACAACAAAACTAAACCAAGCTTAAATCTTATTTAGATGTCTATTTATATACTAATTACTCTAGAAGGAAGTATATTATATTAAAGTTATAAATTCGATTAAAACAGGGTCTCTATTGTTATAGGGAAATGATCTCATCCCATGGTGAAAAAGAATTATAGAAGCCATAAAACACGTGTCTTGTGATTATTGGATAAGTGATTGACATCATTAGATAAATGTCATATGGCCTTTATAATCCCTCTGATGGGAAGAGATCATTAACCATTGTTATAACTCCAGTTTATAACAAGAAAAGGACAGAAAGGTGTACTTAATTTGAATGAACTCTTTTGTACACGTGTTGTTCATGAGTATTGGACTCTAGGATTCAGACAATGGGAAAAGTAAAATATAAATGACAATAAATTAAAATAAAAACAGTAATAATAAGGCATAAAGACCTGTTGTTTAGCAAATTCTTGGGCTCCAGAGAATGCAAGATAAGAATGGGGAGACTTTTCCATGACAAGGCGAGCGAGGGAAATGGGGTTCTTCACGGTGGTGATACCCGAAACGGCGCCGCATCTCCTGTCAGGCCCATCCATGATGCTGGCCTCCATCTCCACCGTTCCATTCTCGGTCAGTGCAGATCCACGCCCAGAATTGAATAGAGGATCACTTTCCAATTCGCGCACCTATGCAACCGTACACAGCAGAACGAAAAAACCCACAAAATTAGCAAAACATTAAGCCTACTTTTCTGGTCATCCACCAAAAAGGAACATATTAGTTTACTTTTTATAACTGTAAGCAAGTGATTCAATCAAAACAAATAAATTATAAAAAGGCCGTGCATGGATTCTGGGATCATCAACAATAAATTTTCCAAATAAACATTGTATGGGAAAACATGTTAATTGAAAATTGATAACGTAAGAATGAAAACGAAAATTATTTTAATTAGACAGATGAGTGAAATAATGGGTTGGGGGGGCGTACGATGAGTTCAACGACATCGATAGCAGGGAGGGAGGAACGAAGAGCGGAGATGCCAAGATTGAGGCATCGAGTAAGGAGTTGTTTGGCCTCTTCTTGGCGATCTTGTGGGAGGTTTGGATCCACTCCAGCGCCGCCGTGTACTGCTATGGCCCAACCGCCCATCCTCTCTCCGTTCGTTCGGTCGCTCGCTTTGGTTGTTTTTTGTTTTTTCTTACAGCACCAACACCCTCTCTCTCTCTCTCTCAAACTATATGTACACGGCGAGGGTGGTGGGATTTTCTTGGTGTATTTATAAGCCTTTGCGTTGTGCACTTGTACTTAATCGGTGGTTAATCCTTGTTTGGTTATACTTCTAAATATTTATAAGTAATGAGTCCTAAAGAATATGTAGTAATAGATATAAAGTAAATTTTGAATTCTATAAAATATATTAAATCAATTTAGAAAAACAAATTAAAATTTGCCAAACATATTATTAACGTCTTGGAAATCATATATCCTGTTGATTGAATTTATTTTACTTAGAGCTCGTTTGACAGATATTATAAACTAGTTTATAAACCAATTTTTGGTTTATTTGACCAATATTGGTTTATTTGAGTTGAAATTGTTGACTTTTTATGTTAAAAATAGGTTGAAAAGTCAAAAATTCCGGCTGAAAAAAACCAAAATGGATTTATAATCTTTGTCAAACAAGCTCTTAATTTAATTTTGGATTCCAACTAGGAAAGCTCCACCACTTGTTGTGGGATACGTAGAATCCTAAAATTTGTTATCTAGCTGAAATTAGGGATGATAATGGAGCAGGTCTGGGTAGCTCTTTAACCCGTCAATCGTCCTGATTAATTTTTTTTTTTTGTTAAATTGAAAAAATAATTAAAAATAGAAATACAAATTTTTTAAATATTTGCACCAAATAAAACAAAAAAATTATAAGATTTGGATTGTGGTGTAGTGGTTAACGTTGGTAGTTTATAAGTTTTAACTCGGGTTTGATTCTTATTTAGTCTATTTTTAGTTAAAATTATAATTTCTACTATATTTTATTATTTTTCAAACAAAAAAAAAAAAATTGAAAGACGAGGGTAGAGTAGGGTAGGACATGGCTGGGCAGGGCGGGGCTACTTCGGACCCACCGTGGGACAGAATTTTCTACCCCAAACCCGCCCCTATTACTCGGCAAGGCGGGTTGTAACTGAAATGCATGTGTTGTAACATTGTCGATTTATATTCTGTCCAAATGTTTTTATCTTTTTCTCCAATTCCTTTTCCTATTATTTTAGAGTCTATTTTTTCTTTTACTTTTTTTGGGGCCCACAGTTTCTTCCATCTACTGTTTATTGGAGAGATACCATATGATTTCGCTATTAATTGTATAATTTATATTTTTTTTACAACAATAATTTATATTTGTCTAACTATAAATTATTTTATTTCTTTATTAGTGTGATTGTATTCTTTTTTTATTATCCTGATTCCACAGTTAATAGATTATTTTATTTTCTTCCTTTATTTGCTCAAAAAGATATATACAAAAAACCAGTTTCTGAATTTCTTTCTCAACTTTTTTGTCACAATCGTTTAAGCATGCTAAAATAATAGTAATGATATTCATAATCACTGATTACCGTAGTTACTAGTCAGTTTGCGTGGCAATACTCAATTTTACTTCAATTGAATAATGTTATTCAGAGCATTTCCAATGCTAGACATCTTCTAAAAAGTCTACATGACAAAAGAGAAAAGAAATGAAGAGAGAGTGTGTGGAATGAGTAAAGAGAGAAAAAAATAGATGAGAGATATAGACATAATATGGCAGTATTTATTGTAGAAGGTGTCTAGCAAGTCGTCTAAAAGTAGACATCATGTTGAACAACTTTATATAATAAATGATGTCACATTAGTTTTGTCATCTCCACTCAAGATCGGACTTTATAAGAGGTTCAAAAGGCGATTGCCTCATGCCCAAAAATTTTAAGGGCCCATAAATAAAAAATTATGTCATAAATTTTTTTTTTTTGGTTATTTAAAAACATAGGCTTAAACAGTCCAAGCATACATCCAATTTTAAAAACTACCCAATTAAAAAATTCACTCAATTACCCAATTAAAAAACTCCATTAAAATCCAACCCCAAAACCTCCTGCAACCAGCAAACTTTGAGGAGACAATCGACGACAAGAAGAAAACTCATAAAATGATAAAAATATATATATACAATAAAAATTTCATCTTGAAGCAGGGGCAATTTACGGAACCACGATAAATTGGTAATGCATTGCTAAGCTCTTTGTATTGATTCATTCACTCTATTATAATCCTTTATTGCTTTTATTTTTAAAATTTTCAGACTTAATTGATATAAGCAGTTGTTCTTGACATTTTCAACTTTTGATTTCTGCAAGTTGAAGTTGATCAAGAATTATATCCGATCAACCATGTCGCAAGAAAGATTGAACGGGTTAACTATGTTATCAATTGAGAAAAAAATAGTTGAACAACTTGATTATGCAAATTTAATTGATATTTTTGCCTCCAAAATTGTAAGGTGGGTAGCAAAATATTTTGTGTATTAAAATTTTTTTGTCGTTTTATTATTATATTTTGAGTATATGATTTAATTTTGAAAAACTCTTATAAAGAATTTTTTTTGAATAAACACTACAAATTTGAGGGCCTAATTTTTAGAGTTCGACTCAGGTCTAACAAACTTAAAGTTCAGCCCTGCCTCCACTTCATCGCCACATCAACTAGACATTCAAAATAGAAATCACCATTGAAGATGTTCATAGTCAACAACTATGGATATTTCAATTAAATAATATCATGTAAACTGACTACAATAGTCAAAAATTATAAATAGTATTATTCATAAAATAATGGTAGCAAAGTTCTTTTTGCACTCTAACTATATTTTTGGAATGGTAAGTGGAAAATATGACGTTTTTATTTTATTTTATTTTAATTAAGAGTATAATTGTAAAGTATTTTTGGTCACGTGCAACTACCAATATCACTGCCAAATCTAAGTACTATGAAAAGCTAAAGTCTGGAGATCCAAATGCTGAGAAAAATGAAATAAAGAATTCAAATATAATAGAATTCACCCGCAGTATCTTTTTGTTTAATATAAGTTCCAGGCAAAAATTTACTCTGAAAGATTCTTGAAGATAACACTGAAAAAAATAAAAACAGTATCTAACATTGTCCCTGAAATTAATTGTAAGAAATCAAATATAAATTAAATTATCTAATTCCTTATATCAAGGTTTGGAATTGTTGACCAAGAAAAGACACCGAATTTTAATCAGATTACTACTTAATTATTAAATTTTAAAAAATAACTCAATACTCACTTTTCTTTCCACTATATTACTTATCTATCACTCGACGTTAACACTCTGCAATTCTTAATAGAACGTTTTACATGACAAGTAAAATTTTGACGTGACATGTTTAAAGTGTTAAATCTCAACCAATAATAAATAGCAAGTAATGGGTGTAATGGTCACTCTAGCCACCTTGGTATTAGTGGGGCTATGAATTAGGAATCTAAGCATTGAGATTTGACAGAGACGGTGGCCCAAAAAGTTGGGACAATTGGGTCCCACAAGAACTGGATCCCTTTTATTGAATTTCTGATGAATATCATAAAATTTTAATTAGCATGCGATAAGGATTATTATTGGTTGGATTAGCTGCTTACTCATTGCTGCACCTGCATCAGATTAGCATGGAATTGGTCCGATTCTAAATTTTAAAAAAATTATTATTATTATAGATATAATGTTTCATTACTGATCTGGCTCGCATATCATGTCGTTGTCAAAAATGGAATTGTTCAAAACTGTTTAGGACTTTATTAAATTAAATCAAGGGTGTCAAATAGATATATAGAAATTCTATATATGATTAAATACGATAATTAAATTGGACTAATTACTTCCGTAATAAATTTCTCCAAGGATTTCATAATTAACTTCCGTATGCATTAATACACTTGCCAAACTATTGTAATTGTGAAATTTTGTTTTAATCTTGTCCTTGTTGCCTTGGCTACTATGATATTAATATATAATAATATATATTTGTTCAACTCTATAAATATCAACACTTTGTTGGTCGAGAAAATAGTCCCGACACTTTACTAAAATAGAATCTTGATATTTGTTTTGAATATTCAACAACGCTATACTATAAAGGACATCAATTTGAATATTTGTTCATTTTTTAAAATTATGTTACAACTCTTTCTTTGTATCTTATTTATTTCTTTATGGAACGAGCTCTTTTAGATTATGCTAATTAGTATAATTATATTCCACAAGAGCTGAGGTATTTTGAATTGTTTGTTAAAATGAATTAAGTCATGAAAAACCTCTGAATGTTTAATAGAAATTTAATTTTCATAGATTACGACCTAGGTGGTGCGACCCAACCAAAAAAAAAAAAAAAGAAGTCGGCTACTAAAATAAATACAGTGTGTGATGAAATTAGCAAGAGAACAAGAATTAAAAAAATGAGAGAATTTTTAGAGAGATTCAGAAATTAATCAATTTATTATTACAACGATCCGTATATATAGGGCTTCAATGAGAGTTACAAGTTGATCAAGATACATACTTATAAAATAAATAAAATTACTTTTTATGTATTTCGATAAAATTAAATAGTCATTAACAATTATCTATTATTTTACAATACTATGTATTATATATATTAATAAAAATTTAAAAATTGCATGGAGAGACAAAGAGACAAATAATTTGCATAAATGGGCATATCAAGACATAGTCAAAAGCCAAAATAGTGGGCAATAAACGAAAAAGATTTGTCAATGGAGGACGACACTGATCCCACGAGGAAGAACTTTTGCACTTGATTTGTTAACTTTTGAGGCCTAATATGTTTTGACGTCAAATCCATCTTTACATTGTGCCAGGATTCTGTACAGGCAGATTCCTCCACCTTTTCAAGGTTCCAATTACATTTGTGGGGTGTGGAGTGTGAACTGTGGAGTGTGGTGTGCATTCTCCTCTTTAAGTCCACTTATTCAAAAGTTTCACATGAATCAGCTCCTCGATTATGAAACAATTGGTAGTGGAAGTTTTCACCTATCAATTCCCTTTTATTCTTATGGTTTTTCTCTTTAATTCTTGACGCGCATGCTCGTAATTCTTTTTCTATATTTTAGTGTACATTAAGAGTGCATTGGTACAATGTATTAAATTAGAAAGACGTGATTAAGACACGTTGTTGGGATATTTTTTCAAAATTTACCAAAATCAAAAGATGCACCAATTATTGAAAGGGAAGACATCTAAGTCGAATAAAATAACAAGTTTCCTATTCTTGGACACTTTGGTAGTCGAAACTTGGAAGACATTTAAGTCAACTAAAATTGAACAAGTTTTTAAATATTGGACTCTTTGGCAATTTAAACTTGAAAGAAAAGTAGGCCATTCGTTAACTATAAATTGACGTAGTTTATTCTCTTTTGTGTGTATGGCTTGAGGGTTTTTTGAGAGAAAAATTGTAGGTCTAGCATCCTAGTTGTTTTTCTTATATTCTTTGTGGTTGTACAAAGAGTAGAAATTGGTGGGTGCGGTAAAGTTTAGGATATTATTTTTCTTGAGATATTGGGATTTGGGTGGGTGAAATCTATATGATTGTAACAATTTTTCATATAGTGAAAGTTTTGACATTCCGTAAATCTTTCTCTTTCTTTTTATATTTTTATGTTTCGTTATATTTCTCTGAACAAGGATCTTGTGGGCAATAAAAGAATTGGTCTCAATTTTCAACAGTGGTATCAGATAATTAAGTCGTTCAGAGTGTTAGCGCACAGAAAAGATGTTTATCAAATATGACGTACAGAAATTTGACGGAAGAATCAATTTTGGCTTGTGACAAGTACATGTCAATGATGTTTTGATTCAATCTGGACTGCACAAATCTTTGAAAGGGAAACTAACCCCTTTTTCTAACAAAGATACTAAAAAGCCTAGTCACGTGAGAAAAAATTGTCCAAAAGGTAGAGCAGATTCGACTAACTGCTCGACATCAGATACGGACAATATGTCTCTCTTTATGGGAGACGATGATATCACTTGAGTAAATATTTACATTCTCGTGGCATGCGCTAATTGTCATGATAGAGGATATGTTACTACTAGCGAGTCCACATGTTTGCACACAGACATTGGCTTGATATTAATGCAAGGTATGTGGTAAAATTAATGTCGATGACTGATGAACTTTCAAGTAAGTCAAACAAGACAGTTGCACCATAATATTTTAGCAAATTTATTTGAGTCGATGAAATTCTTAGAATTCGTTAATTCTAAGTGATTATACTTATATGATGTAGTATGTTAATTATCTATTTTGAGAATTGGGATTGTCAAATTTTATCGATTTTTTTAAAGTATCCAGATGAAGAGCTGCAGAAGATATGATTGAGTTTTGACTCGTTTTTCGTCAAGGTGGATATTGTTGAGATATTTTCTTAAAACTTGTCAAAATCAAAAGATGCACCAATTGTTGAAAGGGAAGACATCTAAGTTAACTAAAATTACAAGTTTTCTATTCTTGACAATTTGGTAGTCGAAACTTAGAAGACATCTAGGTCAACTAAAATTGAATAAATTTCCAAATCTTGGACTCTTTGGTAGTTTAAACTTGGAAGAAAATTAGGTCATTCGTTAACTATAAATTGACGTAGTTTATTCTTTTTTGTGTGTGTGGCTTGAGAGTTTTTTGAGAGAAAAATTGTAAGTCTAGCATCCTAGTTGTTTTTTTTTTGTATTCTTTGTGGGTTGTACAAATAGTAAAAATTGGTGGGTGCGGTGAAGCTTAAGATATTATTTTTCTTGAAATACTTGAAGATTTGGGTGGGTGAAATCTATATGATTGTAACAATTTTTCATATAGTGAAAGTTTTGACAGTCCGTAAATATTTATCTATCTTTTTATATTTTTCTGTTTCGTTATATTCTTCTGAACAAGGATCTTGTGGGCAATAAAGGAGTTGATCTCAATTCCCAACACACACTATAGTTTTACAATATGGCGGATGATGCTACACCGTATCATAAGCACGAATAAGTATAAAAATATTAATGATTTATGACAATGCTTTTGTCTAAGCTTAAAAAAGAGTAAGGTTATTTTTGAGAATTTTTTCTTACAAATATATATAAGGGTTAATTACACTCACATTTCCTATTTTTTCAAATTTGTAACAATATCATCTCCATTCAATTTTATTCATAGATATTGTCCCCATCTTTTTATTAACTCGACATATGGTCCTCAGGTGATTTTTTTGACAATTTTGTTCCTGACTTAAATAAAATAAAAAATTACATTTGAAGTCCCTGACCTTTTTAAAAGTTTAAATAAATCATAAATTTTGTATTTTTAAAAATTAAGAGATTTTTTTTTTTTTTTTAATTTGATGACCCTTTTATTTTTTGTTTATTTATTTTAAATAATATAATGTGAATAGATTATTTTGTCTTTGTTAAATTGGTCAAATTTAAATAACGAGCTTAATTTTTTGTCAATTAACGGACCTTTGGATAGTGATGGCAACGGAACGGGGCGGGGCGGAGCGGCTAATCCCGTCTCCGCCCCGTCGGAGAATTAGTACCCCCATACCCGCCCGTTACCCGCTTAAGGCGAGGCGGGGCAGCTTAATGCCCCATTTACTGTCCCAGTTGTATATATATATATATATATATATTTGTAATTGTGATTACATACTAAGAAAAAATCAATGGCATAGGGATAGATAGAGAGAGAGACAACTATAAGCTTTTTTCATGTACAATCCATTGCCATTTACACAAAAATGTAAACTTTTTCATGTACAATTTTTACACAAATTTTTTGTGTATTTACATAATTTAACATTATATATTAACTATAGCTATCAAATTAATGGAAATTGATTTTTTTTTCTAAGGAATGCTAAATACCTGGAAATAAACAAAAAAAATAAAGAAATAGAGGTGGTAGCGGTAAGCGGCAGATAACATAGCAGATTTGGTCTTTGCAATTCGCACATCGCAGACAAGACAGCAGCAGCTGGGATGAATTTAGGAAATGCAAATCTCTAAATGGGGTAAGTTAATGAAAGGGTAAGAATGTTCAACAATGCATTTTTTATAATATGTGTATTAAACCAAATGAAAAAAGTGCAAATAAAGGATTGTGCCGTTGTGGTGTGCAGTGGTTAGAATTTGTTGTTTAATATTCTAACACCTGGGTTCAATTCCTTAATGGGTCATTTCACTCTTTCAGCAAATTAGTTTTTTAAAATTTTAGAATTTGAAAAAAAAAAAAATTTATAAACGGGGCAGGTCCGGGTACCCGATTGTTCGGGGAAGTTTTCTATGCCCATACCCGCCCCGAATACTCGAATTATTTTTATTTTTGATTAATAGAAAACTTATTTATTTTAATACTTGCTTATTTACTTATAAATAAAGGATTAATTTCACCGACATGCATTAACCAACGGTTACTCTGTTAAATTTTCAGCGTAAATTGATGACATGTCACTGTTACATGTCCACATGACACATAATCGGTCGACATTTGACAAAAATTGATGCCACGTGGACTTAATGTACTAATAACAATAAGTTCAGACCACAAATGATGCACTTAAAACATGAAGACATAGCTACAATTTCTGGACAATGTCTATATCAAATCCCAAAACCATTTTTACAACCCAATTTAACCCGGGTGGGGAATTAGAGTTTGTGATTGTTTTTTGGGGAAAATATAGTTGTACAAATGATTTGGGAATTTGATTTAGATATTGTCCAAAAATTACAGCTAAATCTTCATATTTTATGTGCATCATTAGTAATCCGAATTTATTATTATTAGTATATTAAGTCTACGTGGTATTAATTTTTGTCAAATGTCGATCAATTGTGTGCCATGTAAATACTTAACAGGGACACATCATTAATTTACATTGAGAATTTAATAGTATGAACGTTGGTAAACTCATTAGTATACTTCAATGACCGAGACTAAATATTTGTAACTTCAGTTATCGCTTTATAATTTTATTGAAACTTCAATAACCTTTTATGAAATTAACCCTATAAATAAATGTACTTGCTCTTATTTTTGTTTTAGACTTTAATTTAAAGAGGAATACATGAAATTATTCAAATAAATGCACCACAAGGTCAACAAGTAACGTCCAACAGGGAAAAATGCTTAAATTTAAACCTTCTAAAAATCTAAGATTGACGCAACACTTATCCAACAATTTTCAAACATATACAACTCAAAATTTAAAAGATTTCTTAATATTTATAAATTTGAATAAAATTCACAGAATTTATAAAATTTCAACAGAATTTTATATTATAGATTTCAATAGATTCTTATAGTTTTCTATAAATTTTCATTAATTTGTGGTCTTTTTTATTAAAAATAGTAATTTTATATAGTCGTTACTCTAAATAATTCAAGTGACGGTCCTACATAAACAAATATTTTGAATAGAATGTTGGAAAGTAATAAATTCTTGAAATATAAAGAAAAACTTTTTCAATTTTAAATAAAGAAAATTGTTTCTTGAAAAAAATATGTTTGACAATTGTATTAAAAAAAAAACTATTATTCAGCTAAAAAATAAAAAAATTCAATAAATTTTCATACTAAAATAAATTGAAAATCAAAAACAAAAATTTAGTACAAAAATTTGAGACAAATAGAGAAGAGTGGCGTGAGAGAAGAGTGGATTAAAATTTTGAGTGGAAAAGCTAGAATTCCTAAAGAATTTGGTATTTATATTTATGGGAGATCGTTCCACCTACCATATATTTGATAAATAAATTTGACAAATAATTACCGTCTTTAATTTTATCTAATCTAACGGTCTAGATTTATTAAAATTTTTATTGGGATGTGTTTGAATGTAGGTATAAGACTTTTATAAGTTCAAATAGATCTGAGTTAAATGTTTCAATTATCACTGAATTTTTAGTCGTGTCTTCAATCACTCACTAAACTTTGAAATGTTATTTTCTACTAATTAAACTTTGAAAAGTAACGCTCCGTTAATCACTACTCACAATTCTGTAACTACCAATTGACGGAGATATACACGTGACTGACGAAATACCCAACTGAGGGAATGTCCACATGGCAATAGTTAAATGTTTCAATAATTATTGAACTTTCATTCGCATCTTCAATCAAAAGTTGATGCGTGCTCACTGAACTTTAGAAAAAAACAATTCATTAATCATTACTCATGATTTCATAACTATCAATGGACGGAAGCGCACACGTGGCTGACAAAACACTTACGTAGCACACATTTGAGGATAATTCTGTCAACCAATTAAAGCTGTCCATCCATGTTATCAAATCGCTTTTTCAAAATACGATTTATACATGAGAAACGTATATTTTTTCCTATATTGAAATCTCTTAAGTTCAATTACCCCAACTTCGATTCAATTACCCAAAAAATCTGTCTGTATGGAATTCTTATTTGGGAAATCTAACCCTAAACATGAAAAATACATTTTTTTATTTATTTTTTATGATGAATTTCATATTGCATGCCATATGTTATGTATTTCACGTTAAAAAAAATATATTTTGACCATGTATTTCTGTCAGCTACAGTCAATTGCTAAAAGAGATCCAATATGGTTAAAATACATATTTTTTGACGTGAAATACATGTTGTAACTAGGGATGGCAATGGGGCGGGTCTGGGGCGGGTCTGCCCCGCCCCGCCCCGCGAAAAATTTTACCCGCCCCGCGACCCGCGAATTCGCGGGGCGGGGCGGGGCGGGGCGGGGCGGCCCTTCGACCCGCCAACCGCCCCGCGAAATATTTTATTTTATTTTTTTTTTTTTCAAAACTGAAAAAATAATAAAAAAAAAAAATAAATTTTTTTATATATATTTGTACTAAACAAAACAAAAAAATTATAAAATTGAGGTTATGGTGTAGTGGTTAAGATTTGTAGTTTACAAATTTCAACCCGGGTTCGATTCTTCTTTAGCCTATTTGTAGTGAAAATTATAATTTGTATTATATATTTATATTTTATGATTTTTCAAAAAAAAAAAAAAAAAAATTCTAGGGGCGGGTTGCGGGTCGCGGGGCGGGTCGGGGCCGCCCCGGACCCGCCCCGGACCCGCAGCGGGGCAGATTTTTCTGCCCCAAACCCGCCCCTATTGTCCAACGGAGCGGGGCGGGGCGGGTCGCGGGTCGTGGGTTTTTTTGCCATCCCTAGTTGTAACATATGACATGCAACATTAAATTCATCATAACAAAATAAAAAAATATATACTTTTCACATTTAGGGTTAAGTTTCCTAGATAAGAACTCAAATAGATTTCTAGGTACATAATAATAATTAAAAAAAAAAAGAGTACTAATTGACAGAATCTTTTATGGGCGACATTATTGATTTCTAAACAGAATGGTGGTTCTAGATTAGGCTGGTTTGTAGGGTAGCACTGTCATTTTGTTGCGGGTTATAATGGGTTATGGTTAGGAATAGAATTTGGGGGAATTGAACTTGAGGGAATAGACTTTAAGGGATTTTAATTTAGAAAAAAAAAATATACATTTCTCATGCATAAATCATATTTTGAAAAATCATTTTGATGACATGGATGGACAGCTTCAATTGGTTGGCAGAATTTATCCTCAAATGTGTACCACGTAGGTATTTTGTCAGCCATGTGTGCGCTTACGTCCATTGGTAGTTACGAAATCATGATGAATGATTAACGAATCGTTACTTTCTAAAGTTCAGTGAGCACGCAACAACATTTGAAAGTTTCGAAGACGTGAATAAAAGTTCAATGATTATTATATTGATACATTTAACTCTTGCCACGTGGGGATTCCATCAGCCACGTATATATCTCCGTCAATTGGTAGTTACGGAATTGTGAGGAGTGATTAACGGAGCATAATTGTTTAAAGTTCATTGAGTAGACAGCAATATTTAAAAGTTCAGTGGTGATCGAATACGCAACTAAAAATTCAGTGATTATTGAAACATTTAACTCAATAGATCTAGACCATTAGATTAACTTAAATTTAGGACCGTTATTATTTGACAAATTTATTTGTTAAATACATTGGTAGGAAGAACGGTTCTCATATTTATGAGCTCAAAATCCATGCAAATCTGCTTAAATCTTTTAAATTATTGAAATCTTTTAGAAATCTACTACAGCTAAAAAGTGAATTGTCTAAGTGCTCTCCTTTGTCGATACCTAAATTTCTAAAGAATATATTTAAATTCGAGTTGGGGATACCTAAATTTCAATGAAATCTATTAAAAGTTGAGTTGATGACACCTGCTAAATAAAAAAGTACGTCCTCAATTTATATTTTAATGGATTTTAAAATTCCATATAAATTAAGATGCCTTAACTCAGATTTTATTTCATTAAAATTTAGATGTCCTTAATTTGAATTTTAATAGAATCTTTAAAATTTTAGATATCTTCAATAACTAGTGGATTTCGAATAATTTATTAATTTGATGGATTTTAACACATTTTAATAGATTTGAAACCATAATTATAACTACTAAAATTTTAAACAATTTCGAGCTCCAAACCTCAAAATTTCAATTGGTCTCTCTCTCTCTCTCTCTCTCTCTCTCTCTAACCTCTCACATTTCACATAAAATTTTACTGGAAACCATTTTGTACTAATTTATAATTCTTCACGTCCTTATTTCATTTCTTTTTTCCGAACGTTGTCCATATTGCAACTTTATGAATTTTTTCTTTTAAATGATAATATATGATAATATTATCACATTTTATAATTTTTTTTTTAGTGGTCGAGTAAGAAGTTATACCATTTTCTTGTTTTACTTTTCATTAAAAATTCATATTCAATTGTGAACAATGAGTGGTTAAAAGGAAAAAAAAATACATTGTAAGAACTTCATTAACTTTTATAATTTATAATTCTTTTAAAAGTAATAAGCGTCTCATTACTCATTTATAATATTTAAAAGGTAAATTATATATATCAATAGATTATGAATTAGTTGTCTATTTCTTTTTTCTTATCTAGCTATTAGTCTAGTTTTTTACAAAGAAAATTGTACGTTTTGTAGAGAGTTGACTTGTCAATATTAATTTTAGAACAAGTTGCTCGTCTAAATATAATTTTATTTGGAAAGAAAAAATAAATTTGAAATGATATGATGGAATTTAAAATATTATCTAAAGTTTCGATTGACAAATTACTTTTAGCAATTGAGGAGATAAAAATATATTTTTAATAAAAGACCACAAATTCATTAAAATCAATGAAATCTATGATAATTTATTGAAATTCATAATATAAAAATCTTATAAATATGCAAATATATTTAAATAACTGATCTTGATAACTTAATACATATTACACATGCAAGACTTAAAGAAAATTTCATTATTCTCCCCACTCTTCAACTTTATTTCCTACACCTCGACTTTGACTGGGCCTAAATGTTGATCAAAATGGGTCATTCTTGGGCTGGATAGTTTAAGCCCGGTACAACCTCAATGACTTTTAAGGACCCCCATAGATCAAAATTCATCCAAACTTCCTACAAAGCCCAAATTTAATATTCTTAATCCAAAAATAACATTTACACCTACAATCTATCCTTTCCCAACAATTCCAGAATTTTCATTTTAGTCCTCGGCCAATCGGCTTATCACTTAACTTTACATAATTACATTTAAGCCTCAAACTTCGGAAGTGTCTCCAACTTAGATTTTTTTTTAAAATTTAGGTGTGATTAACTCAGATTTAAATAAATTCTTTAATAATTTAGGTGTCTCCAATAATTTGTTAATTTTTAAGATTTCATTAATTAGAAGATTTTAACAAATTTTAATAGATTTCGAGTTCATAAATATAAATATCAGATTATTTAAGAATTCTAGTCCGACCATTCAAAATTTCAATCCACATTTTTTCTCACGCCTCTCTACCTTAAATATAAATACAACAATTTGTTCCTATTGTTGAATTTTTTGTCTAGTAATAACATGGGTTCGGTGAAGATTTCGCATGTGAATACTTGATTTTCTTCATGATGTTGGAATTGTTGGGCATGATTTATTCTGATGTGGGCCAACTGCATCTTTAAAGGTTTCAAAATCTGCTTACATGAAAAATAGCATGAAGGAGAAGAAAAGATCAAAAAGGAAAAAGAAAAATACCTTGTGATAAGGAAAAGGAAAAGATTTTGTCATCGTCCCCATCTTTTTTCCTTAAAATGAGGTTTTTATTTAGACAACACTTTTTATTTTTTGCATCACATTCTAATTATATTTAACATTCTTAATCTTTTAACATTATAGTACTCATGTCCTCAACTTTTTTTTATCACATTTTTATCTTCAACTTTTCATTAATTAGCACATCTTGTATTTGATAAAGGTTTCCATAAAAAGACATTTGTTGAAAATTCGTAAAAAGACTTATTTGTCTGTCATATTTTTAAAAAAACAACAGATACAAAAGTACGATAAAATATTTTTTCCTCATTTCAAAGCACGTAAACAAAATATCTCGTCTGAAACCATCATCAATGATGAAATGTGCTAATTAATAAAAGTTGAAGATAAAAATTCGATGACAAAAAGTTAATAACATAATTACAATAATGAACAAAAGTTGAGGATCTTAAGTACAATTAAAATATGGTGCACTTACAACAAATTGTAGTATGAATATAACTACTCTTTTATTTATTGCACTCTTTTAATTGATTTGCCTCTTTGAACTATAACAATCCCAAATTTTAAAATTTTTTAAAATCTGAATTGATAGCTCCCTCTTAATTTTCAAGTCTTCTACAAAAAATAACTCTTGTTATTTGTTCTAGGTTAATGATTTTCTTAGCTAAGTGAATTTTTTCAATATATGCACTAGAAAAAGTCCCTAGAAAAATGTAAAGTCTTCAGCAAGTCCTTAAACTTTCCAAACCTCTCAATTAGGTCCTAATTGAAAATGCACAAAGTTTTTGGGTTTTATAGTGTGTGTGTGAAATTAATGGGTGCTCTGCCGCTACTTTCTTTTCCGTCTTGAACCTCTAAAAAATGCATTCTACAATAGGCGGTGATACATTTTCATCATTAGTGCCAGTGGCGGTGTTGCCATTATCATAGCTGTGTGTATAAAAAAAAAATTTAAACGTTCTACTTGATCTACTGTTCTAAAAAGGCTCCGCCTAAGTTTTGCATAGACTCCGCCAAAATTTGAAGTTTGACCTCCATGCTTAGCCACGTCTTACGCATCGCCCTCGCTTTGTCATTGTCTCGCTCTCGCCTAAGTCTCGCTTAGGTCTGAAAAGCTTGAAACTCGGTCTCGACACCTAACCACGCTTTACATTTTTTAGAACATTGACTTCCTTTCCTAGACGTGGATTCAAGTTTGGGAGAAAATTTAAAAAACAAAATAAGGTTTAATTACAAAAGACAACGGTTTGTAGCAAGCCCCAAACGTCCCCCACAGCATAATGTACGGCCCAGCCCAGCCCGTATTTGTTTTCCAGAGAGAATTAATCAAATGTGGGCCCAGTGCAATAAGTAAATGGTCAGGGCTGTCATGTTTGGCTTTATTTGAAGATGAAGACAATATATTTTCAGGCCCAAATAAACCATAACCATTGGATACTAAAGAAGAGAAACTGAATCAATAAAGCCAATCACGCATGGAATGTGTATTTCCCTGTAACCTTATCTTCCAAAGTCTGGTTCCAATCAAATTATATTCTCCTGAGTATGTGGGTCCCATTCACCTTAAATTATTCTGCACAAACATATTTATTATATTTGGTACTACGTATGAAATGTTTGTCAATTTTCTACATTCATGAATTGTCAATCATCATCACTCCCATAATTGTCAATTTTTCATTTTACGTAAAAATCTAAAAATTACTATTACTGAACACACACGATTTCAAGTTAATTTTATTATTTGTTTTGATTTTTCTCATGTTTAATTAGATAGTATCTACTGTAAATTAATAAAGACGCGTTCTTAGTTTAATCTGATACATCATAAGTTTCTAAAAACTTCTTATATATCGTATAAATTAACTTCAAATGAGACTTTATTTGAATTATTCAATAATACTCATACGTCATGATAAGTTTAGTAGTTGATTAATAGATAAATATTTCAACTAACACTTAATTGGATTATTGTGCAGTTACAACATTTGGACTTCATTGACATGGAAAGCTGTTTTTTATTTTTTTTTAAAAAAATCAAAGTCTTATTAAAATGCAAGATCTTGTTACAATCTAGAAAGGAGAAAAAAGAGTAAGAAATGAAAGATGTTGTCAATTTTCAAGAAATGGAGTATTACATTCTAAGATTAAGACCTCGTTTGGTATAATTTATAAACTAATTTATTTAACCAAAAATAGATTATTTGACCAACAATGACATTATTATTAGACGTTAAAAGAATTATGCCAAGAGTCATTTTTAAATATAAAATCAAAATAATTTTGACGTGCATCATGTTAAAGATATCATTTAAATGAATATATAACAATACTATAAAGCTAAGCAAAGACAAAATTTGTGTCTTGTTACCACCAGTATTCCAAAAAATTTGTTCGTGTGAGAAAACATGTTAAAGATAATATTTTTGTATGAATACATATAATAGTGGGAATAGTGATAAATAACTGGGTAATTCAACCAATTTATGTGTATAATCGTTGATGTATTTTTACAAGTAAATTATTGAATATATCCATGCCTTTTCTTCTCCGTTTATTCTAATTCAAACGAATTCAAATTCATCTATGTTACTTATACACTACCGTCGAAATATTAAGGATTTCAAATTTTACTATTTTGCAAAGAAATTAACATCTCATTAATCTCAAAATAAGCACAAACAAGTGTATAAAATCTCATTTCAATGTTAGATTTTAATCCATCTAAAGTCTTGCAAAATGTGTGATTATTTCTTCTTCTTTTAGTTTATGGTAAAAATTGTATATTTTATGGTATAAATAATGAAAATATGTATACATTTGAGTCCATTTGAAGTGGAATAATTGGAAAACAAGTTTAACAATGTAAACTGACTTTAACAGACCCAATGTCTGTTAAAATTTAATCTGTTAACCAACCTTAACAAAGGTGTAGTCTGTTAACCAACCTCTGTTAATTCAACTTACCGACGAGAGTATTTAAATCTTTTTTTTTATATAAAAAAAAACATTTGCAACTTAAATTTTATAAGTTAGACTCTTTTCCAATTTTTCATGTTTGATTCGATCTTTTAAAAAAAACGACCCGTATAATATCTCTCTAGCAACTTAAATTTTTTAAAATACAACTCATCTAGAAACTTGTATAGTTCGAAATTATTATTTATTATCTTCCCCTTGTTTGTTATACATATACTTATTATTGATATTTGAGTAGAAATGTACAACTAATAAGTAGAAAAAGAGAGAGAAATGATGGAATGAATGTACAACTAATAAGTAGAAAAAGAGAGAGAAATGATGGAATGAAAATCAAATCTTATTTAAGTCCAAAAATAATAAATTCCATATTTGAGTGAGTAGTAGTCTGTAGTCTGTACAACTAAGTACAACAACTCACCAATACCATGTGCATTCATCAATCTTGAGGAAATAATGATTTGACAATGAATGTCTAAAAGTCATTGTTTATTAATTAATAAGTTGAATTTATTTCAGTCCATATGTTGATTCTTGTGCACTCCATATTACTGTAATTTATTTTCATCCACACCTTTCTTTGGTGCGTTACGCGCTATACAAATTTATAACACATAAATTAATATCAATTTTTTATCTGCATTTCCTTGTGATTTTAAAAAAAAAATATTTGAAAATAATTTAGTCTGAACTATTTTTATTTATTCCTTCCGCTTTCTAATATAACTTTCAGTTTAAGTTGTAGGTAAAAAAATGAGTTTTTTTGACTTGACAAATTTGATTTTGCAAAGTTTTTTATATGGTGAAATGACTATATTGTCCATACTATTTTGAAATAGAATTGTATTGATTAAGGGTAAAATAGTCATTTTACATTCAAAAACTTTGAAAAGTTTAAAATGTCAAGTGCAAAAAACTTCAACAGAACATGTTCTTAATGTACTTTGATATCAATAAATATGAAGTACTATTATATTAGAAAAAATGTAAGCAAAATATATTATTTTCACTATAATAACTAATTTTTTGTAATTTATGTAAAAATAAACGAGAATAATAGAATATTAATTTTTGATGGTCTAAATTTCAAAAGTCAAGATGGGCAATAATTTTATAATAAAATAAATAAAAGGAGAAGATATTAACTGGAACCAACTCTCACCACTAATAATGTCTTTTATGGGTTGAAAAACACACTAAAGTCTGTTCTCTTATAACTACCAAAAGCATTGAGTACAAAAAGGACCAAAAAGACATCTCACCCCTAAATCAAAAGATACTGTCCCTGTCCCCCATTTTCAACATTCCTTTCCTTCTTTAATTTACACATTTTTCTTCATTTTAATCTTCCTTTAATTCTACTCAAATTTATTCTTATTTGCCTTTTGCTCTCCATTTTCTAGTCTTTCTTTCTTTTCTTCCTCTCAGCATAAAACAAATTGCTCGAACCGAGACACAAACAAAATGATGACATTGAAAAACCCGATAGTCTTTCTTTCCTTTGTTTGAGCATAAAACAAATTGCTCAAACCGAGACGCTAACAAAATGATGACGTTGAAAAATTCTTATTAGATTGAATCAACGTGTATAAAAAATAGAGTTAACGTAAATGAAAATGAACTGATTACTAGTTATAAATATATTTATATAACGATCTGACATTTAGAGTATAGAGTATTAAAAATAGAATAATATAGTGAATTTTGAATATACAATAAGTTTGTAATTAGATTAGGAATAAAGTCAAGTAGTCATGATTCCTTATAATTTAAAGTAGTTAAGAAAGCACATGCGAGGCTGTTTGTACATGTCTTTTATGGTACCATTAACTGCAAATAAATGGATTATTTTGGGTGGCTCCGACTAAAACGTTCCTCGATACAAGTATTCAAATTGTCACATATACATATACATATTTGGCTGTCACAAATTGATAAATTAATTGACAATTTGTACATTTAAAGACAATTTAAGTTAAATATAAAGATTTAGATTTAGAAAATAATAAAACAATTGTTAGAACATCTTCAATGTATTTTATTTCTATGGATTGCTATTTATGTATATTTTATTATATTAAAATAAAATCAAAATTACATTTAGACGGAACTCTAAACAATGTCTATTTTTTTTCCTGCCACGTTAGCTTTAACATAGTGCTTGAAAACTAGCATTGGAAAAGAATTTTCTTAGATATCACCTATTTATCTATTTTACTTGTGTAGCAAAAAATATATAACAATCCATGCAACAATGTAGATTGTTGTACACGTAATAAATAAAATAAAAACAGATGGAAGAGTATCTCCAATGAAATTGTGAATTAAGAAAATTGTGACCCAAAATTGTACAGGAGAAAATGTAAATAAATTATAAAAAATAATTAACCCATTTCAATGGGTATTTATTGTAAAAAAATAAATGAAAAATATCTAGCACGTCGTTTAAATGTAGACAATGTATTAGATACCCTCTACTTTTTTTTTTCCATGTAAAATTTTTGTGATAATGTATTATACTTTTTAGTACAATCCACAACCCGACCCTTCATTTACCTTTTATTTGTTTTACAATTTGGTAAATTAACAACTAAACTAAAGTCATATTCAAAAACTACCAATGGTCCAATACCAACACGGTCAAAACCTCAAAACAAATATTGCAAATCCAACTAATGATGCGAGTGGCCGACAATACGTTCCTCTCCTCACATGCAAACAAATTCAATTCTTTCGCTCTTTTTCCTCTACAAAATTCTATATAGGCAAAAGATCCAAATACTTAAATAAAAATTTAAAAAGATGCCGCATAAATAGAAATTAAAATTACTCTGCAATTCTATGTTCATATTCTTGGCTTCATCCGGATAAAATGCCAACCATCTTTACCTCGCAGTCCAAATCTCCATACACATACACATAAATCTATCTTTGGATTTGAATTGGAAAGATGGTAGGCAATTTAACACATAAACAACAGATAATTTCTTATTGAAAATTAGGAAATGAAGAGTCTTTAGAGGGAATAGCTACAAGTCTCTGCATTCGCATGGTTTGGAGGAGTCTGCAGATTCTTGATTTTCTTGGTTAATGGCTCTGGTGAGGAAGATACTGATGTTGCTGCTGAACACACTCCCCATGAATCATTTGAGCTATCAAAGCTGAATGAAACATCTACAACCCCTTTGGGACTGCCTGGCAATGACCCAAACTTTCTTTTGTTGAATGAATGGAACTGAATCCTTGTTGCCACCTCCTGTATTAGACTACAGCACTCTTCCACTTTGTCCTGTTTCATTGCACATTCTATTCTAATCAAACCAAATTTATTGTAAACTAAAGATTAATAATTTATTAGTAAAATTACAAACCATGTTGATTCCAAGAATGCCTAACAGCTGATCTTGGTACTCCACTCCAATGCAAGGCTCTAAGCTGCTGATAACGTACAGCATTGTGGCATTTGCCAGTGCAGATGGCAGATAACACATGAATCTATAATCTGAAATTGATTCATCACAACAATAAGAGCCCAAAGGGGAAAACTATGACAAGAACTGATAAATGTTTGGTTTGTAAATTATTATTATCAAAAGGCTTACCAGAAATGATTGACAGAAGCAAGCACTCGCATCTCCGGAGAAATTCACAGCACAGATGGCTCTTCAATCCCAGCCTCCTTGCAATGTAATCAAGAAATGAAAGTGGGGTCACAGGATTCATCTTCCACTTCAGTGTGGACAGAACTAAAATCTCCATTCTCTGAATAGCTTTTGCCTCGAACACATATTTAGACTCTTCCACCTATTTTACAAGAACAACGCCGTGTTAATCATCTAACCATTTTACACAAGTATATATAAATTAAAGGGCACTTGTAAGAATGGATCCATCAAGGTTTTGATTTTTACATACTTGGAAATCTAAAAGAAGAGGCACTTGAGTCTCCTCAACTTTTGCAGCCAAAGAAAGACAAGCCACAGCGGCTAGTTGAGTCATCCATGGCTTCTCGCTTTGAGACTGAAAGCCACAGAGGAACCTATCCAGATAGTTAACTGCAAGAACCGCAGTGAGAGCGTCGAAAGAGTAATATTCAATGACCTTGAGCATCCACTCCACTGCCTCACCTCTAGCCTTAGCCAAAGGTGGGTTCTCCTGAAGCCCATTGTACAGTTCATTTTCCTGCTCTTTAGACAATAAAGAGCTCAACTCTTCATCTTCCCAAAACAAGTCCTGTTCCAATAACACCACTGAACGTTTAAGGTTTATGAAATCAGCAAGAAAGGTGCTCTCTTCCTCTTGTTCTTCTATGTAACATAAGTCTCTGTTTTCAACTTCTCCATTATCCCAATGTTCCTCTTCACAATACAAAGCATCTAACGCTAATGGAAAGTTTGGTTGATGAGAAGCCATCTTCTTCCTAGAAGATGAATTTCAAGGCATGCATTCATTACAGTCAAGCAGAAGCGAATGACACGATAATAAAACAGAGGGCTAGAGATGTGCACTGAGCCATCTCTGTGGGAAGTTGAAGGAGACTTATGAGAGTAGAGGGAGACCCTAGCCAATGCCTAAAGATTGTGTTTTTATGGGGTATTGTGGCAAGTGGGCTTTGAGCTATGGCCAACTTTAACAAGTTTAGCTACAGTGTGCGTATTTAGGGCCTGAATCATGGGTCATGCAGCACAATAACTCGACACGTGAGTGCTTGTACGTGTTAGATGAATTCATCTGAATAGAGATAGGCCCACATAGACACAGATTATATGCAACTAATTAGCTGAAACAGGTTCGATCAACCAGATCTGGACCCTCCGATATGAGATGACTTCTTCTAGCGTTCTATAGTGTATGGGATTGATATCTGAAGTTGCATTACATAGTTGATAGTTAATGGTCCCACGTTCATAATTTCTATCAATTATATTTAACCACCTCACGAACTGAGCCGAACTGAAACTTAAGGAGATCTGAGCTGCACTTATTAAGGTCATAATATAATAAAATTAAACTAGTATTTGTTTGACATTCCAATAAATCTCAAATCAAGTCGACTTTCTTATATTTGATGATTGTCTATATAAATGAAGCCAAATCGATATTGAATTTATTTGTTCACGATAGATTGACTAGAAAAAAGAAAAGAAATACAAAAAGAAAAAGATATAAAGAGAATATAGGTAGTATAAAGTAACATAAATATTAAATAATCACAGGCCAGCCTGCAACAACTTTATTTTTACGTACTTGTTTTAACATCCTAAAATGTCACCATCACTTTAAGTAATTAATTTATAATTACACAAAAATTGAAACCCTAAATTCTGATTATTCTCTGGGAGGAAAAAGAATGAAAACATTTTACTGAGAAAAGAAAGAAGAATACAGTATTTACTTTTTACTATTTTCAACTGTTGTTTATTGTATTTTATATATATACCAAAAGCGTATAAGGGTCTTCTCAACCAAAAAAGCAGCCAAAAGTTAATTGCACGCCTTCTCTAACCATATTTTTCTTTTCAAGAGTAGACTCTTCCACACTTGCCAAAGTCCAATGAAGATTTTAAAATAGACACAAAGCTGTAGATGGTATATCTATATGACTATATGTCATTCCATTATTGTTCTGCAATAGTTGTTGGCGGAGTCAAGATTTTTTTTTTTTTTTTTTAGGGTAAATATTTTTTGTTGGTGTAACGCAATATATATTTCAAATTAAAAAAAACGTCAAATGCCAAGTTTAAAAAACGAGTTAAAGATGGCTATTCGAAATGTATTTTATAATTTTATATTTTTTATCTTATAATTTTCATTTTGAGGTCACTTCTTTGGCTTATTTTCAAATTATGTTCTTCACTCCTCGAATTAAGTTCTTGGTATCGTTTCGAAGTTTTCACGACAAATTTTGTATGACATCTTTTGGATTGAAAACTGTTTAAACAGATAAATCAAAATAACAAGCTAAAGATTACCGCTAGAATGTATATAATAAATTCGATTTTTTATCTTTTAATTGACATAATATATATCTATTGGCTTATTTTTAGATTGTATTTTTTTTATTCATCGAAGTAGGTTGTTTATACCATTTGGAAATATCGTGACAAACTTCGTAACACATTTTTTGAATTCAAAAATCGTTAAACAATGGGAGGATTCAAGTCAGTCGAGCACTCATAATATCTCCGTACAAAATATCCACTTGTGTTAGATGGTGATATCTTATTTAAAATGAACAAGGATATTAGAATATTAATCGAAAAAATAATATTAGTGGCAAATGGTGGGAGGATTCAGTTCCCAATGAAGAAATTGAGATAGTGATATTGGAATTGTAAAGATTTTGGTGCTGCAGAGTCTGAAGCATTGTTTGTACGAATAAAGATTAGTGCAGATAAGAAGAGAGAGTTACACGTCTTGAAGTGTAATAATGCAGCTCATGTACATATATATAAAAACAAGGGATGAAACAATAGGTGAAAATACAAAGTGGTGACCGTATTTACCAAGAAACATACTACATATAGCCATGGAGGAATATGAATGTATGTGTGCAAGTTGTACGTATGGCTAGAGAGAGAGAGAGAGAGAGAGAGAGAGAGAGTATGCAATGAGCAATGATAAGTTGCTTTCTTTCTTTAACTTTGCTTTAAATCTTTCCCTCCATCTCCTTCCTCTTCTGTCTTTAAAGGCTCAATATCCGATGTCTGAAGCTCTCTAGAGAGAGAATGTGAGACAAAAAAGGACTACTGCTTGCAGGAGAGAGAGAGTCATTACTATGAATTTTGGACAGTGGTGGTAGCTGTGTTCATATTTCACAGTCCAAAATCCAGCACTTATTATAGATAATCAAAATTAAATCTTAGATTTTGGAAGACATTGACATGATGAAGTAATGTATCAAGATGTTAATAGTTAGGATTTGTTCGGTTTTCATTTTTTATTTACTTTTTTTTATTTTTTAAATTTTTTACACAATAACAAAATTTGAAAAGTAAAAAGAGATGGCAAAAAAACTTATTTTTTGAAAAAAATCTACAACAAAGAAGCCCTTAATCCAATGAATTTATATTGTTAATCTACTGCTTAATTATTATTGACTTTGAATACTAAGTCCTTGTTTGATAGAGATTAAAAATTCATTTTAGTTTTTTTCAACCGTTATTTTTGACTTTTCAATCTATTTTTAACATGAAAAGTCAATAATTTCAACTCAAATAAATCAATATTGATTAAATAAATCAATATTAATTTATAAACTAGTTTATAATTTCTGTCGGGCTTAATCAAAGCTATCAGTATTTTTCTGATTCAGTTTTTCACCTCTGGTCCCTAAATCAATAGCCAATAACTGCTGTTTGTATCTGTATTCTGGTCAAAGTCAGATCACACTCACTCACTCTCTCTCTCTCTCCCACTTTTTCTCAGCAAAGCTTCTTTTCTCTCTCTACATTAAATCAGATGCAGTGAGACCAAAACTCCTTTATTGGAACTCAACAATAATATATTATCTCCATTCTTTCTTGTGCATGGGTTATGGCTATCTATTAACCGTACTCATGTTTAGGCCGATGGGACCAGTCCTCAGTACAAGACTACAAGTATTCATCAGACCCTAGTAGAACTGGAATGTTACTGTGTCCCATGGGACCAGTCCTCAGTACAAGACTACAAGTATTCATCAGACCCTAGTAGAACTGGAATGTTACTGTGTCCCAAATACTTGTTTTCATAGAATCATTAAATTTTACGAAATACATAAATAAAAAATACGGTCTCTGTCTTAGAGATTAATTCCACTCCGACATTGGAAGAGATTTTGATAAACTAGATAAATGTTATGGAATGCAGGTCATCAATCTAAACCTCTCCGTTCCCATGATTGAGGTCAAGATATTTCCAGAGAAATACGAACGGCCAATCATTGTTGTAAGATTATTTGACACAGGTACAACATATTCAATCTTGAATCCAACTGTTCTCCCAGCAGCAATATGGAAAACTCACTGTCAAATTTTTCAAGAGGTTAACAATGAATACTTCTTTACCGAACTCATCAGCAAGTCAGTCACACTCCATTTCTTTTCTAACTGTAATATATCTCACAAATTGCTCGACAGCTTATAAGTACTGACAAACATACTAAGTTGGTAATCAATCTCAAGTTTAAATGAGAATTGCAATAGCAGCGAATTTTTTTTGTGAAATCTTATGGCTTGAAAATCCTAATGCCACTATTTCATTTGTGGTATTTTCTAGTCATTGATTTGAAATCAAGAGTTGATATTTGTCCAACCAAGAATTACTTCAATCCCACTGGTTGATATTTGTCCAGCTGTGAGAGGCCAGTCCCTTTAATTGCCCATCGGGCCCATGTAATCGATTTAGTCCATGGATTCAATGATAATGTTTGTCCCATAATTAATTCACGGCTTAAGAAAGTGCTCATTATTACAGCTCATGCTAATGTTAATTTTGAACTTGGCAAAAGCAGTAACAAACTTGCAATGCCTACAATAAAAATCTGTAATCATGATGGCTAGGAATTGACTTGACCTTAATCTTTTGTTTGTAATCCTTTGTTATTAAAAGGACACTATCAAGATTTAGTCCTAGAGCATTGTGAACAATATTCATGTTTAGCAGTTTTCAAAATTCACATTAAAAAAAAAATTACTGATACAAGAGAAGTCGAACGTATAATTTGCCCCACTCCCAATGTCACTCACATTCGGAGTTTAGAACCATCCATTCATGTCGAATCCGGTATGATAAGTCTGTTAGTTAATTTTGAGTATGAATCAATCAAAAATTTGAGTATCATCATTTATTTACTTGACCATAAAATTTTAAACTCTTCCAGAAGTCAATTCATGTGTACATATCCACTAACTTAGTTTGATGAGTTGATGAGCCAACCACCCAAAATCCATGAAAGTTCCAGCTGGTAAACACACACAGCTTGACTCTTTGCCAAATCTGTTGTCTGATTCTGATGTAACTCATGCTATGAACAATCAACTTAAAAGGTCATACATATGGTCACAAACATCCTATTCCTATAGTCACAATCAGTTTTCTTTGCCCTTCAAAAAAACTCCACAATTGAGCAACATATTGATTATCATCACAATGTGAAATCATTGCATGCATTTACAGAGGAAACAATTGGTACAAGTTAACCTTTTACCATCTAAATTTGTTTGATGTAAATGAAACTATACAGTAGTCTAGTTTAACCTCAAATAATGGAACAGTTGAATTCACCTTTTCAAGTAGGAATCAATTTCTAAATTGGATCTAACTCAAATATTAAGCATCATTTAATCAAGTCTAATCAAAGGCGCATTAATTTATATTAACATGAATCATTTCATAAGAAGATAAACTTTAAAGATTCAAATTATCTTCTTTGACTTTCTTCAACTTTAACAAGAGTCGTCGTTTGCAGTAATATTAACTTTTTATTTGAATTACATTATAACAGATCATCTGTACATTATGTCACTTCTCCACAAAGTATTGTGCCTCAAAAATGAGGGAGGAAAACTCATCTACAAGCAATGAACTTCTTGTCAACAATACATCAGCCAAGATATAAAAGAGAGTTTACTTAAGAAAATAGATTGTAATTCAACCATTTCTTTGTCTCAAAATAAATACTAAGTGCTGCTAGTCAACTAATATCTACCACATTGAAAACTGGTGTCATAGTGGAAGATGTCGGCCGCTGAATAAGTATAAACATTAACCATCCATCTTTCATGTAACACCGACCTGATGCCTCTGGTCATCTGGTGATGCAAAAGTCATAGCCAAACTTCAACATTGAGAGGAACCATCTCACAAAAGTCAGCCACTACCGCGTTTAAAATGTTCTTTTATAAATCTTTCTGCATGAGAAGGGTACTTATCTCGGATGTATGCTCGAATGCATTTCTGGTAGGAAAAGTCTATCCATCCACCATCAGTTCTCACAACAAAAAGGCACCTTGAATGTCTGAACTGGGGATGTCGATCAACCTTCACGCAAGTAAGAAATTGAAGAACCTTTAAGTCCATAGACTTTAAAGTAGATCACATTATTAAATATTCACTGCCACAATTATGTGTCATCGTGTCAAAGAAACAGTTAGTATTCACTAAAATCAATCAGCACAATCCATGGTATCAGACCACTGAATTACCTTTTATACATTCCCAAAGACAAAGATTCGTCCAACTAAAGAACACTGTCCTCCAACAACAATAAGCAAACAAGACAATCTTATCTCTCATAAATTATCTGCAACTTTTTATTAGTAGGACGGAAGGGAAATTAATAGTTACATGAATATAAAGAGAACGACGCCTCAAAGTCCAAGACATTGCCACAGCTAATAGTCAAATTGCCAGTTGTCTGTCATTGTTGAAGGTATTCAGAACTGAAAATATCTTTGATATATTATTGAATGATGATCATAACTGAGTAAAATTATATTCACTCTGATAGTTGATCTTCAGATAATCATCAGTTAATGGCCATGTGGCATTATTTCGTAAGGACCTTATTTAGTTATACACAAATGAATGGCTTGTAAACCCAACTCATCCAATGCAATACACCAAATTTGGATACTAAAAACTGGGAATTAGTAAAATCCAATAATATTGTCAAATAAATTCTAACAGAACTTGTAATTCTAGTCGTTCACACGGTTAAGTAACAATGTAGGACTGCATCATCATGGCTAATAAAGAAGTACGCAGTCCATTTAATTCACATTACATCTCTAGATGCCAATACTTGAGACAGAACTTGCACCAAAACTTAATTTGATTGGCTGAGAAGTACAAAATATTTTTGCATCATATTATGGAATTGAAAGTAAGCATTTTTAAGGCGACTATGATGTCCCTATTTTATGTTGAGCTAACATTGATTGGAAAAAAATTAAGTGAATGATATTATGTCAACCAAGTTAGCTAAGAAGTCTATTAAACACAAAGAACTAACCATAATTGAATCAAGTCCACTTCCAATCTTAGCTTCAGAATGAGGATGATGAGCAAGAAGTTTATCTACCACCACTTTCTCGTCTTCTGCCGAAAGACGTTCTCCATCTATATATCTGGCAGAAAAAAGACATTCAATATAAGAGGCCTTACAAATCAAATTCATATATAAATGCAGGGAGTGAATATAATATAAAATATGCGAAGTCCAAAACAAGTACAAATGCCTAATTCTACCATGCAGGTGAAATGTGCAAGGACAAGCATGATTTGAGTGGCAAGGCACACCTATTAAAGATAAGAAGCATTTTTATTCTTTATTTATCCTTCTCAAGCAGAAGTTTGGGTTATTGGGGTTTCAAAATACTTGTGCAGCTATCATTTTACTGTGATCATTGTGTTTTTGAGGCTACAACAATTCTCATACTGCTGCTTATTTGATTATCCGTACGGAAAAGAAAATTATACAACAGTCAAACCCTACTACTTCATAATTTCAGATGCAGCCAAAAATTTACAACGGTGTCTCCAAATATAAATGCTTTTGCTTTAATCCAAAAAGATTACTGGGTGCAACTTACTATATGTGAGATTAGAGTCCAGTAAGACCTAAAGTGGGATTGCAAATTATTCTTGCATCTTTTTAAGGATTTAAATGAAGACAAATCTCAGATCTATATCTGACACAATGGAGACTGGAACTCCATGCGGTCTAATAATCTCTCAAGAAGACAAAAGTAGATAAGCGGAACATATCATCTAGATTAACAAAATAGTACGGGTTTCCATTTTGGAGTAGTGAATACAATATTGTACCAAACTAAATTAATAATAAAGTTGAAATGATAGTAATTACTAGAGATTTCACAAAGTACAATAATTTCAGGAAACAATATATGAGGGCCATAAAAGGATTTCTATTTTTCCCCTTCAATTGCATGTATAGCAAACACTACAACCAAAGGTATAACTGTTACTGCATTTGGCATACTCTTGCCCATAACAATATAAGACCGTACTCAAGTTCAGATACTGAATGCAGATCGTGCAACTTTAATGCTCAACTTTGAGAATTCTTATCTCATAGCATCGGCTATATAAAAATTTCATTCCACTCTGCTTGATTAAGAGTCATATCCAAAGTCAACAAAAGCTTGAACCATTTTTAAACTACTTCATTCCATATTATTTTAAGTTGACCTCTGCTACCAAGATTTTTGTCAATACTAGTTCCCTCAGATTTCCTCAGAGCATCCATCGATCTTCATTGAAAATGTGGCACCTATTGAACAAAATGTCCAAACCATCTAAATTGGTTTTCCTCAATTTTTCTTCAGTGGGTGTCTCCTGAAGCGCTTCACCAATTTATGAATATGCTCATTTCTTGTGTTATCTCCTCTAGCTGGAACACGAATCTATCTTAACATTCTCACCTCAGGTACACTTGATTTATGTACATGTTTGCTTCTAACTCTAACATTAAATTCTATACAATATCCTTCGTTTCATGGTAGTCCTACAGAATTTTCCTTCTAATCTTATGTGATCCACAATCAGGTACCCATGTGCCTCTAGGCTATCGTCCACTCAAGTACCATTAGAGCGGGTCTATGCCAGGGATACGTCGGGTTTGTTTCTATAACCCTTTGTGAAGGGGAGTGTGCCTAGTGACTCCAGCTCTACGGCAATTGAGATGTGCAAAGTCAAAGACAGATCTCATATTGTAAGTAATATAGTGAAGAGTTAGAACCATGGATTTTACTAGGTAGTTGCTAAAAATCTACTTGCTTTAAATTTTTGTGTAAAATGTAGGTCAAGTTTTGAATAGAAATGGGTGCAAAAAGAGATTATGTAGCCGACCCTTAATTTATTGGGGGGAAATCTTAGTTTGTACTTCTTCTTCTTGTATGTGGTACAAAGGGCACCACGATACAAAATAGAGGAACTTGTTTAAGGACGAAGTTGGAGAGGTTTCAACTTTTATTCAGAGTGACCTCACCTTAGTTAATATATAGAAATCCCCTTGTACGCCAAACATATAAAACTCGTCACTAAACTTCTTAACTGAATTTTGGAAGAGTTTGAAGGCACTATAAGTTAGCATGTCTTGTATCGCATGGCATAGCAAGTACTAAATTACATCACACTCCTTTAGGAGCTACTTTGTATCATGTTGAAACTAGGGATGGTGCCAAATATGTTTTTCATATTTGGAATAATAAAAAAAAAGTGAAAAAATATTGCAATTTTTTTCGATACATCACAATTGTTCTATATGGATTTTCATACTTCTGGAAATGATGTATAATGAGTTCAGTATCAATATCATAAAAATACCCTTCTTAATTACAATACAAAAATGTCTTATCCAATGATCTCCAATTCGACTGCAGATTGTATTCAAAGTATCAGAGTAAAAGAATTACTCTATATAATATTAGTAGCAAGTTATGGCCACTAGCAAATGGAACAATTAATACCAAAGTCACAAACATGTCAATTAATAGCTCTACCTTATTATTTTGTAATAAAGACTTTAAAAATATAAAAGAAGTATAACTTAGCTACCATTTAGAGCTAATAGAAATTAAATAAACAAAGAAAATTAAATCACCACCTATGATTATACAACAAAATTTGATTTTCATAGATAGTTAATTTGCTGCATAAAATAACTGGGGATAGATTCATCATCAATATTAATTGCATGGAATGTGTCCATTATGCGAGTGAGAGAGAGAGAGAGGGGAGTTTGCAGTGTTCCAATATAGAAGGGAGTTATCAATTATGGAAGAAGGTTCTCAATAGATCAATGGGGTTAGTTGCCCGACACTTGCCCCCACCTAGCTCTGCCAGTGGTTCAAACAGTGAAGGCCGAATGGAGATACCATCCCATTGTTAGTTGCATGACTTGTTTATGAAGCCTTTCGTTAGAAACAAAAAAATAAATTGGCAAGTAGACTTGCCAAGTTGACGAATAACTCTCAACTTGAGGAGTTGACTCGTCATTTTTTTTGGTTTCCAAACTCAAACTTATTTCTTCACTTCCTTCTTGTTCATTTCTATTCTTAAGCATGTTTCCATTCTTCATATCCAATCTTTTATTTTGGTTCCAAATTTAACTCCTTGTCTTCTTCCCTTTTTTTTTTTGGTTTATAACATCAAAGTGCTACCACCATGTTTTGGAATTTTTTTAGAAAAATGAAAAGATGCAGCCAACCAGTTGTTAAGTCACCAATTTTCAATTCCAGTTAAAGCCGTAGTTAAGGTAGATGCAAGGGAGGGGAAGTAACAGGAAGTGGTTGGGACCTGGGAGGAAGCAGAAAGGAAATGAGAATGGGAAGGGGAAGCGAGGGTGGGGAAAATGGCAGGGATTTACTTGTAGGTAAGGGGCCGGCAATGGTGACAGAAGGGGTGGGATGGGATAGAAGGAGATGGTGAATGAAGAAGAAAGCTTTCCATAAATATACTGGACATTGCCTTATCTAAAGAAGCTCTTTCAACGAAAAAGTTTAACAACGGAGTATTTTACACTTCGAGAAGAAAACATCTTTAAAAAAATTGCCTTATCTAGCTAAATATTGGAATTTCGATAAACTAAAATAGGTGCAAGAAGGCCTTTAACCAATAAGGTAGACAAATAATTGCCATAATCAATGATAAAACTATTCACTAGGGCAAGGCAGAAGCCTAAATTATACATATTATCACAGGATTATGTAACTTGATAATATATTATCAGGAACGGTACAGTGTAAATCCCTTCTTTGGACATTCAATTATCCCATCAAACCACAACTTCTTGACATAAAAAACCTTAAACTAATAGCATTTGCCAAAAGATGAAAATGAACAAAATATCTAAACATAATTTATTAAAGTTCAAGATAAGATTAAATTGAATGGATGAGAGAGAGCACCTATCGGAGTGTAGAATTTCTTTGGTCAGATAAATAATGGACTCGATGTCTTTGAGTATTTCCGCTTCTTTCTCTTTCCATTTACGGAAATCCGGGTCGTCCCGTCTCGGGTACTTGAGTGGGTCTTTAGCCTTTAGTGCTGCTGCTGCGGTCTGGCAAACAGAGAATGAATCCTTCTCTGGACGAGTTAACTCTGCGGCGCAGCACCAGGATCGATGAGTTACTAACCAAGTTGCGACTTGAAAATGGGGGTGGTGAAAGCGGAAAAACGGTGGAGCTGCGAGGAGAGGAGCAGCCATTCCGTTCTGTATGCGCGCGAGTGCTGAAAGTGCACTAAAAAAACTGCTTGCGATATGGACCCACGTACTACTTTTCTTATCGTTATTATTGCAAGCGTGTTTTAAACTTTAAGTGGGTTAATTATTAGGACATTGGTAGAAGATGTAAATCACATGATGTGCTTCAATAGAGCAGGATTGAGAACTTGTTTTTTAACTGTGCTTGCAAAACCTCTTCCATACCAATGATAGGAATCAAACTTTCTCCCTGCAACTGCCAGCAAAACTGATACTATCTCACTCTCACCTTTCAACCAACTGAGCTATGCCAAGGGGCCTTAAGTGGGTTAATTACAATCACACTTCCACGTTGTTTCAAGTTTGTAATAATATTATTTTCACTCAATTTTATTTTCAGATATCATCTCTATCCTTTCATTTTTCTCGTACAGATGATTACTTTAAACAATTTTGCCATTGACATAAATAAATTAAATAGAAAATAAAATAAAAAAATAGCAGTTGAGGTCCATAATATTTTTACAAGTGAAAATAAATCGTAAACTTTTTATTTTTAAAAATTAAAAGAATAAGAATAGAAAATAATGTTTGGACTAGGTTGACGAAGTACTAGAAGAAGGCACATGCAAGCGAGAACTATCGTCTTACATTCCACGGGCTTTGTTGTCAGGTGCGACCCGTTGACTTGATTTCCTTGTCAAGTCAATTCGGGGAAATCTCCCCCGGTTGTGACTGTTTAGGGAAGGTGGGGTGAAGTGGGTGTTTTTCTTTTTCTTTTTTAATTTTTTTAATTATTTTCAATAGTAAAATGTAATAAATTATTTTGTCTTTATTAAATTGGTCAAATAAAGACCACGAGTATAATTTTTTGTCAATTAACGAATCACATCACTGAGCGAAATCTGTATAGACTCAAATGTCTTTTTAGTGAACATAATTAGAACTTTTTGGGACTTTATGACACATTTTTTATTATTTTAAGTGAAAATTTGTTAACAAAAAATTTTATAGTTTATTTGTATTTTTGAAAAGGTTAGGATCCAATTGTAATTTTTCAATTGTCTTTTCTTTTTATGTTCTTTTCATTTATTTGATTCATGGACAAAATTTTCAAATAAAAAAAAATTATTTGGAGACCATATGCGAGTAAAATGAAAGGATTGACAATAGCTGCGAATAAAATTGAATTGAAATGATATTGTTATAAAGCTGAAAAAATAGAGACGTGTGAGTGTAATTAACCCTTACTTTAATTATAAATTAGTCAAATATTATTTTTTATCCATATATTTTGTACTATTCATAAATTTTATATATTTATTATTTTTTAGAATTCAATGTTTGTAATTTACGAAACAATTACCAAATAAGCAATGTATATTGCAAGAATAGGCACGATGTGAATAATTTGTTTTAATTGCTATTGTTCATTGAATATACTGTTGTAAAATTATAGATAATGATGAATAACTATTTAGTTGTATCTAGATGTCTATGTAGTTATCTACTTACTCCAGAAAAATGTATTCTAATCAGGTTGTAACTCTCTTTGGAACCCTATAAATAAAGGTCATTGTTATAGTAAATTGACACACTTGAATTTTGACTCTCTCTATTCTCCTCTTTTTCTCTCTACTTTTCTAGTTTCATAACATGTTATCAGCACGAAATTCTAGCCAACTGAGTTAGCAATTAGATATTATTATTTTTATTCAAAAGAAAAAAAGAGAAGCAAAACTAGGTAGTCAAACTGTGATATCAAAACATCATAAAGAACAAACAAAAGCTTAGTAGCCCAAAGTCCACTTTCTCAAGCGTCAATATCTCAAAAGAAATTCAAACGGCACCAACTGGTTAGTATTTATATCTCTATCATTGCTTTGATTTATGAGTCCAACTCATATTATACTTTTTGTTATGATATTTTTATGATAAGCAATTAAAAGAAATATTCATGCTTTAATTAGAGATAACAATGCTTTAACTTTTATTCAACGGCAAAAGACAACAAATCAGTGTGTTTATTATTCTAAAATATTCTTGAACAAGATTTGTTTATTTTTTTTATTTCCTGAAGAATTATAATTCTCCCAACATTCTAGAAGAATATTATGTTATATTTCATAACCTAAACATATAAATATTCTAGAAGAATATTTTATTGTTTTAGAAGAATATGGACTATTGTTCCTGAAGTAACAGTAGTCTACATATATCAATATCATATTGTTGCCTTAAAGAAACAATTTTTTTAAATCTATATTAATATTCCAATAGAATATTAATTGCACTTGAAGAGCTTAATTTTATAAGATGTAATATTTTATAAGAATATTATAATATTGTTCCTAGAGAACAAATATTTACATCAAAATAATGATTTGTTATAGCTATTGAATAAGCACAACTTTATAATATTCTGATAAAATATTAATTGCTCATGAAGAGCATGGCATTACAATTTAAATATTCTAGAAGAATATTGAACTATTACTCCTGAAGTAACAATAGTTTTTATTGTTCAATTAACTAGTATGTTATTTTCTATCTATTTTTTCATACGTAGTTATGAATAAAAGTTAGCATGAAATTATTGTGGGAAGCCAATAAGATTTGTTTATTTGTTTTAGTTGTGTTTTTCCTAAAAAAAACACAATTTTACAATTCTATCAATATTCCAAAAGAATATTGTATTGTATGTCACAACCTAACATATAAATATTCTAGAAGAATATTTTATTTTTGTTTTAAAATAAGCAAAATTTTATATTATATTAATATTTCAGTAGAATGTTAATTGCTCCTGAATAATCTAAATTTATAAGATATAATATTCTATAAGAATATTATAATATTACTCATGAAGAATAAATATTTACTTCAGAATAAAGTTAACATTTTAAAATAATTTGTTGTAGTTTCTAAAGAAGCACAACATTATATTAATATTCTGGCAGAATATTACTTGATCCCAAAAAGCATAATTATGTAATTTAATATTAAACTATTTGTTTCTGAAGAGCAAATTTTTACAAAGTTTAATAATTTAAAATAATTTGTTGTTGTTCCTGAAGAGCACAACGTTATATTCATATTATGGCAGAATATGACTTGCTCCCGAAAATCGTAATTTTATGTAATTTAATGTTAAATTATTTGTTTCTGAAGAGCAAATTTTATAAAGTTTGATACTTTAAAATAATTTATTGTCGCTTCTAAAAAAGCAAAACGTTATATTAATATTCTGGCAGAATATAACTTGCTCTCGAAAAGCATAATTGTATAAGATGTAAACATTTATTATTTTTTGTTCCTAATGAGTAAATTCTTACATAATCTAATATTCCTAAATAACATTTTGTTGTTGTTCTTAAAGTAGCACAACATTATATTAATATTTCAGTAGAATATTACTTGCTCTCGAAGAGCGTAATTGTGTAAAGATTTAATAATAAGTTATTGCTTCCGATGAGCATTTTAATATTTTATAGAAATATTATTTTATTGTTCTGTAGAAGCATAAAATTTGTACATATCAATATTCTAGAAAAATTATCGTGTTGTTGCTCTTGAAGAAGCATAACTTTACAATTTTACAATATTAATGTTGTGTAATATTAGAGTATTGATACTTTTAAAGAGGTACAATAAACTTATGAGACAATTCTCCATTATTCATTTCTCCATTTTTGTGAGACAATGAATATAAACTTGTTCTCCAAATAAATGAAAAATATACTTGTTAGATTGTATTAAACCATAAGTTCAATACTTCAAAATTTTATTGATTGGCAATACCGGTTAGACCATTCCGGATCAATATGATGTGAATTATGAATGAGAATATCTATTGAAAACCAGAAGATTTTTCAATATAATGAATTCTCACGTGATGCTTGTTCTCATGGTATATAAACCAGTAGACCTTCACTAGGTAAATCGGAACTGAATTTCCTGTATTTCTGAAAATTATTTATGGTGATTTATGGAGTCCCATCACCCTCCATGTTGATCATCTATATATTATTTGTATCTAATATTTACATATACTAGATAATTGTATGGTGTTATTATTCGCAACTTGAAGTTTACGAGATTATTTGCTCAAATTTTAAATTATGAGCATAATTTTCAGATTATACAACCAAGACGGTGATGTGTCTTGTCAATATTAGTGAGTCTAAATCTCAAACTTTTAATAAATATTAATTGAGATGATGTTAAATGGTTTAGCAATATTGTTTTTCAACGCCTCCAATTAAATTCTAAAGCATTACTATTGAGAACAAAACGATTTTCATTTTTGTCTAGGGAATACTATTTTATATGTAGAAACACTTATACGCATCATGCCAACATCAAAGTTACCCCGCTATAGTTGGCTTATGGTTAGAGCCTAATATTATCTATCTAATTATTTTTGATAGTGCAATATATGTACAATCGCTCCACCATAGTGCACTGAGATGGACTTTGAAAAATATTGAGAATACATGTTTAGTATGGAACATTATAAAATATCTTAAGTCCTAACGGGTGATATTTTATAATACGATTTTTCTAATGTCATTTTGATAAGATATTTTTCTCAACATTAGGAGAAAGAAATTAAGTAGCTGGAAAGAATACATGAAATTGCAGCATATTATGTTTTCTAGATCCTTACACAAGACAATATGAACTATAAGTTCGATAAATAACTCATTTGTAAGTTATACAATTGACAGATGCATTTACTGACCAAAAAGATTAAATCAAATCTCATATACCAGCTCTAAATGCTCCAATTTATATTAACGTCCTTGAAGGATAATCCATTAACATTATATCAAATAAATTAATGACACGCCTGAAGCGTAATGACATTTGATTCCAAAAAATTCTCAAATTAAAAATAGAGCCAATTATAAAGATGGTCCTATTGAGGAGGTGTATACTATTGGAGAGTATATAGACATAACTAATTATAAAATCCCAGAAGAGATTCAGTTAGCTGAAATAATAAAATGAAAAGATTTCGTTAAGTTATGTCGTTATGAGAAATCAATGGATTCAAAAATAAATGTTGTTGACAACACTTTTGTATATAAAGAAGCGCTTCATATTATGAAAAGTAGCAAGGATATTGAAAGAAATCTGTCAAAGAATAAATTGGCCAAATAAAAGGATGCAATTCAAGTAAATTGAACTAACTAAAGAAACCTGAAGTTTCTAGACCTATAGTTCAAGCACCTAAATGTGTATACTTATACGAAAAAGAAATGAGAAAATGAAGTCGTAATATGTAATGTACGACTTTTAACATTATAAATTTTGCAAAGGCTTATGTAAAGTAATCATAAGTTGATATCTTGTTAGCCTGTCAATGCATGAGATATATGCATACAATGAATATTGTTATAACCAACTAATCTCGCATAACTAATAAAACTACGAATATAAATTCCTGGAGGATTTAATATGCCCGAAGCATATAGTTCAACTTTTCAAGAACTTAATTGATCGAAATATAGATTTGAAGTGATATTATAATGAGGGGGAGCAAATACGTGTTGTACTCTTTTCCTTGACCAATGTTTTGTCCTATTGGATTTTCCTGAAAAAGTTTTTAATAAGACAACTTTAATGGCGTATTAAAAGAATTATGTACTCTTTTTTTTCACTAAGATTTTTTCCCACGGGGTTTTTTCTAGTAAGGTTTTAACGAGGTATATTCTTTTTGTAAATGACATATAATTGGAAGTGGTATAAATATTATAGTTATGGATGTCCATAACCTACAAAATATTTTACCCTCATCATAACCATATGGTTATACTCCCGTATATTATAAATTGTATATGAGACACCTAAATGGAACAACTACAAGATCTATTTTTAATATAATTGCATCAGACCATCATGCTGACTACAGTCAACCAGAGATAACGTAAGAAGATGATATTGTTGGAGGTTATAACATAGAGCACATTTCACTAGAATTGTTTTACACAAGTTTTAAAAAGATGGCGGCATTGAAGATATTGACGCACAAGATATGGATAGCTCGATACAAGTTTTTTTCATTGGTTGAAATCAGGGGGAGTAGCTGTACTCTTTTTCCTTTGCTCAGGTTTTGTTCCACTGAATTTTCCTTACAAGGTTTTAATGAGGCAGCATTTGAGTACTCTTATTTTTTATATTTTTTTTCTTTCTATTGGTATTTTTGTCCCATTGAGTATTTGCCAAATAACGAACTAGTTATTGAGTAATAAGTTATTCAATGGAGAGTGTTGTAAAATTATAGATAATGATGAACGACTATTTAGTTGTATCTAGATGTCTATGTAGTTATCTATTTACTCCAGAAGAGTGTATTTTAATCAGGTTGTAACTCTCTTTGGAACCCTATAAATAAGGGTCATTGTTATAGTAAATTGACACACTTGAGTTTTGACTCTCTCTATTTTCTTCTCTTTTTCTCTCTACTTTTCTAGTTTCATAACATATATTAAATTATAAGTTGATTACTTGGCTTGAAATATAGGAAAATACAGTAATCACGTACGAGCTATATAGATAACCACGAGGAATATAATAATCTAATCCAAGCTAACTATAGAGATAAACATGAGAGATCTCCTGGAGTCTTGGATAGAGATGGTAAAAATGGACCAGCTCAAATAATTTGGATTTTGGGTCAGACTGGTCGAATAAAAAGTTGGACAAATAAAAGTCGAACATATTTGGCCCAATATAACTAACTACCGAACTAATCGAATTGAAATCGGGCTGGTCCAATAAAAAAATTTGAGCCAACTCACCCCCCAACTAATCGAATTGAAATCGGACTAGTCCAATAAAAAAAATTGAGCCAACCCCCCTCCACCCCCCCCCCCCAATACCCTTCTCCCTAGGGATGGCAATGGGACCGCCCCGCCCCGCGACCCATGAATTCGCAGGGCGGGGTGGGACGGGGCGATGCTTCGACCCGCCAACCGTCCAGTGAATTTTTTTTTAAAAAACTAGAAAAATAATAATAAAAAAAAGAAATAATTTATATATATATATATATATATATATATTTGTATCAAACAAAATAAAAAAATTATAAGATTGAGGTTATGGTGTAGTGGTTAAGATTTGTAGTTTACAAGTTTTAACCCGGGTTCGATTCTTCTTTAGTCTATTTGTAGTGAAAACAATAATTTCTATTATATTTCATGATTTTTCAAAAAAAAACAAAATCTAGGGGCTGGTTACGGGACGGCGGGGCGGGTCGGACCCGTCGGACCTTCGACGGGGCAGAAAAATCTACTCCAAACCCGCCCCTATTATCCGACGGGACGGGGCGGGCCGGTCCTTGGCGGGGCGGGGGCGGGGGCGGGGGCGGGGGCGGGGCGCAGGTTGTGGATTTTTTTGCCATCCCTACTTCTCCCCCGGTAACAAATGTAAAACAAATTCGATAGTATACCCTCCAAGTCCCATAGAGATGGCTCCAGCAACCATCTCAACAGTGCCGGTGGTGAGAATGATGGCGAAGGAAGCATTTGCACCGGACAAGCCAGCTGCCAGAGCAAAAGGGACTGTAAGTCTGTCCGAAACACCAATGATTACGTCACAAACAATTTCTTCAGCAGTGACGTGTTTTTCTGTGTGTTGATTTAACAAAGATTTCCCCATTTCTTGCGCTATTGATTTGATTTCTCCTTTGAATGCTTGTTAAAGAAAGAATTTGAGAGAATGTAGAGACAAAAGAAGTAATATTGTTGAATATAAAGACAGTGGCATCATATGTGAGTGGGTGACTACAGATGCTTTTATTTGTTCTTATTTGAAGGTACAAAGGCCTCATTTTTTGAAAACTTAAATATATTGTGTTAATTAATTATTGTCAACTTTTGTCCTAAATATTCCATAACGGTTTATCTAGTTCTTGTTCTTGCGTTAAATGGAGCATCATCTTCATGGGAACTTATGTGTTGCCTGAAATTGGGCAGTGCCCGACTCTCACATGGCCCAGCCCCATGTAAGAGTTGGGCACTGTCTGATTTCGGACAACAGAAACTCTCTGCCATCTTCATATCATTAAAATAAAGTGTTTAAGGTATCAAGTACATGCAATCACTTTGATTGGGGTGGGGAACTTCTTGGTTTTTTTTATTATTATTTTGAAAAAATAAATTAAAATTTTAAGTTGGATTGGTCCAATAGTTCTGTGATTTAAATTCGGGTTGAATTGGCCCAATAAATCCTGGCCCGTGTAAAATCGGATCAAGGCTAGTCCAGCCCAATTTTGCGTGTGGCATGTCCAATTTAGAACTGGTTCTTCCCGTATGGCTCATTTGCCACCTCTAGTCTTAGACAAGTGTGTATTACAACTAACTTTTGAGTATATCTAGACAACTTTTTATTTTTTATTTTTTGCAATTTTGTTCTTATCCTTTGTTAATAGGCAGAAATTGCCCCCGTTCATTGATTCCGTCCATTCAACTGTACAAATCGCTTTAAAAAAAGCATAAATCTACCCTCATATTTATAAACCAACAAAATACACACACACACAAAAAAAACAAATAAAAGAATAATAATGCTACTTGTACACTCCCACTTACACCTGCTTATATGGCAAATCATGATATGACCAAATATTATACTCCAAAAGTGAGAGTGTAAGTAATGGTATAAGTAGGGATATACTAGTAGCATAACTCCTCAAAAGAATAACCTAATGACCCCGTAAGTGTAAATTACATATAAGGTCCCCAACATTAACCTCATTTGCACTTGTATCCCAAATATTTTAATTATTGGCATCCATCATCTCAATAATTTATATAATTAGTGGTTGATGCTCTTGTAAACGGATTCCACCCAAAATCAACATTTAACGTGGCATGTGCGCCTCACGTGGACTTCACTAAAGAGGTATTTTCGTTAGAATAGAATGTTAAATGTAAAGACGCAACAAAGATGTGACAAAAACACACCTTTAGGGGTAAGGCGTACATGTCACATTAACTATGATTTTGGATGGAATATGTTCACAAGGGATACATAATTAAAGTGGTGGATGTCAATAATTAAAAATTGGAGATACAAGTGCAAATGAAATCAAATATTAGGAGCACAATCGGTAATTTACACAAAAATTAAAATAACTAAAAGACCACAAGTCCCATACCCATTCATACTCATTCCCAAAGCCACTAATGTCGCTGCCGTCATTGCCGCTACCACGAATCACTCTAACACCATTCATATCGAATTTAGAGGTTATTTGGTAGAACTTTTTAGTAAATTTTGATAAAAAGTTGATGTAATGTGTAGTTGAAAAGTTAATTAAAGTTGTGGATCTAATGAAATATGTAGTTAAAATTAGTTGTTGACTTTTGACCATAATTTTTTAGTAGATTAAAATCTGAACCAAATAAGTACTTAATCTAATTCAATTTTTATTTTATCCTAGTTTATGATATTTGATTTGGTTAGAAATAATTAAAACTAAACAGCTAGAAAAAATTAACGTTAACAACTTAAAGTAAGAATTCACGTGAGAGAAACCAGTCACGTTAGCATTCTCTTACTATTAAATGCCATGCAAGGATTTTTCGTTAATTTTGCTTAATGAAGTTAAAAGAATGATTAACATTGAAACAAAATGAAAGTTAAAGGATCGTATTTAAATTAATCAAAATTTAGTGATATTTTGCTATACGTTCACTTACTAATCATAGAATTAACCTTAAAAGCTTGAGACTCGATTTGACTAGTGATCCAGTCATAACACCGAGTTAGTGGATTACTGGTTCAACCAGTGGCTCACTGATTTAATCGATGGGTCATTGTCGATTAAAAATTATATATGAAAAATATTTTTGTAACAAAATAAAAAAGAAGAACATGCAAGAGTCAAAAAGTTAAGGCTTGAAAATGAATTTCACAAAGTAGTAAAGCAACTAAAGATTAAAAAGGTCCAATTATTCGCTTTTTAATTTTAAATTGAGTAAAAAATATATTATGGGTCATAAAACTATTTATTTGGATAAAAGTTATATGGATAATATTTTATTATTATCTTTTTTTGGTCCAACTAAGTATAAAAATTAAAAAAAATCACTTTTAAAAATTCAATTTTTGATAAAAAAGACAATTATACTATTATTCTTAATGAAATAAAAAAAAAGTAAATAAAAGAAAACTAAAAGAAAACAAAAAGTGAAACGGCACAAGGTGGTGGCGGAGGCAAAGGGCCAGGACGACCATTATCATCCCCGCACCATCGAGGACTTTTGGAATGCGGGGCGAGGATTAAAAAATATATATTTACTGCTATTTAATTAATTAATTATTTTTTAAATACGATTTAAAGTTTAAAATATAAATAAAAAGAGATTTAGGATGGTTCAAGAAATTTGGAATGGGGACAATGATCTCTTTTCCCATCCCGATTACTAAAGGAACGAGGTTGGGATATTTTGCCATATCTAGACGACGGACGGGTGGCAGCGATTATCTTAAGTTATAGATGTTCAAAAATAATTTTTTTTTTTAAATTCTAAAAAGTATGTTTGTCTTTTTAAAAAACGAGTGAATTATCATGCAGATAAAAAATGTAGTCATCCTTTTTCTGATGATAAAATTTATTCTCATTTTTTACTTAAGTTATTATCTGAACATTGCAATGGTAAAAATTATTCCAATGGCCCAAATATCCCAGAAATATACAATGAGGTTCGTGATAGGCCCATTCGATAAAATGCCACTTTTGGCCCAAGTCGAAGATGTAACCCGAAAACATTACGGGGCGGCCTAAAACCTCTGAAAGTTTATCTTCAAATGATTCAGTTATATCGTGATATACTTGACTAAATCTAGACGAATGATGCTTATAACAAAATCGATCAAAACACAACTGACCATATCTCCACCTAACTAAAAATCTTGAAGGATCACCACCGATCTCACTTAGACAATTGTGATATTTCTCCTATAAATGCTACCATGTATCAGGTCAAAGGTACGCTCACTTGAAAATATTGAACTTCAACTATTCACTTCCCGTCTGACACTCTTTTATTCATCTCTATAAGCTTACTGATTTGACCGTCGGAGAGTCTTCGACCGACACCACACTGGTGTCCTCTTGAGATCCTTTAACGATTTTTCTTTCAAAGTGTATTTTTTTAGTTCCACAAGATTGCTGGTGGCCCAATCGATCCAAAATTTTAAATTGTAGAATCTACCATCTGCAGACATCACTTCTGCCCAAACACGATAAGATAAAATTTATCCATTATGTAACGTCCACGTACTTTCCCATACATGTCTTTCGTCCAGGAGCTATTCCGTGCACCGTTAACTTACGTACTGTCAACTGGAGGTTGGGCTCCAAACTGGATTTTTTTCGCGTCTTCTATCGATTCGAACACTTGACCTCCCCCCTTAAGAGGAACTTATGAAGAATGCTGGTACCAATTGGACAACTTGTCTACCATTGAAGTTTCTTAATAAAGGCTAACGATTTAGGACTCTTGGCACGTTGCCTTCGTGGACATCTCAGGACATCTTCATTTGCTAGTTAAAACGCGAATGAAGATCCAAGTAAGTAAACCTCTCATAGAATTCATTTGTAGGGTTCAATGTTATATATATAAATGTGTTACACTAATAGCTATTATGTGAACATGATATACTTTGATATAGTTTTATATGCATTTATATGTCATTATTGTTTCACACTACATATTCTTGTATGTATATTCATGTTAATGCATCCACAAGCATGCATGAAGTATAGATTTATATGATAATGTTGAAATATATATTTTACTCAAGAGAAATATGTATCCCAATTTTATAAAAGAAATGGTGTACGCCTATGCCTTGAAAGGCGTGAGTGAGAAATGGGGCGTGAGGGACCGGTGCACCCGACGAATGATAATGTTTAATGTTTAATGTTTAACCGTTTTGCGGTACTACCAGTAGATAGAACGGATTCTAAATAATAATGGCCTACTGCATTCTGATTGGATAGATGATACACAAAAGTGAACTCACGATGTTAAAATTTTAAAAAGGATAAGAAAAGATTGGATACATATTCTAGAAAACTAATTTAAATCAATGCATATTATAAGCATACATTATCACGTGCAAGTGGTTTGCTTACTGGGCGTTAGCTTATCCCATATTTTCCACTTTTCAGATGATGAGAGCTAGATTATTCGAGACAACTACTTGGGACAAGATGAACTCAGTATTGTTTAAATCGAAGTTTTATTTTTGTTATTATTTATAAATAAGATGCCTTAGGCCGATTTAGTATTATTGGAATATTGTCTTTTACTTATTTTAAATCAACCAAACTATGAAGTTTTCTACAATTATTGTGTTCATTCAATAAAGAATTTGGGCATAAAATTTATTATGCAAATTATTGCTTTTAATAAATATTATTGAAAATATATGTATTCTCAAAATATAATAATACTAATAAAGATGAATATTTACTTTTAGTTTGAAATCAAGTTAAGCTTTAATTAAATTGTCCTATGGTTTCGTGTTTTCGTTATTGAAAATCATTGATATTTATTTTGTACTTCAAAATAAATTAAACAAAATAAATTAAAATAGAATGAAAATTTTATCCACTTTTTTGTATTTATATTTTGTTGTTTAATGGTAATTAAATAATAACACTTCTAAGTCTAGAGTTTCTGGACTTGAGGTGTTACAGTATTGGTATCAAAGCTAAGAGTTTGAAAATCGAATTTGTAGACTTTAGATTTAGAAAAAAAAACGTGCTTTTTTTTTAACGACCACGGACTTTTCTCTACAGGCCTTTTGCCCATGGACTATTTCGTGTGCCGTTAGCCTACATACTGTCAATTGGAGGTTGGACTCTAAACTGGATTTCTTTCGCGTCCCCAGATATTCGAACCCTTTACCTCTCTCTTAATGAGAACTTATGATGAATGCTGATACCAATTGGGTGACTTAGCCAATTGGTATTGATAAGTACAATTTTGTACTTATTGGAGCTCACAAAAAGGGACGATTATAAGTAATATTGCATGTTTTTAGTTTAATGACATGTTGTTTTCTTATTATTTTAGGAAATAATCAAATTCAAGTGTCGATCTGACGAAAAGAGAGCAAACAAAGGAAAATCGGACTTAATTGCTAAAACAAAGATATTTGAGGGGTTTGACATGCAAATATCAAAGAAATAAAATCAGGAACAACAGTTAAGGTAACCATGTGATCGCAAGGCCATCTTTTTAGCTGCAGAATATAAAAGGCTTATACCATGCAATCGCAAAGCATAAGCCCAGGCGATCGCATGACTTTTTAGAGTAGTTAGTTGGCAGTTTCATGATAGGAATGAAACTCTACAACTCCAAGATAAAACAAAGACCAAAGACATATTTTAAAGAGTTCGGAGAGCAGTATAAAAGTCAGATAGTAGACATATCGCAGTAGACGAATTTTTGGGAAGAAGATATACAAGGTATAATTGAAGATCAAGAAGGGATTGAATATTCTTCGACCAAAAACACGGGTTTTATTTACTTTTTATTTTTCTTTCTCTGGAACATGATCAATTCAATAATTGTAATAATTAACGAAATCATGTCCGGCTAATTTACTTATTGCTTGAAAAAACGATAAAACCTCATGTTTTTAATTAATTAGAAGTTTTTCCATTTTAGTAATTAATTGGTTTAGGTTTGATTATTCTTTAATCATTATTTCTATTATCTTAATGCTTGATCACCATTAGAATATATTGTGATCTGTATTGAAGTTGAGATATTCAATAAAGGTTAAGACGTGGTATAGAATAACATAGAGTCCAATAATATATCGAAATTACTATTATACTTTATAAAATCCGATTAGATATTGTTGAGATTTTAATGCATATGTTTATGTTCGAAGCTTAATTAGAGATAATTAGGTATGCATTCAATATAAAATTGATTGATTATCGAGAGAGACTTTTAATTATATTCGGATCACCGATTTTCAATCCAAGGTAATTATAAGCTAAAACGATTAAACGGATAATTAATCAAGGAATGTGTAGGTAGATTCGCAAATCATATTGTTAGTAAAACTCGAATTCGTTCTCATAAATTTACTTTGATTGTTTGATAATTTAGATTTAATTAAATATAATTATAATAGTTTTAGAATAAAAAATTATAAACGGATCTATGTTATTTACATTGTTAAAATTTGAATTATAAATTAATTGGTAAAATTGGTAGCTAGTCATCATGTGTTCGACACCCTACTTATCATTTTATTACTTGTAACGATCCATCCACTTGCAGGATTAAAATCGACAACAAGTACCAACATTCACCATAAGTTCCCCTTAAGAAATAGGTCAAATGTTCAAATCGCTGGAGATGCGAAAAAAATCTAGTTTGGAGTCCAACCTCCAGTGAACAGTACGTAAGCTAACGGTGCACGGAATAACCCCTGGACGAAAGGCCTGTAGGAGAAAGTCCGTAGTCGTTACACATTATTTTTAACATTTGTCCATATACTAAACGGGTCAATATATTCAATTTACTGTATATATAAATTTTAATAGGATGTTTAATTAAGGCTTAGTTTGGTATTTTTATGATTTAAGAGAATCAATTTTTGCCATTCTGAAGAAAAACTTAGCTACTGAAACAATACAATCAATTATATATTTGGTGTTGTAAAATTATAGAAAATAATATTGATGATCATATTTAGATATTTCTTATATAGTCTTTGAAGTCCCATATGTATGGGTCCATCATTATAATAAAATCCACAGTTTATTTCTATTTTCTTCTATTATTCTCTCTAGTTTATAACACGTTATCAGCACGAACGAGCTCACAAAAAATAGAAAAAAAAATCGAGAGCAATAATTAGAAAATTCGTAGAATCTGCGTAGCCAATACTGTTGAGATTAAATGTTGATATCTTACTAATTCATCCTCCAATCATTTTGAATTTTGGACAGCCAAGTTCAAAACTAATTGGTCTTCAAATTTAACGATTAAAATGAAGATCCAAAGGTTAATTAGGGAGAAATAGCTATGTAAACAGATTTCCATGGACAAGTTAGTATTCTCTTTGCTATCGGCTTTTATTATACTTTTTTTGATATTGATAAATGGTAGACAAATATTCTTTAAATATTATTATTTATACATATCAATATTCAGAATAATATTGTATTATTATTCTTGAATAAATATTAATTTATACAAATTAATATTCCAGAATAAGAATTTCGTTAGTCTTCTTGAAAAAGCAAATCCAAGTATATATAAATATTATTGAAGAATATTGTGTAGCACAATTTAATTAACAAAGATTTATATGATTTGTGAAGTTTTTATTTTAGATCGGTTAAATATTTTATTTTAACAAATTAAATACTTTTGAATCAACAAAACTTTATATGAATAATATTAAAGAAAATTATTTTGATATTCTTGAAGAAGCACAACTCAACAACATAACTAATCAAGAAAAATATTATTTTGTTATTCCTGAAGAAAATAAAAAATTTATACAAATCAATGTTCTAGAATAATATTATGTTAGTATAGAAGATTAACTTTATTCAAGTCTAAATCCGATCAATATGTTGATGTTCTGAAGAAGAACGACCTTATATTAATATTCTAGAAAAATGTAACTTGTTCCTAAATAGTATGACATTACAAATTTAATATTCAAGAAGAATATTAAGTTATTGCTCTCGAAGAAGCATAATTTTTTTGTACCTATATTATCGAAGGAAATTGTATCATTATCCTTGAAGAATTGTCTATTACTAATAATCAATATTCTAGAAGAATATTGTATAATTGTTTTAAAAGAAACACAACTTTGCAAATATCAGTATTCTATTAAAAATATTATTTGCTCCCAAACAACATAATTGTATAAGATTAAACATCTATAATATTTTTTGCTCATGATGAGTTAACCTTACATGATTTAATATTCTTAAATATTAATCTGTTGGTGCTCCTGAAGTAAAAAAATATTATATTAATATTTCAATAGAATATTAATTGTTCTCAAATAGCATAATTTTATAAGATCTAATATTTTATAAAAATATTATGTTATTGTTCCGTAAAAACATAAATTTTATACATGTTAATGTTTTAGAAAAATATTGAGTACGTCCTGAAGAATAACAATTACTTGTATATTAATATTTTATAAAATATTATATTAATACTCCTGAAAAAGTATAACGTCACGAATATCAATATATTCTAAAAGAAAATAATATTTTTGTTCATGAAGAAACACAAAGTAAATAAATATATCCTAGAAGAATATTGTGTTGTTACTCTTTAAGAAGCACAACTTAATTAAATGAATATTATATGATTGCTTTTGAGAACAAATTGCTTTCCATTTTTGTCAGAGGAATAATATTTTACATGCAGCATTACTTATACGTATCATGTCAACATCAAAATTATCCCCACTATAGTAGTTTTGTGTCAGAGTCTAATATTACCTATCTAATGATTTTTTATAGTGTAATATATGTAAAATTGGTACACCATAGTGCACTGAGATAAATATTAAATAATGTTGAGAATGCATGTTTAGTTTGAACCATAATAAAATATGTTAAATTCTAAATAGTAATATTTTATAACACAATTTGCCGATTGATATTTTGATAAAATAATTTTCTCAACATTAGAGGGAAAATTAAGTAGTTGGAAAGAATACATAAAAATGCAGCATATTATATTTTTTAGATCCTCGCACAAGACAATACGAACCAAAAGTTCGACATATTATTTATTTGTAAGTTATACAATTTATAGATGCATTTACTGACCAAATAAATTTAACCAATCATCGTATACCAGCTATAAATGTTCAAACTCATATTGATGTCCTTGAATAACAATCTATTGACATTATATATGATAAATTAATGGCACATCTGAAGCGTGGTGACATTTGATTTTAAAACAAAAATTCTCAAATTAAAAATAGAGTTAATTGTAAAGATGGCCATGTTGATGATGAATATATTATTGGAGAGTATATAGACACAATTAATTATAAAATTTCAGAAGAGGTTTAAGTACCTGAAAATATTAAAAATGAAGATATCTCAATAAATTATGTCGTTATAGAAAAGAAATAAAATAAAAAATAAAATGTTATATGAAAAAAGAAATAAGAAAAATGAAGTTGTAACGTGTAATACATGATTCTTAACATCGTGAATTCTGCAAAGACTTGTGTAAAAAAATCACAAATCGATATCTTGTTAACCTGTCAATGCATGATATTTGATATGCGTATAATAAATATGGTTATAATCAATTCATCTGGCATGATTAATAATACTATGTATATAAATCACTAGAGAATTTAATATACCTAAAGCATATAGTTCAACATTTTGTCCGTCAAATTACAAAAATCTCAATTGATATTATCATGAGGGTGAGTAAATATGCTTTATATTCTTTTTCCTTGGCTGAGGTTTTGTTCCATTGAGTTTTTCTGACAAGATTTTTAATGAGACAACTTTTATAATGTATCCAAAAGAATTATGCACTCTTTTTTCTTCACTGGGATTTTTCAACATAGTTTTTCGTAATAATATTTTAATGAAGCAAATTCTTTGTGTAAAAGACATCAAATAAGAAGTGTTACAAATGTTATAGTTATGGATGTCTATAATCTACAATAAATTTACCCTTAACATAACTCTATGGTTATACTCTCGTGTGTTATGAATTGTATACGAGACCCCTGAAGGAAACAACATCAAGATCTATTTTTTTAAATGCAATCGTATTAAACTATCATGCTGACTACAGTCAATTAATGATATTGTATGAAGATAATATTGTTGGGAAGATATAACAAAACAACAACATGAAATATATTTAATTGAAATTGTTTTATACAAGTTTTAGAAAGGATGGTGGAGTTGAAAATACTGACGCATGAGATATGGATGGCTCGATACAATGACTTTCATTGATTGAAATAAAGAAAAGTAATTGTACTCTTTTTCCTTTACTGAGGTTTTGTCCCGTTGGATTTTTCTGACAAGGTTTTAACGAGACAATATTTGATTATTCTAAATTTTTGATCATTTTTTTTAACTTTCGTTTGATATTTTTCCTACTTAGTTTTTGTCTAACAAAGTTTTTAACGAGACATTTATTGTACTAATGATCATTAAATGGGAGTGTTGTAAAATTGTGAAAAATAATATTGATGACTATGTTTAGATATTTCTTACATAGTCTACAAGTTTTTGACACCCTATTTATATGAATAATGATATTCACAGTCGCTCACTACCAGTAATCATCCTATGTAGCATTACTCAATTGGATAAATTATTTACTCCAATTAAGTAATATATTTATAGTCATTAATTATGAATAATTCATCCAATTGAATAATGACACGCAGGATAACTACCGGTAGTGAGCAACTGTGAATAGCATTACGCTATTTATATGGGTCCATCATTATAATGAAATACACAATTTCTCTCTATTCTCTTCTATTTTTCCCTCTATTTTATAACATTTGGTCAATTTTTGTTTCAGAATTATTGTATGTTACAAAATCAGCATTTTAACGTTTAGTAAACCAAAATAATCTATTACTTTGCCCGTGTACAATTATTAAAATTGATATTTATTATAATGATGTCATTTTATATTATTATTATTATCATTTGTAATATTGTAAAATATTTTTCTACTTTTATGACAGTACGTAATATTATTAAATATTTTTATAAGATAATGTATTCACCATAATTATTTTAAAATTAAAAATTTAATATCTATTAAATCTCAAAATATATGAAATTACAAGATAAAAATATAGTCCATATAGTAAAAGTAAATAAATTAAAATGGAACCTAAACCTTAGGGTCAGGTTGGAAGTTTTGGACGCCGGTTATCAGGATTTTTGAAAATACTGTTTTTGGACGTTTATTAGTGAAGCGGCTTTTAAGGATGGCAAAAAAATTCGCAGACATGGACCCGCCCCGACTATTCAGGTAATAGGGGCGGGTCCGGGGACGACCCGCCTCTTTAAATTTTTATTTTTATTTTTTGAAAAATCCTAAAATCGAATTACAATTTACAAATCATTTTTTTAAAAAAATGGGTTGAATAAGAATCAAATCCGGGTTGAAGTTATGAAATTATAACTCTTAACCACTACACCACAACCCCAATCTTGTATTTCTTTTGTTTTATTTCCTATATATATATAATTCCTATTCTTTTTTTAATTACTTTTTCCTGTTTAAAAAAAATTAACCGGAGCGGTTGGCGAGTCAAAGCCTTGTCCTGCCCCGCCCCGCCCCGCGAATTTGCTGGTCGCAGGGCAGGGCAGGGCAGGGCAGGACGGGACAAGGCCAACCCGCCTCATTGCCATCCCTAGCGGCTTTAAGTGATTTTTAGTAGCGGTTTTTTAAACGATCCAACCCATGTTTGGGAGTTTATTATCTAGTGGTTTTGAAAGTTTTTTAAGAGAATTAAATTACATATATGCCCATATATATAAAAAAAATTGAATTAAATTTTAAAATTTTTATATATCCACATATCATTGAAAATATAAAATTATATTTATGTTTTTGTATGTGCTTTTTTCCTTTTTTCTATGTTCTTTTATTTTTCCAAATATTAAGTTTAAGGTAGTTTTGAAAATAATTGTTAAAATAAAGTAAAATTAGAAGAAAATTTGAAGAATGATAAAAAATCATCGATTTAGGAGATTAACCACCGATTTACGGGGTTGGGTGATACGCTTTAAATTACACTACATCAGTTTTGAGCGGTTTTAACCGGTGCTCCAAAAAACTAACAAGCACCGATTTTCTCAACTTTTTATAAATAGTACCATTCAAAATCGGGTCGAGTCGGGTCGGGGCGGGGCGGGGACGGATTGACTTGGCCATGTCAATTTTTAAAATTATACTTGAAAGTGTGGTAGAACAACAAGATTGTGATGGCAATATAACAAGTCAAGTTAAAATGTTGGATATAATTGTGGAGACGAGAATACCCCTAGCTAATCCTCACGGAAACAACGTGGGACAACATAGGGTTAGCCGCACTCAATCTCCTCCCCGTTAGATGTTATAAGTCGAAAATGTATTTTTCTTTTCTTGAAGAAAAGATAATCCAAATTATCCAACACAGTTACACAAACACGCCCCTTTTCAGAGAATTCGAATTAATTCCAATTTCAAGTCCGTTTTGAGTTAAGAAAAAAATAATCAATTATAGGAAGTACAGTATACGAAACCACCTGAGAGGAAAACCTTTCACCTCCACCGCAGGCCCACCATTTGTATCCTACAACCGCCGCGGATGGGCCAATCATCCTCCAGATCCAGGCCCAGATCAGCCAAACCCGCCGTGATCTCCCCGTGGACGTCAGATTCCGATGAAACAGATGACATCATTTCCGATACGGATGACACCATCAGCGGGAATGACTACACGTTGAACCTGCCAGACGAATGCCTGGCCTGCATTTTCCAGTCGTTATCCTCCGGTGACCGGAAGCGGTCGGCTCTGGTGTGCCGCAGGTGGCTGAGAATCGAGGGCCAGAGCCGACACCGCCTGTCGTTGAACGCTAAGTCTGAGCTTACATCCGACATCCCTAAATTGTTCTCGCGCTTCGATACGGTCACTAAGCTCGCGCTGAAGTGCGACCGTAGATCTGTCAGCATAGGCGATGATGCGTTGATTCTGATTTCTTTGAAGTGTAGGAATCTCACCAGGCTAAAGCTCCGTGCCTGTCGCGCCATAACTGATGACGGGATGGCTGTTTTTGCCCGAAACTGTAATAGTTTGCGCAAATTCTCATGTGGATTTTGCAGTTTCGGGGCCAAAGGCATGAACGCTTTGCTCGATAATTGTGAGTCCCTCGAAGAATTATCGGTGAAGCGATTGTCTGGTGTCACTGATGGGGTTGGGGCCGAGCCCATCGGGCCGGGAAAGGCTGCAGGAGCTTTGAAAGTTATTTGTTTGAAAGATCTTAAAAATGGGCAGTGTTTCGGGCCTTTGATTATTGGGTCGAAGAATTTGAGGAGTTTGAAGTTGTTCAGATGTTCCGCTGATTGGGACAATTTGTTGGTAGTGATAGCAAATCGGATTACTGGGCTCTTGGAGCTTCATTTGGAGAAGCTTCAGGTAAGTGATATTGGGCTATCAGCCATTTCGAATTGTGTGAATCTTGAAATATTGCATTTAGTGAAAATCCCCGAGTGTACCAATGCTGGACTTATGGCTGTTGCGGAAAAATGTAAGCTGATTAGGAAATTGCATATTGATGGATGGAAAACAAATAGAATAAGTGATGATGGATTAATCTCCATTGCAACACATTGTCCTAATTTGCAAGAGTTGGTTCTGATTGGTGTGAATCCTACAAGGTTGAGTTTAGAGAAGTTGGCGACACATTGTCAGAATTTGGAAAGATTAGCATTGTGCGGGAGTGATACTGTTGGGGATGCAGAGATATCGTGCATAGCTGCAAAATGTATTGCATTAAAGAAGTTGTGCATAAAGAGCTGTCCCGTGTCGGACCATGGCATGGAAGCATTGGCTGGTGGGTGCCCCAATTTGGTGAAAGTGAAGTTTAAAAGGTGTAGGGGGGTGACTTCTGAGGGAGCAGATTGGTTGAGGGCAAGTAGAGGTTCTCTTGCTGTGAATTTGGATGCCATGGAGCCAGAAATACAGGATGTGAGTGCTAGTGAGCAAGAAGCTAGTGGTATTGGAATTCCACAAACAGATGGGCAACCTAGGGGTATTAATATTGCTGCATCAAGCAGTAGCTGGAGGCCAATGTCTTTCAAGGCAAGGTTAGGGCTTTTAAGGGGGAGGAGCTTGGTGGCTTCCACATTGAGGCGGTGGTCAAGCTTTGGTGGCAGTTCCCGGAATAATTTGGAAATGAGTTGAGACGGATTTGCAGTGGGCAACTGCCACTGTTGGTCTGTTCACGTTATTCTGCATTGTAGTTCAGTATATTTATTACTGTGTGCTGTTGAATTTCATTCCATAATCTCCATTATTGAGGGTTGTCACCGAGTTCCCCCGTGTGCTTGTGTGTCTTGACTTAATTTATGAAGGAATGCCTCTTGACGTGATAGTTGGGGACTTCTAAGATTGCTTCCTTAGTTTGAATAGGAAGGAGGAAATGCCCAACACTCTCTTTATACTAAGACTTGTGCATTATCTTAACTGACACTAACATGTTTTAAAGCATCCAGTTTACGTCTTGCTGTCACAAGATTTATTCTTGTCCTTGGTTTTGGTTGCCGAAATATGTCGTGGTGCCAATGATGCCATGATATATCACATTGTTGGATGTTAAATCCTTTATGTTTCTAATTCTTTCAGAATGTTGATCATCAGAACAAAATGAATTAGTTTCCTGTACCACATTCTTAGTCCCAATCTCTTCATATGACCATGTAATGTAGTCGTAAATCATTGTGGAATGAGATTGTATGTGTAGTGAAGATCAAAGCGTCGATCAGGGATCTTTTTTGCAGGCTGGTGTTGACTATTTCTTTGTATAATGATATAGTATTACAGGATATAATCCCGTTGCTTGACCTTGTTTTTCTGCACATTATATGAATTGCAAACAAATGAATTAAACTGTGTGGATATACGAGATGATAACGTAGGTGTTATTATGCCTCTAAAGTTCAATTGAATCTGCGGGTTCACACGATTGCTTTGGAAGCAATTGTTCTTTTAAGGTCAATTGTTTGATTACTCAGCCTGTACCATAAGGTCGTTAGCTCATCTCATCAATTCTACCTTCAGCTGCGCTACTAAACTATTTCACATGGGATTATAGCTGCAGGTATAAAAAGAGCGAAAGATGATATATCACCCATGGTGGGTAATAATTATGGTACCCATTTGATACGTAACATCACTATATTGGTTACTTTTTAAAAAGTTGTTTATAACTTCTTAAACTTTTTAAAAAGTGACTAATGTGGTGATGTTGCGTGTCAAGTGAGTACCATAATTATTATCTGCTATAGGTGCTATATTATTACTCTAAAAAGAGCTACTAAACTGTCGGGCAGCGTGGTTGCCAGAAGGCTCGATAAAATGATTGGAACCACTTATTTGAAAATGGGCATTTTTCCTCCCAAGGCTAAGAACAAAAATGTACTTTCTTGATTTTGTTCCGAGCTTCGTTTTTTACTCTGTTTTGCCTCATTTTTTTTTTTAATCTTTGAGCATCCTATACTGTGCCTCCAAATTTTGATTTGTCTTGTTGTTCCCTTGTTTAATCCTCAACTCTTCGTTCTTTTTTTGAAACTCGAGTCCGTCTCCTACAACTAACAAAAAAGGAGAAAAACTCAATAGAAAAAATGATAAATTGACTAATAATTATATACGTAAAAGACTAATTAAGTGTAAAAATTACTCAAAAAAAGCTTGGCGTTAAGCTGCTAATCTACCAATGGACGCGCATAGATCTATTGATTTAGTGAGAATTTACTTCTCGGTTGATTTGTTGAATGATGATTTTCACATATATTATGTAGCATATGTATAATTGGGCGTTATATGTGAGCAACATTCCTACTCACACCAAGGTGTGTGGGGCCCACCCCCTGTGTGAATCGGGATGTTGCCCCGATTCGAGGAACATTTAACTCCTCTATGTATAATATGGATCATTTTCACTTTATATATGAAATTTTATAAAGTCATTGTCACTTTATATATGTATGATATTTTATAAGGGAAATTGGTCAAAAACGTCCATAACGTATAGACTCAGTGCGCAAATCATCTTTACCTTTCAAATTTTGGCAATTACATCCCTCACCTATACATGTAGTGCGCAAATCATCATTTTGAATGGAATCTATCCAATATTCCGTTAAACCTTTGGAATTTTGGCACAAATGGTCCATAATCTTTGCCCTTAGTGTAGAATTGGTTCTTAACGTTTATGTTTTGGCAAACAAGTCCCTAACCTATGTGTTTTGGTGCGAAATTAGTCCCTATGGAATGAAAAAGACAAATATACCCTTAGTTTAATTAGAAGAAATTGTATGTAGATTCCTAATTATTACAAAATGTGCAAATAAGTCCAATACTTTTATTTTTTATAAAAAAATTAAAAAAAAACTAATGAGTTTTTTTTTTAATTAACACTTTAGTAATAAACATGTCAAATAAATTTATTATTTTTATTATTAAGTAATAAATATATTTAAAGAGAGAAATCATTGTGAGAAATTATTTTTCTCCCTCTTTACTTATAAATTTTTTTCTCCCTCTTTACTTTAAAAATTAAGTTAAATAAATAACAAAATGACGTGTATAATTATATGACATTGAACTAATCTTATTACATTTTTATTTAACATAAAAATACTAATAAAAATTAATTTACACATTATGTGTTTTATTTTTGAACGAAAATAAAACGATAAATTAAAATATAAAGAATATAGTTAGATTTCTAATATTTGTAGTTAATAAACATATAACTCAATTAAATAAAAGTATTTGAACATCAAGTTTGTGACAAAGTTATTTATTTTATACAACAACAAAATAAAAGTTTTAATTTTAAATAATATATTTATTACTTAATAATAAAAATAATAATTTTATTTGACATGTTTCTTACTAAAGTGTTAATTCAAAAAAAAAAAAACTCATTAGTTTTTTTTAATTTTTTTATAAAAAATAAAAGTATTGGACTTATTGCACATTTTGTAATGATTAGGAATCCACATACAATTTTTTCTAATTAAACTAAGGGTATATTTGTCTTTTTCATTCCATAAGGACCAATTTCGCACCAAAACACATTTGTTAGGGACTTGTTTGCTAAAACATAAACGTTATGAACCAATTCCACACTAAGGGTAAAGGTTATGAACTATTTGCGCCTAAATCCCAAAGGTTTAACGGAATATTGGATGGATTCCGTTCAAAATGATGATTTGCGCACTACATGGATAGGTGAGGGATGTAATTACCAAAATTTGAAAGGTAATGATGATTTGCGCACTAGGTCTATACGTTAGGGACGTTTTGGACCAATTTCCCATTTTATAAAGTCATTGTAACTTTATATATAATATTTTATAAAGGGGATTTTGGCACAAATGGTCTATAAACCTTTGTCTTTAGTGTGAAATTGGTCCTTAACATTTATTTTTTGGCATACAAGTCCATAACCTATGTGTTTTGGTGCAAAATTTGTCTTTATGAGATGAAAAAGACAAATATGCCCTTAGTTTTAATTAAAAAAATTATATGTGAATTCCTAATCATTACAAAATGTACAAATATGTTCAATACTTTTATTTTTTTTATAAAAAATTAAAGAAAACTAAAGAGTTTTTTTTTTTTGGAATTAACACTTTAGTAATAAATATGTCAAATAAAGTTATTGTTTTTTATTATTAAGCAATTATATTATTTAAAATTTAAACTTTTATTTTATTGTTGTATAAAAAAATAACTGTAACAAACTTGATGTTCAAATATTTTTATTTAATTGAGTTATATGTTTATTAACTACAAATATTAGAGAACCAACTATATTTTTTATATTTTAATTTATCGTTTTATTTTCGTTTAAAAATAAAATACATAATATGTAAATTAATTTTTATTAGTACTTTTATGTTAAATAAAATTTTTATTACATTTTTATTTAAATAAAAAATTATTACACAACTTCAACTAATCTTATTACATTTTTATTTAAATTCTTATTACATTTTTATTTAAATTATGTCATTAATAAAGATGGCATAATATGGAAAAAGTTCAAAACAGCAATAGTTGAAATTGAAAATACTTGACCGAAAACTCTAACCTATGACCAATGAAATCGAACTTTCACAATTTTAACATAAAAACATGGATAATTAAACTTACATATTACGTGTTTGATCATCTCAATATCTATGACATAATTTACATAAAATTTCAGTCACTACCACTTGCCATCATGCCACTGCCAAACTAGTAAATTTAAATAAAATAATTTGGAACGTGAGCATTCTAAAAAAAAAAAAAAAAAAAAATACTAAATAGTATGTACACACTTCATTAAGAAAATTATATACCCACAATCACACGACATGTCAAATAAAAATAAAATTTTATTACATTTTTATTAAATAAAAATTATTGCACAACTTGAATAATCTCATTACATTTTTATTTAACATAAAAATACTAATAAAAATTAATTTACACATTATGTGTTTTATTTTTAAACGAAAATAAAACGATAAATTAAAATATGAAGAATATAATTGGATCTTTAATATTTGTAGTTAATAAACATATAACTCAATTAAATAAAAGTATTTAAACATCAAGTTTGTGACAAAGTTAATTTTTTTATACAACAATAAAATAAAAATTTAAATTTTAAATAATATAATTACTTAATAATAAAAATAATAATTTTATTTGACATGTTTATTACTAAAGTGTTAATTCCAAAAAAAAAAAAAACTCATTAGTTTTTTATAATTTTTTATAAAAAATAAAAGTATTGGACCTATTTGCACATTTTGTAATGATTAGGAATCTACATACAATTTCTTCTAATTAAAACTAGGGTAATTTGCACTTTTGGTCTCCAACCTTTTTAATTTGTAACAAATCTACCACTAACCTTTTTTTAGCACCAGACATCCCTAACGTTTCAATTTTTTTGCAAACATGTCCAATTTTTTGCAAATCACATCCCATTGACATATTTTGATGATTTTACCCCCTCTTTAAATAAACAAAAATAAAAAAAAAAAGCTAAAAACAACAAAAAATAAAATAAAATTGCAAATGAAGTCTATAACTTTAAAAAAAAAAAACATAAAAGAACACCATCTTTTCCAAAAACCCTCCCCTCCCCATACAGAGTTTCAACTGCCAAGAACAAATGAAAACTGGTTTCGCATCAGTTTTAGTAAAGCTCAAGTTGCCATAGTTTCGAAAGATTGGCAATCTCCACTGGAATCTCGCCGGTGATGTTATTCATAAACAACTTCAAATCAATCAGCTCAACAAGATTCCCAATCCCTTGAGGTTTCATTCGATGCTGCAATTTGATAAATACAGCCAATTCAACTTCGTAAGCTTCACAGTCACTGACGGATATTCTATCCAATCAAAAGGGTTGTCGCCGAGGCTTAACACAGCAAGATTTGTCATATTTTCAAGAGAATTCCATGGAAAACTTCTCGAAAATGCACTCTGATTTGCGGATAAATACAACAATTCACTGATTGATGAAATTTCTAGGAATGATCCTGAGAAAAAATTGTTGCCCCCCATTACAATTTTTCAATTCATCCGTGACTTGGCCATATAGTGAGTTGAACCTGAGGGAGAGCTTTTCCAATGACAGGAGCTTGCATACGGAATCAAAAGGAATTGAACCCGTCAAATTCTGATTGGAGTGTTCAATTTCTTTAACGAAGCCATTAGAATCACATGTGAGTCCTGTTAAGTTACATACAGAACTATTGGCATCCCAGGAATCAAATACTTTTGTGTTTGACTCTTTGAAGGCAGATTTTATGGTTAGAAGGGTTTGAAGCTGTTCGGAGGCGGCAAAAGAGAGGAGAGAAAATAGGGAAAGAAACTGAAGTAAATGCCAGAAATTGATCGCCGACGACATACCGGATGGTGAATTAGTTTGACTAATAGAAATAAATATTTTGTATGGAATGACTTAAGACAGCAAAGTTTTATCAGATTGTGGAAGTGGGGTGAGTTTTTGGAAAATATGAAGTTATTTTGTGTTTTTAAAAAGTTATGAGACTTTATTTGTAATTTTCTTTTCTTTTTTGTTGTTTTTAAGTTTTTTCTATTTTAGTTTATTTAAAGATGAGGGCAAAACCGTCAAAATATGTCAATAGGGACATGATTTGCAAAAAAATGAAAGGTTGGGAATGCCTGGTGCTAAAAAAAAATGTTAGAAGTAGATTTGTTACAAATTAGAAAGGTTGGGGATCAAAAGTACAAACGACCTTTAAAACTAAGGGTATATATATTTTTTTCATCCCATAAGGACCAATTTTACAACAAAACACATAGATTAAGGACTTATATGCCAAAAAAGAATGTTAAAGACCAATTTCACACTAAGGATAAATATTAGAGATCATTTGCGCCAAAATTCTTTTTATAAAGGGACTTGTTGATAGACCTGCAATTTAGAGCACCCGTGTACTTTTTCTTTTTTAAGTAAAATACAATTAAGTTTATGCAGAATTTGTAGGTGTTGAGAGCAAATGTTTGTTGCATATCATGCTGTCCAAATAATTTATGTGAATCATGTTGCCCCAATTTGCTGAGAGATGTGAACTTGATAGACCCGTTTGGTTTCATTACCACTCTTTTAACATTTTCGGCAGTTGTTGGATTGTATGCTTAAATAGTATAATTTTATTGTGATAAAATAATAATTTATATTGAATAAAATTTTGGTTTGTATTTATTTATTATTATTGTATTTGTCTAATATTGAACATGTAAATAAAGTGTCAATGATCACTTGTGATAATATAAGTTGGGTGCTTGCGTTGAGAAGTATAGCGTGATACAACTTTTTTTTTTTTTTTATGACTCAGATGTTCAAATTTTGCCTGACTAATCCTGAGGAGTGGCGGCCTTTCCCCCTGGTTCACCACCCAGATAAATTCGGATGCGGTCACATGTTATACACACTGACACAACTTATATTTTGATCATGAATAAAATTGTTCACAAGTAATGTATGAAGGTTAGCGCCTTGTATCGGAAGATTGTAGATTTGACTACTTAATGGTGACACTAGTACACCTGGAGTGTATTAAACAGACAACATGTCGAATTTAATTATATAGTATAACCGTTTGAAGAATTAAATTTCACTTGATCACCGGATATTTAATCTAAATCCCTTGACAGGATTGTATTATTTTTTTGTTAGTTTGATGATTCTTTGATTCATTAATGGGTGAGATCAGTTAATTGATCAAACATCCCGGTGAATTGGGAGCTTCAGAATGAGCGAAGTAAAGAATCCGAATTCATGTCGGGAACTGTCGGCATGAAAAATGGGTCGAGTGACAACTTAAGTATTTTCTATTGAACGGTTATAAATATGAGTTTAATGTTTAGCGACGGCTAAACTTCGACATTTGTAAATTAGTTCACATGACCGTTGAAGAAAATGTAACTTAAAGTTAGTGAGAATAATTAGACAAGCAAAACGATCATTTATGCTCATGCTCAATTATCGAATCTCAAACATGGATGAATTATATATACGGTAGGTCAGAAGAAAGTATTATAGCTTATGTAATCTTATATATTTCGAGAGTACAGTCTCTAACCTTTTGTGAAAAAAGTAAAAGACTAATAATTAGATCGAAGGTTTCTAGGGTCGACTAGAAAGAATCTAATTATTGGAGTTTGGAAAATATATGTTCGAACAGGTCTTGAGGTAGCTCTATAAAATTTTGGACTTAATCACAGTTACTATGAAAGTTTTGGATTTGATTGTAATTATGATATAAGTTCAGAGATTACATGTGTAACTAAATTAATCCTAACTAATTGAACTTGAATGCAATCAGAATTCTTGTCATTGTTTGCAATCAGGATGCTTGTTGTATTTATATTACATTGCATGCGACGTAAATTAATTTCAATGATTTAAAAAAGAGGAGATAAAAATTCTTAAGTTTTGACTTGAATTTTATCTTCTAGTTTTCTAAATCTGTCAAGTCCAGAAATTAGTTTTTGATTCAATAAAAGGTCTCCACACACTGGTGTAATCTATACTTGGGATAATACCATAGAAGACTTGAACGTTGGGAGCATCAAATTTGTGAATCAAAAGCGGAAAATTCGTGAATTAGATCAAGATTCAATATCATTTATCGATTCAGGTACAATACTAAACTATTCATATTTAATTATAATAAGCACGTGAAAGACTAGCAAAGATCATGGTTTATTGAATTAAATAATTTTTTTTGTTTTCCGACTAATTACCGTGCCAGTTCTAACAAGTGGTATCAGAGCTCTCTAGATCATTTATGTATTTGTCATGTTATCTAGATTTGATAATTGTTGTCAAACAATATATAGGATTATTTATTTATATGCTGGTTGAATAATTGGAATTATTTTAAACATCCAATTATTCTGTTCTCCACTTGTTTGTTGTATTTTGTTATTTCGAGTTTGTAACAAGATCGGTGGATTACGACTCTATCATCTTGATTTAAATTTTTTTTAATAATAAAATATATTTAAATTGTGAGCCCTAAAATAGAACTAGTTAATTTTTGTAATAATTGAAGATTGACTATCGGACCGAAGAATGAGCGATATTATTTTTAAAAAAAAAAACCGTTTTGCCGACTGATCTGCGAGCGACCGAGCAGATCTCGCCGCATATGCGCTGAGGCGGCAGATCCAGCCGGATCTGTGCGCCGGGTCGCGCAGGTCCGGTGGATCTGAGCGACCTTCGCGCAGATTCCGGAGATCAGCGCACAGATTGGTCTGCGCTTCCGGCAAGCGCGCGCAGAGCGCTGGTGCGACCGAGAAGATCCAGCAGACAGTCGCGCGATTCGGTGGTTTGCTCCGGGTGTTTTTTTTTTTTTTTTTTTTTTTTTTTTTTTGAGATTCGGGCCATGGTGGTGGTTGTTTGTTTTTGAGGAAGAGAAGTCAAAGAAGAAAGCCCATGTTTGGTTGTAGGATAGTGGCTGATTGGTTAGTTGGATAAGAATTGTTTGGTTACAAGAATAGCTGCTGTTTGGATCTTTTTGAAACCATGGTCTAAGATTTAAGTTAAATATTGGGTTCAGGCCCAATTAGCTTTTAATTTATTTCTTGAATCTTGTTTTGAGCTACAAATAATTGTTAATTTATTGCTAATGTATACTTTAAATATTTGTTTAAAATATTATTGTTTTGTAAATCATGACATATATATTTAATTTTGACATCGCTCGTGAAATTTAGAATAAAATGCATTTTATCGAAATATTAAGTTTTCCTCGATTAATTTAATTTAAATTAAATTTTTTTAGAAAGGGAAGTCTGTAATAATTAAACTGTATGTTAATTATTTTAAAATATTGAGTGGGTGATGGTATAATTAAATAAAAACTCATGGTCTTCTTTTGTCAATCCATAAACAACAGAATGTGTTAGCCTCATGCCGGTAATGCAACGGACTCTCTATAGGAGGGCTACGTGATTCAGGTTGTTTGATTGGATTCCTTTTTGATAAGATCGTCTAGATAGAATATAATTTAAGATCATCCTATAGATGACGAGATTATTTTTCAAGTATCTGGAGATCTAGACAAAGGTAGTTCACTCAAATCGAGATCATATACGAATCTCCTATAAAGGCTCTCGTTTATGATCTTGGTGACCAAATAAAGCGATACTGGATTTATCTAAGCATTTATTGTCATGTATGATTTGTCTTGTGGGAAGGTTCAACTTAATCAGTGGACACATTGACCTTTCCTATAGAAGGGCCTGTTGGATAATAAAGATCAAGTAGTCGTTACATTATTGTAGTTTTATAGATCTACATATGCATTCATGCATCATATGTTAAATTCGCTGCTCAATTTTAATATGCAATAATTTTGTTACTTTTCAGCAAAATGCCTCTCAGTCCATTTTTTGTTATCCTAAAACAAAACCAACTTATTGGAGAAAATTATATAGATTGGAAACGTAACCTAATGATTGTTCTCACTGCTGAGAACATTGATTTTGTACTTGAAGAAGATTGGCATGAACAACCTGCTGAGACTGCAAGTAAGGCTAAGAGGGATTCTTATGATAAGCGGGTAGCTGCAAACAAGTTAGCTCGCTGTTACATTTTGGCATCAATGTCAAATGTGTTACAGCAGAAGTATGACAGTTTTGAAACCTCTTACGACATAATGAAAAGCCTCAAAGACATGTTTGCACATCAAAATAGGAGAGCTCGGTTTGAAGTCATTCGTACCTTACAGAACATCCGCATGAAACCTGGAACACCAGTGAAGGATTATATGTTGACTATGATTGGACACTTCAGTGTGGCGGAGAATCTGGGTGTAACTATTGATTCAGATACTCAGGTGGATATGATATTGAACTCTCTACCTGATATGTTTTCACAGTTTACTATAGACTATCACTTACACAAGATGGATATGCCGTTGACTGAGCTGATGAATGAGTTGCAAAATGTGGAAAGTGGTCTTAAAGGTAAGGGTAGCGATGCTTATGCAGCGATTGGTGATTCCCCTGTATCCAAGCCGAAATGTAGAGGTGGAAAGAAAATGAAGAGAGCTAGCAATAAGCAGGAAGGCAATAAGACCAAAGCTGATGGAAAGTCGAAAGGCAAGTGTTTCAAATGTGGTCAGAAAGGATACTGGAAGAAAGACTCTCCTGATGCACTAGCTAAAAAAAAAAGCAAGGTGCTGTTGATTCAGGAGAGCAGAAAACTCAGTGAAGACTAATTTACTATCACAGTTGGCACATGAGCAATGGAGAGCTGTAGGAGTAGTTTATTATTTTTCAATAGTGGTAGGTGTTTAATTTTTAAATACTATTATTATGTCCAGCAGATGAAGCGAAATTTGATTTCTAAATCTTGTTTAATAGGACAAGATTATTCTCTTGTTTTTTGAACTAACGGGTTTTACATTTTGATGAATAATACTCCTATTTGTGCCGGATATTTGGTGAATGGTCTTTATATATTAAATTATTCCACAAATGAAATTAATAAAACTTCTACAAATCACAATAAACAAAATGCATATCATACTAGTAATACATATCTATGGCCTCTTAGCCTTGCATCCAAAATTCTAAAACTGCTTTAAGGAATGGTGGAGGTTGCTCAGAAACGAATGAAAAGAAAAATGATTTGAAAGTTCCTTTCAAGCAGCCATAAATAACTTATTAGTCTGCTAGTCTGCTCAATGAAGTTGGAGGAACAACAAGAGTGAAGACATAGTGAACATGTTACTTTTTTGTCCTCCAACCTATACTCCCGAGGAAAGATAATGAGAGAAGGATAATCTTAACACACCTTGGATCAAAAGGAATCCCAACTCCCCATATGCTGAAAATGGGAGCCCTTTGTGAAGACATTATACCAGGGCAATGGTATAACCAACTACCTCAACTTCGAAGGCTACAAGACTTAACCCCCTCACACTACTGTGTTTCAAAAATTTAAAAATCTGAAAAAGAAAACAAAATAATTACAAAATATCACTAGCCAATTGCTGAATCACATTTTCAAACAAAAAAAAAACTCTTACTTCGTTATGGACACAATAGAGCACATACTTGCGACTCAATAAACATATGGATTGGACTAGTTTAAATTTTTCTCTTCCACTCCTCTTTCTTCGTGCACATGGCTTAATAATTTAATCAATAAAAAATGGACCAGATCCAAAAGGCTAAAAATGTATTTCACATAGAAGAGTTTGGGCATATCAATCGTAGGACAAGAAACCAAATCAGAAATTACCCTTAAATCCTAAATAAAATTAACATAAACTAGAGAAAATATTGGGTATAATTCATTTCAGCAAAGATGTCCCCAACTGTAAATGAGCGTTTGTTCATAAAGGCTATATATTATAAGATAAGGAAATCTAGAAATGTCTCCATCAATGGGATTACATAATAATAAATCACAGAACTAGATCCAAAAATATAATTTACGAATCCAGAGGTTTTCGATACGAGTATGGGCATTATGGACTATTCAAGAGTTAAGTCCATCAATTCTATCTGGCTGTGATAGATTGGCCAAAAACAAGAAACAACATATGTACAGCTCCAAGAGATTTGGATCAAGGAGGCAGAGCTCATCCTCTTTTATTCTTGGTAAGTACTTGTTCTCTTCTCAAAATTGAGCTTAATGGCTTCTATCCGTGAATGTTAAAGTAGGACTGCAAAAGGTCCATATCTTTTTCTTTCCTTGAGCTCTTACTATAAAAAATCAAATAAAATAAGTTCGTCGATTTTCTTATCTTACATCTCATTTTTTTCACTAATTGTTCCTAACACATTGTGTCAATCTTATTTATTTGTTTCTACAAATCTTATTTATTTGTCTCTTTGTAGAAAATTAAAATAAAATGGACCGTTTAGGTTCACTCCCTTCTAATTCCCCTTTGAATGGTGGTGCAAAATCCAGCTCTTATCTTGATTGATTGGCACATGTCAGATCTTTAGTGCATCAAAACAGTTTAAATAAATCCTCACGGCCTAGCTAACAAATATTTGATTTCACAAATGTTGTAAGAACAGACCGGACCAGCCACTTGGACCGGGAAAACAGGAAGCGGTACGGTTATATGTAAAGATCCAGATATTTAGAACCTGTTAAAATACCACAGAACTGGTTGGTTCAGCTCTGAATAGGTTAGTCCACCCCTGAAATTCAAATTTTATTTATTTGTCTAATTTTATTTACCACCAATTCGACTCTTTGATCCACCCTTGACCTTTTCTAGGTCAGTGTCCACGCCTGTTTTTAAAACATCGGATTTCACTTAAACACATATAAGGGTATCATAAATATCACCACCTATGATCACATGGTCTATGACAAAGTTTCTTACAAAAGTAAATTGTGTAGCCATCCTAGAGGAGGCACTGAAACAGTAAAACACCAATTCTATTATAACCATTAGCAATTAATTCAGTTATGGATGCCTATAACAAAGATATCCTCCCAAGACATTTATGATGCTTGATGGACTATTAATAGATTTGTAATTGGACAAAATAGTGATATCCAAAGATAAGCTCACAAAATCCTACCCCATTGGATGAAGCTTAATCATTTTGCAATGAAAACAAACGATGTTCTTTATCTAAGAAGAGTTGCTTACATGACATAGAGCTTTTCCAATCTAGTTCAAATCATGTTGGAATGAGCCCTTTAAACATTCATGTTAGAAACTTGAAAACTCCATCCATACTGTAGTTTAAGACCTAGGAAAAAACTCAGCGCAAAGTTGGATAAGGTGCCGACACACCACAATTGATTTTGTGGTGGAATTGGTCAGAAATACTAGGTTTCTGGAGTTAATTGCAGAATCTTCATATTTCTACATTCATCTTTGACATATATCTGTTCCTTTTTCTCACTAGATGAATTGAAAGTGATCCTACATGCTTCCGTTGGAGGTTCACCGGTGCCCACAAATCCAATGAGCTATAAGAAGGGTTTGCACAACCTTCGTGTACATCTGTTACTTGTAGTTCCATCAGAAGTTCTTGCATCATTGGCAGTTTCAGTCACCTTAAGAAGTTCCAATTTATATCGAACTAATAATTTACAATAGCAAGTTCTCCTATTCTTGGTATCCTCCCACCTGCAACATCCTCTCCATCCCTGCACCTCCCTCATGACAAGTAGTTTATCATCACCAATCTGAAGCCCTTCAACCTTGTGGCAACCCCCCACCACTTTAATCGTTCTTCTTCCCTGCCATCCTTGCTGATGTCACTCCACCATATTGTTATCCACCTAACCACCCTACCGCGTTCCCGACAAACTTCAGTCCTTCCTCTCTTTTCCTTGTACCCCTATTGCCTTCCTCTACCTCCCTATAGTACATCCCTACCTGCAGCCCTTTCTACTACCACTTGCTAGCATAATTTCTATCATCACGAGTCATTGACCACCAAACTCTCCCCTAAACATCAGAGGCCCCCACCTACCCAACTATCATTGTACAAGAATAAACTGTAGCTCTATTCCCTCTTTGCAAGTCAATGACATTGCAAAGCCTAATAAGTAATGACCCTCTATTTCCCCGGTGACCTGCACCTTACCCATGAAACCTCCACTTCTAAGGACCGTCACCACCAAAAATGCTCACACATGGAATCTATATAATGGGATTACATTGCAAGATAAATCAGTATTATATGACAATTAAGATGATATCGGGATATGACAAATGAGTATACCAAGCCTATTCTTGCATATCAATTGTCATATAATACTCATTTGTGATGTCTTAAGTTGCTATGGCTTTGACTTTTTTAGAATTAAGATATTTTAATACAATATGGAGCTTACTTTACCAACCAAATTAACTAGCCTTCAAATGATCCTTTTCACCCATATGTCTGGTGACAGGGTTCTAAGAAAGGAAGAATAAAAGATGATTCATTTTGGGATAGCCTACAAATCCTGGAGTTTGAATGGCACAAAATCAGAGTTTTTTAAGCTTCTTCTCAAGCATGTGCTGCATTCATAGTTGAAAACAAATACCAGCAACATTATTATAAACATCACCATCATATGATATCAAAGTAATTATGAAAAATCTGCCAGGAAAGGGTTGCTGTACATCTCATCATGAAATATTTCACATACAGTAGTAACATGTGAGTTTGCTATATGTGGCATATACAATTTTGCATGTATGATTCATTGTTGAATCCATGTATCTGAGAAGTTCAAGATCAGACAAATCCGACTCTGGCCACATAACATCATGTATACTCTCATGTAACAGAAGTATCAGACAATCCATTATATATTGATTTGCCTTGCTCATTCTAGAAGTCGACAGTAATGCATGCATGTATTGATGATGAAGCAAACACAGAGACTTCAAAGTCTTCAATTCAAAATTAAAGTGGAGAATGTCATAGATGAAGTGTGGTGATTCCTTGGGAATTTTGATAGATGTATTAAATAGCCGTATAGCGGCTTCACCACCAAATGCATCCCAAAGCCAAAATTTCCTCCTCCCTCCAGTTGGGTTGCGAAGGAGAAAATTGGGAATAAGGCAATGCAAAACAATGTAAGTGAAGAGTTGCCACGAGAGAAATGGAAAGTGACAGTTGATGCTCTTATATGAAGATGGCAAAGGTGTTGGAGAGACTGGTTTAAAATCTTCCTCATACTCAAATTTCCATAAGAGCTTCAACTTGAAAATATCCAAGGAATTTCATAACAAAAATGAGGTGATGCACCGTTAGTTCTCCAAGTTGGGCGAAAGACCAAGTTTCTTCTTCAAGAGACAGAGACGAAAACCTAGTGAGAATTTGCAACTAAAAGGAATTCCTAGGCAAAAGATGGTACATTGAGTTTGAACAAGCGACGAAGTTTAATTACAAAAATTATGAACAAGGATTTTTCACAAGTATCCATGCGAAGTACCTACATGTTATCGGATTTGTTTCGCCACCAGCTTGTGCTTGAATTGTGTGATGATTCTTGTGTCATGTGATTTTGGAGCTTGGTAAAATTTCTAACTTTTTTGTTGGTTTACCATTGTGTGATTATACAAGATGCTTTGCTCCTTTGGAACTTAATGATGCGGTTTCAGCTTGTACCAATAATAATTACATTCCATCATTATTAGATTTCCAGTCCTCAAATACATAGAAACATTTCGCATTGAGTTTTTCAAGATCTGCAAAGTCCACCTTTTCCAAGGAAATTCAGTAACCCCACTCTGTAATCCCAGCAATTCTAATTACCCAGAAAAATGGAGAGGAAAATAAAGATTTGTAGTCTAAACTTGAGGCCGTCCAAATTTTAAGCATTCAGCTATTAACCACTGGTCAATGATGAACAGCCACATCAACTTTGAACTCCTTACCATATACATATCTATGAAGACTGATGATCCTAATAATTCCAATTCAGCAAATTGATACATTGAATACACCAAATTCATACTTAGACACAAAAATACAAATAAAAGCAAATATATTTCATAGAATTATCATAAACCCAGATCAAAGATCAAAACTTTATTGACTGTTGTTGCCAAGAAATCTCCAGGGTTAGCCATTGCACACGTGAATAAAGAACGACAACCGTGAAAAACCTAATCATACAAGCAATAATAATAAATCAAAATCCAGTAAGAAGGTTTTGATTTTGGAGTTTCAATTTGCATGAAGAAACATATTTTTACCTGAGGGACTTTGACAGTTGTGGAGGCGGCTACAATGCAGTAACCCAATAGCTTTGATATTAACGGAAGCAAACAGCCCTTGTCTGGGAATTCACCTTTGCTCAGTGATCTCAATGCCCAGCTAAAATCAAATTTCATCTCAACCATTCTGTTTGATTTATGATCCGAATATATTCTTGTTTTTTTTTTGAAGATTGTACATACAAGAATTTTAGGAATTTTGAGGAAATGAGATTATCAAGGTGTGTGTTAAATTTCATCACGGGAACAAATAAATTCTGAAGCTTCGAACCGCGGGATCGTACTTACTTTTTCCACTTCGAAGGAAGCTAAAATGCAACACCTCGGTGCTTTTCTTTTTAATTTGCAGAACCAATAAACAAATTAATTGTTTAGAAAAATTAGACTTGCCGCTACAACCTTTTATATTTTCCACTTTTGAAACGGTTTCTTTACGGTGGGATCCGACCTAGGCTCTATTATAATAATAGATTGAGGGAGTGAACAGATTTTAGAGAATGAGATGGATTAAGTAGTTGAGTAGATTTTAGAGATAATTGGTTGAGGGACATGATCAAATCAGAGAGATGAATTGAAGTTCTTAGCAAATTTTGGAGAAGATGATTTTGTAAGAAAAGAAATTGAACACGTAGTGACACACAAATGTTTAATTACTTTTTTTTAGTAGAAAAAATTCTATACGATCGTGATTAAGTTCTTAAAGTTATTTAAATTTGTAAATTTGAGTTTGTTATAGAAAAATTTGTTCGTGTAGCACTTGATTGTGATTATGTAAGGACTTTTGTGTATATAATTAAATAGATTGAGAGCCCAAAATCTCATTTTTAAAAATTAAGAATTCATAACTACACCACATTAAAAGCTACGGACTCGAGCATAATTTTCCCTGTTTCCCCTTTCCATCTCAATGAAAAAGAACTGAAATGGAAATTGACATCCCATGTAGACCCACCCCCCCCCCCCCCCTCGGCCCTTTGCCCGTCACTCCCTCTTCATACTAAGGATGTAGTACATCGACTTTAGGTGAGTTGGTAAGGTTTGAAGTGATGTGGAGAGAAATTCTCCGATAATACAGGTTTGATTTCTGTATGGGACAAATTTTTATTGAAATATTGTAAAGGTCTGTCCTAGAGGTTGGCCTGTTGACTCTCTCCCTTAGGTCCCTGCCACTCGTGCACATCTCTCAATTTACAATCCGTCTGGTCAATAGGCCTCTGACACAGGTTGGAGACTACGCCTTCGTAACTTTCCCCTTATCAGAAGGATGTAGTATATCGACTTTAAAGTTAGTCTTACACATAATAATAAATAGAGAAATATCTTTAAATGCCAAATAATAATTAATTCAAAATTGAGTGTGAAGCAAATTAATGTTTATGAAATTGAATTAATTACTACGAATATATTTAAATTTTATACGTCATCCCACTCAATATGATCGTCATTTCAATGATATTATTAGTGTAGTCAAACAAATTCAATAATACATTATATATAATACCTAAATAAATTGCTCAACTCTATTTATTAACTTAAGCAAAATAGAAAAAGGCTTAGTAAATGTTTAAGCCTTTGTTTGGTTTTGCTTAATTTGATAAAAATTTAAATTTAAATTAATAATTAATTTTAACTACACATTTAATCAATTTATAAAATTTGCTAAAAAGTTAATTTTTAATAAAATCAAACAAACACATAAAAAAACATATATACATTAATATATATTTTTTATTAATCTTGGAAAAACAAAATACACAAATGTAATGCTTTTCAACCGCATAAGCAATAAACACTCAACATGAATTCAATTGAAATTATCTCAGTGATGTGGGTAGACTCCGCTTGTTGCTGGTGGGGTTGGGTAGATTCCCATGGAATGAGGATTAGCCTGTTGATAGTAATCTGTAGATGGTGGTGGGTAGGTTCCAGTTGATTGCCCTGCAGGAGTAATCATTACAAGTGTTGGAAAATCTATCTTGTTTTTTCTTCTCCATTACATCACAATAGATTGATTTTTTGTTGTTTAGAGCATAAACCCAGATATAAATTATAATCTATGGCGGATCTAGAAATTGCAGATCTAACTGGGAAATTTGATTATGAATCAATCAAAAGCGAAAACGAAATTTGCATAAAGAAAAAGCCAAGGATATACCTGAAGTAGGATAACCACTTGGGGCTTGAGGGTTATAGGTGTTAGATTGTGGAGGGTAGGCCGTAGGAGGACATGACTGGGGAGGATAGGCAGACGATTGAGTAGAAGAAAAAGGAGACGACGAGTAGGTGCCTGGATTAGGAGGGTAAGTAGGAAATGGCGATGGGGCTGCTGAATTAGGAGGGTAAAGACTTGGATTTGTTGAACTTGGAGGATAAGAATTTACGGGGTCAGCTGAAGATGGAGGATAAGAATTATTAGGGGCAAATGAATATGGCGGGAAAGGAGGCGGGGCAGTAGATGACGGAGGATAAGGGGCATGAGAGGTAGGATTTGGAGGATAAGTAGCTGGGGCGACTGAATTAGGTGGTTGTCCGGGGTATAACATCGAGGGGTCAGCTGTAGTCTGGTAAGGTGGCGGGAGGGTGGATGCTGGTGGTAGTGGTTGACCTTGTGGTGGGAATCCATTATATGGCAAAAGAGTCGAAATGGTTGCATTTGGTGTCGCATACAGCTGAGGTTGTAGAGAAGCATATTTCGAGTCCAGATTGTCAGTTGTATTAGTACCTACAATTGAAAGGAGATATACATAAACATTGAATTGCACATAGACGTTGGCAGTGAATAGAGATTAATCTAATACCTTGGGGGGCAGCCGGTGGCGGTGGCTGTGGCTGAGATTGATTGCCAGAGAAAGAAATGGGTGCTCCAACCATGATGATCAAGCTTCAAGGAATTGTCAAAATTATGAAATGGTCGTCATCATTTTTATATAAGCAAATGGAAGGAAGCAGGCAAGAAATTACTCTTCCATGCATTAGAGAGTTGACTTGGAAATAACACAATCATCAATTGCCTTAAAAGAGAAACCAAAATAAAATAAAATAAAATTTGTATTCCCCGCTTTACAAATTTTTAAGCGAAATAAATTTCTATCAAACCCGCGGATGGATAGTCTCAGGAAAAGGTCAAGGAATGATTGTTTATTGACAACTTGTTGGTTGGCATGTGCATCCAAATGAGATGGCGACTTTGCAGTGTTTGATTTCATCAACGCTGCTTTATTCATGGGTGGAGTTAAGATATGACAAAACGATAGATTGGAAGAAACTTTTTACTTGGGTTCGAAAGTAGCGTATCCAATTTTTTTTTCTCAAATCACAATTACTGAATTTATTTTTATGAAAATCTAAAATTTTCAAATAAATCATAATCTTTTAAAAACTTACAAGAATTCATTGTATAAAAATATTCAAGATCTAAAACTAACTAAAGAAAGTTGTGTCCGACGATTTTTTATAGTTGTGAATTATTCTATAATAGAATCTATACGTATTTTATTAACAATATCTCTCTCAACAAAAATTATTATGTAGTCGATGTACAAAAATTGTTCTAAAATGGAATCTATATCTATTTTATGTAAAACTAAGCTATGTAGTCGATACACAAAATATTTAAACCCTTACAATAGTGTTATATACAAGTATATTGTAATCCTATACTTAATGAAACAACATATAAGTTAGTCATACACAACAGAATATTATTACAACCAAACTAGAAAATAAAATGATATTTCAACACCAAATATTGGAAGGTGCAACAAATTAAAAAAATTCAAGCTCACTTTGATAACTGCAGCCGTTTCCCACACAATTAGGCAATTTAACATACTATTGAGCCGTAGTTTAAAATGGACTGGCTATGACAAGAATTTTTTTCCCCTTGTAACTGTTGTTACAGGTCTAGGACAGGGTTGGGCCATGGTCTAGTAAGGTACATCCATGTCTCCGCCCTTGGCTTTGTCTAATCATCCAATGAATACATACATTAAATGCTATGCCGTCACAGCAAAAAGAAATGAAGTCGGGGGTAAAATTTTATGTTGCTTAAATTATGAAAATAACAAAGAACATACAGCAAAGTTGATCTTTTTAAATGTAATCATATAATATGTATATACACACATGAGCATGTATCTATACATATAGGGGCGCAGCTATAAATTTTAGCTTGAAGGGGCACATGTCGATTAGTCGTGCTACAGTATTAAGCGAGAATACTACAATGACTTGTAGTAGTTGGCGACACAGCGGTAGTAAGTAGAAATAATGGTATTTGAAGAATACAATAAAACTACTTAATTTATACAATAACTTTGTTATTTTATAAAAGTAATCGACTTTGGATTAACAGTATAAAACAATATAATAAAATAGTGAAAAAATGAAAAATAGAATCCATAGTTTATTTTATACAAAAATTAAGTTTGGATTAAACAAAACTTGAAAAATACCAAAAAAAATGTAAAAAAATAAAAACCATAGTTACTCGTGTGCATATAAATATAAAAATAAAGTAATCAAAATACAAAAAAAAAAATCTATTTTTGATAAGTAAGAAAAAATAAAATTATGTTCGAATTAAGTAAAAAAATTAAAAAACTCAATTATATTTTCATAAGATTTGTATATATAATAAAATGATATTTTGTTTTATTTTCATATTTCAAAATTGAATAATTTATGAATCTAGAAGTACGGTACGATTACAGATGTGAAATGAACTAGTCACCACTAGCTAGGGTGTAGAATAACAAATTAAGTAGTAGCTCAATGTTTAAAGTCAACTTGGAATAGTTGTGCAGCTTCTTATAAGCCTTTACATTAATCTGAAATCAGTTTTCAAAGCTGGTCAATTGAATCCTAAATCAAGGTCACTCACAGCTGCTTTTTTGGACTTATTTACCAAGCACAGCAATTATTTTGCTGGCTATAAGTTGACTTGGTAAAGGGGCAAGGAATTTGATGATCTTTCACAATTTGATAGTATAATCAACTGCCAAGTTTTTTCAACACGGGACAGTTTTGCCTATATATTTTTCACTTGGTTAGGAACCCAACATCTCTACTAACGTTTGTTAATCTTGAAGACTAGTTATTCGGTGGAATTTAGAATAATAGTTTAAGAAAAAAAACTCGATAAAATAGCTTCACATTAGAAACAAAAAAAATGGGCTGAAGACAAAACAAACTAACTAGATCAATAACACAAGATCAACGGAGAGATGGCATATCTGTTTCAACTTTTCCATATTCACCCTAGCAAGTGAACAACATGATTTAGGCACAATTAGTTTCTGCTATTGCAAATGTAGCACACAGAACTAGTCAAGAAACGAGCAACCTACCTTCAAATATCGGTGGCTCCTATCAACGTTGGATATAAAGCTTGTAATGGGAGCCAACACCAAGATTATGAAGACGTGTAGCCCTTGTTTGGGATAGGTTAAAAAATTGTTAAAAACTTGAAGTTAAAGTTAACAACTTTCAACCATACATTTCATCAACTTTTTATCAAAATTTGCTAACCTTTTATAAAAAACTTTGTTAAACAGCCTCATCGTCCATATTCTACTATGTCAAACCAAGATCCTAGATTCCTTTCGGCTTTGTGGGAAAAATTAGATAAGCATTGGACACTAATTGACTTTCTTTCAATACGGCTTTTTACCCTTAAATTAATGGAGATTCAATACTTACTTTAGTCAAATTCGATATAACAACTACCAATCCGACTTTGTCTTCAAAGCATTGTATCCATCTACTAGAGCAAAATTGGCAAAAACAAAGCTATAGAGTCAAAGACATTCCACAACATTTGGAAATAGCACAAAACGATAGAAAAGTCATGTTTATCAACGAAGAAGGTGTTTAGATTGTTGTGTCATCTTTTCTGTTAGTCAAAATAAAGAAGATGGATGAAATGATCAAATTTTAACATTCATTTAAGTCCAATGACCAACTTGAAAAAGAAATTAAGTTTAGTGACTAACTACTTTTTTTGTTAAAGTTTAGTGATATAGTGGTTTTAACCCTCATTACTCATTACTCATTAGATATTTTAGTGGTTCATTTTATGTTCTTGAATTTGCACCTTAAGTATTTGGATGAGGACAACTTTATTTTCTTAGACGGTGTATTTTTCATTCATTTGCACATTATGTATTTAATTTGGACTTTTAAAAATTTTGATTGATATTTTTTTAAGTGGTTGACCTTTTTTTATAGATTTTATTAACTTTTACAGATTTTCATTTTGAAAGAATTTTTTAGACATTCACGTACTTTTATGAACTTATATAAAATTTTATTTTTTCTATTAAAAATTTTAAATATAAAAATACAATGTCCCAAAGTTAACGATAAAAAAGAAGAAAGAGAAAAAAAATGGTAAGGAGATTAATGAAGGGAAAAAAAATACATTGAAGAGACAAAAAATATTAATTTTCTTTTTTATAAAAAAAAATAGTTATTAATTGTGGGTCTAGAGTTCTAGACAGAAAAAGAAGAAAGAAAAAAAAATTGAAGAAAAAGCAAAATATTAACGTTTCTTTTAATAAAAAAAGGGTAATTAATTATAGCTATAGGGTAGAAGGAAAAATGAAAGAAAAATATTGAAGAAAGAAAAAGAAAATCAAAGATTGATAAATGTTTTTATTTTTTGAAAGTATTCCAAAACTTTGAAGGTTAATGAGTGACAAATTATGATGTTTTATTTGGAAAATTTGTAATTTTTATTTCTAACTTTTTCAATCTGTTACTAATGTACTCCCAATCAATTTTTATAGCATCAAACATTATCAACCTTTTATTTAATTGCAAATCACGTTTCTATTGACAATAAATGACGAATTTGCCATCATCTTTATATAAATAAAAATAAAAGAAAACTAAAAACAAAACAAAAAAATTAGAGTCTCCCAACTTTTTAAAAAGAACAAAATATCATCCACCCCACCCCACCCCACCCCACCCCACCATCACATCTTCCACGCCGCCACCACCACCATCAGATTTCAACTTTTTCATCTTCATCGAAATGGTTTATAGATTTTTTATTGATTTGTTCAGACTTTTACTCTTTTCAACAACCTTCTTCAACCATGACTTTTCACAACCCGTTTTGTGTTTCTGCTAAAATTCTGCTTTTTCATCAATATGGTGCAAATTGTTGGTTCTTTTAACACGGATGCTGAAATTTTGCTCCGGGTCAAGAACAACCAACTCGATGACCCGATAGGAAAAATGGATACTGGGTCGAGACAACTCATAATCCTTCTTGCAATTGGACAAGCATTTCCTATAACCCCCATACTCTGGACGTAGTTTCCATTGATCTTTCCAACTTTAATGTTTCACGAAATATCTTGGTTGATTTTTGCCGAATTTTATCACTATAGAACCTCAATCTCTCCAACAACAATTTAGTGGGTTACGTTACATCTAATTCCATATCTGTGTTCTCAACTTCTATTTCTCAATCTTTCTTCCGATTATTTGGATGGAAACTTGGCCCAGTTTTCTACCAAGTTTTTGAACCTAACCCTCCTAAAATTTTCATTTTAGAGTTCTACAGTGGAACTTTTGTCAACTTGCCGAAATTTTGTGTTTTATCTCTTTTTTCGAACATGCTTAATGCGTCAATCCCTGAGTTCTTATCCAATTTGACTGAGTTGGAGTTGGCGGTTGAGGAAGATGATATTTTTTAGTTTTTAAAAAGTTGGAAGACTTTTTTTGTATTTTTTTGTTGTTTTTTTCTTATTGTTTATTTAAAGAAGATGGCACATTCGTCATTTTTGTCAATAGAAACGTGATTTGTAATTAAATAAAAGGTTGGAATGTCTTATACTATAAATATTGGTTGGAGGTAGATTAGTAACAAATTGAAAATATTGGGGACGAAAATTACAAATCTCTCTTTTTATTTATATATTGCGGTTAAAAGTTAGTAGGGAATTTTATAAAAAATCATTAAAAATTATTGTATGTCCATAAAAATCTATATTAAATACTTTTAAACTTTTATAAAATTTAAAAAGTTTAAATTGAATGCTCTTAAACTTTTTAACTCTATAATTTTTTATAAAAAATATATATTTTATAAAAAATATATATTCACGACCGTAGGAAGTTTTATCTACTACTGAAAGAAATATATATATATACGTATGTGTGTCTCTACGTCTTCATTTTCTTTCTCAAATGATTTTCTTCCTACTCTACTCACTGCATCAAATCTACTACTGAAAAAAAAAAAATATATACGTATGTGTGTCTCTACGTCTTCATTTTCTTTCTCAAACGAAACTCTTTCTCAAACGATTTTCTTCCTACTCTACTCACTGCATCAATCCTAAAACCATAACCAACGCAACTCAGATCGTCATACTCTTCCATAAAGTCTCCATAAAAAATAAAATGGTTCAAATCTCAGTGATTCTCATAGATTCTACGGTCGAATCCCACCGCAAAAAACGGTATATTAGTAAATACACTTTCCTAAAAATAAAATTGTTACGCCCCACGCCCACGTGGCAGTCCACGTGAACTAGTTCAAAGTCAAACTTGCCTAGTAGGCTATAGCTTTCTTTCCGAGGAGGTTAGAGGAGGAGACTAAAAAGAAGAGGCCATCTTCCTTTATACCGAAGAGGTTTTGGAAGTGATAGATGAAGAGATACTGTTCATATATACCGATGAGGTTTAAGAAGAGGAGGTTGGAGGAGTCGAGGCGGTCAAAGCGATCCTGATTGTGTGTTGAGAAAGCCTCCCCTGACACTACGAGTTAGACCTGAAAAGACTGACAGGACAGCCTGTCATTGCAGCTTGTCACAGTCATAGCCTCTTAGTATACGGCTGGAAAGGACATTCACATTAAAGTCGCCGATGTGACACACATGATGTGATACTAAGCCCATCAAGATTGTGTCACGTGTCGTACATCAAATGATGGTCGACCAAGTGGAATTCACCTATAAATACGAATACCTTTTCTATAAGAAATGGATGTTGAAAAATTGAACTTTCATACACAAAAGAAAAACCAAGTCCTCTAGGCTAATTATTCTCAAGTGTTCATAACCACCTGAAAAGTTGTTAGTTAGGACCCTCAAGCCATTACTTCAGCCACAATAAAGAAGCCTCCCTGAACAAGGGATCCACTAACCCACCGAAGAGAAGAATGAATGGAAGCAACGAGGACGAGAACCCAAGAAGAGCCAGGCCTGCCACGGATGAAAATACTGTAGTAGCAGCAAAAGATGAAGGATCCCCATGGAGAAGACGTCCGATGCTAGCATTTTTGAAAGGCTGGCAGGGCATGGACCCAGAAATGGGCACTGAAAAAGCCTCCCGAGAAGAGAGCAGCCTCAGATCCGCCTAGAAATAGGTGAGAAAGAAGAGCGAAAGAAGTAGTAACCAGGGACGAGTCCGAGTTCCAGCCACATCCGCCCCCATCAGCCTCAGTACCAGCAGTCTCAGTACTATGAGAGTGACCAATAAGCTCAACGCCTCCCCCAATACCCACCAGAAATAAACGTTGGGGGATAGGACCCAAGGCCATCATTCAAGATAGATGACGACAATGAGAATCTACCATTCTCAGCAGGAATAAGGAATGCATCCATTCTTCATGAATTTTGAGTGCCAAAGATTGTCCCATACATGGGCAAAAGGGATCCTTTGGACCACGTGAACACCTAAAAGATGGAGATGAGCCTCCGAGGAGCTTCCCAGCCTTGAAGTGCAGAGCTTTTCACCTTACCCTATCTAGGGGAGCAAAGATGCGGTACAACAAGCTAGCCACTGGCGTCATCTCTAGCTGGCCAGAATTGAAGAATACGTTTATCAATTACTTCTCGTCAGGGAGGCTAGGTTCGGCTCCGGTGCAACGCCTCCATGACATGAGACATTCCATATTCAATTCGCTGCAGAGCTACTTAAGCCACTTTAACAAAAAAATGCTCTTCTGTGAAAGAGTATGATGCCAAAGCCGTTACTGCTTTAAAGGGAGAGTTGAATAAGAACCTCCCATTCTGGAAGAATGTCCGCAACAAAAACTCCACCACCTTCGACCAATTGGTGGAGATGATCACGGAGGATATCACTAATGAAAACATGATCCTCCACAAGAATCGTGGTGGAGTGGCTGCCAGCCCAGTGCTATGAGCTAGATATGGCCAAAGCAGGCCCCACCACCAACAAACTCCGCATCGAATGGACTATGCATCCAACCCAAATTCTGGGATAAGTTACGTAGCCTCTGTACAAGAGGGCCCACTGTCTCCTTACTCAGCCCTAGGAGCTTCAGGATCGACTGTCGGGTTCTATAATTACAGAGTGACCCCTCTAATGTATTACGAAGCAGGCACTAGCACGTCTCCGGTGTCTCCTCTCCATCAGGAGGTGCCTGCAAGTTAATGTCGTGTCCACCGTAGCTATGGCCATAGCACGGAAGAGTGTTGCGAGGTGGAAAACTTGGTGAATAGGAGAGAAGCGAACGCAGGACCCAGGCGTGGAGTGGACCTTAGGCGCAGAGACCGACCCTCGATAAGAGGTCATCAGCCCTTGTTCCATAACAGATGCCCCCAATAAGGAGATAGGAGGCCCATGGGCCATGAGAAACAAAGACGACATAATTATAGGAGCCCAGCAAGGTAACCTCGGTTGGAAGAAGTCCTGGAACAATGCCTGATCAAGGGTCCTGACAAAGCTCCCATTCAGGAAATTGATATCATCTACGGAGGACCCTACATAGGATACCAAACGCAAAATGCTCAAAAGAGCTACACTAAAGAGGTCGAATGAACGCTGATGACCGACTAACTCATCAACAGTCGCCCCTCAGGATCAAAAAAGGTAGATCCTATCACTTTCACGGAGAAAGACATAAGAGATGTCAACTATCCCCACTGCGACGCCCTAGTAGTAAGGACAGTAATGACGATAAACAAATTGGAAAAAGGATGCTTGTGGACAACGGGAGCTCCGTAAATGTCATTTTCCTGAGTACCTATGAGTAGAGGTGTCAATCCGGGTCAGGCGGGCTGGGTCGGCCCGCCTCCGATGAGGCCCGGTAACCGCCCGCATTCGAAAAAGCCCGCGCTACTTTGGGTTGCGGGCCGGGTCGGCCCAGCCCACAAAATTTTTTCAAAAGCCCGGCCCATACGAGTCGAGCCCATATGGGCCGCAGTTCGACCCGGTTCGGCCCGTATGAATAAAAAATTAATTTTTTTTGAAATTAAAAAAAAAATTAGCAACTTAATGAACTTATTGTAATTCAAAAAATTGTTTACATTTATAGTAAAAAATGTATGAAATTACTAAAAATAAATAAATAATAATGATAAATTCACATTTGTTATTTATATCTTATTTTACATTGAATTATTTCTAACTTTGTAAATTTAAATAAAATACAAACAAATAACAACTAAATGCATCACTATAGTTAAAGCACATCCCAACTAGGTTGGCACGTATCAATCATTTGCATATTTATAGTTTAAGTACATCCCAACTAGGTTGGCACCTACCTAACTATAATTTAATTGTTTGAAATTATACATTATTTGCAAATCAATCTTCAGCAATAACTAGATTTTTAAAATCGTCAGCAATATCGTCAGACATTTTATCTTGCATCCTTCTATCTGCGAATAGCCAATCTTTCACGCATATGAGAGCTTCCAAAATATATTCTTTAAGTCTTGATCTTCTTTCGTCCAATACCCTGTTAGCTGCACTAAAAGCAGACTCGGATGCCACTGTTGAGATTGGAACTGTTAGTAGATCTCGTGCCATTTTTGATAATACTGGATATGACCTTTCATTTAATTTCTACCATTCTAAAATATCTAAATTTTCTACCTCATCTTCGGGTATCAAACTATAATGATCAAATTGATAATATCTTTCTAATTCGTTAGGTGTGGTATTCGTATCTGTAGTTGATGAAGTACTAACAACATGTTGTTTTTTCTTAGCTACTAAAGAGAAAAAAGATACCAAAGAGAAAAAAGATTTACCTTTAGAAGTTGTACTAGAGTTTGTAGAAACAGAAATATTTTCATTGTTACCGTATTTAATAAAATAGTAGTTATACATTTCATTGATGAAAATTTCTAACTGTCGATTTGTAATATTTACGGTAAAAGCTAATGTTTCAGAAAGTGATTCTAAAGCAGTGTGAACTCCAAATAATTTTAGGCGAGGATCCATTACAGCAGCCACTGAAAAAATTAGTGGCATGTTTTCATAATATTTTCGAAAATTTTCTTCCATTGACAAAATAATTTGAAAGAAAAATGGATCGTTTCTAAATTTTGAAAATTGAGTAGAAATTTCTACCAATTGTATAAGTACAAGATGACTAGTTGGGTAATATACACCCGAACTCTTCTTTGATGACTTATAGAAAGGTTTCAAAAATTTCATAACTTTAAATGCATGTTCCCAATGCGAATCATCTATATAAAATTGATTCTGTTTCGAATTAACGAATGCATTAATAGCATTGGTGTAGCCAACACACGATTTTAACATAAGAAAAGTTGAGTTCCATCTATTTAGAATATCATCAACAAATTCTTCTTCTCAATCCAAAATTTTTACAAATTTTCGCAAATTCTTGTTGTCTAGAATCTAAAGAAGAAATATAATTAATTGCTTCTCTAATTATACGAATTTGTGGGGCTATTAATTTCAAACCATCTTGTACAACTAAATTATATATATGACAAACATACCGCATATGAAATAATTTAAAATCAAATAAGGGTTTAACTGTTGTAATTAGCAGGTCAATGCATGCAGTATTCGGACTTGCATTATCGTATGTAATACTAAATAATTTGTTTAACACACCAAACTCATTCAATACTTGTAATAAATTTTCACACAAATTAACTCCATTATGTGGATATTCAAGTAAACGAAATGCAATTATTCTTTTATGCTGTAACCAATTACTATCAATAAAATGTGTTGCAACACAAACATACCCATTGTGATTGCGTCCAGACCAACAATCAGACGTGAAACACATAATTTCTTCAATTTTTGTAAGTTCATTTTTCAATTTTTCAGCTTTAGTATGAAATAATTTCATACAATCAGAACGAGCAGTATTTCTACTTATATTTCTGTAAGAGGGTTGAATATACTTTTGCATGAACTCTTCAAAATAGACATCATCTGCAAAAGTGAAGGGCATTTGTCTTGCTGAAATAAATTCTGACATTCCAGTTCTCATCCGTTCCTGCGAATAAGTAAAATTAGAAAAAGTAACAGAACCACTAGCATTAGTAAATGAAATAATTTGAGCTTGTCTCGGATCTAAATGTTCTATTTCATTTAGATGTTTATCTTTGTGTCTCCGTAGCGTGCCGGTACCTTGACCACTTCTCCATGCATAAGCAATATTACAAATATTGCTTTACTATTTTTTTTCATTTATTGTGAACATTTGCCACACTTCTGATGTTAACTTTTTTTTCTTGGATTTCCAGATGATCCAACATTTACATCATGATCATCTTCTAAATTTATTGGAGAACAACTATCATGTAAATTAATATTTTTCAGATGAAAAATCGTAGGAATCCATATATATATATATATATATATAATTTTCAAAATAATCTGAAGATTGAAAATAATAGTAAAACAGAAATAATAGTAGCTGAGAGTCTGAGACTTTGAGTTTGAGTAAGAAGAAATAATTTTTGATATTCAGAATTTGTAGACAGCAGAATGAAAATCGTAGTAATTTGCTTGGTGGTGTTTGAAATTTATAAGCTATTGAAATTATGAACGTTAGAGTAGACTGTAGAGAATACAATTTTTTTGAATGTTATTTTCATCACTTTGTGTAATTGTGTAAGTGTGATTTGACAACACACTTACACATTTTATTTTTTTATTAATTTTTACAATTTTTTTTAATTTTTTTACTGACAAAAGCAGCCTAGTACAGTAGTACTCACTCTAGCCACATTTATTTTTTTTCAATTTTTTATAAACTAAATGTGATAGGCTGACAGTTTGAAACGGCTCTAATGCACTGCTACCATTTGAATTTTTTTTATTATTATTATTTGGCATGCAGCCAGCAGGCTGCTTTTTGAATAGCAGCGGCTGTCACATTTCAACTGCAGAGAGCAGTTTGCTCTCTGCATTTGAAATTTGAAATTTTTTTTTCCTGAACACGGGCCAGCGGGGGCTGAACCACCTGGGCCCGCGGTTCAGCCTCCGCGGCCCATGGCCCGCCTTCCCGGTTCACAGGTCGAAACGGGTGGGTCGATGCCGGTTCGACCGGCCCGCCCGTCTTGACACCACTACCTATAAGCAGATGAACATTGAAATCCCATTAGCCCCTTATTCGGAGCCTCTTTATGGCTTCAGATGTGATTACGTTACCCCGAAATGGGTAGTGCGCCTGGCTGTTACGATGGGAAAAGAGCCCATGGTCGTCAACACCTTCATGGAATTCTTGGTGGTGGACAGAAGGTCAGCCTATAATGGCGTCCTAGACCGACGGACCTTGGAGGAGCTTTGGGCCATGATGTCTATTCACCACATAAGCATGAAGTTCTCTACCGAGGGAGACATTGCCACAGTAAAGGGCAACCAGCCAGAGGCTAGGAAGTGCTATAAGAATACCTTGCAAAAGGCTGAAAAGAAGGAGATCAATATGACGCTCATGGATATTGAAATGACAGAAGCCTCAGAGGAAGCCCCATGGGATGTCACAATGGAGGAAGCCATTTCCCCCGAAGACATCGACCTTAGGGTGACGGGAGCTAATCTTCAAACTTCACCAGTGGAAGAACTAGAAAGCTTCCCAGTGGACCCTGTAGATCAAACTATGAGGCTCCAGGTAGGCAAGGACTTCATTGAGATACCCAAGGAGGCTCTGAAGAGATTTCTCTATCGCAACCTCGATGTTTTTGCATGAAAGCACGAGAATATGGTGGAAATTGACCCAACAGTGAGTTGTCACATACTCAATGTCGATCCTAAGTTCCCATTGCATCGACAGAAGAGAGGCCTCTGAATCCAAAGAAGTACGAGGCCTTGAAAGAGGAGGTAGGAAAGCTCCTGCAAAGCAATTTCATCCGAGAAGCCCGCTATCCTAAGTGGGTTTCCAAACCGGTTCTGGTAAAAAAGTCAAGCGAATAGTTGAGAATTTGTATAGATTTCTCCAGTTTCAACCAAGCATGCCCTAAAGACAGCTTCCCACTGCCTTGGATCGACCAGCTGGTAGACGCCACATCATGGGACAAGCTCCTAAGCTTTATGGACGCCTACTCCGGCTACAATCAGATCCCAATGTATCCCATGACGAGGAGCACACGTCGATTATGACAAACAAGGGCTTTTACTACTACAAAGTCATGCCCTTCGACTTAAAAAATGTCGGGGCCACCTACCAAAGGCTCATCAATAAAATATTTGTCGACCTGCTTGGCTCTACCATGGAAGTCTATGTAGATGACATGCTGGTGAAAATCTTAAGAGCGGAGGACCATGTGCTGCTGCACCTAGAAAAGACTCTTCAAATCTTCAGAGCTTACAAAATAAGGCTTAATCTCCTAAAATGCGTCTTCGGGGTTACCTCTTGAAAGTTCCAAAGAGGCATCGAGGCCAATCCCGAAAAGATCATGGCATTGATCAAAATAAAGTTGTCCAGGAGGCCAAAAGATGTGCAATGTCTCACAGTAAGAATGACAGCCCTCAATAGATTTGGCTCAAAAGTAACGGACAAGTGCCTCTCCTTCTTCAAAATATTGAAAGAGAGTAACAAGTTCGAATGGACTACGGAATGCGAGGCAGCATTCTAGGCTCTGAAGGAACACCTCGACCATGCTCCTCTGCTATCAAAGCCCAAGATAGTCTTGACTTTACTACTCTATTTAGCAGTCTCATCTGAGTCAGTAAGCTTGGTTCTGGTCTGAGAAGAGGAGCACCAACTGCCTATTTACTACATAAGAAAGGCCTTCTTGGGAGTGGAAACACGCTACCCCTAACATGGAGAAGTTAGCATTATTGCTAATTACTGCCTCCAGAAAATTGAGGCCCTACTTCATGGCCCATAACATCCATGTTCTCATCAATTTTCTCCTCATACAGGTAATGCAAAATCCAGACGACTCGGAGAGGCTATTGAAATGGGCCGTCGAGCTTAGCCAGTTTGATGTTGTTTTCAAACCAAGGACAGCCATCAAGGGACAAGCACTAGGGGATTTTGTGGCCGAGTTTGCCAACACCCCTGAGGTAGATGCCTCCATGACCCATCTTGAGCCACCTACATGGTACTTCTTTGTTGACGGGTCTCTACAAGACACAGGCTCAGGTGTCGGGGTTGTACTCAGGAGTCGAGGTTGTAAGCTGAATTGTGCAATCAGGTTTGGCTTCAAAGCCTCGAAAAATGTTGCAGAATATGATGCCCTGCTAGCTGGAATCTGCCTCGCAAAAGAAATTAAGGTGCAGAGGCTTTCAGTCGCAAGCGATTCCCAACTAGTCATAAGCTAGGTAAATGGGAGCTTCGCCGCCAGAGAAAGAAGAATGGCTTCCTATCTTAAGCTGGTAAGAGAACTTATCACATACTTCGACAGGTTCGAACTGATCCAAGTACCTAGGACAAATAATGCCAATGCGATTGCACTATCCAAACTTACAAGCAGCTTGGGCTCGGAGCTCCTTAAGATGATACCAATAGAGCATCTAGCCAAGCCATCTATAGAGGCTATTGTAGATGTGATGTAGATCGAGGAGACCTCCGCTTGGATGGATCTGATCCTTGCATTCTTAAAGGAGCAAACCTTATTGGTAGAGGCCAGGAAACTGAGGAGGATGGCAGCGCACTTCTTACTATCTGACGATATCCTCTACAAACGAGGCTACTCTATGCCCCTCCTTAGATGTGTGGGTAGTGAGGAAGTGGATTACATCCTTAAGGAGGTCTGTGAGGGGATATGTGGCAACCACACATGAGGCTTGGCCCTAGCCCAAAAGATCCTAAAGCAGGGCTATTTTTGGCCCTCTTTAAAGAAAGATTCTATACTTCACGCACGGAAATGCGATAAGTGCCAACGCTTCGCCACGATCCCGCGATAGCCCCACTAAGAACTGACCGCAGTATCTAGCCCCTGGCCTTTCGCCAAGTTCATAGGCCCAATGCCTAGGGAAAGAGGCAGTGCGTGCTATGTCATAGTCGTCATTGACTACTTCACGAAGTGGGTTGAGGTTGAACCAGTAATGAAAATTACCAAGGTTAACAACTCAAAGTTTATATGGAAAAACATCATCTACATGTTCGGAATTCTCCACTCCTTAGTGTCGGACAACGGAAGACAATTTGACAACAAGAAAATAAGGACCCTATGCGAAAAGGTAGGGATTGCAAAGCACTTTTCTAGCCCCATCACGCGTAGGCTTACGTGCGAGTGGAGGCTGTTAACAGAACCATTAAGTAAACTCTCAAGCAAAAACTTGATGTGTCAAAAGGGGCTTGGGTCGAAGAGCTCCCCCACATACTCTGGGTAATCTGAACCACCGCTTGGACACCAACGGAAAAAACTCCATTTTTTATGGCTTACGGTTCTAAAGCTATAAGCCTAATGGAGGTTGGCATTCCATTGCCTCGTCGTTTATTCTTCAGTGAAAACGACAATGCCGACCTCATGTGGGTTGGATTGGATCTCTTAGGAGAGTGAATGGATAACTCCCAAGCTAAGCTAGCCTCGTATCAAAGGAAAATGGCTCGGTACTTCAACAAGAATGTAAAGAAGAGGTCTTTCTGCTTAGGTGACCTGGTCCTACACAGAGTTTTCTTGTCCTCTAAAGAAGTGAGCGTTGGAACACTAAGGCCCAATTGGGAGGGCCCTTACCGAATCACCAAGGAAGTGCGCTCCAGCACGCACCATATCAAAGACCTGGATGCTAAGTAGCAGCCTCATCCATAGAATGCCGAGCACCTATGCCGATACTATCAATAGACGATGTTGGAGAGCCTCTTTCATCACTTGTTTTAAGTTTTCTTGTTTTAGTAATTGGAACCGAGAGCCCCTTCTTTAATGAACTCCTATTCCAATTTGTTTAAGGCAAAGAACACATTCGGTTCAATTTTCAATATTAAGAAGCGCCTCTTTCATTTTGATTAGGCCAAGAGCCTTTCGTTTATCCATGAAGCCTTATTTAAGAGTAGCTTTTTCTATTTGTTTATTCACGTTATGCTTAAAAGAGCCTCTTGATCAGCTTATCACAATTTATGAATGACATAGTCTCAGAAATAAAACAAACAAATAATCGAAACAAAAATTTCATTAAAGTATGAAAAGATTACATAAGAGCTTCTGTCGATGAAGCATTGCTACATTTGCAAAAGTGAAAAAACAAAAATAGTCATTCATCCGCATCTCCCTCTATATCCATCGGAGAAAACATAACTTCAAGGAAAGTAATGTCAAGGTCCCCAAGGCAGGATATACAAGGAGGTGGTGGACAACGTCATCAGGCAGCCGCGCCCAGGGGCCCCATTCAGTTCCCTCAACTTTTTATGAGAATCATAGCTAGTCCCACCTAACGCTCTGGTTGACTGAGGCCTGGCGGAGGATCGTCCAAAACCACTGCCCTGGATGGCGTGACAGAGAAGGTCCTTTGCAATGGTAGTGGATTGTAGAGAACTTCGTCCTCAATAACTTGGATAACCTTCATCTTCGGTTGGACGGAAGGGCCAGCAGTAGTAGGAGTGGTGGTCCTAGTAGACAACCTATTCCCAGCCAACTTTTTAAGCATCGGCTTGGGACATTCCAGGGACGCAGCTTTTTTCTTTTTTTCATTAGGGGCTCTTCGCCCTCGATAGCCTCCACCTTCTCAGCCTCTTCCCTAGCCGCATCGCGACTAATTTTATCTATTGCTTTTTTTGGTCTAGAATCCTCAGACGAGCTTGGTGGCAGTGTCCTCGGCTTCGCGCCAGACAGGCACGCCAAAGCTGGTCGGGGGTGCTTACCTTGGTCAAGTTCAGCTGCACAAGTACAAAAATAAATAAACACTTCAATAAAAAACCTTGGTGGCTTGTTTAGGGATTATTACCTTTCGAGGCCATTAGACCCAGCTCTATTACGCAACGATGCTTATTCAGAAAGGAATTGTACCACCTATTCACCAGGGCTACCTGATAGATCGACTGGAGCACGTCGAGATGGTCACTCGATAGCTCTCACCGAGAAAGAGCGTATGAAAATAACAAACAATAGATAGCAAACTAAAAAACTAACACACAGGCATTCAGCCTCCCTTCTACTTACTAGATATTCCGTAAATGCTTGGGACATCAAAGCTTGGTTCAGGGTCGTCCTCCACTATCTGTCAATTCTCTTTTACCCAAAGCCACGACTCTTTCAATTGCTTGATGGAAGAGGAGCAATCAACCACTAGAGGTTTATGAGCCCCCCAAGGACCAAAGTAGTACCACCCTAGCTCCTCCTAGTTGCCTTTCTTCTTTAGCATCTTTTTTGGCAAATACAAGGTCTAAAATACGTGAAGTGGCATCTCCAGACCAAACGAATGCCTGAACCACAAATACAGGTTCCCAACCATTTGACTCCACCCATTTGGTGAGACCTGCGTCAGTGCCAGGCCATACGCCTGAAGAATTCTTCGTAAAATGGATGCAGTGGCAACCTCATCCCAGCCATGAACGAATGTAAGCTCAAAGATGTACACCCCATCCTCAGAAAGCATGCTCGCTCATGAGGCCTCGGGACTAAGAATTCAATGTCATCAGGGATCTTGTAGGACTCGCTCAACGAATCTATGTCCGCTTCATTCATTATCAAAGGGACGTTTATTGCAGCCCATATGATGGGGACTACGCTGGAGAACTTCTCACCACCAATCAGTTTGTGTGTGGTGTCTATAGCCATCTTCTCCCCTGTAGAGGTATCTACGCCTCGGAGAGGCAGCACATTGGCCATGGAAGGTGACACCGGATGAGATGCCCTGTCCCCACCTTGGTCAGAAGCCCCTCCCTTGATGAAGTGTACGAACATTATTAAGAAAAGACACTTATAAATAAAGAAAATAGAGGTGTTTGGGATAAGTGTTTACCTAAATCTAGGTCTTCGTCAGAATTGGAGCCGAAAAAATAAACACCGAGAAGTTCTTGTCGAAAATTTAACGGACGCAGAGTATTTCCTCAAACCTCTCTCTCAATGTCGTGCAAGAAAATGATAGCAGTGAACCTATCCTTTATATATAGGCGAGGAATAGTAAATCATGGCCGTTGGATTTAACTAAGATTCATCTACACCATTGATATCCGGAGGACATCCCAACTCTTGAATGCCAAAGGGCACCAACGACCATTTCACTAACGGCCATGATGCAGACGTGCCTATCACGCGCATGTAGGAGGATGTTTTCTTGGCAAAATCAAAGCTTCCAAAATTCAATGCCATCATTACTTGCAGCTATCATTTCAACACGTCCAAAGAGACGCACGACACTACACCCAATCATTGCGCGCCTCATGGCCTCAGCCATTAATGCTTGCACATAACTCTTCTACAACAAGCCTCTCTCATATAGGATTAGGCTCTTCTCCTCAACAAGCCTCTCATCCTTGGGACTTGGCTCTTCCGCATCAAACCTCTCACACATGGGGATAGGCTCTTCTCCTCATAAAGCCTCTCCTACTTGGGACTTGGCTCTTCTATGTCAAGCCTCTCCCACATGGGATTAGGCTCTACTCCTCAATAAGCCTCTCCCAATTGGGACATGGCTCCTCCGCATCAAGTCTTTCCCACATGGGATTATGCTCTTCTCTTCGTCAAGCCTCTCCTACTTGGGATTTGGCTCTTCTAAGTCAAGCCTCTTCCACTTGGGACTTGGCTCATCCGCATTAAGCCTCTTCTACATGGGATTATGCTCTTCTCCTCAACAAGCATCTCCACTTGGGACTTGGCTCCTCTACATCAAGCCTCTCCCACATGGGATTAGGCTCTTCTCCTCATCAAACCTCTCCCGCTTGGGTCTGCGTCAAGCCTCTCACTCTTGGGACTAGGCTCTTCTGCAATTACCTCTCCTGCTTGGAATTTGGCTCTTCCGCAATAAGCATCTACGGGACTACGCTCTTTCGCAACAAGCCTCTCTCTTATGGGACTTAGCCTCTACAACAATGAATCTCCCACTTGAGATAGCCTCAGCTACAATGCCTTTCCTAGTTGAGACTTCGCCACCACGTCAAGCTCCGTAACTAACATAAATAACGGAGATCCTGAGCTTGTGGGACTATTAATTGAACACTATTGAACGCCCTAATACACAAGTGAGGCGATGTTACATTTCTTCTCATACCTCCGCTCTCCGTGTACATTCTCAAGTCGACTCTGCCACTGAGCCTATTCAAAGGCATTAGCCGGCATAAAAGCTTTCTTACCAAGTCTAGCACCCCTAATAAATAATAGAGGTCTTGAACTTGGAGAACTATTGTTACGCCCCAGGCCCATGTGGCAGTCCACGTGGACTAGGTCAAAGTCAAACATGCCTAGTAGGCTGTAGCTTCTTTCCGAGGAGGATACTAAGAAGAAGAGGTCATATTTCTTCATACCGAGGAGGTTTTGGAAGGAATGGATGAAGAGACACTGTTTATATATACCGATGAGGTTTAAGAAAGGGAGGTTGGAGTTATCGAGGAAGTCAAAGAGCGACCCTGATTGTGTGTTGAGGAACCTCTCCTAACATTACAAGTCAAATCTGAAAAGACTGTCATGACAGCCTGCTATTGCGGCTTGTCACAGTCATAGCTTCTTAGTATACGGCGGGAAGGGACCTTTCCATTAAAATTGCTGATGTGACACCCATGATGTGACACTAAGACCCTCAGGATTGTGTCACATGTCGTACATCAAAGGATAGTCGACTAAGTGGAATTCACCTATAAATACGAATACCTTTTTTACAAGAAAGGGATGTTGAAAATTGAACTCTCATACACGAAAGAAAAACCAAGTCCTTTAGGCTAATTGTTCTCAAGTGTTTATAACCACTTGAGAAGTTGTTAGTTAGGAGCCCTCAAACTATTACATCAACCATTTCGTGTTCCTCTCTTACCAAAGTGTCATATTTATTTGTTACTAATCTTATCTACATGGTTGAATAAATCACATAGTGGTTTAAGTGTGCGGGAAAATATGCATTGAAAGAGGAAGCGTGAGTTATTGTTGGCAGTCATTTTTTGAGATCAACAAACTTTATTATTTAGTAAGAATTAGTGCTGTTTGCATCAATTCCCATTGTATCAACTGGCTACCGTTGCAGCCTCTTCAGTCGTAACGAACCATACAAAAAGTGGGGCGTTTATTTACTCTGAAATAGTTTATTCCTACCCACAACCCACTATTATTAATAAGTAAATAGACAAAATATAAAATAAAATACACAAAAATATAACATGGATGTGGGTGGCGGAGCAGGCGTCGTCGGCGACAATCCTACCTCCGCAGTGAAACAATTCACCCACGCCGTGTGGCGGCGCTACCAGCATTTCTTGGACAAATCGACGCCGCTGGTGTTGTACCGTTGGATCTACCTGTCGGTCATCACGTTGATCTATGCCTTGCGCGTGTATGTGGTGCAGGGTTACTATATCATAACGTACGGGCTGGGCATCTATATCCTGCAGCTTCTTATAGCATTCCTGTCCCCGAATGTGGACCCCGAGATCCATAATATTAGGGAAGGACCCAACCTCCCAACCCGGGGATCCGACGAGTTCCGCCCCTTCGTCCGTCGCCTCCCCGAGTTTAAGTTCTGGTGAGTTTACTTTCTTGATCCAGTTATGGTTTAGACGTGGTTAGGGCTGAAGTTATTTGTTCACGTGTTTATATGATTATATCGAATAATGGAATCGTGGAAATTGATCGTTTTTCGTTTCTGTTAATGATTTGATAGGTTGTGTTTTTTTGTTTTTTTTTTTTGTGCGATTTGAACTTATTGAGTCCCCACCCTCCAACCAAAAAGGAAAAAAAAAAGAAGGAATTTTTTGAGCATATGATCGATTGTAGGTAAACTTGGGTTTTCTTCATATTTCAATGTTACCTCTAGGTTTTGAAATGAAACGGTGCATATTTGAACGCAGTGATTCTAAAGCTTGAGGTTGAATTAGTGCTCTTGAAACTTAAGTGAACTTTGGGAGTATCTTAAAGCTTTTTGTGGCCCAAATTTTTGGACATGAAGTCTGCTAGTTTTGCTTCTAAAAAAGCTTATTATCAATTTCTTAGCTTCATATATCCATTTCTTCTGATTAACTATTTTTGGTACCATCAATCGTGACCCAAACTCTTTGCACTAAACTAATTGGTAAGAACACGTTTTATAGGAGACCAGGAAATGGAGTAGAGATCTTCAGGGGGAGAGAAAGATGACACACTGTAAGGGGAAGAGAGAGAGGGAGGGAGAAATAATTTAACTAAGCTCCACGGTTTGTCTACAATAGGGTCTTTTGCTCTTTCATAGTTTTCCAGGGTGATACAGTCTCTCGTGTAGTACTCCACACATGCTACATAGTGGAAAGTGAATAAGGCTATGGATCTTTATGATATTACATGCATTCCATGCTACTTTCGTACATGTAACAAATAAAACAGTTCTAGACCTAGTGATAGAGTGCATGGATGCTAGAAAAAGATAAAATAAGAAGGGAAACATGGGAAGTTGCTTCATTTCATGTGCAGACATGTCATTGTACTTGTCCTTTTGGGGTGACGACTACGCCCGTAGATGTGACTTCTTGGATTTCTATTTTTTCCCTCCTCTTCTTAATTTATCCAGACTCATATCGTCTTCGTTCCATCAAATTACTTCTGATTTTATCAGTTTTGTTACTTGAACACAATCATTTCCTAGTTCCCTGTTAGATACTGCTTCCTATTACTAAACCATCATGATGATCAATTTTAAGTCTTAATATATTGTAGTCAAATTATTTTCATGCTGAATGTACATTGACCTCCACTAGAGAATGCATCAATCTGAAAGGGTTCCATGACTTGTTGATGTTTGATTTTTGAATTTGTAGCTAACATGTATTGATGTTATAATTATTAATGCACACAACTATTTTTGGAAAAAGATATTATTCAACCTGCAAAAGCGTGAATATTTATGTTAGGCTACGGTACTGAAGTTTGCATTTCATAGTCTACATTTAGCACTTTGACGTGTTGTCTAAAAAATTGTTAAAGTGGCATACTTCTCCAACTGTGGCTACTGACATAGATGCCTATGGACTTGCAGGTGGTAGTATCCTTGTTCACGTTTATTTGGAAAGAGCATGTGAACGGGTCTAATAGAATTTTGATAACAATGATATTGTTTAGGAGGTGCAAACATGAGTTTTTTTACTCTTGATTCTTTCAAAACTGTTCGGATTAGATATTTCCAGGCACACACAAAGATTAGATAATCTTGCAGCGTATAGCGTCTCTGGTGCATATTTGTTGGATGCACTATACTTTGGGTGCCACCAAATGAGGCATCCTTGAGTTGGTGGTCTTCGTCTCCTTGTCATATAAGCGGCTGCCTTTCCATCTTCACTTAAGAGCCTAAAAGTTAAATTGAACTACTCTTGATGCATGCCACCTGGCAAAATAGGTCTTGAGGTGGATCATGATTTGGGTTTATGGACTTCCCTTAAGGGAAGTAGTGTGTGATCCTTTTCCTGGAAATTCAGTGTTATCTTGGTAGTACACTTTATCCTCTTTTCGATTTTCATTTCCGTATGATAATAGAAAAAATGTTTTCCATGCCCCATTGATTTGTCAATGTTGTCTTACAAGCCATTTGGTTGCCACCTAGAGTTGGCCAGTGTCTCAACGACAACCATCTCTGGGGATGGCAATATCTGCAATCAACTATTTACTATTATAAAATTCCATGCTCAACAGTCATCATAGATATTGCTGACACTTCCTCATCAACGTCAAGTGGAGCGGGCCAGTGGAGCGATTGTTCTTCTCCTTCCTCATTCTGATACATGCAAAACAGACACAATTAGTCTGCTCAGCTTTTGGATGAAGAAGGAGCAGCCAATTCAATTCCGGCAATCAATTTAGACTGTGGTCTCTCGATTAGAGTATAAGAATATGAAGTGGAGTGTTTTTGTGTATGTGAACACATTTTAGAGAGAGTATGTCCTTAAATGCCCCTGAGCGAGTAGCCTTTTGGGGTTATTTATGGAGAGGGGTGGGGAGGAGAGAGGATGTATATCCCCTGTTGATCTTGCTAGTTAAACCATCTTGGAACTTGCATAAAATTTCCTATCATCATCTGGATTTATCCAACTTAGCGTCAATGCCTCGCACGCTATTGTTTTGTCACAACTGCAAAGTATACTAGCTCCTAGATAAACACCTTTTGAGCTGAGCTAGTTCTGTATATACCATTTGATGGTTTGTCACCTTGAAAAGTAAACTTCATCTTTTTCGTAATTTTTTAATTTGAAGGAATTTAGTGAGATTTTATCTTTCCCTTCTATGGCAATTTTTTTTGTTAATCTCAACCCTCGTCAAATTTTAATCTGGAGCTAGAAATGGATGGTCTAATTTTGATACTTCCAATGTCAGGCATTCACTTACAAAGGCATTCTGCATTGCCTTTGTGCTGACCTTCTTCAGTGCCTTTGATGTGCCTGTGTTTTGGCCAATTTTATTGTTCTATTGGTTGGTGCTGTTCATCTCAACAATGAAGAGGCAAATACTGCATATGGTGAAATATAAATATGTTCCATTCACTTTTGGGAAGCAGGTATTTGAAATGTCTGTCTATATATGGTTTTCTCAATAATCTGTTGTTATTTGGCATTTCTTACACAATCCATTTAAAGTGAGTAAAATGTTTGTCTTTTTATTCAGCGTTACTCCAGGAAGAAGGCAGCTTCCACTGATGACACAAGCACTGCCAGGCCTTAAGGTTTCAGTTAAATTAGCTTATTTAACTCAGAAGACAACTTTATCTTTAGGGTTACAAGTTGATTTAAGGCTGTTGTATTCTTCAAGCATTCAATGGGTGGGCATGAGCAATTACTTCTGTAGTTCCTTACTATTTTTGTTTTGTTTTTTCCTTTTCTCTTCGCTGATGAAGCTGGCAGTATTTTATTTTCAAAGGTCATAGATAAGAAAGTTCATTAGTACCACGATTTCTTGTGTATTGCTCTGCCCTTCGACAGATACATCCTGCTCAGTTCTAGTTCAGTGTAAATGCTGATAAATTACATTTATCTATGCTACTCTACCTGTAGAAATTTTATGAAAATTTGAAATGTTTTTTGCTGTTTGATATTACAACTTTCCTGTCTTTCATATCCGAAAAAAGAGAAGCGTGTCTACACATGTTCTGCTCTGAAGATTAAAACTGTATGTTTTATATATGGGCTTCTATCCTTGCTTACGGCTGCTGCATAGGTTGTACGAGGATAGTTCTGTGTATTCCCTTTACGCAAGTGAACTCAGGTTGTTTCCTGATTATCACTCTCCGAGCCACCGATCAAATTTCATTGATATCTCAGTCAAATCTTGAAATCTTTCCAATTTACTGAGGTATTCCGAATTCTATAAACAATAGGTGGGTATGTGATCACACTCTAAATTATCAAGTGTTGGGGGATCCGATCATGATGTTAAACTATCGTGATGTTGAGTGACCTAATTAAGCACATATTTGTCATTGTTTAAATTATAATTGCTTAAATTATAATTTAAACTGGTCGAACACATTTTTTATCTACACATTTTATTGAATTCACAATTTACAACTTATTTTTTATTAACACAATCACCTATAATTTATAATATAGGCACTTAAAAAATAATTTCAACACTGTCAAACATATGCTAAGCTGGCCTTTTCAGCAAAGAAAAGCAAATGATTCAACTTCGAACTTAAAATTCTACATTTAAAAGTGAGGATTTATTGAACTTTGTTAAAACTTTTCCAATTAATAAATAAACTTTTACAGTAAAATAAGAAACAATAAAATTTGAGAAGTGTGAGGAACAATAAATTTATGCGTGGTATGTAATTACATACTATATGCCTAGAGTGTATTGTAATTTTTTATTTGAATGAAAATATGTAATTTGTTATGATTATCATAACAAATATTGTCATTACAATTTTCTTTTCACACTATTTTTTAATTACACTAAAAGTCTCCAACCTTTACTCATTATTGCACTTATGCTTCCAACCATTTTTTCGTTACATTCATATCCACAATTTTTTATTAATTAGTACATCTTTTCACTAATGACAGTTTCCGTCTCAAAAAATACTAATAAAATATTTTTGGACAGAAACCATCGTGGACCAGATGTGCTACTTAATGAAAGATTGAGAATAAGAATATGACAAAAGTTAAGGATATAAGTTCAATAATAAGCAAAGATTGAAAACTATTAGTACATATTAAAAAGTGATGGAACAAAAGAAAAGTGTGATGGTAATATAACTACTCCATCTGAAAATTATGGTACATGAGTGAATTACAACTACACCATCTAAGTTTGGTACATAGTAGATGTGTGGAGGGGAAGAGTTATCTTGCCAATTGCACACTTGGCAGGTGTGCATTGGATCAAGTGTGCAATTGGCAAGATAACTCCTCCCCACTGTGGGGAGGAGATCAGAAGTGTGTGTCGATATAGAAAGAGTTTTCTAATGAAGGATTAAAAATTTATTTTTTCGAAAAAATAGGTTTCGAATAGACACATTCTAATTGATGGTAAAGTCTCGTATATAAGGAGCCACAGGCATCTAGATACTAACTAGTTGAAATTTATCATAACAAAGACGAATAAGAAATGTGCTAAACAATCAACATTGAGGTATCTAACTAGTAAAAATTTATTGATACAAAGGCGAATAAGAAATGTGCTTAACAACCATCATCGAGTATAAACGAATACACATAACTGGGCAGTGAAGAAATATATAGCATAATCACATACTTAGAACATTTTCTCAGGAGCTGCTTTTTCTTCCCTCAGTACCGCGAAAGGTTCCGATTGGCGTTGCACGAATACGCTTCATTGCCTTCACTCCAAGTGGGTTGCCCTTGCTCTGTATCATGAGTTAGAAAGTTAACATTGTGACTGAATAAGTAACACGTTCAGAAGTCGAGATTGGATTTACTTCTTACCAGTGAGCAAGTGCCTGATGATATGTGGCATACAGGATATGCATGGGGGCAGCAACTGCTATTGTCTTCACAACAGGTGGCACCGTCAAGAGGGCAGCATCCCCATATAAAGCAGGAGCCAAATAATTCGTCGAGACAGCAGCAGGTGTTGCTCTCAGGGCATATAGAGAAGTCATCACAAACGGTCTGAGGCTTGACTGGAGATGGAGGAGATGGACCTGGGTTGGGTGGATTTTGGCCAGTCTTGATTGGGTAAGAGGGCTCCACGGCTAATCCACAGAGACCTCCTTTGTCAGCCACATTACGCTGGATCCTGATATAGCCCTTCTCTCCCCAACTTACACCCCATGAGTTTCTGATAATCCAGTAATCAATACCATTTTCACTACCATATCCGACAGCATTCACCCCGTGGTCCAAATCAGTGCCACACTTTCCAGTGAATATGCCCTGAAGAGATTTATTTGAAAGTAAGTTAAAGAGAATTTATAATAAACTAGGATTGAAAAGTTCACATCACATATGATACTTGCAAGAGAAATTTACCGATTCATAGAATTGGAAGTCAACATCAGAACCGTCCATGGCAATGCTCACTGGCTGATTCGCAACCGCTTTCTTTAGTGCCTTTTCATTGTATGGAGTCACATCTTCATAACCATCAATAGACACAACCCTGGAGTTTTTCTGCATACCATACAGAAAAAAAAAAAAATCAAAATCAAAATCACATGGTATGTTTTCATGAATATGATTTGAATAGAAATGCTAACCCTATATTGGTCACATCTGCCATCGTAGCCTGTATAAGGATAATCTTCTTCGGTGTCAATGCCACCATTTTTAATTATGAACTCAAATGCATAATCCATAAGGCCTCCATTGCACCCTTCATTATATGATCTATCACAATCAACCAGTTCTTGCTCTGATAGAGAGAGTAATTCACCAGTCTTTATCTGATTTATTCCTTCCACAGAGGAAATAGTTGAAAATGCCCAGCAACTCCCTGCATTTCCAATTAATTGTCACCTCTCTAGTCATTTGTATACCATGAATCTATGATCATGGAAATAAAGATTCTCAAAAATATTTATGAAAGAGTTGGACTCATCGAACAACCATATATAATTAGAACCACATCGACATAAACTATTATAGACTAGTCGATTTTAGATTGAATGTTGTAAAAGGATACAATCAAAATTGAAATACCCTCCTAGCTACAAGGACACTAACTCAGAAATTCATTCTGCACTTTTACTATTCAACTTTAATTCCTAACTTAAAAATTCGAGAATAAATTCCAAAAAAACCCATTAAAATACTCTAAAAAAATGCCAAAATTATCATCATATGAGAAAATAAGTTGGAAAATTAACTCCATGTATAGAAGAATATGAAGAGAAAAAGAGGCTTACCACAGCTTCCTTGGTCTTTGATCGGATTGACGGCTCCTTTCTTTCTCCAGTCAATCGAATCCGGCAAACTGTCGTCCACCTTCGGATCGTACCGGTCACTTTTCACCTTAGGAAATCTCCGTTTAGCATCGTGTTTCCTACCCAAATACATGTTCCGGTACTCCTTATTGGTAAGATCAGCGAACCGGTTCAGACCAAGCTTATAGGTCTGGTTACCCTTGGCGTTATGTTCATCTATGTACCTCAAATTATCCTTAAAAATCTCAAACCTCTTCTCCTTCTCCCCCAAAGCATTATACGACTTTGAGTGCTTCACTATCCATGCCTCGTACATCAACTTGACCTCATTGTGAGACCGCAAGCTCGGACCATTAACGTTATTTTTCTCGTCATACGAGATTATGGACATGTCTGATGCATTTGTTATTGCAAAAAACAAAGTGAAGAGGATAAGGAAAAGGAAAGACATGGCTGAGTAGGATGAAGTTGCAGCCATGTTTTGTTGGGATTGTGGTGAGTACAATTGAAAACATTGGCTGTAGAGAAGAATTATAAAGGAGAAATGGAGGGATAGTATGGGAAATATATTTAGATAGTTGTGTAATTAAGTAATAAGTAATAAGTAATAAGTAATTAATTTCTTATGAAATAGATTAATCTAATTAACAAGGGAACGGATGTGGGGAAAACACGTAGATTAGTTAGAGAGACAGTGCATTTGAATGAGATGTTATAGGTAAAGAATAAAAGTAGGTTCAAGATAAGAGAAGAAAGAGAATGATATATATGTAATGTACGTATATGTACAATTATTATACATATTCAATGGGACAAGACTGACAAGTGATTAATTATGAGAGGTGTACAAGTAGATGCCGGTAAAGTAGTTTTAGAATTTTAAGCAAAATTATTGAAGAGATTTTTTTTTTTTTCAAAAAAAAAGAAAAAAGAAAAAACATTACATGAAGTTAACAATCACCAACACAAATTCTGTCGATAATCGTTGACAGTATTATTGTAAGTGATTTGACGAAAATCAATATTTTGTTGATAACTTCTGTCGACGTTGACGAAAATCAAAAAAGTTATTGAGGAAATGTTAGTTCCGTAATTTAGATATCTTTTTATTTATGATATATTTTAACTTCGAACAGTTATTTAATTGTCTACAAAATTTTCTAATACTAATATTTAATATTTTTATTAGCTTTTTTATAGACTAAATTTCTGGCGATAAATTAAAATTTTGAAATTATTATTTTTTAATATTACAAATTGGAAATCATTAGTAATCTTAAATTTCAACTGTTATTTAATTATTAACATAATTTTTTGAAGGTAATATTATAGAAGGAACTCATTGGAGAGAATTTTTGTACAAGTCCGTCTATTTAATTGCCACGTCAACTACAATCTATTGAGTACATTGGAGATGCTCTTAGGCGATCACTTTATTTATCTGGAGGTTGAACACGCTTTGTTTACAGTAAGAACATTGCAGGGTGAAATATGTTAGCCATTCATTTTGATGTAATAATTATATTATTATTGTATATTAATTATTTATGATTGGTTTTCATATGAATTTTTAGTTAAATATAACATTTCATTTTAGTTATATTAAATTATTGTAACTGTGCTTAATGTATTGAATATTTTTTTGGCGCATAAGATTAAACCATATAAGAAATTTAGTATAAAATTATAATAGAGAATATTAGGTAGATAGTATTATGGTGGGTCAACGTGGATATTATTTTTTAATTTTTTTAAATCAAAAGACAGTCATTTGCACTATTAACCAAATTACATAATTATAGGTGTGTTTATGTTAATAAAAAAAATTATAATAAATGACATTCTCAAAAATCAAAAAATATTATCTATCTTTATGAAAAACCAATTGAGAATATCTTGTTTATTGAGTGTGAATATTAAAGACAATTAATGTAGATTGGCGTCACTTTCTTTTAAGAGGAAGCTTGTGGTTTTTAAATGTTCTTACCAATCATGTTTCTTGGGTCCTATTTGAAAATGTCTTCTACGAAAAAAATGAGATGAAGTAGATTGAGTTAATAAAAAGAATCTATTAGAAGTGGGACGAGAGAGAATATGTTACTAAATTCTTGTTTCGAACTTGTTTGTTTTTTCTTATTAAAAAGTAAAAGTATTATCTATTTTAACATTAAAGTAAGAGTTACTTAAATAATTTATCTTAAAACTTATTTATAAGAAAAAGCGTAGCCAAACAAGCATTAATGAACAATGCACAAAGAAGGGTAGATATTTTGGGAGCGGGGAAATAATCGAGGTAGGTAGCGTAGCGGGATGAATTTTAAATGTTCAATTGATTTGGGCACACGATTGAAACGTGTAGTTACTTTAAACCTTATGATATTTTTATATGCGAAAGGGTCAGACGAAACCACGTTGCTTGATGCAGTTTGGTAATTGGTGGCCACTGCCGTGCACTCTCAACCCTCTTCACTATCCAATGTGTTGGGATACATTTATCCAACCCCACCCACCCGCCCTTTTTTTTTTCTTTTTTTTTTTAATTTTTTATTAAGACTTTCACATCATTGTCAACATTCAAAACTTTCATGCCATCTATTTTTTATTTATACGTTACATAAAATTTACAAATTATAATTTAAATTTTTTTTACCAAACAAGTACGTAATTATTTTTATTTGTATAACTAACATTCTTTATTGTGTGTATAATAATTTTTTTTATTGATTATAAATAGGGAGTCCTATAGAACGTGTGAATAAAAAATTGATAGAAATTGTAGATTTTTTGAAATGTGTAGATAAAAATGATGTTTAACCAATTTATGAGTACAAACATCTAAATTGGTTAAACATCTAACTCAAGTCATGTTATCCAAGGAAACTACAGTAAAAGAAAATATACCACACACCACCAACAGAGTCTTCTAGCCTATTCTCAGTTTAGGGGAATGATGTAATGTCTCTAGTGGACACTTCTTATTTGGCCAACTGGACAAGTCCAGTGGGCATTGACACTCTTCCAATGCCCACTGAATAAGTGTTCGGTGGGCACTTCTTATTTGGCTCACTAAAGACATTAGATCATTCCCCTCTCAGGTTATAGCCTTTTTACGTGATGGAATAAAACACAGACTTTGTAGAGAGAGAAAATCTGCAGTATTTTTTATTTTGTGTGTGTGTGTGTGTATGTGTGTGTTCAAGGCTAGGCTAGGGACTTTTGGTTTGTTTATATAAAACTAACTCCTTCGTCCATCACAAGATAAGTAGTTTTTTTCGGACAATATGTTGTTACTGTAAGAATTAATGTCGAAGGTCCAATTAGTTGGGTCGGAGTTAATTACTTATTGGACCGAATTAATTAATTAGATTAATTAATTGAGCCCGTTTGTTAATGAGTTCTAGTTGGACTAGAACTAGGGCTAGGGTTGCCCCGCCTATAAATACAAAGGCGCAACATATTAGGGTTAAGAGTTGATCTTTAATTACTTGCTAGCACTTGTAAAAGACAACCAAAAAATACAATCACTCCCAAAAGATTCTGCTTTCATCTGTTCTTGATTGTGGAAGTTCAGAACTGTTCTTGCTGTGTGGATCACCATTGGAGGCTGGACATCTGGACAGCTGTGGTATTGAATATCGCACCTCCAACTAATCAAAGATTCAGATTACACGGTGTTCATCAAGGTAAAATCCTATCACGAATTCTCTCTAAGTACAAGGTTGATCCGGGCTTATAGGAATTGAGCATTTAATTTTCGCTGTGCATGTATACCTCAATTCCTTACAGTGGTATCAGAGCCTACCTTGTTACTTGTTAAAATTCGTTAGATTGCTTTGATGAATCGAACAATAATTGTTATTGGCATATTAATTTGTTTTGAGTTTTGACAGTTTAAAATAAAATTGTTAATTTTTAGAAATCTGAATATGATTCAGATTTTATTTTGGAATAAAAAAAAAACAAAAAAAAAAAAAAACAAAATCTGTAAGTAGCTTTGGATTTATTCGTGAACGGAGCTAACTGGTCGGAATTTTTGAAGTCGTCTTCCTCCGGCGGCAGAGAACAACGCGCTCACGCTGCTGCGCCGCGGTGGTCTCAACTGGCGCGACCACCGCCCATTTGATCTTCGCGGCCGTTGACGAGGAGCGGCGTGGGAGAAGTCGAACAACAGTAGCTATTCGACGATAAAAGGAGGTGGCCGCTGGTGTTAGACACTGGTCCGGCCACCTCCCAAAGATCTAGCGGCGCCGGCTGGTGTTAGACACGGATGCGTGTCTTCTGCGTGTTTGGAAATTTGGAGACGGGGGCCTCCCTGCAATTTTAGAAATTTCATAGGAAGCCCCTTAATTTCAAAAGGATTGAGTTGAACCTTCTTGCAATTTCAGAAATCGCAAAGATAGGGCCCAATGTTTTAAAATCCAAAAAGGGTCAGCTATGCAATTCCAGAAATTGACAAAGGAAGGACTCTGTATTTAAAATTAAGTATTTAAAATTAAAAGGGACTGACTCTGTAATTTTAGAAATTACATATTAAGTCCTCAAACTTTAAAGAAAATAGGGTTTCAAATGCAATTTTAATATTTTTGGAAAATTGTAATTATTAATTTATTTAATGTTGGTCAAATATTCAAAATTAAATTAAAATTGTTTTTAAACCATATTTTGAATTTCTGACCAGATTAAACTTTAACTTATTACTTTATAAAATTGTAATTTTGACCCTATATAAATTTTGTCTTACAATTAGAATATGACTTTAAATTGGGAGATAAAATAAATTTTGAAAATCCCCTTTATGAATAAAATTAATTGATTAATTGGATTAATTGATTAATTTTATTGTTGAAAAATTAATTAATTAATTGGATTAGTTATTTAATTCTGTCTAGTTCATTCCAAAATGTCTAAAAGGTTTAGACTTATACTGTCAAAACTGTAAATTTAGAAATTAATATATTTTTAATATTAGATATTAGAATGGATGTTTAGTAGATGATTATGGACTCGACCCATGTGATTGGTTGTATGGTTAATTATTCATGTTAATTGTTGGTTGGGCCTGCGAGCCTATTACTTCATTAAATAGGCCTGCGAGCCTATTATTTAATTAATTGAGTTTTTGAATTATTTATTTAATATGGACCTGCGTGTTCATTTATTTGGGCCTGTGTGCCAACTAGTATAGGATACATGTTGCAATTGGGCCACAAGGAAGCAACTAGTATAGGATACAGGTTGCAGCAGGAGATGGAGATGATTGCATTAAGCATTCGATGAACGAATGCAACGTCCCTTAGGAATTGACCAACTAATATTCTTTTTAGCTCAAGAAGATTAGATATATAAAGTCCATAATCATCCACGCTTATAATTATGTATAATTAATTACATATTGGATGTTAGTTAATATACATAAATATGATGAGACAAATCCCTCTTTATCAAAATATTAAATTCGTATTAAATGGTTAATACAACGTGCTTTCCATTATTATAGTGAAAAACCAGAGTCTATTATCGATGTCAATTTGTTGAGTCACTCAAGGCTGCGCGCTCGTAGATATGTTTATCATAATGAAACATTCGATGTTTCTGAACAATGGGTCGAATTTAACTAAAATTTTATTTTTTGTTGAATCACTCAAGGAAATAGAATTTTAGGGGCACAATCAAGTAAACATATAAGATGTGTGCGACAATAAGTTGTCTACTTGATGATCTAGGAATCACATAGAGATGTGATTTATAGAAGTATCTACCTCGTTGTTTTATTGGGATTTGTTGAGTCACTCAAGGTTCTAATAAAACAAAAGGGATCTTAGCCCACTGGAAATCTAATCGGTTCTATTGATTAATGTTTGAGGGTTATTAATTCAATTTAAACAGTGGGAGTATAATTAATTTAATATAAGTCCATGTTAAACTAATTTTATACATTTAATTAATTGTTCTATCTTATTATTTAATTGTTGAATCATGAGTAACCATATAAGTTTGAGAGGCATATTGGATGCCAACAAACATATTGAACCAAAATTTTGGACTGGCATTGCAATATGGGAATTGTTCTCAAGCATAAAAAAGAAAAATTGGATATGTCAATAAGCACCCAATGCCGGAAGCTCCTATTGAGGAGGCTACACCGGAGAACGTGCAGGCTTACAAAAACACAGTGATAATAGTAACACTGCAACATGTGATACTTGCAGTATGTCACTTGAGTTAGAAAAGCAGCACGAGGGTATGGATGTCTATACCAAAATGTATCATTTCAAGGAGTTGAATGATGTACAGTCATGGACTGACCAGTATGAGACATCCAAAAGGTTATGAAGAGGTATGATGGTAAAAACATCTTGAGTCAGTGCTCATGTATTGAAGATGATTGATTATATTTAAAAATTAAATCAATTAAGTTTTACCATGGACCACGAGCTAAGTATTGACTTAGTTATGCAGTCCCCACCTAATAACTTTTCCCAGTTCATTATGAACTTCAATGTGAATAAGATTCAGTGTACCCTACTCGAGCTGCTAAACATGCTGAAAACTGTTAAGCCCAAAGGAATGGGTAAACTTTGGCCATTGATACCTCTAAGGGCACTAAGAAGAAATCTAAAGGGACCTTTTAGAAAGGATCCAAGAAGGCCGAATCTGTTGGAAAACAGTTAAGCAAAGACGAATCCAAATCTGATTATCCGTGTTTTCAATGTGGAAACAAATGGCATTAGAAGTGGAACCACAAGGCATAAAAGAGATAAAACTAAAATACTCACATTCTTGGCATTGCATACTCGGTCATATAAATAAAAACGCATCACCAAGTTACATAAAGATGAATACTTGGATTCAAATGATTATGAATTATTTGATAAGTGTGAATCATGTCTGTTGGGCAAAATGACCTAGACCCTCTTTTCTGGAAAAGGAGACATAGTTTCAGACATTTTGAGTCTTGTACATACTGATGTATATGGACAAATATCTAAAGATGCTAAAGGTGGCTTTTCTTACTTTATCATATTTATATATGACCATTCTAGATATGGTTGTATATGCTTGATGGAATTCAAGAGTGAAGCCCTTGAAAAGTTCAAGGAATTCAAGCAAGAAGTAGAAAGGCAAACTGAGAAAAATATTTTAACACTTAGATTTGATCGAGGTGAAGAATATTTGAAGGGTGAGTTTTTAGACTATCTAAAAGAGAATGAGATTCTCTCGCAGTGGACTCTACCTTATACATCAATACAAAATGGTGTATCTGAAAGACGAAACCGCACCTTATTTGATATAGTGCAATCAATGGTGAGTCGCGTAGTTATTCCAAAATCGTTTTGGACATATGCGCTTAACACTGCATGTTATACACTAAACCGTGTCCTATCTAAATCGGTCAATAAAACTCCATACGAGTTATGGAAAGGGAAAAATACCTAATCTTTCATACATGAAGGTTTAGGGATGCGACGCTTATGTGAAGCGCATTGAATCAGATAAGCTATTAGCTAAATCTGATAATTGTTTATTTGTGGGGTATCCAAAAGAAAGTATTGGATATTATTTCTACAATTCTATCGAGATGAAGGTCATCATATCAAAATTTGCTGTATTCTTAGAGAAGACAGTGGGATCAATGTAGATCTTGAAGAGGTTCAAGAAACTACAAATAAAATTGACCAATTAGATATTCCAATGGCTGAGCTTGTATCTGATGAAGTACAGATTGAGAAAGTGGGAACCACCAGTTCCCAATGACACACCAGCTCTGCGTAAGTCGAGTAAAGTCATTTATTTTCCTCTGAGATACGATCTCTTGGTTACTAGTAAAGTATTACTAATCGAGGAAGATGAACCTATTACTTACGCAGAATCGAAGTCAAGTGTTGACTAACAGAGATGACAGGAAGCCATGGAATTCGAAATGAACTCCATGTACGAAAACAAGGTTTGGACCTTGCTTGACCGCCTGAAGGGGTAAAACCTATAGGCTGTAAATTGGTTTACATTAAAAGGGTTGACATGGATAGTAATGTTCATACTTACAAGGCAAGATTGGTTACGAAGGGTTTCAAGTAAAGACAATGGATTAACTTTGACGAAACCTTCTCACCAGTAGTCTTGTCTAAGTTAATTCGGATTCTGCTTGCGATAGTAGCATACCATAACTATGAGATATGGCAAATGGATGTTAAGATAGCATTCTTTAACGGGAATCTTAGCGAGGATGTGTACATGACACAACTTGAACGCTTTGAATCCACATAGCCAAACAAGGTATGCAAACTACAGAAATCCATATATGGATTAACGTAATCCTTTCGGAGCTGGAATCTTCATTTTGATAAGACAATCAAAATGTTTGATTTTATCAAGAATGAAGACGAATTATGTGTATAAAAAGTTAGTGGGAGCAAAGTCGTGTTTCTAATTTTGTATGTAGATGACATACTTTAGGAAACGATGTCTCCGATGCCAAAAATCAATAAAATTGTAGTTATCCAAAATTTCTCCATGAAAGATATGGGAGAGGCAACGTACGTTCTCGATATAAAGATGTATAGAGATAGATCTAAGAGAATGCTTGGCCTATCTCAAGATATGTACATAGATAAAACCTTAAGAAGATTTAGCATAGAAGAGTCCAAGAGAGGACTCTATCCCATCTGGCATGGGATCAATATCTCAAAAGAGATGTGTCCAAAGACAAAAATTGAAAGAGATCGCATGGATAGAATTCCTTATGCATCAGCAATAGGATCTATCATGCATGCAATACTATGTACTCGATTGAATGATTCATATGCTTTGAGTGTCACAAGCAGGTTCCAAGCGAATCCTGGCGAGAAACATTGGATCGCAGTCAAGAACATCCTTAAGTTCTTAGGAAGAACTAAAGACATGTTCTTGATATATGGAAGAAATGAACTTAGAGTTCAAGGTTATGCCGATGCCAGCTTTCAGTCTGATAAAGACGATAGCAAATCTCAAATTCGAATATGTATTTACTCAAAGTGGTGGTACAGTCAATTGAAAAAGTTCCAAACAAGAAACGACTGGTGATTCAACTATAGAAGCCGAATATATAGCTGCTTCAGAAGTAGCAAAGAAAACGGTCTGGATCAAGAAGTTCATTATTGAACTTGGAATAGTTCCTAGCATTGTTGATCCAATAACTTGTATTGTGATAACAATGGAGCCATCGCATAAGCGAAAGAACCCAAGTCTCATCAATGATCCAGATATATATTGAGACAGTATCATCTCATTAGAGAGATAATCTTAAGAAATTATATAAAGATAGAACGAGTCCTAACATACGATAATGTAGCAGATCCTTTGATAAAGTTGTTGTCCCAGCACAAGCATGATGGTCATGCTAAATTTGATGGTATTAAGATACCTGAGTGATTGGATCTAGTTTGTATTGGACATTTTGTGATACACTATTTGTTAGACATTGAAGTATATGAACAAATTGATTAATTAAATGCTTGTCTACATTTTAAATGGCAGATCTATTATTTTTTAAATTTTATTATTTAAAATAATAGAGTCCGAAGAAAAGTTTATAGTAACTTATTAATCACAAGGTGTTGTGATTGTGAGATACAAGTTATAAATAACTTATTTTTGAAATATTCCTAGTCATAGTAATAATGAGATACGGATATCATTATTGCGGATAGACTAACATGTGTTGCATTTCTTTTGAAAGAAAGTAGCTGATCTCACGAGCTAAGATGTAGAGGGACATCTGAATGAACACATGAATGCATTGTTATGAGAACATGACATTGGATGATCCGCCTAGAGATTCCACATGGATAACTATCCAAGCGTCAGTGGTAAATCTCTAATGCGCGGTTGTGGATTTGGTCCTTTGACTTGAGAACATCATAGAATCTTATGTGAGGACCATTATACTTTGGCGAGCGTTTGATGGGGCTCGAGGATTTGAGTCACCAGGAAGACGTCGTACAAGTATAGTGAGAATCATATGAAGACTGTGAATGTCCAATATGAGGATTCGTCACTCCTGGAAAGTAGGAGATTATAACCTGCATTTTGCCTACTTAAGTTGATATAAATTTTCTCGGCCGGGGTGGAGTTATGAGTTGAAAATGTTTCAATCATAACTAGATTAGATCAAAAAAGAGTTGAGGTGAATAATATAATTGGTTGAAATGAGATTGACGCTGATCCATATCTCTTAACCAATTGAGTTGTATTGATGAAGGGATTATATTTCTACGGTAACCATACATATATTGGTTCTGTCATACCACATGACATTTTCCTTCACATGGATTGCATTGACACATTGCTAGATGTCAATCTTGGACGGCGATGTGAATTGATCGATTTAGGTGAATCGATGAGAATATCACTGCGTTTGCCATCGTGAATGGGAACCTAATGGGTCACACACATAAAGCGAGAATTGAGCATCTGGAGTTGGACCTTGTCCAAGTGGGAGATTGTAAGAATTAATGTCCAATGTCCAATTAGTTGGGTCGGACTAAATTACTTATTGGATCGAATTAATTAATTAGATTAATTAATTGAGCCCGTTTGTTGATGAGTTCTAGTTGGACTAGAACTAAGGCTAGGGTTGCCCCGCCTATAAATACAAAGGCGCAACATATTAGGGTTAAAAGTTGATCTTTAATTACTTGCTAGCACTTGTAAAAGACAACCAAAAAATACAATCAATCCCAAAAGATTCTGCTTTCATCTGTTCTTGATTGTGGAAGTTCAGAACTGTTCTTGCTGTGTGGATCACCATTGGAGGCTGGACATCTGGACAGCTGTGGTAATGAAGATCGCACCTCCAACTAATCAGAGATTCAGATTACACGGTGTTCATCAAGATAAAATCTTATCACGAATTCTCTCTAAGTACAAGGTTGATCCGGGCTTATAGGAATTGAGCATTTAATTTCCGCTGTGCATGTATACCTCAATTCCTTACAATTACGGCATGCTAACCCACAAAAATTGAACATTGATCCATTTTTTGGTCTAATAAAATATTGTTAAGAAAACCATTTGATCAACTTAATGATATAAAATCAACATAGACAAAAGCTCGTGTGTCGTGAAATCAGTTTTTGTGGTATATGCCGAGTTCATGGGTCGAATTGTGCATATTTTGTATCTTGATCATTTACGAAACTTAATATTTTAACTAATAAAAAAATATCGAATATTGCTACAAGTCTCGGTGGGCTATTAAAGGAAAGTAGAACAACACAAATAACTGGATGACAAAGACACATTTGATTGTAACAAGTAATACCAAAATGTTCGTTGATTTAAGAATCAATGGTGCATTTTATATTTATTAGTCACATATTCTTGATTTTTCAAAATTTAGAGATAGCTACCTTAGCTCCTCAAAAGATATTTTCAATGATTGATTGTCTTGGATAATTTTCTGAACTTATGTAATTAATTATACGAATTGGCCTCATGAGCCACAAATAAATTTTGGATTTATATTTGGTCTTACTATCTAATTTGAAACTATTTTCAATAAAGACTGATGTTTGATTATTTTTGCACTCTCGACGGTCTTCTGAGCGAGAGGTAAAATATGCACAGATAAGATTTGGAGCCTCGTCCCAAGTCTCACTATGGTTGTGAGAATGAGTTAGTTGTTCAATGAAAAAAATAGAATTAATTGTGTAAGGAAAGCTAGTAGTGTTCTAATCTTTTTCTTTGGATGTAGAGCTCTCTATATAGACTCTCATTGTTGGTCACGTATCTTGAAAATGATTATTTCTACATGGATAGGTGTTCTTAGGGTTTTCGTGATATTTGACGTGAAAACATGAGAGTGTTGGATGTGATCCCTTGTCAGTTGTTCAAGACAATTTCAAATCCATCATGGGTCATGGTATAAGTCACTTGCGAGCCCACAACTCCGTCCTATTTTCTAAAGCGACCGAATGCGATCACATGTAGCCGACTAGGTTGAGACTAGGTCGAACTTATATATGGTTCTCCTGCTCTCGATCATATGAACGCTTTCTGCAATAATAGCTCTAAGGTTCTTCGATCATGATCAATTCCTGGCCTGTTTCCTCGGGAGAAACCTTCTATTTTGTTATCGATGCACGATGACTAAACCTTTAGCATCATTAGTCCCCTCACTCTCGAGTGGTGGTGAATCAATCGTGACTACTGTCATTCGAGGTATGTGTGGTGCACACATGCCTTATCTTGTTGCACATCATAGATTGAGTTAGGTGCTATTGCTATTTGCCATGTGGAAACTCGTCTGTCCTAGGCGAGTCTTCTTTCATTTTTGATAGGTTCTGACTATGTGTCTTTAGTATGCTAGGTACCTTGTTGGAACCACGTCTCTTGGGTATCAGACAGTGTCACTATAATGACATGCATAAGGTAACATGTGGCGTGATCTGATTGGTTGTGCGTAGGTGGGAAACTTTGAGGTTGCTTTTCAAAAAAAATCATCCTCATGTATAAATAGGGGTTTTACGATGGAAAGTTTTTACTATGACTCTGAAGTCTTAAGTAAAGAAACCCTTACTTCAGAACCTCTCTCAACTGCTTCCAAGCTTTTAGCGCGACTTAGGAATCATCGATAAACTTCGTTTTTCCTTTCATTGCTCGTTTAAGGAACATGAAGATAATCGAATTTGATAGCGATATAGAAAATCAAAATTCAGTTGAGTTGTCATAAGGGGTAGGAGAGTCCATCGATTTAATAGGAATCGATCCACCTTCCTTCATTGATTTAAAAGATAAGGGCAAATATGTTCCTAGTTCTTCTTCATCACTTTCTTCATATTCCTCAATGTCTACTAGATCTTTTGAGGTGGTTGCAACCTACAATTCAATTAGCAATCATTCTTCGGGCCCACTAAACCCCTATAGTTTCCTAGCTAACGAGTCCAGTCCTTGGTCTCAGTACATTCGTGTTCCTATGATAAGTTATACCTTCACCCGCTAGGTTGAGGTTCCCTTCATTTTCCAGCACTATAATGAAATAACTTGATCGAGGTCTTTAGAGGGTAGTATGTGTTTTCTGACCATATTTATCGCGCTCTAAAAGAAAACGAGTGTTAGGATTAGAACAATAAATAAAGTGTGAAAAATAAAGAATACGAGAATTTATACAGGTTCACCTTAATGTGAGACCATGTCCTCCTGTCTTCAATCACTGTAGTAATTTTACTATAATGAATGATGATTTTTTTTATTTATAAGAGATCAGTCATATATATAACAACCCAATGAAAATTCCCTAGTTATAATGAAATAGTAGGACAACAAAATTACAAAGGCAAAATATTGAAAACACTATTGCTTAAGCAAATAGAATTACCGTGGACTTTTGGGAGGGTGGCCACTTGTCCTTCTTTCAACCCCACGACGACGTTACTGCAAAGGTCGATCTACGCTCAGCTCTGCGTAGCGCAACAAATTAAGCTCCACAGCTTAATAATTAGCGCCTACACCCGAGGCCGAGAAAGAGAAGTTGATGTCTATACTGATAGTTTAAGAAGTGGATTGCGGTTTCTGATTCATCCTTTAATAGCATTATTTTTAAATGAGTACGGCATTCTCCAGCACAATTTGTGCCCAATGTTTGTCGCAAGTGGACATATTTCCTTATTCTTTGCTTGAAAAATGATATAATCTCTTCTTTAGATCTTTTGCGATTGATTTATGAGATAAATTTGCTCTGAGAGTATACCAATTGAAGAGGATATATACAAAAATCATAATGGATAAGATTGAGACTAGGTTGAACTTGGATGAAATTCTCCTGCTCTTGATCATACAATATTTTTCTTTTGTTATCGTATTTCAAAGTTTTCCGATCATGATCTATTCCTGAAGTGTTGCTCGTAAGAATTCCTCTATTATCGATCCACGATGACTTATCAGTCAGCATAAAAGATAATTACAAAAGGAGTCATAACCAAACGCATGCGAGAACCAAAGTTGTAGTAAATTTGTGTAACCTTTCTATCATATTTGAACAAATAAGCTTACCTCATTTGAAGCAACAGTCCTCATAAATTAATATTATGCTAGCAAAGAACTCTTAACACTATAAATACAATATTTGGTGACAATAAAAAAATACATAATTCTTTTTATTACAAAATTTGTACATTAAAGGTAAGTGTTACTGTTAATATCCTTTACGTGCTATATTTAAAAATAACGACAATGGTACTTATGATAAGGCATGTGGCCTTGTTCATTTGAACAAGTTTAATTAGGGTCAAAAAATTCGGCCTACAACACAGTGAAATTGATGGATGTTGAAATTCCATTGGCTGATTGGGGGATTATGTGGTTTGGGACATAGCCAATTCTTACACGGGATTCACGAATTTCAAAGGATATTTTCCATCACCAGTAATCAATCACTTTCGTTGTTATAACATTGTTCGGTCAATGTCAATGTGTCCCACTTTGTTTATAGTAATTGCTACATATATATATATATATTTATTTATTTATCTTTTACTATTAAAATATTGACGACAAAAAATAACGGCTAACGTTTAAGGACGGGTTTAATCTAGAATTATAGATTATTTTGTGATATCGACCTCTACATCTAATCTTTGTGATCACCTGGTGACTATAATTCTCTTTTCTTCCTGTTACGATATTGATATCGTGCTAGATTTCAAAGAAGTGCGTCTAGATAAGATGAAATCATCTCTAAGAGTTCTGCAAAAATCACCTCTTTTGGATGACATTTCAAAAAGGACACCCATATTGTTTGCTGGATCCGAGACATTACTGGCCCATGACGGTCGGGTCGGGTGGGCTGTGTGAGGCTTGAAAGCTTTAGTCCAAACTGGCCAAATTTGGTTGGACATTTTTACGGGCAGAAACATTAAAAGTTTGGGCCAGTTTGTCACGGTTTTGGTTAGTGTTGATGAGGAAAACTGGGCCTCTTAGGACATTTTGGTCCATAGAAACTTTAAGTTGAGCAATTTTCTTTTGGGAATTTTTACACAAATAAAGTTAATATCTTTTTTTATTAATGTTATTATTTAATTTCTTGAAATAGTGTAACTTATTCTTAAAAAAAGACGCTTGATTGAAATCAAATACTACTGTATTTTTTTTTATTGTAATTTAATTTTATGATAATCCAAAAATACAATCATTATCATTCTATGATAATGTTAATTAATCTGTTCATGAAATCATTGTTCTTCGGCTGAACACAAACAACAAGCGACGGTTCTTATAATATTTTTCAATTACATATACATCAACTATTTCTTCTGTAGATTATGTAACATAAGGTTAGTTGACTTCAATTCAACAATAAGTTTCATGAAAATCTGTTTCACTCGAATTTTTACAAGTTCATACGTTTATATGTATTGTGATGATTGTATTCTGTTATATTTTGCTACTTTAAAAAATATGTATTGTGTTATATAATGTAAAGTTGTTGTCTTAACTAATATATAACATTTGATGTTATCTATTAAAATGAATCATTTTTTAATAGTTATGTTACGAAAACGTTAAATAATTATGCTACATTATATTGCGTGACATGATATATATTATGTTAAATGATATAATAACGAATCTGTATCATTATTTGTTATCATGTTTGGATAAAAATGTTACAATATTAAAAAATGATTGTGTCACATTTAATTTGTTTTCTGGAAAATGCATGTAATGTCTGTTGCAAATATTTTAACTGTTAATTTTCATTAAGTTGCTTTGACTACTTAATTCGATATTGATTTTTTTATCGGACATGTAATATAGTATTCGTTGTTACATACTTGCCAATTAATTTCACGATACATCAGTTCAAACGATATAATGAATTAACTGTTACAAATCAACAAATAGTTTAGTCGCATTCAATATTCTGATATTAAATGCGAGATTGTTTATTTATATTAGTTGTATTGGATGTTATATTTCAATTTCTTTTTTGATGGTAATGTTATACATTCCGATTGGATGTTACCCCTCAATTTCTTTTTAAGTATTAAATGTTAAATATTTCGATTAACTGTCAATTTTTTTTAGTGGCTGTTACATTTTGTTCCATGTTGATATATGTTATTGTATTCACACTTATTTTTGTTTCATGCTAAAAAATATATATTGTATTACGTACCATTCTTTGACATTACATGTATTATTCTCCATGTGTAAGCTTTATTATTCAGTTCAATCTGCTAATCTATTATAATATTAAATGTCAACTGATTATTTGCAATTCACATTCAAGTTACTATAAAGGAAGATATCATAAATATTTGGGGATAAAATTTTAAAAAAGAATATATCATAAATGTCGGAATTTAAGATTAACTGTAATTTAAGGATTGTTGTGTAAAATGTGTGCGAGAATTAAGGATGATTTTGTAAACGGTTGTTAATATTTATGATAGTTGTTTTTGTTTCATTTATTAAAATAATATATTTTAAACAGTATTTTTTATATTAAGTGAATAAGTTTGTAGCAATATAATTATTTTAAAAAGTATAAGTAGTGGGTGTATTTTTTACTTTCTTTTGAGAATTGTAATGAAAATAATTATTCGATAGTAGAATTCTATAACAGACTCTTGCTGATTTTGAGTTAACTTGGGTGTTTTTTCCATAATGCACGATGAATTTCCATAATGCACGATGAAGACAGGAAACATGGTCTCCACCCTGTTTGTTTTTAATTTTTTAATACTATATTAATATTAATATTCAATTCATTTTGATAAGAGTATGAATTCATGAATAGTAAAAAGATAATATACAAAAAAATGAACAAAAAAAAAAGGGATGGCAAACAGAGAATGGAGTTGTCCAGCCACGCCTTGCTCCGCCTTAAGCGGGGATAGTAGTGGGGATGGGAATGGCCGCATCTCCCTTGCCCCCACTCGATTGCCATCATCATCACTTATTAGAGTATGTAAACTGAAACATGTGTAATCGACATGGTTCAAGTGCAATTAGGCCTGAGATTTTTTAACTTAGAGTCAAACTTTAAAAGTTGGTTCTTAAACTGTAGTATGTATTCAAATTTTATTCTTTGTAAGAGTTTTTCGAAAATTAAGAAAATTAATCAAAATCATATTTACCCATTCACATAAATACGAATATAACGCAAATAAATTTTCATGCATTTTGCAAGAAAATTGTCATGAGGTGCAGAATCGTCTTCTTTGAACATTTTGCACAACTTTCTTAATAAAATGGTTTTACATTCAACCAAAATTTGACAAAATTTGTGTGTAAAATAGGAAAGGGTTTTTCTTTAAAAAAAAAAATATAGGTTTGAAATATTGGGTTAAGTGGTGTTTTGCCACTATTAGAAAAATTAGCTTGCCTATTTCCCGTAAGAAAATTAATGTTCACTAATTATGTTACAATGACAAAATATGTAAATAGACTTAAAGGTTGGGGATTGAAAATTTTGATTTTAAAGGTCAGACAGGAATTTGCTAGAGGTGCTAAAGATTAAGGAATACTCATGCAAATTTTACAAAGAATAGCCTTTGTCGGCCGTGCCAAAGATAGACTAGTCCATTGGACACTCCTAACTAAGTCGTGTCAATATCAATTTACATTTTTATGCCAACACAAAACAAAAAGACAAAAATGTGAAAAATACTAGAAAAGCAATTAACACAAAACCCTTGTCCAACCATCACGCTGTCACCAATCACCACCTATACCCTCAGCTCACCTTGTTTGAACTCATATACTAAGTACTAACACGTCCACCAAATGTGGAGTAAACGATAATAGCTCTTCAATTTTTGCTTGCATTCTACAACTATCACGTACGAACTTGATTTGTAAAACTTCAACGTCACTTTTGCTCCTCAAAGTCTCATCGAAGAATTTTCTTAGAATCGTTTCTTTGATTTAGTCTCATAATTTCAAGTCAAATTCTATTCTTTCAATATCTTTGTTATTACAATCATCTCCCATTATAACTAGTACCTTTAGTCGACATAAATACTGCGTATGCGACTTTTTTTTGCATTATATTAAAAACTTTATTGCAAGTTCTATAATTTCTTTAAAATAAAAAATATATCAATTTGATAATTAAATATATGGTGTAGATTGATTGTATCTTTTCTCCACAACTAGTGAAATTCACGTGCAAGGCACGTGTTGTATTTTAATTAAGTTTTTAATAGTGTAGTAATTGTTAATGAGCTCTTAATTATTTTCACTTATGGAGGGGTAAGTAAAACATGTATTAAAATTTATTGAGAAAAATACGTATTATTTAAAGGTGGACGATATAGTTTCAATTGATCTTTACTAAGAACGTTCTTCATTTGTAGATGATGTAATGAATGATATGTAGTTCACTAACACAATTGATTAATACAAATTGTAGAACTGAATACTTCAATTATGACCTCACAAGATTATTCTGCTACTTTAAAATTTAAACTTATTCTATATTTCTATTCATTATGATCCGACTTAGTAAATTATTTCAATTTTTCAATTTAATTTTGTTCATTCTAATGTATCAAACATTAAAAAAATTGTAAATCACATGAGTGTCGTAAGATATACATAAGATTTCTTATGAATTTGCGATAATATGTAGTAAAAATGCTTATTATATATCAGCATAAGTTGTTAATTAGTGATTTTATTTTCTTTGTATATTGGACAAGGTTGTACTCATAGATATATTTTTCTTCTCTATTAATGTAACTTTCTACCTTGAGAATAGTACTCTCTCTCTTTTTTTTTGCATGGTGTAAGATTTTGAGCTTGTGGGTAAATTTTATTGGATTTTATTGTAATTTGATTTAGTAATCGTTAGAAAAAATGACTTAAAATTATGTATTTCTTGTAATCTTGATAATTGTGTTGCTAACTTAATATAAGTAATTAATTGAAGAAAAGTTATTTCGATTGCAAATGATTTTTAAGTTCAAAGTGGATTGCTTGGTATATGTTACTATGGTTCGGTCTTAGGCCAAACCTAGAGCCTAATATGTGTGTGTGTGTGTGTAACTTATTTCAATGGTTTAAGTTATTAGGCATTTAGATAGATTTTATTTGAAAAAAAACAAAAAAAATATTTGATTAGGTATCCAAAATAATCAACGTATCTGCAAAAAATTTAGACGATTTTTCGATAAATATGACTAAAGTCTGAAGGAAGACGAACAAGAAGACGACCAAAGAAAAAAAAGAAAAATGGCGAAATATTGAAAAAAAAAAATGGGGCTTAAAAAGTCCACAATTGAAAAAAAAAAGGAAAATGAAAGAAAAGATATGGAACAGGAGAAAGTTAAAAAAAAAAATTGAATAGTAGCCTTCGCACGCATTCTTAAGAATAGGGCCACTATAAATTCACTCTTTTAATATATAGGGATCCATATTAATGAGCAAATTAAGAGTTTATTTTGTGTAAATTATAAACTAGTTTATTTGATCAAAATAGTTTATTTAATCAAAAATAATTTTTTTTACTAAAAAATCTGTCTTCACAGTATGATCACTGTTCTAAAAAGTCCACATAAATCTCGCATATGCTTCAAACTCAACCTCTACATCTAGCTACGCATCACGTATCGACTTCGCTTTACTTTTATCTCGCTCTCGCCTAAGACTCGTCTATGTTTGAAAATTTTGAAACTCAATCTCCACATCTAACCACGTTTTACACTTTTTAAAATATTGAGTCTAATATTGTTGATCATTTTTTATTAAATAAATTATTTTTAATTGAAAAATTAATTTATAAACTATGTCAAACAAGTCCTAATAGTAAAGTTGGAGGACAAAACAAAAAGTCAAAAGTCATTCTCTTCTTTACTATTCCCCGAAACAAGAAAAGAATCCCTTATGTGACTTCATTCAAAAGCTTTGTTATTTAAATTCAAACCTGGTTTCCAATAAAGCAGATGCCTTGTGGGCCCTCACCCCAAAATGAAAGCTGTTAAAAAAAAGTCAACTATGCGCTATGACACAAACCTACGATTATCTAATGCAAACGGCTCCATTATTATTTTTGACTTTTTGTAATCTAATTCATCATTTTCCACCACCGGTTCACCCGTTAACAAGTTCCCACCACACAAAAATAAAGATAAATTACTGCCAGTGTCTCTAAATTTTTATTTTATTTACACTTACATCCTCAATATTTAATTCTTAACATCCACCACATCAATCTTTTATATAATTAACATCCAATGCTCTTATACCCTTATATAATTAACAACCAATGCTCTTACATAAGGGTATTGACTGCTAATTATATAAAAAATTGAGATGATGAATGTTAAAATTTAATATTGAAAGTACAAGTGCAAACGAAATTAAAGATTGGGAGCACTAGCGCGGCAATTTATCCCAAAAATAAATTGGTCAATGCATCTTTCAGTTTCTCTCACGTGGAATGATATCATTGGATTCATCATTTTGAAGGTCAAAAAGTCCACATTTCATTGATAGCAAGAGAAACAGCGTCTGTTTGACTTTCTCTCTCTCTCTCTGCCTATTTTATAACCTTTGGCCTCTTTCAAGTTTCAACTCTCTTATTTACTCCTTTTCTCCAAATCTCTATCTCAAGTAAAATTCGAACTCTTCTGATTTTTCTGGTTTCTGTTAATTCTTGAATGATCTTGTGAAGATGGCTGTGGATTTGATGCCGGGATACAGGTTTACGTCAAAAACGGAAGAGAACGCCGCCCAAGAAGCGGCGGCTGCCGGACTCCAAAGCGTCGAGAAGCTAATCAGATTGCTTACTCAACAAAATTACCAAAAACCATCATCTTCAATACCCAAGGACGTAATTCCAAACGCCGATTACCAGGCCGTGGCAGACGTGGCGGTGAACAAATTCAGAAAGTTCATTTCTTTGCTTGACCGCAACCGGACTGGCCACGCGCGATTCCGCCGTGGCCCAGTTACAAATGTCAATAATCATCAACAGAAAGCCGAGACACGGTCCGAACAACTCGGCCGTAATCAAACCCAGAAATCCCTGGTGCATCAGAATATGTTAGAGGAAAAGGGAAGGGTAAATTCCAGCGGAAAAAATTATTGCCCGACGCCGATCCAGGGGCTGCCTCCTCTGCCGCCGGTGAAAAACGGGTCAATCGAGAAAAAAGAGTCGTCGACCACAATAAGTTTTGCTTCACCAGCGAGTTCTTTTATCTCGTCGTTGACTGGTGACACTGAGAGCATGCAGCCTTCTATGTCCTCGGGGTTTCAGATCAATCTCTCTCAGGTGTCTTCTGCCGGCCGCCCTCCGCTATCGACGTCGTCCTTTAAGAGGAAGTGTAGTTCAATGGATGATTTAAATGCCAAGTGCGGTGGTGGGTCGTCTGCAGATCGTTGCCATTGTCCCAAGAAAAGGTAAAAAGTCAAACCGGTGTTACTGAAGAAGAAATTAAATGCAAAAAAAAAAAAAATGATTATTACGATCGTAATAAAGTTTTAATTCATTAATTAATCTTTTGATGTTTGATTATATTTAGGAAATCAAGGGTTAAGAGAGTTGTTAGAATGGCAGCTATAAGCATGAAGATGGCCGATATTCCACCTGATGAGTATTCTTGGAGGAAGTATGGTCAAAAGCCCATCAAAGGTTCTCCACATCCTAGGTGAGTTTTATGACTCATCAACACAGTTCTTGGTTAATGACTGAGTTGACCCGGTATACTAATACTAGTTTAATTAGTTGAATATAAAGCTGATTATTGGTTGTAATTTGTTCAATTTCAGGGGATATTACAAATGCAGCAGTGTAAGAGGGTGCCCGGCCCGTAAACACGTGGAGCGGGCATTGGATGATCCAACGATGCTAATTGTGACTTATGAAGGGGAACACAATCATGCCCAGTCTAATTCAGAAACACCAGCATCTCTAATTCTTGAATCATCTTGATCTGATAAAAAAAAAGTCACGCAATCGAACGGCCCAGATTTTGAAATGAAAAGTCTAATAACAACAGTCCAAGGCGTGGAAAAAGAGAGGAAAGAGGGCCTGAATAGTCAACGGATTTGATTCTCCTTTATGAAATATCTGGAGGTCCATTTGTTTATTATATATTGTGAAGGAAATTGTTGATGTAGTGAGAATCGAATCATATGCAAGTTATGGACTTTTTTTGCTCCCAAAATGTCAAATCTTTATACATTAATTTATGACAATTCCCTTTATTCTTCATTTTTTTATATTTGATTTTGATTCAACAAGTATAGATAAATAAGCAAATAAATGGTACTGCTCAATATGGGCACTGTTGACATTTTGGAAGAGATAAATAATGGCAGGTGCGTCATGGGTGGGTAACCTCATTGAATAAAATATCTATTAATATGTATGGTTATTTTTATTTTTAGAATATTTGAATGATCTGAATTGAAATCAATCAATAATCATGGTTGTTGTCTTGAGAATAAAATCGAGTTGCAAATCTAATACAGACGACCCATTGTATATTGTGCAGGTGAATACTAAAATTACGAGATGTACGATTAGGCCCGGTATGTTTTTAATTAAAGTTTTGTTAAAAAGCTGAAGTCAACGTCAATAATTAATTATAACTAAACATTTCATGGACTCATAACTTTTTAACCGTACATTTCATCAACTTTTCAAAAAAATATGATTTTAATCAAAATCAAACATACTCTAAATATAATTATGACATAACATTTTTAACCCTAAAGTATGATTTTTCTAATTTTGAGATCTTTTTCTTCTCTCTTAGTTTTAAAAAACTGAGATAATCTGAAGATGGATAATTAGTATGAGAGCTGAGCAGTATCTTTTAAGTATATTCTGCAATTGCTTTTTTAAAGATTCTCTACAATAGAAAAAAAAAGATTTACTACTAACCATTAGATCTTACCCGAAAATTTGGTAACACTTGTACCGAAAGTTATACTAGAATACCACTCGTAAATTTTTGTAGTGACCTTGACTTTATTAAACTATGAAGTGTGTATAGATGTTTTAGGTATATCTCATGAGCCAATGATCTCCCCCTCCAGCCCCCTTGGGGGGCAGGATAAGCCACCCACCTGTTGAGGTGTCAGCTGGGTGGCTTATCCTGCCCCCAAAGAGGGTTAGAGATCACCCTGGTATCTCATGTGCCAAGATCAAGATAGTATATTTCTGTATTGGCATTTCTTCTTGTTTCTTCCAATTTCTAGATTAGTCAAAAAGGTAAATAATAAAATACACGTTTCTTTGAATGGTATCCAATGTTAGAGAAATCAGGAAGTTTTGTACAAAAGTCCTATAAGGTGCTTAAAGGTCAACATTTCTCCATCTTGAATCTTAACAATAATCTACATCTTTTGAGTCCATAACATAAACATCAAAATGCACACAAGCATGTAAGTTGTAATTCAATGTAACTAAAATTAGACGACACAAAATTCAATAAAATAAACACAACAAGAGGATATTATATAGTTCAATCAATAGACCTACATTAATGGTGAGCTCCACACACACAAAAAAAAAAAAAAAAAAAAAAACCTATATGCACTATGAATTGTACAAGGGTTCTTCCAAGATAAAAAACAAGCCCTCACAAACACAAGCACTCAATTTAATACCACGTCACGGCGAGCTGAGCTCCGTCAAAAGAAATTCTTCATATATACTACAAATTGTATAAAAATTCATTGATCACAAAAAAATAGCCCCTGCCAGCGTACTACACCTTCTCGATCTACTATTAGATCATAGCGAGATTTACTAAAAAAACTCATGTACACGAATTGTATAAAAATTCTTTGATTACAAAAAACTAACTCATGTTAGCATACTACACCTTCTCGATCTAATATCACATCATAGCTAGATTCATCAAAAGAAACTTTGCATGTACTATATATCGTGTAAGGATTCTTTCAAAATTACAATCGATGACCCAAAAAAAAAAAACCTAGCCCATTACTAGCAGAATACACAAGCTTTCATTTAAATACCAGATTGATATAATAATATGGTCAAGAAAGGTAAAAGACAATGTGCAAAAAATAGTATGGCCTGATAGTTCAAATTTGGTCTCCAATACATTATATGGATTGCTGCTATATCTAGGTATATTTTATTTAATTTAAATATGCATGGAAAATTTAAATTTACATAAAAATTTTAAATTTTGCTTGTCTAACAGAACTTTTGAATTTAGACGGAATTTTAGATATTGTTTATTTTTATTTTTTGTCACGTCAGCTTGACAAAGTCCTTGATAACTTGCATTGGAAATAAATTATTTTGAGCAATATCTATTTTAATTATGTAGTAAATTTTTAACAATCTAAAACTGCATTGAAGATGTTCTTAGTTCACGCCTTACTCGAAGTGTAGTCATACCATAGTCATCCGTAGTCAAATTTGGAGGCTTCTCCATCTTGTGGCTGAATATGTTTCCAATTCGAATATTGCAAGCCACCAATCCCAAAGTCAAACCTAATTTCGTTGTACATTCGAATCATTGGCGTAATTGGATGTTAATTTTGACTACATATAGAGGCAAGCGAGGGAGTGTTTTCAAGTTTTTAAAAACACGTTTATCACTTATTTAGTTAAGTAGTTCGTAAAATATTGAACAATAATAAAGAAAAAAACTTAAAAAAACATTGGATAGGATGAAGGCATGGCAATGGCTCGGCTCGGCTCATTCAAAACGAGCTCGGCTCATTCCCAAAATGTAGGCTCGGTTCGGCCCACGAGCTCCTGGGCCGAACGAGCCGAGCCGAGCTACTCAGCTCAGTCCTGATTCTTTTTTTTTTTGATAATTAAAAAAAGAAAATATCGAAAATGCTTCGATTGAATTGAGTATATAATAGATTGAGAGATTAAATTGTGAAAAAAATGAGTTTAGAATGGAGTATTTATAGGAAAATAGTTGATTTTTTTTTAAAAAAAGTAAAAATATGACCATTAGCACCAGCCACGAGCCGAGCGGCTCGTGGCTCGTGCCTTTTAGCTCGTGGGCACTGTCCACGAGCCCACAACGAGCTTGGCCCTCTTTTTTTTTGGAGCTCGGCCCTAGCTCGTGCTCGTCTCTAGACGAGCCCGAGCCCGAGCTGGGCCGAGCTTTTATGAGCCGAGCAGGCGAGTTCACGAACCGACGAACTTTTTTGCCATCCCTAATTGTTGGTATCTTTTGTGCATGCCTATTAACTTAAACCTCCATGTTCGAAGTAAGAAACATTATACAAAAATAATTCTAGATATTAATACGTGTCACAATCAAGTTTGTTGACAAGACAGAATTGGAGTCTCCAAAAGCATGGAGATGTGTGTAGAAGATGATAAAATATCTCCGCATCCACTCTTATGTTTGTGTCAGTAAGTATTTTATGAGTGAGTTCTATGCGTTACCTCACAAGTTTGGCACTACGTGTATTTATAAGTGTGGAGTGCTTCATGAATTGTCCATCTTAACTAGTTCCGATTGTGTTGGAAAAAATAGAAAGAATCATGGATAACACGAAGAAGGACTATTTGGGGCAATTGAGTTCATTGTGGATATGCCTTAGTTACTGTATTCGAGGTATGGTGCTCAGATGTTCAAGGATTATGACTTGGTCGTCTATTGGGTGGATCTTATGTTTGAACCTTGCGCTAGTCCCTTAGCTGGTTTTGAATGAAAGTCTCAATTAGAGAGTAATGATGTAACGTTTTCATTAAGCTTGTCCATTACATTGTTATGCTTGACAGCCACCGACTGATTTGTGGAGGTCCCTACTGGATTTGGAAAGAAAGAAAAAATTGAATATGTACCAAGAACATCAACTCAATCATGTCCAGGACACTTCTTTTCTACAAAAATGCCATTTGGTATTTTGATAAAGCAAAGTTAAAGTTGCACATTTATATCTAATCAATTTAGATTTTAAATTTGTAGCAATATGTATTAACATATAAGCCGTCAATAATGTTGAGAAGCATTAGTAGAGTTAAGTATATTTGTTTCGGTTTTTTATATGTCACGCCCCACTAAATTATAATTTTGGTTCCGTCCTTGTTGATAGTAATGGAACTAATTGTCCTCGCATGGGGAGAAATGTGTGCTCTGCCCTGATGTTAAATTGAATATATATATTCAGATGAATAATAGAGTTTGTGCAGAAGTGAAGTAATTAGTTGGTGATGGTCTTTTATAATTTTTCATTTTGGTTCATTACTTTTACTCTTTCAATGCACAGTCTTCCTGGTATAAAATGGTCTTATTAGTACTTTAATTTTAAGGTTATGATGCATGTTTTCAACACAATACAATAATTACATTGATAAAAAGAGTACTAATTTACACCAAACTGTCATTTTATACCAAATCATTGCAACTTATAATGGAAACTTTGCATAGTTAGCACTAAGAAGTCTGAGAATATAAAAAACGACGATTCCCACCTTTGTTATCCCTCTCTTTCCTTCCTTTCTATTTGGGCTAATTCATTTGTCACCTCTTCTTTGACTGCCTTCCTGTCAATGAAGTCAATATACAAGACAAGGAATAGCAATTCTATGGAAACTAAACTTTTGATCGTTGGAGTAATCCTAGTTTTTCTTGTTGTTGGCACAACTGGTGGCGGAGGTGGAGGTGGTGTTGGTGTTGGTGTTGGTGTTGGTGTAGGTGTTGGTGTTGGTGTTGGTGTTGGTGTTGGTGGTGGTGGTGGTGGTGGTGGAGGGGAGGTGGTGCTACCGGTGCCTCTGCCAGCACTCCCTCCAGCACTGAGTCAGTTGATTTTTGGTGATCAAAGACTAGGCGTGGTGTATCCTGTCATTCAGAAATTCAAAAACATAATCATCTCAGATCCTCTTAATATCACTGCAACTTGGATTGGCACAGATATATGCAACTACAAAGGATTTTATTGTGAAAGCCCTCCAGACAACAAATCTGCTACTGCTGTAGCCTCTATTGATTTCAATGGATTCCAATTAAGCGCCCCAACCCTCGATGGATTCCTCGATCAACTCCCTGATATAGCCCTCTTCCACGCCAATTCCAACAAATTTTCGGGGATCATCTCACCAAACATTGCAAAACTCCCCTATTTATACGAACTCGATATAAGTAACAACCTATTTTCAGGGTCATTTCCAACTGCCATTTTAGGCATGGATAGCCTATCTTTCTTGGACATACGTTTCAATTTTTTCACAGGTTCAGTACCCCCTCAGTTGTTCACCAAGGATCTTAATGTACTTTTCATTAACAACAACAATTTCATGACCAGGCTCCCTGACAACGTAGGCTGCACCCATGTTCTTTATCTTACCTTAGCCAACAACAAATTTTTCGGGCCAATTCCCCGTAGTATTTCCAAGGTATTCTCCACCCTGACAGAAATTTTACTGCTAAACAACATGTTAAGTGGCTGTTTGCCATATGAACTGGGGTTCTTGAAAAAGGCTGTGGTGTTCGATGCTGGGAACAATCGATTGACAGGTCCATTACCATTCTCCTTGGGCTGTCTTGAGAAGCTGGAGGTTCTTAATTTTGCTGGTAATCTGCTAAATGGAGTGGTGCCAGAGGTTCTATGCTCTGTACGAAGTTTGACAAATTTATCGCTGTCTGATAATTATTTTACGCAAGTTGGGCCAATTTGTATGAGCCTGATCAATAATGGAGTGCTTGATGTGAGGAAAAATTGCATTCCTGGGTTGCCATTTCAAAGATCAGTGGTGGAGTGTGCGGCATTCTTTGCGCTCCCGAGGTATTGTCCCTACATGGGGACATATCATTACATTCCTTGTCCGCCTCCTCACTTCAGTTCTTCTCCATTAGCTCTTTCTGATATGGCTCCTTCACCCTCTTAAATTCTTATTAATCTTGTGATCATGGTCATTGATTTTCAGCTCATATGTTCGTAATGTTATATCTGAAACATGTAAGGATCGTATATATTTTGCGACTTCTTGCAGTTGAGTAATAATAATATTAACACAAACAAAATTAATTTGTGTCCTTCCTAAGTTTTAGTGTAACGTTCACCTCGTATGTCAACTAGCTAGATTTCTAATATTTGCGTGAAAAATGCTAAAACAGCACGAGGATTAAAGTGCTGATAACAGTGAATTTATCGCACTTCAACTTTAGTCATCATTCGATAATGTAATTTTGAACAATTATAAAACAGAGTCACCCTTTATATCCCCTTTTATTCCAAATCATTTAATTGGGCCATTGAACTCAAACATGACACGGGGTAGGCCAATGGATTCATATCATTTTGGTATTTCAATATTTTACCTCAGTTACAGGTGAAGAACATTTTGTAGTGGTTGACGTCAGCCCCATTACAAGTAAAGAGTCTGGAAAGTCTTGTAAGCAAATGAATCAACAAACCCATTGAGAATGAAACCTCTCATCAAAATTGCACTTATATTATTAAGAAATTGAAACTTTTGGATCTGAGTGGGTGGCAATACTATGCTTTGCTTGTGCCAATAATGCACACAATATTATTAACATAATTTTACGCCACCGTTGTCTTACAATGCCATTCACGTGGAATTTTTGTTACAAACTTTGATGATCGAATATTTAACGAGCAGCTTATATATAATTTCAGTATATAGGTTCCCAACCCACCTCACCTAACACGGTAAACATTTTAAATGAGACTAAAATCGAAGCAAGAAAGGAGATTTGGTCAAACATGCAATAACAATTGGAATAGCATAAAGTGATGCAATAATCTTTAGTCCATGGAGCAAATAATGTCTTAGCGAGCGTGCTCTAGTGACATGTGATTGCCATTTGAGAAAAAAAGTAGAATTTAGTGAGCATCACAAATGGACAATTATGGATTCTTTTCCTTTTCTTTAATTCCCTTTGGTTGTTTGGCGTGGTGTGATGTGAATTATTTAATTCAATGGGTTAGACCCTTCAAATTGCAGCACAAACTAATATGGTTAGAGTAATCACATTCGGTGATATTTATTTTTGTGTTGAATTGGCAAATTAATTTAATTTACCCATTTCTTGTTCTTTAGCAATTCCATTTTTAGTCTTCTGCAAGAATGGTCGAATCCAACAACTTGAGCCTTAAGCTCACATTATATGTGTCGTGACGCATATCTTCCATCTTGTTAATCGAGACTACCATAAGTTCGGATTAAGATTATTTTTTTAGTTTGAATTATGACTTTAAGAGCAGTTAATGGTAAATCAATGCACCTCAGTTTGCAAACTTTAAAAGTTAAGGACTAAACTACAGTTTAAGAAAAAGTTGCATGTTTAAGTTTTTCAAACTAGGAAAGATGATATAGCATCCATGGTGGGTAATAATTATAATACCCACTTGACACGTGACATCACCACATTGGTCACTTTTTACTCTTCAGACTGGATGTATCATCTTTGAGTTGATCATAAGTTTATAAGTTGGTCTTTGAGATATAAAGGTATTATTCAAATTTTTGCAAGTTTGAGGTCAATTTGCAATTTTTCACTTATAAAGGATTAAAAAGGATTAAAGTGAGTTTCAGCAACATATATAAATATATAATATTATGTATAACTTGAAAATGGAAAAAAATTATGTTAATAATGTAGTTAAGAGAGTCCACAAAAAAGTTCATATATATATAAAGAAAGAGATTAAGGAAATATATAGAAAACTTTTTTGACGAAAAATAATAGTAACTAGGATTTTCAAGAATAATAAATAGTTAAAAAATGGCATGGAAAGTGTTACATCATTTAATACATAAGGACCAATTTGCATTGAACTTGAAAGTTTTAGCTTGAATGGCAACAAATATTAATTCTGGAGTCACGTTCTCTATTTATCAAAATTTAGGGATCGTAGCTGCAAATTTTTCTACAAAGAACTGTTAGAAGAAATAGAAATTGCTAGAAGTATCTGGTTCTAATCGGGGTTGTCCTTAATTTGTAAAACTAAACTAGAACTTACTAAAATTAATGTATAGAGACCATAAAAAGAGACGAAACCTGAAATGCCATGACAAGTATGGATGCCGATATGATAGAAACCGAGGCAAACGTTCCGCCGCAATCGGTGGCGTTAAATGCCGACCAGACCGATGTTGTCCGAAATTTGCTGACAATAGCTAGGCAACTCGTCGATCAAAACAAGCCTTCTCAGTCTCTTCAAGCGGTAATCTTTACGTTTCTCCTGGTGGTCTTTGTAGTTATTTACTTTAGTTAATTCTTTAAAATTCTGATAATTTCTTTTGTCAATTTGCTTTCCTTTCCTTTAACCACGTTGTTATGTTATTTAGGTTTACGTTTATTATTTTCTATGGTTAATGCGATCCTCCTTTTTTGTATTGAAATTGTGTCAAGTTAGTTGTCGTCCATCTTTGTGTTTTAATTACAAGTTCCTCTAGTAGTAACTCTTAATTCTCCCTGTTAACTACCATATGCATTGTTTGAATCAGTATAAGCACATGTATTACCAAGCCAGTAATTGACAATGTGTGATGTGCTCTTTTTTGTTTGGCCACACAACACAATGTCGTTAAGCACAAGACTAGTGGGGAGAAACAAAATACCGTGAAAGAAAGATAGACAATTTACAAAATAAAATAAATCAATTATCACTATGAAGGGAGAAAGATAATTACAGTTTTTCGGGTACGTGCTTCGGTTTTTCTTTGTGGATGAGGTGCTTTTAGTTACTGAGGGATTGAAGCGAGAAATTTGGAAGTCCAACGTTTTCGTTGAAATAGAAGGTAATAAACTAAGGCTTGTGAGAGGAATAGATGCCTTGGCTTTAGAGGGGGAATCGTTGATCATTGGAGAAAGGAGTTGTTAGAAAGAGAAATGAAGATGATTTGTGTTGCATATGTGATGATCCTGTATACTAGAATGATCTATATTTTCACAGGTGAACAAGGCAACTAACCAATCCTATTGTTAATGGGATTCTGACATCTCAATCGCACGATTAAGGGTTTATTTGTTTTTTCTTAAAAAATTGCTAAAAAGTTTAAGTCAAAGACAATAATTAATTTTAACCACACATTTCATGGACCCACAACTTTTATTTACTTTTCAATTATCAAAATTTGCTAAAAAGCTAATTATTAGCAAAACCAAACGAGGACTAAAAGGATTGTAATCAATATCCAAATTCAAGGGGATATATTTTGATATTGTGTGATATCGCCGTTACTCAATGTGGTTTAGTAGAAACCTTTTTACAAAATCTCAACGTGGGATAGAGGAGGTTTGGAACCCTCATCGCGAATTTCATGTCGGATATCCACAAAGGATACAAAGGTCGTGCTAGCCTTTGCCAGCTTGATGGATTTGTGAAGTGGAGGATATACATTCATATCCATTCAAACTTTAGAACTTGAAAATGAAATCTGTTTAAATTTTGGGAAGTGATAAACTGAATTGTAGAGTCCCTTGTATTTGTTTCTATAACATTGCTCAAGAATTTTGTTGTTGTTGTCTAGCCATAGATCGTTGTGTTACGCTTAAAAGGCAATGGTTGATAGGGTGAGGTTCTGATAGAAAAAGGTTAAAAACGCGCGAATATTGTGTGTGCCAAGTCCAATGGTTCCTAGAGGTTAGAAGGAGTACGAGCAAGCACAAAGCCTAAGCTGAGAAAAGATCCACACGATTCGAAATGTAAAGTCACAGTCTTCTAGGGACGAGAGGAAAGCCGAAAGAAAATCAAGGCTCATGGCTTGGTCGAGCAACATCTCTGGAGAAGAAGAATGACTTCACTGATTTGATGAAGTTCATAAGCCAGTTGATGAGGTGAAAGATCATGGGTTTTCTCGTGAAGTAGTAACCAAGTGCTCAAAAGGGTAGTAGCAAAAAATATTTGCTCGAGCTAAGCGAACTACTCCAAAAATAGTTGGACTTTGAAATTCAGCAACAACTGAAACAAGGAAATCTTAAATCACGACTTGTCCAATTAATCTGGCCTTTCGACCTGATTTGCTATAGGGGTTCAGTGAAGATTGATCTATACTTGTGATCTCACAAGAACTATTACAACTTGATTTCTCAAGTCCATATCCACATTTTTAACACCATCAACAGTCTCCAGTTTATTCTTAACTGCAATAACACAACCCTCACATTTCATATCCTCCATAAACTGTTAGTGGCTTCGACAATGAGGGAGAGTCCATTCGAATAACAGCTAGTATTGAGTTTCTAAAATTATTGACAGCTTGATATTCGTAGCTTAAGAATTGAATTTGAGGAAATATGAACAGACCTGAAAGACAAGTTCTTGGAGAACCTTTGTGGGAAATTTGAAAGAAGAGTGAATCTGATGAAGAAGTGGCGAACTGGACAACTTTAGAAAACTTGGCACTTTTAGCTGATTGGAAGCTCCAATGAATGACCACAAATAAGGGGTGGTTGCAAATTCACGATAATGGCAGCAACACCACGAAGAGAGAAAGATAAACAATTATGGACTGGACAAGTCGGAGAATGGAAGTGCAGGTTAGTTTAACTCAAGGCAAGATCGGAACTTGCTTTTAGACCCCGCCGGAAAGGAAAAGAAAGATGATTTTGTATTGCATATGTGATGATCTTGTATGCAAGAATGACCTATACTTATATAACGGATACTCATTGGACTGTGACAGCTACTTGTTTTGTGGGATTGGAATCGATCCCCGTAAATCAAGGGAATATGTTTTGGATATTGTCTAGTGATGCTTGAGTTTTGGAAGAAAGGGAGCCAATAAAAGAACAGTGCAGAATGGGGTGGGGGTGGGGGTGGGGGTGGGGGTGGGGGTGGGAACCCTGAAGACGTTCAAAGATCTTAGGGTGTGTTTGATTGGAGGAATGTATAAAAGAAAATAATTTCAAGTTAGAAAATAAAACCTCACCCTCCCTTAAGAAAATATTTTCCATGGAATTGGCCAAAAACAAGATTAAAGTGGTTGAACTTTAGAATTCATTTTTCTTTTCCAACTTGTATCAAACAGCCATAGTAGGAAAATTTATTCTTCGGATGTGATATTTTCCATGGAAAATGATGCAATAAAACGGACCCTTAGTTAACAAAGAAGAAGAGTTTATCCAATTGGACTCGTGAATTTAATACAATTAATGAAAAAAAGGTTGAAAAACACAGTAAATTACCGCATGTAAATTTTCTGACAAATTGACGGATGGGAGCACTGTTCTTTAAGTTCAATGATTGACATTTCCTGATATTATGTGAAACTCACTGTCATTTATCTATGCGACAAGTGCAGAATGGCAAACTTAGAGACATATGTTATCTATATTTGGAGATGAGGAATATCAAATTTGATGTAAAGATCAATTTATTGCAGTATTCTTAAAGCGTTTCCGTGTATGATTTTCCGTAACAGGTGATGATGGCAATGAGATTACAAGGTGGGGATGAAGCTATTTCTCAAGCTCTTAACCGTGCTCAAGAGCTCTACAGGAACAAAGTTCAAGCTAGTGCTGCTGCTGATGAGCTGGCTTCATTGTTTGCCGAATGTGCAATTGCAGAGGCCATGCCACCACAATCTGAATCATCTCAGCACCATGTTTTTGCTCAATCCATTGAACCAGACATACAGGGAACTTCTATACTTGCTGAGACTGGCAGGAAGCAAATCATGCTTGATGCATTCTCAGATGGAAGCAGCTTTGTCTGCTTACAATGTGGGGGTCTTGTTAGCAATCATCGCAAAGAGGAACATTATGCATTATGGTGTTGCAAAATCTGATTTCAAGTAGGTTCTTGAATGTAATGCATGTAAGTGCTATTTTCTTAGCGTGAAATGCGTACAATGTTCGTGGTGTAATTTGCATATGCATTTATGGCCACTTTCGAGGAAGTATCCCTTTTAATTTGAGGAATACACATGACGAGGCAAGGGGTTTGTTGACCAATGAAATAGGTATCTTCTCCCTCGCAAATGTTGCATTGTATCTTGTTATGTATACTATTATCATAGAATAATCAATGGAAGATTAATGACTACTTTTGGTTCATCATCATTTCCATTTATGAACAACTTTGGCAATCATTTCGCTCTGTGCATTCTTTGAAAGGGTTGTACTTGCTGACAAATTCAGCAGGCTTTGTAACTATTCACCTTTGCATGTATTTTGAGAGAGCTGCTGTCAATTCAGTAGTTGCACAAACAACAAACATGCACAACAACATTTCGATGCGTGATAAAGGATAGAGATGCAAAGAGTCAAAACGGAAAAGAAATAAACGTATTGCAAAACCAAAAACCGGTAAAAAGATCATTCCGCACCATATTCATCATTGCATCATATAGGCTACCTAAAAATTCAATATGCTCCATGCTTACATGTGAAGTAAATTAATGTTGCATTCACGCTAATCTAGACATGATTATGTCTAAACAAGGATTAAAGTATTACTCGTGGCTAGCCAAGGTATTGAGACACACAAAGAAGATTTGAGAATCAACTGCTAATTGTCTTTTATCTGCACTTATTTTTATCCACTGCAGCATGCCATGTGTAGGGGCTGAAATAGGTTAGAAGAGAAGTTACACGATAGAGATATTAAAGTTAGTTTCTGTACATAACATCAAGCAGAGCCTGTGGTCGAGGCTTTGCCCTCATGATTGTTTCATCACTATGTCTAATCCATTCTGAAAGTCTCCAAGGTTTTTGCCACTTCCATTTGAACTGTAAGAGCCATTGATGATGACTTCTCTTCCATCTCCACAATTTCCCACCCTGTCCAACTAGGGCTAGTTTCTTCATTGACAACTGACCAATAGGCATCATCTGCACTCGTGAAAGAACTTCTGGTAAACCAAAAGGGATATGGTATAGCAGCCCAGAGGAAATAAAGAGCTAGAAATAAACCTTTCGTGCTTGATCCGTGAAGGCTGCTGACTCTCTGACTGAGCCATTAGCAATTCCTGCTGTGTATTTCAGTTGTTTCTGTGCTGGCAAAGGGATTGGAGACAAAGGAGCACTCGTATCATCAGCAATGAGTTTGTAAGAGTTTTCCTGCAACAGTAGAACACTCAAATACGAACAAAAGGAAAGAAGAATACCAGTAAATAAAAGCATAAACTATCATACTGGAGGTGATGTCGCCATTGTGGTGCCAACAACTTTCTCTCTTGCTTTTAGCTCCTCGACTTCTTTTCTTCTGATTTCACTCTGTCGCAATAACCATACTAGTTCTTTCATTTGCTCTTTCATCTCTTTGCTTTCAATTTCCTTTTCCCACAATTGGCACCTGTTGACACATAAGAAATGTAAACCCTACCAAGGAAGAAAAGCTTGGGCATTTGTGGAACACAAGCAAGTAAACCTAGTGCATTTAGTGTGACAAACAAGTAGAAAAACACAGATCCCCCATCAGAACTGGCCATAAGAAGATTGAAAGTGCATCTTCCTCATTACTCGATACATGACTATGTATATCCACCAGCCTTTTGAGAGGGCAAGCAGTGTTGAGACTTCTCAGCAGTATTTCAAATAGTCCCATCCGTGATAATAAGATCTAATAAGACTTCTCAACTTGATTTAAGAAATAGTATGCTCTCTCTTCCATTTTCAGAGGAAGTGCCTTTTTGCGTGAGTTAACAATTTCCTTTTCTAGGCTGAGTTTTCTATTCTCATGAAGTTTCTCAAGTAAATAAATTTCCACCGGTTGAATGATTTTTTCAACAAAAGAAGGTAAGTTTCCTTAAAGCTGCACTTTATTTTTATTTTTTTGAAGAAAAGGACAAGAAAGAAAGAATGTTTAAGAAATATATTTCAACTTAATTTAAGAAATACAACTTTTTCTTCCATTTTCAGAGGAAGTGCATTTTCATGTGAGTTAACAATTTTCTTCTCTAGGCTGAGTTTCCAGGTCTCATGAAGTTTCTCAACTAAGTAAATTTCCATCGATCGAATGGTTTTTTGCGACAGAATTGTAGGTATGTTTTTTCAAAGCTGCACAGAAAAATTTTAAATTCTGAAAAATAAAGAGAGAACAAGAAAGAAAGAATACTATTTCAGACTGGGAATGACTGTTTGTAAGAAACCATTTGGTCTACCTTGCATCCCCAAGAGAACTGAACATATATTGAAGTAAGGATTTTGCGTCCCCCATCGAACGTAGCTGGTTCCAGCGTCCACGACTGCTGAAGGCCCGCTCTCGTTCTTCTGCTTCTGAAAGCTGTGAAGCCATTGTGACAAGAGAATTTGATGAAATACTTAGCATCTTTTGAAGAGAAGCAATTCTTGCCATTCTTCCAGTTGTTGACATTGAAGATTCTCTGAACAGTTTAGAAGCAGATTAAAAAAGCAGGTCTAATTTCAATATTTTTTTTCTATATTGAAACTTCCAGACAACAGCAAAAACATGGAATTTTCAGAAATAAAAATAATCTTACCTAGAATAACCATTTTTTCCTCGAGGAGGGCTAACACCCTTTGAAGCAAATTCATCAACTTGTCTCAAAACAGCTAACTCTTCTGCCAATGCAGCTCGTCTGGAGATGAACCAACAAAGACTTTACCAACAATACTAGTGTGTGTATGTGTTAACATAAACTTAAAAGTTAACTACCACATACACTTGACTCTGCTTCTCATACTCGTGACGAACTTCATTAACATTCACCTGAACTTCTAGTTCATGATCAAGCCAACCTTGCAAGAATATTTCATTGCTCTGAAAATAAAAGGTTCATATGGTTTAATCAAGAAGTTGGGAGGAATTGACATCTTCCACGAGAACAGTAAATTACCTGCCCATTCATTCCACCACCATTGCTAGTCACTGGAACAATGCAATATCAGTGTCAAAATTACAAAGGGAGACTGTTCTTACCACTCCCTTTTGTGGTAAGATAATATGAAAAATAGAATTACCAGACTACCTTTATCCAGATGGTTATGTTCTATAAATTAACTTGGATTACCATATTAAAAACCCACCTACCTGAGTTATCACGAGCAGAAGATTGACGTGCTTCTAGCAACTTTTTCAACCTCTTGGTAGCCATTGCAGCCTCCTCTGTCTTCCTCTGAAGAACCTGAAACACAATGATTCAAGGAACAGTCCAATTTATGATCACTTTACATACTTCAGCACATAAAAGGATGCTTCCTATAAAGCACGGTCATTGATGGGTGAAGAAATGGAAATTGATTCAAGGGAGAACAAAATATTGCAAGACTGAAATTTAAAATTAGAAAGCAACAGTTAAAAGCATTCATATATTTTGACTCGAAAAGAGCAGTTAAGTTTTAGTAGTAACCAGTGACAGAGTTAAGATTATATTCTGCAGGATCATTCCGGAACAAACAATTTGCAGGCAAAAATCTATAAATAGATCTACCTTCCTTTGCATTGGTTCATGGTATTTTTACAAGTCTAGTAAAACTGACATCAATTTTTTAATCTTTAATAGATGAGAAAATAATGGATCATTTCTAGAGAGAACTTTTCTCTTCAGTCTTGAATGATATTTTATAAGAGAAACAAAAATACAATAGGAAGAAAATTTGAATTTTGAATTACCATTCTACGAGATCTGTGGACAGATTGATCCCAATCCCTGGAAAGGATTTCTATCTAATATACCTTTTTTGAAATTTCTGAAAAAGGTAGAACAAGATTTGGAATCTACAGATGTGGAGGTAAAGAAGAAGATTCTTACCATTTTCTGGCGCAGATTCAAAGCCTGCAGTTTATGCTTCTCGTACTCATTTCTTCTCCCTTCCTTCCTCAACTGTTTCCGAAAGATTGTATTCAGTGAAAATTAGATAGATGAAAATAAATTATACTAAGTAGCACTGTCCATGTAGTTAACTACACACCTGAAATATTGGTAAAACTGAAATTTCACAACAAAATAATATATACTTGTGTCGGATTCAGTAGCAAACTTCAGAAACTTCTTTTGTCCTATTTGGTCGAAGGAGATCTATATTTATAAGCTATAGGATTCATCTAATGGCTCCATTTTCTTACAAAGTGGCTCTCATTTTCCCGTTAAATAGACTATTTGTTTCGTCATAAGGAAGCCTGTAATAATTAATTAAAAGGTGAATTTTCATAACAGCAAAAATGGTAAGAACCATATAAGTAATGGATTTAAATAATTTATCCCTATGCATTTCATTATAATTAAAATAAGATATATATTCCCAATAATATCAAAGCATAAATATAAACCTTATGTTATATACAGTTCTCTTGGGTATTATAGCAGTCCTAAGTCCCTGATATGGTTAATAGTAGTTGACCTGACAATGTCTCGCTAACACCAAGAAAGGACACTACAAAATTACTGGATTCATTAATTACTAGAGGCCAACCTAAAATGTAGGAGTGTGTAGCACGGAAGTGATTAGTAAGTAAAAACTTACATGTTATAACAAGGTAGAAAACATTATTATTTGCAGTACTAAGTTATAAAGACCATAATGAAGTCATAGCTAATTGAAGGTTCTGAATTTACCTAAATTTAAATTGATCTAGTCTTCCCTTACAAGCCTTTCTGGAATGTACTGACTAGAATGCCACACAGCACGCTTGGAACCTGTAGTTCCAAATCTGGTGGGCAATGCATAGATAAGGATTGACTAAAGCTTGTTCAAGATCAGCTATAAAGTTGAGACGAGAGCCAGAATTGACTTATGCTCAACTTTTTTGGACTCACTCAAGCTAGGCTAAATTAGTAAAAAACTATCCAACTACAATGTAAATTCACAAAGATGCTTGGCACATATCTGTGTCATTAAAAGTTCATTCAAGCTTAGCTCGAAAAATAATCAAGTAACCCTACGAAATTTTTGAGGCTCATAAATGAAATGAAGTGAAGCTTGAACAATCTATAGCTGCATTTATCCTTTTCTTGTTAACTTAAAGAGACTTAGTGGATAGAAGAAAGTAGAAAACACTGTAGCATATTTTTAAGTTTTATTCTTGGAGATTGTTGCCTGTTAAAACCCATCTAATAAGTTTAAATATTACCATGTTTGGGTATCTGTGTTTGGATTTACACTTCAAGTACTTAAGCATCAAGAATAAAGTGATTTTCCAAATAAATTTATTTTTAACGTATAGCCTTGTGGCTTGCTACAAGACTCATATCAAGATGTGCTAGAATCATAGATGTCTAGCATATCCAAACCAACCTTGAACTGCAATGACGAAAGCATATATGAAATGTATGGAGAGTAGTGAAGATAGTACCTGCAGTAATTCCTTTTCACGAGATGCTTTCCACAGTCGAAATTGTTCAGCTTCTTGTTTAATCTTTTGTTGCAATCGAACCTACAGTGCTAGAAAATATTAGCACTATATATGCCATAAATAAGATGGAAATTGTGTGAGCAAACAAGTTTAATGTAACCTTTTGTGCCTTGATGCATTGTATTTCCTCTTGTAATTTTTTTGTTGCTTCATCACTCTTCTGCTTCTGCTTTAAAAGTTGCTGATTCTCTTGTTTCTTTTTGAGATCTTGTATCTAATGTACATATGGTAAACTTCTTAAGAAAATGACAAATTCGTAACCATTAATTTGCCACTAGAATCCGTAAGGATATAAAATCTATGCAAAGCAGAAAGAAGGTAAACCTGTGCTTCAAGGGATTTTAGTTTCTGGGCATGCATGTCTTGCATTTTCTGTCCTTGTCCATCAGAATTGGCAGAGAGGCTTTCAATTTCTGTCAACAGTCGATCCCTATCTTGCTGCATTCATTAAATTGGTGACAAGAGAACTTGAATATCAAAGGCTGTAAAACAAATATTAACACAACAATTTTCTTTTGTAATATTAACCTGCACGGTCCTTTTTTCCGTTTCAAGTTCCATAATTTTCTTTCCGAAGTGTTGCTTGAGAGTCAGGGTGTTGTAGCCTCCAAAATGTTTCATTTCAGACTGCAAGATGCAATGAAAGGTTTTATAGAACACAAAAAATCCATTGCATTCTTTAGATAGTCGAAATTTATGAACAGAAGTCTCCGTACTGAGAATTTTTTATAAGGCGAAGTTACCAAATAACAATATTTCAATATATAGAAATCAAGCATCAATGTCCTCCACATAAAGAAAGCTAGAGATTTTCTTATGCGACATAAGTACCATGTGTACATTGCATCCCAAAAGATAAAAAATGAGGCATATATGAGATGGTGAGATATTGACAGCATATCTTCAGTTATTCGAACAGTGTCATGTAATGAAGCAACCACCTATATATAGTGTTGGCATAGTACACAGACATGAACAAGATAAAAACATGGGATAATTCCAAAAAAATAGGTGTCCTGGTTCCCAAAAGATTGAAATACATTCAAGAATTCTGAGTACCTCTTTCTGCTCCAACCGCCTATTTAACTCGTGTAATTCTCTATCCATAGTGTTCTGCAAATAGGTATGTTCCAGCTCTTTTGCTGTATCTTCATCAATATCTCTGGAATCACCTGCGAGCATAGGCAAGAGACCTGAATGGCGTATAATCAACTCCTAAAGAAATATGGGCATGCTTCCCGGGAAATGAAGTCTAAGTACATTAAGTTCAGCCTTCAATTGAAATTAAATCAAATTACTGCTGATTCATTGATTACGGAAAAGAGTTGGAAGTTAGTTTCATCCCAGAGTACCATACTGTTTTCACTCATTGGGTAATCAGATGACTTCATAGTTTGCAATCCCCTTTTCAGTCCTTCACTTTTTACGGGAAAGTTGCTCCCAACCTGGAAAATTAGAGTTATTTTTGCATGGAAAATAAGATAACAAGTTTACTTTCTTTAACAAGCATTCAGATACATCTAACTAATATGATATCAGCTGGTGCTCATTTCAACAATTTATATATCAATGATCTATGGCATACTTTAGCATCAGCCTCACAATGCTCAAAGGCATTGCCTCTGTTGTGGTACTCATTAAGTTCCCGACACAGCTCCTCATTAGTAGCCTCAAGCCAAGCAATCCTATCCTTGAGAACCTGTACAATTATCTCTAGTTAAGATCTCCTGGGTAATTTCTTAAACTGTATATAAGCAACATTGAATTGAGGTTTTATGGGATAAACCAGCACAAAATTTCAAATATGATCATGCCATACAGAATTAGTATTTTACACGGCAATAATCTAAATCTCTAATGATTAATAAATTAGAGGGAAATACTTACTCCATGTTTTAAAATCAATATTTTGAATAACCAATATTCTATAGTTTCTTTATCAAACTTTGATTATGGTCATTGATCATTGGAGAGGAATTCACAATATATCTTAAAAAGAAAGTGTTTTATAAAGCTATTAGATATGTATAATTCTATAATATCAATCCAAATTATAATAAAAATATCGAATGATTCTCTTTTTGTCTAAGCTCAACCTTCATTAGTCCAACAGGATATTGGTGGCAGGTTAATGCTTTGTATGTGATAGTATTGTTCTTGCTTTACATAATAACGATAGAATTATTGAAATATGTGGAAACTTCTTGCTTGATACATTTTATAATTGAGAGTTTTCCTAATAAAATTTTTACTGTACATGTATTTCGTCGGAGTAAGCTCCTCCGCCACGGGCACAGAGTTCTGCTTGCAAATACTCTAGTTGTCGGCGCATCTTCAGCATTTCATTGGATATTGGATCTCTGTTAATCTGGTCAACAATAACCAAACGAGTTCAATATGACAACTCCAGTAAAGACCGACACATTAAAATGAATTGTGCACGTGTTAGACTTCGATGGGAGAAAAATAAAATCCCGCCTACACGTGAGGGGGTGTGTTGAAGATATATTTAAAAGATATATGTATGACCCTACCAAATAGCTTAAGCTTTTAGATCAAGTGGTTCAACAATATCTATCTAAACATGGTCAAAATGTCGGATCAGAAACAAGAGGAGGGAGAGATGGAGCAAGACAGGGAGGTAAAGGGGGTGGGGGAGAGAGCAAGGAGTACTCCAATAACTTACAACAGGCTTATTCTGGATATTCCGAGCACGATTGGCATATTTGAGAGTGTTGAGGGTTTCTTCAGCATTTATATCGGCAGGACTAATGCAGGCTGGAAAACAAGCGAATGTGTAAGTATAAACACGACTAGTCTGCTAGTTCATGGGAATGTATTTGTGCATATCTTTGAAGACTGTAAAGAATGAGAAAGACTGCAGTTATACAAAATTTCAATGGGATATAGAATGGCTTTAAATCTTTCCCATGGCAAACCTATAGAAATAAAAGTCCCCACCGTTTCACAAGTGTGGCAGCCATGTCTGTGACTTTAGAACTTTCCATTTGTGGCACCCATGTCTCCAACCTTTTAACACTGTGCGCGCCGTATCCCCGCCTCGCTAAAAATGTCTATTTAGATGTTAAATAGCCACGCGACATGAACTTCATGTCTGACTGGAAGGGTAAAATTTTCCAAAAAAGAGCCACATTTAATGTAATTTGAAGAGCTACCGTTTGGTTTTTGGAATGAACAGATTTTCTCTCTAGTCAGACATCACATGCGTGCCACATGGAAATATAACGTCTAATTAGACGTTTTCCGTTAGCTGAGGATGCAGGGCGCACATTGTTAAAAGGTTGGGGACATGAGAATCACAAATGAAAAGTTGTGGACATGGTTGTCACACTTATGAAAGAATTTATCCAATTAAGATTACCTATCATTACTGTTCTGCTGTTGCCACCCAAAGAATCCTGCCAATTTGCATAGACATAGGTTTATGAAACATATGATAGCTCAACAATTAAACAAACGAAATGGGAGGAGAAAGTAATTTAATTAAGAATTAAAAGAAAAAAATTCAAACAGTAAAGAAAATGACATGTAGCTTCAATTTCTACTGCATTATATCATTGTCATCAATCAAGTATTTTTAGAGGCGATGAATAAATACAATTATTTCAAACAATGATGAATGTCTTCTTTAAATGATTAACGTAAAGTCTTCTTCGAATAACAACAATAATGCCTCAAAGTTGTCTTTTGGGAGCTTTGAGTATATTAAGCTAAGAAATAAAGTTGTTCCAATAATCTAAATAATCAAAAATTGATTATGAAAATATTGCACAACAATGCCAGTACACTTAACCTTGAAACTGGAAGGCGTGTCAAACCTGCAATAGCCGAGTAAGTTTACTATCCCGATATGGTACATGAATGCCTTCTTTCCGCTTCTTTTCATCACCAAGTGCACTAATAACGTTACCAAGTGCAAGAAGCCCCTTATTGATGTGAACTCCTGAATAAAAGTTTGTCTTACGCAATTCTGTTGTGAACAAAAACATCTATGAAGCAACAACCATGAATTTTCCATCCTACCTACCTTCCTTAAAACGGAGACCATCAGAGCCTGTTCTTTTGGCACGCTCTGATCCAGCAAGGTCCACCAAATGCAACTTGGCACAAAGATACTCTTCAGTCATACAGTCGTTCAGATTACCATTGACGGAAGTACCTGGATGAAGCTTACGCATCTGCTCCATTGTGATGGTGAAGATGGCGTGAGAGCGACTGACAGAGAGAGATAGGATCAAGGAGTCATTATTACTTTATAGTACCTTGAGAAAAAATTAGAAGTAACAATTCACGATTAAATATTTTTTCAGATATATCTAACAGAATTTGCTGGTCCTTGTGTCAATAGATGCAGCGAAATGACTTCAGTTTGAACAATTACTTTTGTCAAGCAAAAGTCCATCACGGGTAAAGTACGTATTATAAAAAATTGCAACCCAACACCCATGCCAAGTTATACCCATTGCAGACGATTCTGGATCCAATAGTTAGAGATAATCCATGAAATAAAACTTCACTGCAACTTTTATTTTCTTCCATCTGAAAACCTACGAAGTTAAAGATTTCAGAAATACAAGCAGAAGTTGCACACAAGTCTGAGAAAGCTTCTTTCTCGGTTGAATGACTTTCGAAAAATTAACTCACCCTTCCTCCTACTCTTGCACATAAATTATAGATAAAAACCATGATTTCTGTATGCCATGAAGTTAACCATTTTGTTGATGCTCTTCAGGTAGTAAGAACAAGAGTCACAGTAAGAGGTCATAAATTTACTTTCAGTTGTTTGAATTTCCCACTCAGTTTCTGTTTTAAAAACTGTTAATTATGGAGGATTTATATAGGAGAAAAAGGATGGTTCCTTTTCTACATTTTATTAGCAGGTACCTGTACCATTAAACGAATCAATATTCTCTGCAAGGGAGAAGATAGAAAACAAAATACACATTGCAAAAGTCCACCTTGATTGATTGTTCATGTTTGTGCTCCCAGTTGCCCTGCTCAGTGATCCTTGCTCCAGGCAATCAGCCATTTCTTTTAGTGTTTTGACACAGCATTCAGTAGATCCTGCAAGCGTAATTATACCATTTGATGTTTCGCGAATCTGTATTGGAGGTTTTCCAGGTATAGTTGCATTTCCCGCATGTCCATTTGCTGTCTCTTGTTTGTTAGCAGAAATGGGATCCAGCAGGTCCCTGACCTCTTCTTTGTGTATCTTCGCATGAAAATGTTATGGTTATACACGTTACAAGCGTAGAATACTACATGATATTATATATAGTAATAGTTTAATAATAAAAAGATGTCCATATAAACAAGAAACTTAATCAATAACAAATGAGGCCTATGGGAGGTGGTCTATGATGCAAAATCTTTGTGACAGACATCTTCTGCTCCTCAAAGTTTTTCTGATAGTAAAACAGTAAATTGTGGAAATTACAATCCACTTTAGTGGGACCGTCAATGTAATAGTGTCAATGTTCAAATTATTGAACCAATATGCAGCCCAGGACCAGACATCTTTTGTTGACAGCCAAAAAACACATTTTTACCTATAGAATTTTCAAATGTTATTTCAGCCAATAAAAAATATGAAGATGTTTGAATTACATAGAAAAAGCTAATCTGCATGGACTCTTGAGTACATCAACTATCTAGGTGACAATAATGTTAATCTCATAATGATTTATGCAGTGTATCTCTATTTATGCCATTAAACCACTCTATCAACATAGATATTTTATTTCAATAAATGGCAACAATCAGGCATAACTTACAGTCTCCCGCAATTTAATCACCACAAAAATTAATAGTTTATTAATCGTCTACAGGTGATCATGCCCATAGTCTTAATCAATATTTCAAGGCTTGCAAAGTTTTCCTCGGGGCAGATGGAGATTAGCCCTCAAGTGCAAAGGCCGGGAGCTTAATTGCAAGACTCAGCCACCAAGCAATGATGAATATTGAGAACAACAGCATAATACAGTGTGTTCAAGACAGACAGTAGTTTTAAGTTTGAAAATGCCCTATATGTCAATTTTCTTCTAACTTTAATACCTATATGTAGACTGACATTCAGGATCATCACAGGTGTGACTCGTGACATAGTCTATAAATATGGAAGAACAAGAAAAGGAATATTGGATGAACCTCAATGAAGGAAACGTGCAATTGGAATTCAATCTCATGCTTCAGAGTTTCAATCTTGCCTAACAAAGAATTCATGACTTTGGGAATTAGTCCTGTTTGGCATCCACCTTTGAGACTAGTACCCATGGTGTAAGTTTTTCCCGACCCTGTCTGCAACAAATTAGAATGCCAAGTTGGAACTTTCACTGCATATTCAATTTTTTTTAATGGATCGTGAGCTATACCTGACCATAGGCAAGAACAGTGGCGTTATATCCTTGAAACAGGCTGTCAACCAGAGGAGCAACACACTCATCATACATGGCAGATGAGGGAGAGCCACTACTACCATAAACATGATCAAATGTAAAGGAATGTGATCCAATTTGCATCTGCAGAATAATTGCAACCAACATCTTTAAGATAAGTAAGAAGAAAACCAACACATACTAATGGGGCGATATATATTGGAACCTAGAGGGTGCAGACCGAAATGATGAAAAACAAAAAAGAAATAACAGAGAATTTCTATACTAAGACCCTCAGAGACAGTCAGTATCCATATCCTATTTTTACCCATTCAGAATCCTAAATTTACCCTGCTGGTAAAAACTCATAAAAGGAAATTGTCTGACCTTTCTAATGCCTCAACAATGTTACTTACCACTTGTGTGCCACCACAACTACACAAGTATCTTCTTCAATGAATTATTTTATCGACTTGACAGTGTAAAAGAAAACGTGAGATTTATGCGCGTTTGCCTAGATAACCCAATTATGAAATGCTGCCCAATAAGCAAAATTCAGATCAGGAGAAAAATACAACTCAGGCTGCAACATGCAAGTCATCAATAAATTCACAATCAAATGCAGCACAGAACTATGAGAAATTATAGTATCATATAAAGATCAGATCTTCAAGTAAACATCAACTCCAAAAACGAAAGACTGATCGAAAAGCATCCCATTAACAACCACACAATCAAAAAGAACATTTTCTTGAAAAGCAGAAATTTCAGTACTCCACGGCAAAAATGAAAAACCCATATCCCATTGTGAATGCAGGAGTACCTGAGGCTTCCCAGGTACCACAGAAACACAATCTTTACAACCCTGTAGCTTTTCATCTCCTATCAGAGGCCTGATATGAACTGCCACTTTTACACAACAATCCTCCCCAGAAGAATTAGCTTCCATTGTTATAAAAACACACTTTTGAGCAAAATATTTAATTAAAACCCAAAAGAGTAAAAGCCCAAATGTGTTTGACAAACAGTTAGATGAGTTTTCATAAAAATGGCGGTATGCGTGTGTGAGAGAGAATTTATTGGAAGAGAAAGTGACGCAGCAACCTCAAAGAAAGTGAAAGACAAGCCAAGCAGAGAGAGCCAACTAGATTATTACATGTAAAGAGAGGAAAAAATTATAAACTTTACTGAGGAAATACAAATACAAATACAAATAATTTGTGGAATCAAATTATAATTTAAATTGCTCAAATATATTTTTATTCAACTATTTCGTAGTATTCTCAATTTACTTTCCACTTATTATTCACACATTTTACAAAACTTACAATTTATAAATATTTAAAAAATAATTTCAATACGATAAAACATGCATGAAGTCAGGGGCGGAACTAGAATATTTTTTAGACCGGACTGCTACTAGAAAAAAAAAATTCCACACTCCAAGACCAGACTACTACTAAAATAAAAAATTAAATTTTTTTTACACTATATCCGCGCCCCCCCCCCCCCCAATCCACCAATGCATGAAGTTGAAACCCCGTGTCCTACCATGTCTGTAGATTTCATTTCTTGTACTCTGAGTACTCAATACTCCTTGTTAATATTTATTTAACAAGTATATTGAATAACTGAGATCTATTATTTAATTGAAACTCAAACATATACATATGACATTAAATACTGATTAAGAGTATTGAGTTCTATACTCTGGGACTATTAGAAATATTGTCGTATGTGTGTGCATGCAAGAACAAACAGAAATCCCTTTCACTTTACGTTTTCTTCTTATTATTTAATTATTATTATTTTTCTGAAAATCGGGTTTTGGTCCTTAATGCACCCAGTCCAGGCTGTTAGCAGTCAGGACTGTGGAAATGGAGAACGAATAATTTTCATTAAATTTCCTTTTTATTAATTTATTTATATATTTTAAGTTGAATTTGACCATTTTATTTATTTAAACTCATCTTGCTTTAAATTTCTAAACAATTAATTGAACTTATTATAATAATATTTTATGAAGTAACAGAGTATTAGTGTGACATATCAATTTTTTTAAAGAATCAGAGGAACATACTTAGTTAACCTTTTGCATTGTTTTCGACAATTTTAAGGTAAAATATGTTTAAATCCTCAATTTCCCTAATTAAATAAAAAAGAATAGAAATATTGAATTTTAAATTTTGAAAGATTAGTTGGTACGTTAATATGTTCATTCATCTTAGGAGAAGATTAATTACTTTTGTAAAAATTAAAGTCATCTTAATATTGTAAGTATTACTTTTAAATACGTTTCATTATCAATGATCCGTGATGAATGTGAAATCAGTTTACACATAAACACACATGAAATCAAAAGTATTTTAGATTGAAATATTAAAAATATTATAATTATTTCTATCAGTTTAATTAATATTGTTTAGGTATATATCTCAGTAAGTATAATTCTTGTACTTTGCAACAATATTGTTTAATTATGAGCTACCACCACTATTAAACAATACAATTATAACATTATTAACATATCAATAGTTTGAAAGTTTGAGCTATCAATATCGAAACACGTATTTCACTGTTCTTAAAAGTTCGTTTAAACTTTGTCTAGGCTCCGCCTAGCCGCGCCTCCACGCCTCTTCCTCGCCTAAGCCCGCCTAGACTCGAAAAGTTTGAAGTTTGGCTTCTACGCCTAATCACGTTTTATGACTTTTAGAACATTGATATATTTACAATATCAAATCCATAACTCTCTGGCTAATATCCTCTTTAGGCATTTTTAGAACTCAGTAAATTGCATTTCGTAGTTCGGGAAAAAAATTATTGATACAAGAACAGGTCCAAAAAGGTCACTTCGTAGTTCAGTAAAAAAATTATAGATATTCTTCTGAAGACTTTGAACCTCTCTTGAAGCTCATCAACATGTTTTTGAGATGTCTTTCATTTTTTACATTGACGAAAATAAACTTTGATTATAAAGATGAATTTCAACTTCGAATATTAAACTGAGAAAATCATTCTTCATGGTTCCAAGGAGCCATGAAGTTAGAAGCCCTCAATCAATATTGTTGAGGCATACTTTGTATTGTGGATTTGGTGTCATGCTACCCTGTAATCTTTAAATTCTTCTTTAGAGTTTTCTTGAAAAAATAAGATATTGAAGAACTCCGAGGTAGCCGACTAAAGGTGAATTCTACAAAAGAAAATTCGAGTATCTAGTTTCAATGAAATTAAACTCGAACACTGGCGGAATGATTGAATACTCAATCTTGGTTCGGTTTTTGAGACCAACAATTATGTGCACTCGTTACGATACTAAAAAACAAACGTTCTAGGACAAAAATGAGGTTTGTAGTTTAAATTTTGTTGAAGTAAGTGTTGTTTCTATTGACAATTCTATGCTAAAAAGCACATACATAATACAATATAGGATGCATACCAACAATTATGACACTAAAAATCGAGCGTTCTAAGAGCTATTTGTATACAAACGTTACACAAATAAATCATGTCCATTAACTCATGTTCATAAAATCAGTGAAAGCCAGCACATTTTCTGATTAGACCACGAGGACAAAAATGAGGTTGATGGGACAAAATTTATCTCCAAGTTTCCTAAGATTGTAATCATATTCCATGTGGCCATTCTTGCTCTTTTATACCACTTTTCATATCTAACTATTGTTCTTTAATTTTGTCTACATAAAATGTTGTAGACAGATCATGCGCATTACTGCACATCTTCATTATGATGCATGCAACAAAGTTAAGTATCATATGTACACTTATCAAGTATATACTGGGCATTGTTCTTTGATGTCATAGAAGCTTGCAATTTAGTTTTTGCAAAAAATGTTGCATTGTAGTTTCAATTTTCAAATCAGCCAATTCTGTGTATACATTGTTAGTCAATATGTGGAAGGTGAACAATTTGCAATGTGTTTTTATTTAATACGATGACATAATATATTACTTTCAACTATTGTGTAGTTGTCAGTGCATACAAACGTGTTATTTGAGAAACACTAGCATGTTATCTACTACATTCTTGGCATACATTGGGGACAAAGTCATAACATATACTTGCAAAGTGAATGTCAAACTCTGCATGCATATATCACCGTCAATTCAATATTTTTTTAGGATAATATTCTTTTATTTGCTCTTCGTTATATCACATCAAAATACTTGAAATACTCGTAGTGAAGTGGAAATTCTAAAAAATGTCGAAGTCTTCAATAATTTGAAATACAAATAAGTCAATTATATTTTTCTTACCTTATTTATTATCAACTAGCTCTCCGATAGATAAAAATCTGAGTTGTTATTTAACTCGCTTTCATCTTTCTAATTACATCTGAGTAACAACTTCGTCTCAGAGAAGGAATTTTTTTATAAGTGACTTATTTGATGTCTCTATTAGAGTATGCATCACATACTAACTCATTAATCAGGGTGAATTCGAAATAAAAAAATCACAAAAATACTTGCGCTAATGTAAGACTACATAGTTTGGCAGCACCATCTTCTTTGATAGGATCTACTGAACTACTTGTGTGGTTCACTTCAATTTTTGCATAGGGGTGGGGCAATGGGCCTGCACAAGCCTATAGCCCAGCGTGGTGGCCGTTGGGAGTGGGGGTGGATCGGTGGTAGTGCTACATCTATACATTTTTTATTGTGGGATCAAAAATATAGATGCGATTTATATAATATTAATAAAAATAAGTAATTTTACTTTGAAAATATTTTATAATTACATTGTTATCAATATTGTCAAACGACTTGGTTGTTTGTCTATGAATTAAGAAGGAAAAAAAAGTTTACGAAGTAGAAGATAATACATTGAAGCCACAATATAATTATATCAAAATTTTCAATTCTCGAGATGAATAAAGTGGTAAAATAATTAAAACTAGCTAAATTATATAACGCCTATGAAATCACAAATGAAGTCCAAACAAATAAGAAAAATAAATCATAGCCGATAATTTAAAAAATGAATAAAGAGAACCAACCATATCTAGTACATAATAAACTTTGAAATAATCAAGATAGTTAGTAGAAAGAAAAGAGTATCTAATTCTTCCTACAAATTAAACATAAGTGACGGTGCGTACAAAAAAAAAAGTTAAAAATTTTGACAAACAATATTCAACAAAATTTCAACAAATAATTTCAAAGCAGCTCAAACACGTACAAATGCCAGTGAAATACCTTCCAATTCAACAAATAATTGAAATTTTATTCTAAACCTTAAACTAATTTTTAAATATGCAAAAAGATACAAAGAAATCAATATAGGGTTAAACATCTATGTAAAAATTGATTCATTTCTAACTTTGCCTCAAATGTTGCTGCTAGTCGCTAGAGTTAGAAGTAGAAAGAAATTGGTAGAAATTAATAAATTTGAAAGACTCAGAGTGAAGAGATTATATGAGGTGAATAAATTGGATGGATACAAGGTGGAGTCTCTGTCTAAATTGGAGAATTTTAATGGGAGATTGGCCCATTTTCATGGATTAGTTCAATCTAATACTGTGTCTCGATTGACCCATTTTCATTGGGGGATTCTTAGTGAGAATCTATTTTTATTTTCATTAAGTTTAGGCTAATATCACATTACAGAAAATGTCATAAAAAATAAAAAATTCTTAGAAAATATGTGGGGTCAGTTGACTCCATATCACCCCATGTGGATCTGTCCATGATCGGTGGGGGTTGGAGTGAGTTGAGAAGATGATGTTTTATTTGTTTTTTTATTTAATTAGAAATGAATGTTTTATTTGTTTTTTTATTTAATTAGAAATGAATAGTGCATGGACAAATTTGCCCTTCTGAAAAAAAGCATGTGTAAGACACATGCTCATTTAACGACTAATTTGGACTGACTATTACTGCAAATGAATGGTTGGTATAGGAATGAGATTGCCTAAATTCAAATGATGTGTCTTGTATCCGCAGAGAGTGAATACTATAGGGACCATTTATGCAAAAAGACAAATATATGTATTTCATAAAATTGATAATGAATTGATAAGAGTATTTTCTGAAAACTCGTAGGAAAAAATTGAAAAACGCTGTTACAATTTTAAGATTATTGCATTAACATCTTGTTTGAAAACAAATTCATAATTAAATCTTGCCTTCACTAAACCGAAATCGTGGCTAGCTCCACCCCCTCACATTATGTGTATTCATGAAATTTTAGTGTTCTTTTAGGTGTGGACACTAGCCATTCTAGTGACCCAAATTCTAGTTGACATTCAAGATTTGCTGGACCATCCAAACCCAAATGATATATAGCCCAAATTGATGGTTAATAGCTATCTATTCAGGTGCTCGCATTCTCAAGAATGAGATTTTTGGTTTTTGTGTACATCTTGTTGGATTTCAATTCTGATTTTGATAAAAAGTTAAAGTTAACTCAAGGTCAACAATTAATTTTAATCACACACTTCATGAGACCCAAAACTTTTCAACTACATATTTCATCAACTTTTACAAAAATCTGATTTTAATCAAAATCAAATACACTTCTAATATTCTTCTCCACGTTTAATTTGCTTCTCTCACTTGTGAGGAATATGACCTACGAGTACAAGAAAAGGACGGGACAGTAGGCCAAGAAAATATCTGTACGTGACCTCAGTTCTAATGTTAGGTCTCAGAAACCATAGCTAACTGATGGATTTCTTGTGCATGCTTATGAGCTACATTAGAAAGACGGCTATTGGCAACTAATATCTGGTGACTTGTATGTGAAGGTGCACCTATTTTCGTGGTCAATTTGCAACTTGTATTCTTCAGGTCAAATATACGCCAATTCCTTTAGGAAATGCCACATGACATAGGCTCAAGAAACTAATCTCAGGAGCTCGAGCTCGAGCCCGAGTCTGAGTGGGACCAAGTGCGTCCATCATACATTTCGAGGTAGCAGGCCAGACCAAGGCCTTGAGCGCATCATCCTAACAGAATGGGAGCAAAGAGAGAGGATCATGCGATAAGGATAACTTTTCTAACACAATGTGGCAACATTAATATTGCCATAAACCAACTGCCGTCCCAAAATGACTTGATCATATTTAGTTGTTACATATTCCTCTTTCGTTGACATTCTTTATAAGTATATTCCACTATCGACATTTAATGTGTGGGATTTATCTTTGCATTCAAATTATCTTCTCTGTTTTATCTAATTACTAATATATTAACTTGAACGTCGAAATTGAAGTGCTTCACTACCATTTTTTCAAGTTCTAGGCGCTCAATGGAAGAAGGAAGACATGGGCATGAGGTATCATCACCATTCACCGCGTGAAAATGCCTTAATTGGTCATTTTTTTCTTAATAAGTTGTAACAATATTATATCGATTCCTGTCACCACAAGTTATAAACTTTGTGCTTTAAGAATTGTGTACCGCGTTAGACTTTATCTGTCCATTTCTTTAGTTTGCCAACCAAAAATTCAACAAATATAAGTTTTTTAAGACTTTGCCACCTAATTAAAAGAGAAAAAAGAATTAAAAATAATCCATCAGCATATGTTCTCTTGTCGCATATAAAGATACCTATCACTTCAAGTATCTTGATTAATTGAAACCCAAAAAAAAAATATCCAAAATATAAATAATTTGGAACCCTTGGTTTTAAATACTACTTCGAAGGTCAACAACATTTGTTGTTGGTTGTATTTTAATTTGGGGGTGTAAAGTTCACCAAACTTGTTCTTGTTCATGCATCTTCTGAGAAAGATTTGACACCTCACCAGTATCTTCTCTACTATTTCTTTTGCTCTTAATCTTTACTTAACTTGTCAACTATATTAATCAATTATTATAACATGCTTTCATGCTTCCATGTTCTGCAAAATACAAGACCCTTTGGGACTGTGACATTTGGTGTTTTATTTTTCATTAATTTAATTTTTTTGTTTATGCACCATGTCAACGATTTCATTGGAGTTGTTCGTATTGCTTTCTCTTCTTTTTCTGCAAAACTCAATGCGTTTCCCAAGCTACGAACTTTACTAATAACTGGATTCATATTATTTTGAGTCGTGTTTTTTTATGCAAATCTATCTGTTTGTTAGAATGGTAGTTCTCACTCTGCAACTCGCAAGTTTCGAGATGGATTTCCTTGTGGATTGTGGTGTGTTAACTTGTTCCATATTTATTTACCATGTGTAAATGGAGAGACTTGGCAAAATAATCGATGACGAAAGTCAAAATCAAGACTATAAAGGTTTGAAAAACAAGCCATTGATTCATCTCAATTACATAGAAACATATGGAAGTTGCTAAGGATATTCAACAAGATTTCTCAGTAGAAGATGTTAAAAGAAAATAAATGAACCATTTGTCCTTTTCCTTCGAAAGTAAAATCCAACTCACAAATGAGCGCTTTAAAAAAAATTCTGGACATGCAGGTATTGGTGGACTTATTAGAGATGACTAAAGAAAATGGATAGTAACATTTATGGATAGTATTGGACACATCATTGAGCATGAGTATTCAACGATATTCTAAGGCTTGACACTCATTAGAGCATGTTCGGTAGAGTTTTTTTTTCCAAAAAATCCATTTTTTTGCCTACATTTTTTGACTTTTCAACCATTTTTACACTATAAAAAAAGTCAAAAAGTCAAAAAGTAATTAAAAAAACCCATTTTTTTCCCCAAAAAAACTCTACCGAACAAGCCCTAAAGATGGCGGATTTCCAAATGTTGCGTTGGAAACCAATTTTACAAAAGTCATAATTTTATTAAAAGAGATGGACATAACTGAAAATCCAAATAAAGTCTTGTTTGAGGATTATCGTTTAGTGTTCTCAAGATTCTAACTCTTGCACACATTAATACAAGGAAAAAGTTGTGCTCTTCTTCATAAGGATTCATAGAACTACTTAAAATCACTTAAAAATCATCTTAAAAATCATATGTTGGAGTTTTGAAATTAAAAAAAGTCAAAGGGAAAGATTGTTGGAAAATATGTGGCAACGTATTTTTATTTAACTCATGTTAATTATTGATTTGTTGGCTTTCCTAATTTCATAGATTTTAGGGTCAAGCTTCCTTATAATATATATGTTTGATGAAATCATATGTGGACAGATGAAGTATTTGGAGAATATGTCTAAGTCAGTGAGTTCATGAGCATGTTCGAGTGCACCAGTGAACTCCAATTCCAGTGAGTTCACTCGTGCATTTAAATTTACTAATGCACTAGCCTCAACAGAACTAGGACTTGTGATTTTCGAGTTTCAAATATTTTTCCTAGTGTTTTTGGTATCTAAACATGACAACGTGACAATGAATGATATTTTAGTTACCATATCCAGATTTTCTAGTATATTTGTGACTGTATAAAGAAATGACACTTGAAGGAATTCAAAATTGATTGGACTTTTCTTATCGGATTACTAATTTATTCATCTAGAATTATTTTTTTAACTTATCTTGATGATTTTTACTTATTTTTTTGCAGGATATTTTGGGTAAGACTTCCATTTTCTTAGGTGTCTTTTATTTTGATTAATCTTGAACTCCACGAAAATCGTTTATACCTCGAACTAACAAAGAGATGAGTCTTTAACATCGTTAAGAAGAGACAAAAACACATGTTGCTTTACATTGGAAAATGGTTCTTGGTTTTAGATTTTTTACTGCTTGAAGAATTAGAAAAAATGTGTTAAAGGAATTCACTCAGGAGACAGCATTTTGGCGTGAAAAATAAGATCGGGTTCTTATTTCGATTTGTGGAAGAGTTCCGGTACAATCGTAGGAATGACGCAAGACCAAGACATGTGCGTTTAGTTGCGTTTCTCAACATATTAAGAGAAGTAAAACGAGGGAAGTTTTACAGTTGCTTTTGATTTAGTTTAGTTTTTGGTTAAGTTTAATTTATGTGACGTCATTTGAAAACTTTTGTAATTCCAAAAAACACAAACGATTGTATTAGTTTTTTATAGTGGATTATTTATTTGTGGATGTTTCTCTTCGGGTTTACCACGTTATATCGTGGGTTGATTGATCATAGTTAGTTTGTGTTTTCTAAAGATTATTCTCGGATTTGCCAAACTCAATATTCTCGAAATTAGTTTTTATTAGGTTATTAATCAGAAAAGTTTGAAGAGAGTCATTCTGTTTGGTTAATATCAAATCTAGGATTTGTATTGCAACCTGAAAATTTCATGAGTTCACACTCTTGTCAAAAGACTGAACTGAAGGGTGAACTAATCTGGACAAGTTTGATTTTAATCTAACTTTATCCGATTTTCATCTATTTGGCTACAAAAATTTGGACACTATCAATTCAATCCCTCTTCTACTAGGTTGTTCTTTATCTAGGTCCCGACTTTACATTATAATTGCTGAAATATCTTTCCAGCAAACATGTAAATGTGTTTTGTATTTTACTTCTATGTGCATGGAGTAAAATAATTCTTCTTACAAATACCAAACCCAGAAAAAAAAAATGAAGCAGGTAGGAAGTTTTGATTCCAAAATTTATGCCTGCATGAAAATCGACTTCTATGTTGTTTTCTGCTGCACATTCTCAAATTGGGAGGCTACCTTTCCATGCCTGCAAACACGAAAAATCGAATTTCTCTGGCATTTTTTCCATTTTCTTTTTGGAGATATATTCACTGTTGCTAAAGATGTTTCCCAACTATTGATAAGTGTAAGGTGATCTTCCAGTACTACTATCCAAGACAATTTCAAACAAATCACCTTCAGACTCCTGATCATATTCCATTGCTTTGATACTATTTACTGTATTATTGTTGCTTCTGGTGGCACTTCTTTGTAGGTACATGGAATCGATTCGTCCCATCGAAAAAAGCTCCTTACTATCTTCATATCCCAAGGCAGGAGAATTTGCCAGAGGTCCAATGAAACATGGATTTGGAGTTCTTTGTAGATTTGCTGGTGCATATTTGAAAAGGCTTTGTCCAAGATTTACTAGGACCATAATATCTGTATTTGCTGCCAATGTTGGATAAAGTGGAAAGGCAAATCCCTCAGACTTGCAGTGGATTTCATGTACAAGTTGTGAATCAACTGTGAAGAAGACTTTTTTCTGGCTTGGATTGTACCCGCAGCCTATCACCTTGTCTACTCTTCCCCAATCTTCCTTTTCGGATTCGAATACTAGTTTGATTCCTGTAATAATATCAACTAATTAATCTCAAATAACTTACTTTTGAGATAATTTTATTTTCAAGACTGATATCAATTATTGGTTCTTTAGTTACATGTAACGACTTTCTAATAAGTTAAACTTTTAAATAACTAGTTCACCTGCCTAAACGAACATTTCAAAGACAACAGAGTGAAAAAATAATCAAGAAAAATTATGGGACTTAGGTTATACAAAATAATGCTGTGTCAGCTTATATTATATAGGATAGTCGGCCATAGTGGACCATCTCATTTTCTCATAAAGAGATGATGACGATGATGGTGATGCATTCCTATTCCACAATTTGAAAAGTAAAATGGTGCTTTCTGTAAATAGTTGCAGTGGCAAGCGGTGAAAGGAACGGCGGGGCGTTGACTGTTTTTCGCCTACAACAATATGCCCACTATATCTATAGGGATATCAAGTGCATATTTTGACTCTTAGATGCTTGTTACTCTGAATAAAAATGGCAAAAAGATGAAAAGAAAATTAACTTACCATCAAGATAGACAGAACCAGTGGAGTTGAAACCAATTGATCCTGGATAGCTGCCTGGAGTTTTTAGAGGAAGAGTACCTCCTCCTGTTAGCCCAACAGATAGCATAATTGCTTCATTTTTGCCATCTTCTTTACCAGCAATATTAATCTTGTGTTCTTCATTTCTGTTCTTGCGTTGACTACGATTACTTGTAACTTGTGTTAAAGAATCCGGACTAATTTTCGCGTTAAAATCCTCCTGAATAAGCTTAATTTTCTCGTCTTCAGATTTATTGTCTGCCAAGTTAAGACTGCTTTCTGTAGAAGACAAAATTGTGATCTCAAAATAGGCTTCCTGTGGGAAAGATGAATTTCCCAAATGTGGACCTGGCAAAGGTAAAGCTGTCCTGATAACAGATATAGCCCCTGTTGAAGAATTAATGTTTGAATTATTAAGTTTCTTCAACCCGGGATTCAGTCTGATTTTTTGCATGAAATCTGCTGATGCTTCACAAATTTCCCAACCAATTTCCACAGCAATTTCATTTCCATGATCACCAGTTGCGCACACGCCTAAAAGGGACTTGGCAGATTTGACAGAGGGAGACGACGTGAAGGTTGTGAAAGCAAACCTTGACCATCCATTTTCAACAGCATCAGTGACAAGAGAAGGATGATCAGCCCAACTAAAAAAAGGCTTCCCTGTTGATATCCCACGTCGAAAAACATAGTAATTAGTTTTCTTGGCTCCATCTCCATCAACATGATGACGACTCACCTGATGAAGCCTGGCTATTCCATTCTCTAAATTCTGAGCTCTATCCCCATTAGCGTGTACAGAATCATTACGCGATTTCGTCCGACAACAGAATCGCTTGATGATGAAGACTAATACAAGAAGAAGAATTCCAGAACAAGCCACCACCAGGGTTACATGTAACCATCCAATCATGCTGATCTTTAAAAACTATATATCTTCCCACTTGATTTTCCAGTCTTCTTCTTTGTGGAAATATTTGTGATTAAGAGGGCGAATTTGTGAAAAAATGGAAATGATAAAATGAATATATGTAAGGGCAGGCGTGGACTAGGACTGGTTAAAGAAAGGCAGCAAATGAGACCAGAAAGAGAGAGAAATTGTTGACAAAAAACGGATGGAAAAGTAATACAAATGCAAAGAAGAGATGATATTAACTCCTTTATTAATTGATCCTCCATTCTCATTAATAAATATAATATTATATAAAACCGACACCCATTCTTTTCATTAAGAAACGTGTTAGTTGGAGAGAGAGGGGGGGGGGAGGGGGGGGGGGGGCGGCATTGAATAAACCCTTCTAGAGGTGCAAAACTTAGTAAAGGATTGAATAATTCATAGGATTTTATTTGGACAGCGTGAGGAGACATTAACTAAAGTCAGATGGGGCTGCTACAAAGAGGAAGACAGGGTTAAAAGGAAACAGAGGAGAGACATGCTTTTTATTGAGAGGAGAGACGGTAGTTTTTTGTCAGCAGCAGTTAAATGTATTATGATAATCAACTCAAGTGTGGGGAGCAATTCATATAATGATTTTGCTTCATCAATATTGTGAATTTGTGGTTTATGAGTACCGTTCTCCTACTCCTGCAAGAACCAGTTGATCTACGACCGCCCTTGCTTTCAGTTGCATTTTGCTTTGATTTTCAAAAATAGACTATATAGATCGAGCTGCCGAAACTTCCAACAAAATTCTTGAAGAAATAAAGAATTTTCACAATTGCAAGGGGCAGGATGTTATTTCCCATTTGTTAACATGGCGACAGAAGAGCATTTGCTGACGTGGCAAGATGCTATCTCTTTGTCGCCGCATAAGCAAATGAGAAATAACATCTGGACAGGAGAACGGTACTATCTGGTTTATTATGCTTATTCCATTATATAACGTACAATTTGTCTTTTTTTAACACTGATTTAATTACCTTATTTATGATACAAAAAGCAATCAGACAACATTTTGAGTTGATTCTCGAGGAAAATCTAGAGATAACACATTATTTTATTTATTTATTTACAACGACTTGCTTGTACTATGTAAAATATTGCGTATAATAGTCTTGTCATAAAAATATGTACATGGTCACGAAATTTCATCTAATGATCAAATCATATATGTGAATTAGGACGTAGACAGAAAAACATACACAAGATTAACGGAAAACAAAAGGGTTTGTGCTTATTTAATCAAGTTAGAATTTAATACCAACATGATGTATTTATTCAGATATCATTCTATAAGGGTTCCGGAAAACTAACTTCCCGTTCAGTGTTGCACCATATAAGATTAGAGCTTGTAAGGAGCAAAAAACAATTTTGTTATTGTTAACTATTGTATAAGAACGATCAATTTTGTTATTGTTAACTCTTAAATTATAATTTCAACTGGTCAAACATAATTTTCATCCACACATTTTATGGAACCCACAACTTACAACCACTTTTTATCCACACATTTACCAACTGCTTATAATATAAGTACTTAAATTATAATTTTAGCACCTCCAAACATATGCTAGTCGAAAGGCTATGCATATACCCAATGGATATGACGGCATCTCATATCACTATCTCTAAACTATGCCGGCTAATTATTTTGTAGTTAAGGATTAATTAGAAATATAGGCTATGAAAGACGTGCCACATTATCTTAGAACTTGTGTGAGAGATTGTTATTAATAGTGGCCTAAAGGCTAGATTTATTTTTAAATGATAACATAATTTTTTAATTAAATAAATAAATTGGTCTACTTTATTAGTTCGTTGAATCTATTGGGTAATTCCATTACTTGAGGAGACAATTTATAATTTCTGCATAACCCTGGAGCATTTTAATATTTGCTCAAATAAATAATATAAATCTATGTGAGACATATAAAGTAGACCAATTTATGTTGAAACTAGGTTGATCCGTTGAAATACAAGTTTACCCCCTTCAATTACATCTTCATCCTTTAAGTCTCATTTTCTTTAATTAAATATTCTTTTGCCATTCAATACAAATATAAGAATTTAGTATATTGTTTTACTAATGCTGAAATTATTTTATGAGTACTTATGAATTGTGAGTCTTATTAAATATGTCGATAATATATAGGTAATAAGTTATAAATCTTATGAAATATGTAGATAAAAAATATGTTTGACTATTTTAATCAACTTAAATTATAATTTAAATATGTGCTAAATTACTGGGCTCTCAAATTAATCGAGTGCTAACAAAAGTTTTAAGGGTTATTTGCCTATTGTGGAAAAAGACGGTTGACCTCAAAATTTTGGTTGTATTAAATGCTAATAAATTATTGTCACCTTCTTATTTGCCTATTATAGAAATTGCACACATAGCATCGTTAGTTTGCGAAGGCAATCCAAAGGGGTGAGTCGGCAGCCGTTTGCACTGCGACGGTCAAATCAATCCTGAAAAAATAAGACAAGTATGCAAGAGAAACAAAATGAACATAGATTTGATTTTTCATACATTTTCTTTCATGTTGTGGAGTATTTTCAAGAAATTTTAGGCCAAGGGAATTTTGGACCTTTTAACTCTCTTTGACACTTGTCGTCAACCGATTGGTGAGACTGTTGAATTCTAGCATCTTCCAAATATGTGTAACTTTTTTATTAGCGCATATTCTATACTTTGATAGCTTTTCTTTGACTTTAGAGAATTCTATATTCGTCATTCGACTTGCTTTTGAAGAGGAACGAGGCTATGATTGCCTTACTGAAACCTAGCCAGGAGGTTTGCTAGGACGCGAACTATCTTGGAGAATCTCCTCTAGTTAGCGAATTGTATTACTAGTTTTGCTTAGCTAAAGCGATGCTGACAAAGCACGTAGAAGTTTTACAAAGCTTTCTGAGTTTATGTGGTGACATGGCCGATATGTGACACGTGAATTTTAAATATGAGGTGACTGACTCGTACGTAGTGTTTACTTGAAATGAGAATGTAACAAAGTCATTGATTCTATTTTGTGAATGTGTATTTCGAATATTCACAAATTGATCTGATGGTTGAACAAAGTTATATTAACCCCTCGCCGCCTCGATTCGTAACTTGATTTGTTCTAGACAAAGCATTCAAGTTGGAGAAAGGTACTAATGGCATATAGATGAACCAGGTGAGGGTTTGTCCTTTAAGACTCGATACAATAACTTTGCACTACATAGCATCCAACGTGATGTTCAACACTTGTCACTGTCATTAATTTTTTTTGTTGCGCCTGAGATTATAGTTGGGTCAGTGGTCACACCATACATTTCATCTTCAATAGATGAAGAATATGAGATTATAATTGGGTCATTACAGTAACAAAAATACATAAGTGAGAAAGAGAGTTTCTTGTTTATAAGAGAGTCTGTAATTTTTCATCAGTGCATGGATTTAGGTCTTGAATAGACTAGAAAAATTGTCTAAAATTCAAAGCTTTCCATTACTTATTTGGTATAAGCATAATAATTAGCTAATATTTTATTAAAAGAAAGTACTGAAAATTTTCAGCATAATAAATAAAATTGAATACTTAAAAAATAAGTTAAAAGTAAAAACAATTGTCTAAATAAGTCCATGTTTGGCCAAGTTTAAATTATAATTTAAGTTGTTCAAACTGGTCGAACGTATTTGTATAGGTAATTTGCAGATAATTTTCTTTAAGTGTGCATTTGATTGCAAGCTTTAAATTTGGGTAAAAAGAAAATGAATTCCAGGGAATTGAATTGCCAATAAATTTTTAATTGAAAAATATTAATTTAGAAGACAAATTTTACATAAAAAATAAAACATCATCCCCCTCTAAGAAAACGTTTTCTTTATTTTCAAGGTAAATGTAGCCATTTATATAGAAATGAGAAAACGTTTTACTTGGAAAAAAAATGGTCATCAATCAAACGTGTGGTTGAAAAATTAGTGGAAAAAGACTTTTTTCATGGAAAAATGTAGCTACCAAACGTATGAGTTGAAAAATAAGTAAAAAAAAAGTTTTTTCTGTTACAATCAAACGCACCCTAAAAGATTAGGTAAATTTGTCGTAGGAAATCATAGCTTTTGTAGCAATTGTCTTCTCGTTCAAGACATATTATCCTATGTGAATGATTGAAGCCCTATTGTTCAACTTAATATGAGCAAATAAAACATACCTAATATATCAGCACACGTCAATCATCAGTCATGAATAAATTCAAAGTCATTGTGGGCTCATTCTTGCTTAATAAAGTTGATTAGTGATTTAATTAAGTGATTCAATATCATATCTTTTTTGTGATGATTGTTTAAGCTTTTTGGAAAAAGAATCTACTATATTCACGAATCTACTAACCAAATTTTAACTTGAAAATGATTATGACCAAAAGTTTCGGATTTTAATTTGAAGATGGTGCTAGGGAACTGCGGGATGGTGGAGGAGGCAAGAGTGATGTTGCCGTGTTTAGATATATTTTAATATAGAGTTGTAAACTTATTTTATGAAATCAAAAAATATGAGCGTATTCAACATAAACTTTTAAATTCTAAAAAATTCAACAAATCAAAATATTAGTAACTTTTTAAAAAAACTCTACGTACTAAGTTTTAAGCACAAGCTATAAATAAAAGAGTAGTGATATAGCACTTATATTGAGCACTAATTATGGTGTCTACTGTCCACGTGGCATCGCCATATTAGTTACTTTTTAAAAAGTTTGAAAGCTTTTATTCTGTGATTTTTTCTTTCTTTTAATATTGTCATTTCCTTTTTCATTCTACGAAATCATGATTAATTACAAATATTTTTATGAAAAAGGAAGATTAATATTTTTCTCAAACTTCAATGCGATTTTTTTTCTTTCAATTTTCTTCTAACCATTTTCTCTCCTTTTTTTTTTTTTCACCGTTTCCATTTTTTTCATGAAAAGGAAGATAAATTTTGTAATTAAATTCTTAAATAATTTTTCATTGTTAGTTTATTAATAAATTTCAATAGGTATGTGTCATGATAAAAATTAAATTTTTATCAAAATATATTTTTTTGAGGGTTGCGTGGATCAATTGTGAAAAAAAAAAAAATTTCTTTTTATCATGACGGGTGTGGGCGCTTTCTTTTGGTGAAATTGTTTTGATATAATTTTATTTATTTCACTTGCTTTGATTCTATATTGATGAAATATCAAATATATTGTAATGTATTACTTTCATACTTAGTAGTAGATTTATTAGCTATATATACTTATACATTATATACAAATTATTAATTGAATAAATATTATTCATTCTTTCAATTTTTCATGGTATCAGAATGGATTTAATCTGATTTTGAGTTAAACTTGCAAGCTTCTATTCTCTGGCAAGCGGCCCCATTTTGCTCGTCTGGCAAAGTTTTCTTGTTTGGATTAGGTATTCTTATCTAGCCAATATTTTTTATTTTTTGTTTTGCTTTTATTCTTCTTGTACTTGTCCTTGTATACTTATTGCCACTGCTTTGTCATATGGTAGTGGATGTCTTTATTTATTCTTTCGACCTCTTGCATCCCTCCAATTTTTATACAAATCATTGCGACCTTTTTTAAGTAATTTGATTACAAATAGGTTGTTGCTTCTCTTCCACCACTTTATTTCTATCATATTGTTTTAGCCTCCATGTGTGTCTGGTTCTTGTTAGGCCAGTGTTTTTTTTCCCTTCATATTTGAGAAGATTGCTAGTGCAACCTAAGGATTTACGAAGTGCTATTGTTAATATGGTTTATTCTCAACAAATTTAGTTGTGAAAACTTGCTTGAGAATTTGATTTAGACCTTGTTCTTTCTACTTATGGGATGTGCCCCACAAGTCTTGGTGATTGTTTCGGTTAGATTGGTGGATGATGATTTTTCTTTCGCACCAACTCTAGTTCTTTGTTTGACTTGTTCAGCATGCATTGTAAATGCATTTCTGCAGTATTCTTTGACCCTTGAAAGATGATGATTTGTTTGGATGAATTTAAGTTTCAAATTCAATTTGGTTTCTACAATATCATATTGAATTTGACAGGGGATGTTGAAGATATAAAAATATCGTGATATTATTCTCTTTAGTATTTTTCGATTGTATGAGATTATTTTTTGTTATAGTTGATTGTATGGTTATTACATAATTCTTCATTTATAGTTGATTTTGTGATTATTACATAATCTTTCCTTTTAGAACTATTGTAATACTATAAATAATGTCTTCTACATTGCTAGGTTAACCCATTTTTTAGCTACAATTCCGTTTTAAACTTTTTTTTTTCTTTTGTTTTTCGAAAAAATACTTGCAGTGTCCATTTTTAGAGGGTTTATAGTTCTCTTTTGGTGGAAACGGTCGTTTGAGCAATACGTATGGCTTTGTCATGATGTTCGATATTTTTCGGCCAAATTCCATCGTTCAGGCATTCAAAATTGCATTTTTCGATCCTTCTGGATTTGTTTTTCCTCTTTTTCAGTCATGAGAAAATTTTGAACAAAACCTAACTAATAAATCTACTAGCCCTTTCTTCATTCATCATTCAAATCACCCAGGGATAGTTTTTTTTTCCACTAAACTTACGAGTGACAATAATGGCATTTGATGTCGGTCCATGTAATTGCGATAAGTGCAAAGAACAAGTTTGAGTTTGTCGATAGGAGTGTTGAGCAACAATCTGCAGATAAGCCCACAGAGTTTGCTCGTTGGCAACGGTACAATTATATGATTCTTATGTGGATTTTCAATACGATATCTAGCGATCTCTCCACCAGTGTGGTGTATGTGAAGACGGCCAAAGAAATTTGGAATGATCTCCGAGAACGTTTTTCCCAACAAAACGTGTATCGTCTCTTTGAAATTCACATGATCTTATCACTAGATAAAATTATGGTAAGAAAAATTATGACGACGTTTGTTTCATCCATATCAAACTTGCTGACATATTTATTAAAACTCTCGAGAAAGAAATATTTCATTTTTTGTTGGTCAAGTTAGGAGTTCACAATATTTATCCACCAACTTGAGGGATAGTGTTGAAAATATTATAATATCAAATATTGATATTATAATATATTCAAATATATTGTAATATATTAATTTCATACTTAGTAGTAGATTTGTTAGCTATATATACTTATACATTGTACACATATTGTTAATTGAATAAAGATTATTCATTATGCCAATATTTCATATATAATGAGATACTTTAATATGATTATATACAATATATTTTTTATGAAATTATATTAAATTTCATAACAAAGGTCTGTAGAAGTTTATGAAAATTTAAAATAAATTTTTTTTTTTTGTAAAAGTCTCTTATAATTTTGTAAAATTTACAAAAAATTAATATAATATAAAAATGGGTTAATTATACTAATGATCCCCATTCTTTCACGTTTGTAATAATTTCATCCATATTTTTTAGCAGATATCATCCACATTATTCTATTTATACTCACAGATGGTCTCCAAATCACTATTTTTCACTATTTTAACAATTTTTATTGACAATTTTGCCATTTGATTTAAATAAATTAAAATGATGGGGAAAAAAAATACAATAAAAGTATTGCAATTGGGCTCTTAACCTTTTCAAAAATACAAATAAATCTTAAACTATTTTATTTTATTAAAATAAGTGTTCTTCCCCACCCCACCCCACCCCACCCCACCCCACATATACATACACCACCATATCTCTATGTCCCCATTTCTCAAATTTTCTAGCCATTTTTTTTGCTTGTTGATCCTTCAAAATTTCCAACTCCTTTTTTTCATTCTTTATAGTGTGCGTCGTGGTAGACTGCACTAAGCTTCTTTCCTTCATCTGTTTCAGAGACAATAACTCGTACTCGTGTGGCTTGCCTTCTTCAATAGAACTTTTTACACCAATTGAATCCACCACATGAGTGAGCAAAGTATTTTTTTTTTCCTTTGACAGAGAGTATAAAACATGGAAATTCCTCTGTCTCCTCGCTTTCATTCCTCACACTAGCACTGTTCTTTTTTTGTTGGAAAAGAACACCTACATTTAATCCCTCCTTGTGCAACTTCACGCCTGGCGGGTTCGGCATTGTCCCCGTTATCACCTCCGCCACATACTGCAGGAACGAAGAAGTCATCATGTTGTACAAAAACAATAGCATCCACCACACCACGCATAGGCACCCAATAAACCAACAACAACTGTCAACACTTCCAATTGGTTTGCTTCTTCTAGGATTTTTGAATCTCGTTTTTCTTGTTAATTATATTTTTGTCCTTCTCATTCCATCTGAGTTCAGATCAGGAACTTGAGTTATTTCATTTTCTGAGATTTTTCTTCTTCGAAGCAGAGACATTGATGTTTTTTCAATATTATTAATATGTGGGGTGGGGGGTAGGTGGTTGGGTTGGGGTGGGGAAGAACACTTATTTAAATAAAATAAAATTGTTTAGGATTTATTTGTACTTTTGAAAAAGTTAAGGACCCAATTGCAATGCTTTCATTGTATTTTTTTTATATCATTTTAATTTATTTAAGTTAAGGGGCAAAAGTATCAAAGAATTGTCAGAATAGTGAAAAATAGTGATTTGGAGACCATCTGTGAATATAAATGGAATGATGATGATATCTACTAAAAAAATGAGAATGAAATCGTTACAAATTTAAAAGAATGGAGATCATTAGTATAATTAACCCTATAAAAATTGATCACTTTAAAAAAAGTCTCATAAAAAAAGTCTAAATTAAATACATCGACACAAAATTGATGAGCGAGTGCCACTAAAAAATAATAAATTGAGAATAACGTTGTTATTAAAAAAATATTTGAAGATAAAAGTGCAAAACTTATAAGAAATAAGAAATAAAATGGTAGAGCCATACATGTACATACTCTACGGTACCGTTCATTAGATAACAAGTTGAAGATAAATAAGTAATAAAATGGAAGCGCATTTCCCTCTCTTCTCCACACTTAACCCCAAAACCTATAAAATGATGATCCTCAATTCTCTCTTCAACTCCATTGAACCACTCCCTCTCAAATTTTGCCCGTCTCCACCGAAGCTTAAACCCCATTCTCTGCGAACCTGCTTAATACCAAACCCCATAATTTTATTTTCATCAAAATCCTCATTGTACAATGCCGAATGTTATCAGTGCACCCCTATCAAGGCCTGTATGGCGGACAGGGAAATTGACATGGTGAAAACCAAGGATGGAATTTATACCGCAAAGCCGAAGAAAGTGGTGGTGCTATGGGATTTGGACAACAAGCCGCCCCGCGGCCCGCCGTACCAGGCTGCCCTGGCCCTCAAAAGGGTGGCCCAGAAATTTGGTGAAGTTATTGACATGTCAGCTTATGCAAATCACCACGCCTTTATCCACCTTCCCCAGTGGGTCCATGAGGAACGCCGGGAACGCCGCCAGATGGATTTTCTGGAGCGGAAGGGGTTGTCTACGCCTACTGAACCGTATATTTGCTCGGTCTGCGGGAGGAAATGCAAGACCAATTTGGATTTGAAGAAGCATTTTCGACAATTACACGAAAGGGAGAGGCAAAAGAAATTGAACAGAATGAGGAGTTTGAAGGGCAAGAAACGGCAGCGTTATAAGGAGAGATTTGTAGATGGGAATGAGAAGTACAATGAGGCAGCACGCCGATTGTTGACCCCAAAGGTCGGTTATGGTCTTGCCCAAGAGCTGAGGCGTGCTGGGGTGTATGTCAAGACGGTGGAGGATAAGCCACAGGCTGCGGATTGGGCTTTGAAGAGGCAAATGATGCATTCCATGAGTAGGGGTGTAGACTGGATGGTATTGGTCTCGGATGACTCGGATTTCTCGGAGATGTTGAGGAAGGCGAGAGAGGCGAATTTGGGGACCGTGGTTGTGGGGGATCAGGATAGATCATTAGGGAGGCATGCTGATATATGGGTGCCATGGATTAGGGTGGAGAATGGGGAAATTAAGGAGAGTGATTTGGAATTGAAGAGCAAAATATGGAAGGAGTTTGGCGGGAGGAGTGGAAGCTTTTCAGTTAGTGAGTTTGATGGGGGATTAACAGAGGAGAATTTGGATGAGCTTGTTGGAAGAATGGAGTTAGAGGATGTGAGGATTTCGTCCTTTTCAGAACTCGAGGAGGGATATGAGGAAGATGATGACTGGGTAGGAGCGAGATTGGATAAGCTGGATAATGCTAATGCACAGCTTAAAATTGGGAATGGTGCTATTGGCGAGGAGGAGGAGGATTACTTGTGGGATAGTGAAGACGAAGAATTGGAAGAAGCGGGCGATGCATGGTTATGATTCTGTTAGGATTGTGCACCTGCATTGTTTAAAGATTTGTGGAAGACTGTTTCATTGAATAAATGATTGGTTTCGCAGCTTTCACAAGAGTTAAGATGTCATTAACAGAAGTATGCTGACTGCTGTCCGAGTGTTGGAAGTCTAGAACTCAGTCCTTGACAAACAATTGTACAATTGCAAAATCATCTCTGTTTTCACATCTAGCTCTTCGAAGGTTGAAATTGTTAATAGTTTCCTTCATGAATGTTATACATCTTCCAACTCGCCTTTTGCGGTTTGCTTCCTCAACTTTTTTTTTTCCTTTAGTTACATCTTTTAATATGTATGGCTTAAAATTTGACCTTTCTTTTCCATAAGAGATTAAAATGAGCTAAAACTTTATGTTCCCGTGTCTTATATCATTAGCTTTTGTATCTGACATGCTAAATCTGCTTCTTTGACTATTATGGTCGCATTTTTTTCAGTATATGGAACTGAAGTTTTCAAAAGTTGCCGAGGCTTATGCCTCGAGACATGCCTCGTGTGAGACCTTTATTACGAGTGGCTTAAGCCTAGAGCAGCTGAGGTGTGAGCTCCTTGGTCCTGTTCTTTTACCAGCCTCAGATTTTTGACTGATTTTTCATAGCTCAGAACACATTACAGGTTTTTTGGGTTAATTTCTAATACAACCTAACCCTAAAAACTAAAATAAAGAGAATCAGGGATGGTAGAAAAGAACAAGTGAAGTCCATGTATCTGACTTAGCCTTCTACTCCTACAACTGGAGTGCCGCCCACCCCTCCAAGGTGAAGTTGCAACTTTTGTGATGGATAACTTCACTCTATTTCTCTTCCTTTTATATTTATTTTGCTGTTGTCCACGTGTTTTTGTTTTCTATCCTTTGAAATTTTCTTTTCTTTCAAATCAAAGCAAGCAAAACACCAAAAAGCTGTTCACTTGTTTCATTTGTTATGATTTTTAGTTCAAGTTGTCATTTAGTGGTCTTGTTATGTGATTACTACTTTGTAATTTATTATTTGTTATGTTCTCGATCCATTTTATGTTTTTAGTTGCACATTAGACTTTTTATTTGTACGAAATGTTTTATTATTGATTTTAGATACTTTAAGGTTTCTTATGACTAAAGTTTATATTTTTATAATTTTTATAACTATTTCATTTGTTTGTGTTGAGGGTCATATCTCATCTCACCAAGACAAAAGCCTCAATACCCAATTTAGCATTTTTAAACATTGTATGGAATATATTCTTTTTAATGGCTGCATTTAAGTATTGTATTACCTATAACAATGTTTTTGCAACTTGTGAGTTTATTTGGTCCTATTTGTTAAAATTTGTCAAGTTGAACATCTTATTCCTGTAATCCTGCTAGGCGAATGCGTGCGACAAGCATAAAAGGAGAAAAGCGGACTGCTAAATATAGTTTTTGCACTTCTGGATGCAGTTTTCAAAATACAGAAGGCGCGAGATGTTTCATATCTTTTTGCTTTCTCCATCCCAGATGTATGTCATAGGTTGATTTTTGTGGTAAACTGGGCTTTCTAGGAGGGTTTTCTATTTTATACAGAGTACAGTATTTATAAAGGAATAAAATTTGCAATAAGTACTTCTATTTCATAAAGTGTTTTTTATATGGAAAACCCTATTAATCAGCATAAACTATTATTTGATGGTGGGAGTTTTCTCCTTAACTACTAATCTTTGTTTCAGTGAAAAACAATTTTATATTCGGTGATTCTAAATTGTTGGTTGAGGTCGTTTGAGATACAGATTAAAATATGAAAAAATTAAAAATTAAAAATTTTATCATTATTTCTTCTTTATTGTTTTTTGCTTGTAACTGACCTGTTGGTCATGAAAATCACATTATTCCTCCTCTGCCCCTAACCGAAGAAAAAACCTCATGACCTTCAATGTTGGTTTTGGGGTTGTCTCTTAGCAAGAGATGGAAGTAAGCAAGATCCACTTTTAATTTCTCTGGCAGAATAAAGTGAAATGAACAGCCTTACTCTAGCTTAGGGAAGGAAAGTGGAAAAACCGTACTATTATGAGTTTGAACGTGCTTAAAGAAGATGTAAAATTAGCTATAGTTGGATAAAGATTTTCAGGAGTTTACGGAGTTCAACATTTTTATTTTCTTATGAACCAGAAAGTACTAAGACTTGTGACATTCGTCTAATACAGCTAAAGAAAGAACGTGTTACAGCAAGCTGAAGTTATCGTTGAATATGAATGTGGACACTACAGGAATAAATGTCTGAGACGAGTTTCCTGTTTTAGTACTCGACATGCTTTTTCTTAGGTGGAGACAGTATATGTAATGACAGGAGAAAAGGTTGAGACGGCTATCCCTGTTTAAGTATTGCTCTAATTTGTTTTCAGTGCTCATAAAAGAGTTCTACCATTTTCTGGTGCTTTAGTAGGTTGCAAGCCTTTTATCTAGCATGAAATCACAGATGAATCATAATTGTAGTTAGTGCAAATGTGACTTTATATCCTGATGAAAGCTTGGGAAAGACCATGTTCCTTCCTAAGTTCTGGTTTTTATCCTTTGGAGTCATTAACATTAGAATCATCTGTACTTCTCCCCTATTTCCCCGACCAAGGAAAGGCACACCGGGCCCACTCTTCTTTGAGACAGGTGAGACTGCGTTCTTCGTTGTTTCTGCCCTTTCTGGATACACACGAGTGGATAATCCCATTTTCTCAAGGATTTGCTTCTCCATCAATACTATACCAACAATTAATTAGATATTCTTTCGGCTGCTTAACAGTTGCAGTTGGTTTCTATTTCTTTATATTTTCATCATTCATGTGAGGGTACAAAAGCATCATCCATTCTGTATGAGCATAAAAGCAACAACCATTCTATATTCTGTCATGTATCTGACACTGAAAACATTTTTATAAGATATTGTAGGCTATCCAAGTATTACAGTTGGTGTAATGAGAGTTTATTTCATTGATACTAGTGACCTTGCATACGAAGATATATAACTGTTGATCTATTCTAGGAACTATATATTCTTTGTAGGCATAATTCTACCATTATTGACAGCTCCTACCAAATCTGTCTGGGCATAATTATGGGGTCAATAGCAGTCTACATATCTATAGAATCACCACAATGAAAAACATAAAAGGAAAAATTAAAGTCAAAGACAGAAATTTCCTAAGATTAGGAAATATCAAGACTCCCTCTCAACTTGGCTCGAAAATGTTATTGATGTAGAACGTAACACATAAATAGAAAAAGGGAAGAGAAAAAGAAGAATTAGGGAGAAGAAACAATCAATTTTTAATCATCAATAATAGTCAATTTGCAAATTAAAATCCTAGTTCCTATATATAAAATAAAGAATTTAAATCTAAAACACTTCTACTAAAATAATAACTATTAAAATGATAAAATCCTATCTAATAAAACTACTACAATCTTATTTAAATCAAACTATATCTTCAATCCTCATATTCTTCGATATCTTCAATTCCTATCATTTATTCCCCATCAGTTATCCATTCTCAACTTGCTTAGATTGAAATGCGAAAAGGAGCTAGATATAATCCTCTAGTATGGATGTCTACAAGTTGGTTCCTTGAACCCATATAACAAATACCAATTTTTCCACTCTCTATCTTTCTTTAATAAAGTGAAGGTCAATCTCCACGTGTTTAATTCGATTATGGTGGACAGCATCGTATGCAATGCTTGTGGCATATTTGTTTTCACAATATAGCCTTCCAACTTTATTCCCATGTTCGAGAGAATGATCTTTATCTACAAAATTTCACTTACTCTTGAGCCATTGATTAAAATTTAGGTTCGACATGTGATTTGGCCACCAAGAATTATATCTTGCTCCAATAAAATTATCCTCCAACAAATGTGTATTAGCCACTGGTGGACCTTCGATCGGTGATAACCCCAACCCAATCTAGAGTAGTATAAGTTGGCACTTCCTCTTTTTACCCTTTCTATGTAAAATGCCCTTTCGCGGTGTTGACTTTAGATTCTTAAGGATTCAACGAGTAATTTTCATGTGTTTTTCCCTTTTTCTTTTGGTGCATGAATAAGTTGGTCTATCACACTAAATGCATGAGTGTATGCTATCTTGGGTCTAGTGTGGGAGAGATACATTAGCCTTCCAACTAGTTGTTGATACCTCTTGTACTTAATTTCAAAATCTCCGCAAAACACTCCTAACTGATGGTCAATTGGACTATCCACGTGTTTGCATCTTAGAACACCAGTTTCATTTAGTAAGTCATGGGTTTATTTCTATTAAGGCATAAAATGGGTCCTTTTCTAATAGACTACTATTGTGAGAAAATATTTTATCTCTCTTTACTAGTTATTATGATGTCACCTGCATAAGCTATTAGAGAAGATAGTTTACTTGGAGATACGTGTTCTATAAAGAGTGTATGGTCACCTTGTTATTGACTATACTAAACTTCACCATGTCCTTTTTAAATATGCAATACTAGGCCCTTGGGGATAATTACTTTCTTTTCTAATTTGTAGCAAAGCCTAGAGGAACTTCCATGTACTTTTCTTCCTCTAGTTCTCCATGCATTCATTTTTTACATCAAATTGCTGCAAAGACCAATTCAGATTAAAAGCAAGAGATACATGAGCATAAGTTTCTTGATAATCTGTCAAAGAGTTTCGATACCATCATAACAACAATCAGACTTTATATTTTTCTGAAGATCATTCGACTTAATATTTTTACTATAAATATCCTTTTACAATTTAGAGATTTTTTTTTCTCTTAGCCAAATCGACTATCTCCCTAGTTTCATTTCATTTTTAAGGCTCTCATATCTATGAAATAGATTCTTACCAGTTTATATTTTTAAGGGTTTTCTCTCACAGTTTTAGGAATCTTTATAGGTGAACAATTGAGATACAAAAGTATTAAGGGTAGACATGATTAGACACAAAATTGAAATTGGATAGTGAAGGCGTGTTCTTTTTCCTTTGAACCAATGAAGTAGAATTGTATTACGTGAATTATGATGGTTGAGCATATGTTGGGCCAATGATAGAGTTTTCCCTCCTTGTAGACATTAATTGGAGATGCACAAGTTTGAATGTCTAAATCTTTAGATGGGAGATAACAACGAGGTTAGTAGGCTTATCTGTTAGAACAAAAGTTTCAATAAGGAGGGATTTATGCACTTGAGTCTTAATTAGAGTGGTAAAGACCTAATTAGTTGAGTTTCGACATATTGAGCATCCATATCTTCACTTGAGTTCCCCTCTTTAAAGTAGGTGTGTGACAAATATGCTTGATTTGCAGTTAAATTGACATCTATAGTAGCATAAAACATTCTTGTTTGATAATGAAAATATATGTACCTGTTGTGTTGTTTGTTGAGTAACCAAGAAACGAACACTTAAGAGCTCTAGAATCAAGTTGGATTTATTTTAGCTGTGAATATGGAAGGAAGGAAATGCACTCAAACGCTTTAGAGTTAGAATTATAGTAGTATTGTATTCCTTATTTACCCAGGAAGTAGTATGATAATAACTGTTTAGTTTCCTTCTTCTTTAGATAGAATATTACTTGTATAAATATCAAGCTCAATGAATGAATAATGAAGTCAACTATTAAGTTCTCAATTTTTAGGGGGAAGATTTCGAAGTGTTTAAATGAAGGATAACATGATTCAAGTGTTCCTATGGAGTCAAGTGTCCAATTGGGTTTCGAACCCAGAACTTTACGAGGTTAGCCAATTAATTAGAAAAGTGACTTTCGAAATAGTCTTATCCAATATGATTATGGTTCTTCCATTTGAAAACGCAAGGCTCTAGCGATTTCTGGCAAATGTATTTTTCCTTTCTACGGCCCCATTTTGTTGAGTATCAATACACGATTGTTGAATAATGTATTTTGGTAATACAAAATCAATTGATTGCTGCACTGTGTAGTCAGTTGTCTGATACAACAATTTCAATCCATCATAGAACAGGGGTAAACAATATCGGAACCATGGGGCCAGCTGGAAGCAATATAAAATCTGAAAATCTAAGTATATACAAATCTCTAGTGGGCTAAACAAAATATTACCTATATAGCTGGCTCCCCTAACAAAAGGGGTGGAGTTGGTTGGGAAAGTAAAAGAAATTGCATGCAACATATTGAACTTATTTTCATATTCCAGAAGGAATTATTTTATGCATTATAATTCACCTCTTCTCTTCATTCCTTTGTACAGTGGTTTACTTTGTGTTGAGTCCACAACATGTCAAATCCCTGTTTTTTCTGAAGATTGATCTATTTGACTCTTGAAATGTCTGTGTTAATTGACCCCAATAGAAAAAGTATAGCTTCACAAACTTTAGGGTAGGTTGTCACTCTTTTGAGTGTTATCGAGAGTTATTGCCTGGGTGATGCATGGATGGGGGAAGAAGTTGCTAAGTGCAATTCTTTTTTATCTTTTATATAAATTTTTATTTGCTTGCATTGTAACAAACTTGAGTAATTGTTTAATTTTTTTATAATTTGTGTAGCATTTGAATTTTGAATTGATTTATTAGCTTGGCCTGCGGTGTACCCTTTTGGTTTTCTTGAGCTCGTGTTACCCTTTTGGTTTTCTTGAGCTCATGTTCTCTTTTGAAACATAATTTTTCCTTTTCTACTCAAAGTGAGCGAGTTTAATATGTGGACTGCATTTTCTTGATACTAAATATGCATTTATCATCTCCTAGTGAAATTTCCCTGCATTTTTGGGATTTTATTTGGTAAAGAATTCCACTTTATATTTTGTTCTTCTAGAGAGTCTAATTTCCAATCTCAAACCTGATGCTTCAAATATAGAATTTTGAATGATCGTAACTTCCATATTGACTTGCATATAGCTTCTTCTTGCATGGAATTTGAATTAAAAGGGAACTTATAACTTCCTCAAGGAAGAAAGTAATCTGTGAATGTGGATTGCTTTTGAGCAGATTCCATTTAGGTCTTCGAGTCTTGCCATAATATGGTGTTTAAGTTTCAACTGTGCCTCATTTTACATAGTTACATAGAAGTCTTGAGCAAATAAAGATTCTTTTCCTGCCTCAGGCCATCAAGTTATTATTGTTGTTTTTTTATTTTCAGATAATTCTACTGGCATTCACATTTGCGTTTATTGATTTGTTATGGGTGCCAGGTCTTGTGTGTTTTATGTGTAGTTGAATGATTCTGCTTCTGCTTTGAAATTGTTGTAAAAAATCAGCCTTTTGAATCAGTAATAGTTCTCTTAAACCACTTTTATCCATTTATGCACTGACTATACGCCTATCCCAGAGCAATGAAGCGTGATTCATGCTGCCAACCCCAAGTTATTGGGAACAGGAGAATCAAGACAATTTTACTCTAAGTCACTCGTACCATCAATATGCAGCATTGAAGAGTTTATGTTAATTCATGTACGAGTCAAACTTTAAAAAATAAGCAATGTAAGTAGAGGAAGCCACCTTCTCTTATGAAAATATGTTTATGTGTTTGCCCTGGTCAATATATGTTTAAATTTTCCATTATTGGATTGTAGGCTCTAGCCACACTCTCTTATGAATCAAACGAGATTTATTATGAAAAAAACATTTGTTCTCAAACTGATCAAGGAATTCAAGAATATTACTCCTCCAAGGAAAGCTCTTTAACTATGATAAAGAAAAAATATTTACATCTATGTATTTGGAGTTCATGTGTAATCTGTATTAGGTTGATAAATGATAACTTTGTAAATTTTCTCTCTTCAGGGTTAATTATACTTTTTCTGTTTGTTTCTCGCTGCAATGGCTCTGAGTTGGATACAGGAAAGAGGGTTGATGGATATGGGTGTAGTTTGCTATCTTTTCCATCGAAAGCATTCCAAATTGCATGAGTTTATACTGGAATGAATTTTGTTGTTCTAGTGTTTGGTAAGTGTACCTATTTTCATGTCAAGGCGCACCTTCATTGGAGTATTTGGTCTTACAGGATATGTTTGAGATGTGGAAGCTAAATATTAGTTGGCGTATCCTGAATAATTAAGATGCTACTCCTTTGTTTGAGTTGTTAAAATTACTTGAACAAAGATTTAGGAGCATTAAAATGAACTCTAATCGGTTCATGAGTTTGTTGGAAAATGTGCTTCATAAAATTCATGATGCTGATCAATTTAATTTTGAACATTTGGAGAGGTGATCTGGATGGAGCTAAGATGTTAAATTTCTTCTTGGCCCTGGAAAAGAATGGTATTAGATGGTTGAAATCGATTTTTGCCAATTGTAAACCTGCACTGATGGTTGCTCGAGAGGAAATCCAGATGTATCCTTGAGGAAGGCTGGAGCCGCCTTCGGGACTATAAAGGTCAGTTTATATTTGCTTTTTATTGTCTGTATGGCTTTGGTACTAATCTAAAACGAAAGCTCTCCTAAATGGTTTGAGATATTGCAATATGCATAACTATTGGTACGTGTGGATTGAACTTGATTCTGTGAATGCGTATTTATTGTGTTCAGTATAGTCACATTTATAGGGAGGCTAATGGTTCGGCTGATTTTTTTTTGATAATGGGAATATCTCTTGAGGGCTTTTAGGACATGTTTGATACGCAACACTGAAATAACACGACAATAGACGAAGTTTGGATTTCTTTTCATCTTTAATCATGTTTAGTATTATTTGATCTACCAAATTTAACATGCTACTATGCTAGTATTCAAATTGAGTGATCTCGAGGGTAACATACTAACATCAAAGGTATTCTCAAACTAAATAGTTAGTCATACCCTTGTGTTCATGTGTAATATTCCTTGCTTGTTAAAGATGCCTTATTTACAAGGTTGTACCATCTATAGATATTTTATTCTTTATTTATTTCACTTTTGAATTGAAGTGGATGCTTCCTCCTCCTATGTAGAGGTCAAATGTGTAGTTCTGTTGGGCATTCATTCTGGGCAGTAATTATTCTATATTGTGGAATTTTATATTTAGCAATGAATGAAAATAAGTGGAATTTAAATACTAAAAAATGTGTAATGTAATTATTCTAATTCTGGAATTTTATCGTGTATTTATTTAGCAATAGGGATAGGATGTGTAAGGGATGATTGTCGATCTCCACTTAAGCTTCAAGATATGTTAAAATCGAAATGACCTAAGTACTATAAATAACTAGTTATACTTATACATAACACTTTTATTTAAACGTGACAACTCCAAGTCTCACTCTCAATTTTAGTCCTTTGACTATTTGATCGATAGTTTATTGTCAAGTACATTAATGTTTAGAGAGTGAAACCAAATCCCAAATTTTTTTCTTAAGTGTCTTGAATTTGCATGAACAAAAAGAAGGTAAAAATTGGTCCCCAACACTGAAAATGTAATAATTTCAAGCTCCAATTATTAGTTGATTTTGTAATTCTAAAGTCTGTTCGCCCACATGTTCTTTAATTTCGTGACGAAAAATAAGTAAAGCTGCGTCCCACCACCACGGCTGAAACAATTTCAAAATTGTACAAACTTTTTTCAGTGTCAAATTCGATAAAAATCAGTTGGAAAAGACCATTTGTAGTGCCCATTTGGCCATCCATTCAAGAAATTATGAAACACGCCCCTTGGTGGGTGGTAACTGATAAGCTGGCAGGTGATGCCTTTGGCGGGAAACAGCTTTAAAATCGAACCGTGGCCTAATTACATTCCTGATACCAACATATATATAAGAATTTCATATTTGATCTTTGACCTTGCAGCATTAATCTCCTTTTCGTGGCGTTTTCATGTCTTTTCATTTTTTCTAAATATTTTCATTCGTTAAATACTTTAGAGTCTAATTGTATATGAACTCATCGTCATCTAAGACGGTAAGACGTCATTTAGACGTATTTCTCTTAAATCTTTACAAGTTCTATAGAAAAAAATTGGCATGAAAGGTTTCTAAGCTATTACTTGAGTTTCCAATCAATTGTTCCTAGCATTTAGTCTCCAAACTTCTATTTATACATCACTTGAGTTTCGACAAACAAATTCCATTCAAAAAATAGTTAAAAGGTCGCGTTTAGCGTATGTCCAGTAAATATTTTTGTAAAAGGACAATTTTACTCTTAATTCTTTTAATTAGAAAACTTAAAAAGAAAAATATTAACTATCTTCTTCACCAGAGGTAGACTTTTGGATTGAAAAGGCAAATGAGAGTGGGAAAGGAAAAGGCAAGAGACAATTGGAGTTTAAGAAAAGGTCAAGATTTTTAAGGGTTTGTTTGAAAATAATTAAAATTTTGTTAAAAAATTGAAGTCAAAATTAATAATTAATTTTAACCACACATTTTATAGGACTTACAATTTTTCAACTAAATATTTATCAACTTTTAAAAAAAAAATTGATTTTAATCAACATCAAACACGTTCTAACTCTTCTAAATTTGTGTAAGTACGACATAGAAAAGTTGTGAAGCAAATAAGTAGTAAAACGAAAAGAAAAGAAAAGTTTAATAAATTAACCAAATTAATCCCTTTTCCCCTCCACATTTGCACCCACTTTTCCTTACATGAAATGACATAATTTTCACCATGCGATGGTGTTATCATCCCGCACATTCTCCTTCTTTCTTTTCCATCCGAGGGAGAGGAAAAAGGAGATGAAAAGGAAAAGGAAAAGAAAAAAGGGATTTCCACTGTAAAACATAAAGTCATGAGCTATATGTACAAAAGTATGCTAATTTCAATCAAGACAATGATGCCTATCACAATTCACTTTATTTTCCCACATAATTAACAAAGTGTGAGAAAAAAAGAATTCACTTTTTATTTTTTTGGCACATAAATTCACCCATCTTTTCTATCATCAACAACTTCCAATGTAAAAAGGCTTCTAAGCAAAATGAAAACTAGGGTGGTGACTGGTGTGGTGGGTGTACAAATATAAAGTCGTTTAGATACTAAAAAGTGATTGAATATGACATATTATTTTCTCCTATAAATATATTTATTTTTTGTGATTTTTGTTAGCAATATATTTATATATTGCGACGTGACATGCTTGTCCAAGAAAACAAAAATTCCCGGCTTAATTAATGCAACTAAATTCAAGGGCATGCATGTGAATATGGTTTTAAAAGTCAGGAATTGCAGAATCAAGATCAAGAAAATTTTCTAAATGAAGTCATCGGCCAATATTTCTTATGGACAAGTCAATTATTCAAATTGTAGAAATCTATCTTGGAATTGAAATCATCACATTTGGTTTTATATAATTTGTTTGAAAATAGGTTTATTTAAGAAAAATGTTCAACAATAATTCAACTAATATTTGTTAACTTGTAGAATCTAATTATTATTTTTCGCAAAATTTGTATGCGGTCAATTTTTGCGGCATGGCTGCATGTGAGGATTGGTAGGGGGGCGGAGCCCTCAGTCCAAAACTTTATTATGAATAGTTTAGAAGCTTCACACTTGTAATTTGAGTTGTCTTAATTTTTCTTATGATTAAAAAAAAAACAAAAAGAGAGAGAGAGACTAGAGAAAAAACAAAACATAGAGAACTTAAAAGTGTGTGATTTTTTTTTGTAAACTATTGTTGCATTACATGAATCACTGTAGCGGTAGAAAGAGAACCTAGTCTCACATTGAGACGAACTTCTATAAAACTTACATGTTCTTGTGTGTCTATTTTTTTTCTACGATATTATTGTTCTCGGTGACATAGCATTAAATTCTTTAATTCTAAACAACATTTTACCTCTAGCATGTCATTCTTAAATTATAATTTCAGCTGGTCAAATTGATTAAACTTACTTTATATCCACACATTTTATAGGACCCACAACTTACAACTCACTTTTTATCCATACATTCACCCATAGCTTATAATATAAGCACTTAAAAAATAATTTCAGCACTAATCAACTTGGAATTAAATTTCAATACAAATATTTTTTAAGATTTAAAATTATATAATTAATCCTTACACCTACGTCATCTACAATTCAAAATTATTCAAAATTTAAAAAGAAGAAGAATTATTATTTATTTGATATGAATGATTTTTACTATATAATAAAAAGTATTTGAGTAGACGGGGATGAAAATACATAGACACGTTACACGTAGTGAATGAGTGGTGAATGAAAGGGTGGTCCATTGACACGTGCGAATGATGAGAATTTCTTTCACCTAATGATGGAATCCCACCGTTTCTTCCACTGTGTGGGCTCCCACGCACACAAAACCTATCATGCCATCCAACTTCCACACACTTTATGTTTGACCGACACTTCAAACCTGTCAACTCAACATTTTAGCTATCATTTTTATGGTTTCACTCATCTTTATATGCCTCGTGTCACCATGTAACATTTTAATTATATCCAATTATGTCCTTATCTATTTTTTAATAGTAATACCATTTATAACAATTTGTGATAATTACTGTAGCATTAAATGATAGCTTTAATACAATAAATTTCATATATATATTTTCACATTGTATTGAACATATTATTTAATGTCAACATAATTGTTATATAAATTAATGATAATTAATAGTGATAAATAGTATTAATGCTTAAGTTTTTAATTAATCATCTTCTGATAAAAGAAAAGTCCTGAAGACAAAGCTCTCCACTGTTCAGAGGCCCCTTGACTAGGCGGGTTGTAAATCGAGGAATGTGTACGAGTGGTAGGGACCGAGGGAGAGAGCCAACATGCCAATCCTCATGACAGACCCCTATAATATTTCAGTAAAAATCTGTCCCACACGAGAATCGAACCTGCGTTGTCGGAGGATTTTTTTCCTACGTCACCTTAGGCCTTACCAACGCGCCTATTCTCCTGGAGGCTTTAATTAACCATCTTTCTCTTGCTCATGATGTTTAAAGGTGAAATTTACCATTTTCGTCTATAAAAAATTTGAGGACCTATTCTTTATGTTATAGTTTTGTAAAATACTCAAAACTTGTTTTATTTTTTGTTTTTGAAATTACAATTTTAAAAACAAGGTTAAATTTATACCTAAAAATGGCATAAAAATCTGTCGCCCCGAACCTGCCCCTCCCCCCCATTCGAGTAATAGGAGCAGGTTCAAGACGAAATTTTCTGCCCCGCGGAGTTTGCGGGGCGGGTCCGGGGCAGCCCTACCCTGCCCCGTAACCCGCTCCATCAAGGTTTTTTTGTTTGTAAAATCATAAAATAAAATACAAATTAAAATTTTGCTATAAATTGACTAAAGAAGAATCGAACCTGAGTTGAAATTATAAATTACAAATATCAACCACTATACTACAATCTCAATCTTGATTTTTTATTTTTATTTTATTTTGTTTGCTACAAATATTTAAAATAAATTTATTTCTTTTTTTAATTATTTTTTTCATTTTAGAAAAAAAAATTCGTGGACGCGATTAGTGGGTCAAAAGATTGTTCCGTCCTGTTAAAATTTTTGTGGGGTGGGTGGGCTGGTCGGAAATTTTTGTGGGGTGGGTGGGCTGGTCGGGGCGGGGCCGACCTGCCCCATTGCCATCCCTACATATAACATAAAACTCAAAATATATTTTTGACGTTTTCTGTATTTTCAGTAAAAAAACACTAAAACACTCAGAATATGAGAAACAAGTGTTTGAATAACAATTCTAAAAAAATAGAAATCCTATAAAAGCGAAAGTTTAAAAAAAAAATCTAAAATACTAAAAAAATAAAAATTCTAAAAAACAGTTGGTGTCCTTATTGGTTTTTTAAATAAAAATTATTAAAAAATTTATTTAAACAAAAACATATTAAAATACTCACGTCATTATTTTTTATATTTTTATTTCCTATTTTACTAATTAATGATTTGTTTGTATTTTATTTTTGTAACGAAAAAAAAAATATTATAAGATTTACCAGTTTTAAAATATATATATTACTTGATAATATATTATCTTAAAATTGTTATATTTTACTGAATAATCAATTTTATTGAATAAAATGTCATAAAATAATTTCCTTAAAATTCTAAACAAAATTTGTTTTCTCGTAACCATACCAGACGCGTTTTCATCAACTTTAAAACTCTATCAAAACAGAAAACTGAAAATGAATTCAAAACTCAAAATTGAAATGCAAAGAGAACGAATCCAAATTTTTTAACTTTTAAAATTAATATTTAGAAATTCAAATGTTTAGAATAGTTGAAAAATATACTATTGTCGTCTATACGTAATTTTCTCCAACATTAATCAACAATAAAAAGTAGAGTTAAAACTTTCCTCTACACCCAGTAGTAATTACAACATTCATTAGTGGCACATTCTGGGTCCTTAAATTTTTATAATTATTATAATCAATTATAGATTAAAGAATCATGTTCTTGATAGCTTGATACTAATAGTACTTTAATTGAATGCTCTCATTTTGCTCTTTAAAATGATAAAATGAACCAATTAATGGTACGGAGATTGATCTTCTACCTACTTATAATGTTCACGTTGAGGTGACATTAAATAGTTGGTAATTTATAATTTTACACTCATAATTTCTACCAATCATATTTAGCCACCTCATTAGTGAGCATTATATCTCCTACTCACCATGAGTAGGGGATTAGGCACCTACTGCAATTTTGGTAGTTAGGATACATGCATTTTCCATGCGATTGAGACCAATTAAGGAGACAATTATTCAATCTAGATATCCGGTTTGTTATCACTTGATTTACTTCTAATCATCATAACCACTTATTATTATTTTCTTTCTTTCTTTTTTCCTCATCTTGTATTAGCTGGGTTTGATTGTACTGTACAATTTTCTCTTCAATAATTTTCCCACCTACAACTCACACCATGCTGGCATATCGATTTTGACACCAAACTATGAAACATATTTCTTTAAATAATTTTGTCTTCGATACGTTTATTAAATTTACTTTTTTAGTGCTTGTTTGGTACAAATTATAATGGATTTTTGGGTTTTCATTATTTGGCCATATGGAGAAAATGACTAAAATGGCCATTTGCTTTTCAAAGAGCCGCAATATTTGACTAGAAAAAAAGGTAATTTTGGTCGAAAAATAGATTTTTGTCAAATAATGGAAAACAAAAAACTCATTATAATTTGTACCAAACAAGCACTTAATGTCATATTCATATACAAATTTGAGTAATGCTTTTTGTACAAAAAATAGTTACAGATTACATTACAGATGATGGGGTGACAAGTGAATTTGCGATAATAAGTCATGGACAAATGGGTCATTGCACTATTTGCCACATCATCTTCTGTACACTAATCTGGACACTGTGATGTACAAGCTGTAAAACAAGTGATACTACGTTGAACCATCTCATTTGAAAAAATAAGAATTTTGTTTTTGGAAGTGTCCCTTGTGTTAGTTACAATTTTTACTTAATAATAATTCTATTTTTAAGTTTATCCTTTTCTTTTTCGAAAAGTAGAACTGGCAAAAGACATTCTTTTTCAAGTTAGGAGGTGCAGAATCATGAACCCTATTGAATAGGCATCGACAGATTTGTGAAGGAATAAGATTTCAGCATTTTTTAACGGTGATTGATGGGTGTTTGGTGTTCCTTTAGGTTGTAACATTTTGTCAATATTATCAGATTTTGTTTTGTCCTCGTAGAATGACTTATTCTGGCCATGAATTAGGAATTTATTGCTTACTATTTTATTCTCAGAGGGCCCCACTTAACTTTGAGCATGTTTGGAAATACTAAAATTGTTTTTTAAATACTTATAAGTTGTGAATTTTATGAAATGTGTAAATAATAAGTGAGTAGTAAGTTGTGTGTTTTACGAAATGTTTGGATAAAAAATATGTTTAATTAGTTTGATCAACTTAAATTATAATTTAAACTTAGCCAAATATGTTTCTATGTTAGTCAAACTTACAATTCATCAACTGCTAATCATACTTAAATCACAATATCAGTCGAGAACGTCTTTTATTGTTATTCAAATTCACGGTCTATTCATAGTATGTTTGGTAGAGATTTTTGTAAATTATAAATAGTGGATCATACGAAATATGTAGATAAAAAATAGATAAAAATTATAGATAGTACGAAATGAGTGGATTTAATTAATGAATAACATGTGAAAACATGGGAGAGTTCAATCTAATGTTGTGCATTAAATATATCTTCTATATCCACATTTCACTTATGACTTTTATCCATAACACTGGGGTAGGAATTACCCTCACAAATATGTGTGGGCATCTTCCGATGATACATACAAAACTTGATAGTTTATCTTACTTATATCCAAAAACGATAAACTTGAAAGTGCATAAACTTGATAAACGATAAACTTGATGATGATATAAATAATGATAGTTGCTGTATATTATTTATCTATGGTGACACGCCCGCCTCAACGACTCGCCCGCCTCACCAACTTGCCCACCTCGTTGGTATCATGAGCACACTTCTGACAGAAAGACTGCACAACCCAACTATCATCAGATTAGCTAGGCGGGCAACCCATGGAATGACAGTTACCACCAGTTATTGGGAAGATGAAACATCCCTCATTAACTCCTAATAATGAGGGAGATGTAAGGGACACCCGTTATCAAACGAGGAAGATGAAAGGATACCCTTACCAAATGAGGGAGATGAAAGGACACTCATCATCAATAACTGCAGACCATTCCTATAAATAGAGGCCAACCCCTCAGGTAAAAAAGGGACACAATTCTTTTACACTTTATATGATTATTCTGCATATCTGGTTTTAATCATATACTGATTATCACATTGGAGTGGCCACGGGGGAAAAAAGTCCAGCCACCTTTTGCAGGTCTCCACCACTGTCGCCGCTGTGCTCGGAGGAGGAGAAAATCATTTATCTTCAATTGGCGCCGTCTGTGGGAAACCGCACAAGAAGTTATGGCTCGAACTAGAAGAACTAGGAATGTAACCGCTCCACCAACCTCTGTCGGGGATGTAGGCACCGAGTCCAATGCCGCCACTAATTACCCACCACAAAGAATTTGCCTTTGCCACGCAACTCGCGGCACTGCAAGTTCAGGTGGTGGTCTTAACGACTCTACTCCAAGATCGGAACACTGCGGTTTCTCAGCTACCACAGGGTCCTAACCCTCTGCCGGTAGGATCTTCATTACCAGGGGCTCTGCCCCAGAGTCCTAGCCATCCACCGATAGGGCCCTCACCGCTAGGGGCTCCTCCCCAAACTTCTAACATTCCAACAATGGAAATACCGCCAACGGCAGCTCCATTGCAGGCTCAAGTTTCTTTAGCTCCATCTTCTGCGCCCCACTTCCATTCATTGACATCTGACCCAAATCCATACGGGGGGCAACCGTCATGGATGCCTACGCCTACGCTGGTTGAGACACCAGTGTTAAGCCTGGAACAGAGATTAGAAGAAATGATGGGTCGCCAAATAGCTGAGGCTATGTCCAATAAAAGTAGTAAGCAACAATCCATGGTGTTGGAAGAAGACCCTTTTTCCCTAGAAGTGATGGCAGTCCCCTTGCCATGAGACTTCAAGCAGCCAAATATGGAGAAATATGACGGATCCTTTGATCCTGTTGATCACCTCAGGGCTTTTGTTGACTTGATGAGGTTGCAAGCTACCCCAGATGCGATTATGTGCAAGGCTTTTCCTCCAACGCTTAGGCGCGAGGCCAGGGACTGGGTAGCCACTCTTCCCCCAAAATCGATCCGTACATTTGACGATTTTTCCAAGAGTTTTGCTACCCATTTTGCCAGCAGCAAACGTGTTAAGAAAACTGCCATCAGTCTTATGCAATTGACACAGGACAAGGACGAACTGCTAAAAGATTTTATTGCCCGGTTCAATAAAGCAACTTTGGGAATCAAAGATCTGCAGATGTCTGCTGTAGTCACTGCCATGATGAGTGGAACTAGAAGTCATCCTTTCAAGATGTCACTCTCCAAAAATCCGCCGAATACGATGCATGAGTTACTTAATAGAGGAGATAAGTATGTGGACGCTGAAGAAGCATATCTCATTGCCAAGAGTATGAAAGATCGAAATAAACATGAGTCTAATAAAAGGAAGATTCTGGACGAGCCCGAACCTCAAAATAACAGAGGCAAGCTCACCAAATACGAGGCAACATCGCCCAAGCCGAGGCAAGTCAACCAGGCAAGCTCACCCAGAGAGCCGAGCTAAAAAAATATATATATTTAGGCGAGCTCACTAGGCGGGCGACCTTGCCCAGGCAGGCAGGTGACCTCGGCCAAAAAAAAAAAAAAAAAAATTAGGCGAGCTCACTAGGCGGGCGACCTCGCCCAGGCAGGCAGGTGACCTCGGGCAAAAAAAAAAAAAATTGATGAGCAAGTGCATTAGATTACTTCTACTTTTCATTAACGATAGTTTATGAAAAGTAGAGGGGCTTATAAGGCCAGCTGCCCAAAAATAATGATAACTGCCACTGTCTGAAAAACAAGGTCAGCTGCCCAAAAATAATGGTAGCTACTGCTGTCTGAAAAACAAGGCCAGCTGCCCAAAAATAATGATAGCTGCCAGTGTCTGAAAAACAAGGTCAGCTGTCCAAAAATAATGGTAGCTACTGCTGTTTGAAAAACAAGGCCAGTTGCCCAAAAATAATGGTAGCTACTGCTGTCTGAAAAATAAGGCCAACTGTCCAAAAATAATGGTAGCTACTGCTGTCTGAAAAATAAAGCCAGCTGCCCAAAAATAATGGTAGCTGTTGCTGTCTGAAAAATAAGGCCAGCTGCCCAAAAATAATGGTAGCTACTGCTGTCTAAAAAATAAGGCCAGCTGTCCAAAAATAATGATAGCTGCCACTGTCTGAAAAACAAGGCCAGCTGCCCAAAAATAATGACAGCTACTGCTGTATGAAAAACAAAGCCAGGTGCCCAAAAACAATTATAGCTGCTACTATCTGAGAAATAATGCGATGAGCTTATATTTAAAAATCAAGGCGATGGGCCTATATTTAAAAATCAAGGCAGTAGCCACTATTTAAAAATCAAGGTGATAGCCACCATTGAAAAATAAGGCGATGAGCCTATATTTAAAGATCAAGGCGATGAGCATATATTTAAAAATCAAGGTAGTAGCCACTATTTAAAAATCAAGGTGATAGCTATCATTGAAAAATAAGGCGATGAGCCTATATTTAAAATCAAGACAGTAGCTACTATTTAAAATTAAGGCGATGAGCCTTTCTTTAAAAATCAAGGCGATAAGCCTCTATCTGAAAATCAAAGCGATGAGCCTCTGTTTGAAAAACAAGGCGATGAGCTTATGTTTACAAATCAAGGCGATGAGCCTCTGATTAAAAATCAAGGCGATGAGCCTCTGCTCGATAAACAAGGCGATGAGCCTCTGTTAGAAAAACAAGGCAATGAGCCTATCAAGGCGATGAGCCTCTGTTCGAAAAACAAGGCGATGGGCCTATATTTAAAAATCAAGGCAGTAACCACTATTTAAAAATCAAGGTGATAGCCACCATTGAAAAACAAGGCGAAGAGCTTCTATTTGAAGAAGTTAGAGAATAGCAGGTGCAGTAGATTATTTCTACTTCCCATTGACAACAGTATATGAAAAGTAGTCTATGGGAATTAGAGGGGCTTATGATGATATAAATAATGATAGTTGCTGTATGTTATTTATCTATGGTGACACGCCCGCCTCAACGACTCGCCCGCCTCACCAGCTTGCCCACCTCGTTGGTATCATGAGCATACTTCTGACAGATAAACTGCACAACCCAACTATCATTAGATTAGCTAGGCGGGCAACCCTCATTAACTCCTAATAATGAGGGAGATGAAGGGACACCCGTTATCAAACGAGGAAGATGAAAGGATACCATTACCAAATGAGGGAGATGAAAGGACACCCATCATCAATAACTGCAGACCATCCCTATAAATAGAGGCCAACCCCCCAGGTAAAAAAGGGACACAATTCTTTTACACTTTATATGATTATTCTGCATATCTGGTTTTAATCATATACTGATTATCACACCGGAGTGGCCACGGGGGAAAAAAGCCCGGCCACCTTTTGCAGGTCTCCACCACTGTCGCCGCCGTGCTCGGAGGAGGAGAAAATCATTTATCTTCACTTGATATGTGCGGGCATCTTCCGATGATACATACATAACTTGATAAGCGGGCATCTTCCGATGATACATACATAAGTTGATAGTTTATATTACCTAAATCCAAAAACAATAGACTCGACTATTTGAATGCCAAAGCTCGAGAGCTTCGAGCCCCCAATATCAAAGTATTGTCGGTGCTCACCTAAATTCATTGCTCTTTTATTAAGCTCCTAAGAGAACTGACAAAACATGAAATATTTTTTTAGCTCACGATTGCTTTCGACTCACTCTCCACTTCGAAGTACATTAGCATAGGTCCAGAGCTGGTTCAAGGCATTCGGGGGCCTTGGGCAAAAAAAATTAGGGGGCTTTTTCAAGAATTATTTTTAAAAAAAAATCTTGCCCATTAATATATCGTTTCATTGATAAAGAGAAAACAAATAAAAGTTTAAATAAGCCCTTAACAACATTGAGAGTCTTATACTAAACTACAATTTTTGAAATATAATATATATTGTTCAAAAAGCAACTAAACAATTAACTATAATCTAAAGAATAGACAAAAAACAATAAAAATAAAACTAGTTTTTCTTGAAACACAAGAGAGGTCGATGCAAATCAGGGAAAACTCTCTAGTCTCGTACAGCTGAAAATAAAACAAAGATTTATGAAAAATAATTTTTCCTTGCCTTTTGAGATAAAAAATTAATTATTATATCATTATATTCAAGTTTATCCAAAAAATTGTGTTTATTGGACAAGAGAGCTAATTCGTTCAATATTTAAATAGTTGATCTCAAATATGATTTTATCAACTTTAATTTTGAAAAACCCCTCTCCGCCAAAGCAATTGAATCTGAAATTGTTAACAAGATTCTATAAGCAATGTATGCATTTGGGGAAAAAATTGACTCTTTTTATGTAGAATAATGTTATTCACGATCGCTGACTACCACAATCAGTTTACGTGGCATTACTTAATTGGAGTAATTATTTATCTTAATTGAGTAATGTTATTCATTGTCAGCAACTATAAATAATTACTTAAATTGAGTAATGTCATATAGACTGACTGCGGTGTTCTTATCCTTTTGAAAAATTTCTCTCAACACTTATAATTTTGAAAATAAATCTAAACTATCTATATATGAAAATTCATTGTGTTTTTAAATGTTTTCAATATTCAAACAATACTTTTCTAAAACAATTTCATCCAATGATTTAGGGTTTTATCGGGCTAGGCTGTTATAGGTTAGTTGGTTTTTAATTTTAATTTTTTTAACAAAAAAAAATCCCATATTAAAAAAATTAAAAGTAATTTTAAAAAATCGAAAACCTTCTCTAAATCGGTGGACCTTAGACAACCACCTAAATCGTCTAATAACTTAACACGACTCTACATAGGTCCAATTCCAAAGCCAATCCATTCACAATATCTCCTCCAAAGTACATACACCTGCCAAAGGTCCCTTGTACTAAGAACTAACAAATTGAACTCTATTTCTTCCTCCCACTTATTAGTCTTGAAAAACATAGAATAAGGACAAAGTATCCATGACCACCACCTTAAATTGATGTTGTGTATATCCAATATTTTATCTCTTATATTCAAACATAGATGTTGAGCACTTATGTCTCAAATCATGCAATACAAAATTTGGATAAAAAGCAAGTTTGTGGTTTTATACTATTTGGGAAATTGGAGCAAACAGTTCAAAAGGAGATATTATATATATGTATAGTATTATTTTTTATTTTTTTATTTTTTATTTTATTTTAAACAGAAAAAGACGGCATTTGGTTCTTCTCATATATCCGTATCTTGAAAAGTAAAGAGTTTGCATTTTCAAGTATTGGGATTGGAGGAATCTTTTTACATTCCTTCCCTCTCTTCACTTTACATTGATAAAGTTGAGTAAAGAGGCCACCGAAAAGCATTAACACCTTATCATCAATGCAACAAATAATAAACCCAGTCCGATTAGACTACCCACCACACGCACACGCACACGCACACGCATACACAAATTTTCATATAATTATTTGTAGCTTTTTTAAAAAATTCCTTCTATTCTTTTGTAAATTATGACAATCTTGACTTTGAATTAAATTTCGCATGCTTGGTAGTGTTGAAATTATTTTTTAAGTACTTATATTATAAGTTGTTAGTGAATGTGTAGATAAAAAATGAGTTGTAAATTGTGAATCCTGTGTGAATAAAAGTATATTTGACCAATTTATTTATTATTTTTCAATTTAATTTCATATCGTATATAATTTGTTTTAGGAAGTTTGAGAAATTTTTTTCTTTTAATCCCAGATTTGCACATCATGTAATTCTCTCTAGAGTCTAGCTAGAGAGAGGGAAGAAACTTTATAATTTATCTTTTTAAACATGGAAATCTCAAGTCAACCTCACCTCATCATTTGGTCTTGGTTAATATTGGACACCACCTGATCATTTTCCCACTTTTTCTTTATCCCTTACCTTTCTTCTATATAACCAGCACTCAAATTAGGCATCAAAATGTCATACATGGGAATTGAAGGAAGCATGAAGGTTCATCAGTTTGCACGTGGATTCTGGGAGCAGCATATGACGCACGAGCCACCCTCTCTCACTCTTGGCTGTAAGCGATTTCGTCCGCTTGCTCCCAAGCAGCTCACCACCAACAACAACTCTGACAGTGTCGCTATCTTCGACCTCAAGAGCTTCATTAGACCTGAGAGTTGTCCCATCAAGATTGGATCCTCAGATTATCACAAGAAAGAATCAGCTCAGGTAATTATACATAAATAATGCACCTACTTCTCCATGCAAATACTATATATACAAAATTTTAGCTTCTTCTCGTTGTTTAAAATGATTGTATTTGTAGGTAGAGACACATCCTGGAGGGACGAGGTGGAATCCGACACAAGAACAGATTGGAATACTTGAAATGATGTATAGAGGGGGAATGCGAACACCAAACGCCCAACAAATTGAACAAATCACTGCTCAGTTAGGAAAGTATGGAAAGATAGAAGGGAAAAACGTGTTTTACTGGTTTCAGAACCACAAAGCACGAGAGAGACAGAAGCAGAAGCGTCTTAATAGCCATAGTCCAAGAACACCACCTTCTCTATTATTATCTGACACTAAGGTAATTAATTTTTACTTTCCAGTTCCAAATTAATTAAACTTATAATCTTTTCATGAAAAATATGTAGGATAAATCAATAATAAGGAAAAATAATTCATGTAGGAAGAAGACAGTCCATATAAGAGAAAGTGCAGGACATGGACATTTGAAGGCCTAGAAGACGAAGATAGGACCCTGAAACTCTTCCCTTTGCACCCAGAAGGCAGATGAATCTCTCGTTTGCTTCAATTTCTTGTAACAAGTTAATTTGTATCTCTTTGCACTCTGCTGATGATTTATGATCTGTGTTCCATTCCTAACATGAAACTAAAGTCTGTCTGAAATTTGAAAAATGTCGAATATTGTTCCTGTTAGCATGGCACTCAAGTCCACGCACCGACAAAAATCTTCTACATTTCACATATTTAATTATGTTTCAAGTTATGTTTTTGTCTTCCATTAATTTCATGCAACAGTTCAAATTAATAAATAAACAATTTTTTTTCAAGACTTTTGTAAAGTATCATATCAATCAGGAGACATTAATATAAGAGTTAGTGGTTTGTGGGGTCAAAATTCCTATGACTTAATTATAAGAAGTTGTAATATTGCTAATTGAAGCTAGTATATATATATATTTAAAAAAAATTTATTTATTTACAACCCAGGAACATCATTCTCATGTAGTAGTACCCAAACCAATTAGTTAACTAAGATCTGTTCATGTAGTAGTTTTATTTAGGGATAATTGCATCAAAGGTCCCAAACGTTTTAAAATCATTGGGGATATGCCTATAACCTAAAAAAATAGCACCACACGTCCTCAACGTATAAAGAAATAGGCATTGTAAGTCTCTCTTTACACTTTCCGTCAGTTTTCTCCGTTAAAACTCAAAATTGGACTGCACGCGCTATAATCCCCCAAAAATGGCAACTGGAATTGCAAACCCACCAATATGGATAAACACTTCTATACGGAACACTGTAAACACCACCACTCATTGCAACATCAAACCCACTTCTGAATCCACTTTTTCTTGGTTCAAATCCACTTTTTTCTTGGCTCTGATTCTGAATCTATAGAGTTTGCAAACTTCTTGAAGAATTTTTAAGGCCAATTTTTATGGGTTGTGCTCTTTTCAATCCCATTAAGATGAATTCAACAGACCATTTTTTAAGGCCAATTTTATGGGCTGTGTGAAGTTCTCCCAATTTGTGGCCAACCATTTGCTTCGACATACGAAAAGGGACGTGTTTCTTACCATTGTAGACAGCAATTATATAGCCCACCATTTCATGAATAATAGTAGAACCCCAGGACCAAGTTTTTATCATTTCCATCTGCGCTTTTTGGTTAAGATGCGAACTTGTTTTCAACAAGTGATTGGCCACGAAAAGAATCCTCCAAGTTCCACCGCCGTGGAGACAGAAGACAAGGTGGAGAGTAGACTCCTTTTGAATGTTGTAGTCGGCTAGGGTTTTGCCGTCCCCCAACTGTTTTTCAACAAAAATAATCCGCTGCTGGTCTTGCGGTATGCCTTCCTTTTCTTGGATCTTGGCCTATTTTTTGGAGCTTGATTCTCCTGTTGCTGCTGATAGTTCAGTGGCCTCATAAAGAGCATGATGTGAGGCTCTGGACAGTGAACCCACCCACGACTCTGTTGAACCCCCAATAGCACGCCATTTATTTTCAGAAAGAAGACAATTCTTGGGAAGCAGTTTAGCCACTTCTGGTGGAAAGTCATGTCATCTACTTAATCTATTTTGACATAACTTGGTAATCCTGCAGTGCAAAACCTTCAAAAAGAAAAAAATGTGAAAATGATCAAAACCCTAAATCTGTGTTTAGAAAAAAAAAAAAATAGGATTTTCAGTAACCATGCTTGGCCTTTGGAACTAGATTTTTCAGTGGCCATTTTTCTTCACTAAACAAGAACCTGAAGCTGTGTTGGAAAACCAAAGCCTTAAAAAAGATCCATGAAAAAGAGTTTTGACTAAGCATGAAAATGAACTGCAATTTATGCGTTTAAGTCTTATGGAATGATTATGTTTGCAGAAAATCAAGCCAAGTCTAAAGTGGGTTTTGAAGGGAATTGGGTAGCAAAGATTTATTGAAATGAAGAAAAAAGTGAAAGTGGAGTTACATTTTCAACCATACCATTCTCAGTCGCATTTTTTGGAGAATTATAATGCGTGCAGTCCAATTTTGAGTTTTAACGGAGAAAAATGACGGAAAGTGTGAAGAGGGACCTACGATGCCTATTTCTTCATACGTTGGGAACGTGTGATGCTATTTTTTTAAGTTATGGGCATATCCCAACGATTTTGAAATGTTAGACCTTTGATGGAATTATCCCTTTTATTTAATAAGTAGACAAGAATGTATCAAATATTCTCTGTTCAAATTATAGTTGTCACTTACTTTCTTGATTTTTTTTTAATATATATTTTTAGTATTTTTAAGGAACCTTCCGTTTGATACAGATTACAAAACAAAAATTGGTTTTTTTAGCTACAATTGCCGACTTTTCAAACATTTTAAACAAGAAATGACAAAAATGTCCTTAATCAACAAAATACCATTTCAAAGTAGAAATGATAATTATATTATTTCACGTTTAAAATATTTAAAAAATCAACAATTGTTGCTCAAAAAAAATCCATTTTTGTTTTATAATTTGTACCAAACAGACTCTTAATGAGCGGACATCGAACTATCAATTATTCTTAGTTAATTTCCATATTTTCACTTCAGATCGAAATTGCTACTTCCTTAATGTTTTAGTATTTTTACGAACATTTCAATAAAGTTAATTTAATCAAGAACAGAACCAACTGCTGATTGTCAGCAGTTTAAATGATAATTAAGTGATATTATTTAAAATGACATCTTAAATGTAAGCATATATATTCATTTAATATTGTATATCAATTAATGTCATCTAATTATTATCTAGACTATTGATTATCACCAATTGTGATTGATTGCACTATTCTCTTAATCATCAATATCGCATTATAAATTGTAGCAGTCGAATTCAAGAGCGCATTTTTTTTTTTAACGAAACACCGTAAAATCTTATTATTATTATTTTTGTATTAATTTCTCAAACCAAAACCAAGTAACTCAACTAGTAAGGTAGTCAATAAAACTGGACATGCTATTGGATGTGCAATCCAATTATCCTCATAATTGGGTTTCAGCCCAGATTCATTTAGCACATGTTTCTAGTACTTTTAAACAACTTTGTTCTGTGGATGTGTAGAAATCAAGCACTCATTTCTGTTACTTAATATCTAATTATGAGATTATCACACACGTTTAATAGCCCATCGATCCAATTACGTATTCATATAATTACAACTCAACATCAATTATCATAACACGACCGTAATTATGATTTCAAAAAATTGTTCGAGGTAGGACCAATCTACAAAGACAAAATGAAAGTAGTTTCAATTTTTAATTTTTTCAAGCGACTCCCCTTTATGTATTTATTTCTTTCACCACTTGGAGAGCTTCACAAAGAGTTGTTTGAGAGCAGTCGAACATGTAGTAAAGAAAAGGAAGGAAAAGAGGACGTCTGAACAAAATGGAAGGATAAAAAAATAATTGAATTAAGAAAAATTGTCGATTTTAGTAAGGATTTATAAAATATTTAATGTTAAAAAGGTTTCTTTTTTCCAACAAAAAACTTTAAAAAATTGTCTATTTTCTAATTGGACGTTAAAATAGGTTGATTTTAGAAAAATTGCCATTTCAAATTATCCTTCCTCTTATGAGTTATGACTTATCTATGAACCGCATTACTTTGCACTCGTACACATGTAGCTTTTAAAATCTGACCACGTGATAACACGCTGGTTTAAATTTACACGTGTCATCTCAGTTACCAATTAGGGTTTCATAACTCTCTCCTTCCATATATATAAATTCTACAGTTTCATTCTTCTCCGAGTGCGGTGCAGTTTCCTGCCCTCCCAAACCTAAAAATCCGAAAATATTTATCTCCATTTTTGATCTCCTGAGTTAGTTTTTATCTCTATTTTACCCTTCCCTCTCCTCGTTGTTATACCAAAAATAATCCCCTTTTCAATTTTCTCTTTGTTTACTATTTTCCGTTTTTACCTCTCTAGGGTTTCAGTTAATTAATAACAAAGAGGAGAGGGAAAAATATCAAAAAAAGAACAAAAATCAAATTCTTTTGTTGGGAACGAATGGCGCAGATTCAGATGCAGCATCAGAATGTGTTGTCGGCGTCCGTCGGACCGAACGGAGTGCCTGTGGCCACTTCGGCGCCGGGCGGAGGGACGAGCCAATTTCCGTCGACTTCGTTGTACGTTGGGGATTTGGATTTCAGTGTAACGGACTCGCAGCTGTACGATCTGTTCAACCAGGTCGGCCAGGTTGTTTCGGTTAGGGTGTGTCGGGACCTGAGCACTCGGCGCAGCCTCGGCTATGGTTATGTTAACTATAGCGGCCCACAGGATGGTTAGTCCTTGCTTGATTCATTGATTTGTTTAGAACGTGGTTTTATTTTTGTGTATTTATGCTTGTTTATAGTTAGTTTTGGACAATTTGAATGTCGATATTGTCTCTCATGTCAGTAACATCGTGAAATGTTGGCTATGATAGTTGTTTTGGTGGCGTGGTAGGTGCTTATTGTTAGCTTATTGTTATTATGAATCAGAAATTGGTAATCTTTTCCACTGCTTTTGTTGGATCGCATTTTGTAGCCCTGTGACAAAGGAATAAAACAAGGTCGAATTTTCATCTGGGATCAATTTTCCCCCCTGTAGTTTATTTTCATGATGTTTCGTCATGATTTTGAAAAGATAATTTTGAAATCTCGGGTGCCACATGAGACTCGAGCATATTTCTCCCCTTGACGCCTTTCTGTGTCAGTTGTGGTTTGTTGGACAATTCCTGAAATCTCTACTTAATACTAGTATATATTGCTTATTCGCGTTGAGATCTGACCGTAGGGATGATTTACAGAACGTGGATAGATGAATTTTGCAAAAAGAGAATATATTAGAGGAGGGAGATTTTTGATTTTGAACAGATGCAAAAGAGAACACAGTAGAGGAGAGGAGATTTGACATGATGGATTGTTAATTCAGAGAACATGTACGAATACACTTTTTTTTTTGGGCACCCTTGAAAGTGAGGAAGTAAATGACTAAGGTATATGAAGTGATGGAAAGTGTGATTCATACAGTGGATGTTCATGTGGAATAATGTAATTAGATGAGTTTGTGCCATTTTGATTTTGTGTCAAATGCCAATAAAAGTGGGAGGCTGTGGAATAATGTAATTAGATGAGTTTGTGCCATTTTGATTTTGTGCCAAATGCCAATAAAAGTGGGAGGCTTTAGAAACGCTCATCTTTAGCTGAATCACTTTGGGTTTTGGCTCTTGTGAGTAAAATGAATCACCTTCAATTAGCTGAAATTAACCAAAATTAGAAGTTTCTCAAGGTTTCGAGTCTGTTTGGCACGGATGGATTTTTGACAGTAGAGCTTTTGTTAAAAAGTTGTTGACTTTTCCCTGTGAATCCGAATATTAAATTGAGTGTTTTGGCTGTGTAACTATAAAACTACAATTTTATATTTATTTGACTAAATATTAATTAATTATTATATATCTCATATTAATTTCTTTTATAAATAATATTTTTTCATATCTTATAATAACTATTAAAATTAATAAGTAATAACACAATTATTTTAGTATATGTTATATTACTTAATATTAAATTATTTTAATCAAACATATTATGTGTCATTTGTATAATATTATTTAACAAGCAAATATATATATTACACTTTATATAAATATATGAATTGGGTTAGATAGATAGTTTCTTTTTTTATTTTTATTAAATGTATTAATGGTAATTCTGTTAATTTTGAAGTTGATTAAATGTCAATTGCAACTTCCTCTCAAAGGTCAATTAGAGCTTTTTAGAAAAACTCAAAATTAAACAACTTTTTAAGTTGTTTTTTCAGTCAAACACAAACAAATTTTTAACCAATGGATGTACTTGTTTGCTAGTTGATAATGAAAAGAGAGAAGGAGCTTATTGCTTTGAGTGATTTTAATTTTATGGGCTGTTGTGACTTGTGAGAGACCAGTGCTTAAAAAATGCCGACACCTTGAGGCGTGGCTCGCATGAGGTCTTCATTTAGAGCATCAAAGTTTACACTTAGGCACACATCTCAAGGCATAAACATTTGGGTGATAGCGGTATGCACTCCTTCGTATTTCACTTTCTGCACTCTTTGTTGTTTGCCTCAACTTTTGGGCTGGGTTTTTCATAGCCTAGAATATGTAAGGAGCTTCTTTTTTTTGTTTTTTTTTTTTGAATTTTCTTTCTTCTTAAAGTTGGAGCATTGTTTCCTTTGTTGTTGGCCTTTCATTTCTAGAGGTGGATTAGTTGTCTTGTTATGTGATCATATGACCTTAATCAATTTACTATTTATCACAATGTTGATCCGTTTTATGTTTTGAGTTGCTATTTAGATTTTTAATTTTGTTAAAATGTTTTACTAAATATATGTTTGGTAGGGCTGAAATTATTTTTTAAGTACTTATATTATAAGTTGTGGGTGAATATGTAGATAAAAATATATTGTAAGTTGTGGGTTATTATATGAAATGTGTGGATAAAAAGTATTTTTGACCAGTTGAAATTATAATTTAAGCACCACCAAACATGTTAAGATTTTTTTTTGATGTTTTATGACTTGTGAGTATAATTTAGTAATTTGTACTTTTAAAGTTTGTTGGTCTAGGCTTCAAGGCGAAAAAACCTTGAAATCTGATCTAGCCCTTTTTAAACACTAGAGAGCATTTAAGTTGTTGCTTGAGATTATACTGGTTCTCTGTTTTAAGTTTGCTTGCTTGTACACTTTTGTAATGGATAGCATCAACAAAGGTGTTGAAGACATGTCTTTGTTTTTGTCCTTATTTCTCTAAGATGCCCACATAACCTTGTTCTTTGTCTTTCCTACTCGATAGAAGGAAAAGGCTAAATTTTGCGATATCTGACATGTTTCCTGTTTTCCCTGATTATAGCGGCAAGGGCAATGGAATTGCTGAACTTCACTTCTCTGAACAACAAGTCGATCCGGATAATGTTTTCTCATCGGGATCCCAGTATTCGTAAAAGTGGATCTGCAAACATATTTATAAAGGTATTTGCACTCGGCTGCTTTGCCTCTTTGGTTTTATCTGACTTATGACTGATTGGAAGCTTGTTGCTTCTTGAATTGGTATATTATTTCCTTTTACTGTGGTATGATATGTCTCCTCTTCATGATTACATCATTTTTTGTGTTAATCATTTCATTCCAATTGATCTATTAGGTTGGTTATAGGGAATTCGTTTGGGTTGATTTTTATCTACATAATCTTATGTGTTGCCAAGAACTGCTAAGGGTTGTTTTAAACTCCGTGTTTGGTATAGAGGATTGTGTATTTGCTGCCTGCCATTATTTTGCCCATGTGTTTTATGCTGGTACATATTTTGAGTTGTCACTATTGGTAGTAGAGGAGAACTTGCCTTCTTTTGTTGTTGTTTCCACAAAGCTGCAGCTACCTATATGGTCTGCACACTGAATTCTTCATGTGGAAGGTGTTCTGTTATTTATCATAAAAAAATTGATTAATTGTTTTGCATTTGGTAGTTCTATTCTTATATTTTTCTGTAGTGTTAGTTACAAATTTATTGAACTTTCCTGTGCAGAATTTGGACAAATCGATTGATAACAAAGCACTCCACGACACTTTTTCAAGCTTTGGAAACATACTTTCTTGCAAAATAGCAACGGATCCCAATGGCCAATCAAAGGGCTATGGGTTTGTACAATTTGATATTGAAGAATCTGCACAAAGTGCTATAGACAAGTTGAATGGCATGCTTATTAATGATAAGCAAGTGTATGTTGGGCCTTTCCTCCGTAAGCAGGAGAGAGAATCGTTGCTGAGTAACACCAAATTCAACAATGTCTATGTGAAAAATCTAGCCGAGTCGACTACAGACGATGATCTGAAGAAAATTTTTGGCGAGTATGGGGCAATTACCAGTGCTGTAGTGATGAGGGATGCTGATGGGAAGTCAAAATGCTTTGGGTTTGTCAACTTTGAGAATGCTGATGATGCCGCTCAAGCTGTTGAAGCTCTAAATGGTCAGAAATTTGGTGATGAGGAGTGGTATGTCGGGAAAGCGCAGAAAAAATCTGAGAGAGAGCATGAACTGAAAAGTCGATTTGAGAAGAACACAAAGGAAGTTGTAGACAAATATCAAGGAGTTAATTTATATGTTAAGAATTTGGATGATAGCATAGATGATGACAAACTCAAGGAACTATTTTCTGAGTTCGGTACCATCATGTCATGCAAGGTATATTGACGTGTGCGATTTTGGGAATCGAGCTGCTTTTTATTTCTGTGATTACTTCTCTCTCTCTCTCTTTTTTTTTTTAAAAAATATTCATGGGAACAGTATTTGTTCAGCTCTCTTGATCTTCTTTCTTTTCAATGTTTACAGGTTATGCGAGATCCTAGTGGAGTAAGCAGAGGATCTGGGTTTGTTGCATTCACAACTCCTGAAGAAGCTTCTCGAGCAGTAAGTTGATACCATAGGTTATACTTTTGTTTTGGCGACTTTATTAAGACAAACTGATCGAGTTTTTATCTGTATTTTTTGTTTCAGCTTTCTGAGATGAATGGGAAAATGGTGATTAGTAAGCCGTTGTATGTCGCCCTTGCACAGAGGAAAGAAGAGAGGAGGGCAAGGTTACAGGTAAATACATAGTGAGAAGCATTACTCCTTTGTCATTAGAGGCAATTGTGGGCTAATTTCGAAGTGCTTTGAGGCATTTCTCCTTTGGCCACTTTATGCTTTACACTAGTGTTCATTTTTGGTGGCTCATGTTAGGTGTTGTTTAGCGCTTTGATTATAAGCACTACAAGCACTTCAAAAGTGTGTGACGTTTTGCTTATACACCAAAAGTGAACACTTGAAAATAAGCATAAGCCGGTTTAGGCAGCGTTCCAGCTCAGAAGTTGTTAAGTCTTTGGTGAACTTAAGAAGAACTTATTATAGAAAAATCTGACAGCAGATTTTGAGAAGCATCCAATTAGATTCTGTTTTTAATTGCTCCAATTATCTATAATTAAAATACCAATTTTAATCTTAATTAATTAATTAATTAATTCATTTTCTACTGTATGTACTATGTTTTTATTTTTTAATTTCATAAATTCATGGTGAATACATCGTCAAAATATTTTGACGAAATGAAAATAATAATAATAATACAAAGGACATCATTATAATCAATGTCCATTTAGTAATTGTATAATAATTATCATTATATATCATTTTTGCTTACCAAACGCTAAAATAAAAACAAAAGTTTACCAAAAACTTTCCATCAACTGATTCTTGATTATTTGTTCAGCATAGCTTTTAGAAGCTGATTTTCTTAAAAGCACAACATACCAAACCAAGCCTTATTTTGATATTTGGTGCCACAACTTATTTTTAATGCTGTTGAGCATTTGCTGTATTTCTTGATCAGTGTTTATCCTTTAGTTAGACTTTGCGCATATTAAAAGAATTAAGGCATTAAGAAGTGGATAGAACTACAGGAAAAGAATAAAAATAATTAGCTAGCAGCTGCTTCTGTGGCAGCTAAGGTGGCTATTTGATGGCTTATGGTTATATCAGGTGGAAGGATGTCCATAGATATGGCCTTGGATGCAAAAGAATACTCTAGGATCAACCTTTAGCTTTTCATATTCAAAATTTCTTTGATATGATTTTCATGGTCCAATATCTATATCAGGAACTTCTTGGGCAAAATATAAATGAGGACAGCGACCCTCCTTGGGGGACGTTACCTTTCCTTTTTGTGAATTGCATTAATGTAGCTATTTCATTTTTATGGTATTACATATATCTTTGAAGACTGTCAATATATGAGGCACTGATATAGACGTGAGACACGGACACGTTACTTCTCATGTAATATTTTTATACTAAATAAACTCTTATATTTCAATAAAATTAATTCACGTTTTTTAACTTAAAAACTTTTGCTTTGAATTTTGAAGGTGAAATCTTGTGAATATGCATCTTAAAATGAAAATGTTCATGTATCGAAAATTGTATTAGATATGAACGAGTTCCTACAATTTTTCTCACATTTTATTCATTCTTTTATACAATTAAGTTATTTCTAACTTTATATTCCAAATTTTACATAGTCGAGCTTGTTTCATTGATGCATTGACGACATGTGCGCATGTCAGAAATTATAGAAACATAAGAAAATGATGGCGACATTGCTTGTTTTACACGTCCAAGGTGTGTTGAGGAAGTGTCCTTGCTTGTCAAAAATTTAGAAAGATGTGAAGAAAATAGGGATATGCCATGTGGGATAAGATGCACTTCCCAGCTGAAGTTTTTGTACATTACAGCTGTCAATGCCTACTATTCTCGGCCTTTAGTCAATCATATCTTTCCATTCACTAAACCACATGTCCTTCGATGAATTTTATGACTTCTCTACCAATTGTAGGCACAGTTTTCCCAATTGAGGCCAGTTGCAATGCCGCCATCAATTGCTCCTCGTATGCCAATCTATCCTCCTAGTGCACCTGGCATTGGGCAGCAACTATTTTATGGGCAAGCTCCCCCTGCTCTAATTCCTCAGGTAATGTTTGTTCTCTGAGTTCAGACTTTGTGAGTTTATGCTTAATTTTTTTCATTAGTCACCTGCGTTTTTTACTACCTACGCTCCTTTCCTCCCCCTCTCCCTGCTGTGTGGAAGAAAAAATTTTAGTAGAGTTGTTTGCTAGGAGATGTCTGTTGCCAAGTTTCATGGTATTGTTATTGTTATGGACTAGAAAACTTTTAGGACTTGTTAATCAGAGGTGCTATGATTTTGGAGTTTTATACTATGGATTCTTTTTTAGGATACTAGATTATTATATGAATCATGGTATACTTCAGTGGAGCTAGGAGCAAAAGTAGAATTGTCCTTGTTATTACTTAATAGTTAATACAAGGCACACTTAGAATGACGTGGATAACATTCCTTTTTCTTTTCAATTTTAATGTTTAACAATTTCAAGATGAAATTGTCAGGCTGGATTTGGTTATCAGCAGCAGCTTGTACCTGGAATGCGCCCTGGTGGAGCTCCTATGCCAAATTTCTTTGTGCCACCAGTTCATCAGGGCCAACACCCTGGTAGAAGAGGACCAGTTCCTCTGCAACAAAATCAGCAGCCTATGCCGTTGATGCCGCAGCAGGTTAGTTGATATGTAGATTTTTCAGTAGATGTTATAAAATCTTGTACAATAGAAGAATGCTTAATGTTTCACCTTCAGATGTTGCCAAGGGGACGGATGTATCGGTATCCTCCTAGTCGAAATTTGCAAGAAGTGCCAATGCCTGGTGTTGCTGGAGGAATGCTTTCTGCTCCTTATGATGTGGGTGGTATGCTTCCACGAGATGCCGCCATACCACAGCCTATGCCAATTACAGCTCTGGCTTCTGCTCTTGCAAATGCAACGCCTGAACAACAGAGGACAGTAAGCATTCTGCTACATGAATTTACTTTTGTTGCTGGGCGTGGCATTATTGATAATAACGCTCCTAATATTTCTTTTATTGGATTGCAGATGTTGGGTGAGAATTTATATCCTCTTGTTGATCAACTGGAGCATGAACATGCGGCGAAAGTTACAGGCATGCTTCTGGAGATGGACCAGACAGAGGTTTTACACTTGCTTGAATCACCAGATGCTTTGAAAGCAAAGGTTGCCGAGGCTATGGACGTCCTGGGGAATGTTCAGCAGGCTAATAGCCCAGCAGATCAACTTGCTTCACTATCCCTCAATGACAACCTTGTTTCTTGAGGTTTTTTGGTGTTTAGAATGCAGATGTGGCCCTGCCAATTTGAATCAACATTTTGTTAGCGAGGGTGAATGTTAGGACGAATTTTTGGGGACGTATTTAGGGTTTTGAATTTGACGGATTGTATTTTGTTTCCAAATGATTTTTTGGACTCTTTTGTTGGTTTGCTGTATTGCGCACTTTGGAATTTGTGGATTTGGTTCTCTCCCTCTCTTTCATTTAGGTGCACTGTATGTTTTCGGTTGATAGATTGATAGGGAGAAGTGTGTTACCTAATAATGAGTCGACTCTTTTATGTCTCATTCTAGATTCTCGGATAAATGATGATTACTCGTCTGTCATGTTTATGACGTGAGTAGAAAATCTTTGATGGTTCTAAAGCTGAACTGTTGGTTGGTTTACTGTGATCGAATGCATTGCATTAGTTTCACTAGAGATGGATAGAGTTGGTTGCTGGTTATGAAAGATATCTGCTTGACTGGTTTGGGAAACTGCTTCTCTGTCCTAGGGGATCCTGTCATCAGTTATGAGTTACATGTCATCATAGGGGTGGGTAATTAACTCAAAAATTGCCCAAACTGACTGACTAGACCTGAGTTGGGCTGGTTTGAACCTTAAAGTCAGTTCAATAAGTGAGGTTGGTAAATTTGTATTCTGATTATTGTCTCCTCACCGCTGCCACCGTAGGACCCATCAGTTAGGGGAAAACTTTGCTCTAACACTAGTTTTGGCGTGGCAGGGAATTGGAACATTTGTTAAAATAAGAAAAAGCTAAAAACCAAGTATTGGAAGAAGAGGTAATTTTCTAATTTTAGCATACTAGAGAAAATAAATTAATCTCTAAAAAAGAGAACCAATATTCTACTCTTAAATCTTATAAACTAAATTATAAACCTCATAGAATCCTATAAAAACTAGGAATTCTAATTAGCAATAATAACTAAAAATAGTGTGTTTGATTTTGATTAAAATTATATTTTTTTTGTAAAAGTTGATAAAATGTGTGATTGAAAATTGTAAAAAGTTGTGATTCTACTAAATGAGTGGTTAAAATTAATTACTGATTTTGATTTCAACTTTTTAACAAAATTTTAAGTGAAATTAAACAAACTCTAAAAAAATTTATCCCTAGTCCCTACTAGTTTACCAACACTTCTTTCATTAATATCCATAACTTGGATACGAGAAAACAAAAAATTTACGTGCAAGATCAGTGCTTTGCTTGACAATATGAGTTTGTGTTTTAATTGTTAGTAATTGTTAGGAGGGTGTTAGATGTAATTAAAATATAATTATTTTAGTACAATTTTTGAATTCATATTTTTGGACAAATAGTATAACATAAAAGTTATTTTGCCAAATAAAGTAGTATAACCCCAGGCCCAGCCAATAATGTAAGGAGAACGATTACAGTTAATTTGGATAAATAGTTATAGACGTGTAAAGTTTATAATTTTAGCAATTAGCAGGGTGGAAAACATTGTTGGTCATTCAACTTTCAGCCAAATTTGGAGTTAGTCACCGCACTTTATTTTGTCCAATTTAGTCACCAAACATAGATTTTTGTCTTAATTTCATTACTTCGTTAAACTCCATTTGAAAAGGTAAAGGAAATGCATACATTGATGAATGAGAATCCTAGTTGTCACCATTCTACCATTTGATTGATGTATTGGCATGGCAAAACATTATAAACAAAAAAGAAAAGAAAAAGAATCATATCTCTAAATTCAAATCAATTTACCCACTTTTCCTCATCGATCTCTACCATCATATACATACACTACCTTCTACCACCTCTTCATCCGTTGCCATCGATGTCGATCAACGCCACCAAAGTCAACCCTGCTGTCTGGCGAGCCTTGTTCAAATTCCGTGTCCCGCGTCTACTACTTCCCCCAAGGCCACCTCAAAAATTCCATCGCCACTCCAATTCAATATTACAATATTTTCCTCAAACATCCTTTCGTTCTATGCCAACTCCTCTCCCACTCCCAGCGGCTCCGCTTCCTGTGTTTTTTCTTGTTGATGAGGCACCAAAAAGGTTTCTGCATTACCCGGAAAAGGTGCTCACTTGAGAAAATGTCCCTTGATTTGTCTTTCCAATTGACTAGAGCGGGAATATAACCCCTAGGATTTCGCTTCCTCATAGACTTGTCCCTTCTCCAGCCCCTCCACCAACGTGGACCTTGAAAAGAGAAACAATAACCGTGACCAAATGTGATCAACATGTTTAGGTTCGCAAATATAGTGACTCCATTCGATGCCAAAATTGAAGGTGGATTTTCTATTCCGAAGTACTATGCCGACTAGATTTTCACGTGCTTGATTTGTCAGACGAGCCTCCATTTATCAATAGGATTGCTCGTCTTATTGAAACATGAAATCATTTTAGATTATCTATTACATTATAACAAAATATTAAGGGGTCTAACATCAACATCAGACACTATCACCTCACAACTTAAGAAAGGCTCCTAGCGCGAAAGAAATAGTGTGGGTGGGTTTGGTTTGACGCTTAGTTCTAGTTCTGCCTTTTAACACTTTATATAAAAAAAATTCTAGTGGCTACAGAGAACAGTAAAACAAGGATAGGAAATATAACAATAAGAAGTAATCACGTGCCACTCACGTGCATTAAAAAAAAAAGTGCAATGTAAGTGCATTAGTTTCACATTGAATATTTTTCTTTTCAAGATATCAATTAAGAAATATTAATTTATCATAGTATGTATCTTTACCCTTCCTCCGGTTATCATCAGTACGAATGGTTAAGCCCATTGTGATGTTTATATATCATGGCCCAGCTGTTTGTGCCATGATTATTGTCTGGCCCAAAAGTTGAAGAACACGCTTTTGTCTTTTGTTGGTAATACGTCTTTGATGTTGAATAGTCTGATTCATCCCGTCTGTTGGATTACTACACTTGATCTCGGCCATTGATTTCTAGTATATAAAGGCTCTTCAATTCTTTAGGATTAGCACACGAGTGAGTGCGCAACTTTACTCTGTCTCTCTTTCATCTGATTTCTTCTACTTATCTTCTTCTTCCTTTGTGTTGGGGTGAACTATTGGTTCTCCATTGTTGTGTAAGAAGAGTGTTGCTATAGTAATCACATTCTAATTACTGTAATTTCTGTGGTTTGTTCTCAAATATGTTGTGTTGAGGACGTTATCTTGATTCCATGAGAAGAAGTCTGTAATGAGAGATAGTTTAGGTTATTCTGAGTGGGTTACCTTTGTAAACTTGGATCTTGAACTTATTGTGGTTTTAATAGAGCATTAGAGGCCATATCTACGTTTGTAGAGCTTCAAAGTCAGAAGTAGGCATTGCACGGGCCGAACTGCCTGTCCCCAAAATGGACAATCATATCTAGTGTTATTTCCTTTATATTTATGCTATTTTACAGGTTCTGTTTCTAATTATTGGTTGAAAGAATTCTTGTTTCATGTTAATCGGCGTAACATGTGGTATCAGAGTTATAATAAATGTTTCTTGACGATTAACCATCTTTCGCCTCTGTTATTGAGACAAACTCAGGGCTATAAGTATGTCTCTTCATTCTTATTGTGTTATAAGTTTGAGATATAAATTTTCTTGTGAATAAACTTTGTGTTTTTACAAATAAAAGAAAATATGGCGTATATTCATGTTGTATGATTTGTCAAACTGTTTAAGTTGTTATGAAACATTTCTTGAAAATATAGAAAGTTATAAAAGATACTGATATTTTGTTGTAATACGATTACAATACTTATTCTTTGTGAATATCTGAATATTTGTTTGTTATCTCTGTGAATAGCCCTCAATTGAGACTTTCTTGAATTATCCATTGACTTGAGAACTTGATTCTTACGGAATCTTGGAGTTTTCTTGATTATAGGTCTCGCCCAAAATCATGTGTGATATCTTGCATTTGCATGTATCTGATTATTGGTGATTTTGTGTCTCCTACTTGAATAAAATACCTCTCTCATTTCAATCTCTGTTATTAAATGTGTTAAATTGTTTTAAATGGAAACTTCAAATTTTCATTTAGATCAATTTAATGAAAAATGTGATTTTGCTATATGGAACAAAAAATGGAAGGTATTTTAGTTCAACAAAAAGTGTCAAAGGCCATAAATAAAATATTTCCTAATACTATGTTTGATGATCAAATAGTAGAGGTTGATGAATTAGCTTATACATCTATTATACTTCATATCTCTGATTTTGTGCTTAGAAAAATTGATAATCTTGATGATGCTCAATCTTTGTGGGAAACTCTTGAATCAACTTACTTGAAAAAATCACTTTGTAATAATTTGTTCTTATTAAAAAAAATTTTTAGTTTCAACATTGATCATTCAAAGGATCTTGATGAAAGTTTTGATATATTCAATAAGTTGATTCAAGATACAAAAAACTGTGGTGATAAAGGTATTGATGAATATAAAGCTATAATTCTGTTGAATTATATTCCTGATGTGTATAAAGATGTTAAAAGTGCCATAAAATATGGTAGGGATGGTCTTACTATAGATATGGTAATAAATAACCTTAGAAGTAAGAGTCATGAGCTTAAGAATGAAAAAGAAACAAGAAGTAATGGTGAAAGTCTAATTGTTAGAGGTAGATCCCAACATAGACAGTCTAATAATCAGGATGAGAATAATTATAACGGTCAAAGTCACAAAAAGAAGGGCAAGGGTAAGTCTAGGTCAAAATCCAATGTAAAGGGTATAAAGTGTTATAATTGTGGTAAGTTAGGGCACTATATTAAAGATTGTTATAAATTGAATAACAATGCTCAGAAAAATAGACCATCTGAACAAAGCAATCTTTCTACCACTAATACTGAAACTCTAGGTGAATTGTATGAAACCATTAAAAATGAAGAGCCTGAGACCTTAGTGAACTATGTGTCTTCCATCTGTCAGTCTAATGAATGGTTACTTGATTCTGGATGCACTTTTCATATGACTCCTGATTTTGACTTGTTTTGCTCCTATACTAAAGTGAACACTGGTGTGGTTGTCATGGAAAACAATGTTGCCTGTAAAATCCATGTGATAGGCAGTATTATGGGTAAGTTTGATACTGATTTTGTTTATCTTCTAGAAAATGTTAGACACATACCTGATTTATCTAAAAATCTAATATCTATTGGATCTCTAGAAGATTCTAACTTTGATGAAAAATTTGGAGATGACTGTTTCAAAATTACAAAAGGGGCACTCTTTGCTATCAAAAGATATAAGAGAAATGGCTTCTACTTCACTAAAACAGAAAAAATGTCAGTAGATACTTCACTCTTTGCTATCAAAAAATGTCAGTAGATACTGCTATGGTAAATTCTGTTAAGAGTGATTGTACTGATTTTTGGCATAAAAGGCTAGCTCACTTAAGTAATAGGGGCTAAGTATCTTGCAAAATTAGGGGTGTTTGGAAAAGATAAAATCACTCACCTCCATTTCTGTGAAACTTGTGTCATGAGAAAACAACATAGAGTTCAATTCTCTGATGGTTTACATAAATCTTCCTCCATTTTTGAGTATGTGCACTATGATCTATGGGTCCATCTAGCACACCTACACATGGAGGAAACAAGTATTTTCTGTCTATCATTGATGATTTTTCAAGAAAAGTATGGATTTTACTGTTGAAAAACAAATCTGAAGCTTTTGATAAGTTAAAAACTAGGAAAACTCTTTTTGAAAATTAAACTGGTAAAACTTTGAAGTGTTTTAAGGACATATAATGACCTTAAAATTTGTAATAAATCTTTTGATGATTTTTGTAATCAATCTGGAATAAAGAGGCATAAAACTGTTCCTTATACCCCTCAGCAAAATGGTGTTGCTGAGAGGATGAATAGAATCTTACTTGAAAGAGTTAGGTGTATGCTTTCTAGTTCTGGTGCATCTAAATATTTTTGGTGTGAAGCTGTTGTTACAACTTGTCATCTTGTCAATAGATTTCCTTTTGCTGCCTTAAATGGCAAAACATATGAAGAAATGTGGTATGGAAGGCCAACTGATTACTCTAATCTTAGAATTTTTGGTTGTACAACTTATTCACATCAAAAGGATGATAAACTTGACCCCAGATCTCAAAAGTGTTTTTTTTTAGGATATCCTGATGGAACAATAGGGTATAGACTTTGGGCTAGAAGTTTAGGATGATTTAAAACTATTATTAGCAGATATGTTGTTTTTAAGGAAGATGAAATGCATTGTCTAAAATAAAATGCTGAAAATGATAATAATCCTGATAATACAAAGATTAAGGTGGAGTATGATAATGTAGTGATCACCCTTGTAGAGCAAAATCAACCTGATATTCCTCAACTTCCTAATTCTGATGATGATTTAAATCATAATCAAATTAGAGAAGAATGTCAGGATGAGTTTCAAAACTTAGGTTTAGAAAATTATCATTTAGCTAGAGATAGAAATAGAAGAACAACTAATGTGCCTTCTAGATTATCTGATTATAATCTTACTTTTTTAGCTGTTAGTTCTTATGATGAATTAAGTGGTAATGAACCTAAAACTTTTGATGATGCTATAAGTAGTAATGTTTCTCATATGTAGTGGACAACAATGAAGGAAGAAATGACTTCCTTATACAATAACCATACATGGGAATTGGTTTCCAAACTAAAGCACAAATCCATTATTGATTGCAGGTGGCTTTACAAGGTAAAGGAAGGTAATGATATCACTGATCCTCTTAAATTTAAAGCAAGACTTGTAGCAAAAGATTTTACTCAAAAATATGGTATTGATTATAATGAAATTTTTTCTCCAGTTATTAAATACACTACTTTAAGAGTTATATTTGCTTTAGTTGCTCATTCCAATTTGGAAATGGAACAACTTGATGCTAAAACTGTCTTCTTACATGGTGAACTTGAAGAAAAGACTTATATGAATCAACCCATTGGTTTTATTGATAAACACAAGTCTGACCATGTTTGTCTTCTTAAAAAATCATTATATGGTTTGAAATAATCTCTCAGGCAATAGAATAAAAGGTTTGATGCTTTCATGCTATCTTTAGATTTTACCAGAAGTGAGTTTGATCATTGTCTTTACTTTAAATCTGAACAGCCTAGTAATACCCTTGTATTTTTACTGTTATATGTAGATGATATGTTAATAATTTGTTCATGTGTTGATATAATTAATAACATCAAAGCTGCTTTAAGTTCAGAATTTGAAATGAAAGATCTTGGCAATGCCAAGAAGATATCCGGAATGGATATAATTAGGGATAAATCAAATTCAATTATGATGTTAAAACAACAGTCTTATATCAAGAAAATTCTTAAGAAGTTTTCTACGCATGATTCTAAAGCTATGTGTTCCTTTAGCTAACCATTTTATGCTAAGTAAAGATCAATATCCCCAATCGGATGATGAAATAGAATACATGAATAAAGTGCCTTATTCAAATATGATTGGTTCAGTAATGTACACTATGGTCTGCACTAGACCTGCTATTGCTTACTCTGTGAGTATCTTGAGTAGATATATGTCAAATCCAGGGAGCAACATTGGGAAGCTTTGAAGTGGTTGTTAAAATATCTGAAAGGTACTACAAATGTAGGTTTAGTTTTTAGACATTGTAGTGAAGGAATAAAGTTAATAGGATATGTATATGCAAATTATGCTAATGATAGTGATAGTAGGAAATCCACTACTTCATATGTTTTTACACTTTGTAATTCTTGTATTAGCTGGAAATCTTAGTTACAACATATTGTAGCATTGCCCACAACTGAATCTAAATATGTTGCTATTACTGAAGTTGTGAAAGAAGCCTTATGGCTGAAAGGTGTACTATCTGAGTTGAATTTACTTCATAATCATGTTGTTGTATTTTCTGATAGTCAATCTGCAATACAGTTATGAAAAAAAATCCTGTCTTCTGTCTTCCATGACAGAATTAAGCATATGAATGTTAAATTGTATTTTATTAGGGACATTGTGTCCAAGAATCAGATTGATCTTGGGAAAATTCCAACTCATGCCAACCCTTTTGATATGGAAACTAAACCACTATCTTTAAACAAGTTCAAATCATGTTTTAGTTTGCTTAACATTGATTCAAGTTAAGAGTATTAAGTTCGTCTAATAGAATAGTAAATGTAGTATATGTTTGATCATTGCCTCTGGTACCTGCAAAAGAATTTAAACAAGTCAATACAATAGAAGCCTACATTTGGTTCAAGGTGAAGATTATTGTAAATATGTGCCCAAATGGTTAAGCCCATTGTGATGCCCAAATGGTTAAGCCCACTGTGATGTTTATATATCATGGTCCATCTGTATGTGCCCTGATTAATGTCTGGCCCAAAAGTTGAAGAACACGCTTTTGCCTTTTGTTGGTAATGCGCCTTTGATGCTGAATGGTTTGATTCATCCCATCCGTTGGATTACTACACTTGATCTCGGCCATAGATTTGCAGTATATAAAGGCTCTTCAATTCTTTAGGGTTAACATACATCAATGAGTGTGAAGGTTTACTCTCTTCCTCTCTCGTCTTCTTCTTCCTTTGTGTTGGGGTGAAATGTTGGTTCTCCATTATTGTGTAAGAAGAGTGTTGCCATGCCCTGATTTTATATGAGGCCTAAGAGGCTGCTGCCTCGGGCCCAAAATATTTGGGGGCCCCTAGATCTAAAAAATTGTGTTAATTTTTTTTTGAAAAGATTAGCTTAGAGCAGTCCAAACCCACATCTAATTAAAAAAGCCAGCCCAATTAAAATCTGGTATTTTCCTAATTTGAAAATTGAAACGTATATTCTCGACTTGATTTTCAAGTTCAGATCACCAATCTCATTCTCAAGTTTGGCAAAAACCACTCCACAGTCTACGTTAAGTCGCCATAGTTTGTTTTATTGCATTTTCTACGAGAGTTGTAAGCGATATTTCTCTTTTAACCATTCTAATTTATTTTAGATAATTTATATATTTCACGAGTTAAAATTTTACATTTTTTTGATGATGATTGAACCAATTGAATTGATTAAAATAAAATTGATGTTGTTATTTCTTGTCGACTTTAGATTTTGCACCACAGAATTTTGTTCCTTGTAAATGTCTATATGCTAATAATCTTCTTACAAAATGGGTTGTGATAAAAAAGAAATTAGGGACTTTCTTTATTGTTGAATATTACTTATTGTTTATCCTTTTATTGTTGAATTATAGATTTAGTTTTGGAAAACTCTGATGAAATTTTTTTTGAAAGTACACTACGATTTGAGAGTCCAGTTTTTTACATTTGATTCAGGCCTGAAAAACATAAAGTCCGGCCTTGAGTGTTGCTACAGTAATCACCTTCTGATTACTGTAATTTCGTATGTCCTCGAATCTATTATGTTGAGGATGTTATCTTGATTCTGTGAGAAGAAGTCTATAATGAGAAATAGTTTTGGTTATTCTGAGTGGGTTACCTTTGTAAACTTGGATCTTGAACTTATTGTGGTTTTAATAGTGCATTCGCGGTCGGATTTATGTTTATAGAGCCTTAAAGGCAGGAGTAGGCATTGCACGGGTCGAACTATCTGTCCCCAAAATGGACAATCATATCTGGTATTATTTTCTTTATATTTATGCTATTTTGCAAGTTCTGTTTCTAATTTTTGGTTGAAAGAATTCTTGTTTCATGTTAATCGGCATAACAATATCTTCAGAGGCTTCATATTAGGAAATGAAAAAGACAGGTTTTCAATTTTTTTAGAGATCATTAATGAGCAAATAAAGGGTAAATTTAATTAATAGCCACCAAACTTATTTAAGGTTACTATTTACTCACTCAACTGAAAAAAAAATTTCAATTGCTCACTCAACTTTCCAAATGGTTTCCTATCCATCACTCATTGCAAAAATAGTAGGATGTGATGACGGATATTCACACTTGGCAAACGGCAATCTGATGTGGCAAACTAACGTCGTTAAAATTGTTCACGTAATAGGGTGAATTTAATTAATAGCCACCAAACTTATTTAAGGTTACTACTTATTCACTCAAATGAAAAAATATTTCTAATTGCTCACTCAACTTTTCAAATAGTTTCTCATCCATCACTCATTGCAAAAATGGTAGGATGTGTAGACGAAAATTAACACTTGGCAAACATTAATTTGATGTGGCAAACTAACGTCGTTAAAATTGTCCATGTAATAATAATAGAAGCCAAACATAACTTTATCTATTAGTAAAAAAACATTTCTATACAATAGTAAAAATACGTTTTACAATGTAGATAATTATTTTTAATCTTTTGTCCAAATCGTTATTTGAATCAATTTACAGATTTAGTCGGCTTTGCTGGTAGATGATTGTTTTTAATCTTTTGTCCAAATTGTTATTTGAATCAATTTTAAAAACGTTAGTTCATTGTAAAACGTCTTTTTACTGTTGTATAGAAACGTTTTTTTAATAATAGATAAGTTATGTTTGGCTGCTATTATTATTACGTGGACAATTTTAACGACGTTATTTTGCCACACTAGATTACCATTTGCCAAGTGTGAATTTTCTTCTGCACATCCTACTATTTTTGCAATGAGTGATGAATGAGAAACCATTTGGAAAGTTGAGTGAGCAATTAGAAACCTTTTTCAGTTGAGTGAGTAAATAGTAACCTTAAATAAGTTTGGTGGCTATTAATTAAATTTACCCCATTACGTGGACAATTTTAATGACGATTGTTTTGCCACATCAGATTACCATTTGCCAAGTGTGAATTTCCATGCCAAGTGTGAATTTCCGTCTACACATATTTTTGTAATGAGTGATAGATAGAAAATCATTTGGAAAGTTGAGTGAGCAATTGGAAACTTTTTTCAGTTGAGTGAGTAAGTAGTAACTTTAAATAAGTTTGGTGGCTATTAATTAAATTTACCCTATTACGTAGACAATTTAACGACGTTAGTTTGCCACATTAGATTACTGTTTGCCAAGTGTGAATTTCTGTCTACACATCCTACTATTTTTGCAATGAGTGATGGATGGAAAATCATTTAAAAAGTTGAATGAGCAATTGGAAAAAAATTTCACTTCAGTGAATAAGTAGTAACCTTAAATAAGTTTGGTGGCTATTAATTAAATTTAAAGGAATGTCCATTGTATTTCCTATGCTAACTCGAACTTTTAAGAATTTGTAACTCGATTTATGAATCTTTTTAGTTTTGTATAATTGTTTGGTTCAATTAACACATTTTCAAACGAATAAGACAACAGATAAAACTAAACAAGAAAAATGATTGACGTTGACGTAAAAGACACTCAAATCATATCTTTTCGTATATTTTGTTTTGATGTTAAATGCTAAATATTGTGTTAATATTGGGTAAAATTATAAATAATTAGATAGGAGGGACAGCCTTGCAAGCTCAAGCCAGGGATGTGATTTTGTTTTCTACTCCAGTTCAAGAGAAAACGACATACGAAAATATGCATCAGTGTTTGAATATAAATAACGAAATGTTAGATATTTAAAACTAAAATTTGTCGATTTCCCTAGAAATTCGACAAACAAATGAGAAAAGAAAGGGACTCGTGATATTGCTATAAATTGTGATTTTCTTGTGAAGTTATAACTAGAGGTGGATGCTGTTCAATTTAGTTAGGTTTCGAAGAGAATCGAATCGAACCGAATTGAACTCCGAACCATTAGTATTTTGTAAATAGAATTATTGGTTCTAACTTGAATTATGAAACTAAACCGGAACCAATGTTCAATTCCATATTTAAAATTTTCAAAGTTGTCATATTTCTAACAACTATTTTTATTCTCCTTTTTTGAAACAACACAATAATCTAATAAACCATAATTTTCGAACTTTAATCTATTCATAAAACAACAATATATCAAATTTTAAACACATGGTTCCCATTCAATACAAAATAACAAACATAGAAATACAATATTTTATTTTTATGGGCTAAATTTTTAGAAAAAATTAAAAAACAATAAGGTCGATTCGGTTCGATTTTTTAGTTTTGAGTATAGAATTGATACCCAAACTATAAACAGTTGGTTTTGAGTTCTAATACTCTTTACCCGATTTATACTTAAGAATAATCGAATCGCTCAGTTCGATTATGTGTTTGTTTGGTAAAGATTTTTGTAGACTATAAGTAGTGGATCCTATGAAATGTGTGGACAAAAAGTAGATAAAAGTTGTGGGTCTTATGAAATGTGTAGATGAAAATGATGTTTGAATAACTTATAAATACTTATAAGCGCTCACAAACATAGTACTATTATCCAAGTCAATTCTCACGGTCTCACCTACTACCGCCTACTTTGATTGGTCATCGGTCAAGGCTTAATTTCTTAAAAAATGTGAGTCCTAATCGAAAATTTCGAGTCTTTAGTATATAACTATACATATGAGCACAAAAGTTTGACAATCTGTATATCCAATCTGTTCTTTTTTGTTGTGATACCAGTGCAACAATGAATCCCCCAACTGTAAAATTTATATCGGAAAGCTTTATCAAGCCTAAATACAGTTCAGAAGAGTCAAAGAAACCTGTGTATTTGGCCCTATGGGATCTTATGATGCTATCAGTGCATTACATCCAAAAGGGCCTACTCTTTCCCAAGCCTCCAGGTTTTAACGATGATGAAAATTCGTTTAAGGATCTGCTGCAAAAGCTTAAAGAATCGCTCTCTGTCACTCTTGTCCATTTCTTCCCATTAGCCGGTCGCCTTGCAACGTTGCAGCAAGACGAGCCTCCTCTTTACACCATTTATATCGACTGTGCTAACTCTCCGGGAGCAAGATTTATTCAGGCGTCACTTAATTTGAGCGTCTCTGATATCCTTTCACCAACTGATGTGCCCCCTGTTGTTCAGTCTTTCTTTGATCATGACAGGGCTATTAATCATGATGGTCACGCCGAGTCTTTGTTAACCATTCAAGTGACAGAATTGATTGATGGCATATTCATTGGATGTTCAATCAATCACGTGGTTGCTGATGGCACTTCTTTCTGGCATTTTTTCAATGCATGGTCTGAGGTTTTCAAAGCCAAAGGAGAGAGCAATTTAACCATTTCAAGGCCACCCATTCACAAGCGTTGGTTCCCTGAAGGTCATGGACCAATTCTCAACCTCCCTTTTACTCATCATGATCAATTCACCAGTAGACACGATTCTCCTCTAATGAGGGAAAGAGTTTTCCACTTTTCAGCAGAGTCATTGGCAAAAATCAAGGCAAAAGCCAATTCTGAATGCAATACCGCCAAGATATCCACTTTGCAGGCATTGTCTGCTCATATATGGAGGTGTGTGACAAGGGCTAGGGGATTTTTACCAGATCAGAACACGAGCTGCAGATTGGCTACCAATAACAGAACAAGGCTGAATCCTCCCTTACCTGATGACTACTTTGGTAATTGCATACAGGCAGTGAAAGCAACCACCACAGCTGGAAATTTGTTAAAGAACGGTCTAGGATGGGCGGCTTGGCAGTTGCATCAGACTGTGATCAACCATACAGACAAGATGGTGCTCGAGTGGGTTGATTCCTGGCAGCAAACGCACTTTATATATCAGCTGGGGCAATTTTTTGATACTTCAAGCATAATGATGGGGAGCTCGCCGAGGTTTGATATGTATGGAAACGAATTTGGACTAGGAAAAGCATTGGCAATTCGTAGTGGATATGCTAATAAGTTTGACGGGAAAGTATCATTATATCCAGGAATTGAAGGTGGGGTAAGCATGGACTTGGAGATCTGCCTTCAACCACATTTCATGACAGCTCTTGAATCTGACAAAGAGTTTACAGACACTGTGTGATTTCTAAACTCTCCAATTCCGAAGTTCTCTTTGGTTTTCTTTTTTGAATGAATTGTGTGGTTACCTTATTTGTCAACGACGTGAATGTAAGAATAAATTCAATGTAAAATTTATTGTTTTTGGTTTTAATTGATGTTTAATTTTTGTCTATGTAACAACAACTGTGGTGTAGAAGCACTATTTGTCAATGAAGATGGATGATAAGCACCATTTTGTCAATTGTTTTTTCTTTTTCATCTCATCAGCTGTTGTGTTACATCTTTATGAGTAACAAATGGTAGAAGGCGAATATGATTCTCTTTCACGTCCCAATTATAGAGAGGCTGAGAAAGAAGAAGAAATCAAAGGAAAGGAAAGAGGAGGATGGAGAAAGAATCAACAAACTAGGAACTTGAATGAAGAACAAACTATATGCCTGAAATGTGTCAAAGTCATTATCCTTGGATGAAGATTATATATTCGGGCTGTTAAAAGGATCGTGATCACAGTAATCGGAATTTTGTAATCTTATTATTTCATCTTTATCAATCTTATCATTTGGTCAGCTATAAATACAAGCACTATGAATGAATGAAATACAATAGAAATATGGGTAATTATATTACCACATCATTATTTGTTAAGTACACTACATTCTAATTGCAATGAACTACATTCTAATTGCAATAAAAGTCTTCAACTATTGGTCACTTTTGTATTTATGACTCTAACTTTTTTTAGCAAATTTTTATCATCAACCTATTAATTTGCACGTCTTATATTTGTCTTTGATGATGATTTTTGTACAAAAAATTAATTAAGAGGACGTAATTTTTTTTTTGTCTCTAATATTTGTACATAATTAAAATAAATAACAAATACGTAAGTTTGTTAAAATATTTTTCCCTCATTTTAATGCATAGTAGCAGAATATTTAGACAAAAATCTTTATAGGAGACAAGATGTGAAAACTAAATTAAAGTTAGTAATAAAAATACGATGAAAAAAATTAGAAATATAAGTGTCTAAATATCAAATGTTGGGGGACCTTTATTACAATTAAAATGTAGTGTGAATAAAAAATTTGTAGTGTGAATATAATTACCCTATAAATATCTTTCTACATTTGAGTTCTATCTACGTGCTATCAGAACAAGTCAACACTCTCATGAGACGGTGTGAAATTTCACCAAAATCATCACCAATTGTATACAATAAAAGATGCCAAATTTGTTGGTAATTTTGGTGCATTATTTATGTTCTGACAATTTGATCACGGACATGTAAAACGCCCAAAATAACGACTTACAGAAATATCAAAAATAAAGAATTAAATTCGCTCGAAACAAGAGTTTGACTCCTTAAGACGAAATTGCCCTACACATGTGCTTAGGGTTTCTCGGCACACGTCCCCCAAGATACAACATGTTCGGCCTTACAATTCTCGTACTCAACTAACGAGCTCCGCTTAAATAATTGGTTAAAGTTGGTTAAAACCAACATTACTATTGCACCAAGAACGGTCAAAAATATCATGCTACAAATGCAAATTTTTTGGTCAAATAAACTATTGTTGATCAAATAAACTATTTTGGTCAAATAAACTAATTTATAATCCACACCAAACGGGCTCTAAACAAGTTCGGAACAGAATTTTTCCACGTGGGCCCTTCACTATTGCCTTCAATTTGCCTGGACATGTTGAGCCAAAACATTGTAGAACTGAGGTCTCACCTGACGGAGGCTTGAATTTATGGTACTAAGATTTGGAATACCTTAGGCTTTTAGGGCGAGGTTCATCGGATTCTCCAGTAATTGGGATGCAAGAGCCATGTCTTAGGTGGAATGCTTTCTTAGTCAATGTTGCATCTAAATCTCTTTTAATTTTAATTCTCTTAGAAAATCCAGTCATAATTGCTAGAATTGAATTGAAAAAATCAGCCAACTGGTGCACAAAATTCCTTTATTGTTGATTGTATAGCTGTAAAATTGAAATTCAGTACGGCCACACTCAGATATTTAGAAATCACTTCTTGGAATTACAATTTTAATTTTGTGAAACTCGAGTGCAGGTTTGATAAGTGTATTGAGGAACGTAATATGGACACGGTTTGAAGATTGTAAGCCAACTGTCGAATTAACCGGAGGACCCAAGGAAGGGACATCAAGAGCAGTTGATCCCGTGTTCAGCTGCACATACAATGGTGCATATGGAGCTCGATTTCGGCTACCTTGTATTTCTAGGGACATAAGTAGTTTGAAGTATGAAATCAGTTCTAATGGGAAGGTGCAACGAGAGGCTGTGAAATTTCACCAAAATCATCACCAATTGTATACAACAAGAGACGCTGGATTTTCCCACGTGGACCCTTCGCTATTACCTTAAATTTGCCTGGACTTGTTGAGCCAAAACATTGTAGAACTGAGGTTTCACCTGACAGAGTTCTTTATGTTATTGTACTAAGATTTGAAATACCTTAGGCTTTGAGGGCGAGGTTCATTGGATTATCCAGTCATGGGATGCAAGAGCCATGTCTTAGGTGGAATGTATTCCTAGTTAATGTTGCTGCATCTAAATCTCTTTTAATTTCTGTTCTCTTCTAGTTAGTTTTAGTAGTTAAGTCATTGTGTTAAATCACTTTCAAAGTGCTACACTTTTAAGTCAAAGTGGATTCATTGTTAGTTTCTTGAAACCTTTTAATGCAAGGATGATTAGATCATAAAGAAAGTAAAAAGTATATATATCTTTGCTACAGAAAAGTGAACAACATACTTAGATGCTTAGGCCAAGTGGTGGAGAATAGAAATGTAGAAATCATTGTAAATATTTCTAACTTACGTGCAATTAGATCAGTGCTTTTCTTGTGCAGCTTACAACGTACCATAATTCACTTTGTTGACTGCACATCATGATTCTGTGTTTTAATTGTTAACAGAAAAAAAAAAAAAAAAAAAAAAACATATCCAAGCTGCTCAAGTTGTTTCTTGAAGGAAGCTGTTAGCAAGTGCTTCCTGTTTTGGGCCTTAAGGCCACAAGCCACTTATCTGTGCAATTTTTGTGCAACGCCTGTGTGCTGTGTGTGTGTTGTGTGTATCTTAATTCTTAAACATTTGCATATTTTCTGGATTCTTGCATCCATTCCATTGATAGATCATGGATTTGTTCAATTCTGGAGGACTGGCCTTCTTTCAATCCTCTCAACTTCAGCCAGTTACTTATCATCCTACTCATGATCGGACCACATCTATCAGCATGAAGAAGATAAGCTTCTTGAATTCAATAGTGCAGAATTGGTAGTAAATTGTTCAATTATTGATAATTTAACTGAATTTCAATCATCTATTTGAATCATATTTCTATTATATGTTCAACCAGTTTGACATGTAGCTATACGCTTTAACCACATTTAGTAAATGGTACAGTAACAGTTCTGGTAGGAAAAGCCTTGAGAGGCACTGCCTTCTGTAGTGAAAGTCCAAATTTCTCCTTCAAGTCTATATCTTCTGGTTTCAATCCTCGTTCAAGCTTCCAATCAAAGTTATAAATCATTGATGCTACCATAAGATGTACCATACGGTAAGCCAACGGCAATCCCGGACATATTCTCCTCCCTGCACCAAAGGGAATGAGCTCGAAATTTTGGCCTGATCTGATGTCAATGTTGCAGTCCAGAAATCGTTCAGGCTCGAATGAATCTGGATTGATCCATATGTTTGAATCTCTACCAGTTGCCCACAAGTTAACAAGTATTTGTGAATTTTTAGGGACCATGTAGCCATTGATTTCTACATCATGCTCAGCCTTGTGTGATAAAAATGGTCCAGGAGGATGATATCTAAATGTTTCTTTGATCACTGCTTGCAGGTAAGGGAGCTTAGAGATGTCTGATTCTTCAACTTGTTTATTCTCTCCAATTACTGAACTGAGCTCTTGTTTTGCTTTCAACAATTTCTCGGGATTGCGCAGTAATTCTGTCATTGCCCATTGCACTGTGCTAGCAGTTGTATCTGTTCCTGCTACAAATAAGTCCTACCACATAATGCATAAGTTAGCAATTACATTTTGTATTTTATCTTTTGATTATTGTGGAATTATTTACTCGTGTAGCAACAATGACTTATGCATAACATTTTGGGATTGCTTATAAGTACTTACAGGTTGGCCGAACATCATTTTTATCTACTTTTTATCCACACATTCCTTGGAACCCACCGCTTGTAATATACAAAAAGTTTATGAAACATGTTCTAAACAAAATCTTATCATCCCTATGCAGATTAGATCTGATTTATATGTTATGAAAGAGAAATAAAATGTATAATCTCAAGAAAATTGAAGTATTGTACTCACCAGAAGTAAATGCTTTATATCGTTGATGCTTAGGCCGGATTCATTCCTTTGGTTGAGATCAAGGAGTGCTTCCAGTAAATCATTTTTCATTGAAGAAGTGATGTGTGTTCCTCTTGATACCAATCTTTCATTGATGATATCATCAAATATTGCGAATAATTTTCCGAAACAAATTTCAGCCTTGCGCTTAGCTCCTTGTGGATCAATCAATTTAAGAACTGGGATGAAGTCTCCAAGATTTGGAGTGCCTAAAGTTCTCATCACCTCTCCTACAATTTCCTTCAGTTCTTGAGACGAATTAGAATTGAAATGAGCAAAATCAGTTGAGAAGAGAGTGTTTGATATCAAGTTAAGTGATGTTACAAAGGCAACTTCTGTAATATCCACAACTTGACCACTCATGCAACACTCTTGCATATAGTCAAGCAATTTCTGCAACTTGTCTCGGCGAAGGCCCTGGCTAGCATCAAGTCTCTCCAATGAAAACATTTGTTCTTTGCATATTTTACGGTAACTCCGCCACTTGCTTGCTGCCGGTAAGCAAGCCACAGACACCTTGTGGTGGTCGAGTGCTTCTGTCGCAGCTGTAATTATACGGCCTGAAAAGGCTTGATCATGTTTTTGGAGTACTTGTTTGGCGATTTCTGGGGATGATACAACCATTGTGTTTATACTTCCTAGCTTGAGATACATCAGGGGGCCATAAGTTTTTGAAAGTTTGGTAAGTGATTGGTGGGGGTTTTGGCCAAGTTGAAGAATGTTTCCGATGATCGGAAGTGGATAAGGCCCAGGAGGAAGCTTGGTGGTTCTCCGACTCCCTGAATTTGATCTAAAGACATGAAAACATGTCCAAAAGATGCAAAAAATTACAAGAAGAAATGTTAAGAAATCCATTTTTGATTTTTCCTCCTCTCTTTGTTTCTCTTCTAACTGGGATTAGGGCATTGATTTAATGCTCACGGTGGGCATTGTTGTAATGTCCACCGGGACAATTAAGTGCAGGACAATTGTCCCGGTAGACATTACATCAAAACCGCCGGAATTAACCCTACTCGACAAAATAAATGTTAATAAAACCCATGTGATAGCTAGGTTTGACTCTCATTATTGTATTATCGACACTTGTATATAATTATTAGTTGCCAAATTGTACTTTAATTAAAGTCAATTCTCTTTAAATATAAAGTAATACCAAAAGTACGAGTAATCTAAAAGTCCCCTAACCATTGGTCACAAGTATGAGTTTGGTTGGTATTAGAACTAATTTTTTTTAATCAAAATCATTATCAAGTTTAAGAGATAAATTAAAAAACAAATACACTAGAGCATTTAAGATAATATTTCTTAGAGAAAAGATCTGGACCCCGTGACGAGGTCCAGATATGTTCCCCGACTGGCTACGTGTCATTCACGCAGCCAGTCAACCAGAAAGAATTAGCACCCCTCCCCTCCCCTCCCCTCCCCTCCCCAAAATATCAGGCACCCCCCTCTCCACGCCGCAAAACCCAATTACTTTAACTTTTGACATTCCCCCCTCTCCTATTTAATTTACACCCCCATCCCTCATTTAATTTACACCTCCTCCACCCTAAACAATCTATTTCCTTTCTTCATTTCCCTACTTATTTATACACTACTCAATGTAACAATTTTTTTTTTCATCAGAATACACATTTTTCCCTCCTCATCAGAATACATATTTTTCTTGAAATTTGGCCAACATACTCGCTTTATTTACTTTACCCAAATTTGACCAACATCAAACGTTTTCAATCACTTTTGTTCTCTAAATTTATTTTACCAAATTTGTCTCCTACTTATTTTTTTTTTTCATATTTTTCAAAAGTTAGTAATAAATTATTAATTTGTTTTTTATTTTGGTTTATTTGTATAGATTTATTTTTTGTAATTTGCGAGTTAGTTGTAACATTGTTAACAATTTTTTATGTTTTTTTTTTACATATAATTGATGTATTTTATTTCGGTAAACTTTTGTAGGGATGGAATTTGAGAGTGGTGGTAATGTATATGTTCCTCAAGTGACTATCAGTGTCATTCCCCACGTTAGTCAGAAATTCGAACCATCCGATGAGATATACAACACGTGAATCGGGATTTAGTATGCAAATAGAAAACAGTAAGAAGAAAAAAGAAACCAATGAGTATTTTCTTACTTATTAACGTATGATGCACGTTGTTTTATTAACATTTGATGCACGTTGTTTTATTAGTGTTTGGTCCATTTATTTTATAATGGGTAATAATTTGATTGTCAGCTTGGACAACGCAAATCAACCATAATACTCACAGGATCCGTCAAACCAACAGTATCATGCGCTGGACCCATAGTATGCGTATCATGCATCAAACTCACAGTACATATATCATGCGTCGGACCCACGGGAGTATGATGCATGCTTTAACTCTCGCCGTTAATTTATTATTTCTAATGTAATATTACTTTCTTCTTTGTATATGTAAATTATCAATTGGAGCAAATTTATTATGCACGCTTTATTTATTTTTATTTTTTAAGTAAAATTTAATTTGTTACTCGAATATAAACTAATTAATTAGTCTCAGTGTAATCTTAATAATAAAATTAACGTTAACTATATTATTTATTACATGATATAAATAATATATAACTTAATGAAAATTAATATATATTATATTTTTTTAAAAAAATACAATTAATATAAAAATAAAAAATTTATTTTTTATTTTATAAATTTGGTGGTAAATAAATAGGTTGGGATTGAAGAAAGTGGAGGGTTAGAGTATAAATAAATGAGGGGGAGGGGATTAAAGTATAAATAAATGAGGAGGGGGGGGGGGGGGGGGGTTGATATTATATTTGTTTGGGTTTTTGCTGGGGTCCAGATCTTTTCTCATATTCCTTAATCGATTTTAATAGAACAAGCCCGCTACATGCGGTTGACCGCGGTGTTCACCGCGAGATGAGACAAACCAATTTCTCGCGATAAATTTCAATATATTCGCGAGAAATTGGTTTGAAAAAATTTGTATGGTAATTAATGCATGGAACAACATTTCTACCGCATTCAATGACTTGTTAAGCAAATTTCCTCCTGTTTCATCACTTATTCAGATAGTTGAAAAAAAAATTCTTCCTTTCTTAATTTCCGGCGATTCTCCGATCAAGCTCCGGCAACATTGTTTATTCCATATTTGACATTGAAACTTTATTTTCCATCCAAGTTATCTGTCACTATGTCCGAAATAGGTAATATTTAATAACATTTAAATTTTTTTTTTTTACCATATTTTTGTGTTATATACATTATAGAAGTTATGTATTTATCATATTCGCAAATATTTATGTTTGGGTTACATACCTTACGAAAATAATTATTTTTTATGATATTTGTTTTAGGAAATCTTGTTTCACTTTCCGACGATGCGACAGTAAATATGAATATGTTTGTGGTTGATGATGAATATTTTGAAGATGATGAGATAGAAATAGAGAATTCTCTTGATTTAAATGAGGATTGGGTTGAAGAACCGAATGAGATTGCACCTGAGGTGGGGATGAAGTTTAAGGAGCTCAACGAAGTGTTTGAATTTTACAAGAACTATGCATCTCGTGTGGGTTTTCCAGTTAGAAAACGTAATTCGAGAAAGGGTGATGATGGGGTTGTAAGAAATGTCACGTTTACATGTAGTCGAGAAGGACAAAGAACAAGTAATACAAGTACTTCTTTGAAGCCGCATCCGACAATTCAAACAGGATGCAAAGCTAGGGTGACCGCTGTATCTGATGCCAGTGGATCATGGCGATTAACTAAAGTTCTGCTGGATCATAACCACAAAACAAGTCCTTCGAAGTCTAGGTTGTATCGGTGCAATAGACAACTAAGTGAGAACGTGAAACGAAAGCTTGAAGTGAATGATATTGCTGGAATTCCGTTACACAAAAGTTACAATTCAGCTGTCGTTGAAGCAGGTGGTTATGAGCAAATGACATTTATTGAGAAGGATTGTCGAAACTATATTGATAAGGTTAGGCATTTGAGACTTGGGGAAGGAGATGCTCAAGCATTGCAATGCTATTTCTCGAAAATGCAATCACAGTGTCCTGGTTTTTACTTTAGTGTCGATTTGGACGAAGAGTGTCGATTGAGAAATGTGTTTTGGGCTGATAATAGGTGTAGAGAAGCGTACAAAGAATTTGGCGATGCCGTCACCTTTGACACCACGTATTTAACTAATAGGTATGACATGCCGTTTGCTCCTTTTGTTGGTGTAAACCATCACGGACAGTCGACGCTGCTTGGATGTGGTTTAATTTCCAATGAGGATACGCAGACATTTACATGGCTGTTTAGGACATGGCTTGAGTGCATGGAAGGTAAAGCTCCCATTGAAATAATAACTGATCAGGACAGGGTGATGCAAAATGCAATTTCAATTGTTTTTCTGGATACTAGGCATAGATGGTGTTTGTGGCACATCTTGAAGAAGTTGCCCGAGAAATTTGGAGGACACAGTCATAAGGGAGCTATACTTTCAGCTGTCCACTATGTGGTTTACGAATCGCAATGTCCAGAAGATTTTGAACAATATTGGAATTCTATGATTGCTAGCTACGATCTTGTGGATCATGATTGGTTATCTGGACTTTATACAGAACGTAGTCGTTGGGTGCCGTGTTATTTGAGGACTAGTTTTTGGGCAGGGATGTCTACGACACAACGGAGTGAGAGTATGAATGCTTTTTTCGATGGTTACGTCCATTCGAAAACCCCATTGAAGCAATTTGTAGAGAAGTACGAGTGGGCTTTGAGGAGTAAAGTTGAGAAAGAGTTCCAAGCGGACTTCAAGTCATATTCTCAGATGATCCCGTGCGCAACAAAGTTTGGAATGGAGAAACAATTCCAAGAAGCTTATACAATATCCAAATTCAAAGAATTTCAAGAAGAGTTTTCAGGTATGGTTTATTGTCGGATTGTTGAAGTTGACGAGGGTCCTTTGGGAAACTCGTATCAGGTATTGGAATCTATCATTTTCGACGATGGGATGAAGAAAAAAAAATGTACGATTTTGTTTGACAAAGAACAATGTCAAATTGTGTGTAGCTGTCACTTGTTTGAATTTCGGGGGATACTGTGCAAACATTGTATCATAGTTTTCATTACAAATGATATCATATTTGTGCCGGAAAGATATATCTTACGTAGATGGAGGAAAGACGTGAGTAGAACATATACCAGGATGAAGATTAACTACAATGGTTGGATTAGCACACCTGCTCAAGTACGATATGATAAATTATGTGATACATTTCGCAAGGTTGCTGACGTGGTTGCAGACGATGAAGTACTTTCCCGGGAGATAACGGAATGGCTTGAAATGAAAATGACAAATATGAACATTTCAAAGAACAAATCATCATGTGGTAGTAACCTCATTTCCGGCCATTCTCATGTTCATGATTCCACTGACCGAGGATTAGTCGATAAGAATTCTAGTGTCCACATGTTGGATCCAAAGAACTCGAAGACGAAGGGTGCTCCAAAGAAGCTTCGGAAAAAGGGTCCATTGGAAATAGGTGCATCAAAAACGAAGGTATGGTAAATGGTATAAAAAAAAAAAAAAATCTGGGAATGAAAATTGGCCTGGGCGTTCGCCCAGGCAATGTCTGGGCGATCGCCCAATTGAAGCAGAAAGCATTCTGCTTCTGCTTCAATCAGGTTGGCGATCGCCCAGGCAAATTCTGGGCGATCGCCACCCTGATTGAAGAAGAAGCAGCAAGCATTCTGCTTCAATTGGGCGATCGCCCATAAATTGACTGGGCGATCGCCACAATCGTTGAAGCAGAAGCAGAATGCTTTCTGCTTCAATTGGGCGATCGCCCATAAATTGCCTGGGCGATCGCTCAGGCCAATTTTCGTTCCAATTTTTTTTTTTTTATATATTTTTATTCTATACCAATTTTAAAATGCTCATTGCTAATATTAATTTGCGTAGGTGATTTCGAGTTCAAGTAAAGGGAAGAACGTTAGACATTCCAATCTAAATGACGCTAATCAAAGCTTTATCCAAGCACCCGAATGCCATTACCCCATCATCGACTTATCGCATGCTGCTCAATATCAACCATGGCTACCAAATTATGGAGTAAACTTGGTGCCAACTTATGGGTCGAGTCAACATTTGAATTCAGTGTATCCTATAGTTGGACAACCCGAAGAACAAATGTCGAGCAATTTGTTAGCAAATCCAAGATTCCACTTTCCTCACCAGCAGTACGATGGGTAGTTTATATGTCCGGTTTGTGTAATGCAAAACTTTTTTAAATTCATTGAGGGTCATGTAATATGCGTTTATGTTGTATGTGTCTGAAAATCCAACAAACAAATGGTCTAACATTGCCGAACTTCGTGATAACTCCTTGATAACTTCGTGATATCATAACAAACAGATAGTTCAAATGATGGATTAAAACAACAATCCCGCTACATAAATCCAAATAGTAATGATTCAATTACAACAAAAATTAATCTAACTATCTAACTCGTGCCCCTTTCCTCGGCCCTTGTGGATAGTGAGATTGAGCGAAATCTCAACATCTTTTTCCTCCGAGATATTAGCTAACATTTTGAACATACTAGACAAGTCTTCATTTTTCTCTTTGCCCACAGATTTGTCCAATCCAATGCTACTAGATGGCCCCTCAATCAACCCCCCACTCGGTTGATCGTTATCCCACTTGAAATATGTGCATTTGTCCTCACTGCAGCAGAAAAAAAGCCTCCCTTTTGTCTTCAACACCTTAACTACTTGCATCCATTTCATATAACCCTTTCCACATCGTGGGCATCGTCGCTTTTGCTTGCATTCCTCTAACAAGTGACCTGCCTTTCTACAACCATAACATATTCCTTCATTGCTTGCCATGTACAGCAAATTTGTTCTGCAATACCAAAACAACCATTCTCTACTGAAATGAAAATAATATTGATTTTGTGAAACTCATACGTAGACAAGGATTAGACAACACAACACAATCAAAAAACCCTAAATCACTAAACGAATTAATAGGCAAGCAAGTCAAAAATCCCTAAATCACTAAACGAATCAACAACTGATAAAACCATAAACAAATCTACCAACAACACAATAAAAAAACCCGAAAATGCATTTGCATTTCATCCTTTGTAAACACATACAAATGCAGATAAACTCTCACAACTTCATCCATTTGCATAAATTCAAAAGAATTGCCTCAAATCCATGAACCATCAAAATATTACATTTATACCCACCAAACACCATTCATACCTCACTCAAATCTGATCAACGGCTCTTCAATGTGGAACCCCTCCTCTTTATACGAAGTCTAAATATCCCACACAGCCCCAGAAACAGTGAAAATCAATTTATTCATCCAACAAAATCAACGGAATAATCACAAAAACAAAAGTCTCCTCAATTGGCTTGAAAAACAAAGAAATGATCGTCATTAAATACCCCATTAGCTACCAAGAAAACTATTATTTTCTTCAATGCAATCCCATAAACCCGCCATTAATCAATGAAAACATAGATAACCCTATTTTCAAAATCCAAAATTAACCACGCCCATAGCCGTATCAAAGGTGCCTATTATTCTTCAATGTGAAACAATATACAAAAAACCCTACATGGGTAGAAGATATTAAGGCAAAACAAGAAATGCCCATTCACTAATATTAAGGCAAAAACATGAAATGCCCAGCCCATCCAAGTCATATAATATATTTCTCCAGCAATAAAAATGGATAAATGAGACCAAGGAAGAAGATATATGACTCGCCTCTTGTTCGGCCGAAGGAAGATGATAATAGGTGAAGATGAACCAACTTTTTGCCTCTTTGCCGAAGGAAGAGGAAGACCAGAGGAATGAGACCGCGAATTCTTGTTCGACCGAAGGAAGATGAAGAATGAGAATTCCCAGATTTTTTGCCTCTTTGCCGGAGGAAGAAGAAGAGCAGATGAATGAGGTTTTTAATTTTTGAGATATGATTGTGTAATTTGAATTTATTGGTAAGGGCATAATGGTAATTCATCACTCATGTGGTAAAGGCCGCGGTAAACGGGGATGTACAAAGAGCTTTTTCCTTAATAGAATTCTTAAGAGATTAACGGTATTTGGAATGTAATCATTGATCAAGTCGAATAAAGTGACACGACAAAACCATGAAGATACACGTGTTTGGTTGATAGAATTCGAAATTTAAAATGGGATAATGACAACCATAAATCTTCCAACTTATCTCCAACAAAAATATTTTATAAATAATAAAAATAATAGACAAATATACGTTTCTTTGAGTCACAGTAAGTTAGCTAATTTATACTATTTTTTTTTTATATATATATAATTTAACCTACGTTATTTGATGCGAGATACAAAATGAGTCAAATATCGATATTATTTTTTTTCCTCTTACAATAATTAAATATTAAATCCAAATAAAAACAATTTCAATATGTAAATTTGAAATTTCTTCTAAATCTAACAATGCCCCAAAAATTAATAATTTATTTAGAAAAATAAACGAGTTGGGCTATTACTCTAACATATGGATTTTAATGTGATTGAGAAGGCTAAGACGATTGATCAATTCTATCTATACTACATTTAAAAGATCCTAAAAGGGAGAAATATTTTTTGACAAAAATATCCTCACTCATATTTTAGATTTTTCAATTTACCTTTGATTAATTTAAAAAGTCTTAAAATTGGTTCAATTAAATCTTAATTAATTAAGGCCTTTAAAATTCATCATTTCATGAATTGAATATAATTAATTGGAAACACTAGCCTCCAACTCTACATCACCCCAATTCACCATTGTATCAATTTATTCATGGATTAGATGCTTTTTGCAACAATAGTTTTAAGATCGTAAACAAAATTGTGAAGGAACCATGGATCATGAAAACTCTAGTGGAAAATTACTATGCTTGCCTATTAGGTAAACCCTTAAATTATTATTATCACAAACAGCATAATTATCTTGAAATAGATATTGATATTGGTAGCTCAGTAATTGCCACCGCAATTTTGCGCTTGGCTTTGGTGTGCATTACGGTAGTGACGGTGGACATGGGTTTCTTCATGGAGGCGCAGTCAGATGAAGAATTACTGAAGAGATTGTTTGGTGCTGTTAGAATTTGTCAAATGGATGTGGATTGTGCAACATTTGTTGATAATGCCATGCCATCAAGAAAAATTTTGCCATGCGATGATGAAAGTGAAAATGAAGATGACTAATGAATTTTATTGTAAATTTTATCATCGATAATTAAGTTTATGATTTTTCTCAATCATGGTGAAAATGGAGGGTAAAATTAAAAACTTGTGTACACATTACGTATCTGCAATTTTGTATACCTTACATTGAAGACACGTAGCCTTAATAGATACACAATCCTTAGAATAAAAGATATTTAGAAAACCAACATTACCACATAGTGACAGTGGAGCATCAAGTAAATAAAGTTGTAAATGGAGCTTTTACTTATACTTCAACTTTTATACACGAAAGATAGATGTACAAAGTATGGATATAGGTAACCAATTATTCTTGACTTATCAACGCATTCCCTTATGTGGAAAGGCCAATTTTAGTTTCTTTTCGCATGAACTTTTGTTATAAAAGTTTAAAATAATATGTTTGGACTATTATTTTTAAATTGAAATGATTTCTTTACAATCTGTTAATTTTAAAATGTAATGGTACTTGAAATTTTTAAGATTTTTACAAGAATTTTATTTAAAAACGACATCTAATATATCAAGTGTACCCATATTAACAAAATCAATTTCAAGCACAAAAAAAGGTAACAAAAGTTCGATTTCAATGACTGGCAATCATGTTGAATATAAACCCAAAACTTTTAATTATTGAAAACTATAATTTACTTGTTGCTATCTCAAGCCTCTTTCCAGAAGTTCATGGTCAATATGTTCAGCAATCCATTGTTTAATTTTCTTGAATTTTCAAGCAAATTGTCATTTTCTGTAATTTTTTAATTCAAGTGACCCGAGGTACTAATTGAGGGTTAGATAGATAAAATAAATAAATAGCTATCGAACTTTTATTATTTAAAAATTTCAACAAATAAAAATAAATTCACAGTGTTATTACAAAATCTTGTTACTAGTTTACTAAATGAGCCAAAGAATAAATTAATAAAATTAAATGCTTCGCAAAATGGTAAAAATGGGTTAATTTCACCAATGGTCACTCAAGTTTAAAAAAATTTCAAAATTGTCACTAAAATTCTTCCCTTACACCACCGATGGTCACTTAAGTTTTATACGCTTACATCAATGATCATTCTGTTAACCACAATGACGGTAGACACCTACGTGGCATAGTCAAACGTTACATGGTACAGACGTTGTTAGTTATTTTACCACGTCAGAAAATAGCCCATTTTTATATAAAAAAAAAATCTACCAACCAAACAAACAAACAAAAAAATCTGCCAGTCAAACAAACAAAAAAAGAAAAAAATGTACACGAAAACCAAATAAAAAAAACGTGGTTCAACCAAACAAAAAACGCACTGGAAGGCAAAGATTAAATCATACTTTATTGCAATCAATTCTCAAATTGGCCAATCTTCCCGAAGCCCTAATTTCTGCAAAAAATCGTAAACCCAATTGAAAATGTATCTCTTTGAACCCTAATTTCTACCAAAATTAGCAGCAAATGCAAATTTAAGCCCAAGAAAATTTGAACCGTGGGGACTATATGTCATCAAATATTACATAATGTCAAATGTTGGGGAACCAAGTAAATGGACAATAATTTGTTTGATTTTTTTGTCTGTGTTATGAGCTTCAAAAATGATACTTTTTGGATCACTTTGACATATAATATATGTATTATTTTGTATTATTGTATATGATTTTGGGACCACTAAAACAAAATGATATATTTTTATTGTTTTGATTTACACGCTGTTGGGACCACTGTGTACTTCAAAAAACTAATTTTTGTTTGTTTGTTTTTTTTTTTTGGTCTCTGTCTTGGTTTACTCTATACAGAGCACGAAAATAATGATGTTGTTGAGGAGGAAGACGACGATAGTTTTAATGATTCAAATTACAGTCTAGGTGAACATGATGATTTTCTATTTGAACAAAATGTGACTAGTGACATTGAACTCGACATAAGAATAGGGATGGTTCCCGTTATAGATGGTCAAATTGAATCAGACAGCTTGGAATGCGCTCCTTCGAATGGTCCTCAAAGTGTGCATTCTGACAGTGAAGAAGAAGTGATTCGATATTCGGAATTTAATGCTGAAACAAGCATGATGGATCCCGAGCTTGGCGTAGGTTTGAGATTTAGGACACGAGAGGAATTCAAGCTTGCTATTATTAAAAATTTCAGTATTAATAATAGGTTTGAAGTGATATTTAAGGTTAATGACAAAGAGAGAGTCCAAGCTCGTTGCAAAGAAGACTCTTGTCCATGGAGGATTTGGGCTTCGGTATTGGCTGAAGAACCTACGTGGCAAATTAAATCATACGAAGTGAACCATACTTGGAGTAGAGCATTGCAAATTAGAAACGTGTCTTCTTCATGGTTAGCTAACAGTTACATTGAGACTTTTAACATTGTACCAAAATGGGACCTGAAATTATTTATAGCTACGGTAAAGAAAGATTACGGTGTTGAAATCTGTAAAACGGTGGCGTGGAGAGCTAGGAGATATTCTAAAGAATTGCTGTGAGAATCATTGGATGAACAATTTGGTTTGTTGGGTTCATATGCAGTAGATGTTAGAAGAACAAATCCAGGGACCACTATAATTTTATCTATAGATGAACTTGTGTTTAATGGTATTTATGTGTGCTTTGAAGCTTGTAAGAGAGGGTTCTCAGCAGGATGTAGACCAGTTATTTGCATAGATGGGTGCTTCTTAAGAGGAGAGTTCGGTGGTCAATTATTAGCAGTAGTAGGTATTGACGGGAATGATTGTATTTTTCCTATCGCATATGCGATTGTTGAAATTGAAAATAATGCTAGTTGGTCATGGTTTCTAAAACTTTTAGGAGAAGATTTAAACATTGACCGCATTTACGGGTTGACATTTATGCCCGATAAATATAAAGGGTTAGAGAATATTGTGTCTGAGTTGTTTCCATTAGTTGAACATTGATTTTGTGTTAGACATATGTATGCTAACTTCTTTTGAAATGATTTTAAAGGCAAGAAACTAAGGAATTATCTGTGGAATGCAACCAGGTCAATCAAAAACTTCCATGAAATTAACATGTTTACCTGGTAATTAGCACAACCCAAAAATCTGCACCCTGGGTTAGATTTGGTCCATGAAGTCTTCAAAATGCAACCAATCTCTCAATGCCATCTTCAAGCTGCAAATGATTCAACTTCAGATTCTATTTCTATTTTTAGTCGTCCGTAAACCCACGAATTATTCGATCGAAAATGAGGACAATGGAAATTAATTGACCCAAGTTCTAGTCAGAGTAATGTATAGATTTGAGAATGTAGCCCATAAATTAGACACAAGAAGAAGATTTGGCGAGATGAAAAAATCAATTTGAGAGAAGAAGAAATTGATTCGGGATTAAGGCTTCAAGAGGATTGGCCAATTTGGGAATTGATTGCAATAAAGTGTGGTTTAATAACCTTCAAGTGCATTTTTTGTTCGTTGAAATACTTTTCTTATTTAATTTTTGTTTATATATATATATATATATATATATATAGTTTAGATGGCATATTTTTTTTTTAAATAGGTTATTTTTTGACATGGCAAAACAATTAACGACATCTGTGCCACATAGCGTTTGATGGTGCCACGTAGACGTCTACTGTCATTATGGTTAACAGAATGACCATTGATGTAAGCTTATACAACTTAAGTGACCATTGTGTAAGGGGAGAACTTTAGTGACAATTTTAATTTTTTTTTAAAACTTGAGCGACCATTGGTGAAATTAACACTAGTAAAAATATTTTGGGTGTTACATCCCTCTCCCTTAAAACAATTTCGTCTTCAGAACTACCTTATCTAGTTGAAAAGCTATGAATATTTGGTCTTGATCTCTACTTATTTTTCCCAAGTAGCATTTTCTTCTCCATGATTTTTCCATTGAATCTTAACTAAGGCGATTTCTTTATTTATCAAAACATGCACTTTTCTTTCAAGTATTTTTGTAGGCGCATCCTAACAACATCCAATAACTAATAGCTTATTACATGCTCGAGGTCGTGCACGTACTTTCTGATCATCGAAACATGGAATAAATTGTGCACTGTTGTCAATTCAGGTAGCAATGCTAGACACTATGCCACATTCCCAACTTCTTCTAGGATTTCAAAAGGACTTATAAACTAAGATCTCAACTTTCCTTTCTTGTCAAATTTGAGAACTCCTTTCATCGATGCAATTTTCAAGAATACTTTTTCCCTCACTCCAAATCCAATGTTTTCCTTTTATTGTCTATATAGCTTTTTTGATCAATATTGAGTTTACTTTATTCTAGATCTAGTTCTGTTAACTTCTTGTATTGTGTTGGGATATTTTCTCAAAGTTTGCCAAAATCAAAAGATACACCAATTGTTGAATGGAAAGACTTCTAGATCGACTAAAATTACAAGTTTCCTACTCTTGGATACTTTGATAGTCAAAACTTGGAAGACATCTAGGTCAACTAAAATTGAACAAGTTTTCAAATTTTGGACTCCTTGGTAGTTTAAACTCGTAAGAAAATTAGATTATTCGTTAACTATAAATTAAAGTGGTTTATTATCTTTTGTAGGTGTAGCTTGAAGATTTTCTGAGAGAAAAATTGTAAGCCTAACATCGTAGTTGTTTTTCTTGTTCTCTTTGTGAGTTGTACAAAGAGTAAAAATTGGTGAGTGTGGTAAATCTTAGGATATTATTTTTCTTGAGATACTTGAGAATTTGGGTAGATGAAATCTATATGATTGTAACAATTTTTCATATAGTAAAAACTTTGACAGTCCGTAAATCTTTTTCTATCTCGTTATATTTTTCTGTCTCGTTATTTTCTTTGAACAAGAATCTTGTGGGCAATAAAGGAATTGGTCTCAATTCTCAACAGTGGTATCAAAGCATCAGGTCGGTCAGAGTGTTGGTGCACAGAGAAGATATGTCTATCAAATATGACGTGAAGAAATTTGACAGAAGAATCAATTTTGGCTTGTGGCAAGTACAAGTCAAGGATGTTTTGATTCAATCAGGACTGCACAAGGCTTTGAAAGGAAAACTAACATCTGTTTTTGACAAAGATACTGAAAAATGCAGTATGAGCAATGAGGTTTGGGAAAATTTAGATTTGAAAGCTGCAAGTACGATACGTCTATGTTTAGCAAAAAATATTCTTGCAAATATTCATGAAATATCTGGTGCAAAAGAACTTTGAGAAAAATTTGAACAGTTGTATCAAACAAAGAGTCTTTCAAATCGGTTGTACTTGAAAGAACAGTTTCATTATCTGCGAATGGATGCAAGTACAAAAATTTCAGACCACCTAAGTGTTCTCAACGGGATCGTTTCTGAAGTGGACACTATTGGAGTTAAACTTGATGATGTACACAAAACGTTGAGACTCATCTGGTCTCTTCCATCCTCCTATGAACACATCAAACCAGTTTTGATGTATAGGAAAGAAACTGTGAGTTTTGAAGAAGTTACAAGTAAATTAATTTTTGAAGAAAGAAGGTTGAGTGGTGGAAGTAATATTTCATCTGAAAACTCATTACTTGTTGCTAAAAAATAGAAAAAGAAGAACTCCATGAAAAGAAAAGTATTTTGTTGGAATTGTGGAAACCTGGTCACGTGAGGAAAAATTGTCCAAAAAATGGAGCAGACTCGGCTAACTGCTCGACATCAGATACAGACAATATTCTCTCTTTATGGGAGACGATGATATCACTTGAGTAAATATTTACATTCTCGTGGCATGCGATAGTTGCCATGATAGATGATGTGTTAGTACTAGCGAGTCCACATGTTTGCACACGGACATTGGCTTGATATTAATACAAGGTGTGTGGTGGAATTGATAATGATGGCTAATGAACTTCCAAGTAAGTCAAGTAAGGGAGTTGCATTATAATATTTTAGTAAATTTATTCGATATGAGTCGATGAAATTCTTAGAATTCGTTAATTCTAAGTGATTATACTTATATGGTTGAGTATGTTAATTCTCTGTTTTGAGAATTTGGATTTTCAAAGTTTACTGGTTTTTTTTAAGTATCGAGATGAAGAACTGCAGAAGAGATAATTGAATTTTGACTCGTTTTTCGTCAAGGTAGAGATTGTTGGGATATTTTCTCAAAACTTGCCAAAATCAAAAGATGCACCAATTGTTGAAAGAGAAGACTTCTAGATCGACTAAAATTACAAGTTCTTTAATCTTAGACACTTTGGTAGTCGAAACTTGGAAGACATCTAGGTCAACTAAAATTGAACAAGTTTTCAAATCTTGGACTCCTTGACAATTTAAACTTGTAAGAAAATTATATCATTCGTTAATTATAAATTAACGTAGTTTATTCTGTTTTGTAGGTGTCGCTTGAGGGTTTTCTAAGAGAAAAATTATAAGTCTATCATTCTAGTTGTTTTTTTTGTTCTCTTTGTGAGTTGTACAAAGAGTAGAAATTGGTGGGTGTAGTAAAGCTTAGGATATTATTTCTCTTGAGATACTTGAGAATTTAGGTAGATGAAATCTATATGATTGTAACAATTTTTCATATAGTGAAAGCTTTGACAGTTCGTAAATCTTTTTCTATCTCGTTATATTTTTTTGTCTCGTTATTTTCTTTGAACAAGATTCTTGTGGACAATAAAAGAATTAGTCTCAATTCCCAACATATTGTTAGTGTTACAAAACCAACTCTAAGAAAAACAAAGATTAGCAACAAAAATGGAAATAACAAATGCTAAACAAGACAGAAATGAAAAATATAGAAACACGAAAGTGACTTCAACGCTTCAACTCAAGAACCATTCACAGCATATGTTTCATCGGATTCAGGACTTGCTTCTGTCAGGCACAATACATCCACTCTCAACCGAAAATATCATGCCAACCACTGGACCAAATCAGAGTCTTTCTAACCCTAGTTTACCCAAAAACCAGTTACTGTTCACGGAGGATTATCACAAACCAAATCACCCCATAAACCAGATCAATCACTCAGAGAGTGATTATGTTTTCAAAGCTTGATCAATGATCACCCAAGATCAAAGATCTCCAAAAGAAAACCCAGAATGAGATGAAGAACAGAAGAAGTGCGTGAGAGAGAGAGTTCAATCCAGAGGGGTACAATACCACGGAAGAGAGGATGAATTGCCTTTTGATCTTGGTTTTCCAACCGTCTGCCAGAAAACCACAATGAACGTGGAGGATCATTCCACTTGTCTTCATCTGGTGAAAGCCAGCTTTCACTTAATCAAACTCGTGGTTGGACATGTTAAAGGCGTGTTTAACAACTAAATGTAAACTTTGCACCACATTATCCCACAGTTAGCTCGTTATTTCTAGATCTAAAATCATTTTTTCTCCAACTTCGTCCCAAGAATAAGAAATCTACACTTTCTACAATACAAGAAAGAGTTGACGTATGTGAATTATCTTTTGGCGTATTTCCCTTATAAACTCTTACTTCGCATTATTCTTCTCAGTTATATGCATTGCTTTTTGTGAGTATATTGGATGTTTTGATTGTGTATTAGTCTCTTTACCCTTGTAGTATTAAAGCTTTTTTTGATTTTGCTTAAAATCTGTGATTAAAGTTTATTGTACTTGTTCACTCTGTGATTTGCACCAAATAAGCCTTTCTAGACATTCCTAATTTATAGTTTGTGATTAAAGTTTATTGTACTTGTTCACTCTGAATCTTGTAATGAAAATGGTTGCAAGAGACATCGTCATGATTCCCTGAACTGGAGGAAGAGCCACCACCCTTAATCTAGTGTCTTGTACATGCTCGATGAAAAGCCTCTACGATAATATATATGGATATGTATATGTTTGTGTGTGAAAGACGCGGATTTCTTATACAAATGGTTATGCGCATGGAGTTGAAATTGATGACAAAAGATGGGGAAAGTGGAGAGTTGGCAAAGTAGAAAGGCACTGGGCAATTGCATTGTCTTGGGGTACTTTTTTCTTTCTTGTTTTTACTTTCCTTGTATTTTTTGTTTTTGATTTGCCTAGTTTTTGTACTGTAAGCAGTCCCCATTCCACACACCCCCGTGGCCCCGTGAAACATAAAAGAAATGTGTTCATGCTAAGAAACTTGTCCACAATATGGAAATCTCCTCACATGGTTGGTTCAAGCTTAACACCGATACCAACCTTAAATCAATGGCTCTAAAGCAATTACTTGATATTGAGGCATGTGAAATAGGGAACTTTTGGTAGAATTGAGGCCAGCTTTATTCAATGCGTTGAGCATTGTGCCATAAGGGATGTCGGTGATTTTGAGAATTGAAAAGCTAATTGCTGGAACTGATCCATTGTAACTACTAACTACAGTTTCTCTTACCCTGAAGCTGTAAGGAGAATTTCAGGTTATGTAAACCATGGACATGCAAAGTTCAATTCAACACACTTACATAATTTTTCATATTGGAAAAATCTAGAAGACCAGCACAAAACCCGACAAAACACAAAGCCATTATTTCTAGCCAAGCACGAAATACCATGTTGAGTCTAAAGCTCCAGCTCGTAAAGTACAGATCATGTACTTGACTACTTTGTCAAAAGCAATCCAATTACAAGAGTGAAAGTGTGAAACACCAATTCCTATGTGATTGGTTTGGATCTCTTTTAACCAATCATTCAATTGCTTTTCTTAGGTTTGGTAGAGATCATTTCTGGAAGTGTTGTTGTAAATTTTTATTTAGTGGCAGTGGAGGTCCCTTATCTTTAGGATATGAAAGAGTCCCGGTTTGAATTGGATTTGGCTCCCGATTCATTGAAATTTTTGTAGGGCGTTTAATTTATAGGTATTGGAGGTCTGAGGATACGATAGATTCACTTTTTGAATTGGATTTAGTTCCGGGTTAAAATAAATGATATATTTTATGCTCTTATCTATGCAGCTAATGGAACATTTCTTATCATCTTTATCAATAAAGCTTATCTTTTCAGATTAATTGAGGGACTCCACTCAGAATGCACGTGTATAAGAGTGCAGTAATGCCACGGATATGAGGACAAGCCACTTATGCCTGACTTTAGATTGTAATCATTTAATAAGGATATATTTGGACCAATACTCTGTGGAAAAACTAGGAATGTAGGATGCTAAGATTAAAATCTGTGGTGTCTGATAAGTGCGTTTTGTGCACTTATTTTGGCCTTTGAATTCATCATTTATGCCGTCATATAGTTGCTTTTCTACTTAATCTATTCTATTATTGTTTTATTTCAGTTTTGGACGCGTTTGTGAACAATTGGAGAAGATTGGGCGAAAAGAGCAATAATTTAGAAAACATCTCATAAGTTCGAGGACTCAATTGCACTCAACCCAAAGTTGAGGGATCAAATTAGAGATTATGTAAAGTTGAAGGACCAAATGAGATGTTATGAAAAGATGGAGGACTGAAATGATCAAGACCTAAAGTTGAAGGACCAAAGTGGTGGCTGTTGAAACTAGGAGGACCAAACTGTGAAGAATGAAAGGTCAAAGCTGGGCGATCGCCCAGATTAATGCTGGGCGAGAAACAGAGAGCAAAATCACCATGTTGGGCGATCGCCCAGTGTTATTTCTGTGCACGAATTTTATTTTCCTTTTTTAGTTCTAATTTCTTTAGGTAACTTTTGGCCCACGAATTTTGTAATCTTTTGGGATATTTTAGGGCACAATTAGGGTAGTATAAATAGGAGATATATTCTCATAACAAATGGGGGAATTTTTTGGGAGCCGAATCAAGAGAAGACATCAAGAAAGAAGAGAAGACAACTCTTTGGTGATTAAGAACTCTTCGAAGATTTCTTCTCCTATAATCCATGCCGAGTTTTATTAATTCTTTTCTTTTTAGTTTAATCATGTTCTTCTAAGTTTCTTTAGCCAAGGTAGACGATGAAACCTTGTTTTAATTAATTGATTATTTCGTTATTCGTTTAATTCCTTTTTAGAGCTTTAACGTTCACGGCTTGTTCTTGATTAGATTAATTAAATATAATTTCTTTCATCTCAAATATCATGTATTTTTGATAGTTAGATATTGATTTAATTAATCCATGCTTGATGCTTAAATATGTTCTATTAATTTCTTTTGATTTTTCATCATCTTTTATTCGTATTGGGATACATAGAATGCTTGGGTAATCTTTGATTATTTGTCTTCTTTCAATGGAATTTGATATGAAAAATGCTTAAGTAATTTATGTTAGAAGCAAAAGGGGAGCCTAAATTAGATTTTCTTCTTCTGGACTTAATTGATAAATCTTTAGGGGACGACAATAGATTGATTTCGTGTTGTCGTGTGTTTTTTGGGAATTAATCAATAATTGAATAATTGTTAAGTTAAACAATGGTGGATTCCGAAACCTTGGTGTTTTACACAACTTGATTTTTCAATTTAATTGTTTTAGCATAATTAGTTATTCTTTAAATTCGATAATTTCAACAAAAACCTTTTCGACTCAACTAACATAGAATAATAGTTAATTAGGATTAAATTATACTTTTTCCATAGCAGTCTCTGAGGGATCGACCTCGTTACTACTTATCTATATTCCAATAGATTCGTACACTTGCGAGTTAATTAAAATTTGACATCAAGTTTTTGGCGCCGTTGCCGGGGACTGCGTATGAAGGTTAATATAATCTTAATTAATTTTATTCTTGACTAGTTATAATTTAGGATTTTGTTTAATTTAATTTATTTTTGTTTTTATTTTTTATTTAAAAAAAAAATTTCAAAAATCAAAAATCTTCATTGTGCATGCTTGGTCGTAGATCTCTAGAACTTAAGCTAGAACATCTAGATAGTGAAATTGAAAAGACCTTTCACCAACAAAAACGAGCCACTAATCTAGATACAATTGAAGGAACCAAAGCAATAATAGCTATGGGTGATGAAATTGAGGAGAGATCTTTTAGGGACTATTTTAGTCCATTAGCTAATTTGAGAACCTCATGCATACAATACCCACAGGTAACTGCTAGGAATTTCGAGCTTAAACCGAGTGTGCTTAACTGTCTTCCATCCTTCTATGGTTTAGATAGTGAAGAACCTTATAACCATCTCACGGATTTTTATGCTGTATGTGAGACATTTAAATATGAGAATGTTTCCCCTGATAATGTTAAACTTCGTCTATTTCCCTTTTCTCTGAAAGATAGATCTAGATCATGGTTTAATACGTTACCTGCCAATAGTATTACTTCTTGGGAACAAATGGTTGCTAAATTTTTGAATAAATACTTTCCTGTTCACAAAACTAATGCTATTCGCAGGGAAATTTCAGAGTTTGTGCAGAGAGACGAGGAACCATTCTATGAAACTTGGGAGAGATTCAACGGGCTTCTCATGAAATGTCCACATCACGGCTATGAAAAATAGCATTTATGCCAATATTTTTTGGAGGGCTTGCTATCGCATATTCAAGAATGGTTGATGGCCACAAGCGGTGGAGAGCTTATGTCTAAGAATGCTACAGAGATCTGGAGCTTCTTTCAAAAGCAAGCTGACAACTCACAACAGCGGAGTCGCTCCTCTAGAACTGAACCAAAGAAGAGGGGGATTTATGAGATTCGCAGCAGTGAACCTAGCTCAGAAATCAAAGAAGTCAAATGCATGATAGAAGACATTTCTCGCAAGTTGACCTCATTGACGGCCAATAGTCCTACAGAACCAGAAGCATGTGCTGAGCAAGCTAATGCCCTCAACATGATGAGGAAACAGCCTTACAATCCCTATTCAAACACATACAATCCAGGATGGAGGGACCACCCCAATTTTTCTTGGTCACAGGGTGTTCAACAGGATAATACAGCAGGTCAAGCCCCTCAGCAACCTACCAGACAGTTCAACCAAAATTTTTCACAACCAAAACCATGAGAGGAAGCAATTCAAAACTTGACAAAAGCTACACAAGCGGCATTAGAGCATCAGAATCACACCATCACTGAGTTCAAGAAGGAAGTGCGCACTAGCCAGAACTCACAGGCACAATCCATTTCCAATATGGAAAACATGATGGGGCAACTGGCTTCATCAGTACAACAGCTAGCAACAACCATTGAGAAAGGTAAATTTCCTAGTCAGCCATTTCCTAATCCTAAAGGGGTGCACAATATTGGGACCGATTCAAGCAACCAACATGAAGAAGCTAAAGCCATCATGACTTTGAGACGTGGCAAACTATTTGACAACAAAGTGGATCTTTCAAAGCAAAACACATCTCAACCAGTTTCTCCAGGTAACACCTCAACTGATGATTCAGTCCAGAAAGCTCCCAAAGAAGACAATGAGCCATCCTACATTCCAAAAGTCCCATTTCCTCAGTGGCTAACAAAGGTAAAGCAAGGTAATTATATCAATGACATGATGGACATCTTCAAGCAGATAAGCATAAATATCCCTTTACTTGATGCTATTAAGCAAGTTCCTGCCTATGCTAAATTTTTGAAGGACCTATGTACTAAAAAGAGACAATTACATGTACGCAAAAAGGCATTTTTAACTGAACAGGTTAGCTCTATAATTCAAGCAACACCCCTCCAAAATTTAAAGATCCAGGTTGTCCTACTATCTCTTGCATCATAGGAAACCATAAAATTGAGAAGGCTTTGCTAGATTTAGGAGCTAGTGTCAATCTTCTTCCTTACTCTGTGTACATGCAACTTGGGCTAGGCGAGTTAAAACCAACATTTGTTATTTTACAACTTGCTGATAGATCTGTGAAAGTAGCTCGTGGAATTGTAGAAGATGCTTTGATACAGGTAGACAAGTTTTATTTTCCTGTTGATTTTATTGTACTTGACACTCAACCTGTACGAGACTCTACTAAGCATATTCCTGTGATTTTTGGTCGTCTTTTTCTAGCAACATCTAATGCTGTAATTAATTGCAGGAATGGAGTCATGCAGCTGTTTTTTGGCAACATGACAATTGAATTAAATGTTTTCAATGTCAACATGCAACCACATGATAATGAGGATGTTGCTGATGTTGATATGATAGAAGCATTAGTTGCTGACTCTTTTGATTCAACTAATTTTGATGATGCTTTAATGATGTGTTTAACTCATTTTGGTTCAAATTTTGATGTTGATAGTGCTATAAATGAAGTGAATACTTTGCTTGAGTCAACACCTGTCATGGATACAACTAAATGGAGACAGAAAATTGAACCACTTCCAATAAGTGAGAAAAAGAACATCCCATCAATTCAACAACCACCAAAATTAGAGCTTAAAGCATTGCCTGACACTTTACAGTATGCATTCTTAGGGGAGGCCGACACTTTACCTGTAATTATCTCTTCTGCCCTTGATGATGCACAAAAAGGTAAGTTGTTAGGTGTTTTAACTGAACATAAAGAGGCGCTAGGATGGACCATTGCTGATATAATATGTATAAATCCTGTAGATTGTATGCACTATATTCATCTTGAGGAGAATTCTAGGTCCACTAGAGAGATGCAACGTAGGTTGAATCCTAACATGAAAGATGTAGTGAGAACTGAAGTACTTAAGTTGTTAGATGCTGGAATTATCTATCCTATTTTCGATAGCAAATGGGTAAGTCCTGTGCATGTTGTCCCAAAAAAATCAGGTATCACAGTAGTTACTAATGCAAACAATGAATTGGTTCCGACTAGAGTAACTACAGGATGGCGAGTTTGCATTGATTATAGGAAATTGAACTTAGTCACTAGAAAAGATCACTTCCCTCTTCCATTCATTGATCAAATACTTGATAGACTAACAGGGCATGATTATTATTGCTTCTTAGATGGTTATTCTGGTTATAATCAAATTCCCATAGCTCCAGAAGATCAAGAGAAAACGACTTTCACTTGTCCTTTTGAAACCTTTGCATATAGAAGAATGCCATTTGGTTTATGTAATGCACCTGCCACTTTTCAAAGTTGCATGCTTAGTATATTTTCTGACATGGTGGAGAGGTTTCTTGAAGTATTTATGGATGATTTTTCTGTATATGGTGACTCGTTTGATGACTGTTTGCGCCATCTAACCTTAGTTTTGCAGAGATGTGAGGAAAAGAATTTAGTGCTAAATTGGAAAAAATATCACTTCATGGTGAAACAAGGTATTGTTCTTGGCCACATTATTTCTAGCAATGGTATTGAAGTTGACAAAGCTAAAGTTGATCTTATCTTCAATCTTCCACCTCCAAAATCAGTGAAAGAAGTAAGATCATTCCTTGGGCATGCTGGTTTTTATAGACGTTTTATTCAAGATTTTAGTAAAATTTCTAGACCCTTATGCAATTTACTTGTTAAGGATGTACCTTTTGTCTTTAATGATTCGTGCTTAGAAGCTTTTGAACAACTTAAGAAAGTGTTGACCACTGCACCTGTCATTCGACCACCTGATTGGAATTTGCCTTTTGAACTCATGTGTGATGCATCTGATTATGCTATAGGAGCAGTTTTAAGACAGAGATTAGATCAGTTGCCTTCTGTTATTTACTATGCTAGTAGAACTCTTAATGATGCATAATTGAATTATTCTACTACAGAGAAGGAAATGCTAGCAGTTGTATTCGCATTAGATAAATTTCGATCTTATCTTGTAGGGTGTAAAGTAATTATCTTTTCTGACCATGTTGCCCTCAAATATCTTCTTACTAAGAAAGATGCTAAACCAAGATTGATTAGGTGAATCTTGCTTTTGCAAGAATTTGACATTGAATTTAGAGATAAAAAAGGTTCTGAAAATGTTGTAGCTGACCACTTATCTCGTATTGTGCTTGACTCTGTGCAGGAAGAACTACCATTAAATGAGTTGTTTCCAGATGAACAACTTATGAATATTGATGTGGTACCTTGGTTTGCTGACATAGTTAATTATCTTGTTACAGGTCAACTCCCTGAACATTGGACTAAACAAGATAGAACTAAGTTTCTAGTTGAAGTGAGGAATTTCTTTTGGGATGATCCTTATTTGTTTAAATACTGTGCTGATCAGATTATAAGGAGATGTGTCCCAGAGAGTGAATTCCACAGTGTTATATCATTCTGTCATGACCACGCTTGTGGAGGGCATTTCAGTGCTAAAAAGACTACTTCCAAAATTTTGCAATGTGGTTTTTACTGGCCTACTCTTTTTCGTGACACCCATGTTTTTTGTTCTTCATGTGATAGGTGTCAACGCATGGGGAGCATTTCAAAAAGAAACATGATGCCGCTTAATCCTATTCTCATAGTTGAGATCTTTGATGTCTGGGGGATTGATTTCATGGGACCTTTCCCTCCATCATTTGGTTATCTTTACATATTAGTTGGTGTCGATTATGTTTCCAAGTGGGTCGAGGCAATTCCTTGTAGGACCAATGATCACAAAAGCGTAGTGGCATTTTTGAAAAACAATATTTTCTCTCGCTTTGGCACTCCACGAGCCATTATCAGTGATGGGGGATCTTACTTTTGCAATAAACATTTTCAAACCCTTCTAGCAAAATACTCCATCACACATAAGGTTGCCACCCCATAGCATCCACAAACTAGTGGTCAGGTTGAGGTCTCAAATCGAGAAATAAAGCATATTTTGGAGAAAACAGTTCGACCTGATAGGAAAGATTGGTCTCTACGACTCACTGATGCATTGTGGGCCTATACGACAGCGTTTAAAACACCCATTGGATTGTCCCCTTATAGATTGGTGTATGGGAAAGCCTATCACCTTTCGATTGAGTTAGAGCATCGGGTTTATTGGGCCATTAAGAAATTCAATTTTGATATGCAGGAAGCAGGGTCAAAAAGAAAATTGCAGGTAGCCGAACTTGAAGAAATTCGAAACGATGTTTATGAGAATGCCAAGATCTACAAGCAGAGAATGAAGGTCTTTCATGACAAGCACATAACCAGAAAATCTTTCAATACAGGTCAGAAAGTGCTATTATATAATTCTTGCCTGCACTTATTTCCAGGTAAGTTACGCTCTAGATGGTCAGGCCCTCTTATTGTTCACACTGTTTATCCCCATGGAGCTGTTGAGGTTGAAAACCCAAAAAATGGTGATATTTTTAAAGTTAATGGCCAAAGATTAAAACCGTATTTGGAGTTTCACTCTCGCGAGGGGGAGGAAGAAATTGATTTGGGTGATCCCACCCATCATTCTTGAAATTGCACTTTCATTATTTTTTATTAAAAAAAAAAAACCTGACACCTGTCAACACCTGTCATGGATACAACTAAATGGAGACAGAAAATTGAACCACTTCCAATAAGTGAGAAAAAGAACATCCCATCAATTCAACAACCACCAAAATTAGAGCTTAAAGCATTGCCTGACACTTTGCAGTATGCATTCTTAGGGGAGGCCGACACTTTACCTGTAATTATCTCTTCTGCCCTTGATGATGTACAAAAAGGTAAGTTGTTAGGTGTTTTAACTGAACATAAAAAGGCGCTAGGATGGATCATTGCTGATATAATAGGTATAAATCCTTTAGATTGTATGCACTATATTCATCTTGAGGAGAATTCTAGGTCCACTAGAGAGATGCAACGTAGGTTGAATCCTAACATGAAAGATGTAGTGAGAAATGAAGTACTTAAGTTGTTAGATGCTGGAATTATCTATCCTATTTCCGATAGCAAATGGGTAAGTCATGTGCATGTCGTTGTAGTATAGTGGTGAGTATTCCCGCCTGTCATGCGGGTGACCCGGGTTCGATCCCCGGCAACGGCGCCACAAAAACTTGATGTCAAATTTTAATTAACTCGCAAGTGTACGAATCTATTGGAATATAGATAAGTAGTAACGAGGTCGATCCCTCAGAGACTGCTATGGAGAAAGTATAATTTAATTCTAATTAACTATTATTCTATGCTAGTTGAGTCGAAAAGTTTTTGTTGAAATTATCGAATTTAAAGAATAACTAATTATGCTAAAACAAGTAAATTGAAGAATCAAGTTATGTAAAACACCAAGGTTTCGGAATCCACCATTGTTTAACTTAACAATTATTCAATTATTGATTAATTCCCAAAAAACACACGACAACACGAAATCAATCTATTGTCGTCCCTAAAGATTTATCAATTAAGTCCAGAAGAAGAAAATCTAATTTAGGCTCCCCTTTTGCTTTTAACATAAATTACTTAAGCATTTTTCATATCAAATTCCATTGAAAGAAGACAAAGAATCAAAGATTACCCAAGCATTCTATGTATCCCAATACGAATAAAAGATGATGAAAAATCAAAAGAAATTAATAGAACATATTTAAGCATCAAGCATGGATTAATTAAATCAATATCTAACTATAAAAAATACATGATATTTGAGATGAAAGAAATTATATTTAATTAATCTAATCAAGAACAAGCCGTGAACGTTAAAGCTCTAAAAAGGAATTAAACGAATAACGAAATAATCAATTAATTAAAACAAGGTTTCATCGTCTACCTTGGCTAAAGAAACTTAGAAGAACATGATTAAACTAAAAAGAAAAGAATTAATAAAACCCGGCATGGATTATAGGAGAAGAAATCTTCGAAGAGTTCTTGATCACCAAAGAGTTGTCTTCTCTTCTTTCTTGATGTCTTCTCTTGATTCGGCTCCCAAAAAATCCCCCCATTTGTTATGAGAATATATCTCCTATTTATACTACCCTAATTGTGCCCTAAAATATCCCAAAAGATTACAAAATTCGTGGGCCAAAAGTTACCTAAAGAAATTAGAACTAAAAAAGGAAAATAAAATTCGTGCACAGAAATAACACTGGGCGATCGCCCAACATGGTGATTTTGCTCTCTGTTTCTCGCCCAGCATTAATCTGGGCGCTCGCCCAGCATTAATCTGGGCGATCGCCCAGCTTTGACCTTTCATTCTTCACAGTTTGGTCCTCCTAGTTTCAACAGCCACCACTTTGGTCCTTCAACTTTAGGTCTTGATCATTTCAGTCCTCCATCTTTTCATAACATCTCATTTGGTCCTTCAACTTTACATAATCTCTAATTTGATCCCTCAACTTTGGGTTGAGTGCAATTGAGTCCTCGAACTTATGAGATGTTTTCTAAATTATTGTTCTTTTCGCCCAATCTTCTCCAATTGTTCACAAACGCGTCCAAAACTGAAATAAAACAATAATAGAATAGATTAAGTAGAAAAGCAACTATATGAAGGCATAAATGATGAATTCAAATGCCAAAATAAGTGCACAAAACGCACTTATCAAACACCCCAAACTAAACATTTGTTCGTCCTCGAACAAAAACAAAACTAAAATATATTTTAAACTAAGCTACTTGAATCAACGAAAAATTTGTCCATGTTAAATTCCTTACCATATGCCTCAGGGTCGAAAATAAAGCAACACTTTTAGAAGGATATCAAACAACAGCACAAAGATTTTCACTTATCCGATGCTCGACCTTGTGTGAGTGTGTGAATAGCCAAAAATTGAACTTATGCATGTATTAGACCATGACCAATATTGTGTTGTTGATATTTTAGCAATCCTGAACCCTTTGTAGTCGTTTATTCCTTACACCTCTCGTAAGTTATCACACTTCTAAAACTTTTCTCTCAAATCCCGAGGTGTTCTAGCGAAATTGGTTTCTATTGATCATCATAATGCTTTTTTCAACAAAGTGGTAAAACTTAGCACTTGTATTCTCAAATTTAGGGTGGTGAGTGATTTCTAAATTCTCATCTTCAGTCTCTGAGGTTCTAACATAGCAATCCTTACTGAGCACTTCTACTTCTTTCTTTTTTATGCTACTCATGTTAACAGTCTTACATCTTGTGCAATACTTCTCTTTCACTAGCTTTCTGTGTGACCCTTGTAGCGAGCTTTGGGCTGATAACTCCCAAGTCAGATGACCATAGGGCATCAGGTTTTGAAATACCCTAACAGACTTAATTGCTCGAATCCCACATGCTAATAGAGAAGTGAAGATGTAAATATATATATATATATATATATATATATTTGCAATTTTGTTTTCTTTTTTTTATATATATGACTCATGTAGCGAGCTTTGGGCCGATGACTCCCAAGTCAGATGACCATAAGGCACCAGGTTTTAAGATACCCTAACAGGCTTAATTGTTCGAGTCAGATATTTTATTTTATTTTATCAGCAATGAGTAGTGCTCAGTCTAGATTCCTTGATCATAACCTATTCAACCAAAGATGAGACCTAGAAAACCTAAACCATCAAAATTCTCAGAACAAAAGTAGTAACTTTAACACTCTCAAACTGTTCTCAAAACAGTTTGGTCACTAGCTTAAGGATGTAGGAACGAAGTTTTTCATAATGATACTCAGTCAATAATATCAACACAAACACTCAAGTCATGTTTCCAATAAACAATAAGTCAACAGTGGCTATGTGTTTTCTTAATCAGGTCTAACATGGATGAGTATCCAGATAAAGGAACAAGTTCAAGTGTTGTCTAATATTCTATTAAAAATGTGCTCAATTTTAAACAGATATCATCATTGGCAGTAGGATATTCAACAGTAACTAGACAACTAAACAACTTTTTGTTTTTTGTTTTTTTTTTCAGTTATAGAGACAAGAGTGATAAGCAAATCAGAAGTACTTCAGTAACATGATACTTTATAACCCACCCCCAAACAAAAACCTTACATTGTCCTCATTGTAAGAATAAAATAAAACGAAGAATAGGAGGGAAAAGAACAGTTACTCCCCAGAGAGAAATGGATAAGTGGGATCCGGCTGGCTGAATGACGTTGAACACCGTGGGCACCTCAGGATCAGATGTACCTAATCAGTCCTAAAAAATAGAGAAAACAATAGTGCCATTATGCTTGGCTTCAAGATGCCTGGATAGCTTTCTTGAGGACCATTGTTGAGGGCCAAAATACAGCTGAAGCAGGCCTGAAATCTGTCCCTAAAATTGTCTGTCAAAACACGAGGCATGTTGTAGGTTCGAAACTAATTAAGGCGTAATTTACAAAATCTTATGCATCTTTGGGTGTAATTACGACTCCAGGGTGAGGAAAAGGGTTGAACCAAGTATTCTAGTAACTTTAGAATAAGGGTACGATGTAGAATGGATAAAAGAAACATAGAGAAAGGGAATAGAGAGAGAAATTTAAGAAATACTCATTGAACTTTGACCATGTTAATACTTACTCACTGAACTTTGAACATGTTAATACTTACTCACTGAACTTTGAAGTGTGGTAAGTCACTAAACTTTGCATTTTGTTAACCATCCATCACCCGTCTATTAACCGTCTGAAGATGTTAATGGAAAAAGCCCACGTGTGTAACGGAATACACGTGGTTCCAATCAGATTGGGCTAATTTTCCAACTCAGTGTTGTGTAAAAAAATGCACCCCACGTCAGTAAAGCCCAGGCACCACGTCATGAAAATGAAAATCGTGTTTCAAATGAATGCCCTAATCAGCAAATTGAAGGAAAAAACCCAAATCAGCCAAGTGAAGGAAAAAACCCAAATCTCCAAATCAGTAATCAGCTAACCAGCAAATTGAAAGGAAGTTGTGGTCCTCCCGATCGTTGTTTGTGGACAAAGGAGACCCACATGCTGTAAATGGACAACACGGTGGGGGAGGATGTTGTCTTGGATACACACGAACATGGACCAGGTATGGGTTTTTTAATTAATTGTTCCTCTTCTCATTTAATAAATTATTTGAATGTAGCTTTATGTTCCTATTTGTATTAGTTCAATGTGAAATGATACCCAAACCCTAATCCTATAAATTCACATTGCAGAGAACTTTGAAGATGATGTGGAAGAGCCGGTTGCAAATTTTACGGACTCCGAAGATCAAGTGAATGACGACGATTTTAGGTCTCAATGTTGACCCTATTGTGGAAGAGCAGCACGTCGATGCAATTGGTGAAGACACTGATTCGGATAATTCATATGATTCAATCGCAGAGAAATTGAACACTGACTACTCATTTGAGGAGGAGAATCCTGTGAGATATCCTATTTTTAATGAAGAGAATGAGTTGTGGGATCCCCAATTTGAAGTGGAGAAGACATTTACAGATGTACCTCAATTTAGGAAAGCTATACAGAACCATGGAGTAGCAACGGAGTGCAATTTGAGATTGAAAACGAATGATGATAAAAGAGCACAATCGGTGTGTAAAATAGGGTGCAATTGAAGGTTATGAGCGTCTGAGAATAAGAAGTTGGGTTGCATCCAAATTAAGTCATACAATCTAAACCACAATTGCATTAGAGACGACACAAATAGGTATTGTACAGCTAAGTATGTTGCCGAGCGATATTTGGAAACATTTAGGGTAGATCCCGGATGGAAATCTAGGCAATTAGACTAAGAGTGTTGCACGAATTGAAAATTAATATTGTTAGACAAACTGAGGGAAGTGATGACCACCAATTTGGTTTGCTTTGGAGTTTTGCCGAGGAGTTGTTGAGGACAAATCCAGGTTCCACTTGCAGGATTGCTGTCCATGAGGGAAAATTTCAGGAATATATGTTTGTTTAGATGCATGTAAGAAGGGATTTGTGTCAGGTTGTAGACAACTCGTAGGTCTTGATGGTTGCTTCTTGAAGGGTACATTTGGGGGTCAAATGTTGGTTTTTGTAGCTCTTGATGCCAATGACTGCATTTACCCTCTTGCATTTGCTATTGTGGAAAGGTAGAACACATCAAGTTGGAGATGGTTCATGAGGCACTTAGGTGGGGATTTGAAGATTGTGAATTCAAATGAATGGACGTTTATGAGTGACAGACAAAAAAGATTATAGAATGTGATAGAGGATATGTATCCTAATGCCGAGCATAGATTTTGTGTTCGGCAATATACTAATTTCTTTAGAGCAGAGTTTAGGGGGTTGGCACTTAAGGAAATTATGTGGAAAGCGGCTAAATCCACTACTATTGCAAATCACAAGTTCTGGATGCAAGAGTTAAAAAAGCACTCCAAGCCTGCTTACCAGTGGTTATTGAAAAGAGATCCGAAGGAATGGAGTAAGTCCCATTTCATGACGAGGGTGAAAAGTGACATATTGTTGAACAATTCGTGTGAGTGCTTCAATAGAGTAGTGCTGGAGACAGGGAGAAATCAATAGTTACATTGTTGATAGATATTCACATTAGTTGCATGAAGATGATCCAATGTCAAATGGATAAAATGAGGAGAATAGTAAGACCTTTGTGTCCAAAAATCTATGCCAAGTTAGTTAACAGTATGGAAATGGCTTCGGGTAGTCAAGTTGATTGGTCGAGGGATCTCAGTGGTATGTAAGGAGTATGGATGGTGAGTATGTTGTCGATATTGACTTTCGAACATGCACGTGAGAAAATGGGACCTGACCGGCATTCCATGTGGTTATGCTTCTGCTGCAATCTTGGATAAAAGGGACCAACCCATTCATTACGTACATGACTGTTTTAAAGTCACCACATAACTCAGTTGCTATGAAAATTTGGTGATGCCTCTTGTTAATATCCAATTCGATCTGTTACATCAACTAAGTAATTCTTCACCAGTGCTACAAGAGCAGGTCGGATGTCATCCTCATCTAGGTCTTACTCCAGATCGGACCTCATCCCAAGGGGGCCTTACTCCAGGTCGGACCTCATCTCAAGCGAGTCTTACTTCAGGTCGGACTTCATCCCAAGCGAGTCTTACTCCAGGTCGGACCTCATTCTAAGGTGGGCCTTACTCTAGGTCGGACCTCATACCCAGGTCTTACGGTTAAGCTCACGTCACTAGTATGGCACGTCTTCCCACGTGTCAGACATCAAATCAGTCGCCCATCACAGAGATGTCACTTCACATTAAATGTTCATAAAGAAAATGTCTTGTAGGCATTTAATGCCTATCTTGGCATTAAATGTAGATCATCATCACATATTTTCCTATAAATAGGAGACATAAATGTCCAACAGTTTGGACATTCAACTGCTTAATAAAAGCACTCTTATAAAGATCATACAATCAGGTCTTCCTACATATACTTACCTATCTACGGTCATAACCGACCTCAATACTTATCTTTAAGTTGGCTTGGATTAGTACAAACTATTTTCCAACGTCAACAGTTTAAATGGAAAGAAACTGTGGGCCCCGGTAGAAAGAGAAATTATCAGACCACCTGGTTGGAATTCGGTACGAAGAGGTAGAAGATAAAAAAAAGGAGGCTCCAACCCGAAGAGCTCGTAGTTCAGCAGAAAGGTGGAAAGAGCAAGATGAAGAGAGTTGGGACAGTAACAATGACGTGTAGTCTATGTGGTCTATCCAGTCACAATAAGCGTTATCACGACAGAAGAACTGCATCAAATGAGGTATACTATGTGGACTATGTGCTCTTCCAGTACCTAGAATATTTGGTTGTTAACACATTTTTGGGATTCCTTTGCAGTTATTTGTTTCCAAACAAGAGGATCATTCGATACAAGATTGTGGGAGCCAAAGTGTAAACAAAATATGAACATCTAGGGTATTATTATGTTATAGGTTGATAATAACATTACAGACTACTGATTTATGTAATTGTCTCTTGATCATAAGCTAAACTTCAACAACGGAGAGCTACGAAATCAACTTCAAGTCAGTCTCACGAGCCACTCAGTAGACCAGCAGCTGAATTCCAATTTATGCCTACTCCAAGAATCATTCCACAGCACATGAGTAGACTAGCAGCTGCTTTTCCTGGGAATGATTTGCAGCCAAACTTTTCTTTTGAAAATATGGTAGATGATTTGCAGCTCATGGAAAATGAAGAACAAACGAGGATGAAAGCTCAAAGGGCAAAAAATAGAAGTATTTTGAGAGATTCGGTCTGTTTTCACGGGCCGCAGAAGAGAAAGCCAGATTGAAGTCGACTTAATAGCAGTGGTTACATAGTCCTACTCGATTTTCAGTTATATGTCACAGATGAAATCTGATTTCAGTGGTTGTATTTTTAGTTTGGAAGCCATGTTTTTGTTTGCTTAAGATGTGTTTTCAGTTGGGAAGCCAGATTGAAGCCATGTTTGCTTCAGTTTGGAAGCCATGTTTGCTTCAGTTAAATTTCCTTTTCTTTTTGCTTCAGTTTTCAGTTGGGAAACCAGATTGAAGCCATGTTTTTGTTTGCTTATCTCATTTTTTTAAACTTCCATGTATAAATGAATGATATCGGATGTAATTTATCAACAGATGGAAGTTAAATCAATGAAATCAGATTTCAGTTTTAGTTTCTTTTTTTGCAACAGATTTCAGTTTCAGTTTTCAGTTTCAGTTTCAGTTTTAATAAATGAATGAATGATATCAGATGTAATTTAAATCAATGAAATCATATTTCAGTTTCTTTTTTTGCAACAGATGGAATTTATCAGCTTTTTTGCCTCCATTTTTGACTTTCTATCTTCAGATTTCAGTTTATCAAAACAGATCACTATCTGTATAACTTCCTACCTTCAGATTTCAGTTTATTAGAAGGGATCAATATCAGTTTATCAACTTTTTTGCCTCCAATTTATCAGCTATTTTGTACCAGCTCCTCTTACATTTTTTGGTTTAGTCCAAACATGGGAAGTACAAACATAGGAAGAACTTATGACTCAAAATGAATGCACAACAATGAAGCATATTGTATCAGCTTTCTAAGAAGTTTATCAGATTAAAGTGTGGTCTTCCTAAATGAGAATGAATGCAAAACAAAGATTGAACACGAATTATAGAAAGCTGTAACAACCACATTTTCATTCCAAATTCATGGCACATTACATTCCATTGATGCATCATAACATTGGTGATTACAATCCAAAACAAGATGAAGTACCCTAAACATCCTACCATCTACTAACAGTGGTGATCAAACACCATTTGCACAAAGCCAAAAAACTACTAAACCAAAACAACCAAATCCGTTCAACAACCAAATCTGTTCAACAACCAAACCCACCACTTCAATTCCCATGTCATCACAAGACGTAGTGAACCAAAACCACCACCAACACAATTCGATGATATAATACAATTCGCTGCCACTTCTTCTCCAAAACATCTTCCCGGTTATCATTTCGCAAAAGCCCATTGATCACACTCTTATATCGTGGGTGGAGAAGAGGATGATCCACCTATTTAAAGTAGTCACACTCATCTGGACGTCTGTGATAGCTGCACCCTAAGAACGTCATTCACGGGTTGTTCTCCGTCCAAGCTGTCCTCATTGCAGCAATCCGGCCACATATACACATGGTCTGCTCATTTACTTGAGTAGCACTATCATTTTCCATCGCCATTTGCAGTGTGAACTGAGATTTACAGAAGTTAGGGTTCTTGGATTTCAATTTGGAGAAAATGTTGTACTCGGCCAATTTATTTATGGATACAGACGTTAATGTTAAAGGTGTGTTTGGAGTATGATGGGCTTTACTGACGTGGCGTGCGTTTTTTTCCACAACGCTGAGTTGGAAAATTAGCCCAATCTGATTGGTGCCACGTGTCTTCCGTTACACACGTGGGATTTTTCCTTTAACATCTTCAGACGGTTAGTAGACGGGTGATGGATGGTTAACAAAATTCAGAGTTTAGTGAGTTACCAGTGATACTTCAAAGTTCAGTGAGTAAGTATTAACATGTTCAAAGTTCAATGAGTATTTCTTAAATTTTCCCGAATAGAGATGCATCAAGAAGAATTGGGAGAAGAATTTAGACACAAACACACAATTAGTGATGCAAAAATCTTCTTGTGATTTCACGAATGGAGGGTAGAACTCCCTAATTAAAATATATTGCTCCCCTGAGTTTCTCATTACATAATGATGAAATGACAATGTGGCTGCTGGCAAGGACCCTTCCAAATTGTGGGAATTTAAGCCATATTATTATATCTAAGAGCAAGACTCTCTCTATTTTTAAAGAGTATTATGTAGATAATAGAGAACATTTTTAAATTTGAAGAGTAAAATTTTTAACATTCCTACGACACTCTTTATTTTTAACTTTCATTTTACTTTTTTCAATAAGCATTTATTTTTTTCTTCTCTCATTTTTTATTTAATATATTTTTTTCAAAGTGCCAATAGCTAAACTATTCAAATATTATTTAAACTAGTATATCACCCGTGAGATGCACGGCACTTGTTTTTCATGATAGTGATTTTAAAATATTTTAAGAGTATATTATTTATTTACTACATTCAAATAAAAAAAGTATCATATAAATAACATTTGATTACTCATTGATATTGAAAAAAAACAACATAGCTAATCTAGATTTTCAAATGCCTCTTTGAAAACCACGTTTATGGTCGAATTGGTTGGCACTTCATCCCTATCACAAATCAACATCTTCAATCCCGTACGATTTGTAACTTTAGACAATGCAACATAAAGTTGTCCATGACTAAAAATTGATTTTTTCAAATATAATCTCATACGGGAGAAAGATTAACCCTGACTCTTATTGATAGTCATAGCGTATGAGACAATTAATTAATTTTTGGCACAAGTATATTATAATATGAAAATTGATTTTCTAAATTGTAAAGATGCCAATTGCGTTAATGATATTATGCAAATTTATTGTTTTTTTTATTTATAGACAATTAATAAAATTCACGTACTCTAAATCTTATATTGATTAATTAATGTAGCATTCAAATTTGTTATTACTAATAATTGAAATGAATTTATCTTGTTTTGGAAGATGTGTGTTTTTTAATTGAAAATGTCAGTTCATACTTTTATTCATTTTTACCGAGTATCATAAAAAATTCAAAACATTGGAAAGCTGAACTAGCAGTACTATTTACTCATAACCTCACCTGTTTTGTGTTTTGAAGTGAATTTATCTTGTTCTGAAAGATGTGCATTTTTTTAAATGTTAATTCTTAATATCATTCATTTTAACCAAGTATCATACGAAACTGAAATATTGTAAAGCTCATCCTGATTAAATTGTATTAGAATACTGATTATTAATTATCCAAATTTGGATAATTAATTGAATTAATTAAATTTTAATATTATAAAATTTTAAAATTCTATCATTTGATTTAATAATATTTTTTTACTGACACTGTGTAAATAATAATAATAATAATATAAAATATAATATAAGCACTTTAATATTATTTGATATATAATATAATATTAAAACTTATTGAGTAGTTTTCTATTATAATTTGAAAAATAATTTTCGGATATGCATAGATAAGTTTCTTTAATAATCGATACAAATATAATTAGATTGATTGATTTTTCAGTTATAATAACAATTTAAATCTTATCATTTGTTTAAATCAAATGAATGTATTTTCCTAACTCTATTTTAACAACCAGATCTTGTTTTTATATATATTTTGTAAATTGTAATTAATTTTAACTCTTTATTAGCTAACGTGAATAAAAAAAAAAGAATTTAAGTGTCATTTTCTAATTTTTAAGAAGTGCTTCTAGCTTAATTTTTGGCGCGGCTCATTAAATAACACACTAATTTTTATATTATAATTTAAAAATTAATTTTCTAAATTGTAAACATGCAGATTAACAATATTCTACAAATTATAATTTTTTCTATTTGTAGACAATTAATAATATTTATGTACTCTAAATCTTATATTGATTAATTAATGTAGCATTCAAATTTGTTATTACTAATAATTAAAGTGATTTTATCTTGTTCTGGAAGATGTATATTTTTTAATTAGAAATATCAATTTATAATTTTATTCATTTTTACCGAGTATCATAGAAAATTCAAAAGATTGAGAAGCTAAATTGGTGATACTATTTACACCGTATTGGAATACTGATAATTAATTAACTAAAGTTGGACAATTATTTAACAAATGAATAATTGAGAATTTCATTCGTGCTGCACGTTGAATCTGATTATTAATTACTTGATATTGGGCAATTAATTAATTAAATTATATATATATTAAAATAAAAATAAAATTGAGATTTTATTATATAAATATTTATAATGGTTGCACAGTGCTTAACGTCTATGTAAATTAAATGTATAACAAAACACTTATTGAAATTATAGATATTGACTTAAATTTATTTGACATTGTAAAACATGTCTCTCATAATTAATATTGTAAATGAGATTGACTTATTTTTATTTCACATTGCAAAACATGTAGTTAGTTAGTTAACTATTAATTAATTATTATGGATATAAATCAAATGGATGGTTTTATTAATGTATTTTATTTACTACATTATCATTAATTAATGAATGTTTTGGGGGAAAAAACTTGGCAAATTTTTTTTGACGATAGTATCCTTCTTTTATATAATATATTAAGATAATCCAAGAAGTGGAGTATTGAAACCTGCAACTCATCAAATATAATTCATTACCGACCGTAGGGAGGTTTACTCCGCTACAAGCACAAAAAAAGTACTTCTTTGTCCGTCACTACATCTTCATCCTCTCAAACCAAAACTCATATATCTCTCTCAATTTCTCCATATCCTTTTCGATATTCATCAACATCAAACTCTCCTCAAATAAAACTCTCTCTCTCTCTCTCTCTCTCTCATTCTTTTCAACTCCTCGATCCATTAAAATTTTCTACGATCGGATTCCACCGCAAAGAAAAGCGGTATACTTGTATAAAATACAAATAGAGAGTGGGTTTGTTGGCCCCCCGAATATTGTAGTGTCTTCCATTGGAAGTGGTGGAAGAGAAACTATATACAAGAAGCCTGAATAAAAACAGTGGATTTGTGCTAATGCATGGAACAGAAGATATAACTACTATCAAATTAGTGTAAAATTTTGTTGAGATGATTCATAATGGTCACAGGAAGTTCTACAGCACAATTACTGAAAAACTTGTGTGGTCTAAAATAAAATGAAACTTCAAAGTTTTAAGTTTTTCCCCTGAGAAAGCAAAAGCCTAATAACTATAATTCAATCGAAAATATGGTAGCCAAGAGCAGGAGTCGTGAGTGTTAAAATACAAGATCCGCTTACAAACCAAGAACACAGTTCCAAGAACCAGAATAACAGAATATCGCAAATGGACTTAGGGCTCAGAACATTGTACCATTCGTTTCCACCTCAAGAAACCAGACCCACTTAGAAGACCACAAAACCCCCTCTAAACCAAAACACTGAGTTGCTACAGTAACTCAGAACTGAGGCCAAAACCAGAGGCCTCACACTACACTACTTCCCTCTTTATATCACTCAGAAACCTTCATCAGAAGGAAAGAAGAAGCAGAAGAACACTAAAACAAGAGGTTTGAGTGGAATCAGAGAAGAAGATGAAAGCAATTTCACAGAAGAAACTCTAACCCTATTTATCTCTCTTTCAGACAGCAGATTGTGACTCTCTTCAGAATAGGGCAACTTCAGGTAGTATTTATACCAGAGCTGCCATCCATTGATCAAGAAGTCATCCAACAGTTCTCAGCCATCAGCCATCTCAAGCGTCAGATTCAGTATTTGGGCTGGGTCTTCCGTAAGTGGGCCAGGGATATAAAGAGATGAAACGTCTCAGGCAATGGATCATGGACCATCTCCAGATTTGGGCTATACCCAATTTCACCATTGCCCCAAAGAATTGTTGGCATCATATTATTCAGCCCAACAATCTCCACTTTGATGCCAACGTGTAAGAACCAGAGTTCACATCAAATGAATCACCTGCAGACAAAGCTAACCAGCATTAATGTTCAGCAACCTTAAACAAGATTGAAATTTGTTTAGAGGCAGTACCTTTGTACCCATATCAGATGGATTAAACTGGGATGGTATCTTTTCAAGATACACCAATTCTTTAGAAATAATATCTCTAATAAAATGAAGTTTAACATCAATGTGTTTTGTACGTTCATGAAAGACAGGATTCTTACACAAATGTATTGCACTTTGACTATCAGTGTAAACTACAACAGGATTAGATAACATATTTATTTCAGATAACAATCCCTTTAACCACAAACCTTCCTTAATTGCCTCAGTTGCTGCAACATATTTAGATTCAGTAGTAGATAAGGCTACAATGGGTTGGAGTTGTGACTTCCAACTAATACAAGTACCACACAATGTAAAAACATAAGCAGTAGTTGATTTTCTATTGTCCTTATCACCAGCAAAGTCAGCATCAACAAAACCTTTAAGAATTACTCCCTCATTACATGTCCCATAGATTAACCCAAGATTAGAGGTACCTTTCAGGTATCTTAATAACCATTTCAGAGCTTTCCAGTGTTCAGGACCAGGATTGGCCATGAACCTGCTGAGGGTGCTTATGGCATGGGCAACATCAGGTCTTGTACACACCATTGTGTACATGACAGACCCCACAGCATTCACATAAGGCACATTTTCCATACGTTTTATGTCTGAATCATCTATGGGACATTGTTCTTTACTCAATTTAAAATGACTTGCTAAAAGTAAAGACACAGTTCTAGCATCATGCATAGAAAACTTAGACAGAACCTTTTCAATGTAAGCAGTCTGTTTTAATAGCAAAACACGATTGGATCTTTTTCTTTCAATATCCATTCCTAATATTCTTTTAGCATGCCCCAAATCTTTCATATCAAATTCAGAACATAAAGATTTCTTAATTTCATTTATGTCATGCATATTAGAACCAATCAGTAACATGTCATCAACATAAAGGAGTAAGTAAACAGTCACCTGATATGATTTGTTCTTCTTCAGGTACAGGCAATGATCAAAGGCACTCATTTGAAAACCAACAGATAATACAAAGTTATCAAACCTTTTATACCATTGTCTAGGTGACTGTTTAAGGCCATACAAAGATTTCTTTAATAAACACACACTATCAGGTTCAGTAGAATCAACAAATCCCTCAGGTTGGGTCATATAAATGATTTCATCAAGATCACCATGCAGAAAAGCAGTTTTAACATCCATTTGTTCAATTTCCCAATCATGATGAGCAACTAATGCAAGTATGACTCTGATAGTAGTGTATTTAACTACTGGAGAAAAGATTTCATTGTAATCAATACCATGTTTTTGAGTAAAACCTTTTACTACAAGTCTGGCTTTAAATTTCAAAGGATCCCTTTTAGAAATTCCTTCTTTTACTTTGAAAATCCACTTGCAGTCTACTAGAGACTTATTTTTAGGTTTTGGAACCAAAATCCAGGTGACATTTTTTTTAAAGACTCGATTTCTTCATTCATAGCACTATACCAGTTATCAGCAAATTTACTACTTACAGCTTCACTGTAAGAGTTTGGTTCTTTAAACACAAGATCATTATAGGACATAACAGCAAGAGAAACAAAATCATCAAACCTTGAAGGAGCCTTAATTTTCCTTCTAGTCCTATCCCTTGTTAACTGGTATCTATCAAGATTAGAAGGATGAGAATCTTGGGTCAAGTCTTCTATTTCTGGCTGACCCTCATTTTCATCATTCGAGTCAACATCAGAGGCTATAGCATTCTGATGCTGATTAAAGTCAGAAGGAGAATCAGTCTCCACCTGAAACCTAGTGCTATTTTTTGGGGTACTATCATTAGAGTCTATATCAGCAAGGCAAGGCATGTGAGACTCATTAAAAGTCACATCCCTACTAGTGATTATTTTAAAACCCTTTACCTCTTTGGCCCATAATCTGTATCCTTTTACACCATCAGGATAACCAAGAAAAACACACTTTTGAGCCCTTGCTTCAAGTTTTCCTACAGATTGATGGGAATAGGCTGCACACCCAAAGGTTCTATGATGACTGTAGTTAGGAGATTCTCCATACCACAGTTGTTCTGGTGTCTTGCCATCTAGAAAACTTGAAGGTGTTCTATTGACAATATAAGATGCTGTCATCACAGCTTCTCCCCACAAGACTTTTGGAAGACCAGAACTAACCATCATGCATCTTACCTTATCTAGGAGAGTCCTATTCATTCTTTTAGCCACCCCATTTTGTTGGGGAGTATAGGGTACAGATTTATGTCTCAGAATACCATTTTCATTACACAGCTGATTGAAACCAGAGTTGCAAAATTCTAAGCCATTATCTGTTCTGAAGATTTTAATCTTCTTCCCAGTCTAGTTTTCTATAAGAATTTTCCAGGTTTTAAACCTTTCAAAAGTGTCAGATTTCTATTTTAACAAGAAAATCTAAACTTTTCTGGAGAAATCATCAATTAAGGAAAGAAAATATCTATTTCCTCCTTGAGTAGGAACTGTGGCAGGACCCCATAAGTCTGAGTGGATATACTCTAAGATAGAAGTGGTTTTGTGCTTTCCTGTGCTAAAATGAAGCTTGTGGTGTTTGCCAAGAGTGCAGTGTTCACAAAAGGGGACTTTAGAGATCACATCCTTGCCAAAAACTCCTTGTTTCTGCAAGATGTGAAGACCTTTTTCACTGACATGTGCCAACCTGTTATGCCACTTTAAAGTGGGTTCAACTTCAGCACCAGAGGTCAGATTATTACACTGAGACACTATTTCAGCCTGAGTCACATAGATCCCATTTCTCTTGAACCTTTGAAGATGACTAGAGATCCCTTGATCACTTTTAACATGCCATCTCCAAATTTTCCACAAAATCCCATCCCATCTAAGTCTCCTACAGAAATTAAATTCCTATTGAGATCAGGTACATATCTGACTCTTTCAAGGGTACATATATAACCACTTTCAAATCTTAAAGTCAGATTTCCAATCCCCTCAATTTTACAGACCACATTGTTTCCCATAAGGACTTCCCCATTAGAAACATCCTTAAAATCATGAAGCCAATGCTTCCTAGATGTCATATGGAAAGTGCAACCAGAATCCAAGATCCATTCTTGAATTTGATCACTTTTATTAGCATAATTGACAGAGGAATGCTCATTGACAGGTTCAGTGACAACATAGACATCTACAGTATTAGCTTCTTTTGGTTCAACTATATTTCCCTCATCAGCCATTTTATCATTTTGCTCATTTTTTCTCATATAGCAATCTTTGATAAAATGGCCAGTTTTACCACACCCATAACACTTCTTTCCTCTGGCCTTAGACTTGGATCTAGACCTCCCTTTGTTCTTTTTCTTATGGTTGCTATTACTGCTACTACCCTGACTCTGTTGACTTTCATAACCCCCATTCTGCCTATTTTGAGATCTACCTCTAACATAGAGAGACTCAGAACTATTACCCTCTGCCTTTTCAGTTTTCAGCTCTAAATCCTCACTCCTTAAAGAATTTACAACAATGTCTTGGGTGAGTGTATCTCTGCCATACTTAATGGCAATCTTAACATCCCTATAGACTTCAGGAATAACATTTAAGAGAATAACAACTTTATACTCTTCAGATACTTTTACTCCAGTGTTGGTGATATCTTGAACTAATTTGTTAAAGATATCAAGATTGTCATCAAGATCTTTAGAGGAATCTATTTTGAAACTAAAAAACTTTTCTAACAGAAACAGCTTATTTGGCAGGGACTTCACTAAGTATAATTCTTCTAACTTTTCCCAAAGAAGCTGAGTAGACTCTAATTTTCCTACTTTTCTTAGGACTTGGTCAGAAAGATGCAGAATTATGGAGGTATAGGCAAGTTCATCTGCCTCAGTAGTTTGATCTTCAGTCATAGTCTCAGGAAAGGTTCCATCTATGGCTTTAGCTATCTTCTGTTGGACTAATTTTCCAGTAAAAACCCCAAGTTCAAAACTGGTATTTGTCATGACAGCAAAAAATTTCACCAAGAAATGCAGCATGCAAAGTATAGGAAAGAGAATTAAACAAATATTTAGGCAACAAAGAATTTTAACAAACACAAAAATAATCAAGTAATGCACACTCAGTACACAAGTCAACATATTAGATTTTATTTAATAAAATTCTATTCGCAGAGGCAATCAAGAAAATAAAAAATAACACTGCTCAGTTTCACCAGGATTCCGTGAGAATCATGTTTCCAGGTCAAGGCACAAAGTTGAGACAGTGGGTTTTTTTTTTTTTTTTTACAAAATTTCTTGACTAAGAAAAAAAAGAAGATCAGTAAGTGAATAACAGAACCCTAAACAATTCAACAAGTTTTATTCAATTACTTGCGAAACTAACTATTTAGAAAGCATTCAAGATTATAATAGCAACTAGGGTTAGAGGATGCAAACCATTGTGGTGACCGGAGACTTGGTCATCATTTTACCTTTATTCAGCCGAAAGGCAACCAAGAGCAAACAAATTCAGAGTTAAGAAGTGTACAGTAAAATAGGAGTGAAACTGGAATTTAAAGGGACTTCTTAGTTGTAAAAACGAAACTTCAAAAAACTTTGAAAAACAATTTTTCTTGCTCAGAAGAAAAACGAATTTTTCAAGAAAGTTCACAGAGAAGTTTCCAAGAACGCCACTCAGGCTCTGATACCACTGTTAAAATACAATATCCGCTTACAAACCAAGAACATAGTTCCAAGAACCAGAATAACAGAATATTGCAAATGGACTTAGGGCTCAAAACATTGTACCCTTCGTTTCCACCTCAAGAAACCAGACCCACTTAGAAGATCACAAAATCCCCTCTGAACCAAAACACTGAGTTGCTACAGTAACTCAGAACTACGGCCAAAACCAGAGGCCTCACACTACACTACTTCCCTCTTTATATCACTCAGAAACCTTCATCAGAAGGAAAGAAGAAGCAGAAGAACACTAAAACCAGAGGTTTGAGTGGAATCAGAGAAGAAGACGAAAGCAATTTCACAGAAGAAACTCTAACCCTATTTCTCTCTCTTTCAGACGGCGGATTGTGACTCTCTTCAGAATAGGGCAACTTCAGGTAGTATTTATACCAGAGCTGCCATCCATTGATCAAGAAGTCATCCAACAGTTCTCAGCCATCAGCCATCTCAAGCGTCAGATTCAGTATTTGGGCTGGGTCTTCCGTAAGTGGGCCGGGGATATAAAGAGATGAAACGTCTCAGGCAATGGATCATGGACCATCTCCAGATTTGGGCTATACCCAATTTCATCATTGCCCCAAAGAATTGTTGGCATCATATTATTCAGCCCAATAGTGAGAACTTAGGCGTGTATGGATCATATGAATTCTTCGCAACAAATTACTGGACTAGTAGAAATGTATGAAAGGTGGTCTTTTCCTTTCATATAAATTCTTTGCAACATAATGTGGATCATTTCTACAGATGACAAGATTTTTTGAAAATCATATGTGGAAGCAAACCGATGGGGCATATTGGGGAATTGGTGATACAAGCAAGTATGAAGGTTGCTGTTCTTGTTTAGCCAAATATTCCTCCAAGACTGTAAGTTTCGGTGAATCCTCAAACACTTGCTTCTGTATTGCTTGGATATTTTGCCGAAGAATTTTCATATAAATCACTGCTGCACAACATGAAAATGTTGTGAAAAATAAATGAAAAATACTGGATGCGATCAATATACTAGTAATTTGTGGAAATGCAGAGTTGGATGAGTACATTTGTATTCAAATTTGTTTTTAATGTCTCAGAAGTTGACAACAGAAAGGTCCAGGTGAAAAAGTGAACAATCTTTCAACTGTGGAGCAAAAGAGCCAATAAACTTATATATTTTGAATTAAAGAAAAAAAAACATTTGCTGGAATGGTATGAAATCTCGTAGGAGCAATAGCATCATTAATCACTGCTAATCATTTGAAAGATGTTATCTTGAGTGTCCCATCTGATTTAAATGTGTAAAAACCTACAAGAAATGGATATGAAGAAAAATTTAAATTGAAAACATGTGAATATTGATAATTGTTCAATTGTTTTGAGCCTTCACACACTTAATTTGATGTGTGTCTATAAAACACGGTTTAAATAGGACATAAAACAGCACTTTTTATTTATGTTTCTTCGCAGAGTTATATATCAAGGGGATTTTATTTAAATTTTATTAGTTTTCATATATTTTCACTTTTAAATAACATTATTTGGTTTTAACAACTCAAACGACGCAGCATAAAATGCTTCAAGGATTATGACAAGATCACACAGTTACGTGCAATTAAACAAATGATCAACGACCATAGACTAGTCATTATAGACCCGTTGAGTGACCACAATGGGGCTCCTTACTGTGTGCTTGCCATTTTCCTCAACCCAAGTGAGTGAACCATGATTAATTGCAGTCTGACTATAACTCCTATAACGGATGGTCAAAGAATAGCTCTGCTTCTCATACTTCTTTTGGAAGACCAATGTTTCCGGGAATACTGTGATTGTAGATTCCTTTGGCTGTTTAACTTTAAGTTTATATGTTGTCGCACCATCATTACCTACATTTGTAAGAGTCCTCTGGAATTTCTGAGTTAATGTAGTTCTTTTTTCTTGAACATCGTACAGAGCAATGAATGATGGATAATTCAGGTCAGACGATGGATTTGAGCAATTGTAGCTTGATCTTATGATCGATTGAGTTTGCTCACGAGTAAAATTCATGGCACAAACAAGATTTACGTAGTCTAGCAGGGTGGCATCATAAATAAGACCTGGATCAAGGGCACGATTAGGATCAACCTGTCCTGCTCCCATGTCAAGTGGTGTAGCAACCTCATAATCACTGCCCATGTCTTTGATGGGTTTTTGTGTATTATCAAGTGGATTTGCAGTGGTCATCATGGCAGATCGAATCGCTGCAGGACTCCAATCGGGATGGGCGGCTTTCAAGAGCGCAGCAATTCCAGATATATGAGGACAAGCCATTGATGTACCTGACAAGAGTGTGTAGTCACTGGACAACAATATGTTGTTACCAATGCTCGCCACATTATTATAAGGATTGTAGGCTGCTAAAATTAACACTCCTGGTGCCATTATGTCGGGCTTCAGGATGCCTGGGTAGCTTCGTCCAGGACCCCTAGATGAGGATCCCGATACAGCTGGAGCAGGTCTGGGCTCTGTGCCCAAGATTGTTTGTTGGAACTCAATGCTAGCTTGTGGGTCAGCACTATTAGATGCATAATTGATTACATCTTTTGCATCTTTCGGGGTAATTACCACTCCTGGGTAAGGAAAAGTATCTGATCGAAGTATACCAGTATCTTCGGATATGATTATAGCTGCACGAACATTGGACCCTGACAGATACCGCCATAGGAAAAAGAAGTCTGTCGTTTCATCAGACTGGTTACATATGATGATACCACCATCAGGGGCTTCAGACAATAATTCAGTTGAATTGCAGGCAGATAAGGTCTTATTGTATGTCAGAGTCAGGTTTCGGACCGTGGCTCTGGCAGGAAACAAGCTCCATCCAGTGATGGACAAACCATTTCCTAGAGTTAAGGTCCCGGCAAACCAACGATCAACAGTTCCTGATGCTACAACGACTGCCCAGGGTATTCCCTCGAGTAAAGTTGCGAAATTTGGACCACGATTTCCTGCTGAAACAGAAACAAGGATTCCCTTCTCTGTGGCACCAAAAGCAGCTATAGCAATTGGATTATCGTATAGATCAGTATTACGATAACTCAGAGAAATTGACAATATATCAACACCATCGGCCACAGCCTGGTCAATTCCTGCAAGAGCATCGGACTCATAGCTTCCTTCACTCCAGAGGACTTTATATGCAGCAAGCCTAGCACGTGGAGCTACTCCTCTTGCTGTTCCTGGAGCGTATCCAAAGAATGAAACACCATCCACATAGTTTCCAGCAGCGGTGGATGCCACATGGGTGCCATGACCCGAATTATCCCTTGCAGAATTCAACGTTATTGTAACCCCGGGATTTGCTTCCCGAACTCCCTGATTGAAGTATCTTGCTCCAATGAGTTTCTTGTTACACAATGAAGAATTGAACTCTTCACCCGCCTGGCAAATTCCCTTCCATCTTGACGGAATTTCTGTCATTCCATCGTCTTTAAAGCTTGGACTTTCTGGCCAGATGCCGGAGTCAACAACCCCAATAATCACATTTTTACCATACTCAGATGCTGGCCATATACCTGTGGCAGTATTGAGAGAAAGAAACTTGTAAGTATGGGTGGTGTCGGGGGTGACAACACCATCGGGATAAGCCGAAAGGAATCCCGTTGACTTCTTCAAAGCTTTCAATTCATCTGGGGACAGTACTGCACTGAATCCATGAAAGGCATGGTCATATGTATAGACAAGCTTTGGTGAAGGATTGTGAGCATCTAATGATGTGAGTCCAACTGATTTAATGGATTGAAGAGTGGAAGAATACCAATGGTGGTGACTGGAAAAAGCCTTGGGCATAAATGATTTGTCCATGTGAACAATATAAGTAGATCTTTCTGCTGAAGCCAATAGAAACCACGAGCAGAGGAGGAAAGGGAAGACCTTAATCAGCCCCATTTTTCTTTTTCTGGAAAGTAGTTCTCAGAAACTGATTTTATGTTGATAATTGTAAAAATTGACCTCCTGAAATGGGGTCTCTGAATTATTACTACTTATCTTCTTCTCACGTGGTTCGGTGGCTGTGTCATTTTCCATTATTTAATATAATCCTTGAGCTGTAAAGGATCAAAACTAATAGGACTGTTCTTCATTCAATAAGTGAGTTGAAATAATGAAAAGGACACCTATTTAAAGTAAAACTTTGTATCAGGCATTTACATTTTTCTGCTTTTGTGGGAGCATCTCTTTTTCATTTTTGTCCGGAGCATTTCTCTCTCTCCCTCTGTATATTTACACGACGCATGCAGATAGATCATATATCATATATACAAAAATTTGCAGTTCTTAAATTTTTAGCTGCAAAACTGATGTCTGAAGATTCTTTCAACATGGAAAAATGAAGTATATTAAAATTTGTGTTTTGGGTCTTATTGATAAGAAAATGTTCCGAGTCAATAATGGAATCTACTTGCAAGTGTGGGGGCAAAAATAAATTAATTGCAATTATTTGAACTAAAAGATAAAAAAAAGGGGTTTTAAGTTAAAAGGACTTGTCAAACAATAAGTTTAGTAAAATAAGTCCACTTCCACAATGTTTTGATAAATAACCTCCCCATTAAATAAAGAATAAAAACTATTACACAATATCCAAAATACCCCCAAGTGCTTAAAACAAAAAATACCCTAATTTTTTCATTTCATCTTTCGTTCTTCTCTTTCTCTCTCTAGAAAAATTATTGCAGCCATGTCTCTCTCTCATCACCATCTTCATTGCACTTGTTCTACCTAGAAACCCAAAAAATCTTTATGTTTGTCCTCTTTCTTTGTCCATTGTAATTTTGAGTGGTGTGTAAACTTGTTAAATTATCTACATTTTAGATTTGTAGTTAAAGAAGATAAAATATATATACTAATATCAATTGCTGCAATTTTTGGCTCAATTTTCGTTCTGGTTTACAGCACTGTTGCTGATATATGCATTTGAATAAAAATCTGCCATAACGTCATATATGCCGTTATCTGTGATCTATAACGGCATCCATGCCGTTATCTTATTTTTCTACTGTCATCATGTATATAACATTGGACCTTTACAATATTGTTGCTGGTATATGCATTTGCCTAAGAATCTGCCATAACGTCATATATGCCGTTATCTATGATCTATAACGGCATCCATGCCGTTATCTTATTTTTCCACTGTCACTATGTATATAACCTTTGACATTTACAACATTGTTTCTGATATATGCATTTGCCTAAGAATCTGCCATAACGTCATATATGCCGTTATCTGTGATCTATAACGGCATCCATGCCGTTATCTTATTTTTCCACTGTCAGCATGTATATAACATTGGGCATTTACAGTATTGTTGCTGATATATGTATTTGTTTAAGAATTTGCCATAACGCCATATATGACGTTATCTATGATTTATAACGGCACCCATACAGTTATCTTATTTTTCCACTTTCAGCGTGTTTATAACATTTAATGTGATAACTTTCGTTAAATATATGTTTGTTTTAGTGAGTTAATATGTGAGGGCATTAAAAATTTAAAATAAAGACAAATATGTCGTTATTCACAATGTATAACGGGACCAGTGGCATTATCTAATTACTGACTATCACCTTCTACCTAGCATTGGGTTTGATATTTGGCTTTGAATATATAGACTAGTTAAGTGCTATTGGACGTAGGTTAGTAGTTAGCACTCATCTATAACGGCAACAATGCCGTTATGGGTACACTAAAACGGCATACTTGCCGTTATGGTCCTAAAAGTTCTTATCTATTGTTCACTTCGACATTGAACATCTTATTTTTGATAAAATCACTGTAACAAGTTAGTGTATTAGTTTCGAAGTCATTCCGAACAATTTAAAAATATAACGGCAGCAATGCCGTTACGGGTACACTAAAGCAGCACGCTTGCCGTTATGGTCTTACAATACTAATTTCTCGCTTAATTCGGCCATAAAGATGTTATTTTTTAACAAATAAGCTAATATGTGTCATATTTGTTATAACGACCTTAATGATACTTAATTTAGTTGATTTGTTAGCAAAGAACTTTAGTATGTGAAAAGAATTCATGCATATTGTGTTCATAATGGAGAAGATGCCATAGAATAGTTTTAGAAGTAGAGAGATTGCTTATGAATCAGTATAATAACTATTCTAACATTGAATAAGCATATAAAACGCTTGAAAAATATTTGCGAAAGAGATTTGAAGCATAACGTGACATGTGCCGTTACGGTATCACTAGAACGGCACGCCTGCCGTTATAGAAACTACTTAAGTATTTCTGTATTCCGGAACTCTCAAACATCATATTACTGTTCAAATGTATCTAAATTTACTACTTTAAGAAGTTAGAACCTGTTCGAGTTCATTTATAGGCATAACGTCATGCATGTAGTTACGCTATCACTAGAACGGCATGTCTGCCGTTATGAAAACTACTTAAATATTTCTCTATTCTAGAACTCTCAAAGATCAAATTGCTGTTCAAATATACCTAAATTTACTACTTTAAGAAGTTAGAACCTGTTCGGGTTCATTTATAGGCATAACGCCATGCATGTCGTTACTGTATTACTAGAACGGCATGTCTGCCGTTATGAAAACTACTTAAGTATTTCTCTATTTCGGGACTCTCAAACATCATATTGTTGTTCAAATGTTCCTAAATTTACTACTTTAAAATGTTAGAATCTGTTCGAGTTCATTTATTAGCATAACGTCATGCATGCCGTTACGGTATCACTAGAACGACATGTTTGCCGTTATGAAAACTACTTAAGTATTTCTATATTACGGAACTCTCAAACATCATATTACTGTTGAAATGTACCAAAATTTACTACTTTAAGAAGTTAGAACTTGTTCGAGTTCATTTATAGGCATAATGCTGATAAGTGCGGATTTTGCATTTATTTTAGCTACTACAATGGATATTTGTGAGTTCTTTGAACTATTTTACTATTTATTTATAAATTTTGGAGACTGAAGTATAAAGAAGCAAAAAGATGGAGGACGTGTGCTACAATTTATGGAGGACTTATCCGAAATAAATAAAAAAATTCAAGGACTGAAGTCAGTATTCCACAAAGTTTAAGGACTGTAATTGTTATTAGTCGAAGTTTAAGGACTGTAATTGTTTAAGGACTGAAGTCATATTTTTCAAATGTTAGTAATAAATTATTAATTTTTTTTTTATTTTGGTTTATTTGTACAGATTTATTTTTTGTAATTTACGAGTTAGTTGTAACATTGTTAACAATTTCTTATGTTTTTAACAATTTGGACGTTATTTTATTAACATATGATGCACGCTTTAACTCTCGTCGTTAATTTATTATTTCTATTGTAATATTACTTTCTTCTTTATATATGTAAATTATCAATTGGAGCAAATTTATTATGCACACTTTATTTATTTTTATTTTTAAGTAAAATTTAATTTGTTACTCAAATATAAACTAATTAATTAGTCTCAATGTAATCTTAAAAATAAAATTAACGTTAACTATATTATTTATTATATGATATAAATAATATATATAACTTATATATTATATTTTTAAAAAACAAATACAATTAATATAATAATAAAAAATTTATTTTTAATTTAATAAATTTAATTATATTAATAATGTGGATATAAATTTGGTGGTAAATAAATAGGTTGGGATTGAAGAAAGTGGGGGGTTAGAGTATAAATAAATGAGTGGAGGGTGGGGGACATTTGTAATTTGTTTGGGTTTTTGCGGGGTGGGTGGGGGGCGCTGGGTGGGTGACAAATTTGTTTGGGTTTTTGCGGGGTGGGTGGGGGGCGCTGGGTGGGGGGAAGAAGAGAGATGAAAAAAGTGTGCAAAGTGGAGAGAGAAAGGTGAGTACATATATTTGGAATAAAGTGAGGAGATTTTTGTCATTTACTTATTATTCAATTTTTGACATTAATTTTATTTGCTTATTTCTGGTCAAAGGCCATTTGCCAAAATATTTTGTATGCAAGGGTCATTTAATGGTATTCCCCAAAAAAGTCCAGTTGGAATGGTGGTAGGTGTGGACAGGAGGATAGGAAAAATAGTTCTTTTATGGCGCTTCAGAAGCTTATTTTATGCTCATTACCGTGAAAGATGGCTTCTTGAGAATTGAGATGACTTCTCTGCTTTTGTTGAATTATTAATTTATCTATTTTCACACGTAGCTGTGTCATCTTTCATTTTCGTATTGAATATATCACTTTTCCGTACATTAGGAATCTAATCTCAAGGCACAATACCACTCATTCAGCACTTAAAAACTGTTACAACATTTTCACAAGTATACTGTTGTTAAGTTTGATCCATTTAGGATCAGTTTGGAAATGAAGATGGTACATGTAGTGGTGGAGTCACTAAGGACCCTTTTGATATACGAACTATAGTTAAATATAATAGATAAAATTTATCTTATCTTAATTGGTCAGAATTGATGTCTAGATATATTTTTATTCGAAGAACAATTTAAGCCAAAAATAAGAATAAGTTTTATCTTCGAAAAGAGGAAAATAATTATTTTTATCTAGATATGATTAACTCATTTTTTATAAGACGAATATATATCATTTATTATATAGAATAAATCTATTTTTAAACATTCATACTCTAAGATAGTCGCCACTGCCCTCCGCCGCCATCTTACGCCGCTCCACCTTTTTTTTTTTTCTTCTCTTTTAGTTTTTTTTTTTTTCATTTAATTAAGAATAAGGGTAGAATTGTATTCTTTAAGAAAAATTGACTTTTTAACTGTGGCTTTTTCCATTCTTATACCTAACTAAACAAAATAGGATAATAATAAACTTGTTATCCGAATAACTATGATCCAGATAACTTTGATTCAGATAAACAATTTTATCCACAAATTAAACGGGCCATATGGGACAAATGAGGTGAATTGACCCCTCAAAAATTTTGAATTAAAAAAAAAAAACTTCTTTTTAAAATTAAAAAATATATTTAGTGTTTATTTGGTGAAGTTTTTTGTATATTATAAATCGTGGATCCTACAAAATGTGTAAATGAAAAGTAGATGAAAGTTGTGAATCCTACTAAATGTGTAGATAAAAATAATTTTTGCCTAATTTATAAGTTTTAAAAAAATCACCCAAACATGCTCTAACTTAGCTCAAAATGGCCAAACTCAAATCCCTAACTCAATTTGTTTTAATTCAACCTTCAGTCCAAATTGATACTTCAAAATACTGTTAACCCGAATTATCTCTTTAACAAACCCAATCCAAAATGGCACAAACCCAAATCCCCTTTCCAAATTGTTTTAATTCAATTCAGCAAATTGATCTTCTATTCAATTTTCTGTAAAGATGAACATTACCCAAAATCAATGGTGTCGTAAATCCAATTGCAATACTTTCATATGTTTTCACTCGATTCCATCAAGTATAAGTTCCAATCAACCAAAATCAGTTCTAAATCCATTAATTCAGTTGGCCATCTTCGTTTCTCTTCTTCTCTGACCGGAGAATGAAAGTTTGACGGGCGACTGGACGAGTGCGGAGTGTCTGACCAACAAACTACGAAGTGTAACCAAATATGTGATATGTAACTGTTAAAATTGAGGTGTAACTTAGATGTGTGGTTGAGGTTTATATTGATTTAATTTCAAAAATAAAATAGTATTTGTTGTTGAATTTTTTAGTCTTTTGAGATATTTTGACCTTTAAATTGTTCCATTTTGCAGTAATAGAGTACACTAGCATCTTCATGTGTTATGGATGCGAATGGATTGAAAATAATAAATATATGAGGTCTAACATGATGGGGTATCTTGGTCCCACAAAATTGCACGTACAAACAACTCATTGATATGTTATTTTCAGAACTACAATTAGATCCAGAATTGGTTGCAGTTAGGAACATGAAAAAACCGACATTAGATGATAATTACCTTATGACCAGCCAATGGACAGATGTTCTTCCTCTTCATCGACTTCATATTTTCTTCATCTACACTTCGTTTTCTTTTCTTATTTTTGCAATTTGAGACCTTAGTATTCACTTTCTTGGATCGATCAACAGACCTAATTATTGCTATTGAAGATTTGGAGCTAAGGTTTTTGAAATTGGGGGTTGAATAGATTTTCAAATCGATTATTGGGTTTTGCCCAATATACATTTTGGAAGAATTTTCCAAAATATTTTGGAATTTATCAGCCAGAAGGTTTGAGAAATTTTGATTTTTCTGCCTATTTAGATTTTGAAACTTCTTGCTAGTGATGAACATCCTGCAGTTTGTTTGGAGGAGTGTTTTAATTTTGTGATGGTGTTTTGAAAGTTAAAATTTCTCTCTTCAACAACATGACATCTCTTCCTAATTATTAGAAAAGGTAAATAAGAATTGTATAAAAAATCAATTTATTATGAATTAAATAATTTAATTAATTACTTGGATTTTAATACATTAATTAAAAAAATACCTGATTCTCCAAAAAAATTTGTCAAAATAGATACTTAAAAATAGTGTTAAACCTAATTATCTCTTTAACAAACCCAATCCAAAATGGCCCAAACCCAAATCCCCTTTCCAAATTGTTTTAATTCAATTCAGCTCAAATTGATCTTCTATTCAATTTTTGTAAAGATGAACATCACCCGAAATCAATGGTGTCGTAGATCCAATTGCAATACTTTCATATGTTTTCACTCGATTCCGTCAAGTTGAAGCTCCAATAACCAAAATCAGCTCTAAATTTATTAACTCAGTTGGCCATCTCTGTTTCTCTTCTTCTCTGACCGGAGACTGAAAGTTTGACGGACGACTGGACGATTGCGGAATGTCTGACCAATAGACTACAAAGTGTAACTAAATAACTAGTATTGTTTTTTTTTTTTTTTAGCATTTGTGCAAATTGTAATTTTTATATTTGTTTATATATTTTAATTTTGATTTTTTGATTTTCTTTTTTTTTTCTAGTTCTAATTTTTCAGTATTTGTATATTTGATAATTGTTATTGATATTAGTTCATATTTAAACAATATTTTGGAGAATTATAGTCTTAACGACTTATTTTATTGCCTCGTCGACTTATTATTTGATTGTTGTGCCTTGCAAGCCTATTTTATTGTCTTTTTTAATTATTATTAAATTATTATGTCATGTCGGTCTATTATTGTATATACACTGCATGTTTTTACAGCTACTATTTAGCGAGCATTTTCATTAGCTTGTTGATATTTTAATTTGTTAATTAGAATTTTGTTGATTTTTTAATCTTTATAGAAAATGTTAATTACACTAATGGTCTCTATTTTTTCAGGTTTGTAACGATTTCATCCTCATTTTTTTAGCAGATATCATCCTCATTCTTCTATTTATTCGCATAGATGGTCCCCAAATCACTATTTTTCACTATTCTGATAATTCTTTGACAATTTTACTTCTTGACCAAAATAAATTAAAATGATAGAAAAAAATACAATGAAAGCATTGCAATTGTGTCCTTAACTTTTTTAAAAGTACAAATAAATCCACCCCACCCCACTCCCTCCCCCCCACTCCCACTTTCCACCACTTTACACCAACTATTTTTGGCCACTCCCAATACACTTTGAGGCAACTCATATCTATACATATACATACAATGTTTTCCTCGAAAATATGTATTCTTAATTATTGGGCTAGCTATACATACATATACATACACAAGATATTGTATATAAATTCTTAGTCTGGTATAAAAATGGAAGATAAAGGAAAAATATATACTCACTCGCAGTGACGGCCGGAGCAAAGATTTTTACATAAGAGCTTGAAATTTTTTTGGAGGGGCAAAATATCAAACATTTTCTTGGGGGATGGCTCGTAAGTTTCTTCAGTTGCTTCATCACCAGATAGAGGAGAATTAGCAACATTTTTTGGAGAGACTTGTTCATGAAATTTATCTTCCATTCCCATACAAGACTAAGAATTTATATACAATATCTTGTATGATCGATTTATGTATAGTTGGAACAAGAGCAAGCACCTTTTTTGACTTATTCTTTCCCATCAAACAGCAAAGTGGTCGACAGAAAAGGCAAGAAAAGGCTGGAAAAGTTGAAAAATTCAAACTGTTATAATCTTGTAAACAATTTTCAGCCACTTTTCCAGCAAAAAACGATTTCAAACCAAAAAAACCTGAAGAACGACAAAGGAAATTTGGATTAAAAGCAGAAACCAAGAGGAAAATGAGGAGGAAAACACACAAAAGTTGCGTGAATCAAAGGGAAGTGCAGATTTTGAAAACCCAACTCAAGAAAAGTGGCAACCCATTGAGGTCTCTCTCTTTAGGTTAAGAGCTTCTCTCTCTAACCACTTCTATGCATGATTGTGTTTTTTGTTTTAGTTTTAGAGGTGGGATTTTCTGGTGATGGAGGGAAAATGGTGGGCTCAATTTTTTGGAGTTGGTTAAGCATTTTCATGGCGTATTCGAGTGCATATTTTTGGAGCTGGTTTGTAGAGAGAGAGAGAGATATATATATATATATAGTGTGTGGGGGGGGGGGACACTGGTGGGTGGGTTGGAAAAAATAGTTCATTTTTTATTGAGGAAGAACACATATCTGTATAAAATAAAATAGTTTAGGATTTATTTATATTTTTGAAAAAGTTAAGAGCTCAATTGCAATGCTTTCATTGTATATTTTTTTCCTATCATTTTAATTTATTTAAGTTAAGGGAAAAATTGTTAAAGAATTGTTAGAATAGTGAAAAATAGTGATTTGGGAACCATGTGTGCGAATAAATAGAAGATTGTGGATATATCTGTTAAAAAAAAGAATGTGGATAAAATCATTACAAACCTGAAAGAATGGAGACCATTAGTGTAATTAAACCTTATAGAAATTGCTTATTTAAATATTATTGAATTCAATGTCAATGGTTATGGAGAGATTTTTTAAAAAGAAAACTCTATTTTTTACTGAAGAGAAAAATATAGATGAAAAGAAATCTAGTAGTGTTAGCGGAGTTGTTTAAGATAAAAGAGAGGTTTGGATTGAAAGTGGTATTGTTTGGGATGAAAGTGATGTTTTTCGGGATGAGGATGATATATTTAACGAGATTGAAAATTATGTAATTATACAATATATTCAAAGTATGAAAATGCGTAGGTAATAGTAATGTATTGAAATATTTTTCTTAGTGTTATATTATTTTAAAAAAAATTGCTACTTAATTTTTGTCCCAAAAAAAAAACCTTGTCTCCACCACTAAGTACGTGTCATGTACATTGCAGTGTTTAGAAAATCAGACCGGACTGACTAGTTCAACCGAAAAAACTAGGAACCGATCGTAAAGTCGATATGATCTTCAATTTAACCGGACATCAGAAAATCGGACCTAAAATTGGGGTTTTTAGAGGTAAAACCGGCCCGGCTTAATGGTTTTTGGTTTGAAAATTTTTTAAGGTAAAATTACTCATTTCTGATTTCTTCCTCATTTCTTTCTCATTTCTCTAATTGTCTTCTTCTTCTTCTTTGGTTGTTCCTCATTTTTTTGTGAATTTTTTTATTAATTTTAAATTTTAAATTAAAACTTATGGAAAGTCTATTTAAAGTCAAATTTTGTCAGTAATTTTATTTACAAATAACTTATTTTTAGAAATTTTGTGAGATTTTTGGATTAATTTTTAATTTTTAATTTTTAAATTGAAACACGTTTGAACTTTTGACTCTTGACTCATTGCCTTTTTCGGGTCGATAGCTGGTCCGATTTTTCTGAACATTGGTACATTGTGAGGGAATGAGGCATCGCGCGAAAGAAGGGATGAAGGGGTTTGCATTTTTGCTCACTTCATAGCTTGCTCAAATGAGCTAGTTTCGCATGTGGAAAGCCTTCAGACACCAAACATATCTTAGTTCGTTTTTAGTGTTTGTACATCGTTTGATGGTTCTAAATAGTCTGTAATATTTCAACATTAAAGTCACATTTGAATAGTTGTAACTTTTAATGATATGTTGCTTGAAAATCTATAAATAGATTTCGGTTGAGTTTGGCATGGCATGTGAGTAGATCTTTTATTGTTAGAACTTTTGGTATTAGAACTTTTTTTAAAAAGAGTTCTTATGAAAAAGCTGTTAAATATTTGGTTGTGAATTAACAAAGCACTCTAAACCAGGGGTGATAATGTTGAATAACTATTTGGTCTCATATAAATATCTATAGAGTATTTATACATATTTCAAAAGAATGTATTTTATTTAGATTTTAATTTCTACTAAAATTCTATATACATATACAAGTTCATCTAGATATATATATCTACTAAAATATATATCTACTAAAAGGAGTGTTGCTTTGTCTATATTCCGTATTATTAGATATTCATATTGAATGTATTTATTTGTATAGCTAATGCTGTAGTGCAATTCGTTAGAGTTATACTAGTAATATATTATATATGGTAGAGTTATATTAGCATTAATATTAGAGTGTTTTACTTTATATAGGTTATGATTTGCATTATTATAAATACGAATTATATCTATTATTTTATTATGCCGTTTGACAAAAGATCTGGATCTCGTCACGGGGTCCAGATCATTTCCCCGTCTGGGGAAAATGGCGCCCACCCCCCCTCCCAAAGCCCCCACTCTCCCTCTACAAATTAACAATCCCAAAGCCCCCAACCCTCAACTTTTATGAATTAACAGCCCCCTAGCCCCAACTCGCCCATTTTGCAAAAAAGCCCTCCCCCAATTTATTTTAACACCCACCACTTTTCTCCAATAGCTCATTTTCTTTAATCACTCACATATATATTTACCACCAAATTTACATCCACATTATTAATATAATTAAATTTATTAAATTAAAAATAATTTTTTATTATTATATTCATTGTATTTGTTTTTAAAAAATATAATACACAATAATATTTATTGGGTTAAATATTATTTATATCATATAATAAATAATATAATTAACGTTAATTTTATTATTAAGATTAGAGTGAGACTAATTAATTAGTTTATATTTGAGTAATAAATTAAATTTTACTTCAAAAATAAAAATAAATGAAGCGTGCATAATAAATTTGCTCTAATTGATAATAAACACATACAAAGAAGAAAATAATATTACATTAGAAATAATAAATTAGTGACGAGGGTTAAAGCGTGTATCATACTTCCGTGGGTCTAGGGAATATGATACATTTTTTACTGCATGTGATCGAGTATTGTGGATCCAAGCAATAAGTAAGGAAATATATAACATTAACTTACCTATTTTGCAACGTAGGACAAGTTCTTCTATCGTGGCCACTGGTGCCATATCAATTATATGTGCAAATAAAAAAACATAAAAAACTGTTAACAATATTACAACTAACTTGCAAATTACAAAAAATAATTATGTACAAATAAACGGAAAAAAAAATAAATTAATAATTTATTAATAACTTTTGAAGAATGTGAAAAACAATAAGTGGGACACAAATTCGATAAAATAAATTTAGAGAACAAAAGTGATTGTAAACGTTTGATGTTGGTCAAATTTGAGTAAAGTAAATAAAGCGATTGTGTTGGCCAAATTTCAAAAAAAAAATATGTATTTTGATGAGGAGGAAAAAATATGTATTCTGATAAAGATGAAAAAATATATATTTGATGAAAAAAAAATTGTTATGTTGAGTGGTGTATAAATAGATAGAAAAAAGAAGAAAGGAAATGAATTTTTTTTTGGGGTGGGGGTGGGGGGTAAAATTAAATGAGGGGAGGGGCTCTAAATTAAATAGGGAGGAGATTTTACAGGGAGGGGTGGGGGGCTTTTTTTGCGGCGCTAGTGGGGGGGCTTTTTTCCATGCAGAGGGGTGGGTGAGTTGTGTTTTATTACAGAGGGGTGGGAGGGGGGATTAAAAAAAAAAAAAAAGAATTCAATGGCTGCTTAACACGCAGCCTAGACGGGAAAATGATCTGGACCTGTCATGGGGTCCAGATCTTTTCTCTATGCCGTTTTGCTTAATGATAGTTTCTTTATTGTTCTCTCTCTCTCTCTCTCTCTGTTCTTTCTTCATTCTTCTTTTCTTATTTTAATTTATATTATTGTTAGAACTTTCACATGATATCAAAACCTTTTGTTCATTGAATTGGAGAGAACTCAAATTACACAAAATAGAGAGAAAATCAGAGGACAACACTATAGCAAATTCGTAGAATCTGAACAGCCTGCGCAGCAGTAATGAAGCATTGATATCTCAGTATTTCGTGGTCCGATCATCGTGAAATTTGGACATCAAGTTCACAACTCATTGACGATCAAATTAACGGTTAAGATCAATATCCATCAGTTTTTTCAGGAGGAATTATTATCCGAATAGTGGTGAATTTGCAGAATCTGGACAGCCTGCGCAACATAATGAAATTTTGATATCTCAACATTCCGTTGTCCGATTATCGTGACATTTGGACAGATGGTTCACAACTCATTGAAGATTAAATCCAACAGTTAAGATCAAGATCTATTGGTTATTTCGGGAGAAATTATTATCCGAACAGTGGAGAATTTCTGGCATAATTCTTTGAGATAGATTTCTCAATTTACATAATTTTGGTTATCGTGTTTTTCGATTCCAATGGCAACTGAAAGGGATGATTCACTTCAATCTATTAGTGTAAAACTAATTGGTAAGAATTATTCGTATTGGAGTACTGTGCTAAAGAATTTTATTAAGGGTAAAAAAACGTAAGGATATGTTAGTGGAACTAACGTGATACCTAAGACAGACAATGAATATTATGCAGTTGAGATAGATGTTTGGGAATCAAACAACGCAAAAATTCTTACTTGAATTCATAACTCAGTTGATCATTCTATTAGTGCACAGTTGGCAAAGTATGAAACAACAAAAGAAGTTTGAGATTATTTGCAGAAGTTATACACTAAGTCTAACTTTGCAAAACGATATCAATTGGAGATTGATATACGAGCTTTACAACAGAAGAATATGAGTATCCTAGAGTTTTACACTGCTATGGCATCGATTTGGGATGAGTTGGCTCTTACAGAATTGACAGAAATGAAAGCATGTGAGGAATATATTATATATAGAGATGAGCAACAATTGGTTCAATCTTTTATGGCACTTCGCAGTCACTTTGAGAGACTTAGGACTTAGAGGCTCCATCTTGCATCGTACTCATCTTGCTTCTGTTGATTCAGTGGTTAGTAAACTTGTGGCTGAGGAAACACATTTGAAATTCTTAACAGGCTAGATATCTCTTCCTACTTCTAACGCTTCAATTTTGACTGTCCCTTCTCGATCATCTACGCATAATCAGAACAGAGGTTATGTGCGGGATGCTAGTGATGAATGTAGCTTTTGCAAACAAAAGAGACATTGGAAGGCTCAATGTCCAAAGTTATCAAAGAAGCAACAACGTTTACAAATTCAGCAGTAGTCACAACATCGGTTCTATCGTCCCAATGCTAACACATCAAAAGCCATGCCACCTTGTGATTCATCTATTCTTGGAATACTTCCCTTTGGTCTTCCGCTATCTACTTTAGCTGAGCAGTTTCAGAAGTTCCTCACCACTCAGCCACATGCCATGTCTGTCTCCACTTGTGTAGGTTTGTCATCCCAGAGCCCATCAAGTATTTCTTCCTCATGGATTTTTGACTCAGGTACTTCCAAACACGTATCATCTAACTTAACACTTTTTGATTCCTTACGTCCTTCTAATTCATCTGTGTCTATTATAATTGCTAATGGCATCACAATGCCCTTGGCAGGAATTGGTTCTGTTAACATACATAATTTATCACTTTCAGATGTCTATTGTGTTCTAGCTCTTACTTTGAATCGTATATCTATTGGTCAGTTGTGTGACTCTGGATACTTAGTTCAATTTTCTTCTACTGCTTGTCATGTGCAGGAACCTCAATCTTATAAGCTGGTTGGGATAGGCCATAGAAAATGAGGTTTATATGTTTTGGACAATTTGAGATCACCACATGTTGCAGCCTCTAGTGTTGATTTGTTATCATTCTCTTTAAATTCTTCTTCTTTTAGTTTTTATTTGTGGCATTCTCGCCTTGGACATGTTTTCGCTAGTCGTTTAAAATTTTTAGTTTCTAAAGGTATTTGCAAACTCATGATATTTCTGATTGCAGCGGTTGCAAATTAGCAAAATTTTCTGCTTTACCTTTTCATCGAAGTATTTCTTATTCTGTAGCACAATTTGATCTTGTTCATTCTGATGTGTGGGGACTTGCTCCTATTGCTACAAAATGGTGGTCTAAATGTTATGTCTCTTTTATTGATGATTATAATCGTTATTGTTGGATTTATCTTATGAAGCGACGTTCTGATTTATTTATTTATTTATCGTTCTTTTAGAGCACTTGTTAAAACTCAACACTCTGCTCTACATAAGACAGACACTTGGGATTTCGTTTTGTTACCTCAGAATAAACAAGTTATTGTTTCTTGTTGGGTCTATAAAATCAAGAACAAATCTGATGGTTTGATTGGGCGCTACAAGGCTATGTTGGTTGCTAAGAGATTTACTCAGCAATATGGTCTAGATTATGAGGAGACTTTTGCTCCTATTGTAAAAATGACTACGGTTTGTACACTTATTGCAATTGCTTCTATTTGTCGGTGGGATATCTCTCAGTTGGATGTTAAAAATACATTCTTGTATAGGACTCCTCAGGAGGACATGTATATGGTTCCTCCTCATGGTGTCTCCCATCATTCTGGATATGTCTACAAACTTAAGAAGGCTCTTTATGGTCTTAAGCAGGCACCTCGTGCTTAGTTTGAGGGATTTTCTATTGTTGTTGCCTCTCGTAGCTTTACCCCAAGCCATCATGATTCTGCTTTGTTCTCTAGATGCGCATCTGCTGGTCGTATTCTACTTCTGTTATATGTTGATGACATGATTATCACCGGTGATGATATTGATGGCATTACTATATTAAAATCTGAATTGGCTCGTCATTTTGAAATGAAGGATTTAGGTCCATTATCTTATTTTTTGGAGATCAAGGTTGCTTCTTCTCCAAGAGGTTACCTTATCTCTTAGTCTAAGTATGATACTGATGTTATTGAGCGTGTTGGTCTAAGTATGTTATTGAAGTCAATGAGGTTTATATGTTTTGGACAATTTGAGATCACCACATGTTGCAGCCTCTAGTGTTGATTTGTTATCATTCTCTTTAAATTCTTCTTCTTTTAGTTTTTATTTGTGGCATTCTCGCCTTGGACATGTTTTCGCTAGTCGTTTAAAATTTTTAGTTTCTAAAGGTATTTGCAAACTCATGATATTTCTGATTGCAGCGGTTGCAAATTAGCAAAATTTTCTGCTTTACCTTTTCATCGAAGTATTTCTTATTCTGTAGCACAATTTGATCTTGTTCATTCTGATGTGTGGGGACTTGCTCCTATTGCTACAAAATGGTGGTCTAAATGTTATGTCTCTTTTATTGATGATTATAATCGTTATTGTTGGATTTATCTTATGAAGCGACGTTCTGATTTATTTATTTATTTATCGTTCTTTTAGAGCACTTGTTAAAACTCAACACTCTGCTCTACATAAGACAGACACTTGGGATTTCGTTTTGTTACCTCAGAATAAACAAGTTATTGTTTCTTGTTGGGTCTATAAAATCAAGAACAAATCTGATGGTTTGATTGGGCGCTACAAGGCTATGTTGGTTGCTAAGAGATTTACTCAGCAATATGGTCTAGATTATGAGGAGACTTTTGCTCCTATTGTAAAAATGACTACGGTTTGTACACTTATTGCAATTGCTTCTATTTGTCGGTGGGATATCTCTCAGTTGGATGTTAAAAATACATTCTTGTATAGGACTCCTCAGGAGGACATGTATATGGTTCCTCCTCATGGTGTCTCCCATCATTCTGGATATGTCTACAAACTTAAGAAGGCTCTTTATGGTCTTAAGCAGGCACCTCGTGCTTAGTTTGAGGGATTTTCTATTGTTGTTGCCTCTCGTAGCTTTACCCCAAGCCATCATGATTCTGCTTTGTTCTCTAGATGCGCATCTGCTGGTCGTATTCTACTTCTGTTATATGTTGATGACATGATTATCACCGGTGATGATATTGATGGCATTACTATATTAAAATCTGAATTGGCTCGTCATTTTGAAATGAAGGATTTAGGTCCATTATCTTATTTTTTGGAGATCAAGGTTGCTTCTTCTCCAAGAGGTTACCTTATCTCTTAGTCTAAGTATGATACTGATGTTATTGAGCGTGTTGGTCTAAGTATGTTATTGAAGTCAATGCTCGATATTCACGTTCTGACGGTATCATTTTAACTGACCCGAATCTGTACTGCACTATTGTTGGAAGTCTAATCTATCTTACCATCACCCGTCCTGATATTGCTTATGCTGTTCACATTGTTAGTCAATATGTCTCCGCTCCAACTACCATTCATTGGAGAGCTGTTGTTCGTATTTTGCGCAATCTTCGTGTTAGTTGCTTTCATAGTTTTTTTGTTTCCATCGACCTCCTCATTAGAACTTCACGCATACTCTGATGTTGATTGGGCCAGTAATCCAACTGATCGTAAGTCCACTACTGGTTTTTGTATATTTTTAGGTGATTCTCTTATCTTTTGGAAGAGTAAGAAGCAGATTATTGTTTCCCGTTCTTCTACTGAAGCAGAGTATTGTGCTGTGGCGTCCATACCACTAAGATTGTATGGTTGCGTTGGTTACTTGCAGACATGAGTGCTTATCTTTCTTCTCCAACTCCTATGTATTTTGATCATAAGAGTGCTATTCAGATCTTCCACAACTCTGTGTTCCATGAGCGAACGAAGCATATTGAAATTGATTGTCATCTCATTAACTACCATCTTCAGCATGACACTATTTTCTTACCTTTTGTCTCTTCATCGTTGCAACTTGTTAACTTTTTCACGAAGTCTCATCCGGTCCATCGTTTTCGTCTTTTGCTTGACGAACTCTCGCTGCTTCTTGCCGTAGCATCGTAAATTTGAGGAAGATGTTAGAGTTATACTAGTAATAGAGTTATATTAGTATTAATATTAGAGTGTTTTACTTTATATAGGTTAGAGTTTGCATTAGTATAAATACGAATTGTATCTATTATTTTATTATGCCGTTTTACTTAATGATAGTTTTTTTTATTGTTCTCTCTCTTTGTTCTTTCTTCATTCTTCTTTTCTTAGTTTAATTTATATTATTGTTAGAACTTTCACACAATTTTCATGAACTACGATATAAATACACTTCTTTGATTACTAGTACATATTTATATCTTCTGTTAGATTTGCAAATTGTTTTATCATAATTTTATGTATGCTAGTACTCTACAAGAATATTGTTGCTCATGAATAAGCACAATTTTACAAATATCAATAATTTAGCAAAAAATTGTATCGCTTGCTCCTGAAAAAGCACGAATCAACGTGTTTATATATTCTAGTAGAACATTAGTAGTGCATATTTGTATCTTCTATCAGATTTGCAAATTGTTTTATCATAATATTACTTATACTAGCACTCTACAAAATTATCGTTCTTCGTGAATAAGCATTAGTCTCCTAATGCACATAAAATTATACTGTAACTTAAAAAAAGAATTTAATACAAATAGTCTTTAACATTTGCTCTCAATGAAGAAATGGTCCCTGACATTTATTTTTTGGCACAAACATCTCTAACCTATGTATTTTAGTGTGCAATTGATTATTATTTGATGAAAAAGACAAATATGCCCTTAATTTTAATTAGAAAAAATTACAGTTGGATTCCTAACATTTACAAAAAAAGCAAATGGGGACCAATACATTTAATATTTAATTTAGCATACTAAATATATCATTATAATCATATCAATTAAATTTTTCATAAGAGAAAAATGTAAAATTATTGTGCTTTAAGTAAATTTGATTGCTATGTGATATGAAAATTTTGAATACATATTAAGTTAAATAAATAACAAAATGACGTATATAATTTTATTACATTCAATCAATCTTATTATTATTTTTAACATAAAATACTAATAAAAATTAATTTACACATTATGTATTCTTTATTTATGAATGATACTAAAATTATAAATTAAAATATAAAGAATACAGTTGGATCTAGAAGATTTGTAGTTAATAAACGAATAGTTCAATTAACTAAAAGTATTTGAGTGTCAAGTTTGTGACAGAGTTATTTTTTTTTATATTATAACGATAAATTAAAATTTTAAATTTTAAATAATGAAATTACTTAATAATAAAAAATTTAATTCTATTTAACATGTTTGTTAACAATTATGAGCTTAAATTTTAGTTATTTTTATAATAATTTATAAAATATACAAAACTATTTAGTATATTATTTATTTGGTCAATAAAAGTGTTAATTAAAAAAAACTCTTAGTTTCTTTTTATGTTTTATTAAAAAATAAAAGTATCAGACCTATTTACACTTTTTGCAAAGATTAGCAACTCAATTACAATTTTTTTCTTATTAAAATTGAGGGTACGTTGTCTTTCTTTTCGCATAAGAATCAATTGTGCACTAAAATATATAAGTTAAAAGACTTTTGTATCAAAAAAAAATAAATGTTAACGACCATTTCGGCACTGAAGGTAAATATTAGAAATCATTTGCGCCAAATTCCCAAAATGGAAAGAGAAAATGAAGATATTTATATAGCCAAGTATTTTCTCAGTTTTAATCCATGCACTCTTTATTTAGCCATAATAATGATAACTAGAGATCATTGAACTGCCATGTAAACTATTCTTCAAAGACCCGTCGAGTCACCACAATGGGACTCCTCACTGTGTGCTTGCCATTCTCTTCAACCCAAGTGAGTGAACCATCATTAATAACACTAACAGGCCCACTGTAACTCCTATACCGAATGGTCAAAGAATAGCTTTGCTTCTCATATTTCTTCTGGAAGACTAAAGTTTCTGGTGATACTGTGATTGTAGAATCCTTTGGCCTTTTAACTTGAACTTTATATGTCGCAGCACCATTCCCTACATTTGTGACAGTCCTGCGGAATTTCTGACTTAATGTAGTTCTTTTTTCTTGAATATCATACAGAGCAATGAAAGATGGGTAGTTCAGGTCAGATGATGGATTTGAACAATTGTAGTTTGATCTTATGATTGATTGAGTTATTTCACGAGTGAAATTCATGGCACAAACAAGATTTACATAGTCGAGTGTGGTAGCATCATAAATGAGACCTGGATCAAGAGCACGATTCGGATCAACTTGTCCTGCCCCGATGCCAAGTGGTGTAGCATCTTGATAACCGTTGCCCATGTCTTTGATGGGCTTTTGTGTATTATCAAGTGGATTTGCGGTGGTCATCATGGCAGATTTAATAGCTGCAGGACTCCAATCGGGATGTGCAGCTTTTAGGAGAGCAGCAATTCCAGATATATGAGGACAAGCCATTGACGTACCTGACAAGAGTGTGTAGTCACTTGTCAAGAATGTGTTCTTAGCAATGCTTGCTACAGAACTATAAGGATTGTTGGCAGCTAAGATTAACACTCCTGGTGCCATTACGTCGGGCTTTAGGATGCCAGGATAGCTTCGTGCAGGACCTCTTGATGAGCTTCCCGATACTGCTGGAGCAGGTCTGGGATCTGTTCCCAAGATTGTTTGTTGGAACTCCATGCTTGCTCGAGGGTCAGCACTTTTAGAAGAATAATTGATCACGTCTTTTGCATCTCTCGGGGTAATTACTACCCCAGGGAAAGAAAAAGAATTTGATCGAAGTATGCTAGTACTTTCAGTAATGACTATAGCTGCACGAACATTGGACTCCGAGAGATACTGCCATAGGAAAAAGAATTCCGTTGTTTCATCAGATTGATTACATATGATGATACCACCTTGAGGAGCTTCAGACAACAATTCAGTTGAATTGCAGGCAGACAAGGTCTCATTGTAAGTGAGAGGCAAGTTTCTTACTGTGGCTCGAGCAGGAAACAAGCTCCATCCGGTGATGGATAAACCATTCCCTAGAGTTAGTGTCCCGGAAAACCAACGATCAACAGTTCCCGATGCCACTACCACCGCCCACGGGATTCCCTTGTATACAGTTGCGAAATCTGGACCGCGATTTCCTGCTGAAGTAGAAACAAGGATTCCCTTCTCTGTGGCACCGAATGCAGCTATGGCAATAGGATCCTCGTACAAACCATACCTACGGTAACTCAGAGAAATTGACAGTATATCAACTCCATCAGCCACAGCCTGGTCAATACCTGCAAGAGCATCAGATTCAAGGTTCCCTTCACTCCAGAGGACTTTATATACAGCAAGTCTAGCACGTGGAGCCACTCCTCTTGCTGTTCCTGGAGCGTAGCCAAAAAATGAAACACCATCCACATAGTTTCCAGCTGCGGTGGATGCCACATGGGTGCCATGACCCAAATCATCCCTTGCAGAATTCAACGTTATTGTAACCCCTGGATTTGCTTCCCGAACTCCCTGATTGAAGTATCTTGCTCCAATGAGTTTCTTGTTACACAACGAAGAATTGAACTCTTCACCAGCCTGGCAAATTCCCTTCCACCTTGACGGAATTTCTGTCATTCCATCGTCTTTAAAGCTTGGACTTTCTGGCCAGATGCCGGTGTCAACAACCCCGATAATCACATCTTTACCATACTCAGATGCTGGCCATATACCTGTGGCAGTATTGAGAGAGAGAAACTTGTACGTATGGGTGGTGTCGGGCGTGACAATACCATCGGGATAAGCCGTAAGGAAGCCCGGTGACTTCTTCAAAACTTCCAATTCATCTTTTGACATTACTGCACTGAATCCATGAAAGGCATGGTCATATGTATAGACAAGCTTTGGTGAAGGATTATGGGCATCTAATGAGGTGAGTCCAACTGATTTAATGGCTTCAAGGGTGGAAGAGTACCAATAATGGTGACTGGAAAAAGCTTTTGGCATCAAAGATTTGTCCATGTGGACAATATAATTAGATCTTTCGGCTGAAGCCAGCAAAAACCATGAGAAGAAGAGAATTGAGAAGGCCTTAACCAGCTCCATTTTTCCTTTTTTTCTGGAAAATAGTTCTTTTGTGGTAACTCAGAAGCTTAATTTATAGGGTAAATAGCACTAGGGGTCCCTAATATTTGAATATTGTAATAGTGGGGTCCAATACCTTTGTTTACTAGCAGCCAGAGTCCCTAACCTATAAAACGTTAGCGCCCGAGGTCTTTTTTTGACAGCAACCGTCAGTTTGACCTTAAATGGTCAAAATTTTGTTAAATAGACTATTTTACCCTTAAATTGAATGAAATAAATAAATAAATAAAAATTGCAAATAAATCCCAACCAACAAAATTGCAAGTTAACCCCAACCTAATTTTGCAATTGACCTCCATCTCCATCTCCAAAAGAATGGCTGATAAGAGAAAACGTCGCCAATCGCCCACCACCCACCGTCGCACTAGCTCAATTTCCCGCCTCTGGTTCAGGCATTTTTATCAGTTACCTTGTGTAATCTGATTCCGTATCTATTTTCCCAAGAGTTCTAGAGATAGAGGGGGACGTAGATCATTGCTAACTAAAAACAGCCCCAGAATCATTCATACCTTTCTTCAAAGAATCAGCACAAGAGGAGGAATGGGTGTCTTCCTTACTGTGAATCGCGACTGAGTTTTTCTCCACCAAGTTTTGTACTTTATTGAGCAATCTTGCAGACAGAATAGTGTTCAGCAATGATGTTTTCTTCTTCCTCATAGCTTGAAATGGGCAAACAAGAATTGCCCCCACCAGATGGGATCTTAGTCAAACAGGCTAGCCCATTCCGATCGTCCATGTTCATATCGCACGAATCGTAGATTTCCTCACGGCAAGATTGTCGGAATGTCAACATAGGGTCAACCTCGTTTTTTATCTTGACTAGGGCATCCAGGACCATTGGCCCACACTCCTTGAGGTCAATCTCGTAAATTTGCAGCTCTAGCTTTTGGGTACTGTCCGGATTCCATTGGTGGATTTGGAAGGTCTTGAGGTTGCTGGTGGACTGCGACACCTTGGCCTTCGACGAGTGGACCTGAGTCAGGATTACTCTCGCCACCGGTACCAACGATGGAACCCTATTTATTGCCCGCTGGAACCGTAGTTATTGGAGAAGATGAAGTGTTTGGGGTTTAGTTGCAATTTTTATTTTGTTGGTTAGGGTTTATTTACAAAAGTTTTTTTTAATCATTCAATTTAAGGGTAAAATGGTCTATTTAACAAAATTTTTACCATTTAACGATCAAACTGAAGGTTTCTGCCAAAAAAAGACCTCAGGTGCTAACGTTTCATAGGTTAAGGACTCCGACTACTAATAAACAAATGTTCAGGACCCCATCGTTACAACGTTCAAAAGTTAGGGATTCCTAGCTATTTACCCTAATTTATACTAATAACAGTAGAAATTGGCTTCCTGAAATGAGTTGCTCTACTTTTCGTTGAGTTATTACACCTTATCCTGTTCCTTGCCATAGTTAATGGCAAGTACATTTTGTGTTTTGGGTCTGAAGACAATAATGGAACGTACTTGCAAGGGTGGGGAAAAAATAATTAATTCCATATATTTTTTGTAAGAAGAAAACAATAAATAAATAAATAAAACTCATACTGTGATACTTGGTAGCCACAGGTGTAATAACATTGATGATCGAGGCCAGCTGCTAGACATCGACACTACAATATTTTGGTGTGTAGAAACACCATAGCATGTTTTACTTTTACCTTAGGGAAGCCTATCTCTGGAACATTGATCTGGTTGCGAATGCAAAGAATTGAAAACAGGTGAAAAGCAAGGATTTGGAATCAGGGACAGAAAATGGCATCAAGACATTTGAATTTTACACTACTTAGATATTGGCTTGTGTATCCCTTTGGATTCAATCATGTACCCCGGAGATATTTAGGAAACATTCATTTAACATAATACAGCAAATAGGCACTCAGCAATTATGTTGAGCATATAATTTTTCCTAAATCGTCTTCCTCATATTAACTCTATAGAAATCCCCATATCCTTCAAATCCTAAATCTTTAGTGCTTGTTTGGTTATATATTTAGGCTATGTCTCGAATCGATTCTTGGCAAATTAAATTATTTGACCAAATCGTAAAAGTGTTAAAATATTGAAAACAATTCAAAATTTTCAATAATTTATTGATTTCAAAAAATATTTAATTAAATATTCTGTCACTATTCAAATTTATAAATAAAAAATTAAATAATTTTTATGACTAAAAATTATAAATTAATGAGTAATTTTATTTTAACGTATACATTAATTATTTTTTATTAATCGATTACAATTTTTATTTTAATAAAAAAATAAAAAAATAAAAAGAAACATAAATAAAATTAAATCTTTTCATAATAAAATAATATGAAAAGGGATATACATGTTAGATTTAATTTACCGAATTCATATACGCAGATGATTTCACATCTGTTACTCAAAAACTATCATGCTGTAATTATCAATATTAAGACTGAAGCGGAAGCGTACCTGAATTCATGATTGAGTTTGGTCGAACGGGGTTATGGTCTTCCAATTGATCCGTTGTTTTCTCCTTAGTGTCTCTTGCGGATGGGGATGCAGAGAGTTATGGAAAGCCACGCTCAATTGGGGACCATGACCTGTATAAATAACTGCAGGGCAATTATTATGTTTCAATGTTGTTTATTTGGCCCCTCATCAATTTAAAACATTGTATCCGTCTCTACACTTTAATCTCATGACACTTAATATCCATTAGTCCAAAATAGTCTTTAGTGGATCACTTGATTGACTAAAACCTTAAGATAGCACCACACATTTTGATATATACATGTTTGACCCCACATGTTGAATTTTATCCAACAATCTCCCACTGGGTCATACATGTATCCTTACAAATGTGCACAATCTTATGAGCTTAAAATTTTGCTATCACTGTTAAGGGTATTTCCAAACAATCTCGTCCATCAGTCATATCAATGTAGGATCAAAGCGACTTTTGTTACATTAATCGTAACTAAATCCATCAATAGTCACGTACACCAATACAACCAAATGACATAGATCAATCATGAGAGTATAGTATGAAAATTACATGTTATGTGATCCAAACATGTCTATTTTTAATTAGTCCTACTTTATTCCTTAAGTGAGATCAATACCAAACATAATATAACAGAGTGGAATGAACTGAATACTTTATTTCTGTACAGAAAATTATCCAAATACACAAATGTGTCCAAAACCAAACATAAAGCAATCAAAAAATACAAACTCCCACTAAAACATAATATCCTCAAAAATACAACACTCATACGAGCAGTGTGCTCATGAAAAACCTTGGGAGGTAATCCCTTAGTAAGCAGATCCGCAATCATGGAGTTTGTCCCAATATGCTCTATGGAAATCTGTCCACTCTGTACATTTTCCTTCACAACCAGGAACTTAATGTCAATGTGTTTTGACTTAGTTGAACTCCTGTTGTTATTAGAAGATAGCACTGCAGAGTTATTGTCACAATATAACTTTAATGGTCTTTCAATGCCATTCAGAATGCGCAGCCCAGCGACAAAATTTCGCAGCCATATCCTATTATTAGATGCCTCATAACATGCTACAAACTCCGCTGCCATAGTGGAAGAAGATATGAGTGTCTGCTTAGCACTCCTCCAGGAAATAGCTCCTCCAGCTAGCAGATATATGCAGCCTGATGTGGATTTTCTACTGTCTTGGCATCCTGCAAAATCAGAATCGGAGTACCCTACGATCTCTAACTAATCCGATCTGTTGTATGTAAGCATGCAATCTCTCGTTCTCTTCAAGTACCTCATAACCCTTTTTGCTGCTTTCCAATAATTCATCCCAGGGTTACTTAAATATCTGCCCAGCATTCCAACAATGAATGCTATGTCTGGACGTGTACAAACCTGAGCATACATCAGACCCCCAATAGTTGATGCATAGGGAATCTTCTGCATTTCCTTAACTTCAAGATTATTTTTCGAGTACTGATTGAGACCAAATTTGTCTCCCTTAGCAACAGGGGTGTCCCCTGGTTTACTATTCTACATGCCAAACATTTTAAGAACTTTATCGATATAGCTCTTTTGTGACAATCCAAGAATACCCAGAGAGCGATCCCAGTGTATCTGAATCCCTAATACAAAAGATGCGTCCCCAAGATCTTTCATCTCAAAATTCCTTGAGAAAAAAATTCTTGGTTTCGTGCAACATGCCTATATCATTAGTGGCAAGTAGCATGTCGTCAACATACAAAATCAGGAAAATATGCTTACTCCCACTGAACTTGTGATATACACAATCATCAACAATATTTATCTCAAAACCAAACGAGATAATCACTTGATAAAATTTGTAGTACCACTGACGGGAAGCTTGCATAAGTCTATAGATATATTTCTTTAATTTGCAAACCATATTCTTCGAGTCTCCTGACACGAAGTTTTCTGGTTGCACCATATGGATCGTCTCATCAATGTCTCTATTTAGAAACGCTGTCTTAACATCCATCTGATGTAACTCAAGGTCAAAGTGTGCAACAAGTGCCATGACTGTCCTGAAAGAGTCTTTCGTTGAAACCGGAGAGAAAGTCTATTTGAAGTCAATGACTTCCTTTTATGTAAAGCCTTTAGCTACAAGACGAGCCTTATATATTTCCACATTACCTTTCGAATCCTTTTTCGTTTTAAAAAACCATTTACAACCAATGGACTTTGCACCTTCTGGTAATGGGACAAGATCCCAAACTTTATTGTCTTGCATAGACTTATACTCTTCATTCATGGCATCAATCCACTTTTGAGAATCAGAACCCTTCATGGCCTGATGGAAATTGATTGGATCATCTTCCATCATTTCATTATTTTCCTCATGTTCTTGGAGAAATACTATAAAATCATTCGAAATAGCATTTTTCCTTTCTCGAGTGGATCTCCTTAATGGTATTGGTTCTTGAGGTTGTTGAGTTTGTACTTCTGGAATGGTGGGAGGTTCTTCAACATTCTCTTGCTGAGGTTCCGGATATACTTCTTGATCAATGACAGGTATAGAAACCTGCACATTGTCAAAAGTAATAGTAGGAATCGAAATCGATCATTTCTCAGTTTCTTCCTTAAAGACAATGTCTCTAACCTTATTTCTCCCTCCAAACTCAACATCTTCAAAAAATGTTGTAGTTCCCGTTTCAAAAATTGACTTGAGTGTGAGATTATAAAATTTGTAACCCCTTGATCGCTCAGAACAACCAATAAAATAGCTACTTATAGTTTTGGAGTCCAATTTATTTTCATGTGGCCTATAAGGCCTAGCCTCAGCTAGACATCCCCAAATGTGGAAATGCTTTAGAACAGGTTTTCTGCCTATCCAAAGCTCATAAGGTGTTTTAGCAGTAGATTTAGTTGGTACTCTATTCAGAATATAAGCTGCAGTCTTTAATGCTTCTCCCCAGAGTGATTTTGGTAAAGTAGAATGACTAATCATACTCCTTATCATGTCGTTAAGAGTCCTGTTTCGTCTTTCAGCTACACCATTCATGTTAAATGATCCTGACATGGTGTACTGTGGGATGATTCCACATTCCTCTAAGAATTTAGCAAATGGTCCTGGACGTTGTTCACCTGAACCGTCATATCTACCGTAGTACTCACCACCACGATCACACTTGACGCTTTTAATTCTTTTGTTGAGTTGATTTTCAACTTCAGCTTTGAAAGCCTTGAACATGTCCAGTGACTCAGATTTTTCATGAATAAGATATAGATGCCCATAACGTGAGTAATCGTCTATGAATGATATAAAATATTGTTGACCATTCCAAGAAGCCGTAGGGAATGGTCCACAAATATCTGTGTGTATCAATTCTAAGATGTCTGAAGTTCTATTGGCACCTAACCTTTTTGTTTTGGTCTGTTTTACCTTGATACAATCAATACAAACATCAAAGTCCGTAAAGTCCAGGGAATCCAAAATACCATCTGACACAAGTCGTTCAACTCTAGTTTTTGAGATGTGACCTAAGCGCTTGTGCCATAATTTTGCCGAATTTTCTTTATTTAATTTTCGCTTAATACCACGTGATTCCACATGCAATGTTTCATTATATGACGCAATAGTATCAAGCAAATATAAGTTATCGTATGAATATAATGAATCAGTACCAACAATATTTGAATTTAAAGAAAGACTAAACTGACAATTTTCAAAAAAACAATAATATCCAAATTTGTCCAATAAGGAAATAGAAACCAAATTCTGTCTAAACGACGGTACAACAAAAGTGTCTTTCAAATCCAAATAAAAACCAGTTCCTACCAATAACTTAAAAGTGCCTATTGCTTCAACTTCCACCGATTTTCTGTTGCCCACAAAGATGAATCTTTCAGCATCATTTGGCTTTCGGCAGAACAGGCAAACCTGCATAGAAACACTTATGTGAGTAGTAGCAACAGAATCTAACCACCAAGTGTTTCTAGGTACTGAAGCTAAATTAACCTCAGAACAGACCAAATTAAGAAATGTACCTTTCTTTGCACACCAGGCGTTATATTTGGTACAATCCTTCTTTAAATGTCCAGGCTTCTGGCAAAAGAAACAACCCTCTTTTTCTTTACGTGGTTTCTTCTATTCTGGACCCTTAGCAGCTTCATATTCTGTTTTTCTTTTCTTGCCCTTATCTTTGGAGATACTTGCCAAGTTAACAATTTCAGTTCTGTCCTGCTTCAACCTTTCTTCTTCTTGCACACAATAAGAAATGAGCTCATTTAGAGTCCATTTCTCCTTTTGACAGTTGTAACTGACCTTAAATTGATTTAAATGTGTAGGAAGCGATATTAATACTAAATACACGAGCAAGTCATCAGACAAGTCGAGCTTTAGTGCCTTAAGTTTTGAAGCAGTATGAGACATCTGCATGATGTACTCCCTTATGTTCCTCTTGCTTTTATACTTCATTGAAATCAAGCTTTGCAAAAGCGTGCTTGTTTCAGCCTTATCGTTTTTTGCAAAACACTTTTCAATTTCAGTAAGGAATTCCTTGGCATCAGTTACCTCCTCAGATATTGCGCCCCTAAAGGCTTTTGGAATGCCGCGCTTAATGATCATTAGACTCATGCGATTTGAGCGTTCCAACTTCTCAAAGTTCCTCCTGTCATCGGGTGAACTTGCATCCGTAAGAGAAGCTGGTTTCTCAATCCTGAGAGCAAGGTCGAGATCCATGCAGCCGAGAACAATTAGAGCGTTCTCTTTCCAATCCTTGAAGTTTGACCCATTAAGTATGGAGATTGAATTGATATTTACAGGTATTGTGGAAGTGGATGAATGAGCTGTATAGAGAAAGAGATATAAATAGCTTACATTAGTACTTTATTATGCAAATAATAATTTCAAATATATTGGTAAGGCCCATCTCAAGATACCTAGCACAACATCAATATTTAGTCTTTGGACAGAAACATTGACTCGTAAGTGGTACCTCTATGTAGCAATCAAACACTGACAATAAGACATGTCAATCAATAAACCTTTCTTTGGACCGATTTATTGATCACACGTTAAACCAAATAATCGTCACGCGTTTATCACCACAGGTGCATGTGAAATTCCAGCCAAACATTGACCTTCCTTTGGACCGATCAATATTCGCATGAACAACACACACACTAAACTTTCTAATATTCTAAGTTAATTAATTTCCACAAGAGAGGTTACTTTGACAACATGTTGCTTCAATTAATTCACTTTAGAATATTATATGTCTTAAAAGAGTCCATCATACCAAAATTTGAACCTGAATTAACTGTTTTGCATATTTTTAAAACTTTAGGATTTGAATTTTTGAAGTTCAAAGCTTTAGGATTAAGTAATCATTAAGTTGGAGGGTTAAATTGTAATTTAATTAAACTTGATTGGCCAATTATGAAAGATTTTAAGCTTGAAGGATTAAATTACAATTTACCAAAAACTTTAGTTGCCATTTAATTAAAATCTTAAACTTTAGGGACTGAATCATAAAATTCAGAACTTTAAAGGCCCAACTTAAGTGATTACTAAAACTATAGGGACTGATTTTATAAATTCAGAAGTCTGAAGGGCCAATTTAAATATTTTAGAACTTTAAGGTTTAAGTTTTTATTAGAGAACAAGCAGGAGGACCAGAGGATAAATAAACCAAATTTTTGAAAATTGCAAACTAGCTCCTTAGTTCTTCTAATTTCCGCATGAAGTCCCTAGGCCCAAAATCACAAAACGCAACAACTAGGGTTTCAACCCTAGCTGCCGCTGCCGCCGCCGCCGAAGAGCCCGAACCCGGAGATCGCGCCGCGGAGACCGCGGCGTTCACCAGAGATGGCGCTGCAAGTTTGCACGTAGCGTCGCTTGCCACCGCACGCAGCCATCTCCAGCGCTGCGTGCTTGTTCCTCCGACGACGGAACCCCATTAAGGAGATCATTCGACCACAAAATCCGACCATAAAAATCGAAATCCCAATCGATTAAAACAATATACAGATTGCAAAAAATTGAAATCCCGATTCTTGAACAATATATATACATACAGAATCGGAATCCATATAAATACATATATTTCAACTAATAAAATATCACAATTTCAACGTCAAATACATACAGAAATTGGACATGTTCGTAATATATATGAATTGTTTGTGAATTTCTAAATCCATGATTGAAGAATATATAGATAGACCATGAATTTATAATTTCAGAAAAAACGAATCATATTCATATAGATACATATCTGATAATACAACATGAAGGTGGCTCTGATACCACTTGTTAGATTTAATTTACCGAATCCATATACACAGATGATTTCACATCTGTGACTCAAAAACCATCATGCTGTAATTATCAAGATTAAGACTGAAGCGGAAGCGTACCTGAATCCATGATTAAGTTTGATCGAACGGAGTTATGGTCTTCCAATTGATCCGTGATTTTCTCCTTAGTGTCTCTTGCTGATGGGGATGTAGAGAGTTATGAAAAGTCACGCTCAATTGGGGACTATGACCTGTATAAATAACTGTAGGGCAGTTATTATGTTTCAATGTTGTTAAATTGGCCCATCATCAATTTAAAACATTATATCCACCTCTACACTTTAATCTCATGACACTTAATACCCATTAGTCCAAAATAGTCTTTAGTAGATCACTTTATTGACTAAAACCTTAAGATAGCACCACACATTTTGATATATACATGTTTGACCCCACATGTTGAATTTTATCTAACAATACATGGCAAAACAATCTTTACAACTGTATGAAGAAGGACAAAACTAGAATTGTAAAAAAAAATCTTGACTCCAAATCAACAGCGATGTTCACTACTCCAAAATGGAGTAGTGATTTGAAGCTCCATTGGAGCTTCATTTCAGGCAATTTAGCGCCATTTTGGCGTCCTTGGAGATGGCCTTACCCTCTTATCTTTTCCTCTGATTTCTATCACTTTGTCGTGCCACCACTCTCTCTAACCTCTTTTTCTTCCAATTTCTTTATCCGTGTTAACTCCCCTCTTACGTGCCTATGATGGAGAGAGTGAGAGTGATAGTGGGGGTTGGACAGTAGGAAGGGGGTACTAAAAGAACGCGAGCTTGATTTGACTTTTGTGTTTTATTTATTATAATATAATTAGCACTTAATTATTATTTGTTAGAATGTATTAATTAATTAGGGCCTAGTTTATTATTTGGTATAAGTTTAGGGACCAACTGCACTTTCTCATTAATTAGGCAATTATGTTTTGGGTCTCTTAATATTAGCAGCCGCGGCATTGTCATGAAAGATGTTTTTATTGTTTGATTAATTTAATAAAAATTGTGAGAGTTTCTCCAATTATTGGTTGCTTTCTAGTATTTGTGGGCGAATCAATGGAACGTGATCACGTGTTATTGTTCTTGTACAATTTTATTTGAATCAGTTGGTATCAGAGTTAGAAGTTGTGTTCTGGAGTATTTTTTATTGGATGAGTGTATAATGAAAGAACATGCCTAAAACATAAACGGGCGCAAAGGAGTGGACTTGAGGTGGATTCCCAAGCTTGACTTTAAGTTATATAAGGTGAATTGCACTTTTCACCATGAACGATAACTTTTTGACATGTGAGTGATTGGAGAAAAAAGTTGTTTCTTTTTTATTTCTTTGTCTGCTTGTTTGAACTAAAAATAAGAGAGTCATCATCGTTTCAAAAAATGTACAATCATATTTCAATTTTCAACAAAAAAAAAAAAAATTATCTTTGCAACGGCTTCAAACTCCAAAATATAAAAGTTAAAGATTAAAATATCAAGAAAAAAGTTTAAAAACCTACTTACTATAACAGCGTAATTTGAGGACCACTACTGCAATTTTCCGTATTGAAATAAAAGCAATGGCCCACAGCCATCCCATCAGATGCCTTTATTCAATTATTTAAACAGTAAAAACTTTGAGCCCCATAAGAAAAGAGGAAAAGAAAAGGATATCTAATTTTTCTGTAAATTCAGAGAAATGTAGATTTTGTACTGCTCAAGTCAAGTGCAGTTACACTTTCTTTCTTTAAACATAAATGATCCTCAAAAGTTTTGGTAAAACCATTCCTGAGGCTCACAGTCTGACACACACACAGTAGCATGAATACACCTTAATTACCATTAAGTTAGCCCTATATTGTTATTATTAAATGTAAATGTGGGCTAATTCTAGTATTATTTGAACCAAAGTGATTAATTGAATTTGAACACCTCAACAATCTCACTAATAAATCATCTAGTTTCTATGTTTAGTGTGGGACAAATAGAACCTTAGAGAGTTAGCACATGTTTTGGAATTGCTTAAATTATAATTTTAGTTGGTCAAATTGGTCAAATATATTTTTTATCCACATATTTCATAAGACCCACAACTTACAACCTATTTTTTATCCACACATTCACTAATTTATAATATAAGTATTTAAAAAATAATTTTAGCACTATCAAACATGAACTAAATATTACTTCGATTAGGCGTCGTCCTGCATAGTATTTTTAAAAATGTTAATCATTGATTGGGAGGTCAATATAAGAATTTGACTAGTAAGTGTTATTTACCACTAGTAAATGGTAAGGTCTGAGGTGACGTGGGGATAAATCTTCTGACAACGCAGTTTTGATTTTCGTGTGGGACAGATTTTCACTGAAATATTGTGGAGGTCTGTCATGGGGATTGGTCTGTTGGCTCTCTCCCTCAGGTCCCTACCACTCGTGCACATCCTTCGATTTACAATTCGTCTAGTCAAAGAACCTCTGACACAGATAAAAAACTTCGTTTTTAAGACTTTCTCCTTTTCAAAAAAATTACCTAAGACTTCAATAATCATACCAGTAGAGGGGTCCATAAATCTTTAATTTTCTCCACAATTATCTGTCAAATTTCTGTACTGTCGCTAGCTAGGACACGTAGCCAGTAGCCTTCCCATATAGACTTTTCTCCCCCCTTTGTTGGCTTTGCAATACGCATGTGACTTGTGTAGGACCACTTTAATTTATTATTTTAGTTTCCACCTAGAAATATCACAAAAATTGTTTTAATCCTAGTTATGCTATATTTGGCAAAATTTTATAAGTGTACAAATTGTAGATCTTAAAAAAATATTTGAATAATAAATAAGTATTAAATTGTGAGTACTACAAAATATATATAAAAAAAAAAATTAGTGACCAATTTAAAAAAAATTAAACTTTGCCAAACATGCACTTAATTAATGAGATATTGGTGAAAGATTAAGAGTTTATTCGGTAGAAGTTTTGGATAAAAAATAATTTTTTTATGAAATTTTTGACTTTTTAAAAGTTTTGAAGTTGAAATAAAAAAATTATTCTTGCTACTTTGAAATGAAATTATGTTGATTAAGAGTAATTTTACTATTTTACTTTCAAAATTTTTACCAAAAATAAATTTTTTTTTTTTTTTAACAAAACCTCTACCGTAAACCCCAAAATACTGACAATGATTGCTTTAGATTTTGCCCAAAATCTCCATCTTAACGTTCAAAATTAGCAGGACTGGCCCACGAAGACGAAAATGTTTGACCAGCTATTCATCCGAAAACTACAGCCCCGGCATGTCTGAAGAGGACAGTAGGACACAATTATTACAAACCCACCATAAATAAAGTCAATATAGAAACTATCTTAAGCATATGTTTGGCATCACTTAAATTATAATTTCAACTGATCAAACTAGTCAAACATGATTTTCATCCACACATTTCATGAGATCCACAACTTACAATTACTTTTTATCCACACATTCACCAACTGCTTATAATATAAGCACTTAAATTATAATTTCAGCACCTCCAAACATATGCTTATCTTAAAAAGATAAATTAGAGCATATTCCATTCAGTTTTTCAATTTGAATGTCCATCTTATATAGCAATGAGATGAAAGGAACAAAATTTCAGTGATAACATTTGCTGTAAAAAGTCGTCTAATTTTAAACATTATATTAGATAATATTCCACTAATTTTTTCATTAAATTGTGTACATCGATCAACCAAGGCCCTTTCTTTCTTTGGTGAGTTGCAACAGATTTTTTTTTTTTTAATTATTATTGGGATAGATAAGGCAATGTAATTAGAAAAAATTCGAGATCGATCATCAAGAAGGTAGTGGATGAAAATGACGACTAGTAGGAGATGACAACTAATGGAGATAGCTTGCATCTCTCGTCTATTTATTTTTGTTCTCTTTCCTCCTTCCACATTATCTCTCTCCTCATTTTTTTTTTCTGTCTTACCACATAGTAAGTGTCTAACATTAAAAATACTCTTATTACAACAGTAACCTAATTCTTTTATAAATTTATATTATTTTCCTTACGTCTAGCATATTTTAGAACAGTAATCAATTTATGTTCCTTTTCAATTATGGGGAACTATTTTTTCTCTCTGAAAAATGACGAGAAGGCTTGAAAATGAAACACCAAACAGAATCATCATACGTTATATGCATAGCTCTGTGACCTCAATTTGCTACAAAACCTACAATGATCATCACCATTGTAAATTAAATCCAAAGGTGAAATGAAGATATTTACATAGCCAAGCAATAAACAAATATTTAGAATACATTAGAAAGTATGAGATGTGTCTTTTGAACTTCAGGCTGGATTGCGAGGCTACTTTTCTTCGTCAGTTTCTTGCTTCCTCAACAAAGACCGGTCAATTTGGACACTGCTTTCATATCCACTACTGTCACCCGGTTCCATGATGTGTTTCTCTACTATCCTCTCCTTCAGGCTATCACGATTTGATCGACCATGTTCTCTTCCAGCTCTGCGGTCCTGTAATCAATTCGATAGGACAAAAAGGTTTCATGGACCTCACCAGCTAAGAGACCACGATATGCAGCATTCAGAAAAATTTTGACACTTCAATCCTGATAGTATGTTCAATGGAAAGCAATATAATTGGGGTCCATATGCATCAATCTTCTTGACTACCTTATTAAGACATAACTTGAGAGAGCACATGGATCATCATTAAGGTTTAGAAGTCCTTATAACTGCAATTATACTTGCAGTCATCTTATCAAAATATTCCAACTCACATTTTCAAAGATAAAAAGGACAAGGAATTGGTTCTTTTAATTCACTCTCCCTGTTTTTCCATCTTTAGATGACAAGAATGGGGAAGAACTCCAAACAGAAAAACAAATTTGTAACGTATTTGATACTGACTAAATACACTGCTATGACGCTGTTGTAATTGCAACTCATTAGTACTGAAATACGAACATGTTGAGTTCATTTTATGATGCAGAATAAATGTTTCCGCATAAATTTTTACTTGTGAATGAACATGTTATAAGTAGTTGACAGTTTAACAATGATGCCGGAAAAGACCAAGAAAGGTCAAGATAAAAATGCGTAATGCCACATGCATTTAGCTGTTTCCAGCAAGAAGATAGGATGTATGTTAAATCAAATTACTGTACTAATTTAGATGTTTGCTAACTTACATCACGGAAAGGGAAGTCATCACTCTCAAGCATGTGTACCACATGTCCCATCTTTGGCCTCTTCTGGGAATTTGGGTCTACACACCGTAAAGCCACTAAAAGGGCGCGCTTCAATGCTCTTGAAGAAGGCTTCTCAGCTAACTTGGGATCCAAAACTCCCTCTGCATTCCGGTTCGAAACCATTGTTTTAAGCCAATCGACTAGGTTCACCTGAGATTTTTACCTTGTGTTTAAAATTAGAGAGAGTCCTTATAAACTTGAAGCAATTTCAATAATGATTACTGTATACATACCTCTCCTGGGGGACGGCTGTAATCCACTGGGTTTCTCCCAGTAATGATTTCCATTATAAGAATCCCAAAACTATAAACGTCACTTCTCTCGTTCAACATGCCAGTGCTAGCATATTCTGGTGCCACATAACTATGAAACAGAGATAAAAATCCAGTAATCAATATCATTTGGTTAATGGTAGAAGTAACAGCCACAAAGTATGCCCACAGATTTTATTTACCCAAACGTTCCCATAACACGAGTGGTAATATAACTCTTCTCTGAGCCCAAGAGCTTTGCCAGGCCGAAGTCAGATACTTTAGAGTTCCATTGTTTGTCCAATAAAATGTTGCTTGATTTAATATCACGGTGAACAACCTTAGGCTCAAGTCCCTCGTGCAGATAGGTCAGTCTAAGAAATTCACCGAGTTTTAGTTATAAAACAACTAGAGAAAAAATAACAAGTACAAAAATAAATTGAGATAAGCAAAAGTTTTCATAAATACGATGGTTTTTATTACCCCTTCGCAGTTCCAAGTATGATTTTCATTCGAATATCCCATGTGAGAGGGCTATATGACCCTACATCTCCATGAAGCCACTGTTCTAAGTTACCATTGTCTACAAACTCATACACAAGCATCCTGAAAAACATACAATCCAAGATTGACAAATCTATGGGAAACACGCCTAATTAAGGCCAGTTTCAGAAACAAAACAACCAGAATCCTAAAAACTGCAAAATTTATCTTGAAAATTAAATAAAAGACAAGATTGATTTTGATGTTAGATGTACCTATGTTCTCCTTCAGCACAATAGCCGAGCAATCTCACCAAATTCTTATGCCTAACACGTCCAATTGCTTCAACTTCAACCTTAAACTCTCTCTCTGCTTGGCCCCTGAACATTAAAAACATAGTTGAACATACAAACAACAACATAACATCACCCCACAGTAACCATCTCTCATTTGAGTCTAAAAGCCTAAACAATCAATGTCCATTCTGCAGTTTAAGAAATACATTACAGTCAACCTAGCCATCGAAAGTATGACAATTAACATCATAATTCACATGCAATGAATGAACTTAACCAATATGGTATGCAGTTACCTGTTATTGAGCAAATTCTTGACAGCAACTCTATGGTTATCCTCCAAGAGACCATGGTAAACAATCCCATAGCCACCTTCACCTATCACATTGTCATCAGCAAACCCATCGGTGGCCTCCTCGAGCTCCCTCAGAGTGTACCAATGACCCCATCCCAAATGCGACACCTCCGGTGCAGCCATTCCGGCCCCAGACTCTGCAATGGGCCGGGCCTCTCCACTCCCATGGCCCGATCCACTGCCCGGCCCTACCTTTTCCGGGAACGCAATCCGGTTCCCCTTGCGAATCTCAACATGGATTCTCTGGTCTTCGACTGGGTCGGGTTCAGGAAGCGGCTCGGGTCCCGGGGCAGGAAGGAGCAACTTGGGGTTGGTTTCGGGCTTCCGGGTATGGTCGACCCGAATTTCTTGGATTTCTCTGGACACTTTTGGGATGTTGGAATTTTTGTGGGTCAACAGCAACGAAGATTTCTTGTTGCTGTTGCGCCTTGAGGTAATCCAGAGAGAGATGAGAAAGAGAAAGATGACAATTGCGGCACCAACACAGATTCCAACAACAACCCATAAATGTAAACCAAAAATTGAGGTCCGTTTTGATAATTCATCGTTTAGAAACGCTGGCTTACCATCAGACATAATTTCTCCCTTTTGTTTCTTCTTTTTTCTTCTTCAAACTGACAAAAAGCCTCAAGTTTTGCACATTTGACTTTAAGCACAGTAGTGTGAACACCAACAATACCAGTGTGTAGCAGAAGATGACAATGAAGAAAGTGGGGTGGGGTTTGGTGCGAGCTGTAACGATGGGACTTCTTGAAATGGAGCCAGGTCCCACTGGTATTTTATTACAATTGTGTGACACTTAAACATGGGTGTTTTCTTTTTGTCTGAATCTATTTATGGATTCAACTCAAATGCACTATACTGGTTAGAGTTAATACAAAGGGATGTTGTTGTACTCATGATGTCGTAATGAGTGATGGACAATTTATGATCTTACACTCATTTATTTTTTGCTAATCACCCATTGTCACGTTAGCAATTGGTATCCTACCCACCATAGAAAAAAGAACTTCCTCCTTAACACATGTTAATATTGTGAAGTAATTTTTTTTATATATTATAAACAATAAATTTTATAAAATATGTAGATAAAAAATAGATAAAATTTATGAAATTTAACGTATGTGTGTATAAAAATGACATTTGACCAATTTATGTAGCTGACGTGGTATGATTTTTTTGTTGGATTCTTGGGGGTTAGATATGGATTAACGATGATTACTTATGCCGGTTGGTTGGTGAATTGTTTTATTGTTATTTCTTCATCTTTTAAAAAATTGAATTAATGTTGGGATTGATTTATGATTTATGATTTATGATAAATTGGACGTTAGTGATGGAAGAATCATGTGAAGATGTGTCGTACTTAGTTTATTAAGAATAGGACAAAGCTTCGTGAATTTTCGATCCTTATATTTAGGGTTTATGCTTTCTTTAGTCAAGATTGTGTACTTAAAAGGTTGTTTAGATGACGCAAATATTCTATGGCAGGAGTACTTAGGCGCGCTAGGCACAAAGGTTCGTCTACAGTGGGTGATCCGATACTTTGATCTAGTTGACTCATCTTACAGGCACTGGCACGACTTGGTGTGGACATAGATGGGAGATGAAAATAAATTACATTTATTTATTTATTTTTGTTTTATTAATTAAAAGTAAGGACGTGGAAATGATTTTATCTCTCAAATAATTTGAAAGGTGATCTACGTATATCATTTTAACGTCAAAAATAATAATTTATGTACGAAAGATTAACTTTGTCAAAATCAACAAAAACTTGAGGTTTAAAACTTTAAATTTGGAGATTGGAGGCAATCACTAACATACAAGATTTTAATTGAAGCTTTTGTTTTTTCACGAGCGAAACCCAAGCTTAAGAAAAGTTACGTTTTAAGTAACTTTTTATTTTAATATATATTTAGAGTCTGAATATTTCTTAGTTTTAAAAAAAAAAATATCTTAGCACTTTTTTCATTTAACTTAAAAAGTTACTAAAATTTTAAAGTTAAAATAAACAATTAATTTTAATCATACGTTTCATCTGACTAACAAATTTTATTAAATTTTCAACTATACATTTTATCAATTTTTATTATATTTTATTAAAACTTTTATCAAAATATTTGTCAATCAGTCTCTTAATATTAAAGGAACTTGTATTCAAACATGCTCTCAAATTAAAATACTTCAAACAAGAGTGAAAAATAGGTATATACCTCGTTTTGGTGCTATCAAAACCAATTTTCTTTATTTTATTTTTGGGTTTAAAATTTGATCCCAAGCTTATCATGATACCAGCCCTTAAAGTTGCGGGCCAAACAATTAGACCTTATCACAGTAGTTGGCAGGAAGAGCCAGAAATCAATGGCCCTTTTTATCTTTTGAACCCAAACAATTAGACCTTACACAGTAGTTGGCAGGAAGAGCCAGAAATCAATGGCCCTTTTTATCTTTTGAACCCAAACAATTAGACCTTATCACAGTAGTTGGCAGGAAGAACCAGAAATCAATGGCCCTTTTTATCCTTTGAACCCAAACAATTTTTGCTGCCATTTTCTAATGTAGAAAACTTGTCACTAGTTTCCTTAAACAACCGTTGAGGCAGACAAATTCAAGACAAAAGTTAAAGACCCTCGTCATTTTTAACGTTATTCTTTGTCTCCGTATATGTGGTGGGGGCAGGGACGGCAAGGATATAAATAATTGGATTGGAGCTATGCTCAAAGTTGTTTTATTTGTTTTATAATTAGGTTTCATTTTTAAAAACTTTAAGTATTTAAATGAAGTGGTTCAACATTTATAAGAGTAATTTGAATGAGTTTAGGGCATTCCCGTTGATGTTCTCCGTATGGTTGTTAGCCAGATAAATAGATGTTCTCGTGCTTCTCTATTTAATTTATGCAATTGCATCTTAATTTTTGTATTTAGATGGGTTTGGGAATTTTGTTATTCAAAGCATGCAATGTATCTCTATGTCGATTTAACTCATAATTTGATTACATGTTGATAAACTTAATGTTATCGTTTAGATTTGACGAGGACACCACATCAGCTTGCGGGCCCATCAAAGACCACCATGTCGTTCGCTCATGTCACGTGTGGTAGTTTCAACCCCACATGGCATAAAATGTCATCACTTACACTCGACTACGTTTTACCAAGCAAACCTCTGGGGTGGACTCTGTAGACACAGCGAATCCCATTTGGGGTATTCCTTTGCCGAGGTCCTCGTGACCTCCGAATTTCTCCAGGCAGTCAAGCATCCTAGGTGAAATCCCAGCCCCATTCTTGATCAACAAGATAACTCCCATGAGAAAACTCCGTATCAATCCTAAAAATCAGCAGCGAAATCTTAGGGATCCTACTCAATCCAGAATTAACTTTATCTCCACAAGAAAAGAAAATCCAATCAGGTAACAAATTCATTATTATCCTTAACGAGCTAGGATTCCCACCCTATAAACATGCAACTCTTCTCCATTCAAAGGTACGCATTTTTCTCCACTCAAAGCTCTGGTCAAATTTTTGCTTGCTTGTCTTTTCCACACACAAAACTCCCCACATTCTCTTGTACCGCAATTGACTTCACCACCGGAGCTCCAACGATCATTAGTCCCTCGCTCTTTTCTCCTGACTATCTTAGTGTTTCACGGTTGTCCAAGTGTGCAGGTAACATACAAGTTGGTAGATGAGTGACTAGAAATCTATTGACACGTAGATAATGTATATTTAGAGGTCAATAGATTGGTATCATATGTGGAAAGCCTAATACATTAAATATGTGGTAAAGCGTGTGTTCTTGGTTCTCCAACAGAAGGCTATGGCAATGGAAAACTCTCAAGAAAATGTTGAGTCCTCCAGTCATGAACAAGTGCTAGGAGATGCTCCGAACCTCTAGAATGTAACTCGCAAAAGAAAAATGAAGCAACTCCAGAAAAAAACGTCAGAACAAGACGTCATTGAATTGAAGGAGGAAAACATTCGAAAGAGAACCATGATTGAGTGGTTGAGGCGCCAGCAGGTTCTGTCAAGGAGTAAATGTAACCTAGTCTTTCTCTCATTCTACCTTTCTCTCTCCCATGTAACAACCGAGTCTGAAATTCATCTCTTTCTAATCTTCATGTTTGGTTAATTATTACTAGAAATCAAAGGTGTTTCTACTAGTCTTTGATGTTATTGGGTTAGATTGGACTATTTGTGGTCGGATCTTTAATGAAGAATAACTAGTTTGGTTTCTAGTTTGAGGTTCTTTGAGTTTTCTTGGTAAAAATCCTAGTGAAAATTGGTTGCTATTCTCTTGGAGGGTCGTGCGATTATCGATGTGGCATAATCTGAGCCCAAATGTTATGGGTAGACTGATTCAAAAGGAGTAGCATGTATATAAATTTTTTTGGCTTGATGTTGTTGTATTTTGTGATTTTTCTTCTTTGATCTCTGTTATTGAAGTCTGATATCTTAACACTATTCTCTTAAGATAATAAACCATCCATAGCAACCTTGGTTTTTTAGTTGAGGCTCTCGGGGAATATTTACACTTCTACTTCGTAAAAATAGATGGTTGAGACTAATTTCAACTTACGATGGGAACATATATAGACTCTAGTATCTTAACTATATATATCTTGGTCATGAGAAAGTTCAATATAAGCTTCTACATGATCTCTTGCATTTTGGGAGAAGAAAGTACTCTTCAAATGCAATCTTTTCAATCTCTGAGTAGAAATTTTGGAAGAAAAACACAGTAGCAGATTTGGAAAATGAATGTAATGAGTCTCAATCTTTCTAAAATGCAATATACTTTAGTCACTTTAGAGTGTCTTTAGATGTCATTTTAGGAACACTCATTTGGTTTAGACTGGGCAATCCAGATTAGGTTGGGCATGCTCCGAATAAATTGATAAGAATGTGAAAATTCTAACAATAATATAAATCAAACTAAGAAGAGAAGAACAAATAGGGAGACAAAAGAACTAATCTTATTAAGCAAACGGCATAACCAATCTTATTAAGCAAACGACATTATAAAATAATAGATACAATTTGTATTTATACTAATGCAAACCCTAACCTATACAAGATAAAATATTCTATTATTAATGCTAATATAACTCTACCATATATAATATATACTACTAGTATAACTCTAACATCTCCACTCAAACTCACGATGCTACAACAAGAAGTAGCGAGAGTTTGCTAAGCAAGAAACGAAAATGATGAACTTTATGGAACTTCATGAAAAAGTCAGCAAATTGCAACGATGTAAAGACAAAATGTAATGAAATGGTGTCATGCTGAAGATGATGGCGAATGAGATGACAATCAATCTCAATATGCTTCGTTTGCTCATGAAACACAGAGTTGTGGAAGATCTGAATAGCACTCTTATTATCACAATACATAGAAGTTGGAGAGGAAAGAGGAACACCCGTGTCTACAAGTAACGAACACAACCATACAATCTCAGTAGTAATGAACGTCATAGCACGATAATCCGCTTTAGTAGAAGAATGGGAAACAACAGTCTGCTTCTTAATCTTTCAAGAGATAAGAGAATCACTCAAAAATGTACAAAAATCAGCAGTGGACTTACGATCAGTTGGGTTACTGGCTCAATCAGCATCATAATATGCGCAAAGTTCTAATGTGACAAATCAAATTGAGAAGAGAAGACCGAAGAAAGAACGAAGAGAGAATAAGAAAGAAACTATCATTAAGCAAAACGGCATAACATCAATTCGAACATATCAAAGTAATTAAATCAAAAGAATGCAAACTTCGAAGACTAAGATTCCATATAAACTTGATACCAAATTGACGATGGATGATCGTACAAGAACCAAAATTATAGAAATAACGGAAAATGAGAAAGAAGAATAAGAAGATAGGAGGAGGGAGACAGACCTTGAGAAAGAGAGAGAGAAACTGTGAGAGAGAAATAAAGAAAGAGAAAATAGTCTTTATTCAATAATCAAAGTATCAAATTCTAAATTAACTAGACCAAATTTCATATTACTTGACTAAATATCAAATACCAAATTTCAGATTAACCGAAAACAAAACCAACCAATTCTAGGTTACTGGACTAAATTCCAAATCCAAATTATTGGATGCAAATACCAAATTGTAAATTTAGATTACTTGGAAGCAAATTCCAAATCCAAATCACTATATGTAAATACCAAATACCGAATCTCAGATCAACAAAACCAAACAAATTATATATTATTATCTGAATGCAAAACCAACCAAATTCTATAACAGAACAACTAGACAAATTCTAAATTCTAAATTCCAAACTTACTTAGACATAAGCACCCCAAACAAGACAAAAGGTCCAAGTAATCTACTTAGTCAAGATCAAAACAACCCGACGAACTTACAAGAAAACTCTAAAAAAAACAAAACTTAGCTAGACGACAGTATGCAAAAAAAAAAAAAAAAAAGACTTGGCCGGACAAGTGACACAAGGCCACTCGCAGGAGAACGGAAGCGATTTCAAGTTTAAACCAAGTCGGATCAAACTGGCTTTGATACCATGTGAAAGTTCTAATAATAATATAAATCAAACTAAGAAGAGGAGAGAGAAAAATCAATCTTATTAAGAAAACGACATTATAAAATAATAGATACAATTCTTATTTATACTAATGAAAACTCTAACCTATATAATGTAAAACACTCTATTATTAAAGTTAATATAACTCTACCATATATAATATACTACTAGTATAACTCTAAGCCTCGTGGGCTAAGCAAGGGCTTCGAAAATTCATAGAAAGCCCCGAAGGTCCAGCAATATATTAGCACTCTTGGATCAAAATGTAGCGAAGCCTATAAAGGGCCTCGACATTCATGGCCGACACAGGGAGCTTCGTCGGGCTTCATATCTATTGTAATTCACGGTCCAGAATGACCAGAGATATGTTTAAAGAAAGATTGTGTTTGATTGGCGTACGGATTCTCACAAGGAAACCAAATATCAATCTTCTAAAGATTAGACAACGTGATAAGGGGAATCAACTCAAATAAGGGCTAAAATCTAGGAGATTGCATTGCCAACCGATTATCCTTATCATATAAGGAATGTAGATCTAATCAGATACCTAATTGATTGTTTGCCTAAATCAATTAGGACTCCAAAGCTATAAATACAACGTCTCCGGTTGTTATAAGGTACGCATTATTCTCACTCTTAAACTCTGCTCAAATTTCTGACTGCTTGTCTCCCACACCAAATATTCTCCCCCTTATATTATTCTATATATCGATACTTAATTTGATCGTTGAAGTACCAACGATCGCCGAACTCCTTTTTTTCGGTGATCTTGGTGCATAAATGTCGTCTTAGTATACAGGTAATGTACATACTACAAACGATTGACTGAAGATCTATTGACACGTGGATAATAAAGATTCCAACATCAACAAGTATAACTCTAACAAAGTGAACATGATTTATGTTTTATATTATTGATGTAGGCGAATGCGATTTATGTTTATAATGTTACTTGAAAAAGAAAGAAAGAATATATTGCCTCATTAACTAGGCAAAACAAGCAAGAACTGAAGGTCATTCCTTTAAAGCAAGACCGTCATACATAAAGGACAAGATCTTGTGGTCCGTTCGGACAAGAATCCTTATTTGCTTCGAAATCATATTTTTATGTTTTTATATTTGCTTTATTCCCATTCATTTGTAATTCCTTCTCTATTTGTCATTTCTATATTACAGTTCTCTCTTTTCCAATCCATAATGAAAAAATATAACATTCTTTATTTCCTTCAATCGCTTCGCCATTACCCCTTTAGGAGGGCAATGTCAACTTTATATTCAATGTTTATAACCCCACGGCATAGATCAATTGGTTGAAAGGCGAGAGTGAAGTAATCTCAACTTCGTTGGCAACTGTACGGTGAGGGTTTGATTCCTATCTTTGGTATGAAAAAGGCTACTTGCAAGCGTAATTAAAAAGCAATGTCTTAACCTTGCTCTATTGAGGCACATCCTGCGAATTACATCTTCCACCAAAGCCCCAGAACAAGATTGGTGGAAGCCCTCAAAGTTGTGGTTCAACCTTTATATTCAATGTTTATATACATACCCGCCTAACTGATTTTGCTACTAACACATGACGTGAAAAGACAATCAATTAAAACCTAGCTAGCTATGATATCTTAGTAAAATGGGTTGTTTGAATTAGGTTATTGTAATTCAATATTGTTCTAGTAAATCAAGTTCTTGTAAATTGTGTTCCTACTAATTATATCCGTTCTTGAAGACTTAGAAATTTTCCATCACTGACGTTGATGGCGATCTTTTTGTAGTGAGATGCAATTAGCATTCCTCGATTTTCCTAGTAAATTTGTTACCTCTGCTACTCGATATCAATTAGTTTTGTTATGCTTTATCTTGTGTGATTTGCACGTGGTGCAGTGAGGGATTCATTAAGACGACATGGCGCTAATGATGTGCTCTCCTTGGAAATGGAGGTCGAGCAACTTTTCTATCAAGTGCACAAATCAAAGACTAGGCAGCAAGATGAGTCTCAAAGTATGTTTGGGTAAAAAAAAATAAACTTATAAGTTGGTCAATTATTATTTTTATCCACACATTTTGTAGGATCCACAATTTTTATTCACATATTACATATAATTCATTGTTTATAATTTACATAAAACTTTACCATACAAGCACGTAGAAGAACCAAAAGATCTAATAAAACTTCACTATTCAAACTCCTATGACTCAAACTCAGAGTAAGTCTTTTCAAGTTATTAGTTTTGGACTAGTCCACTAAAACTAAAAGCTAGAGTCTTGAATTACAAGCTAATTGAAGAAGCTCCAAGAGGAAACAATCAAAAGAGTTAGCAAGTAACGCCCCGGCAACGGCGCCAAAAACTTGTTGTGAAAATAATGTGATTGTAAGTGCACAATATCGTTAACAAGTAATAAAGTGGACTTTTTGAGTTCGGATTATCGTTCCCACGAAGACTATCTTATTTAGATACTAGTTAAATTAATCAAAGCGCTAATTCATTGCAAATAATTTAAAGTAAATTGAGTTGAAAGATTTAAGCTAAAACTCTGGATTTTTTGAAAGTAATAATAAAGAAAAAATCAAGAATTAATAAAATATGATGGTTAAAGCGTTTGGACGAACGAATTCACCTAGTTGTCATCTCTAATTCCTCCTCTCAAGATTTGTTTTCTAAAGTTGTATTCGGTCGAATTCACAAATTTAACCTAATTTACCTCTCTCGAGTTCAAATTTGTCCTATCTAATTAAGTCAACTTAGGCAGTCAGAATGGTCCTTAATTAGATGCATGAAATCTCCTAGGAATTCAATTCAGACCGCAGCAATAATAAAAGCGTATCTCTACCTTTCATTCAATTGTCGAATTTTACTACGTAATCTAGATCAATAATTCACTTCTCAGTTCATTACAATTCATAGTTCATTACAATCCATAAATCAATGAAATAATGGCCAATCATTCAAAGCATTAAGAAAAGAAGTAAAATCAAATACTTAATCAATTTATAAATCAAAACTTGAGATTCGAAATTAAAGAAGTTAACTTAGGCTACATCGTTCATCCAAACATAAAATCTAGCTATTCATGACTCGGGAGAAAGAAAAGATGAAAAGAATTGAAAACATAACTGGATCTTGAAAATAATAGAGGAAGAGACGTTGAATATCTTGCACCAAGAACTCTTTGTCTTCAAGCTCCAATCTTCTATTCCGCCTTGTCCTTCGTCTCTTGGTATCTCTCTCTCTCAATACGATTTTTTACCAGATTTTTCAACAACACTTGTTATGAGAGTCTAAGTCCTATTAATAGGTCTCTCAAGATGACCTAAAAGATCCCTCAAAATCCTCAAAATCGTGGACTATAAGTTTCCTAATTGTTTTTGAACTCAAATAAGGAAATAAAATAAAAGAAAATTCGCATGCCAAACAATGGCCTGGGCGAACGCCCAGGCATGCTGAGGGCGAACGCCCAGGCTGGGAAAACAGCCTCAGTCGTTTGCTGCTTCAGCTGGGCGCACGCCCAGCTTTGGTCTAGGGCGTTCGCCCAGCTCATTTTCTGTCCATTCTACGCTTGTGGTCCTTCAACTTTTGATTGTAGTCATTTTAGTCCTCTGATTCCTTCTTATATTTCAATTCAGTCCTCTTTTGTTTGCACCCCATGTCCTTCAACTTTTGGAAGTTTGCAAGTTGATCCCCATCTCCAAGTTTTCGTCACTTTCAGTCCTTTTCGCCTTTTTTGCTTTTTTTTTCTCCAATTCCATCCGATCTTGGGTTTTGACCTGAAATAATTAAATCAACACACAATTAAGTAGAAAAGTACTTATGAGCACTTACAATTGTCCACTTTTGATAGTCTAGATAAGTGTAAAATCACACTTATCAATCAAGAAGCCCAAAAAATTTATCCCCCGTTGAATAATAATTAGAGCTCGATGTGAAATTATTGCATGAATCATCATTTCCTCTTATCTTTTTCATATAAGAGGAGTTCAAGGAGGTTATATGGTGGTTTTAGGAAGTACTTGTATAATATTTGAATTCAATTTTCAAACTATTCCTTTCTATCGAGATAAAGCTACGTGGGTTGGATCAATACACATGGGTGACTAGAGTCCCATTTTCTCAGATCTCCTACTAGTACATGATAGGTTTGACATATTTGTAGATATTGAAAAATGAATTTGAGACGGAGGACTACGAAAAAATACAATTTGTCTTAGTTTCAAATTGACATAATTGATGGTCATTTGATCCCTTAACATGAAAAAAAGATCATTTTCACCCACTTGAAAATGAAGAAGATTCTTGGTCTTGAAGAATCTTATCTTAGTGCAATTGGTGCAACTATCGTATATACTACAGTCCATGAGAGATATTTTGGCAATTTTATATAATAATAATGTTGTTAATAATGTTGTTAAAGTCACACAACTCAAATGAGGTTATATTAAGAGAGAGGGAACAAAACATATTCTGCCACCAGATTTAGAAAAATGGTGACTTTGATATTCAACAAATTCATTCTAATGACATATAGCTGACATATATTCACAAAAGAACTGTCGACATCTACTTCAAGAAATTGATAAATGAGATAAGGATGCGTCAACTCAAGGATCTTTATCAGTCGACACCAAGAAAGAGTATTTTAAGATTTGATTTCCCTGGATTTTCATAGCAAGGCTTTAATGAGATAGTGTTCTAGGACCCTAAGTTTTGACAAATTAATTGTACTCTTTTTCTTTCATTTGATATTTTTTCTTAGCAGATTTTTGGCTATATATATAGGGTTTCTAACAAACCAATCAACGTATAAATTAATAATCATTCAAAGGGAAGTGTTGTAAATTAATGCCGATATTAATTGTGGATAGGTATATATAGATAAGTGTGTAGTCTCAAGATACAGAAAATGAATCCAAGTGGATATGTACATATACATGATTGATTTTCCCACTCCAAACCCCATTCCCTCGTGCTTCAAAGCCCAAACCAGCATGCTAAAAATCAGCAGTGCACCATATATATTTCAAGATTTTCTTTTATTTTTTTCTTGTAAAACCTCCAAATTTCCACTCTTGTGTCACTTCAGAAGATGAGATTTGACCTTTACTTGTTTATTTTTCATTATCTTCTCTTTGACTTTTTATAATAGTTTGTTAGCTGAAGACTGAACATGAGCAAAATGAAATCCCCTTTTCTATGGTATGAGATTTGTTTTGATTGAGTTTGATAATTCTATGTGCTCAAACTGAATATCTTCGATTTTTTTTTTTCCTTATTGTTTACTAAGTAGGAATACAACGTAAGCTAAATATGTTCGCACCACATTTTTCTTTAAGTGTACTATATTTAAATTGCATAGAAAGTCCATAATTTTTACTTATTATTACATTTATGTCCCTAATATTTTTTCATCGTATTCTTATCACTAACCTTCATTTAATTAACACATATTGTCTCTGATAATGATTTCCGTCCAAAAATGCTATGAAGGAACAAAAAGAGTCATTTTCCCCTCATATTTTTAAATAAACAAATTAATAAATTAATAAATATTTTCGATTAAATATTTTTTCCTCATTTTAAAGTACACTAATAGAATTTTTTGGCGAAAATTGTTAATAGGAACAAGATGTGTTAATTAATAGAATGATAGATATAAGAATCCGATGAAAAAAAGTTAAAGACATAAATGTGATAATAAATAAAAATTAAAGACTTTTTATGCAATTAAAATATGGTGCATTTATAATAAAATGTGGTGTGAATATAACCACCATATAACGTATGATGAGAATATTTTACAAAATTGGAAACAACCGGAATGGTTTTGTGCCTCACTAGGTCTTAATTGAAAATTTCAACGAAATAGAATCCAAGAGGGTCCACTTGAAAAATAAACCCCGATCAAGCCCCAAAATTTCTTGTGCATGTTGACAAAAAACTCTCATTGACTAACAAAGAAAAAAATTTACGTTGTTTCTATTAGAAATTTGTTTTCTAAACTCCTCGTTTTTATCTTAATATCTCTCAAATTTTTTTCTGCCAACCATTAACAATGAAACCATTGAAGGACTTGGTTTCATCAAAGACTTCATGATACCTTCTGCGCTCAAGAGTCACCTCTCCCTGTCTCCCATAACTCTATTTGCAAGAGTAGCAAAGGCTAGTAAAGTTACATAGATAATAAGTTATTGTATTTTTAAAAGCAATTTTTTTTTTTTTTTTTTTTTTTTTACTTTCTTATGATTTTGTTTCTATATGGACAAGTAGTTGATGTATTTCATTTAAGCAATCAAATTATTTCCAAATAATTTGATTTACTTGCAGATGGTCTAGACAATATGTTGGTTCAAGATATGTGTTTTTTTTAATTAATCATACATATATTCCATTGAAATTGTATCTATTGCTGATTTTGAACATGCAGCATAAATATAGATTGGATCACTTTACATTAATGTTGTATTCATTTCGTGTTTGTGTAAGGAATTACTCGATATTGACTCTTTGATTTTCTTCAGTCCGCTTCTTGCTTCCAATTACTTTATCTTCTCGAATATACTCCAAGAACAGTTAACCTTATTTTGCCTTTCAAAGATATAATGCATGTGTGTTAGGCCATCTCCAACCCATGTCTTCAAATTGGTGCAACTTTTACATTAAAATGGTGCAACTTTCACACCAAATTCATATGTCATCTCCAACCCATTACTTCAAATTTTGCACCAAATAAATAATGTATATTTTTATCTATTTATATTTTTAGTTCTCAACAATAATTTATTTCAAAAATTATTTAATTATCGAAATTATTGCGTTCATTGAAAAAAAAAAAAGCACGATACTGAATATCAAATTTAAAAAAAAAAAAACACACAATAAACATCACAAAATTAAAAAAAAAAAAAAAATTGAACTGATAGAAATATCCAAAAACATATAACAATTCTTGGACAAAATACATAAATCAAAACCAAACAAAATATATAAACCAAAATGCATGAACAGAGCTGTGGGTTACACTGCTGCGCCATTTTCATCTTCAAATGAACAGTGCTGCGCCATATAAAATGAAAAGTGCTGCGCCATATATGGCGCAGCACTGTTCACAACACCAAATTAGCGCAGGATTATGGCGCTGGGTTGGAGAGATTCCACACTCCATTTTGGAGTTTTCACTCCAAAATAGTGCAGGGTTGGAGATGCTCTTAGTGAGGAAGACACAGAGAATTGTTATTTGAATACTGACAGTTAACCTTAATTTGCCTTTCAAGGATATAATTATATACAAACAGTTGTTATTTGAAAAAAATGTTTGTATCCTATATTCAATCAGGATTATATTACTTAATAAATATGAAAATTTAGACCAATGTTTGATAACTTAATGGTACTCATAGTTAATTTAAAAACAAGTTAGTTTAGACGATGTTTAAGTACTTAGAGTATCTCCAATTAGAGATGGGGATGGGATGGGGCGGGGCGGGGCGGGGCGGGGCGGGCATCTCCATCCCGTTGGAGATTTTTGGGAAGCGGGTGGGGGATATAGAAAATTTTCTATTTATCTTCCTGTTTAATTAATTAATTAATTATTAATATTTTTTTAACATACAATTTACATTTTGAAACATAAAAATAAAATAAAATAAAAACATTCGGGGAGGGTTTGGGGAATTTGGGGCCAGGACCATAATCCCCGTCCCCGTGTGGGGCAAGGCGGGGCAGGGTGGGAACGGTTTTTTTTTTTTTTTTTTTTTTGCCATCTCTATCACCAATGTAACTGCGAATTGCTTAAAAAAGATGTCACATAAGCAAAATAGAAGATATTTAAAAAAATTTATCTCCAATGCAAGCTAACACGAACTCTCTCAAGTTGATATGGTAAATAAGAAAAATAGGCATGTCTAGAGCTCTATAGATATATATAAAAGCTCTATTAGACATACTGGCTAAGCAAAATTATACAAATTTAATTATAATTTTTTTTTTATTTTAAGAAAATAAAATACGCATAGATAGTAGCCTATACAATGCATCAAAGATCTAATTTGAACTTGAGTGTCTATTCATTAGGCATCAATGTCATATAGATCAAAAGTTTTTCGTCATTTGTACCACTTAGATAACAATTCATAAAATACATTAGAGATTCTCCTAAAATTGCTTAATTTCTTATTCTTATAAACACTAGTATATCACCCGTGCGATGCACGGCACTTGTTTTTCAAGATAGTAATTTTAAAATATTTTAAGAGTATATTGTTTATTTATTACATTCAAATAAAAAAAAAATCATATAAATAACATTCGATTACTCATTGATATTGAACAAAAAAAAAGCATAGTTAATCTAGATTTTCAAATGCCACATTGAAAACCACGTTTATTGTCGAATTGGTTGGCACTCCATCCCTATTAAAAATCAACATTTTCAATCTCGTACGATTTGTGACTTTAGACAATACATAAAGTTGCCCATGACCAAAAACTGATTTTTTCAGATATTATCTCACAAGGGAGAAAGATTGACCCTAACTCTTATTGATAGTCATAGCGTATGAGACAATTAATTAATTTTGACACAGGTATATTATAATTTGAAAATTGATTTTCTAAATTGTAAAGATGCAGATGACGTTAATGATATTGTGCAAATTTATTGTTTTCAATTTGTAGACAATTAATAATATTTACATACTCTAAATCTTATATTAATTAATTAATGTAGCATTCAAATTTATTATTATTGATAATTGAAGTGAATTTATCTTGTTGTGGAAGATGTGTATTTTTTAATTGGAAATGTCAATTCATAATTTATTCATTTTTATCGAGTATCATAGAAAATTCAAAACATTTGAAAAGCTGAACCGGTAGTACTATTTACACTGTATTGGAATACTGATAATTAATTTACTGAAGTTGGACAATTACTTAATAAATAAATCATCGAAAATTTCATCCGGTCTGCACATTAAATCTGATTATTAATTACCTGATATTGGGTTATTAATTAAATTAAATATTTATTTGTATATATTATTATTAATTACCTGATATTGTTTGAGACGGTTTCATACAAAAAAATGAAGATGATAAGTCCACTGCGATTCTGAAAAGTTGTTGCATTTATCATTTAATATTAAATGTTACACTTCAGTTTTTTGCAGGAAAAAGGTAAAAAAAAATAATAATAATCAATCAATGTGTGAAAGCGATTAAAAAATCTGAAAAGTTATTGCATTTATCATATATAATATAAAATGTTACAATTCGTTTTTTAGCAAGAAAAGAGAAAAAAAAATAATTAATTAATTAATGTGTGAAACTAGTTAAAGAATATGAAAAGTTGTATTTATCGTATATAATATTAATCTTACACTTCGTTTTTTGCAAGAAAAAGAAAAAAATAAACAATCAATGTGTGAAACCAATTAATGAAAACATACTCCTATGCAGCATTTATGGCGGAACTTACCAAATCAATGTGTAAAACTAATTAAAGAAAACAAACTTCTATGCAGTATTTATGGCGAAACTTACCAAATCTGGAAAGAAATTATGGCGGGAAAATGTGTACGTGAAATTTTTGACGGTTATCCAATTATAATATCTGTAAATTTTTAATTAGAGAATGTGTATTCCAATTGTGATTGGTCAGATTTTAATGCAGCAGTTTTTATGTTTTCAATGTCCAATGCACATAAGCTGTCAACATATGAATCATTTGCACTTGGAAAGCATGTAACTTCCTTTTAATTGATTTGTTTAATTGCTCTTCTCGTATCATGCATTTTTTTAGTAGCCCCGTAATTCAAATTATGTTTGCTGTAAATTTTTAGTTAGAAAATGTGTATTCCAATTGTTATATAAATTAATAAACAGAGTTGGATTCTAATAATTAACGTCATTGGTCAGATTTTAATGCATAGTTATTCATATACATGCCTACACAGTTTTCAAAATAGGAGAAAATTTAATTCAGATTTCAATATAAATAATAATAAAAAATAAAAAATAAATAGAAAAGGATAAACTTTTTAGGCGGGAAAATAAAGTTTGACTTTTTGGTCAGACTAGCCCACTTTTATTTATATAATAATAATAATAATAATATATATAGATTCCAAACATTTTATGGTATGTGTAGCAAGTTAAATTAAACATGACTAACTAAAACAATCGTTAAATTTTAGCACATACTTCTATTTTTACTCTTGTCCAGTTTTGCAATAATGAATAAATTGAAGGGTTTGAAGTGCATCAAACATTTAGAATAATTTTTTTTTTCTTATTTATAAGTGAAAAAGATTAATTTTTTAAACTTTAAAGTAGGTGCTAATGTAAAAAAATTAACAATCTACTTATTTCGTTATGCACATTCGATGTGGAAAAAGACTCCCACTTTCATGAATATCGAGCACTTAATTTTTGGAGTTATATACAGTTATTGTCATTGTGCAGTTAAGCACATGGTAGTTCCTTGTGTTGGCCATAGCTTCACGGCCCATTCACCATTTGTGGACCAAATTTGGCCTATTCCTCTGTTATTTCACTGACTTGCAGTGAGCAACGAGAGGGAAACTTTAATGAAGATTTTGTAATTGTCTGTCGAGTAATAAGAAATAAAATATAACCAAGGAAATTCATCTCATTTTTAATAACATAAAATTTTATATAAGAAAATGTGTAAGATTCCAACTTTGAATCTAAACCCACTAGTGAATAAAAATAAAATAGAGGTCTTTGGCTACACGAGCCCCCGGGTCTCATGGCCATGCGCCATGGCTGGCCTTCGTGTGGTCCAATTGTGTCCTCCAGTATTAGACGAACATGCTTACAAATGATCAAATCACAATTGAAATATGAGTATTTGTACAATCTTTCGAGTAAGAAAGATGGAGACTAGCCCACGTCGCCAACAAATTTGGAAATCTAGCTCAACTTGCATACACCTTAGAAAATGTTTTATATGTTAAATTGAATAATTGAGTATAATAAACGTAATGTTACTCGCCTAAATTTTGATTTCATTATCCAAATGTCCAGCTAGTTTTGGGGACCACCAAATATTCTAATACACTTGTGCAAGTTCTTGTCCGTCAATTTCCATTGCCTATTTTGCATATAGGTCTGCTCACGGCAAAAATGGTTACGTTTGAGATCAAAATTTTATCCCTTGAGACAGCTATATTATAGTAATATACCATATTAATTAATAATGTTAATAAAATGCCATAAGTTGATATTGTAGCATATAGCACGTTTTCAACTTTATGGGCATAAAACAGAGAGGTCCCTTTTGGCGCTCCATGCCCTTTTCTTCTATATATATGTAAACTCGCTTCAGTTTAAAAATATCCCATTTCTTTTTTATAAACAATGGCAATTCATGTCTCTTTGTGTTTGTTTTTCCTCTCTGTTACATTTCATTATTTCGTGCCAATTTTGGCAGAATCAGACACTTACATAGTCCATATGGACTTATCAACCATGCCTAAAGCTTTCTCTAGTCATCATAACTGGTACTTGACCACTCTTGCCTCAATATCAAATAGTGTTGAAATCAGTACTGATTCGTTATCGTCTTCTAAACTTGTCTATGCCTACACTAATGTTATCAATGGTTTCAGTGCAATTCTTTCACCTTCTGAGCTTGAATCCCTTAGAAATTACCCGGGTTATGTTTCTTCAATTAAAGATACGAGTGTCAAAGTTGACACCACTCATTCGTATCAATTTCTTGGTCTGAATTCCTATCAAGGGGCGTGGCCAGATTCAGACTATGGAAAAGATGTCATAATTGGGGTGGTGGATACCGGAGTTTGGCCCGAGAGCAAAAGCTTTAGAGATGATGGAATGACTGATGTTCCATCAAGATGGAAAGGGGAATGTGAAAGTGGTACTCAGTTTAATTCATCCATGTGCAACAAAAAACTTATTGGAGCAAGATACTTCAATAAAGGCCTACTTGCAAAATATCCCAACTTGACCATTGCCATGAATTCTGCACGGGATACTGACGGGCATGGGACTCACACTTCATCAACAGCTGCTGGAAATTATGTTGAGGCTGCATCATTCTTTGGCTATGCCTCAGGGACTTCCCGAGGCATGGCTCCAAAGGCTCGAATTGCCATGTACAAGGCCCTGTGGGATGAAGGAGTTTATTTATCTGACATTCTGGCTGCAATGGATCAGGCAATCATGGATGGGGTGGATGTATTATCCTTATCATTGGGAATAGATGGTCTTCCTCTATATGCTGATCCCGTTGCCATAGGTACTTTTGCAGCCATGGAAAAGGGTATATTTGTTTCCACATCATCAGGAAATGAGGGTCCATACATTGGAACTTTGCACAATGGAACACCTTGGGTCCTCAATGTTGCTGCTGGAACAGTTGATCGGCAATTCGAGGCCAATTTAGCACTTGGCAATGGAATCTCCGTCGCAGGTTTGTCTCTCTACCCAGGAAACTTTTCTTCAACTGATGTATTCCCAATCGCGTTAGTGGATTGCAGAAATGAGAAAGAATTGAAGAAAATTGGGAACAAGATTGTAGTGTGTCTAGACACTAGTGATAAGCTGAGTGAACAATTTTACATTGTGAGTAATGCAAAAGTCATTGGTGGGGTCTTCATAACAAACAACACAGATTTAGAGTTCTTCATTGAAAGCGGATTTCCAGCAGCCTTTTTCAATCTTGACGAAGGTCAAAATATTTTGGACTACATCAAGGAAGAATCTGATCCAAAAGCAAGCATTAAGTTCGAACAGACGCGACTGGGGATCAAAGCTCCAAAAGTGACGAGCTATAGCTCAAGAGGACCATCACCAAGCTGTCCACTCGTCCTGAAGCCTGATATCATGGCGCCTGGTGCTAAAATTTTGGCTTCGTGGCCTCAAAAATCTCCGGTGACAGATTTGAGTTCAGGTCAACTCTTCAGTATGTTTAATATTATATCTGGAACATCAATGGCGTGCCCACATGCCGCTGGAGTGGCAGCCCTTCTGAAAGGAGCGCACCCCGATTGGAGCCCTGCAGCCATTCGATCAGCTATGATGACCACAGCTGATGTATTTGACAACACAAAAAATCCAATCCAAGACATAGGATTCAATAACCAACAAGCCACTCCTCTGGCTATGGGAGCTGGCCATATCAATCCTAACAAAGCATTAGACCCCGGACTTGTATATGATGCAAATGTAGAAGACTACATTAATCTTCTTTGTGCATTAAATCTCACCTCGGAACAGATACAAACCATCTCAAGGTCGCCTTCTTATAATTGCTCGAATCCATCAGTCGACCTGAATTATCCCTCTTTCATTGCCTACTTCAACATAAACGACACCAACTCCAATGCTGAGACAGTACAATACTTTCAAAGAACAGTGACTAACATTGGAGATGAAACGTCGACCTATATCGCAAAATTGACACCAATAGACGGGTTAAAAGTTAGCGTCGAGCCCGAAAAATTAGTATTTAGCAAGAAGTACGAGAAACAAAGCTACAAGCTCAAAATACAAGGTCCAAGACTCTTGCAGGATATAGTGGTTTATGGTTCATTGACTTGGGTTCAGACTGATGGCAAGCATAGAGTTGGAAGTCCAATTGTCGCCACAAGTTTGTCCACTGTAACACTTTCTGACAAAAATAATTAACTAAATTTTATTTTATTTTTATTGAAGACCTGCCTTGCAGTTCAATACATTAATGGATATGATTTCAATGGTGGTTAATGAAATGAGTTCCTTAATAATTAACACTCCAAAAAATAAGAATAGTTCATGTGATGTATACAGAAGATTATTCCATCTATGAATTTATCTATATATATTATTATACATTATGGTATGATCGTCGATCGAGACATTTTACCAGGAAATGTGTCATTATATATAAGGACGGATGGACCCTCAATCAAAAGAATTATTGAATGGCAGGGTTACTCAATCACGGGATAAAAGAATACAATTATAATTGATTGCTGAACTATTTTGTCACAAGAAATGAATTGACCCCATTGATTAGGCAACTGAAGCAAGGACATTTCTGATTTATTTTTTTTCTTCTAACTTCAACCTCAGACGTGCAAGACAAGAATACAGATGTGTGTGTTTCACTACAAAAAAGACTTTCACTATCGTATTTCTGTATTCGTCGTTTTGTATTTTTTTTTTTTTTTTTGAAGTCACGTGTCTACATTACTTATCTCTTTTCTAATCCATAATGGAAAAATATAGCCTCTTTATTTCCTGTAATCCCTTCATCTTTATCTCTTAGTATTAATGAATTGGAGTGTTATGTGCTTAAATTATAATTTAAGTTGGTCAAATTTACTTTTTATTCACGCATTTCGTAGGACCTATAACTTATAACTCACTTATTTTCCACACATTCAATATGATCCACAACTTATAAGCAATTAAAAAATAATTTCAGCACCACCAAACATGCATGTGTTCCGACTGATTTTTCTGTCTCTAAAGTCTATTGGCAACGGCAAATTAGTTCTTTAAGTATCCGTTATGGAAACAAATTCTTCTAAGCCAGCTAGAAAATAGAAACCACAGCATAGTGAAATAAATAAAGTTCTACAATGGTTATTACTCTCCTCATAGAAAAGAGAATTACTCCAAGGGTCATTTTGAAAGACACAAGTTCTAATATCTTTTATGCAAGAACAAAGCACGTAGAAATTGATCTGCATTTTATTCAAGAGAATGTTCTCGACATGGAACAGGACTAGCCGGTCTAGATAGCATCATGTTGCGAACCCTCTAGCCATAATCAGAATGCTCAAAAATTGATTTTTTTTGGGAGTGGGACTGGACTACAGTTGAGTCCCACCCCCTATCTCCGCCCCTGCCTCTAAATAAAACCCTGAACGTCATAAATTAATCCATGAAGGTGCTATGCTTTACCAAAAACTACAAGCTAAAAAATCTTGAAATTCAAGGCAAATGTTCCAGTTGTGACCAAAAAAAAAAAAAAAGTAATATAATGGATGTAGTTGACGAGATATTGGTCGCAAAGAGTGAACCTTCCATGCAAAATCTTCCCTTTTAGATGCACAAGTCTGTCGTACCTATTCCTATAAAATGTTATCTTCTAAAGGTTTGCGTAACCCTTTTGACAAAACAAATTGATTGCAAGTCTCAAGATTCTATGCAATTCATGTATATATATATGTTGGTCAATGGATGTTGCAACTAATCCTGTTTTTTTTTTTTTTTTTTTTTTTTTTTGGTAATGTTCATCTTCACACATTATTTCCATTTCTCTCAATTTGATATATTCAACCATTCTGCTAATGATTCCAAATTGATTAATTGAACATGAATCTAGGTGATGGTTCCCAAGAGGAATCAGGCTATCTTGTCTACCTATCTTCATGGATCCATTTTGAGTTATTGATTAAAGATTTTGGCTTCTAGTTTCATGAGATTCTCTACTCCCAATTATATATGCATGGCTCTAAAATTTATAAGCAACCAAAATTCTATAGACGGTTAGCATGAAAATATAAAATACTAACAGTGGACAAAAGTATTGAATCGGAACTAAATTAGGACCGAAATGTCCTTTTGATTTGGTTCTATTTAAGTTCTAAACGATTCTAGGTAGTTTAATCAAGAACCGAACGGTATAGTCCGCTCTCGGTTCTAGTACCCCAAACCGAAAATTTGAAATGAACTGAACTTTTATTTATTGTTTTCAATATTGAGGCTGGTGCAATCCACCGACTACATAGAAGAATTGCCCATTTTAAACCAAATTTTGTCCACTCTTCTTTCTGGAAGAAGAATTAACTAATGTTGCTCAAATTCTCAAAATGAATTTTTCATCAAAAATTATTTTAGGGAATGGAGAATGAATAATGTATATTAATATGATGGGATCATACCAAAGACTACACACTCTCTAAAGTCAAGATCATCCATGATTACACAACACAATATAATGGATATATAAAAATATAGTTTTCTCTGCAACAAACTTTGTTAAAAGATTATTTTTCCATTGCTTGCGTGCAAATTTAGAATTTATCCAATGTTGATGACTTGAATCACCAAGTGATTGTGTTAATTGCTTCAATAAATTATTTTAGAGAAAATGTTGCAAGTTTCACTAAAATTTTATCATTTCTATACTTAATTGAATTTAATAAAATCATTTGTGTGAGAAGAGCTAGCAATTAATTGTGAAACAACGTTATCGACTCAAAAAGAAAAGTAAGACACATTTCACGCTTTGTATTAGACCGAATCAAGATTAATTTGATCATATTCAGTATTTATAATGTAATAATACTTAGATTAAATTAATCCAGAAAGTTTATTTGTCTTTATATAAGCTCTTGTAACATTTTATTTTTTAAAATAATTTTATTATTGAAATATGAAAGGTTGGAGGTTTCATGACAATGATAATGGGTTGTTATTGTGGAAACTCATAGGTCATGAGTCATAGAAATGAGTTTATGGATTTTAATTTCTTATTAAATCTTATTGTCTTACAAATACCTATAAATACCATTCTCTTATTTCCAACTTTTACACAAGAAAGCATATGAATTTTATACATTATTTTTTCTCTCTAAAAAGTTAATATATTTGCCATAAGAAATGTGTTCTTATAGTGGAGCTTTGAGTTCATCTTCTAGTGCAAAAGAAGTTGAACTAAACAACGTTTCAGTTGGACTGTTATATCCTGGAGGGGACAAGTCAAGAAGATAGTTGTTGCACCGGTGATTGAGGATTTCCAACACCGCAGACGGCTTGAATTCTCCTTAAAGAGAGCGAGATACCTGCACCTCAGCCTAATTGGTTACGAGTTTGCTTCTAAATTTAGTTGTAAATTTTTATTTACAATTGTATTTTTTCTAACAATTTTAAGGAGATTCAAACATGGAGCAAACCGTTGAAAAGCCAAATGAGAATGTTGGAGATCTCAACAAGCCATTTCGCTTCAAAGGAAGAAACTTTAAAAGGTGGAAGGGTAAAATTCTCTTTTACCACACTCTTCTCAAGGTTGCCTATGTCCTTACCGAGAAGAATCCTAAAAAATTAAGTACTAAAGGCATGAGCGACGATGAATATCTTGAACATGGAGAAAATGTCGAAAAGTACGAAAAAGATGAGTATAATTGCTGTTACTATCTTTTAAATTGTGTTGCTGATCATTTCTATGATTATTATGATACTACTTTCACGTCTGCTAAGAAAATATGGAAAGCCTTGCAGAGTAAATATAATACTGAAGAAGCCGATGCAAAAAAATATGCAGCAAGTCGATTTTTTCGTTATCAAATGGTGGATGGAGAATCTGTGGTAGAGCAAGTACAAGATTTTCAAATGATAGTTGCTGAAGTCATATCTGAAGGGATCACGATTAGTGACAACCTAGTTGTTGCTGGCTTAATTGACAAACTTCCACCATCATGGAGAGAGTTCCAGAAAAATATGCGACACAAGCAAAAAGAGATGTCACTAGAAACACTGATCACACGCATTCGCGTGGAGGAAGAGGCTAGAGGACAAGATGCACTTATTCAAGAGAACAATGGACATTCCACCAAGGTAAATTTAATTTCTATAAATGAAAATTTGCCTACTAATCAGTATTCCAAAAATAATATGTTGAAACCTAGAAAAAAGATTGTGAAAAAATCTTACCAACATGATAAGAGAAATTCAAGCCAGTGAAGTAAGAACCAATCACATCCTTCTCAAAATCAACAGGGTAAGACTTGTTCTATATGTGGCAAAAATGGACATATTGCTCGAATTTGCAGATACCGGAAACGTGAACCTATACCTCATGCTAACGTTACCGAAGAGCTATTTGTGGCTATGATAATCGATATCAATATGATACAAAGTGTTGAATGATGGTGGGCAGATTCTGGTGCAAATAGACATGTTTGCTATGATAAAGATTGGTTCAAAGTTTACACTCCTTTAAGTAGTCCAAAACTGTAATGCTTGGAGATTCTCACACTACTCAAGTTCTTGGAACGGGTGAGGTTGATCTTAAATTCACTTCTAGAAGAGTTTTAACATTGAAAGACTTGTTTTATACGCCTTCCATGAGAAAGGATTTGATGTCAAGTTATCTTTTGAACAAGACTGACTTTAAACAAACTATGGAATCTGATCAATATGTGATTACAAAGAAGGGTATTTTTGTAGGCAAAGGTTATGATTGTGATGGAATGTTTAAACTCAATGTTGAGAATATTAATAATAATGCTTCTAATTCTGTTTATATGCTCTCTTCATTGAATTTTTGGCATGCTCGTTTATGTCATATTAATAGTAAATATGTGGGAGTCATGAGTAGTTTGTGATTAATTCCTAACACGAAAAAGGATTTTGAAAAATGTGAAATTTGTAGTAAAGTGAAGATTACAAAAAGACCTCCTAAAAGTGTGAAAAGAAATACCGAATTATTGGAGTTAATTCACACAGATTTATGTGAATTTGAAAGAATTTTAACTCGTGGAAGAAATAGATATTTTATCACTTTTATTGATGATTGTTCAAAATATACTTATGTTTATTTATTGAAAAATAAAAATGATGCTTTTGATTTTTTTAAAATATTCCTCATTGAAGTTGAAAATAAATTCGGTAGAAAGATTAAAAGAATTCGAAGTGACAGAGGTCGAGAATTTGAATCTTTTGGATTTAATTCTTATGTTCAATCCTTGGGAATAATCTATGAAACTACTCTACCATATTCACCTGCTTCTAATGGTGTAGCAGAAAGGAAAAATAGAACGTTAATTGATCTTACAAATGCTATGCTATTAGATTCAGGTGCTCCCTCAAATTTTTGGAGAGAAGCAGTTTTGACTACTTGTTATGCGTTAAATAGAGTGCCACATAAAAAGATAAAAATTACACATTTTGAGGTGTGGAAGGGGCATAAGCCAAATTTGAGATATTTAAGGGTATGGGGTTGTTTAGCATTTGTAATATTAACGGATTCTAAAAGACCTAAATTGGGAGCAAAAGCTACCAATTGTGCTTTTCTTGGATATGAGGTAAATAGTACAGCCTAGATAGATTTTTTGACATTGAAAATAATATACTTTTTGAATCAGGTGATGCTATTTTTCATGAAGAAAAATTTCCATTTAAATCAAAAAATAGTGGGGTAAAGAATTGGAACAAAATATTTTGAAACCCAACTCTTCTACTCCTATTTTACAAATCAAGAAAATTCTCAAAATGAACTCAGAATGAGTAAAAGAACTAGAGTTGAGAAAAATTTTGGTCCTGAATATATTGTTTATAATGTTCAAGAAAATCCAATTTCTTTACAAGAAGCTTTATCATCACCTGACGCTATATTTTGGAAAGAGGCTGTAAATGATGAGATAGAATCACTACTTTCTAATAAAACTTGGAAATTAGTTGATTTACCACCAGGTTGTAAAACCATAGGGTGTAAATGGGTCCTAAAGAAAAAATTAAAACCGGATGGAATTATAGATAAGTATAAAGCAAGACTCATTGCAAATGAGTTTAAACAAAAAGCTGATGTAGACTTCTTTGATACTTTTTCTCCGGTTACTAGAGTGACATTCATTAGATTGCTTATTGATGTTGCTGCAATTCATGATTTTATTATTCATCAAATGGATGTGAAAACAACTTTTTTAAATGGTGATCTAGATGAAGAAATATATATGGACCAACCTGAAGGTTTTTTACAACCTGGTGAAGAAAGCAAAGTGTGTAAGTTGTCTAAATCCCTTTATGGCTTAAAGCAAGCTCCAAAATAGTGGCATGAAAATTTTGATTCCTGCATGATTGAAAATGGGTATAAAGTAATGAGTGTGATAAGTGTATATATTATAAATCATGGAAAAATTCACATGTCATTATTAGTCTCTATGTGGATGATCTGTTAATTTTTGGCTCTAATATTTTTGTAATCAATTAGACGAAATTTTTTTTAAGAGCCATTTTGACATGAAGGATCTTGGAGAGATTAATTTTATTTTGGGCATGCGTATTACTAAAACATGTGATGGAATTTTTCTTGATCAATCAAATTATATTGAGAAGATTTTGAAAAAATATAACTATGTTGATTGCAAGCATGTTTCTAATCCTTTTGATTTGAGTATTCACCTATTTCCTATTGAAAATGAAAATGATGTCATAAATCAAAAGGAATATGCTAGCATGATTGGTAGCTTGCGATATGCTACTGATTGTACGAGACCTGACATTGCATTTGCAGTAGGGGTACTCAGCAAGTTTACAAGTAAGCCAGGAAGAGAACATTGGCATGCTATGGACCGTGTAATGAAATATTTAATTAGTTCAAGAAACTATGGCTTATTTTATAAAATATATCCTGCTATTATTGAAGGTTTTTCTGATGCAAATTGGAATACATTGTCAGGTGATTCTTTATCTACCACTAGATATGTTTTTAAATTGGGAGGTAGTGCAATCTGTTGGAAATCTAAAAAACAAACCATTATTGCTAATTCCACTATGGAAGCCGAGCTTATTGCTTTAGCTTCAGCTTCAGCCAGTGAAGAAGCAAATTGGTTAAGAGATTTATTACATGAGATCCCAGTATGGGAAAAACCAATACCTCATTTATTAATTTATTGTAATAGCACTACTGCCATTGGTAGAGTTAGCAACCGTCATTATAACGGTAAATCCAAACCTATAAGAAGAAAACATAGTAGTGTGAGATATTATTTGAGCAGTGGCATAATTAACGTGAATTATGTTAAATCATGTGATAATCTTGCAGATCCATTAACTAAGGCCTTGACAAGAGATGGGGTTTGGAATACTTCAAGGGGGATGGGACTTAAGCCCATATCATCATGAGCCACATATAAGGATACCTAACCTAGGGACCAGAGATCTTGTAACTAGGTTCAATGGGACAAACAAATTATAAGGTGGTCGGAAAAAAAAGGGACAATTTTTTTTCCATCCCTATGATGTAAGTGCACTAATCCTGTAACGTGTGGAGGGTTGAGTTTTCTAAATGAAATTAAAAAAAAAAACTCTTAATAAAGACTGTAGCTCGTATGAGTGGAGTGCAATAGTTGCAAAAGCACTCTTGACATATTTTACTTATGTGAGTGCGAGAGTGGGGCCGCTCTCTATGAGAATGTGGGCATTTTTCAAAAAAGCACTCATGAAAAACTGGGATCAGCACAAGGCCGTAATGTGCTAGCCATTAAAGCTCATATCAACACCTGGATTATTATGTGTGAGCAGTAATTCTTTATTTTTCTTAACCAGTTATAGTTCAAGTCTGAGATCATTACTAACTGTGGAGTAGATATTGATGTTTCACTAGTGGAAGTTCAATGCAGAGTCACACCTATCATGATGCATAATTATCTATCTTTTGGCAAATGTATTTTGACTTATTTTCAAATAATAAAATGAGTGGGGAAATGTTTTAACATTTTATTTTTTAAAATAATTTTATCATTGAAATATGAAAGGTTGGAGGTTTCATGACAATGATAATGGATTATTATTGTGGAAACTCATAGGTCATGAGTTATAGAAATGAGTTTATAGATTTTAATTTCTTATTAAATCTTATTGTCTTACAAATACCTATAAATACCATTCTCTTATCTCCAACTTTTACACAAGAAAACATATGAAATTTATACATTATTTTTTCTCTCTAAAAAGTTAATATATTTGCCATAAGAAAGGTGTTCTTATAGTGGAGCTTTGAGTTCATCTTCTAGTGTAAAAGAAGTTGAACTAAACAACGTTTCAGTTGGGTTGTTGTATCCTGGAGGGAACAAGTCAAGAAGATAGTTGTTGCACCGGTGATTGAGAATTTCCAACACCGCAGAGGGCTTGAATCTCCTTAAAGAGAGCGAGATGCCCGTGCCTCAGCCTAATTGGTTACGAGTTTGCTTCTAAATTTAGTTGTAAATTTTTATTTACAATTGTATTTTTTCTAACATCAACTAAATTAAAATAGAAACTGTTCACTTCGTCTTTGAATTGTCATGTGATTCTTAGAAACATGTAGTTGGTAAGCAAAACTTAACTTATTTTCATGTAATCTAAAATTTAATTAAGCTAAATTTCAAGGTGAAAAATCAAAAAAAAAAATTTAAATTTCAATGGGCGATTAACACCTTACGGTCAAACATGGCCTTGACCCGAACCCAAAACCGCCTGACCAGGTCTCCACCGAGGGTGGGCATCTCCGGCCACCTCCGTCCATCCTCCCACCAGCTTCTCGCCACCGGAAAAGGGCCCAATGCCCAATAAACAATCTTCAACCACGACGAACCTAGGTGCAACCCCTAGCTCCGCCGCCTCCGTTCTTCACCGCGCCAACTCCAGATGGTGCGCCACTCTTGGGCGACCTCCCCCATTTTAATGTCGCCCTAGGGATGGCAAAAGGTGATTTGCCACCGGGAAACGCGCATGCCACCGCATTGGGCGATTCGGCCCATTAAGGCGCGACTACGCCTCTCTCTTCTCCGGGTGCGCGCATCACCAGCAACCCATATTTCGTTTAAGGAGTCAGCCTTGAGGTGGAGGATAGTCCATTGCTTCCTAGGGATTTGCGTGCCACCACCACAACCTTTCTTTCCCTGAAATCAACGCCATCATCTTCTTCTCTTCCTGTTGTGCCCACCACTGTTGGGCTCCTCTTTTCAGATGGTGCACTATTTGCGATCATGCCAACACGCGGTGCGCATGTGCGCGCATAGGCACTGCCATCGTCAGGTATTGCTGGGCACCCGCAGCCTGCCATACGATGGTTAGTTGTTATCGTAAATACTAGTTATAAATTTTAGTAAATGTTTTTGTGACAGGTGTTTGCTGTAGTAAATTTACTTTTATATGTCTTCATTCACAACAGTTTTTTTCATTGTAAAAAATCTTCTTTAAAAAATAAAAATGAAAATGAAAATTTTGTACACCCTGACTCCATATACGTTTTCAAACAATTCTCCTTATAAAATTTTGTACAAGCAACAAATTCAAATTAATGTGCCAAATAAATATCTTCATTACTCAAAAATCAAAAGAATTATCACCATTCATCACATAATCGAAGTCAAGTGGACCAAAATAGTGTCATTACATGCAAATGAAATATAAAGTTCAACTCAAGCATATCATTAACTAAAATTCTCTTAATACGTGTCTCTTTTACTTCCCAATTCTCAACTTCTTGTATTCTTGATTTTCTAATGCCCAAAGATCTGAAAAAAAATGTAATTCCATGAGATAAAATAATATTTAGAATGAAGACACAATGCTTAGTGCTTGAGACAATTCTTGCAAGACTAATAGGACGAACATTAATCACAAACCTCGTGGTCTATAGACATAGGCCGAACTTGATCACCAGTCGTTGCATTTATATGTGAAGTTGATGCACCCATAGTCTAATTAATATAAATATATTTATTAGATATTCAACAAACATTGAACAATAGAACAATATAGTAAAGTATATGTAATATAGAGTTGAGATGTGCTATCTCAATTCCATGTCTCCTTGGCTATTCCTCCAATGAAAACCTTACACATTATCAATTAAATAAGTAAGAGAATCATTGTGAACAACATTTAATGCATTCACATTGATAATGTGTAAGGTTTCCATTGGAGGGACAGCCAATGAGACATGGAATTGGGACAGCAGATCTCAATTCTGAAATATATACTTGTTCTTGTTCTTGAGAGAGTGATAACTGTGATTTCAAAAATTGTATTTGAGAGTTCATTGAATTGAATTTATCTTCAAACTCTTTTGACAAATCTTGTATAATCTCACTCCTCAACCTTTCTTTATAACTGATATCCAATTCAGAAGAAGTGACTTTCTTGCCATAAATTTCTTTATAATCTACTATGTTTCCAAACTAATTTCAGTAATTTTGGTTCCTTTCCAAATATTAATTATATAGTTTTCCATATCAGCTATGTTTCTGTTCATCAGACATCAGCTATCTATTAATTCAGTTCATCGGGTATAAATTAGTTCAGATTTATTGCTAATTCTGTGAAGTTTTATTTTCCTATTCCACATTAAAGAAGAACATTTTTTTGATGGTCGGGTTTCTATTTTTGTCAGAGTTCATGACTTGAGGAAGTGTGTACAACTTTTTGCCCAAACAAAAAGGATTCTTTAAGGTTCCTACTCTTTTGAAAGTGGCAATTGACATTTCAAAAGTGAATGAGCTATCTTCACCAAAATAACATAATCCATCAGGACCTGAAGACTACCAATCTTCTAATGGATAAACACGAAGTAAGAGGTTTTGCAGAGCTGTAAATGATTAATAAGTTTAACAAAATTCATATGAATTGAATTCTACAAGCCTTTCTACAATTAATTCTAATTCAGTAGAAAAAATTGACGACTCGGAGCATAAATAACTAATAGTCTTTTCTAGTTGAATTCTAAAACTAGTCATTAGAATTGATAGTAGCAAACCAAACCAATTGGCTACCCATATTAACGGATAATTTTAAAACCTTCTAAATCCATAAGATACCCAACAACAGCTCCAAATTTACCACAAACCAAGACATACAATGACATTATCGGTGAATAACAATTCAAATAAAATCCGTTAATATTTCAAAATACCCGAACAAACAACCAAGCTCATTGCACAATTAATACTGAAAAATGCAAAGACATGAAGTTATGAACTGCAACTTTTAAGGTATGTCTTCCATACAGTTGTCATTTTTTTTTCGTACCACCATAAGATATGTCCATATTAGTATTAGGTTATATGGCTAGTTTTCAAGTCAAAATCTTTAAATTTATGATTGCACCTTTACGACTCAATCCAAACAGTATCCAAAAGACGATTCTACACCACCCACCCACAATCAAATATTAGCCTAATAAAGAAAAATATGTACCAGAATCTGCTAGCAATAAATTTGGAGAATTTTTGTATTTCATGGTTCAACTGAAATTGTTATAATCTTTGTTGTTCATTCATAAAATGTGGCTCTTAATTTGAATACGAAAAGCACTTATAAGGAAAATTAAGTCGACTATTAAGACCCTACTATTGTTATTGTTCTAAAATGCTCAGAGTTGAGCAATTTACAAAAGTATGACTTACGTCTTTCTCTACCCACTCCATCCTACCTCCTTTCCTTTCCTTTCCCTGGCGAAACTTTAAGAATATTAGAAAACAGAGATTATACCAAGAATGGTATTAGAATCCTATTCATATCTAAACTAAAAAAATATTCATATATACATTAAATATTGTCTATAAATTTGCAATTACGACAAATACCTGGATTCCAAATATGCTAAGGGAGAATATTCGGCCGAATTTCGCTAACCCAATGGTGCAGGAGGAAGAGACAAAATAGATGGTATTGGTTAGGATTGGGGAAAATTAGGGATTTAAGAAAACAAATTTGGAGAACATGTTGGATTTGTTCAATGATTTGTGAGTGAGATAAACAAATAGGGTTTGTGAGAAAGTGGTTTTGCCAAAGGAAGATTAAAATTCCATATGTGACAAGGAAAGAGGATTTTTTAGCTGGACTAATTGAAATAAAGGAAAACCCACATGATTTTTTTTCCACGTTATTTACCACAACATTTACTGTCGTTATTATTGTCACGAAATCACAAAGTTGTGGTTAATAGTGTCTTGTTTTTACCACGAGCCATCCGTCGTGGTCAATATTGTTACTTATTAAGATGGTGATGAGATTACTATTGTAAAAATTATTTTTTTATAAGATGTTAAGACAAAGTCCGCCATTAATAAGTTTCACTATTCACATTAGGGGATTTGCGTGTCATAAATAGTATTATTTACAATAGCCGCTATATCTGTGGTAAAAACTTTGTCGTAAATAGGCTTATTTCTTGTAGTGCGGCTCAACCCGATTGGCCATCCCCAGACATTAATATGGTTGACAAGTTGTGTAATAATAATGTATTTCAAGTTTTAAAAGTTGTGTTTACATAACATTTGACTATGTGACAAATTGTATTTAAAGAAAACGAATTTTTTGTTTAATGCGCGAGTTGGCACTTGGCATCATTGTCCGACAAATGCAACAAACTAATATTAGAGGAGTTCATCTATACTACATCTAAAATGTGCTTATAGGAAGAAATATTTTTAGACAATTATATTTTAGCTAAATATATTTATCACATTTTTCTATAAGTGCATCATATTAATGTTGCATAAAAGGTCCATAATCTTCACTTATTATTATATTTATGTCTCTAATATTTTTTCATCGTATTCTTATCACCAACCTTCCATTAATTAGCATATATTGTCTCTGTTAATGGTTTCCATCCAAAAATTCTATTAATAAAGAACAAAAAGACTCATTTTCCCTCGTATTTTTAAATAAGCAAAAAAATAAATAAATACAAGTTTTTAATTAAATATTTGTTCCTCATTTTAAAGCACACTAATAGAATTTTTAGAGAAAAATCGTTAGTATGAACAAAATATGTTAATTAATAGAATGTTAATTATAAGAATCCGATGAAAAAAGTTAAGGACATAAATGTGACAATAAATAAAAGTTAAGGACTTTTATACAATTAAAATGTTGTGCATTTATAATAAAATGTGGTGTCAATATAACCACCCTTAATTCTTTACAAAAATTTTAAAATTCCATATTCACCCTTAATTTTATTTTAGTTTACAAAATATTATATTATATTATATCACACCGATACAACAAGTTAATTAAATTTTTCTAAACAAAATTGAAAACAATAACATGCATTTCTTACATCTCCCTCATGAAAAATTATAGCACACAATTTTTTTTAAAATATAAAAACTAGTGTAATGCATACTTTGGACTAGTGCATCTTATTGTTGTCCCTAAGCCATCCCATATTCAAAAAATCTAAAAACCTAAAGTTTGTCCAGTATAACACAAACCATCACATATTCAAAAATCTAAAAACCTTTCTCCTACTACCATTATTAAATTATATAACACAATCTAATTAATGTACAATAATCTTATAATATTTTAGCCTCCCACATTCAAAAATCCAAAAATCTTTCTCCTCCAACTATTATTAAACTATATGATACAATCTCATTAATGTACAATTATTTTATAATAATTTACCCTTCCAAAAATTTCAAAAACATTTCTCCTTCCACCATTATTAAACTATATAACATAATATCTGAGTTTGAGAAAAGATTCAAATCTCATCCGCCATATCTGGAAGTATAAAAAACTCCACCGCCGACGAAGATCCGGTGTCGTTTCGATAACTTCAGGTTCTTTCTTCCCCTAGCTATATGAATGTGTGTAAACTCATATATCTATTTACAAAAAAAATTTGCGTCAACCTTCATACATTTAGTTTTTGAATTTTCTTTTGCTTCTTAATGCCCTAATACTTACTTTATGATTTATTTTTGTGGTTAGGGTTTTGAAATTTGCTTAAATATTAGAGTTTTTTTATTGATTTTGGCACATAAATTATATGAATCTGGGCAAATCGAAATTTTCTTTTTGGGATCAGGTTCAATGGAGTAATTAATAGATGCCAGATTTTGATGAAATTGTACATACTACTGCTGAAACAACTTCCAAAGCTTTTTATCGCTTTTAGGGAAAATATGTTAAATAAGTTTTATATGTGAACTTCAATTTTTGTCAATATTTCATAACTAAGTTGAATTGAAAATTTTGAAATCTAAAGGAAATATTATGTCATCCACTAATTAGAATGCAGAAAATTGCACTTGTAGTGTAAATCTATAGCTTACACGCAAGACTAGGAAATTCAACCATAGAAAATTTTTAAACACAAAATTGGAGCTGGTGCAGGGGCGGAGGCAGAAATTTTGTACTGTGGGAGCGAAAATAACGATAATATAAATCAAATTTAAAATGTTAAAAATATTATTGCTAAAAAAAGTACTGTAAGATAGCATTAATATTCAAACACAAACAACATTACGTTATTTGTACAAAAATTCCAAGTTCCAACATAAGTTTTCCAAAAAAACAAAATATGTAGCACAAATCAAAATCCAGTAAACTGTAAGCAATGCAATGTGCCCAATCAAAGTTAATAATAAAATCCAATAAACTGTAAGCAATGCAAATTTTATGAAATTTTATTCTGCAATTTTATGCTGCAAAAAATATGCTGCGAGTAAATCTAATAAAAATATGTTGCAATTTTTTGAAATTTATGGAAAATCTAAAGGAAACCAAAAAAAAAAAAAAATGAACCATGAACACAGTACACAAGCCGCACGGCAAGCAATAATGCAATATGTCAAAATGTCAAAATGTTCATACTATGATACTAACACAAATTTAAATCTCAAATACATATAAAATTCAACATCATCAGAAAAAGATGTGAACCATGTTCCAACATAATTTCTAAAAATTCAAAAATCAATATCTCATAATCAAAATTCAAATATAGGCAACGGGAAATAATAAAACAAAATATAAGAGATTGGTCAAATAGAATTAGAAATTATTTTTTATTAGAAAAAATTACCTTGAGATGGAGGCAGTGGCAGATAATCGGAAAGAATAAAGGATTAGAATGTATTTGCCATTTTGCCCTAATTCTCAGATTCTTCACGGTGATGGAGGGCTTCATGTGCACACACATACAATTAAATGGTAAAATGGGTATATGGTAAGAGAAATTTTTTAAAGAGGGGGCAAAATAGTAAAATTACAAAAAAAATTAATTTGGGCAGTGGGGGCAGCTGCCCCCGCTGTCCCCACACTGGATCCGCCAGTGAGCTGATGTATTTTTCTATTTCATAAATAGAAGAGGTAACAAAAATTTAAAGCCTTGAAAAATAAATGAAAAACACAAAATTAGACCTCCAAACATCGTTCAACAAGTTGCCCGCTTCTTGAATAGTCCTCACTTCTATAACATCTAACAACAACAAGATGTATTTATATCTTGCATCTATTCTTGAATTCATGAAACCTCTTTTTTACAAGGGATTGAGATGAAGAAAGCTTTTATTTATTTGTATTTATCTTATTTGTAGGTATCATGTCAATAAAAGTAAAATCTCATATTTTTATAAAAGATTTTGAGTTATATCAAAAGGAATGGACTATAAAAATGTGAGTAATGAGGAAATGAATTGTTAAAACATATAAAAATCGTAGTGGACCACTAAATATTATGAAGTTCATTTTGATGTACGAAGATGTTAGTATTATTATTGACATAGCTATCGTTTGTATGTTGTATTGACATATAAATTTAAATTAATAGTCTATATTAATTTCAAATTATAAATTATTTGATTATATTTCAGTAATAATTTTTTTTTCAAGGAACTAAAGTACAAGTTGTATAACGAAACTATTTTTCGACTGGAGAATACTATAGAAAATGACAAAATATACTTTATTTAAAATTGATTAATTAAACTAGTTAATAGATAACTCAATGTGGATGCTGAGATTGAATATCATTGTCGTTATTAACCGATATTTGTGAATCCAACGATTGTATTTCGATCAAAAAGAGGCTATATAGTTTTTTATTTTATTTTGGAAGGGCTCATCAAGATTTAAAGAATGTCATTATGGTGATGGGTGCTAATTCTTTTTATGTAATACATTGGTATATTATGACTAAATGTTTCCTCTTCATAATGCGTTCATTTTTTTTTCCAAATGTTATAGGTATTGTTATAAATGTAAGGTAATATATGTATAACATTTCATATCATTTTTTAGACAAATCTAACACAATTAATATTGCTTTATGGGGTAATTTGGCTAACAATGAAGGGCAAATACTTTCATATAAAGTATCTAAAAAACAAGTAGTAAGATTATCAAATATTATTAACAATCGTGTTTTTTTTTCTTTAGTGCAATTGCTACATTAACATTTTAATATTTTAACAATTAAAAAATAAGAATTTTCAAAATAATAAAAATTTAAAAGAAAAAATTTCCAAATCACATGCAACGCACGTATTTCTAACATAGTATAAGAAAATTAAGTTTAATTTTAATATCAAATCAACTGGTGAGCAAATTAAAGCAAAACTCCAATTATGATTTTAGACCAACGAAAAATTACAAGATTAAAATAAAATTTTGCTCAAAATTTGTGACCTCTCGTACTTATTTCTCGTGTTCTCGTAATATATATAGTTACTATAAAAAATTAATGATTACATATAATTCTAGTAACATTTTATGTTCTTATCATATAGTATATGTGCATGATTGGTGGAGTTTAAAAGTAGTTTTTTAGGATATTTAAAAAAAAAAAAGATAAAATATGTAGTTAAAAAATTAATAAAAATTGTGAACCTAATAAAATATGTAGTTGAGAATGAGTTTGAAAAAAAAAAAAAAAAAAAAAAAAAAAAAACTAAAGTTCTTAATTATGGGCACGGCCTAATGAAGAACTTGCCAAGTTGTTGATAGGTACGTGTATAGATAGATAGGCTATAGCCCACCAAATGCAGCAAAATTTGTCCAAGTTGAGAAAATGCATGATTGATTATCCCATTCCCTCATGCTTCAAAGTCCATACCAGCAGCATGCATAAAATCTGCAGTACTGCACCATGTATCAAGATTTTTCTTCTGAATCCTCCAAATTTCCAGCTCTCTTTTGTCAGTTTAGAAGATGAGATTTTGACCTTTTATATCATCCCAAACTTCTTTCTTTTCAATAATTTGTCCTTTATTTTGGCTCTATATATTTAGTTTGTTAACTGAAGCCAGAACATAAGGAAAATGAAATCTCGTTTTCTATTTTATGTGGTTGCTCTTCAATGTGTTTGATATTTCTCTACACTGCAATGGAATATCTTTATATGACTATAATTTTTATGTACTCCACTTGTATTGATATAGACTTGGACCCCTTCAATAATAGATAGAAAATAATACAAATTGGAATGGGCACTATTGTTATTATAAATCTACGGCAAAGGATCGAGTTTTCTCCAATAATCACTCAAATAATTAAGTAAGTTGCAAAAGTTCAAAAGAAAAAATCTTTAGAAATAAATAAAGAGCCCGTTTGTTTTCAATTTTGAATTTTTGCTAAAAAGCTAAAGTCAAAGTCAACAATTAATTTTAACCACACATTTTATGGTCCCACAACTTTTCAACCACACATTTCAACAATTTTTATCCACGTTTACCAAAAAATCTGATTGTAATCAAAATCAAACACACCCTTAGTACATGGTTTAGCGTTATAGTTAGAGGTGGCAAAACCGGTCCGAATTTTAAGTTAGGCTAGTCCTGGCCCAAACAAAACCGAGGTTATATGGCCCAGCCCGTTTAGCTCGCTGGGCTAGTCGGGCTGGCCCGCAATTTTTTTTTTTTTTTTTTCTCATTGACACTAATCACTCATTTTATGAATAACCATAATACATAATCCAAATAATATCAATCCAAAATGGCATAAGCTCAAATCTCCAATTTAAACTGTCTTTTAGAAAAATTGCCTAAAAGTCATCTCCAAGTGACTTGTTTCAAATTAGGTCAAAACAAATTTCAAAATTGTCAATAAGTCATACTCTTCAACAATTTTTCATATTAATTCCAAAATTATCCATGTGATTCATATTTGTCATTGACACTGTTCCCACCACCACCACCACCACCACCACCACCACCTCCACCTCCACCGCCACTGCCGCCGCCGCCGCCGCCATAATAGATTTCGAAAAGACTAACGACAGGGAAAAGCATGAATAACGTCATAATTACAGTCTGGAGTATATAAAAAATTCAAGTAGGAATATTGAAGGGTTTTGCAGGATTAGGAGGTGCAATTTTGACTCAGATATATACCGTGATGCATTCTCCGGATCATGCGTCACTCATATTTATGGTTGCAGTCGGGCCAACAATGGTAGTCATTGCTCTAATGTTTATTATAAGACCTGTAGTAGGTCACAAACAAGTCAAATTATCTGATGGATTTTTTATAGCATATGTCTTCTTTTGGCTATTTATTTGATGGGTGTCATGCTTGTTGAAGATCTTGTCGATTTGAGCCACCTGTAATTATAATATTCACGGTGATTTTGTTTATTCTACTGTTTATCCCCATCACAATCCCTATCAAGTTGTGTTTTTATCAGGAGACAAGAGTACCAGCAGAAGAGACACTTCTATCAGAGTGGCAGAAATAAGAACCTACGAAATATGAAGACAATACTCAATAGATCATTTTTAGTGAAGTTGAAGATGAAAAACCAAAAGAAGTAGAAAGTGAATACCTCCAACATTCATCACGTAATAGGAGAAATTCTGAATGAAAACCTGATTGTGTGGGAAGAGGTGGAAAAAATATTGATAAAGAGAGTGAGGATATTGAAGAACAATTACACGTACGAGAATGTGAAGTTGCAGATGAAGTGGATGATGAAATTCCTCAATAAAAATGTATTATACAAAACAGTATCACAAAATATTTCTTTGTGTTGTTTGATACTGTATTATACAAAACAGTATCACAAAATATTATCATAATAGAAATGGCATAGAATTCGCATACGTGCTCAGAATTTTTATTATAATATGTTTTCGGAATAGTCTCGACGAGCCACCACTGTGCACGATGGATTTTAGCCCTTTGAAATCGTCTCTTTAACTTAAAATGACAATCTTTAATCTTTCTTGTCAAAACAGTATCATATATACTAAAACAGTATCACAAAATATTATCATAATAGAAATGGCATAGAATTTTCATATGTGCTCAGAATTTTTATTATAATATGTTTTCGAAATGATCTCGACGAAACGGTCAAGACCAGTCGCTTTACCATTGTGTACGATAGATTTTACCCATTTGAAGTCGTCTCTTTAGCTTAAAATGACAATCTTTAATTTTCTTGTCAAAACAGTATCATACATCCTCTAAAACAGTATCACAGATAAATGTATCTTAATATGTTAGTTTTATACATGAAAATATGTTGTTCTTAAAATACTCCATTAGTAGTACAAGTCAATTGATACTGTTTGCATTTAACAATATTATCATAGATTAAAACAGTATCATATATGTTTTACTAGTTGAAGTAATTAAATTGTTTTAATATACTCCATTAGTATTATAAGACCATTGATACTGTTTGCATTCAATAATATTATCATAGATTAAAACAGTATCATATGTTAAAAATTATCATAATAAAACAGTATCAAAGATAAAAGCATGATGTAAGTGTACCATAGCACATTATATATACAAAACAGTATCATATATATAACTAAGTACAAGATATTTTTATAGTTGAACTAATGATACTGTTCTTAAAATACTCTATTCGTAGTACAATATAATATGTTTAAACATTGTCATAAATAACAGTATCATAGGTTAAATAACAGTATCATAATAAAATATTATCAAATATAAAAGCGTGGTATAAGTATATCAATGTAAATTATATAAATAAAACAGTATCATAGATAAAACAAAGAGATTGAAACAGTATCATATGTTGAAACATTATCATAATAAAATAGTATCAAAGATAAAAATATGGTATAAGAATACTAATTTACATTATCTAAATAAAACAGTATGATAGATAAAACAAAGAGATTGAAACAGTATCATAAGTTGAAACATTATCATAATAAAACAGTATCGAAGATAAAAATATGATATAAATATATCAGTTCACATTTATCTAAATAAAACAGTATCATAGATAAAACAAAAAGATTGAAACATTATCATAGGTTGAAACATTATCATAGGTTGAAACATGATATAAGAATATCAATTCACATTAATTCAAATAAAACAGTATCATAGATAAAAACGTACCATAAAACTAAGCACAAAATATTTTAATGGTTGAAGTAATGATACTGTTTTAATAGATTGAAACAATATCATAAGTTGAAACATTATCATAATAAAACAGTATCACAGATAAAAATATGATATAAGTATACCAATTCACATTATCTAAATAAAACAGTATCATAGATAAAATAGTATCATAAAACTAAGCACAAGAAATTTTAATAGTTGAAGTAATGATGTTGTTTTAATACAGTATCATAGGTTGAAACATTATCATAATAAAACAGTATCAAAGATAAAAATATGATATACGTATACAACTGCACATTAGTTAAATAAAACATTATCATAAATACTAATGGCTTAATAAATCAACATATTAAAGGCATTTTAATATTTCACTATCATTAAAAACAAGGAAAAAAATCAGCAAATTTCACTATTATTAAAAATAGTATCATATATTGAAACAATATCAAGCATTTTACATGTTCTAACATAAAACCCTGACTCATAGCAACTACATTATCAAAAACTAGTTAAATCAGTTCATCCAAACTCCATTCATTAACTGCATTGCATATGTTTCAATTGGAACAATATATCAACATTTTCATGGTTATTTTTAACCGAAAATAGTTTCTTTATAAGGAAAAAAAATGTTCGCCATTGAAATGGCAGCTTTCGAATTGTTTGTATGCGGTTATAAGTTATGGTGAGAAGAATCAAACACAAGAAGAAGATGAAAATTGCTAAAAATAAATGAAGGAGTTTCTAAACAGGTTGTGGGATGATTTTGTAGGTTTTTACGAGTTTAAATGGCAATTTTTACAATTGGAGGGCATATTGGTCTTTTAGTAATAAAGTATGACTTTAGTTGAATTAAGATTAGATCATATGACTTTTCAGTCCACCATGGCATTAACAGTGACCGGCCCAAAATTTTCCCTTGTCATTTTTTGAAATATTAGTCCAAGAATCCCAAGCTCCAACATAAAATTATTTAGATTTAATTAAATTTAGTTTAATTCAAGTTTCAATCCAAATTTTGTTTGGTGTGATAAGTAAATTATTTATTTTAAATTTACATATAAGTAAACTTTTTAATTTAAGTCAAGCGTGCTTATATCTCAAAGCAATAAGACTAGCATGCTTTTACTATTTATGTTTTAGAAAAATTTGTTAAGAAATAGTTTACAATTAATCAAAAAAAATTATTATTTTGAAAAAAAAAATTGATGTTTATCTATTGATTAATATATGAGAGTCTCAATTTTATAAATTAATTTCTTTAAAAATCTCAAAATATGTATTGTCTAAGTTTATCTAAAATTGAATGTATTAAATTGTATAAAAAAAAATTTAAAAATAATAAAAATAATATTAATACCGAGTTGGCCCTATGGATTTGACTGGAACAGCATATTTCTGGCCCGCACGGACTGGGCTTCAAGTGTGGCCCTGATCTAGCGGGCCGGAGGGGTCCGATCCATCCCATTTGCCAGCTCTAATTATAGTATGAGTTTCACTCATGGACATCATGCGCAAGATAGTTTTGATATGCATTAACACCCGAGTTATTAGAAAATGTGCCCTTTCAAAGATTGATTCATATAGCACATGGAAGATCGATTAGCATACGTTCAAAAATAGGGGAAAATAATATCAGAACGACACTACTTAGATTTAAAGAAAAAGTTAAAACAATCTTTGAATCTTCAATTCTATCTAGTGATGTGGTTTTTTAAAATATTGAGAGCTTTACGTACAAAAACTCTCATTCTCAACTACATTTCTCCATTATAATGATTGTGTTAAATATGTATCATATAGCTAGTAGTAGAAACGGATAAACAAATATTTCTTTGTTTGTGGCCATTCAGACGGATCAAATTCACATTCCTTGTTATTATATATCAACATCTTTGCATTTTCTACATATATTTCACTTGAAAACCCTTGTTCAATTGGACGCAAAGCAATTGGGCTACCAATATTTATAAGGGGTTTTTACATAAATAAGTCAATTTTTGAAAATAATTCTAAAAAATTATTTTTGTTTCATTTATTTCAAAAATACTGTTTTTTCTAAAAACCATTATTTTAATTTATTATATTAAATAATATATAGTAACTGAATAAGTAAATTTGCTGCTTGAGTTCTTGATTATTTATACGATAAGTTCTTCATCTTTATAATACCTCCATTTTAGCCCATATACTTCATCTTTCATTTCAAGTTCATCCTCTTTTATTTGTAACCCAAGTCCTTTAACTTTTGTATTTTTATAAGTTGATCTCTATATTTATACTTTTATGTCAATTTAGTCCTTTATAGTATCACTATTTAATACATATGTTACAAATGATATTATGTATCAATGTTTGATACAAATGTTACAAATGATATTTTGTAACAATCTGTGTTACAAATTGAGATATAAAACATCAGTTATACAAAATATCAATTCATATAACACGTGCTGTGTAAAATAACATAATATAATCTGTAACATATTCAGTAATACACAATATTATTTGTAACAAATGTACCAAATCGCGATACTAAATAGAAACTGTTACAACTGCAAAACCAACTCTAAACTTCAACAAGTTCGTATTAATATACACATTGGACTCTAAAAACCTATTGATACTGTGCAATATCAGTATAATATAGATATGTAACACAATGTCAAATTTAACAAATAAAACTATTAATTTCATTATTTTTAACATACGTAACATCAGTGATACATAATACCAATTCATGTAATATGTGATGTGTAAAATAATATAATATAATCTGTAACATATTCAGTAATACAAAATATCATTTGTAATATCTGTATCAAACACTGATACACAATATCATTTGTAACATATGTATCAAATAGTAATACTATAAAGGACTAAATTGATATAAAAGTATAAATATATGGACCAACTTGCAAAAATCTAAAAGTTGAAGAACTTGGGTTACAAATAAAAGAGGACGAATTGAAATGAAAGAAAAAGTACATGGACTAAAGTAAATATATTATAAAGATGAAGGACTTATCGTGCAAATAATCAAGGACTCAAGCAGTAAATATGGGTAAAAATTCTTTAGAATTCGCGTGGAGGTATATATTTGATTTTAATTTATTATTTTATTAAGTAATATAATTTTAGGAATGTAGTATTTTTAAAATAAATTTGTTAAATTGTTAAATTTAGAATTATTTTAAAATTAGTAAGTAGTGAGTGTAATAATCCCTATTTATAATTGGAAATTTTGATTAAATAGGTGGTAAAGTAAGGCCCAATTAGGAAACAAACTCCGATCAAGGTCCAAAATTTATTGGGTAAGCCTTTCTTAGTAAAAATTACATCATATACTTGTTTTCATACAAATAATTACAACATTTCAAATATTGTCATTTAATCTTAAAAATATTGTATATTATAATTTATTAAATTAAAATAATAAATATAGAAATCAGTTTTTTCAAGTTCCTTGATTCTCACTCTCAAAATCTAAGATGAATTCATAAATTACAGTCATTTTCCTTTTTTGAATAGAGCCCCCAAAATGCATGTATCTTCAGTATAATCGAATTTTCTTTCATTCTGTAATTGCAAAAATCCTAAAACACGTTGAACTCCATTGTCGTCTTTGCCAGGAGGTTGAAGCTCTGAAATGAAAGAACAAAAACAGTAATAATAGATACTCCAAAATCATACAAATAATTTTTGTTTTAATTCAATTCTGTGAGCGTGCATTTATGGATACAGCTTGTTTTGTATGTTGTTAATAGTTATGTAACAAGAAGATGTGATTTTTATTACTTTTCTTTTACCAATAAGTGGATACAGATTCGTTCTGACTGTGGATAAATAATATCTTGTGTTTCAATGTTCAAAAACCTTATGTTGTAATGGCTGTCACATGTAATTTTTAGTATTTTATGTTACATTATAATAATTTGATTGGATGTTACACGTGTTACATTTGAATTTTTGTCATTCAATACGGTGTAATGAAATGCATCTGTTATGCGTTCTATAAAAATGTCGAAAAAAATGTAAATTTCTCATAGGATGTTACAGTTTGATATTCAGACGTATGTTGCATACGATGATACATTAAGGGCTATCTGTTACATTTCATTCATTTGAGTTGTATAGTATGTTGTCAAATATGTAAGTAGTCGTTGAATATTTCAAACAAAGTTTTTTTTTCTTTCATTTTTTTGTGGATTTGTTTTTGTGATGAGAGAATTTTTTTTAAAAAAAATAGATATCTCAAAGTTATATTTGGATGATTGAAGGAGTTATCCCATAATTACAGATTTTGCAATATTGGATTACAATGACTCTCCATTAAGTAGCTTTTGGTTATGGAATATAATGTAATTAAAAAAAACACAAACCAATATATTTGGAATTTATGCTACATATATGTTTTCATGTAAATATTTTCAAATAGTAGCCTATTTGTGTAAAATTCTTCCATTCTTTATGCTTCTCACAAAGTATCTTTAGAGCTTACTTGGGAGTTTTGGGTGCCGATTAAGAGAGTTTTTAAAAGTATCGATTTTGGACGTTTATGAAGAATCTGATTTTTGGTGGTTTTAATAGTAATTTTTAAAACAGTCAAACTCATGCTTGAGAGTTTATTATCCAACGATTCTGAAAGTTTTTGAAAAAATAAAATTACATATATAACCAAATATTAAAAAAATTAGGTATGTGTAATATAAATATATATTCGATTACAAAAATTTACAAAAATCATTCAATGGCATATACAAAAATTATTGTTTGGAAAGAAGAGACAAAATGTGTGTTTGAAAAAAAGAGGAAGAATGAATTATGTATTTTAGGTTCAGGGTAGAGTTGTAAATAATTATTAAAGGGTAAAATTGAAAGATAATTTGAAAAAATGTCAAAAAACCACTGATTTGGAGGTTGAAAAACACTTTAAATTACAATACACTGGTTTATGAGATTTTTAAATCGCCCAAAATAAGTGCCCAAAAAACTAACAATCACCGATTTTTCTAACCTCTCATAAATGCTACCACCTAAAATCGGTAGAAAAAAAAACTCTCAAACAGACCCTTAGGGTGCATTTGAGAGGCTAGATTAGACTCTATATAAAGAGAAGAAAAATTATCCAATTTACTGTTTAATGTAAATGGTGTAGTGATTAATTGTCTTAACTCGATTAAAAAAAATTATCTTAACTCAACTAGATAAATTTAACCCACGACAAAAGTACGTTAAGAAGGTATTGTAGCTCAACTTATAAAAATACATTTTATCACATAACTATTTTTCTATATTCAATCTCACCTCTTCGTTGAACAATTTCACTTAATATTGTCTGAGCAAAATTTCTTCGCTCATCTCTCTTTTAATATAACAATTTTATTCAACATAAGCATTATGTATCTAATTCAGCCTATTTTGAAATTTCTCATGGTAATTTTGTTTTTAAATTTTAGAAGTGGATATGTGATGATAGTAATATGAAGTGAGACGACTGATGATAGAAACAACAACAGTTGCTATTTTGTCGAATGATGGTGGCACTCCCGCCTCATCGACTCGTTTGCCCTGATGGTCTCATAGCTCGCCTTTTGGATCTTTACTTATATCTTCCAACATGTGAGTAGAAGCATTGTGCATTCGCTTTCCACTTACTTAAACAAAGTAGCATGTCGAATGAACATGTTCGAGTATGGATCGTAATTGAGCGAAACATCTACACATCGAAACCTAGCCCAACTTACTTAAAGCGAAGGTCTTGACCTGGAATGATCGAAGAGAGCACTAGTAGATCGAGCTATAGGTGCATGGACTTGGCTAGTGAAGGTGGAGAATCCGCTCATGGGTCATTGCTCTACTGTGTCTAGCCCGTCTTCTAGGTACCTTTGGAAAGCAGGAGTGTGACAATGTAGACACTTTCCTTTACTCCGTAGGGCCTTTTCATCAGTTGCAGGGATTGGATAGCAGTAATCCGACCATCGTTGAATCAGTTAGACCTACAATCCACGAAATGACAATTAATACTGTCGATTGAGAAGCTGCAACATCCTTCATTAACTCTGAGTAATGGAAGAGGTAAAAGAATATCCGTCATTAAAGACGGTGACACATGTCCCTCATGATAACCCCTATATATAGAGGTAAATCCGCCAGGTAAGAGGAATCTCACATTTTTAAGCACTACTACTCTACACATATCTTTTTTTGGATATCTTTATCATCATTTACTGATTATCACACCGGAGTGGGCACGAAAGACAGAAGCCCCACCACCCTTTATAGGTATCTACCATTATCACCGCTGCACTAGGAAGAGGAGAGAAACTTTTATCAAATAGCGCCATCTGTGGGAACTCTGCACAAAAGGTCATGGCTCGAACTAGAAGAGTGGAGAATGTAACCACCCTCCAGGCCCCGTCGGAGATGTTGACACTGAGTCCAACGCCGCCACTAACCATCCATAGCAAGAGTTTATCCCTGCCACTTAACTTACGGCACTGCAAGCTCAGATGGCGGCTTTGGCGGCTCAACTCTAAGATCGAAACACTATTGCTTCTCAGTTGCTCCAGACTCCTAGTCTTCCGCCGACAGGACCATCACTACCAGGTGCTCCGCCACAAACTCCTAGCGTTCCACTGGCGGAACCATCACCACTGGGTGCCCCGCCCTAGGCTCCTAACTTTCTAGCAATGGAAATCGCCAACAGTGGCTCTATCGCTGGACCCATGTTCTTTGGCTTTATCTTTTGCACCCCACATTCATTCATTGACAACTGGCCCAAATCCACTCTAGAGGCAACCGTCATGGGTGGCTCTGTCTACGCTAGGTGAAATACCAGTGTTAGGCCTTGATCAACCGTTAGAAGACATGATGGGTCGCAAAATAGCAAATGCCACGTCTAAGAAAAGTAGCAGACAACAATCTTTGGTGGTGGTCACAAAATAGCAAAGGCCATGTCTCAAAAGAATTGCCAAAAGATATATATTAGATGACTTCTTCATCCGCTTCACCAACATACTCAACTTCTACAATAAAATCGTTAATACAAGATTTTTCAACTTACGGCCCTGCAAGCTCAGATGGCGACTTTGGCGACTCAACTCAACATTGTTGCTTCTCAGTTGCCCCAGACTCCTAGTCTTCCACCGACAGGACCATCACAACCAGGTGCTCTGCCACAGACTCCTAGTCTTCCACTGGCGGGACCATCACCACTTGGTGCCCCGCCCTACGCTCCTAACTTTCTAGCAATGGAAACACCTCCAACAGTGGCTCCATCGCTGGACCCAGGTTCTTTGGCTCTATCTTTTGCACCCCACATTCATTCATTGACAACTGGCCCAAATCCACTATTGAGGCAATCGTCATGGGTGGCTCTGCCTACGCTAGGTGAAATACTAGTGTTAGGCCTTGATCAACGGTTAGAAGACATGATGGGTCGCAAAATAGCAAAGGCAATGTCTAAGAAAAGTGGCAAACAACAATCTTTGGTAGTGGTCACAAAATAGCAAAGGCCATGTCTCAAAAGAATTGCCAAAAGATATATAAGAAATTTTGTGAGTTAGACGAATTCTTCATCCTCTTCACCAACATACTCAACTTCTATAATAAAATCGTTAATACAAGATTTTTCAACATTCATTCTTCTTATAAAGTAAATATAAACTTCAAATTTTTAAGTAAGTTTAGATGTTATCTCAACCATACAATCTTCTATCCCCAAAAATTTCTCATGAAAATTTGATTATAAGTATTGTGGACAATATCTGAGTTTAAAGTTTAAAAACAGAATGTTTAAAGGAGTTATTAATATAAATGTCTATCTTTATTAAGTAAATTGTAAATATACTAGATTGAAAAAAAGAAATAAAATAATACTAAATAGTAAATCAAAATAACATATTTACTAAATAATAAATACAAGCTAACAATCATCATCTCTTCCATTTTGGTACAATTGTTACTTCACTTTGAGACGGATAATTATCATTCTATAATTATCTTTGAATTTCAAACACCACATTTTCAAACGCCTTCAACAAGAGATAGTTTAACAATTTTGTTTCTGTGAAATCCATCGAAGATTGTAGCCAGAAATATATTCACAATATCATATATTCTTACATCGGAACATTTTTCAGGTATTTACAGTGATTTGTAGTCTAAAACATGGCTAAACCCTTATGAATGAAAGGAACACTTTGACTGGTAACTAACGTTGTTACTGCATAACAAACGATTTTTCATAAATGTGTCGGATTCGTAATATTAACCATTGACAATAATTTCTTTATTGTTGAAATTGAGAATTTAATATCAAGAAATGTTCATAAGGTTGGTATCTGAATTAATTTGTATTCAATGTTTTGGTTATTTGAAATTTTGAAGAAATCTAGAAAATTAGAATAAAAATTTGAATTATTGAACTGTATGAATCACTGCAACACTTTTGTATATTATACAATTATCCAAAATTGTTGATGAATCATTATTGAAATGAAATTGGGTTAGAAACTACACACTAAATTGCAATGAAAATGGTCCATGATAATAATATGTGTTGTGCGTTTAGTAACATCATTTACAATTAATATCATTTGTCGAAAACGATTATAAAGATATGGATTAGCTTATAGATTAGACAATTAGTGCTCATTGTATAATATGTTTATTGTATTGTCATTTTGACTGTTAATGAAACACAACAGAATTTTATATAGCGTCTTTAATATGTTAACGTAATTGTTAATGAATTAACGCAATTTTAACTTAATTGTTCCCGAATTATTCCATTCAATTGCTAAAAATTAACGTAATTGTTACTGAAATAATACATTGTTACTGAATTAAAGTAGTTGGAATGCATCTATGTGAGTTAACATAACTATTACTAAATTATTCCTTTCAATATATGTGTACATTGTTAATCCGCTTTCAAAATAAAAGAATAAGCGTACATGTTAGATGTTAATGAGCACCGTACTAAAGTTGTAATTTGTTGTGCAGATATAGAAAGAAACGTTGAGAATGGTTAGACTTGAAAGGTATTTTGAGAAAGATGCGTTAATTATTCATCTAATTAATAGTGATAAGGATTAGTGCTTGAAAATTAGCAAATTAGTTATTACTTGTATTTGAATTTAAAATAGTTAAATTATTATTTTTGTTTTATATATAGATTAAAATTAAATGAAAAATAGTAATGTTGAGAAAAATTATTTTATCCTGAATTTTTATTTTGGGCTGGCCAATTTCAGCACTGTGGACCTTGTAAGCCTAGCCATATGCTAGGTGCAGGACTGGGAATGTGGGCTTGGACAGTATCTATGTTTCCTATATGAAGTCCTTTCAACCCAATTAACTCTCTGAAAAGTGAAAACCAAAATTTTCAATTTCAACAAAAACATATTTTGTTGAAATTGCACCTTAACTCTCAAAAAGTGCAAATTTGCAAATTAGTATCAAATCAATCTAACGTTGCAATAAACTGTTTGGTGAATTTTTTTGAAGATTATAAGTAGTGGGTCTTACAGAATTTGTGGATAAAAATTATAAGTTCTACGAAATGTGTAAATAAATATGATATTTGATAAATTTATAAGTACTTATAAACACTCCCAAACATGAACTAAATCTCAAACGATGCTTGTAATGCTTTGATCATTCTAGAAACGATATAACAACATAAATGTGCAATTTTTTGTTGGAAATTGGTTTAAGAATTCGAGAAATTGACAACTAAAGTGACTTCGTGTCAACTTGGTCAAAATATACAGACCCGACCCAATCCGTTTAGGCAAAATAGTTTGCCACTTCGCCGCTTCGGAGAAACGGAGGTATATTTGGCATCTCGAAACCAATATCGAATGAATGAGAAATTACGAAAAGGGACAAATTTGGGTCAAGTTTTGACCATGCAATCGCATGAGTATTTTACCCTACGATCGCAACTTGCTTAATTTTTAAGCACAACGTTTTTTGGTCCTATCATGCGATCGCAGGATATAAAGTCATGCGATCGCATGGTTAGCCTGGATTAAATTCTGTATTCAAAAATGTACCTTGCCATCGCAGTATGGTAAAACCATGCGATCGCATAGGTTTATGCGAACAGACATGTCTTTTTGAAGTGTTGCACGAATTGGCTCCACACCATTTCATTTTCAACCGATCATCCTCTATATTTAGGATATTTTGGACGTCCTTTTTACAGAGAACTGATATGCAAACACTTTAAATCTCATACATTCATATCTTGAACCAAAATTTATTACATTTGTTGCATAAAAATTCTGGTTTTCATTTCATTTCATCAGTTGGAGTACAAAATCTTTTCTGGTTCGTTGTGTTTGTATTTTGAAGTGCTATAAATACAAGCAGAAGTCGTTGTATCTTGGGAGTCGATTGCTATAAACCATAGGCACCGTTGCGGGGTAAAATTGACTTAAAAACAAAGTGTTCAATACTTACCTCGACTTGTATATCATCCATTTCATTCAATTTTTCTTGCTTTGGAGTCACTTATACAAAATCCGCCAACATTTTTCTCATATTGCAGTTTGGTCCCTATAATTCTTAAGAATGGTATACTGAGTCCAAATGATTTCTTAACAAGTAACTTCTATACTTTTCATATATACAACCAAAATGAGTGAAATGATTTATACCTAAGGGGGGTTTTCAAATACTAAGGTGGTGACATGGGTAGGGTGGCAAGATTTAAAATTAACATCTTGAAAAATTTATTATGTCGAAATCTTATGTAGCAATGAGTGGGTGAAAGTAGTGATGGTAGAGGGTAGGGTTGGAGGGATGACCGGACGACAAGTGAATTTCGATAGACATGAAGTTGAAGTTTCTTTTGTTATTTTTTTATATTTTGTTTTGTTTTCTATCTTTTTGTTTATCTAAAGTAGATGATATATTTGTTTTTTATACGAACTTGATATTTAATTTTAACAGTTTTTGTTACAAATAATGTGCGCTAATAATGATATAGTAGGGATAGTGATGTTAAGTTATAAAGGTTAGGGACAACTCTAGCAATAAATATCATAAGTACAAATATCATAAGTACAAAATGGGTAAAGATTGGTTCAATCGCTGCAATTATTACATAATAATTTACTAGTGTTGTACTCGTGCGATGCACGGGGGGTGTAATCACAAAAAACAATTTTTATAGTTATTTATGAAAGTTAATTAGTTATAATAAAATCAAACACTAAATTTTAATTAGTATTAAACACATGCATACGTTGATCAAAATGAAGATACGATTAATTAATTAATTAAATTAAATTAATTAAGTATTTAAAATATAGATAATTAAATTTAAAACGTATTAAAAATTAATTTTTGCAATGATAACAAAATTTTGAAAATATGAATTTTGACTTATTTTTCTTTCACTTTGGATTGATTGTTTTCCATAATAATCTTTAAAATGCAATATCTTAAATGTGATCTTTTAAATTTTAATTAACATTGAAAAACTCATGCATATTTTGACTAAACTGAAGATAAGATTAATTAATTAATTAAGTTAGATTATTTAAGTATTTAAAATATGGATAATTAAATTAAAATGCATTGAAAAATTAATTTTTGCAATAATAACAAAACTTTAAAAATATAGATTTAGACTTATTTTTCTTTCAACGTGCATTGATTGTTTTCCATAATAATCTTGAAAATGCGATCTCTTAATCTTAATTAATATTGGAAAATTCATGCATTTTTTTTACCAAAACAAAGATAAGATTAATTAATTAAATTAATTAAATATTTAAAATATAGATAATTAAATTAAAATGCATTAGATAATTAATTTTTGTAATGATAACAAAATTAAATTAATTTTTGCAATGATATCTAAATTAGAAAGTAGATTGAGAGAATTCAGTTGGAAAAATAAAAAAGCAGACGGCTATTAAATGTAGTATTATGAATGAACATTTAATGGCTATTAAAAAAATCAATTTCTGGAAACTGAAAAAAAAATAGAAATTCTAAATAGAAAAGTACATTTAGGCGGAAAAATAAATTTTGACGGCACTTCTGTTTATATATATATATATATATATATATATATATATATATATATATATATATATATATATATATATAATTTAATTGTAAGTAACTATATTCACACTAGGGTAATTAGCACAAAACGTTCATACTTATTGAAGTCATTGTACAAATCGTCCATACTTTCAAAATTTTGACATTTTCACCTCCACCTATGCAATTTCTTGCGCCAAACGTCATTTTTGTCCAAAAGTTACCATTAATGAACCTCACCAATACAACTCATAATACAACTTAAAGATAAATTAGTCCAGCTACATTTTTCACTTGTCTCCTGCGCAAGCATCCTTCGTGACCTCTATTTTTCCAAGGCCAAAGGACCCTTTATTCTTCTTACCCATTGCACCCAATGTGAAATAAATACCTTATAGTAGGTAGGCGAAGACAATAAAGTAGAGAAGAAAACTGGAATTTCAAAAATCCGTGCTTGAGCGCGAAGAAGGGACTCCAAGTGAACAGTAGCTTGCAATGCGGTAAATCACAGAGATGGAATAAAAGATTCCAAATAGAGCCGTCACGAACTCCAAAACCCACTAAAGAGTAAGTAAATTGCAATAAATGGAGTTCAATAAGCTTGCATCCATTAATGCTATCGGCAGAGATTGAAAATACCAAAGATAAGCACAGTAGAAATTGGGCACCTGAATAAAACTCTCTCTCTAACCCAATATACAGTCATAAATACAAATCATTGTACACAATGACAAACACGAATCACAATCAGTCTGATGACAACCAAAAGTCACAGAATTAACAACTATGGTATAAAACAAAACAAAAACTTACGGTAAGTGAGTGGATTATCTTTGAACTGTCTGAAACTTGGAGGTAGCATTTTTTTTGGTAGAAGAAAATTTGATATGATATCTGTAATATAAACCCATAAATGGAAAAAATTTATTTGGCAAAATTCTGGGAAAAGGGACGAAACTTCCAGAAAGGCGCGTTTGTTTGTTGATGTTATTCGGTTTGAACAATTGAGCTAATTTACCCGTAAGTTGTATTACAATCCGTGTTGGGGATGTTTATTAACGACAACTTTTGGATGAAAAGGACGTTTTGCGCAAGAAATGGCGTAGGTGAGGGTGAAAATGTCAAAATTTTGAAGGTATGGACGATTTGCACAATGACTTCAATAGGTATAGACGTTTTGTTCTAATTACTCTTCACACTACATTTATTTTAAGTATTTATTATCTACACTACATTTTAATTACAATGAAGATCTCACAACCTCTGATATTTTGACAATTATGTCTTCAATTTTTTTTAGTCTTAACTTTATCATTAACTTTCAATTAATTTTCACATCTTGATCTAATGACGATTTTTGTCTAAATATTCTATTAATCTGCATTGAAATGAATTAAAAATATATTGTCAAATTTTTATATTTGTTATTTATTTTGCTTATTTAAAAATACAAAAAACAAAAAAATTATTTTACATCATCCTAATTAACTTTTTGTACAGAAACCATCATAAAAAACAATGATAAAATGTGCAAGTATATAAGTTGATGATAAAAATGTGATAAAAAATAGTTGGGGACATAAATGCAAAAATGAGCAATAGTTGAAAATTTTCATTACAATTAAAAATTAGTGTGTTTAATAAAAAACGTGGTGTGAATATAATTATCTTTTTATTTTGATGCAATACTTTTTAATTGTACTCAAAGTTTTTAACATTTACTTATTATCGTACTTATATCTCCAACTTATTTTTGTTTTTGTTTTTTTTTTTTTGATCTTCAACTTTATATTAATTACTATACCTGGTCTCTTTTCCATCTCTTTTCCATCTAAAAAGTCCATTAGAATATCATAAAAAAACTTATTCGTCCCATATTTATATAGCGAAAAACAGCAAATACACAAATGACACATAATAACTCGTCTCATTTCAAAGCATGCTATTAAAATATTTGAATGGAAACTATCATGGTGAAGATCATATATGTTAACTAATGGAAGATTAAAGAAAAATTTGTACTTTACATCTTCAATTTTTAGAAAATGTAACAAATCTATTCATAACCTTTTTTATTAGTATAATTAATCATCAACCTTTCTATTATGTAGCAAAACTTATCATTCCATCAATTTTGGCTAATAAATGACGGATATACCCTCCTCTTTAAATAAACAAAAATAAAATAAAGTAATAAAACAACAAAAAATAAGAAAAAATACAAAAAATATCTCATAACTTTTCAAAAAGTACAAATAAATATCACTTAAAAATAATTTAATACATATTAAAAAAATTAGAAAAAGTAGTCATTTCATCTTTCCCATCCAAGTCCATCCCCAACCCTACCTCACGCCCACCAAACTAAAATGGATAAAATGATGAGTTATGTTATATAATTGAAAGGTTATGGATAGATTATGCTAAAAAAAAGATTAGAAATAGATTTGTTACATTTTACAAAAATTGAGGATGAGAAGTGCAAATATTCCTTAATATAACGACCCTAATTTAATAGTGTACCCATCCCAAATTGGGCGAACAGTTCAAGGATCAACGAGCAAATAAAAAAGAATCTTTCTTCCTCCTCCAACTCTCTCTCCACGTTCCCCAGTGGCTCCTCCCATCTCCCTTACCTTCTCTCTCTGGTCAGCCATGGCTTCTTTTCCTCAACATCGATTCCAACAATCACCAGCACAGCCACTACAACCCAAATTCTTCAGGTGACATTCAAAAGGAAAAAGGGGACAAACGCAACACACCCACAAATTTCACTTGCTTTTATCAATTTTCTAGATTTTCCTCTCTGTCTTGACTAAATATTTCATCATTTTCTTCTTCATTTCAGAGAATTGTACGAAAACATGGAGGGTCAGAGTTCACAGCAAGTCACCTACTTGAACGCCCCAAATTTTCCCGATCATCACCCCCCTTACGTCCCGCCTTGTATTTTCGCTGATCATTGACTAAATTAACTGTATTTTTAACTAGTAAAAATTAATTCTTATTTGCTACTATTCTTTTCCTTTTTTTGTGTTCTGGGTTCAGTCCGAGTTGCGGGGTTAGCACCGGGGCCGGTGCAGGAAGACAACGGGCTGGATTTGCAGTGGAATTTCGGGCTAAAGCCCAAGGAGAAGAGACCAAAAGAGAAAGATTTTCTGGAGAACAACTCCAGTAATGACAATAACAATAATACATCCCAGATATCTTCGGTGGATTTCTTGCAGTCAGTGTCAACCGGGCTCGGGCTGTCGTTAGACAATCCACGTCTGGCTTCTTCTGGTGACTCGGCTCTGTTCAGGCTTATCGGCGACGATCTTGATCGCAAGTTACAAACACATGATTTTGAGATTGATAGATACCTCAAAATTCAGGTGGGAAAAAAAATTGGGGCTTGATTTTGTTGAGGGATGTTTCTTTTCGTGTTTTAATATTTGTGCATTGTGATATAGTTTTGTTTAGTGTTATGTCAAAAATTATGCTTAGTTCTCCTAATTTTATATATGGTTGATTTTTGACTGATTTGAAGGTATACCATTTATGACTTATGAAGGTTTACTGATTTAGAAAAGTTAATTGCATGGTCTGAAAGTGCACATTTATGTAGCCAATCACAGCATTGGAGAATGAAGCTTTGGAGGAAGTTCCTTTTTTTTATTCTTTTGGCAGCGCTTTAAGAATTTCATTTCTCCTAATGCAATTTACTGAGATTGGAAGCTTCATTATGTCGTACATGGAAATAGAAACAATCTAGTCTTAAATGATGTTTGTCTGTACTCGTAATCGAAGTAATACTCGTTAATTGATTGAAATGATTCTGTTTTGTCTTTTAGCTTTAATGTGAGGTCGCTATTTGAAAGATGTTATGTTCTTTGGACTTTTCATGCAAATTTAGGGTTTGGAACTTGGAACACGAGCTTAGAATTTTGCTTCCTTTTTCTTTTTCTTGAATGAGTAACTTGTTACACGTCACGTAACAAGTTACTCCCTTCCAAGAAAAAAAGATTTGTTTGTTGTTGTTAGGTAACTTTTACATCAATTGGAGCTTGCTGTTAGTTTCAGCTTATGTTCATTGAATTTTCAGATGAAACATGATGCCGCATCTAATAATAATGTAAAATAGAAGTTCTGGAAGTTCCATGCAATACACGAGTTGGTGTATTTTATTTCTGCTGTGTTATGTTGAGTCTCTATTTTAGGCTGTATAGTCATTTTGATATGAAAACGTCTGAAGTCAGATAGTGGCATCACACTCAACAGATCTTTACCTTTCTTGTTCAACTACTTTAAGTTGGAAAGTCTTTTTGTTTTACATGAGAATATCTACTCCCATTCGTAGCTGTGAAAGATCTTGTGACTCAAATGAATTCTTTCATTAAATGGCTTTCCGATCTTCATGCTGTCATAGGGTGATCGGCTGAGGCAAGATATTATAGAGAAAGTTGAAGCAAACCAACTACAGATAATCTCACATGTTGAAGAGAAGGCCCTACAGAAACTCCGGGAGAAAGAGGCAGAAATGGAAGAGATCAACAAGAAGAATATGGAGCTTGAATTGCAAATGGAACAACTTGTTTTGGAGGCCAATGCTTGGCAACAGCGGGCCAAATACAATGAGAACATGATCAACACCCTCAAGTTTAATCTACAGCATGTTTATGCACAAAGTAGAGATAGTAAAGAAGGGAGTGGCGACAGTGAGGTCGATGACACGGCCTCCTGCTGCAATGGGCGTGCCACTGACTTCCACCTGCTATGCAAGAATGCCAGTGAAATGAAGGAGTTGATGACCTGTAAGGTTTGCAGAGTCAATGAAGTACGCATGCTTTTATTTCCTTGTAAGCATCTGTGCGTGTGTAGAGAGTGCGAAAGTAATCTTACTCTATGTCCCTTGTGTCACTCCTCTAAGTGTCTTGGCATGGAGGTTTACGTGTGATGGGATAACATGAAACTGATGTAGTTTTCTTGTTACATGTGTAATTGATTGTTTTCCTGGTAGACCTGTTTTTATTTCTTTTTTGTTAGTGCAGTTGAATCTTTTGCATTTCATGAGCATCTGTGCATCACATTTTAAAAGTCTACTACTTCTGGTGGATATGAATTATTAAATTTTAGGTGATTACATTTTGCATCAATTATATTTTTTAGAAGTTTATGTGTTGCATGGTTAATTTTTTGCCTTAATTTACTCATAGCTCTTTGGGAAGAATAACTGAATTGCAGTTAGCAGTTTATACCATTTAAATGATGACAAGCAAACTTTTTAGCATCTCTTTCTTTCCTTTTTTTTAATCTTCCCAGCTGAGACTTGTTAGTGGTTACCTACTTTTGTTGGCAAAGTTATTAATATTTGTGTGGCATTTCAAAAATAGATGGAAACTAACTCTATGCTGAGAATTGGGAAATTTATAATGAAATACTGTCAAGCATTGCCATAATTACCATCTTGTTTATTTGAAAGAGGAAAATATGTTGACTAAGCATAAAGCATCATATTGTTTTCCTATGTAATGGTCATTCATGATATATGCCAAAGACTAAGTTGACTGTTAGAGTGGAGATGACCACCGCCCCTATCTGGCAGTTTATGTGAAACAGAAACTCAAAGAAAAAGAAGAGGAAAGATAGTAAAGCAACATGTTGGGAAACTCCCCCACTGCCCAAGTTGGCATGGGACCCTGCGACAGGCGTCAACAAAAAGGTATCATCTCTGGTAATCATGGATCCCTTTTGTTGCATTTTTTCGCATCAACAATGGAAGAAACAAGTTAAGAATTGTTAGGTTAATGTAACCACCACAAAAAAAAGAATTTGGATGGATGGAAGAACATAACGGCGGTCGCAAAGGAATATAATTATGCAAACCATGCAGTCCGTTTCGTGTGCATAAGGGAACATGATGGAGAACATACCCGGGAAGAATTATATTAGTCATAAAATAAAATTGGTTTGATCTTTACTTGACCTTGGTTACAAGAATTAGATGACGCCTTATTGAGGTTAAGGGATACTTAATGCAAGTTGCAAGACAAAAAGAGGAGCAAATGTGTCGGAAGCATTTTGCAACATGTGAAACCCCGCAAGAAGAGCTCGCGGACCTAGTGCGTCCAAGATCATCCCCTTGATGGATGTTCAAAACACAGTCAAGCCCTAAGTGATGTTCAAGTTGGGGGATCAAGAGGCTGCCCAATCGGTGTTTAAAAGATGGTAAGATGGTCTGACATGTACCTTAAAGAGAGGACACTAAATAGCTTTTTTCCTGAGGCACAAGCCTCATTATGCAATCCTCAAGGCTTTTGAGGCTCCATTCCTCTTTGAATACTTTTTTAGTTTCCTTTGGACTTGGACCTGCTATTTTGAAGAAGCTTTTGAAGTGTGGGACACATTAATAAAATAATTTAAAAGAATATAAAAATACACTCATGATAAATGACAAACCATTTTGAAAATTCATAATAAATTAAATTAACAAAATTGAAACTTATAATCAAATATAAAATAGATCAATAATGTACTAAATAATAAGTTTAAAATTATTAATCGCAAAACAAAATTGTAATCTACTAAAACTAAAAAATACGTAGGAGCTTCCCATATAATCACTAATAGGATCTTTGAGAGAACAATCAATATATTTGTTTCTCATGAGCATGTTTGGGTTAGCTTATAAGCTTGTAAGGAAAGAGAAGAAGTGTCAATACCCAAACAATATGCTCCATAGTATCCTCTTCATCACTATTAGTTTTTTCTTATTCTTTTTCACCATCTCCACTTGCAATGGTTCTTACCCTTTCCCATGACCTTTTGTGTGAACGTAAAATAAAAGAAAGAGAAGATAAAGAAAAAAAGAAAACTCAAAATTCGCAGAACATTCTAGTTTATAAAAAAATACTAAAAGGATGAGTGAGTGATAAAATGATAAGAAACGGTAAGACAAACAAGTGCGGCCTCAATCACAATGAGATTTAGCCCTGTGGTTTGTCTTGCTTTTCATAACCTTAAGATGAGCAATTGCGTAGCCTTTCAAGTCTTAAAAAATTTCAAATCGAGAGATGAGCACAATGAACAACTAATTTCATGTCTTGCATCTTATAAGCTCAAGATGAACAAAGACCTAATAAGCTCTAGTATGTAAATTCTCAAGAAGCTAAAAGACGAGGGATAAGTAAAAGTAATGACTAAGTTCATTTCTTCCTGTTCATAATCTTAAGATGAGTAGAGACCAGACCAGATAGGCCTAGCATGTTAAGTCTCACAAGGCTCAAAGTGGAGATGAACAAAAATAACGATTGAGTTCAAAAATTGTTGAACGTATTTCAAGTTAAGTAGAGCGTAGAAAAATTCTAGCGTGTGAAGTCTCGAGAAACTTAAAGTCAAGAGACGAGCAAAAACAGTAAATAAGTTATAGTGCCTGCTTGGTAAAATTATTATAAGCAATGGGTCCTACAAAATGTGTAGATAAAAGTTGTGGGTCTTACGGAATGTGTGGATAAGAATGATGTTTGATCAGTTTATAAGTGTTTATAAGCACTTTCAAACATGTACGTAATCTTTCTGCTTGTAAACTCAAGACGATGAGACATGTATTAGCCTATCATGTCTCATGAATATGAAGTCTCAAGAAGCTTAAAGTTGAGGAGCAAATATAATGAGTAAGTTCAAGTCTTGTTGCTTGTATTATCAAGACAAGAAAAGACTAGACAAGCTCTACCTGACAAGAAACATGAGGCTCAAAGTTGAGAGATGAGTAAAAACGACTATGTTCAAATTTTGTTGCTCGCAATCTCAAGAAGAGTTGAGAAAGACACACTCCTTACTTCTGATTCTATCAATTCAAGCTTTTCCTTGAGATCAATGTTTTCCTCCTCCCCCATCTGATGCTACTTCATTGTGTAATAGAAAAAGAACGTGTACTCAACTCAAAGAAGAGAGGATTAAACTTAGGGAGCAGGGCTCCTGGTTTCTTGTCCACATGAGGCGGTCGTGATTTATTCACGGACTTAGCCGTAATATCAACATTTTTAGGCAATTTATCTAGAAAACTGGGGGAGACAAGGGGTAAGCATCAAGAGACATGGATATTTTGGTAGAATATCTCGAAAGATAGCCCTGTGAAGATCTTTTGCCCCTCAAAGCTATACCGTTTCTCCTACCATGAGGAATCAAGACAAAAGAAAATAAGAAGAATGAGGATATGATTTTTATACATATACATGAACCCTTCCACCGAAGGAAACTACACTTCTCTTTAACAACACTTTGTATTCTTGTAGGATGCAGATAATTAAGCAATGATTCAAGTTCTCTGAGAATTTCAAATTAATGCAAGAATACACACTTATTCATTTCAATAAGAAGATCCCTACTTGGCATGAATACTGGGCTTGAGCACGGGGGGCTTATGTTGCACCACAAAAAAATAGCCTTAGAGCTCCGTCGAATCGTCAAGTCTACTAAGAACTCCACGCTAATGATGAACCAAATATTTGTTTATTTATTGGGGCAACCCAAACTAAGAACTACTGGGAGGGATACTACAATGCCTAAAATATGAAAAAAGAGATCAAAATTCAGAAGATTAGCCCATTAACCCTCAATTAGCAGAATACTAAGTTAGAAGCTTTCCAACTCGTCTAGAAAGGAATTGCTAATCCTCGTTGACCGGATCAAAGTTGGATAAATAACAACTACTGATCGGTTTGGCAGAAGTCGACATCATCAACAGGAAATGAAGCATGGGAAAGACGATGGATGGCCTTGGGTCTAATTACAAAGGTCATTCCACCCAAAGACTATAAGTGAAAAGTAAGTCCTGTACATTAAGAATTGTGACCACCCTTTTCGAAATTCCAAAAGAAGATGCAAATCTTCACATATATGTGAAACACTAACTTGACCGTCGAGGTGGAGATGGCCAACACCCCCTCTCTGGTGGGCGTTCTTACTACTCAGTTTTTGTTTTGTAGGATCCCAAGGAAATAGAAGAAGAGGAAAATACCAATACAACATGGTGGGACCCTCCTTCGTCACACAAAGTAGGCGTGAAACCTTGCGTTATATTTCGACGTCAGCACCTGTATTGTATTTCTTTAATGTGTCTGTTTGGTGGAATATACTTATTATACCACACGTGAAACCTATGGAGTATGGACATTGTGATATTCTCCTTGAATCTGATCTCAGTTACACCCTTTTCTGAATCTGGGAAGATGAAGCTAATTGTGGTTCAATGGACTTGTAGAGCTATGTTCTATTGGCTCTTAAAATGTGCTCATGTTCCTGCATATAAAGTATACCTATAAGTAGAAATACATGAATTCATAAATTCATATTTAGTTGGTTGCTCATGCAATGCTACAAGCTTGTGAGTTTGAAGGTCCTATGATTATCACGCTAAAAAAGTATCTTGTGTACATATTGGCAGGCGCAGGTCTTGTTTTAGTGTAAAAGGTTGTATTATTTTTGTTTGTCTCTAAAAATGTAATCACAAATTGCACAGTAAGGTAGATTCCCCCCTCCCCCTCTGAAGCTAGAAATAGTGTGTTTTTATGTCTTGTGGCTTCTAAAAAGGGAATCTGGTACTTTGTATATAGGGAACTAGATTATGAGATGTTCAGATGGAATCTTGAAATTGTGCAATTAACTTTGGGTTTAGAAGTCTTGAGAGTGTGGTTCTTCATTAAGTACGATGAAGGGTCATGAAAACACTTCCACTGTCAGCAAGTGCAACTAATGGTTACATTTGTAAATAATCTTCCAATTTGTACATTGTGCTAGTGGCTTGAAGGAAGATATGCCCATGGTGCTGTTAAAGGCACTAATAAGCCATAATTCTTCAAGTCTGCTATTTTTCATTTACTTTTCTGCTTTGTAATAAAATTGAATTTCTGTGCACATTGCGGAGAATTCAGTACATGTTTTTGGAATTCTCCAAAATCATGGGAATATGTCATGCCCCTATGCTGTTTTGTTTCTTCATCATGTTGAGTTAACCCTTTTTAGAGTAGGATCAGGATGTCTTTAATAAACTTATTTAAACTAATAGATCAATGGGCATGTGCTTTCTAGATTATGGAAGTGCATTAGACGATATGTAGCTATCCAGTGTTGAATGCTACTATTTCCTCTATCTTTTTGTCTGTATTTACAAGTTACTACTATATCTTTTGACATACATTTGGACCGAAACATATTACTAGGTGGCCCTTACGATCACTCAAACTACAGCTCTTTATTTTTATTGGAGTAATTCTCTTGTCTAACAATCTTGGTTTTGCTGGTGCTTTTCATAGATGTCAGTGATACTCGTCCAAGATAGTTTCGGAATGCTAACTGTGGTGCTTGTTATGTGCTGATATCTTATCGTAGTTGTATTTTCTTTGAAGGTGGACAAGCCATAAATTTTAGTTGAAAATACTTCATGTTGACAGTTGAAGCCATTGAAGTTTGTAGTCAGGGTGCATGGAGATGGAGAAGTACGTAATCAAGCCCTCACCTCTGTAACTAAAATTAGATCTGAACATACTTGGCGGCTAATGCACGTGCAAACATGTGAAAACTTATTTGATGCTGCATGAGTTTGTCTGGAATCCCAGAAAGAATTTTGTTTTTCAAGTTATGCTGGTGGTCTCAATATGTGCTAATGTTATGTTGATTTCACTTGGAAAACTTGTTGGCACTTTCAGAAAGTGATGGTTACAAATTGGTGTTATGCGTTCCTCTTAGCTCTCCGTTTGGACGTATGTGAAGTTTTACTTGTTTTACCTTCCAGATGTTTTGAACATTAAGGATGTTAGTCATTTTGATATTTATATAGTCACATTGCTATCGGCCGTTAAGGATTTATCTTCTGTTCCTGTTCAAACTTTCAAGGAAGACTTGGAGGAAAGAGAGCTTGAGAAGATACAAGCATTAGTTGACCTACTGTGTGATGATTCTATATGAAAGCCATGGGGGTTGCTGCCTAGCTGTGATGTTCTCTTTCACATTACAGTTATTTGAGATATCTGAAATTGCCGTGGAATGTATTGTATTGCACTTGGCAAGTTAGTGAAGTTACAAACTTGTCTAGGCAACTTGATTTTGCCTTGTTAAATTAGAAATGAAGTTTAACTGTGATATCATTGTAGATTAAGATAGTTTAATCTGCAAATTATCCATATTTTGAAATGTATAATCTAGTTATAATAGTGTATATATTTCGTTGTAAGTTTTACATAATATTATATTTAATATTTAATCCAACAAAAAGTGTATAAAAGAAGAGTGGAAAAATCACTCCCAAAGGCAACTCAAATTTGAAAGATGAAGCCCAATAAAAACTCGGGTTGGCAAAAGAATTATAGTTACTCAGTTGTTGTAATTATGAATGTCTCGGATCCACTGTAAGAACCACCAAAAAGGAAATTCTAAGTAAATTGCACTTTTTATTCTGTTAGTACAACTGCAACTCAACTGAGTAATCAGATAATGATATAGATTATGCATGATTAGTCTTTGAGGGAAAAAAGAAGAAGAAATTCAGTCGACATGCAGGATAAATCGATCACACTAGGTGGTCTATGCGTATTTGGTCAATATTTTACGATGTTTATTGGGGTTGAGTACTAATGTGGTTTTTCTTACACGTCCCAACATTTCGAATCAAAAATAGAGAATTAAGTTGAATGTTGGTACTATGAGCAAGTAGTTAAGGTTTTAAACCAAAAAAAAAAAAATTTATTCCATATGTGATAACATTAACTTTGAGAAGAAATGGATTTAAGATGGATATTATGGTGTAATTAGAAGAATGGTAAAACTTTATTCTAATCATGCCTTAGAAAGTGATGACAAAGAGGAAAGTAAATATGATTATTGCTACTGTATTATTATCTGGATTTTGATAGTGTAAATGATTCCTCCTCCACTTCCACCTCCCACCGGCCGATTTCTTGTCATGTCAATGTTTTTTTTTTTATATGTTAAGAGTCTCATGTTAAATTAAAATTAAAATATTAAAAGATTTGATTTAATTTTTTTAATAAAGTTGACCTTTTAAAAATATCTTCAAATTTAATATGGTATCAGAGTTCATTAACGTGGTTAATTTTCTTTATCAATACCAACTTTAATATGGTAAGAGAGTCTAATCAACTTAAACGAGCAACTCAATTCGACAAAGACTCAAAACGAGCACCTGAGTTTCTAGATTGGTATTGTCAAACAAGCCACCAATATTTTGCGAGGAATGTTAAAGGTAAATCTTACGTCGAATAGTGAGGAAATAAATACACAACATATAAGAGTTTGCGCTACTCTTTTTAACAAGGTTGGCATTTTTAAGTGGAATAATTCAAACTCTTATTAAACTAAAACAAGTAATTTAATATGATTAAGACTCAAATGAACACACAAATTTCAAAATAAGTGTTCTCAAATGAACCACAATCTTGGAGAAGGTGTTAATGGTAGAATCACACATCAAATTAAAATAAAAATATTACACAGTATATAAGGGTTTTATTAGATTACTCCTCTTAATAATATTGAAATTTTAAAATAGATCAAAAGTCTTAATATATATTTATATAAATGGTAAACGAAATAAATGGACACTAAAAATTGAGTTCTAATTTCTGAAATTAATAAGAGTTAATTAATTAGGTAATTTACAATAGGTTCCCAGCCTTTTTCAGTACTTGTAAATATTAAGTAATTGTAATTAATTAGGTAATTGAACCTTGAAAGTAATTAAGACTCGATTCTTTTTTAATCTTAGCATAACGAAAAGATGAACGTTTAGCAAGCTTTGTCTTCTTTTCCCAGTCATGAAAGAAAGGGTTTTATTAAATTAATCATTATTAAATACAAATTGCAGAGAAGGCGTATTTTTCTACGAAGAAAATCAAGAAGTAGACAAAACAAAATACTAAATAGCAAGTGTTGATAATGTCTAAAATAAAGATATCGAATTTAATATATTAAATATGTCATAAAATTAAGTACGTTTCTTGTCGAGCTAATCGTATCAAACATGTATGTATGCATGCATGTAAACAAACGTATATGTAAACAATACTTGGAGTGAAAATAAATGGTAAATGAAGAAAAGAGAGAGAGAATGAAACTGATATGATGTCAAATGCAAACACTCCTTATTCCCCATAAAGCTGTTTTCTTCTTTCTTTTTTCCCTTGTTTGGGCAGTGGGGCATCTGCCCTTCTAAACTTCCACTTTGTTTATCTTTTCACAAAGGATGTTGTACAAATGTGGGATTTTGTTCTGGAATCCAAATATGCATTCTATACTCTGCCAAAGTTACTTCACTTCATAATCTCTGTGTAGGTCCCATAAAGTGTAGATGTCAGCAGCAATTAGGACCTCATTACCCCCAAAGGCTGAGTGAGTCTCTAATGAACCATTCCAATTAGCATCTTATTTTTTTTTCCAAATATTTCAGTTTTATTTTTTGTTAACATCACAAAGTTGAAGTCAACAAGTACTTGTCCACTTTCTTATCAAGATAAATTGTTCAACCCTTAATTCAAACCCCGGAATTTCATAAATTAGGATTTTGAGTGGTAATTGCCATCAAGTAAGGATTGAGAATTCGAAAAGCAAGAATTTAGCCAAAATTTTCTAATATGTCCATTTTCTTTATGATTTTTGAGAACTATTATAGATATCTCAAGTTTATGAACTCTTTTGCTTTTACACTTTTATTACCACGTGTCATCTTCTCATTGGGTTGTTTAAGATTTTATACGATTCCATGACACGTTACTACCAACCATTATCCCAGCAATCTTTTTCATTTGATTTTTGTGATCGTTATTCCTACACGCTCTTTTTAACTAACTTTATCACATGGAAACTTCCCACATGCTCCAGGATAGGCTTTGTTGCTAAAGGTAAAGAGGCTTATTCGTCCTTTTCCAACCTTCGACTTATGAAGCTTCACCAAGAAACTTCGGTTACTCTTGTCGCATACCACGGGTTTCGACCTGCGAGATTTTTTTGTCTGTTAAAATGGACGAAGAGCTTGTAGAGATCCGGAGTCTCTACAACATTCGTCAAGACATAGAGTTAATCCATCCCAGTCTCATCCAAACGGCGCATAGGCCTCCGACTGGGTGTGGGGCTATTCACATTCTTTCCATGGAGTCCGGCCTTCTTCTTTCCTTCCACCACTACTTCCGTGAACTCTCAAGTGAGTACACATACCCAACTAGGGCACAATAGTTGGACCGTTATGATAGCCTATTTCCTGCAATGGAAACAGGCATGGTTGGATGAAGAGTTTTCTTCAGAGGCCTTTCGTGCGTGTCTTCTATCATCCAGTACAAGCCAGGAATACCAAAAATCCTCTGGATCATCGACATTATTCCCAGGACAATGTCTACTCTTAAGATTGTAGTCACTCCTAACAAAGTGAAAGATTGTAATGAGTTATTTTTCTTTGTTAAGGAAAACTGAGAGTTTCAACTAGATGACCCCAATCCCAAAGTATTCATGCTTCGCTTCTATAGCGAGCTTCGTGAGTCTCTAGCCTTGCTTCAATTTAGGGTGCTCTTTGATATATATATGTGTGTGTGTGTGTGTGTGTGTGTGTGTGTGTGTGTGTGTGTGGATATAATGCAAAAGATATGAGAAACACACTATGACAAAGGTAGTAGCTTGAGAGCTCCTAACTAATAATTTTCTAAGTAGTTATGAACACTTGGGAGAACAATTAGCATAGATGACTTTCTTTTCTTGTGTGAGAGTAATAATTTCAACATCATTTTCTTGTGGAAATGGGTTTGGTATTTATAGGAAAATTCTAATCGATTGTCCCCCATTCGATATGCGACATGTGGCTCAATCCGGAGAGTCCTTGAGTCACATCTTAGGCATCACATCATTGGCTTTAATAAGGAGGTCCTTTTCAGCCGCACATTAGGAGGCTACGACTGTAACAAGTCGTATTGGCAGGTTATCCCATTAGTTTTTTCAAGACTGAATTGTAGATTGGCAGGGGAAGCTTCCTCAGCACACAACCAGGATCAGACATTGATAGCCTTGTCTCCCCAACCTCTTCGGCATAAAAGAAGAGCCTCTTCTCATCCTATCTTCCCAAACCGTCTCGGCACAAAGAGATGCAGCCTCGGAGAGAATGGTGATAGCCTACTAGGCAAGTTTGACTTTGACTGCCTACGTGGGATTGTGGGGGCGTAACAATAGTCCTCCAAGTCCAGGACCTCGAGGGGTGTTGGACTTGGTAATGAGGCATCTGCATGTCGACAAGAGTTCTGCAAAGATAGGTGAAAATTTAGTGTTACAATTACAATAGTCCCACAAGCTTAGGGCCTCTGTCATTTATACGAGGTGCTAAGATTGGTTTGTTGGGCGAGGTCCCAACTGGGAATGCTAGCTGTAGATGAGTCTTCCCAAGTGAGAGAAGCCGGCCGCAAACGAGCCAAGTCCTTGGTTGTAGAGGCTTCATTGCAGGGAAGCATAGTATGTTGTGGGAGATGCTTTCTGCATTAGCGCATGTCCAAATGGGAGAAGCTGGTTGCGGAGGAGCCTAGACCCAAGCGGGAGATGCTCCAAAAATGGCTGCCAACAGGAACCCCACGCCTCCTCTTCCTATGTGTATTTCCTTGCACACTTAGACTGCCACGTGGTTTATTCAACCACGTAGATAAGCCTAGGAACGAGTGGATGTGATGCAAAAGATAGGGAGAAACACACTATGACAGAGGTTGTAGCTTGAGGCCCCTAACTAAAAATTTTCCTGGTTGTTATGAACACTTGGAAAACAATTAGAATAGAGGACTTTCTTTTCTTGTGTGAGAGTAATAAGTTTAACATCTTGGAAATGATTTTGGTATTTATAGGCAAATTCTAATCGATTGTCCCCTCTTCGATAACGTGGCTCGATCCAAAAAGTCTTTGAGTCATATCTTGGGTGTCACATCATTGGCTTTAATGAGGAGGTCCCTTTCAGCCGCACACTAGGAGGCTACGACTGTGACAAATCGTATTGGCAGGCTGTCATATTAGTCTTTTCAAGACTGAATTGCAGATTGGCAGAGGAGGCTTCCTCAACACGCAATCAGGGTCAGACTTTGATAGCCTCGTCTCCCCATCCTCCTCGACTTAAAAGAACGGTCTCTTCTTCTCATCCTATCTTCCCAAACCTCCTCGGCACAAAGGAATACAGCTTCGGAGAGAATGGTGGTAGCCTACTAAGCAAGTTTGACTTTGACTGTCTACATGGAGCGCCACGTGGGATTGGGGCGTAACAGTTATCTTAAACTTTGCTTTCTTTGGGAAGGTAAGGACAACCTCATTCCCTTACGAAGGCCAGGCTACTGATCTTATTTCTCGGATCCAAAGTACGGTCCTTGACAACGACTAGTTGAGCAAGAAAACCAAAGCTATTTTGCAGCTAGGCAGTATAGATTTTTACAATGCTGGCTTACAGATGACTCTTCGTAAGTGCTTTATATGCTCTCTCCCTTTTTTTCGGCTTTTGCTGACTTTACCCTCTCTCATTTTTCTTTTGCAAAGCCAACATCAACCAGAAGAAAAAGACTTCCGCTACAAGGCACATCCCGTCAAGAATTCAATTAAGCAGAAGGCCCTCTCCATCGTCAAATGACATTTTCATTAATGAGCCTTCGACTCTTACCTCTAGCAAGCTCACTCTTAAGGAAGTTGTTGGCAATGTCAAAGTTTTGACAGAGGCTTTACAGGGGTCAAGCTTCTTCATTGTTCCCTATGTCTACAAAGTCCGGCACCTCTGAATCCTCTGCTAGTGAGAAGAGAGCCTCGAATGGGAATGCAGATGACCTTCAAAAGAAGAAGCAAAATGTTCCTCCCTCCATTGCTCCGTCGCTAGTAGAGCTTTTTTGAAATAGGCCGGAGGTCCCATAAAGTGCTGATGTCAATAGCCATTGGGACCTCATTATCCCAATGGCTAAGTGAGTCTCTAATGAACCATTACAATTAGTATTTTTTTTTTTTTTTTGGATATATCAGTTCTATTTTGTGTTAATCTTATAAAGTTGAAGCCAACAAGTCCTTACCCACCTCCTTATTGAGACAAATTGCTCAACCCTTGTTTTAAACACTGAAATTCCCTAATTTGGGGTTTTGAGTGGTGATTACCGTTGAGTAAGGGTTGAGAATTAAAAAAGCAAGAAATTGGCCAAGGTTGTCTAATATCTCCATTTTTTTTTTTATGATTTTTGAGGTCTATTTATAGATATCCCAAGCCCATAGGCTTTTCAGTCTTTTGCACTTTTATGGCCACGTGTCATCTTATCATTAGGTTGTTCAGGATTCTAGATAATTCTACGCCACGCGGTTACCAATCATTGTCACAATAGTCCCTTTTATTTGATATTGTCACAGTAGTCCATTTTATTTGATTCTTGTGATCATTATCCCTATGTACTCTTTGTAACTAACTTTGCCACATGAAAACTCTCCATGTGCTCTAGGAGATACTTTGTTGCTTACCATAAAGAGGTTAGGTATTCGTCCTTTTCCAACCTTCGACTTTCGAAGCTTCGTCAAGAACCTTCGGTTGTTCTTGTCGCATACCACGGGTTTCGACCGTGACCCTATAGAGTTGTAAGAGTGATAAACTAAACTTTCTTTTAACTTAATCGCCTAACCAATGATTGAGTGGCATGTGGTCCCTACCTTTTCCGTACATTTATGTAGGCCCCCTTTTGCCACGTGTATTTCTTGGCATAACATTTTGCATTCTGGAACTTCTCAAAACTATGACTACTAATAAATTGAGTAGTCTGTATAATATATTTTTTTCCTGCTGCGTTAAAATAGTCTTAATCCGCATAAGACTTTGTTAGTTTAGTTAATAAGAATGAAGTATTACATAACAAATCAAGTTAATTAAGTGGGAAATGGAAATCTTCATGTAACAAAAAGAATTCTAAGACTCTATATGAATCTAAGGACTAAAACCAAATATCTTTTTTATCAAAACTTTGTTCAATGATCAATCATTTTACCCAGAAAAAGAGATGTTAAATATCCTATTTTGGCTTCTTTAATGGTCATCATATATCTTTATAGCAGCTAGGGCCAACAAATTCTGTAGCTAAATAATGAAATTGCCCTATCTCCAGCTAAGTCCAGCATATATATTAATTGGCATTCCACAAACTCTCAACTCCCCAGTGCCAACTAGCTAAAAGTGTATATGCATGCAGAGGTTCCACTGCCATTCAAACTTGGACTAGTAGTTCAAAACAGACTTGTACTTTTGAAGACAATTGGATGAGCTAATTATCACCCTGGATAAATTGTTTTTCATGTCGATAGATTGAACTCGACACGTTTATAAGATAATAGACGTTATTTTAAGTGTTTGTTTTCTTTATTCATGACTAATCATATCGAAATTCAATATACCAAATATACCAATATAATTCATTTCACGCGAAATGTATTTGTCTTTATATTGATGTAAAAAATTGAAGTCATCAAGAGAAGTATTTATTAGCTCACAAGTCACAAGAAAGAGATTTGATATGTATAAAAGACAAAGGGAACAGAAACAAAGCCTGCATAGAGGTGAGAATATAGCCTGGTTCACTTTTTTTAACAGCAGTGGTTCTAGAATCACACTTACAAATTTACGTGGTCCTTGTCTTCGTACATGCCCCTCGGAGGATTCTCTACTGATGACTCACGAGGCTATATTGTATGGGAGATGAAAATTTAATGAATAATACACCAATGGGACACTAGATGGTATTAAAACTAATAAATGGGTATTAAATTAAAACATACGATTTAATATGTTTAAAACTCAAATGAACAATTAGATTTTGAAACAAGTCACTATCTTGTGGGTATATTAAGAGTAAATCCTACATACATCGAATAAAAATGAAATAAATATACAACATATAAGAGTTTATGTTACTTTTGACAAGATTAACATTTTAAGATACAATCTAATACATTATTGCGTTATACCTAACATATCCTCTGTGGCACAGATCGATGTGATACGCGGGCTTGTACGTGTAGATCAACTAGTTCTTTTAAGTTAAGATTTTTTTCATGGTTGAATCAAAGAATGAAAGAAACTGTGCATTTGGTTCTCAAAGTAACTAAACTAATCACCTCAGTTCTCATTCGGTGATTTGAAGTATTAAAGCCATGATTTTGGCCTTTTTGATATATAGTTGGACCAACCATAAAGACAATATTAACGGCAATGCTAGGTAATAACTCGTACTTTTCCTCTTTATCTTTGACACATACTTATAAGAAAATTCAAAAATGCAGTATTGTTTTAAAAAAAAAAAAAATTATTTTTCTGCATTTATTTTCTTTTTATGTTGTTTAAATCTTCGATACAAAAAATATTTGTAAGAGTTCGGCTCTTCTTTTTAAATATTTGAATAATAAAAGAAATTTTGAAAAAAGTGAGGAAAATAAATAATTATTTCTTTTTTTCCATCAAGCCCAACGTAGTACAAATGATTCAACTATAATGCCTTTTATTTCACCCCAGAAAACAATAATTCCAATACAATTAATCCCTAATTAAATTGAAGAAAATTTCACATGATGAGATGTTCATTACCCCAATCAGAAAAAAAATTACATTACAGCTTCCCATGTTTGCATGCATTATTGGTTACAAATTATAATGCCTACTTTAAACATACTTTGCCAAAAAATGGATCATGAGAGGTGGGTCTTTCACATATGCATGAAATGATGTTGAAGATGATGGTGGGACCCATATTTGGTTTTTTGATCATAACATTGGAATCCCTTAGATTGAGGGGATATTGAAGTTGCAGCAGCAGCCTTGAATTGTGGGCTCCATATTTTAAATTTACAATCTCTTTTTTATTTTTTTTCTTTAACGTTTATCAGCCACAGTATAAAAAGAAGAGAACAGAAGGAGAAAAAAAAGAAGTGATATGCATGTGATCCAACAGCCTTTATGTTCCCCTCTTGTAATCACATTTTGCAATACCCACCATTTCTATATTGTCTTCTTTTGACATTTAGTGACTAATCAACTTTTCTCTTTAATCATGTTTAGGTCTTACGTTTTTTCTTTAATCATGTTTTGGTCATACGTTAATTCTTATGCTAGTACAAAGTAGGCCCACTTTATTTATTTATATCATAAATCAATTAAGACATATTTAGTCCGTAGTATTGCTTGCACTTTTATATATATACGACTAATTAATATTTAAGCATATGACTAATACTATTATCATGTGTGTGTATACGTGTGCATATTCTACAAGGAAAGGAGAGAAAGAAGTAGAGAAAAAAGGAGAAAAAAGGGAAGGGAAGAAGCAAAAAAGATAGTGAAAGACAACTCTTGTTGTTCTCTCCTTTTAATGTATCTCAAAAGAGTGTCAAAATGGGCTTTCTTTAATTGATTAGATACAGTCAGCCATGCAACTCTATACCTTTGGTATGGAAAACTCCTTTTGGACCTTTATATATATGAATGTATGTATGTATGTGTGCTATTGAAATTTCTCTTGGATGAAACTGCTTTTTGGCTTTCTTTTAAAGGAACTTTTGCATGAAGACCATCTTTTTATGTATTATTCTAATTTAGTTATCCCAATTGGTTGTTGCTTTACCATCTAATCACTCGAATTAAAATTTTGATTTCAATTTTCAATTTTTCTTTTCAATCCTTTATTGAATTTTGATACCCAAAAAGTAGATAATTTTTTTTCTAAACCCTAATCCCAAAGGGTTGACAAAGGGAAGGGACACAAATAAGGCTTCCTTGTAAAGGAACATGCTGTTATTGGGTGGAGATGAATTTAATTAGGTCCATATATTACAAATCCAGCCCAAATTATAAAGTAAATAAAATTTTACTTTAATTATTGAGTCGGGTCTCTGAGTTCTAGCAAAGTCGGATTTTTTGTACGAGTCTTCCAAAGATAGAGAATAATACTCTTCCCTGTGTCAATTGTTACGATTTTTCTTTGATTTTTGAATCCAAGCATAAACAAGTATGTAACGCGAAAAGTAAAAATAACACCAGAAATTTTTGTCCCTAATAACATGGGTTCGCTTATCCGTTGGTTACTTCTCGTTAAAGTTCCACAAAGTGGAAGAAGAATCAGTAGGTCACAGAGATTACAAGATTCAACAATGAAATCACTAGAAAACTCCTAACCCTTTACAAAACGAGAGTCAATCAAAGATTGATCTCTGAAACTATCACTACTGGAGATAACTCTTATTGAGGGGGTATAATCACCATTTTCATGGTAAGATTTCACTAAGAAACCAAAAACCAGAGAAGGGAAGGAGAAGTGACGGATTTCTTTTGTGACCATAGAGAGTAGAAGAGTCTAGAAGAAAGTTTTCATTTGAATGCCAAATGACAGAGGTAGGTGTACCTTTTATATTCCAGATGAACGACTCAGATCAAAACCACAGAATCGATAGCTCAGATAAAGTTTAAACTTCTGATAAGTAAAGCGCATTTCTCTTATGCGCCTAATAAAGGAAACAAGAACTTCAACCAATGCTAATCATATATTGATCACATATAAACAATCTCCACCTTGATCATGTTTTCACCATCCTTGACATTTCTTGTCTGAATCTTATTAATGCAATTTTAGCCTTAATTCACTTTGAATTTCATCGCTTCTTGTACATGCACAAAACAAATATTAGTAAAATAAAAATTACAGAAACAAAACAAAAACAGTAAGATTTACTAACATGTATCTAAGTTCAAAAGACTTAAACAACTTTTAAACTTACTCAAAAGGTAAAATTTTTGTGCTCATGTCTGCTAGATTAAATTGAAAGGGAACCTTTTCCAATTTTACTAACTCTTGGGACATAATGTCCCTTATGAAATGAAGTTTAACATCAATGTGTTTTGTTCTTTCATAAAAAAAAAAGATTTTTACACAAATGAATAGTAGATTGATTATCAGTATAGATGATAGGAGACTTACTTTCATACCCCAATTCTTTTAGAATTCATTTTAACCATAAAGCTTCCTTAACAACTTAAGTTATGGCCACATACTCAGATTCAATGGTTGAAAGAGCAACAATGTGCTGGAGTTGGGATTTTCAACTAATACAAGTATCACATATAGTAAATACATAAGAAGTTACAGATTTCCTATTATCTCTATCACTTGCATAATCAGCATCAATATACCCTTTCAATTTGACTCCTAAAGGTAAGGCCTAAATTTGAAGATCCTTTTAAGTATTTCAATAACTATTTTAAAGCTCTCCAGTGATAAGGACCAGGATTAGACATATATCTACTTAGTACACTAATATAATGAGCCACATCAGGTCTGGTGCAGACCATAGAATACATTACAGAGCCAATTGCATTAATGTAAGAAACATTTTCCATTTTAGCAAGTTCTTCTTTTGACTTAAAGCAATCATCTTTGCCAATTATAAAATAGTTTCCAAGATGGATACTTACTACTTTTGCTTCAATTATAGCAAATCTATTAAGGATTTTATGTATATAAAGTGTTTGAGTTAGTTTAAGTTCAAGAAGGTTTTCATTTCTAATAATTTCAATTCCCAAAATTCTCTTTGCACTTTCTAAATCCTTCATGTCAAACTCAGAAAACAAATCAGACTTTAATTTCTTAAATTGATTTATGCAAGAACTAATCAAAAGCATATTATCAACATATAAGAGCATGTACATACTGATATTGTTTTCAGGTTCACATTTAAAATATAAACAATGATCATATTCACTTCTTTTGAAACTTAAAGATAAAACAAAAGCATCAAACCTTTTATACAATTGTCTTGGAGATTTCTTTAGACCATATAAGGATTTCTTTAGCAAACAAACACATGTAGATTTTCATTCATCTTTAAAATCGGGGGGTTGATTCATATAAATCTTTTCATCCAAGTCACCATATAAAAAAGCTGTTTTTACATCAAGCTGTTCAAGTTTTCAGTTAAAATGGCAACTAAAGCAAGCATCAGTCTCATAGTTTTATATTTAACTATAGGAGAAAAGATTTCATTGTAGTCAACACCTTCTTTTTGTGTAAAGGCCACTAATCTGGCTTTAAATCTAATAGGGTCAGAATTAAAAACCATTTCTTTAACCTTATAAATCCATATACAATCAACAATGGATTTATTTTTCGGTTTGGGAACTAACTCCCAAGTTTTGTTTTCTATAAAGGATTTCATTTCTTCAATCATAGATCTTTTCCATTCAATTGAGTGATTTCCTCTAATTGCTTCTTCATAAGTATTTGGTTCTTTTTCACAAAGATCGTGATAACTCAAGAAAGCAAAAGAAACACTATCTTCAAAACATAATCTTTGAGGCTCTCTTATATTTCTTCTCATTCTATCCTTAGCAAGTTGGTTGTAACGATCAAAGACTTTTTCTTACAAGCCTCTCGCTTTAGGGGCTATTTCGAGCATTACACTTAAATTCCTCTTAAGGAGGAGGTCAATGGTTTGAATCATTAGGGATGCGAAAGAAATCCAGTTTGGAGCCCAACCTCCAGTGTACAGTATGTAAGCTAAAAGTGCACGGAATAGCCCCTATGCAAGAGGGTCGTAGGAGAAAGTCCATGGTCGTTACACTGTTAATCCCTAAGATTACCATCATTTGGGGCTGGGGCCTTCCGATCAATAATTGGATGAGACAAAATTTCATCAGACCTTTCAAGATCAATTTAAGTCTGATGATTTTCAGGCTCTACCTCAATTTCAGAATGAAGATGAGGGTTATTTAAGTCTTCATCAGCAATGGTTAAGAAAAAAAATCTTTCTTTTCATTTTTCTCCTCTACAGATTTGGGATCTAAGCAAGGCATTTAACTTTCATTAAAGGTAAAATCCCTACTTATTATAACTTTTACCCCACCTTGACCCCTAGCCCACAATCTATACTCTTTTACATTTAGGGGATAATCTAAGAAAACACATTTTTAAGCCTTAGGCTCAAGCTTACCTTCATTTTGGTGAAAATAAGCAGTGCATCCAAAAGTTCTTAAAAAAGAATAATCACAGGCACATCATTCCAAATTTCAAAAGGGATTTTATCATTTAGAGCAGCAGAAAAAATCATATTCATAATATAGCAAGCAGTCATCACAGCTTCTCCCCAATAACTTTTAGGTAATTCAGAGCTTACTATCATGCATCTTACTTTATCTAAAGGAGTTCTATTCATTCTTTCTGTCACTCCATTTTGTTGGGATGTATATGGGATAGTTTTATGTCTTAAAATTTCATGCAATTTGTAAAAGTTATCAAAATCAGAATTACAGAATTCTAAACCATTATCAGTTATTAGAGTTTTCACTTTCTTTCCAATCTTATTTTCAATCAAAGTTTTCTATTGTTCAAACTTTTCAAAAGTGTCTGATTTCTGTTTCATTAAAAAAATTTACACTTTTCTTGAATAATCATCAATGATAGAAAGAAAATAAACATATCCCCCCCATAGTGGAAACTGGAGAAGACCCTATAAGTCTGAGTGAATGTAATCAAGAATTCTCTTAGCCTTATGAGTTCCAGTTTTAAAGCAACTTATGATGTTTCACTAAATTGCAAGTTTCACAGAAATACAAGTCAGGAACTTTATCTTTGCCAGAAACACCATTTTATTTTAGGATGGAAAGATCTTTATTGCTAAAAAGAGCAAGCCTTCTATGTCATTTCAAAGTGTTACTTTGGTCATTTGTTATAGAGAATGCATAGTGATTATTAGTTAAGGCAGTAACATTGACAACAAAAAAAATCATTTTGTTTAATTCCTTTAAACATAATAAGAGAACCTTTTTGCCACTTTTAGCACACCCTTATCAATGTTGTCAAAGAACTCAATATCACCAAGCACACCTAATGAAATCAAATTGCTTTTCATTTCAGTCACATATCTTACATTTTTAAAATTGCACACAGCCATTTTCATATTATAAAGAAACATTGTCAATTCCTGAAATATTACTAGTAATATTATTTTTCATTGTTACCAAACCAATGTCCTTTTCAATCAAATTTGAAAATCATTCTCTTTTTTAAGTCATGTGATAAGAACGACATGTGTCTAAGACCCATTCTCCTTCCAAAACAGTTTTAAAAGTCAAAATTTATTCAGAAATATTAGAAATTTAATTTATGACCACATAGACTTCAGTCGTATCATAATTGGAAGAATAAGCAATATTTGCGTCTTCCTTATTCTGATCATTTTGCTCATTTTTTTTATAGCAATCTTTTGTAAAGTGTCCTATTTTTCTACATCCATAACACTTCTTTCCTTTGGCTCTAGACTTTGATCTATTTTTTTTTTTATAATTTTTTTTATTTTCAGTTTGATGATTGTTATAGTGCCCCATTTGTCTAAAGAGTGATCTACCTCTCACATTTAACTCTTCCCTTTAACAGAATCCAAATTCTGTTGTTGAATATCCAAATTTTTTATTCTAAGTAGGGTTGGGCGTGGTTTGGGTTGGGTCGTTTTTGTCCAACCCAAACCCAACCCAAAAAAATCAGTTTAACAAAAATTCAACACAACCCAACCCGCCCACGACTTTAAACCCAACTCAAACCGACTCGATCAAGCTTCGGGCAGGTTTGCGGGTTTTAGCAAAAAAATTCAACAAAAAAAATTCAGCAAAAAATTCAGTTCAAAATCATCATCAACAAAAAAAATTCATCAACAAAAAGAAAAAAAAAATTCAGCAACATTAATCAACATTAAGTCATACATACTATAAGTCCATAAGATTTGAGGAGAAAATCATTTTTATTCATAATCACATTTAAAGATTGAAAATTTAAAGGGTTCTACAATTTTACTTGGTGGAGATTGATGAGGAGATACTTCAGTGGCTGGTAGCGGAATCGATGTGAAGAACTTCGTCGAAGATGGTTAGCGGCGAGTGGCGAATCGGTGTGTGCGACTGCATTTTCTGTTGGAATTGGTGTGAAGGGCTCCTGATTTTTTGAAATGGGCTTAAGCATTAATTTTAAGCCCTTTTAGTTTATTATTATTAGGGTAGTCGGCAGTGGTAGCCAGCTGCCAGCATATCAATCAGCCAAATTTTTTTTTTTTTTATAATTCGTGCTGGTCGAGTCGGGTTTACTCATGTAACCCATAACCCAACCCGACCCGACATTATTTTTCAATCCCTAATCCGAACCCAACCCAATTAAACTCAAAAATTGACCCAAACCGCTCGGGTCAGTCGGGTTGAGCGGTTTGGGTCGATTTTTGCCCAGTCCTAGTTCTAAGAGATTAACCACAATTTCAATAGTTAAAGAATATCTGCCATATTCAATGACATTTCTTATATCTTTGAAAGTTTCAGGTAAAACATTTAATAAAATGATGGCTTAATGCTCATCATAAAATTTTTCACCACAACTTGCCAAATCTTGACTTAATTTTAAACAATTATCAAGATTTTTTTAAGGTCCACAGAAGGATCCATTTTGTAACCAAAAAATTTCTTTAAAAGATATATTTTATTGGAAAGGGACATTGTATGAAACAAAGATTCAAGTTTATCCCAAATAAGAAGGGTAGTTTTAGAACCACTCACTTTCCTCATTACATTATCAGCCAAATGCAAAATTATGGCACTTTGGGCCAACTCTTTAGACTCTTTCATTTGAACATTGGTCATATCATCGAAAAAAGACCCATCAATAGCTTTAGACAGTTTTTGTTGAATTAAATGAGCTTTTATTTTCTGTTGCCATATTTTTGCAGAATACTTGTTCAGAACACCACTTTCATGCACTATGCAAGATAAACAACATGAAAGATCTAGGGTCTCAGTTTATATACTGTTTAGAGTCAAGGATATGAATTCAAACATGAGGTTTAAGGTAATGAATATTCTTAATATGAAAAAGAAAGGAAAAACAAAACAAGAAGCCACTTAGTGGAATTATTTCTTAGACACAAAGTACAAAGAAAACATGCAACTCATAAAATCAGGTTGAAACCATACTTAAAACATAAAGATCTAAACAAGAAATGGACAAATTGTCAAATTTATGCATAGATCTGTACTAAAATACACAACTGAGAATAGAACTTAGTGCGTATTATAAAGAGATAAGAGATTTTCACCGAGCAAACACCCAGTATTCATTAAATGCGACTCCAGCAATATTTATGGTTTCAAGATTTACAAATCTAAAGCTAGGGTTTGCAATTTTTATCCTAAGAACTTTTTGAGCTTCTTTTTTTTAAGGCTTTTCAAGATCACCCCAAGAACAACAATCAGAGGCATTTTGAAGTTTCAAGATTCACACCCAAAATCAGATCTCAAACATCAGAGTCTTCAAGTACACAAAGCTTTTATACCACTGTTACGATTTTGCTTTGATGTTTGAATCCAAGCATAAAAAAGTATGTAACGCAAAAAGTAAAAATAATATCAGAAATTTTTGTCCCTAAGGACCCAGGTTCACCCAACCTTTGGCTACTTCCAATTGAAACTCCACAAATTAGATGCATTAATAAGAAGATTCAGTACGTCTCAGAGATTACAAGATTCAACAATGAAATCACCACTCCTAATCCTCTACAAAACGAGAGTCAATCAAAGATTGACCTCTAAAACTATCACTACTGGAGATAACTCTCACGGATGGAGTATAATCACCATTTTCGTGGTAAGATTTCACTAAAGAACCAAAAATCAGAGAAAGGAAGGAGAATGGACGGATTTCTTCTATTATCAGATAGAGTAAAAGAGTCTAGAAGAAGGTTTTCGTCTGAATGCCAAAGGACGAAAGTAGGTGTACCTTTTATACTCCAGATGAACGGCTTAGATCAAAACTATAGAATCGATGGCTCAGATAAAGTTTAAGCTTCTGATAAGTAAAGGACATTTCTCTTATGCGCCTAATAAAGGGAATAGCAACTTCACCCAATACTAATCAAATATTGATCACATATTAACACCAATAATGAATACATTGGTGGTGTATTTATACACAGAATATAGAATGAGACAAACATCAGAATAAAGAATGAGGCAAACATTAAACATAAACCCAATCTATTCTATATGAGATTTATATTCATCACATATATTTCCGAATAGTAGCACGTCGATCATTTAGCAATCTTAGTTAAATATGATAGATTTATTGAATGATTTCATTTATGACATCAAGGTACAAGGAGATGATTTATTAATCTGTCAATGTCTTGACATTTATCTGCCCAAATTCTTTTAATAAAGACCAGGCACATTAAACTGTCATTATATGTAGAATTGAGGCTTGATCCCACCATCATATGTATTTGTTAGAAAAACAGTAACTTAATTTCCTTCCTTATAAACCCAATTCCATTATATTTAATTAGTGGATAATTTGGTGTTTTTGTTCTCACTTTGCAACAACCCCATCTAAAGTAACACGTGATCTCATACACGTTCAAACAATAATCTATCCATTAATTATCTTCTTTAAATTAAGAAGGATCACACCCTCCGTCAAAGATCACACCCCGTCGACCTTGTACTGAGCTTGTGTTATAAAGTCTCTTGAGCTCAAAATATGGCAAATACGGGGGGAGACAAGAAAAGAAAATGGAGGAATGCAGAAATGGGGAAGGGCAGCCTGGGAACTAGAGAGGCGGGGGATGGGGTAATTAAAGCCGGAATCTAGAATTAGATTTTGGAGTTGAGCTAGACGTGAACTAAATCTTTTTTGTACCAACGTTAGGAAGTAAAAGAAATTTTTAGACCAATTTTATTATTCAAAAAATAAAAAAGTATGGCCCAATTTAGCTTCTTAAAGGGTTCGTCGTCCCTAGATGAGACAGCCTAAAAGTTATTTTAATAAGGTTAATATTTGACAGTATTGAAATTATATTTTAAAAGTTTATAAGTTGTGAGTCTTATGAAATATGTAGATAAAACATATGTTTGACCAACTTAAATTATAATTTGAAATTTTAATCTAAACGAAACCATTTTAAGTGAACAAAAAAATTTAAAAATTAAGATTTGTCAACTTAACCATCATAACTAGAACACTATTATTAGTCCTAAAAGAATGACCAATTACATTTATAACTCAAATCAAAACAACTTGACATTACTATAAATATCATGCTACAAAGATAAAATTTTTGGTCAATTAAATCGTTTTTTGTCAAATAAACTAGTTTATAATCCACACCAAACGGACTCTAAATAATTAATATGGTAATAAGACCATTTCACGTGACTGGGTTTGGAAGCTAAAATACTTTCCAAAAACCATCATATTTTTCCATCAGAAAATGAAGAATTTAATTGTTATTTTTGTATTTTTTTTTTTTAAGAGAGAGAGAGAGAGAGAGAGAGAGAGAGAGAAGTAAACAAAATAGAAAATGGGATATGGATGCATGCATTAATGCAACTGGCGAGACCTGAAATAGAAGACAGTCCACAAAGATGTCTCTAGTAGCAGAAATTGAAACAGAGATGACAAATCACTACACTAGTACTCGTGGCTGGGTGGCACCATACACTCTACAAAGACAAAACGGGTACCCTTTGTCCTCTCCATTAATTTCAGATTGCCACTTCCTCGTGTTCTCTATTACAATAACCCCCACCCCCCATTAGACAAATCCATGCATATTGCAGACCTATCTTTGACCATTCATTCTTAGAGAGAGAAACAAAAAAATGTTTGATATATTTGTGTATACATATATATATATATATTGTTTAAAACTAAATTTAAACATATATTTGTTTTTGGTTCTCCTCGTGCAGATAGGGTCCAGTAGAACAGACAAAAGAGAGTGTGAAAAACTGAAAAGAGACAGAGCAAAGAACCTTGTAGTTTCTTGTAGAATACTATTTTTGATTCTTCCTTTCGTCTTTACTAGTTTGGATAGACAGAGACATTAAAATATATAATATACTAACGTATATGTACATTAGTACATGTGTGTGTGAATCTAGGTTTAAGAGTAAGTATTGGGTGTGTGGGTGTGTGTTTTAAGCTGTCTCTCCTAGGAATTCTCATTATGGCATTATATAAGCATGATTATTATTTTTTTGAAAGAGTATCGGTGGTCATGTGAGAGGTGGTGGGGTTCATTTCCACTGCCTTCTTAGATATTATAGAATAGAATCTTCTTGTCTTCTCTCTCTCTATACTCTCTCTATTTTCTCTCTCCTTCTACTAATAATTAATATATTTATTATTTAATACTTTGTTCATGGTATATAATATATAGATATACACATCCTTGTTATTAGTGATATGGTGGTGGGTTCTTGAGGATCTGTTTTGAGTTGCTGACTATTTCATGCCCTCACCCGCCAATTTGCACTTCCTTCATAAGAAATCAGTTTTTTTTTTTTTTTAATCAGGACGTTTCAATTAGAACGGCACTTCTTTAGCTTTAATCGAGTACATCTTATATGGCTTTGTTAATTGTTAAAAATAAAATCTTTAACAGTCTAGATTTCATATTCAAATATCATCATTACTCATTTATCAAATTATCTTCTCTATAACATTTAACTTGACGCTTCAAAAGCACATAAGGAAATTATTTTAGACTCTCGAGATTACAAGTAGCACATTATGAGGTCGATAAGGAAAGCTATCAAACAAAATGGAAAAATTGAAACATTTAAGTACCTTTAGAATTATTAATATTAATTAAACGGTGAGATTAAAAATGATGGTGTGGGTTGTTAAAAGCAGAGACAATATATGAGGTTAAAATTTAAAAGAGCATATGAGGTACCTCTAGATCGATGCAACATGTGATATATTCCCATTAGTGTGCTTGTAACATGAATAAGGGAATAGAGACTTAAGAATAAATATATAAGGCTATATGAGAAAAATCCAAAACAAGTATCACGAGAATGGTATATCAAAAACTATCAAAAATTAAAAAGGGTGGCCTGTCTCCATGTCAGCCGCTGAAACTGTGCAGAAAATGCAGAACTCTGTGTGTGTTTGTGTGTGAAAACTGGCTAGAGAAAGTTTAAAAAGAGAAGGGTGAAGAAAGAAAAGATTTTAGAAGTCTTCTTCTTCAGAGTTTAACAAATCATTTTCGGTTTTGAATTTCGGGACTTGAAGCTGACACTTTTTCTTCCTAGTTTTTGCTTAATTTTTTTTATAAACATATCTGTTTTTTTTTTTAATCGTGTCTAATTTAATATTCTTCAACGTACCTAAAATGTCTCTAACACTTCATCGTTTTAGCATTTAGGTCCTTTAACTGTCTGCTTGACCGTTAAAAAGTCAAAATTGACGATAAGGTGAAGAGGTCTTTTATCGCATTGTCGCCATCGACGACGGGGAATGAAATTTGGGCTTGTTAGACAAGATACCCACAAAGTTAAAGAAAATAATTAACATTAGTATAAATGAATATGGAGAACAGCCAAACTCTTTTTTGGAAAAAGATAGAAACACTCATAGACGTGGGGAAGGAGAACAGTTATGTAACTTTTTTCCCCAATAATGAGTATCAAAGACATGATCAAAATAATCAGTTGTGTATCTTTGTGAAATAATTACTCATAATTGATTCATTTTATCTCATGTCCCTACTACACAAATTAACTTATCAAATATGAATCAATGCCATGGTTATTTTTAATTTTAGAAAAAACTGACACGTGTTAAGGTTCATGCAGATGAAGTTGAGAGCCAGAAAACTAAAAAACATTTACAAGGGCCATAACAGGGAAAGAAAAAGGTGTTTGATATTCATGGAAACTTTTGAGGCCAATAATTCAAACACCTGAAGCCAAAATTGGCAGGGTCAAAGAATCCATCCCTAATGGCTAATGGTCCATTCATTGTGACCTCAGGATCAGAGAATATATATAGTCCACAGTCTACATGCATCATGAGATGTTGTATTGAATTTTGTTGCCTTATATATACATATACAATATACATATAGAGAGAGAAAGAAGAAGAAGTGGAAGAAGAAGGAGAAGAAGGTGAAGGGAAGTTGGTTGGGGTCGTCACTGAACAGGCTTTAAATCCCATCACGTAATTCGATGTATGGCTTTACCTTATATATATAAATCTGCAAAGAAGCAGAAGCAGTAGGAGTAGAAAATGATGGGGATTCGCTATTTGTGTGTGTGAGAGAGTGTGTGTGTGTGTTGTTACCATTAAAAAACAAAGAGAAAACTACAAACCGAAACCCCGTTTGACGTGAACTTCTTTTTTTTTATCTGCATTCTTCCTTGTTTTCAATTACCAATCTGCCCTTGGATTACCGAAAAAAACAATTTTCTGGTCTTTTCTTGGATAAGATTTCTGAGTTATACAAGATAAATGTTGCTTTGCATGCGTCATGCATGATATATATATGTCATTTTTCCCATTTTTATGTTGACTATAAACATTGAATTTTCCAAAAATAAAAGTTGTTTTGTTGGCTATGTACAATTTTGAGTGTTTTTGGGAACTCTTGGGTTGATTATGTTATGCAATTTTTGGCGATTTATTTTAATGAAAACTATCATATTTGATGTCAAAAAAAATTAAAATTAAAGAGCTAGAAAATTTTGATAAATTTTTGTAAATTAGTGATATTAATTAGACATTAGTAAGTTATTATTTCTATAATTAATTAATTGTATTTTTGGGAACAAAATTTCTAGTATAGTGGCATAGTCCACCAAGTAGAAGTGGGAATGTTTAAAGATTTTCGACAAAGAAAAAGCAAAGAAAAGTTAATTTCAAAAAAAGACATTGAAAAGGAAGAGAGGGGTGGCACCGTCAATTCTCTCACCCACCACTAATGCCTAACGCACCCTCTCTTGTGTGCGCGCGGGGGGGATAAAAGTTAGTAGAAGAAGAGAGAGGAAAGAGAAAGAGAGAGAGAGTCACGGGTTTGTCTTGAAAAGCCCTTATTTCACAGTCCTAGACAGACAGACACATATTCCTCTCTCACTACACACCCGAGGTCGCCTTGGTTAATATAAAAATTCACCCATACATACAAGAATCCTCTATACATTTTCTTGATTTCTCATCAAACCTTCAAACCCTCATTTTTTACAAGATATTTCTTCAATCAATGGCTTTGATGCTAGATAACTGCGAAGGGATTTTATTATCTTTAGATTCACACAAATCAGTTCCGGCGCCGTTTTTGACCAAAACTTACCAGCTTGTCGATGATCCTAAAACAGACCACATTGTTTCTTGGGGTGAAGATGATACAACGTTTGTTGTTTGGCGTCCACCTGAGTTCGCCCGTGACCTCCTCCCTAACTATTTCAAGCACAATAATTTCTCCAGTTTTGTCCGGCAGCTCAACACCTATGTGAGTTCTCTCTCTACAGATACATGTATGCGTGAAATTTATGTTTTTTTGATATATGTGCTTATTTGGGCTTTCCACTTTGCTGTTTTGTTGTTGTTGGGTGGTGATGAAACTAGGGTTTCAGAAAGATTGTACCAGACAGATGGGAGTTTGCCAATGAGTTCTTCAAGAAAGGGGAGAAACACTTGCTGTGTGAGATCCACCGGAGAAAAACAGCTCAGCCCCAAGTGACCCTCAACCACCACCCTCTCAATCAAACTATGAGCGGCCCAGGTTTCTTTCCGTACCCTAGCCGAGTCAGCATCTCGCCACCTGACTCGGACGAGCAGCAACCAAACAACCACTGGTGTGACTCGCCGCCACCACTATCTTCCCCCACCAGTATCTCCACCGCAATCAATGGCACGAGTGGTGGCACCACCTATGCTTACAACTCAGTCACGGCACTTTCTGAAGACAACGAAAGGCTCAGGAGAAGCAACAATATGCTTGTTTCTGAACTAGCCCACATGAGGAAACTATACAACGATATCATTTATTTTGTTCAAAACCATGTGAAACCAGTGGCACCTAGCAACTCTTATCCTTCATCTTTATTCTCTACTACTTCTGCAGCTACACCCATCAGTGGTTCTTCAATTGTTCAAAAGCCATTAAACCAGCTTATTGGGTACCATCAAATGGCATCAAACCCTAAACAAGGCAATGCTTTTATGGGCTCATTCAACAACTCTACTAATCCTAGCAAGACTTCACAGAGCAGTGTGACAATTGTTGAAGATAGTGAACCTTGCAGAACTAAGCTGTTTGGTGTGCCACTCTCATCCAAGAAAAGATTGCATCCAGATTATTCTTCTTCCGTGGAGATTAACAAGGCAAGATTGGTCTTGGAAAATGATGATTTAGGGTTGAATCTCATGCCTCCTTCTCCATGTTAGCTTTTCCTCAAGCCCCTATTCAAGATTTTAAAAAAGAGAGAAAAAAAAAAGAACAAGCCTTTACTGTTTAATCTCTAGCGTTTATTTTCATCAATTTTCTGATGTTTTTTTTCCCCCTTTCAATCTTGGAGTTTTAGAGTCCTCTAGTAGAAGTGTATTTTTAAAGGATGTTTCTGTGCGTGCGTGCGTGTGAGAATTTGTGACTTGTTCTGTGTAAATATAACTGTAGTGCCGGTGTTATCTTGCTCCCCCAGCCATGATTGCAGGTGGGTTTTGGTTAGAGTGTAACAAGATCAAATCAAGTTCAAATCCCCAAAGATAATATCTTTTTTCGTTCTATCTTCTTTGCATTCAACTGTCCTCCATTATTGGTTATCTACTCCTCTTCTCCTTGTATTTCCTCTCTTTCTGGTTTTGTTATCTGATGAATTAATAAATGCACACTGAGATAGAAAAGAATAGAGAGAGAGAGAGAGAGAGATGACCCTGGACCTGAAAACTTTTCTTTTTCAGTTCTACTGAGAAGAAAACTCAGAAAAATTGCAGCCTGACTCAATGGCAAATTTTCTTGTTTTTTTGCTTCCTGGGTCTTTCTCTGATCAATGCATTAAATGAATTATACGTACAAATATGACCATATCTCCAAGAAACTAGTACATGTCTTGAATTTGGATTTTTGATTAATTAAAATCATTTCAAACCAATAACTTAGGAATTTGTATAAATTTAACAGCATCATTATTGTTTTAACTAATATCACTATTATTGTCATTATTACCGAGAAGAAAGACTCCCTCACCCCCACTATGATTTATGAAAAGAAGGCTCATCATGGCTTGTGATTAAGGTTAGGATCTCGTTTTATCTGAAACTGTACAATCATGTGTACCCAAACAAAAATGAAAAATTGTACAGCAAAAGTGAGAAAACATGCACAGAGAAGAGAACAAAATGGTATTAAATTATTAAATGAACGTATAATGAGTAAAAGACAGGGTGTGTTATTCTATGAAAGCGAAATGAAGGAAGAAACTGACTAACAATGTGCTTTGATATGTTTCTATCAAGGCTTCTATACTTCTGATATCCAGAAAACCTTTGCCTTTTCCTACTTTAAGTATCTGATCTATCTCTTTAACGCCTTATATGGATTCCCTCTCTCCTTCTTTCACTTCTTCCAACTCCCTCTCCTACCCACCCCCACCCCTCTTCTCCATTGCACAAAAATCCAAACAATGACAGATACTTCTTGACTGTTAGGTAATTAGATGCATCTATAAGTATATGTATGTGTAGTGTGTACATGATTCCATACAACCTTTGCTGCAAATCCCATTACTTTGCTTCTTCCATTGTCCAAACAATCAAACACGGGTAAAGTTTCTACACAAAGTTTGACTAAGCATTTTCTTCTTAACTTTTGCTTTATTGACTAGTATTTTATATGAAAGGAAACTCTTTGGAAACTCAAAATACGGAGAAATTAATTAAGAACTGTTAATTAGAAAGAAGAGAAAGGGTTCTTTTCTATTCAAAGTTAGGAATGTTAAATTAGAAAATCTTGGTCGTGTGTAGGGATTTGGTCCCATGTACACGATAAAAACCCTAACCCTAGTTATCTAGCTGCTAGGCCTTCTTTCTTTAATTGTCTTTTTATAGTGGGGGTTGTGGCACGTGACTGCGAACTTGAACTTGCACGTGCAATGTAGAAGGGTACAAGATAAGAGAGTAAAAAATCAGAAAAAATAATAATATGTATATAAAAAGTGATACTACACTTATCATCAGATAAAGATGCTTTAAGAAGAGTGTTTGTATGTTGCTTAACAGCCCAGTTTTGAAAGTTGGGAAAGCGAAAGGAACGAAATTTGTGTAGAGATTTAAAAAAAGGACTTTATTTTTGCTCCATTTTAGTCTTTTTAGTGCACTTTATTGACATTATTTTTAGTATGACACTTTATTGACAATTTAAACATTGATATAATATATGTAACACTTTATACATGTAGACGTGAAGTTTCCTAAAGATAATACTTGCTTTAATGGAAGGTCTCTAAAGCTTTTCTATTTTCCGATTTTCAAAAATTCATGCAATCATTTTCTATTTGAACTTCTTAGGAATACGATCATTTATTAGTGTACGTTTGTCAATACTTATAAATACTTATAAGTTGGTTAAATATTATTTTTATTCACATTCTATACAATTTATTATTAATAATTTATAAAAATCTTTACCAAACATCAATCTTAACTAAAATGTGCTTAAAATAAGTGGATGCCTCGCATGTCCTGGACGGATACACCATAGCAGCAAGAATGGGCAGGTGGTTATCTTTATGGAGCCCAACAATTTAAAATGGGGGATGATGAAGAATGGGCTTATCTTTCTCAATAAACTCTTTGTCAAATTCACTTATACCGTCTGACATTTCTAAATTAATATGATTTATTAATTAGCGAATGTTATTAATTTGTAAAATATCTACTTACAAAAATTTATTTTATATACATTTGATAATGTCACTAACTTTTTATATATTTATAGTTCGGTACCGCCCTTAAAAAAACGTTTTTTATAGTGTAAAATTAAAAATTAAAAAAAATTAGTGTAGAAATTTTTTTTCCGTAACAATTCGGCCTCCAAAAATTTCTGGTTCCGTCCTTACCTATGTTATAGCTCATAAGTTACTCCAAGGTATAAAGTTCAATATCAAGACAATCAGAAACAAATAAGCTACTATAAATAGATAGTTCTTTAAGAAACGTAATTGCTAATTAATTTTTTTTATATTTTGTATTAATTATTAGATAGCGAAAATATTAAATTATTTTTATAGAACACAATTAATTTCATGAAATTTTATTATACCTTTGTTTGATTTTGCTTAAATGTAACTTTTTTGAGTCAATATTAATTACAATTAATTTTAGTCACATATTTCATCAATTTTTCAACAATAAATTTCATCAATTTTTATCAAAATATGGTAAAAAACTAATTTTTAACAAAACAAAAAAGGCACTAGGTTATTAGTAAGGTATTAATTTAGATAGGTCCAACTGTATATTGCAAATCTCAATTGTGTATTTAATTCTGAAAATGATCCAATTGATCATTGTAAGAGGGGTTTAGGATTGGGCCAATTGATCATTGTAAGAGTAAATGATGGGCTCTTCCATCACAACACCTTTGGGTCAAAGAAAAGAAGAGAAACTTTATAGGTGATTTATTTTAAAATTAGTCAAAATATTTTTCAAAATTGTCATTGAATTATACTATTTTAGCCATATTTCAATTAATTCCATAATTACCTCCGTGACCCATATTAATTAGAATTAAATCCAATTTAAACTTCAGCGTAGCATCACCATCTTCTCCCGCGCTTACCGCCAGCTATTGCACTTAGTCGCCGGCGTTTTACGACTCGCAGCGAGCCACACAAACCTTTTCCACTGTTTTCGTGAATGATAATAGTGGATTCACAATTTTTTATTGTTCTTCTACTTCTCAACCATGTAAAAGATAAAGTTTTAACATTTAGCGGTCTTCTATTGTTACCTGATATTTTGGAAACAATTGCTTATTGAATGTTATTTTGTAGGTGGATTCAGTTTTTATGAATGATTTTTTTTTCTTGAATTAGGTTGTTTTTGTTTGATATATTATTTTTTTGATTATAGGAATACAATTGTTTTATAATTATTTTTTTGTCAAATAAAAAAAAAAACATTTGTTTCACCTACAACAATATTTTTATGTGTTTTGAGATGTTACTGTCACACATTCATATGTGTTGTTTGATATTATATATGTGTATCATATAAAACAGTATTTTAATAAAACAATATCACAAACAGTATCTTAAAACATCTCCAATGCACTCTGTCTATTCTAATCTAAATGGCAGGTAAAATATACGGACTTCCAGTCTATGTGGCACTATATCTATTGAAAAGAATGTCAAATTAAAATTTTTTATCACTAATAGATTCCGTCTAAAACTAATATTACCGCTTATGTAGTATTAATTTAAAAAAAAAAAAAATTGGCAAGTCTTCAATTTTTATTTTTCTCGTCGGACTTCTTTTTTCAAATAAAATATTGAGTTAGATTTAAATTTGTTGATTCACTTCGTCTAGAAGTCCTCTAAATTTAGACGAATTCTATTTTTTTTTTGTCACATCAGTTACACGGAGTCGTCGTCGACGTGCATTAAAAATGGTTTTGTATAATTATAATTGAATTAAATTTGAGCCATATAATTCTTGAGCTTATAAACGCATGATCAAGTCATCGACTCGAAATTTTTTCAAGAAAATATGTGACACACCAACTGTGTCAACAAATGCAATTGAATAGAAAGGATTAATGTGTTGTAAGGCCAACAAATCCTCAGCAGTCACTGGTCCACCATCCGTTACATGGAGCCTGCTATGGCCATATATCATTTAATAGAGATGGAAAATGACATAATGTAGATCATAAAGCTGGCCAGAAAAAACTGGGCCTAATTAGCCAATTGATCTCGGTCTGAGCTGGCCCGCTTTATTTTTTTTCCTTCACTCTAAGCTCTAGAGTCCAGTCCAAAATATTGTCAAGGCCAACCTCCAAATTCCAGCCCAAAATGTTCTCAAGGCCGAAGGATGACTTTTAAAAAATGAGATAATTTCACCCTATACTACAAAATGTAAAATAATTTAAAAAATACTATTTAACTTTTTTTATTCTAAAAATACTGTTTTTTATTTTTATAACACTTGTTGTTACATTTGTTATGTTTGTTAATAACAAATATAACACATTTATTATAACTAAAATAACAAATCTAACAACAAGTGTTACAAAACTAAAAAAAATAGTATTTTTAGAATAAAAAAAACATGATAGTATTTTAAGAAATAGTTTATTTATTGTGGTTATTTTTGAAAAAACCCCCTTTTAAAATTGATAAGTTCAAGTTCAGCGTCTGCTTTTAGAGATTTTTTTTTTTTTTTTTTTTTTTTACTGATTTTAGGTGGTATTGTTTATGAGATATTGAGGAAATCGGTATTTGTTAGTTCTCTGAAGCACTGATTTTAATCACTACTCAACTCGGATTTTAAAAAATTTCTTAATATTATAGACTCTTATATATTTCATGGAATTTAATAGAATTTGACAAATTTAATAAGATTTCAATTGATTCTCATGGATTTAATTGGATTTGTAGTCTTTTTATTAAAAATTATATTTTTATCTTTTCAATTGTTACTTTTGAAAAAATTTTAAAATTTCACCATACCATTTTAAGTCTATTTTTTTTATTTTCAAACCAAATTATGTCCTGACAAGAATCTTGCTCTAAAATTAGTGTTGACAAACTATCTCTCCATAAAAAGCACACAATTTTCTTTTTTTTTTAAAAACTAGACTAACATAGACAATTAATTCATGATATATTGATACATATAATTTATGTTTTATATATTAAAAATGAGTAACGAAATATTTTTACTTTGACAGAATTCTAAATTATAAAAGTTAAAGGAGTTCGTACAATGTATTTATGATTTTTTTTTTTTTTAACTTTAACCACTTATTGTATACAAACAGAATATATTTTTTTAAGAAAATACTAAGAAAATGGTATAATGTCTAACTTGATAACTCAAAAAAAAAAATTATAACATTGTGATTAAAAAATAAAATCAATAACATTATCGTATATTAAAATAAACTCCTTTGTCATTTTAATTTTTTTTCTAACATTGTGATTTTCTCCATAATATTATCGTATATTAAAAGAAACTTCTAACTTTTTTATTTTAAATAAAAAATTCATAATGTTAAAAATATGACCAGCGTTTGGAGAAAAATAGAATAATGACGTAAAGAATTACAAATTGGTATAAAAGAATTTTCGGTAAAATCTTATGTGAAATGTGAGATGTTTGGGAGTGGGAGTGGGAGTGGGAGTGGGAGTCGGAGTCGGAGTGGGGTCGGAGAAAATCAATTGATATAAAACGGTTTCAGCAAAATCGTAGGTGAAATGTAATAGGTTTTAGGGAGAGGGAGGGGGGAGAATCTAATTGAAATTTTGAAGTTTGGAGTTAAAGAGGGGTGATATCTTATTTCCAGTGAGAAAGTGTTATCTTGTCAAAATCCTGTGACACTTGTCCATTGGATGAATTGTCCACACACATTAGATATGGACAAAATAACAATTGTCCAGTGAGAGTAGGAGATCAATCATATGGAGTTAAAATTGTTTAAAATTTTAGTAGTTATAATTATAGTTCAATTATATTGAAATTTGTTAAAATCTATCAATTAATGAAATATTTAGAAATTTACTAATTATTGAGGACACCTGAATTTCTAAATAATCTATTTAAATCCGAGTTAAAGACACTTAAATTTTAATGAAATTTAATTTAGAGAAATCTAAATTTATATAAATTTTTAAAATCCCTTCAATTATAAGTTGAGCACACCCCTTAGTATAAAAACCAACCAAAATTAATATAATATAATTTAAAGTATATTTTTCAACCCAAATCCATATTATTCAACCTTTTTTCAAAATTTATTCCAACTTTACCCCTTCTAATAAAGGCAGAATGAAGCCTATAGCCTCTGTCAGAAGAAAAGTTTTGTTCTACCAAACTAAAATTAAAAATAAAAATAAAAAATTTAATAAAAAATAAAAAGACATTTATATCCTTTATATTTAAACCCATAACAACCGTCTCTTTTTATTTTGAAATTGAAATCCATTATCTTCTCCACTCTTTCTTCTCCATTGTCACTGCTAACTTGTGCTTCTGCAAAATTATTGATTTTGATTTTTCCCTACCATAATATACTCAAGAATTGATTTTCTTCAACCAAGCCCTACTGTGCTTTCTAGAGAGAGAGAGAGAGAGTGATGGAGAAGTAGCCGGTGAGAATAAAGGCAATGGTTTACGCATTGTCTCCGTTCTAGCAGAAGGTGATGTCGAGCCTCTGGAAGGATCTGCCTGATCCACCACAAGATCTCCGAGAATTGGATTAGTGCCACCATTCTCCTCAGTTTTCTCGTCGAAACCTACTCCTATGTGTAGTGGTATCTAGAAAAGGAGAAGATGGAGCACATATATTGAAATCATGTATTCAAAATTCCATATTTTATCTAGTCTAACATGCCTATAAGCTGATTTTACTATTTTGCCTACAGCTGCAGTTGTTGAACTCTGGGTTTTAAATGTTCATTTACAGCTATCAACCTCTGTGACCTCAAAATTTGTATTATATCACATGTTGCTTTGAAATCTGAGTGGTTATGCTAAAATTTTCTGGAAAAAATATATATATATACTCAAGAACAAGAAGAAGTAGAATAAGTGATGAATTGGAGTAATCTTTCAAAATCAAGTTGCTAAATAAATAGTTAAATACAATGAATATCTTCTCACTTTGGTAAGATTTTCTGCAAGGAGAGATGGCGCAATTTCTATGTTATCTAGTGTGCAATAACAATAACGATATTGAAGTCGTTTCAGTTGAGTAACAAGTCGCACATGTATCGATTTCACAAAACGATATTGAATTCGTTATGATAAAAATAATGACCTTTAAGTCGTTCCACTACATTTTTCACTTGAACGTTCGCCCAGCATAAATCAGGGCATTCGCCCAGTAGAAGCAGAAGCAAATCTACTTCTACTGTCACCAAGTGGGCGAGCGCCCAGGCTATTGCGCCCAAGCCAACTCCACATGAATTTTTTTTTTTAAATAATTTTTTCCTTTTCATTTATCAAGTAACAAGTCGCACATGTATCAAATTCATAAAACGATATTGAAATTGTTATAATACAAATAACGACATGGAAGTCGTTCTAGTACATATAACTTGCGTATTTACTGATTTGACATAACAACATTAACGTCATTATATTAATAATAACAATATTTATGTCGTTTTAATAACAAATACATCTATAACTACATTGAAGTCGTTTCAATTAAAAGGTAACGAGATTGATATCGTTGCGGCTAAAAATGTCAAATTGAACGTTAACAGCCACTTGGCATGCCTCCGACATAAGTAGGAAGTCTAAAAAAGGTTATTGAGTGGGTTGATCCCACTAGGACGATGAAGAAAAGACGAACAGAGTAACCTTATTCCTACCGAAGAACTTCGAAGGTTGTTGACGTCACCAGAAACTTATAATGTAGTCAATACAGGCACGTCTCTCGAACCGATTTATCGATTCTCAGTTGAAAGTAATGTTTATACAAAGGAATGATGTTTTGAGTCGATCGGAGTGCAAAACGATAGTCCAACCTAAATAACGACATTATATTCGTTTTAGTTATAGGAAAACGATGTTTATGTTGTTTCAATAACAAATACATCTATAACTACATTGAAGTCATTTTAATTAAAAGGTAACTAGATTAATATCGTTCTGGCTAAAAAAGTCAAATCGAACGTCCACAGCCATTCGACATGCCTCCAACATACCTGGTAGGTCTGAAAAAAGTTATCAAGTAGGTTGATCCCACTCGGACAATGAAGGAAAGACGAACAGTTACCTTATTCCCACCAGAAAACTTCGAAGGTGGTTGACAACACTAGAAACTTCTAAAGTGGTTGATACGGGCACGTCCCTCTAACCAATTCGTCGGTTCTCACTTGAAAGTAACGCTTATACCAAAGAATGATACTTCAAGTCGGTCGGAGTGCGAAACGATAGTCCAACCCACAGAACAACATTGGGTTCGTTCTAGTTCTAAGAAAATGATAGTTATGTCGTTACAATACAAAATACAGGTATAACTACATTGAAGTCGTTTCAATTAAAAGGTAACGAAATTGATATCGTTCAACTAAAAAAGTCAAATCGAACATCCATGTCTACTCGGCATGCCTCCAACATACTTGAGAGGTCCGAAAAAGGTTATCAAGTGGGTTGATCCCACTTGGACGACGAAGGAAAGACGAACGGAGTTGCCTTATTCCCACCGAATAACTTCGAATGTGGTTGACAACACTAGGAACTTCTAAGGTAGTTGATACGAGCACGTCCCTCGAACCGATTCGTTGGTTTTCACTTGAAAGTAATGCTTATATCGAGGAACGATGCTTCGAGTCGACCAGAGTGCAAAGCGATAGTCCAACCCACAAAACGACATTGTGTTCTTTCTAGTTATAAGAAAATGATATTTATGTCGTTATAATACAAAATACAGCTAGTACTACATAGAAGTCGTTTAAGTTAAAATGTAACGAGATTGATATCGTTTCGACTATAAAAGTCGAATCGAACGTCCACATTCACTCAGCATGCATCCAACATACCTGGGAGGTTTGAAAAAGGTTATCAAGTGGGTTGTTCCTATTCGGACGATGAAGGAAATACGAACGGAGTTGCCTTATTCCCACTGAAGAACTTCGAAGGTGGTTGACAACACTAGGAACTTCTAAAGTAGTTGATACGAGCACGTCCCTCGTACGGATTCGTTGGTTCTCACTTGAAAGTAATGTTTATACCAAGGAATGATGCTTTGAGTCAACCAGGGTGCGAAACGATAGTCCAACCCACAAAACGACATTGTTTTCGTTCTAGTTCTAAGAAAACGATATTTATGTCGTTACAATACAAAATACAGCTAGAACTACATTGAAGTCGTTTCAGTTAAAAGGTAACGAGATTTATATATGTAAAATAACGACATCCACGCCGTTTTAGTTTTTTCGTAACAATGTTTATGTCGTTTTAGCTAACGTATCAATGTGTAATAACGAGATTTAAGTCGTTATCATAAAAATAATGATATTGAAGTCATTCTAGTACATATAATTCGTGCATTTATTTATTTGACAGAACGAGATTGATATCGTTATAGTAATAATAACGATATTTAAGTCGTTTGTTTGCAAAAAAAAAATACCATGTTTGTGAAATAACGACATTATAGTCGTTATGTATCAGTAGTATACAAGGATATGTTAGTCATTTTATTTTTTTTAATCTTTAGGCCTTTTAGCCAAATAACATTAAATGAAGGCTCTTTAAATGAAGAAATTGTTTGACTAGGTTTTTAAATTAAGGCCCCCTATATACTGCAACTTCGAAACGTAGTGTTTGTAAGTAAATTTTAGGATTATTATGGTCCCAAATAAATATTTTTGACAATTTTATCTTTGACTTAAGAAAACTAGTATACCGCTTTACAAGCGATAGGATTCGACCATACACTCAGTAGATGAAGAATGAGATGGATTTGAGGAGGAAGAAGGAAGAATGAGATGGATTTGTAGAGATGATTTGAAGAGATAAAAATTTAGAAATATGAAGATAGACGTATGTAATGGTTTTTGGGCCAGTAGAGGAGAAAACTCCGTACGGTCGTGATAAAATGAAAAAATTACATTTCAAATCCTAACATTCTTTAAAAATATAAATAAATCATTAACCTTTTATTTTTACAAATTAAAAAAAATTAAAAAAAACCAAAAAAAATCTTATTCTCCACCCCATACCCCACAAGCAACCGGGGGATTTTCTCCCACTATTTGTTGGCCCAAACTGCTAGAGTTTGGGCCGGCGGCAATCGAAGATGAGAAATCCTCCATCGTCTTCGCGCAACTGGGAAAGATTCAAAACTATAGTGGTTCGGACTGGCAAACGAAAACGAAGGCGAAGGCGGAGGCGGAGGCGGAGGCGGAGAAAAATCCCCCGGTTGCTTCGTTATTTTAATTTATATAAGTCTGGAGTACAATTGTTAAAAAAATTATTTGGAGATCATATGTACGAGTAAAATGAAAGGATGAGAACGATATCTGCGAATAAAATTGAATGGAGATTATATTATTACAAAGTTGAAAGAACGAGGATTATGAGTTTAATTAACTCTAAATTTTAAAATAAATAATTTTCATTCATAATCAATAAAAGTAGGTTACTTATTTTGTTAATATGTAAAAGTAACATTTTAACTAACAAAATAGAAGAAAATTAAGTTATCTAAACATTAAAAAATATTACTCAAAGTAACTTTTTTTCTGGTTTAACCATATACTTAAAAGGCGTATTTGAGAGTACTTAAGAGTAGTGTATACTTTAGATATCAAAAGAATCAAGGATTGAACCTATATCTATAGATTTCATTCGTCAATAAGAAATTCTATATTGCAACCAATATAGAGTGAAGTTTGTGGGAGGGTCATCTTCTATGAATCCAGATATGTTGTTCCCATTTTCTCGTGTCCCACTAAAATTTTGAAATGGTTTAATTTCATCGGGGGTTATTGAAGTTTCAGCGAAATAATAAAATATTCATTAAAGTTATAAAATTTCAGTGCCGGTCACTGAAGTATATTAATGTGTTCAGGATAAGTGCACTTTGTGCACTTATTTTGACCTTTGAATTAAGCATTTATCCTGTTATATAGTGATTTTTTACTTAATCTAGTTTATTATTGTTTTTATTTTAGTTTTGGACTTGTTTGTGAACAATTGAAGAAGATTGGATGAAAAGAGCGATAAATTAGAAGATATCTCAAAAGTATGGAGACTCAATTGCACTCAATTGAAAGTTGAAGGACCAAATTGGAGATTATGTAAAGTTGAAGGACCAACTGGGATGTTATGAAAAGATGGAGGATCAAAATGATCAAGACCTAAAGTTGAAGGACCCAATTGGTGGCTGTTGAAACAAGAAGGACCCAATTGGTGGCTGTTGAAACAAGAAGGACCAAGGCGCAAGAACTTTTAAAACTCAAGCTAGGCGATCGCCCAACAGCTGAAACCAATTACAGGGACCAAAGGGCCTTGCCTGGGCGATCACTCAGGCTAATTTTTCAGCGTTTTTTTAAAATTTATTTTCTTTCCTTTTTTAGTCCTAATTTCGTTGGGTAACTTTTGGCCCGCGGATTTTGTACTTTTTTGGGATTTTTGGGAGCCGAACTTGGAAGAAGACGGAAGAAACAAGAGAAGACAACTCCTTGGCGATCAAGAGTTCTTTTTGAAGATTCTTCTCATTCAATCCATGCCGGGTTCTATCAACTCTTGTCTTTTTAATTTAATTATGTTCTTCTAATTTTCTTTAGCCAAGGTAGACGATGAAACCTTGTTTTAGCAAAGTAATTATATTGTTATTCGTTTAATTCAGTTTTGGAGCTTTAACGTTCATGGTTTGTTCTTATTGAATTAATTAGATAAAATTTCTTTCATCTTAAATATCATGTATTTTTTATTGTTAGAAATTGATTTAATCAATTCGTGCTTGGTGCTTAAACATGTTCTATTAATTTTTTTTTATTTTTCGTCATCTTTTATTCGAATTGGGATATATAGAATACTTAGAAAATTTTTGATTCTTTGTTTTCTTTCAATAGAACTTGATACGGAAAACGCTTAAGTAATTTATATTTGAAGATTAAGGGGAACCTATATTTGATTTTCTTCTTTTGGAATTAATTGATAAATCTTTCGGGACGACAATAGATTGATTTCGTGTTGTCGTTTGTTTTTTAGAATTAATCAATAACTGGATATTTGCTAAGTTAAACAATGGTGGATTCTGAAACATTGGTACTTTAAACTTCTTGAATATTCAATTCATCTTTTTAGCATATTTCATTAGTCTTTCAGTTAAACTATTTCAACCAAAATCATTTCGACTCAACTAGTCTAGAATAATAGTTAATTTAGATTAAATTAGACCTTCCTCATTGCAGTCTCTGTGGGATCGACCTCGTTACTACTTTTCTATATTCCAATAGATTCGTACAATTGCGAGTTAATTAAAATTTGACATCAGTTCATCAATGATTACTCTATTAAATTTTTAGATGAGGTATTCAATTAAGATTTGATAAGACATTTATAAAGTTTAAAAGTCTAGGTATATTCAATTCAAACATTTTAAACTCCAAAAAAAGTCTTAAAGTATTCAATATAAATTTTTAAAGTCTTTTAAGAAGTCTAATTAAAGTCATGCAATATTCAATTTAGACTTTTTAAAATCCTACGAAATTCAGGGGTATTCAAAATGTCGATAACTTTTAATGACTTTATAGAGAATTTTTATGTACTGACTTTAAAGCACAAGGTATGAATAAAAAAATCTCACAATTTCTCTTCCATTCACCCATAAAAATTTGAAAGACTTTGGAAAAGAAAATTTCTTTCATTCCCTGATTTTGTTCTTCATACAACATTTCTCTTTTCTTTTTTCTTCAACAAATTGTAAATTCAAGATTAATATTCTTTTCTTTCTTTAGTGTGATTTTTTTTCCTCTCTTCAATATAATCTCCTAACTATTGTTTCTATTTCTTTCTTTTTTCTCTTCTACGAACTCTATAACAGTGACTAATTATCAATATTTTTTTATGAAAAAGAATATTATATTTTTATCACTAGTCAATTTGATTTTTTTTTTCTTTTCAATATTCTTCTAACCATTTTTCCACTTTTCCATTTTCTTCTTTTCCTTCTATGAACCTTTAGAGACATTGTAATTTTTTTCTTTAATATTCCCATAACTATTTTTTTCACCATTTTTTCTATTTTTCATTAAAAATAAGATAAATTATAATTAAATTTTTATATAATTGTTGATGGTAGTTTATTAATGAATTTTCATCAGGTTAAAAATTAATTTTTTACTAATGTATTTTTTATTTTTATTTTCATTATTGTTTTTCTATTTATCTTGATGAACATGGTTGTATTATTTATTTATTTATTTATGCAATTATTGTGACTAATAATGATGTGTTACATATAGATTATTAAATATAAAAAGGGAGATTATGAACTGGATAATTTTTTTTGTTGAAAAATATTTTTAAAAAGAGTCACATGCCATAATTTTTTGAATTTATCCACAAGCTATTTGAAAGTTTATAGTTTTACCCAAAAGAAAAAATAAAGTAAATTAATAATTTATGTCATTAACTTTTGACGTAGTTTACTTGCAGCAATTAAATTAAATATTTTTTATGAATTTAATAATATTAATATAATTAAATTATTACTAAATTTTTCTCATGCGACAATTTTTTTTGACAATTGGATATTAAATTTATATATTCAAAAATTTTAATTGAAAAATAAAGTTTATAAAAGTCTATAAAAGTATGTGAAAGTTTAGGAAAATATTTCAAAATAAAATATTTAAAAATCCATAAAAGTCTGTAGGAGTGTATTAAAATATATAAAAATCAATAAAAATTAATGAAATCCATCAAAGTCAGTCACTTAAAAATTGTCAATCAAAAGTCTAGATTAAATATACCCCAACTTAGCATAAATTGATGACGTGTCAATGTTAAGTGTCTACGTGACACACAATCGATCAACATATGACAAAAAATGACGCTTCATGGACTTAATGTTCTAATAACAATACATTCAAACTACAAAAGATGCACTCAAAACATGATGACATAGTTGTAATTTTTGGAAAATATCTAAATCAAATCCTCAAACTATTTGTGCACAACACGATCAAACCAATTGGTTGGAAAAATTAGGGTTTGGAATCATTTTTGGGGAAAAAATCGAGTTGTACAAATGGTTTAGGGATCTGATTTAGATATTGTCCAATAATTTATTGTTAAAAGGCCAAGTCAAATAATTTCTTCATTTAAAGAGCCTTCATTTATTGTTATTTGGCTAAAAGACCTAAAGATTAAAAAAATAAAAATATGAAATATGAAATGACTAATATATCATTGTATACTGATACATAACGATTGTAATGTCGTTATTCTTGTAAGGGAACAACTTTTATGTCGTTATTTCACTAACATGGTATTTTCTTTTTTGCAAACAAACGATTTAAATATCGTTATTATTACTATAACGACGTCAACCTCGTTTTGTCAAATAAATAAATGCACGAATTATATGTACTGGAACGACTTCAATATCGTTATTTTTATGATAACGACTTAAATCTCGTTATTACACATTGATACATTAGCTAAAACGACATGAACATCATTACGACAAAACTAAAACGACGTGGATGTTGTTATTTTACATATATAAATCTCGTTATCTTTTAACTGAAACGACTTCAATGTAGTTCTAGCTGTATTTTGTATTGTAACGACATAAATATCGTTTCATTAGAACTAGAACGAACACAATGTCGTTTTGTGGGTTGGACTATTGTTTCACACTCCGGTCGACTCGAAGCATCATTCCTCGGTATAAGCATTACTTTCAAGTGAAAACCAACGAATCGGTTCTAGGGACGTGCTCGTATCAACTACCTTAGAAGTTCCTAATGTTGTCAACCACATTCGAAGTTCTTCGGTGGGAATAAGGCAACTCCGTTCGCCTTTCCTTCGTCGTCCAAGTGGGATCAACCTACTTGATAACCTTTTTCATACCTACCAGGTATGTTAGAGGCATGTCGAGTAGCTATGGACGTTCGATTCGACTTTTTTAGCCAGAACGATATCATTCGTTACCTTTTAATTGAAATGGCTTCAATGTAGTTAAAGATGTATTTGTTATTGAAACGACATAAATATCGTTTTCCTAGAACTAGAACGAATATAATATCGTCATTTGGGTTGGACTATCGTTTTACACTCCGATTGACTGAAAGTATCATTCCTTTGTATAAGCATTACTTTCAACTGAGAATCGATGAATCGACTCGAGAGACGTGACCGTATCGACTACATTAGAAGTTTCTGGTAATATCAACAACCTTTGAAGTTCTTCGGTAGGAATAAGATTACTCTGTTCGTCTTTCCTTCGTCGTCCGAGTGGGATTAACCCACTCAATAACCTTTCTTAGACCTCCCAGGTATGTCGGAGGCATGCCGAGTGGCCGTTAACGTTCAATTTGACATTTTTAGTCGGAATGATATCAATCTCGTTACCTTTTAATTGAAAACGACTTCAATGTAGTTATAAATGTATTTGTTATTAAAACGAAATAAATATTGTTATTATTAATATAAAAACGTCAATGTCGTTATATCAAATCAATAAATGTGCAAGTTATATGTACTGGAACGACTTCAATGTCGTTATTTGTATTATAACAATTTCAATATCGTTTTATGAATTTGATACATGTGCGACTTGTTACTTGGTAAATGAAAAGGCAAAAAATTATTTAAAACAAATTCACGTGAAGTTGGCTTGGGCGCAGTAGCTTGGGCGCTCGCCCACTTGGTGACAGCAGAAGTAGATTTGCTTATGCTCTTAGTGGGCGAATGCCCTGATTAATGCTGGCGCGAACGTCCAAGTGTAAAATGTAGTGGAACGACTTAAAGGTCATTATTTGTATAATAACGAATTTAATATTGTTTTGTGAAATAGATATATGTGCGACTTGTTACTCAAGTGAAACGACTTCAATATCGTTATTGTTATTGCGCACTAGATAACATAGAAATTGTGCCATCTCTCCTTGCAGAAAATCTTACCAAAATGAGAAGATATTCGTTGTATTTATTTAGCAACTTAATTTTGAAAGATTGCACAAATTCATCACTTCTTCTTCTTACTGTTCTTGAGTATATATATACTTTTTTTTCCAAAATTTTTTAGCATAACCACTCAGATTTCAAAGTAACGGGTGATATAATACAAATTTTGAGGTCATAGAAGTTGATAGCTACAAATGAACATTTAAAACCCAGAGTTCAACAACTGCAGCTCCAGGCAAAATAGTAAAATCAGCTTATTGGCTAGTAAGACTAGATAAAATATGGAATTTTGAATACATGACTTCAATATCTGTGCTCCATCTTCTCCTTTTCCAAATACCACATAGGAGTAGGTATCGACAAGAGGGCTGAGGAGAAAAGTGGCTCTGATCCAATTCTCGGAGATCTTGTGGTGGATCTTACCAGGCAGATCCTTCCAAAGGCCCGACATCACCTTCTACTGGAACAGAGACAAGGCGTAAACCACGACCTTCATTCTCACCTGATGCTTGCCCATCACACACTCTCTCTAGAAAGCACAGTAGGGTTTGGTTGAAGAAAATATGTTCCTGAGTATATTATGGTTGGGAAAAATCAAAATCAATAATTTTGCAGAAGCACAAGTTAGCAGTAGCAATGGAGAAGAAAGAGTGGAGAATATGATAAATTTCAATTTCAAAATAAAAAGAGACGGTTGTTTTGAGTTTAAAGATAAAGAATACTAGTATACTGCTTTTTTTTTTTTTGTAGTGTGATCCAACCGTAGTAGAAGATTTTAATGGATCGAGGGGTTGGGAATAATCTGTTGAAGATTGAGAGAGAGGATTTTGTTTGAGGGGAGTTTGATTTTGAAGAATATGAAGAAATTGAGAGAGAGAGAGAGATGAGTTTTAGTTTGAGAGGGATGAAGACGTAGTGATATACATAATACTTTTTTTTATCCATGGTGGAGAAAATCTCACTGTAGTCGGTGATAAATGTCTTTTTATTTTTTATTAAATTTTTTATTTTTATTTTAAATTTTAGTTTGGTCAAGATCTTTTGAACAAAACTTTTGTAATAGAGGCTATATGGCCTCATTCCCCGAGTACATACCCCACAAGCCGTTAACGCAAAACCCTCTACAATGGAAACCGAATTGGTGATTGCCTCGTCGCCTACAGACGCCGGCATCAGCTGCTGGAACCTGCACACGGGCGTCGAGCACATGCGCTACAAGACGTGCTCCTCCCCTCCCCACGGTCTCGCCTCCATCGCTGGCCGTTTCCTGGCCTCCTCCCAACTCCGGGAACCCAAGTCCTCCTCTTCTGGCTCCATCCTCTACTGGTCCTGGAACAAGGTAAGCTCATCCACCCACATCTTAAAGATATTACGTTAAAAGATATATATGTATGAAGCCAAGGTGTTACGATGTTAAAAGATATAAATTGGAAGTTGTGATAATCAAGCCATTGCGTTTTTACCGCTTTATGATAACTTAAATGTATCCTGTTTGGATTAAAAATATTGTAAAAAACACTTACATTTGTTTGAAAATTTTAGTGAAGTTGAGACTTGTCAAAATATAACATTTGATTCGTAGTTTTTTAGCTGAATTTTGTAAACTTGAGTAGGCATCGAGGGCATTTTTGGAGAAGCCCCAAGTCTGCTTGACTATTCCCCAAATTCTAATAGAGTTTTCTTGTTTTATTTTGTTCTTCAAATTGATCGGTTTCTGCAGATAAATTTTATTTTGATGAATATACTATCGGGATCCCAAGAACATTTCAAGTAGAATTTTTTGAACTTTAAGGCCATGTTAGTATTGCTTCGGCAAAAGGTGAATTTCACCATGACAAGAGAAGATTTTCAGTTCAAAACGAAATGATTGAAACTCAGTTCAACAATTGATAATTTCTTACTTTGAATTTACAGCCTCAGGTTGAAGTCAAGAGCTTCCCTGCTGAACCCATAAAGCCACTTGTCTCGAATAGCGAAGGAACTTATATTGTGGGAGGAGGTATTTCAGGCGATATATACTTATGGGAGGTAATTGAATATACACTTTTTGACTGGTTCCTTTCCAATTGTATTAGTGATTGTCATAAGTGATGCATTGCCGTGAAAATGTTTCAATGTATGTAGGCTGCTACTGGGAATTTGCTTAACAAGTGGCATGCACATTACAGGGGAGTGAGTTGCTTGGTATTTAACGATGATCAGTCCCTTTTGATTTCGGGGTCAGAGGATGGATGTGTTCGAGTTTGGTCACTTTTCATGTATGTGATAATTCTTGCTTTTTATTTTTTTATGTCTGGCATAATAACTCATTTTCTGGCTACTTAGTGGAAGTTATTATGTTATTTTAGGATCTTTGGTGGTGTAAATACGGAGGAAGCAAGGCATCTCTATGAGTATAGTTTCCACGAGCATACTTTGAAAGTGACCGACATTAATATTGGGTACGGTGGATGTAATGCAATCATTGTGTCTGCTTCTGAGGATCGTACTTGCAAGGTGTGGCATACTATTATTCAACTGGTTAATAGCCTAATTACAGTATTTTACTTACTACATATTCTTCTTTGGTAAAGCTATTTTGACATAAAGGACTCATTCCTTTGAAGAAGACTACAAGCATATATGTAATTCTAGATGTTGCTAGTTCCACTTTTATGTTGTTTGTAAACTACTACTACTCTTCTAAATTGTCAAATTTTCATCTTTATTTAATGTAAAATGACCCTTTTGTACCAGAGATATTTGTTGCCAATTACTAGAGTTCTAGAATCTGATAAGAGCACGATCTCATTTCATGTACCATGGTTTTCTGAGTAAATGGCTTTACCATCTTATGATGTTCAATTCAGGCTCTCAGGTTATCACTTTCTAATAATTTATGGACTTATCCCAGGTATGGAGCTTATCTAGAGGAAAACTTTTAAGAAACATTGTCTTCCCCTCAATAATTGATGCAATTGCATTGGACCCTGGGGAGCACGTCTTTTATGCCGGTGGTAGGGATGGTAAGATATACATTGCTGCATTAAATGCTCCAGGAGCCTCCAACAGCAGTTACGGGTTACATATCATTGGTTCATTATCTGAGCACAGGTTTGCCAGATTTCTAATATATTCGTGCCTCAACTTTTGAACAATGTGGTTTTATTCTCTTTTCTTTTGTTCACTACCTACTTTAAATGGTTTCCTACAGTTTTTATTTCAATGTTTTGTCTGCTTTAGTCCAAATGGTCATTATTGTTTACAAGGTAGTGCTTAGAGAGATTATTGATGATTTGATTATGAATTATTTGATAGGACACAATATAAATTTGCCTTTTAATTTTTATGTGCATGTAGCCAATGCCCTTTCAAAAGCATATCATTTTAAAAGCAATTTTTTTTATTTTTTATTTTTATGAATCACGTCTTTAAAGTTTACCTTCCTGATTTGAAGGAGTTTGTTTGTTTTCCCTTTCTGCCTTTCCTTTCTATTTTGGCGCTTGTCTTGAGTGAATTTCCTATCTGTGTAACAGTAAGGCTATTACCTGCTTGGCTTCAAGTGCTGATGGATCTCTTTTAGTTTCTGGATCTGAGGATGGCATGATTCGAGTTTGGGACACTAAAAGCCGCAACATTACGCGTATATTTAGACATGCCAAAGGTACCATAGATTACAGCTAATATTTTTCGGTGTTTGACTGGACTTTCACACAAATTGCCTCATTATTCAGCTCATTTTACTCTGTTATTTGTCATGGCTTTTAATACTCGCACATTTGTCAAAGGTTTGTGTATCATCAAAGACACGTAATTCTGCTGATAAACATGATTTATATGCATTTGCATGTTTATTTGCAGTTTTTGATGTTTGGATCTGAGGGCAGTTCTATTTGTACATTACTTTTGGTTCAATTTAATGCTAGACTCATAAAACTCTCTGCAGTTAGACCTACATATGGTTGCTTGTCGTGGCTAAATAGATGATTATGTTATCTATGAGACGTGGAAATGTCCAAGTTTGACTAGGTATGCCAATTTTATAATTGCTTTTTGATAACCACGGTAATGACAGATATGACTTTTATCTTCTTATGACATTTTTGAAATTGGTTCCAGTATTTAACCTGGACAATGGTCATTAAGTGACACCTCTTACGCCTCTAGCAGTTTCCCTGTGCATTTAGCTATAACCTTGTGTAGAAGACCACATACAATCCAAAAAAAAGAAAAGAACATGTGCAACCCTGGCAGCCCTACTATTGAAGTGGCTTGCAGTCTGCTACATTACCATCAATATTATTTATCAACAATTGCTATCTATCACGCGATTCTGGTTAAGGTATCTCCTCCTTCGGTATTAGTTTCAAAGTATTACCTAAAGACACAATGAAGTCAATTGACCTAATTGTACACTTCTCAGAATTAGGTCAATCTTAGGATTATAATTTAAGGAGAGAGGAAGGACGGTAATCTTTTAATGTAACAGTTAATTAGATGAAGTCCACGTGGATTTCAAATATGTGGGTGTCATGTGATGAGTTGGTGGTCCTATATTGATTTATCTGAGCTTTATGTAACAGATGTTTTATTAGGAAACTTTGTGCTCACGAGTGCTGCGATCTAGTTTGTGCTCAGATTTCAACTAAAATGTATGATCTACATGTTGCACCTAATCATCTTAATAATGCGTTTTTGTTATTGAGAAAAGAAAAATTAACTAATTTAATCTTGGTTTTCATTGTGCAGGTCCTGTCAGCAATGTTCTTGTAGTTAGACAGCCAGAGCATTTAAATCCTGGAACATCTATAAATACCCAAGCTTCCTCGTTAAGGGGACATGGTTTGCTATTGCCACCTCCACTGCAAAAATTTGCCACTTCAGCCGATGATAATGCCTATATTAAAGCATTCATCAGTCCTCAGACTGCTTCAAACAAACTCTTAGACGATTCATACATCAGTGTCCAAACGATGGAGAATCTAATTAAAGAACTTCAGGTCCATATTTTTCTAGATGAGTGTCTAATCAATTTGTCCTCAGCAATTCTTATTGTTTGAACCCATTGTATATTCTTTTCTTTATGTTTGAGTTCATGTCTCTCTAAGTAAGCAATAACTGCATACTAAGCCTGCTTGATTCATAAATTGTAGTACTTAACTGATAACAATAGTTGCATCCTAAACCTGCTTGAAAGAGAAAAGCAACAATAGTAGGTGGGTATTGCACCTCATTGCTGATTGCTTGACTGGAAGCAAGTTTTCATCCTAAATTTCGGAGACAGATATCAAATGACACCATATAGAAATTTCTTGTACATTATTAAAATTGCGGACATCCCATACTAAATAGTATTATTATTTGAAATGAAAAGAAACAAATAAAAGCTTGTCATAAAATCCTTCGCTGGTGATGCTCCATGAAACAATATTCACTGACACTCTCAATAGACGATACAGTAAGAGAAATTAAAAAGAGACTGACCAAATATGTGACTAAGTGGCAGCACCGGCAAGTTAACTCTGTTCTTATTATTGTTTTTGTTGATGATGTTTGCCTGTGTTCTTTTCCTTCCACAGAGTTTGCGCAACTAAGTAGGGGGACAACTCAATCTATATCTAAATGATAATTGTAGACTTTGGTTAACTTAGTCGATGTTTGTAGGCAGAAAGTGACTGAATAGAGAAGAAAAGGATTTTCCTAGCACACTATCGATATAATGTGGCTTAGTAATATAGGTTTCAGTTGTCATATAACACACTAGAGATCATTTTACACTAGATGCAAGCCTATGATGTTCAAACATGAGATCAGAAAGGGACACAAATGAATATGATGGAAAGTATATGAGCGGATAGCCACACTGGTGCTCGAAGTGCCTCTAATCTCAAATATTTTAATTATATTGAAACATGTTTTTGTATCCTTAAATGTATGCATTTAACTTGCAACAGGTGAAGACGAAACAATAAGTTTGGCGAGATAACATTCATTTCTATCCTCATTATACAATACCCTGAAAATATCTTTTCACTGCTAATTTCTTTTTCCCTACAGCTGTTCAAGAGTCTATCTCAATCTTCACCAAGGATGTTTGTTGGAATTGGCATTATAGTAGAAAAGTTTTTTAATTTTGAAATTGGTTTACCCATGATTAAGATATCCCGTCTTTTGTGTACAGTAACAAGAATCGATACTTGAAAAAGATACGCATGTCAGATATGTATGGGACATCAAACCTACCCTCAGATGAACGTATACATAAGTTGTTTCTAATTTACACTAGGGGACACTTCTTGGATGCTTACCAGCATGTAATTGACAGTCTAGAGATGCCAAGGTGAAGAGCATACCTTGAGAAGCCATATCTGAAGTTCTAAGATAAGAATGGTTAGTAAGCTATATTTAAAATGAGAGGGCACTAGATGTGTTCCGTAGACCAAAAAATCTCTATTTTCGGTGGTTAATATTCTAGATTGTTGTTGATTTTGTGACTAATTCTGGTTCATGATAAATCTTATTGACATAGTCCTACTTCCCAGAATTTCCATTTCATATTTGCTTTGCATGTGTAATTCAATTTTCTCTAAAAATATGCATTCATCTTAATGGTCATTGAATTTTAAATACCAGCAGTATTTTGTTCATCCTTACCAAAGATAATGTTACTTTTCTTCATTTGTATTTTTCATCTTGTTCTGGTGTATATAAAATTGCTCTAAAATTCATATTGCTGTATAGTTCTCTTAATGAACTGTGGAGGCGAAACTCACACTCAAGTTTTTTACTTTTCTGCTTCACCCCCTCCACAGAAGCAAGGTTCTTCTGCAGCTGCTGAACTGGATGTAGAGAGGTTAAAAGTTGAACAGCAAAGATCTGTGCAAACAATCCAGCAGTGGAAGACAATATATGAAAATCTGCATCAGTTCTGTGTGAGTGAGCTTTTAGATGGTAATCATGTTGAAAGAACCAACGGTTGACACATGTGAGGTGACGTCTTCTGGATATTTTAGGTATATTATGATTCAATAGTTAATCTTTTAGGAATTATCTTCATTGTGTTCATTATGTGTTTATATTTCTTGATTTTTATTGTTTATGCGCATGATTAAATATGGATCCCAAATTTTGCAAATGGCTCTTCTGAATTACTGTTGTTGGGCTACCTCTGTTGCGATTTGTATTTTACTGAGCTGTATTTTTTTTGTGCCAGACCCATTGCCTTGTGAGCTTTTATCTTGCTCTTTGTACGTATTCCATTCTAGGTTTTGGGGATTGTTGTCTTTAAAAAACTTTGAGTGTCATTTAACTCAGTGGTAAGTTGTTTTGAATGATCTCTGAAACATTTGATTTGGCAAATAATATCAGTGTTTTTACTCAGAAATAGGAATCTGATTTCTGCATAGCATAAATAGGAAAAAGTTTGTGTTATATGGCAATCAAATGCTGTTTGAAGCTAGTGGCAACTTTTTGTTTCGAGAAATAGAGTGTGATTGATGATTTAATTTGATGTTATATTTTGCTTGATTCAAGATGAGATTTGATTTTTATGCAGGCTTGGCATTCATTTTTGAAATATTTTAAAATGCAGTTGAGTTTGAGGTAGTGCACACAACAATTTTGAATTTTCTGGACTGCAAGGAAATGTAAAAACATTATTTATAAGAAAGAAGAGAGTCCTGAAATGATGACATGCCTTTCCAGAACACAATTAGAATTTGTACAGAGCTGCCATGTTGTGTGAATCGATTCCAACCATACATGGAATTCAATTCAGAGTGGTGGTTTGGTTCTCACTTTAATTTTATCCCGACCTTAATCTTTGACTAAGGTATATTTCTACGCTTTTCCTCTCCTTGACTTAAAAGAGACTCTTTTCGCTGAATTCATTTTGTATGTGCTTCGCAAGCAGGCCATTTCTATGGGAGGAATAAATTCCCGCTTTTAGAACTGAACACTTTATTCCTCTGGTTGGGAAATCAATTCTATTTTCTTCCTTCCTTACAATTGCCACTTGTGTTATATTTAATCTATTATCTCTGCAATTATCTATTTTTCTCTGTTTGCGCTTCATATGTTAGTGACACAATCAAAGCATGATCTTGGATGAGTGAGTGTTCCTTGTCTATATCATTTGAACTTGATATATTTTTCCTACTAAAATTTACACTTTCGTGACCTTGTGATCAACCCCTTTTAAGTTCTTAGGCCAATTAGACGAAATTGAGTAGTGATTAGCAGAAAATTTTCATGTATTGATGGATTAGAATGGTATCAGCTTATATATTTGAAACGTGTATTTATTTTTAAGTTGTTTCAAGTCTTTATTGCGGGTTAAATGCTTCAACTTTGTAACAGTTGCTAACAAAAGTTAGGTTTGGGTTTTAGTGAGGCCCAACTATGTGAAGAAAGCAGCCTTCCCTTTGTCTGGTGGCAAGATTGTTGGGAAAATTACACAAATAGCTCTAAAATGGGAATATTATTTTGGTCACCGTCTCCCTTAAAAACATTCCTATTTGAGTACACGGTAGAATCATAATTTAATTTATCATCAATTGGTGCGTGTTCGCATATGTTAGCATTTCTTATTTTATTCATTAACATCTAAACTTTCTCATTTCTGCTATGCTAGTCTTGTGAATATTTTCTTGTTTAACAATTCAACACTCAATAACATAAACCAGATCAGGTGCAATAATTATTATGTAAATTGAACTTTTTTGAATTAAACCTTAATAATCTTATAGTGTGATTCGTGAAGCCAGAAGTAAAAAAAGGCAGAATCAGTCATGTTCAAGTTATTAAAAATGAAAAAAAAAAAAAAAAATGAAGTTTCTCCTGCCCTTCTCTTGAATCTTCTCGAAGTTTCGAGAACATCACAATGCATAACATTTTGTCATTTCATAAAGAAACTTAAATAAGCATTGATAATAGGTCTAAAAAATATTAAAAATTGCTTCTTGGCTTGCGATAGAAGATTTTGACTAATCGAGAATCTTAACCTTGATCGAGAAAAATAAAACATGATTTTTGACTATGATCATCGTCTTTGAGAAATCGAGATTGAGAATCTTTGACCCTGGCTGAGAAATAATGATATTTAAAATAGACAAGAAAATTATTTCTCTTATAAAATTGAGAGTTTTGAACTATTGGTTGAGATGCTCTCAAGTCTCAATGTTTTATTTTTTTATTTTTTTTTCCTTTAGTATAATTCTCAATCTCTTTTACCTACACTTGGTGGATGTCGGCAAGTACAAATTGAGTTATATTGAATACGAGGATAAGGGTAGTGTTGAAAGTGAACAATATTTGTTTAGAAAGTGCTAAGAATTGTCAGAAACTAACACTAAAATTGGAATCTTGCTGTTAAAAAAGAATTTTCAGCTCATATTAGTACTATTTGTGTAATTTTCGTGGTTGTTTCATTGTAAACAACGTGCTCATCCTTTCAAGAACTATAAAGCCAAATGTTAACGAGGTTAGTTTACATGAAAAACAGTAATTTAAATCTTTGGCCAATGGAGCATTGGTTAGAGTAGCGAGAAGTTCTAGTCGTACTTAGAATAGTTGCTAGTTAATGCCTGTACCATATTCTTTCTTGGAAAATGCTATATGAACCAAAATTTGGACAACCATGGGTAAAATATCAAAAATGTCTTTTGAAAAGATACAATTCAAATTTTCAATTGTGTCTTTTCAAAGGACACTATAGATATTTTACTTATGGTTGTCCAATTTTTGGTCCAAGTGTTGGTTCATGTAGCACTACTCTTCTTTCTTTAGGTGTTATAGGTCTTTTCTTTTCTTTTTTGACATTGAAACATTGTCTTTCTTCTTCTCGCAAAAAGATATAATTGTGATCAAGCGAAACGTTAAGAAATGATTTGTTGAAATTGGAACATTAGATCTCAATGATTTGTTGAAATTGGAACATTAGATCTCAATCAATATTTTCTTTTAAACCAAAATATTAGAAAGTCACTTTTATAGACGGATTCATAGAACCTATGCGCCTTAAAATGGAGTTTCTATTATAATTAGGCAACATCTCTGAAGTGGTGGGGGACTGGACATTTGCATGCTTTCCAAATAAAGTTGTGTATGATCTCAAATGTCAGCTCAAGTGTGGTACCATTTACGGGAGACTGATACATTTGGACAATGCCCTAAATCAATCTTTATAGTAACACGTTCGATAAAATAGACTAATGAATCATATTGCACAATATTAAAAACGTCCCATCTCGTCGAGTAATGATATCAAAGGTGCCCTTTGAAGATTTATCATATGCTCCGCAAGAAACTCTATTCTGGCACCAATTTCCTTTGAAAGAAAAGTGATGAATGACAATGAGATCAATGGTTGAAAACGAACAAATATGCACTCTGCCTTTTGATCATTTGACTCTTTCATTTGGGCAATTCCATCCAACTTGAAGCAATGAAAATCATGTGGAAAGAGAAAAATGGACCACTTTTGATTGAATCACTATAATAATTTTCTGTCTGCAATTTCCGATGAGAAAGGAAAGTAAAAGGTTTCATTTTTTTTTTCTTTTTTGAATTTTGTGGGAGAAAAATGAGAATTTTATATAATATATTAAATATAAAATTAAAAAAAGAGAATGTGGGGGAGAGAAGATAAGGTGATAATGCAAAGTAAAAAACCCACCCAACAACAAAATCTATCTCTTGTGGATTCTTTTATCCAAACGAACCTCTTCTTGCAGAGAACATGTCTCTTTATTCATTTCTTCTTGATAAAATATACATTTTTTAAATATTATATTTATTTATTAATTATAATGGTGATACCTCTGGTCATCCAATTTGGAAACTGCTTTGAAATCAGGGTGCTGGGAAGTTTTTGTGTTTTTCTAATTAATTTGCATTTCTCTTGCCATCCTTTTCTTCTATCTTCTCTGCAAAAATACAACTGTCATCTTGATGACTTGGAATAAATAAAAATAATTCTATCAGATTGAGGGGTGGGTGAGACAAGAAATCAATTTCTATATATGATTTCAAACTAATATTATGCCGATCAATTGCAGAAGATAAAGAACAAAGATTTTTCATTCGATGGCCCGAATGTTCATAAGCCACGAAGGTCTACTAACTACTTGAGTATCCCCAGAAAGATAAACCTCCAAAAGCACTTTGTGAATGTTTGGTAAAAGCTTCTTGTAAATTATGAGTTATGGGTTCTACAAAATGTGTAAATAAAAATAGTATTTGACCAATTTATAAACTTGAAAATAGTATAGCCAAACATGCATTTAATCACCAAGAAAAAGAGTAAAAACAAAAACTGTAGAAGATGAAGACAAGAGAATTGTTAGGGGAGAATAGAGTTTGTGCAAGAGAGTGTGTGTTTTGTATTAAAAAGCCATACCATAATATAATTCATCTGAAATAATCAATTAATAAAAGTCGCATTTCACCGATGTCACTTTTAACACAAATGGGTTGATATTGTAGCACACATTTCTCAATACTCTAGTCATTAAATGTATGCTTCTTTGTTGTTTGCCTTGCCCTTTGATTATACGTTGTGCACTATAGTGCTATCCATTTTGAAATATAGTTAATTCACCACATGAGTTATAACATGCACACTTAGCGGATTTCGAATTTTGATGTCTATGGTCATGTGTTCTTACATGCTAATGATGGAGTAATGCAACAAATTCTTTCAAAAGCCGCAATAAGTAGTAGAGACGCAATCAAGATAAGACACTTTTAGTCTTATATTGAAAAGCTCATACGAAATAAGGCCATCATCGTGTTCAACACATTATTTCAACTACGTATTTAATTTTAATCAAAATAAAACACACCGTGAATACTATTCATTGTGCCTTAAATCAAGAAGTCTATCTCGTGTTCAAGTAATGTTCGATATCATCTAAGAATGCATAGGCTATATATTGATCCGTATTCGCATGATGGAACATTAATTTAAACAAACCTCTCTTTCACTTCATTTCATTTCATAGATGGAGGTTGGATGAAAGAGTTTGGTGGTCAGACAATTGATGTAATTAATGATGTTTGTCTTTTACGATTATCAAACTTTGTCGTTTATCCAAATATCTTCCATGTGTTATTAGCATTATGAATTATACCCGTTATATGTCTCTGTCAATGTCTTTCCTTCATTTAAATTTATGATGTTCCAATCCCAACATAGCCTATGGGATTTTTTTTTCCATTTCTTGTATTTATGGTTGATGTGGGGAGATTTTTTATCCTCACAATTTACCCTTATTAGCTAAGCCACTTGCCTACATTTTCCATGAAGTTACACTCTATCTTATTTTTAATTAATTGTGTTTTTTTCAACCAATTATAGCATTTTTTTTATGCGTACACGAGTTTATTAGTTCATACTCCCGTAATTATGTTTATTACTTTATGTTTCAATTGATCTTCTGATTCTTGGCTCCAATCCATCTTTCAAAAGTTATTGGACATTAATACGATACAGAGAAGATTAGCATGCTTATTGTATGCACAATCCTATATCTCATCAATTGCATGAAATTTATCATTTTTTCGATCAAATTCATATTTGCACTCAAGTCTTTGAAAAATTGAAAAATTGCAAATTCACTCCAAAACCTCGACATATTTGTAAATAATAATCTCTAATTATTAATTACTTCCTAAGTAATTTCATTAAGCTAACATGATATTTTCGCTTTCATCCTTGGAAAATGAAAACCTTTTTTTTTTTATCTAAACTTTCAAATCTCTGTAAATGACCCCATAACTTATTAGTCATTGGTTTAAGAAATAACTTCACATGCTATATGAAAAATAAATTTTGACGGTCCGTAGAAATGTGTTGAAGATAAAATATAAATAAATAAATATTTATTTGTATATATTTAAGAGTCAAAATTTTAAACAAAATAATCAAATAACCAACATAAAATAGTTTGAGCTACTACTCTTAATAAAGTTGATTTTTAAGATAGAACTCCAAGTTCATATCAGAGCTCTTTAATCTCAAACGAGCAATTATGTCTGTCTGAAGTTCAAATGAGCATTCGAATTTGAAGATTGATGTGTTCAAACGAGTCACCATCTTACGGGACATGTTAAGAAATAAATTCAATATCGATTAAATAACCAAACAATAACCAAGATATATATGTAAAATTTATTTACATTAAGGGTAATTGGTAGAAATTGTTGTAGGTATGGAGAAGCAGAGTTGTTTTCTGTGAAAAGTAAATTAAAAGGTGACAACAACTAGTATTAAGCCAGTTCACCCCTGGTAAAGTTAGTTATCTACAATAGCACATGAAACAGTTTTTGCAGTCATAACCTGATCCACCTCGAAAAGTGTGCCACCCCCATTTTGTTTCAAGCTGTAAATTCCAGAATACTTGGTCCCTGATATTCATATGTATACATATAAGTATATTATACGTACATCTTCATGATTTACAATCACCGGATTTCTCTGACGTCCGATTGACCCACTGGCTGCTTAGTGACATTTTTATTATACTGGCCTCTGACGTCTGTCATGTGACTGTGGGGTTTTTAGGGTTCTTAAATATATTTTAAATTTAAGCTAAAGGTACACTCACCAAAGTTCTTTGATTTTTAGGTATGTTTAATTTTGTCTATTCAACATACAAAGAAATGATTAATACTACTCTATATAGTATATTATAATTCACACAAGCACCACCTAAAGCACTTGTATCAACCCCTGGAACAGTTGGTAGATTAGATCTGTGCCATTGGCACAGTGGGCCAAATTCTGCATGATAATGCAATATCTAGGGTTGATCTTTACCTCTTCTGATAAGGGGAAAGTTCCGAAGGCGAAGCCTCCCATCTGTGTCAGAGATCCCTTGACCAGGCGGATTGTAAATCGAATGATGTGTACGAGTGGCAAGGATCTGAAGAAGATAATCAACGGGCCAACCCCCAAGACAGATCCCCACAATATTTCAGTGAAAATCTGTCCCACACGAAAATTAAACCTACGTTGCAGGAGGATTTCTCCCCACATTACCTCAGACCTTACCAACTCGCCTATACCCCTGGAAACATCTTTACCTCTTTCATCACTACAAGATATGCAGTGCAAAGGTAAAAGAAATTGGGCTGCAAATAGACCTAAATTTTGTAACTCGTAATTTTGTTAGCTCAACTCATATTTTGGTTTATTTAGAGTGCGTTTGATTTTGATTAAAATCAAATTTTTTGTGAAAGTTGATGGAATGTGTCATTAAAAAGTTGGAAAATGTTGTGAGTCCTATGAAATGTGTGGTTAAAATTAATTATTAACTTTGATTTCAACTTTTTATCAAAATTTTAATTGAAATCAAACGGAGCCTTAGGCAAAAAAGGAGAAATTGTAGCTTGGTCGAGTTGTTCAAATTCATTTCGTTTTAATGCAATTCGACAACTCTTTCAAACTTGAGTTATAAAATATTTATGAAGAGAAATAATTTGTTTTAAGATCAAATTTGTAGGTAAAATATTTTGGACATGTATACAGACACTTATTTCTTGGGTCGGTGGGATGTGATCTCATCTGATCATCTAAGAGATGGCCCATTATTTAAAGGGTCCTGATTTGATATAGCCAGTGAATATGCTTGATGATGCTTTTCTTGCCAGCAATAATAATTCAAGAATTTCTTGGGTAGAGAAGAATATTGTTTGAATAAAAAATAGAATGATTTAGCAAAAAAGAAAAAAGTTCACTAATTTTGTGATAAATCATTATATAATACTCATTCCTCCGTCCCATAAAGATAAACTTATTTCTATTTTCACATATATTAAAAAAATGTAAATATTAAAAAAATTTACTTACATTTTTTTAATATACCCCAATAATTAATATAATACTAGCACATTAAATATGGACATATTGGAGAACTTAGAAATCAACTATATTCTTAACAAAATAAGTAGTCTATAATTTGGGACGAATAAAAAAGAAAAATAAGTTTATCCTTTTTTTTGAGAGAGAGTGAGAGAGAATTAAATATTGAATATAATATTGTACAACTTGTATATATATATATACCTTGCCACTGGCACAAGCGTCTGTTCCCAATATCACTATCTTATTCCCTTTACCCTTTCATTTCTTCTTCCCAATAATACTATTATTAGCAGTTTCTTTTCTTTACTGCAGCTTCTGATAAAACTCTCAGTCTACACTCTTCTCTTCACCTTACCCATCCCTCTGTACACAAGTTTCTCTGAAATTTGCAACACTTTTTCTTTCCCAATACCAATATTTTCATTTCTGTTTTGAGGACCCTATAAAGGGGAAGCAAACAAGCCATGGATATTGACTTCATCAAGTCTGCTACAGAAGATGATCAGATGGAAATGATGCTTATGCAGATGGACAAACTCCCCGATTTATCCGGCCCGTATGCCGATATCAATGATATGTCGATGATGGAATATGGAGCTCATAATGCCACAAACATTGGTTCCATCCCACAAGTTGTTGATAATAATTCAGCTTCATCGTTCATGAACCTGCCTAGTAATATATCGTTTTCGGGCTCCCCGACTATTCATCAAGATCCATCAGCAGTGCCTTTCTTGCCTAATTCAAGTGGTGGGAGGTGGAAAACTGCGGGTGATGAATTTGCAGGAACTGCCACTCAAAAGCGCAATTCAATGGCTGCAATGCGGGAGATGATTTTTAGGATTGCAGCAATGCAGCCAATCCACATTGACCCTGAATCAGTGAAACCACCAAAGAGAAGAAATGTCAAGATATCGACAGACCCTCAAAGTGTGGCTGCACGCCATCGAAGGGAAAGGATAAGCGAAAGAATAAGAATACTTCAGAGACTAGTGCCTGGTGGAACCAAAATGGACACTGCTTCCATGTTAGATGAAGCAATTCACTATGTGAAGTTCTTGAAAAACCAGGTGCAGTCCCTTGAACGGGCAGCTGCTAATAGGCCAACTGGGATAGGGTTCCCGGTACCCATGTCTAGTGGGAGCTATTTCCCTGTGACATCCAAAAGTTACCACCATTCTCCATCTCAAAATCTGCAGCATTTTGCAGATGCTTGACGATAAGTTGACAGAGAAATGGCTAGTTTTTAGTGTAAAAGCATGTCTTTCATGGATTCTTGCTTGACTATATATATGGTGTTGTAAAGAAAGAGGACTCTTTCATTATCATTGCCAAATTATGTCATGCATGTGTATTTGCGAAGAATAATACAATCTTGGCTTATAGAACCCAATTATATTCCAATTTCAAAGTTTGATTAACAATCTCTTTCTCTGCATTGGGTAATTATTACAATTAATTAATTATGTTGCCATTAAACTAACAAATCTTGGTGAATTCTATGGAATCACAATTAAAAATAGTGCAAAAACAAATGGTAAAGAGCCTGTTTTTCTGTGCTATATATATACTTTAAGTAGTAAGGAATCAACACTAAATATTATGCAGCTGGGGTTATTTAGTATCATGTACAGTGCAAAAATTATCATTTCAGAAAAATCTTGATTGGTGGTGGTGGGGGGGGGGGGGGGGGGTGATGTTGACGCCTGATGGGGTTGTGCCATAAAGCGATTAGAGTTGGGACCAGTGTCATTTGTGTTGAATTTGGTTGGGCGATTTCCATGCCATCAGGGTCAACTAGCAAACACTTGCTCCTTCAACCAGTTACTTGTAGGTCCAGTTAACAATTGATCGTATGTACAACTCCTCCTACGACCAACCAAACATCAATTCATCATACGACTACATATGGAATTCTTGGGATTATGGACCAAACAATTTGCGGCAATATTCTTCACTGTGCACCAATCATATATGGATTAAGCTTCACACTTTAATTTCTTGTCTTCATCTTTCATTTTAGTGATCTTTATATGGACTAGACCAAACAGAGAAGCTTGTTCCGTAATACAAAACCGCATAGGCTACCAGAAATGGTAGTGCGTATAAATATGGATGTCCTTCAAAGCACCTTTAATTTTTATTCACGTCACTAAACATTGAAACCCTTACATGATTGAACTCACACACAACCAAAGAATAGAACATTGAAGGGAGATTTATAACTGTCTGTTTGATTTTGTTAAAAATCAGATTTTTTTGTCCCGTTATAAATCAAATTATATATTAATATTGGTTTATTTAAACCGAAATCATTGACTTTTCAAACAACTTTAAATATGAAATGACAAAATTGTCATTTCTACTTTTACAACCAGTTATTTAGTCGTTGAAATAATACATTTAACGACCGAAAGTTTTTTAATCGTTGAATACATTCGCCAACACCTCTTTATCAACCAAGGAACGACCAACTGATTTTGGTCGTTGAATGGAACCAACAATAAAAAATGTACATTCTAAGACTATTTATATGGTGGTTAAATGTGATATTTCTTGTAGTTTTGAAATGACATTTTGTCGATTAAGAACAATTTTGTCATTTCATATTAAAAGTAGTTTAAAAATAAAAAATTTCGACTCAAACAAACCAATTTTAATTTATAATCTCTGTCAAACGGGCTCAAATTAATGTAATTTTTGATAAAAATTGATGAAACGTATAATTGAAAGTTGATAAAAGTTGTGTGTTACATAAAATATGTAGTTAAAATTAATTATTGATTTTGGTATCCAATTTTTAAACAAAGACAAATAATTCCGAAAAAGGTACCATAATTTTCACACAATAATTACAATTTAAACAACTATAAAAAAAAAAACATAAATATATTATACTATATTAATTAAATCTACGATAATATGTCATGATCAATTTCCACTTGGCATTCTCTCATTTGTAATTGATAATCTAGAAAACTATGGCAATAATGATGGCTTAAATTTTGGTCCTAAAACAAATTGCATGGGAAAAGAATAGGATGGAGCCCTCAAATATTATAAGCAAAGCAAAGGGAAGCAGAAAAGCACGAGAAATCCACGTGAAGGACTGACTGTTTGCGGTGGTTTCTTTTCCAGTTCAGCACTCATCACCTTGACACGTGAATTCAATCACCTACTCCTATCCTCGTCATTTTTTTTCTCCTTTAATTTCTATATTTCTTCTATAAGCATGATTATTTAAGGGTAATTTGCAATTTTGGTCCTCGACTTTTCAAATATGTAACAAATCTACCCCTAATCAATTTTTTTTAGTACTAAGCATCCCCAACCTTTGAAATAATTGCAAATCAGATCCCCAATCACAGTTTCTGTTAAAATCTGCCGTTATGTCACCAGCGTAGACTTCACGCGTTTATATTTCCTCAACTAGTGCATCTGAGCGCTTAAGGGCAATTTGGTTCATTCACAAAACGTTTTCTTTGAAGTTTGAAACCAATATTTATGTAGGCATATTACAAATCAGACAGAAACCCTCAAATTTATTCTAGAAACGGTTGGAAGATCACTTGCACCATCTTCACTCCGGCAAACCGGTGACATCCATTGTAGAAGAAGGACTACTCACAACCGACCAAAAAACGACGAACATCTCCATTTCAAAAGTGTACTCATATCGTGCATTTGGAGAAGGCCAGTCAAACAGTCACTAATAAACCAGAAATAAGGTCGTTCGAAGAATACAAATATCGTAGGGAAGACGAAGATGGTCCACAATATGGTATGTTTGTTGGTTCATTGTTGTTCAACTTTTCTAACCTAAAGTTGTATTTTTTATTATTTTTTTTTTTGTAGCCGATGAATCTCCTTACTTCACAATAAAATGCATCCATAGAGGTGAGTTTTTCATGAGAATGGCAAACATCATCTACTTGTATGGACAGACACAGTACATTGACTTGGTGGACTCCAATTGCCTCTCAAAGTTTGAGTTAAATGCCATGGTCAAATCTTTGGGTTACAATTTTCCATTCATATTTTCCAGTTGAGACCAATGACTAAAGGTGGTGATATTGGTGTTAAGCAAATTTATTAAAAGATAATTCAACAAACATATTCACAGAAGCATTAGCTACAATATTTGAGACGATGTTATGTAATATTGGAATGCACCAGTTAAAAGAACTCAAGAGTTGAAACTATGTTATCAGAGTTTGCATGCGCGTTCACAATTGCAAGCAGTATGTTGCCTCACACGTCGCGTCCCAAAGCAAACACCACCACACGACGTGGTTCAATGCAACACATGCTTCTGTCAAGCTCAATATACTCTAGCGATCGTTGATCTCCATGTCAACACTAGTCGTGTGTAATTTGATTTGGCCAAATATCTAAACACTCCCATTTTCCTTAATCGAAGCTTTGTCCTACTATTCTTTTTAATGTGATTTTTAATTTTTCAATATTTATTCATAAGAACACTATTTTTCATTCACTAGAGTTTTTCTTAATAGATTTACGAAACATATTTTATGTGAAATACACGTAGAATAAGGAGTGTTGTAAATTTTGTATTAAATAAAGGGTTACTTTCACTAATTGTCACTGAATTTGTGCTAAATTTTAAAATGATCATTAAAGTATTTTTCTTATCCTATTAGTCATTGAAATTATTAATGGTTTCCCAAATTAATGATCAATCGCTTAGTAAATCTAAGGAAAAATTGTTGTTTTGGTCTTCAATATTTATCATCTTTCACATTTCTGTCCCAACCATTTATTTATTGGCAATCTTATTCCCAACCTTTAACTTTTTGACACCCTTTACTCCTAAATCCTTATGATAGTTTTTGGAATATTAAAAAGTGAATTTGTCCATAAATTTAAATAGAGTAAAAACATATAAATAAAAAAGAAAAAAAATTTAAAAAGTAAAAAATGAAAATTGACCTTTCCTCATCATCCAACGAACCTCCATTTCTACCTAAAAATAAACTACCACAGCCAGCAACCAACTACTAGTGTGGCATGAGCAACCAGTTATCATCTTTGTCCACCACCACAACTACCACACACTACAACAAACAACCACCATTGTTCTTATATACCAAAGTAGCGACCACCAGTTTATGTTAACACCAAACTCCAAGTAAAAAATAGTTGAGAAAAATATTAATATTAATCAAAATAAGAATTTAATACAAAATCAGTTTTAAGAAGAAATTATAGATCTAATTAGTGGTAGTCAGAACAAAATGTTATAACTTCTATTCTGGCAGCGGCACCACTAGTTTAATGTGAATTAATTTCACTTTCTTTATATTTTTTAGTTGTTCTTCTTTTATTAATATATTTCTTCTTTATATGAACTCAAATGTATATTTGTCTTCTAGACACCCATTTAATAGAAATTTTTGACATTGTTGGACATTGCTGCCCATTTGGCCCAATAAGCCTATCTGGTCTTTTGATCCAATGAAGCCCAATGGTTATTGATCACCTGATTACAAAATTGGGTTTGCTAATTAACACTTCAGATTAAAGTGTTACTTTAATCAGATGATGACATGTGGATGAATGGATAGTTATGATCAATCTTCTGGTGGCTTTTGAGATTAAAACTTGGGCTGAAGACTAGAGGGTATGGAATCTGTAACTCTCTCTCTCTCTCGCTCTCTCTCTCTCTCTCTCTCTCTCTCTCTGGTTCTTCATCTACATCTTCTCTTCTTCTTTTGAGTTTTCTTTCATGTGTAAAACTTTGGTTTACAGATTTCTGGATAAGGGAAGAAACTAAAGAGGATAGGTGTTTCGTTAGTCTTTGAACAGTAACTTTTAGTTGCGATCTTGATTTCTTGATGTATTTCAGTAATAGAGAAAGAGAAAGGATTTTCTGAGAGGTTCCTTGTATACTTTGTAAAACGTTGATTCTTTGTCGTTGTTTTTAAGGTTTGTGCCTAGTGCTGGGGGCGTTATCCTTTGGTGGATGTTCAACGGGTGATTAGACCTTTTGGCCGAACATCCGGGTCCTTTTTAGGGCAAAACAAATCCCTTGTATTCTTTACTGCTATCGTTATACTTTCTTGATATTCCTATAGGTCTGGTTGGGATCTAAGGGACCAACAATGGTATCAGAGTGGGAATCTCTATTTTTGGATAAAACTCTTCAGATCTAATATAGATCTAAAGTGTTCTTGGTGAAAATATGAAAATTTTTTGATTCTCTTGGTGAAAATCACTTGACATGTGCACCTTTGGTTTTGGATTTGACGTATCCTCAAAAATCTCTTGGTGAAAATCTATCAAAAAGTAAATCTTTTCCTTTTCAAGGTTTCTTTGAGTATACTTTGTGCTTACTCTCATTTATTTTGAAAAAGTCTTGTAATATCATCATCCCTTACTGTTTTTCTTTAGATATTGCTGAAATTATTTTTTAAGTGCTTATAATATAAGTAGTTGGTGAATGTGTGGTTAAAAAGTGAGTTGTAAGTTGTAGGTCCTATTAAATGTGTGAATAAAAAATATGTTTGACCAGCTGAAATTATAATTTAAGCGTTGCCAAACATATGCTTAATATAGTAGTTGAAGTTCTGAACAAAAAAACTACCAAAATACCTTTTGTCTAAGATCTCCAGCGAGGATCTTAGAATTTGAGGGTCATTTTGGCTAGTCTTAGTGTTCTTTGTTGAACTGTCAAAAGTTACTTTGTTAATATTACAATAATCTAATTGAAAGTATTGCATGTTTTAGTTTGCATGGATAAAAGTCTCTACATGTTGGATGTTTTGATTTGTTAAACCTTTGTTTTCATAAAACTCATGTGAAAAGTATATACTGTTTTTGACAAATCTATTTTTCTTTCTCAAAATAATTGTTTTTAAAAAGGATTTTTTGTGTAAAAATGTCACCCAATAAGTTTGAAGTAGAAGTTTGGTCTGGCAATGGAGACTTCAATCTCTGGCGCCAAAAAATGAAAGATGTATTGTTAGAGCAAGGGTGTGCTAAGGCTACTGATAAGTCATGGCCTGATGATCTTGATGATATCAAGAAACATGAGATGGATGAGATAGCATGGAGTTCCATTTTTATTCATCTGTCTGATAGTATCCTTAGACAAGTGGGTGACACTACTACTGATGCTCTTCTTTGGATAAAACTAGAGTTCCTTTACATGTCTAGAACCCTTCCAAATAAGTGTTATTTTTTAAAACAATAGTATGGTTTTAAGTTTGACCGGAGTTTAAGTCTAGAAGTAAACCTTGACAAATTCAGTAAAATAGTAAAAGACTTAGCAAATTGTAATGAAAACTTATCAGAAGATCAGAAAGTTGTTGTCCTCTTAAATTCTTTGAGTGAGAAGTATAAAGACATTAAAAATGCCTTATAATATGGTAGAGAAAACCTTACTGTTGATATTATCTTCAATTGCTTAAGAAATAAAAAACTAGAACTTATTAGTGATCAAAATGAGCAGGTAATGGAAGAGAGTCTGATGGTAAAGGGTAAAAGCCATTTTAGACATAATAACAACAATAAAACTCACAATAATAAGAAGATGGCTATTCTGAAAAAAATAAGACTAAGACTAAAGCTAAGTCTAGTACTAAAGGCAAAAAGTGTTTTTTCTGTGGAAAGATTGGTTATTTTATAAAAGATTGTTATAAAAGAATAGTTGAGTTAAAAGAGAAAAATGAGGTTGAGGGTGCAACTGCAGTTACCTATAATGAAGCTGCAGTTGCTGATGGTCGGGTCTTTGTGTCCACTCTTTTTTCCAGTTGCCAGGATTGGATTCTTGATTCTAGATGCTCATTTCATATGTGTCCTGTCAAAACTTGGTTCTCTGAATTCCTTGAAGTTAATGGAGGGCACGTAACTATGTGAAATGATGTTTGTTGCAAAATAAAATGAATTGGAAAACTTGTTTTGAAACTGGAAAACAACAATCTCCTAATTTGGAAAAAATCAGATATGTGCCTGACCTTCAAAGAAACTTAATTTCTTTAGGGGTTTTGGATGACCAAGATTAAAACATTGTTATATCAAATGGAAGAACAAAAGTTTGTAAAGGAAATTTTGAAATAATAAATACACCTAAAAAAATGGCATTTATACTTTACAGGCTAAACCCTTGGTGGGAAATAGTCTTACAGCCATTATCACTAAAAATTACAAGTTAGATTTATGGCACAAAAGACTTAGTCATATTAGTGATAAAGGCCTAAAATCTTTAAACTCTGAAGGGGTATTTGACAAAGACAAAATTGAAAAACTATCTTTTTGTGAACAATGTGTAATTGGAAAACAAAACAGACTGCCCTTTAAAACTGATCATATGTGTCAACTTCTATACTTGAATACTTGCATGTATGCAAATCTTTGGAGACCTGCCCCTGTTAACACCTTCACTGGATTCAAGTTCTATTTTTTTATTGTTGATGATTTCTCAAGAAAAGTTTGAACTTTCCTTCTGAAATCTAAGTCTGAGACCTTCCAAGTCTTTAAAGAGTGGAAAACTTTAATATAAAACCAAACAAATAAGAAAATAAAGGTCTTAAGAATTGATAATGGTTTGGAGTTCTGCAATTTTGAGTTTGATTCCTTCTGTAAAGATTTTAGCATTCTTAGACATAGGACATCTACCTATACTTCTCAGCAATACTTCTCAGCAAAATGAAATTGCTAAGAAGATGAATAGAACTATCATAAATAAAGTTAGGTGCATGCTTCACATCTCTGGTTTTCCAAAATTATTTTGGGAAAAGGCTATAATAACAGCCTCTTATCTCATAAATATGTGTCCCTCTAGTGCCTTGGATCAAAACTTTAAAATTTGTCTGGAAAGGTCATAACCCTCATTACTCTATTCTTAAAATCTTTGGATGTGCTCATATGCACATCAAGATGGTGGAAAACTTGAACCAAAAGCCTTGAAATGTGTTTTCTTGGGATATAGGGTTGGAACAAATGGTTATATATTGTGGGTAAGAGAAGTTAGAGGCTTTAAAGTCATAGTCAATAGAAATGTTGTCTTCAATGAAAAAATAATGCCTTGTATGAAAATATCAAACACTAAAAATGAAATTGATGTTGATAATTCTGTTGAAACAAGTTTCTTAACTCCTCATCAGATTGAAGTGGAGCTTCTTGAAAATGAAGAACAAAATGATAATCAAAATGAAGAAGAAACAGAAAACATTGTAGATGATCATCATGTTGATGAAGAAAATGTTTTTCCTGATTTAACTAATTATCAACTTGCTATGGATAGGGAAAGAATGACTAATATTGGTCCCCTTCCAGGTTAGCAGGTACTAACTTTGCCTTAATCATCTCTACTCAGTCTTCTATAAGTAGTGAGCATGCCTCTTATGAAGAGGCTGTGAATTCTAAGGATTCAAAACACTAGCTTTCACCAATGAAAGATGAAATGCAATCCTTAGAAAGAAATTCTACTTGGATCTTAGTAAATAAGCCTAAGCTTTAAAAGATAGTTCATTGTAAATGGATTTACAAGTTAAAAGAGAGAAAATCTAAGGATAGGGGTCCTAGATACAAAGCTAGATTAGTAGTAAAGGGGTTTACTCAAAAGGAAGGTATTGATTACAATGAGATATTCTCTCCAATAGTCAAATACACTTCCATTAGGATTTTGCTTGCTTTAGTGGTTCAATTCAACTAGAAATTAGACCAGCTGCATGTGAAAACAACCTTCTTGCATGGGGATTTAGAAGAAACCATCTATATGTCTCAACTTGAAGGGTTCGAGAAGTCTGGTAAGGGTGAGTAAATCTGCCTTCTTAAGAAATCATTATATAATTTAAAACAAGCCCCTAGGCAATGGTATAAAAAGTTTGATTCTCATATTCAAAGTATTTGTTTAATAAAAATAGTTTTGACCCCTGTTTTTATTATTAAGGTAATGGTGGTTCTAATTCTATTTATTTGCTTCTTTATGTTGATGATATGCTTCTAGCTAGTTATTCAAATTGTAAAACAGAAATTGAGTAACAAAATTGATATGAAGAATTTAGGTCCTGCTAGAAATATACTTGGCATGGAAATCAATAAGAATAGAAGTTTAAATACTTTGTTTCTGAATCATGTTCTTATATCTCTAAACTTTTTGAAAGGTTCAAAATGATAGAAGCTTAGTTTGTAACCTTACCTTTATCTAATCATTTCAAACTCTCTTCTGATCAATCACCTAATTCAGAAGAACTAAAAAGAATGGAAAAGACCCCTTTTGCAAATGATGTTGGATCTATCATGTACTTAATAGTATGTACTAGATCTGATCTTGTTCATGCTATAAGTGTTTTAAGCAGATTTATGAGTAACCCTGGTGAATGTCATTGGGATGCAATGAAATGGTTATTCAGGTACTTAAAAGGATCTGTTAGTTTAGGATTAGAACTCAAAAAAGGAAAGGGAAAATTTTCCTATGTGGTTTTGTGGACTCTGATTTTGCTGGAGATATGGATAATAGAAAATCAACTTCAACTTATGTTTTCACAATAAATGATAGTTGTATAAGTTGGAAATCCCAACTTCAGAAACTGGTTGCCCTTTCTTCAACAGGGGCTGAATACATTGCTGCAACAGATGCTATTAAAGAAGGTATATGGTTAAAAGTTTACTTAGTGAATTAGGTTTATTGATAAACATGTTATTCTATATTATGACAGTCAGAGTACAATTCACTTAAGTAAAAACATTGTCTTTCATGACAGAACAAAGCACATTGAGGTAAAGTTTCATTTCATTAGAGATGTAATTGAAAAGGGGATTATCAAGTTGAATAAGATATCAACTTTGGTTAATCCAGTTGACATGAGAATTAAAGTTTTACCTCTAAATAGATCTAAAAATTGTTTAGCTCTGTTAAATATGGATTGTGGCTAAACTATTCTTCTTCTTGCAGGTACAGTGAGCAAATGAAACCAATAGCTGGTAGCCTCTAAGCACTAAGGTATGGCCAAAAAGACAGCAATGTGGAGAATGTTGGACATTGCTGCCCATTTGGCCCAATAAGCTCGTCTGGTCTTTTGATCCAATGAAGCCCAATGGTTATTCATCCCCTGATTACAAAATCGTGTTTGCTAATTAATACTTCTGATTAAAGTGTTACTTCAATCAAATGCTGACATGTGGATGAATGGACGGTTATGATCAATCTTCTTGTGGCATGTGAGATTAAAACTTGGGTTGAAGAGTAAAGGGTATGCAATGAGTTTCTTGGAATTTGTAACTCTCTCTCTCTCTGGTTTTTCGTCTCCACCTTCTCTTCTTCTTTTGGGTTTTCTTTCATCTGTAAACCTTTTCAGATTTCTGGGTGATGGAAGAAACTAAGAAAGGTAGGTGTTTCGTTAGTCTCTGTGAACAGTAATCTGTAGTTGCGATCTTGATTTCTTTGGTGTATTTCAGAAATAGAAAAAGAGAGAGGGTTTTGTCAGAGGTTCTTTGTATACTTTGTAAAACGTTGATTCTTTGCCGTTGTTTTTAAGACTTGTGCTTAGTGATGGGATCATTATCCTTTGGTGGATGCTCAACGGGTGATTAGGACTTTTTGGCTGAACATACAGGCCTTTTTTAGGACAAAACAAATTCTTTGTCTTCTTTACTGTTTTCGTTATACTTTTTTGATGTTCCTATTGGTGCTGGTTGGGATCTAAGGGTCAACAGACATAACTGTCAATAAAGAATCAGGACGCTAACAAATTAAATGTTGAACATAAGATTGTCAAAAAAATAAAGGTACAGAACAATTGTGCTAAAGTGAGTAAAGGTCGGAGATGGCAGCTGTAATTTTCTTTAAATCTAACGTATAATCTAAGTAAACATTTGTAAAATTATAAATAACATCAATGACTGATGATTAATTTAAAATTTTACACAAACTTCAATAACAATTATAAAATTAACTCATTAAATAAATTTACAAGCTACAATTTTACAATTTATTTTCTCCTAATAAACTTGTTGACTTATACACGTGGTTCTAAGTATATGTATGAATGATTCAAGTGAAAAGCTTAAAGTTCCTTTTCAATTATCTTGTGCCTTAGCTCTTGTTTTAGTCACCTAAACAGTTAACACTGCAGATATCAAAATAAACAAATGACCTTGACCTTGACATTGATGGAAAATCAAAGAATAGTTTTGAAATGACTCTTCAAAAAATTAGTCTATTCCAAAGTGTACGCAATTCTCAACAACTTGAAAATCAGACCTATGAAATTAAAAACATTGACAAAAAATAATTGTTAATTAATTTGTCTAATATCATCAAAGCTGAAATTTTATTACAAAATAATTGGTATAAGGGTAGGTTGCTTCCTGAGGCGGGATCTAAATATAGTAGTGTTTGTATGTGAAGGATCATGCTTCACTAAAAGCCATTTATTCTTGTCATTCAAATCTCAATCAAATCTAGGAACATTGGACTACAAATATTTAATAAAATCCTAAATAAATAAAATTTCACAAGTAGTCAAACCAATTAGGGGAAACCCCATGTGAGAAATCCATTAAAGTCCCAACATGGAATTCTATATATTCAAGGAGATGGGGATACTTTCCTGTCCTTTTATATGTAAATAGGGCATGGACCCTTCTTTTCAAAATACATTGAATCCTTCTAAGTAACTTACTTTATTTATCCATGATCCCTATGGATAAATCTTTTTTCTTTTTTTCTTTCTTTCTCATTTTTGGATATATATTGGATGACATGATGAAACATGATTTGATGATTGAATTGTGTTTGATATGATAGTAGATATGCTATATATGATAAATGCTATTTAATGAAAAATGTATATTTCGTTGCTTGAAATTGAATTCTTGATGATATATTAGCATACGAGTCAACCTTGAAACGAATTTATTCTTAAATTTCTTTCTTCTAATATTTTAATTGAAAAGGAACAAGAATTATTCTTTGTGATATATGTGTAAGTTGATAATACGATTTGAGATTGGGTTGTGTAGTGTGGAATTTAAGTTCTTTATTCTTGAGAAAATATGAATAAATTAAACTTTTGGAAGAAACTCGAACTCCCTTCATGTAGTATCAAAGTTAAGACGCACAAGATGAATCTCTAATTGTAATCGAGCAAAAGTGTGGAACCCTAATTAATTACGAGGGGTTGAAATTATATGTGATTTGTTCTAACATCAAGTAAATAATGAATTTATAAGAGAATTGTACTAGTTTTATTAAGAGAATATATAATCTTTTAGTCCAATTCATACAATTCAAGCATGAAATTGAATTAGTTGAAGAGTGTAATGGCTTTGATTTTATGAAATTTAAAATTAATTTGGTTGGTTGATTTTTAATTTATATTTATATTATATTTTGGGCACTAAGGAAAAAGACAAATCTACCCAAATCCTAAATTGTTTGCTCAGAGTCGTCCCTTGTGCTAGGTGGATTGAATTCAATTTCGTAAAAAAATTTAAAATTTTAATGCAAAACCTTGTCCACATGCTGTTTCTGGAAACATCAGAATTATGTATTCAATGTTTGTGGGGCCCACATTCATAGCGAAATGTCCTAATTCAATTGGCCTACCAACTTTTCTTTCGCCAAATTTACAGTCAACTCTAATCAAGACTAGACCGCTTCGCATTTATTTCATTTTAGATATTTCTTTTATATATATATATATATATTGAAATGAATAACACTATTTTTCTGAGTCTACGTGACAAATGTGTTGACGTTAAATAATAAATTCAATAAAATATAAAATACAAAAAAAAATTTATTGGACCTATTATTTAATATCACATAAACTAATAATTATTATTAGTGATGATAAATAATATTACTCTTTTAAAAGAAGTACAAGACAAGACTCGACCTCGAGTGATTGAAACCGAAATATATAATGAAGCCAATTTATTTTTATTAAAAAAAGATAGAAGAACACATTCATGCATTTCACTACAAATGTGTACGCAAAAAAAAAAAATAGAATATGAGTCACAAGAAAATTAATGTTAAAAAAACTGGCATTATAAACAATCACAAAGCACGAACCTAATCACATACCAAAATATAATTGAGTCAATGTTGACTTTTTCTTGGGAGCAATAATGTTTTCTAAATCTTATATTTAATTTTGGGAAATGGCCTTGGAAACAACACACGTCTTAAAAGATAATATAATCTTAAGCTTTTGTTTTTAAAAGTTTTCTTAAGAAAACCTTAATTTTGTTACAAATTAGTCTGTATCTTATCCAAATCTTTTTGTAGTAGTAGTAAAGACATTTATGTGTAGAATATAGGATTAGGGAATTTGGTGCAAATGGTTCATAACTTTTGTCTTTCATTGTGGAAATGGTCTATAACGTTTGTTTTTTATACAAAAGTTATTAACTTATGTATTTTGGTATGCAATTAAGGCTTAGTTGATAAAAAATACTAAAATACTCATAATTTTAATAAGAGAAAAATAAAGTTAGGTTGCTAACTTTTGTAAAAATATAAATAGGTCTGATACATTTTTTAAATAATATTTAATTTAGCATATTAAATATATCACTATAGCTGTGTCAATTAAATTTTTCATAACAGAAAAATGTAAAACTATTGTGCTTTAAGTATATTTAATTGCTATGTGGTATGAAAAACTTGATTAAATATTAAATTAAATAAATAACAAAATGACGTATATAATTTTATGATATTAAACCAATCTTATTATGTTTTTTTTTAACATAAAAATTAATCTCACATTATGTGTTCTTTATTTTTGAATGATAATAAAACGATAATTTAAAATATGAAGAATACGGTTGGAACTCTAATATTTGTAGTTAATAAACGAATAGCTCAATTAAATAGAAGTATTTGAGCATCAAGTTTGTGACAATGTTATTATTCTTTTATGTTGTAACGATAAAATAAAAGTTTAAATTTTAAATAATGTAATTACTTAATAATAAAAATAATAATTCTATTTAACATGTTTGTTAATAACTATGAGATTAAATTTTAGTTATTTTTATAATAGTTAGTAAAATATACAAAATAATTTAGTATGTTATGAATTTGATCAATAAAGTGTTAATTCAAAAAATATTAAATAAAAAAAAATCTCGTTAGTTTTTTTTTAAAAAATTCTAAAAATTAAAAGTATCAGACTCATTTGCACTTTTAACAACCCAACTTCAATTTTTCCTTACTAAAATAAAAAGTATATTGGTCTTTTTCATCAGATAAGGACCAATTATGCACCAAAACACGTAGTTTAAGAGATTTTGTGCTAAAAACAAATATTATGGACCATTTTCACACTGAATGCAAAGACTGGAGACTATTTGCATTAAATTTCCTATAGGATTATACAAGGCCATGTTTAGGAATGTGGGCCTCTCTTTTGGCCCATCAAAATAACAACACTAAGGGCCGTTTAATTTGTGGATAAAATTATTTATTTGGATAATAGTTATTTGGATAACATATTTATCATTATCTTGTTTGGTTCGACTATGTATAGGAATGAAAAAGTCACTATTAAAAAGTTAGATATTCGTGAAAAAACAATTCTACATTTATTCTTAATTAAACTAAAAAAATAAAAAAGAGATAACAAATGCGTGAAGCTGTAGAGGGCGGTGGCAGTAGGCAAGCGGCAATAGACGGTGGCAATTAATTTAGGATGTAGATGTCTAAAAATATATTTGTTCTATATTATAAAGAATATGTTCGACTTTTAAAAAAAAAATGAGTGAATTCGTATCCGAATAAATAAATAAATAATTGTCCTCCAATTTTCGAGGATAAAACTTTTCAACATTTTTTGTTTAAGTTGTTATCCGAATAAAAATATATTCGAACATTAGTTGTGCTCAAATAAAATAAGATAAATTTTATATGTTATTATTAACCATTAACTATATACAAAAGTGAGTCCTAAAAGTTACATGATTCATGACTGTACATTAGTACTAACTTCTAAAATTAATACAGATAGCACTAACTGAAGTTAAGAATCAATTTAGTACTGTTGTAAACTTTCACTTTTTGCAATCATATTTTTTATTTTAATTAATAGTTCATTTATTTTGATTATTTTATTTTGTCTAATTTAGTCTTCATCTGGTTTTTTTTAAAAAGTTAATAAATATTTGATTTAAAGTCAATAATTAATTTTAACTACACATTTCATAAGCTTCACAATTTTTATCAACTTTTATTAAAAATTGTTAAAAATCTTTTAGCAAAATCAAACGAGCAATTAATATTCACATGTTTTGCAACTCTCGTGATAAAAAGGTAAAGAAGGAACCAGTGGTTGCGCAGTAAAAACAGGGGAAAGAAAAAGAATGGGAGAATGGGCCTAATGGCATTGAGAAAAAGAAAATAGAGTGGAGATGGAGAAGAAGATAGACTTGTTTGTTTCAAATTTTATATTGTGAATCTAGAGTGCGGTACGGAGAAGAAGATAGACTTGTTTGTTTCAAATTTTATATTGTGAATCTAGAGTGCGGTCTACATTATGCGTCTCGAGATTTAATTTTTTTCTAAATTGTGAAACTTAAAATCTCTCTTTATTGTCACCACGAAAATTTAAGATGATTTTTTTTTTTTAATTTGGTGATCCAAGAGTAATGTATTATTGATAATATGATCTTAAACTTTTCTTTAAACAAATAAAGAAAATATCATGAATATCGATCTAAGAAAAATGTAATACGTAAAATGAAGTCAATTTGAAGTATGATTTGGGGTTTAACATAATCCTTAATTTTGTGATATAAATTCGTTTGAATCATATCCAAATATGGTTGCAATTGTGTTTATAGTAGAGTTTGAGTACGAAAGTTGAGATTCAAGTTTTTCGAGCCTAGACGAGGGCAAGGCATGATATGTAATGTAGTTAGGTATAAGATTGCACTTTATATGTATACGAACTTTTTAGAACAGTGATTTACTATGATTTATAGTAAGGGATTATTTGATGTGAAAATTCCAGTTGTTTCATTGAAGATAAGCCCATGTTTAGAGATATGGGCTTCACAATCTCTTAAATAGGCCCAGTAAAATTATAACATTAGAGCTTTCGTGATGATTCATATCAACTTTCAAAATTGACACGAACAGCAGTAGCACAAATCGAAGATAGAGACAAGTTTGCAACTCATTATTTATGATACAATCAAAATTAAAATTCGCTGCAGGACTTGTTAAGTAAAAGAATTTTGTATTTCTTCTAGTTGATTTGTTTAATATTAATATTATGCCCTTCACTATGAATCTTAGAAGGAAAATAGAATTGGAATAACATGACAAATCACTGAAAAAGAACAAGAAAGTATGTATATATTTAGATAAACTGGCCCTGATTCATAAATCCAAGCCTCGAGGTAGATCAACTAGCTGGATAATCCACATGATGATACAAGTAAATGGTTTTTTTTTTTTTTCTCTGATTGAAACTCAAGGCAATAAACATACATACAAGATACATCACTATCCAAAGGATCAAGAACAGGAGATTCCAATACTCAAGATTTTCGCACTATCGTCTGATCCTGACCTCATTTCTGCTTGGATGGATAGAGAAACCGATCTCGGTGAAGTAGTATAAACATGCACTAGTGCATTGAACAAACGGCTTTTCAGACATTACTGCTGTAAGATTGTGTTCTACTCCAGTGAAATTTCCTGTCATAGCAAACATTAATTGAAAAGGAATTTGATCAATCATCACCCCCAAGTTTAACCACATTTCTCTTTATTCTTTGGTTTGTCTTTCACGAATGTGATGATAGAATCTGATGTACTTAATAGTTGATTAGAGTGCAAGATGTTATTTTTGGGAGGGGGTGAGGGATGCATTGCAGGGCAGAAGATACCTGATATTTGAAGCTTGTTTTAACCAAAGCAAAGATTGCTGCACGATGCACTAAAATGCATGACACGTAAAGCAACCACTCAATGAACCTATCGGACGAGTTCGTCGGAATGATATGGCTTTACTGGAGGTTCTTGCAACTGGATGGGCATGGTTGGATAATGCCGAGCTTCTCATTTCTCGGGCCTTCTTTTGTGCTGATCTCAGTTTGTTCATAATTTTGTCCATGGATGATGACCTCTTCTTTTCCAATTTCATCTGAATTACACGTTTTAAATGAATGGATCAAATCCTTGCATTATTTCCTTATTTATGGACTATGGTGCACCAAGCAGAAAGACCATCAATCTTAGAAACAGAACTGATTTGATTTAACATATGTATATATAATCCTTTACTATTTATTATAACTAACTTGACAAAACATATATATAATCCTTGTACTATTTATCTGATAAGTCTAAATCAACTTTTAATTTTATTTCTTGGAAAAAGCATGTCGATTTCAAGTTCTATTTCATTTTACTTTTTGCTTTTTATTACCAGAGGAAAAGAAATTCCTAGCCCTCACATGTTTAATTAGCTATATCATTGTTGGTATTTCATAGACTTCACCCAAATTTATATTATAATAAGTAGTGAGAACAGAAAATCAGCACAGTTTCTATTTCCTAATAGCCAAAAATGGGCAGTCAGGGAGTACCTCTAGCTTCCTTATTGCAGCCTCAGCTTTTGCCTTCTGCAGGTTCTCCCAGGCAGTAATTTTAGCATCCTCCCGCTTAATACTGAAATGAACGGTAATCCTAATAAATGAGTAAATGACCAGATATAACACTGTGCATTTTGTCTACTTCCATAGAATGGATGCGATTATCAGAGTTTTGATTTGTGCAGATTGACAAATAGCAAGAGTTGAAAAACAAGGAATAAAACAAATGAACTCATATTAGATTAAGTAAATAGCTGTATGACCCACACAAATAAGCCTAATAATTAACGATAGTAGGAATACTCTGTTTTTTTTTTTTTGTCCCTTTGGGTGGTAAAAAAAATGATAGTAGGATTACTTGAAAATGATTCTCTTTGAGCTTAGAAAATTTGTATTTAAGAAAAAAGGTGACCTAATTCATCGTATGAAGTTCAGATAAAAGCGTATTGCTGGAACAATTAAAGATGGCAAATTTAATGGCCAATTGACTGAATTTTCTTAGAGAAATAATCAGTCATTAATTAAGATTGCATGCTCTAGCACCTGAGCATTGGTTATAATAGGATCATTGATTTTTGTGTTTTTAGTCATGAATAACTTTGCTTCGACGTCCTTTTCAATTCCAGCACTGCCAGCTATTTGTTTCTACTTTGTGTAAATATTAAAGACAAGCTCAAGAGAAAAGGAAAATTGGAAGAAACAAATTACTTGGAAATACTCTTAGACAAATCTGAAACTTCCCAACTAGAAGAACGAATCTCAACAGCTTTCCTTTTCCAGTCATCTACATTTCCACAGCCCCTTCCCGGAATTCGACTCCTATGCTTCTTGGACCATCTTGTCACAGTGACTCGTTCGTCAACTGGCACGTCCCTGATTTCTGGTTTAGACGAATGAACAGTCTGCAACTCTAAAATGGGTTGGATAGATGGGGTTGCTAACAAGAATGATGACTTTCTCCCAGGTGAGAAGTGGATATCACTCTCAGGACTCATCTGAGTCGCCATATCCCTCCTTGAAACAGCACGAGATATGCTGTCTGCAATATCGCCAGTACCATCATATATCTCGCCTGTACATTAACTCGAATAAGAACTCACCACAATAAAAAAAAAAAAAAAAAAAAGGTAACCAACTGACTGGTGTGTTCTATCAATTATAATCGAAGCCCTTTGAAACAGATGAGGATGAAAGAGAGGTGCATGACTGATTACAGACAACACCAAATTGTGATATGTCACTGTCAATCTTATTAGTATTATAACATTACCATTGTGTCTCATGCAATGTCGATAATATGTTCTTGAAAGACAGCATTGGACATGATGATAACCAACAAGAGGTTGGGATATGCACATAGCTGAAACATTTGTGAAAATTACAGCCAAAAGAAATGATACCCAGTCATATCAATATTAACATAAACTTTTGGAGAGCAGAAACAGTGAAGAAGTAATCTTGTACCTTGGTGGCTAGGCAATGGTGATTGGTTCAGCATTTCAGAGCATCCATGTATGCTAATTGACCTCGCCATGCAAGGCTCTGTACCTATGGGGAAATTTCTACTGCCTCCATATTGAATTGATAAACCATCAGCAGCCATCACTCCAGCAGAGAATGGAGAATTTGCAACTAATTTCCCAGCATTCCCTCCCCCATTCGTGGGTGCAGCGGGAGAAAATAATTGATAGTAAGCAACCCCAGGAGGCCCAAGTGGTCCACTTTTTGATTTGGGACGCCTCTGTGGCTGCTGAACTGATGGTTTCACAGCACCATCTCCAGTCATTGGACTAAAAATCCACCTCTCTGCATCTTCCCATTTTGAAGGTAATGTCCTTCCACTATTGTAAGGCAATAACACGGTATTTACATTCCTCCTATTAGCATTTGTATGCAATGGAACACGTTCAGAACTCCAACCCTTCTGTATCCCCACACTCACATGTCGATAATTAGGCGTTCCGGGGCTCGGAAATGTACCAGTCCTGCTAGTCATAACAGATGGTTTCTTCATGACTCCATATCGCGGTGAAGTGGAATTTGCAACATTGATCATAGAATTGTTCAGATCTAGAGAAGCAGGTCTTCGCCGGTCTGCTTTCTTCACCAATGCTTCAGATCTTGACCTCCGGTCTTGACACTCTACTCAAATAAACCAGCAAACATAAAATCACAATAATCAAATTAAAACTGAGTTCTGTTGAAATGGGTAATGCATTGAAAATGGTACCTTTAAGTGCTTGAGAAAATGAATTTCTTGCAGAATCTATGGCTAGATTTTCATCCTCTGTTGTCTCAGCTTCAATGCTATCTAATTTGTGCACCAAGTACAAATCAAAATTGAGAGAAAACAGTAAGTCACATGAATCAAAATTTCAAACACTAAGAAGGACGATAGCCGACTGATCTACAGTCCAAAACTCTAACAGTGAGTAACCATTACCTTTAGCTTTATGCATTCTGTTGAGGTAATCATTATTTTTTAGCACTAGTTTGTGTTTGTTTGGATCTGGATCTGGACCACTGGATGACTCAGAAAAGTCATGTCCTGCCAAATGCTGTTTCAAATCAAAGATTTCAACTTTTCAACTCCATTGAACTAGTCATTTTCAAGTTTTAAACTACTGCATTTCACTACATCGTCAGAATCTATTCAATCCTAAAGTCAAACCCATCAGAATATAGACAAAAACACACATATCTGTATACAAGAAAATGCATTTGCAGAAAATTAAAAATAAAACAAAGAGAGGAGAGGAAGTGAATGTTATTACTTGAGAAACTTCAGAAGCAAGAGAATCTTGATCGTATACATCAGAGGCGAAAGAGCAGCGCTCCACACTAGCAGAAGCAGAGGAGAAGATGCTCAAGTTTAATTCACCATTGAAAATTACAGAATCCGGGCTCATGTCTCGGGTCCTGAAGCCCGATCTCAAATCTTGAAAGCCCAGCTCTGGCATTATCAGGAGAGAGGCGGGGGAAGCAGAAAGCTACCTGAAATGTGTAATATAATAATCTGTGTCAAGACTAAGAGTACAAAAATGGTGTCTTTTTCATGTGCTTTTTGTGTGGATTTACGTTAAAAAACAGTCGTATCTGGAGTTTGAAGGTATTAAGGAAGCCCAGAAGGAGTCTTAATCATGATGTCAAGCAAAATTTAGTGGGATTCTCTGCTTTTTATGTTGTTAAAAATGGGGATCTGTCTTTCTTTGTCGTGCTTGTAAATTTGACTGGATTGTGAAGGTTAATGCCATGGTGTTTGGCTAAGCTTAAAATATAAAAACTACTTATTTTAACAGAATGACAATGATGCTTTGTTCCTCTTAACAAAATATCATGAGTAAAATTCAAAAAGGCCATTGATTTTTCAAATTAATCCATTGAATAAAAAGTTTTCACCAAAAATGAAATGCAGACAAAAAGTGACTGATAGTCAAGCCACGCATGCCTTTATACTTTTTCTTTTTATTGAGAATGCAAATATTATTTTTAATTATAAATAATTTGTCCATTTCTTATATTTCTCAATAGTCACCCTTTTTCTTACCATTTCCTATTATTTCTTTTTCTTCTTTCTTTTATTTATTTACAAATCTTTCCTTCTCTTCTAATTGATTACAAATCTTTTGAACTTTAAAGATCACGTTTGATAAGGTATTTGTATTTTAATTTTTTCTAAAGTTTTGCCCCTCCACACTATGACAAAAATGTTAAACGTGTCAAGTTATAATGAGTCAATGAAAATATTCTAAACGTTTCAAATCATAAATACTTAATATAACAAAATATATGATGTAATTATAGTGTAATTATTTGTAAAATCTTTAGATAATAACAACTTTCTTTTGTCAGCAAATTCAAGAAAGAAAGAAAAACACAAATGTATGAGAATATAATATTTTTGCACTAGTTTTGTGTATTATATCATGGATCATTCAAAATGACTAATTGATTCGGATTTTGACCTAGAAGAAAATTTAGAAAATTAGATTCTGATTTTGACCAATCCCCATGAAAGGTGTCTTTCATTCATCATTCATGTTGGGACCCTTTATTAATTGACTAAAAATTTGACAGCAAAGTTGATATTGATTACTGCCCAGGGTCCTTTAATATATGAAAATTGGTAGGAAATAGCCATTATGAAATTGTCACTTTTTCAGTTTTTAAAAATATTATGAAAATTGTCATTTTTAATAAAAAGTATTCAAAATAAGCGCAACAAAAATAATCACCATTTACGCCGCAACATATTCAATTGTGAGAGAAAATAGATTAAATAAGAGCCCGGCTATGGAAAATAGGCAAAAAGGAAGTTGGGCCAATAATCCCCTAACCGAGTTTTTATTTTTAATATCAATTCGAACAAGACAATTCATATTGTCATGAAGATTGATTGTCGGATAACTATGTGTCCAACCTTCTGCAGTCAGCAGTTCCAAGACAAATTGAATTTTCTCAAAGGAAGAACATCTTCTCACAAATATAAGTAGCAAGAGAAAGAAAAGAAATTATGAGAGAGATAGTAGAACGGGAAAAGAGAAAGAGAAAACAGATTGGAGAGATATACACAATTTAATAAAAATGAATTGATGACCGTCTAGCATAATATCTAAAACTGAACGATATTCTACAATAAATATCACATGAGTTTTGCCCCCTCCACCTCATCGTCATCAACTGGACATTCAAAATATAACATATCAATACCACCGTAGATTGCACAAAAAAAATATGTTACATCACTCAAAACATGACAAAGAAAAAAGCACTGTCTACATTTGAACAGTATGCTAGACATTTTCTATTTTTTTTTATAATTAATGGTCATCAAAATATGTGTTAAACCTATTTTATTTAATTTTTTATCATTTATTTCTATCGAAATGTGTGTAAATTATTTTTTCTCTCTTATATATATAAACTGCAATTTTTTAAATCTACAACTACATTAGAGATGTTCTTATATCCGTCTCCATTTTATTTACCACAAGTACAACAATCTACATTATTACATTGAAGATGCATTGTCTTGTAGTTAATAGAACGTTTTTTAGTGCACGTTTGGTAGAGATTATAAACTAGTTTATTTGACCAAAATAGTTTATTTGACCAAGAATGGTAAAAAATGACAGTTATCAAGGTAAATTTTTTTGTCAAATAAACCATTTTCGTCAAATTAACTAGTTTATAAACTCTATTAAACAAGCTTTTAATAACTTATCCGTAAAGTTCTAAATTTTTGTCACAAAAATTGTACACTTACCAATCATGACCTAGACATTTTTTTATGGCAATTTTTTTCTCTTTTAAAAAGTGACTATTTTGGTAAGACCGTACGACATAGTCTAACAAACAGACAAATTATTTATTACTGTAAATTAAACAATACTTAAAAGTTATTTGAAAAAATGAAAAATTTAAATATCGATTAATACCATATACTAAATATGTGGTGGCTTCCTAACAATATTGCTCAATTCGTGTCCGTTCTTCCCTTTCTCATTCATTTTTTTTTTCCGTTGTTCCTTTAGCTTTTAAGTTTGATTTATAATTGGCATTTGACTTGGGGTAGAGGGAAAATTAAGATCCTCGTGACACGAGCTGGGCTCACATTTATTATTATGATTTTATGTCCAACCAGCCTGGATTGATGCCAGGTGGTTGCGGACCAATAACCAATCATTTTACATCTCTCCCACTCATAAATGTTTTAAACTTGACTTTAATATATGTTTGGTTTAGTAGAATTTAAAAGTAATTTTTTAAAAAAAATTGATCAAATGTGTAGTTGACAAATTAATAAAAGTAGTGAATTCAATAAAATATATTGTTCAAAATGAGTTTTAAAAAAAAATTTATCAATATTCTTAAATTATAATTTAAATTTGTCAAATAGATCAAATATATTTTTCATTTACACAATTCGTACGACTCATAATTTACTATCTGTTTATTAACTATATATTTATATGATTCATAATATATAGATACTTAAAAAATAATTTCAGCACTACTAAATATGTATGAAAAAGTATAGAATAACTTTTCTACCTAGTTAAATGTTCTCTTCACAAAACCTCAAACTAGTCAAAATGACAGTATATTCTTATCAGGTAAGACAGTAAATTAAAACACGATTTTTAACAATTGGTACCAAATGGGCCAAGTCAAAGACATGGCATGACTAGAATCTTGAAGTTTTAGCGCATGTTTGAGGCAGATTAAAAACTAGTTTCTCCAACAGTAATGAGTTTTTTTTTCAACAATGGCCCACAAAGTCAGTTCATGTACAGCAAAAGCAAAAAATTTAGCAGATAACTTTCAAAACTGCCCTTGTATGTATATGTATGTATTCAGATTGTCTTCTCTATCAAATATCCAGACAAATATTTTCCTTATTTCTTGTAATGGTGCTCTTCCTCACCTACCGCCGGAAGAAGCGATTCCTTCCACCACCAATGTGTCGCCGACGCTTAAGCAAACGAGGAGTGTTACGATTTTCTTGCAAAAAAATGTTGCAAGAACCACGAACAATGATAAGCGATCTACAAACTTTGGACCCTATTTTTTTCTCGCATTTTTCCCTAATTTTCGTTTCCTGAACAGGTAAGTGTTTAGTTTCCAAAAATGAAAAGTGCATGCTACCCACTTCTCTAACATTTGCAATTTTCTTAAACCATATTTGCTCATAGCACAGTTGACTTAGTAGATTTGAAAAATTAATTAATCCACCAAATGTATATGAAAGTTGTACTGTGTACAACTTTAGGAAATCATTTGGGAGCTGTTTATTATATGCAAACCATGTATATGACTTGGAGATGGGGTGTTGACTTCATGCGGGTGAGTCGGAGTTAGGCTTCTTCCATGTTGGATCCGGTTCTATACATGATTTGAAGATAAATGAAAATGTGAGTTCATCTTGGAATGTCCCTCGCTGAAACAACATGTGTGTGCTGTGTTAAAAATTATCACTTGACTAATGGACAATTTTTTGTTAGACTACATTTTGTGAACGGTGAGGTGGTACAGATTTCAATTTTTGATATAGGTGAACATCTGTAAATGTCAAATGTTATTTACCCAAGCAACAAACAAATATTTACAAGATGAGGAGTCAGTATATGGTGGATCCGGTTCTATACATGGTTTGAAGATGAATGAAAATGTGAGTTCATCTTGGAATGTCCTTCGCTGAAACAACATGTGTGTGCTGTGTTAAAAATTATCACTTGACTAATGGACAATTTTTTGTTGGACTACATTTTGTGAACGGTGAGGTGGTACAGATTTCAATTTTTGATGTAGGTGAACATCTGTAAATGTCAAATGTTATTTACCCAAGCAACAAACAAATATTTACAAGATGAGGAGTCAGTACATGTGTTCCATTTACTCTCACAAATGGGGGATTGTTGCAGGACATAGAAAAGCATCAACGTCGATCTGTGAAATGGGACGACGACACTCACCGGATATTTGTGAACTGTTGCGAACTCTTGATTGCGCAAAAATATCGCCAAGGAAAGTGTTTCACCAAGACCGGATGGCAGAAGCTAGTTTCAATGTTTAACACCGAAGCCGGCAAGGATTGGAACCGCGTCCAATTGAAGAATCATTGATTTAGCATGCATAGGGAGTACCAACTACTTCACGAATTGCTACGTTGTACAGGAATAGAATACGATCATCATACGAATATAATAGTTGCTGATGATTGGTGGTGGAATCGAAAGATACATGTAATATACTAGTTGGTCATGATTGGTGGTGTTTGCAATATTGTAACACATAATATTTTTGCATCGCATGTCACGTAGACAATTATTTCGAAACATTTTGCTCCAATCATTTGATAACTTTATTCATGCTTATGTTGGACTAAGCTAACAAGGAATTTGTCAAATTTCGTGGTCGAGATTGTGGAGAAATATTTCATAAGTACAGCCAGCTTTTCGGTGACGCATATGACTCCAAGAAATATGCAGTCAGCCTTACCAAGCTCTCCAAAAAGGGATTCGATGACGATGAAGTTTGGGAAAGGGTCGGGAATACAGACAAGTTGCCTGTAAATGCAGAGATGCACGATGAGCACGCACCATCGGAATTCTGAGGTAGCGGGTCTGCAATGGATATTTCGACATTGTACAGTGGAGAAAAGAGGAAATGTTCTAATGGTGGCGCGAAAGGAAAAAAGAAGCTTGACTCTTGCTCTGCACTATCTGAATCTGTAGAGAAACTGGCAAATGTTGGCAATGATTTGATCGCTGCACATTTGACATCAAATTCGGGCCCTCCCTCAATAGATGAGTGCATGGAAGAGTTTGAGAGCTTCGGCTTACTGGAAAATGATGAAAAGTTTCACTTGTTTGCCTTATCGTTTCTCGATCAGAAAAGGCATCGAGCATCCTACGCAGCTTTGCGCACTCCGCAAATGAAAATGAAGTTCTTGAAATTCAACTTCAAGTCCTTGTGCCTTAAGAATGCAGGTGCATTCGATGACTGACAGATTGATACCGTAATGATTCAAACTTCCGTTTGTTTGAGTTGGTGGATGTTTTCGTACTATGGGAGACATTCCCATTTTATGTACCGGCTATTACTTTAAATTTTCAAACATGTTCTGTAGGCGAGGGAATGTATGACATCTTTCATGTACTTGATATTTTTCCTATCTTGCATACGGATATATTTGTAACAACTAATTTCTATTATTGATGTTTCTGTTTGTTGTAAACATTGACTCAACTATTCTTGAAGAGTGTCAAATTTAAATATAATGTGATTTGACAAAAGCATGAATAGTTGGAATATTTTGCATCGTAATTGGGATGCCAACAGTTGAAAGTGAACTACAAACATGCAAGAACTTTGAATTGTTAAAAGTGTATGTTGTTCCCACAATAATTCATCCAATGCGTACTCTATAAATATAGTCAACAAATTTACATTTTGCATGAATCTAGACCTTTTTCATAGTTTAAAATCTCTCACAGTTTTTCTTTACTTGCCAAACATATATACTACAATTGGTGGTTATTCTTCTCAAGTCATGGATGAAGACTTAGATATCCATTCTCAGCTCAACTCGGACTCTAACGATGGATCTGACTCCACTTCAGACAGCTCAGACGAAAATGGTATTTTAAAATTAGAGCGTGATACATTAACATGGCTCATGTATTGTCGTGCCGCTGGAAGCCTCGTTTGTCAATACAAAGAAAGTTCAAGGAGGAGGATTCCATGGTTTCCAAATGCTCGGAATGGCCGGGTGTTTATGATCACAACCCTAGAAAAAGATCCAAATATCGCTTTTTGTGAGTTTCGAATGTATCCACCAATGTTTGTGTACTTTACACATCTTTTATGCGACAAATATGAACTTCAGAGTAGGCAAGACGTTGACATATATGAACAAGTTGGAATATTTTTGTTTATACTGGCACATGGTAAAGGTTACAGACAAGTACAGACACTTTTCGGTCACTCTCTACAGACAATTCACCATTATTTTGGTGTGGTGTTGCGAGCGGTTGTTAAACTGGGCGCTAAGATAATCAAACCAAAAACGAAGTACAATAATAGTCCCTCGGATCACAGACCATCCCTTACTAGGCACTTGTATTTCCAGGTATAGTTATATGCTATTGTTGCGTAATTGTATACAAAACAATGTTGTTGTCGTGTATGATGATGAATTCCATATTAAATATTGCAAAACCGTTTATAGGATTGTATTAGGGCAATTGATGGCACTCACGTGAAAGCGGTTCTTCCAGCTAGCGAGCGACTCCACTTCATAGGGAGGAAGAGTTATCCCTCTCAAAATGTATTAGCCGCATGTGATTTTAATATATGCTTCACGTTTGTACTACCTGGCACTACTGGAAACATACATGACAGCAGAATATTGGCTAGGGCAATACACTTTGCAGATATTAACTTTTCAGAGTCTGCCAACAGTAAATATTATCTTGTGGACTCAGGATTTGCACATAGGCTGGGGTACATAGCGTCATATAAAGGGCCTGACATTATATATCATTTCCAAGAATTTTCAGCCGAACCAAACAGTCGATATAGACAGTTCAGGAACCCACAGGAGCGATTCAATTTCAATCACTCGTCCTTGAGAAATATCATTGAGCGGCGTTTGATGTCCTAAAGAACAGGTGGAACATTCTTGATCGAATGCCCCACTACTATTTTCAGAAGCAGACTGCTGTCGTGGTAGCGACAATGGCAATTCATAATTTTCTGCGTCGTGAAGGTCAAGTGGACGAGGCATTCCAAACTGTAGAAGAAGTTGTAGACGCGGGTGAGATTGATTTGCTAGATGAGGAAGAGAAAATAGCGGCTACAAACTTTGCGCCTCATGTTCGTAGCACAGAATGGGACCAACTTCTAGATCACATTACGCAAAGTATGTTGTAGTGTATTTGATGATAACCGGCTTGAGAGTTGAATCCCAAAACACACAACAAAGAGCGGGGAAAATAGTTGCTTATGTAAAATTTCGTATTTTGTCAAAGTTATTTTCATAGGATTCGAATTGGAAAAAAAAAAAAAAAATTGCACGAAAATGTACATGAATTACACTGGGCGATCGTCCAGTGTATTTATGATCGCCCAGACAAACCCATTTACAATTTGTAAATGGGTACATACCAATGGGCGATCGCCCAGGGTATTACTGGGCGCTCGCCCAACAGTTGTGGGAATCACGTGAATAAGTTGTCAGAAATATTTTCAAGGCACAAACTTTGGTCAATTATTGCGGCAACAATTTCCACACACAGGGTCCTTTTGGTCAGACATTTTTCTACTTTTTTCACGTGACACGCTTTAATCAATTGGTCAAAATGAAAAAAAAAAACCTAAAACCAGATTAAAATCTCTAACAAGCAGGCTCTTAAATCACCCAGTCAACCTGTTTTTGGGACAACTCATTGTGGGCTTTTATGATAAGAGTATATTTAGTAAAGATTTTTTTAAATTATAAGCAGTGAGTTTTACGAAATGTGTAAATAAAAATAGGAAAAAGTTGTACATCTTACAAAATGTGTGGATAAAAATAATATTTAACCAACTTACAATTACTTGTAAGTACTGACAAACATGCTCTAAACTACAACTTGATTCATTCTAAAAGTACTAATCATGGCTATTGCTAAGCCAGTAGGCCTATTTATTTTTGTTTTCTTGTTACATTCTTAGAAAAGTAAGAGAGCACTAAGTGTCTCGTAGGCCGTGTCAAACATGATAAAAGGGAAAAGAGCTTAACTTATATATAAAATTTAAGTTGCAAAAGTCTCTTTTATAAAGAAATGACTTGAATATCATCATCGGTATCGTCTGTTAAAAGAGATGGTCTATTAACCGACCATGGATCTGTTAAGGCCAGTTTATACATATTAAACTGGTTTTTCAATTAACTCATATTTTTACAAATTTAAAGCAAAAATCACAATCATACTCAAATGTATACATATTTTCATAATTTATACTATAAAATTCACAATTTTTACCATAAATAAATAACCACACATTTTGCAAAAATTTAAATGGGTCAGATTCTATCCTTAAAATAGGATTTCCTACACTTGTTTGAGCTTGTTTTAAAATTAATGAGATAGCAAAATAATGAAACTTGAATTCTTCTCTTTTCTGGCAGTAGCGTATAAGTAAGAGATTGAATTTGAAATTGTTTGAAATTGAAAAAGTGGAGAAAAAAGGCGGTGATATATTGGTAATTTACTTGTAAAAATATATCAAAGACCATTTAGACAGAATCGCCGGATCACCCGACCATTTAGCACTATTCCCATGTGCCTCGTATGAGCATTTGGCCTAGAGACACCCATTTTTCACACAAGTATCTTAACAAAATAAAAGAAATACCTGGGAGAATTCAAATAGTATGGTGACTTCACACCATGATCAACTTAGTGATACAAATCCCATTCTTAGAATGAAGTAATTCCACACATTCCTACCCAAAAAACAATTAAAAAAATTAGCTTAAAATTTTTTGTCTTGTTAGACTAGTGTGAATGTGGTCATATACAAAATATGTTACTAACTCGTCTAACGTGAGTGCTATGTATGAGCCATGTACGATTAAGAAGTCATGTGTAACATACTAGCCACACTACCACGGACAACTAAAAAAGCTCTGTGAACTTCAATATGTCTCGATGGATTCACTTTATTGAGACAAAGTTACGAACCCACATCACTGATGAGGAGAGGTTCGCAGGTGGTTTAAGACTAAGTGAACCACCTGGCCAGGTGAAAGAAAATGAACTTTAACCTCGTCACTCTTAGAGGCTAGGTAAATGACGAATGTATTTGCCTTGAATAAATCATTTAAATCTCACACAAAACTAAGGAAAGGTTGACGAATCAAGGACATGCGACCTCACATCCCGTAACTTGAATCAAGGACATCCCGTAACTTAAATCAAGGTTGACGAATCTTATGATTTATTTGTACTTTTGAAAAGGTTAGGGTCTTAATTGTAATTGTTTCATTGTATTTTCTTTTTTCTATCATTTAAATTTATTTAAGTCATAGGCAAAATTATCAAAAAAGTTATTTGAGAACTATCTGTGCGAGTAAAATAAAAGAATATAGACGATATCTGCAAATAAAATTTAATAGAGGTAATATTATTATAAAGTTGAAAAAATAGGATTGTAAATGTAATTAACTCTTGTAATTTCTAGTTCATTGTTGAATTGGACATGTAGGTTATATTAGTTCAAAATTGAAATTTAATAGTTTACAAGTTGACCTGTAAGAGCAAGCTAGAAAGAATCTTTGTTGCAATATTCGATAATGCTAGCACAGTCAAATGTGTCAAGTGAGAATTGATTTGTTGAGTTATGGTAATATTTATTGAGATGGGTTTTGTTTATTTATTAAATAACAATATATAAAAATCTATTTATTTCATAAAACAACGTAAATAATAAAATTCGAGCAAAATATTTCTATTTAAATTATTAAACAGAATTAAACTGTTAGATATAATGAATTTGTCAAGGTAAGAGTTGAATTTTTATTATCCTGCATTGATGTCTGTGGTATTCTAGCTTTCGCCGATAGAGTGTTAGAATGGTGTGTTTTTTTTTTTTTCCCTAGCAACATAAAAGTAACAATTTTCAAACAAGTTAAAACATAAATATTGGTCTAAAATTTCATTACAATGCATAAATTGAATTTTTTTAAATATAAACGTTACAACATATTACTATCAATACAAACTTAAAGTTATAAAAATAATACATTCAACCGTATGGATCATATTAGTTTAAGCCTCATTTTACTCACTAATAGTCCCAGCTGTTTGGATCATATAGTTTAAGTATTGAAGCCTAAAATAAACCTTTTTTAAATGATTTGGTTCGATTCAAAATCGTAACATTGATGAATCTTAGTGGATCTAAACCAACGATTTCAAACAAAAGATTGATTCGATTTTGTGGTTTAGCGGGTTTTTTGTGTAGTCTTAATTATAACTATTTGTACAACAATAATGTAAGGTTCTTGAACAAAATATTAATTTTTAAAGTTTGTAGATCAATTTGCTACAAAGCCCATAGGTTGAGGACCAGCACTGCAATCACCCGATAGGTTGAGCTGAACACAAACTAAAAAATGGGTAGCAAACTACATGCAGCGACCTAGAAGAAAAAACACGAAAAATAGACAAATAGAAATAAATATATTATTTCTTTGAATTGACAAACTTTTTTCAATGCAGTACAGTACAATCTGTATGCTCCAACATAAAAATTCCTCAATTATTGACCTGTCACTCACACGTTCCTATAATTGTACTTATTTTAAATTTCAAAAATTCTAATAATTACTAGTTTGAATATAATAAATCTAATAATTACTAACATGTTATAAAATTAAAGGAGGAAATTGGCCAAAAACGTCTCTAACGTATAGATTCGGTGCGTAAATTATCTTTACTTTTCAAATGTTGGCAATTACATCCCTTATCTATCTATGTAGTGCCCAAATCATCCTTTTGAATGGAATCCATCCAATATTCCGTTAAACATTTGAAATTTTGGCGCAAATGGTCCTTAACCTTTGTTCTTAGTGTGGAATTGGTTCCTAATGTTTATGTTTTGGCAAACAAGTCCCTAACCTATGTGTTTTAGTGCGAAATTGGTCATTATGGGATAAAAAAGATAAATATAACCTTAGTTTTAATTAAAAGAAATTGTATGTGAATTCTTAATCATTACAAAATGTGCAAATAAGTCCAATACTTTTATTTTTTATAAAAAAATTAAAGAGAATTAATGAATTTTTTTAAATTAACACTTTAGTAATAAAAATGTCAAATAAAATTATTATTTTTATTATGAAGTAATAAATATATTATTTAAAATTAAAACTTTTATTTTATTGTTATATAAAAAAATAACTTTGTCACAAACTTGATGTTCAAATACTTTTATTTAATTGAGTTATATGTTTATTAACTACAAATATTAGAAATCCAACTATATTCTTTGTATTTTAATTTATCGTTTTATTTTTGTCATTCAAAAATAAAACACATAATGTGTAAATTAATTTTTATTAATATTTTTATGTTAAATAAAAATGTAATAAGATTAGTTCAATGTCATAAAATTATATACGTCATTTTGTTATTTATTTAACTTAATTTTTAAAGTAAATAGAGAGAAAAAAATTTATAAGTAAAGAGGGAGAAAATGATTTCTCACAATGATTTCTCTTTATTACTTAATAATAAAAATAATAAATTTATTTGACATGTTTATTATTAAAGTGTTAATTCAAAAAAAAAAATACTCGTTAGTTTTTTTAAATTTTTTTATAAAAAATAAAAATATTAGACTTATTTGCACATTTTTGTAATGATTAAGAATCCACATACAATTTCTTCTAATTAAACTAAGGGTATATTTATTTTTTTCATTCCATAAGGACCAATTTTGCACCAAAATACATAGGTTAGAGACATGTTTGCCAAAACATAAATGTTAGGGACCAATTCCACCATAAAGACAAAAGTTAGGTACTATTTGCGCCAAAATCCCAAAGGTTTAACGGAATATTTGATGGATTCCGTTCAAAAGGATTATTTGGGCACTACATGGATAGGTAAGGGATGTAATTGTCAAAATTTGAAAGGTAAGGATGATTTGCGCACCGAGTCCATACGTTATGAACGTTTTTGGCCAATTTCCCAATTAAATGTAGAAGAGAAAAAAAATGTAAGAGGAAAATGAATTTTATAATTTTATTATAATTATGGAATCGTATTTATTGGGTTCAAAAGACAAACTGATTTAGATATAAGCAAATAATGATTATCTAAGGCTTGGTTTGATATTGCTGTGCTTTTAAGAGAATCTACTGTGGAAAGAATCAGATAAGTGTTTGGTAAACTCTTGTTTCAAAATTGTTGTATGTTACAAAAGCAGCATTTGAGCGTTTGGTAAACAAAAGTGATTTATTGCTGTAACAATATTAAATTACTAAAAAGGACATTGATTATAATAAAGTTATTTTGTATTATTATTATTATTATCACGAGTAGTAAAATTTATTTTTTTCTCAGTCAAATATTAAAACTTTTTAACAAGACAATACATTCATTATTATTATTTTAAAATAAAAATAATAAACAGATCTCAATCTCATGCACCAATTTTTTAAATGTGGATGTTGATAATACTTTAGTGAATAAGTCAGCCAAATCGTCATTTGAGCGAATCTATTGAACATCGATGTCACAATTCTTCTGAAACTCATGTGTATGCAAGAATTTTGGAGAAATATGATTTGTCCTATCCTCTTTGATGTAGCCTCATTTGAGTATACAAGTTACATTGTCTTCATATAATACTGTTGGACTATCATTTATTGAAGCTAATACGCAAGATGCTCGGATATGATGGGCCATGTTCATCAACCATGCACATTCTCGACTTGCTTTGTGGATTTCAATAATTTTAGAATGATTTGAAGATGTTGCTGTCAAAATTTGTTTCACAGATCTCCATGATATAGTTGTCCCTCCACGTGTAAACACATATCCTATTTGTGATTTAGCTTTATATGGATTGGAGAGATAACATGTATCTGCATATCCCACTAAAGAAGATCATATTTTTTGTGAATAAAATAATCATAAGTCAATAGTTCATTTTAGGTCACGAATAATATGTTTAACAACATTCCAATGTCTTAGTAAGCGTAGAGCTATATCTTGCAAAGAGATTTACAGAAAAGCTATGTCTGGTTGAGTACAATTTGCAATACATGTTAATGTTCCAATTGCACTAAAGTATGGAATTTCAGGTTCAATAATTTTATATCCATTTTCAAGTGGACGAAATGTATATTTTTTCACATCAAGTGATCCAACGACCATAGACAATGTCAATTGGTGTGCTTTATCTATATAAAACTGTTTTAAGACATTTTCTGTATAAGAAGGTTGATAAACGAATAATATTTCTAAAAAATGTTCAATTTGCAATACAATATATAATTTTTCCCAAATCTTTCATCTCAAATTCATTTTTCAAATAATATGCAATTTTATTGAGCTCTTTAGGAGTTCCTATAAGATTTAAATCATCAATATAAACTGTCACAATTACAAATCTAATAGCTATTTTTTTTTTCCTTATGAAAACACAATGGCATAAATCGTCGTTTTTATATATTTCTTTCAACAAATATTTGCTAAGGCAATTATATCACATTCGCCAAGATTGTTTTAATCTATATAATGATATTTACAATTTAATTGAGAACATAGTTATGAGGAATGAATTATTTGTTTTTGGCACTTTAAATCCTTTAGGGATCTTCATGTATATGTTACTGTCAAGTGAATCATACAAATATGTAGTTACTACATCCATAAGGCGCATATCGAGCCTTTGTGAAATAATAAAACTTATTAAAAATCTAATTGTGATGGTGTGTATTACGGAAGAATATGTTTCTTAATAATCAATCATAGGTCTTTGTGTGAAGTCTTGGGATACGAGACGAGCTTTGTGTCTTGTAATTTCATTGTTTTCATTCATCTTTTTTACAAAGACCTATTTATATCCTACATTGATTACTTTTCCAAGAGTTCAAACTGCAGGTTCAAACACTTTACGTTTTTCTAAAGAATTCAACTCCGCCTATATGACTTCTTTCTAATTTAGCCAATCATTTCTATTTTAACAATCTTTAAATCTTTAATAGATTGTGATTCATGACCCTTATTTTAGATGATAACAAGTGCTACAATAAATGCGAAGATATTGTCCATGACAATATTATTTTGTTCATATAATTTATAAGATAACAAATAGTTTATTGAAATCTCATTATTTTCAAACACTTGTGATCTGCAGGAATCACAATATTTGATTGATCAATATTTTCTACCAGTATTTTATTAAAAGTTTTTAGTTGATTTTTCTCTTGTATCTTTTTCTTTCGAGGTACATAGTTTTTAGCATCAACTGGTCGACCACGCTTCTGACGTATTTGAAATTCATTTGCTATAGTAGATTGTCCTACAGGGATATCAATTTTTGCAAGAATATTTTCTGCTGGTACATATGACTTTGTCACTTTTCTTGTGTCGACGAATACATCAAGTAATTGACTGCAACTCTTTGCAAGTGAATAATTTTCTCAACATCTTGCTCACATTGATTACTGCGGGGATCAAAATGAGATAGAGTTGTTTCATTCTAAGAAAATTTACCTTGTTTTTTAGGATGTAGTTTTCCCCTCTCAAAGTTGAGAAAGTCATTTCATCAAAATGAAAATTTGCAAACTGTACAGTAAATAAATCACCCGTTAAATGTTCAACATACCTAATAATGGATGGTGAATCTAAACCAACATAAATTCAAAGTATTCGTTGTGTACATATTTTGTACGTTATGGGATAAAATTGGGACTTGAACAACACAACTGAAAACTCGTAGCTGAAAAATATTAGATTCGTGGCCAAATGCAAGTTGTAAATGTGAGTATTCATAATAAGCAATTGGTCTTATACGAATCAATAATGTAGCATGTAATATAGAATGACCCAAAACAGAAGTTGTTAGTTTTGTTTTCATAAGTAATGGCCTAGCAATCAATTGAAGACATTTGATAAACGACTTTGCTAAACCATTTTGTGTATGAATATGGGCAACCGAATGTTCAATGACAATCTCGATTGACATAAAATAATTATTGAATGCTTGTAATCTAAACTCACCAGTATTATCAAGACGTATTATCTTGATTGAGTAATCAAAAAATTGAGCTCTTAATTTGATGATTTGAACAATTAATATACCAAAAGCTGCATTTTTAGTAGAAAGTAAGTAGACATGTGACCATCTAGTAGAAAGTAAGTAGACATGTGACCACCTAGTAGAAAGTAAGCAGACATGTGACCATTTAGTAGAAGAATCAGTTAATACCATAAACTAACGAAATGGTCCACTTGGTGGTGTATCAACCCACATATATCTCAATAAATTCTTTTCAAAAAAGTTAGAGATTCAACATGAACATTCGTAGTAGAACGTCTAATGACTAAATTGTCTTGTGGACAATCAGTACATGGATGATCATTAGGTAAAAGAATATTCTTGTTCTTTAAAGGATGTCCATGCAAGTTATTAATTAATCGGTGCATCATTATTGTTGTTGGGTGTCAAAGTCGATCATGCAAAAGCATAAATCTTTTATGTTCAACGAACTTCAGGTTCGTGACATTATTTGATTTAATTATTTTTATGAATATATAATACATGCCAAATGTGAGTGCCGTTAGTTTTTCTTTTATTTTCTTTTGGCCAGATACAAAAGAAGTTATGCAAAGATATTCATTATTATTTTCTTGCATCGTCTCAATGTGGTATCCATTGCATCAGATATCTTAAATTGATAGAATAAAGTGCATTGTTTATATACTATTTTGTATTATTTGGTAAGATAATACTAGTTCTTCCAGAGTCTTCAATGATATTCTATGTTGGAAAAATATGTGTCATATTTTTCACTTTTTATATCTTGGCTATCTTAATAAATATAACTGATTTTTAATGATAAAAGAACAGGTCAACATTTGTGTTTCTGACTGGTCTGATTAACGCCAGTTCTGACTGACTGGCTTGATAGGCGAATCATTTTTTCAGATCAGCAAAAGCTGCGATTTTATTCTGTTTCTATATTTGATATATTCTGATTTCATGAATATTAATGACAGCTCCTTTTGTAGGTTAAAGAATTTTTCTTATTCTCTTAGATTTGTTTAGGAAGGAAATATTTAGTTTCCTAAATTCTTTCCTACTACAAATCTAAGAAAATCTTTCTATATTCTTTCCTACTAATTCTCTTACCATCTTTGTTGCATATTCTTAGGTAAGAAATAATTCCTAAATTGATTTCTACTTCAACTATAAGTAAGAGTGGAAATCAATAAGGAATTATCGCTTTGAAAAATATTTTTGTGTTCTTGTTCCATAAGCTTCAACCTAGCCGAATCTATTCAAGGAGAACAAGACATGGCGCCTCATTGATTCAACTTTCAAAGCACAAAAGTTTTCTTCAAACTCATTGAAGAATCAAGAACTAATTGGTACTCAACGAACAATTCCATATCTTGCTTAAGCTACTTGGCGTAAAGTTAAGAACGGGGGTTCTTAATCCAAGTGGTAGTTGCGGTTAAGTACAATAGGGAAGTGGCGATAAAGTCAAGACCGGTTGGTTTGATTCCACTTCATCAACAAGTCAGAAGAAGAAGTATCACAGGGAGTTGATCTGTTTTCTTTTGATTGTTATTTTGTTAATTTTGCGAAATTACAAAAACCGATACTATTGTATTTTTGAACAAGATTATTAGTGGATTGTTTCTACCCATGGCATGGGGGCCCGTGGATGTTTCCCTCAGGGGTTTACCACGTTACATCTTGTGTTCGTATTTAATCCTTTAATTTCCGCACTAGACAAGATTAGGAAACGAACACAGTTGTGCGAGTCAGAACTGTTATCTCTATATCTTTCCAGTTCTGACTACATTCTGTCCACTGCTTATTTAATTAAAATTAAAATTCGTGTTTAATTTAATTAATCTAGGTTTTAGAACTTTCATTCTATGTATTGGATATCATATTAATATTATTTTCTGCTAATGCTAAGTCTAAAAAATACTTTTGTCTTGAATAATTGTATGAGTAGTTGCACTATTAACTAAACAGATATCATGACAATTCATCATGAATCTATAAACATGACCAAATAGATATTTAAAAATGAGTTAAACATAAAGAAATACTTTAGTGAACCATTAAATAGTTTAGCGACCGATCAATGAGTCACAATAATTAATGTCCAGATGACATGAGTCGTATGCTCAGCATTAGTTCACAAATTACGCATATATATCACAAAATGTTTTCCATTTAATTATGTGATATGGTATTATTCAAAACATGTGATTCTTATAGAACACAATAAAATATTATTTAGACTACTGCTTAATATTCTTCTAGATTACTAAAATTATAACGGCATACTCTTCATGAGCAAGTAATATTCTTTTGAAATATTAATTTAATGATGTGCTACTTCAAAAGCAACAAAATATTAAATTATGTAAGAATTTATTCTTTAGGAGTAAAAACATACTAAATGTTAGATCTTATACAACTATGCTATTTGGGAGCAAGTGATATTCTGCCAGAATATTAATATAACATTGTACTTCTTCAGGAGCGGCAACAAATCATTTTAAAATATTAAGATTCATAAAAATTTGCTCTTGAGAAACAAATAGTTTAATATAAATATTATAAATTACGATATTCGTAAGTAAGTAAGTAATATTACGTTGGATCTTGATTTTAACCGTTGGATTTGAAGATCAGTGATTTTGTCCAAATTATAAAATGATCAGACCGTGGATTGCTAAGATATCAACGTTTGATCATAACTGCGCGGACTGCCCAAATTCTTCTAACGAATTCAAAATTTGTTACTGTTCATGCATATATTTCTCATTAACGAACTGTTATATCTTGATCTTAACTGTTGGATTTGAAGAACAATGAGTTTTGAACTTGCTGTCCAAATTTTACAATGATCGGACCACGTAATGTTGAGATATTAATGTTTGATGACAGCTGCGCTGACTGTCCAAAGACAATTCTAAAAGTGGTAGTTGTTGGACTTCATTTTTTATTTGTCTTACTAATTCTATGTCTGTTTGGTTAAAATACTTTTGACCCTTGCTCGATAATTTATTGTATAAAGGTCCTATCTTTTTATCTAAATCTTTAATAAAACTTCCAGCATAATTTAATATTCCTAAAAAGGCTTGCAATTTTTTAGTTTTTTCTATTTTATCTGGAAATTGTAAAATAGTCTTTACTATATGGAGTTGAAGTTGAATTTTTTCTTCTCCTATGATTATTCCTAGAAATTTTATTTTTTGTTTATTTATTTCTATTTTCTTTTTACTAATAATTAAACCATTTTCTATAAATTTATTTAAAACAATTTCTAAATGCTTTATATGCTCTTTATGATTTTTGCTATGTACCAAAATATCATCAATATATACACAAACAAATTGTAAATAATTAAAAATAGAATCCATTTTTCTTTGAAATATAGATGGAGCATTCTTTAAACCAAATGGCATAACAATCCACTCAAAATGACCTTGCGGTGTTGTAAAAACTGTCCATGGAATAGAATCTTTATGCATTTTAATTTGCCAAAATCCTGATTTACAGTCAAATTTTGAAAAGATCTTGCTATTTTGTATTTTATTTAAAATCATGTCTTTATCTGGTATTTTATATCTATCTTCTACAGTATTATCATTTAGTCTTTTATAATTTATAACCATTCTAACTTTTCCTCGTTTGATTTCACTATGATTTCCAACCATAAAAGCTGCTGATCTATGCTGACTAGTAGAAGGTCTTATTACTTTTAACTCTAACAATTCTTTAATCTGAATTTTAAAGTCTTCTATATCTTGATTAGTATGTTTTATCTTTGCGGTCCTAATCTTTATATTTTCATTTATGATTTCTATTTTAGCTTCTATTTTATTTCTATCCCAATGTTTTAAAGGGTCTTCTCCTATTATTTGGATTTGTTCAGCTAGTTGTAAAATCTTATCTATACTTTCTACATGGTCTATCTTTTTATTAAAAACAATTAAGTATTTTGCTCTTAGTACAAAATTTGTTTTTAAAGTTAGTAAAGATAAATAATCAAAAAATTCTAAATTCTCTAAGTCTTCTTCATCATGTTGTGTTTTTTATGGTAAAGGTCCACCATGCTTAGCTCGCAACTCTGATGTTTCTATAGTCTGTATAATAGATGTATCTAGGGGTGGGCGTGGATTGGATTGGATCGGTTTTCGGCCCAACCCAAAATTGTCGGTTTGCTAAAATTTCAACCCAACCCAACCCGCAAATGGGTTGGAACCCGACCCAACCCGACCAAATTTGGATCGGTTTGGGTCGGTTTGGCAGTTAGGGCATGGTCCCAAATAATAATTTTCATCATTCTCAAACATAACTTCACCATAAAAGAATCAAGAAGTTTCCAGTAAAAGAACATATAATCCAAAAAGGAATTGATTGGGTATCAGACTATAGTGATTAAACCAAGTAAATAAGTAGAAAAATACATGCACAATAACAATAGATCCGGTCACTGAACTTTTACCTCAATTGGGATGAGTCGCTAAACTTTTACGGTGAAAGGTTGCTGCTGGCCGGAGTGTCAATTGGCGAAGAGAGTGAGACTACGAGAGAGAGAACAGTCAGCGGAGACGAAGAGATAGAATTGATTGTTTAATTTATAATTAATTTTTAGGGTTGGGTTCGGATTTAATTTGATGAAAAAATAGAAGGATGGAGCGATCTTACCTGAACTTGGTCGGCTGGAATGGCTATCGACGGCGGCCATATGGAAAAGGAGAGAGAAAAGGTCATATGGAGAAGGAGAGAGAAATGGGAAGAGAAGCAGAGAGGGGAAGAGAAGCAGAGGCAGCGGCCAGGAGAGTAAATCTGGGTTCTTCTTAACTTCCTCCAGACTTATCATTTTTCACGCCTTTTTCCCCTTTTTTTTTAAACGGGTCGGGTCGGGTTATTAGACCCAACCCATAACCCAACCCAACCCGATCATAAATCCATCCCTTGAAACCGAACCCAACTCAAATACATAAAACCCAAACCGGTCGAGTCGGGTCGGTTTGGGCGGGTCGACCGGTTTGGGTCGGGTTTTGCCTACCCCTAGATGTATCTTTCCCAAGAATTATTGCATTATTTGTAATAGTTAAACTTCCATTTCTACTTAATAAGAATTTTATTCCTATAACAAATTCATCTTTAATTAATTGACTTACTAAAGTAGTTGTTAAGCTATACTGTCTTTCTTGAAATCTAATTTTACAATCTTCAAAAAGTCTTTCTTCAAACTCTATTTTACTGCCATCTATTTGACTTCCTCTTATTTCATATTCTAATTTTTGTCTACAATCTTCTGGGACTAAATATTTTCTAATTATGTTAAATGTACATCTTGTATCGACTAAAGCTATTAAATTTAATTTAATCATCTTATTAATTTGTACTATAGGTATTCTAATACTTTTGGTTGGCTTTATTCTAGATATTTGACATATTATTTCTTCTTGATTTTCTGTTTCTAAATGATTATTCTCAGTATATCTTTCTAAGGATTGCTTTCCTTTTTCTAGATTTATGAGTCTATAATGTATTTCTCCTAAAGCTTCATGTATTTTATCAATTCTATTATTAGTGTTGGTTACTATATCTTCTAATTTTTCTATGGTTTCACTATAGTCTTTGGGTTTATTATGAGGCTCATCTTGGATTCCTAAGCAATTATTACATTGAATTTCTAAAATTTTTACATTGATTTCTATTTCTATGTCCTGGATGTACTCTACATATTGTGCATTTGTCTATCATAGATCCTTGTCCTCTAATCCATTCGTGAATGCATTCTTGCTCTATGATCATCATTTTTATATCAAGAATTGAGAAATCTAAATCTTCTGTACTACTATTGCTTTCATCAGAACTTTCTACAATTCCTAAATTGTCTAACTCGTCATCTGTGTATATACTATATACTGAACTACAAGATTCATTGTCTGATAACTCTGTGATATGACACTGTATTTCTTCTATTATTATAGATTTATTTAACGTTTCTCTATTTTTATTTTTATTTTGGCATTTATTAGCAAAATGTCTAGGATCTCCACAAATATAGCATTTACAATCTTTTCTATTTTTTGGTCTTTTAACGTATTTATTATAATTAGGCTTTCTATTTTTATAGTATGTTCTACTTGGTCTAATATTGTATCTTTTTCTATTTTGATATTGTCTTTTATATTTATATCTTTTATCTTTTCTATACACTTTTTTCTTTTTCTTTCTATAATCATAACTTTGAGGTATGTATAAATCTGAAAAAAAAGAGTAATTTAATTTCTTTAATTGCTTTCTAGCTATTTCTTCTATACAATATTCTTTTAATTTATCTGTTATAAATTTTATGGTAGCACTAATAGTTGTTCCTCTTCCATTCCAGTTTTCTATCTCATTTTTTATTTTATCATTCCATGGTGGTGGAATCTTTCTATATAGTCTATCTAATACATTTACATCCAAAGCTAATCTTGCTGTACTAATTAGTCTTTCAAAGTCTAATAAAAACGGTTGTATGTACTTCATATTACTTAAACTTAGTTTTTCTAGTTCTTATAAGGCTTTATTTTGTTCATAAACATTGTCCCTACTTGGGTCTGTTCCTATAATTATTTCTCGAATAAAACTAGTGAAGTTTCTAGGATTTTCTCCTCCAGCCATTCTTAATCTTATTTCATCTGGTTTTAGTCTTTTGGCTGTAACATAAATATCTAACGCTGTATTTCCTAAATATGTCTCTAAATAAGCCCACATTTCTTCTACTGTCATTTGTATAGGTAAACTATTACATGCTCTAATTACAGAATTTTCCCATTTAGTTAAAGTGCTAGGTCTGTCTTGGGGTTTGCAATTATTTAATTCTAATATTAATCTTCTATCACTTGCTACTGGTAGACTACATCCTTCTTCTGTTTGTCTTTTTAATATGTTTCTATATTTTCTATCTTCCCAATCATACAAACGAGCAGGGGGAAAGGGTATTTTCCTCCAATATCGTATTCTTTGTTCATGGGGTCTTTTCTTTTTCCAAACTCTTGGTCTGTTTCTGCTTTAGACTTTTTACTACTGCTTTCTTCCATTTTAATTTCTATGTTTGGTTGATCTTTTTCTTCTAATAGAGTCTTAATTTCTGCTTCTCTGGTTCTCCTAAGATTTTTGTAATATTCCATATGTATATATCCAAATTATTTATCATCATCTTCACTTTCATCTTCACTTTCTTCATCTAAAGCATTAATTTCTTCTTCACTTTCATATACTTCTATTTCGATATATCTACAACTTTCTTCTTCATTTTCGTCGTCTTGCTTTGTTTCTTCTACTTGATAATTGTAATTTCCAAATCTAATACTTAAAGTTCCATTGCTAGTTTTATACATAATATTATCTTCTGGTATTAAAATTGGCTTTTTTTAAAAAGTTTGATAAATTCCAGTCTAATCCTGCATTTGTTTCTGAAGAAAATTTCTTTGCTGGGATTGCTTTTATACTTTTTTGTCCTAATAATGTGATGATTTGATCGTTTTCTAATTTATATTTAGTGGTGCTATTTTCGCTAAGTCTTCCTACAAATCCTGTGCATATTAATAGATTTTCTTCATTTCTTTTCATTTGCTATCCCCTAGTTTTTATTCCTATCTTAATATCATTATAAAAATTCTTTGTTCTGACTAAATAATCGGGTGTGGAATAAACTATACCTCCTTTGTTATTCATGTCTAATTCTATACTTCATAATAATCTCTATTCTATGTCTGTAAATCGATTATCATATAAACATATTAATGTCTTGACTCCTAAATTTTCTCTGTGTAATCCTTTTACTCCTACCATTATTAGTCCTAGATGTGTTTGTTGAAGGTTTTTATTTGTTATTTCTATATAAGAATCTTTTTCTAATAAATCTAAAATTATGAACTGATCTTCGTGTGTACAAGAAATATATCTTTCTCCATAATGTTGGTATATCAAAGATTTACTAAAAAGATTTCCTTTTTTATATATGTCTAAAGCTTTTATTAATTTTAATTTATTCTGTCTAAACATTTCTATTTGTTCTTCTATATCTATTAAGGATTCTAATATGGTTTTTGATTCCATTCTTCTAGTTGAATATCTCATTAAAGAATTTCTTAAAATTCTACTACTAGTAGCTACGACTTGTTTATCTTTATACATTATGTATATACCTACTTAGTTTTTTTAAATTTACTTGTTTCTTTAGTTTTTCCTAGATCTAGCTTTTCCAATTTACCAATTAATTTATTCAAATCTTCTTTAGGAGTTTCTACTAATTTAACTTTTTCTAAAGCTCTTATTCTACTTTCTAAGTTAATATTTTCTATGTCTTTATTATAACAAAACTTCTTTAATATTTCACTATTTTGATTTTTAATATATTCTATATTATTTTCTAAAATTTTTATGCTTTTATTAAAATTTTCTAAAATTACTTCTATTTTTCTATTATTTGCAGAAATATTTCTTTCTAAATTTTCGCTTAAATTGACTATTAAATCTACTATACTATTTAACTGCTTATCTTTTGAATGTAAAAGATGTTTAAAGCTTTTATCAAAATTACAAACTAAAGTTGCTTTGTCTAAATTATTTTTTCTCTTTAAATTTCCTAAAAGCTCTAAATTTAAATAATCTATTTTATCCATACACTAATTAAAATTGACTTAAAACAGGCTCTGATACCAATTTAGGACGATTTCCTGAACAATTAAAATTTCTTGAACAATTAAGAACAAATAATAAATTACTGGTAAAATACTAATATATTCTGAAAATAAATAGTATAAATGTAAATTACTTGTAAACAATACAAATTTCTTTCTATGTAATTTTTATTATTTTTTTAATCTTTTTCTTGACCTTCTTAAGAGGCTTAAGACTGTAGCTAAAAATGAAATTTCGTCATGTTTAAATAGGTTTTGAACAAATTTTCATTCTCGGGATAAAAAACAACCTTTCTTAACTCAGAGGATTACTTTTTCATTTTAGCCATGGAATCCAGAAAAAGAAGTTAAGTTGAAAAATAAAATTCTTGAAATATAAAGACAATATTTTTGAAGGAATTAATTGCTTACTAAGTTTTTCCTCTTTTAGGCCTTTCCCGAAAATATAATAAAGTAACAAATAATTAAATAAGAAGAGATGAAAAACTTACTTTTATTGAATATGTCTACGAAAATCTTTACAATTGAGAGCAATAAAAGAGTATGTAAATCTGTGTGTGTTCTATTTTCTGAGTGTTTTTGCGCGTGTTCTTTGTATGCTATGAACAAAGGTATTTATGGACAAGGAAAATAATAAAATAATTTTACAATCTTTACAAGTGTAAGCATGGGAAAATAAAGAAGAAAAATCCAAAGCTTTCTTTGCACACTTTACTGGTTACCATGAATGCTAGTACTATTAACACTGTACACTTTTTGATTACGCAGCATGCATTTCCTTTCATTATTGGTATTTCCTGTAACCTTTTTGACCTTTCTCTTAGAATTATTGCCAATGCGCTGAATTATTATCCTTGTACTGTCAAACCTCTTTATTATCTGTCCATCATTTCAATATAGGCTTCTTCTAGATCAGTATCCATTTCATTGTCTGCTCCGTCTGAGATATTTTCTGTATCTGAATGGGTTTTCTGATGCTTCATAATAGCTTTCAATACAATAATTTTCTTGAAAAGTCATCAGATATAAATCTTTTTGATGAGTATTTGGAACACATAATCTTTCTACTTTGATATTTCTTGCTAGAAATTCTTCACAAAATATTATTCCGTTATTCTATTGAGCCACAAGTTTGTAGTGGGTCCTTTGTATTTCTATGAGAACTGCTGTTTCTGAAATTCTTCTTTCATAATCAACCTGTCTAACTTTAACCTTGATATCAGTCTTTGAAGAATGCCTGAATTTTCTAGAACCTTCAAAAATTTTAATAAAATGGTATGCTGGAATAATAATACCATTATTTACAAGTGGTGGTCTGGAAATAAATTGAATCATTAAAAGGTGTTGTTTAAGCTGTTAAGAATCTTTTTAAGAGAAGGTGGAAAAAAGTTAAAAGGTCTGTTTAAGATATATACTGTGTCAATCATGCCGTATTGTAAAACTGAATAAAATATATCGTATTCTTCTTGAGAAACTGTATAGTCAAATGAAATTGTAGGATAATTGTGTCAAAGAAAGTTGTGGATAACTATTTTATAGAGAGGACCATATTGAAGGAAATATTGATTCTCATTATGATAATATTGTAGAGTTTGGGAGAAATCAATAATTTCTTGGATAAGTGAAAATTTTATAGAATTTCGAACAATGTTGGCACAATCTCCAATACTTTGTTGAAGATCAAAAAGAGTTTTTTCTTGCCCCGTAGCTGTAGAATCTGTTAGTTCAATAAGTCTTTCTATTCTGGGCGAATATTTTCTACTAGAAAAAGTAATGATGTTTTTTGAATAATTTTCTTTATCAGTATTAAATTTTTCTAGGATCTCATGTAATTTAAATATTTGATCTTGGTATTTAGTTATTTCTTGTTGATGAGAAGATACTTGGTCTTTTAAAATTTCTAGTTTTACTTCTAAAATATGCTTTTTATAATTAAGATCTCTAACTACTCTAGTCATAGTTTCACAGCTATTACACAGTTACAAAGATGAAGATGATGTTTGAGAAGAAGAAGGTGATGATTGAAAAGTAGATGCATGAATTGTCTGTCTAACTTTTTCAGATATGTAAAAATTAAATTCGATGGTCTGTTTACAATGATTTAAAGCTTCTTCAAAAGAGTAAAATCCTTTAAAAAGAGGTCCTGGAAATTTGTCTATCTGTTCAATTACTTCTGGCCAGTAGTTATAAACTCCTGGTTGTCTTCCTTTGATTACTACAAAGAAACTACAATTTTTACTTTGTATTTGATTATGGGTCTGTCTAAAATAATTAGCTAAAGCATTAATGCTGTCTAATTTCTGTCTAGAGTCTATTGCCATCCAGAGATTATCTAGTAGGCACCTTTCTTTTTCTAGAAGTCTTTCTAGATTATTTCCTCTGAATCGAAGATTAGATTCTTCAGGGACTACTCTTAAAGTGATGTTCCCAAAGTTCATAAAGGAAGACAACTAGGGGTTTATAACTACTGGCCAGAAGTAATTGAACAGATAGACAGATTTCCAGAACCTCTTTTTAAAGAATTTTACTCTCTTGAAGAAGCTTTAAATCATTGTAGACAGACCATCGGATTTAATTTTTACATATCTGAAAAAGTTAGACAGACAATTCATGCATCTACTTTTCAACCATCACCTTCTTCTTCTCAAACATCATCTTCGTCTTTGCAACTGTGTAATAGCTGTGAAACTATGACTAGACTAGTTAGAGATCTTAATTATAAAAAGCATACTTTAGAAGTAAAACTAGAAATTTTAGAAGACCAAGTATCTTCTCATCAACAAGAAATAACTAAATACCAAGATGAAATATTTAAATTACATGAGACCCTAGAAAGATTTAATACTGATGAAGAAAATTATTCAAAAAACATCATTACTTTTTCTAGTAATCAAAGACATGTAGACTAGATGAAAAATATCTAAATATGATCATTAATATTGTTTTTCATATTTGACAACAATTACAAAATTGATAAAAAAAAATGTAAATTCTGTATTATTATAACTGCATGGAGTTTTCTCCACTACGATAAAAAAAGTACTTAAACATCTTTGTGTCACTACGCCTTCAATTTCTCCCTTAACAAAATTATCTTCTCTAAAATTTGCTGATCGCTTCAATCCATCTCTCTGATTCAATTATCTCCATCAACTGATCATCTCTAAAATCTGCTCAACTCCTCAATTCATCTTCCTCCACTGATCATCTCCAAAATCTGCTCACCACCTCAATCCACTATCATAATAGAGTTTACGGTCGGATCCCACCGCAAGAAAACGGTATACTAGTCACGACCGTAGGGAGTTTCTCCTCTACTGACCCAAAATTAATATATACGTTTGTTTTCAAACCTGCTCTACCCACCGTCTCCTCTCAAATCTCTCATCTCTCCTCAAATTTACAATGCCTGACTTTGATAATCTCATCTCATCTCAAATCTTCTGTCTATGAGTTTGATATAATTATCCGTGAATTTGATATAATCATCCATATGTTTGATTACAACAATAACAGCCATATATCGTCTAGGAATTTTTTTTTCATTAATTATTTATGCGATTTCTCTCACTATAGACTACAGTCGGTCAATTGTTTCTCACAAATTTGTTAATTTGTTGGTAGTGGAGGCTCAATTTCCACCAAGTTTGAATTTTATCTCTTTTTTTCCAATTATTTTTCCAATAGGTTAATACGGCAATGATGAACTAATGATGATGATTATTTAGTCGTGAATTTTCATTTCCTTGGTTGTGTCCCAAATTGAAGAAGTTTTGATTAATACTTTTGAATAATTTGTTGTTGGGCTATTTCTTGTATCCTAATTTCAATTTGTTTTAGACGTTTATGTTTTGGCATGTTTCTTTGCTAGGGCATATCCAACCTAGGGCACGGGTGAGCTCAAGCCAACCCGGCCAAAAAATTTGTTTGAAAGAAATTTTTGAAGCCAAGCTAAAAAAAAATTTGGAACAATTAATACAATAGACATTATCCTATATCCAAACATAAGTCTAAAGCCCAAACGCACTTCAAAAAGATTTAAAAAATCGTCGGGCACAACTTTCTTTAGTCAATTTTAGATCTTGAATATTTTTGTGTAATGAGTTATTATAAGTTTTTTTTAAAGATTATGACTTATAAAAAAACATTAGATTCTCATAAAAATAGGCTAAATAATTGTATTTTAAGAAATAAAAATTTCGGGGGCGCTGTCCCCGAACTCCCGTGAGAAGAGGTTTCCCTCTTCCCCAGCCCACTTATTTGTCGCGTCCTGGATTTGTCCTTGTTTCTTTGCTATTTATCTTATTATCGTCTCTAGGTGAAAAATCATTTGGAGAAAAGTAGTTTGGAACAAATTAATAAACGTAGTTTTGATTTTATGGTAAATGGATTTAAGATTAATTTTGACATCTTAATGAATGCACTCTTAAATTTTTTTGAAGCTTTTATACTATGTTGTGTTTTGCTTAACTGTGGTTGATATATTTTGTATATCAAATTCTAATTATATTGATCTTCAAATTCTAAATTTTTTTGTTTGTTTACATGAGTTTCAGGATGCTCATATAGTTAATACTTGTTGTTGCTTTACCTTCAAATGCAGTCCAATTTTTTATACTTTTGCAGTCCAACTTCGTGAGATTGACTCGTTATTGAATTTGAAATGTAAGCCCTATATTTAGAACCCATGGTGGATAAGCAATATATACTAGTTAAAAATAAAATTAAAAAGAAAAATGAATTTTTAAAAATGAGGTCAAACATACACGTAATATTTTTCATCAAACCAAGCACATACACAAACAATTACTAAACCCGATTTATTTCTGAATATAATATTCCAGTCGTCGTTACAGTACTCGGTACATAAGAAACCGAAAGAGGAAAAAAGATAAGCAAGCGCATTTGAAGTGGAAGTGACGATGGCGGAACCCGGCGAAATACTTCCGGAGATCAAGATCGACATGGCGGCGCTCTACGATATGCTGCGAGAGAGTAAGGCTTCGGTTGAGGAAATCGTGGCCAAGATGCTCGCCATCAAGAAAGAAGCCCAGCCCAAAACCCAGCTCCGGGAACTCGTCACTCAAATTCTCCTTAATTTTATCACCCTCCGGCAGGTATCTCCCTATATATGTGCTTGTGTGGGTATTTAATTAATTATTGAATTTAAATATATATGATTTTCGATTAAAAGGAGTGCCATCTTTGGGTTTCTCGAATAATTTTGAAGAAATTATTTTTAATTATGTGTAGTAGTGTATAATATGAAAAAATATTGTCAGGGAACCAGTATACTCGGGGTTTTTTATTTTTTATTTTACTCTTTTTCCGAATTTAATTATTTTGAGCATGCATAAGAACGGACCCGTGTAAATTTAACAATGGAGATTTAATAATGATGGGCAAAATAGGAAATAAAAGTGTAAGGGAATTTCTGTGATTCACTGTGTTAAACAAATTGTTCGATCAATTTATGATATTTTACTAGGTGAAATGAAGCTAACCGAATAGTTAGTCAAACATGCTGAATTGGAACGGACTAAATCTTAACAGACTTATAACCCACCTCAATTTTAACAAATGAACTCAAATTTACATAAATTTAAAGAAAATATCACAATTCATTCTCAAATGTTTACATATTATCATGATTTAAACCATAAAATTCACAATTGTTTGAAATTGTTTTGAGATTAATGAGATGTTAATTTCTTTGCAAAATAGTGAAATTTGAAAGTTTCATTTTCACAGTTATGAAATGGAATTTGGGGGTGGGGGTGGGGGGGGTATAATTTGCTTGTAAAATGGGTGAACGGCTATTCAGATAAAATGGTCAGGTGACTCAGCCATTTCCCACTATTCCCAGATGCCGCAAGCAAAGATTGTGTGAAGGTTCTCTACATCCCTAATTCAAACTCTGGATCTGTGCATATGCACAGGAGTGTGCTTACTTTGCTGATCTCTGTAACTTATGATTTGAACTTGTAGCTCCTGGACCTAACTATTCTATCATGTTCATTACCATCATCTTTGCTTTGCCTTTGCTTTTTATGTTTTTTGTGCTGGGTGCTTGTTACAAAGATACAAGGTCCTTAAAGATTATCTGGAGTAGATTAAAAAAAAATTCTATGCATGCATTACATTTGTGTGCAGGAGTACAAACATTATTTGAATCTAAAGAGAAGCAGACGGTGGTTTAGTTCTTTTTAAGTACCTGTCTTTCACTTCTTTTAGCAATCTTAATTTTTCACCGTACTTATTGGTGGTGTTTGATACTTTGATTTGAAAAAGTTGTTTTCCTCTACTTTATTCAGTGTTTTAGTGTTGTTTTGACTCGGGTGTTCTAGTGTGAAACATTCTGCATCTATTATATAATTATTTGGTATTATGTCTCTATGAGATATAATTTTAATTGTGGTTAGTCTCAAGAAACTTCCGTGGATAAACATGCCTCTATTTACATAATCCAAAATGCCTGAAATCTAAGTTGCCGTTTCTTGATGTAGCATCTTGCAGCCAAGTAAATAAGAATCTGAACAATTATTGTCCATGACCCATAATAAATCTTTGCTGCATCATTCCACTGTTTCATTCCCTCTTTCCACCTCCCCATCACGCTTTAGATATGATTTTATTTTTTGTGCATTATGAGCATGTTGGGGTGTGCTTTCAAAAAAAGAAGCCACAGGCTGTGGCTTACATTGTTCTCTAACAGGCAAACAGGTCCATTTTGCTTGAAGAAGATCGTGTGAAAGCAGAAACAGAACGCGCTAAACCCCCTGTAGATTTTACAACCTTGCAGCTCCACAACTTGATGTACGAGAAAAATCACTATGTCAAAGCAATAAAAGCTTGCAAAGACTTCAAAACTAAATATCCTGACATCGAACTTGTACCTGATGAAGATTTCTTCAGAGATGCACCAGAAGAAATTAAAAGATCTGTAATATCAAATGACAGTGCTCACAACTTGATGCTTAAAAGGCTCAACTATGAACTATACCAGGTAATCCGTGTTCTTTATCTTTTACTTCCTTTTCATTTATTTGTTCATAAGTAACCGTGCGCATTATTGTCATATTAAGGCCTTTACCTATTTATGCTTTATTTCTCATGGTACATTACATACTGTAATAGACTTTCATGAACATAGCTTTGTAGTTTCTAGCATATGTAGTTATGTTGGACTGGTAAGTTTGTGGCCTTGAATATGACTTTGTTGCAATACAAACACCATCAAGATAAAAGGTGTAACCAATGTTTAAAAAAGGCAAAATTGGGTACTGAGGTGTTTTTTCGTTGTGAGGTGAGGCATAAGTCTTGAGGCGTAAGCCTCACCGTGAGCCAAAAATTAGTTGAAAATATACAAAAATAAACATATAATAAACCATACACAAACTTTAAAATTCCAAAACAATAGAACAAGTTAAAATATCAGCAAAGCGTTTGCTGTTGTGAGTCGTCGTTGTCGCTGGGATGATGTCGCCGTTGCCGGTGTGCTGCAATTCTAGAGTCGGGGTGTTGTGTTTAAGTGTGTTGTGTGTTGTGCTTGTATTTTGCTATGTTTAGACTTGTTAATTATTTTTATTTATTTATAGATGATTAATAAATAAACAAAGAAATTAGGTAGGTTTTAATACACAATGGATGTCCAAAGCTTATTTATGGCTGATTAATAAATCATCAAAGAAATTAGGTACGTTTTACTACATGGTGGATTTCCAAAGCTGGTCAACTAATGAAACGACCAATTAAATTCGTTAGGTTTAAATAAAAAGTAGGCCCAGTTGATTAAAGAGGCGGGCACGCCTCTCATTGTCTGATGCATAAGCTTCATTAACCTCAGATGTTCGCACTCCAATGCTAATTTTTCTGCGCTTCAAATTAAGGCGCGCCTTGAGGAGGCCTTAATTTGCCTTTTTAAATCATTTAACTACATCTTTCTCTATTGTTATAAACCATGAGTTATGAGATATGAAGGGGCAGTTGTGGAATAAATGGCACTTCATGCACAAAAGAGTTAGCTTCTTGTTGTCGTATACACAAACAAACTAGATTTGGTTTCAGGGTTCGGGCAATGGTAACTAGTGACCAAAAGTCCAAAACATCTGGATTTTGTTGATAATGACACTTGGAAGCTTCCCTCTCTTTCATTGACTTCGTTTTTCAATTTTTTAAGAAGGGTATCCTCAACTTAGATTTTAAAAAATTTCTTAATATTTATGAATTTGAAAAGAATTTTGCGGAATTTATAAGATTTCAACATAATTCTATATTATAGATTTTAATGGATGGTCTTTTTATTAAAAATAGTAATTTTACATTCTTTATTTCAAATAGTTCAAGTGACTGTCTACACAAACAAATATTTTAAGAAGAATTTAGAAAGAAAATTTTTTGAAATATAAAAAAGAAAAAACTTTTCCTCGATTTTGGATAAAGAAAATTGATTAAAGAGAAATGCTTCTTGAAAAAAATTAAATTAAAGTTTAATTTTCACTTTCTTTCTACTTGTCTTTTTTTTTTTTTTTAAATAAAATTTCCTCTTTCATAATCGATATTAGAGGATGGATATTTATGATGCTTTATCTTCCAAAATCAATTGTTTAATTTTCTTGTATAAAAAGTTATTTTATGACTTAAAAAGATAATTTGCACTTAGGTAAATCTTTTCAAATTCAAAAAAGAATTTTTGGTGCTATATTGTGTAACGACAATCGATTTTTCCCTACAAGTCCATCGCTTAGGAGTTATTTCGTGCACTGTTGGTTTACGTACTGGAGATTGTCTCCAAATTGAATTTCTTTTGCGTCTCCAACTATTTGAACTCTTGATCTCTTTTTTAAGAGGAATTTATGTTGAATGCTGGTATCAAATGGGCAAATAATATTATTCAATATAAGTTCCTCTTAAAGGAATGTCAATTGTTTGAATCGTTGGAGACGCAAAAAAATTTAGTTTGGGTCCAACTTCTAGTGGACAGTATGTAAGCTAATAATGTATGGAATAGTCCTTAAGCGAAAGGTTTGTCGGGAAAAGTCTGGTCGTTACAAAAAAAGGCTTAGTACCAGCATTCAACAGCTTCTTTCAAGGGGAGGTCAAGAATCGCTGGTGACGCTATAAATATTCAGTTTGGGGTAAAATTTTTAATGGACAATACGTATGCTAACGGAATAGTCTCTGAGCGAGAGGCTTGTAGTGGAAAGTCTGTGGTCGTTATAAATTTTTTTTTTTAACGACTAGAAACTCTCCTACAAGTTTATCTTCCAGGGGCTATTCCGTGCGCGGTTGGCATACGTATTATTTATTGGGAGTTTCTCCCCAAACTGGATTTCTATCGCGTTTCAAGGGATTCAAATTCTTAACCTTTTCTTAAAAAGAACTTATGTTGAATGCTGGTACCAACTTAGTTTTGGATGAAATTCTCAATAGACAGTACGTATGCTAACGACGCACAAAAAATTCCCTGGGCCAGAGGTTTGTATAGAAAAGTCCGTTGTCGTTACATATTGATTTTATATTCTAATATCTAATTGCACTATATAATATTAGACTAATTATCTAATTAATATTTATTAATAAATTATTTATATTCTTCAACCTATTTATTTAATTCAATGAATAGTCATGGAGTATCAAGAATGAAAATTCAGAAGCAATGTTTTACGGATGTAAATTTTTTTTTTTTATTAAAATAAGATATCAAACAATTCAATAAATTTCTATGCTAATATAAATTGAAAATCAAAAATAAGAGTTTAATACAAAATTTTGTGGCACAAATAGATAAGAGAGGCATGAGAGAAGAGTTGGATTGAAATTTTGGATTAGAATTTCTAAAGAATTTGGTATTTATATTTATGGGCTCGAAATTCATGCAAATCTGTTTAAATCTTCTAATTAATGAAATATTTAGAAATTCACTAGTTATTGGAGACACCTAGATTTTTAAAGAATCTATTTAAATCCGAGTTGAGGATACCTAAATTTTAATAGAATTTATTAAAATCTGAATTGAGGATACCCCCTAAGACCCTAAGATGAGTGATATTGACCCGTTAAAAAAATCTCTGAAGGCTTTCCCAATCTTGGCAATGTTTTTGATACATGGTTTAAAAAAGGCTCTATTTAAAGCGCAGAAAAATCGTATTGGGGCATGAACATTTATTGAAGTTACATGCTTTAACTTGTTCTATTGTTTTTGGATTTTTAAATTTTGTTTATGGTTTATTACATGCTTATTGTTGTATTTCTTTGGCTAATTTTTTTTTGTTCATGGTGAGGATTACGCCTTGCCTTGGTACTCGAATTCTCCCTTTTAAACACTGATTTGATATTCATCAGTGGCATTGCAACATTTTGCAATCTTTGCAGTTATTTACTTGCATCCATGAGTTGTTTCTATGCCTAATTTATTACAGACGTATCTGTATTTTTTTAGCTTCATTGGATATTAATTTACTATGCAATACATCTCTTCTTTTGGTTGAAGTTTTAGATTGAAGGCATTATTAACTCTGTATGTTGTACATGCCTGTGCATGCTAGGCTCCTCGGGAGATTCCTGACAACCGGTTCAAATAATGTTCTAATAGAGGGCATTGATTCTTAAATTATCTTCTCCGAAATTGTATATCTAGTTGAAATACTCATCATGCCTGAAAAAGTGCTGATATTCGGTGTATTTGCATTAGATATGGAAAACTTCGTCTTATGTTTGGCTTTTTGATAATCGAGGTTTTGCTGCATGTTGTGGATGAATTATTTTTCTTGACCTTCTTCTGTTGTACGAAGATTGATTCTGAGAACAGTGTTGACTTCATCTTATCCAATGAAATGAATGAGTATATAATTGCTATATTGATGGTAGATATACCTCTCTCTGTTTGTGCACCAGTTTGTGTATGGGTGTTGGATTACTACTAAAGCACAATTCTGAATTACTGAAATATATGGTGTATCAGCGCAAAGAATTATGCAAACTTCGTGAGAAATTGGAACAACAAAAGAAAGTTCTCCAAGAGACCATCACTAACAGGAAGAAGTTCTTATCAAGTCTCCCTTCCCACCTTAAAGCACTAAAGAAAGCATCCTTGCCCGTGCAGCACCAATTAGGGGTTCTGCACACGAAGAAACTAAAGCAGCAGCAATTAGCAGAGTTGCTTCCACCTCCTCTATATGTCATTTACTCTCAATTACTTGCCCAAAAGGAAGCGTTTGGGGAGGATATTGATCTGGAGATTATTGGAAGTGTAAAGGATGCACAAGCTTTTGCCCGCCAACTAGCAAGCAAAAATACTGGTACTGATTGTGCCTATACACTTAGATGCTTGATATTTGTGTAATCTCACTGCTAGCAAACTTTAATCTTATCTACGAAATTTGATATGGTAATGGCACAGTATCAACTAGCTTAGAGAATTCCAAGTTAGAGGATGATGTGCCCGATGAGGAAGATGATGGCCAAAGAAGGAGAAAACGGCCAAAGAAAGTCCCAAGCAAGGAGAATCTTGATCAGTCTGGAATATATCAAACTCATCCACTTAAAATTACCCTCCATATAAATGATGATAAGGCTTCGGATTCCATCTCGCCAAAACTCATCACTTTGAAGTTTGAATACCTAGTGAAATTGAATGTTATTTGCGTAGGATTGGAAGGTTCTGAAGAAGGTCCTGATAATAATATCTTATGCAACTTATTTCCCTACGACACTGGATTTGAGCTCCCTCACCAGGTTTGAGTTCATGATTGTGGTGTGCAATGAATTTAATGCATTCTCATTCCCATTTAATTAAAAATTCTGCGATTTTTTGCAGTCAGCAAAGCTGTGCATAGGTGATTCTCGTTCATTTGATGAAAGGAGAACTTCAAGGCCGTACAAATGGGCCCAGCATTTGGCAGGTATTGATTTCTTGCCAGAGGTGCCACCACTTCTTACAGTACCTGAAACCTTAAATAACCATGCTGCTAAGCATGCTGCTATTTTGTCTGGTTTGTCAATATATCGTCGGCAGAACCGGGTGCAGACAGTTGTTCAAAGGGTACGTGCTCGAAAAAAGGCTCAGCTGGCCCTTGCGTAAGTCTCTGCCCTGTATGTTCGTTATAGTCATTGATCCTTAGGAAAGAATGTTTGTTATGGGCAGATGCACAATGTATTCAAACAAGATCGCACCTTCAGCTTAGTTTTGAAGGTGGGAGGATCTTTCGGAACTATCTCTTTTGGCACACCCAATGAATGTATTCTTTTACTTTAGAGAACTTCTCATAAAAATTTCTTAAATAGAGGTAGAATATTGTTTGTTGTAAATTCTACTTGTGTTTTTGGAGGGCCATGCTGTAAGCCTTGCCCCAATTCTATAATAGCTGATTTTGTTCTTGCTCTGAAACTTTTATTTTGCTATGCTTGTCTTTTTTATGAACCTGCATTTGCAGTCATGATTTTTTTATTTAAATCAATTGTGTGTGTTTTTTTCTTCAGTCTCTTTTGACTATTATTCCTGGTGGCATATTATTATTTTCTCACCCATTTAGGCATACATTTTGTTTAAAACTCGGAAATCTTGGTTGACTAACAGGGAACAACTTGATTCACTAATGAAGCTTAAATGGCCAACATTGCCCCCTGAAAGTGTTCCATGGGCCTCTCATACCCCGCATTGCAGCCTACATGGTTGGTCACGGATGACGTCTGCAAGTAACAAGTCTTCATCTTTGCCTCTCACTAACTTGGAACAAGATCAGGGCCCTATAGGTATAGATGCAGATGGAAAATCTGGTATATCAAAAGAAGATGTGGAGACTACAACAGAGGATGGGGAGCTTCCATCTTTGCTTCCAGTTGCTACTGTTGTCAATGATATTGGATCTACCCCATCTAAAGTATCTGAGCTTGAGGACTTCAGAAGGCTGCATTTGATAACAAAGAGTATCGCCTCTTCTGTGAACAAGGGGAAGTCACCAAGTTTTAAGAAGCATGAGGACGATGTTGATCTCATGCTGGAATCTGAAAATGAACTGGACGAGCCAGTACAAATGGAGGAGGAATCTGAGAATGCATCCACAATGGGAGGACTTGAGATGGTTGAGAACTTATGGGCAAACTGTGGGTTCCAGGAATATAGTCTTGTGCTAATCAGAAAGTTGGACAATGATGAAGCGAAGATGAAATTAGAAGCCAATGTAGAACTACACTTTATTATCACTTTTTTATTCATGTTTTCTGACTTTATCTGTTCGCTGACTGCTCATGCTTTAAAAATTTCCTTGTGTCAGGTTAAGATAAGCATGGAGTATCCTCTTAGGCCTCCTCATTTTAGACTGAGTCTATACACTTCACGTGGAGAGAACTTTTCTGAGGCGGATGGTTCTGAGTGGTATAATGAACTTCGTGCAATGGAGGCAGAGGTAAGCACCTGGCACTTCAAAGATCTTTTGTGAAAGTGTCGGAGTTTAAGTTGATATATAATTGATCTATGCAATGACTATTTAAGCATTATGAGGCGTTTCAAATATGTCGTGATTTTTTATTTAGTGTACCGGTAAATTTTATGCATAATTAGGAAGTATGGATTTTGGTTTAAGCATTTTTATTTTGCCATCCACAATTTGAGTAGTTGAGAGAATATCTCAAATGGTTTTTTATTTCACAGTGTAGCGGTAAATTTTTATGCATAATTAGGAAGTAAGGATTTGGGTTAAGCACTTTTATTTTGCCATCCACAATTTGAGGAGTTGAGAGAATATCTCAATTACTTTGTGTACAATTATGTTTTTCACAGTGTAGCGGTAAATTTTTATGCATAATTAGGAAGTAAGGATTTGGGTTAAGCACTTTTATTTTGCCATCCACAATTTGAGGAGTTGAGAGAATATCTCAATTACTTTGTGTACAATTATGTTTTTCACAGTGACAAGTGTTTAAACAGAGTAGCATGCTTGCTTAATTCTGTTGGCATGGTTTGACATTACATGGTTCTGATTTTGACTGGAATTACTGCTAACCCGATATGGTTATCTCTGTTTGCAGGTCAATGTTCACATCATAAGGATGATTCCTTTCAATGAAGAAAATTTGGTTCTAGGTCATCAAATGCGTTCTCTTGCAATGCTGTTTGACTTCTTAATGGATGATGGCGATCTATCTTCTGAGAAGAGAGAGATTGCTTCAGTGATCGATGTTGGTTTGCGCAAGCCCATAAGTGGTAGGCTTGTCACTCGATCCTTTAGAGGTAGGGATCGTAGAAAAATGCTTTCATGGAAAGGCAACATTTGTACCTCAGGCTATCCTTGCTAGGATACTATTTGGCAACATTTGTACCTCAGGCTATCCTTGCTAGGATACTATTTGGGGTTAAATGTTCACCTTAAGACTCTTCTGCCCCCTGGAATACTATTCTGGCTTACTGTGCACTTATCGATTTTTCTGCACCCTGCTAGCTGTGGTCTCGCGATACTGCTTAAGAAGTTTTTCTTGCACATTCAGTAGAGGACCTCAGAACTTGTTTCTACTTATTTGTGCTCTACCCAGATTTACTATGCCACATTGAGATAATCCAGCAATGATGTCAAGATCACGAGTGCTATTATGTTTGAGTTCCCATTTAAACTTTAGTTCGATTACTTGTTTGAACCAGAGCAGTACTATTGATCATTCTTGATGTTCACACGAAAGATTTGAGGATGCACGGTTCATCTCTTTATAATCTCACTAACTAAAGTCAACGATGAACCGCTGTTTTTTAGCCTATATTTTGACTTTACAATTGTACTATTTTTTTTTCTTTTTGATCGAATTGTATTACTTTATTAATGAGCATAACACCATAAATTCTGAGGAAATTATAGCAAATGTTTCTTCCCCCTTCAGGTGGTACATTTGAAAAATTGCATCTTTAGAAAACAAGTTGAAAAATTGTCATTTTGGGTAAATATAATTTTAAACAATTACGTAAACACTTATTATATTCTAATCAAATTTAATTCAAATTAAATCTATTATTTTACTAAAATCAAGTCTTGTTTTATCACTCACCGTCTGGTGCCACCTTCTTCGTTCTACCATTCGTTACCAACTAACCTACCTCAAGTATTTTACTATTTTGATAGAATAATTTAGATTATAAAAGAACAAAAATTCAATAGGTTTTGTGTTAGATTAGTTTGGTTGTTTTTAGATGTGAAAATATGTTGAATATAATTGCTCAAAAATTATTGGAATAGACTGTGTTCATTGATTAATGTGTGGTTGAATAACAAGAATGTGGAAACAGAAAAAACAAAGAAAGTGGTTGAGCAACTATCGTTCGATAGCCTCAAACTGTCGTGCAGAAGAAGAATAAGAAGTTGACCGACATGTTTAACTGTCTTTTTGTAAAAGGGTATTCACGACTTTTTGTACCAAAAAATTGTTAGTTTTACAAATATTTTTAAAAATAGTTATTTTTAAAAATAATTATTTATATTTGTCTAGATTTCTAAATTCTCCATAAATTTACGAGTGAATTGCAAGTTAACTAACATCTATGTATGTCACTGTCTCTAGTTTTAAACAATACAAATACTCAGGGCTGATCTCCTGCCCCCTTAGGGGTAAAGATAAGGTGCCCACATGCTGATGTGTCAGCATGTGGGTATATTGACACATTAGCATGTGGGCACCTTATCCTGCTACAAATACTTCACTTATTACTCTTTTGTCTTGTACTAAATTTAAAACTTCTTTTTGATTTTTCTCTTTTTATAATTTTAATTTAGAGAATTACATTGTTTTTAGTTTTAAAAAGAAGTAATGATATTTATAGTTGCTAACTATCGTAGTCAGTTTACATGATATTATTCAATTGAAGTAATTATTTACTCTAATTGATTAATGTTATTCATATTCAACAACTATGAATAATTACTTTATCAATAATATCACATAGATTGACTACGGTAGTCAACAACTATGAATAATAATACTCTTAAAAAAATTCATTTCCCCATTTTTGCACATTTGCACCAAAGAGTAATGAAATAAAAATCCAAGTCTGAACCTTTAAATCAACTTTGTTGTTTTAATTTGTTTAAACACAACATATTCATCTAACGGTATTGCTAAAAGTAAAAACCTTACTCTTAAAAAGACCATCAATGTTTTGTTGATAAGTTTGGGAATATTCTAGAATTTGTTCGTCTCAGTTTCAGTCTCACCAAACCACATCTTTAACAAAATACCACACAAAAATAGTAATAAAACTCTATATGCGTTATAGAAATGTCACAAGCCTTCTACACACACTTCAATATATGAAGGTGTTTGACTAAGATAGAAATACCTAAACCTAAACAAATTAAGAAATGGCCTAAAGCTATTATTGCATATTCATTGGATATACTAATAAGTGTAGTGCTTATCGGTTTCTTATACATTAGTTAGACATTCCTGATGTACATGAATGCACTTTATTGAGTATACGAATGATGTATTTTTCGACGATGTCTTTCCTTTTAAGTATAGGAAAGAGATAAATTCATAAAAAAAGAACTTATGCTACTGCAAATGGTAATCATTAGATTGAATAAAACCTAGATGCATTAAAAGGGCCAAAACAACTAAGACATTTGGTCCAAAATTTTAACTTATTTATTAGAAAATGAACCAAGGATATTCAATGAAGCAATGTTGACTCAACAAGCTCCATTTGAAAAGAGGCTATTGATAGCGAAACTAACTCATCATTTAGAATCCTACATGGGAGTTAATAGATCTCTCACAGGGTAATAAGCCGTTGGGCTGTGAGTGGATTTTCATGAGAAAATTGAAGGTGTAAGTATAAGGCCAAACTAGTAGTCAAATGGTTTAAATAAAAGGAAAGCATTGATTTCTTCGATATATATTCACCAATGACAAAGATTGCGTCTATTAGAGTATTTGTAATCGCAGTGTTGTATTATCTCGAGACCCCATCGCAGGATCTTAAGACAACTTTCCTAAAGTGAGTTAGAAAGATTGACCCCATTGCGTCTTGGGGTTGACACTCATAGCTCGATCATGTTGGCAGTTTAGACAGAAATATGCATAAATTTGTAAAAAGCTCCGAATTGGAACTGTAAAATATGTTGAACTCCTGACTCGATAAGCTTTCCAATAATGTATTATATGCGTTTTGGAGATCTCTATATCATCTTTTCACTCTAGTTTCTCCACGTGTTCCGCTCATTGGTTTCTAGGTATCGACTCCCCATTCCTAGTTTAACTTTGAAACCCCATTTTTGGTATTTTTAGACTCGGTTGATCCCTGCGTTGCCCCGATTAGATGATATAGTCACACAAACACTTAATTTATGCAGGTTCAAATCTAAATACGACAAGTTAAGGTAAATACTAACGATCTATACGAAATCTGGATGAACGAAGCCTTGAATGCTGGGATAGGCAATGATAAATGTAAGTAACAATTAAACTATGTAAAATAATAATATCTATATTATAATGTGTTCCTATGTAGTTACACGAGATTTACAGTTGTTTCTATGTACTTGTATATGTTATCATTGTAGTATGATTGTAGTATTTGAGATACGATATGATATTATTATACATATGCATAAGCTGGAATATTGTTACACGTCATATGTAAAGCGTAAGTTATATTGATGCATCGCTGTTCACATGCACACGTATAGACATGAGAGAGGTAGCCATGCATAACTTGTAAAAAGAAGATAGAATGAAAGTAAGAGAAAGAAGATTATGAATATTCAAGTGAGATTTGGAATGAGGTGATAACATTAAATATAAAAGAATTGCCCTATGGGTATACTATATTATTCTTTGCGTCCGAATACATATACCACTTCAGGCTCCCTACTGTCATTAAGGGTAGCTGATGATAGGATGTTCACGGTTCGACACTGGCATACAGATGGTGTTAGGAGGTCCTCTGGTGACCTTGGGACTGTGGATCGACACGACAAGCACCATATAAATGGGTCAGAGTTAATTTGTATATTTTATACTTTCCAGTGCAGTATTCTGAGTGTTCATATACAACCATGGATATAACTGTGATCTCATGAGTCTTGGTGGACAATGACGGACCTATACTCGTTGGATGGCGCACTTATTATTGTTCATATTAATATTTGAGCTCATATAGTACACCTTAGTAGGATACAGTGCCCAAAAAGATAATAGTGCCCAAAAAGATAAAAGACGAACGAACTATGAATTTGAAAACCTGTAAATATAATGAAGAAAAATTGAATTTCAATTCTAAAATATTTATTTAGCTTTTGAAAATATTAAAATATATTTTATAAAAAAGGGTGTCCTCAATTCAGATTTTAATTTTTTTTCAAATAAATATTTATGAATTTAAATAGATTTCCACAGAATTTATAAGTTTGCAACGTAATTCTATATTATAAATTTCAATACATTGTTATGGATTTATATGAATTTTCATAGATTTGTGGTCTTTTCATTAAAAATACTAAATTTACATTGTCTTTATTCCAAATAGTTCAAATGACTGTCTTATATAAACAAATATTTTGAGTAGAATTTTGAAAAGAGAAAAATTCTTGAAATATAAAGAAGGAATAATTCTTCCTCAATTTTCAATAATGAAATTTGACTAAAGAGCATGACTTCTTCTTCTTTTTTTTTTTTTTTTTTTTTTTAAAATTGAAATGAAGTTTAATTTTCGCTTTCTTTTTTTTATTATTATAAAATTTCATCTTTCATATTTGATACTAGATTATAGATATTTAAGATTTCCACTCTTCCAAAATCAGTTGTTTAACCATATTGTAGAAAAAAAAAATTTACGACTTCAAAAAATAATTTGCAAGTGTCTTAGTTGAAGAGTAAATCTTTCCAAGTTTAAAAAAGAATTTTTGTTGCTATATTGATTTTAGAGACCAATATCTAATTGCACTATATGATATTAGACCATTTATCTAATTAATATTTACCAATAGATTATAAATATTTTTCAACCCATTTATTTGGTTTAATGAATAATCATGGAGCATCAAAAATGAAATTTCAAAGATGAATTTTAACAATTGTAAAAATAAAAATAAGAATGAATGGGGTAAGGTGTGATGGTACAATTCAATATATTTTGATGCTAATATAATTTGAAAATCAAGAACAAGATTTTAGTATAAAAACTTATGGCACAAATAGATGAGAGGTGTGAGAGAAGAGTTGGATTGAAATTTTAAAGGATGTGGTTAAAATTCTTAAAGAATTTGGTATTTATATATATAGGCTCGGAAACCATGCAAATCTATTTAAATCTTATAATTAATGAAATCTTTAGAAATCCACTAGTTATTAGGGACATTTAAATTTCTAAAAAAATTATTTAAATCTGAGTTGAGAAAACTTAAATTTGAATAAAATCTATTAAAATTTGAGTTGGAGACACTTAAATTTATAATGATTTTTAAAATCCATTAAAATTTGAATCAAGGACACACCTGAAAGTCAATTTCGACTGTACTTCTCTCTTTGTTTTAAGTAAAGATTATATGTTATGTTCGTAAACATTATATGTCATGTTCTAAATTATATTGCTTTCATTACTTATGGTTAAATTAAATATTAACACAACAACATTAAAAGTATATGTTATGTTCTAAACTATAATGCTTTCAAATATAACAACATTAAAAGTATGTATTATTTTAACTATATTTAACTATATTAGAATAAGTTAAAAAGATTTTAAAGTTAAATATTTACTTTCTATACGATTATACACTATCGTTAAATAATTTAAAAATTGATTTCAAAATAACAACAAACTATTTGATATCATTTCAAAAAATTAGATAATAAAATTAATTAAATGCAGATAAATTTGAATAAAATTCAGGACGTCATAAAAACTCTATCCATTAATTTTTCTGCACGTTAAGAGTCTGTAAAGAAAAACAAAATATACTATATGCACTTAATTTTAGTAACAGATAATTCGTGTGTAGTTGAATAGTCTAACTTTGTTTGGAATATGTTGGAAAGATTTATTCTATTCCAGCCAATTAGTGTAATACTTAGTGTTTCATGTACATGTGAGCTGATGTGTTTATGTCTAATGTCCCTATACTCACAAATGCACAAAAACACGATGATACGTGTGTACGATATGATTTTGATACTTAACAAAGAATAGTACCTTGTATGCATCAGATATAGCTTTGATACTCTACGTGTATGACTTGATATTATACAATATTCTATTTGTACGCAGTATGTGTTGAGAAAATTAAAAAGGCATGTATAATGATGTTTTGGCTGACATGAACATGTTTTATGTGTCATTTCTATCGTATGACACTAAAGGCAGCGACATGGTACAATGTTAATTCTAGGACTGGATAAAAAATCCACAAAATCGACTAACTGACATGAGCCGAATCGAATCGGGTAGATTTTTTTTTAAAATTTTTTTTTTTTGTTCTTTAACAGTGCCGAAACCGAAAACCCGAACCTCGGGCCCATTTTTCAGATTTTTTTTTTCGGTTTGACTTTCTCAAAACTGATTTTAAATCGATTTGGGTCGGGTTGAGTCGGTTCGGGTTGGGTCGAAAACCGACCCAACCCAACCCACGCCCACCCCCACGCCCACCCCCACCCCCACCCCCACACTTATTTCAATGGGATGAAGTTACAAGTCCAGAATATTAGTTTATGTCCTATTGAGTAGTATTTTGTAATAAGCTATATTATGATTAGTAATGTGATTTTATTATCGTATTTCGCATATTTGAATTGTGTAAATAATATAAGATTCTATGATCATGCGAGTTTTTATAAATTGTAAACTTAAGTAGTTAAGTATATAACACATAATTTATAATGTGATTAAAATTAATTGTTCGCGGTCGTTAAATAAAGTTAGACGTTTTATTTTGATAAGATTGTATTGTTATTATTTAAGTTTGTCTATGATGATAGAAATAATGACAGCTGCTATATGTTGTCTGTCAATAGTAGCATGTCCTGGCACGCATGCCTCGTTGGTATCATAAGCTCATCTCTGACAGATAGACAACAATGACCCAACTGTCATTAGGTAAGTCAAACAGGAGACACCGAGTCTAACGCCGCCATTAATCACCCACAATAAGAATTTGCCTCTGTCGCTCAACTTGCGGCACTGCAAGCTTAGGTAGTGGTCTTAACAGCTCTACTTCATAATCGGAACACTGTGGTTTCTCAACCATCACAGGGTCCTAACCTTCTGCCGATAAGATCATTACCAACAGGGGCTCCGCCCCAGGGTCCTAGCCCTCCACTGGTAGGGCCCTCACCGCCAGGGGCTCCTCTCCAGACTCCTAACTTTCCAGCAATGGAAACACCGCCAACAGCAACTCTATCGCTGGCTCCAGTTTCTTTTCCTTCACCTTCCGCACCCAACTTTCATTCATTGACATCTGGTCCAAATCCACGTTGGGGGCAACCGTCATGAATGCCCACGCCTACGCTAGTTGAGACGCCACTGTTAAGCCTGGAACAACGATTAGAAAACATGATGGGTCGCAAAATAACTAAGGCTATGTCAAACAAAAGTAGTAGGCAATAGTTTATGTTGTTGGAAGAAGATCATTTTTCTCTAGAAGTGATGACTTCAAACAGCCAAAGATGGAGAAGTACGATAGATCATCGAATCCTGTCAATCACCTCAGGATTTTTATTGACTTGATGAAGTTGCAAGCCACCCCTGATGCAATTATATACAGGGCTTTTTTGCTAACACTTATGCGGGAGGCCAGGGACTAGGTAGCAATCTTTCCTCCAAAATCGATCAGTACATTTTATGATTTTTCCCTGGGTTTTACAGCATACTTTGCTAACAGCAAACGTGCTAAGAAAACTGTCATCGGCCTGATGCAATTGACCCAAGACAAAGACGAGATGGTGAAAGATTTCATTTCCCGATTCAATAGGGTCACACTGGGAATCAAAGATCTGCAGATGTCTGCCATAATGAATGGAACTCAAAGTCACCATTTCAAGATGTCACTCTGCAAAAACCTGTCAGATACGATGCATGAGTTACTAAGGAGAGATGATAAGTATGTGGACGTTGAAAAAACGTATCTCATTACCAAAGACAAGAAAAATCGAAAGGAACCTGAGTCTAACAAAAGAACAACTCAGGACGAGCCCGAACCTCGAGATGATAAAGGCAAACAAAAAATAAACTATCTAAAGCAAATAAATAGGTTGATCTTCAGTCAATCCATTATAAGGTATACTTTCACTATATTGATTTGTCTTTTTAAAGAATGAAAACAATATATTTTTTCCTCTTGGCAGAAAATTTACCTTTCATTTGCAAATTCAAAAAACCAACAATTCAACAATAGACCGGCAAGACACAATTATTTAATAATAAGTCGACAAGACAACAAAATAGGCCGACAAGGCACAACAATCCAATAATAAGCAGACAACGCAATAAAATAAGCCGGCAAGGCACAACAATCTAATAATAAGCAGACAACACAATAAAATAAGCCGGCAAGGCAACAACAATTCTCCAATAATTTCATTTAAATAAAAACTGTTATGAATAGCAGTTAGCAAATAAATGAAAAAAAAAAATAGTGACGTAGTGACAAGCGATGTACCTGCTACGTGCTAAATGTGTGGGATTCAATTGAATCACTATCCTCTGACAACAATGTTCATGTAATTTCTTCCTCTCTTTTCTTGATCTTGGCATTTGATTTCTTCCTATATAGTTAAATCTAGTTTTCAATTGCTAGAAATTAAAAAATAGCAAAATAAAGAAAGCTTCACAATTTGTGATGATAAAAACTAATAAATAATCCATATGCGTTATAGATAACTATTAAGAGTATGTTTGGTAGAGTTTATAAACTAGTTTATTTGATCAATAATAGTAAAAAATGTCAGGCTACTATGACAACTTTTTTTGTCAAATATACTAGTTTATAAACTCTACCAAACAAACTCTAAGTAATTTTGGAGCAATGTAGCAAGCAAAAATGTACAAAATACTGAAAAAAACAACTTTCTCTATTATTGAACCATGCAAAAAATCAAAAATAAAATATACAAAAAATATAAACATTACAAATGCTATAAAAAAAAAAAACCCGATTGTTTAATCACACAATCACACTTTGCAGTCAGTTGGTCGGACACTACAAACTTGTCCATTCGCCTCTCAAACTTGCAGTCGTCAGTCGGGGAAAAAAAGAAAGAAACGGAGCTGGCCAGCTGGGTTAACAGATTTAGAGCTGATTTTGACTAATTGGAGTTTGAATTTGAGAAAATAGAAGAAAATTGCAATCAAATTTAGGGCGAGTCTTTGCATATTCATTGCGACTGAAGGATTTGATTTTGGACTGAAATTGAATTAAATCAAATTTTAATTGAATTACGGGACTTGGGCTTGGACCATTTTGAGCTGGAATTATTTGAATGTTAAACTGACTATTTCCAAATTGAACACGGCTATATATATATATAGAGTAATGATATAGTATCCATGATGGGTAAGAATTATGGTACCCACTTGACACGTGCCATCACCACATTGGTCACTTTTTAAAAAATTTAGAAAGTTATAAACAATTTTTTAAAAAGTAACCAATGTAGTAATGCCACGTGTCAAGTGGGTACTATAATTATTACCCATCATGGGTGTTATATCATCTTTGTGTGTGTGTGTGTATATATATATATATATAAAAGATTTAGACTGTGTTTATAGAATTTGGCTGGAGTTGGAGCACGAGCAGTAGCCGTAGCCGTAGCCGTAGCCGTATTAGGAGCAGGCTGCAGTCAGGCCCAGGCCCCGGCCCCGGCCTACCCCTGTTACTACAGCCTCAGCCCCACATCCTACCCCTGCTCATATGCATGCATGATCTTACTTGTTGAGGCCAAAGCTCAGAAGTTCCGCTATGGAACATGCTTTGAAGGTACAGGTCATTAACTCCTACGAGTTCGGGGTGACAATTGACATAAAGGACGACCAATTGAGTGTTGAGGTTCTAACCTACAGCATCATTCCATTTTATTTATTTTGAACTGATTATTCTCCATGCATCTTATTATAAAACTTATTCAACTCTGTAAATGTAAATATTTTTCATATTACCATGAGAAAAAAGTTATATATAATTAAAACCAACTTTTTTAAAAGAACCAAAGTGTAAAAATTTAAAAGTTGCGAACGCACAAACTATAAAAAGAAAAATGAAACCCAGAAAACGAACCCAAATTGTCTTTAAAAATAATGAACTGTTTTGACACAGTAGATAATATAACTGCAAAGGCATAAAGCCTTGGGACTTAACAACTATTTACACTGAAATAAGTTCTAATTTACTATTTCACATGTTCTTTGGGTCTACCAGTCTTACCTACATACATATTGCGCACACAAGCGCATAAGCAACAGAAAAACAATAAAACAGATCTACAAAACAACGAATAGTTTACAGCAAACACTACTCGTCTAATTTTTCCGATCTACAGCAGAATCTTTCTTAAAATATATACAGTGACCTATATATATCCATAAGAATATATGTCGTTACGAATGCATTTACCATGGCCCCGTCTGTGTACGTCTCAAGCATTGTCGCTTTGCTCCATTCTGCTGGTCCATCATCTCCAGAACCTGTAGACACCAAATGTCACTTTATGAGGATCACTTTTACATGGAGGTACAATGATGCAAGACATAATCAATATTAGTATTATCACACACAGATACATAATTCATGACCACATCCCCATATTCAGTCAATGAGCAATGGACACAACACATGACCCAATTCGTATTGGCAAGGAAGCCAGCATGTATCCCAAGAGCCTGGCCTGCAATGATGGGTTCTCAATTGCAAACAGAATCAGACGATGCATGCCACTATGCGAGCAGCACAACACGCGATATGGCTCAATCAACTCTTGCTTCCTATTAAATCCTGCGTGCTGAGCAGTCAGCGATTCCTTATCATCACAAGCTCAAGTAACGTGCAAGTGCCGAAATACAACCAACAATAGCGAAAGCAACCAAAACACCAGCTCACAATAGCTTCTTGTGCGATGATCGCCGTTATTGCATGCTTAATTTGGTACAGCGGTTTGGTGGTGGTTGAGGATTTTAGGGATTCTTTTGTGCCTCTCTAAACCAAAATCCAGCTTAAAAATAGAAAAATCAAAACAAAAACTGTCATCTGACAGACTCATATCTTCAACAATCAAAATGTGATGTATTAACCACTCCCTACCCCAAAAGAATAACAGGAAAAATTTGATTGTATCAGGCCAGAGGGACATTTTCATATCCCTCGTACATTTATGCCTATCTTGTCACGTTGAAAGACTTTATGTAAAAGATCCAGACAGCGTGCTGCTTAGCATAAGTTCTTAACACTGGTAGTACCTAGAGTCATGGAGAGATAAAATGTAGTTGCTCCTTCCAAGATCATGGGAGTAGCAAAATAATTTTTGTTATGGCAACCAGAAAAGGAAAATCCTAATCGGAGGATTCAGTAAATATAATTTCATGATATTAGATGGATAATACAAGTTTGCAAATAAAGATACAGTTTATTGACAAACATTGCAAAAATTCAAACATATGAGGTACCTTCACTTGATAAGATTTAACGATTCGTCAAAATGAAAAATGTTTCCCTGGCAGTTTTTTTCCTCTATCTATTTCTTTTTTATTTTTTCTATTAGGGATGTGTCAATTCATTGACAATGCAAGTTTCCTTACCTAATGTGAACCGTGTTTAAATATTACCTGTAAGAGATAATTCATTTATATAATATTGGAAGACAATAGGATTGAGGAAAATAAATAAATGATGATGAAACGAGGATACATCTATTAATTACAATGATTATATTAGAAAAAGCAAATGGAAATATCTTAATTGACACTAAAGCCATCTTGGACCATTCATGAGAAACAACAAAAGGGAATGATTTTAAGAAAATAAGTTTGAAGCCGCACAAGCTAAAGCTTTCTTTCAAAGTCTGTTTTTATTGATGACATAAGTAAGAGGAGAGGGATAGCAATTTTTTCAGTAAATCTGAAATTTCCCATGCGCTGGGAAACTAATGCATCAGTTAATGGACAACAACAACGTCGGCAAAGATGGCAAGAAAAAAGCTTCCAACAAAGTAGTCGTCGCCTGACCAATCGGCTCACCTATTATTTGAGAAAAGCACATGACAGATAATGAGTTGGAATGCAACATGACGGTTGACCCAAAAGAATTGTGGGGATGTATTTGCTGTCATAGCATTTCACTCTTTACTATCATCTCTGTCTCAGTGTGAGAGAAAAATGAGCATCAGAAGAAAGATCCTTACATGAGCACATGTTTAACCTCATAAAGAGACCATAGCCATTCATGATTTTTCAAGATCAAGAACATATCAAGAAAGGAAGTCCATTCCCTTCTCTATGTAAATTCCACGCATCAGAATAGAAGATAGAGAAGAAAAGTGAATGTGACACATTGAACCTTGACCCAGAGGCAGATTTGAAAACAACAGAGATGTGCTGCTGTTAAAAAGGCTAAGAATGCTTAACAAGATACTATGGCAATTATTTTTAAGGAGATATACAGGGAAAAATAAAAGAGTTACCTGATTCTTCTGCATTTCCATTATTTCTGCCTGCAGAAAAGAAGTCCGGAAACAGGTGTCACAAATAAAAGTTACATGTTGCAAGGGGATAATGAAATGGAGATAAGTATATTATCATTTACCTGTTTGTCCTGCAGTCCTTGGTTTTCCTCCTTCAGTTTTGCAATTTCTGCTTCCAACTCCATTGTGTATGCCTGGAAAAGCCACATAAAAAAAAATTGTCAATTAAAGTTGATGCATGATCTAAACAGAAATATAATTGGAAAGAAACAATACTTGAGGTTTTTAGGGATGAAGGTTATTGTATTTGTGTAATAATTCCAGGCGCATACAAATTTCTGTGATCGTTAATTAAGGCATACACTACATTACCTTGTAGCAAATGAGATTTAAACTACTCATGGAGTGCAACTTGTCATAACCTTTCATCTTTGGTCACATTACACCCTATCACATTACATTCTGCTGCATAAGATATCTAGTCTTTGGTAATGTATGGGGGATGATGATAAAAGCAGAATGCTAATGACCACAATTCAAAAAGTGACAAGAAGATGAAAGCTATCATTGTTCTGTTTATCCATCTGTTATTTTTTAAAGTTTAGGATTTGCAGTAATACTTGCCATTCGCTGCCTCTATCAATCAGCAAATTCATCTTTCAATTTATTTATGCCCCATCTAATTTATATTTTTTCTTTTCCAAATAACTAGAGGTCTTATGCAGGCTGTTTACTAGTTTTCTTTTAATACTTGACAATGGCTGCTATGTAAAGATGAGACATCTTTCATTATTAAAGATGCAAATGACAGTTTCCTTGTATATGTGCAGCCAAATAAATTGGCGCTGATACAAATAACTACAACATGGAGGCAGAAACAGACAAATTTGAATTCAGTTTATTTGGAAATATTCACAACAAACCAGAACTTCAACTTTTTACACTTCTTTCTCTTCGTCTCCTGGGACTATTGATTGATATATCAAATCCAAATAGTGCCATGCTAGGTACTAATAAATGATGGAAAATTAAATATTGCCATCATGACAAAGTCTTATGCCCGGTCTGATAGTCTGCTTACTCAAAATAAAACTTCTCGTGGGAGGGACCAGATTATGCAGTCAAATTCACAACCACACTGAATAGTTACCTATATAGTTGTATGGATCATCTTAACTTCATAAATGCAACAAAGGTACAGAAAAGTGAACCAACCCTACCTTCTAGTGTCAAAATCACATTCTACATAACCAATCAAGATACATTCCCCAAAAAGAAAGTTGACCTTTCAAAGGTTCCCGTGTATATTAGGGTGTGAAGAGGCATCCTTTATATGGTGCTCATAAGCTTAATAAACTAATTCAATTGAAGAAGTGAAATCGCACTTAGATGTAACAGAGTAAGGCATCTTAATCAAGTGATGAATAAAATGTGCGATAAAGTAATCAATAAACAATTACTAACACAAATTGCAAATAAATAGGTCCTCAATGCATTGTTTCTGGTTGATGGGACATTATACCGCATGCAGCATTTTTCTAGCTACTTGAAAAGAATAGTCTACTAAATGGAACTGAAAAGCATAAGGAAAATTTAGTCTCCTTATTGGTAAAAAGCACATTACAGTGGAAGGGAGTGCAAGGTTGGAAGGGAGAGTAGTACTTTCAAGAAACAACATTTAAGTGGGAGAGCTTCCTAAACCTTCTACATAAGAGCATCCTACAGAGATATTGAGAGCCACACGAGAATCTTATCAGACATAAATGATATCATAACTGTCTTACATATCTGTACACTACGAGACAGTTTTATAACAGGGAAAATTATTAAAAAACGACTTTTTAACTTCCTTGTTAGGGACGTCTGAGCAAGCAAAGGTCCAAGTCTCACCAGTCACCACTACCTACTTATGAAAATTGAGATCTCAGACCTTTGATGACAAATATCTGGCCTGCATGCCGAGGGCGTGTTGACAAAGTTTAAATAAATAATTTTACCTCCTCTCTAACAACTTAACCTTTTAGATGAAGTGGTATAACTAGCCACAAGTGATCATTTCGTAACCAAGCATTCAGAACCCCCCAAAAAACAGCATCACGATTATCTCAAAACTATCAAGCTAATATACTTGAATTCTATAAAAGCATCACATTTATAAACATCATGTTTATCCAAAACTATCAAGCTAATATTTGTATTCTATATATCGAGATATTTACCTGCTTTCGAGCTCGTGATCTTGCGGCTGACTCTCTGTTTTTAATCATTCTCCTCTGCCTCCTTTCAACAACTTTCTCCAAAGCAGCACCTTTCCTGCCCCGCAAACCGCCACTAAACACGTAAGGGACCGGTGATATGGAAGCATCTCCATTACTCTTAGCAAGCCCTTCTGATGAAAAAGCTGGAGAATCTGTCGCAACAGAAACACCCCCAGTTCCTAAACCAACCACCCCCAATCCACCACCCTGTAGGCCCGCACTTGGAGCAGAAATTCCAACAACCCCGCCCCTAGTTGCTGGACTACTCAACTGTCCACTACTCGGAATACCCATGGGAGCTCCATAAGGCAAGGCAGGCTGTTTTGGAAGAAGCTCGTGCTGGTGCTTCTGCTGCACCGGCCGTTGTTGACTATCCAGCTGTTGTGCAGCCGCTTTGACCCCATTCACATTCAATGGTAAATTCGCAGACTGCATAGCAATCTGATTCCTACCCATAGGAGCTCCATAGGCCAAGGCAGGCTGATTTGGAAGGAGCTCTTGCTGCGCCGACTTCTGTTGACTCTCCATCTGTTGTGCGGCAGATCTGAAACCATTCATATTCAATGGTAAATTAGCAGACTGCATAGCAATCTGATTACTACTTTCAGGAATCCTAGTAGCCATCAGCCCCGCATTCCCGTTAGCCTGTTGATATAGAAATCCCAATCCAGTGTTGTTCCCACTACCAGGCAAATCATCAAAAACTCCAATACTGGTAGGCTTTCCAGCAAACTGGGCATCTTCCCTTACGACGCCTGCTTTCAGCAAGAATTCTTCAAGTGTGATCTCCCCTAAAGTCTGTTGCCTCTCAGGCATACTCAAGCTACTAACACCACCATTCTCATTCTTCCCGCCACTATACTCTTTCAACATATCTCTCCAGACCTCATCAACTGTCTTCTGGCTCAGTGTCCGTGGAAGCGTCAAGGATCCCTGCCGCTGCAAATGGCCACCCCCTTCTTGGGCACCACCTACAATAGTGGATCCCATATTTTGATTCTCCTCGGCACTCCATATGTTCTTCAGCAACTCATCCATGTTCATTGACCCAAAATCCTTTCCAATTCCCCCCATGGTGCTTTGGAACTCATCAAAAGTCAATGAATAGACTGAAGACTGCCGTGTCAAAGGAAAACTACCTGGTGGCCTTCCACCACCGCCTCCATCCGCTGGTGGATCATTTCCAAAATTCTTGAAGTTAAAATTACTCCCCATTCCAATCAGACTGGCAGCTTACAACACTGTTCAAAGCCAATTGTTTTATGCAATCACCAAAATAAGCCTGATCAATCTAATTTCTAACACTCAACCTCTCTTTATGTTTCTCTGTGCATACACCCCCACACCTATAGATGCATGTAAATGTTCATATGTATCTGTGAATTCGTAATGCTATGGAATTAGATAGATATTAACACCTAACCATCAATATTAAATTCTATTAATACATTTTATTTCAAAGCATATAGTAATCAGCAGATTCTGCATAAATATCTAAACAAGTTACACGCGTGACGCGCCTACAAATTCAAGAAGCCCACCAAAACTCAATCCAAATGAGGAAAACCGAACACTGGAATCAAAATTAGAAACAAAATGCAAATGAGCCCACATGAAAGTATTTTAAAGCGATCAAGAGAACAACATGATTCCGCAAGTCAAAAAAAGATAAAAAATATCGATGTAATAAGTAAAAGCTAATAATTAACTAATAGTCCAAAATTGGAAATGGGAAATAAGTTTTTAATTAGAAGATATTTACAAAAAAAATGAGATAAGCACAGATATTAAAATTTATTTTCTGTAGAATAATTACCCGATTTTTCTTCTCTTTTTTTTTTTTTTTGGGGGGGGGGGGGGGGGGGGGGGGGCGCTAGAGCCTAGAAGTTTCTTTAGAGATGTTGCCAAGTGTCCCACTAAGGTTTCAAGCAGGGTGGGATCAGAGGCTATTTAATATAACAAAAACTATAAAGAGTTGTGGGGTCTAATGGATAAATAATCATGAAGTAGGAGGGTTTGGTGTGATAGCTGGCCAATAGGATCGCGCGAAGTGGGAGAATCTAGACCGTCCACGTATGGGAATAGTAACTGTTTGATCTTAAGGGGAGTTGAATTTTGTCTGTTTAGAATAATTTCAGATTTCGGATTGTACTAAAAAGTATGTCACATCATCTTAAGATATTTCTATGATAAAAAAATATATATATATATATATATATATATAACATCATCCTCTTGTATAATTGGACCATTATTTTTCCAATCCAAAACTCAATTGGAAATGCTCTTCTATTCGTCTATATTTACTTGTCACGTATACAACAATCATCATTATTGCATTAGAGATGCTCTTAGTAGGTGGGAAACACGACTAAGAGCACAACGGTTGGAGGGGCCGTTGGGATTTGGCCAGAGATCATCAACAATTTAAATGATAATTTAAATAAAATTAAATAATAAATTTAATTAAATGCAGAAATATGAGATTGATTTAATTAAACATATCACTTAATACCACTTAAACTAATCTATAATAATAAATAACATTATTCTTTAAAATTTTGTTTTGCACTTGATTATAGCCTATGGTCAATGCTTTTCCATTAGTGTTTCTTTACCATTTCAATCATAAGATATTTCAAGTCAAAAAGAACTCATGAATTTTAGGTACACTTTGAATTTTCTTGAGAGTCCATTGTTACATAAATAGTGCTTAAATCCAATTTCGTTCTAGTGTTTAATAAGATTAGTTAGTTCAAAATTCTATTCATCTACACAAGTTAATTCATAAGTTATAAAAATCCAAATATAAGAATATTAACTCATCTTATATTTGGTTTAACTAAGAACTTTTAAATTTAATTCGAAAACTCTATAAATTGAGAGCCAATATAGTTGTTATTGGAGAAGAAAATTATAACTTTAATTCCATCTCTATTTTCTTTTTTTGCTAACGAGTGGTCTGAAATAGCAATATTGGACACATCTTAGAAGTTTATTGCGAAGAAGAGCAATATCTAATATTACTTGTATAGTCAAGTTAAGTTTAAGCACTCCAAATCTCAATTCTAGAGTAATTATTTTAAAATTTATTTATGAGTAAACTTTTTGAGCTTAACCTGCAGTGACAAAGAAAGATCAATGATGCTTCCTAAACATCAAAAGCAAGGTATGTGACGTAGCCTAAACATAAGCGATATCAATAACTTAAATGTTTATATCATTCTATTTTGGTTCTTGTGGATGTCTCTTGAAAGCTTGAAAGAGTGGTTCTATATTATGATGTAGATATTATTAAAGCTGCAGTGATGACAAGTGTCCGAATTATGATAGGCAATATTAATCATGTTATGCCATTCTTTATTTTAATTGAGAAATTTATAATTTTTGTCCCCAATCTTTCTAATTTGTTAATATTCTATTTCAATCAAATTTTATAACACCAGACATTCTCAATCTTTCAATTAATTACAATCCACGTCCATAATGACAGGTAATGAAGGATTTCCCCTCCTTAAATACACAAAAATAAAAGAAAGCTAAAAAAACAAAAAAAAAATTGCAAAAAAAAAAATTTCATAACTTATGAAAAAAGTACAAAGTATCTTCTTCCTTGCCCACCCACCTACTACAACTATCACCTCCACACCACCACCAATACCTCCTCTATGCTACCACCAAGACACCACAAACACACCATAAAATTTATTAAGTTCAGGATCGACTACATTTTCACTGCAACTAGAAATGGTGAGGTGAGTTTCTTTCATTTTCATTGCCTTTAAACTTTAATCCAAGATCTATATAAAAATATACACCGATTCCTATTTTTGCATTGTGAGTTTTCAAAATCTTGAAGAATTTCTTTCTTAATAGCTACTACTGTGGGGTGTGGTTCAATTAGGGATGGCAAAAAAATTCACTGCCCCCGGACCCGAACCCGTGCCCCGCCCCGCCACACCCCGCCTCGCCACGCCAAGTGCCGCCCTGTCCCATCGAGTAATAGGGACGGGTTTGGGGCAGGATTTTCTGCCTCGCTCCCTCAAAAAAAAATTTTTTTTTTGAAAAATCATAAAACATAGTAAAAATTATAATTTTCACTAAAAATGGACTAAAAAATAATCGAACCAGGGTTGAAACTTATAAACTACCAATATTAATCACTACATCACAACCTAAATCTATAATTTTTTTGTTTTGTTTGGTACAAATATTTAAAAAAATTGTATTTTTTTTTTCAGTTTAAAAAAAAAAAATTAACTAGGGTGGTTGGCGGGTCAAAGGGCCGCCCCACCCGGTGAATTCGCGAGTCGCGGGGCGGGACGAGGCCAACCCGCCACAGACCCGCTCCATTGCCATCCCTAGGTTCTACATTAGGTTCTTGGACTCAATTCAAGAATTCAAAAAAGATTGTGAAAAATGAGTTTAGAGTTTCATGTGTTTATTTATTTTCTACATTAGGATTCGTCGTGATGCTTCTGAATCTGAGGTCAAGAAAACTTGCTCTTCAGGTTAATTTATTGAAAGATTTTTATGAAAATCTTTATTTTTCTCAATGTGTGTTTTTAAAATTTTGAAACTATGAATCTTGAAATGACGTTCTTCTTTATTATCCCATCATGTAGGGTGGGGTGAAGAAGAAAATACTTTGTACTTTTTAAAAAATTATGGGATTTTTTTGTAATATTTTTGTTTTTTTGTTTTTTTTAATTTTTATTTATTTAAAGAGGATGACAAATTCGTCATTATCTTGTATTGGAGACGTGATTTACAATTAATTGAAAAGTTAATGATGTCTATTGCTATAAAAATATGTTAAAGATAGATCATTAACAAATTGAAAAGGTTGAAGATGAAAATTACAAATTTCCCTTTAATTTGTTATATGAATCTCTTTCTTCTATATATAGATTTGTTCTTTGTTTGATAACTTAATAAAAATTTGAATCAAATTCGATAATTAATTTTAACGATGTATTTGATGAGATTTACAATTTTTACTAATTTTTTAACGATATATTTTATTAATTTTTATCAAAATAAGTTAGAAGGCAAAACCAAACAAACACCTAAAATGTTGTTTTACAATGTTTATTTGAGATCAATACGGGTTGTGTTTCTTGATTTGATAAAAATGTCATTTTCTTAATCATGTTTGGGTAGTGCAGTTTGTTATTATGATCAAGATATTAATGTTTCAACAATATTGTCGACAAATGAAAGTAGATTTTTCAATATTGCACTTATTATTACATTTATTATACCAATGTTTGTCTTTCAAGATACAACGCTTCTTTTAAAGTTAGTATTGTACTAATTATATCAACTTTGCCAGTCGAATCAAAGAATGACTGCACTCTTCTAGAAAAGTGGGAACATCGATCTTTTGAAAATACTTCAAAAATTATTTAAGCATAATTTTGGAGAGAAATAGAGAATTAAAAATCAATTAATTCAAAATTGATTTGGTGTTCAAAAATTGAATTTAAGGGTCCCAATTTATAGGTTTTGAAATGTCTTTTTGAATGGGTGCGTGCCTCATGAATAGGTACACCATTTGGTCTAATTAATCTGAGCCCTTAGATCGCACAATTTCATATTTTTTTATGTGATCTAATGGTTTAGATTAAATCTTGAATGAATGTGTCCATCTATCATGCACATTCACCAATTACGTACTTTCTATTGGAGATTATTTCAATTCACCAAAAATTTATTGTAATAACCTACATCATTAAATATATTTAACGATTCAACCCAATAAAATTCAATTAATTTCAACAATACAAGGATGCAATCCTTCTATAATAATTGTAAATAAGAATATTATAATTATTTCATGGTTTAAAAAATCGAACTGGACTGAACGGTTCAACCAGAAAAATCGAGAATCGGTTTGGACTACTAATTTAATCGGACATTAGAAAATCGGACCGAAAACTGGGGCTTTTTGCAATTAAACCGCAACCCGGTAAAATCAGTTTGGTTTATTTGGATTTTTCAAGTTAGAAATTTTTGACAAAAAAAATTAATTTCCAATCATTTAAGAGTAAAATAAAAAAAATAATCAAATTAGGGTATTTGTGATGAGTTTATGTTTTGAAGTTTGAAGTTTGAAGTTTGAAATTTGAACATGTTTTGAAGTTTGAAATTTTAACATGTATTTCACTATTTCTACTAATATTAAAGTAGATATTGTGAAAAGTCTATTTGAGGCCACATTTTGTAAGTGATTTTGTCTATAAATACTGTTTTATTTGTAAATGACTTATTTTTAGAAATTTTGTGATTTTTGGATTAATCTTTTAATTGAAATTGGTTCGACCTGGTTGGACCTTTTAACAATTGATCAGTTGCCTTTTTTAGGTCGGTGGTCGGTCTGATTTTTGAACATTAATTATTTTAAAGAAATAAAAAAGATCCTCATTTTATTGTCTTTTCTTCTATGATTATCCAAAAATAACCTTCTTAGTAGAAATGGTTAAAAAAAATTGTGAAAAGAATAATATGCGTGTAACTGTTAAATATGATGATGCTAACAAAATGATAGACCAGATAGATGTATGGGTTCAAATTCCTTAATTTGCAATCCAAAGCTTAAGATATTTGCAAAATACACCGAATGGGTATTGTTGCGCCTCAGTCCCACATGGTATTTCATATGACTTGGTCAAAGTCAAATTTGCTAGTAAACTGTTTGCTTGTCTCCTTCTATTCTGAAGAGGTTGGGAAGAAGAGGATGTTCCTTTATGTCGAAGAGTTTTGAAGAGATGATACGGTCGAAGACCGACCCCGATTGTATGTTGAGAAAGCCTCTCCTGACACTCTGTGAGTCAAACCTGAAAAAATTGATGGGATATCATGCCAATGCGACTATTTGTCACAGTCATAGTCTCCTAGCATGCGGTTGAAAGGGACCTCTTCATTAAACCGACACATAGGATGTACTATAAAGATCCTTAAGATTGCGCCACATGTCGCAAATCAAAAGGGGCTTGGCCAATTGTCTGTGGCATATAAATACCAAAGACATATCTACAAGAAAGAGGGAAAAAATATGCTTAGAGAAAACATATTAAACCAAATTTCTCTACATTGATTAACTTAAGTATTCTTCATACCACTTGGAGAATTTGTTATTAGAGGTACTCAAGTCACTTCCTCGACCATGACGTGTCTCCCCCACACCCAAATACCTTTCTTTATTATCTATATCTATACTACATCTAAAAGGGGCTTAAATAGAGAAACATTTTTGAACCAATCTACCCTTACAAATTTTTTTAAATTCTATATTCACCTTTAGTATTCATTAATTTATAATTATTTTTTAATATTTTATTTATTACTCTTTTATTGTTCATCCTTATTGTACATTAAATTTTCAACAATTTACTAAATATACAATTAATTTTTTTAAACATTTAATCCGTTAAATTAAATATGAAGGTGAAAAGACGATCTCAATTTATTTATTTATTTTTTATTATTAAGTAGATAAAAGGAATGAGAAATGGGTTTTTTAAAAAAATGAATGAGAAAAATTAAAACTTTGTTTATCAACGCATTAAAATTCAAATCATAGTTGTCAAAACTGAAATGAATATAAAAATATTATTTTTAATACATTAGATTACAGTGATTACGAGCATGTTTGGTTCAGTACTTTTTTTTAAAAATTCTTTTTTTCTCAAATTCATTTTCAACTACATATTTTGTGGGACCTACAACTTTTATCAACTTTTTAACCACACATTTTACCAATTTTTTTCAAAATTTTTAAACTCCACCAAACATATACTATAGTTTAGAAATAATGTGTGAAACTTTTTTCATTTTTAATTTAATTTAATTATATATGTTCTTCTCATTTTAACAATTTATTAAATGTACATTTAAATTTATAAATATTTAATATATTAAATTAAATATGAAGGTGAAAAGACTATCTCAATTTTTTTGTGTCTTACGTAGATGAAAAAAATGAGAAATGGATTTAAAAAATGAATGGAAAAATTGTAACTTTTTTTATTACCGGATTAAAATTCAAATCATGTAGATGAAAAAATTGGTTTGAATACATTGAGTTACAGTGATTATTAATTGACAAATAATATATGAAACTTTTTTGATTTTTAATTTAATTAATAATACATCAGACGAGCTTAATAAAAAGAGAACATATACAAAGAATATTGTTTACAATGAGTCACTACTCTAACAAATGTACAATATTATATAGTCAATCATTACATTCTCTTCAATAAAATTAATAATTATTAATTTTTTTCGTAAAATACAACTCTGAATATCCCTATTAATATATTTTAATTCCATACGATTTGATATCAATAGTTCGTCAACCATCAAAGCTCAAATCACCAAAAACTCTTCACTGAATTCAAGTTACTATTCGTATTACTACTATATAAAACTCATATTTGATTGCAATTGTACTCCTATAAATGTAAATAAAATATCAACATCGAATAATACAAAACAATATATTATCAAAAACCATATTTTTTTTTATCTTTATTGCAATTACTACTTTAACATTTTAATTATTAACAATTAAAAAATAAAAAATTTAAAAAATATTAAAAATTAATATTATGATTACAAAAGTACGTGCAACGCATGCGTGTCTAACTAGTATTCTAAGTGTACCATAGAGATCCACATGCCCATGTATCCGTCCAAGTATGTTGGTAAATTACACGTAGACAGAGAAAGTGTAAGGTTCCTGTTGGCAGTCATTTTTTAAAGTCAACAAGTATCTCAAAATAAAAAGTAATCATAAAATTATTTTCAATGTGCTTATAGTTTAATTGAACAAATTTAAACCATAATTTATAAAATTAATAAATTTATGGTATAATCAACTATCTACTATGTCGTAGCATGTTATTTAAGTATACGCTCAAAAAAAGAAAAGAAAATAGAGTATGTCTTTAATTTAGCGTATGTTTGAAAGTGCTAAAATTATTTTTCAAGTGTTTATAAGTTATAAGTTTTAAAATGTGTTTAGGCATGCTTAAATTATAATTTCAGCTTGTCAAACATACTTTTTATCCACACATTTCATAGGATCCGTAACTTACAACTTACTTTTTATCTACACATTCACCATCAACTTATATTATAAGCACTTAAAAAATAATTTCAGCACTATCAATCATGCGTTTATAAAATATATGGATAATAAATTATTAGTATTATAAAATATGTAAATAAAAAACATATTTAATTATAATTTAAATTTGACTAAACATGCTTTCGGTAACTTTATTATAACAAAAAGAAAGAATCTATGAGTGCGTTTGATAGAGATTATAAACAGTTTATAAACCAAAAGTAGTTTATTTGAGTTGAAATTGTTGACTTTTCATGTTAAAAATGGGTTGAAAAGTCAAAAATTACGGCTGAAAAAAATCAAAAACGGTTTTTAATCTACACCAAACACAAGCATATGTAGTCTTGATTGGTGACGTGGTTACGACATCATGGTTGGGTATATTCAAACGTGTTAGCATTACACAGGACACAATTTTGTGGAGAGGTATTTAATAATTAAAATTATATTTCAACTCTGTTTAATGAACATGGATTGATAATATTTAATAATGTAACGTAACTATCATGTTATTTATATAAAATAATAAAAAAAGATAATGGATAGGAGTATTTAATTATTGTAAAGTAATGAAAGTTCACTTGACTTGTCAGAATATTAATTTTAACACTAATAAATTAAATTAAAAGAAATTTGCATATCTGGTCCCCCAATATTTCAAAAATATTAGGAATATACCCTAACCTTTAAAAATAGTACCGAATATCTCCAATGTTTGAAAAAATAGGCATGGTAGGTCCTTTTATAACGAAATTGTCATCTCTTTAAATAAACAAAAAAACAAGAAAAAAGAAAAAGAAGAGTAAAAAAATAATCAAATGTACCTCCCAAAAATAAAAAATAACAAAGTGACCACCTTCAAGAACCCTAATCACATAAAAGAAGGAAATACAAAGAAGAAAAGACGAGAAAAAATATATATAACCACATATGAATGTTGTTACATCATTTTAAGCAAAACCAAACTAACACATATTACCAACATAAAACTTAATTAAGAAATAATTTTTAAAAATCAAAACAATCCGTAGCAGAAGATTGTTTCTGAAGCCATTAGAGGCATCATCTAGCGAGTTGGATCCCAAGTAGGCCCCCATGTTGTATCCACCTCCAGCCATGGTTTGCTGATCGGACAACTCGAGAAAACTCATTTCATTTAGAACTCCACATCCCAGTTATGAAAGCAGTACTGGTGGCTCTCCCGAGTAGCTGCTCGTAATATCTGGTGGCAATGGTGGCAGTTCAACAGTCCCATCCGTATACAACAGTTGAAATAAAATAGCAGTACTATTACTCATCACTTGCGGCTCCTCTTGGAACAAACTAATGTTATTGCCACTACAGCTGCTTTGAGCGCGCGACCCTGTCGTAGGCTAAAGCAGCCTCCTCTGCTGTGTTAAAAGTGCCAAGCCAATGCCTTTCTTTGGTGGAAGGGTCTCTTATTTTTGCTACATTTATGCCTCACAGCTGCCTTCTGACCCCAAGAAACCTGATGTGTGTATATAGGTAACGAGATGAGGTGGGGTAGAGTTTTTTAGCTGGTGGTGGTAGATGCTTTTGGGATGGTAGATTTTGAATTTTTTGGGGTGGTGGTTGATTTTGGATTTTGCGATTTAATAAAGAATATGACATATTTGTTACTTTTTATTTTTTGGGATACATTTGATTATTTTTCAATCATTTTTTTTATTTTTTCTTGTTGTTTGTTGTTTGTTTGTTTAAAGGAAATGACTATTTCATCATAAATGTCTTACCATGCATATTTCTTCAAACATTGAGGATGTTTGGTGCTATTTTCAAGGGTTAGGAGTATATCCCTTATGTTTTTTTTTTTTTTTAACCAAAAAAAGTATATCCCTTGCGTTTTTTCTTGTTTTTTATTTTTGTTTATTTAAATAGAATGACTATTTCGTTGCAAATGACCTACCATGTATATTTCTTCAAACATTGGGGATATCTAGTGCTATTTTCAAATGTTATGGGTATATCCCTTACGTTTTTTAAAGATTGGGGAACCAAATATACAATTTTTTGTTAAATTAATTCATTTTCTACTATATCGACTATAAATTTATTTTGTAATTTTATATATTTTGACATTTAATAGACATTAATTATTTTATTTTACAATAACTATTACAAAAATATTATCTTTGGAAAATATTTGATAATATTATATACTATTATAAAAGTAAAATTATAGTTTACAATACAACAAAAAAAAAATAATAATACAAAAAAAATCATTATAATCAATATCTATTTTAGTAATTGTATATACACACCAACAGTAAATAATTTTTGTTTACCAAATGGTAAAATGCCGATTTTGAAACAGAAGTTTACTAAATACTTAACTGATTTTTTTTACACGTGATTTTTTTTTCAACATTGGAAAAATTAATTCTCTTGAAATTACAAAAATACCAAACTAAACCTTAAGAAATTATTTTAGATATTCGGTAAACTTAAGAAAAACTGATTATAGAAGAATTTGAACCATTTGGCGTCAGATTATGAGTATCGGCAAAATGATAGCTTCTCAAATTCTACGTTAACTTATCTAATTATCTATAATTTAGAAATACTAATTTTAACTCCAATTAATTAAATTAATTCATTTTCTTTATGGACTATGCTTTTATTTTGTAATTTTATAAAATTTGAGATTTAACAGAATTTATTTTTATTTATTTTAAAATAACTACAGTTAATGCATTGTATTAAAAAATTATTTGTAAATATTTCATATTTGTTATAATAGTAAATTTTACAACACTAACAATGATAATAATAATACAAAAAGACATAATCATAATTAATATTTATTTTATTAATTGTACACACAATAATAAATCACTTTTTTTTTACTAAACGCTAAAATGCTGATTTAAACAATTCCAAAACAAAAATTAACCAAAAATTAAATATTCTAAAAATCACAGCAATACAACCAAACTTTAGAAAGAGAAGTGAAAGGATGCATTTATAGGTTAATGGAGATTCAATTTTGCTACAATCATCAACATATGAACAAGCATAAAAACATGCGTTTGTTTGGCTAATTTTAAATTGATAAAATATATTTTTTAGGTTCTTTTGTACAAATAGTCCCTATCTTTTGCATTTATTGCGAGTTGAGGATCTATCGTTTTATTTTTGACAGTTTAACACATATTTCAAACGTTTTTTACGACAATGGTCATTTCCGTTCATTTTTGTTAGATTTAACCGTTAGTTTTTGCTTTTTGCACAAATGGTTGCCGCGTGCATTTCACACTCTTCATTTTACAAGGACATTTTCAATATTCTACTGTTCATAAATAAAAATTTACAGCAGATATCCTAAACTTAAGAGAAAAAAATTAAAAAAATACTCGTCTTCCACCCCCACCCCCACCTGGACCCCGACCCTGACCCTGTGTGTAAACTCCATTGTTGCCGTCTTTGCCGAAGGAGATCCGCATACAAATTTCGATCAAATGAGGAGTTAAGTGGGTACTGAAGCCAATATGCCATCTCATCAGTGAGATTTTTGTACAAATTCATAAATTTTAAAAGCTTACTCTAGGTCTGGATAACCCTGAAGAAGTGGGAATTGAATAGTCCTCTTCCATCTCGAAATCTGGCACACAGTGATTCATTTCTCTTTCAAAACTTCAATTTTTTGTATTAAATTACTAGGGTTTTCTGAGGAAAGTTCAAAACTTTCCAAAAGTCTTACTCTATTTACTATTAAAAAACAAAATATAAATTAATAAATAGCAAAAATGCAAGATGGTGCTGCAAATGAATTTACATTTCAGTATCAATCCAACGGTATCAGCTCAATCTAGATGAGAGGAGTCGGAACATGGATTGGGATAGGGCTTCAATTTCGCACCAACAGTATTAGCACAATATAGATGAAACGCAACAGATTTGGTTACTAGGGCTACCGAAGAATAAAAAGAAGAAATACGTAGATTTCGGTTGCGTTGTGTGCAGTTGGACGGCGCTGAAATGGACTCTTTGGAAAAATTTTATTGCATTTTTGTGATTGCGCTTACGATCATCATAGCCAAGACGTTGCCGAAGCACAAACACCATCCGTCGCCGCCAGATAACTATACAGCGGCACTCCACAAGGCGCTGCTATTCTTCAACGCCCAAAAGTGTATATCAAATATCTTCTTGAAGTTGTTCCAAAAGTAAAAAAATGGCAAATGTAATCAAATTGGGCATCAATCATTTTGTAGAATTTATGGACTCTATGTAGTTTTGGTATAATTACACACACATACACACAGAGGTGAGGTGGGGTGGGATGGGGTGGGGAAGTAGAGTATTTGTTTTATTATTTTCTTTTTTTTCCTCTTAAGTTTAGAACTTCTACTACAAATTTTTATTTATGAACAGTAAAATGTCAAAAATGTCTTTGTGAAATGAAGAGTGTGAAATGCACGCAGGACCATTTGTGTAAAAAGCAAGAACTAACGGTTAAATCTAACGAAAATGGATAGAAATGACCATTGTCGCAAAAAATGTTTGAAACAAGAGTTAAACTGTCAAAAATAAAACGATAGGTCCTCAATCTACAATAAATACAAAAGATAAGAACCTTTTATGCAAAAAAAACCATATTTTTTATTAACACATTTGGAAATTCTCTAATCTTTAATAATTTCCTTTCTTGCTAATTTCCTTTTCTCTAATGTTTAAAAACGAACAAAAGACAATCCCATCATTTATTGTACAATTTCAAAACCAACATAAAAATGGCTAGTTTCACATCATGATCCCACCTTAAGATTTGTCGATTGAGGAAAATCTGATTCTGCCTGTAAATACTTGACAACATTACAAAAAGACAAACCATTTCTATCATTTTCTAAATATATTTTATCCCAAGTTGTGAGGGTTGGAGAGGGAAAATAAATGCTTCTTCATTGGCATATTGTGCCAAGTGGCTAGAGATAAGATCAATATAAACTACTTTTCATTTGAACAAATGCTCCGTTATTCAAGGAAATTGAAATTTACGCACTAACCAATCTCACTATTATATGATCCATTCTTATAGATAATAGATGATAGATAAAATTTATTTTATTTTATTTGAATGGAATTGATGTACAAATATATTTTTATCTAAATAACAATTTAAGTAAAAAATGATGAGAAATTTTATTTTCAGAAAGATGAAAACTTTTTTTTATCAGAGTACGAATTCTCTTAATTTTTTTAAAAGACGAACGTATCTTTTATAATATAAAATAAATATATTTCTAAACATTCATATCTTAGAATAATCGCCACAGTCCTTCGCTGCTCCACCTATTTTTGTTTCTTTTAGTTCTTTATTTATTTTTTTCGTTTAATTAAGAATAATAGTATAATTATTTTTTTATGAAAATTGACATTTTACCAGTGATTTTTTCATTCTTATACATAATTCAACTATATAAAATAATAATAAACTTGTTACTCAAATAATTATTATTTAAATAAATAATTTTATTTACAAACCAATCGAATCTTAGTTTTTACCTTTCTTCAGACTCCATTAATATATTATAACTTCTCTTGCCTTGTTGCCAATTGAAAAATCAAACCTATTTAAATACACGCACTATATCTTTTAGGTCTGCCCAGACCTACATAGGGGCTACCGACATGGGCGGATGAGGGTCCCAGGCCACAAGGTTTCTGGATTTTCTTTTGATCTTTTTGGCTTTTAAATACTTTTTTGTAAAAAAATTGCTTACAAACTTACTTTCAACGCTTCAAAATATCGTCATATTTTTATATTTAATTATATGATCAAGATGAGTAAAATTAGCATCAAATAAAATATTAATTAAATTGACGTCTAAAACGAAAACAAAAGCCTATTATTAAATCTAATTTTAGTAATCTTTTTATGACTTATTATTTTAAACTTGTCATTTAACGATTTTTTAATTCGAAAGATGTATTGAGAAGTTTGTTATGAATAATTTGAAACTTTACTAATCCGATGAGTAAAGAACACAGTCCAAAAGTAAATTAAAAAATGTGACTTCAAAATAAGAATTAAAGGATAAAATATTAGACCATTAAATTTATTTGTAGCTTGTTATTTTAAAATCACTATTTAACAATTTTTCAATATGAAAGATGTGTTGCAAAATTTACGATAAATACTTAGATATGTTACTAATAGTCTATTCCAACGAATAAAAAACGTAACTTGAAAAAAAGAAGAAGTTAAAAACAACTATATTTGATTCGTTATTTTGAATTCCTCGTTTAATTATGTTTCAATCACAAAAATCAGGCCCCAACAAAAACTTCCATGCTCCCGTGTTCATTGCTTTGCATGCATTTTTTCTTTTATATTTGAGGCAAAGTGCTAATTCTACATAAGCTAGACATTAATCAAACCTAGGACTCAATTCCTGTCGGTGATAACTATTCCTTGATCTTTTTACTACTTTCTAAAAGTCAGTGACTCAATAATCATTCGTCTCCATAATTGACAATTGTTACCTCCACCTTTAACTCCCTCAAGTGGGAAAATTTGCGCAAATAATTCGTTATCTTTGTCTCCAATAGAGAGATGGTCATCAACGTTTGTTTTTTGACACAAAAGTCTCTAGGTCCTTATTTAATCAAAAAAACAAATATTCTCTTAATTTTAATTAAAAAAAATTGCATTTAGATACTAAATTATTTTGTATATTTTACGAACTATTATAAAATAACTAAAATTTAAGCTACTAATTATTAACAAATATGTTAAATAAAATTATTTTTTATTATTATTAAGTAATTATATTATTAAATTTTAAAATTTTATTTTATCGTTATAACATAAAAAAATAATAATTTTGTCATAAACTTAATTCTCAAATATTTTTATTTAATTGAGTTATTCGTTTATTAAGTACAAATATTAGAGCTTCAATTGTATTCTTCATATTTTAATTTATCGTTTTATTATCTTCAAAAATAAAGAACACATAAAGTATAAATTAATTTTTATATTAAGAAAACATAATAAAATTAGTTTAATATCATAAAATTATATATACCATTTTGTTATTTATTCAATTTAATTTTTATTCAAGTTTTTTACATCACATATCAATTATATATACTTAAAATACAATAATTTTACATCTTTCTCTTATAAAAAAAATTAATTAACATAGTTATAGTAATATATTTAATATGTTAAATTAAATATTATTTAATAAATATACCAGACTCATTTACACTTTTTATAAAAGTTAAAAATCTAATTACAATTTTTTCTAGTTAAACTAAAAGTATATTTGTTTTTCTTTATCAAATAAAGATCAATTACGTACAAAAAATACATAAATTAAAATTTTTTATGTTAAAAAATAAACGTTAAAACCATTTCCTACTTCCCCCCACCACCCAAGTGTTTGGAATTTAATAATAAGTGTTTCCTTTAGTTGGTTAACGACCAAGTGGAACCTCGTGCATGCTCCTACTTGACTTATTTATCATCATCCATAAATGACTAATTATTTATTATTATTGTTCAATACTCTGCTTCTACGCTGACACGTATGTACATAACTTTCCAGAATCTCCTTTTTCAGCAGGACAAAATTAAACGGGAAACAAAATGTTGTACGAGGAGAAGTACCGCAGTCTCAACTCTAATAATGGTGCTCATTGTCAATGTCAGACTCCCCAATTATTATATAATTTATTGTCTTGACTGACTAACCAAATCCTATCCTGCCATCTTTTACATTCTGTAGTCTTGTCTCAAATTCAACCTAAACCGAATGTTTTCCCACAACACAACTGCTGCAGCTGCTGTCTTTCTGCTGATTTAAGAATACAACCCAAATTATCTTTACTAATAAATTTAAACTCGACTATATAAATATTTTCGTCTTTTCTTTCAATTTGTTTTTAAATTTTGTAAAAAAATAATTATTTGATTTGTATAATAAGCATGGAATGAAATTCACCAGCTCTCTATAAGTGCAAAAGTAAAGAAACGCACTTCAAAGAAAATTACCTCGCATTTAAAACTATGCTTCTCCTATCCAAGTAGAGAGCCGAAGAACAAAGAGATTACATATTTGGACACCAGTGATTTGAGTTCATCTAGGACCAGTCTATGTTCATGATTCACAGTCAATGCAGCAACTATAAATACCAGAATATAGTACAAAACATCAAGGCAAAAGCAATCAGATTAGCTGGGTGAAATCTGTCGATTGCATCAGATGAAATTTGAGTCCTTTGAAGCTTTTACTATAAAACCTCAAACATTGAGTTCTTTTGGCCTTGTCAAAGTTTTCTTCCACAGATCCAAATGGCAAATATCATCCTCCTTACCACCCATTACTGCAAATGAGACGTCAAATATTACAAATGGATATAAAAAACTAATGATCCAGGCAATACTGCTCTTACCAACAGTTATGGATCCATCAAATTTTTTGGAGGGCCAAGGCCAAATTATGAAAAAAAACGTAAAATATGAGTTTTTTTTTTTTTTAACAAAAGCACTATTGATGTTTAATTGCTGCAAAATCTTTATTTGGGTTAATAGCATTTTGGAATTGCATCATAAATTAATTGTCAGAGCACCAATTACAGGTTCAGCAAGTAATGTAAATAGAATAGAAAGTTGGGCAGCAAGAGCTCATTTAAAAGTTACAAAAATAAGAGTCACAATTATTGAAACTTAAGAAGGACATTTCTTAATCTTCAATGATTTGTTATTGTGGGTTCTTGTTTTCAAGTTACTACACCAGTAGGTTTTGGAAAATACTCAAATAGAGCAGTTATCAGTTGCCAAAAAAGGGTTGACAAACTAATCCGGTAATGGTATTCTTTTGAGTCCAGTTGCCTCAAATATTGGAACCAAACCCCCTGTGCACCAAAATAAAACATCCAAGTCATTCCTGTATCTGTAGGTATGTCATGTCATACACATATATTGGTCACGTGATACTATTCCAAAAAAAGATTAGGAATAAAGTTCTCTTCCATCCAACTATGCAAGTCATGAAATAAATTTTTTAAAAAGAGACTCATCCACAGAAAGAAATGAGAAGACCCAGGTAATTTAGTTGATATTTGAGATTTCAAGCCTAGAACATTAAATTACCACTGGCAAAATGAAGGATCACCTTTCCCTGTATTGTTTTCGACCTACAAACAAATGAAAATAATGATGCAAAAAAGAAAAAAAGCACCCTTTTAGTTAGAAGGGAAAACTTTATATCAAAGCACACAGTTCCAATAACTGAATGCTAATGCTCGAAGAAGAACCAATTATATCTAACTTTATAATCAATCAGAAACCAACTTAAATATTCTTAAAAGAAGATTATACCAATTTCTAAAGAAATAAAGTACAAGAATTCTCAACATCATCTCTAACTAATACATTGAGCTTCAACACAAATAAGTGATATACTAAGCCTAAAGCTATAGAGGAAATTTTCTAGGAATATAATTCTGGACGAGCACAAATCAAATGTTTACCTTCAATCACCATGTCTACGCCTCCGAAAATGCCTAAGTATGAAGCTGTCTGCATACAGAGGATAATTTTTTCGGATCAAACCCTTTATGCATTTCCAGTATGAGAAGTCAACCAGTTCTCCATCCTTCCGAACTATGAATAAACATCGTGAGCTTTCAAAATTAGGATGGTAGCCAATCTGTCAAGTAGAAACAAGGAACGAACAGCAATCAGCAATATATTCAAATGAATCTTCAATGGATGCCTATAAGAAATAACTATATCTACACAAGAACAAAATTCACCAACCAAAGAGGGGTCTTCTGGAAAAGAGAATCATTTAGGTGCTTTGTAAACAGAAAATAGTGCGAAAGGAATGGCAAAGAAAACTTGCAACTCCCTTTCTATAGCATTTGGTTGTCACAGGAAAATTGTAACCTCCCAGAACCATAGAAGGAAATTTTCAGTGCAACATTATCCTTCCTGAAGTGCATATTTTCAGGTATATTAATTCAATGCAGGTAGTTACATTTCTGTTTTGGTTTTCACTAAGGTTTACTTTTATCTGTTTTCCCAGATAATGCTTTCTACACAAATTTATCACAACCAAATAGAGCCTCATGTAACCCTAATAACAAAATAGACTAATTTTGTTGGTTTTCTTACCCACAAATATATAATATACTTCTTCAACAATCCATTCGATTCATCACTACATCTAGGGAGATGTAGTGCAATCAAATAATTTGCAACCATGTCGTGCCATGTTAATTTTGGTATACCTCCTTCTTATAACATGTACTATAGGAATGATATCACTCTTGTGAATGTGAGCTTCTTTAAGTTTATGCATAATATAACCGACAACCTAAATCACCCTTCTTTTAATTTATCCACAATTGGTGAAACCTCCAGTTGTCAGCATATATTCTCATTAGGAATCACATCACTTTTGTGAATGTGAGCTTCTTTAAGTTTATGCATAATATAACTGATAACCTAAATCATCCTTCTTTTAATTTATCCACAATTGGTGAAACCTCCACTTGTCAGCATATATTCTCATTCCTAATACCCTCCAATTCCTAATATGGCCACACATGCATCTTCTGATCCTAATTTATGCTACATCCATCTTTTTTGTTCGTTAACGAACCAGTAAGCATTACCAAACAGCAGAGTGCGCAAAATTTTAATTGTGTAGTACTTGCTTTCTAACCTTACAAGTGTCTTCCTATTATATAGAATCCCAAAAAATCATATCCATTTTATCTACCCGGCTTTAAGCTTATGCGTTACATTGTTCTCAAGCCCCCTGCTTATAATCAAACCTAAACTACCCAAAACACACACTTTTGGTGAAAAAGTGATCATCTATAATGACGCCACCTTCTTCCTAATACGAATTAAAGGACATCCTACGTATCCTAGATCATCTTAACCTTAGATTCCGAGGTACCTGTCCAAAGTTCTAAGTTACAATATATCTTGTTCCCAGCATCGTCAATGAATAACATACACCAAGGAACTCATCTTCGACATGTCTCGTAAGATCATCCATGACTATAGTAAAAAGATAAGGACTTAAGATAGAACCACGATGCAAGTCTATAGTGAGATGACTGTATATTACTACTGTGCCAATATATCTCACGTTCACAACTACAAGAACACAAATCTGTAATAATATTGATTTAATAAATAGGAATTTCCTTCTTTCTAGAACGCAAGACAACACTTTCTCGGGCACCCTATCATAGGATTTTCTAAATCAATGAAAATCATATCCAATCTTGTTTCTTTTCACTACACTTTTCTATCAATCTCCTAAGTAGGTAACAAATTTCATACTTGTGATTCACCTCAACTCAAAATTGATCAAGTAATAACCAATCATAGCACATCTCAATAAAATCATACCTTCCTTTGTCCCCCCCAAAACCCCAAAATCCAGATCAACAACTTCCAATCAACCCCCTCGATCATTATTTAGATGTAGCAACTCACCCAGAAATGAAATGTTATTGACACATTTAACTCTAAATAACATCTGGTTCTGTTTACAATTGCTCATTATAGCTGCACAAAAAGAATCTAAGACAGGTAAAAACAATTCTCAAAATTGCAATTAGAAAAAAAATTTGATTCATACAAAGAGAGCTTGAACTTGTTGAAGTATACAAATAGGTCTGTTTTCTTGAAAATTGCTTAGACGAAAAGCTTATCTGGTTTACATATATAAAAACTGTGTATAGCAAATACATAAAACTGAGAACGGAAATTTTTTCTCAAATTTCTAGAATATTAACACATTAAACTTTATTCTCGATTCTACCACAACTTTTAATAATCAATAATATTAATTTCAGTCCACTGGGATGATGGTATTCCCCGGTAGCAATGACTCGCGCAGTGAAATCTGGGCAAAGTGACCAATTTCACATGTCCGCTTTGCTATATATATGCAAGGGCGTGGTTCTACAAGTTCGGACCTATATATTTTGCCAGCTGCAAATGATTACTATGCAAGTTAGGATGAATTCTACAGAACACAAACCAATCACTTCTCTTCAGGCTTCACTTTAAGCAAGTTAATAATATTGCAATTGGACATTTAAAATTTCCTTATGACGTGTGCAGGGGTAGTTGAATTTCTGGATGCTCACTTTTCTTTTCTAGATGCTCTACCATTTTCATCACAAAGTACTTTTACTTTTATTTCCTAAAAGGAACTTCAGATGTGCACCTGAACCCTCCTCCTCCTTTTTTTCTTTCCTCGCTATAATAGTATAAACTCAGCACAAGCTAATGAAATCATGCAATTAAGCCCATCCAAAAAATGTAGATATGTAATAGTGTTTATCAAAAGGAAACCAGGCAGAGAGAGACCGTGATATAGTCAACTCCACATCCAATCTTCTTTTCAAACTCTGGATGATAAGGAAGCAACCTTTCTAGAATTGTTCTCTCGTGTTCAGGACTTAACTTATCTCCGCTTTCATATCTGGAAGAGAGAGAGAGAGAGAGAGATTGAGTCAACAAAATGTGATTCACCAGAATTGTCTTCCATATTTATGCACTAATAGACCAACATGGGTATGGACGATAAACAATCTCATAGTGTTTATCAAATGCACATGTAAGATAAGTTACAGGTTGCAGCATACTTGGACAAGTTACAATCACATAACAAGCTCATGAATTGGAAATAGCTACAATTTAATGTGGTCAAAGTTATAATTCAGATTTTATGATCCCATAATCAAAGAACAGTAAACTAATCTAAGGCCCTTCCAAAAAGCTGTACCTTTCGAGCTTACAAAATGAAATTCTGTCCTTTAACAGTTGAGAGGATGTATCCATTTGTTTTAAAAAGCATACACCTCGAGGCATGCTTCAAATGAGGCCTTCATTAACCATCTTGAAGCGTATGCCTTGAGGTTCCATTTGTCCAAACTTACGACTTGACTTATTAGGTGCATGGCTTAAGGCATAAGCCTCTGAGGCTGAGGTACGTGCTTATTTGTCTAGCTTTTTCTGGTCTTTGTATTATTGTCCGTAATGGACTAAACTTTTTGGACATACCATTTATAGCCTAGAATGCTTTCAAGTTTTTTTGGGCTACTTTAAGCTCAACATAACCCTAATAACTACAAAAAATAAAGATTTCGAGAAGAGACAAAAGAGCAAGCGTGCACTATCCTTTTAACCTGAAGTGCGAGAAACCCCTTTCTCATGTGACGTTGCAGCTTTTCAGAAACAAGATGCCGATGACAAGAGAATACCACATGTAACTTTGCTATGTTCTTTCTCTTATATTTTTTCTTGTTCTTGTGTCTATGATTTTATTTTGATAGGGAAGGGGAAAGGGATGGAGAATGCAGTGTTGCAAGTGGACAACAAGGAAAAAGATTGGGAAGAAACTAATAGTAATCAAGAGGATGAAAAGAAACCAAATGCTTGTGATTTTATAGAAGACTTCTAGGTTTTTTCTAGTTATAGTAGTGGATTACGATTTACTATTTGATAGTTTATTGATCTATTGCAAGTTATACTTTTTAATTTTGTATTTATGTGAAATAGTTTTATTATGGATTTTCAAGATGGTTTATAGTTTACGGATTATTACGAGAATATATTTGTCTTCTAAATTTTTGAATTATTTAATTGGTTTGTGCCAAGGCTTATGCCTTACCTCCTGCAAGTAAAAAATATCATTATTGTCTGTTTCAAAATGATTTTCTAAACAGTTAAGTGGTTTCACATATGATATAATTGTTCTTTCTCCACTGGTGGGATCTACAATTATTGACCATTCTTTGAATGATGCAATGTAGCACCCAATTTGATAAACCTTGGCTCCAACGCGATTTTCAAGCTATCAACTTAACAGCTAATGAGTCTTCTGGGCAATAGCCACATATATAATACCACAATCTGTTAAACTGATGCAATCGAATAAAACTAAAATATCAAATGTCAAAGTAGGGACTTAGAAGAAAATCTGAAGAACTGTCTAATAAATGATAATTCGAACTTCAAAACTGAAGGTGGCTAATTCAATAAAGAAAGAATAGCATGCATATATTTGTATATAATTAAATTATATTTTAAGCATGATCTAACACTGGAAATGCTGAATACTTTAATGAGACACATAGGTGTCAGAGTTTCAATGTCAGTGCTTGTCAGGATTTTTGCTCAATCTCATATCTCAATTTATGAAGAAATATGCAGATAGAAGTCATATTCATCTGGAACAAAACAAGAGGGGGTTGAGCATTATATACCAAGTCCAAAGTTAGTCCAGTAGGATTCATAAATGAGGACAAGATGCTGTTGTTAGTGCATAAAAGAGTGAAAAACTGAAAATTGCTTCCTAGAATTTTACATTGGGACGATATACACTAGCACAGAGACAGGCAAGCCAGCTTGCCGCGGCTCAAAGGTGGGTGAAAAATGATGTTCAAAAATACCGGTATAGTTTGCTGCACCTATCCGCCTAATTTCAGAATGGCTGAAGACCAGCATCTTGGGGGAATCAGACTCTACTTCCATAAAATAACTCTCTTGTTCTTACTTGCTTCAAGGATGAGGAAATGAGGAAATCAGACTTGGAAATCTGAAGACTACAGAAGAAAGAAGTGGCACTAGCAGAGTCTTTAATGTTGCTGGTCAACAAAAATATGTTCACAGTTTCAACTCCAACAAAATCTATCTTTACCCTCCAGTTTCTTTTCACCCTCCATTGCTCAACCACAAGCAGAGACATAACAACATTCCCAGTATCAAACATACCCGCACTTCAAGATTTAGGTTAAAAATAGTAGTTCCAAATATTTTAATATCCACAACCTAAAAGATATATACTTGAGGTCAGTCACACAGGCATGGGAATTGAGTTCTGCCTTTTCAGATTAAATGACAAGGTCTTGTCCACATAACACCAAAAAACCTTCTTTGGGCCATCAGAACCTAAAGTCCATTTTGACATCCACGCCTCTCTAGATAATTCAGCAAGTAGAATACCTTAGTTTTTCACATTTCAATTGCATTTTTTGAAGACAATTTTGTATTCCATATTTCACGAATTGATTTTATTTTCATGGGTTCGAATTATTAGACATCATATGTGACCTAGATTCTTCACATAAATCTATCATTTCACTCAACAACTCCAGTCTAGCAAAAATGTTATTGTTACAAATGGATAAATAACAAAAAAACCTAGCAAGGAACAAAAGTCATACACGTACTGAAATAATCAAAGAAAAAACTTGAGGACCTTACTTTCCAGAATGAAGAATCATCCTGACAAAGCCAACAAGAGGCACAGTGTCCTCCAAAATCTGGTCTTCCCAATCCACCCACGTGTCAACATCTCCACTTTTCTTCTCACTTTCATAATCAGAATCTTCCTTCGCCGACTCTCCATCACCGTCACCTCCATCAAACGCCGGCGAGACCACCGGCTTCCTCAACATATCCGAAGCATAGGACTGCGATTCCTGCCCGTTCCGAACCACACCGCCATTCGAACCGGTCTTGATTGCGCAACGGATGCACAATTGAGAGCCGTTCAATGGAAAAGTGATGGAAAATGGGTTTAAAAGAAAATTTAACGAGATAGGTTTTCTGTGGAGCGAATGAATATTTGGTAAAATTGAGGAAGCAAAAGAAGCCATTAATCAATTAAGTAGTTTATATAAAAATCATTTCTTTCGATTGTTTATGAACGAGAAGGCAATTGAACAAGAAATGCAGATATCTTCTTCACTCCAAAACTTTAGCAGAGTAGAAGATAAAACACAAGTCGGCAAAGGCAATGATATTTAGCTGGCGTTTGTCCAAGTCAGTCAATTTTATGTATCTTTACACTAGTAGGTTAAACTAGCATACGGTTTACACGATGAATTCGACAGTAGAATTCTAAGTAAGTGATAAATGAATATTACGAAGAACAAATGAGATTGGATTTAAAAATTTGATTTGACAAAATGAAATTTGATGAAGAGATGAGATATAATTAAGACAGCAATTCTTACCTAATTATTTTGAAGACGGATATACAATACATTTTATAGTGAGTGGAAGTGAAACTCACTACGGTAGTAATTAGTATATATTGCTTATTTGCAGTGTGATTCGATTATAATTCAAATTCAACAGATGAAATTTGCAAAAGAGAAAAGAAGATAGAATTGAGAGAATCTCCAATGCAACTATGGATTGCTAAAGAAAATTTGTCACAGATAAATTAGACAATGTCTAAAAAAATTCTTCTCCAATGCAAGTTCATAAGGACTCTGTCAATCTAACCTAGTAAAAAAAAAAAAAAAAGGCATTGTCTAAAAGTCTATCTAAATTCAAAAGTTCTGTTCAACAGAGTGACTAATCAATTTTTCTATTTTTTGTTAATTTATTTTAGGAAAAACAAAACATGCCATTTTTAAAAAAAATTATCTCTCTTATTCTTTATTTTATTTATTTTTATTTTAGAGTTGATAAAATCTACATATACAACAATACTAGGTTTTAGATGAATCCATTAGAGATCAATTTTATGGTTGATCGTCTATTAATTAGATATTAATGACACATAGATTGGAAGTCTTTCTATTTTATATGCCACGTAAACTGCAATCCATACAACTCATTGGAGATGATTTGAGAAAAGGAGATTTGAGAAATAGGTTGTTAACTTCTTATATAAATATGGGTGAAAATTTTTCTACTATCGTTGATTATCCTAACAAAATAGGGTATAATTGATTATGATAATAGAAACGATGACAGTTGGTATATGTTATCTACCAATAGTGGCACGTCCTGCACACTCGCCTCAAAGATTCACACACCTTGATGGTCTCATAGCTCGCCTCTAACAGGTGGACAACAATAAATCGACTGTCGTTGAACCAGTCATACCTATAACCCATCAAGTGACACTTACCACTAGCGTTGGAGAAGCTATAACATCCCTCATTAACTCCGAGTAATGAGGGAGATGAAAGTATTAAGCAAGATCACACTTCCAACAACCATCTTGTGTCAAACAACTGTAGGGATAAGGTTTGGAGAGATAATGGTGATAAATGGAGTGATAAGGAAGCAGATCAAGTCATGGTTGTTATTCCTAATATAGCGGATCATGAGAGTAATTCAAGGGGTTGTATTGAAACTCAATCATGTCAAAATGGTAAGTCAGAAAAAGAGCATTTATCTCCTTCATTCACGGCAAGTGACAGCACAAAAAATAGGGATTTATTGATTCAAATGTTATCCTTCCATTCTTTGTATTATTTTCTACTGTAACAAAATCTATAAATATAATAAGACTTGAACTCTTTTCTCACGTTGAAAAGAGAAATCATTTTTACAAAATTTTATTCAATTTCAATTTTTCTTCATGGTATTAGAGCCTCTTGTGAGACAAGAGAGTTCTATACTGCAAAACAATGGCTTCCACAATTTCCTTGAATGCTGCCAACTTTGTTACACTCAAACTTACCCCATAAAACTATCTCTTGTGACACGAACAACTACTCGCCCTTGCAGAAAGCGAAGATATGGTTGGTCGCCTTACAGGTGAAAAAGAGAAACCAGGCATGTATAGCAATACCACAATAGATGATACTTATCAATGAAGTAAAAAATATCTCAGAAGAATACCTCAAATGGCGAAAAGAAGATCATCTCCTACGTGGATGAATTATTGGAACACTCACCGAAGAAGCTTTATGTCTCATTATTGGCCTAGAATCATCACAATCAGTTTGGAATGCCTTGAAGGAAGCATATGCTCAAGATTCACAAGAATGGGAATTTACTCTTCTACAACAACTTACACATCTCAGAAAAGATCCAGATCAGTCTTTGGCAGAACACTTGAAGAAGTTTAAAAGTATTTGTGACAGTCTTGCATCCATGGGAATCCAGTACCCAACAAGACAAAAGTCTACTCCTTACTTGCTAACCTTGGTCCGAAATATGAGACTTTTACAACAGCAATGCTCAAACCTCCCATGCCGTCTTACTCAGAAGCTGTGTCACTCCTACAAGGTTTCGAACAACGAAACACATGGGTTGAAACATCCAATTCACCACTATATGCGCTTTATGGACAACGCAACTAAAACCAGCAGCAAACTTACAACAGTCGTAATCGTCAAAGCAATCAATTCTTGTCAAAACAATCAATTCACGTCAAAAGGTAGAAGTTTTCAGGCTACTAATAACAATTTTTAGCATTTAAATTATGCAGGAAATAACTCACAACAACCACAAAGAGTTAACAATCACACTCCACGACCACCACCTCATGGTAAATGACGAATGACAAGCACAGAAAGAGATGTACAAGAATGAGCACTGTCAGCTTTGCGGAAGGCTTGGACATATTGCCAAAATATGTTGGAGCCTACTAGAACAACCAGTGAACAATGAGGACCTTCTCCAAGCTCTTGTTGCCCTCACCATGGACACTTCAGTTGCAGATGTCGAATGGACAACCGACACTGGAGCTTCGAATCATATGATTGCACATTCAGATATGTTACAAAATCTCAAAAAATATGTTGGTCATGATTCAATCTTCATTGGTGATGGTTCTCCTTTAAAAATAAATGCAATTGGGGATACTTTAATTTCTGATGGTAAGAATGAGTTATTTCTTCATGATGTCCTACATGTACCTCAAATAACCCAAAATTTACTCTCTATTAGTCAGTTAACGACACAATATCCATTAAATTGTGAATTTACTGACAAGTTGTTTTGCATTAAGAAATGAGCAACATGTTGAACCTGGCTAATGGGTCAACGTAAGAGGGATCTTTATGTCCTGTCCAAACCAAAGGAAGCACACGTCTCCAATAGACAAAACTCAGGGACTTAAGAATTGTGGCACCAACGTCTTAGACATCCACAAAGATTAGCTGTTCAATTTTTACATACTAAGAATTTAATTCATGTTAGTTCGAATAAAAACATGGAAATTGTTTGTGAATGTTGTCAATTAGGCAAACTTAGCAAGTTACCATTTAGTTTATCTCATTCCTCTAGTATTGATGTTTTTGAAAAAATTCATTGTGATATTTGGGGGCCAGCCCCTATTTTATCTCTTAGCAAATTTCGATACTAAGCTTGTCTTGTGGATGACTATTCTCATTATATTTGGTTAATTCCTCTTCATGCCAAATCAGATTTTCTTGATGTTTACTTAGCATTTGAAAGCTATGTGCAGCGTCAATTTGATAAAAAAAAAATTAAGATTTTTCACTCTGATGGTAGAGGTGAGTTTGTAAATAAAAGACTTGTTTCACGCTTTCAGCAACAAGGATTGTTCATCAGCTTTCTCGTCCTCACACACCTGAGCAAACAGGCATCGTTGAATGCCGTCACCGTACTATAAGAGAACTTGGGATGACTATGATCTTTCACAGTGAAGTACCTAATTTTCTATGGGTTGAGGCCTTTACTATAGCAGCCTTTTTAATCAATCGCTTGCCTTCTGCCTCTATTAATTTTAATTATCCTTATTTTCGTTTATATAGTGCTCATCCTAATTACTCTGTTTTACGTGTGTTTGGGACTCGATGTTACCCATATACATGGGATACTAAGAAGAATAAGTTTGATCCTAAAACAATTCTTTGTGTGTTTCTAAGTTACAGTGACAAGCATAAAGGGTACCAATGTTTCGATCCAAAAACTAGCAGGATGTTTGTCTCAAGACATGTCATGTTTGATGAGAATATGTTCCCTTACAAAACAAAAGAGTCCTTGTCACCTTCCAATATCTGCATAATAGATTTTCTCGACTCCCCACTTCCCACTTCAACGTCTTAGACTCTTCCATCAACTGTCATGGATTTAACACATATTCCACTACCATCCAATGTCTCAAGTACGCCATCAACTATGCCAAAACACACCAACTCAGATGTGTCACCTGAGTCACCTTCAAATTATGACAATGATCCCACTTTGCAACATGCTCAAGATCATGACATGACTACTGCGACATCTCATACCATAGTAGACAACAATTCAGTGAGTGAAAATTTGATGAGTGAAAATTCTAACTCTTATCATCTTTCTGAATAGGTTGAATCAACATCTCATCCTATGATTACAAGAGCAAAACACGGCATTTACAAGTCTAATCCACAATATACATTAATTTTTGAATGTGGTGATATACCAAGCGAGCCACGGTTTGTCAAAACAGCATTTCAACATGACGGGTGGAGGAAAGCCATGCTCGATGAACTTGATGCCTTGCATCAAAATCAAACATGGACCTTAGTTCCTAGAGATCTCATATGAATATTGTAGGATCAAAATGGGTATTTAAAGCCAAATTAAAAGCTGATGGAACTCTTGATAGGTTGAAAGCCAGGCTCATTGCAAAAGGCTATAATCAAGTTGACGGTATAGACTATATCGAAACTTTTTCTCATGTTATAAAACTAGGTACTATTCGATTAGTTCTTAGCTTAGCTCTAGTTCGATAATGGGATATTAGGCAACTTGGCGTTAAAAATGCTTTTTTCCATGGTTACATAAATGAAGACATTTGTATGGAACAACCACCAGGTATGCATGATCCTAAGTTTCCATCTCATGTCTGTAAATTTCAAAAAGCTCTTTATGGCCTTAAACAGGCACCAAGAGCGTGGTTTGATCGTTTTAGCACCTTTTTACTTAAACATGGGATCTTTTGTAGTGTGGCTAATCCGTCTTTGTTTATCCTGCACTCATCGCATGGCACATTGGTCTTACTTCTTTATGTTGATGATATGTTGTTGACAAGTTCTGATTCGAAGTTACTTGCTGACTTCATTATACTTTTGCATTCTGAATTTGCTATGAAAGATCTTGGACCAGTACATCATTTTATTGGCATAGAAGTTCAACGAGATACCAACATTCTATATCTTTCTCAAACTCACTATGCTCAAACTATTCTTGACAAGGCTCAAATGCTAGATTGCAAAACCATATATACGCCAATGGAGTCTAAAACCAAGGGTCTTAATGATGATACTCCATTCTCTGATCCTACTTTTTATCGTAGAGTTGTTGGTGCTTTATAATATTTAACACTTATAAGACCCGATCTCTCTTTTAGTGTTAACTATGTTTCTCAATTTATGTAGTCACCAATTGTTGCTAGTATGAAAATGGTTCGTCGTATTTTGAGATATGTTAAAGGGTCTATTACTTTAGGTCTGTATCTAACTAGAGATACTACACTTGATCTTTTTGTTTTTTCTGATGCAGACTGGGCAGTCTGTCCTACTACAAGACAGTCAACAAAGGGCTTTTGCACATTTTTGGGGCGAAACATTATCTCTTGGTGTGCTAAGAAACAACCAACAATTTCACGATCGAGTACTGAGGCCGAATATCGTGCTATGGCCAATACAGCAGCCGAATTAACATGGCTCACATTTCTTTTACGCGATCTTCAGGTTCCTCAATCCCGTCCATCAATACTATTTTGTGATAACTTGAGTGCATTACACATGAGTGTCAATCATGCCTTTCATGCTCGTAGTGAACACATTGAATTAGATTAACATTTTGTTCGTGAAAGAGTTTCAATGGGACTCCTTATTACTCGCCATGTCTCCTCTACCCTTTAGTTTGCAGACATTTTTACAAAAACGCTATATAAGGCCACTCTACATCATTTTTGTAGCAAACTGTGCCTTTAACCTTGACACATTTCGAGGGAGGGTATTAAGCAAGATCACACTTTCAACAACCATCTTGTGTCAACCAACTGTATGGATAAGGTTTGGAGAGATAAGGGTGATAAATGGAGTGATAAGGAAACTGATCAAGTCATTGTTGTTATTCCTAATGTAGCAGATCATGAGAGTAATTCAAGGGGTTGTATTGAGACTTAATCATGTCAAAATGGTAAGTCAGAAAAAGAGCATTTATCTCCTTCATTCATGGAAAGTGACAACAAAAAAAAATAGGGATTGATCGATTCAAATGTTATCCTTCTATTCTTTGTATTATTTTCTACTGTAACAAAGTCTATAAATATAATAAGATTTGAACTCTCTTCTCACGTTGAAAAGATAAATCATATTTACAAAATCTTGTTCAGTTTCAATTTTTCTTTAGAAAGGACATCTGTTATTAAAGACAGACTCTCCCAATCACCCCTGTAAATAGAGGTTGACTTCTCCAGGTAAAATAGACTGTCATATTTCTATATTGCTATTCTACATATATAATTCGATCATCTACTGATTATCACATTGGAGTGGGCACGAGGGATAAAAGTCCCGTACTATTTGCAGGTCTACACTACTGTCGCCATCGCGCTTAGAAGATGAGAAAAACGTTTATCATCATTTGGCACCGTCTGTGGAAAATCCACACAAAAAGTCATGGCTCAAACTAGAAGAGCGAAGAATGCAATTGTCCATCCATGCCCATCGGGGATGTTGACATTGAGTCCAACGCCGCCACTAACCACCAACAGTAAGAGTTTGCCCTTGTCGCTCAACTAGCTTGTGCAGGCGCAGGTCGCGGCTTTGGCGGCTCAACTCCAGGATTGAAACACTGTGGCGTTTCAACCGCCTCAGGCTCCTAGTCTTCCACCGGTGGGACCATCACCGATAGGTGCTCCGCCCTAGACTCCTAACTTTCCAGCAATGAAAACACTGCCAATAGTAGCTCCACAACTAGCCCCAGGTTCTTTGGCTCTATCATTTGCACCCCACATTCATTCATTGACATTTGGCCAAAATCCACTCTGGGGAAAACTATCATGGAAAGCCCCGCCTATGCTAGGTGAGACATCAGGGTTAGGACTCGTTGCCTCGAGCAACAGTTAGAAATGTGATGGGTTGAAAAATAGCAAAGGCCGTGTCTAAGGAAAGTGGCAGGCAACAATCTTTGATACTGGAAGAAGATCCTTTTGCTCCAGAAGTGATGGTTGTTCCCACGAGACTTCGAACAGCCAAAGAAAGAAAAATATGATGGGTCATCTGACCATGTTGATCACCTCAGAGCCTTTGTTGATTTGATGAGGTTACTAGTCATCCCAGATGCTATTATGTGCAGGGCCTTCCCTCCAACACTTAGGCATGAGGTAAGGGACTCGGTGGCAACCCTTTTTCGAAAATCCATCTGCAGGTTTGATGATTTTTCTAAACAGTTTGCTGCATACTTTGCCAGTAGCAAGAGGGCTAAGAAAACAACTTTCGGACAGATGCAATTGACTTAGGACAAAGACAAGTTGCTTAAAGATTTCATTGCCCGGTTCAATAGGGCCACTCTAGGGATCAAGGATCTGTAGATGTCTGTTGTAGTCACTACCATGGTAAGTGTAAGTCGCAGTCACTAAAGATGGTAAAAAAGCCCACCGCCCCGTGCCCTGCTTATTCGAGTAATAGGGGCAGGTCCGTGGTAGAATTTTCTGCCCTACAGAGGTCGCGGGGTGGGTCTGAGACAACCCCAGCCCATCAATTTTTTTTTTTTTGGTAAAATCATAAAATAGAATACAAATTAAAATTTTGCTAGAAATGAATTAAAGAAAAATCGAACCCGGGTTGAAATTATAAACTATAAATTTCAACCACGACACCACAACTCCAATCTTGTATTTTTTTTGTTTTGTTTTCTACAAACATTTAAAAAAAATTATATTTCTTTTTTTTTAATCATTTTTTTCAGTTTTACAAAAAAAAAAATTTTGTGGAGTGGTTAGCGGGTCAAAGGGTTGTCCCCCCGACTCGCCCTATTACCATCTCTAGCAGTCACCTATTAAAGATGTCACTTTTCAAGAATCTACTGGATACGATGCATGAGTTACTAAAGAGAGGGGATAAGTATGTGGATGCTGAGGAAGCATATTTCATTACCAAAGACATGAAAGATCGAAAAGAACCTGAATCTAACAAGCGGAAGGTTCAGTAGGTGCATTAGGACTTTCCAACTAGCATGATCCTTCCTTAGCTCCCTCGTCATTTATCTACCTTAGATGATCTGCTTGTCTTTGTCATCTCGGGTTTTGGCTCGTCCCAAGTTCTTATTTTTACTACAATCTTTATTAAGGGTAAGCCAATCGACAAAAATATTCTCAACTATTGCGACGGTCAAACAAGATGACAAGCCTTGGTTATAAAAAAAAGGCAACGAACATCTGTTTAAAAATCAAGGCGATGAGCCTTTATTAAAAAAAAAGACACAAGGCAATGAGCCTAAAAATCAAGAGAATAAGCATCTGTCTAAAAATCAAGGCGATGAGCCTCTGTCTAAAGATCAAGGCGATAGCCCCATATTTAAAATAAAGGCGATGAGTCTCTGTCTAAAAATCAAGGCGATGAGTCTCTATCTAAAAATCAAGGCGATGAGCCTTTGTCTAAAAATCAAAGCGATGAGCCTCTATCTAAAAATCAAGGCAATGAGCATCTGTTTAAAATCAAGGCGATCAACCTGAGTTTATAAATCAGGGCGATGAGCGGTAAGGTGATAAACCTTAGTCAAAATAAGCAAAATTCCAATAGAACGAGAACACAAGATGAAAGGGGATACCTATGCCTGTGCGCCCGTCCCACCGAAAGGGGCGAGGCGAGGCGAGGCGAGGCGAGGCGAACGCCCGCCCAACCAATGAGGCGTGTGCCCGCTCCCACCAAAAAGGGCGAGCGAACTCCTACCTCATCATGCGCCCGATCCGTCCTACTCGTACTTATATTTTTGAACTACTTCACCATCACAATATTGACTGGGGGCTATACGCACTTATAGCACACAACATAAAAACAAATATTCGTCTCAATAGAAAACTGAAAAAGTTAGAGAGGAGCATGTGCAGTAGATTATTTCTACTTCCAATTGCCACTATTTTGCAGGTCTCCACCACTGTCGCCACCGTACTTGGAGGAAGAAAAAAACCTTTATCATCATATTATATGACATATTTCTTTAAAATATTTCAAAAAAAAAAAAATCTAACATCCGCAAGGTTTTGAAATTTGGACTCGAGCCAAACTTGAAAAAATAGTGTCAAAAGGTCGAATTGAGGTTGAATCGAAGCTAAATCTAGAGTAATTTTTTTCAAAAACATTAAAAAAAAATTAAAATTTTAAGATGAATCGATTGGTTTTTTAGTTTGAACACGTCGTTTCTTGTTTTGTTTTAAATATTTTTATTTTTTATGTATAACTAAATTGGTTTTTGGATCGATTTTTTGACGATTATTAAAACATTGAATTTGGTGACGACGAACATCAAATACTTAAAATAACTCCATTTCAATAAAAGAAACGAATCTCTCCATATTGTGTAATTATTTTTTCACAATATTATTTTTAGTTTTTTATTCTTTTGCTAACTTCATTTTTCTGAAAACCAAATGTCCATTATACTTTCAGAAAAGGGGGGAAAAAAACTAATGTCCATTTGACAGTTTTTTAAAGCACCGAACGTGGAAGTTTGTGTATTTCCGTTTATACTTGTAATTTAAATATGATATGAGAAAACACAATCTACTTTTGGCTCTGTCTAAATTAATATATTGTCAATAAACAATATCACAAATTTATTTAAATATGGGTGAAATACGGATAAATAGTATTAGGGGTCTCAAAATTTTGAATCAAGTGACAATAAAGTCTTGAACTTTTGATTTCTAGCACTTGAGATTTCAAACCTTTCAAACGTCTTAACCCGAAGTCCTTTTGTGACAGAAAACATCAGTTTGACCGTTAAATGATCATTTTTCATTGAAATGACATTTCTTCCCTTATTTTAGTTTAGGGTAAATAGCACTTAGAATCCCTAACCTTTAAACTTTATGACAATGAGATCTCGAATCTTGATTTTTAGCACCCGAAATTTCAAACCATTCAAATGTATGCGCGTGAGGTTTTTTTGTGACGGAAAATATTAGTTTGACCTTAGAAAGAAAAGAAAAGAAAAAGTAGAAAAAAAAAGAAATAATCACCCACACCCCTTCAAACTAATAATTTCATCAACAATTTAGAAATACAAACTAATTATCATAACATACCATTGTCACTTGGGTTGGGATGGATGGTTGGAATTAAAGAAGATGATTTTTTTTCCCGTTTTTCATTTTTTCCTTTGCTTTTGTTTCTTTATTTTCTTCTTATTTTTATTTAATTCAAAATTAAATATGAATACACATTTTAAAAGTCAAACTGATGTTTTTCATCATAAAAGAACATCATGCGCAAACGTTTGAAAGATTTAGAATAGGACGCTAGAAATAAAAAATTCAGGACCTCATTGTCATAAAGGTTAAAGGTTAGGGACTCCCAACACTATTTATTCTAAATTAAAATAAGGGTGAAATTTCAATAAAAATGACCATTTAACGATCAAACTGACATTTTTGGTCACAAAAAGATTCCAGGCACAAAAGTTTGCAAGTTTTGGGATATTGGTTGTTAGACATAAAAAGTTTGGAACCCCATAGTCACAATATTCAAATATTTGAGACCTCTAGTACTATTTATCCGGTGAAACAATTTGTTCTTCATATGCATAAATGTTGCTAGAGCATTACTCAACCTGAATGATATCACAAGAAAATCATAAAACATTTATCTACTAATTCATGTAAGTGAACTTTTAATTCTTTCAATTTTGCTGGAGCCATTTTGTATTGTTTGTGAAATGGAAGATGTCCCTCAAATCAAATTGATAGTAAACTCAAATTTTCTTTTCTGGTGGTAAACCTAGAAACTCTTTTGAAACACACGAGAAAAATCTCGAACACTTGGAATATCTTCAAGTTTTAGCTTATTGATGTTCCTATCAATCACATGAGCTAAATATGCATAGCAATCATTTTCAAGTGATCTTCTAGCATCTATAGCAGATATTACACAAGATGGCAAGATTCTGCGATGTCCTATAAATATAATTTCAGGTTGATTTGATTTTCTAAACACAACTTCTTCATGGAAACAATCAACTGAGGCACAATGTGCAGCTAAAAGTCCACGCTCAAAATAATATCAAAAACATTGATAGAAAATGGAATAAATTTTTCTTTAGTGATCATTCACTTAGCTAAAAGTGATTATCTTATCGGAGTTGCCACTACCAAATAATTGTCTAAAGTTTCCGACATTTGATTCGCATACATAGCAAGTGCAAATGTAAGAAAAGAATGTGTAAATCCATGGTCAACTAAATTACAATTATCTTTACCAAAAATAGATAACATGCCCACGACAACATCTGGTGACTCCTCTGAGGCCTACTGGGTCATAACAAATACTTTAGCCTCAGTCATGGGACGTTCTGCCTAGTCTTTCTATTTAGCTCCACTGCTAATCGCAACATTAGACTGCGCTCCAATATATGTGCTACTTTATCTGTAGAATCATCTTTCTGATTTTGATTCAGCCTTGCAACACTCTATTGGAAAAATATCCTTAGTGATATGTAACTCTCTTGGACAAGAGCTGAACAATTTCTCCTCATGTGTCAAACTTGACCACGTTGATAACAGGCACCAATCTCCTTTAGCATTAGACATTCACCTAGATGGAATCTTCCACAAAATTGGCATTGAGGAAATTTAGCACTACTAGAAATCTTACACTTTCTCGGGATGAATGGTCTTTGAAAAGAACATTGAGTTTGAGTACGACTATTGCTGTACTCTGACTGAATCTAAAATCTGACTTCCACGAGATTTGGAGTTGAAATTGTCAATGTGGAAACACCTAGTTCACAAGTCAATCCTAATATTGGCCATATAAAAAGAAAGCATTAAAATCAATAACAAGTACTAAATCACAAATAAATACATAAGAGTGAAAACGAAAGTATATAATCAAATATTCAAAATTAAGTTCACGCCTTCATCCTAGCTAGTAGAAATGTAGCCAGTCATGTTCAAATTACAAAACACGCATATGAAAGATGAGACACCACCTATATTGAAAGAAGAGAATGAGACAAATAAACGTTGTTGAATCTTCGAGCGTTACTTCAAAATTCCAGCAATATTATTTTTCCTCAAACAAAGTCTAGAATTGTGTGTTTACATGTGTTTTTGTCCCCTTTCCCCCGAAAAAATCTCTCCATGTTGTATACAAAATCTCGTATATAACAGAGTACTTAAAATTTAGTGTGAATAGTGGACCAAAACAACCCACGTAGACCTAAACTAATAGAAACTAGGGGACACCAAGAAAATAGGTTAGCTCGAGCGAACAACTTAAAAATTTTCTACTTAAGTAGTCTGTATGAGCTGATAAAGATCACCTTTTCTGACTTCTGGTTGTTGCCTTGAGCGAACTTCACTTGCCAAAAATCCAATTTTTGGTACTTCTATTTATCTTTAGCTTTTAGGGTCGATTCTTCTTCACTTCAATTCTTTATTCTTATTTCAAAACACTTCGTTTCTTCTCATTTTTCTCTTCTTTATCATCATTGTGTCTTGAGCTCGGGATTTTTTCCCAAAACAACAAAAACATACCAAAAATCAAAAGTAATCAACTTCGAAATACTAACAAAAGTTTTATAAAAGAGTTGAGATAAGTGTATAATTTACACTTATCAATTATATTTCAATATTTAAAAAAAATATTGTGCTAATGCTAGTAAGGAATCATAACTTTATATATATATCAATATTTTAAAATTCTCAAAAAATATGGCGATGTTTATGAAGAAACACGATTTAAGTATATAAATATTATAGAACAATATATATTGTTGTAAATATATAATTGCTTCATTTCTTATCAATTTTTATATATAATTTTTTTTTGTAAAAGAAAGAAATTGAATGATGCTTGGTGGCCAATGACAATGGAGTCTATATGTTTCTGTTGGAATTATTTCCATATGCACTATAAAATTTGAATTCCAAAAAAAAAAAAAAAAAAAAAAAAAAAGAATGTCTGGATAAAAAGTGTATGCTTGGTTGATTATAAGCAGTTGGTACTACAGAATATGTGGATAAAAATTGTGAATCCTACAAAATGTGTAGATAAAAATAATATTTTACATTACTTATAAGTATTTATGATCGCTAAGAAACTAACAATTATGAAATTCCACTATACAGTCTATATCACTTCTCCAAGACAGCAGATACCAGGAAATCTTCCATAAATTACTCTTTAACGGACAAAATGATACAAATTGACGGTTTCTTCACCTAAAAAATCTTAAACTTTTCCGCCCGTTTTCTGGGAATACACGCAGAATCTGACTTGGACTCGAAGAGTAAAGATTAGTATTTACCTGTTGGGGAAGAACGGACCCGATCTCCTCTCTAGGGAGAGGTCAGTCTCGTGGGGAAGAAACTCATTCAAAGTCTCATTAGATATTCTATATAGTTTTCTGTTAAATACATATATGACCTTTGATTTTTCCTATTTTGACAGTACAAAACAAAACAAAGCTAAAATGTTTGATAATTCAAAATGCATCTTTTCCAATACATTTACACGGCAAGACTACCAATTTTTTCATCTAGAAACCTCAGGCCCCATCATTTTAGTCCTCGGTTTTTTAGATGATGAAATTAATTTTTAAGTGCTTATATGTCGTGGATTATTAAAAATGTGTAGATAATAAGTTAGTAGTAAATTGTACTACAAAATGTGTCGATAAAAAATATATTTGTAAATTTACATTATTCCCGCAATATTTTAAGGTTTTGGTTTGTAGCTTTTAGATTTGGTTAAATACTTAAATAAGTAATCCAAAAAATACTGTAATTTTTTAAAGATTCAGTCGTTGTGTCTTTATGAGGTGTCACTGAACAAATGCGCAGTAAAAGTTTTTGTAAAAGCAAAACATCCATTTTTGAATTTTCCATTAATCTGTTTGAATAAGTCATGCCAATTAAGATTCTTCTACATGTAACTATGTATATATTAAACGATTTAAGTCCATCAAGCTTTAAGTTGCTCCAATACATCATTTTCTCTCCAGCTAATTACATGGAAAAAAACACTTTGCATAGAAAAATCTGTCTTCTTATGTTCATCCTGTTCATCTTCCCTGCAGTACTCATGCAAACAAAAGCACAAGAAAATAAGAAAATAAGCAATTGTCCAGTAGATCATCCTCACACAATTCACAGAATAGGGAGTGTAATTGATCAAAGTTCTCGCGTTGGCAAGGAGCAGAAAATTGCCATTCAAATGGCTGTCAATGACTTTAATCAGTTGTCGACTTGTTCAAAGCTCGCTTTACACATCAAAGATTTACATGGCAAGTCAGCTCGAGCAGCTTCCACTGGTAAAGTCTCACTTAGCAACACAACCCATTTTTTTTTTATGATTTGTAGATGTTTCTTGAAATTTATTATTCTGTCCATTTTCAGCTAATAGATAACTTCGGCTAGTTTTTAAGGAAACTCAGTACAAAGCTTAGTTTTTTGTTTGTTTTGTTGCTGTATTTTTAACTTTTTGAGAAAGCTAGAATATATACAAATTTCATTTTGAAGTTGCAGCAATTGAACTTGTCAAGCACCAAAAAGTTCAAGGGATTGTTGCAGCATTGACATTGGAAGAAGCAACCGTTGCCACAGAATTTGAAGAAGTCGCCAACACCCCCATAATCACCATTGGCTCAGCAGCCATTGCTCCATCACCGCTATTACTTCAACCACCATCCATTTTTCAGCTGAATACTGATATTGGCATACAAATGCAATGCGCTGCTGCAATTATTGGCCACTTTAGATGGCAAAAAGTCACGGTCATATATGAACAAAGCAATAGCTTCTATGCCGATTCTAGACTTGTAAAACAACTTTCTAAGTCACTGAAACCCTTTAATTCTGTTGTTGAATTGGATCTTGCATTCCCTTCCATATCTTCTCTCCAGGAAGAACCCAAGGCCTTTATTGAAGAAAAGCTTTTTAATAAACTCGGAAGCAAAAGCAGTGGGATTTTTGTACTTGTGCAGTCTTCTTTGGAGTTTGCTACAATTCTTTTTGAGAAGGCCAGGAAAATGGGAATAATGGAAAAAGGTTATGTTTGGATTGTGTACGATGATATTGTTAGCCTAATTGATTCTGTGGAACCGTCTGTCATCCAAAACATGAAAGGGATCATTGGATTCAAGGAGAATTATGAGGAAAAAAGCAAGTCTTTTCGGGACTTCAGTTTCAGTTTTCGAAGAAAGTTCAGATCAGCATATCCTGAAGAAGAACATCCATGTCCAAGCATGTATGCTCTTCGAGCATATGATGCTACCTGGGCCATTGCAGAAGCCATGCAAAATTCTAAAGGGAAAATGAACTCAAGTGAACTGATAAATCATATCTCTTCAAGTGATTTTGAAGGTCTTAGTGGAAAAATCAGCTTCAAGAATGGAAAATTATTGCGAAAAACTACCTTTCATATCATTAGTGTGACTGGGAAAATTTATACAGAAATAGCATTGTTGTCACCAGAGCTTAGCTTCTCAATGGATCTCAGAGATCAGGAGAGAAATGGGACTAGGATAAACACTAATATGTCTAAGGAATTGGATTCAGTTCACTGGCCAGGAGGTGTGCAAACAGTTCCCAAGAAAAGGAAACTGAAAATTGGAGTTCCTGTACTGGCCACTGTCCATGAGTTTGTCAGAGTGAGGTATGACGAAGAAGAGAAGACAACGTCCTTTGACGGATTTTCTGTTGAAGTTTTTAAAGCTGCAGTTAAGCTGCTTCCATATCTTTTTCCTTACGATTTTGTTCCATTTAATGGCACCTATGACGAGATGTTGGTTGCAGTTTCTAATAAGGTAAGCATTGTTAGTCCTTCTCTATGTTTGATAACACGAAACAAGATGTCCTAACATCTTTCTGCTAGATCCTTATATTACTGAAAATCCATTTTTTTTTCCTTTAATCAGAGTTTGGATGCAGCAGTTGCAGACATGACTATATTGGATGATCGATATGATTATGCTGATTTTTCACAGCCTTATATGGACTCTCAAATTGTTATGGTCGTAACTGCAAAAGAAGATTCGAAAAATCATAGATTCATTGTTGTGACGGCCTTTGAATGGAAATTGTGGGTGGTGATGGCAGCATTAAGCTTATCCACTGGGGCCATTATCTATTTAAATGAGCACGTGAACGACAATCCAGAGTTTGGAGGTTCATTTCCACAGATAATTGGTTCTATGCTTTGGTTTTCTGTCACTCTTCTCTCATTTGCACAAAGTAAGTCTCAACTAGGGGAAAAAAATGACATTTGAATGAGAAAATCCTCTCTTTTTCGTGTTATTAATGATTGCTAATCTTGTGCACGCAGGGGAATCTATCAAAAATAATCTGTCACGATTGGTTCTTGCAATATGGTTGTTTGTGACTATGGTGGTGGCAGCATCTTATACTGCAGTTCTAAGTTCTATGATGACTGTGCCGAGGCTCCAACCATCTATAGTACAGGTTGATTATCTTCAGAAAACTAATGCAATTGTTGGATGCAATGGGGAGGGTTTCATCCCAAGATATTTGAGGCATAGGAATTTCAAGGAAGAGAACATCAAGAAAATTGATTCTATCAGTGACTACTCGGTAGCTTTTGAAAAGGGGCAAATTGAAGCAGCCTTCTTTATCAGTCCACATGCCAAACTTTTCCTAGCAAATAATAGCAAACGCTACGTCATTGAAAAACTTGGCTTTCAAGTTGGTGGTCTAGCTTATGTAAGATTCAAACCAAAAAATTAATATGCACTCTCAAGGAGGTGGTGTAAACCAGGCTGTGTAAGGCCAAAACGGCCTCATTTTGAGATGACCGTGCCTTTGGCCTGACACAGCTCTTGTTAGGCGTGGGCTGCGAGCATCTACAGTTGGGGCACGATATGGTTTGACTCTACAACAGGCCGCCCCACGGCACTGCTCATGCCACACTGCCTTAATTACAAATTTTGACACCTCTACTCCTTGAAATTGTTTTTCATCCCTTAATTTTCATATGCAAATTTCTGTGGGCTTACACTAATCAGTGTTAATAAATCCCGATCCATTTTGGTTTTCTTGTAGGTATTCCAAAAGGGTTCTCGTTTCACTGCTGATATATCGAAAGCAGTTCTAAGTATGAAACAAAACGGATATATAAATCACCTGGAAGAGCGTATTCTTTCCTTCTCGAGTAGCTCCTCGTCAGATCAACAAGTTGATAGCCTAAGTCTATACCTTTCATATTTTTCAGGTCCACTAATTGTTTCAAGTATGATTACTTCATTTGTGTTCTTGATCATAGTTGTTCGTGTAATTCATAAACGATGGTCGATTCATGGCTCTATACAATCTTCGCTGATGCGTAGTAGGATTTCAAGATGGGCATCATTTCTTTTATTTGAATGCCATGCCAAATTTGGCTCAGGTTTCTTTGGGGCACCCGTTATTCAGAGAGAGAATAATTTAACGAATATTGCAAGTGAAAACTGAGGCCTGGAGGACTGACTAGAGCATCTAACCATATTTAATTTGTATAAGCATTTTTTAAATATATATATTGTATAGAAAAGTTTTCAATGATCAAGGAATTAATTAGCTGTATATGGATAAATCTAAGGCTTTTTTTATATAGATGCCCTCTCCCTCCTCAGGCTTCACAGTTCATAGTCCCCGCATGCAGTAATTTATAAGGAAGTTGATTTCATGAATCAATTAATTGATGCTGATGTCAAAACATATTATGATTTTTTTTTTTAATGAACTCAATCCGTACGAGATGAGGGATTTTTATGCCTACTAAAGCCCCGTTTGACAGAGATTATAAACAAAAAATGGTTTAATTTAGGCGAATTTTTTGACTTTTCAAACTACTTTTAACATGAAATGTCCATATTACCCTTAAACAACAAAATGTCATTTTAAAGTAGAAATCACAATTTTGTCATTTTATATTAAAACGATTTGAAAAGTCAACTATTTCGACTCAAATAAACCAATATAGATTTATAATCTCTGTCAAACTTGTTCCAACCTGATACTAGTGTTAGAGATAAAGATAATGTCAATCACATTGTAGTTAAGTAATGTCCATTACATTGTAGATAAAATAAGTTAAAGTTTTAGTATTTATACTATTGTAATCTAGTTAGACTATACGTATCTAAAGTTGACTACTTTGAAATACAAAACAAAATCAAGTTGCTCATTATTAGCTCCAAGTGTTTAAACTTTATCATGAGATCACACCTCAGACGAGGAAAATATCCAAGACCCTCTCCCAGCAACTTCCCTCGCCAACGACACCGTGGCTGGCCAAATAGCCACCATACCTCCTGGCAGCTCGACCAACCCTCAACCAAATTCGTCCCCTGATTTTTCTCCCAATCTTGTTACCTTAAACATCTTTTCTCAAGTACCTCTCAAACTCACGACCACAAATTACCCTTTGTTAGTTGGATATGGTCTACTTAGATTTTGTTGATGGATCATACCCATGTCAACCATTATTCAAATAATGGCATTATCCTACTAATCTATCTTTCTTACAATTATTCTCTTCATAGCATCCTCTAAATCTTCTCAAAAAGCCTAGAACACACTCAAAAACAATCTATGTCAAACCATCCCAGCGACAGAATTATGCAATTACAAAGCCAATTTTCAATCTGACAAAATCACCCATTCCATTTAAGAGTTCCTCCAAATAATCGAAGGCAAAGTTGGTGAACTCGCACTTATGGACTCTTCTATTCACGCAAAGGATCTGACCTTGAAAATACTCGATGGATTACCTGATGAGTAAAAAGACATATCATTGGTTGTTCACGCTCGCGAATCGTCAATTTGTTTCGATGAACTCAGTGAAAAGCTTATCACCTTCGAAGCTCATCTTCAACAACTTGAAGCCAAAAACTCTACGCTACCAGCTCATGTTGCCACTCAACAATTTGAATCCCATCAATATTGCAATAACTCTAGTCCTCCATCATCCAATCACACTATCGGTAGAAATAATCCACGTCGACCCTACAATGGACACTGCCAGATTTGTGGTGTCCAAGAACATTCTGCCTGAAGATGCTGTCTTCTGAGCAACATCCCACTTCCACCATCGCCAAACGAATTTAACGTCCAACAAAGTTACACATCTCCAAACCCGACCTCATGGTCCCTGACGCAGGCAAAAACGTGAAAGAATGAAACAAAACTCAAACTCAACCCGTTGATTCATATGAATACCGAATTAAATTGATTATAGTGGAGAAACTTCAAGAACAATATTCTTATTAAACAACAACTACTTTAATGAATGAAAAAGGAATCTTAAATACTAAAATTCTAGTTGAAATAAAATCCTAACTGATAAGTAAATGTAAGACGAAAATACACTTGACAAATTAAAGATTTCTGTTTTAAGCTAACAAGACGATTTCAAACGGCTAAAATCTATCGTCAATAGTGACAATCCTGAGCCAGTATGCGAAATCTATGTCCGTTTCTTTGAAGAATCACAATTACGATCAATCGCGTCCAGATAAGCCAAAGCTAGGTCCTCTACGCCTTCAGTCCACCTGCCACCACTATGCCCATTTCAACCTTCATATCCGCCTCACGGCAACTATACTATAGCTATACCACCACAACATAATAATTGGCTTCTTGATTCTGGAGCTTCGCATCACATCACATTACATCAGACCTTGACAATCTATCCCTTCACTCTCCTTAATAATTACTCATATTGGTTCGGCATCCTTGTCCCTAAAATTGGATCGTCGATATGGTTTTGTCATGTTGGAAAAAAATCTCGTGATTGTATATTTTCCTTAATTAGATGATAGAATATTTAACATATTCCTAGAATATGCTCTTGTATAATTTTATATACTGTCTCTTGTAAAGATGAATAACATATAGAAAATAATCTCTTCCATTGCCATTACTTATTCTCTTCCATAGCCATTACTTATTTTTTTAACATGGTATCAGAGTAAATTCATCATCTCTAATAATTTTCGAAGCTTATTTTTACCATCTTTACCAATCCACAACTAATCTCCATCAATGGCCGATACAGAAATTAACCCCCCATCGATCCTAGTTCTGCCACCAAACAAAAGGATGGTCTTGACCCTTCAACCTACTATACTTGTCATCATTCAGATAATTCATCCATTTCGCTCTCATCTTAATTGCTGAATGGCGACAACTGGGCAACATGGAGCAAGTCCATCGAGATTGCTCTTTCGGTGAGGAACAAGTTAGGCTTTATTGATGACAGAATCAAGAAACCTTCCAAAACATCAAATTCGGATGAATACATCTTATGGAAAAGGGCGAACCACATGTTGATTTCGTGGTTCTCTCATTCAGTTTCGCCAGAACTTGTTCATAATGTTCTATTTGCTCCTACAGCACAACACGTTTGGGAAGATTTTCGAGCACGTTTCTCTCAAGGTAATCTACCCCGCATATTTAAAATTCAGCAATCTATTGCATCGCATGTCCAAGGAACCATGACGGTTGCAAACTATTTTAAAAAATTATGAGGTTATTGGGATGAATTAGATTCATATCGCCCCCCTTGTCCATGTGATTGTTGTAAGTGCGATGAAATGAAGAAAATGGATAAATACCACGATGAAGATCGACTTGTGCAATTCCTTATGGGACTCAATGAATCATATAAAACAGTTCGAGGCCAAATATTACTCATGAAACCAGTGCCTAACATCCGAGAGGCCTATAACATGGCAACTCAAGAAGAGAAATAGCGAGAGGTCGGTAATGGATCAATCAATGAAAACTTTTCAGTTGCCGCGGCTGTGCGACCATCTTGAGGCTCCAATCCGAATCAAAAATCTTCTAGTAACTCTTCATTTTCTAACAATGACGAACTGTTTTGTTATTATTGCAAAAAGGATGGCCACACTATTGATAAATGTCATAGACTTCATGGTTTTCTACCTGGGCACCCGAGATATGATCCTAACTTTAAGCCAAAGTATGATCCCAACTACAAATCAAGAAGTAACAAAACACTAGGCAGCCGACAATCACAATCTTTGGGGGCAGAATTACCACACTGCACATATGACAGCCACCATGTCTGCAGCATGAACAATACAGGTAGTAATATCTATGGGCTTGCAGCCGCTACTTCTTTCCGCATTCCCAACTTGCAGACTATTTTTCCAAACCTTTCATCCGAGCAAATTTAGCAATTAACTATTGCCATGGCTAATATGACACATCTGCCTAATGGTAATAATGATGTTTATGCAAACGCAGCAGGTCTGTCTAGTCATCCCTCTATTAATTCCATTTCGTCTAACTGCTGGATTTTAGATAGTGGGGCCACGGACCACATTGCTTCCGATTCTACATTATTTGTTCAATCACATTCACCTGACATACCTTCTATTAATTTACCAACTGGCTCTACCGTACCCATTGACACTACTGGTATTATCTTATTTAATAAAGACATTGTTTTAAAGGATGTTCTCCATGAGCCTTCCTTTAAATTAAATCTTTTATCTGCCAGTAAAATTACCAAGTCCTTGAATTGTTGTGTAATTCTGTTTCTGGATATTGTGTTTTGCAGGACTTGGCTACGGAGAAGATGATTGGCTGGGGTAAGCAGAGTTGAGGTCTTTACTTCATATCACCGGATTCCAAATCACCCATCGCATATCATACCAACACTGCTAAAGCTACTTGGCACCACCGACTTGGCCATCCATTCTCCTCAAGTTTACGACTAGTATCTAAGTTTATTTCTTCTTTTGATGAATCTTTTGAAAATAATTGCGACATTTGCCCGTTAGCTAAGCAAAGTCATTTTTCTTTTCCGTCAAGTTTTATTTCCTCTACTTTACCATTTCAAATAATTCATTGTGATATTTGGGGTCTCCATAAAAATCCTACACATTCAGGTACTCGTTATTTCTTAACCATTGTTGATGATTTCACCCGTTGTAAATGTGTATTCTTTATGACACACAAATCTGATGCAACTACATTACTTATGTCATTCTTCACTTTTATTTAGACTCAATTTAACTCACAAATTAAAATTGTTCGAAGCGATAATGGAAAAGAATTTATCTCTCTCGATTTTTTTTCTCTCAAAAGGGATTGAATTTCAACGTTCTTGCATTATACTCTACAACAAAATGGAGTTATAGAACGCAAGCACCATCATATTTTACAAGTTGCTCGTTCTCTACTTTTTCAATCCAATTTACTTATCGCATTTTGGGGTGAATATATATTAACTGCTGTTTATTTAATTAACCGTTTGCCGACACCACTTCTTTCTAACCTCACATCCTTTGAACGTTTATATCATCACCCTCCATCATATCATCATCTTTGTGTTTTTGGTTGCTTGTGTTATGCGACTGTAGTCCACCCTACAACCAAATTTGAGCCACGAGCTAACTGTTGTGTCTTTGTCGGCTATCTTACTGGTCAAAAAGGTTGCAAACTTTTTAATTTAGACACTAAATTTTTTTGGTCAGTCGCAATGTCAAATTCCATGAACATATTTTTTCTTTTAAACAAACCATTTCCCCTCACATGCCACCCTTACCTACTACACTCTACCCCATAGATATTGACCCAACCACCATCGCACCCACTCTAGAAACCGAACCACCCAACACCGATCCTACCCCTCATCTAGAAACTAATTTAAGTACCAACCCTCACACTCCTCCCAGTTCACCTCCGTCCATCACACAAGGGACCGTCCTCCCTCACTCTCCCATTTCATCTAGCTCGGACCCCGTCATTGAGTCTCCTCACCCTACACCCATTCCTATCACCAGTCGTTCAAACCGACCCCAGAGACAACCTGCTTGGCGTGCAGATTATTCCATGCACTTTGCTCACACTGGACCCCACCAGTTGTCAACCCCGTCACCTAGTTTTTCCCGAGGTACAAGACACACTCTCTCTAATTCTTTATCATATTCACGCATTTCTCCTTCTCATTTTTCTTTTTTTACAAATATTTCTAGTCTCTATGAGCCCACTAACTACCCTCAGGCAGTTCTTGACTCAAAATGGAGAGAGGCAATGCAGGCTAAGCTCGATGCTCTCATCTATAACAACACTTGGCAACTTGTTCCATTACCCGCAGGACAACGCCCCATTGGTTGCAAATGGGACTACGAAATCAAATACAATTTTGATGGTTCTGTCGAACGGTACAAAGTCTGCCTTGTTGCTAAAGGATATACCCAGATTGAAGGGGTTGATTATTTGAAGACATTTTCTCCCACTGCCAAACTCACCACTGTCCGCTACCTATTATCCGTTGCTGCTTCTCGCAATTGCTTCTTACATCAGCTAGATGTTCAAAATGCTTTTCTTCATGGTGATCTGGATGAGGAGGTATACATGGATGTTTCCCTTGGTCTTCGTCGACAGGGAGAGAATATGGTATGTCGACTCAATAAATCATTGTATGGCTTGAAGTAGGCTTCTCGTAATTGGTTTGCAAAATTTTCTCATACTATTCAGAAGGCCAGTTTCAATCAATCAAAGACTGATTATTCATTGTTTACCAAAACTAAAAGGGACTCATTCACTATGATACTTATTTATGTTGATGACATCATTGCGACATGCAATAATGAGCAAGCAATTAAATCTCTTAAGAACTTTCTCCTACAACAATTTCGCATCAAAGACCTTGGTAATTTGAAATATTTTCTTGGAATTGAAGTTTCTCGTTCTCAAAAAGGAATATTTGTTTCTCAAAGAAAATATCACTAAACATTTTGAAGGATGCGGGACTATTGAGATCTCGTCCTAATTCTTTCCCGATGGAGGAGCATTTAAAGTTAAAACTTGATGATGACGATTTACTGCATGATCTTACCAAATATAGAAGGTTAGTTAGAAAATTGTAGTTAGAAAATTGATTTATCTTACAGTGACAAGGCCTGATAAAGTATACTCCGTGCAAATCTTAAGCCAATTCATGCAGAATCCACGAAAACCACATTGGGAAGCTGCTTTAAGGGTTTTAAGATTTATCAAAGGCAATCCTGGTCAATGATTATTCTTTCCTTCATTTAATGATCTCATATTAAATGCCTACCGTGACTTGGATTTGGCAGGTTGTACAATGACTTGACGCTCTATTTCGGCATACTGCATCTTCTTGGGAAATTCTTTAATTTCTTGGAAATCAAAGAAACAAACAAATGTGGCTTGGTCATCCGCAGAAGCAGAATATCGAGCTATGGTCTTTAAAGATTATATGAATACAATACATTCGACAAGATCTTAAAGTTTCACAAGAACGATCGACAAATTTATTTTGTGATAACCAAGCGGCACTTCATATTGCCAGGAATCTTGTCTTCTACGAGCGCACTAAACACATAGAAATTGATTGTCACATTGTGAGAGAAAAACTACAAGATGGAGTGATTTCAACTTCATATGTTCCATCACGTTCTCAACTTACAGATATCTTCACTAAACCTTTGGGAAGTGAACAATTTCGTCTCTTAAGTGACAAGTTGGGACTTCATGATATTCATTCGTCAACTTGAGGGGGAGTGTTGGAAACAAGTTTCGTGATTGTATATTTTCCTTAATTAGATGATAGAATATTTTGCATATTCTAAGAATATGCTCTTGTATAATTCTATATATAATGTCTCTTGTAAAGATGAATAACGTATAGAAAATAATATTTTCCATTGTCATTACTTATTCTCTTCCATATGTTGGATAAAATTCAACATGTGGAGCCAAACATGTATATATTAAAATGTGTGATGCTATCTTAAGGTTTTAGTTAATAAAGTGATCTACTTAAGATTATTTTGGACTAATGGATATTAAGTGTCATGAGATTAAGGTGTAGAGACGGATACAATGTTTTAAATTGATGAAGGGTCAATTTAACAACATTGAAACATAATAACTGCCCTACAGTTATATATACAGGTCATGGTCCCCAATTGAGCGTGATTTTTCACAACTCTCTGCATCTCCATCAACAAGAGACACTAAGGAGAAAACCACGGATCAATTGGAAGACCATAACCCCGTTCGATCAAACAGAATCATAGATTCAGGTAAGCTTCCGCTTCAGTATTAATCTTGATAATTACAGCATGATATTTTTTAGTTATAGATGTGAAATCATCTATATATGAATTAAGTAAATAAATCTAACAAGTGGTATTAGAGCCACCTTCATGTTGAATTATCAGATCTATATGGACATGATTCGTTTTTTTTTTTTTTGAAATTATAAATTCATAGTCTATCTATATATTCTTCAATCATGGATTTAGAAATTCACGAACAATTCATATATATCACGAACATGTCCAATTTCTGTATGTATTTGACGTTGAAATATATGTATTTATATGGATTCCGATTCTGTATGTATATATATTGTTCAAGAATATGGTTTTTTTTCAAATTTTTGCAATCTATATATTGTTTTAATCGAATTGGGTTTTCGGATTTTATGGTCGAATTTTGGTTGATGTTGGATCATGGATTAAATGTTGGCGTCGCTGGGCGTGGTTGTGGACACGGCTGCGTGCGTCACCGCACGCGGTGGATGGCAGTGTCGCACGCGTGCGGAGAATTGCAGCACCGGAGATGGCGTTGCAGGCATGGAACGCTGGCTCGATCTCTGCGATCGTGGGTGGCGGCGGCAGCTAGGGTTTCTAACCCTAGCTGTTGCATTTTTTGACCTAGGGACCTCCTACGGAAATTAGAAGAACTAAGGGCCTAGTTTGCAATTTTCAAAATTTTGGTTTATTTAATCTCTAATCCTCCTGGTTTTCCCTCATTTATTTAAACCCTAAAGTTTTAAAAATCATTTAAGTTGGCCCTTTAGACTTCTGAATTTATAAAATAAATCCCTACAGTTTTAGTAATTAATTAAGTTGGACTTTTGAAGTTCTGAATTTTATGATTCAGTCCCTAAAGTTTAAGATTTTAATTAATTGGCCACTAAAGTTTTTGGTAGATTGCAATTTAGTTCTTCAAGCTTAAAATCTTTCATAATTGGCCAATCAAGTTTAATTAAATTGCAATTTAACCCTCCAACTTAATGATTACTTAATCCTAAAGATTTGAACTTCAAAAATTCAAATCCTAAAGTTTTAAAATTATGCAAAACAATCAATTCAGGTTCAAATTTTGGTATGATGGACTCCTTTGAGAAATATAATATTCCAAAGTGAATTAATTGAAGCAACATGTTGCCAAAGTAACATTTCTTGTAGAAATTAATTAACTTAGAATATTAGAAGGTTTATTGTGTGTGTTGTTCATGCGAATATTGATCGGCCCAAAGGAATGTCAATGTTTGGCTGGAATTTCACATGCACATGTGGTGATAAACGCGTGACGATTATTTAGTTTAACATGTGATCAATAAATCGGTCCAAAGAAAGGTTTATTGATTGACATGTCTTATTGTCAGTGTTTGATTGTTACATCGAGTTACCACTTACGAGTCAATATTTTTGTCCAAAGACTTAATATTGATGTTGTGCTAGGTATCTTGTGATGGGCCTTACCAATATATTTGAAATAATTATTTGCATAATAAAGTACTAATATAAGCTATTTCTATCTCTTTCTTTATACAGCTCATTCATCTACTTCCACAATATCTGTAAATATCAATTCAATCCCCATACTTAATGGGTCAAATTTCAAGGATTGGAAAGAGAACGCTTTAATTGTTCTTGGTTGCATGGATCTCGACCTTGCTCTCAGGATTGAGAAACCTACTTCTCTTACGGATGCAAGTTCACCTGATGACAGGAGGAACTTTGAGAAGTGGGAACACTCAAATCGCATGAGTCTAATGATCATTAAGCGCGGCATTCCAGAAGCCTTTAGGAGCGCAGTATCTGAAGAGATAACTGATGCCAAGGAATTCCTTGCTGAAATTAAAAAGCGTTTTGCGAAAAACGATAAGGCTGAAAAAATCATGCTTCTGCAAAGCTTGATTTCAATGAAGTATAAAAGCAAGAGGAACATAAAAGAGTACATCATGTAGATGTTTCATACTGCTTCAAAACTTAAGGTACTAAAGCTCGACTTGTCTGATGATTTGCTCGTGCATTTAGTATTAATATCGCTTTCTGCACATTACAATCAATTTAAGGTCAGTTACAACATGTCAAAAGGAGAAATGGATTCTAAATGAGCTCATTTCATATTGTGTGTAAGAGGAAGAAAGATTGAAGCAGGACATAACTGAAATTACTAACTTGGCAAGTACCTCCAAAGATAAGGGCAAGAAAAGAAAAATAGAATATGAAGCTGCTAAGGGTCCAGAACAGAAAAAACCACATAAAGACAAAGAGGGTTGTTTCTTTTGCCAGAAGCCTAGACATTTAAAGAAAGATTGTACCAAATATAAGGCCTGGCGTGCAAAGAAAGGTACACTTCTTAATTTGGTCTGTTCTGAGGTTAATTTAGCTTCAGTACCTAGAAACACTTGGTGGTTAGATTCTGGTGCTACTATTCACATAAGTGTTTCTATGCAGGGTTGTCTGTTCTGCCGAAAGCCAAATGATGCTGAAAGATTCATCTTTGTGGGCGACAAAAAATCGGTGGAAGTTGAAGCAATAGGCACTTTTAGGTTATTGTTAGGAACTGATTTTTATTTGGATTTGAAAGACACTTTTGTTGTACTGTCGTTTAGACGGAATTTGGTTTCTATTTCTTTATTGGACAAATTTGGATATTATTGTTCTTTTGGAAATTGTCAGTTTAGTCTTTCTTTAAATTCAAATATTGTTGGTACTGGTTCATTATGTTCATACGATAACTTATATTTGCTTGATACTATTGCGTCATATAATGAAACCTTGCATGTGGAATCACGTGGTACTAAGCGAAAATTAAATAAAGAAAATTCGGCAAAATTATGGCACAAGCGCTTAGGTCACATCTAAAAAATTAGAGTTGAACGACTAGTGTTAGATGGCATTTTGGATTCCCAGGACTTTACGGACTTTGATGTTTGTATTGATTGTATCAAGGGAAAACATACCAAAACAAAAAAGTTAGGTGCCAATAGAACTTCAGACGTCTTAGAATTGATACACACAGATATTTGTGGACCATTCCCTACGGCTTCTTGGAATGGTCAATAATATTTTATATCATTCATAGACGATTACTTACGTTATGGGCATCTATATCTTATTCATGAAAAATCTGAGTCACTGGACATGTTCAAGACTTTCAAAGCTGAAGTTGAGAATCAACTCAACAAAAGGATTAAAAGCGTTAGGTCTGATCGTGGTGGTGAGTACTACGGCAGATATGATGGTTCGGGTGAACAACGTCCAGGACCATTTGCTAAATTCCTAGAGGAATGTGGAATCGTCCCATAGTACACCATGCCAGGATTACCTAGCATGAATGGTGTAGCTGATAGACGAAACAGGACTCTTAAGGACATGGTAAGGAGTATGATCAGTCATTCTACTTTACCAAAATCACTCTGGAGAGAAGCATTAAAAACTGCAGCTTATCTTCTGAATAAAGTATCAACTAAATCTGATGCTAAAACACCTTATGAGCTTTGGACAAGTAGAAAACCTGTTCTAAAGCATTTCCACGTTTGGGGATGTCCAGCTGAGGCTAGGCCTTATAGGCCACATGAAAATAAATTGGACTCCAAAACTATAAGCAGTTATTTTATTGGTTATTCTGAGCGATCAAGGGGCTACAAATTTTATAATCCCACACTTAAGTCAATTTTTGAAACGGGAACTGCAACATTTTTTTAGGATGTTGAGTTTGGGGGGAGAAATAAGGTTAGAGACATTGTCTTTGAGGAATAAACTAAGGAAGATCGATTTCGATTCCTACTATTACTTTTGACAATGTGCAGGTTTCTAAACCCGTCATTGATCAAGAAGTATATCCGGAACCTCAGCAAGATAATGTTGAAGAACCTCCCACCATTCCAGAAGTACAAACTCAACAACCTCAAGAACCAATACCATTAAGGAGATCCACTCGAGAATGAAAAAATGCTATTTCGGATGATTTTATAGTATTTCTCCAAGAACATGAGGAAAATAATGGAATGATGGAAGATGATCCAATCAATTTCCATCAGGACATGAAGGGTTCTGATTCTCAAAAGTGGATTGATGCCATGAATGAGGAGTATAAGTCTATGCAAGATAATAAAGTTTGGGATCTTGTCCCATTACCAGAAGGTGAGAAGCCCATTGGTTGTAAATAGATTTTTAAAACCAAAAGGGATTCGAAGGGTAATGTGGAAAGATATAAAGCTCGTCTTGTAGCTAAAGGCTTTACACAAAAGGAAGGCATTGACTTCAAAGAGACTTTCTCTCCGATTTCAACGAAAGACTCTTTCAGGACAGTCATGGCACTTGTTGCACATTTTGACCTTGAGTTACATCAGATGGATGTTAAGACAGCGTTTCTCAATGGAGACATTGATGAGACGATCTATATAGTGCAACCAGAAAACTTCGTGCAGGAGACTCGAAGAATATGGTTTGCAAATTAAAGAAATCTATCTATGGACTTAAACAAGCTTCCCGTCAGTGGTACTACAAATTTCATCAAGTGATTATCTCGTTTGGTTTTGAGATAAATATTGTTGATGATTGTGTATATCACAAGTTCAGTGGGAGTAATCATATTTTCCTGGTTTTGTATGTTGACGACATACTGCTTGCCACTAATGATATAGGCATGTTGCACGAAACCAAGAATTTTTTGTCAAGGAATTTTAAGATGAAAGATCTTGGGGACGCCTCTTTTGTATTAGGGATTCAGATACACCGGGATCGCTTTCGAGGTATTCTTGGATTCTCACAAAAGAGCTATATCGATAAAGTTCTTAAAATGTTTGACATGCAGGATAGTAAACCAGGAGACACCTATGTTGCTAAGGGAGACAAATTTAGTCTCAATCAGTGCCCGAAAAATAATCTTGAAGTTAAGGAAATGCAGAAGATTCTCTATGCATCAGCTGTTGGGAGTCTGATGTATGCTCAGGTTTGTACATGTCCAGACATAGCATTCATTGTTGGAATGCTGGGCAGATATTTAAGTAACCCTGTGATGAATCATTGGAAAGCAGCAAAAGGGTTATGAGGTACTTGAAGAGAACGAGAGATTGCATGCTTACAAACAACAGATCGGATTAGTTAGAGATCGTAGGGTACTCCGATTCTGATTTTGCGGGATGCCAAGACAATAGAAAATCCACATCAGGCTGCATATATCTGCTAGCTGGAGGAGCTATTTCCTGGAGGAGTGCTAAGCAGACACTCGTAGCTTCTTTCACTATGGCAGCGGAGTTTGTAGCATGTTATGAGGCATCTAACAATGGGATATGGCTACGAAATTTTGTCACTGGGCTGCGCATTCTGAATGGTATTGAAAGACCATTAAAGTTATATTGTGACAATAACTCTGCAGTGTTATATTCTAATAACAACAAGAGTTCAACTAAGTCAAAACACATTGACATTAAGTTCCTGGTTGTGAAGAAAAAGGTATAGAGTGGACAGATTTCCATAGAGCATATTGGGACAAACTTTATGATTGCGGATCTGCTTACTAAGGGATTACCACCCAAGGTCTTTCATGAGCACACTGCTCGTATGGGTGTTGTATTTCTTGAGGATATCATGTTTTAGTGGGAGTTTGTATTTTTGGATTGCTTTATGTTTTAGTTTTGGACACATTTGTGTATTTGGATAATTTTCTGTACAGAAATAAAGTACTCAGTTTATTCCACTCTGTTACATTATGTTTGGTATTGATCTCACTTAAGGAATAAAGTCGGACCAATTGAAAATAGATATGTTTGGATCACATAACATGTAATTTTTATACTACACTCTCATGATTGATCTATGTCATTTGGTTGTATTTGGTGTACGTGACCATTGATGGATTTAGTTACGATTAATGTAACGAAAGTCGCTTTGATACTACATTGATATGACTGATGGACGAGATTGTTTAGAAATACCCTTAACAGTGATAGCAAAATTTTGAGCTCATAAGGTTGTACACATTTGTAAGGATACATGTATAGCCCAGTGGGAGATTGTTGGATAAAATTCAACATGTAGAGTCAAACATGTATATATTAAAATGTGTGGTGCTATCTTAAGATTTTAGTCAATAAAGTGATCCATTTAAGACTATTTTGGACTAATGGGTATTAAGTGTCATGAGATTAAAGTGTAGAGACGGATACAATGTTTTAAATTGATGAGGGGCCAATTTAACAACATTGAAACATAATAACTGCCATGCAGTTATATATACAGGTCATGGTCCCCAATTGAGCGTGACTTTTCATAACTCTCTGCATCCCATCAGCAAGAGACACTAAGGAGAAAACTACGAATCAATTGGAAGACCATAACCCCGTTCTATCAAACAGAATCATGGATTCAGGTACGCTTCCGCTTCAATATTAATCTTGATAATTACAGCATGATGTTTTTGAGTTATAGATCTGAAATCATCTATATATGAATTAAGTAAATAAATCTAACACCATATCCATTAGTTATTTTCTTAACATGTCATGATACTGACACTCGAGTTTTTCATTAGGGTTTGGACGCAACAATTGGAGATACGAATTGGATCATCGATATGATTTTGCAGACTTTCACAGCCTTATATGGACTTTCAAATTGTTATGGTTGTAATTGCAAAAAAAAAAAAAAAAAAAAAAAAAAAAAAAAAAAAAAGATTTGACGAAGCAAAGATTCATTGTGGTGAAGGCATTTGAATGTAAATTGTGGGTGGTGATGGCAGCGTTGAGTCTATACACGGGAATCATATAATCTATTTAAATGAGCACGTGAACCAAAAACCAGGGTTTCCAAGGTCCATTTCCTCAGACCATTTGGTTTTCTTTTACTCCATATTTTATATTTTCAGAAAGTCACGTGTTGATTAGTGTTAGTAATAATTCTAAGGCATTTTGGTTTTCTAATAGGTATTCCCAAAAAACTCCCCTTTGACTGCTGATATATGGAAAGCGTATTCTTTCCTTGAATGGCTCATCATTATCGACCGAAGAAGTCGATGAACAAAGTTTAGATATTGCGCATTTTTCTCGTAACCTAATAATTTCAACCACAATTTTTGTAATTGTGCTCTTCATCACAATTGTTCGTATAATTGGTAAACGATGGTCGATTTGTGACTTTATTCAATCTTCCCTAATGCTATGAATGGGCAGCATTACTTTTAGCTGAAAGCAATCCAAGATTTGGCTCAAGATTCTTCAGGGAATCCATTGTTAGGAGACAAAATAATCGATTTAGGAAGAAAAGAGGTATGTGCAATAGGAAAGCTTGTTTTATATTTCTTACTTGTATAATATTTATAAACAATGTTCTTAGATATACATACACATACACATACACAATGTTCTTGATTTGTAATGGTACAATTTGATCGACTAGATCGAAATTAATCTAACAAGTCAACAGCCTTATGTGTATGTTTATGTGTGCTTATAAGTACTTATAAATTAGTCAAACATCTCGCAAGATCTACAATATTTACTTTCTTTTTATTTACATATTTCGTAAGATTCACTGTTTATAATGTATAAAAATCTTTACCAAACATATACTCATTTTTTTTTTCAAGCTCAATCCTAGTCCTTCTTATTGCTATTTTCTCCCATTTTTAATAGAACTTGAGGCTTTATTTAAAAAAATAAATAAATTAAAAAATAAATCTGATAATAGGTTAAGGAAAAAAGAGAGATTTTATTACTTATTGACAACCGCTGAAATATGAGGAGTCCACAACCAAATCACCAAACGCAAACAGAAACCCAATAAGCGGCCTATGTCCTAACATATCGCTTCGTTCTCCGAAAAAGCACTCACATAAATTCTGTATTAAATCAATCTTTCATTATTCTTCATATTTCTCAAAAATGGTATCCCGAAATTCCATGAGAAAATCTATTAGTTTGTCAAATTGAAAAATAAAAAACCCATATTTTTTCTTCAGAATGCCTTCATTTAATTCCGCGTCAAAGGCGCTTACGCGCTTGTTTTCGTGTCGTAATTTATTTCGGCAACGGATATTGAACTATACTGATTACAATCAGATTCGGTGCTTCAGTGCAATTGGTGGGTCAAATGCATTTTCTTCATCCAATAAATCAGCAATCGCTTATTACTGGAATTATAATTTACGGGATTCAGGAATATTTTCGAATAATCATAATGTTATTGTCCAGAAAAGGGGATTTTTGGGGTGTGGTGATGGCGAAGAGGGGAATATGTTAGCTAAAGTACACGAAGAGAGACGTGTTTTGGGGTATGCTTCTTTCAATTTTGATTTCCCATTTCCGTTTTTATTATTCTTTAATTACATGTGTGCTGTGCCCAATTATGTTTGTTTCCTGTATATATATGCCTGTGTTTCTTTCTCTGAGGGTTTGGAGATAAAATACTTTTATTTGCATTTTGCATCGCAGTAGGTGGATTCTGAATTTTTATTGAAGATTAAATCTTTGGACAGCGTAAATGAATGGCGAATTCATTGCATTTTTTTAAATTTTACATTTTGCTTGTGACGAAACACATTTCATTGTTGAAAACATGTTGTCATTTGTTTCCAGAGATTTTGAACCTTGCTGAGTACATTTTCTTACACCAACTGATACTGGTTTATGATAGATATACAATGTTGCGTCTCAGAAAATAAGTTATGATGTCCTGGAATTTTAGATTATCCTCTACTGGTAAGACATTGTGATATATTGCAAGCAAGGTTCTTAAAATCCAATGCTATTTAGTAGAGTGAACCCTAGAGAGGGCTGATTTTTTTTTTTTTAATTTTTTTTCTCCGATTTACAATGGGGGCGATGGTGCAAATTGTATGAAAGAAAGTTTTAATTTTTCCTCCCCTTGTCTTCATTTTTGCCGTCACTAACTGAAAACAATCAAACATGCCCACACTTGCATGCAGCTATTTTTATCAGATTAGATTCGTAGTACTTAATTTTCTAATGATTTGTCGGATGATAGAGTTGTTGTCAAACATTCACAAATTTTATTATCAAGCTTGATCAAACTAGAAACAAATTCCTGAGCTCAACCCCTGATTAGACTGGGGGAGCTGGGAGAGACGAGCTATGAAAAACGCACAATTGCAAAATGAGTTAATTTGTCATTTAGAAATCAAAATCAATTTCTATGGACCTCCAATGCTGTTTCTCGATCAGTATTTTTATTATTCTAACTATTTCTTAAATCTTAGACTTCAATGCAACTTTTAAGTTTTTTGATCATCTGCTAGATGAACTGACTATCTCTTGATTGTTAGATACTCTCCAGAGCAATTATTTGCTGTGGTTGCTGCTGTCGACTTATATGAGGATTTCCTTCCTTGGTGTCAGCGATCAGAGATAATTCGACGCCATCCCGATGGATCGTTTGACGCAGAGCTAGAAATTGGTTTTAAATTTCTTATTGAAAGTTATATATCCCACGTGGAGTTGAAGAAACCAAAATTTGTAAAGGTAAAAAATTACTTTTTGAGTATAAATGACTTCTCTTCCTTTATTTTAGTAACTTTTATATCCTGTTCACTTAATTGTTGGCAAGTCATGTTTGCTTCTTTATCCTTTTTCGTTTTTTATTTTTTATTTTTTTAAAAAAAATTTCGTGAGGAAATTTATGTTGGCAAACAATATAAACTTTTGTTTATTTTTTATCTTATTTTATCATTTTTTTCTTAACAAGAGTTAGCTGCACAATTTGACTACAGAGGATTGCACTTAAAATGTTGAGATCAATAGAATATGATGGTATCCTTTGCCTATTTGCATGAATTTTCTGTGGAGTTCTTGGTTCGAGTTTCCTTTCTTCTACTACTCCTTTGATGGGGGTAAGGGAGATGGGGAGGGTGAGGGGGCAGGTTTAGAAAGTCAGAATGATCTATCCTTGATGTTGGGTGAGAGTTCCCAGGTTTCATCCATATACAATCTTTCACAACCGCCTTTAGAAATATTTGCTGAAAATTTAGAATTTCCTCTTAAGTTAATCTGAAATCTCTAAAAGACTATAACCATGATGTAATTTCCTTGATATCAATGGCATAGCACTTTGAAGGAGAAAATTCGGATTTGCAGCCAAATTGGTGTAATAAGTGATGCAGGGAGCTGTAGAGTGTTGGAATCTGTTCATATGGTTACTATTAGTGTGATAATTGGTCTTTTTTGATCGTACAATTTATTTATTGGTTAGGATGGATAATTAGAATTAGATTACATAGATGAATTGGACATATTTCCAATTAAAGCTTGACTTTTTTTTTTTTGGTGTTAGTATTTGACTTTTTTTTTTGGTGTTAGTATGATTTTAGCTCCGCGCATGCCTTGTACAGGCTATAATTTAGTGAACCTATGTTCAATCATTATTCTAATACCTTTTAGAATTCTAGACTTTAGTATGGATCGTAGAATATATGTGGAGTTATTATTGGTGTTAATTGACTTCTCCCCCAATTCATTTACCTGGCAATACTGACGTTAATATCACAGGGATAATTGATATTCATGTTAGTAACTGTTCATAGTTTGAGAATCTGAGCATTGTTATTGTTTTGAAAGCTTAACAAGGGTCTGCCAAATTTTGTAAGAAAAAGGGTTCGTGGATTTTCTCAGCAGAAGATATTAGTTCTGAGTGAATTGCACATTCTTCTGATTAAGATATTTGATATTTTTGAAGGATAAATGTTGTAAAGGAGGAGATGTCAATTAAATGAAGAAACATTGGTTATTGTTCCTGTTCTGTAGTGTTCAGTGGTAGATTAATAACTTTTGGGTTTCATATTTGTTTCATATTTTCTGCTGTGAGAAGATTGTTACAAAAAATTTGGGTTTCATATTTTCTTTTTTGAATGAGGCACAAGGATTCTGTACTTAACTTCTTTTGGATCCTGAAAAGAAAGAGTAAAGAGGATTCTCTGGACATCTTGTTGATTTGGACAGCCAAAATTCAGGGACAAGTTTTCCTTCAACCGATGAGTATGATGCAGGAAAGAGTTACTGTTCACAAGTTACCATCGAGAGATCTATATCTCACCACGTCTTTTCTGATTAGTTTGGTTCTTTAGTTTCATTGTAATAATTTATATTTTGAGGATGATGGATAGTAAAAATCGATTACATAGATGCCCTAAGCCACCAATCTTATTTTCCCATAAATGTAAAATTATGGGTTTTTGACCTTGATGATAGGTGAATGTCTTTGGCTCCTGAGTTATTTTAAGAACCTTGTTAAGTTTTTCCCCATGGTTTTCCCTTTAATGTGCCACAGGTGTTGAACAATCTACTCTACACAAATAAACCTGTGTTTTGATGTGAACTCCTCCGGGTCTCGTGTCTCCATGACTAAGTCAGTACCTGATGCCGTAGAAGTGCGGCCTTTGAATTTGAATATGTGAATTATCAACTTAAATTTGATAGAAAAAATAGTCTAATTCATGTTCCCGAAACCAAATTCACGATTGCAGTCCGCAGAACTGCAGAAGGAGCACTAGTTTATGAATAAGTTGCTATATTTGGAAAGAAATGGGGATGGTAATGCTTGTGATGGTGAAAATTAACTATTTCTATCTGTTTGTAAAAGGGGAGTATGTTTTGGAGATTGATCAGCTTAATCTATAAGATGCCTCGATTAGTTTGTTAAGTTTTATCATCTAAGGGATCTTTATTATCATGCAAGGAGCTACTTAATAGAATTACCTAACTTCAAATTTCTTAATCTGTTCCTTGTTTTTTTGGTCTTGCAGACAACTTCTTTCCAAAGCAGCCTTTTTGATCATTTGATTAACATCTGGGAATTTAATGAGGGACCTGTTCCAGGAACCTGCAACCTTTATTTCTTGGTGGACTTTAAGTTTCAGTCACCATTTTATCGACAGGTGAGCACAAACATTGTGTTTTTTTGTGTTTACAACTTGTAGAAGAGTATAAACACAATTGAATTGTTACAGCATTTGATATATGTATCATTGAAAGATGTTTAATTTCCCCTTCACAATATTTAGACTAGTGATAAAGACATAGGCGGATCCAGGGGGGGCAACCCTTGGCTGTAGTCCAGGGCTGCCCTCCAAGGCCCAATACAAATTATAAAAAAAAAAAAAAAAATTATGTTAGCTTAGTACTTCTTTGGTATTTATTTTAATGGGTTTTCTCCAAAATCTATTTTTTCATTAAATATAGAATTATAATATAATTATATATAATACTATTAAACGGTTTAAATATTTTGTGCATCGATTACATATATAGCTTAGTTTTAAATAAAATAGATATAGATTATATTATAACAATTTTTGTTGAGAGGACATTGTTAATAAAATAAATATAGATTTTATATAGAAGAATTGCAACTGTAAAAAATTATCGAACACAAATTTATTTACGACTTGTTTGACAAAGATTATAAACCCATTTTGGTTTTTTTCAGCCGTAATTTTTGACTTTTTGACCCATTTTTAACATGAAAAGTCAACAATTTCAACTCAAATAAACCAATATTGATCAAATAAACAAAAATTGGTATATAAACTAGTTTATAATCTCTGTCAAACGAGCTCTTAGCTAGTTCTTGATCTTAAATATTTTTGTATAATAACTTCTTAAATAAAAATGAGCTAAGTAATTGTGGTTTGAGAAAAAAAAATCGGGGGCGCTGCCCCCGAACCCCCGTGAGAAGGTTCCCCCTTCCTCCAGCCCAGTCCGTTGTTTAGTCCTGGCTCCGCCCCTGGATAAAGATATTTATACAATGCGATGATATTCTGAATGGGAATAAAGAAAATCTTCCTTGAATCGTTATAGTAGGAAATACAGATGAGTTATCAGAATTCTTGCCAAGGCAACATCAGAATGATGGAAAATTTAGGATCGTTCTTGTGGCGTTGGTTGGTGAGTCTATTATTGTCTCTTGTGATTATGGGGACCATTCATTCCCTGCCGTCATCACCCATATAAAGCACTGCCCAATCCTGTATTTAGCTGAATGCAGTAGGGCATTAGATCAAATCCCATTCCTGCCATCACCAGTTTTATTTCCAATCCTCAGTGATTTAATTTTTTCAATAAATTATATTGATTTATAGTTTTTCTTAATAGTTTTAAACCTCAATGTCCATGCATCTATTTCTTGAAACATGGCACTTCGATATCAAGAATGTCTATCCTGTGTTCTAATTGAATGTTACTAACAGTCGCAGAATCGAATCATGTTCATTTCACAACATTCTTAAGCACATCAGCCTAAACTTCGCCCAATCCCATTCTTCTAGTTGTCATCATGTGTGGTATTGCCATTCTTTTGCAACATGGATAAAAAATGTGGATGGGAGAAAGATACGTATTTGCTATTTCTTGAAGAATTTTATGTTTTTAATGTGTGTCTTGAGTAATAATACATAACAATACAAGTCTTATTCTAAATAAATTTGAGCTCGACATGAACCATTTTTCTTTACAATACAAGTCTTGCTCTCAAATTTTAGCTTGACTACATGAACCACTTTTCTGTACTTTGTTTGATTTAGAACTACTCTACTGGAAAGTCGTACAAATCAGGTCCCTTATTGCTACGTCATGCCATCTTCGTTTTCTCGTCTCTCCCTCTTCTATTGTGTTGTATTGAAAGAGTGTAGGCTTTTAAATAGTATAAGTTAGCTAAATGGGAAGTGAAGAGGGTAATATAAGTGTCTCGTGCAGAAAAATATGAGAAGAAGTATAGTTTTCTTGGAACCAAGGAATGAGATAAAGCTACTTACAGGATATCTCAGCGAAGGGAATGGGGATGTAGAGATCTAAAAACCAAATCAAGTGTATTAATGATGAGAACGGAAGAATTTTTTTAGTAGCGATGAAATTACAGAAATATGGAGGAATTATTTTGACAAGATGTTTTATGAAAGACATAGTAAGGGATGCTATGAAGAGGATGGCATGAGAAAAGAAATCAACCCAGATGGAATTCTTATTGAAGTTTGGAAGTTCTTGGGTGATGTGGTACTATGTTGTTGACAAAATAGTCTACTCTTAAAGAATAAGATGCCAGATGAAGTGAGAGGGCAATTGAGCATAGATTAAGGTGCAATTCAAATGTTACAGGAATCAGTTTGGCTTTATGCCAAGGATACTGTGGAAGTTATTTACTTGTTTAGGAGATTGATGGAGAACAGGAGAAGTACAAATGAGAGAACAAGATTTGGATATGAGCTATGGTAAAAACCTATGATAGGGTGGCTAAAGGAAGTGCTATGGTGGGTGCTAAGATAGAAAAGTAATTTCTATTATTATTAAGAACGTGTAGACCAGTCATGAGAGTGAAATGTACTGGCAGTAGTAGTAGATATTAGTTACCGATAACTATAGGCTTGCATCAAAGTTCTAATCGTTTCACCTTACTCAAACGAGCTTAGTGACATTCAAGATGAGGTCATAATTATAAATTCGAACTTTGAAGGAGTACTTTGAAATCTAATTGGTTTTAGGTTGAGTGGAACCAAGAGAATACATCTTATGCCATTTTGGTAATGGTAGAATCAAGGATTATAATAGAGTCAGTATAGAGGATTCTGTTATCCCCAAAAATAATTGTTTTAGGTATCTAAGTTCGATTACTAACAAGGAAAGAGGAATTGAAGAGGATGTAATGCATTGAGTTAGAGAGGTTTGATAAGAAGTACTATAGGAATTTTTTGTGATAGAAAGATCCTTATATGGGTAAAAGGATAGTTCTAGTAAACAGTAATAATGCTTTATGAGTGTTAGGCCGTTGAGGGATACAATCTCAATTGTCCATGAGATATGTAGCGGAAGTAAGAAATCTAAGATGCATAGGTGATTATACTAACATGGACAATGTAACACATAAGAATATATCAACCATGAGAGGTAGGGACGAGTGAGGATAAGTTAAGGGAATGATGACTTGGGTAGTTGGGACATGCTCTGTATAGACCTAAAGAGACTATCATTCATAAGAGTGATGTAATCTGAGTAGAACATATTAGAAGAGGGAGGGATAGACCAAAACTAACATATCTTGTTGTAGTTGATAAGGATCAAGTTGCCATAGATCTTCCAATGGATTTAGTAATGATCTGAATTCTGAAAGAGTGAAGAAAAAGGAATGATGTAGCTGACCTCAATTTACTCGAAACAAGGCTTAGTTTGTTATGTTGTCGTATAATGGTGCTACTCTTAGCATCACAAGTATGTAAGGTCTAATAACTGTTCTATCCTATTTGCCTTTAAATTTGGTACATATCATTCAAATTTGGTCCAATTTTCTCTACTCACGTGCTTTACATCCTTCTCCGATTCCTCTTTATTAATAATTATAAGCCAACAACTATTTAGGACAACTTAAGTCTGCATTTTGATTACACTATCACTCTTACCAACTATGACTAAAAGAACTTTCAACGTGATCCATTTTAATTCTACTAAACCTAAAACCTTTAGATCCGAAGTGCTTGTACGAGGTTTTGACTTAGATTTGCCCATTATTTGTCTCATCAACAAAAACTATATCATCTATCATACACAAGACACCTCATCTTAGTGTCTCATTAGCCTATAGGGGATAAAACTGGAAGATAAAAACTTGGAGCGAAGTTGTTGCAAGCAGATTGGAATAGAAAATACCCTACTATTACAACCTATTGGTATCGCACTCATGACTTCTCCTTCATACATATCCCTCATAATATTGATATATCTAGTAAAAATTTCTTTTCTATTTCACACCTATTGTCATATCATGTACTTTTTCTGAAGTAATGAAAATCTCATGCAAGTCTTGCTTCTACTCTCTATACCTTTGATTAATTGTTGAAGTAGGTAAATGTGTTGCACAGAAGTTCTCCTTTGAATAAAATCAAATTGGTTCTCGACCTTTCCATTACATCTTGATATGTGCTTGATCACCCTCTCCCATAATTTTATGATATGCCACGCGAACTTAATATCTTTATAGTTCGTTTAATCTTGAATATCCCATTTATAATCATTTATAGGAATAAATTTATTCTCCTCCATTCACGGGTTTACAAATATTTATGAACTTTAAATTAATACCTGGGAAAAAGAACAAGCTTTGCTGGTTAACTAGAACTCTGACTATTCCAGTAAACATTATCAACACTTTGTGGTCACATCTTAACTGAACTCTTGGTACACTTCATGAACATTTGTGGTGACTGCTATACTAACATTATATATTAACTTTTCCTGGTCCGCAGCTGTGGTTGAGCCCTTATTGTGAATATTTACATATTACATATATTTGCACTGACATTAAGATATTATTTTGCTTCAGAACTGCAATTTCCTTGATTTAAAATGAGTGCATGGAATTGAGTATTTATTCATACTGGGATTATTTGAATATGAGTCCCTAATATATATGATCTGAATTGTAGAATAAAAAGCATATATTTGAGTTTTTTCCTTCTACAGTGGCCTTTCTAAGCATGTAATGGGGTTTTTGGCTGACAGATGGCAAATATGTTCTTCAAGGAAGTGACCTCTCGATTAGTTGGTTCATTCAATGATCGATGTCATTTGATATATGGACCTGGGGTCCCAGTTCTTGAAAATACTTATGAACAGAGACGGTGAAAAGTTACATTGTCTATGCCTTCATGGTGATGTCTTCAAATCCAGTGCCAGATGAGTTCATGATTTTTGAAGTAAGCTCTCAATTTAATCAGTTTCAAGCGCTCGCCTTATTCTGGGTTGTTTTGTTTCACGCCGCTGATCATTGCATGTGTCTTCTACATGTTGAATTTGAAGGCTGAAAGGTGCTGAATTGGCATGCTCCTCCTTCAATTTACTCAGCGTGAATACAGCTTTACCGAATGGATTGGTGCTGCAGCTTTGATATTGTATTTCTGTTCCTCTAGAGCTAGATGATACTCGGTTGGCTCCAAATATACTGACTATTATATGATTTCGTTTATGATGGTTAATCCTTGGTCATGGCATTTTGCATCGAGCTTTCTGTAACTAACACGAAATTCTTTTATTTCATTGCTCCATTGCTGAAACTGTGCTCATACTAAAAAGTCACTAGACGGACTTCACTCTGGAAGAAAATGTTTTTATTGGAAGCTTGAATAATCACGGTGTGTGTGTTAGTAGTTTAGATTCCGAATTATATTCAGGAAAGGAATTGTTTACCCAATAAACGACTGACCCTTCCAAGTCAGTAGAAATTAATTCTTCATTACCTTATTTGTCATGCCATCACGCATACAAAGCAAGTAAATTTATGAACGTGTCACCCATTTATGAATTACTGTATGCATTAATGATATAATATGGTCTAGTCGAGAGAAGGCATGTTGGCAACTGAATAAATGTCTCTCTAACAATAAGGCTGTCTTTTATTTTTTATAAAAAAATTATACGGGATAATTTTTCATCTATCACAACTACGATTACATGTTTGTAGCAAATATCGTCCATCGTCTTGCACGCGTGAACATGAAAAAATGTCCAAATAAGACAATAAAGAATCATATACTCTCCATCCAAATTGTTGATAATAGAGAGGAGGATGAAGTGCAGAAGATTCACAAAATCTTCATTCATCTGATAAAATCTTTAGAGATGCCATTCATAAAATCTCTATTTTATTTTTGTGTTTGGTCTTGTAAGCCCACCACCAGATTGCAAATCTAGCAAAACATCCTATATAATTCTACTTGTTAGCATCTTTGTAGGATAAAAAGAAATCTGAAAAGTTGATATGCACCTTATCAACAAAAAGACTAGAAAAAATTGAAGACAAAAAATCCATGCATCTAACCAGTTAATATCTTCCAAAATTAATAGCATAATTACTTAATTTTAATTTAAATAAATCATATTCTTCTATTTAATTAGTAATAACGCTAGGTTTGAAGCTCTTTAGAATTTTGGTCACAACATTTGTGTTTAGTTTAACGTTGAAGAATATATCTATCGTTGTTTAATTTTTTCCTTTGTAAAACCCATACTAAGTACTAACACTACGCTCGACTAAGTCTCAAAATATTAAAATGATCTCTTTTAATAACTTTTTAAACTTAAACATGTTTGAATAAATACTTGGAGGTAAGACCCGAAGGCTTGTTATTTGTACTATTTTGTTTTTTTTTTTACCAATCATGTGATGCCACCTCAACATGAATCAGGGGCGGATATAGAAATTTTTTGAGCTCAGGCTACTACTGAAAAAAAAAATTTGCACAGACTGTTACTAAAAAAAATACTATAAAAAATGATTTTTTTTGGAGCGGACACCCAAATCCGTCACGACATGAATATTATAAATAGGTAGAACATCACTACATCAGCCGTATTTATTTGAAATGCATGCATAAATCATAATATATTTTGTGATGATTGAGTTATCGTACTTGTAATGTGTGGTTACAAAATTCAACAAGGCAATGATTTAATGTCACATGCACAGTGGAGGATTTTTACACGTGTGTTGATGTCAGATTTCACTACGACACTGCCCATACATTTATTCTAAATTATTTGTCAAATCTCTTAATTACTTAAAACATGAATAATGATTTTTACCAAACACGTGCCACCTTATTATTCAATCACTCTACAAATGTGACATAGCCATTGAAAGAAGCAAAGTTTCTACAAGTTACAAATTCTAGTTCTGATAAAGTAAATCCTTGATTCTGACAAATTTCGAATGAGAACCAAGAAATAAATTGGACAACTACAAAATTCCAATGTATCTATCTTCACAAATTCTCTAGTGCACCACAAGTCCCTACTGGTCACTTTCGAGTGGTCGCATTTTGTGTAAAAATCTCATGTCTTTGTCACTTCAGTCGTACTTTCTATCTTCTTTGTTTTAATTGTTTGAGTATTTGTTCATCAAATTTATTATGTTATTTAATTGTAAATTTTATAATATATCGCTAGAATAAAACTTTAATTAAAAAAGTTATTTATAAAAAGCTCAAAAAACATCTTATCAAACGGACAATGTCCACTCAGAAGGCACTTATGTTTCAGGAGTAAGCAAACATGAAAAGGTGTCAAAACATGAAGACTTCACTTCCCCCATGTGAGGTGCTAATTTGATTATTATCAACTACAAAATCGTTAGATTGAAATATCCAATAGAAAAACATATTATTTTCGTTGTTAAATACATTTCTTGATGAGATTTCTATTTAGACTAGAAGTTCTATCTTAAAATGTCAATCTTATTAAAAAGAATAGTTCAAGTCTATATATGTTGGTTAATACTTCGATATTTAACCGACATGAAATTTATCTTTTAATATGCCCCGCAAGATGGTGATTAGTTTGAGCATACTAATCTTGTAATCTGAATGTTCGTTTGAACTTTAGACAGATCGAATTGTTCGTTTAAACTTAATGAGCTCTGATACCATATTAACACTTGAAATTTCATTTTAAAAGATCAACATTGTTAAGAGGAGCAGTCCAAATTCATATATGTTAGTTAATACTTCGTTATTTAATCGAAGTGTGATTTATCTTTTAATACTTTCGAGGACGCATGGCCAACACAATTGTATTCGTTGTTAATTATATTTAAGGAAATTTAGAGCAAATGTTATTAACCTGTCTTTAGTGCAAAAATTGTTCTTAATGTTTGTTTTTTTGGAACGAACATCCCTAATCTATGTATTTTGATATACAATTAGTCTTTATTTAACGAAAAAGACTAATGTATCCTTAATTTTAATAAAAAAAATTTAAAGATGCAAATGGGTCCGGTACTTTTGTTTTTTTATGAAAAGTAACTAACATTTTTTTTTTATTAAGATTTTATTGACCAAATTGATATTATAGTTAAAAAAAAAAAAACTAACAGTTCTTTTACATATATATATATTTATGAATTATTATGAAATAATTAAAATTAAACTCATATTTATTAACAAACGTGTTAAATAAAATTATTGGTTTTATTATTTATAATTTAAAATTTTATTTTAAAGTCATAACCAAAAAAAAAAAAAAAAAAGAAATTTGTCACAAACTTGATCCTCAAATACTTTTATTTAATTAAGTTATTCGTTTATTAACTACAAATGTTAGAACTCCAATTTTACTCTTCATATTTTATTTTATCGTTTTATTATCATACAAAAATATAAAAAATATAATTCATAAATTATTTTTTATTAGTATTTTTTATGTTAAATAAAAATATTAAGATTGGTTATACGCCATTTTGTTATTTATTTATTTAAATTATTTAAGTTTTTCACATCACCTAACAATTACATATACTTAAACACAATAATTTAACATTTTTTACTCTTATGAAAAATTTAATTGTACGAGTATAATTATATATTTAGTACACTAAATTAAATAATTTGCATATTTTGTAAAGGTTAAGAACTCAACTGTAATTTTTTTTTAACTAAAAGTAAGGAATATTGGTCTTTTTCATTAAATAAGAATCAATTATGTACCAAAATACGTAAGTTAGGAACATCTGTGCTAAAAAAAATTATATTTTCTCAGTGAAAACAAATGTTAGGGATTATTTGTGCCAAATTCCTTATATTTAACTGGGAATTTTTTTGACTTTTTACTATGAATATTGTTGTCTAAAAATGGCATTATGTCTTGGTCACAAATGAGGAAGATTGTTGTAAAATGTCTTGGTCGGTTTGATACAAAGTATCCATGGGAGATTTTCTGCCCAGTGTAGTGATTGTCACGTACATGTAGGGCAACCAAATAAAAAAAGAAGATAATAAGAGTGTGACACGTTCGAGGGAACCATCATTGCTCATTCTAATTCTCATATTTTCATAATTTCTTACTTTGAATTGGACGTTTCCCATATTAGTGTAAACCCATCGATCTCAAACATATTTTGTACAACTCTTTTCCAAATTTTATTACAAATTTCAAGAATGTGTAAAGAGTAGGCATAGAGAGTACAAATATAATACGAGAATATATAGTATAATAGATTAGACAGAATTATAAATAAAAATTTTATATATTTTTATTTTATATTTACATTCAAGAGTACTTTCGAATATATTATACTAAACATGTACCATAGTCTTGCTCAGAGATTTCAACTTTACAATCTAAATGGGCAACGTTAATTTTTATTTTGATCGAGATAAATAATGAGAGAGAGAGAGAGAGAGAGAAAAAAAAAAGATATATATATACACACACACACACACACACACACATACACATACACATACACATTTTGACCGTCAAGACTATAAAATACAACACGAACAACATCGTTATAATCAACATGGTTGACAATTTAGCAAAAGCCTTAATTGTTGCTTGTATTCAAGAAGTTCTATGTGACAAATTGAATGTGGTTCCACCACCATTAGCTTGAGGGATGATGTTAGATCATTATATGAAGGATTTTAAAGGACATTGTTATTGTTATGGGAAGGCAAATTTGGAGTAGTGGATAGAATTTGTAGTGTATACTTGATACTATAAGAAGTTATTCATTTAGATGTATTAATATACTAATTAAATTGAAAGTATTGAATCACATTAAATACTCGATACTACAATAAGTTATTTATTTAGATGTATTAATATATTAAACTGAAAATGTTAAATCTCTAGAATTGTGTACAATACACTAATTTATGCAATTCGCATCTTTGTACCCACATTTGGTAGAGATTGTCTCTCTTATAGTACCTCATATTTTTTGGAAATTTTCGAGATGAGATATTATTCTCTTTATTTTTCTTTCATCCCCCTGAATAAGTAAGACTCTGCTCTTTCTAATTCAAAAAACAAAAAAAGAAAAGAGAGGCGAATGCCTATGCTACAGTAAGAAAGAAAGTACGTTGAGGTTACAAAGTCACTTAGTCGAACTATAAAGAAAGAGAGGCTAAGGTATTCAGATGTAAGATATCTATTCAGAAGTACCATTCATTGCACTTGTTTAATAGCTATATTGAGCTCTCTTGATTAAGATACTAACAAAGAATAAATATATCGAAGAAAATTTAAATTATTTTGTTTTATTTTTAAAGAATATAACAATGAGTTTCAAAAGAGAGAAAAATCGTATCATGACAATGTTATTGTGGCCTTTATAGGGACCGTTAAAACATAGTTATGATCATCCAAAAAACCTATAATGATTACGACGTAGTCGTGATAGAATCAACGTGTTGATCATATATGTTGTTACCCATCATAAAACTCATAGATTTTTAGACGTTTTTGTTGAAATTTGGTTCATATGTGACCCAACTAGTGCATTCATAGTGGGCCATGTGAAATTGGTCAAATATTTGAACTCCCATAAACTTTTAAGGGAAAATTCAAGGTGGATCGGTAATAATGTATTTATGGATTTTGAAAATATATGGTCCAACTTAATTTAATTAAAATCATATTCAGTGTTAAAAGATCAATGTGTTTTTGCAATTGTAAAATTGTTAATTCAAACACGGTACTGTTTTATTAAGATACTATTTTTTATGATGTTTTACTTTTAATATTATATACTAGTTTTCGTTATATTAGATATACAAATGCTGCTTTTATTTATTCGACCAAAAAATGATTACAAAACAATTATATTCCTACATATAAAAAAACATTATCTCCAACAAAAACAACACAATTCAAGAAAAATAAGATAAATCATTTATAAAAAACTGAATTTACTTATAAAATAACATTCAAAAAAATAATTGTTTTCAAAATTTTGCAATTTAGGGACTGCTCAATACTTCTCAGAATCACCGTCACTCTCTGATAACAATGACTTGTTAAAGTTCAAAACTTTATCTTTTACATGATTGAGAAGAAAAACAACAGTAAAAATTGTGAATCCACAATTATCACTCATGAAAATAGTGAAAAAAAGTTTGGGTGGCCGACAGCGTGTCGCGTAACGTTAGTGACAAGTTGCAAGAGCCAACGGAGGAGGCCGTAGAAGACGGTAGCCACGTACGTGCGGTTGAAGTTGAAATCACATTTAATTCTAATTAATTTATATCACATGGGTAATTATGTGATTAATTGATATATGCCTGAAGCAATATGACATAATAGTAATTTTGAAAAATATTTAGACCTAATTTGATAAAAGTTACATACGGATAACTTATAGGCAATTTCTCCAAGTTTTAAATCTCATCTATATCAGAATAATTTTAATAGACTCTCAAAGATAATTAAATGTGAATGGGATTAAAATTACTTTTGTTTACCAAACACATACTAAAACCAAAGTTTACAAAATAATTAGTTGATTATTTCTCCAACACAGCAAAAGTTAATTCTCTAAAAAATCAAGTTACAGTGACAAATACATATATAATACAAAGTACACACGTTAACTCACAATACGAAACATAGAAGTTATATAAAGGTAAAATCATTGGGCAAGATATCTCCTCTCCACTATGGGGAGGAGATCAATCCGGATAGAACAATATAGCTTAGGATAGGTTCTCGTTAATTGCTCTAATAAGGTTTTCTTTTTAAATGAGTCTTGGTTTGGTCTGGACAATAAAGTTACATGCTACAACAATATTGTGTACTTCAATGCCTATACGTGCATCTGAGTAGGATTGGGCACTCAATGTCGAAGGTCAGGCGCAATGATTCCTTACATTATCATGTGCCAAAAAGACCTACTTGCACTAGCAGATTTCTAAACAAATTGTTACCGCAGCCAAAAATTTGTTACAGGTCGAACAATATTAATATCTTTAAGAAGGACGCGAATGAAACGGATAGAATTAAGAGGCATAGGATTGAGGGGGATAGTATTAAGGTGGATTCTAGAATTTTGTTTCAATAAAGCGTTTGTTGCTATACTGTATCAGACAAACGTGTTTAAGTATGGAACAATAAAAAATTTGACAGTAATTTTTTTTTTTACTTATAAGTGAATATTCTCGACTTATGAGTAAATCTACACCTACCTTATAAAGCGTATTAATTTTATTCAGTTGACTAAACGAGGATGAGCACCGTATTAATTTAATCTGGGTATTAATTGCACCAACTTCATATAGAATATAATTAATTATTATCTAATTTAATTGCTAAACTTATCCTAAATGTTTATATGATTAATGGTATCAAATAGATTTGGAAACTGTTGTAAAATTATAGATAATGATGAATGACTATTTGATTTTATCTAGATGTCTATGTAACTGTTTACTTATTTTAGAATAGTGTATTTTACTCAGATTATAACTCTCATTAGAACCATACAAATAAGAGTCATTGTATTAATAAATTTACACATTTACTCTTTCAATTCGTTTTTATTTTTCTATCTTGTTCTCTTAATTTTATAAAAGAAACCAATTTATTGGCCAATTTTGAGGAACTTTTTAGTGGGTCTCATGTGTAATTAATAGTAATAATTAGGGGTAATTGCCTTTTCCACGAGGTTGTTACAATAATCTATTATCTTCAAGAAAAATTTTATTTGTAAAAAACATCTTTAGATTTTAAAGAGTATAAATTTTGATACATTCTAATAAATGCTTTATTTTTAACTTTTCATTTTATTTGTTCTAATAATCATTTAATGTTTTTTCCTTATTTTTCAATTAATATATTTTTTTTAAATGTTAATGGTAAAATATTTAAATATGATTTGCATAATTCAAGAAATTCAACATTAAAACTTGCAACTTATCAAATTCAATCATTATAAGATACAAATAAGGAGTGAGTTTGACTCTTCAAATATAGAAAGATACACCCATTCTCTATTTTAAAAATATATCCAAGAGACTTTTTAAAGGTAAGATTATTTTAAAGAGTGAATACTTAAAATAAAGTTCAAATTCGCTCCTTATTTTAATTTTATAGGACAGAAAGTGATTTGGCTCTCGCATGTTTGTATATTTGTCCCAGAACTCGTATAGAGAAAGATCTCCTGTTGTGTCGCCGCTATCATACCACTCTCTCCGAATGTTGAGATATATTAAATGCTTTAATAAATTGCAAATTTAAATATTTCACTTCTTTGATTATTTAATTAATACTTGAATATTTTAAGCATTGGCTCGTCATTTGAATGTAAAAACAATATATATTAAATAAAAGATGGGGAAACAATAAATGCTTATTAAAAAAGTAAATTAACGAGCCAAAATAAAGAGTGTTACGCCTCTTAAATAACACATCCATATGGCACCCCACGTGTAGTCGCCAACTCAGTCCCACGTAAGACAAGTCACACAGGCGACACCTGGATGCTTTCAATCTCGGTCGGACAGCTTTTGTCAAGCGGTTCGGTACACAATAAATACCGGACCGCCATGGCTGATTGATGGGACGGGAGTAAGGCGGTTCTATTAATCTGATACAAAGAAAGAGTATAAAGGGGATGAAGTGACTGCTTGCAAACTCAAAGTCAGACGCAAAAAGCAACAGCGACAATGATAGCTTGATGGACGAGGGTCAATCACACACGCAGGAATCAGATGCACTTATATCAATTAGATTTCAACTATAAATAAGAGGAGAAGTGCGAGTGAGGGATAAGTTCTTTTAACTCAACTCAAGAATAAGATATGTTTTACAAGTCAAACCAGTCTGGCTAAGACATGACTTCTAACTTGGGTGTCGGAGTACATACGATGGCCACCCCGACTGCCTATGTCTGCTGACATCTAGTGTTGAATGTGCAGGATCAAGACAGCTGGACAGAAAAAAAGTAATTTGGTGTTGATTTAGAATCTAGTGAGGATTAGTGGTCAACAAAGAGTATTGTTGGGCTTGTATAAAAAATTTATTCTTTAAATTTAAAGATGATTTTTAAAAATAAAGAGGCGCTAAGAGATACGTTAGATTAAAGAATATATAGAAGCATAATTTCATAGTTTGACTCTTTAAAGTAGAAAATGTTTTACATTTGAATAGTCTCTTGAAGATGCTCTATGTATTTAAGTTAGCCAAACGGATGTAAGTATGAATTGCAATAAGGCTCCAAAGTATGTTCCATTAAAAGCTTTAAACGTGTATTTGAGTCAGGGTTGGCCCTAAGCGACTAGGCAACTGCCTAGGGCCCCCAACCATTCAAGACCCAAATTTTTTGGCACTTACATGTGAAATGAGTCTAACTAGAAAACAAGTTCAAATCTAACTTACATTATCTACTTTAATCTAGTATTTAAATTGTAGACCGTGCAAATTTCTCTTTAAACCTCGTTTTAGAAATCTTTAGTCAAAACGATTTTTCAAATTGTTAGGATTAGAGCAATAAATAAAAGGGCGAAAAATAAAGAACACGATGATTTATACAGCTTCACCTTAATGTGAGACTACGTCATGTCTTCAGCCACTACAGTATTTTCACTATAATGAATGATGATATTTGTTTTCAAGAGATTAGTCATATATATAACAATCCAATGAAAGTTCTTAATTATAATGAAAGTTTAAGACAATCCAATGAAAATTCTCTAATTATAATGAAATACTAAGACAATCAAATTACAAAGGAAAAATTTCGAAAAACACATTTACTTAAGCAAATACAAACACCGTAGACCTTTCGCGCTTAGCTTTGCGTAGCGCAACAAATTAAGCTCTATAATTTAACACAAATTTCAACCATTTTTTCATTTAATGAAGAAAAAGAAAATTTTACTTTTTTTTTAGCTTGTAAATCTTTTATATGTATATGCACACACCCCTACATTTTAAACATCTCAATTTAATAAGAACCTATTTAAATTTCGACTAAACCCCAAATCTCAAGGTTGGTCCTGATTTGAGTATTCCATATTGGTTTATAAATGAGTCAACTACCTTAAGTTATAATTGTGTACACTCTTCTCGCTACATCCTAGGCTAGCATTGGCTAGCCACATGGAAGCCGCAAGAGTGGTGCTTCATACCACTTGCAACTTGGGCATTCACGCTTTGCAAAGGTGCATTGAGTGCTTTAGAGGCACACTTCACACGTGCGCAAGGAGGCAATGAGCTAATAAGTCTTAAAGTTTTCCAAAATGTAGCCATGGTGCAATGACAGGGCAATTGGTGGCGTGGACATGGCACTAATGTGGCGAAGATGTGTCGGCAAATGGCGGTTCGTGTTCATGTGGCATTTGTATGCGCATTCACAATGTTCTAAAAAGCTCGAATAGGCGGCGCCTAAATTTGAAGCTCGACCTCGACGCATAGCCACGCTTCACGCCTCGTCTAGGTCCGAAAAGCTTGAAACTCGGCCTCTACGCCTAGCTACGCTTTACGCTTTTTAGAACACTGCTATTCAACAATCAAACACGGACGAAGTGGTGTGATTGAGTGCTGATTGGATGCGACTGTTGCCATGCAACATGTGCATACAGAAAGGTCATAAACTATAGCAATATGGTGCGATCTTAACCATCAGATTGTGTCTAAATCTGAAATGGTGTGATATAACAGTTCAAATCGATCCATGCAAAGAGTTGTAACGATTTAGAAAAGACACAATCAACCTTCTAAATAGGACCTTCCTATTTCTATTTCAATCATTCCAAATTAATTCAAGTTTAATTGATTTCTGAATTCTTCTCTCCCTAAATTTTGTTCAATATTTTTGAATTTCTTTAAGAGTTAGTGTTCGATTTTTCGAGCCTCTAAAAGTTTATTATTATTCCAGTCAAAGAAGAGTACAACCGAATTTCTAGTTTGATCGACAAAGTTGGTATCTTAAAAAATAGACGTCTAATTATTAGCAGGGGAGAAATATGTCTAAATGGGATTTGCAAGCTGCATACCTCACTTTATTACCTTGTACATCAATTTCTATTCTCTGTTTTGGTTGTCTAGTCAAATTTTCGACAACATGTTTATCCTTCAAAAGTCAACTAGTGTAAATGTGTGACTTTATTGCGGTAATGATAGTGAAATTGCATCATATTCTTGTAGTAATTAATATTTCTAGATTTTTAAATACACAAGATATAGATTATACTAATATTTCTAGATTTTAGACAAACGAGATAATGAGAGCAGTCATTGATCTTTTCCTACTTTATCTTGTATAGGAATTTTAAAAAATAAAAATAAAAAATTTACCCGTCTTTGCCACCTCCACTCTCATTCCCATATAAACCTTCTGCCCTTCCATATCTCATTCACTGAAATCACCTGAGTATGCATTAGTATTTTATTACAGCAAACTATACCAGCCTACAGAAAAAATGGAGATGAGTGCATTCATTGTTTCCATTTTTCTATTTCTCATTGCTATTTTACTTAGAATGAAAAGAAGAAATCCTGAGAAGAAATCTAAATCTAAACTCCCTCCTGGTTCAATGGGGTGGCCTTATATTGGAGAAACACTTCAACTTTATACTCAAGATCCAAATGTGTTTTTCTCTGATAGACAAACAAGGTTTTTTAAACTCTTCATCTTCTCTCTCTCTCTCTCTCTCTCTCTCTCTCTCTCTCTCTCTCTCTCTCTCTCTCTCTCTCTCTCTCTCTCTCTGTGGCCTTGTCATACCATTCCATGTATGATTAATTACTCCTTTTTCAGGTTCGGTGAAATCTTCAAGACTCATATACTTGGTTGTCCTTGTGTCATGTTGGCGAGCCCAGATGCAGCCCGGTTTGTGCTGGTTACTCAAGCACACTTGTTCAAGCCTACCTATCCCAAGAGCAAGGAAAATCTTATAGGCCCGAATGCGCTGTTTTTTCACCAGGATGAGTACCATGTCCGCCTCAGGAAACTTGTTCAACGCTCCTTGTATCCTGAAGCTATTCGAAACCTGGTGCCATATATTGAAACCTCAGTACTTTCTGCATTGAATTCATGGGCCGACGGTCGTGTGCTTAACACTTTCCATGAGATGAAAAAGGTTGATCTCTTTCAATGATGCTTGTTAAACTCATCTTTGATTGAATTTTCAGTTTTTCTTTTCTTTTTTTTCGTGTCCGTGTCAACTGGTATCCATATCTAGTTTTATGTCAATTGTTGCTTTCCTGCAGCTCTCATTTGAAGTAGGTATACTGGCCATTTTTGGTCATTTGGAACCTCATTACAAAGAAGAACTGAACAAGAACTATATCATAGTAGATGGAGGTTATAATTCTTTCCCAACAAATTTACCTGGAACTCTATACCAGAGGGCAATGAAGGTAAAGTTTTGCTACTCAAAAATTTAATGTGCGTTGATCATTTAAAAATCCCTACTTTATTGGACAATTAAAGGTGAGCCCTCACTCCTACATAAATTGACTGCATCTTATACTGCACTTATTTGATGTTCTTTTGGGTTGTAAAAAGCACAAAAATCTCGACTTTTTTTGACTCGTTGTGCTTCAATATTGAAGGCGAGGAAGAGGCTAAGTGAAATTCTAAGTAACATCGCTAGAGAAAGAAAGGAAAAGAAACTAGTCGTGCATCAGGACCTGTTAAGTTGTCTCCTGAATTCGATAGATGAAAAAGGTGTGATTCTAAATGAGGATCAAATTGCTGATAACATCATAGGAGTACTTTTCGCTGCCCAGGATACCACAGCAAGTGCCATGACATGGATTCTCAAGTACCTGTACGACAACCCCAAACTCCTCGAGGCTGTTAAGGTAAGAACTAGAAGTTTACTCACCGTAATCCAACACGTCAGACTTTAATCTTAATTATGTTTAATCTTGCATTAGGCTCGTTGTAATTTTCGATTCATGCAGGCTGAACAGAAGGCAATATACCAATCAAATGGCAATGGAAAGAATCATTTGACATGGAATCAGACAAGAAATATGCCAATTACTTACAAGGTATAATTGACTGTTTAATTGATAATATATCATTTCATAGTGACTTGACTAAACCCTCTTAACAATTAATTTGATTTTTCAGGTAATTTTAGAGAGCTTGAGAATGTCCAGCATTATATCTTTCACATTCAGAGAGGCAGTGACTGATGTACAATATAAAGGTAGGCTTTCTCTGAAAATGACCATCTTCAAAATGCAAATAAATGTATTTACATTTATACTCTACAATATTAATGAAGATCTAGGAATTGGAAATTAATTATAAAAATATGGTTTCAGGGTATCTTATTCCAAAAGGTTGGAAGGTTATGCCTTTGTTCAGGAATATTCATCACAATCCAGAATTCTTTGCTGATCCCCAAAATTTCGATTCTTCAAGATTTGAGGTACCAGTTTATTGTACAATTATTATGTCCCATGTAAAGAAATTCCTTCCCTGCTGACAGGGCACCAAAATTTTCCTTGCCCAGTTTCTGTCCAGTTGGCATACCAAACATATTGGTTAGATGTCTAATTTGCAGATTAAGACAATTTTAATTTATGTTCAATGTAGGCTGCTCCGAAACCCAATACATATATGCCATTTGGCAGTGGAGTACATGCCTGCCCTGGTAACGAATTTGCCAAACTAGAGATGCTCATTATGGTGCACCACCTAGCTTCTCAATTCAGGTATTCTTCCTAAACTAAAACGCAGGATTTCATAATTTGAGTAGTGTCTTCCGTGTTTCACTGTAATCGGTATCAAATTTCACAACCCCTTTTTTTTAATGCATGTACTCTATTACATATATCGAAAAGATCAAAACAACTAAATTCTTAACAACCAAAAACAAATAACGTTAATTTCAATTTGCCGCTTTTAATCCTTTTAACTATTGTAGTAAGATAGTCTTAATCTTTAGGTCGGTCTATTCAATAAATATTCCAACCATCGAATTCGATCTCTTCAAATATACTTTCAATTAATAATTGTGATAATGCACACATCAATTCGTAATTTATCATCAAACATGTGTACATTAATACACGCATTAATATCTGGCAAGTGCTGCTGTACTAATATCTGACAGGAGCATTTTGCTGTGTTCGATAATTGTGGTTTTCAGGTATGAAGTGGTGAGATCTGAAAATGGAATCCAATATGGGCCATTCCCAGTCCCTTTACATGGACTCCCAGCCAGTTTTTGGAAAGAAGAATTGACCAATTAGAGCATGCATCATGGTCTCACCTGATAGCACTTTTCAATTTTTGCTCTTTGTTTTCAACTCCATTCCTTCAAACTCTTGTGGGATGAATGATACCCTTTTTCCTTTTACTTTCACAGTAGGTTTCCTAATATTAAACTAAGAACTCCCTATTCATGTCTCCATCATTTACAGCTAGCAATTTGTATCATTTCACATTGAAGGACTGGATTTGAAAATGTGAATGTTAGAAAAGGTTAATTTTTGCGTAATGAGCTGAATTCCCTTTTCCTTGACTTGGGAAAAAGTAAGTGTTGGAAACTCACTTTCTGCTGGTCCTCCATTTTTGGTTGGTTGATGGCTACATTGTGCCACACGTTTATGCAAGGTGTCGATCATTCTTTGCCTATCCCATAACGTTTTTTCTTTTTTTTCTTTTTTTGTTTTGAGAGGCTAACAGATAACCATGTGGTGAGTCTCTAATTGGTTGAGTGAAAGAGGGAAGTACACTATTTTCTTGACTGCAGTTTGGGGCCTCGAGTGTTTCATTAACTCTTGTACTGCTAAATTGTGACCTGAGGTATCTATTTGCAGCTCTCTGGAAGCCTATAGTTAAGTTCAGGATTTACTTGAAATTCTTACTGCACCTAGTGCATATATCAAATCTTTCTTGAACAACGAATGTGTATGTAAATCAGTGTTCTAAAAAGCGCGCCTAGACGCCGCCTAGGCGTGAAGCGTGACCACCACGCCTCGCCTAGGCCCTAGGCGCGCGCTTTTTTGGCCAACTATTTTTCTAACTAAAAAGCTTGCGCATAAGCGCGCCTAGGCTCGCATATGCACGCCTAGGCGCGCTTAATTACGCCTAGGCGTGCCTAATCTCACTTAGGCGCGCGCTTTTTAGTTAAAAAATTTATTTTTTTCTTTTTTTTAAAAAATATTTAAAATGATATTAAAAATAAGAAAACGCTTTTTCACGCTTTGCTCTCGCCTCACCCTCGCCTAGGCCCAAAAAGCTTGAAGCTTGGCCTCCACGCTTTACGATTTTTAGAACCTTGATGTAAATACACTATTTACGAGTTATGACTTCCTAACTAAAGGTATAGGTCGACGTCAAAAATCACATGGGATTCTTGTGTTAATTGCGTGAAGTTGCCTCGACTAGATAATTTGTTATATAAGAGTCAGTCAGTAAACTTGACCACACCCCAAACTCTAATGGTCAAGTTAGAATTTGTTAAAAGCATTGTGAAAATAGAGAGTATTACAGTCTTGGCAGCAATTTCATTGCTTTGGTAATTTGTCCATGCATACTGAGAGTGAAGCAGCTAGGAAGCTTATATATATGTCTCGAGTAAATATTGTCCAATTTGAGTATGTAAGTAAATGTAGAAGCTGACTCGCATGTCCGACATGATACCATCTTGTCCAGGACTAAATGGGATTTCGTTACGGGGCGTCCGAAGATTCAATCATTTCTCTATGATTTCTCTTGCACTGCCCTGGCCGGTGGGAGGGAATGAAGAGATCTAGCAATTGCAATTGAAATCGCGAGAACCTTGGACCCTCAACATCTAAATAAATAAAGGGCGGGCGCTGAAAAAGAAGCAGCCCAGCCTCTTCAAGAAAGCTTTGCTTGGTAGGCGCTGCCTTGGTGCGAGTTGTAAGGAGTCTTGGTCTCGAGTCAAGGCAGGCCTGCCCAAGGAAGAAATCACAACCTGGGCTATATTCACCTCTATGTTAGGTAGCCTCCTCACTAAACACAATAATTTTTTCCAAGAACCATGAGTGGAGCTCGGCACATTGGAGGTGTGCTGAATCTTGTTGAGTTTAATTCACCAAGGCTCAACATGGTGTTGCTGGATCATGCCATCTCACATACATTGGAGCTCAAGTTGTGCTCCTTGGTCGTCGCAAAAGTATCATGTTGAGTTATTACTTAAAATGTGATTTAGTCCCTGTTTAAAACTCATTTTCAACTACACATTCTAATTTTATCGACTTTTCAATTACACATTGCAACAATTTTTATCCATTACACCAAACAAGAGCTTAATGAGCTCGAAGCCTTTCAGCACATTAACCCTTCCCAGTGAGCAAGGTCGTGCTTACACTTTTGTTTGACACCCACATATTAGGTTGCTACGTGATAACCCTTTTTCTTACACAGTTTCTCTCTTTATCTTTCAGTCTTAGCAAGTCATGCTCAACCATTCTTGCCTAGGTCCAGGCTTCATCATCGCTAATCCTTCATTAGGGGATGCTCCTGAGTCCCAAGCAAACTGCACGTTCTAGGATATAGTGTTATCCACTATCCCCTTGGATATATTCCCAAACTCCCATATTTGGTGGCAAGAGTTAGCCGTTCTCATCCATTTTTCAATTGCTACATAGTTTATCAATGATTACACAAAGTAAGGTGGCTAGTGGAATGGAATAGTTTAATCTTTGCAGAAGCCAATTGATGTGTCTAACACACTACCATCTCGTCTCTTTGATATCTGGGATTTTGTAATGTTGTGCTAGTACTCTATTCCGAGCTCAACATGGTGTTGCGCGACTGTTCAGTTTTCACATGCATTGGGGCTCAGACTAGTCCTTGGTCGCCCCTGAGTACCTTATTAAGTTGGTTCTTGGGGTGAACATGACTCAATGGGTTTGTGGCCTTTGAGCTTGACCGCCCGTCCTCTAAAGCATGGTTAGCATCTATATTTTTGTTGGTGCCCACCTATTTGGCTACTACATATTAACCATTCTCTTAAAACAAAGTTAGCCTCGTTAACTTTCAGGCCTAGCAATTCATGCTCAGCCATTCTTGTCTTGGTCAGGCTACTGAATCAGTTGCTCCTTGATTTCATTGCCACGTTAGCTTTTACAGGCCACTGGGCTACTCTCTTATCACCTGCCTCTCATATATAACACCCACAATGTAAAAAACCATGAGGAACAATGGCATGGGTGGTTCAAAACTTACTATCTAAATAATCATTGACCTTCTCATGTTGAACAAGTCTGAGCCATTAATGTAATTAATAGGACGCCAACAGCTTCCTATAATCAACAGTGACAAGATAATCACTCCATAATTTATTACCCTTCTTCATCTTATTAAACAGTGTTTCATCACATTTTTATGATGCATTGTGTTTAAACAGGTTGTTCTTCGAGTTCGGCACATATACAATCGCAGCTTCAATTTCAAAGCAATTATTTCACTTCCCAGAAAACGCAGTCTTAATCATAGTACCAAGTCTAGAGAAATTTCAACTAATATCATCAGCCCATCCCTGCAATATCTTCAATCCTCGTGTTTGTTGCTGATAAAACTGTTACATTAAGCCATGTACAGTTTGATCATTTCTTTGCTTTTCTAATTCCTTATATTATCAATAACTGCCCAAACATGAAACTAAGTTCCCTTTTATCACTATTTAAAACCTCAATGAACAATTCATTTTCTCCACAAAACATATGAAATTAGCGTCATATTAACTCCTGAATAACAGCTCACACCAGTTATATTTCTTTTTTCTTTTCATTCTCTTACCTTCGCACAAAAAGGTTCCACAACTGATTGATCTCGTTAAAGTTAAAGGTAAAGTGAAGATGAAATTGCAACACTACTTTTGTCTTTTGTGATATAGAACCATGTAATGATTTGTACCTCTGGGATTCCCAAAGGAGAAGTAAGAATTGATAGAAAGAGCTATGACATTTTTGAGTCACTCAAGCTTAAACAATTCAAAATAAAACATAATTGGATATTCATTAAGAAAAAAGAATGGGTTGAAAGTACCAAACAATAATGTCAACTTGATGTTATCATTCCAATTTCCAAGAAGACATCTTCATTTCCAACCAAGGCTAAGATCATAGATGTCTCTGTAAAGACTCGTACAGGACTACAGGGAGGAACTTCACATTCGGAAATGGAACCAGCGATTAATGTTCTTTATATTTTCCAATCGAGAAGAAATTTATGAATGTTGCATTTTGAGATAATGGATCATAGTTACAAAAATTTAACATATCAATAAAATACATGTTTTTCATATTCATAATACAGATCGGATACGAGTGTATTCTGTTATTAGAAAAAACAAAATATCAATCTGGAAATTGAAATTTTTGATTGACTGGATAAGTAAACTCATACCTTCTAGAGCTAAAAGCCAAATAAATATTATTAGTGAACAAAGAGTCAACGACCAAAACAATAAATTATTTTCCTTTTTATTGTTTATATATTATATAAAAACATGTCGGATGAGGGTTCCATTACTGATCAATATAATTTCCTTCCGCAGAAGTTTCATTAACAATATATTACAGATGCCACATGTGACAAATCTTCTTGAACACGAATTTCAATTATTATAGCACTGTGATCATATATGAATTCAAAGTTTAGGACATAACCAGATTGAATCAAGCTTCCTGAGAAGCAAGGGATGAATATTTAAGAATGGCTTCAAGTATTCGTTCTTTATCTCTGGTAGGAAATGCTTCCAATAGAACTCCATTTTTGTAAAAATGAAAAAGGGGAACAGTCTGCATCAAATCAGTTTATTTTGGTTAAAGAAAAGAGGATGCAGTGAAGAATTCACATATGGCATATTTGGCTAGGCATAGATAGTAGGTGTGGAAATATTGTGGTAATCATTATAAAGATTTTCGAATAAAGTTTAGCAAATGAATAACTTTTTTTACTTTCCTTGCTTTATCAAACCTCAGTTGATAGTTATTATCCCAATCAGTTATGAGCAACAGTTTTTGTTTATACATGAACAGAAAGAATTTCGGAAACTTAAAATTCAAGTAAAAGGCACTAAGAGATGTTACCCTAATTCGCAGCCGTTCAGCAACGTCAGTTCGTTCGTCATATTCATCAAGTACCTGCAGTAATAGAAAACTATGAAAGTTACAAACATATATTTTCTTCTTTATAACACATTTTGTTCCTGGCAACTATTAGTGACAAAGATAGTGCCACTATATTACTAGCCAGAAATGTTCAAGATCCACAACAGGAACTCTAGGAACAGCATAGAAATGGGAAAAATAACTTCTTTACATTTATAAATATACAGACATGTTAACTGTTCCCAAATTTTACGCGAGGCAATACATCCTCAAATTCAAATGAAGAGACACTTACATTGTGCTTTAAGAATATAACTGGGGATTCTTTATCACCAGATCCCTTGCATAATTTTGCAAAGCCATGCTCTATGTACTTGCAACTTCCGCAAGAAGTTCGATAGAAATCCACAACAACTAATGAATTTGATTCTTTGGCTTTTTCCAGAATTCTGAAAAATTCCTCATCTGTCTTAACCTCTCTTACACATTCAACTGGACAGAGCTCATCGTCATCATCAGATAATTCTGCGACATTTCCATCAGGCATACTTTTGATTGCAAATAATCTTGGCACATAACTTTTGTTTATTACGACTATGACTCTGTTTCCAGTTTTCCATTGAATTCTTGCTTTCAAGTGACATGAGTTAATGATGCTTCTATCCAGAAGCAAATTTCGCAATACAGCCTGAAGTCCAGAATCCAGTTGCCCATTGATATTTCTCACAAAATTGAAAGAAAAGTTCTGGTGAAGAATCTTCATGTGCACCATATTTTCACGTTGAGGAATTCTCGAGAGAGAGCTTTAAAATGCACTAAACAACTATTCCACATGGTAGAGCAACAACTCTTCAAGAATTTCTCGTCATAACTGATGAATACATCTACTGATTTTAACTATCATGAAAATCACAAGTAAAAGTAATATAGCCTTGCCAGCTTTCAATAGAATATCTGTACACAAGAATGCCACCTATATCAATGACATGAGTTATAGTAAAGTAAAAAGGAAATAAGATCAAAATCAGCAAAAGATACATTCATAGTCATTATTGTATAAATATGACTTCTGGTAACTGCCTAATAATAAAATAAACAATTTTACGCTGCACACACCTAGAAGTCATGAAAAAAGGGAGTACATCTCATACCTATTTCTCACAGTAACTGCAGTTACTGAAGGAAGAAATAGCACATCTCCTACACAAGAGCGAGAATGCAGACAGAGCCACTCCCCACTACTCAAACTTTATATCATTGTTAGGAGCGACCAGCAGAGACTCGAAATAGAGACCAGCAGAAATTGAAGAACTGGTGGAAAAGCAATTTAAAGAGTGATGCCTGTAAACCCTGTTACTTTTAACAATATGCCTATGCTGTTCAAGTTTTGGTAATTATCACACCCATCTGATTTCCATCAATTTGGAAGTCAAAGCAAATTACTCTGTGTGTCAATCGAAGTTATTTGAGTTCCAATCTAATTAATAAAATCTAAGACAAAAGATGCCTCTCTTGTTCAACATTTCCATAACATTCTGAAAAGGGCTACCAATACAACAACATACAAAGTTCATCCCAGATTGCACAAAACAAAAAGGCCAAGAAATTAAGCAGACAGCATCAGTTACAGGCAAATGTGCATTAATCCAACACAAGAAGCATTAACAGAGTATGCAATCAAGAAACAGAAATGCTGTCCAAATATAGAAGAGACATAGAGGGATATATATAAGCAAGTTTAATGATGGGATTTAACATTTTTAGAGTATAAGGAGAGATTTACCTACAGGGGATCTCTAGAATGGCGCGCAATGACTCGAACGTAAGTTGTGGATGAGGAATAGGACATGAAAGGCCATTATACTTCTTGGATTTTCAAACTTCTATCATATTGCAATTAGCCTCCCTATTTGACTCTAAATTTCAGAATTTGCCCAAATTTATTGTCTTACTACTGTGAATTTTTTTACTAGTAGGAGATTGGCAGAGTTTTTTTAAAGTTTAAAAGCGCTATTTGAAGAGTACAAGTGATTTTTATTAAAATTTTGGATATTTAATTAAAGTTATTAAGTGTTTATAAGATGATATAATATCGGTAATAATTATGGTACCCACTTGACACGTGGCATCACCACATTGGTTACTTTTTAAAAAGTTGCTTATAATTTTTAAATTTTTTAAAAAGTGATTAATGTAGTGATGTCACGTGTTAAGTGGGTACCATAATTATTACCCACCATAGGTACTATATCATCAGAGGCGGATCCAAGGGGGGCAGGCCTGGGCTATAGCCCAGTCCAACCCCAACCCAAATCCAATAAGCATGAGTTATTTTATTTTATTTTATTTTTAGTTGTAGTGTGGCCCAAATAAATTGTAGTCTGGTCCAAACTAATCCATTTCTGATCCAAATATCAAATAACTCATTTTATCATATTGTCCAAGCCCAAATTGAAAAGCTTTAATCCAATCCATAAATCTATTTTAACCCATTTCATCCCCAAATTGAAGACCCAATGTCCAAGACATGAATTCTGCTTCGACTGGCCGACGCGAACGCGAAGGTAAAGCTGAAGAGTGAACTCGCCAGTGCACCACCGCGCCGCCACCGAGTCGCCGACTTGCGAAGTGCGAAGAGAGAACTCTAAACGGCTGAAGTGCACTGCTGAAGTCGAACCAAATCCCAATAATTGAAGAACGGTTTTTTTTTTCTTATCTCATATTTTTTTTCCCTGGTAAATTATTGGGTTAATGGATCAAATTCTAAATTCCAACAATTTGTAAGGTTAAAGATCTGATGATTGTGATTCAGTGACTAGGTTTTTGATTCAAAACAATAAGGGAAAAAAGTAAATGGGTAAATGGGTTTTCGCCGGCATCAGAACTCACTCCCACCTGCATTAAACACCAGTACACCACAACACAATACATTTACCCATTTAAACCAAACACAATCACATTATACAACAAAGATGAAAACAAAAGATTCAAGAACAAGAACAAATCCTTACATTGAAAGATAAAGAAAAGTACAAGGTGAGAAAAAACAGGAAGTGGATGGAGTGAATTTTTTTAGTGAGAGAAATGAGAGATGGGTGAGAATGTTGATGGGTTTGTTTGGTTGGAGGCACCATTATTATACTGTGAATTTATGTGAATGAGTAGATAGAAAAGCAATGGGATGGTGGGGTGGGGTGGAGTGAATGTGCCCTTTTATAATGGTTTTGCCGTTTTTGGGTGCTATTAAAGGGTAAATTATGAGAAAATTCAAGTAGAGTAGCTTTCATATTAATAATTTGTAGGGTTAATTATATTTACAGTTCCTATTTTTTATTAGAGCTATTGATTATATTGTTGTCTTGTCGATTAATTATTAGGTTGTTGTTAATTGTTATTGATTATACTGTTGCTTTGTTGGTTAATTATTAGATTGTTGTTAGTAGTTGCTTTTGATTATATTATTGCCTTATCGGCTTATTACATTGTATGTTTGTATTGAATGATACTTTATTTTTGTGGTTTTTAGAATTTAAAAAATAGAAGATCGACCTCCTGCAAAAAAAAAAAAAAAACATTGTTCTCATTCTTTAAGAAGAATGATCAAACAAGTGAAAGTAGACTTCTCGGTGGGTTGAATGAAGATATACTTTTAACCCTCTACCGTGGAACATTCTCCAATTTTATGTTCCAAAATAAACTACCCTTCATCTTCAAATCCTGAATTTTATGCTATAAGACATCATCGAATACCACATTAATAGCTACTGTATTTTTTTTGTTATTTGTGAATTTCTTTTGTACATTGATTTTTTTCAAAATTTAAGTCTCCCCCAGATAAATTTCTAGTTCCGCCCCTGTATATCATTACTCTAATCTTTAAAATAGATTTTTTAAGTTGTTTTAGAGAAAACTCAGATTTGGAACTTTTCTTAAAAGTTTTAAATTTTACTTTTACGGAAAGTTGAATTTATATTTAATACAATTTTTAATTTTCTAAATATATTCAAATTTTTCTTCAGAAAAAAAAATTCTAAACCTTAACAATATCAATTAATTTAGGAGAATTTATGACATATTTTAATCATAACTTTTGTTATTATTTATCATTTTATTTTGTCATTCACATTACTTCATTTAACAAGCATATGTCATATATTGGTGTGTTATATATATTAAAGTAATCACACATTATATGTTTAAACAAATATATTTTACATAAGTATATATTAAAATAACTATTCCATGATAATTTAGTTAAAATATTAATTTTAATATATTTAATAGTATATTAAAAATAAATTTTATTTATGAAAAAGGAAATTGTGAAATACACATGAAATAATTCATTATTAGTCAAATAAATATTTAATTTATATAAAAATATTTTATAACTATGCTATCGAATAATTATGTAATGTTGAAAGCACTTTTCGAATTGATAACTAAATAGTCAACAACTTTTCACTAAGGGTGTGTTTGATTTGCACATTTTCATGGAAAATGTCCAATCCATGGAAAATGTTCAAATCCAAAAATTTTCTTTTTCACCTTTCTTGTATGATTGCACATGGAAAATAATTTTGATTTTCAAGGTACAAGCATTTAAAACACAATTTTTCCAACTTTCTTGGAAAACAATTTCTCACCTATTTGGTGGATTGTATTTTCCATGGAAGATGGAAATGATTTTCATTTTCCACTATTTTCCATGTTAACCAATCAAACACATCCTAAAATTTCTTCAGGGGAAAAAAAAAATCTACTTACCATAGAAGTGCCAAAAGAACCCTTAATTGAATTTCATTGACTAAAATTTGTTACATTAAATCTATAAAATAATACTTTTGAGATTAAGAAAATTTATTATTTTCGAAAAATATTTATTTATCGAATAATTTATTAATCTATCAAGAAATATATATTTATTAATCTGAATAGTGTTTTATCTTCTTAATACTCATACATGTATTATTCTCTAATATGCGTAGTTTGTTTCATTTAGGACACGGTCTAAAAGATGCATCGTCCATTCCTATGTTTGTATATCTCACTTGTGGAGAAGTGAACCTATTCTGATACCAAATTAAAATCATATTACTTAGGATGTCAACTACTTAAAAGATGAGATTGAATAGCTTGCATCCATTTTTTTGCGCTAAACAAATAAAAATTAAGTGTTGCAGTTACATTCAATTTAATAATTAGATTGCACATGTGTGTTCACTCTTCTGATATAAATAGATGAAATTTTCATTTTGCAAAGTGTAGCAAATCCGAGAATTAATCTTCAAGCAATGAACACAAAGTAACTACTAATAATAAATGATATATCACGGTATATTTTGAAGGGAAACATCTAGAACACCATGTCACGGTAAATAATCAACTATTAAAAATAAGATACAATCATCTCGATCTTTCAAGAATACAATTTAATGACCACGTTACTTAAACCCTTATTCTAAACTTAAAGTAATAAGAAAAATGAATGCAACTAAAATCTTCTACTATTTTTGTTCTTTCAAAATATCGAGGAATGCAAGCAACTGCTCGAGTGTTGAACTTGCACCATTTCTACGAAAGTACCCAGATCTCTTTTTCCACAATCAGAATAAGAATCTCATTTTTATTTTCACGCTCAAATGTCGTCTTCTAAGTAGATTACAAGTCAAACGGTGTTTATGAGTCTTCACAAACAAAGTTTAAGAAGAACTTTGGAGCCAATAATGTTATACACGATGATATAATATTTCATGCGACTATGTCTAATATAGATATCGTTTTTCTTTTGTTGCTCAAGGCATGAAGAATTCTATTGAATCCATTCTCTAATTAAAGAAGAAGAGTCTAAATACCATGGATAACTTCTTGTAAATTCAGTAAACTTGGACATGTATAATAAGATAAGAACCAAAAGATGAATCCTATCTAAATTAAGATTCATTATAATCTTTCATTATTTGAAGAGTCTCAATATATACAAGTCATTTTTCATATTTCATCACAAATAAGAGTTTTGATAGAAAAGAGAATCAATAACACGAGTTTTACAAATTTTGGTCTCTCTTAAGGTTCGTTCAGATGTGCATGTGCACATACGAAACTAACCACCTTTGTTATCCAATAACCAACTTATCCCACGTCAATTTGATTCTAAAACAAATTGATGAATTGATTAAGAAAGCCATTAAGATGAGTCCTACTAAATTAGAACTTCTGGAGCGAGAGAGTGGCACGATTTTTTATTTTTTTTTCGAGGAATCTTGGTGTATATCTAATTTTTTTGGAATTAGCTTTTGGCTGAATTTTAATAGGAAATGTTGAAATTTTAAGTAGTTGATTGATGGTATTTTTATCCTACATAATTATTTTTCTAATTCTTTTCAAAACTTGTCATATTTCAAAATGGTAAATTTATTCACACCACATTTTTTTTTTAAATACACTACATTGTAATTGCAATAAAGGTCTCCAACTATTGCTCATTTTCTTATTTGTCTCCGACTGTTTTTTATTACTTTCTTATCATTAACTTATTAATTTACACATCTTATCTTTGCATTTGGTGATGATTTATATCCAAAAAGTTAATTAGGAATGCATAAAAATATTTTTTTAACTCTCGTATTTTTAAATAAGCAAAATAAATAACAAATACAAAAGTTTGACAAAATATTTTTCTTTCATTTCAATGCACATTAGTAGAATATTTGGACAAAAATCGTCATCACAGACAAGATGTGAAAATCAATTGAAGTTAGTAATAAAAACGCGATGAATAAAGTTAGGGACATAAGTACTAAAATATTAAAGGTTGGAGGGACCTTTATTGTAATTAAAACGTAGTGTAGATAATAAAAACAGTAGTATGAATATAATTAGTTAATTACCTGTTTCAAAATCACCACATGCAAATACACATTTCATATAATTTCTTCTTTAAACCAATTTCCAATCTCCTAAATCTGCAATTTCTCAAGTAAACTGAATTCTACATCAATTTCTTACATTAGAATTCTAAAATATATTCTTAACATATTCTCTTAAGAGAGTAAAAACATATTCTCATTGATTTACGATCTCTTACATTAGGTTTTATTTATTGAGTTGGACTCAATTAATTTGAGTCGGTAGTGATCTTCACCGATGTACACTCCATTCAAACTAAGACTCTAATTATGGGAATAGTCCAAGATTTCAATATTCTATAAAATTTCAAGGACATGTACAAGACTCTAGATTAAGGGTGAGTTTGGGATTAATTTTAGAGTATAACTTTTGATTGGTAAACAATCTGAATTTGTCTTAAGTGCTTGATAAATTTTAAAAAAGTTCTTATAAAAAGCAGCAAATTTTGGCAGCAAATTTTGAAAAGCAGTAGAATAGTAGCTTTTAATTTTTTTACTTATATATTATTAAAATGCTAATTTTAACCTAATTAATTAAAATATTCTCTTTTATATCATAGATTTATTAATATTATGCACCTCCATAAATAATTTAAATTTAAATTTTTAATTGATTTTTGGACTATATATGACTATACTTTTATTTTGTAATTTTTATAAATTTTGAGATGTAATATATGTTTATTATTTTTATTTTTAAATAATTATAGTGAATGGATTGTCTTAGAAAAATATTTGATAATATTACATATTGTTATAAAACTAAAAATAAATTTTACAATACTATTCATAATAATAATAATTTATTATTATAACAACAACAACAACAACAACAACACAAAAGAACATTATTATAATCAATGTCTATTTTAGAGTATGTTTGGTAAATATTTGTATATTATAAACAGTGGTCTTACAAAATATGTGGATAAAAAGTAGATAAAAATTGTAGATCCTACGAAATATAAGGATGAAAATAATGTTTGACTGATTTATAAGTGTTTATAAGCACACACAATCATACTCTTAGTAAGTTTTTCTACCGTCACCACAATTAATCACTTTTATTTACCAAACGTTCAAATGTTGATTTTGAAATACATAGTAATTTTAAAACAAGAATTTACCCAACACTTATCTGATTATTTCCATAAATAATTTTTTCTGTAACACAACAAAAATCGTTTCTCTTAAAAAGTCTCAATCAATAGTTCTAAAACTAAGACCATGTCACCAGCATTTTAACAATGCAACATTCCGACTTAAATTTAATAGAAGACGTATTATTATACATACTATTAACTAAGTGCATGTTTGACAGTATTGAAATTATATTTTAAGTGTGTATAAATTATGAATCTTATAGAATGTATGAATAATATATGAGTAGTAAACCATAGATCATATGAAATGTGTTAAAAAATGGGTTAATTTTACTAACAGTAACTGAAGCTATCTTTAAATTACAAAATGGTCACTGAAGTTCAAAAGTTTTAGTGGTCACTAAAGTTAGAAATCCTTTCACTAACGATCACTCCATTAAATTTCTAATTTAAAATGGTGATATGGCATGATGTGGTATTTATTTATTGCATAGTAGTCCATGTACTTTATATAATATTCACTTTAATCTCTATATTTTAATTAAGTCCTTCAAAAATTATATCTTAGGTCTTTAATCTTTTACATCTTTACACTTTAGTCCCCAAATTTTCAATTATCATTCAGTTGAGTCCTCCAAAAATTACATCTTAATTCTTTCAATTTTTTACGTCATTACACTTTGGTCTCCAAATTTTCAATTATTTTTTAGTTAAGTCCTCTAAAAAATTGCATATTAGGTCATTCAACTTTATGCATCTTCAAACTTTTGTCTCCAAAATCTTTGATTTTTAGTGGCCAAAATAAGTGTAATTTTAGTGGTCAAAATAAGTGCACTTTCAATGAAATCCTTGACTTTACACTCGAATTTTCAACTAAACGAACAAAATAATATAATTAAATAATAAACCATTTAGTGGTCAAAATAAGTGTAAAATTCGTACTTATCACTTAGAGTTGACCATTAAGAGTAGACATTTAGTGGTCAAATCCTATAATATTATTTTGTTCGTTTAGGTGAAAATTTGAGTATAAAGTCAAAGATTTAATTGAAAGTACACTTATTTTTACCACTAAAATTGTACTTATTTTGGTCACTAAAATCAAGAATTTGATGGACCAAAGTTTGAAGATGTATAAAATTGAAGGACCTAAGATGCAATTTTTTAAAAGATTTAACTGAAAGATAATTAAAAATTTGGGGACTAAAGTATAAAGATGTAAAAAGTTGAAAGACCTAAGATGTAATTTTTGGAGGATTTTATTGAAAGATAATTAAAAATTTGGGGACCAAAGTGTAAAGATGTAAAAGATTAAGGACTTAAGATACAATTTTGAAGGACTTAATTGAATATAGAGACTAAATTGAATATTATATAAAGTACATGGACTACCATACAATAAATAAATGCCACGTCACTATTTTAAATTAGAAATTTAATTAAGTGACCATTAGTGAATGAATTTCTAACTTTAGTGACCACTGCTGAAATTTTTGAACTTTAGTGACCATTTTATAATTTTAAGATAACTTCAGTGACCACGGGTGAAATTAACCCGTTAAAAAATATGTCTGACTAGTTTAATTAACTTAAATTATAATTTAAATTTAAACAAACAAATTATTAACTATATAGACAAAATATCTGAAATTAACTAGGTTGAACGTGAAAATTGATGGGAATAACATCAAAATTTTATTTCATCATGTATTTATCTTCCACAAGAATTCCAAGAATTTGAAAAATACCAACAAAATAAAATAAATAGAATTTTAAAAAAATATCAATTGAAGGATCAAGAGGGTATTTTTAGTTATCCATGGTCTAGCTTGTTTGTTAAAACTTGTTAGCAAAATTTGATAAAAAATTAATAAAATGTGTAATTGAAAAATTAGCAAAAATTATAAATTCAATAAATTATGTAATTAAAATTAATTGTTAATTTTGATTATATATTTTTAACAAAATTTTTAAGTTTTCCAAATTAATCATTTTTTACCAATTTCTTTAGAAGTTCAAGGAAAGTAATCGACTTTTCTCGAAGATCTTTTTTCTCGCCCCTTAATTATTTCTGTTCGACGGTGACAAAGATCGGCTTCCAGAATAGCCACGAAGTTGCCAGATTTATCTTTTACTTCCTATATATTCCATGCTCCTCTGAAGAATTTCATCCCAGCAGATTTGAAAAGCTTAAGAAAACAGTCTTGTATCGTGATCCAGCGTTCTTTTATTCTAGAAAACCAGCCAAAAATATGTCTCTGATTCCCAGCTTTTTCGGCAACCGACGAAGCAACATATTCGATCCATTCTCTCTAGACATTTGGGACCCCTTTGAGGGCTTCCCTCTCTCAACCACAGTAGCCAATGTTCCAAGCTCAGCCGGCCGCGAAACCTCTGCTTTTGCCAATGCTCGCATAGACTGGAAAGAGACTCCGGAGGCCCACATTTTCAAGGCCGATCTTCCGGGGCTGAAGAAGGAAGAGGTGAAGGTGGAGGTTGAAGAGGGCAGAGTGCTTCAGATCAGTGGTGAGAGGAGCAACGAGCAAGAGGAAAAGAACGACAAGTGGCACCGCGTCGAGAGGAGCAGTGGCAAGTTTCTCCGCCGGTTCAGGTTGCCAGAGAATGCGAAAATAGACGAGGTTAAGGCTAGCATGGAAAATGGTGTACTCACTGTGACTGTGCCTAAGGAGGAAGTGAAAAAGCCTGAAATTAAGGCCATTGACATATCTGGTTAATTAATTAGCCCTTTGGCCTTCTGTATCTGTATCTACTGGTGCATTGTTGCCGATTGATCGAGGTTTGATGATGTTGAATGATAGTGTCTTGTCTTGCGTCGTGTGCGTCGTCCGTCGTGTGTAGTATCTTCGGAGATAAGTAACAATGGTGTATTTCATTTTTTACTATTAATATAATCAAATTATGATTTACATATTGTAGCACAGTCTAATCTCTACAATCTTGAAGAAAAATAAAATATAATTATTTCTGCCAAAATCCTAATTGTATATTCATGTGAAAGTTACAATCAAATGATTAAATTTAATCCTGGAAAGTTAATGACAACGTGCCCTCTACGCGTGACTTTCTTCTTGACCTGGGATGATTTTTTAATTGCCAATTAAACTGTGTGTTTGATTCATCAAAAATTTTCATGAAAAATACCTTTTTTTCACCTATTTTTTAACTAATGTGTTCGATAGCACAAAATTTTCCATGTAAAAAATATTTTCTTCTCTATTTTTCTTCGTTTTGTTTGATTACAACCTTTTTTTTTTCATGTATAACTTTTTAAATTTTTTTTTTTGTTTTGGCCACAATTTCCTTGTTTTGAAGGAAAATATTTTCTGGGGGAAATGAAGTTTTATTTTCTATGGAAAATTTGTCTTTTAATTTTCCAATCAATAATTTCTTGACAATTCTTTTTCATGAAATTCATTTTCTTTTCATTCAAATTTCTTGCTTCCAATCAAACACAACCTTAGATTTTCCAACCTATAATAGTGCCTTAATCCACTACCAACAAATGTTTCTCAATAGTAGCACCCCTTGACTCAGTGTGAAATATGGAAATTTCTCAGTTGTCACTTGTCATGTAGCAATGAAAAATCTATTGGAACTCCAGTGTTTGTATTTCTACAAGAAGTCAAGAATCCCGGCTGTGGCGTCCTATATATTTTTGCATTTCTCATCATATTGGTCATAATGGCCAAAGAAGAATCAACAATGACTCTTGTTCTATCTTCTCTTTCTGGTCTCTGTCTTATTTTCTCACTTTTTCCGGCTTTCGTTACTCCTACCTTGTTATTTCAGGTATTTCAAGAACTCCTATTGTTAAATTAGTTTGATTTGTGCCTGTATATGTTGGAACAATCATGTTTATAGTGAGTGTTTTATGTGTTGTTAGGGATTCAATTGGGAGTCAAGTAACAAGCAAGGGGGATGGTACAACTCCCTCATCAATCTTGTACCAGACATGGCCAATGCTGGGGTCACCCATGTTTGGCTACCCCCAGTCTCTCATTCAGTTGCACCCCAAGGTGACTTATAGAACTTTGTAACATACTTAGTATTGGACAGGATACATTGGTATATTGAAGAAGATTTTACTGTCCCGTGCTATCCTATCATAATTGGACTTTTCTGCATATATAGACTAATAATAAAGACTTGGTTGTTCATTTTTTGGCCTTAGAACAAAAGACTAATCCTTGCTTCTTCACTCCATAGCTTAGTATTGTTGGCAGAACCAACTCACAGCAAATATGTCAGTTTGTAGCTTTGTGCTAATTGTGATTCATTGAAATATTATTGGACTTTTGATTTCAGCCTCAGGATTGCTATTGTGGGCCTCAGTCTTATCATAATTGCTCTGTGAAATTGCGAGATATCATAGAATTTAGAACATTTTGGTATAGGAATTCTAATATAAGTATACTCAGACTAATGGAAAATTCGCCCTTATTTTCCAGGCTATATGCCAGGAAGATTGTACGATCTTGATGCATCCAAGTATGGAAACGCACAGCAACTTAAGACTTTGATTAAGGCTTTCCATGACAAGGGCATCAAATGTGTTGCTGATATAGTAATAAATCACAGATGTGCTGAGAAACAAGATGGCAGAGGTATATATAGTATTTTTGAGGGAGGGACCTCTGATGATCGCCTCGACTGGGGGCCATCATTCATTTGCAAAGACGACACTCAGTTTTCGGATGGCACAGGGAACCCTGATACCGGAGATGACTTTAAACCTGCTCCTGACATTGACCATCTCAACCCCAGAGTACAAAAGGAGTTATCAGACTGGATGAACTGGCTCAAGACTGAAATTGGATTTGATGGTTGGCGAATTGATTTTGTCAAGGGATATTCCCCTAGTATAACCAAAATCTATATGGAAAACACTTCACCAGATTTTGCAGTTGGGGAACTCTGGAATTCGCTTTCTTCTGGACAGGATGGAAAGCTGGATTACAATCAGGACAGGCATCGGAATGAACTGGTGCAGTGGGTGAAGAATGCGGGAGGCAGTGTTACAGCTTTCGATTTCACGACAAAGGGAATTCTTCAAGCTGCAGTGCAGGGAGAATTGTGGAGATTGAAGGATTCTAATGGAAAACCTCCTGGAATGATAGGGATTTTGCCACAGAATGCTGTTACTTTTATTGACAATCATGATACTGGATCCACTCAGAACATTTGGCCATTCCCAGCAGAGAAAGTAAGTCTTGGATATGCTTACATTCTCACTCATCCAGGGATTCCATCAGTGGTAAGCTTCCCATCTACAAGCTTCTCCAGGCTTAACTTTTGTTTGAGTTCTACACATACTTTACTCTAAATATTGACTCTGCTCGACTCGTCAAAGCTGATTTCTACTTGTAAATCGACTTGAATGCTCAAAATCTAGGTTGAAATTGACTAATTGACAACCTTACCATTCTGTTATGCAGTTTTATGATCATTTCTTTGATTGGGGGAAGAAGGAAGAAATCACTAAACTGTCATTGATTAGGTCAAGGAATGGCATCTCACCAACTAGCAAAGTGCAGATTATGGCTTCAGATTCTGATCTCTATGTGGCAATGATTGATGATAAAATTATTGTCAAAATAGGTCCAAGGCTTGATCTTGGAAATCTAATTCCACCAAACTTTCAGGTTGCAACCTCTGGAATAGATTATGCTGTTTGGGAGAAAAATATGTAATCAAATATTTTTTTACCGTGTTTCCTTAAATAACTGACATGTCCTGCCACCAACTTCAAAAGAAATGATGATAGTAGTCTTCTTATCGTATATAAGATGAGTGGTATTGGTCTTGATTTCTTACTTACTTATGTTGTCCATTTATAATGTCTATGTTGATGTGGTATCACATGATTAGTAAAAATAATGAGTGTGAGTTCATAAACTACCATTTATGTGATGCTATTTTAGCGTAGATATTATAAGTGGGCAACATAAGTGAATAAGATATTAAGACCAATAAGATGAGGTCTATTATGTAATCAAATATTTGTACTGTGTTTCTTTGAATAAGTGACCTGTCACCAATTTAGAAGAAATAATGCTAATAGTCTCCTTATCCTATATAAGATGAGATCATTGAGTAATGGCTTTTATTTTTACAGTCACACTTGTTAATTTACAAATTAAAACATGTTCTGGTTTTCAATTTTAGTAACTATAATTATTTGATATTTATGTAGAACTGAATCGAACCGACGAGTTCTAATTTGGTTTTGGTTCGATTCGAGTTCTAATTTGGTGTTGGTTCGATTTAATTAATTCTGGTTCTTTTATCCACTCTTTTCTACGGGTTTAATTAGTCTTTAAGAATATAAGCCCTACATATAAATAAAAAAGGTACCCGTGCGGAGAATAAGCAATCTCATTAATTGAAACTATAAAGGAAAAATTCAGGGTCGATTACTAATCACGCGTTTATGGGTTTCGATTAAAGTCATATTTCAGTGTTAAAAGACCGATGTACTCTTGCAATTGCAAAATTATTAATTCAAATACGATATTATTTTATTATGATATTGTTTTATGAAAAATGTTTGGTACAATTTTACTTTTGATATTGTACACTAGTTTTCGTTATATTAGAGCATGTTTGGCTAGATTTATTTTAAACTTTTTTTCTCTCAAACTAATTTTTAACCATATATTTCATGAGCCTCACAAATTTTATCAACTTTTCAACTACACATTTCACCAAAATTTTTCAAAATCTTTATAAAAAACTACTTTTAAACTCCACCAAACAAACAAACATTCAAAATTAAATTTTTTATGGTTGAAGTAATGATATTGTTTCAAAATGATTTATTATTAGTACAAGATTATTGATACTGTTTTCATTCAAAATGTTTGATACTATTTCAATCTATGATATTATTTTTCTATTGGGTTGTAGTTTTGGTTTGTCTATGATACTATTAATTTTGTCCAACTCAGCATTTAAATCTAATCGTGGTTGGTCTTTGAACTATACACTTTGCGCGCAAAAAGGTCCCTTAACTTTAACAACATACATGTTTAGTCCTTCAACATAACAACATGAATTCCGTTAGTCCATTCGTTTGTCTCTGTCATTCCAACTAATGAAAATGATGAGTTGGAAGACAGAATTACTTACGTGGTTTTTCGTCCAACTATCTTGACAAAAAAAATGTAGAATTTTGTCCAACTAAACAGAATTACTTACAAGGCCAGTGAAAGGGCTTTGTAAGGTGCAGAAGGCGTTGGATGATACACACGATAAAGTTGGATGTAGATGCACCATATTTCTTTCTTCTTTGTTTATGTTAAGATTTTTTCAAGTCATTTTTTTAGTTTTTTTCCTTTTTTGTCTAATTTTTATTTTATTTTTTGTTCAAGGTGTATGTTGAGCTGAACGAAATTAACCTTTATATAAGTAATTTCATCTGTCCACTCATCATTTTCCATAGTTTGGAAAAAAAAAGAAGATGAGATTGGTTCCATCAAATTTAAACAATCTCGTTTTTTTAAGGTAAAGAAGTCATTGTGGAAATACTTTGCAATTGATGGAAATACTCCTACCAAAACAAACACAAAACAAAAAAGGAAATATTGAAATTTGATGTAAATTGGGCATATCTTGATTTCCTATTTGTATATGTTGTTATTTATTTTTTATAAAATATATCTTGTAATATAATTATAATTATTAATTAATTAAATATAAAATTCTTAGTATAAAATAAATATTTTTACATATCTAAGTGAACAGACGAATGGATTTACGAAATTCACATTGTTAAAGTTTAGAGAACTTTTGTCAGCAAAATGTATAATTCAAGACGAACTATGATTTTTAGATGCAGAGTTTGACAAAATTAACATCCACATAATTCGAAAGCAATTCTATCTACTAATTCGCCATCTCCGTTAGTTGGAATGGTAGAGATAGATAAAGAGACTAACAGGGTTTACGAAATGAAGTCCGATTTAAAATTTACAAACTTTATTCACACAAAGTATAAAGTACGAAGACCATTCAAATTTTTTTAACCCTTTAATATTTGTTTTGTAAATTTCATGTTTAATGCAAAAAATAAGCTTGTATTGGTTAAGCGAAAAGGAAAAGTTCTAATGCAGCCCAAGTTAGTTAATATTTGGACACCAACTCATACGCAGAATGTATAGAATGAAACTCTGAAACTCTTTCTTCTCTGTAGCAAAAAATAATTATAATTATGCTCTTTCTGCCTTTTTTTTTTCCAAGCTTCTGTAGCTGCTTCTGTAAAATATTAGAGAAAATATATGTGGAGAAATAATTCTCTCTGTATATTGATGTAATGTAAATAATGAATGAGGTTACAAGATATATATATATATATATATATATATATATATATATATATATATATATATATATATATATATATATATATATGTTAATAGAAACCTAATAAGGAAAGAAATAAAAAGAAAGGAGTTATACCTAGTATAGGAATATTACATATATGGTATCCTACTACATGGTATTTTAATGTAAATAGAATTCTAATACTCCCCCTCAAGTTGGAGCATGTATGTCAAGAGTGCCCAACTTGTGAGTGAAATTGTGAAATACCTCCTTCCCCAATACTTTAGTAAATAAATTGCAATCTGATTGTTGCTTGGAACATAGGCAGTCTTGATCTCTCCCTTATCAATTCGTTCACGAACAATATGACAATCTATTTCAATGTGTTTTGTTCTTTCATGATATACTGGATTAGCGGCAATATGCATTGCTGCTTGATTATCACAATATAATATTGCTGCTTGTGGATGATCTACACATAAGTCTGTCAGCAATTGTCTTAACCATATAAGCTCACATGTAATGGAAGCCATTGCCCTATACTCAGCTTCTGCTGAAGATTTGGACACAGTCGTTTGTTTCTTGCTTTTCCATGATATAAGTGCTTTTTTCAAAAATACACAATATCCTGTAACTGACCGTCGTGTAGTAATATCTCCGGCCCAATCTGCATCACAAAATTCTGCTAACTGCAATTTCTCACTTGATGGGAAATATAATCCTCGTCCTGGTGCCCATTTCAAGTATCGGAGCAATCGGTGAACTGCATCAAGATGGGGTTGTCTAGGTGTCTGCATAAACTGACTGAGTATATTGACTGAATATGAGATCTCTGGTCTGGTAATGGTGAGATAAATGAGCTTTCCTACCAACCGTCGATAGTATGTGGGATCTTTCAATAACTTTCTATTAGTCAGATAAAATTTCAATCACTGCTCCATAGGAAATGCTGCAGGTTTTGATCCAAGTAATCCGGCATCTTGAAGAATGTAAAGAGTATACTTCCTTTGATTTATTGAAATCCCTGATCTTGAGCGAGCAATTTCTATTCCAAGAAAATATTTTAATGTGCCAAGATCTTTCAACTTGAATTGAGATGCAAGGAATGTTTTTGTAGTAGAGATTGCTTCTCTATTATTTCCTGTGACAATCATATCATCCACATATAATAGAATTGCCGTAAATGAATTACCATTGACCTTTGTAAAGAGTGAGTAATCTGCATGTGACTGTTTGAACCCAAACTGAATAATAGCAGATACAAATTTTTGAAACCAAAAACGAGATGCATGTTTCAATCCATATAAAGATTTATAAAGTCGACATACAACTTGTGTCTCTCCCTGTCGACGAAATCTAGGAGGGGGAGTCATATAGACTTCTTCATCAAGATCACCATGAAGAAAGGCATTGTGTACATCCATCTGATGAAGCGTCCAGTCACGAATAGAGGCGATAGCAAGTAAGCATCTGATTGTAGTTAACTTTGCAACTGGAGCGAAAGTTTCATTATAATCAATCCCTTCTCGTTGTGTAAACCCCTTCGCCACTAACCGTGCTTTATATCGTTCAACTGTACCGTCAGAATGAAATTTAATTTTGAACACCCACTTACAACCAATAGGATGAGAATTTGGAGGAAGCGGTACAAGTGACCAAGTATTGTTTTCTTCTAAAGCACGAATTTCATCATTCATGGCAGCGACCCATTTGGGATCCTGACATGCTGCCTCATATGTATCTGGCTCTATGATATGAGAAATATTATATGTAAAAGCACGATGTATAGAAGAAAGGTTACTATATGATACATACCTTGATATAGGGTGTCGAGTGTTGGATTTGACTGGAAGAGACCCGGCTTGAGTAGGTAGAGTATGATTGATATAGTAATCTTTCAGGTGAAATGGAGTTTGAATTGATCTTGTGGATTGTCTAAGTTGGTCATCTGGAGGGTGAGAAGAGGTAGGTAGATCAATTGTGGTTGGACACTGCTCAACCGGTCGACCGGTAGGTGAAGACGATCGACCGTTTAAGCTCTCTGATGAATCAGATGAGGTAACCGGTCGACTGGTGGATTGACCGGTTAGACTCTCTGTTGAAGAGGACAAGTGAACCGGTTGACCGTTTGGTCGACCGGTTGGTCCAGATGATGGTTCGGGATCTTCAGGTAAGTTATTCATTTTTGCTATGTGTTGGTCATCTGGGTTTGTGAAATATGGTGTTTCAACATCTAGAGGCATAGATTGTGGCAATGGGATGTAGTTGGTTTCATCATGTTGTTAGGAAGAGTATGAAAATATATTTTCATGGAACACAACGTCTCGGGATACTATTAGCTTTTTGTCGGTTAGGTCATATAAGGTGTATGCTTTTTGTCCTAAGGAGTATTCAAGGAACACACACCGTTTAGCTCGTGTGTCAAATTTATGGCTGGGTCTAAGGTTGGTGGCAAAACATAGGCAACCATAGACACGTAAATAGAAATATGGTGGTGGTTTCTTGTGCAATCTTTCGTAGGGTGTTTTGTGTGAGAGCAATGGTGAAGGTATTCGATTGATAAGGTAACAAGTTGTTTTGATATGTTCCCTCTAAAATTTTAACGGAAGATTGACTTGAAATTTAATGGCACGAGCCACATTAAGGAGGTGGCGGTGTTTTCTCTCTACCACTCCATTTTGTTGAGGGGTATAAGGACATGACCTATGAAAAATAGTACCATTTTCATCTAAGAATGTTTGTAATGATAAGAACTCTTGGCCATTGTCAGATCTCATGGTTTTTATAGTCATGTTGTGTTGAGTTTTAACCCAAGCAAAGAAATTTTTAATTATGCTTTGAGTTTCAGATTTGTGACGCATGAGGTGTACCCAAGTATAACGAGAAAAGTCATCAACAATTGTAAGGAAATATCTAGCACCAGAATAAGAATAAATTCTATGAGGTCCCCAAATATCATAATGAATCAAATCAAAGGGTTTATTGCTAGATATTTGACTGACTTTAAAGGGTAGTCTATATTGTTTTGTCAGATGACAAATATCACAAATATCGTGAGAATCAAAACTAATACCTAAGATACTTTGTGCTAGGAATTGAAGAGGTGAGGCTAAAGGGTGTCCAAGACGTTTATGCCATAGGTTAGTTGATCCACTGGTAGAATGATGTATTTGTAGTTTTTGTGAAAGGTAATATAGGCCGTTACTTTGCCTTCCCAAGCCAATCGTTTTCTTCGTAGTCGGATCCTTCATGACACAAAAATCAGGGAAAAAAGTCACATAGCAACCTAACTCTCTAGTAAGTTTACTGATAGATAATAGATTAACTTTGAATTTAGGAACATGAAGCACATTATCAACAGTCATATTATTTTCAAAGTTAACTGTACCAATGGATTTACTAAGAGCATGACCCCTATTCGGTAATTGCACAGTTTTGTGCACTGGCATGAATTTATTCTCAAGAATCTCATCCTTCGTCACATGGTCAGTGGCCCCGCTATCAATAATCCATGAATTACTCAAAGGGGTAGTAGAGATATTGATACCTGAAGTGTTAACACAAGGCTTGTCATTACTCGACTTGTTGTTTAGAAGTGTCATGATCTGTTCATATTCCTTGGATGTAAGCGTTTTGCTTTCCTTTTGGTCAGGTGTAGAAACGGTAGTAGTGTTTGTGAAGCGTTTGTTTCGTGGCTTCACGTCTTTTCCATGAAACTTGTGCCCTGGAGGGAAGCCATGGATGAAATAGCAGGTATCAATGATGTGGCCAATCATCCTGCAGTAGGTGCACCGTTTCTGGCCAAATTTCGTCGAAACGGTCGACCGGAATGGTGAAACGGTTGACCGGTTCAGCCGATCGTTATTTTTCCAGTTTGATCTCCAATTGATTGAATGTTGCCCTTCATGATCGGATTGCTGTAGAGCCATGAGATCCGATTGGGCAATCGTCGTCTCTATGGTGTTTGTGCCATAATTGTTTCCATTAAGTGGATTAGAAACGAGGATGAAACCGGGATGATCGGATTGTTGTAAAGCCATGGGATCCGATTGGACAATCGTCGTCTCTATGGTATTTGTGCCATAATTGTTTCCATCAAGTGGATTAGAAACGAGGATGAAGCCGGGATGATCGGATTGCTGTAGAGCTATGAGATCCAATTGGACAATCGTCGTTTCTATGATTTTTCTATCATCGTTTGTGCGAAGCATTGTCGCTCTGATACCATGTAAAATATTAGAGAAAATATATGTGGAGAAATAATTCTCTCTGTATATTGATGTAATGTAAATAATGAATGGGCTTACAAGATATATATATAGGTTAATAGAAACCTAATAAATAAAGAAATAAAAAAAAAGGAGTTCTACTTAAAATAGGAATATTACATATATAGTATCCTACTACATGATATTTTAATGTAAATAGAATTGTAATACCTTCAACCAACTTTAACATAATTGATGCAAAATTCTGCCACATTACTACTGATAACTCTGTGTGGTTACCATTTAACAACCTCCCTTTCTTTTTTTACTTCGTATCATAATTAACTTCAAAAAATAAGACTTTTCAACAGGTGAAGACTGAATCTCATGAATGTTTAGCTGAAGAAAGTGGGTTTGAAAGCTGTTACTTTATGCACGATAATTTTGCAGTCAGCAACTCCCATGAAAGTTAGCCCCCTTCAGCGTATCGAGCAGGCGGTTGAATTGACAAATCTTCAAGACTAATTTTGGAGTTATTTGGTTATGCCAGCAATCTTGACAAGAGGAAATTGGATTAGTGCTTAATGCCTTTGCATATTACACTTGTCTAATATTCATTTATTATAAATTTTATAACAATTTGCTAAAGTATCTATTCATATTCATCGTGTTTTTATGATTTAGGAATAATCCCGAGAACACATTGATAAATAAATGTGCGAAAACGGAGGTTGATCACTGAATCAAGTGAATATTTTAGAAAACTACGAGAAGATGCACAGATTTCTACCACGTATATATTATATCATTGAAAGTCTCCTCGAATTTGGAGTTCAACGCATTTTATGAATCTTAATTCGAAGTTTCTTACCAAAAGATATACTCGTTTAACTCCGAACTGCCAAGAAAGTGCCACACAGAGTAGAGTACTCGTGGCCGTGAGTTCCACTTGCGCGGCTGTGAGAAAGTCAAAAAATAAGCCTAACTCACTGCAGCTCGAGAGCTTAACCTCTGCGGTCGCAAGACGAGGTCTCTGAGTTCGATTCTAGTGCTACTCAATTGATGAATTGAGGATATTTTGGGGTTAATATTACCAGGAAAAGAGGTCTAAACAGCTCAAATTATAAATACACTCAACGCATGACATTTAAGGAAGACAATTTTGCTTAAAACATTCAAAAACACAAATTAGAATCTAGGGTTGGAGAAAAAATTGAAGAAGAAGAAGAAGAGGAGCTGCTGCGATTTGGAGTTTTTGCCACCACCACCAATCATCGTTTTCTTTCTTTTTTTTTTTTTTTTTTTCTAAATCCCGGTGATGCCTTCTCAATTTATTATGTGTTTTTGTGATACAATGATGTGTAACTAATTCTTTCGTTAGGACGAACGATATAGCCTAGTTTGATTTTTTAATTTCAAATTTTGAGTTGCGACTCTAATTATGAATCCGTGTTTAATTTATATTGTTGCTTTAATTACTTTTCATAAATTTGGTCAATTTATAAATTGTTTGTAAATTCGTGATAAACCAAGAGGTAAAATACTAATTTAGTACTAATGATAAAAATTTTGAATTTTGATCATAATTTTTAATAGAAAATAGAGATATATTTCTATAATTTATGCAATTGTGTGTGAATTTATTGTGATTGAATGCATTTAGATTTGTCGTGATTTACATCTAAATTTTCAATTTTGAAATATGTTTGATTTTACTCGAGAGATATTATCAAATAATTTATATAAATTCGATTGTCAATACGGATGAAAAAAATTGTCATAACTCAACTAGGCGAAGTTAAACTCAATAATTGTGTGAAATTGTGAGTCATAACACCTTTAAATAGTCAAATTTTCTCAAATTCAAGATTGTCGATTGTGTTACCTTATTAGTATAATCGTAGTTTAGTAAAAAAAATCACCAAAACATTTCATGTTAATTTTTAGTTATTCAAATAAAAGTTAAGAGTTAATTAGATTGATAATTGATAGCACATTCTCTTAGGGAACATATTCTACTACTTGTTATGATATTGTACACTTGCGATTTTCGACCAACATGTTTATTTGTTCTTGTATGGGGAAAAAAAATACAGAAGCAGCTGTACTGCTATAGCAAGGGAGTTTTACCAGATACAAGACAGAATAATCAACAACTATGAAGAGGAAAACAAGCCAAGGGCTCAAAATATAAGGATAAGCTGTGGGCCCATCCTATCATGTTTGTCATGCAGTTAATTGCAAGCAGTGTTGTGGTCCGAATTTTACAACGTCCCCTACTCCTACTCCTACCCCCACCCCCACCCCACCCAACTGATTTGCAGGAAATTGATAGAAAAAAAACAGCAAAATGGACGTTGGAGTGTGGAGAGGCTTCCAAATTCTGGCGCATGCTGGTTCATCCCCCTTCCCTGGAAGGTGCAGCCACACAACTGCATTTGGTACAACGAAGACTAACTGGCTTGCGGAAATAGGATCTTCTTCGCACCACCCTCGAGTGGTAGTTCGAGCCCAGAACCGCCCAACATGGCTTCCTGGACTCGACCCTCCGCCTTATCTTGATGGAACGTGAGCCTCACCCCGCCCCTTCTTTTCAATATGTTCGTATAAGGATGTCTACACTTGCTCCATTATAATGATCGATGTTGTTATAGACTTGCTGGGGATTTTGGGTTTGATCCCCTTGGACTTGGAGAGGATCCAGAAAGTTTAAAGTGGTATGTCCAGGCAGAACTTGTTCATGCACGCTTTGCCATGGCCGGAGTTGCTGGGATTCTTGTGACTGATGTAATTGACTGAACTACCATTTAGTTACTTGAAGTTTCCTTAACAATTCCTGCTGATTTTCTTTTCTTTTTCCACAGCTACTACGCGTTACAGGAATAAGAAATCTGCCAGTGTGGTATGAAGCCGGTGCAACCAAATTTGATTTTGCTAGCACCAGAGCATTATTCATTGTTCAGCTTCTATTAATGGGGTACAATCCTAATTCTCTAGAATAAGGTTTGATGGCATGTTAAAATCCTTGTCCAGAGATATAAGTTCTTATATCACAGCTTTGAATAGTCTTTGCTTATTACATCTATATGCAGATTTGTTGAAACCAAAAGATACATGGATTTCAGAAATCCTGGATCTCAAGCTAAAGAGGGGTCTTTCTTCGGGTTAGAAGCATCACTAGAAGGGCTCGAACCCGGGTAATCTTCGTCTGCAATAATAATTTGGGTTTCTATTGAGCATTTGGAGGGCAAGTTGTTGATTTTACATTGCTGTGAATAAAAAGAATGATTTTACTTAAAATGGCTCAAGAACTAAATTCTAGGTTTTATTGTGTATTCCACAGGTACCCTGGTGGTCCTTTGCTAAATCCTCTTGGCCTTGCTAAAGATATAAAGAATGCTCATGAATGGAAGCTGAAAGAGATTAAAAATGGTCTCTTTTGCTGCTTATGACTTTCTTTGCCTCTCTTTTCTCTTCTATATTTAACACTTTCCTACTTGTTTCTTCCCTCCCTTTTCCGTTTTGTAGGACGGTTAGCAATGGTTGCCATGCTCGGAATTTTCGTTCAAGCTAATGTTACCCATGTGGGCCCTATTGACAATCTCGTAGAGCATCTCTCCAATCCCTGGCATAAAACAATCATTCAAACACTTGCTGGATCTGGTTCTTAAATATCAAGTTTCCGTTCCATAACAGGTGAAGTTACCTGTTGTAAGGAGCAATTCGTATTATAGGGAATTTTTTTAAAATGTTTTATTTTAACCGATTTTGCCTTGAATATATGATAATGTGTTACCTGGAATTTATTCCTTTATACCACCGCTAAGATTCAATGTCGACCCCAGACTTTCAGTGAAGGACAAATACCATGCTTTCAAGTCGACAATCCAATCTAATTGGCAGAACATAACAATTATGAAATAACAAGATGATATGTGTAATATTTCCACTGGAAGAGAAATCTCAAAGAAAATGAAAATGCCCACTTATATGCCCTCAAAATCCTAATAATCACACTGGATTAAAAACTTTTTACATCCTTTGACATCCACAAATTGTTTATTCCTTGTGAACAACAAAAATTAATTTCATCAATTCATTCTACAAACAACAATACTTAGCATTTACAGAAATAGAGACAGTCATGATGTACTCACACCAATACCAAAGAACTGGGGGTACCGATAAACAAAGGGAGGTACACATAAATAACCACAAAATTAATAAGAAGAAGAAGATTATTTCTAGGAGTATGAAAGAAGATTACTTCGACTTAGATGACTGTACCTTCTTTCTGGCAAAGAACATGAAGATCCGTGGGAAGAATTTTTTCTTTTTCTGGTTAACTTTCACTTCTCGAGATGAATCAGTTTCTATGTTGCTCGTATGTGGATTAGGACTTTCCCCATGCTGCACATTAGTTTTGCTGACCAAATTCTCGGGTTCTTGTTTCTCCTCAAAGCTTGTTCTTGGAGTTCCATTTGGGTTTACCAGTCCTGGAACAGATTCCTCAAGTTTCCGTTTTTGCTCGTGATCAGCCCTCCACTTTCTTAGCTCCTGTTCTACACCCAACTTTTCTTCCTTGGCTTTCTCAGCCTTGTGTAGGGCAACTTCTAGAGTATCCTTTCTTTCAGCCATCACACGATTTACTTCCTGCAGCTTACTCAAGCTCCTCAACTCAGACTCCTTTGCTACCTCAATTTGGGAGATAGCCACAGCCACCTTCATGTTAGCCAGTTCTTCTGCCTCATGGACCCGCTTGTTAAGATCATAATATTCTTCTAAAGAAAGTGTTAAACCAGCAGGTGAATCCTCATAGTTGGTAGCAGATTCACTCTCTTGCAAAGCATTGATGGCTGCTAATGCCACTTTCTCTGATGCTTTAGCTGATTCTATTTCCTTTTTAGCCACACGTAATCTACTTTCCATGGTACTTGCTCCTGCTTGTGCTTCTTCAGCTTCTTCCTTTGCCTCCTGAGTATGTGCTTGAGCCATTTGGGCAAGAGCCTTTGCCCCCTCTGCATCTTGAGCTGCCTCTTGTAGTTTTTTGAGGAGCTCCATCTTCTTCTCTTTTTCTTCTTTTTCCTTCTTCTGAACAACGACAATCTCTGATTTTATCCTATTAAGCTCATCTTCAAGAGATGCAATTGCAATTGATGACATTCCTTCCCTCTGTTGAAAGGTGACAAACTCTGATTTTTCTTTCTCCAGTTCTGACTTCAATGACGCGGATTCCACCTCCAAGCATTCAGATTTAGTTTTTGCTTTCTCAATGTTGAGCTTTGTGTTTTCATGTTCCTTCCCAGCAGAAGCAACAGCTTCTTTAATATAACCATGAGTTTTTGTCTCTGGTTCTTCCAGTGCATCCCTCAGGTTTGCTTCTTCGACAGTTTCCTGCTTTGAGTTTGATACCATATAAGCTGCCAATTCAGCTTTTAAATCCTTTAGTAACGCCGAAGCAGTATCTAACTTCGATTTCATATCCTTGGCCAAAAATATTCGCTGGTTTAGTTTCTCTAACTCCTCACCAGCCTCCTTTAATTCCTTCTCCCAATTCAGAGTGTCTTGCTCTTTTTCCATAACTGCTGCAACTCTGTGTTCCTCTGCCTCCAGATGTGCAGCATGTGCAGACTCCAATGACTCCTTTGTGGAAATGAGTCCAATTGTCAGATCCTCTACCGACTTCTCAACTTCTTTTGCCGTAAAAACAGTTTTTCCCGCCTTTTTCACTGCAGCGTCCTTCTCAGTCCTCAACAAAGTGTAATCTTTCCTTAGTTGTTCCAATTCATCTTTAACAGTTTGAAGCTCTGAAACCGCGGCTGCATTCCTGGCTCGAGCAACCTCAAGCTGTGCCCTGGCTGCAATGCTAGCATCATCTGCAATCCCTTGCTCCATCTCTTCCACCCTAAGTTTTGCAAGTTCAGAATCTTGTTTTGCTTGATGTTCTTCTGTTTGTGCTCTTTCCAGATTAAGCTTCAACTCTTCTACAAGTCTTTTAGTACTGTTTAGCTCTTTTAAAACTTGTATTTTAGCCACTTCAGCATCCTCAGCTTGTTTTTTATACAACGGAATCTCCTCCTTTGCTGTCTCGAGTTCTAGTTCTATGAACTTTCGTCTCTGCATGGGGAACCAGAACCAGTTAGAGCTATACTGAATGCCATGTTATAAGCAATGTCCACATGAAAGCTGGTGTGTAGAGATCTCAACTTCTTTCCTGAGGTTATAAAACAATTTGAGCTACTTATAGAGAGGAAGTAGGATACCATATTCACATGAGATAAAATGTAAATGGGCAGGAAGTTTGAATAACACTTGTACATTAATTTTGAATGGTGTACCAATTTCTGTTTCTTGATAACCTGAACTGCAATAAATTTGTGCAGCAATGTGAAACACGAAATACATAGTGATGTGTAAAATCCACCTTTTGGCAGCCAATTCAACTTAATGACGAAAGTCCAAATGCAGTTATAGACAGGTAAGAGTGTTTGAGAAGATTATACCTCCTTGGTACGCACTCGGTGGGCTTTCCAGTCAAGAATTCCCCCAAACTTTGAAACAGCAGCCTTAACAGATTCAAAAGGTGCAGCTGTGTCAATTTGACCTCTATTTGTGTCAACATTGCCCAGCTGTTTATAGCATTCAGTGGATTTTGGTGTCGTATCAGAATTAACAGAAACTTCAGTAATAAGAGTAGCAACCGTACCATTTCTCGCTTGAGGCGAATTTATATTATCATCTTCTGGAGATTGCCGCACAACAATTTTGGCTTCTAAATTTTCTTGTTTCTGAGGCTTAACTGCGTTCTGATCCTTAGCTAGTGCAATCGAGGCCTCGTGCTCAACTCGAGGCCCATTAGAAGCATCATTTTCTTGAACATTAGGTCTATCAAGAGCACTTTCTAAAGGTTTTGGTGAAGCATCATGGGGATTTGTTTCCAATGTACTTGAAATTGATTCCGAAAGAATTGTTGAATTTTTTTCGTCATGAAACTCCAGTGGTACTTCGTTCTCTGATTTTGTGACTGTGGCTTCTTGTGAAACTACTACAGGCATGCCAAAGTTATGTTCTGAACCTATTCCCTCAGCTGTAACATGAGAAGTGGCAAATGGATTTTCTGTCAGAAGTTTTGGACTATCGTATGAGCCATCAAAAGCATCATATAAAGGAGCTGGTTGAAAAAAATCCACCATTGGCCCCCAAGTGTTAGATTCCACTTCTCCATTAGTATCTTGGGTTGTTGGAGAAGCATTAGGTGATTGATCCTTGTCGGGAGAGAATAATATTGGTCCAAGAGAAGATTCAGGAGGACCATCTTCTTTGAAATCTTTAGCGTCCTCCATTCTCATAAAATGCTATGGAATGTCAAGTTGGTGCCTGGGATTCAAGAAACCAATATGAGCAAGTGCAAGAAACTAATAGATTTAACATACTGTGGCCAGGGAACGCTTCCATGAATAAGTAGCAATTTAGAGAATGAAGTCCCAAAGTCTTAACCCCCACCCACAGAATGATACAAACTAAAAGCAAACATGAATAGAGGAATAAAGTAGAACAATGATAAAAATATAAAATACACCACAAATGCCTTGCGCGAGGCATTAAAAACACACGGTATCTAGGAAGCACCGGGACAAATAGCAAGGATAGACTACTTTTAGTTTGAGGGTATTATGGCAAGACGTCTTGGATTTTCATGACACTTGAATTTACCTGTTTATTTACGAGTGCCTCAAGATCATTTACTTGTCGATTTTGGAACAACCAAAGATCATTTACCTATTGATTGGGAGTGTCTTTAGAGTTATACTACGTTATTTAGCAGGTATTCAGAGAGTTCGGATTCTTTCTTGGTTAGAGTTTATAAGAGAGAGATGTGATTAAGGTTTCAATCAAAATTTCAGACTTTGTTTAATCTCTAAGGTAAGAACTAGGTCTCCTTTTGCATCTTGATGCAACTACTTGAATTTATTGGGATTTAATATCATGATTTTATTGACATAATAATAATAATAAATTGTTCGTGACATGAAAAAATGTAATTTAATTGCTTTTCCTAAAATTAAAACTTTAAACTCTAAAACATGCTTCAGCTTCTCAAAGTTTCATCTCCTTCAAGTATACATACATACATACATACATACATAAATATATAAATACACAGACACAGACACACACACACACATTACAGATTATGTTACCTTTATACATAAATTCTCAAAAATCTTAAAAATTATTAATGCTGAAAAGTTTAATCTCCTTCAATTTATGAATGCCGAAAAGCTTAATCATGATTAATCAAAGATAAATACAGGGATGACTATAATCATAACAATTATAACAATAATCATGGCAGACGAGGAAAAAGCAAAGGAAGAGAAAAAGAGAGAGGAGCGCACCAAAAATTAGCAGAAGCGAAAGAGACAAAAGTCAAATGAGAAGCTATAAATTGTTTATCGAATATTAGCCAAAAAGAAACATTACTGACTGCTAATCCTTAACACCCACGAAATCCATTCTCTGCCCAAAAATAGTAAATCAGAATTGGAACAATTAATCAAGAAAATATAAATATGGTCATATGAAGGAACTTTCGCTAATACACGTGTGGGGAGGCTACTTTTGCTCATGGTCAGCGTCGGAGATCCATTTACGTACTATGGTTGTTTAGTTTTTAATTAAATTAAATTACATTATGGGTAAATTATATATTATTTAACTTGTATATCGATTTTCGGTGGTAGAATTCGACGGTAGGATTTATGAGAATAGGTCATTGAAATTTGAACTCATTTGTTTCTGATGGAGTCTTGATGAGCGAAGATGACCATCTGAGTTGCGGTGGTTATGATTTTAGAATTGACACAGTGAATAAAGTAAAGAGAACATTGTTTGAAGAAGAGTTTTGTTTGAGAAGATGATTGAAAATTTAGAGACACACAAACGCGTATATATATATATATATATATATAGTAGCAGAAAAAATTCCATACGGTCATGATAAAAATAATAATTGACATAGAAGAATTCAAATATAAGTAATATGTTTGATGAAGTCACAGTTTTATGATATTTAAGTAAAACAAAAATATTTATTTGATATTAAAATAAGAATTAGTTAAACTTGTTTTATTTATTGTGTTGACAAATAAATAATTTTAAAATTATTTACTTATAAGTGAAGTTACTTATAATTAAAGTCACCCAAGTTGAAAAAAAAATGAAAACAAATTCTTCTATACCCAGTATTACACTTATTAAAAACTTATGTGAAAATAAATTGGACTATCAATTAAAAAAAAATTCAAATAGTTTTGTGATCCTTTAAATATTAATGTAATAGAAAGTTGTATTATTGACTCAAAAAATATAGAAGCCATAAAACATCGATTTTGGAATAGAAATAATTCATTTTACATACCATTGAACAAAACACCACGTTGTAACTTTTGTTTTTGAGAGATAACATATTGTTGTCATTCTTAAACAAAATTTGGACATCAAAGCCGTTGTTACATCAACGTTTCTACACAAGATAAAATGTTGTAACGTGACCGAAACAAAATCTGTTTACTTAATTTCCTAAGAACCTTTAGAAAATATTTAGCATCGCAACATGGAAGCATAAAATTATAATACATCATATAAATTCGTGTATTTGACCCAAAAAATTTGTCTTCATAATATGACATTTTTTATCATTCTTAGTCAAATAAGCTATTTTTGATTGAAAAACTTGTTTATAAACTACATCGAACAATACTATAAGTACTAAACATGAAGCTGCAACGCAAAAACTTAACGTTAGAACATGAAACATAAAATTATAAAGTATTACGAGTCCCAGCAAAATTATAAAACATAAAATAATGTACAATATTTTTAAAATTAAATAAAAATATTTGAAATACTATAATCATTTTTAAAAAGGCAAGCATATAGTGTATAATTTCCTCTTTTGCTTTTCTAATAAAGACCAGCCATACGGCCCAGTCCCAACGCAGCCCTTCTAGACCTGGGTCAGGCTCAGGGTTTTTTTTACAAATAACCACAAAAAATAAAATATTTCTTAAAATACTGTTATAGTTTCTAAATTTTGAAAATACTATATATAACGTTTTAAAAAACAAAATCAGAAAAGCTGGGGAACTTTCCATTCATCAAAATCACAAAAAACTCAATTTCCTTTCCTATAAATCACAGTCGACGAGAAGGAAGAGTGAGATTCAAAATAAATTCAGATTTGCTCCTCAAAAAATAAATTGGACGAGAAATTACAGAACAAAGTTGGACGAAAAATCTCAATTCTAGCCATCATCTGTAAAATTTCATCCAAATAAACAAATTGAACGCGAATTTGTAGCCATTATCCATGAAATTGCCGAACAAATTGGACGAAAAACTTACTTCTATTCACCATCTATATAGGTAACATGTTAAATTGATGTGTATTAATCACAAAACCACATTGACCATCAAATGTTCGACAGAATTCTCCAACTAGGTTATCATTGTAATAAATATAACACGTTCTGTAATTTCAAAATTACAAATGTAATACGTTCTGTTATTTCAAAATTACAAATATAACAAATGTAATATGTTCTGTTATTTCAAAATTACAAACGTAACAAGTTCTGTTATTTCAAAATTACAAATGTAACAAGTTCTGTTATTTCAAAATATTTAATCCTAATCCACAAATTAACATGTCATGTTATTTTAATATAGTAAAATGTAATAAGTTATGTTATTTCAAAATAACAAATGTAACAGGTTATGTTATTTCAGAATTACAAAAGTAACAAGTTTTGTTATTTCAAAATTACAAATGTAACACGTTCTATTATTTCAAAATTACAAATGTAACAAATGTAACACATTTGGTTATTTCAAAATTACAAATGTAACAAGTTCTGTTATTTCAAAATTACAAATGTAACAAGTTCTGTTATTTCAAAATAACAAATTCGGTTATTTCAAAATTACAAATGTAACAAGTTATGTTATTTCAAAATTACAAATGTAATACATTATGTTATTTCAAAATTTTGGGAGAAATTAGGCCGATGTTATGAATTTGAGAGTGAAAGTACTGATATATGTATTTGGGTTATAGGTAAGTAATGTGGACTTGGACGGCTATTGATATTATATTTGGGCTTCATATATTTGGGCTTTTTTTGAAAATAGTATTTCTAAAATAAAAAAATTTAAATAGTAAAATTGGAATTTAGAAATTAATGGGAGTAAGGAGTACAATTTCCACGTGAAAGCACTGATATATGTATTTGGGTTATGGGTAATTAATGTGGACTTGGACGGCTATTGATATTATATTTGAGTTTTTTTTGAAAATAGTATTTATAAAATAAAAGAACTTAAATAAAACTTAAATAGTAAAATTGGAATTTGGAAACTGAGTAAGGAGTGCAATTTCCGCTCAGGCTAATTATAGGCAGCCCGGCCCAACTTTACTACCCCATTTTGATTCATTTTAAAACAAATTCCACAAATGTTAGTACCCCTTTACACCCTCACAGAAGCTCAGAGATGGAGTCTTCTCCATCGGCAAACCCCCTCCTAGCCTTCTCCACCTTCTTCCACGGACTCGGCACCCAACTCGCGAGTCGACTCGAAGACACCAGGAGAGGGCTGGCGGCCGCCGCTACCTCCAGCTTCCTCAACCTACAACAACCAGTAAATAAGTTATCCTTGCCTTTTGCCTCCGTGTCGCAGCATCAGGGGAAGTCGGAAAATTCCATTAGCTCCGGACAAGTGGCGAAAAGACTAGTCGGAACTTCGTTGTACACTGTTAGCAACTCCAACAACGAGTTTGTGCTCATCTCTGACCCGGATGGCGTTAAGTCCATTGGCTTGCTTTGCTTTCGCCAAGAAGATGCTGAAGCTTTTCTTGCTCAGGTCTATATTTAGGCATCTACATATATAATTTAATAAATGTATTTACTGTGTGAGTGTGAATCTAATAATATTACTTTTTTTTTTGTTTTTAGAATTGTGCCAGTTTATACTAGTGTGATTTGTTCATTTGATTTTTGATTATATGATAATTGTGTGATTTTATATATAATTTTTGAAATTCTTCAGGTAAGGTCAAGGAAAGGGGAAGTGAGAGGGGGAGCAAAAGTGGTGCCAATAGCACTTGATCAGGTGAGTATTTAAGAAGTTATAGGCAAAGTTTTCGTAATATGCTGTATCATTTATTGAATAGTATGGGATTTATGCAATGATTGTGTAGCAAATAAATGAAAACTGATGGCAAAGCCTACAAAAAGGGTGTATAGGAGCAAGCTGCTAACTATGCCCCGTATCTATGATTATAGAGTAGATAATTGGAGTAAATGTGTAGGCAATGTTCTGGTGTTTCTGTTTTCACACTTCTACATACTGTAGGCTATTGAGTAATGGGGAGAGGGGAGACGGGGGAGGTTTTCTTTCTAGCTTCAAGCAGAGATGGTGTTACCGTAATTCAATCTTGTTAGGACAAGCTGAAGAAATGCCTGATAGTTACATTATATTATTTCATATGGTGATCCTGTTTTGGGGAATTACTACCTGAGGTAATTACTTGGAATAGAATTTGTTAAATTGTTGACTATTCTATTATGTTCTCTTGTTTAGCAAATTAATAGCAATTATGATACCAGAATATAATATTTGGAATATGAAATTTGAATCATTTGTTTTACGGTCCCATCAATTGCAGGTTTATATGTTGAAGGTTGAAGGAATTGCATTCAGGTTTCTTCCCGATCCGGTTCAAATAAAAAATGCACTAGAGGTTGGTATTGTGAGTGTTTCTAAACTTCAAGGGTGATATCAGTAGTCTTGAGTTGATGTTATTGATCAAGTTGACAAATCCCAGTATTCCCAGAGCACCCCAGTTTGCTGCCCTCCTTTTTCCTCAGCATATGGATCTCTTTTAATTTTGTGATAAGATACATTCATTTTTATATTATTTGTAACCAGTTGACAAGCATTGTATTCTTTACTGCCAGCTAAAATCTTCTGACATAAAGAACGGATTTGATGGAGTTCCTGTTTTTCAGGTATGTGCATTGACCTAATGGCCTGTTCTTTTAGATGATCATCTCACATGATGTATCTGTTTTAGTACAGAGATCACTGTTTCAGTACTTCATCTATGAGAAGTACAATCAAAGTTTAATATGGACGAATATTCACGTTACATGCTCGCTCTGAAAATACCTGTTGGAATTCTCTATCGGTTCCATACTGGAATGGCCCGATAGTATTATGCTTGTTTAAATCAATTTGCGACTGGTCCATTAATGAAGGCTATTTATTGGTCCAATCCGAAACACATCGTCTTCCTTGACTCTATGTATCTAGGTGTCCATCTTAAGCCATCCTAAGGTGAACTACATATTTTTCCATATTTTGATGCAAATAGATCTAATTGCTTTCATTTTGGACACAAATGGATATTTTTTTACTTTATTCTTGCATGCTTTCTTCTCATTTGCATGGAAGTGAGGTTGCTGCTCCCATTTATAACTTATAGTCTGTGCAATTCTAAAATTGATACTGAAAAGTTAGATGGGGTCTCATTCTTTCAGGTGGCCTGATAGGCAATGCATACCCTCCCCCAATTTCTTCCAGACCACAAGATGGGCAATTGTTAATAGCTTGTCACTGTTGCAGCAACTTTATTAAGTATGACAATAAATGATGCCTGTGAATGTGTGTCACCATTAAGCCTTCAAGGCTCACTTTTTGGGTTGCGATCAGTTTGTTTTACAGTGGATTGCTTTCCTACATTCAGATTTGCAGCATTTTGCCATTTTTCATCCAATGCTTTCTTTAAAAATTTATTTGGATTTCTTTATCTGCAGTCTGACCTTCTAGTTGTCAAGAAGAAAAACAAGCGCTACCTCCCCTTGTATTTTCAGAAGGTGTGTGTTTCTTTGTACCATTATGAATGCTAAAGTGGTATGTGATTCAAAATAATGCCGGAGTTACATGTTTAATATGCTCCTTTGTGATACAGGAAGATATAGAAAAAGCATTGTCGACGGTATCGAGGGTGGGAAGAGGATCTGATGTTTCTCAGCACATTATGGTATTGTAATTTGTCACCCATGCTATGGCTTTTGTTGTTAATTTACTCATGCAAGTACTTCAAGAATATAATTGTGGAATAAGGGGACTGACCAGAGTGCATTGAGGGTCCTGTTGAATCTCCTAACTTTTTCTTCCTTCCCATGTTTTTCAGCTAGTTCTTCTAATTGTATTTGTCACACCTTAAACGAGAGTTATGAGCAGCAAGCATCAGAGTGACAATGGCTAATTCCTTCACTTTTTTGGAAGTTGACCTATTGACTTGGGAGAGAACCTAAAATATCTGAGTGGAAGCAACGTCCATGCTGAAAATTGAAGATCCCGAGGTTGCAAAATTTTGCAATAAAAAGCATGATTCTCCATGCTTTTCTAGGAATGTGGTCTATGCAAAAGAAAAAATAGTACCAGATCATATGTCAGCTAAAATGCCCAGTAACAATCTTAAGGATAAATGCAAATGGATGTGTTCGCTCTGGTGGGAAGCAAACAATATTTACCTTTAGAAAAAGGTAAAATGCTATCAAAAGTTGAAAATGTTGGAGGATTAACTCAACGAAAAAAATTTAAAAAATGAATACAAACACAAAATATCAACTTCAAGACGTACTGAAACATTAAACCTGCTGTTCTATATTCAAGATATGTAACATAATTGACTTCTCGAATGTGTGTGCGCTTTACGTTGGGTAATGAATCATTCCTCTTTTTGTGCGTGTGTTTCCCATCTCTGATTTTAGTTTTACAATCTATGATTCTCCTATATAATTTTCTACTTTTATGTACATAGTAACCTTCTTTTCTGCATTTGATAGGTTGGAAGTTTAGAGGATGTTCTGAAAAAAATTGAGGTAACCATCTGAAGAATAAATATTAACTGGCAGTACTTACAAAGGGTCATCAGGTTGTGCCAAAGCAAGTGTATATTGTTAAAGTATGCAGAACATGCTTTGTAGTGCACTTCTTTTGGGCAAAGTAGACCTTTTGGTAGTTCCTTTTGTTACTCTGTTGTTGTCGTCGTTTTTTCTTTCTTAAATGAGAAGTCACTAAGTCAACAACATGTCACTGTGTGTTTCCACTGTCGTGACAGATGAGTGAAAAGAACTCGGGTTGGGAAGATCTAATTTTCATTCCACCTGGTAAAAGCCATTCGCAACACATTCAGGAGGTGGCAAAGGTATAAGATCTTGGATGCAGAACATTTGACTGAGCAGGGAACAGAACAACTAACTGAAACTCTTGCCCCACTGGCTCCACCATTTTCATAAACACAATTGACAGCATTTTTGGATACGTCCTGGTTTTGTTGTGAAGTAGCTCAAAGATATGGAAAGGATATGTATTTCTATTTCTGAAATGAACATATTTATTCTTCCAATATACGAACCGAGAACCTTGTAGAGCGAATTGTAGTAGTTATCTTTTACTTATCTTTCCCCTTGTTACTATTTGATCAATTTTTTGTTGCTATTTCTACTTTCAAATGGTGTTGACATTGGATTCAATGAGCTCATGAAAATAACATTTACCTCTATAGTAGCATTATAGTGCAAGATTGATAAACAGAATTCTAAACGATAGTTTAATTTTTCTTCTCTAATACTATGTTATTCAATTCTTTCCACTGAACATGCTAAGGATGATCAATGTTTATGCATATTGGTGATGTGGGAAATCAAGTTCCAGTATCATATAGGAGATTAGCACAGAACTCACAATGCTCTTAACATATGGATGAACTTTAATGACTCACTTAATCAACATAAATTTCAAAATCTATGGCAAAAATAATTTGAGAAATCAAATCTAATGAAGAATAGTTCATTGTGATTTGTGACATAGATAGAAGTAATGTGATATTTGAATAATTTCATTTCGAATATTTCAATTACTGATAAATTGGTTAAGCAAACATTGTTCTAGAGTAGAGTGTAGCATATAAAGGAGAGCAAAACATGTACAAAAATATCTCTTTCGATCACCAACATACATTCTTTTCTCTCTTGCTTTTGGAAAATATTATTATGCCAACCGAATTGACAAACAGCTAAGATACGTGGTTACGGAAATTATTAATAAAAAAAGAAAAAAATCTTACATATGTTGGTACCACGCGCCAGGTAGGGGTCGAACCTACGACTTTCTGCTTAGGAAACAGACGCTCTATCCACTGAGCTACAGGCGCCTTGTTATCTGTTATATGCCAAATTAAAGGTAATTACTTCTTTATGATAAAAAAAAAAAGACGTTACCCTTAACAAAATAAAAAAGAATACTCCTTTTATATTGGGGAATTTACAAATATAATATAATTCAATTTTTTAACCTCTGTAATTTAGTGTGTATATCATTTTTCTCTTTAACTAATTTATTATTTTTAGCCTTTCAGATGTGCTATAATTTATGGGCTGGACAATAGTTATTTAACAATATAATATTTTCTTTCTACAAAAAAGTTAACATAAATATGAATACAGATATAGGAAAATGTTCTTCTCCACGTAGTGGGGAGTGTTATTCTGCTTATTGGACACTTGTTTAATGGGCATTGGAGGAGGAAAAAGTGTCCAATGGGCAAAAAAATACTCTCCACTAAGTGGAGGAAAACAACTCTGTAGAGATATAACCCATAATAAATTTATAGTGTCCCTATATGCGGCCGCACTATTGCACAGCCTGAGGAATATAATGGCTCTATGTGAACATACTACCATGAGAATAAACAACAATTCTAATGCCTAGGGTTATGCTAGTCATCTGAGGATCTATACAACTACATGTTATGCGTGTAAAATGTTCTATTGTGCATTTAGGCTTGTAATGATGGCCATACTCATATATATATATTTTGACTACTAAATGTTAAAGTATTGAAAACATGTATTTACATCCAACACTTATAAATAAAGGTTTGTCCTAACAATAAGGCTTGTGATAAATCGTGCTTATATCCTACAGTGTATTATACTGATTCACGATGGTTATATGTGGAATAATGTATAAACTGATATGGAGAAGTTAGATTTCCTATTCTTTCCAGATATTCTTTCCAGAAAATCCTCTTTTTTTAGCAAACTATGAGTTATAAATGCTCTGTACTCCTAATCGTGTAGAAGATCAAGTGACAATTTAAGTCATCAATCATAACAACATATATGACGACTAATTAAGTGTAAAGTCATTGTCATATGTTGAATCTACATGAAATTCCTACAATGTTTTTCCCCCCTTGAAATTCTTATTTTGATAAATCTATAATATTGGCAACCAATCTCATGAAGTTGCATCTTCTTGTGACTTCTTCTTGAATTCTCAAAACTTGTGTTGCTCCGTCCTCTTTGGACAATGACGTACTAACACACTTTTACTTTTCTTTTACTTCTTAGATTCAATAATCGATTTATTAATTTCCATAAGTATCGTAAAATAAAGGGATAATTGCATGAAAGGTTCACAATCTTTCAAAATCGTTGGAATATGCCCATAACCTAAAAAAATAGCACCATACATTCTCAACGTATGAAAAACTTGGCATGGTAGGTCCTTTATGACAAAATTGTTATTCCCTTTAAATAAACAAAAAAAAAAAACAAGAAAAAAGAAAAACATGATTGAAAAGTAACCAAATGTAACCCCCCCCCCCCTCCAAAAAAAAAGTAAGAAATATACTCCAAAAAAATAAAAAGTAAAAAACATCATCTTCACCAAAAACCCTACTCCAAAAAAATAAAAAGTAAAAAACATCATCTTCACCAAAAACCCCAAATCCCATTTTGATGAAGAAAATTACTGAAGAAAATTCCTCCTTCCTTTTCCATAGAATACCATAGAGAATGATGTTGGTATTGCTTTGCAATTCTGCCTTTATGTCTCTTGCTGCAAGTTTTCCCCCTGTGAGTAAGGACACTGATTGCAAAGAGAATATTGTATGCGGTCATAAATATGTTAATATAGAAGAACTACGAATACCAGAAAATAAAGAGCAATCACACGTCTATCGAACCGAGCAAGATATGGGTTATCAATTTGTAGAAAATGGAGAAAGCCATATTTTTCTCCACAGGAAAGGCTCTGCCAGGTTCAGTGGAAGATGAAGTCATTGTCAAAGATGCAGTTCAGGGTTTTCTAGATGCTTCCCGTGATGAAAATTTAATAAATATTACTGCATCTTGCTCCACTGATTACTACTTACAGGAAGTTTCTGCTATTGGAGGAAATAAATTACCTCCAACAATTTTGTGGCCCTCAGGACGGAAAAATATCATGCCAAGAAAGCTTTGGAGAGTTGCAAAGCATGAAAGATGCCTTTAGTTCAGACACGTCTGGTTTGAATGGTACACGTGCATTGCATTCCAGTGCATCCCTTCTCCATTTTGATGATAAATACTGCCATTTTTAGAGGTGGAGAGGAGCATTATTGGAGAGAGGGGTAGAGAGAAATGGAGTGAGAAAAAATGTGTGTGATTTCTAAGTAAGATTGTTGGACGCGCAATTATTGTACGCAGAGGCACTCTAAGCGAGGATGAATTTTGAGTTTTTAGAGAAGATTACATTTTTCTTACTTTTTATTTTTTTGGGTACATTTGGTTAGTTTTCAATCAATTTTTTCTTTTTTTCTTGTTTTTCTTTTTTGTTTATTTAAAAAGAAGAGCAATTTTGTCATAAAGGACCTACCATGCCAATTTTTTCATACGTTGGGATGTGTGATGCTATTTTTTTTAGGTTATAAGCATATCTTCAACAATATTGAAAGGTTGGAGACCTTTCATGCAATTATCCCTAAAATAAAACGTATTCTTAAATAATGTCCTTTTTTTTATTGAGGTAGAAATTTCATCCTTGTAATTGTAACCAAGAGCCTAACGATGGCAAAAATACCGCCCAGCTTATTCGAGTAAGCGGGGCAGAAAATCTTACCTCGCGGAGGGTCTGGAGCAGCCCTGCCTCGCGACCAGCAACACAATTTTTTTTTTTTTGAAAAAATCATAAAATATAATACAAATTACATTTTTTTGCTAGAAATTGGCTAAATAAGAATCAAACTCGGGTTGGTGTTATAAACTATAAATTATAACCACTATATCACAACCTCAATCTTATATATATATCCATACTATAGTATAAGTGTCTATGGCCTGTTTACTATTCACCCTTCAACCAACGCGACGTCGTTTAGATGTTGTATTAGCCTTCATTTTGTCCAAATCTCACTTTTCTATGTTCTACGCTTGTTTAACCTATTAATAGTAGCTGTCTTTTTTTGACTTTTCTTTGTTTTTTGGGGATTGCATCTTTTTATTTTTAAATTATCTTTTTTTTGTTCCTTACACATGCGCAGCCTTTTTTTATTTTATATTATGTTTTGTTCGTGTTGTCTTTTCTCTTTCCTGTCGATATTCGAACAAAAATTTTTCCTTTTAGTTGTCGAGTGGCTCGATTATTTTTTTTCCTTGTGATTTCGTCATTTGATTACTGTCGAGTCACTCGGCACAGGAGATTTTTCTATTTTTAGATTTGGTCGAGGTATTGAGTTTGTGGAGTGGCTCGATTATTTTTTCTCAAAATTGATTATACTTTTCTTAACCATGACATTTGCAAGTTGTGAACTTAATTATCTATGTGAAGTAAAAATGAATTCAAGCTCAGGTTGAAAACTTAAACATTGTGGAGACTGGAAGTAACAAAGTATAAAACTGAAATTTTGTCCATTTCCTTTCAAGTTCTACCACATTTTGCGATGAAACTGAATGTCCATACCATCTAACTCATAGCTTATACATAATCAATATTCACGTATTGAAATATAATATATCCCCTCTCTATTTGAAAAACTGAAATCACTGTTCTACTTTGAAAAGAAATATCTTACAAAGAAGGCTACAAATTGAAATAAAAAGTTGGAAATTTAAACTAATTTCATGAATGACAAGAATTATAAATTAATTTTGTTTATTTACAAAAATTACTTTCTTTTTTTATTATTTTTTTGTTCGACATTTTCATTATAAAATATAAGAATGAAAAATTAAAATATATTCATATTTTTTCTATGTTTTTCAACTTTGTCGAGTTGCTTGGTAAGGTGGGAAACCTAAACATATTTTATTTATCCCACTTGTCGAGTAACTCGGCAAAGTGGGAAATATTGGACCAAAAAATTTCTTTTTTCCCCTTTCTTTATTTGTTGTACAGTTTGAGCAATGCATTTATTTATTTTATTTTATGGATTTCCACTGTCAGTCCACATCTTTTTCATTTTATAGCAAATTTACGCATGAGTTATTTTTTTTTTTAATATGTTATAGTAAAATATGTATTTTACGAATTTATTATATTGATCAAATATTGTATGTTAGTATAGTTTAATTTTTTTATAGTCATTGTGTTCATTTATTATAATAATTTTATTCATTGATATTTCAAACTCACAATTTTTTTAATATTTTCTATGGATGTGCAATGCAAAAGTTTTTCCTTTTGTCAAAAATAATTTTTTTTTTTTTTTTTTGGGCTTTTTCATGCCAGAATATAAAAAAAGGAAAACTTAATATTATTTTTCCTCCACTTTGCTCACACACAAAATATATATATATATATATATTTTTTTTTCGACATTTTAACTACAAATTATAAGAATCAAACATTAAAATATATTAATATTTTTTCTATGTTTGTCAACTTTGTCGAGTTGCTTGGCAAGGTGGGAAAACTAAACATATTTTATTCATCCCACTTGTCGAGTAACTCGGCAAAGTGGGAAATATTGGACCAAAAAAATTTCTTCTTTCCCCTTCCTTTGTTTGTTGTAGAGTTTTAGCAATGCATTTATTTATTTTATTTTATGGATTTCCACTGTCAGTCCACATATTTTTCATTTTATACCAAATTTATCCATCAGTTTTTTTTTTTTTTTAATATCTTATAGTAAAATATATATTTTATGAATTTATTATATATTATATTGGATCCTTACAATATATGATACTATATGTTTATCAATTATTGTATGTTAGTATAGTTGAATTTTTTTATAGTAATTGTATTAATTTATTATAATAATTTTAGTCATTGATATTTCAAAGTCATAGTTTTTTTAATATTTTGTATGGATGTGCAATGCAAAAGTTTTTTTTTTGTAAAAAATTATTTTGTTTAATTTTTATTCTTGGGCTTTTTCATGCTAGAATATAAAAAAATGAAAACTTAATATTATTGTTTCCCCACTTTGCTCACACACAAAATATATATATATATATATATATATATATATATATATATATATATATATATATATATATATATATATATATATTATTTTTTTGGACATTTTAATTACAAATTATAAGAATCAGAAATTAAAATATTTAATTCTTTTTTCCATTTATTCAACTTTGTCGAGTTGCTCGGCAATGTTGTAAAACTAAACACATTTTACCTATGCCACTTGTCGAGTAACTCGGCAAAGTGGGCAGAATTGGCCAAAACAAATTATTTCTGCCATTCTTTTATTTTTTTACAGTTTTAGCAATGTATTCATTTATTTTATTTTTTGGATTCCACTGTCAGTCCACATATTTTTCATTTTATAGCAAATTTACCCATGAGTTTTTTATTTTTTAATATGTTATAGTCAAATATATGTTTTATGAATTTATTATATATTATATTAAATCCTTACAATATATAATACTATATGTTTATTAATTATTGTATGTTATTATAGTTCAATTTTTTTATAATCATTGTGTTCATTTATTATAATAATTGTAGTCATTCATATTTAAAACTTACAATTTTTTTAATATTTTCTATGGATGTGCAATGGAAAAGTTTTTTTTTTTTTTTAGAAATTATTTTGTTTTATTTTTATTTTTTGGCTTTTTGAAGCCAGAATATACAAAAAGGAAAAGTGAATATTATTTTCCCCTCACTTCGTTTATACACAAAATATTGTTTTTTTATTTTTGTTTGGACATTTTAATTACAAATTATAGCAATAAAAAATTAAAATATTTATTTCTTTTTTCCATTTATTCAATTTTTTCCCCACTTTGCTCGCACAAAAAATCATTTATTTTTTTAGTGTTGGACATTTTCATTACAAAATATAAGAGTTAGGAATTAAAATATTTTAATATTTTTCCTATGTTTTTTCAACTTTGCCGAGTTGCTCGGCAAGGTGGGAAAGGTAAATCCATTTTGTTTATCCTACTTGTCGAGTAACTCGGCAAAGTGGGAAATATTGGACAAAAAAAAATTATATTTTTCCTCATTTATTTTTGTATATTTTTAGCAATGCATTTATTTATTTAATGTTTTGAATTTCCATTGTCAGTCCACATCTTTTTCATTTCATAGCAAATTTATCCATGGGTTTTTTTTTTTTGTAATATGTTATAATAAAATATATATTTTATGAATTTATTATATATTATATTAGATCTTTACAATATATGATACTATATTTTTATCAATTATTGTATGTTAGTATAGCTTAATTTTTTTATAGTTATTTTTTTACTTTATTATAATAATTGTAGTCGTTATATGATTTGATTGTTTTTCATTTACAATTTTATCCCTTCTCACTTTCGTCGAGATATTGAGTATATACATATTATTATTATTATTATTATTATTATTATAATTTTTTATGTATATTAATTATTAAATTTTCTATTTTTGTTGTTTTTTTTTTTTGGTGCATGTAAGTGATTCAATAACTTACAATTTTTAACTTTGAATTTTTTTACGTAATTCATAAATTACGCATGTGTATATATTTTTTATTCTAACATTTATGATGGTATTTTATATTAAATTATATATCATGTAAAATTTCTTTGTGTAATATGAAAATATGATTACGTACACTTTTTCATGACATAATATGAAAAAACAAATACAAATGATTATATTTTTCCTCACATTTGTCCCGCAAATTTTTTTTTGGTTTTTTTGGACTCTTTCATGACAAAATATAAGAATAAAAAAATAAATTATTTAAATAAATTTTTCTTTTTTTCTACTTTGCCAAGTTACTCGGTAATGTGGGAAAATTAAATACCTTCTTTGTTTTTATGGAATTTTAAGAATTTATTTATTTATTTATTTTTTTCATTTGTAATTTTAGTTCACATCCTCTTTATGTTAGAGCAAATGTATCCATGGTCTTTTTTTTTTTTTTAATATGTTATAATAAAATATATATTTTTTTAAATTGTTATATGTTTTATTAGATCTGTACAATATATGATACTATATTTTTATTTATATTAATTCTTATGTTCGAAAATTTAATTTTCATTATATAATTTATTGATGAATTTGACATTGCAAATTATGATTTTTTTAAGATTTTTGATAAAGTGAAGATTTTATGATTAGATTTTGACTTTGAATTTTTTTAGTCGATTGATAGATTAAGGATATATATAAAAATTTTTTACGCTACCATTTATGATAAGATTTTACATTAAATTATATATAATATAAAAGGATTTTTCATTATATGAAATTGTGATTAGTGATTACATTATATTAGATTTTATGAACTATTATAATATATTTGTTATTAATTGTTATATTATAATTATGTTTGGTAATTATATTATAATTATTTTATAATATATTATGAATTTGTTTTATATTATATTAAATCCTTGTAGTATATAATATAAAATTTGTGTTAATTATTTTATCTTGGTGTAGTTGAATTTTTTTTTTATCACTATTCTAATTTTTTATGATAAGTGTAGTTTTCATATAATTTCTTATATAATTATGCACTTTCATTGTTGTTAATAATGATTGTAAACTTTAATATTGATTTAGTGTATTTATGTAATTTCTTCTGTCGGTTCACTCGACAAATTCAAACGTACTTTTTCGATCTGCTCGAATAATTATCTATCAATTTTCCTACCTAAATTCTTGCATCCGTTAGATTTTAAATTTTTGTTGTATACTTTTATTTTACATGCCAGCCGCAATGTTTGACTTTAACATTTGTCTTTTATATCTAGAATCCATTCTGTAAAAGATACGTATATTTTTATATTAGTATGTGTTTTCAAGTTACGAGGTAATTAGGGCAAATCATTTCACTTTATTTCTTGAAATTCATCCGCTTTCTTAACACGTGTACTCATGTACAAAATAAAAGTTGATTGTTTTTTTTTTTCTTGGCATTTCTTTGTCCTTATCTTTGTACTTATTATTAATAACATCTAAAATTATATACATACGTCTACTGTTCATGTTTTGGAACTAAACGGCGTTGTTTTGGAAGTATGATTTTATCTTTTTCTTTTCTTCGATTTGTACGAGACATATATATACAATCCTTGCTTCTTTTCTATTTTTATTTCTTCTGAGTCTTACTCTTTTATTTGAACTCTTATCAAACCCTATAGAGCTTTAGTTAGTTATATTTCGTTTCATCATCTTATTTTGTTGAAATCAGTCCTAATTTTGTTGAATTCCTTTTATTATCACTTTGAATCATTGTAGTTTTTCTCATCTATTTCAAATTATAGTTCTCATCTCCTTCGTTAACCTTTTGAGTTTGAACGTAGTTTGCAGAAGTTCTGAAACCCATTTTGTTGGTTTGATCATTTCTTCATTCATTGTTATACATCAAGCTGGCAACTTAAATTTACAGGTTTGTAATTTTTTACTGCTGGAAATTTGAAGGTCTTTGTTATTTGTGTTATTTGATTTATTCTTTAATTCTATCTTTATTAACAATATTTGTTTTTTAGTAAAATATATTTATAGGCTATACTTAAATATAAGAATTCAAATCACTGTTGAAGCTTTTAAATCAATAGTAATTTATTCCCTTTTTGTGATTTCATCTATGTACTAATCTTATTTTTTTTTTGTGTTCATAATGTTTATATTATATTTGTATTTTTTTATACATTGAATTAAACTAATTTTTATATTTGTTTTATGAAAAAATATATTAGATGACAGGTGAAAAAATTGTTGATTCAAATAAAGAACTACAAAACAAGAAAAGGAGACAGACGTATGCTGAGCATATGCATTATAAATCTAACAAGAAGATTCAAAAAACAAGGATTCAGTTACTTGAAGATATTCAATCCAATGATGTCAATTCAATAGATAATTCAGAACTACTTGGTAAGCAAAGTATATTTTTTTTTATTGTTTTAGTTATTATGCATATATTGTTTCGATTTATTTATTTATATTGTTTTTATTTGTCATATTTTTTATAGCTCGACCCTTGAATGAAGATGGCGATAGAATTTCCTTTGTTGGCTCTAACAATTTAGAAAATTCTACTGTGGAAAGTGATATTTATTATGAAGAACATGAAAATCAAAATCATAAATTCCAATTAACTCCTTGTATTTCGAATATTACTATGAGATATGTACCCACAAAAAGTTATGTATTACGTACTCCAACAAATTGTATTCATTGTCTTGCAAAAAAGTTTGAGAAAGAAAGTAAAGGTTTTTGTTGTTCTGATGGAAAAATCAAATTGCATATCAATTGTTCACCTTCTATTTTATATGATTTATATACTTCAAGTTCAGATGAAGCATTAGATTTTAAAAATAATGTACGAAATTATAATAATCATTTTGCTTTTACCTCTTTTGGAGTGAAGTTTGATAAAGATCTATCTAAATCTACTAACTATAAAGGTATTTACACTTTTAGAGTTCAAGGACAAGTATATCATTACATAAATCCAATTCTAAATTTTGATAGTAATCCATCATATTTACAGATATACTTTTATGATACAGACAATGAAATACAAAATAGATTAAATACATCTAACAATTTCTCATCATCTTTACTACATATATTAGTGAATCTATTAAAGATTAATCCATATTCTAGATTTTTTCGTTCTTTAAGTGATATTGAAAGTCTTCAAAGTTGCAAAATTCATATAAGATGTGATGCTGGTCTTGATCAAAGAGTGTATAATGCACCTTCTGTATCTCAAGTTGCTGCAGTTTGGGTTGATGAGGACCCATCTGCAGATATAAGATATCGTGATATATCAATTTATTGTCACTCTAATCATTCACATAGAATACATTACTATTATGGATGTTATGATCCTCTACAATATCCATTATTATTTTCCTTTGGTGAGACTGGTTGGCATGAAGGTATTGAAAAGGCAAAAAATAGTATAGTTAATATTCATAGTGCAACAGAGAATTTCGTTTCTACTGAAAACATCATTTGTGCAGCTGATGTATTAGAGAAAGAAAAAAGAGGTAATGATTACCATTATGTTTGTTTACTTAAATTGGTTAAAGCTAATATTTATTTTTATTAAATTTCTTTGTGTTTTTTTCTTGTGCAGTTTTGAAGAAGAATAAAAAAGGTTTACAAGTTTCTTGTCGTGAATATTATTGCTTCAAATTACAGGTACGTGATACACAAAACAATGTTTTGCTCCATGCTGGTAGACTTCTACAGCAATATGTAGTAGATATGTATGTTAAACTTGAAACAAGTCGATTAGATTATTTTCGTCAAAATCAAAGTGAAATTCGTGCTGAATTATATCAAGGAGTTGTTGATAGTGTAGAAAATGGTCAAAATAGAGGTGCACAAATTGGTCGTCAGATTATTTTACCTTCTTCTTTTGTTGGAGGTCCTAGAGATATGAAAAAAAGATATATGGACGCTATGGCATTGGTGCAAAAATTTGGTAAACCTGATTTATTTTTAACATTAACATGTAACCCTAATTGGGTAGAAATAAAGCAAGAATTAAGGCATAATGATATAGGGCAAAATAGACCTGATTTAACTGCTAGAATATTCAAAGCTAAATTAGAAGAACTTAAAGTTGATCTATTTAAGCACCAAATTTTTGGCCCTGTTGCTGCATATATTTATGTTGTAGAATTCCAGAAACGAGGACTTCCACATGCTCATTTCTTACTAATCTTACAAAGTTGTGCAAAAATTAATAATATTGATAGAATTGATTCTATTGTATCATGTGAAATTCCAGATAAATTAAAACATCCGCATCTTCATTCTATTGTTGTTAAACATATGATGCATGGTCCATGTGGTCATTTGAATCCTCATAATGTTTGTATGGATAGAACAGGTCATTGTAAGAATAAATATCCTAAGGAATATATGTCAAATACTTATATCGGCCATAATTCTTATCCAACCTATAGACGGTTAAATGATAGACGATCATTTATGATTCGAGGACATTTATTAGACAATAGATGGGTTGTACCTTACAATCCATATTTATGTGCGAAGTTTGATTGTCATATTAATGTAGAAATATGTTCCACAGTTAAAGCTGTTAAATACCTCTATAAATATGTGTACAAAGGCTATGATCGTGTGAGTTTTTCTATCTCTAATACTAATAATGAAAATCCTATTGATGAAATTGAGATATACCAAAATGGACGTTGGATTTCTCCACCTGAAGCAATGTGGAGAATATATGGATTTGTTTTGTATGAAATGTCTCCCTCAGTTATCTCATTACAACTACATCTTGAAAATAACCATTTGATTACATATAGAGACTATGAAAATTTAGAGACAGTAATTAGTAATGAATCTAGACAACGCACAATGTTAACTGAATTTTTTCATATGAATCTTTTAGATGAATTTGCAAAAACACTATTGTATAAAGATTTTCCAAAGTTTTTTGTATGGGATAGCCAAGGAAAAATATGGTGTCGAAGGAAAAAAGGAAATGTTATTGGTAGAATAGTTACATCTACTATAACTGAAGGAGAAAGATATTATTTACGTATTGTATTAAATCATGTTAAAGGAGCAACATCATTTGAAAATTTAAAAATGGTTCATGGTGTTTATTTGTCGTCTTTTCGTGAAACAGCTATAGCACTTGGTTTATTACAAGACAATAATTATTGTGAGCTTTGTTTAGATGAAGCTATTAGTTATCAAATGCCTTCTTCTCTTCGTAGATTATTTGCTACAATACTCATTCTATGTTCTCCTAATAATCCAGATGTTTTATGGAAAAAATTTCGCCTATTTTTATGTGAAGATTTTTTATCCGATGGTATGTCTATTGGAAGTGCAGAAATGAAAGCATTACATGAAATAAATTCTATATTAGAAGCAAATAATAAAAATATAAATGATTACCATGTTGTACCTTTTGAAATATATATGGAACAAGAAGACATACTAACCAAGATTATTAATGAAGAATTAAACAATGTTGTTTATACTGACAATACTGTGTATCCAAATAACTTAAATGAATATCAAAAAATTGCTTATGACAAAATTCTTACAGATGTATATAGTAATATAGGTCGTATGTATTTTATAGATGGACCTGGTGGAACTGGTAAAACTTATTTATATAAAGCTTTGCTTAGCACAATTCGATCTAAAAATCTTATAGGTTTGGCAACAGCTTCTTCAGGTGTTGCAGCTGCTTTATTACCTGGTGGACGAACAGCACATTCAAGGTTTAAGATACCACTTGAAATAAATCACAATATGACCTGTTCTGTTAGCAAGCAGTCTGCTCTAGCAAGCTTTTTTAGATTGACAAATTTGATTATTTGGGATGAAGCACCAATGGTACACCGTTATGCAATTGAGGCTGTGGATAGAATGCTTAGAGATGTTAATGATTCTATATTGCCTTTTGGAGGGAAAGTTGTTGTTTTAGGAGGTGATTTTCGACAGATTTTGCCAGTGGTTCAAAAAGGAAATAAACAGGCAATCATTGGATCAAGTTTAGTCTATTCATACTTATGGCCAAATTTTATACAGCTACAATTGGTACAGAATATGAGAGCTCAATTTGACCCAAATTTTTCTAAGTTATTGCTTGATATAGGCAATGGAGTTCTACCTAAGCATAACTGTAATATGATTACATTACCAGATGAAATAGTTATACCATTTGATACAAAAACATTTTCTATAAAAGAATTGATCCGAAATGTTTACCCTAATTTACAAAATTATAGCAATGAATTAGATAAGATGGTTAATCGAGTTATTTTGACTCCTACAAATAATGCTGTTGATGAAATAAATAATATTATACTTAATGAAATTGCTGGTGAAAATGTTACATATTATAGCTTTGACGAAACACTAGAAAAAAATGAACAAATTGTTCATGAAGATTTTCTTAATACATTGACTCCAAATGGTATTCCACCTCATGAACTTGTATTAAAAGAAAATTGTCCTATTATGTTATTGAGAAATATTAGTCCATCTGAAGGATTATGTAATGGCACTAGATTAATTTGTCGTGCATTTGAGCGTAATGTTATTCATGCTGAAATATCTGTTGGAGAATGGCGTGGGAAAAAAGTTTTTTTACCTAGAATTCCTTTTATTCCACTTGAAAGTGATAAGAGTACATTTCCTTTTAAAAGAACACAGTTTCCAATTCGTCCTTGTTTTGCAATGACAATTAATAAAGCTCAAGGTCAAACACTAGATTATGTTGGACTATATCTTCCTGAACCTGTATTTTCTCATGGTCAGCTTTATGTTGCATTATCTAGAGCAAAAACAAGTAAATGTATTAGAGCATTAATTATACCAAATGATAAACTAAAAAATCATTTTAGCTGTACAAAGAATGTAGTTTATACAGAAATATTATCAGTTGTGCATACATAGTGTTTCAATTATTATTGTGTATTTTATTTTTCATTATTTAAAAAAGAGGACAAAATAAAATTTGCAACAAAATTCAAAGGCTGGGGATGGTCAATGTAAAAAAAAAAAGTTATGGGTAAATTTGTAACAAAATTCATTTTTGCTTTCTCAAGGACTAAAAGTGCAAATTACTCTAAAAAAAAAATAAAACCAACATTCCATTATTGCTTTGTCGAATACCTCGAGAAAGCAAAAATGAAAATTTTGCTTTCTCGAGTTACTCGACAAAGCAACAATCAAATTTTTGTTTTTTTTCCTTTTTTTCTTTCTCTCTTGTGTAACTCGAGAAAGGTGTTTTTTTATTTTTTATTTTTATTTTTTTTTAAATACTAACTTTGCCTATGAGGCAAAGAAATTTTCCACCCATTTTCCACCTTTTAACTTGTTTGATTAAACAAATTTGCCATGGAAAAAATTTTCCATTTCCTTGCACGTGACGATGTTTTCTACCAAAATGAGGAAAACATTTTCTTGGCTAATGAGGAGTTCAACTTTTCGAGGGAATATTTTTCAAAGCTAGACCTTTTACGAACCTTATCAATTTTTAAGCAAATTATTATTTTTGCTTCAAATTAATAATTTTTAAGCAAAATTCTTAATTTTTGACTTGGTAAAATAATTTCTTGGCAAAATTATTAATTTTTAAGTAAATTATATAAAATGCTCTAAATCATTAAGTCGCTCTAATTTTTAAGCAAAATTATTAATTTTGGAGTTCGCAAAATAATGTCTTGGCAAAATTATTAATTTGTAAGCAATGTTAAGTTGGAAAATACTACATTTTCAATGGAAAATTAAGATAATCAAAAACCAAACAGTAGAATATCACTACATTTTCTAGGATGAATTTTTATCCAATCAAACACACTATATTTACAATTCCCAGAAAAATATTTTCTTGGCAAATCATTTCCACAGAAAATGTTTTCTTTTCACCCATTTTCCGTACTTGCAATCAAAAGCACCCTTAAATAAACATGGATTAACACCTGTAACAAAAAAAAAACTAACTATACTTTATTTCTTAATTTTATGAAATTGACAAACATTTATACAATAAACTGCAGATTACTACAAAGTCTAATTCTATATGTAATCATACCTAAGATAAGTACAAATTTATATCATAAATGTACAAATATCTTTTTATTATACACATGTCAATCTAATCTTTAATCTATTCATCCTCACCATACACGCATCAAAAACCTATATACATAAACATATATAAATATGTTTTAATCGTGCTTCACCTCGTTATTCTCACTTCGGGTTTCAGATCCTCATCCCCAATTACATCATAGCTTTCCACGTAGCAATTAATAAATGCTATTCCTCATCTTGTCTAAAGATATGCAGTCTTTAATAAATGCTGGGTCCCATTCTTTGTGCAATAATTTCAAAGAAGTGCTATCTATTGTTTTATATTTTAAACAATTTAATCCCTATTTTTTCTTTTATTTCACATATCATTTCAATTTTCCTTTTTATAGACACAAATATGTTCCCACACCACTCTTTCTCCCGCATGTAACAATCCTTAGCAATTTTCATCTTTGAATTTACTTCATTAAAATAATAGAAACTTTTACATTATAAACATTATAATTGGACCCTTCAACATTTTTATATTATACATATATCCTGAATTTGTTTGTTTTTTTTAATTTACTATAGAAGAATTATTTGTACTTTGGCATACCCAGAAATTATTATTACAAAACCTACTATATTATAGTTGTCCTTACCTATTGTTTTATTATAGTTTCATCTAATCATTTCATAACCTTATCTACTTACTCTTTCAGCTTAGAAAATAATAGATTCAAATCTACTCAACTTTCATATATGCTTCAACTTTCATCCCCAATTTGTTTCTGCTGTTGTAGGACTTCTTTGCCTTTTTTGTAAATTACTAGGTAAAGCAAATTTCATATTCACAATTTAACCATGAGGTTTTAATCTACTTAGTTTTTTTTATTATTTTTTAGCTAATATTTTGTTCATTTGCATACAAAATTACTCAAATATGTAATAACTAATTATGTTTACTAAAATCTTCATAAAAATTTTTAACTGTACGATCTATTGTTGGTATTATATTATTTTATATAGTATACATTATAATAATAACATTTAAATTATTTCAATTTCATCGCTTCGCCTATACTATAATTTAACATAAGAGTATACGTGCTAACCTTAAATTTTTGAGTATTCATGTTTATACTTTGACTTATTAAAATCTATTATTAGTATACACGCTAACCTAAAATCCACGTATTTTATAACATTCGCAAATTTTAAACTTATTTTTGCTCCTTTGTTAGTTTATACTTATTATTGTATTGTTGTGAGTTGTGAGCTTACTTTGTTGTTTTGTGAGCCTATTTTGTTGTCTTGTAAATTTTTATTAGATTGTGAGCTTGTCTATTGTTTCTTTGTGTGTGTGTGTGTATGTTATGTTTTTAGAATTTATAAATGGAAAATTCATTTTCAACCAAGAGAATAAACATTTGTTTTTATTCTTTAAAAATACAAATTAAAAAAGAAATAAAGCTTGTGTGAACTGATTTCTTGAATTCACCTTTCATTGCACATACGTATCTTATCATTAATAATTTAAATAAATTATTTAAACATGTGGAAAAGTATTTGAACTTGCCTAAAATCTAATTCTAATAAATTATCATCACTTAGTAGAGGGGGAAAAAGCAAAAGAAAGTCAAAAATATATTTTATTAAAATTACACGTATGTTTTTCATTACCTTAATTACGTCGACAAAATCATTTTAACAAACTTTAGCAAATACTGCGACCCCTTGAAAAAAAATATATATATACTTCATCAATTTGAAGAAAATAACTAAAATTAATAAATATATAAAAATATATTTAACTTAGCTCAAATCATATCAATGTAATATCAAAAACTTAAACTATAAACATCGTCATCAAAATTTTATTTGTAAATCATTAAAATTATAATAATAATGTAAATGAAATCAAATAAATAGCAGATTAATTAAAAGTAGTTTTTTAGAAGTTTTTGATAAAATGTGTAGTTAAAATTTGTGGGTCTCAACAAATATATGATTAAAAATAAGTTTGAAGGAAAAAAAAAACAATTAAACAAACATGAAGTTTCGACTTTCTCTCTGTTTGGACAACAATGTTGGAAACTTTTGAAAAAGTTAATAAGGTTAAATAAGTCTTTACACATTTGCCATGCAGCCTGCCAACCTTTCTATAAGTTTTTCTTATACAACAAGCTTTATCCGAACGGTGAGAACTGCAGATGAGTTCTTAGAGTATCATTATTAGGACCCACATCATTTATTATTTACTGCGTGACAAGCCACACATCAATCCCGACAGATGACTTACACTCTCATTGGGTAAACATATCCTTGGTCTTGGCATAATAGATAGCATATAAATCTATACATATCCTGACCCCCTATTCCACTTCATTTATTTATATTTTAAACCTCCATTCTTAACTTATTTAGCTCCCATATCCTAATTAATTTATACCTTCAATCTTATTCTTCAACTTATTTATCCCTCATTCTGTTATTTATTTATATTTTAAACCTCCCTCTTGAACTTATCTATACTTTAATCTATTTATTTATAACTATATTTATATCCATAATATTCATATGATGAAATTTATTAAATTAAAAATATATTTTTTATTATTATATTCATCATATTTGTTTATAAATAGTAATATATACTAATTTTCATTAGAGCATATATTATTTTTAGCATGCAATAAATAATATAGTTAACATTCATTCTATTATTAACTAAAAAAGGACACCCAGGGAACATAAATTTATTTAAAACTTTTTATGTATGTGTGGGTTTATTTATTTGCAATTAAGGGGAAGAATGCAAATTTAGACTTTTTAATTAAGTGAGGGGGTTTGTTTTTTGCGTCTAGAGTAGGGCCATAAAGTAAAATAATTTTTTTTTTATTGTTTGGGTGCATGAATAACATGCAGCCAAATGAGTAAACTTTCTGGACCCCGTGACGAGGTATAGATGTTTTCTCTAAATCTATATATATACAATAGTTCTGATTACAAATCAAACACAACAAACATTCTATCTTCATATCTATTGTCAAGTCTTTAATTCTCAATATCCTTATATTCCTCTTTAAGCTTTCAACTGCAAGTCCGTACTATATTTACACACATACTCCTACAATTCATTATTAGTCTAAATATTATTTAATTTTGATAACATATTTATACTCTTTGATTTATATTTCACATTTTGTGCAGGGTCAAACAATGGAAAAACAGTACAAATTGATACCAAATATTGCTCCAAATGATACAAATTGGACTTCAAAAATTATTGTGGTGGAAAAATCATTTCCTCGAACAGCTCAACGAAGCCCGACAAAATACCAAAATATGGTATTTATGGATCCTCAGGTATATTATTTGAATCTATTATTTATGTTTATTAATTATTTCTATTTTAGCCCCATAAAATATTTACAAGTTTTCATTTTCCTCTAATATGTTATAACTTTCAATTCTCTTTGTTCACATTCAAAATTAATATGTAGCGAAAATTATGTACATGCTTTTACAAAATATCTGATTCGAATGCATCATGTTATACAGAAAAATAAAGTCCATGCAACTATCTATGATGCAAACATCTCAGCATATGAAGACAAGTTATTACTCGGCAAAACATATCTTGTCTCAAATGCAAATGTGAAATTTACAAAGCCTGAGTATCAAGCTTCTATGGGCAACATACAGTGGACGATATCTGGTCGAACAAAAGTTGAGGAAGTCAATGAAGATCATAGTGTTTTGATAGCTTCTACATACAATTTTGTTCCTTTCAACAAATTGGAACCTTACATGGACTCAAATTCTGATATAAGTATTGGTTCCTATTTTATTAAAAAAGAATTTACCCCTTTTTTTGTATCTAAATTATTATATTTATGCATGTAGATGTTCATATAATCTATTATGTTCATAACACATTTGATTTGTCCTAATTCATTATTTTTATTCTTTAGGTATTATTGGAGTTGCAATTGATGTGAAACCTAAAAGGCTGGTTCAAACTAGGTTTGAAACACAAACATGTATTCAAGATATAGTTCTTATCGACACAAGGTTTATATAAATATAACTATATTATTTTCACTTATAAATATATATTCCAATAATTTCAATATTATTAACAAAATTCATATACCACTTTCTCATATATTTTCTGTGTTTCTATGCTAGCTTTAACACTGTGTTGCTAACGATGTGGGATAATTTTGTTGAGAAAGAATGCCGTTACATTGCTGATAATTTAAGCCAGAAACAAGTCATCATTGGAAACCATCTAAAAGTAACATCTTTTAGTGGTAATGTTTTTTGAATAATTTTGTGATTCATCCATGGGATATTACAATATTTATAAGCAATCTTAGTTTTTAAAACAAATATATTTATATATTTATTTCATGCACAGGGCTTTCCATTTCAACCAAGGCCAACAACATCTTCTCTTTCAATGCCCATTTAGAACAAGTGGTTGAGCTCACATCTTGGTAAAAATTTATTTGTTCATTATTTTTTATTCAAACTTTATCTCATATATATCCATACTATATACATGTGTATAAATTGCTAATATTTTTGCACATTATGCAAGGGTCAAAACAAATTCTGACAAGTTAGATGAGATGATCTTGACAAAAATATATCCATCCTCAGCAACAAAGAATATTTCAACCCCAGACATGAACAATATCACAGAGATTCAACAAATTCCAAATTTGTTATCTGGAGTAAGGCTAATTTTAATCAAAATAGTATGTACACAAATGCATTTCATTATTCTATAATATTTATACAATTTGTCTTGAAAAATAGTTGACAGGACAGGGGTATTTCTGGGTTTATGCACGTGCATACGTGAGAATATTTAAGCAAGCCTTTTGGTATATGTCTTGCAATACTTGCAACAAAATATCAAGTTCTGATTTCAATGAAACATATGAATGTGTCTTCTGCAAATTTTCTCATGCAGTTGCAATACCAAGGTATTATATTTTTTACAAATGATTTGTTATTAATAATTATTCACACATGTAACACTTTTAATATATTTGATATATTAGGGCACGTGTATATGTCGAACTTGAGGACTCCACAGGCTCATTCTCAGGAACTATGATTGGGAATCCAGCAGAAAAATTCTTACAATGCACAGGCAAACAGTTAATGGATAGTGGATCACAAGTGTTGGAAAAGATTAGAATCACATTGGAGGAAGAACATTTCTTTTATATTAAAGGAATGAAGAAAAATGCCTTTGACGATGAATACAAGTATGACATTATCTTCTTCAATGAATCACCTCCTTCGACTTCACCCACATCTACGAGTACAAGATCAAGGATTAACAAAGGGAAAGATATAGCATATACCACTGACATACAAATGCCTCTTCAAGGGCAAACATTCCCAAGTGCAGTGAAACAGCTTAGTTTCCCTTCTTCGCCTATGTCTAAATCGAAGAAGAGAAAACTTGAAGAACATCCAGTCTCATCTGAGAATGAAGTCAATCCAGAAAAATTGTATGCGTCAAGGACAGAGAGATATACACGAGCTTCGAAAGACAAAGACACACTTTAAAAACTAATAATACGCTTTTATGCATTGCCACTTTTTTCCATTTGTTTTGAATGGATACTAGGGTTTTTTTTGTGATACTTTAAGCGTTTACTGCTATGTACATATAAGCCTTTTAAAATGCAATGCAATTATATAAATTATATTTAATAGATCTATATCTTTTATATTTTTATATAGTTTTATTTTTACTACTACCTTTATATTATTGAATACATATACTTATTAATAATAATGAACAGCATAGAAAATAATTATATGTTATTTTTAATTAAGATAACATATTATATTTGATTATTTCAAAAATAAAAACATATTATAATAAAAATGTGTTACAATATTTACTTTTATTTGTTACACATATTCTAATATTCTTTATAACAAAATTTATATTTGTATTTATGAAAAAACTTATAGATAAATATGTAGTGCATTTTATAATAAAATATCAATGCATTAATTCCATATAAATTTGTTATAATAAATTGATTATAATTACTGAATTATTATAATAAAATAGTAATTAATTATTAATATATTAATACAAATTCATTTTAGTATGTACTACATGACATAAATAAAAAAGGAAAAGGAAATAATGAACATTTTAGCTTTGAATTATTTGTCTAGAAACTCAGTTCTCATTCTGCCAACTTACTTAAGCTGTAGAATAGATTTATTTTGTATCACATTTCTGCATCAAGTAACTCAACAAACTTGCTTTTGGGTTTGTCAAGTTACCCAAGTAATTTCAAGAATACATCTTCTGCACATGTTGGTTTACTTTTTTTATTTACATTACGTAATACACTTAATATTTTTTTATTTTTTTATTTTGTCATGTTATTTTTTAACCAACTCGTGAATTTCAATCTTCGGCTTGTCAACTTACAAAATAAATTAATCTTTATAAAACAAATCATACCATATTGTATTAATACTTATAATAATAACCATAGAAAATTATATTCAATAATTTGAAAAATTAAATATTTGTAGACAAGTTGTTTATTGACACACAATTAATTTCATTACAATGTGTTATATTAATTGCTAAAATATAATAATATTGAATATAATATACTGCATTAATTGATTATGATATATATTAAATTTATGATAAGAAAGTTATTATATAAAAGTTTCATATATTATTTAAAATTATCATAATATATTATATCTTATTTTATGAAATATAAAACGCAGTCTAATAAAATTGTGTTGTAATAATTATTTTTAAATATTTCAGTAATTATATAAAATTCTATTATGAAAATCATTTTTCTTTTATAATTATTAATTATTATATCATTTAAGTCAAAATTCATATTAATATTTACTACCAAAAATTTTAGATAAATATGTAATAAATTTTATAATAATTTGTAATAAATTTTATCTCCTACCAATTTATTATAATAAATTGTATTCAAATTAGTAAATGATTATAATAATATAGTAGTTGATTCTTAATATATTATTACACATTCAATTTTATCATGTTTTATATTTGTGATCATAACATTTTTTTTATAATATGTTACAATAATTGTGAAGCTAAAATAAAACATATTATATTGTATTAGTTCATTAGGATATATATTAAATTTATATAATATATATCTTATTTCACTTTATCGAGCTACTTAAGGTATTGAATAGATTCATTTCTTTTTATATTTTTAATCGAGCAACTCGACAAACTTGATTTTGAGTTTATCGAGTTACTCGACTAACTTGAACAATAGAATACAGTGAATAATAAGTTACGTTCCATGAATAATAGTTTATATCCTATAACTTTATATCATCTATTATAATAAAATAGCTATCATCTAAAATAATTATATATTATTTTAAGTTCAGACGGTATATTATATTTTATTATTTCGAAAATAAAAAGACAGTGCAGTAAAAATGTGTTACAATATTTATTTTTGTTTATTAGACTTATTGTAATATTCTTTTTAACAAAATTTATATTCATATTTGTGAAAAAACTTATAAATAAATATATAGTACATTTTATAATAATTTATAAAAACATTTATTTCGTGTAAAAATATTATAGTAAATTGATTATAATTACTAAATTATTACAATAATGCAATAATTAATTAATAATATATTACTACAAAAATAATTTTATTATACTATAAAATTATTATACTTAATTTTTTTTTAATATGTTATAGTAGTTGCTAAAATAAAAACAAATATTAGCATATTGTATTAATACATTATGATATATATTAAATTTATATTATATATATTCTTTTTGACTCTATTCTAATAAATGATAGGCTAAATAAAATTTGTTATATACTTTATTTATGAAATTACTCGATAAATCCAAATTTGAGTCCCACGGTCTTCTTGAAAAATATTACTGCAAATAAGAATGAAGAATTATTTAAGTGTACTAAATAATTTATACAATAAACCAACAAAGGATAGTGAAAATGTTAAATTTAAAATAATATATAATTATTTTACTTGATAAATGGAGCATACACAAAAACATTAAATATATGCATTATTCGAGTTAGTCGAGTAACTCGACAAACCTAAAATCATGTTTGTCGAGTTACTCGATTAAAAATCTCAAGCATAAACAATCTATCCAATAGCTAAACCAACTCGATAAACTGAAATTCGAGTTCATTGACTTATTCGATGAATCAATGAAAAAAAATTTTGTATTAATATAAAATTTCTCTTATTAGAATATAGAAGAATCGGATATATATCATATAAATTTAATATACATCATTATCAAGTAATAGAATATATTTTATTTCATTTTATTTGTTTTTACTAATTAGTACAACATATTATAACTTAAAATTGTTATAATAAATTTATACGAAAATAAAAGAAATTGGTAGTAATATATTATTAAACAATTATTATATTATTACATTCATGTAGTTTTTAAAATAAATTTATTATAAGAATTTCACATTAAATAGATTTCATTCTGAATTATGAAAATAAATTATAGTCAAATTTTGTTATAATAATTAATTTAATTATGATTAGTTTATGTATAAACCTCACATATCCAATTTTAAGATTCACGAGTTGATTAAAACATAACATGAAAAAAATTAAAAATAAAACAATTTAAGTGGAGTACATATTTTAACTACAAAAAGTACACAAAAAAATTACAGATATGCATTGTTGAAGGTACTCGAGTAACTCGACAAACCAAAAATCATTTTATCGAGTTACTCGATTAAAATTGACACATAAAATCAATCTATTCAATAATTGAAGCAACTCGATAAACTGAAAATCGAGTTTATTAAGTTACTGCATCAACGAATGTTATTTAACATTCTTATTATCTTGTGGCACTTTATTATTTAAATTATTTACTAACTTGGCTTAATTCTTCATTCTTATTTCTGGTATTATTTTCGAAGAACCTTGTGAGGCTCAAATTAGGATATGTCGAGTAACTTCATCCATAAATTATATAAAAAATGTTATTTAACCTATCATTTATTACAATACAGTCAAAAAGAATATATATAATATAAATTTAATACATATCATAGTACATTAATACAATATATTAATAATTTCTTTATTTTAGCAAGTACTATAAGATATTATACAAAAATAACTATAATGAATTTATAGTATAATAAAAAGATTTTTTGTATCAATATATTATTAATTAATTACTACATTATTATAATCATTTAGTAATTATAATCAATTTATTATAACAATTTTATATGAAATAAATGTTTTATAAATTATTTTAAAATGTACTGCATATATATTTATAAGTTTTTTCAAAAATTTGAATACAAATTTTGCTATAAAGAATATTACAATAAGTCTAATAAATAAAAATAAATATTATAGTACATTTTTACTTCACTATGTTTTTATTTTTTAAAAAATCAAATATAACATATGATCTCAATTTGAAATAATATAAAATTATTCTAGATGATAGCTTTTAAGATTCACGAGTTGGTTAAAAAATAACATGACAACATTAAAAAATAAAAAAAATTTAAGTATATTACATAATGTAGATAAAAAAAACTAAAGCAACAAATACAAAAGATGTATTGTTGCAATTACTCGAGTAACTCGACAAACCTAAAAGCACGTTTGTCGAGTTACTCGACTAAAAATGGGCCACGAAATAAATCTATTCAATACCTTCAGCAACTCGACAAACTCAAAATCGATTTACCCGAGTTACTTGACAAACAAAAGTAAGTAAAAATGTTTATTAATTTGTTTTGTTGTTTATTAATTTGTTTTGTTTTGTTTTTTATTAAAATAAACTAAGAGAACATATTTTATTTTTATTTTTATTTCTTTACCCATTAGTATAACATATTATAACTAAAAAACTGTTATAACAAATTTATAGGAAAACATAAGAAATCTGTTGTAAAATATTATTAATTCATTATTATATTATTATAATAATGTAGTATTTAACATAAATTTAGTATAAGAATATTACAATTAGTACAATAAATGAAAATAAATATTATAACACATTTTTCGTACACTATGTTTTTATTTTTGAAAATATCAAATATAACATATTATCTGAATTTAAAATAATATAAAATTATGTTATATGATAGCTTTTAAGATCCACGAGTTAGTTAAAAAATAACATGAGAAAATTAACAAATACAAAAATATTAAGTGTATTACATAATGTAAATAAAAAAAAAAAAGTAACAAATACAATAGATAGATTGTTGAAATTACTCGAGTAACTCGACAAACCTAAAACCATGTTTGTCGAGTTACTCGATGCAAAAATGTAATACAAAATAAATATAACACACAATAAAATTAATTCTGTATTAATATATTATTAATTCATTACTACATTATTATAATAACTTAGTAATTATAATCAATTTTTTATAATAAATTTATATTAAATAAATTTTTTAATAATTTATTATAAAATGTATTATGTATGTATTTATAAGTCTTTTTTTAAATATGAATATAAATTTTGTTGTAGAGAATATTAGAATAAGTGTAATAAATAAAAATCAATATTATAACACATTGTTACTACAATATGTTTTTATTTTTTAAAAAATCAAATATAATATAATATCTTAATTTAAAATAATGTAAAATTATTTTATATAATAGCTATTTTATTAAAATATTTTATATGAACTTATAGCATATGATTGCCTAATTTATAACAAAATTTATATTCATTTTTATCAAAATTAATTCTTATTTAGTTAATTTTCTATTGTAATTATTATTATAATATTAATTGCTAAAATAAAACAATATATAATACACTGCATTACTTGATTACAATATATATTTTATTTTACTATATTCTAATAATTGCTTAATGAAATAAAACTATGTGTATTTATTTGACTTATTCTAATATTCTTTATAACAAAATTTATATTCATATTTATGAAAATACTTATAAATAAATATCCAATACATTTATTTAATAATTTATATAACATTTATTTATAAATTTTGTTATAAAAAATATTATAATAAGTCTAATAAACAAAAAAAAAAAAGCATGACACATTTTTACGACAATGTGTTTTTTTTTTGGAACACACTAAATATAATATATTATTTCACTTTTATCAAATATTATTCATGGAACGTACTGATTTATTGTATTGCATTCTTGAAGTTACTCGAGTAACTCGATAAACTTAAGAGCAAGTTTTTTGAGTTACTCGATTAAAAATAGGACACGAAATGAATCTATTAAATACCTTAAGCAACTCGACAAACTCAAAATCGAGTTATCCAAGTTACTCGACAAACAAAAGTAAGTAAAAATGTTTATTAATTTGTTTTCTTTTGTTTTTTTATTAAAATGAAGTGAGAGAATATATTTTCTTTTTATTTTTATTTTTTTACTCATTAGTATAACATATTATAACTTAAAAACTGTTATAACAAATTTATAGGAACAAAAAATATATCTATAGTAAAATATTATTAATAAATTATTATATTATTATAATAATATAACACATTTTTACTACAATGTTTTTTAATTTTTGAAAAAACTAAATATAATATATTATTTCACTTTAAAATAATATATAATTATTTTATATAATCGCTATTTTATTATAATATATTATATGAACTTGTAGCATATCAAATATTATTCATGCAACATACTGATTCAGTGTATTGCATTCTTCAACTTACTCAAGTAACTCGATAAACCTTAGAGCAAATTTGTCGACTTACTGGATTAAAAATGGGACACGAAATAAATCTATTAAATACCTTAAGCAACTCGACAAACTCAAAATCGATTTGCCCAAGTTGCTTCACAAACACAAGTAAGTAAAAATGTTTATTAATTTGTTTTGTTTTTTATTAATTTGTTTTGTTTTGTTTTTTATTAAAATAAACTAAGAGAATATTTTTTTTTTTTTTTATTTTCATTTCGTTACCCATTAGTATAACATATTATAACTAGAAAACTTTTATAACAAATTTATAGGAAAACAAAAGAAATCTGTTGTAAAATTTTATTAATTAATTCTTATATTATTATAATAATGTAATATTTAACATAAATTTAGTATAAGAATTTCATATTAACTAGATTTCATTTTGAATTATGAAAATAAATTTTAGTAAAATTTATTAAAATAATGAATTTTATTATAATGATTTTATGTAGGAACTTCATCAATCCAATTTTGAGGTTCACGACTTCGTTAAAAAATAACATTAAACAACTAAAACATAAAGAAATTTAAGTGGCCTACATATTTTAAATAAAAAAAGAAAAAAACAAAATCAAAATTATGCATTATTGAAATGACTCGAGTAACTCGACATGGCCAAAATCTTGTTTGTCGAGTTACTCGAATTCAAATATCACACGAAATGAATCTATTCAATAGGTAAAGCAACTCGATAAACTGAAAATCGAAAAAATTATTTCATATAAATTTGTTATAAAAAATTAATTATACTTACTAAATTATTATAAAAATTTAGTAATTCATTAATAATATATTAATACAAAATTAATTTTATTGTGTGTTACATTAAATAAATAAAAAAAGAAAAGAAAATAATGAAAATTTTAAATTTCATTGGCTTGTCCAGTAACTCAAGGAAATTGATTTTCATTCTGCCAAATTAGTTCAGCCTCACGGGATTCTCCAAAAAGTATACCACAAAATAACAATGAAGAATTATTTAGATGTATTAAATAATTTAAATAATAAAATAGCAAGAGATAATAAAATGTTAAATTTGATTCATTGATCGAGTAACTCAACCAAATCGATTTTCAGTTTATCGAGTTGCTTCAGCTATTGAATAGATTGATTTCGGCTGACATTTTTAATCGAGTAACTCGACAAACATGTTTTTTGCTCTGTCGAGCTACTCGAGTAACTCCAACAATCCATATTCTGGATTTTTTTGTTTATGCTCCATTTATCAACCAAATTATAAAAGTCAAATTTTATATTGACGACATCCTTCAATAACAACATTACAACATAAAAATTAAACAAAATAGTTAGTATATTAAATAATTTAAATAAATAAAAACGAAGATAATGAAACATGTGTGTTCAATAAATCGAGTAACTTGATTTAAAATAATTGTACATTTCTCGTGTTACTCGCGTCATTACAATATTAAATCTTTTGTATTTGTTACTTTACTTTTTTTAATTTATATTATGTAATACACTTAATATTTTTGTATTTTTTAATTTTGTCACATTATTTTTTAACCAACTCATGAATCTCAATTTTGGATTTGTCAAATTACAAAATATATTAATCATTATAAAAGAAAATGTAACATATTCTATTAATACTTATAAATATTTGTAAACAAATAGTGTATTACTACACGAATAATTTTATTATGCTCTAAATTTATTACAATAATATTTTTTTATAATGTATTATAGTAAGTATTAGGATAAAATAAAATAGTTGTTTTTTTTATAATATGTTACAATAATTGTAAAACTAAAATAAAACATATTATATTGTATTAATTGATTAGGATATATATTAAATTTATATAATATATATCTTATTTTACTATATTTGAATGCACGAATTTATATAAGAATTGATTAATAATACATAACTACAGAATTGCCTTTTTTTTTCCTTGTAGAAATTTATTATAACAATCTTTAGTTATAATATGTTATACTAATTGGTAAAATAAAATAAAATCAAATCAAATATATTCTGTTACTTGATTATGATATGTATTAAATTTATATGATATATATTTTATTAGACTTATTGTAATATTCTTTTTAACAAAATTTATATTCATATTTGTGAAAAAACTTATAAATAAATATATAGTACATTTTATAATAATTTATAAAAACATTTATTTCGTATAAAAATATTATAGTAAATTCATTATAATTACTAAATTATTACAATAATGCAGTAATTAATTAATAATATATTAATACAAAAATAATTTTATTATACTATAAAATAATTATAATTAATTTTTTTTTAATATGTTATAGTAGCTGCTAAAATAAAAAAAAAATATTAGCATATTGTATTAATGCATTATCATATATATTAAATTTATATTGTATATATTCTTTTTCACTCTATTCTAATAAATGATAGGCTAAATAAAATTTGTTATATACTTTATTTATGAAATTACTCCATAAATCCAAATTTGAGCCCCACAGTCTTCTTCAAGAATAGTACTGCAAATAACAATGAAGAATTATTTAAGTGTACTAATAATTTATACAATAAACCAACAAAGGATAATGAAAATGTTAAATTTAAAATAATATATAATTATTTTACTTGATAAATGGAGCATACACAAAAAAATTAAATATATGCATTATTGGAGTTACTCGAGTAACTCGACAAACCTAAAATCATGTTTGTCGAGTTACTCGATTAAAAATCTCAAACATAAACAATCTATCCAATAGCTAAACCAACTCGATAAACTGAAATTCGAGTTCGTTGACTTATTCGATGAATCAATGAAAACAAATTTTGTATTAATATAAAATTTCTCTTATTAGAATATAGAAGAATCGGATATATATCATATAAATTTAATATACATCATTATCAAGTAATAGAATATATTTTATTTCATTTTATTTGTTTTTACTAATTAGTACAACATATTATAACTTAAAATTGTTATAATAAATTTATACGAAAATAAAAGAAATTTGGTAGTAATATATTATTAAACAATTATTATATTATTACATTCATGTAGTTTCTAAAATAAATTTATTATAAGAATTTCACATTAAATAGATATCATTCTGAATTATGAAAATAAATTATAGTAAAAATTTGTTATAATAATTAATTTAATTATGATTAGTTTATGTATAAACCTCACATATCCAATTTTAAGATTCACGAGTTGGTTAAAACATAACATGAAAAAAATTAAAGATAAAACAATTTAAGTGGAGTACATATTTTAACTACAAAAAGTACACAAAAAAATTACAGATATGCATTGTTGAAGGTGCTCGAGTAACTCGACAAACCAAAAATCATTTCATCGAGTTACTCGATTAACATTGACACATAAAATCAATCTATTCAATAATTGAAGCAACTCGATAAACTGAAAATCGAGTTTATTAAGTTACTGCATCAACGAATGAAATTTAACATTCTTATTATCTTGTCGCACTTTATTATTTAAATTATTTACTAACTTGGCTTAATTCTTCATTCTTATTTCTGGTATTATTTTCGAAGAACCTTGTGAGGCTCAAATTAAGATATGTCGAGTAACTTCATACATAAATTATATAAAAAATGTTATTTAACCTATCATTTATTACAATACAGTCAAAAAGAATATATATAATATAAGTTTAATACATATCATAGTACATTAATACAATATATTAATAATTTCTTTATTTTAGCAAGTACTATAAGATATTATACAAAAATAACTATAATGAATTTATAGTATAATAAAAAGATTTTTTGTATCAATATATTATTAATTAATTACTACATTATTATAATCATTTAGTAATTATAATCAATTTATTATAACAATTTTATATGAAATAAATGTTTTATAAATTATTTTAAAATGTACTGCATATATATTTATAAGTTTTTTCAAAAATATGAATACAAATTTTGCTATAAAGAATATTACAATAAGTCTAATAAATAAAAATAAATATTATAGTACATTTTTACTTCACTATGTTTTTATTTTTTAAAAAATCAAATATAACATATGATCTCAATTTGAAATAATATAAAATTATTCTAGATGATAGCTTTTAAGATTCACGAGTTGGTTAAAAAATAACATGACAACATTAAAAAATAAATTTTTTTTAAGTATATTACATAATGTAAATAAAAAAAACTAAAGCAACAAATACAAAAGATGTATTGTTGCAATTACTCGAGTAACTCGACAAACCTAAAAGCACGTTTGTCGAGTTACTCGACTAAAAATGGGCCACGAAATAAATCTATTCAATACCTTCAGCAACTCGACAAACTCAAAATCGATTTACCCGAGTTACTTGACAAACAAAAGTAAGTAAAAATGTTTATTAATTTGTTTTGTTGTTTATTAATTTGTTTTGTTTTGTTTTTTATTAAAATAAACTAAGAGAACATATTTTATTTTTATTTTTATTTCTTTACCCATTAGTATAACATATTATAACTAAAAAACTGTTATAACAAATTTATAGGAAAACATAAGAAATCTGTTGTAAAATATTATTAATTCATTATTATATTATTATAATAATGTAGTATTTAACATAAATTTAGTATAAGAATATTACAATTAGTACAATAAATGAAAATAAATATTATAACACATTTTTCGTACACTATGTTTTTATTTTTGAAAATATGAAATATAACATATTATCTGAATTTAAAATAATATAAAATTATGTTATATGATAGCTTTTAAGATCCACGAGTTAGTTAAAAAATAACATGAGAAAATTAACAAATACAAAAATATTAAGTGTATTACATAATGTAAATAAAAAAAAATAAAGTAACAAATACAATAGATAGATTATTGAAATTACTCGAGTAACTCGACAAACCTAAAACTATGTTTGTCGAGTTACTCGATGTAAAAATGTAATACAAAATAAATATAACACACAATAAAATTAATTCTGTATTAATATATTATTAATTCATTACTACATTATTACAACAATTTAGTAATTATAATCAATTTTTTATAATAAATTTATATTAAATAAATTTTTTAATAATTTATTATAAAATATATTATGTATGTATTTATAAGTCTTTTTTTAAATATGAATATAAATTTTGTTATAGAGAATATTAGAATAAGTGTAATAAATAAAAATCAATATTATAACACATTGTTACTACAATATGTTTTTATTTTTTAAAAAATCAAATATAATATAATATCTTAATTTAAAATAATGTAAAATTATTTTATATAATAGCTATTTTATTAAAATATTTTATATGAAGTTATAGCATATGATTGCCTAATTTATAACAAAATTTATATTCATTTTTATCAAAATTAATTCTTATTTAGTTAATTTTCTATTGTAATTATTATTATAATATTAATTGCTAAAATAAAACAATATATAATACACTGCATTACTTGATTACAATATATATTTTATTTTACTATATTCTAATAATTGATTAATGAAATAAAACTATGTGTATTTATTTGACTTATTCTAATATTCTTTATAACAAAATTTATATTCATATTTATGAAAAAACTTATAAATAAATATCCAATACATTTATTTAATAATTTATATAACATTTATTTATAAATTTTGTTATAAAAAATATTATAATAAGTCTAATAAACAAAAAAAAAAAAGCATGACACATTACAACATAAAAATTAAACAAAATAGTTAATATATTAAATAATTTAAATAAATAACAACATTACAACATAAAAATTTTTATTTTTTAATTTTGTCACGCTATTTTTTAACCAACTCATGAATCTCAATTTTGGATTTGTCAACTTACAAAATATATTAATCATTATAAAAGAAACTGTAACATATTGTATTAATACTTATAATTATTTCTAAACAAATAGTGTATTACTATACAAATAATTTTATTATGCTCTAAATTTATTACAATAATCTTTTATTATAATGTGTTATAGTAAGTGTTAGGATACAATAAAATAGAATATAATATATTGCATTAATTCATTATTGTATATATTACATTTATATTATATATATTTTATTTTATTATCTTTTAATAAATGATAAATTAATATAAACTTCACTATCACATCAATCGAGTATTCGAAAAAGAAATCATACAATTTCGTTATATTTTACTATATCTATTTTTGTTCACGTTTAGTTGGAATTTTTTCGTATGCACTACATTTGTTTACGAGTCTATTACTATTTGACGATAAATGGTTCATATTAGCATCTCAAGTTTTTAGAAATCAATGCTAATTTTTTTTTTTTTTGTATTTTAATAATATATACTTAATTAACAAGATTCCTAAATATCTCAAATCCTTAGCACAAACAAATATAAATACTTATTTTGATAATGTATAATTCTTAATTGAAACTATACATATCTCTTAACAAGATTTTAATATTTGTCTATTTCTGAGGATAAGTTGAAATTCGATGACTCGAAATAACTGCTCGTTCAATTTTTAATTCATTAATTAATATATAAATATGTCAAAAATTTATTAGAGAGATAGCAAAATCGAAATAGCATATCTAATATCTAACAAACATGTAGAAATAAATATTTATGGAAATTTAAAAAATAACTTAAACCCATTAACCTAACCCCACTATTATTAATTAAACAAAATGGTAGGAGACAACCGAAGAATATTAATTAAAAAAATATAGAAGAAAAAAAGTGACAGTGTTCCACAAGCAATAAGTTGACACGTGTCAACATCCCAATGGCTTATATAGTCAGTGGGAAAAGAAACCACAAATTTAGAGTGTCTAGAATTATTACTGAGTCATGAATGAGCCAGCTTAATAATTCCTTGAATCTCTTGACTCGGTGAATCAAAAATATTCCAAAAACCCTGTCTCTTTATCCTCCAACAATTTTTAAATCAGTACACACAATACATATTTTTTTTCTTCTTCATCTAGAAAAAAGCAAAACGGCACCAATTTAAACTCAAAATTTTATAGTAAAATAAAACTTTCCTACATAAACTAATAAACTTGCTCAAAGAATGAAATAAAATAAACATATGTTTCACTATGTATAATATCAACCCTTAAGTACAATGAATAAAATAAAAATGACAAAACAATTCTGATTCCATTACACAAACATCATATCTATTCATTCCGTTGATTCGGGACAAAATAAAATTCATTGTAAAAGAAATCTATTACAAGCTTTCCTCTATACAAATTTATCTTCTCCAATTCAACAGCATCAATAGGTATTCCAGCCAGAAGACACTCAACATATTTGATAACAAATATGCCACTATCACTGCAAATATGATTAAAAACCTTGTGAGTATATATAAATATGATTATAAGTACAAACAGTTATTCTAATACCTCACCTATATCGAATAGACTGTGGTATGTCAACATATGACTTCCTATAATATTCAAGTGGCTGAATCATCTTTTTCCCAAGGTCTGCCCGCTCAGCAACCACATATTTTTGAATAATATCTGGAATGATATGTATAGCAGGAACAACATATCGATACAAGACTGCTTCATCATAAAAATGGTAATTATTATCATAGACTGTAAGCCTCCAACCCAATAGATCAACATCAAAAAGGACCCAATGTTTGTCATCAATAATATCTGGCCACAGTATATGATCATAATTTTTCCAATTTTTACCAAAACTTTTAGGAATCAAACCATTTGCATATCTTTCCATAGAACCATGGTAAGAAACTGGAATTTTCCGCATCAATTGTCCTGTAGAATCCAAAATTTTTGAACCAATGGCTCGAACAAGTAATCCAAATCCACTGTCAAGTATCCCATATCTTGATGAGAATATATCTCTAAAATTTGCTGTTCTTTTTCTAACCAAATGCATCGCATTATCCATATCCTATAAAAAATATTTCTCTTTAAAATATATTTTAATACCTCACAATAGACATGACAGATAAACAAATAGAAATTACATATACCTCAACTGCCAGTATATATTCAGGATTCCCAATATATTCAAGCTTCTGCTTTGTCAGTTTAATCCCACCACTACCACCACGCAATCGAACAGCATCTCTATAATAGTAAAATTATGATAAATACCATAAAACCATAATATATATATAACAAATAAACAAATACAAAATTAAAACTTACTGATCCTTTGATTTATGCATCCAATGAAGAAATTCAACTTGTCTTTCCTCATCAATGTCACACAATATAGGAATGTCAATTGAAGACACACTTTCCTTCTTCTTCTCATCTTTATCATCTGCTCTTTGTTTCACAGGAGCAGTCAACTGTTTCACTGTATGACTTCCTACAATAGCGTGCTTTTCTGCCAATTTCCCCTTCAACATATCTTCAATCTTCAAGGTAGAACTTTCAATCTTTGAACAAAGATCTTCACGTAAACTGCCAATCATGTTACTATGTTCAACCTCAAAAGCCACCAATTTAGTATCAATATATTCTTGCATCTCCTTTTTTTTTTGATCAAAATATTTTTCACTATTCCTAGATATGGATGATTCCATCTGATTCAAAGAGGACATCAAATCATCCCTTGTGCTTCCTAACTGTTCATCAAAGTATGAACGTTGAGCATCAACCACATTACGAATTTGATTATCAATATAATCCCGTTGTTCATCTTTAAAATTACCCAATTGATAATCAAAATAATCTCTTTGTTCATCTCTTATACTACCCAACTGATCACCAATATATACTCTTTGATCATCAAATAATGATTGTACCAACTGATTGGTAGCATAATAATCGTTATGCTCATATTCATAACCTTGCTCCCCTTCAGCCTCATAACCTTGGTCCCCTTGATCCTCATAACCTTGCGCCCCTTCATTCTCATAACCTTCTTCTCCTTCATCTACATATCGTAAAGGCCAGTTATTTACAGGTTCTTCCACAACTATATATGGAGACCAGCCCTCATGTTCACCAACATCTTCTACCCCCACTTGTTCAATTTCTTCATTACCTTCAAATAACTCTTCAACCCCATGCACAATATTTCCATGCACTTCTACAACATCTGGACCAACTGCATTTTGAGGCTCAAATGGTTCTATTCCTTGCCCAATTTCATCATTTTCTTCAACCCCATGCAAAAAATTTTCAACAACGACATCAACTCGTACATCTCCTACATCCTCTATCAACACCATCGTGTATAGATATGGTTGTTCTATCTCTTCTGCAGTTGGTTCAAGTATTGGCAAAACATGCATCTACAAAAAATAGAATTAAAAAAACATCACTTTCATAACTATCAAATATTTCTTGTACATAACAAAATTTTTTTTAACGCACCTCAGTTGATTCAAAAAAGACATCCAACTCTTTTTTCCCAACACGATGTTGTGCATCCCAATTTACAATACGTGGAAACGTATCATTGACTTTTTGAGCAAATCTTTCACCAACTTCACGGCATGTCTCATAAATCCATATCTATACAAAAAAGAACCAAAACTAGGTCATGATCAACACAATATATTTATGACACATTAAATAAAAATTTAAAAAAATTCAAATATTTACCTGAAACACAAGAGGGCAACCATATATGGTATATTTTGCAACCGCAGCCCTACTATCAATACACTTTAATGCACGTCTCTCCCAAGAAGTCAATAGAGAACGAAGAAGCGTGAAATATGAATGTCGGCCCCATGGATATTCATAACAAACATCCAAGTTGTCTACTAAAGACAATGTCTCTATATTTATTTTCTTTCGCTCCATAGGCCTAATAACTCCTTCGATTAATAATGCCAACCCTGACTTATACTTATCTTCCTCGTTATCACAATTAATAAAAACATTTTCGAGCTCATTTAGGGATATATATGCAAAATTATTGAACCACCTTCTACGAATTCTATGCCTTGCCAAAGCTCTTATTGTACTAAGACTATCACCATTATTATGGCACAACAATCCTGCTATCAAACAATACTCCTGCATTCCAAATCTACATAACTGCCCTTCTATTTTAAACCAAACCTCATTTCCCTTATTCGTATGTACAGTATTCAACAAAAATTCATGTACCAACTTCCCACTAAACTGACATCTCCTACCATGAAAATATTCAAAGTGCGCAAAACAACTATTCCTAAATTTTTGAAGCTGGTCCTCATTATAATTTTCTATTATAACATCAACATATGTGAAATTACTAATTTGAGTAATGACTCCACCAAATCTGCGATTCTCGCTCACCACGTACTCAACATCCATATCTGAAAAAGATTTATCATCATACTTATCAGCCAACTTCTACCATAGATATAAAAATAAACTACGTAGTGTACACATATTAGACTACAACAACTTATAAAACAATAATTTGTATATATATAATTACATTCATGCATTAAATAACATAAAACATTATTCATATTTCATATTATCATACACAATTAAAATATATTAATAGAATTAATTACTGTATTAAAAAAATTTATGTGCTAAATAATATCGCATATTAAATGTCCCATCCATTTAAAATCTAAAATAAAATGTACACAGACACCAAAATTTTTAATTCTAAAACAAACAAATTTTTTGATCATATAATTTCACATCGTAATTCTAATAAATATATATGCCAACCTCTACCACTAATATAAAAATAAAATACATAAACTAGATACAAATAATATATACAATGATCTCTATATATATAACTATATCTACACGTTAATTAACATAAAATATAATTCACATTTTATAGCTTCATACAAAATAAACATACATACCTTATAATGATAATGTTATGATGTGATAAAAAATAAATATCGCCCAAAGTATACTTTTTTTGCAAAACAAAACTGTGCCTCCTTCAAACCTCCACAAACTCAAACAAAGATAATTGTTTGCCCAACAATGACGGTGAAACTAAACTTCGCCGTTTAAGACAGATTCAGTGGCCCATTAAATGACAATGAATGCTTTTCCACTTACACGTGTCCAACATAAAAAATAGGGTTTTGTACCTTTTTGACTTTTAAGTCATTTCTGTTTTATTTTAGATTTTCTACATAAACTTATTTTATGTATATTTAAATATAAAATACGTGAAAGAACAATTTTGTATATACTTCGTTTATTAAGTGACTAAACAAATACAAATTTCACATTAACCAGCTTCTCATATCAAAACATTACAACATACAAATTAAACAACATAGCCAGTATTTTAATTAATTTAAATAAATAAATATTAAAATAATCAAACATATGCATTTCAATACTTTATTAAGTAACTTTGGAAACTTGATTTTAATTTTGTCAAGTTACACTATCAAATAAACAACGAGTTCTTGTACGTGAACAATATTAGAGAATCTATAAGTACATATAATATCTCATAATACAGTACATATCATATAAAGAAATAATATATTATTTTAAATTAAAATAATAAATTATTTTTCATTTTATCAAATATAAAAACACAGTGCAATAAAAATTTGTTATAACAATAAAAACTTATTTAAATGTATTACATAATTTAAAAAAAAAAGGATAACAAAATAATTACAATTTAAAATTTCATTCGTTGACCAACTAACCCGAGGAACCCAATTTCCAATTTCTCGAGTTACTTCAACTGTGAATAGATTCATTTTATACCACATTTTTCATTGACTAACTCGACAAACCTCAAATCATTTTTCTCGAGTTACTCAATGAAAAATATGGTATAACTCACAACAAAATTTATATTAACATTTATCAAAAAAAACTAAAAACAAATATCTAATAAATTATCCAGAATTTCTAACTTTTTGGTTTTCTTTTGTTATTTAAAATATATAATATATTTATAATTTTTGTGATAAATATTACTATAAATTATGTTAAAATTTTTATTATAATTATTAATTTAATAAAAAAAAATTAATTCTCGTAATACAATTTCACAGAAATGTTATAGCAAAAAAATTCATTATTATAGCACATTCTTACTACAATTTCTTTTCATAATTTATGACGAAATCTATATAATATCAATTTCTTATAATAAATTCGTTCTAATCATTATATTATTATACTAATTTAATCTTTGATTAGTAATACATAACTATAAAATTGCTTTTGTTATGGTCCAAATTTACTATAACAATTTTTAATTATAATATGTTATACTAATTGCTCAGATAAAATAAAATAAAAGATATTATATTCATCGATGATCATATACATTGAATATATATAATCTATATTCTGTTTTATTCTGTTCTAATAAATCATACATTACATAAAATTTTTTATACACTTTCTCTATAACACCACAAAATCAAAATAAATAATTATTTGAATGTATTACATAGTTTAAATAATAAAGGAATACAAAATAATAAAAATATTAAATTTCATTAGTTCACCGAGTGAGTCGACCAACTCGATTTCCAATTTATCGAGCTGCTACACCTATCAAATAGATTAATTTAGTATCACATCTATAATCAAAGAACTCGACAAACATGCTTACAAATTTGTCGGGTTACTCGAGTTACTTCAAAAGTGCATGTTTTTAATTTTTTGGGTTTATTTTTTTTATTTAAAATATACACCACAATTAATTTTTTTTATTTTTTATTTTTTCCATCTTATTTTTTAAACAACTCATCAATCTCAAAATACTATTTCTCGACTTATGTATGTTCTATGATTTTTGCTTTTATATCACATTTTTCATCGAGTAACTCGACAAACACGATTTTTAGTTTGTCGAGTTACTCGATTAACCTCAACAATGCGTATTTTTCATTTTTTTTGTTTTCTTTTTCTATTTAAATTATGTGCTATACTTATAATTTCTCCCACCTTGGAAGCTAGGTAACATAGTAAGACCTGCTTTGTTGATTTTTGATAATTATTTTCCCCTTCCTTTATTCATTCGTCCAGTAACTCGGGCAAATCGATTATGATTTCATCGAGCTACTTGATGTATTGAATACATTAATTTGATATCACAATTATAATCGGGTAACTCGACAAACATGATTTTCTTTTTGTCGAGTTACTCGATTAACTTTAATAGTGCATATTTCCCATTTTATAGTTTATTTTTTGTATTTACAATATATAATATATTCTATTGATTAACTATCATATATATGAAATTTTTATAATATATATTTTATTTTGCTATATTCTAATAAATAATCAATTAAATAAAAAAATGTATATACCTCATTTATCAAATAAGTTAACAATTTATTTCACAAAAATATTCCTGTTTTATGATTTTTGCTTTCATATCACATTTGTCATCGACTAACTCGACAAACATGGTTTTTAGTATGTCGAGTTACTCGAGTAACCTTAGCAATGCATATTTTTCATTTTTTTTGTTTTCTTTTTCTATTTAAATTATGTACTATACTTATAATTTCTGTAATAAATATTATTATAAATTAGGATAATTGTAGTATGTATTTTGACTAATTTATAATAATATTTATTACACAAATTATAAGTATAGTACATAATTTAAAAAATACACATTTATTTTCGTAATATAGGTCACATAATTATTGTAACAAAAAAACTCCTTGTCATAACAAATTTTTACTACAATTTATTTTCATAATTCATGATGAAATCTATTTAGTAGAAATGTGTCATAAAAAATTTATTTTAATCACTACATTTTCATAATAATGTAATAATTGATTAATAATATATTACTGAAAAACTGCTTTTACTATGCTATAAATTTATTATAAAAATTTTTATTTATAACATATTATACTAATTGCTAAAATAAAATATAATATAATATATTCTATTAACTCATTCTCATATATACTAAATTTATATGATATATATTCTATTTTACTATGTTGTAATAAATCAATTTGCTCAACAAATCTGAATGTTAGCCTCACGAGTTTCTTCAAAAATAAAACCACTGAATAACAATAAAAAATTATTTAAATATATCACAACTTTAAATCAAAAAGACAAACAAAATAGTAAAAATTATAAATTTTATTCGTTCATCCAGTAACTCGGGCAAATCGATCATGAGTTCATCGAGCTACTTGACGTATTCAATACATAAATTTTATATGGCAATTATAATCGGGTAACTCGACAAACATGATTTTCTGTTTGTCGAGTTACTCGATTAACTTCAACAGTGCACATTTCCCATTTTATACTTTATTTTTTGCATTTACAACTCAAATTCATATTTGTCAAATTACTACATAAATTAATCATAATAAAACAATATATAATATATTCTATTGATTAACTATCATATATATTAAATTTTTATAATATATATTTTATTTTGCTACATTCTAATAAATAATCAATTAAATAAAAAAATGTATGTACCTCATTTATCAAATAAGTTAACAATTTCTTTCACAAAAATATTCCTGTTTTATCATTTTTGCTTTCATAACACATTTGTCATCGAGTAACTCGACAAACATGGTTTTTAGTTTGTCGAGTTACTCGAGTAACCTTAGCAATGCATATTTTCCATTTTTTTTGTTTTCTTTTTCTATTTAAATTATGTACTATACTTATAATTTCTGTAATAAATATTATTATAAATTAGGTCAAAATACATACTACAATTATTAATTTAAAAAATACACATTTATTTTCATAATATAGTTCACATAATTATTGTAAAAAAAAAAGTCCTTGTCATAACAAATTTTTACTACAATTTATTTTCATAATTCATGATGAAATCTATTTACTAGAAATGTGTCATAAAAAATTTATTTTAATCACTACATTTTCATAATAATGTAATAATTGATTAATAATATATTACTAGAAAATTGCTTTTACTATGCTATAAATTTATAATAACAATTTTTATTTATAACATATTATACTAATTGCTAAAATAAAATACAATAAAATATATTCTATTAACTCATTCTCATATATACTAAATTTATATAATATATATTCTATTTTACTATGTTCTAATAAATCATGCATTAAATAAAATTTTATATGTGCAATATTTATCAATTTGCTTAACAATAATAAATTATTTAAATATATGACAGACTTTAAATCAAAAAGACAAACCAAATAGTAAAAATTTTAAATTTTATTCGTTCGTCCAGTAACTCGGGCAAATCAATTATGAGTTCATCGAGCTACTTGACATATTGAATAGATTAATTTGATATGACAATTATAATAGGGTAACTCGACAAACATGATTTTCTGTTTGCCAAGTTACCCGATTAACTTTAACAGTGCATACAACCCAGATTTATATTTGTCAAATTACTAGATAAATTAATTATAATAAAACAATATATAATATATTCTACTGATTAACTATCATATATATTCAAATTTTATAATATATATATTTTATTTTGCTAATATGTATGTATTTCATTTATCAAATAAGTTAACAATTTATTTCACAAAAATATTCCTGTTTACATTTTTCATCGAGTAACTCGACAAACATCGTTTTTAGTTTGTCGAGTTACTCGAATAACCTTAACAATGCATACTTTTCATATTTTTTTTTTTGTATTCTTTTTCTATTTAAATTATGTACTATACCTATAATTTCTGTAATAAATATTACTATAAATTACGTCAAAATACATACTACAATTATTAATTTATAACAATTTTTATTTATAACATATTATATTCTAATATATACTAGATTACTGTACTTATAATTTTTATAATAAATATTATTATAAATTACATAAAAATATTTATTATAATTACTCATTAAAAAAAACACATTTATTTTCATTATCTAATTTGACGTTTTTATTGTAACAAAAAATCTCATTATTGTAATAAATTTTTACTGCAATTTATTTTCATAACCCGCCCACATAAGAATAAAAAAGTTTTTAGATGTATTACATAATTTAAAAAAAAAAAAAAACAACATAATCAAAGTTTTAAATTTCCTTCATTCTTCCAGTAACTCAAAAAATCCAATTTTCAGTTTATCGAGTTACCTAAATTGTTGAATAAAAATATTTTCTATCACACTTTTTATCACGTTACCCAACAAACATCATTTTGTATTTTTCAAGATACTCAAACAACTTCATCAACGCATATATTTCATTCAATCTCAATCTTAATATAATATCTAATACTAAAATACCTATTATAATAAACATTTAAATTTTATTTTAAATTAATTTAATATATCATCTCTAACTTTATTAACTAATATTTATATATTAGTTAATATTTTTCTTTATTTTAAATCATTTCCTATTAATTCCCTACACATGCATAACTTTGCTTCACTTTCTATCTTATTTCGTTTTAGTTGTTTTTTCTCTTTCCTTTCAAGCTTGGAAATTATTATTTTTTGCTATCTATCAAGTCAAATTTTATTAATATCAAATTTGATATTATATCGTATCAATAAACTATTCTCAACATACAATTTTGCCTGTAGATTACACTGACGTGCAACGCACGGCCTTAAAACTAGTATATATATATATATATATATATATATATATATATATATATATATATATATTGTTTTGTTTGCTACAAATATTTAAAAAATTCTCATTTCTTTTATTTTTAATTATTTTTTTCAGTTTACCAAAAAAAAAAAAAAATTTATCCGAGGTAATTGTATGATAAGGAGGAATCACCAGTCATCCAAAAAGTTGAAAATTTTGGATTTTTTCTTCTTCTTTAAGTTATTTGGGATACGTATCAAGAAATTATATCTAGTCAAGATAAGTAGGAATCACCAGTCATCCAAAAAGTTGAAAAAATAGAATTCTTTTTCTTTTATTTATTTATTTTGTAAGTGCTTAATCAAGAAAATTGTATCCAATGAGACAAGGAATAATTAAAAGGCCCAGTCAAATAGATAAAAAGTTATTAAAAACATAAGTTTCATCATTTTTGTGTAAAAAGATCTCTATTAATTTTATAAAAAAAGTTATAAGTATTCATTTAGTTGTTTAAACGATCGCATTCATTTGGTGTCAAACGACTACCTCTCAACATCGTTCCTTCATCAAATGCGTATTAAAAGAAATACAACTAAGACACAAAACGAAGTTGAGACAGAGCAAATAAAAAGAGGAAGAGGAAGAATTTTGAGACCATCCTCTTGTTGAAGAGAGAAAAGATCTAGGAAGAGTTGTTCTAGTAATTTTCGAGACTTGGGACGAGCTTCATAAATTAAGTCTCTTACGGTCCTTTCAAATTGTAACATCCACAATTATTTTATGGAACTAATTGTGGTCTGAATCAAAGTATTAAATTCTATTCAAACACCATCATGATAGACATTTGGATCTTTCTTGAAACATAAATATAAATAAATCAAGCATTTTGGAATTATGGGATATTGGGATCAACTAAAATTTGTAGCCTATTCTTCATTATCCTAATTCGTCTTTTCTTGTTGTATCCTCTTTCTCATTTCAAATATTTCACCTAATTATAAGCCTGGAAAAGGAACCTCATCTTTGATAGGGTTTCTCAAACACTACAATGGAATTCACAAAGGCAATTGCTCAAGAAATTTCTTTCAAATCTTGGTTACTTGGACAAGAAGAACTCCATTAATGGAGTAAATAATACTAATAATGATGATTTCTTAGAAGCAGTGCTTGATGTCAATGGAGTCTTGGATTTGAAAATGTTGAATCAAATGAGCCAACCCCAATGTGGGTGCCAGATTTTATAACACTAGTGAGTACCCGTGCGTTGCACGTGGTAGAATCGTAATTAAGTATTTAATAATCTATAATAAATATCAATATTTAGAATTATGAATGAACATAGTGTAGAAAATGAGAAAAAGTACTAAAAGCTCATGAAAATTACAAATCATTTTACCATGAAAGATACAAAACGCTCATAAAATTACAAATCATTTTGTCACGCTCATGAAGTTACTAAAATGTGCAAAGATTACAAATCCTTTTGCCATCTAATCGGTCAATCTAAAGAACCAATTCAAATCCAAACATCTTGGATTCCAAAGTTACTAAACCCCCGTGACATGTAAACATTTTTTATATTATTTTTCCTTAATCTTGTCTAGAAATATTTAATTCAACGTACCAAACATATCTGAAATGCTTAATTTCTTCTCCCATAAACATAGCTCTCTATTTTGGACTCACTCGTGTTATTTTATCAGACAAAACAACTGAACCTGCAAATAATAAGATTGATACAAATTACCACATGATCCAATGCCAAGAACTAACATAGCTCTGTCTAATGTGGTCGACAAACATAACAACCATATAAGAGGACAAGAATTTGATCCATTTGCTAACTTTGAGAAATATGAATAATGAGAAGGTTGGCTTCCATACATATAAAACAAGAAAGATCTTACGAATCTCGTAATCTTCAAGAAGAAAAGTTGTGCGTCCTTATTCAAACAGTCGCCATAGAATAATCTGCCCAGGTAGTTTAACACAAAAGTCAAGAAATGTCGTTATATTATCTAATATAAGTATTCACGTGTTGAATGAAATTCCAATAAACACTCCCTATACTTGAATCAATTTCTTCGATTTGAGAGCAACGGGTAGACGATTAGGCATGTGAAAAATGCTCGCAGCGCTTGTATTAGTTTTTGTGTTTTCAGCATTGTTGTTGCAAAATGGAGTTCTCCAAAGGAAATGGAAAGATTTTCGGACAGTTTAGGCTAGCCTATTCTAGGAGAAAGTTTTTCATTTCTCTCAGAGTTCTCCAATCCTTCAGGCATATTTAGTTTCCTTCATGCCATGTTGGATTCAACTTTTGTCCATTGAAGAAAAGGAAAAAGCTTCAAAGAAGATTTTGTAGAATATCTTTTAAAGAAGCACAATAAAGAAACTTCAGAAGGAGAAGGCGGTGATAAACTCACATATGCGCTACTAAGTGACAACATATTGTCCCTGCTGGTTGTTGGACATAACATCACTACAGCTGCTTTGACATGACTTATCAACTTTCTTGAAAAAAAATTATGTTGCATTAGAACATCTAAGGGTAAAAAGTATTCTCATTATTAGAATTTTATCAATCACTTTTCTTAAATGCTGCAAATGAATTTCAATATGGTTTTGCAGGAAGAACGTCTTACCATTCAACATAAGAAAGAGAACCAATCTAGGCTTACCTTATTAGAAGTTAACAATATGCCGCACACCCACAAAATTAGCAGCATCCCAACGAATTATTAATTTGTCTGATAAGTGCGGTTTTTGCACTTATTTTAGCCTTTAAAAATGGATAATTGTGAGTTCTTTAGAGTTGTTTACCGCTTATTTTTGTTCTTTTGTTCATTTAGGTAAAAACCCGAGCTTTGATGGTGATTGGAAGAGATCCACGCGAAAAATGAGCAAAAAGGACTAAATTTGTGTAAATCAAGAATCTTGGGGACCAAAAGATAACTATGTCTAAAGATGGAGGACCAATGTTGCAATTTATTGAGGACCTATATGAAAGACAACCAAAACTTCAAGGACTAAAGTCAACATCTCAGATAGTGCAGGGACTGGAAGTGCAATTAATTAAAATTCAAAATCTGGCACTTGGGAAATTGGCCCATGCGATCGCATGGGCCTAGTGGTGTGCGATCGCAAGATGGCATTTTTTCCAGCAGAGAGCTTTGTGGCTCTTCCATGCGATCGCATGGATTATAACCATGAGATCGCATGGTTCATTTTTTGATCCTCCGCGATTTTTTGTTCAGTTTTTCAGGGGCATTTTGGGAATTTAACTTTTCACGAATTTTAGGGTTTAAGTAGCCGTTTTTCTGCATTTTGAAGACACTTTCATTTTCTTACACTTTTTCCACACATTAGAAAGCTCTCCAAGGAAGAAGAAGAGGGTTAGGGTTCTTGAAAAACTCCATGGAAATGGGTTTTTCTTGACTTTTTGTACATCATTGTGTGTATTTTGTAAATAGAGGAAGATGGATGGAGGTTTATAGTGGGCAAATGAAGACAACCATGGGCTCAAGCTAAATCTTGCATTTCTCTTGACTTTATCAAACCCGGTGATGTATTTTGTATCTATTTTCCATTTTGTCTTTGTAAATACTATGGGCTAATTTTATTTACTAGGAATGAGATGAATCCATTTATGAAGCTTTAAAATGCATTGTTCTTGTTATTGATTCCTTATGTTTGGTTTTATGGTTGTTGATTATTGGGCTTTATTGTGTATTGAGATGATTGATCACCATTGAAATGCTTTTGTGACTTAGTTGCTACCGGGAGGTTGAAATTAGGTTTAGCACATTTAATTGACAACACAAGGCTTATGGAATGTAGGAATACTTTTTCATACTTTGTGCAATCAATTTTGAATGTTCTTGAGTTTTAATGCAATTTTACATATACGTTCTCTCGGTAGGAATGCTTGGGGGTCTTGTGTAAAATTAGGTTTGGCTCTACTCGGGAGAGATTGCTAGACATTTTAGGAGCATGGATTGCCATAGTAACCTCAATTTGGAATTGATAATGGAAAATGTAACTTTAAAGTGGAATAGTTGGTGAAGTCGAATTCCTAGTATTTTCTTCTAATTGATTTTATTTCCTACAAATTTCTCTTTTAATATTTTTCTCATTAGTTTATTTTTCATCATCTTTGAATTCTAGGTTTAATCATCAAAACAAAATGTTTTATTGTGTATTTGAAATAGGGCTAGATTGAGTTGGATGTTAGCAAAATTATCTATCCTCGTGGGTTCGACACTTTCTCATCACTTTATTACTTGAACGCGACCCGTGCACTTGCGGTACATTTTTAGCGAACATTGTCTTTATGGCTTTTTAAGTTTATCAACTACAACATCGGGTCCTTCAATGAATAAGTGATCAATGAAACTCTGCGAAGAGCCACAATCCTACATTGTTTTTCAAGAAAATTTCAAGAAAAGCAACACATGACTTCGATGTTGATGGTAAAGTTCTTGCCAATTGGACATCATAGACGAATATACAAAGATATTATGGTATTAAACCAATCTCATATAAACTTTTTAGGGTATAAAATTAAAAAATGTTGGTCTGTTAACTTGAATGTTGTGTCTATCCACCATGATTGGAGATTTTTCCTGATCCACAAAAAGTTTGATCCGTCCAGATTTTCTGTAAGCTTTTTCATGAGACATGAAACAGTCTATTATAAAAAAGAAACATCAATTTCATCTATTGTCAAAGTTGTCATCTATTAGCGCATGAATATAAAGTTGAAAATTGTTCTGATCGATGGCAAAAATAGGCATTGGGTATTGAGAATTACCTGCCAATCACCATCAATTGTAATTCTCAGCAGCCCCGATACATGCCATTAAACATTGAATTATTCACTAATCAAACATTTCTTTATATTTACAAACAACAATAAATCTAATTTTAAAACTCCTACAATGAACAACACAAACTTGTGAATTGTATCATTAAAATCAGGAACAAGTACAGTTTAAGAACTACATCTATCCCATCAATTATATTCCAATGCAAAATTTTGTTATCCCATTTCACTACGAAATGAAAGAACCCTAAAACCAAGAGTTTTGATGGTACAAACCTAAAATGCCCTACGAAATAGAATGTGAACCCTAAGATAAATGTTACAGGCTTTGTTGGCAACAAAACATCCAACAGAAACCATAAAGTTCTACCATTCACTTCATATACAAAGAGAAGAATATTATACTCTATAAATCATAAACAATCCATAAATTATCTAAATACACACACAATTATCTTTAATTTATCTCCAAAATTGTTTTGGCGTGAATTATGATCAACGAATTTTTTGGTGTCTAAAATAATTATGCATCATCGCTCCTAATTAACAGGAGCTTCATATCACATGAAGAACTGATGATTGACACGAATGCCTCAAAAATAAAAACAAGAAGTCCAGATGCAAAGACAAGACAGAAAACTTATTTCCATCTTCTAAATAGCTAATTATTTATTAAAACCCACTCATACTCGTTTTATGATACGCTATGTAGTTAATTAGTTAGGACATGAGCTTCATTTTTTCTCAAATGTGACAACATTGAAGGTTTCTGATTATAGGAGTACTAGTATATCGTCATTAGCCATTGTCTATATTTATACTTTTCTGAGTCATTAGCCATTATCTATATATTATATGCACAATATTCTGAGTCTTCTCATTTATAACAAAATAAGGAGTTATATAACAATGGGCCACCCCCACCCCCACTCCCACCCACCCACTCCACCTCACCCCACCCCACTCCCACTCCCACTCCCACTCCCACTCCCACTCCCACCAATTCATTATCCAGAGTGTGTATATCCTACATGATTGCAGACATATACTTTATTATACATATATCATTACAAACAAAAGTTACAATCTATAGCATACTCATAGGAATTGATTCCTTTTTTCCTACTTTCTCCATCGAACCATGGCTTCCATTACATGTTCATTGCCAGTTCACCACGGATAAAATTTCTTTGCCCACCATCTGCTAGCAAAAAAGATTTTTATTACATCAACAAATTTATAAGAATACAAATTACAACACTAAAACACCGAGACCAAAGGCAATACACCTTAACTAAAGAATCAACATAAAAAAAAATAAACATAAGCATAACTCAGTTAAGTATAAATAATAATTCATAACATCAGTATAAGTTCAGAAAATCGTAAAACATACTCACAACCAGGGAAAAAATGAAAATTGTCCTCCTAAACAAAATATGTTGTATTTATAGCACAATATGCTGCAGAGGAACCACCTCTCCCAAACAAATTGAAATATATATGTATATATATCCAAACAATCAAATAAGCATTGATCGATGGTGAAACAATGACAACTTCAGATGGTATTACAAAGGAACGGTCGAAAGTCAGAAATGAAAAACATAAATTACCCAATTGAAAAAATATACTTGGTGGTTGGTGCATTCAGTTCTAGAAGAAAATACATAAAACAGAAAAAAAAATTACATACATCTATAATAGAACAACTATAAAAAATAGCTTTTATCTCACAAACTAAAAAGCACATATGTCAATAATAGATCAAGCAAAAGAAAATTTCAAAAATAAATAATACATACATAATATTTAACAACAGTTCATACCACTTTTTCAAGAACACAAAGCTTCAAATAGAGTGATACTTATGAAAAAGGAAAAAAATCTATAATGCAAAAACCAAATATCAGGCGAATCGGAATATGAACCACAAATGAAGAGTTATCTTCTTAGATTTGAGAAACAACAGAAATTTACAAACTCCTATCAAACAGTTCGGAGGATCGAAAAAGAGCCAACATATGCTATTCTTTTCTAATTTCAAGAATAACACCAACTAACGGAGTCCAAGCTAACCATATAAATGTAGAATTGGAATAGGAACTACATGATATGAGTATTTTTCTTTGATTTCAGATTTAAGAAACAACAGAAATTTACAAAAAGATCCTAATATGTGGAAAAAGAGAGAGGAGAGAAAATGTGAAAGAGAAAAAAAAAATGGAGAGAAAAGGTAAAAGAGATAGGTAAAAGGCTGAGATTGTGGCATGTGTTAGGCGAAAGAGACTGGAAAAGAAAAAGGCGTGTTAGATTGGAAAAAACTAAAGCAACAAACATCGTCAGTGAAGGAGCGTAAAAAAAAAGACTTGGAAAAAACTAAAAAGCAACAAACAGATGATAAACGACATTGTATTCGTCTTTTTGGGACAAAAAAATGAATAGTGACAACTCCAAGACTCTTTTATTATAGGTTAGGTTAGATTATTATATGAGTAATTATATACTCACACTACATTTTAATTGCAATAAATGTTCTAACTATTTCTCTTTTTTGCATTTATGTCCCTATCTATTTTTTGTCACATTCTTATCACCAATTTAGTAATTTGCACATCTTATATTTGTCTTTGATGATAGCTCTATCCAAAAAGTTAATTAAGATGACGTAAAAATATATTTTTGCCTCTAATATTTTTAAATACGCAAAATAAATAACAAATATAAAAGTTTGACAAAATATTTTTCCACCATTGCAATGCACATTAGCAGAATATTTGGACAAAAATCATTATCATATGTGAAATAGGAACTATCAATAGTAACTAAGCCCATGCCTCTTTTATAAGTTTATTATAGTTTATGGATGGAAGTCTATGGATCTATAGATTATAGGAGGACCAAATCTTAAGAACAGTGCCTTACACATTGGCTCTTTTAATATAGTTAGGATTAGGATTAGGATCTATGGATTATAGGACGACCAAATCTTATGAATAGTACCTTACACATTGGCTCTTTTAATAAAGTTAGATTAGAAAATAATCTCAAAGCCTGTTTGGTACAGACTATTTAAAAAAAAAAAAACTGTTTTTTGAGCTCACAATTATTGAGTTTTCAAACATTTTAAACGTAAAATAACAAAATTGTCATTTTTACTTTGAAGTGGTATTTTCTTGATTAGGGTGTAATTCGAAAGTAATGTAATCAAATAATTTTAAGACCTAACTTAATCCTTTTAGAAAGTGGAATGGCCACTTTTGCTAAGCACCCCCACACTTTCATTGTAGGATGTCATTCTTTCTTTCTAAACTTCATAAGGTATTGAACCAGTTTTCTTGTGGGGTCTCCCCACAAGTTTTCAGTAACCCAGAACTGATAAGCATAGCATTTATTATTGTCGTTGCTTGAAATCCATGCCATTGAATTTCTCCGATTTCTCACATCTAATCGTTCCTCTTGTATGCTCAATACTAGTCATTTACTATAATCACAATATAGAAAATATGATAAAAATAAATAAAATAACGTAAATAAATTACGTACCAAAAATAAAAAATATATTTTAAGATTGTTGTAAAAAATTAACAGGAACAAACGAGAAAAATAGAAAACATAAATGTAGAAATGAGATGAAGCGAGGTATGTCATAGCAAATCTCCTTAAGACAGATTTCGTCCACTACAAAGATGCTAATAGAATCAATGGACGCATGTCTTCTAAGATACAACGCTTCTTCCAAAGTCAATATTGTATTATATCAACCTTATCGGTCGAACTTAAATATTGATTGTACTCTTCTCGAATGTAATAAAAAAAACGAGCTTTAAGAAAGTTGTACAAAAGTAATTTGAACAAAAAATTGCTCTGAAATTATGTAGACAGAATTTAAGAGGGATGGAAATTTATAAGTAAATAATTCAGAATTGATTTGGTGTGAAAAAATTGAATTTAGAAGTTCATATTTATAACATTTAAAGTGTCTTTTTGAATGGGTGTACGCCTCTTCATGAATAGGTGCACCATATGGTCTAATTAATCTGAGTCCTTAGATCGCACAATTTCATATTTTTATGTGATATGATAGTTCAGATTAAATCTTGAATGAATGCGTCCATTCATCATATCCATTCACCAATTATGAATGAAATGTGTCAATTGATATTAATTCACCAATTACGTACTTTTTATTGGAGATTTCATCAATTCACCCAAAATTAATTATATTGGTACATATCATCAGATATACCACATTTAATAATTCAACCAGATTAAATCCAATTAATCCCAACAATTATAACTTTTGGCACTTTTAATTTAGGCTCTGATTCCTTACGAATTATTATTATTATTATTTTTTATTCGGTAAGAAATAATTGTTTTAGTTTTGATTTCGTAAGAAAGTTAAAGTTCAAAGTATGTTTGGTGAAATGAAGCGTCCATTTGATTTTAATTTTAACCACACAATATATGAACTCACAATTTGTATCGACTTTTAACAATATATGCTAAAACTTTTATAAATTTTTTATGAAATAGACCCTAAGTCAAACTAACTTTTGAGTAAATTTTTGTTAGATAAATTGACTTTTAAAATTTGTAAGTAATGACACGAAGGTGTTGATTAATTTCAAAATAAGTAATTTATTGATATTCAACTTTGATCAATCACAAAAATTCTTTATATATAAACTTATACATAATAAGTAAAAAAAAATTAAATTTAGCTAAACATGCACTATAGTTTTTTTCTTAAAGATAAACAAAAACTTTCAAGAAAAAAGAGTGATGATTAGTATATGTTTTTTTGTTGGAAATTAGTTTAAATATGTCGAGAAATTAACTAAGTGTTAAAAATAACGAAAGTGACTCCGTGTCAACTTGGTCAAATATACAAGACCCGACCTAATCCGTTTAGATAAATTTGTTTGCCACTTCGACGCTTCGGAGAAACGGGGATGGAGGGGGCAGCGCCCCTCGCGTTGCCCCCGGAAAGAAAATTCAGATTTATCTGTATGTTTAAAGGGTATATTTGGCATCTCGAAACCAATATCAAATGAATAAGAAATTACGGAAAATGACAATTTTGGGTCAAAATTTTGACCATGCGATCGCACAGGTATATAAACCTGCGATCGCAATCTGCCTAAATTTTAAGCAGAACGTTTTTGGGTCCTTCCATGAAATTGCGATCGCATGGTTAAATTGGATCAAGTTCTGTTCTGATTTTTGTACCATGTGATCGCAGCTTGGTAAAACCATGCGATCGCATAGGTTTGCGCGAACAGACATGTCTTTTTGAAGGGTTGCACGATTTGGTTTATTCCTTTTCTTTTTCAACCGAATCTCCAACGTTAAAAAGGGCTTGTGGACGTCCAATTTTTCAGAGAATCAATAGATAACAGATATGCAAAACAAGCCATTCATACATTTCATCATTTGAACCAATTTTATTGCATTTAAGTTGCACAAAAATCTGGTTTTTCATTTCACTTTCATCCGTTGGAGTACAACGCCATCTTTGGTTCGCTATACTTGAGTTTTTGAAGTGATACAAAACTCAAGGGAAGCCGTTGTATCTTGGGAGTCAATTGCCTTATACCGTAGGCACCATTGCGGGGTAAAATTGACTTAAGGACAAAGAGTTCAACTCTTGCCTCGGTTTATATTTATCCTTTCCATATTTCGATTTCTTGCTTTATTGCTTCGGAGTCATTTCACAAAAATTCCGCCAACAATCTTAAGTCAATTTTCTGCTTTTTTTTTGTGGTAAGTGACATCCGGTTCTACTTGTTTGTTGATCTTCTGTTTTACGTAAACAGAAATGAATTCGAATGATACATCGAATGAGGGAACTTCTGAAGGAAGTATTCATACCGGTGAGATTCATCCGGTTGTGGCTAACCCCATACTACCATTCATTCAAACTCCGTTCCACATGGGGAAAAATTGGAGAAGTTCATTGGGGTTGAGTTTAAGAAATGGCATCAGAAAATGCTCTTCTATCTCACGACCCTCAACTTGACAAAATTCTTGAATGAGGATCCTCCCGCTATTCAAGAAGGAGAAAACAATCGGGCATCGTTGATTGCGTTGGATGCTTGGAAACATTCAGATTTCTTGTGTAAGAATTATATTCTAAATGGCTTGGACAATACTTTGTACAATGTGTATTGTTCCAAGCAATCGGCAAAGGACTTATGGGATTCTTTGGAAAAGAAATACAAGACTGAAGATGCGGGAACAAATAAGTTCATCGTGGGAAGGTTTTTGGACTACAAGATGGTAGATTCAAAACCGGTTATCAGTCAAGTGCAAGAATTGCAGATTATACTTCATGACATTCACGCGGAGAATATGTCTCTTAGTGAATCATTTCAAGTGGCTGCAATCATTGAGAAACTTCCACCCATGTGGAGGGACTTCAAGAACTATCTCAAGCATAAACGCAAGGAGACGAACATTGAAGAGCTTGTGGTCCGACTAAGGATTGAAGAAGACAATCGAAGTTCAGACAGGCGTGTTGGAAATAACATACCACAATCTAAGGCTAATGTGGTGGAATCCAACAACAACAAAGGAAAGAAGAGAAAGCATTCCGTTGAATCTTCCAAGAAGAATACAAAGAAGTTCAAGGGCAATTGCTATAATTGTGGAAAAGTTGGACATCGCTCCGTTGATTGTCGCAAACCAAAGAAGCAAGCTCAAGCGAACATAGCCGAATCTGATTCCATATCAAATGGAATATCTGATATGAATTTATCGGCGGTTGTTTCAAAATGCAACAATGTTGGAAATCCCATGGAATGGTGGGTTGATACGGGTGCAACCCGTCACATATGTGCTGATAATAATATGTTCACATCCTACATTCCAACCGAGGGAGAAAAGCTATTTATGGGGAACTCCTCATCATCCAAAGTGAAAGGACAAGGCAAAGTAATATTGAAGATGACATCGGGAAAGGAACTTAGCCTAAACAATGTTCTTCACGTACCGGATATTCGCAAGAACCTTGTGTCAGGTTCTTTGTTGAGCAAGAATGGCTTCAAGTTAGTCTTGTGTCGGATAAGTTTGTACTTACTAAAAATAATATATATGTTGGCAAAGGCTATGTAAAAGATGGACTATTCAAAATGAATGTTCTAACTGTTGTACCGAAAGTTATGAATAAAACGCCATCTTCCGTTTATATTCTCGAGTTATCTAATTTATGGCACCATAGATTAGGATATGCAAACTTTAATTCAATACGCAAGTTAATGAATTTAAGTTTACTTCCGAATATGTATTTTAATAATGGAAAATGTGAAACATGTGTAGAGGCAAAAGCGGCCAAAGCACCTTTTCATTCGGTTGAACGAACCACAACACCTTTAGAATTAATTCACACGGATGTGTGTGATTTAAAGTTCGTACAAACAAGAGGTGGTAAAAAGTATTTCATCACGTTCATAGATGATTGTACAAGGTACTGTTACGTATACTTGTTGAAAAGCAAAGATGAAGCTTTGGAAGTGTTCAAACACTACAAAACCGAAGTTGAAAATCAACTTGGAAAACGAATAAAAATGATTCGTAGTGATAGAGGTGGAGAATACGTTGAACCATTTGAGGAACTTTGTGCAGAATTTGGAATCATTCATCAAACTACTGCATCATATTCACCTCAATCAAATGGGGTTGCTGAACGTAAGAATCGAACACTAAAGGAAATGATGAATGCAATGTTAATAAGTTCGGGCTTACCTCAAAACTTGTGGGGGAAAGCCATACTTTCTGCAAATCATATCCTAAATAAGATACCACACAAGAGTAAGGTTGAATCACCTTACGAGTTATGGAAAGGTCGGAAACCTTTGTACAAATATCTCAAAGTGTGGGGTGCTTAGCAAAAGTACAAATACCTAAACCTAAACAAGTTAGAATTGGACCAAAGACAATTGATTGTGTCTTTATTGGATATGCAATCAATAGTAGTGCATATCGATTCTTAGTTCATAAATCTGAAGTACTTGATGTACATGAAGGTACTATTATTGAATCAAGAAACGCGGTCTTTTTTGAAGACAAATTTCCGTGTAAAGAGAAGGAAGCAAGTTCAATTAAACGAACTTATGAAAATGTACATGGAAATGACGACAATCTTGAAATAAATGAAGAACCGAGACGTAGTAAAAGGCAACGAATTCTTAAGACATTCGGTCCAGAATTCGTAACCAATTTACTTGAAAATGATCCGAGGACATTTGATAAAGCAATGTCCACTCCTGAAGCTCCTTTTTGGAAAGAAGCTGTACGTAACGAAATTGAATCCATCATGAATAACCATACTTGGGAATTGGTTCAACTCCCTCCGAGAAACAAAGCTTTAGGCTGCAAATGGATATTCAAAAAGAAATTGAAATCGGATGGATCAATAGATAAATATAAGGCTAGATTAGTAGCCAAAGGGTATAGACAAAAGGAAGGATTCGATTTCTTTGATACTTATTCACCGGTGACAAGAATCACGTCTATACGTGTCTTGATTGCAATCGCGGCATTGCATAATCTTGAAATACATCAAATGGATGTTAAAACTGCGTTTCTAAACAGTGAATTAGAAGAAGAAATCTATATGGAACAACCCGAATAGTTTGTTGCACCGGGAAATGAAAAGAAGGTGTGTAAACTTGTAAAATCCTTGTATGGATTAAAACAAGCACCGAAGCAATGGCATGAAAAGTTTGATAAAACTATGTTGTCAAATGGCTTCAAAATCAATGAATGTGACAAGTGTGTCTACATTAAAAACACACCCGATGAATATGTGATCGTATGCCTATACGTTGACGATATGCTAATTATGGGAAATAACTTAAAAGTCATTTCCTCGACTAAGAAAATGTTAACAAAACATTTTGACATGAAGGATATGGGAGTGGCGGATGTAATATTAGGGATTAAAATCTCTAAGACATCCGATGGTTTGTCATTATCTCAATCACATTATGTTAAGACTATACTTAAGAAGTTTAAGGCGTATGACGACAAACTAGTTAAGTCACCAGTTGACCTAGGTATACACTTAGCCAAGAATGCTGGTGAGCCCGTATCTCAATTGGAATATTCACGTGTCATAGGCAGTTTGATGTACATTACCAACTGCACAAGACCGGATATAGCATACATAGTCAACAAGTTGAGTAGATTCACTAGTAATCCAAATGTTGAACATTGAAAGGCATTAAACCGAGTTCTTAGATACTTAAGACACACAGTTGAATATGGATTACACTACTCAAGATATCCCGCGGTGTTATAAGGATATGCCGATGCAAATTGGATATCTCACACTAAGGATTCAAAATCCACAAGTGGTTATGTATTTACCATTGGAGGTGGAACCGTGTCCTGGAAATCGTCTAAGCAAACATGTATAGCTCGATCCACAATAGAATCTGAGTTTATTGCTTTAGACAAAGTCGGAGAAGAAGCAGAATGGCTTCGTAATTTCCTTGAGGAAATTCCATGTTGGGAAAAGCCGGTTTCTGCAATTAACATACATTGTGATAATCAGTCGGCAATAGCAAGGGCACAAAACAGTATGTATAATGGTAAGTCTCGACATATCCGTCGGAGACATAATACCATTAAACAGTTAATATCGAATGGTATAATCTCTATTAACTATGTGAAGTCAAAAGAGAACTTGGCTGATCCTTTGACGAAAGGACTTGCAAGAGATCAAGTGTACCATTTTTTGAGGGGAATGGGCCTAAAGCCTATTGAATAGAATTTTTATAACGGAAACCCAACCTTGTAGATTGGAGATTCCAAAATGTTGGTTCAATGGGACAACTAAGTTATAAAAGATTCGGAATAAAGCACTTATTCCCATTCCTAACTTTTAAAAGTGCTATGTCAAATATGTATAAGGATAAGTATACATACTTTTAATGATTCAAAACCTTGAAGTGGAAAGGTAAGAGATCACCTATATAAGTGTGAAGTGGGGCCGCTTCTACGAGAATTCGAGGCTTAATTCTCTTAGAGCACTTATGAAACCAAGAGTTGTCCAAGGCCAAAATGGACACAACCATGAGAACCGAATTGGTTAGATGAGTTATGGTGTTGGTACAATTGTTTGGGTTTACACGAACGGCTGGATGGTTCAAAAACATCGTGTTCACCAACTAGCCTAGTAAATCCGATTGTATTCAACTAAAGAAGGTTCAAAATCACAAGTTACCTATCTTGATGCTATGACTTGTCGCATGTACTCCAATTGTTAGAGTTTGCATATCATTGCATTTCATTTGCATCATGTTTTGCGTATCAAGGAATTTCCATTCATGTGGGGGATTGTTAGAAATTGGTTTAAATATGTCGAGAAATTAACTAAGTGTTAAAAATAACGAAAGTGACTCCGTGTCAACTTGGTCAAATATACAAGACCCAACCCAATCCGTTTAGGTAAATTTGTTTGCCACTTCGACGCTTCGGAGAAACGGAGATCGAGGGGGCAGCGCCCCCGGAAAGAAAATTCATATTTATCTGTATGTTTAAAGGGTATATTTGGCATCTTGAAACCAATATCAAATGAATAAGAAATTACAAAAAATGACAATTTTGGGTCAAAATTTTGACCATGCGATCGCACAGGTATATAAACCTGCGATCGCAATCTGCCTAAATTTTAAGCAGAACGTTTTTGGGTCCTTCCATGCGATCACAGGAGGCAAAGCCTTGCGATCGCATGGTTAAATTGGATCAAGTTCTATTCTGATTTTTGTACCATGCGATCGCAGCTTGGTAAAACTATGCGATCGCATAGGTTTGCGCGAACATACATGTCTTTTTGAAGGGTTGCACGATTTGGTTCATTCCTTTTCGTTTTCAACCGAATCTCCAACGTTAAAAAGGGCATGTGGACGTCCAATTTTTCATAGAATCAATAGATAACAGATATGCAAAACAAGCCATTCATACATTTCATCATTTGAACCAATTTTATTGCATTTAAGTTGCACAAAAATCTGGTTTTTCATTTCACTTTCATCCGTTGGAGTACAAAGCCATCTTTGGTTCGCTGTACTTGAGTTTTTGAAGTGCTACAAAACTCAAGAGAAGCCGTTGTATCTTGGGAGTCAATTGCCTTATACCGTAGGTACCATTACGGGGCAAAATTGACTTAAGGACAAAGAGTTCAACTCTTGCCTCGGTTTATATTCATCCTTTCCATATTTCGATTTCTTGCTTTATTGCTTCGGAGTCATTTCACATAAATTCCGCCAACATTTTTTAGTAGAAATATAAATCTAGACCGGCAACTCCACCTAGACATAGTGGAGAGGTTTGAATTCTTCGATCATGTCTATTGAATAGTGTTTAATACTAATAACTTAAAAGTTTTTCAAGTACATAATTTATGCGTTAATCAATTAATTTAGCAAGAGATCAACCAATAAAAAACAGCATTTATTCCCACCCCTCCCAAAGGGGGGAAAAAGTAGTAGGACAAAAACACTATAAATATGAGGGTTTTAACAAATATTTCCCCCAAATCCTCTTAGTCTCTAAACACAACTCGTACTACTACGTACGTACTATTCATGGTCAAACAAATGAATTTTAATGCTTATTTTAATGTTACTAGATTTTATTTTAATAATCTGGATAAAAAAGAAATGTCTGTTGAAGAATTCAAGAGATGGTTGAAGAAGTTTGGTAAGGATGAAAGTGATCGAATAAGCGAGCATCAACTCCAGCAAGCCATTCGTGCCACCACTGGAGGTTGGTTTTCGAAGTGGAAGGCAAAGCGCGCCCTGAAGGAGGCCGACCGCGACAACAAGGGGTACATTGATGATCATGATATCGTCAATCTCCAAAATTTTGCTCGGAGAGATCTAGGTATCAATATTATCACGGACTAATTAAGTTTGAGGAACCAGCTGATTCTGTTCGTATTTACGAAATTCTGCATGTTTTGTATGAACTAGTTTGCTTATCTTTAACGCATGAGTGTAAACTTTGGAGTTTTCAATGTTATAAATAAATAAGATTTCATTTATTTAAATGCAATTATAATCAACTACTCCAATCTTTGTTTTATTATTATCCATAATAATAAAGGACAACATTTTTTGTTACATAATTTATTAAGAGACAACATTTTTTTGTTACACACTTTAATTATAATCAACATCTCCAATCTTTGTTTATTATTACATTTATGTTCTTAATTAATTTTTCTTATAATGAATCTTCCATTGATTAGTACATCTTGTTCCTACGATGCTTTCTTTTCAAAAAATTCCAAGGGTATAAAAAAACTTATTTGCCCCACCTTATTTTTTAAATAAGCAAAAAGAAAAAAAGAAATAAAATAAAAAAAGTTCCACAAAATATTTGTCCGTCTTTTCAAAGTACGCTAACAGAATATTTGGACACAAATTATCATTAGAAACAAAATAAGTTAATTTCAACAATCCCATCATGAATGGAAGAAACTGACTTAGAATAAAGAAGACAAAAAGAAGAGTACCATCTGAAACATAATGCATTAGGATAGGTAGCTTTCGCTTTAAACTTTCCTTGGCAAAATCTAGGAAAAATAAAATATTTGGTCATTAACCTTTCAAAAACGTAAAGAATATATCCCTCCAACCTTAAAAAATAGTATCGGATATCTCCAACGTTGAAAAAAATATGCATGGTAAATCATTTATGACGAAGTTGTCATCTTCTTTAATTAAAGAAAAAAAAAACAAAAAACAAGAAAAAAGAAAAAAATGAATAGTATCCCCCCCAAAAATAAAAAATAACGAGGGCATCTTCTTTATTAAATCCCAAAATCTAAAATCCACTATCATCCTGAAAAACCAAAAATCCAAAAATCCATCATTCCAAACCAATATTTTATATAAACAACTAGAAGAAAAATCCAATTTCATATGTGAAGTCACATGCAAAATCTCTCTCCCTCTCTCTTGGCGATGGTGCTCCCGGCGAGGCCTTTAGTTCAGGCACCATAGTTTAGGTGAGTGGGGGCTATCAACTTGGGTTCCAAATTTGTGAAAGAGCTAAAGAGGCACAGGCCCATGGCATGCAGACCATGGTTTGTATTCCAACTTCAAATGGAGTAGTTGAACTAGGATTAGATGTTATCACCACAAAAAACTAGAGCTTGGTGTAGCAAGTCAAGTATTTGTTTGAGTCAGATCTCGATGGTCTAAGTCTAGTTTCACAACAATCAAAACTTGGTAATAATGGCGCTTACAGTTCTTGGAGAGAACCATTTCTTTTGCTGATGATATGGATGTACTAACTGAATTTCAAGAAGATGATGGAAGGATTTCCTAATTCCAAGCATTCGCCAAAATTAGACTGCCAGTTTGTCGCTGAGAGGCTCAGAAGAGAGAAGATGAACAACCGGTTTTATGAACTCCGGTCGATGGTCTCTTGTGATCTGTGAATTCATTCGTAGTTTTTGGGAGAATTTCGACAGCGGATTGGCGGCACAGCCGAGAAAATGCTGCTACAGTAAATATGCTTATATACTATAAATTTTTCGACTGCAACACTAATCAATTTTCCTATGTTAAATTCCTTTTACCAAGTCCAAGGGTTCTCCACATATACTCTTAAAAACACATTGAAATTGCTTGGAAAAAAATCAGGTAATTCTGAAATAGTCAAGATCAAATCAAGAAACCGAACATGGAAGCATGTGTAACTTCAATTTAGGCAATCGAAGAATTAAAAAAAAAAAAAAAAAGGAATATCAAATTGAACATGGTGTATTTTGGAATTTTTGGGGTTTGGAGTGGTGGTGGACATGTAAGTTTGGGGTTTGGGATGATGTATTTTGGGATTTTTTGGGTTTGGGGATGGTGATAAATTTTGGATTTTGGAGTTTGATAAAGAAAATGGTATCTTTGTTATTTTTTATTTTTTAGGGGTACATTTGATTATTTTTTATTTTCTCTCTCTTTTTTCTTGTTTTTGTTTATTTAAAAAGGAGTGTAGTTTCGTCATAAAGGACCTACCATACTTATTTATTTCTTCAAACGTTGGAGATGTCTGATGCTATTTTTAAAGGTTATGGGTATATCCTATACGTTTTTGAAAGGTTGACTATGCTATTTTTCTTAAAATTTATTGAACTTACTTGGCTAATTAGTGAACTAATGTTCTAAACTCTCAACAGTTGTTGCAAGCCCAGACAATAGATCTAGGCATCTAGCACATTGAGGATAAAAATTCTTTGCAAGGCATTGCAATTTAGGATTTGAAGATGAAAGATGATTGATTCCTAGATATGAAATTGGAAGAAGTTGAACAATAACAATTGAGGTTGATCTTCGGTCAATCTATCTGAAGGTATACATTCACTAGATTGATCTATCTTTTTAAAAAATGAAAACAAGATATTGTCGACATATGATTAACTTTAAACTTTAATGTTTTGATTATAACAAACAATCTTTACTTTATGTCTATTTTTGTGCTTTTGGAAACGTTATGATGATCTAGTTTGTGTTTTGAAATTTGATTGTCTTTCAATTTCAAATATTTCAATGAATTGCATATTTTGTTTCGTTGGGGGAATTTATTTATTTTCACCTTAATGTTTCGATTTTAAGTTTTTGTTTATGTCAAAAGGGGGAAAATATATGTGATTTGATGTGATGAAATATGATGAAAATTTAACAAACGAATTGGTAAATTAAATTACGATGAAGTTGGTATCTTATTATGTGATGTGATCAATTAAACGGAATATAATCCAATGTTACAAATTTATCAAACTATGCTTACTTGAAAAAAAAAAAGAATATATATGCTATCTTTTATCTTATTATTTGTTATATTCTCAAATACACATCATAGTGTTTGTCATAGTCAAAAAGAGAGAAATTGTTGACCTACGGTTAACTTTAAACCTTAATGTTTTGATTATAACAAATAAATTAGTATTGTTTACTAATGATCTATTTTCAAGTAATATTCAAAGTGCTACAAATCGAACTCTCAAACATGTCAAGATCAAAGTCAATCAATACAAGAGTTCAAGAAATTCAAGATTCGAATTTCAAGATCGAAGAATAGATTTCTAGATAAAATTGGAAAGGTAATAATTCTTTGATTTTTAGCATTAAATGGATGAAAGCTCAAAAAAAAATTTATGCACAAAAACCATGTTGATATCACATGCATAAAATATTTTTATCAAAGCCACAAATTAATTTTCAAAACTTTTCAGAAAAATTGAACTGGTCATCCGTCTGTGAACCGATCGACCGTTTGAACGTCATTTTTCTAAAAGTGGCCTTTCTAATTTTTACCGTTCTAACGGCTATTTTTTTGTATAATCCGTCAAGAACCGGTCGACCATCTGATCATCCATTTTGACAGAAATATGTGAAAATTCATCTCTATAAATATCTCTTCATTTATTATTATCAAAAACAATTACAAGAGCATTAATAGAGAAAATCACGTTGAGAAAATTTATTCAAGCTTCATTGCATTTATATCTTTAAAATCATTCATTGAAAAACATTGTTTGATCAAATCAAACTTTTGATTCATCATTATCAACAAAGTTTATTTCTAACACTTGAGCTTTTTCATTTGTTGCTATTCATCAAAGTGTTAGTCTCTCTTAGTACCAAACTTGTACGTATCATTCATCAAGAGAGAAATACAATCTCAAATCTATTTCTTTATATCTTTGAGTCGTATTGAGGTCCATTTTTAAAAGCTCAATATTGTATAAGGATCGGTGCTTATTGTTTGTAAGTTCCTGGAAATATTGTAAGGGTTTGGATTGCACCATAAGTCAATCAAGATTGTGGAAAAGCCGTACTCGTGTTGGAGAGCTTGGTAACGAGGGACGTAGATCATTGGTTGGATCGAACCTCCATAAAAATATCGTTTGCACTCTCTCTACTCTTTTATTTACTTACATTGTGCTCGTATTTTTAGTTGCTTAATTTATATCTCTTAAACTTTTTTATTTTGAGATTATTCTACGAAAAAGTTTGAGAAAACCAATTTATCACCCTCTTGATTAGTTATTCTTGGGATATCAGATGTTTGTTCTTGGTAGAAGATTTGCCCTTTCATTCATAAATTTTAAAACCACAACCAAACACAAAAAATAATATATCAACATTCTAACAATATGCCGGCAAGGCACAATTATCTAATAACAAAATAACAAAACACAAAATATGCCGTCAAAATACAACAATCCAATAAACCCACAATGTAACAAAACAAGCAGGTAAGGCAACAATAATCATAAAAAATTAGTAATTACTAATTAATACAAATAAAAATTGAAACGTGAAATTTTTCAATATTCAATAACAATTAAAATGAAAAGAATGAGTAATTAAGCTTTTTTGCAATATCTTTCTTTCTTCCATAAACAAAAAATTATTTCAATGTGCAAAATAAATATATACAAATGCTGGAAAAATATCAAGAACCAATTTCAAAAAATATACAAAGCAATATAAATATGTAATATAAACATTACAATTTATACAAATTCTGAAAAAACAAAAAACAAAATACAAAAAATACCGGTTGTTTGGTCGCACTTCACTGCATGTCAAACACTCTGAAATCGCCCAATTGCTAATCAAGGAAGAAAAGAAACGGAGGTGACTAGGATAACTGTTTTTGGCTAATTATTGCTTATTTGAGCTTGAATTTGAGGAAATGGAGTGAAAATAGATGAAAGTATGGGAATCGGATTTAAGGCTGCACTCTTAAGTGAAATTGATTTCGGGTGAAAGAGTGAGTAAATATCGTCCCCTCTGTGTGGACTTTTTCTATTGCTTTGTTTTCTTCTCTTCGTTCCTCGTTCTTTGTCTTCTTCTCATCTCCGATGCTCGACTCTTCATCTTTGCTCTAAATCTCTGTCTTTAAACACTTTTTCTTCTTCTCATTTTTCACCTCATTTTCATTAACGTGCCTCAAGTTCAGGGATCTAGTCCTAAAAGACAAAAGTAAATTAAAATCAATAATAAACACTCTGAACACATTCGATATACTAACAAAAAGCTCTTGCAAGAGAGCCGAGATAAGTGTAGAAATTACACTTACTACTTACCCATACTTTTAGGAGAATTAGTGCATGTTTGACAGTGCTGAAATTATTTTTTAAGTGCTTGTATGTTGAGTCTTATGAAATATGTAGATAAAAAATATATTTGACTAATTTAATTAATTTAAATTATAATTTAAACTTAGTCAAATAAGTTGTTAATCTAGTTTCTTTTTATTTATATAGGATATATTATGTTAAGATTCATGATAAAGGTTATAGTCTAAGAACAGATCTTTCACTTTGTAATTCTAAATATAGAAAAAAATTATGTCCTTTCCCGTTATCTCGATTACTTTTAGTCTATAATTTCTAACATAATATTAAAAAGTAAGTTTAATCTATCTTCGTTAAACTTGTAATCGCTTTCTTCTTTTGACGAGTTCGTATTAGTATATCGTTGTTCATCCAGTCAATTTAGTGTATTATATTTTTGTTTATATGAGAAATTACTTTAATCAATCGTTGTGTAATTCGAAAATAACGTATGATCTTATATTTCCTTTCTCATCACTATTCTATCGCTGATTATTATGTTCAACTTGATTGGGACTCGGCCCAAAAATATAGTGCATTTATCAATAGTACATATGATAGTCAAATACCATATGGTATAACTTCTATAAGGATTGGAAGAAAATAAATCATACAACCACAAAATTTAAATGCGTTAAAAAGTAAAAACTCAATATTTTGTCTCGAATTTGCTAATCCACGTCTTGGATATGCTTTGGGGTCATGAACAAAATTTTCAAAACGAATTATGTTAAAAATTGATAAGGCAAAAATAGTGTGCTAGATCCGACCAAGACATATGAAGAATTCCGATCTTACCGCTACATGTTCTCCACCTCAAGACCAATGGTTCGAGCATGGAGGGCCAGTCGCCAACAATTGTTGCTGAAATAATACTATATATATATATATATATATATATATATACAAATATAAAGAAAAGTAAAAAATAATATTTTCGTCCTATAAAGATCAATGTTCAGAAAATCGGACTGGCCATTGACATGGAAAAAGCAACGGATCAAGGGTCAAAAGGTCGAATCGGGTTGAACCAAGGTCGAATCGGTTTCAATTAAAATATTAAAAATTAATCTAAAAATCTCATAAAATTTCTAAAAATAAGTTATTTTTAAATAAATCAACATTTATAGATAAAATTACTCACAAAACTTGGCTTAAAATAGACTTTTCATAAGTTTCAATTAAAAAATTAAAAATTAACCCAAAAAAATCCGATTTTCAATAAAACCGGACCGGTTCAACCGGTAAAAACCCCGGTTTCGGATCCGATTTTTTGAAGGGCGGTTAAATAGGTAAACCGGACCGGTTTTGTGGCCGATTCCCGGTTGAACCGGCCGATTCGGTCCGATTTTCTAAACACTGATAAAGATATACTTACTTTTATTTTCACAAAGATTAAGAAAATATAATTGCTATATTTAGAATAATAAATTTTACTTATGTTTTTTCTAATATACTCCTACAATTAATATAATATAATGGCAGTTTATATTTGTTGATAAAAAGACAGAACATATTAGAAAACTAAGAAATTAATTATACTATCAACAAGAAAAATTGACTATAATTTGAGATAGTTAAATAAAGAAGGTAAGTATATCTTTTATGGGATAGAGAGAATAATAAGTTGAAGTATTCTAAGAGCATCTCCAATGCACTCTGTCTATTGCTTTTTAGATGTGCTAATAAGTATAATTTTGTACTTATCTAAGCTCACAAAAAGGGTTATTATGAGTACTTTAATTTATTTTTGGTTTAATGGCGTGTTGTTTTCTTATTATTTTAGAAAATAATCAAATTCAAGTGTCAATCTGACGAAAAAAGAGCAAATATAAGAAAAGATGATGTAATTGCAAGGATAAAGATACTCGAAGAACTTGACATGCAAATACTAAATAAATATATGCAAGAAATCAAGAAAACTAACCATGCAATCGCATGGTTAGTAATGTCTGCGATCGCGAGGTGCCAAAATAAACTGCAGAACATAAAAAGATAAAACCATACGATCGCAAGGTTTTTAACCATACGATCGCATGGGTATTTCGCTCAGCATTAAGTTGTGTTCTAATTCAAATAGAATTTTACCAAGTCTAGATTAATACAACTACATAATTCACGTTTTGGAGGGTTTTGGGAGGAATATAAAAGGCAGATAATAGCTAGAACAAAAAGGAGAAGAATTTGGGGAGAACAAGATACAAACGAAGAATCGAAGATCAAGGCACATGATTGAAGATTCTTGAATCGGATTCACGGATTTTATTTACTTTTTGTTTTTCTTTCTCCGAATCATGATAAATTCAATTATTGTAATAATTAACGAAATCATGTCCGGCTAAATTTACTTTTTCTAGGATGAACGATGAAACCTCGTGTTTTTAATTAATTATAAGTTTTCCGTTTTAGTAGGTAATTGCTTCTTGATTGATTATTCTTTATTCAGTATTTTAATATTTTAATGTCTGATCATCATTAGAATATTTTGTGATTTATATTGAAGTCGAGAGATTTAATATAAATTTAGTACGTGGTTTTGAATAACATATGGTCCAATAATAGATAGAAATTACTATTATGCTCTGTGAAATTCGATTAGATGTTCTTGAGATTTAAATACTTATTTTTATGTTCGAAACTTAATTAGAGATAATTAGATTAGCATATCGATATAGAATTGATCGACCATCGAGAGAGGCTTTTGATTATTATATGATCACCGACTTTCAATCTAGGGTAATTAAACGTGTAGGTGGATTCGCAAATCCTAGTGTTAGTAAAAATTCGAATTCGTTCTCCTCATTTAAAGTTGATTTTTGATATTTTATATTTAATTAAAATAGTTTAAATAGTTTTAGAATCACACGCCAAAATCAAATCTGTGTTTTTCATATTGTTAGAATTCAAATTATAAATAAATTGATCAAATTGATATCTAGTCCTTGTGAGTTCGACACTCTACACATCAGTATATTACTTGTAAATGAACCGTACATTTGCGGGATTAAAATTCTACAACAAGTTTTTGACGCCGTTGCCGGGACTAGTTTTATTAATTACTACATTAATTGATAGTTTAGTTTTAACAATTTTTATTTTTATTTTTTTTTATTTTTTTTTTCAGTTCTTCGTGTTACTGCTGAATTTTAAATACTATTTAAAGTTTCAGGTGTTAAGTGTGTATGTGCTGTAAAAATGATCTTGATCTATTTGATTTAGACTGAGAAATTGAACAGAGCTTTCACTGACGACAATGTGAAAAACGAGAAAAGAAAAAACAGCAAAAAGACACAATGGCAGACCACCAAGTACATGATCAATTACCTGCAGATGTGATATATAATCAAGCATCAATAGCTCGACCAGTTGAAGTTATTGAGCGAGATATTCTTATGGGTGAGTATATGATGCCACCAATTGTTGAGAATCGGTTCAGCATAGTCTATCTGCCTTATGGACACGATAACTTTCAGTTGAGACTAGATGTGATGAATTTGTTCTTGAACAATCTACCATTCTATGGGATGACAGATGAAAATCCTCACTACCATATTTCTCGCTTCGATGAATACCGTGGAAATTTCAAATACCACGATGTTAGTGAAGATGCACTTAAGATGAGGCTATTTCCACACACGCTGAAGGATAAAGCTAGAGAATAGTTAGATTCTCTGCCGCCTGAGAGCATTACTACTTGGACAGATCTGATTCAGAAATTCACATGGAAATATTTTCCTCCGGCCAGAGTAAACAGACTGAAGTATGAAAATTTCAATTTCCAACAATCTGAGTTGGAAAACTTTCACGAGGCATGGAAAAGATTCACACAACTGCTCCGAAAGTGTCCAAGTCATGATTTCTCTTTAGCAGTTCAGAATCATTATTTCTACTCTGGACTAGCTCCAACAAGTCGTTCTTTAGTAGATTCTACAGCAGATGGCTCTATCCAAAATAGATCCCCCGGTGACCTTTACGATCTATATGAAACCATGAGTAAACATTTCATTATGTAGCCAGAAATAGGTTTGCAGAAGAAAGCAACAGGATTACATGAAGTTGACACCAATTTGCTTTTACTGGCGAAAATCGAAGCATTGGCAAAACAGATGGAAGCACTGAAATATTTTCACTCAGCCAATATGGTTCAGATGTCTCTACCAATCTGTGTAACATGCAGGGCAAACCATCAGTCATCAGAATGCCCTTTAACCAAAGTTGATATGTCATCACCTGAACAAGCAGCATATGCTCAGAACTTTCAGCAACAGCAAAATAATCCATACTCACATACCAACAATCCTGGATGGAGAAATCATCCAAATTTTTCATATGGCAATACACAAAAAATTCAAAATCTGTCAAATCAAAGAAGACCCCAGGAAAGAGAATGAGGATTAGAAGAGATAGTCACTAAATTGTCAAAACGGATAGAGATGAGATTCAAGGAAGTGCAGAAAAGACATGATGACGCGATAAAGAATAGAGAATCAGATTGGGCAGTTAGCTAAATTGTTGACCGAGCGACAACCAGGCACATGGCCAAGCAATACCGATGTCAATCCAAAAGAGCAAGTCAATGCAATAACCACGAGAAGCGAAGCTGAATTGCCAGAAATTCATGTAAAAAGGCTAGGTGTAGAAAAGGAAACTGTGTCCAGCAAAGAGAGATAAAACAAATCAGATACAGAAATTAAACAAGAAAAATAGAACTCTCCATCAGATTATATTCCACCACCGGCTTACATCTCTCCAATTTCATTTCTTCAAAGGCTGCGAATACATAAGCTAGACCAACAATTTAAAAAAAAATTTCTATGTATTCAAAAAGTTTCACATCAACTTACCTTTAGCCGATGCCTTAGCTCAAATGCCTAGCTATGCCAAATTCATGAAGAAAATCCTTTCAAATAAGTGAAAGTTGGAAGAGCATGAAACTGTGATGCTAAGTGAAGAATGCAGTGCTATATTGCAAAATAAGTTACCTCCAAAATTAAAGGATCTAGGGAATTTTAATATTCCTTGCACTATTGGTAGTTTATTTTTTGATAAAGCTTTATGTGATTTGGGTGCTAGTGTGAATTTAATATCTTATTCTATTTTTAAACAGCTTGTTTTAAGAGAAGCAAAGCCAACAACAGTAACACTGCAACTTGCAGATAGGTCCATCAAACGTCTAAGGAGAATAGTTGTAGACATATTGGTAAAAGTGGGCAAGTTCATATTCCTTGCTGATTTTATTATTTTGGATATGTGCGAAGACATGGATGTACCACTCATTTTGGGTCGACCTTTCTAGGCTACCAGTCGAGCAGTAATTGACGTTCAAAAAAGAGAACTTATGCTGAAAGTAAATGATGAACACATTACATTCAATGTGTTCAAAGCAATTAAATATCCAAGCTCTCTAGATTTCTATTTCGAGATTGATGTCATTAATCAGAAAGCTGGGAGTTTAGATGATAGAACTGTCACCTAACATCAGGATGCACCACTTAGAGAATAAGAGTATGTAGAGAAAGAGAAGTTACATCCGTCTTCTGTGATCAAAGCTGTTGAGGAGGCTAAAATCTTCATAGTTGAATTCGAGCAGGGTGGCAAAATAGAGTCTTATCAATATGATAAGGAAAAAATCAAATTCTGGAAGGTCAACGAAAATTGGTGCCAAGATAATCAAGCCAAGCAAATCAATTCCTCCAAAGATCTATTCAAAGTGTCTTAAGTGATCACTACGACAAAGTCGAGCTAAAGACTGTAAACAAGCACACAATGGCAGGTAACCCATTTTTCTATCTTTTTATTTAAATTTTTGTATTTTTTTAGTTCTAGGATTTCAATTGACATTTTGCATGTTTTAGGTTTTTAGGATTTTTAGTAGGCTTTCAATTCTTAGGCAATGAGGCTATGATTATCGTCATTCTGATTTAAATTTTTTTTTTTATCGATTTCAAAAATTTTACACCATGTGATCGCATGGTTACATCATCTGTGATCACATAGATTGGGTAGAATACAATCTGCCCAAAATTTACATGTCTTGCGATCGCAAGAATTTTCTACTTTGCGATCGCAAGGACAATCAGATAAATACATATAATTAAAAAATTATTATTATTATTATTAATTTTTTTTTTTTAAGGATTACAACCTGTAAGCTAGCTAGATGACATTCAAGCAAAAAAATTTCGACCAACCAGTACAAATTTCTCCACCAGTTGATCACATCACACTACTTCTTCCAGCACCATCTGATCCACCTCCGGGAAGTCTCTGAACTTTTTATGTGTTATATTTCTTTTGAATTCTTACATTGGGGACAATGTATATTTCAAGTTTGGAGCTGGTGGACTAAAATGAAAAATTTGCTTGATTCGATAATTGATATTTGATATTTGATTTTTAACTTATTTCCATTTAAAAAAAAATTATTTGCATATTTATGTGATATGAATAGTCTTGCCGGTTAACGATGCAACTTTTTATTTAAGTTTAATCATGACTTGTGAACAGATCATTACTTTGTTTAAATGTGAGGCTATTTAACCATGTCTGATATAGTGATGTGTCGGCCACTTAAGATGATTTTTAGCTATGTTGGTGCACTTAAGTTGAAAACAGTAGGATACCCTTTTTGAACCTAAAAATCATCCATATTATCAAACCAGTAACCAATGTAGTGAGAAAGTGTGGTATACCAACAGTGATGGTGGCTATCTAGGTCGTGATGAATTCCATATATGCTGAAAAATTGTGTGGAGTACTTTAGACCAGTTAGAGGAAGCTAGGTATTGACCGAATGTTAGGAATCTAGTCCCCTAGCATGAATTTATTGCACGCAAGGAACAAAATTATTATTATTATTGCTTAACTATTTTTGTAGCCTATTTGACTTGAGTGAAAAGGTTCGTAGAGGTATCTCAAAACTCGATGTCCTAAGATTCAAAAGACCTAGGAGTCATCAACCTCAAGCTCATTACACGAGTCATTTAGAAAGCTTAATGGACTAAGTTTTACACCCTATTAATATCTTATAACTCTTTTCGTAGCCTATTTGACTTGAGTGAAAAGACTCGTAAGAGTTTCTCAAAATCCAATGTCCTAAGGTTCGAAAGACCTGGGAGTCATCGACCTCAAGCTCGCTACATGAGTCATTTAGAAAGCTTATTAGAAAGCTTAATGGATTGAATTTTGCACATAAGATTTATATATATATATATATATATATATATATATATATATATATATATTATTTTTATTTCTGCTAAAGCCGGTGAAAAATCATTTGCAAAGTAAATTTGGAGATTAGATAACTAATGTATTTGACTTACTTAGTAGAAACTTTCTGGTCGAGAGTGTTCAGAAAATTAGAGAATCTTCGCAAACCTAGGTTGTCATAATTACTAGCTTTCAACCAATTTCGAACAAGAAAATAATGAGCGAAGTTTAACCTTTGAACCATAATCTCGAGAATTGAAGGAGAAAATCATTTTGGAAAGAAGTATATCTTACGAGAGGGAAAGGAAAAGTTGACCAAGTGGTTAAGCTATCATCACCATAGAATTTAAGTTGATCAGATTAACTATTCTCATACACATATCAAGTATGGTTTGAGTATAATCACATTTGCAATAGTAACATCTGAACACTTGTCATGAATTATAAGTTATTGTAAAAGTTGAAGCAAGAACGACAAACTATTTATATTATGACGATTTTTATTTATTTTATCAGTATGTGCATAATTGTTTTTAGCTTGTTTATTCGAGGAAGAATAAAAGTTCAAGTTTGGGGGTATTTGATAAGTACAATTTTGCATTTATCTGAACTCACAAAAATGGGCGATTATGAGTACTTTAATTTATTTTCGATTTAATGGCGTGTTGTTTTCTTACTATTTTAGGAAATAATCAAATTCAAATGTCAATCTGATGAAAAGAGAGCAAATATAAGAAAAGATGATGTAATTGCAAGGATAAAGATACTTGAAGGACTTGAAATGAAAATACCAAAGAAATATACGCAAGAAAACTAATCATGTGATCGCATGGTTAGTAATGTCTGTGATCTCGAGGTGCCAAAATAAAATGCAGAACATAAAAAGACAAAACCATGCGATCGCATGGAAATTTCGCGCAGCATTAAGTTGTGTCTTGATCCAAATAAAACTCTACCAAGTTCAGATTAATACAACCACCTAATTCACTTCTTGGAGGGTTTTGGGAGGAATATAAAATGCAGATAATATCCAGAACAAAAAGGAGACGAAGTTTGGGAGAACAAGATACAAACGAAGAATCGAAGATCAAGGCACGGGATTGAAGATTCTTGAGTCGGGATCACAGGTTTTATTTTTCTTTCTCTGGATCATGATGAATTTAATTATTGTAATAATTAACGAAATCATGTCAGGCTAAATTTACTTTTTTTGGATGAACGATGAAACCTCGTGTTTTTAATTAATTAGAAGTTTTCCGTTTTAGTAGGTAATCGCTTCTTGATTGATTATTCTTTATTCAGTATTTTAATATTTTAATGCATGTTCATCATTAGAATATTTTGTGATTTAAATTGAAGTCGAGAGATTCAATATAAATTTAGCACGTGGTTTTGAATAACACATGGTTCAATAATAGATAGAAATTACTATTATGTTATGTGAAATTTGGTTAGGTGTTCTTGAGATTTAAATGCATATTTTTATGTTCGAAACTTAATTAGAGATAATTAGATTCGCATATCGATATAGAATTGATCGACCATCGAGAGAGGCTTTTGATTACTGTAGGATCACCGATTTTAAATTGGTCAAATTTTGATTATGAGTATAATTTTTTTGTTAATTAACAGACCACTGGACAAAATTTATAAAGACTCTAAGAGCCCGTTTGTTTTCAATTTTTATTTTGCTAAAAAGCTAAAGTCAAAGTCAACAATTAATTTTAATCATACATTTTATGGTCCCACAACTTTTTAACCACAAATTTCAACAATTTTTACTAAAAAATCTGATTTTAATCAAATATATTTTAAATGTCATTTTGGTGAATAAATTAAAAGTTTTGGGCTTGATGACACATTTTTTATTATTTTAAGTGTAAATCTGTAAAGAAAAAAAAGATTTAGGACTTATTTGTATTTTTGAAAAGGTTTGGAGCTATTTTTAATTTATTAAGTTGGAGGTAAAATTGTTAAAAAGGTTTGGGGTCATATGTGTTAGGATTAGAATGTTAGGGGACTTTTCGACACTTTTTAAAAGATTAGAGACTTTTGCTGCAAATTTTTCTTTACTTTTTAAATCCAAAATTTTCCAACATCAACTTTCACGAATAATTGGACGGAAATTGATTAAAATGACTATTGCCACAAAAAATATTTGAAATATGGGCTAAACTGTCAAAAATGAAACGATAGATCTTCAACTCGCAATAAATATAAAAGTCAGGAATCATTTGTACAAAAAAAAAGCCACATTTTAACTATATAACAAATTTATGCTTTCACCTTTATTATCTTACAAGAACACACTATTGAAGACCCACAATTCAAGAATTTATTCCTAGCACTAGAATAAATTCTCCACATGGCTGAAAATATTCTTCATATGGTACTGGAACCATTTAGACGAAATACACAACATGCAGAATAACTTTTGACAATTTAATTTAGAATCCGATTCCTTAAGAATTAATTTTTTTTTTCTTTTGGGTTCTGAGTCGGTAAGAAATAGATTTTGTAGTTTTGATTTCGTAAGAAAGTTAAAGTTCAATGTATGTTTGGCGAAATTAAATCTTCGTTTGGTTTAACATAAAAATTCGATGTTAAAGTCAACAATTAATTTTAACTAGACAACGATTTTAATAATTTCCAAGTACATAATTTATGCGTTAATCAATTAATTCAGCAAGAGATCAACCTGGAAAAAACAACATTTATTCCCACCCACCCAAAAGGCGAAAAAAGTGGTAGGTCAAAAACACTATAAATATGAGGGTGGTAACAAATACTTCCCCCAACCCCAAATCCTCTTGAGTCTCTAAAAACAACTCGTACTACTACTCTACGTACTATTAATTATTGGTCAAAGAAATGGGCATTAATACAGCTGTTCGTAATGCTTATTTTAATAATCTGGGTAAAAATGAAATGTCTGTTGAAGAATTCAAGATATGGTTGAAGAAGTTTGGTAAGAATGATCAAAATGATCGAATAAGCGAGTATCAACTCCAGCAAGCCATTCGCACCACCACCGGAGGTTGGTTTTCCAAGTGGAAGGCAAAGCGCGCCCTCAAGGAGGCCGACCCCAACAACAAAGGGTACATTGAAGATCATGATATCTTGAGACTCCAAAATTTTGCTAAGAAAGAACTAGGTATCAATATTATCATGGATTAATTGAGGAACCAGATGCTTGTGTTTGTATCAACAAAATTCTGTATGTTTGTAATGAACTATAGTTTGCTTTTCTTATTGCATGAGTGTAAACTTTGGAGTTTTCAATGTTATGAAAAAATAAGATTTCAATTATTTACATGCAATTCTTGCTTGAATTAAAGAATAGGAACTGAATTAGTGTTCCATCCAAATTTATTAAAAAAAAAAAGGAACGAAGTAAAGTGGATCGCAATTCGGCTTCTTTTTTCTCTTGTCGATTTCGATTATTTCTGATAAAATTGATCATTCTAAAATAAAATTTCGATTTTTTTTTTTTAATTTTCAAGAAGCGGTTTTATCTTATTACAACTACGAAGATGTACAACAATAGAAGTTCCAAGGAGATCACAAACTTTAACTACACACTATCTATAGACCCCAGGCTTTAAATATAATGTGCACACAATTAAAAACAATAGAAGATAAGAAACATTAAACAAAAAGATTAAAAGGTTGCTAAAACAATAACATATATTTATAATCCTGGCTAGAAGATTAAGAGGTTGCTAAAACAATAAGAATCTAAACAAAAATATTAAAAGATTTGTTAATTAATTGAAGGTTAAAGACATAAATACAACAATAAACAAAGATTGAGGACTTTTATTGTAATTAAAATATAGCACATCAAACAAAATATGTGGTGTGAATAAAATTATTTTATTAAGAATAACATGATATGAGAATAATTTTATGGATGATTTTATTAATAGTATAATGACAATATTATAGTAGTACCCTTTCTAATTACTCCCCTCAAGGTTAATATTAGGCGCGCATGTTTGGCTAAGCTAAAAAAAGTTCTTATAAGTAGATAATTTTTGTTTGTTTGTTTGTCATAAATGACAATAAGTTATTTATTAAAAATTGAGAAAATAGCATCGAATATCCTCAATGTTTGATATTATAATTAAGGGATATACCTCTAACATTTAAAAATAGTATTGAATATCCACAACGTTTTATATACTAATTTAATAGGGACTTAAAGGGAGAAACATTTTTGGACAAACATGTCCTTATTAATATTTTATATTTTCTAAATTGTCCTTGAGTTAATGTTATAATTGAACTCTCAATTTAGCATTTATAACCACTTATAGTCCTTAAAAGTTGAAAATGCTAAATCTCCATTTATTATGTTTAATTACTGAATTTTGAAAATATTTTCTTTGAATTGTGAGAACAGATTTGGTCAGACACAATATTAATAGTAATTGACATTTCACCAACAATTTATTCAGCTTATTTAAAGTCTAATTTGAAGTTTAAAATTGTTTTATTTGAAGGTAATTATTTGGTTTGTGATGTCCATAAAGACTCTCTCAATGTTCTTTTTTTTTTTTCAAAATAATAATAATTTGCATTTGACTATAAAGGTTACGGTGTATTTTTTAATTATTGTGCATGCTCATGCGTATTTGTATATTGTTTATATATCTAATTGACTTGCAGTTTCAAATTTTCTAAACGAAAAAAACTGTGGGCTAACTTCAATAATTGTTTCAATCCACTATTGATACGTATCTTATTTCTATTATTCTTTTTTATGCTTTTGAATTGAATTGTTATCTATTTTTCTTAAACTAATTTTTCTTAACTATTTATGCTCCAACATGAATAAGATGCTTAAATCGTTAGAATATTTAGTTTTGGTAATATTACTTTATTTCCCCTTTACAATTTGGATAAGTTCACGTGAAGACATCTGAAGACTGAATTGAGCAAATGAGAATATTTAATTTTGCCAATTTCTAATATAAATATTATTTTATTTTTTTCATATACTGATTAATAAATCTACCTAACTTGAGGTGCTACGAGCCCAAATTACATGTGATATTTTGGGTTAAAACTTCTTCACATGTTAAGCTATATTAAATTACAAAGATTTATTATAAGTCATTTGCCATCTCATAAATCAAAAAAATTCAATGGGTTTGAGTGCTCGATATATTTAAGAACTTATGTATATTATTTTTTATTCTTTTTGTTTGTGTTCTTTAATTGACATTATTTGACTATATTACAGACCTTAAAAATTATACTCTCTCCGTCCCACAAAGATAGACTCGTTTTCTTTATTTATCTGTCTCAAATTATAGACCACTTATTTTATACAGTATGTATTAATTTTTTTTCCTAATATACCCTTATTTAGTTTACATTATCAACTCAAATATTTCTCTCTCTACATAACTCTCTCTCTCTCTCTCTCTCTAAACTTTCATTTATTTATTTTTTTTCCCATGTAACTCATTCTCTCTCTCTCTCTCTCTCTCTCTCTCTCTCTCTCTACCTTCATTTACTTTTTCTTTTTTCCCGTGTAACTCTCTCTCTCTCTCTCTCTCTCTCTCTCACTCTCTATATATATATATATATATGATACATTGCCAAAATGTATGAATTGCTTCCAATTTTCCCAAACTAAAATTTCGGCGTTGATTAAAAATTTTCAATTTTTAATTGTTGGCAAGTTTGCCAATTTTGAATTTGTCGAGCTTTTAAATTTTAATTGTTGGTTAAAAATATTGAATTTTCAATTAATGGCACATTTATAGATTTTTTTACTCTTTATTTTTACCCATGCACGATTATATTTCCAATAATAGTCAACATTTTTATCCATACACAATTATGATTTCATTTAACTTAATGATTATTTAAAATTATTAGATTTATAAATGATTAATATTAAATGGGGGTATAAAGGAAAAAATGTGTGAAAAATTTATAATTCCAATTACATTAAATAAGATTTCTTAATCTGTGTGAAAAAAAATGAGCCTATCTTTATGGGACGGAGGGAGTATATTTAATACTGACTACACAATTTTAGAAAATGCTTTGTTTGAATAAAACAACAAATATTATATTTCACCGCATTTTTTAATGTCAGATTTTTATATTTTAATGCAGTATTAAATTAAGTTATAATTATTCAAATATTTGAATAAACATATATCTCACAATACCATTATTAAATCACATGCAACACATGTATTACATACAGTCTTATAAGTAAGGGATATACCTCTAACCTTTAAAAATAGCATCGAATCCCAACATTTGGAAAACTGTGCATGGTAGGTCATTTATGACGAAATTGTATCCCCTAATAAATAAATAAATAATACAAGAAAAAAAAGAAGAACAATAGAACAAATCTATCCCCAAAAATAAAACATAACAAAGAAATCTTCTTCCACCAAAACCCCAAATCCAAGGTCCACAACCACCCCCAAACCCAATGATGGCTTATTGGCTAAAATAAAAAAAATATTTTCACGCAAAGATTCGTTACTGAAAAATGTCACTGAAGTTCCGATCATACAGCGACTGCACGCCTTTCCTCCAGTCAATTTTACTTACAAATTACACGAAAATGTTTTCCTTTTCCATCTAAAATTCTTCTTTTATTTTTTTTTTTTATTTTTTCTCTAATTTTCTTTTGATTTATTTCTTTAGAAAATCTAACCAACAAATCCATTTAATCTGAATCCAAATACCATATAGCAAAATTCTTAAGCAACTGCGAAGAGATCCCGTTCAATTTATTAGTAGAGAGATCTCCTTCCCCGACCCTAAATGAAAAGAGGAAGAAAAATAGAAAAAATGATGAATATATTTAAGTCCAAACCGATACCCACAACAATTAATGAGAGATTAGCAGCGTCGACTTCGCCAACAGTGCCGCAACATTGAACACCAAATCCGAGGTTATTATTTATTTTTGTTTTTTTTTTTGGGTAAATTATGGGTTCTTAGATATGATTGGATTTATTTATCGTTGAAAAATTTGGAGGCATTTAGCGAGTGTCGGGAAGTGGGAGAGTTTTAGAGAGAGAAATTTTTAGGAGAGAGATGATAATGTTCAATTCAAACGTCGGTTTTGATAACAAAGACACTCTTTTGGATGTCCTGGCATAAAAGAATTGAGAAATCAGATACGGAGAATTTAAGAGACGTAATGGTATTTTTTTTCTTTTCTAGATTGACAATGTATTTGGAGATGATGATACTAAAGAATAATGAAGGATGGGGAATTGGGTGGAAGGAGATGACCTATTTGTTATTATTTATTTTTGGTGGTACATTTGATTTTTTTCCCTCGTTTTTTGTTTTTGTTATTTAAAAGAAATGTCAATTTTGTCATAAAAGACTTATCATGCCTATTTTTCTTCAAAAGTTTGAGCATGTTCGATGCTATTTTTAAAGGTTAAGAGTGTATATATACCTTGCATTTTTAAAAGATTGGGAATTAAATATGCTACTTTTTAAAAAAAAAAAGTCTCACCTTTACGGAAAAATTAAGTAACTTTTTCAATATATAAGTAAGAAAAATTATGTATCTAAACATATTCCAGAAAAAAAATATACTAAAAGGCTACCAGGGGTCCAAATGACACGATGAAGGATGGTACACTCAATAACGACAACTATGACTTATAAGTTATCATTTTTAAGTAATATATTTCTAGTTTATAATAACTTAGAATGTGGCTCGAATGCGTTGTAAATCTAATTTTTTATTCTGCTTTAAATTTCACATCAATGTTAAAATATCGTAGCATTTAGGCTATGTTCGGTAGTTATTTTTTCTCAAAAAAATCTATATTTTTGTCTATAATTTTTTATTTTTCAACATTTTTACACTATAAAAAAATTTGAAAAGTCAATAGAGTATAAAAAAAATCCATTTTTTTCAAAAAACAACTACACCGAACATGTCCTTAGTCATTGTCTCTAAAATCTTTTCTCAAAATATCGTTTTAGTTATTCTACTACGTGTTAAGCCACTTAAACATAAAAACATAACCGTCTTGCACGATCGAATGAAGTTACAAATTAAACATTTAGATCAACATTTTGACAATTAGAAGATGTTGATATGACATATTCAACCATTTATTATATTTCTCAATTTCTTCAATTTGATTTTCAAGAAACTGATTGTGACAACTGTTATACCGAATATACAGAAATAATAAACAATTTAATTAATTAATTTAATTGAAAAAACAGAAAACAACTGCAGAAAATTGAAATTGAAATTAGAGTTTGCTTTGCAAAAAATGAACAAATTAAATCCTTGGATGAAGATCCGTAAGGAGGAAATCCTTTGCTAATGGAGACCCCCAAATTATCGGGTTGCCAATGACGAAATGTGGACGTGAACGTCTAACATATTTTTTATTTTTGAACTTGAATTTAAGTTTTTATCAATTTATAACTTAAAATATGAAGACATGAAGTGAACATCCAACATATCAATTTACTGGCCACATCATCATAATTGTTTCCCACGTAGAATCTTTTGTTAAAATTTGGTGTGAATGTTGTCGAAAATTGACTAGAAAAATTAAAAGAAAATAAACAAAAAATAAAGTAGAAAATAACGAAGTGAGATATGCGACTTGCAATTTTTTTTTAAAAAGTGCTTATGCACAGGTGCTAACAAAGTATTTGGACGTGTACTCTTTTTTTTAAAATTAATGCAGCACAATATTAACTTTGACGGGTGAATTAATCTTGATTGTACTCTTCTTAATTGAATGATTTTGAACACTAATAGTCGGGATTTAAACTCAAAAATAATATGAAAATTATTTTATAAAATTTGAAAAGAGAGAGATTTCAATTATATTTATAAATCAATTCTTTAACCATAACATTCTACATTCATAATCCTTCATATTCTAATTCTTCCACACGTATTTGTTTAATTTTTTATTTTCAACTTACAAAAAATAAAAAAATAAAATTCTTGTTAATCAAGACAGTGGCGGGTCAATGGCGTGCCCCACCCCCACAAATTGGCGGGTCATGGAGCGAGCGGGGGCTGACCCGCCCCATTGCCATCCCTAAGATTCGGTGATTTCGGGATAGGGACCATAATTCCCGTCTCGGTCTCGATTACCTAACAGGGCAGGCCATGGGCAGAGTATTTTGTCATTCCTATATTTTGCTGATCAGGTGTGTACATAGCTATATTTTAGTGAATAATAAATTTAGCACAAAATTCATCAAAATTTGACGAACCATATTATCTGCCTCTATCGGATTTCAAAACCTTGATTGTCTTTCTAAGTAGATTTTCTACTTCATTTTTATAAGTGACAAAAGCGTTCAAAGCTTCATCTTTACTATTTAACAATTGATCATTGCAATATATTGAATAATCGTCAATAAATGTGATAAATATTTTCTACCACCTCGGCTTTGAATAAATTTCAAATTACACATATCGCTATGTATTAAGCCTAGAGATTCACTATTCCTTTCAATTAAATTAAATTGATTTTTAGCAAACTTGATTTCAACACAAATCTCGCATCTATGTTTATTTTATGTTTCAACTTTAGGTATAAGGCATAAACCTACCAATTTTCTTTAAAAAACACGATTAACATGTCCTAATATGCTATGCTATAAAAATAAAGAGTTAAGCAAGTAAACAATATAATTAATTTTCTCAATAACTTGTGGGTACATAAATTTGGACTTTTTGTCCACAACAAACAACATTGGTCTTAGACTATCAAGTAAGTACCATTTTCCACATGCATATTCCTTTAGTAAGTACAAATTTATCTCACTCAAAGCAATTTTGAAACCATTTTTACTAAGAAATAGAATGAGAAATTAAATTATTTCTAATGTCAACGACGTGTACCACATTGTACAGCGTAATTTTTTCCCGAGATGTGAACTTCAGAATGATATTTCTAATTCTTTCAATCTTAGACACTACTGCTAAGTTGTCCATGTAGAGATATTCGTCAAGATCCAACTTCTTGTACTTAACGAACAGACCTTTATCTACACAAATGTACCGAGTGGCTCCTGTGTTCACCCACCATTCATTGGCATTAGATACCAAGTTAACCTAAAAAATAAATGCAGATAGGTTCATATCGGCAGCATCTTACACCTCTATGATGTTGGCTTTGGATGGTTTCTTCTCCTGAGCATCTTTATTTTTGTGACAGTCTTTTGCACGATGACCAAGCTTGTTATAGATGGAACAATCCCCTTTGAATTGTTTTGCATCATTTCCATTTCCTTAGAAGATCCAGGATGCTTCCTTCTGTTTTTCTTCTTAGGTTTGGAGTCTTCAACCATGTTAGCCTTTGCATCTATGTGTTGTGCAAAATTCTTCTTTTCTACTGCTCTGTTGTCTTCTTCTTTTGAAGATGGACAATCATATCATCCAAAGTCATCGCATTGCACTTATGTACATTTTTGAAGTCTTTCCACTGCAGAAGTAAATATTCGATCATAGAGCAATCTAGAATGACTGACTTAATTTCAATTTCATGAAGGAGACTCTTCCTAGAATCGACCATCTTAAAATTCAGAAATTTGTCAATGATAAATTTCTTGTCCCAGCATCTTGTGTCTTGTACTTCTTGTTAAGAGTATACCAAAGTTTTTTAGTCGTCTAGATTTATACAATGTGTTGTCTAACCCGTTGAGATGTAGTTATAGAATAAGAAAGCTGCATGCTTCCATGCTTCAATTGCCAACTGTGTGTATTAGTCAGTGGCGTTCTCATATGTTCGTACAGGGCAATTTTAAGGCAAAAATTTGACCAAATTAAATGTTGCCATCGCTTGAATTATGTGCCATTGACTTTTTCCGACTTTTCATGTTGTGATGTCAGTAGTATGGAAAATTGATTGGACCCAAAACCTTGTCCAACCACCACTAGTTTCTTCAATCGAACTAGATATTGTTCTATGAACACACTTACAGAAAATAATATCAATATAAAAATATTGAATAACCAAATTGACTACTTAAAAAAATTACGTATCAACCAAATAGAAAAATAATATAGAAACTATGTCTTAAGATTGTTGTCGAAAAATCAACTAGGAAATCAAAAGAAGAGAAACAAAAAATGAAGTAAAAGATAATGAAGCAATGTATGCGGCTCGTAAATCTTCTTAAGACATATTTCATCTTTATAGTGGTGCTAACTGAATAAGTAGATAAGTAAATGTCTATCTCTCAAGATACAAAAGAATAATTAGACGTTATCTCTTAACATACAACACTTCTTCCCAAATTAATATAGGACAATGTTAGTTTTCACGGGCGAAGCAACCTTGATTGTGCTCTTCTTAATCAGATGATTTTGAACACTAAAAACTCTCAAAATCTCAAACCCTACTTGCCAAGATTTAAAACTAAAAAACTAATATGAAAATTATTTTGACATCATTTGAAAAGAGAAAGATTTAGATATATATTAATTATATTTGAATTGAAATTGGAATGAAATGGGTTCAATTTATAATTTTAAATGTGTCTAATTTCAATTGGTGCACTTTTTGGCACTGATTGACCTGCAACGTTAGATTACACCATTTCAGATTGGAACACAATCTGATGGTTCAGATTGCACCCTATCTGAAAGTTCATGACTCTTTAGCATGCACTTGTTGCATTTCAATAATCGCGTCCATTTATCACACCCTTTCGAAATTTATTTCAATTCACACATTAAAATCATTAAAAAAATCTATTTAATTCCAACAGTAACTAAAACATATTAGAAACTCCAGTCATCAAAATTTTGAAACAATTTAGAAATAAATTACTGAATGAAACTTCACTATAAGTTGGGCTACTAAAGTAGATTCTAAAGAGGAGCATCCTACAACATCAGAATTAAGAACCATAATTGAAGAATATATCCAGAAAAAAATGTTCTCCACAAAGATTTTAAGATAAAATAGAATCCACTAAAGTGGTCGAAGATATTATAAACAAATATATTAACTATATTCTTGTCGCGTGACACGACATCTTTGACCACCTTAATTTTTGTTTCAATTCTGTAAGAAGTTATAAATTGTTCACTCTTGAGAGAGATATATAAACTTAGAAAAATCTAGGTGAAGTTCACAGTTTATACAAAATGTAACAAGTAGGTTATTGACATTTAATTTATGGCAAGCAAATCGTCAACCTTTCAATGTTGTAGCAATTAGTTTTTCAATAGATGACTTCCATCCATTAACATGTTAATTTGTCACTCTTACTAGAAAGACTATTATCCCCTTATTTGAATTAAATAAAAGATAATAGCAACAGAAAAATAAAATGAACAAATTATTTTGCAGCCAAGCTGGTGGTGCGAGGAGGAGGAGGGGGTGTTTCCTCTGCCCCTATAGTACTCCTCAGCTTAGTAGTTTTCACCGCCTGTTTAGGGTTGAGGCTTGAGATTTGACGACAGATTTCAAAAGCCACTTACAAACACTTTACATCCAATCATTTTAGATAACGTTTGCATCTTTTGTCTTATCGCGGCTGCTGGCACAGAGTTAGCCAAATGTAAATAGTAATGGGAATGGGAAGACAAATATAGTTGGGTTGGGGGGCGAAAAAAGTAGGGGAGAGGGGTTTTCTTACTTCTTCTTTTTCCTTTTCTCTTTATCGTTTTTGTTTTTAAATTTTAGCTATTAAAATTAATTGTGTGTTTGGTGGAGTTTAAAAGAGGTTTTGAAAAAAATTAATAAAACGTGTAATTAAAAAGGTAAAGGAGCAAAACATGATGGTATCTTAACGAGACGTTTAATTTTCAAAATATTTTAATTTATTTTTCTTAAGAAATCTGTGTACCAATCATATCCCAATTTGTCTAATGAAGTTGGAGTAGTGATTATAAATAACATTATTCTATTAAAAAAAATACAAAAACATTAATGAACTTCTCGTCAATTCAAGATTTGACTACCCAACACTCTAAAGATTCACGTTGAGCAAAACAACAAATTGCATAATTCAAAGAGTCTTTGACACAATACTGAAAATCTGATTTTAACTGAATTAATATGTGCATTATTTCTAACAAAATGGGCTAAAATTGAATTTTTTTGACTGACTTAAATCCTTTGGTATTAGCAATGGATTATCGGCAACTTTCCGTCGAAAAGGTTAATTCTTGATGGATTCTTGGCCTCCATTAGAAATTTCCGACAGTATTGACGGTGTATTTCCATTGAAATTGGTGGTTTTGGGCAGAAAAATTATGCCGGTGAAACCCTGTTTTGTTTGGAGTTAAATTGATGAATTCCGGCTGGCCATTCGATACGAATTGCAACGGTGTTGTTGATTAAAATGAATTCGGAAACCTCGTAGAGTTTGCTGAGAAGCAACTGGGTCTTAAAATTGTCTCTCTCTACTCTCTGCATGTTTGCATGAACTAGTTTGCTTATAGAAACGGTTGTGTATAAATTATATTTTAGTTTGATTTTAAACCATTATTTTATCTATTAATATAATAATATAAATGCAGTATTTTTAAAAAAAAAAATTAAGTTTGTAAAAAAAAAAATATTATTATAATAGTAAGTAGTGGGTGTAATTTTCACAACAAAAAGTCGCATTCTCTAAATAACACCATTAGATATGGGTCCAAGTCTTGGGCTTTTGTACGTGGGTTGGGCTTCAACCTTCTACCCCATAAATGGGCCATAAGCCCTGGAATCCATAATGATTTTGATCACAGCCCAAAACATGGCATCATAGCCCAATAATTTATTCATGGGTTAATCTTGTATTGTTTATATATTAATTAATTTACGTAACATGATTTTTTGTTGAACTCTTCAATATGATGAATATAATATGTTTAATTTCTTGAGTATATGATATGTTATAAATTGAATACATTAACAACGTTATAGTACCCATCAAGAGATCAAAGAAACGAATTGGCCATTAGTGAAATTATCATATGCCATGTTTAATTCAACATATGCGATGCAGGGTCGGACTTTAAGTTTGTTAGACCTGAATCGAACTTTAAAAATTGGACCCTCAAATTTGTAGTGTGTATTCAAAAAAATTTCGTTGTAAGAGATGTCGCTATGCATTTACATAAGCGACCCATTAGTCCTACAACGCCATGTTTTTATTGAATGTTAAATGTACACAGTTGGGGCATACTTATGTTATTGTATGTCATATTGGATGGAGCGCCAACAGGACATACCCATGTACTTTTTTAACTCAATACTACAATATTGTTGTTCGTATAATAGAGTCAAATAGGACATTCACAACATTTTATGCATCACGTACACAAGTACATTGCATTGTCCACATGGTATACCCATCTTTCAAATATCAATGATGATGATGATAAATGGTAGGTACAACATACATTTTCTTCTTTATCAACTGTGTATTCCATAATTCGCCACCCAAGCATATAAATGGATAGCAGTATCTATTTTGAAACCATAGTTTCCAAGCAAGTTAAGAATTAAGATGCAAAAGTTAAGAAGCAAAATCAACGTAGTGAACTCAAATGACTGGCACGACAAAGCTAATGCAACTAGAGTTCTGGGAAAGAAAAAAACAGTTCAGAAAGTGAGACAGAGAACAAGAAAATGGTGTACATTAGGGAAATAATCAAGTCGAAACAATAAAGTAACTACTTTCCTATTGTGACTGTTTTATCTTCCTCGCTTTTGAAGGAAGATCAAATCAATGTTACATGAAATAATTAATATCGATGAAGTTTCTTTCAAGAGCGTGGAAAAATCCTTCAAACTCTAGTCAAACGTTCCCTGTGACAATATTACACTGAGGATAGCTCCCGCTCAATGTTGGCTCTGTAGAAGGAAGCGCAAAATATACAATCGACTGCATTTGGAAAGCATATACGTTACACTAATGTGTTTAGTGATCATAAATTAGTAGACTTGCTCGTCCTCAAAGGAAGGCTAGCTTTCCCCAGCCCAGCATAATATTCCTCATCAAAAGGAGTTCCAACTCAACTTGCCATCTTCTAGTCTACAGCAACAAATGCGAAAGAAAAATATGCTATTGTGTTTTGGCTATTCACAAAAGGGTTCACTTGCCTACAAAGCTTATGGAAAACACAAGGGAATATAGAATTTATCTTTTCGGACAAATTTTCCTTCCCAGTTACAATCAGCTTGAATACATTCGTCAGCGCTCATTGAATGAATCTAAATGAAGGGAAGACTATTCACTTCCACTGCTGTATCTAGACCCATCTGGAAAAAGGAAAACACAAAACCAATAAATAGAATTACATAATTTCACAAATTTGCATGAAATGCAGAAAAGGGAGACTTTGCCATACCTCCAGAAGGTCTTTTCCCTTCCATGGCTTCTTTCTTCTCCTGGCAGCTCGAGCAAAGGAAAGGACCATCCCAAGGCCGCACTTTTCTAGAATCTGATGATCCAGCATGAACTGAAACACCTTCTCCAGGTTTGATCTCTACTTGGCAAACCGCACACATGAACAGCTTAAATATATTGCAGATTGGGTACTTTGAATCCAACCTAAAATCCATTACAAACAAACATATGAGATTTGAAAAATATAATTATTTAAATACCACATACAGATAAGAAACCAATTAGAATTACAATTAAACATGTAAGGCCCGTTTGGTACGCAACTCTCTACATGACTCGACAATACAATAGTCAAGATTTTAACTCCTTTTTTCACAATATTGTCCATGTCCACCTCAAAACATATTAGAAAGATAAACATAGCACCATTCACACCTTTCTGAAAGTGCAGCTGATCCTTCCTCAAAGAGTTCCTCCACCACATCTGGTTCGCAGTATTCTTCCTTGTCAATCTGAGATGATGCCTCTGAAGACTTTCTGCGAAACATAGCCTTGAAGACTCCTTTGCCTTGTTTCTTAGGTGGTGGTTGGGGAGGATTTGGCTTCTCTGGAAGTTGAATATCTATAACAATACAGGTTGTATCATCTCGAAGTCCTTTTATGGACAAGGCTTCCTGCAAGTGTGCGAAAAGAGTAAAATAAGATGGAATGTTAAAAAACATATTGATTGAAATGAAGAACATATCAAGAAATAAAAACTACCTTGACAATTTGTGAAGCTGCGGCATCTACCGGCATCCCTCGACAACACTCAAAAGCCGTTTCTGCAGATATTGCGTCCCAAACACCATCACTTGAGATAATAAGCCTGCCACCGGCTGATGACAGCTGCAGATGACAAGATATTTGAAATTAAAATCTGCTTCATAAACAATAAATGACAAATTGCACGAAAGATAGCTCCATCCATGGATAAGTACTAAAACAATGGGCAAAATTATCAGCAAGGAATTTATTCTCTTGAAAATTTTACTGATCAAGTCAATTATGTTTTCCATTTCTTTCCACTCGTGACCGTTCTTTGATTTGTAAAATGTTCCAAGCCCTCTCTAACCCATAATTAAATGTGTGGTGTTGTTAGCTGTTATAATCTCAAAGTATGAATGAAAATAATAAAATAAAGGAATTTTGAAATTCTTTTCACCTAGTAAATGAAATGAAAATCTTGGTTGCATAGATTAAACATTTACGTGGAAAAATGTAAAGTTTTTAACTGTTGTCCATAATACCGAGCATCCTATTCATTTCCAAAAATCTAGTCAGAAACAAGGATTATATTGAAGAACTCAAAAATAAAAATTAGTCCCTTGTCTAAAATTAACATTTTACAGGTATCTCAACTATTTATATAGATATATCTTATTGATTTATATTATAATAGATTAATAGAGATAGCTTGAATTCCCAAAGTTTCTATCCATGTAATAAATACTGCTTATCATATTTTAGTTTACAAGTCAATTTTTGTAAGGTATACTTCATATTGTTAATATGCTTGAACAACTTCTACTCCAATTTGCATTTGTAAAAGAAAATGATACAAATTTAGTCCCAAGAGAAACAATTTAACTTTCAAATCAGAATCAGAAAAATCATTGGCAGTACAAGATAGAAAATTTGTTTCAATATCGGAACTGAGTGCTTCAAATTCAGCAAGCAAGATATGATTAGAAACAAACCTTTACTTGCTTTACATAAGGAATGGGAACTATGAACTCTCCAACATCCATATCTCCGATAGATCGTGAAAGGCACAAGCCACCAGGCCAACATCTCAGAGGACCAATCTACAGTGAAATCAGTGCACTGGTAAGATTCTGAGCGTACCAAAAACGCCAAGAAACAAAAGTGCGAGAGATAGTATTCTTATAGAAACCGCCATATTGGACTTCTCATCCCTTATCAGAGAAATAGGAAAGATATTTACTGCCTCCTCTGTTTACAATTGAATGATATGGTTTGCCTCACACAATAGCATGGACAGTTTCCCACAGCCATATTGTATTAATTTACTTTCTTAATTTAAAAAAAAAAAAAAATCTAATTAGTAGTGTAATATTTCTTATCTTTATCATCCTAAATTTTTCCTTACAAAGTAAATAAATTATAAAGAAGGTACATTCCAAAATTGTCCGGTGGATAGAAGAAGTTTAAAAAAAAGTCCTTCAACTATCGAAAAGAGAACTCCCAGTGCAACATCTACCCAACAGAAACATGTAATATATTTGTAGAACAAAACCATGTGAAACTTTACAAATTTGTTATATGTCAACCATACAATTCCAAAAATATGTACTGTTTAATTTCTAGTATCAACCTCCCCTGTGAGAGGATAAATGTACACCAGGATCCACTAGAATCAACAATCAGTCTAAGCAATCATAAAAAGCAGTTTTGTATCCTTAATTTATAGTTTGGTACTATATAACTGGCCTTCAAATTAAATGATTCCATTATTTAGTAATGCTTTTGATCTGTTGTGCTTCCTGCTACAATAAGAAAAGAATAGGCTCCTTTAAGAGGTGAGACAAAGATACCTCTGTGCCACCACCAGTATTAAGCCGACCAACCTCACCACCACTTGATGTTATACGTTCCCTCCTGTTAAACCAATAACTAAAGAATTCAGACCTTACTGTAAAAGGTTTCCATGTTATGCATCAGACAATAAAATATAACTTACTCTTCTTCATTGCATTCAAGTCTATGATCTGCTGACAGATAATATATTCCCCCTTCGGCAGATTCAAGTATGCAACGAGAATCACCAACTGATGCAACAGTTACCACCCATCCGTCAATTATTACAAAGGTGACTGTTGTTCCAGAAGTTTGCGCTGACACATAGTCACAGCAGGATATGAGAATCTAATTTGCGTACAAGAGTGAAAGAGACACAGACAATTTTTTGCGATGACAAGAAGCAACAAGATTGTGGTAACTACAAACCGCAGGTTTTAATTAAATTCAATTGATATCCAATTTGATTTCTTAAATATTACAAGTAAAGAAAACTCTGTAATACCCTCAATTTCACAGATGCAATAAAAAAGTAACTAAAGCTGCTTGAGCAACGAAACGTTCACGGATATGTGTGAGCATATGACTATCATAGATCTGTAGAACTTAATCGTCCCACCTTGTAATTTTAAAACAAAGAGAAAATGTAGAAAACAAAAAATAAAATAGTAACACATCTGACTCTTTAACCAAACACAACACATGACATCTAAGAACTTGTAAAATTTCATTTGCCTAACTTCAGGTTGGTGCATCAAAAATTAGATTGTATTAGCTTAAAGCATAAAATATACTTGAAATGAACTTCAAGAATCTTTGGACTCTGGAAATAGACTTGTTTTTCATTTTCGCACTCCAAAGGTAGTTTTTGCACATAGCTATGGGACTAACCGCATGGAAATGTTGAAAGATTAAGATTCACCGAATCACTGTTAACACTTCGTCAAATACATCAACACAGCAATTTGTCGTAATCGATTTTTAAAATTTCAAAATCAAAAGACTGTATTAATAGAAATCTTAATGATCTGTAAAACCGTTTCTTAACCCTCTCCGAAAACCAATGACCCTTTCCATTTCAATCATTGATCCGCAACTGAGATCCTGCAGACACTATATAGTTTTTTCTAGACAAAGTGTGATAAAATACTTTAAAAATTGTTGAACTGACACAATATCATTCACTTATGTAGAAATTTTTTTTTTTTTTTCAATTTCAATCAGAACTTCAATCTAATGCAAATTCTTGAGAATGACTTGTCTACTGTATGCACTGCAATCATCATGCTATGTCTAAGCGAATTGAAACGAAACCATTTCTACCTCTTTCTTGGAAATCTTTATCTGTTTTGACGAACCCAGCAACCAAAGCCCTTGGCAATGCAGCAACCCACTCATCCCTGTTAAGATCTGGTGGAATAGCACTCAAGACATTGTTCAAGAGATTTTCCTTGGAATATATAGCAGCTGCAGATCCATTGTGACCGTCAAATAACTGCAGATTGATCAGAAAGAATACAATGTGTAAGAAAAGAAGCAATGGACTTAATATAAACATAACTAGTACAAAAAGAAAACAGATCCAGAAATATTCAACATTTGTTTTCCAGCAAATGAGCAACTACTTTGACTTCTCACACATTTAAACATCTACTGTTCACTTTTCACGTGAAATATTCATAATGCACTATGTAAGTGTGTTCTGGTATTCACATTAAAGTTAAAACCACAACAACTGTTCCTGTAAAACAAAATTCAACGCCTGGGAAAAATGATTAACTGAAAGAGAAGCTCTTCTCAATACTCAACAACAATACTAAAATTATTATCACATCAATAAAATTAATCCGGAATATTGTTGTAACAAGCCAGATGAAATTAGCATCCACTCTGAGCATGACTAACATGATATAAAATGCTAAAATCCAGGAAAAACTGAAGTTCCACAAATACAAATAGCAAACCAGAATGACAAAGTAGAATAGAAAACAAAGAGAAAATAGATCATACCCCAAAAACAGAGTATGTAGTGACTCCATCACCCAAGACCCGTTGGCATTCAGTCTTGAGGAACGTAAAGTCCTCACCTTTCTTGCTCTGGCTGGCCTGGCCATGCAAAATCTCAGGGTTCTCGAGCTTCTCATTAGCCAATTCCCTCTTTAACAACACCGATAATGGGACCGTGTGATGGTCACCACTCTTAGACAACATTGCTTCCTGTCCCAACAGCCCCAAAAAAGATAAATTTCTTTCTTTTTATCTTTCTTTCTCTTTTCACAAGATTTGGGAAATGCAGCCCATTAAGTATTTCAGTCCGCCGATTTCTTGTTGTAGGTGTTGCCAATCGATTCAATCAACACAAATCCAATAAATCCTATACATACAAACACAATATAAAAATGGAAGAACAAATCAACATCCCAACATAAACAAAAAAAAATAATAAAAAATAAAAAAATAACCGAAACAATTACAACAAGGAAGTCAATTTAATTTGATTCACGTTTATGTCGGAAAAAAAAAACGAGCAATTATACAATCAAGATCCTCTTAAGTTATAACAAATTAGAAACAAACATTAACATAAACAAAAAACAAATATTCAACCCATAAAACAAAATTACATATCTACATTAATGAAACGAAATCTGATCTTAGCATAATGTGGATAAACCAAAGTTGTAACGGATTAAGGGCCCAATCTAAAATTGAGAAAAAAAATAATCAAGAAAAGAGAGAATAAACATACATTTTATTAAAATTGGCGAAAATGGTCTCTTAGTTGCAATAATCGAACAACAACGATTCTGGGTCTGGGTTTCAACGCTGCAAAAAAATAAAAAGAAAACAACTGTCGTGCGTTTTGTCTGTTGAGGAGAGGAGAAAGAGTGTTAATGTGAGAAAGAGAGAGAGACGGGGGTATAATTGAAGGCGTCCGGCTATTTTGTTGTTGTTTAATGCTATTTTTGGAGAAAATATTTTTATTAGTGGAATTTTGTTGTGTTCCTGTTTGTTACTTTCCTGTGTTGGGTGACAAATGACAATTGACATGTCCATTCTTCATTTTCAGAAAGTTGGAATCTGAGCTGTAAAAAGGTTGTGTGCTCCTCCCTCCTCTTGCTAACTTCTTTGTGGGCGCCATTTCAATTCTCCTCAATCTACCCACTTATATATCGTCCGATCCAATTCGATCTACTCTGATCCGATTTTATTTAAATATATATTCTTTTAAACATATCATATATCATCTCTATTAAATCTAACATGCTCTTTAAAGGTGAAAACTATAATATTCTTGAAGATAATCATATCAAGATGAATTGTATTGACTAATCCAAGTAAAGTGTAGTTAATTAAAAGTAAAACAATTAAAACCAGAGGTAATTGAACTTGACAAAGAATAATGCAAAAATTTTATTTCAGTCGATTTTTTGACTTTTCAACTTACTTTTAACATGAAATGACCATATTATTCTTAATCAACAAAGTGTCATTTTACGTTAATAATTTCAACTCAAATAAACCAATATTAATTTATACTGTCAAAAGGGCACTGGACAATTTTCTTGGATTCTAATTACATGAAAGATCGTCATTTTTTGTTTCTATTCATCAATTGATATTGAATGCCGCTTAAGCAAATTGGAGACGTAGAAAAAAAATTAATATAACTTTTTCCAAACTAATAAAAGGAAAATAATAGAGAAATGGTCGCTGATGGAAATCTAGTCGGTAACTTTTGATGATATTACCATTAAATATTTAGCAAAAATCTATATGTGAGACAAAATTAATGATAGCGATACCGTTGATGATCGTTGATGCACTTTCATAAACGATTATCAACGAAAATGTTATTGGTGATGTCAGCAATCACCGATGGTGAGTCGTCGATAAAATTTTATTCTTTTTTTAATTTTTTTATATTTTGTAAGTTATTGACATTTAAGCTGAAATATCTTTTTATTTTATTTTTTGTAATACTATCGATGAATAAGTTATTTTTTTAATTATTACTTTATTTCCAATGGAATTTTCTGTTAATATTTAATTATTTCTTACTTTATATATTGATGAAATTTTAGTCACTAAATTAAATTTATTAAATTATTTATATTTTTAATTATTTAATTAAAAAGTTATTCGTAATCTTAAATTATTTTTATGTAATTTTTATTTCATTATTGTAGAATTTTTTTTATATTTTATTACTTCATTTAACAATGAGAATTCAGTTGGTAAATTAAATGTATTAAGACAATTTAAAAAATTATCACTAACGGAAACCCCATTATTATTTTATTACATGCAAACTTAATATTTGCTTTTTTTTTTTTATTTAGTGATAAAAATTCTTTTTCTATAAATTAAATTTATTAATTTTTTTTTTAATAATTACCGCCCAAGTAATTTAAAGTTGAGCCATATAATAAATTCTTACGAACATTTACAACAAACCTACAAAGTATTACTATTATTAAATACCCTATATCACTTCAATTCTTATTAATTCATAATAACAATCTCATTTTGTAATGAAGTTTTTGTCACATTTTTCTGCCTAATGAAGAATAGTCAACTTGAGGGGGGAAAAACAAAAATATATTTCGGACGAGGTGGACCCAACCAATCCATATTATATATTTTGGGTAAATTTTAAATATCTCTTAAAGTTATCTCTTAAAGTTTATAATAATTACAAATACATTATTTCTAGTTCTAAAAAATTACAGAAACATACCCTAAAGTTTGTTTCAATAACATGGTCCTAATCCCGAATCTTATTTTTTAGGTTTTTAAATTTAAATCGTATTAAAATAAATAAATAATTAAATATATTTCTTTTTTATTTTTCTCTTTTTAGTTAAAATCTTATTCTTTCTAAGAAAAAATAGAATGGTTAATTTTGACAAATAAATTGAATGTAATGATTTGTGATAGAAGACAAATAAGAAAAAAAAAAAAAATTTATACAAAAGCACAATTAAAAATTTATACTAAAAAAAAATGTTTCTGTAATTTTTAAAACAAGAGACAGCTGCTATAAATGTTACGTCAAATCACAAATACATAATTTGCATGCAATTTTTTTTCATCCCCATTGTTTGACGTGGATGCTTGCTCATCAAACCCAGAAGAATCTCTATGTTGTTTTGAAATATTTACAGATACAGTCCTCAAACTATCACAAATGAAGTACGTATCTAATTAAATTTTTTTGTTGATATTTAAGTCCCTAAACTTTTATCCTCAATGTATAATATCTGTTAATTTTCTATTAAAAGTTTCCTCACATGTACTACACATAATGACTTATTTAAGGGTTATTTTAGAGTAACTTTTTTCATTTTTTAGACTTATGTAACAAGAGTGATTAATGACAATCTAGAAATAAATGAATTAATTGGACTTTAAGTTATCGTACGTTACAAATCTATCTATCTATCTATCTATCTATATATATAATAAGATAATCGTCGAAAATTTCACGCATACACTTTCTCGCTATTTTTTCTTTTTAGATTTGGTAAGTTCTGTCATAAATACTACATAAGAGAGTTTGTTTTTTTTAATTGGTTTCACACATTAATTTGGTAAGTTCCGCCATAAATGCTGCATAGGAGTTTGTTTTCTTTTTCTTGCAAAACAAAAAGTTTAACATTTAATGCAAAAACTTTTTAGATTCTTTAAGTGGTTTCACAAATTGATTGTTTATTTATTTATTTTTTTCTATTTTCTTGCAAAAAACGAATTTTTCCAAATAACGAATTTTTTCTTGCAAAAAACGAATTTTTCAGATTTTTTTAATTTATAGTACCGGATGAAGAATTTAAATAAAAATCAATGCACGAGAACTGTTAACAATAATACAATAGTTTTCCAAAAATAGATTTATTTTTCCTACAAATTTTTTATACTTCTTATAACGGGTTTTAATAGGTTGCAGTTTTTAAAAAAAAATATCAATACACGAAAAACATATAATTATGTTATATTATCAAAGAACTGATTTATTGATTAAAAATAATAAGTCGATTAAAATAATAAACTAGATATGATAATTTCAAAATTAAATTCATACGATTCAAAGTCAGCTTTAGTTCGACCACAAACGAGGTTTTCAAATAGGTGTTTCAAAATCTGAATTAGCTATATTATTATTTTTTTCAATATCAATGAATAATCAAATGTTATTTATATGAATTTTTTTGTTTGAATGTCATAAATAAATAATATACTCTTAAAATATTTTAAAATCACTATCATAAAAAATAAGTATCGTGTATCGCATGGATGATATACTAGTATTAATAATAAGAACATAATTGAAAAAAAAAAGTAAAAAGATTAATAAAATGGAAAATAGTGTAGTCTCTACTCTCTAGAGGTGATATGCATATACGTGGGTGTGGGGCCCAGGCACCGTTTATCCTTTGTCTGCTACCTAATACTTTGACCTCCGGTTGGAAGTTACGTCTACTGCCTTCCGAAATTCACGGCGTCATTTTTATGTCATTCCACAAAATTAATATTCCAACCGCATTCCCAGAGCGTGAGAATCCATCTCCCCCTCATTAAGCTTTGCTTGTTGCTTAGAAGAAATTGATAGATATGGTAGCACGTGCAATACGTAAAAAAGTTGACATTCATCGAGAATTTAAGAATTGAATTTGTACGATAATAAGTGTCTAAAATTAGCCACGGCAGTTGGTTGATTTGTGATGATAATTCAATAGATATAAAAAGTTTTGTTATGAATGAAATTCATATACAACGTTAACCAATATAAGTTGAAGAAATGAGAACGACACACATTCTTAATTTTTAAAAGTTGCTAATATTGAAGTAAGAATTAAAGAAAAATGAAAATTGGGGTAGTGAAGCAACTGGGGGATGTATAGAGGAGGAAACCACGTCAGGCATATTAACTTGCATGTGGTGTATGGTGAATTAAAGTCTATGAGTAACATGTTTGCATTTTCTTTGTTGGACCAATCCACTTCAATTTCCTGGGTCCAGCTAATGTTCCCGCTGTAGACAACCTGGCCATCATTATGTTCTATTACTATTCAGTCCCACGTCTGGGATAACAAAGTCAATATTCTCAATTTGCCACGGGATAACTGGAGCCGCCATTCTCAATTTTTACCTAGTTTTATACACCAAGGTCCTTTTGAACGTAACATCTTCCATAGAAAATATCACATTCGAAAAAAATAATATTACATTCAAAAAAATATTTTTCTACTTTAACTGTTTGATATAATAAGGTGGAAAAGGAAAATAAATTCTAGAGTACAACTACTTTAAGCTTGTTTTTTGTCAATTCTATAGAAAATATTTTTTTACAGGTGGAGAAATTTTATTTTCTTACTTACATGAAAATTAATTTCTTTTATACCTTCCTCTAATTAAACGCACCCTAAAATATCTTAAATTGATTCTTGACAATTAGCCCATCTACACAAATCATGTAAAGAATTTTTAGAGGGAAATTATTATTTTTAAAAAAAATTCTAGAATCAGTCCCACCTCTATCTCCGTTCTTACACGTGTTAATGAAAATGGTTATAAAATTCTACGGATTCGACATTTAAGGAATTCAGATTTGTCAAGGGACGTGCTTTGACTTCCCTTTTCTAATAGCTAAAGAATTTTGATGAGACAGTTTAACAAATGTATCCTTGAAGTTCCTAGTCTTTGTATGTATGTTGAAAATCTACGTTTAATTAGTTTTCTACATAGCACGGCTGATTTCTTGCTAATATTTGAAGACAACTTACACAATTTATCAATTTCGTTGAAGCCAACTTGTTCTATTTACAAATTGTTTGAACCTAAACCGGTTTAACAGAATTCCCGATGAACAAAAGTTTCAAATACATTCTTCTGCCTGTAAAAAGGAAAAAAGAAGACAAAATGTTATGGGAATCCAACAGAAAATAGAATACTTAACATAGGATAGCTAGAGATTTCATATATGTATATGTTTCTTATTGTTTGATGCCTTTTCTTGCAGGATAGATCATTTTGTCCTTAAATGTCACTTGTTTGCTATATAAAAGTTTAAGGAAGTAAAGTATATATTACTACGCAACGTAGGTACCTATTTTTTGATAGAAAATTAACACAAATATCAATTTTGAAATGACCTCTTATAATGTCAGTGGGGGTTAACGAAATTTTATTTCTTATAACATATCACAAAATGAATCTCTTACCTCCTTAAAGTCCAGAAACCTCAGTCATTTCATTTCGACGTCTGCACTCTCTTCAGAACTCTTTACCCTGATAATGAACACCTAAGGTACAAAACACAAGAAAGAAAATGATACTAATGAGTGTTAAATTCATCACAAAATTATAAGGCAAAGCAAGATTATGACAAATTGGAAACCCAAAATATTGTGGAGTGGTAAGAAGGCAAAACAACAAATGTGCCTTGTGTGAGGTAGATAAGAAAACGAGAGAGTAAACACTCATATCATTTTGGAAGATGTCTCTGTCGAAAAAGTATATGTATCATCTTAATCACCTTAAGTACTGTTGGTCGAATTAACTGGAAAACGAGTGCATCCCCATCTACTAGGTCATGATCAACAGAAAACTTTTTCCATCCTCCACTAAGTCCTGATTTTCGAGCCAAGTAGATTACTGGCCACTCTTCTCCCTGTTCATCTATCAGTGTAACAACTCCATCATTTCTTGGAAGTTTTCTCTTGCAGAAATATGATGAAAGACCCTACATACATTTTAAATTCATAATGGATAGTCAGGGTTACTATTTTTATTTGATCATATGTGAAATTACTTGAAATTTGCAATCACTCTAAAAAATAAAGTCGTATTCCCAATAAATTTGGAGTTGGCTAAGTAAATCATTTTTCGCCATCCCTTCAATTGGAAGGTTCAAGTAATCAATCTCTGAACCATATCAATCAATGTTCTACCTCTCCTTCTAACATGCTCTATAGTGAAGTCTAAGCTAATAAAAATGGCATGACAATAAAATAAACAACTAACTACTACTATAAACTAGCGTTTATTCTCAAAAAAATTGAGTTGGCTACATGAATCTTTCCTGCGTAATAATTAACAAATATTGATTGTTCAAAATTAATATAAGCATTACTGCATTGTATCTAATCCCGATTTTGATATAATAGAAAGGTGAAGCCTAGTTCAACACTAATCACTGTTTTCAAAAGCATTAGTGCATACATTTGAAGTAATATTCGCTATGAAAAACAGAGTAGCTAAAAGCAATTGCTGGATCACCCTAAATCCGCCAAAACTTTTGTGACTTGATCATGGCGATACATCTTGCAATGTTGCCTATGCATCATTGACAGAACACGCTTCAAAAATTCTTCTTATCAATCATACACTCGTTTCTTCTTATCAATCATACACTCGTTTCATTTACTCCGAAATTTATTTTTACTTAACTTTCATTTCCTGAAAGGGTTCATCATATATACTTGCTCACTCATAGATTAGGGTGGCTCTACAATCATTCACAGTGCAATAAGGAGCCAAATCCTCCTCACCCTTGATTAAGGTACTTTTCTCTACTCTAGTTCATACCCCGGGTGTTCACAACACATAAGAACAGGCGTCTGAATCAATACGAAGGGAGGAAGTAATCTGCTGATGCTCACCAGCCAAAAACCACCACTGACATGGGAGGGAAGCATTGACTTCACAAAGGAGGGATAATCAGACTCCAGACTTGACTCAAGCTCCTCTGCTTTCTTTATAGCACATTCCCTATCTTCATCTGATGCATATACCCGGTTCGAGAGGTCTCGTGTCCGATTTGTAACTCTGCAAATGCATTAACCCAAAACAAAACAAGATTCCACACAATAATAGAATTTTTATTATTAACAAAATAAATTATTGTGTTAGAATAGTTCTTAAAAGAATTTCTGCAAGGATTTTACCTTCTAGGAATTTGCACACGGTCATAAAAAGTAACCTGGCAGAGTTACAAATATTACTGATTTAAAGGTGGGTTCTTTTGGATTCAAACAAAAAACTAAAAAAAGGAGAGTCGCAGTACTTCTTTGTAATGAGGGGCTGATTTGTTGGAAAACCTTTCTGATCTTCTTACAGGAACAATCTCGGTTCTGGGTGTCCGAGGTTTCGCCTTCTTCATCTTTGAGTAATGTAGAGCAAATAAATAGGTTTTCGATTCAGTAAATAACATACAAACATCATTAGCAACTAATAAAACTAAACTGAACTCGAATAAGTGCACGAAAGAAAGATACCGGAGAGGGTTTAGGAGAGGAGGCGTTTTTGAGGGCTATAGAGAGCTGTGAGAGATTGAGTTCCTCAAGTCTTTTCTTGTTTTCTTCCAACCTTTGCTCGCGTAAGGCCTCATATTTCACCTTCGACATCACCATTTTTTTTCCTTTTCCTGCTTCTGAAAATTTCGATTCTGCAGATTTTTAGAGAGAGTTCGAGCAGCTATAATGGGGAGATGGGGAAGACAATTTACACTCTCTCCTTTTTGCGTGTTTAAACTTTAAATATAGACCCTTGGAGGCAATTTTGACCGTTGCAATGCCACTTTTGAATTAAAAAAGATTAAAACAAAAAAAACAAAAAAAACAAAAAAAGACATGTACCTTTTTATTAGGCATGATTATATTTAGTAAAGATTTTTGTAAATTATAAACAGTAGATCTTATAAAATGTGTAGATAAAAATAATATTTGACCGATTTACAAGTGCTTATAAATATGCTTATGTTATCAACAAAATATGAACTATCATTATATTAATTATAAGAGCATATTAGATAAAATGTAAGTAAAATTTATTGTTTTAGCTATAATAACTATATTTTTTGTGTGAAATATAAACAAATCAATATTTTTGGGACTGGGGGAGTATAAAATAAAAAAATAATAGTTGGCAAACTTATGAATCCTACAAAATGTGTAGATAAAAATGATATTTAATCATCTTATAAATACTTAGGACTATAATCATAGATCCAATCTACACTTAAATATGAGGCAAAGTAATTATTTGTTCAAAGTTAAGTATGTCTTTCTATTTGCAAAATTTACCTATTTATTTATTATGTTTTAACGCTCCAATATTAAAAAGCACGTACTATTGATAAGAAGTTGGGCTCATCTTTTCTTTCGAAGAATGTACTGTGGGAATAGGGACATGCAGCAATGTTAGGAGTGCAGTGGATCAATGGCTACCTCGCCCACCTTCTTTTAGACCAATTTTGGCTCCACAAGGAAATGTGTAGCACATCAGTGAATTGATTCATGAGTAGGGACAGTGGGACGAGCAGTTGTTGGCTTGTTGCGTGGTAACTTCCTTCCCATAGAAATGTGGTAAAATTTGCTCGAGGTACAATTTTCAATATGTTCAACCAAACTAGTAAATATGTTCTGGTTCTTATTGTGTGCTGCCTTGGGGCTATTTGGGGTGAATGGAACAGGGTGGTGCATGGGAGAAACTAGAAAGGAAAGGCCTGCTGACTTAGTGACCGAGTTGAGGACTCTGAACATTTCATTCGACTTGCTGCAGCTGTGGCAAGCAAAGGTGCAAAGGGGCGGCAATCGAGTTAGGTGGAGACGAACTAGGGAGGGATAATTGAAATTGAACATGGATGTTGCAGACTTGCAGTCTGAAGTGAACATGCATTTATTGGACTGGGAGTGGTTATTTGGGATCATTCAGGCATGGTTGTGGCGGCCAGTTCTAAGTTGTAGATCTCACGAAATATATAGTCCTACCAGCTTATAAACATGAAAAAACTTTATCAAATACATTCTAAATAAAAAACAAAATATGAGGTTGTGACATTTATTTTTGTAAGAGAATATTACATTGATAGTTGGTAGATTATAGTACTTTCAGTTTATTGGATAGATCATTGACCTTTGAATGACTGATATTTTCATTGTTTTCAAACTCTTTTTCTTGAAGTAGTGACATTCTTGGTTTCATGTTCATCATTGAGGAAGATGGTGGTTAGAACTTCGTTGGTATGCAGAGATGCCTTCAACAGCTTCAAGCCCTGAGAGAATTAAATAGAATTGAAAATTACATAAGATCAAGTGTGAATCATAGAGGAACAAATGAAAATGAAAAGAAAAATGAAATTTGAACTAATTATGCCAAGAAATGACTAACCAAGAACGTAACAACCTTATCTAAAAATCTTAAGTAAACTAATTTATTTAAAGTTGATTTTCAATGTGCCTCTAATGTGGATGTCAAATTCATTTTTTAACTAAAGACGTGACACATTTACAAATTTCATGAATAAGAAATGAGATTTGAACCTATGATTCTAATACCAAGTTAAATCATTTTGTCTAAAAAGTTCATAATAATAAAGAGACAAGACAAAAGCAACTTTGGCCTTTGTTGAAATAACAACTTTTTTGTATTCACATTTTTTTTTTTTTGGATGAGTCGACAATGTTTGATGGCATGTACTAGAAACAACGAATGAAAAATAGTATAAAGAGAGGCTAGGCATTCTTGTATTCACATTTTTTTGATCGAAAATGTAAAAATATGTATAGATCAAAAAATGTACAAATATGCTGGGCATACCAGGTTACTTTACAAAATATGAATAAAGAAGTACTCGAATAAAGGCATTCTTGTATTCATATTTATCATTGAGAAAGATAGTGGTATATTGGTAAAATATATAGATGCCCTTAAAAATAAAATTAAAAATCAATTGGGTATCCTAATGCAAGGAGAAATAGGATCAAGACATTTACAAGATCAAAGAACATTAATCTGCATGTTTGGTATGCAAGACAATACAACACTAGACAAGTTAGAATATTTTTGAAACAGATCAAAAAGTGACATCGTTACCTCATTCATCTCCAAGATTACTTCCTTCTGCCGTAGTTCAGCCAATTCCTTGACATTAAGCTTGTTAAGCAAAGCAATGCTAGAAATACCGGACGCGGGCTTCACCGTTAGATCATCCATTACCATGTAAGTCACAACACCTTTCACAAATCCTTGGCCTTCATTCGACCCTTTGTTCGCAAGGCAGGAAGGATCAACGTAGTTCATAGTCTTGTTCATAAGGTGTTTGAAACTGGGACAAGTTGCAGTGGGGTCATCAGTAACATAGTCACTACTACTGTAACAGTGACTGCATCTGTAAAATTTCTTCCTAGTTGGCTTATCATTGAGAAGTAAGAGAGGAACTAAGTAATGGGAATTGGTGCCAATGGTTTCAGAAGGATGTTCTTATTCTGAGAATTTTGAATGTAGGAATCCTTCAAATTCTCAATACTGTCATAGAGATTTCCCGAGCAGCCCACCATTTCTTGTTTTCCAAGTAATCTAATAACAGTAGCTAATGGCAAAGCAAGAATATGAAATATGAAATCAACAAAGTCTTTTCCAGCTTCAGCAAATAAAACCCTTTTGTTTTTTTTTATCAATCAGAAGTTTCAAACTCACTTTTGATTTTGCCATAATTGCTGTTCATGAAAATAGTGCTACAACTTGGAAATTTGATATCATATGTATATTTATACTAGTATACCGCTTTCCAGGCGTTGAGATTCAACCGTAGACTCAGTAGATGAAAAAGGAAGAATGAGATGAATTTGAGGAGGAAGAACGAAGAATTAGATTTGAAGAGAAGAAAATTGAAAAATATGAAGACAGACGTATGTAATAGTTTTTGGGCCAATAGAGGAGAAAATTCCCTACGGTCGTGATTAGGATTAGACCACAAGAAATTCAAAATGATTGAAACAAATCCCACAATCAATGGGAAACATAGATCCTTTCCTATCTAAACTTTGAAACAAATCCCACAATCAATGGGAAACATAGATCCTTTCCTATCTAAACTTTACATATTAGGCAAATAAATGTTTATTTGCACTTGAAATTGTCTTTCTTAATGCAATATTGGTGCATTTTCAAAAGTTTAAAAAAAAAAAAAAAAACCTGAAAGACGGTAGATGGGTGGATTTCAAACACTTCAGAATTTGGATCATTATGAAAAAGGAGTCTTTAATTGCAACTACAAGTCCCTAGCAAGAGAATAGGGATTAAGGTTCCACGATTTGTTAAATGTTGGAAATCTATCTTCATATGAAATTTAATTTGTTTAAGAGTTTTATTAAACTATAATATAAACTTCTTTTTATATTTTGCATGTCTATCCATTATTGACGTTACAATGGTGTATGCAGCATGTGAATATTAATGATCTGTTAAGACAATCACATCAGACTAGTTAAGGTAAAAACATAAACGTAAGCTTAAACGACAAGCCATGTAATATATTCCATAATGTCACAACAGAATACAGAAGATCACAATTTAGAAAGCAACTTTACACGAGCAATACAAAATTCAGATCAGCGTCTTAATATTTAATCAAGCCCAAATTCTTTAACCAAGGAAGCATTTCCGTTAGACCTTCTTTGAAGCTTCTCGGGTTATAATCCAGCTCCGCTTTGGCCTTCTCACAACTGTAAGCCCACTGATGTCTGATAACGTCAACAGTCTGTTCAATAGAGCACAAATAGATCAAAAGATGCCATAACTACGGCCTAAATGGGAACCTCATAATAAACATAGAAGCCGGGTGGAAAATTACAAGAAGACATCATTTACTAAGATCTTAGCATATTTGGAGAGCTAAGGATCTTGAAAATCATACATACATGAAATGCTAGAATAAAGATCTAAATATGGATGGTCACAGAAGTAGCACTAGATTGTATGTTCAATTTGTTCTAGGAGTGATGATGGGGATTGTACGCCAACGGTGATGGCCTAGTGATCCTTGTAACAATATAGAACAGTCAACAAGCAGTAGGTCAAAGAAAACTGGATGGCACATATTAAAAGCCTATTCCCATAATAGTAGAATGTAGTATTGTCTCAGCAATAAGGTGGAGAGAGACACGGTGATGTTACTGATGCAGCATTATGGGACAGAAACAAGTACACATTGGAAACTTAAGGAGTTCCAACCTTTATATCAGCTCGTCTTTCCTACATTTCATAAAGGTTCATGTAGCATAAGTATTTATACGAATTCCCAAGTCCAAATTATTGAATTAAACAAGTAACATGAAGATGTCTCATTCTGCCAAGCGTAAAACAAGCAAAAAAAGCATCAAAATCATCACTGATCTCGATGTTTGAAGTAGCCTCTATCATTTACTAAGTACTAATGCTTGTGACCTCAGTCTTCTCCTGCTTAGTGAAATATGTATTCTTTATCTGAGATTCATTGCATAATGGCAACAGAGCGAATGAAAGCATACTTATGGGCCATAAAAGACAGGCAACCTCATGATTTTCCAGCCTTTAGTTATAGCCTATCGAAGATATAATCCAAACTTTACTAGATCAACGGATCACATATGCTGAACAGTATCAATAATCAGTAGTGGTAGTAAAAACCAGTTTCACAACAGAAATTGCAGTAGTACATACCGGGGGACTGACTATGGGAAGCTTCCCAGTTATTCTGGCGCCCAAAATAGATAGCTGTCCATATACCTCAACCATAAACAGTGGGATGGTGAACCAAGGTTTTGCTGTCTGAGTGATGATAGCAGCTAAATCAAAAACATCTCTGAATGACATATTTTCTCCTGTAAGAAGATACCTTTCACCTGGACGACCTTTGTTCACTGCATCAATGTGTCCCTGAACTACATCATCGACGTGACAGAAAGAGAACTTGTCATTTCCTTTGCCTACATATCCAGGTAGCCGTCCATTAAAGCGTTCTACAAGCTGACAGATAGAAGATACGGTCAATTCATAGACTCTTCAACCAAATATGAAGTAGACACATACCAGGGGTGATCATCAAGTCCATTACATTTCATTAATTCACATTAAAGTTTCATCAACATTCATATCAACACACAACCAGAAAGAAATAGTAGATGCAGCTGAAAAATGAGACAACAATGAATTTTATAACTGCAGTTATTTAAATGAGATCAATGCTCGAACTCTATAACTCTCGAATCATTGTGTATAATTAAAGTATAAAGTCAAGAATATACAGACGCACAAAATCAATAACATATGCAATAGTGGAAATATTCCCACTCAAATGAGAATTGTCAATAAACACGTTCAGTTGATAGTTGAATTGTTATTACACTATTAATGTTAAGGGTAAAATCCCATATCAGTTAAATATGAGAGCATGAACCGACATGGCTTAGATTACTCTTCTTAAAACAACATTGAGCATTTGAGCTTTTAAGATGGAAGCCCAATACTTATTAATAGTTAAATCACTATTACTCTAAACCTACTTCTTCCATAAACAGTACTTGAACACTGCAAATTTCATTGTAATCAACCATATTTTCATCAGTTAGAAATTCTAGAAATTTTACCATCTGCGAAACAAAATTTCCATTTGTCACTTTGCCAGGACCATATATAACTCCAGGGTAAACCGGCACTATTGGCAAACCCTCGGATGCAGCTTCCAAAGCAATTTTATCCGCCATAGCCTTCGATCTCTCGTACTCTGTGCTGTAATGTTTACCAGAATGCACCTATGCAACAGTAAACAACACCAAAAATCTCAACAAACCCACAACAGATAATGAAAAAAAAAAAAAAACAACAAAAATCAACTAATCAATATAAACTGAATTTTACTTAAAACTATGTTCATACTTGAGTTTCATCTGCAATATACCCATCAGTCGATCCCAATGCGAAAAACGAAGACGTATAAATAATCTTCTGAATTGTTTTGGTCTCCTTACATGCCTGTATAACATTCTTCAATCCTCCAACATTAACCTGTAATTACAGACTACAAACCAATAAAAAAACTCATATTTTAATAAACCTAATCAACTAAAATCAGGGCTTGATTTTATTTTATGCAGTTCTAAAGATGGATTACTGTAAAGAATTTAGAGGGGTCAGGAAGCCAGGGCTCGACGAGGGCAGCAGCATGGAAGATCAATTGGCAACCGGCACAAGCTTCCAAGAGGGAATTATAGTCGGTAACATCTCCGTAGGCCAGCTCAAGAGCTCCGCCAGTTGCGCTGCCGTCAGTTGGCGTAGGTAACGAGGAGAGGTTACTGGTCTTGCGGACAAAAGCCTTAACATGGTAACCTTGATTAAGGAGGGCATGGCAAAGTCTTCCGCCTAAGTAACCGGAAGCACCGGTCACTAATACAGTCTCCTTCATGATGAAATCCGGGTTTGCCATCTAAACGTCTCAATTCAGTTCTTACTTCTTATGAACTGGATGTAATTATTTATTTATTTATATGTCGCGAGGGGCACGAGTCATATAATAAAATTATCATAAAATACTGTTAAGGAAGTGTCATCTGTCATGTACCCACCTGCTGCTTCTTGACAAAATGTTGAGCGTTTGTACAAAATGGCCTTATTAGTTGATGTTGGCTTTTTATTAGTGTCAGACTTTTTTATCTCATCTTTTTTTACGGAACATACTAAGGTCTGTGCGATGCTTGAAATTTGAAACTTCGTGACACCAGACCAATAAAATGAGTGCAAACTCAATGTAAACAGGCTTTGTGTTTGAGTCTTTATTATGCAAACTGCCGAGCAAATTGAAATGGTAGAAAAAGAAGGGGTAAAATGGCAAAGGCAACCGTAGAGGGAAGCTACCACTTGCAATTTCCATTTCTAATACAGTGAATATTCTTCTGTATAATCTTATGTTACAGAGTTGCCAACATAGCTGTACAGTTGGCAATTGGCAGTAAAAGAAAGATGATTCAGTGTGTTCTTATTGTTGTCAAAAACAGCAAAGGGAGATTTCAATCATTTTCTTGCCCAAGATTCTGCAGAGAATGTTAAGCAGTGTCCAAACATTGCTGAGGACTCTGCATGGCTTCCTAAGCCCATAAGCAAGCTATGCACAAGTTGATGATCAGCTGCAAACATTATAATCTTGAGCGGCGAATGCATTTCAGATTGAAGGGTGAATGTCTTCGTTCAGAGACAAATGGGACCTTTCTTGAGGAGGGTGATGATTTTAGATCCCAGTCTTCGACATTCTTTGGGACACACGTGTCAAAGAGGAATTGACCAAGAACTCCATGGGCACTGATTTTGGGTGGGCTCGATAGATGTATATAACGATCATTATGTTCATCCTGCACAGAACCGACATCTCTACCCTCATAATACTCTATAGAACTCGGCACAAGAAAATGGTCATTCAAGTCACAGGGAATAGTCCGGAAGATGTGATTTGATCTTGCCCCTGCTTTTCTCAGACTGCCAAATGGTTCAGATATCCCATAATGTGTGCCTTCCAAGCCCATCTTCTCCCCTTCAAGTTTCCGTATTCTTTGGGAATAAATTACAGATGCTTTTCCAAGTAGTTCAGTCACGACAGCCTTGTATTCAACTGGGAATTGTCGAAAATGACCTGTGTAATATAACACGTGAGAACTGAGAAGTACCCTATCAGGAACACGTGATTTTAGAGAAACCATAATGTTACAGCAGACTAGTTATCAACAAAAACCAAATAAATTACAACTTTTCTAAATTAAACTACCGAACAGAAAAGACTCCAATAGCCCTCAGAAGAAAAAGGTATTGGAAGGTAACCACAACTTCTTGTGCGTGGTTCTGTAGTTTATTTTACAAGTTCACAATGCATACATCCTATATCTGACACCTTAGAGGTTAGTTTCTTGCCTTTCTTCCTTGAACTATCAGAACACTGCTAGAAGAATTCTGGCAGTGAGGGCAAACTTCCACAATGGCTTTTTAGTAGTTTTTTGTTGGATACAACATGCTCAATCCGAACCAGGTTGGTTTCCCTCCCTATTTACAGGTTTCAACCACCTATAGGTGGGTAGATACCTTCCCCCATGAGTCCAACCATTGGTCTCCACATTGGCTGGTCCGCTAGTGGATTTTCTTAGTGCATGACCAAATAATAATAATGGGAAAATTGCAACTAAGGTCCCAACATTTGGGATCACTGGCACTTGAGTCTACCAACCTTGTTCTTTTTGGAATTGGAGCCCAACCTTCTATTTTCCCAGCAAAAGGGTCCTCTAGGACATTTTTATTCAAATTAAGCATTAAATTCATTCAAAACACAATTTTCCCTCACATTAAATTAAGAAAAAATAAATAAATATAACAGCAAAAAATAGAAAAAGTATTGAAATTGAAAAAAACAATATGGAAGAACAGGAAAAAACCTAAAAGTTCAAAGGAAAAAAAAAAAACTAAACTTCTTAGCTCTTTCAGTGACATGTCTATGGATTATATTGGTGGCCCTTCACTCTATTGACTCCAATATAGTGTTGTTACATCGCGGCAAGTGATTAGATTGTGACAAAAGACTTGTGATCCCAAACAGCAAACAGTGCTTGTCAAACGGGGCATCTTTCATCTTGTGATCCTGTCTTGGGGAACATCAGTTTCCTAATTGTCTCTTCTTCTAGAGAGTTGTAAATTCTTTTAGGGACAGTAGTAAGAAGAAGGGTGGCTAGGTTGTGGGGGAGAGAAGGGTGGGTAGCTGGGACTGTGGAGGTCGGGGAAAAGAAGGGATGGCTGGATAGTGGAGTCCTGGGAGGGGTTTTTCTTTCAATTTATGGTGTTTTCCTCTTTTGGCAAGATTGTCTTTTCACTCAATTTTACGGTGTTTTTCATTTTTGTTCTACCTCTTCCTTCTAAACTGTTCCACAAATATTACATCACTCTTGCGAACAAAGTTTCTTTAGGTCTACCCAAGACATATCTCAATCTGTCCCTCTTCTCACTATGTCTACTAAGATCACAGGACTCTTACAATTGAAAGTTTCTCTGGTCTACGCAAAGGATGCCCTAACTATCACAGTCATCCTTCCCTTAATTTATGTTAAATTGATGCCACCTCCACTTGTTGGTGCATATTATCATTTCTTTCTTATCCATTTTGAGTTTAGTCACACGACTATCTATTTTGTAAGTGCTTATAAATTGTGGGTCACATGGAATATTTAAATAATAAGTGGGAAGTAAGTTGTGGGTCTTACTAAATGTGTGGATAAAAAGTAATTTTGACTAATTTGACAACCTTAAATTATAATTTAAACTATGGCAAACAAGCACTTAGCATCCTCATTTCCAATATGCTCATCTTATGGATATTCTGTATTTTAACAACCCAACATTTAGTTTCATAAAAAATAGCAAGTCTAATAATTGTTATGTAAAACTGACTTTTTAACCTTATAGAGATCTTCCTATCACATAAATTCCATACAGCACTTCTCCATCTCATCCAACCCATCCTAATTTAAGTGTATAATTACTCAAATTTGAGGATCCAATGAATTGGGTATTGGGATAAATATCCTGACAACTAGAACTCCTAGTAACATAGCCTACGGGTACTACATCTCCATTGTCAGGCCCTTCACCAAGCCATTCTATCCTGTGCTGAGAATCTTTTTAGTCAATCACATTTATTTTTGTCCTCCTCAGTCTATTATGTCAGAAGCATAATCTCCACAAGGGAAATTCTGAAAACCTGTAGACGAAGTTGCCTTCAGGCTTCCAGTTGCTACATAATCAAGGGCTAGGAATGTCTGACACTGAGTATAGCTCAAAATTTAATCTTTTGATACTTGCGATAAATCTAAACACACTAAAACAAAAGGAAAAAAGTTTGGGCCAAGGACGATAAAGAGACAAAAATACTGACTAGAGAAGCTTACCTACGTGAGATGAGTTAATCCATTTCACCAATTTAACATCAGCACCAAGGTCTTTAAGCCTTTGGACAAAATTGCAAATAATCTGAACTGGAGCAAGATCATCATCCTCCGAGCAAAAAATGACATATGGTGCCCCCATGCTCTGATATCAATTACAGTAACAGTAAATGATCAAGTGAAATGATAGAGAAGCAACTCCAAATTATGTCTGATGGATGCTTACAACTGTGGAATACAGAGTCTGCCAATACTCAGCACGCTGTGATTCAAGTCTGCCAAGAAAGAGTGCATCCAGACTGGAAGAGATGCCATTTGCAATCCATGATGCTATGAGTGGGGGGCGGGACAGTTTGAGAACATTTGGGTGAAGAACAAAACGAGTACCCAAGTCAGTTGTAAAATCTACTGGACTGGAATCAAAGATGTAGCCAGCAACACAATCTCTCACTAGTCGGTAGTCATCCTTCACGGGAAAAGACCATCAGATTAGCCAATCCTTTTAATAAAGTTTTTTCATTTAAACAATACAAATAAACAATTCATTTCTTGTAAAATGAGAATACATAGATCAATGTGAGCTATTTTATGTATGAAATTTAGCTACTCTACACCACAGATCTTTTGTCCATAGTGTTCCACAAATAATTAATGAAATACATAAATCACAGTAAGGAAGCACAAAAATCTGTAGGATGATTATATGCATCCATGTATAAAAGACCAAAATAGTATGATATTAAGATGATTGGTGACAAATTAAAGCATACCACATTAACTTGCAATTCACACTTGCCCTCAATTATCTGCAACCAAAGAAACAGGATTGATTGTACTCAGAAAACTAAATTTAAATAAATATATAAAAGACAAATATTTAGTTTTAACATCTTCACCGTAGAATGACATCTACCTGAAGAACCTTATACATGCAAGCCTTTGGGCCACCAGAAAAAGATGCAAAAACTACGGGGCATGGCCTGATTTTTAGCTCCTTCATAAGAAAATAAAATCAACAGACGTGTAAGGATAACTCAAAATAATTGCTTACGCAACTAATTTTAAATCTGATAAACCAACAAGCCTTTGGTCTTTCACTTTCTTTTCTTTTGGGAGAGATGAGACAGATAGAGGAAGACAATCACAGTCTCTAAAACAATTTTATCTTACTATGTATTAAAGAAGCTGCTCCAAGATTAAGTCAATCCACACAATATAAAACAGAAAAAAATGAACCAATTTATAAATATCAGTTACTCATTGTTTCTTTGAAAAGCTCTTCATGTCTACGATTTCAATCTTAGGAGGGTTATAGCCTTAAAGACATGTGTAGCAGATACAACATGAGTTGATTTTTCAAAGAGCTTTTCAAATAGATATAGTGAACACGGATGTGATACTTTGTACAAGAGCTAGATAGGGTAGATTCATTTAATGACTGACCTGAACAAGATCACTGACTATTTCCAGTGCCAATGATGCAGCTTTATCAGGAAAGAATCTGTGCATAGCCCATAAAAATTGAGAATCAAATCAAATATTACCAAAACTTACACATAAGAATATGCTTTACGTAAATTGTTTGTCCGTTCCAAATATCCCTCTAGAGTTAAAAAGCAATTATAACAGTTAGTTTCATATGTGTCACTTAATTAAACAGACCAAATTTTCCCTTCTCGATCTAGTGTCAAAATTTCCTTTAGATTTTCTCAGAATGGTAAGCTGTCCATACTTGAGATATTATATAGGTATCCAAATAGAGAATATGAGAATATGGGGATCAATATAATAAGAATTTGAATCCAATAACAAGACTATGTCTTGATACCACATTCTCTATGGAGCAAGTTCATTAACAATCCACTATAGATTGTGTAAATATTAAGTTTAATATCAAACGTTTCGTCCTGTACATGAGGTTTGATTTCCTATGGAAAAAGGGCTCCCTTGACAATATATTCTGCAAATTACAGGCTGGATCAAATGGACTAGTTTTCTTTTCTCTCCAGTGTCCTACTAACAGATACATTGAGACAATAAATTTTAAAAAGCACCATCCTAGATAATGTGGTGCAGCATTCAAGCCAATCTCCATTTACTTCCTGTGATCTTCTTAACACATGCAAACCAGACCTAACATCAGATGTAAATGTTTACAATTCCACTAAGAGACAATGTCCCATTAGTCCATTCCTACAGCAAGCTAGGTAGGAGACGTTAATTTTTGATGGTATAAATCCTGATAAAGCTACATGGCGATATCAAAAACCAGCATTTCCATCATTCAAACTTAAGAAAGAAAATCGCTAAAGAAAAATAGTACTACAAGGATATTTTTCATTAAAATGAGGTCAAAGTTCATTCTTAAAAAGCTTCTACGTAGATCCAATAGTTTCTGCAAACAGCCATAAACATCCATTTCATTTCTCTTAAAGTCACAATAACAAATTTATTAATATAAACCTGTCTAAATGAAATTTTAGAATGAAATATAACGTAGAACAACAATTCCATCTGATATACACAATTATTCTGCACGTTTAAGATACAGTGTGTCATCTACCAAACAAAATTACACTAAGAAGAGCAAGAATATTCAACACAATAATTACAATACTATGTCAAAATCATTTTCCATTCTATACATACTTCAAAACATTCAAATTCATGAACCTCATCAAGCCCAACTACCTTATCCACTGATCAGCTCTAAACCCATAATTTAAACTGAAGTAAAAGTACAAGAAACCCACCCATGTAGGTCAACTCAGATAACAGAAAACATACCACCAGTAATCAAAAGTAAAAAAATCAGAATCAGAATCAGAATCAGAATCCCAAATGTAAAGGGCTTTAAAAGGATGAAATTGGGCTTACGAATTGAGGAATTTGGGGTGGCAAACTAGGGAATTCCAGCCAAGAGAAGAGTAGAGATCTACATAATTCTTCAAGGGCCTCTCCTGACTGGACATCCATGCAAACACCACCACTATTCCTTCCACTCTCCCTCTTTCCTTTCTTCCCCAATAATGTCTCCCACCAAATCCCCACATCTTTACACTTTCCTTCCTCTCTTTCCACAGGAAAAGCAATCCGCAAGAAAACGAAACTCGTTTTCTTGAAAACAAAATTAAAGACCCTCTTGAGAGAAACAAGAAAGAAAAAAATAAATATTTTTTATTGTCTGTTAAAAATTAAAATGCAAAATTTTTTAGGGGGCTGACAATGAAAGGTAGTTTTCTTTAGAAAATTGCAGCTTTTTATACATGGGGTGCCATGCCTAGCCAAAAGTTTGGATTTTTTTCTCTAATTATTGACTGTTTGACATCTCCGGTTGAAGTTGAACAATCATATCCAAGTGCCCACCAAACTTTCGGTATGGGGTGTTTTGTCACTGAAATCACATTTCTGCCCCGATTTTTTTATTAATTGACATTAGGTGCCCTTGGATTTTTGACGGGATAGTTTTCCGTGGTTAACAATGGAGTTTCACGGCGGATATGATTGTGATATACGGATGATGACAAGCGGCCATGCGTAAATAAATAAATATCATTTTCATTTGGCTGATTATAAGGAAGTCTTCCAACTCGTATCTTAAAAAATTTATTAATATTTTTGAATTTAAATAGATTTCATAAATATACATAAAATTTCACATCATTTATAAAATTTAAACAGAATTCTATATTATAAATTTTTATAGATTTTCTTTAATTTGTTGTTTTTTTTTATTAAAAATAGTAATTTTACATTATTTTAATTTTAAATATTTCAAGTGTTTGTCCTACATAAACAAATATTTTGAGTAGAATTTTAAAATGAGAAAAATTCTTGAAATATTTTGAGTAGAATTTTAAAATGAGAAAAATTCTTGAAATATAAAAAAGTAAAAATTATTTTCAGTAAAAGATGGGAATGATCCGATGGATTGGAAAGTATACTAATTCGACAACTTTGTCAGCTAAGCTCTTATGAAATAAACTAATAAATAAGTTATCTGTTGTTTCTAAGCTCGAACCACAATTAGATCCATTGTTTAAGGAGGTTCACATTACTATTATCAATATCCTCACTTTTGAATTTAAAAAAAATTGATTAAATAGCAAGTCTTCTTGGAAAAAAATTTGAAATAAGTTTAATTTTTAATTTCTTTCTACTTGTCTTTTTTTATAAAATTTTCTCTTTTATATTCGATACTAGATGATGGATATTTAAGATACATTCTCTTCCCAAATTAGTTATTTAACCATATTGTGTAAAAAGTTATTTAATGGCTTAAAAAGATAATTTACATGTGTCGCAATTGACATATAAATCTTTCCAAGTTAAAAAAAAAAAAAAAATTTATTGCTATACTGATTTTACAGTTCAATATCTAATTATCCTATATGGTATTAGACTAATTATCTAATTAATATTTATCAATAGATTATTTATATTTTTCAACTCAATTGTTTAATAATAAATGGTCATTGAGCATCAAGAATAAAATTTTAAAGACGATGTTTGACAATTGTACAAAAAAAATTAAATAAAAAATAAAAAATCAATAAATTTACATGCTAATATAAAAATTCAAAATCTAGAACAAGAGTTTATTACAAAAACGTGTAGCACAAAGTGAGGAGTGAGGAGTGAGGAGTGAGGAGTGAGGAGTGAGAAGAGAAGCGAGAATGAGATATGCGTAAGAGAATAGTTGGATTGAAATTTTGAGAGGTGGGAATGGAATTTCTAAAGAATTTGGTATTCATATTTATAAGCTCAAAATCCATGCAAATCTGTATAAATCTTCTAATTAATAAAATTTTTAGAAATCCACTAGTAATTGGGGATACCTAAAATTTTAAAAAAAATTATTTAAATATGAGTTAAAGACACCTAAATTTCAATTGAATATATTAAAATTTAAGTTGGGAATACCAAATTTTACATGAATTTTTAAAATATATTCAAATCTAAGTCAAGGACATGAGCTAAGTGTCCATTATTCTAAAGATCAGAAAACATGAATAAAAATTCACTTTTTTTTTTTTTTTTTGAGTTAGACCATAGCTTCATTAAGAATTATCACACCAAGAACATGAAGTATATTGTTTGTTTCACATTGTACAAAAACACAAATTAAAGACAAAAAATGACTACATAAATCAAAATTTTGAGCCTATATGGCACCCTCGATCGTGTGGGGAGATGGATTGTTTACTATTAGAACGTCATTTAAACTGATTTAATGATATTTAAAACGAATTCTAAACATAAACAAAAACCAATCTCTCTCAAATAGTCAAACACTTAGCTAGAAATGCGGTGATTAATATTCTTAATAGTAACGGTAATGATGCAAATCATTCTTACCTCCAAATATGTCACTTTCTTCCCAAATTGCAGCATCTACATTTAATTTGGGCCGAGACACATAAGGGGAAATAGAATAAAGTTGTTGCTCTTATCATTAATCCTTAAAATATTTATACTTTTGTTTTAGAAAATTAAGAAACATATAGTTTATGACGATCGTATAAAATTTTCACCTTCACTCTCAAATAAAATGCATTGTACGTCTTTCTTGAAAAAATAAGATAAGAATTGTTCTCTTCATTATATCTCCTCATTTTATCAAATCTCATTTTCTCAAATCAGATTCTTAAATTTATCTCATTATTCTGCTATGTGATATTTTATTTGCCATTTAATTCAAATTCTACTGTCGAATCCTACTAGTATGATTCAAAGTGTTTCAACAAGAGCACAGCTCATGGTGCACTTTAGCACATATACAAACATAAAAATTCTCAGCTCGTTTAGTAGAATATATAAACTAGTTTATTTGACTAAAAAATTTATTTTGGTAACATGACAATTTATATTACTATTAGTCTAATTTATAAACTTTACGAAGCGTACTCTCTACTGGACAAACAGCAACCAATCTTATCTATACGGCGCACGTTAGAGCACTTTAATGTGACAGATGACAGATCACCCATAAACAACATTAGGAATAACTAAACACCCACCTAAACAAAAACAGCAGCACAAATTCTAGAACAAGAAAAAAGTAAGTAAAAAAACAATACTCCCATAATTAGCTTCACGTTGCTGTATAGCCTGTATTATTTAATACAGGATACGAATCCGGATTAAAGAAAAACCTCCATTGATACGATCGATCCGTTTGTTCCATTTAAAACCATAAGAAAATCCCTGAATAACATTCTCCTTATCGGTTTCTTTCTTCAAGAAGAACTCGCAACACCCAGAAACACTTCACAGATATATATTATTTAGAGATAAACATAGATATATAGAGAGGTTATGATGCGATGGAGGAGAAGTAGAGGGAGGTAGGGGAGGGAGATGGCGAGAGGAGAGTGGGGCCATAATGGAAGAGGCAAATGTTGTTCATACAAGAGGACAACACTCATTGTTTGTTCCATCAACATTTTCGTTGCTCTCTATGTGCTTCGCACTCTCTACACTTCTCTTTACATGTATCCCTTCAGTGATTCTCAGACCAGTAAGAGCTTGTTAAAGATTTGATTTTTATGGTTTTCTTGATGGCACGTGTGTTACTTTGGAATTTTTTGAGGACCCATTTGGGATTTTTGTTGATTAATGAAATTTGTCAGTATGCAATGTTGGTTTTGCAAAAAACCAGACTTTAGGGTGCACCACTGAGAGCTTAAATTTTTGATTTTTGTGATTAAATTTTTTTTTTATATGAAATTTGTTAATTTGCATGTTTTGATGACCACTGGATTTTTATTGCTGATTATGGAAGCGTTCACTGGTTGGTTTTGTTAATTGCTGTGTTATAAACCCCAACCTTTCAATACACAACTGAGCTTAATGTTTTGATTTTTATGATTTTTTTTTTTTTTTTTTTTTTTTTGGATATGAAATTTGTTAATTTGCATGTTTTGATGACCTCTGGGATTTTTATTGTTGATTGGAATATAGAAGGGTGCACTTTTGGGGTTTGTTATAAAATCCAACCTTTTGATACAGCAGTGAGGTCTTCAACTCTGTTATAATGAATTTATTGATCTTTTGTGAAATTTGGGCTTTTCTTTAGATTTTATTGTTGATTTTGGAATGCACATTGTGAAAATGGCGTTCTGTGTTTACAGCATTTAGGTACACCTCAGATCAGATTAGGAAAATGGAAGAATCAAATCAAATCCGAAAAGCATCAGAACCTACAGAACTTATTAAGTTGGTAAGGTCCCTTGTTCGGTTTTGGGAATTATTGTCACTGAATTATAGTTTTGTGCTGTATTTGATGGGGAATAGTTTGTTTTGCAATTGAAGGTAAGACAACTAAAGAAGGATTTTTTAAAAGAAGAAAGGGTGATGGAACTGCCACAGCACTTGAAACAGAAGTTGGTACAAGAGATTCTAGCCAGGTTAAGAAGCTTGAGTGCTGGTGCCAACACAACTGTGCAACGAGGTGGATAGAACTTTGATTTCCATATTTAGTTCAGTTACATGTTTTGCCAACTTCCTTTGCCCATTTACAATGTTGATTTGTAGCATTTTGTTTTGAAGCCTCATTTTCTTGTATTTAGCCGTTTCCTAGTTTGGTGATATACTGTGCTTTTTCCGGTCTATATTATGCTTGGATATGGCAGCGTAGAGAGATTTCTTTCGATATCTGTGAACAAGGATATGCTTAACTTTATCTGAAGCTCACTATATATATTGTAAGTGGCTAATTACGAGGTTGCCGATTAAACAATCATTAAATGCCTTTGCAAAAGTTTAGGGAGGTGCCTGCTGTGATTATAGAATATAAATGAGTAATAGTTTGATGCAAAACTTACAGTTTGTGAAGCTGAAGATTTTATTAAGCTAGTGGGAATGAGTTCGAGTGATCATGACTTCAACTAATTAGCTTCATTTTAACTTAACATTGAAAACGGTGGAGATGCAAAACCTATCTACAAATTGGAAGACACTGCTGTTGTGATTTAGTTCCAATTAACTCTCATTAATATACGAAGACATGCATGAGGTTGAACTTTGGTTTGTTGTAAGATTTTGCTCTTTATGACATGGTTTACTGGTAATCGTATTTAGATTGGATACAGCCAATCTAACTGTGAAAACGACTTTATAGCAATAAAAAGATAAAATCTTCAATGGGTTTCCATTTACCAAGAATTTTGTATTTGGTGCTCTATACAACAAGAAAAAAATTATCTATTTGTTTTTATTTTTAATAGAAAGGCAATGTTTCATTAGATGACCTTCCAGTGTTGTTACTTGTGGACTTAAGTTTCTGTGCACACTTCTTCAGCTTTTCAATGGCAATCCTTCTTTTCATACAACATAATCTCTCTTCTGTATATGTTCACATTTTATGTCAAATGTGCATTTGATCCTTGACTATTCTTGAGAGAGAGCTGAACTTTTAAGTTCGTGATTTTAAATTGCTAAAAGCTAGGTACTAAATACTGTTCTGCACTCTTTTGCACATTTCATAGCACTTGTTAGGCTTATTATTTCAAAACCAAGAGGTTGAGAAAGATGGATGGTTGATAATTTCACATGGGTTTTTGAAATATTTGATGTTGTCATTATCTTTATTGGTTATCTTACGATAACTGACAGAGGTTACCTCCCTTGTAAATACTTGATAGTCTGAGTCTAGCATAAGCCCTTGATCGGTCAACAAAACACTGAATATTTGCCTATTATTGTTTTCTAGTGTGAGTAATAATTAGAAGAGTAGAAAAACCAGCATTGGAGCCTATACATCTTTAAATGTGTCTACCCAAGTAATCATCTATTCCTCTCCAAATAAGGCACTACAACTATTCCTTCATGATTCCATATTTTTCAGACACGCACTTTTTACCTGTAGCTTGATACCCAGATCCCAGTCTTCCACTGATTCTGCCTGTCCCTTGGGAAAATAGTTAATTTTTATCAGATAAAAAAAAAATTTAGACGAGAATAATTTTCCTACTAGATTGATTTATGCTGTCACCTAAAAACTTCTGGTAGAAATACATAATAGGAAGAGTCGTGCAAAAAATAGAATTAATTTGCTTTATAAAGTTTTACAATTGCACAATGCTTCTATTAAAGATATAGAATGCACTTGATATAATACTGTTACAAGTGATAGCTACTTTTTCTCCTCTATCTTGAACTCCCTCTAATGCAGCTGTTTCCAGTGGTTCCACTATTTGTATAGGACAACCAGTGCCTAAGCAGTTGGAACTCAGAAAACTTAGTTGTTTTGAATTGGAAGGAAAACCCCCCTATGGGGCTTTCGATTATCTTCTTTCGTGCAATTCAGAAGGTGTAACCCGTTATATCATGCTGAGAAAAGCATCCGTGTAGTCCAATTTGGGGCATCAAGCAACTAACTGCTCTGGAAAGTGCTCAGAATACTCAATACTGTAATTCAACATAGTCCTAGTTTATTGAAGTTCTAATGTCTAACTGTGTCCAAATCAAGTCAGACGAGTTTCCTTGTTTCTCTTTTCTATTCTTTTCAACTAGTTGCCTGTATCTATATGTCTTTTAACCTCATGTTTTTCCTATAAGTACAATGAAATTTCACTTTTCAGATATAAGATTTGTTTTATGAATCCAAAATTTTACTAATGAAAATTGTATGCAAGAGGTGTACACAGGACTAAGAAAAAGGACTTGGAATTTTACCAAGGGGAAAATATAGATGCCTAAACAATAAGAGATAAAATTCTTTATATTTTCTGGATAAAGCTTGTACTCTGTAAGACTTGACAACAAAAAAAAATTTATACTTTGATAGTCTCTATTTATAGTTATACTCCCTTGGCCCACAATTGAATCCTTCCATTCGAAGTTGCACTAAGTTTTAAATGGTGTTCAAAAAGTGTGTAGTTTATGTTGCCCATTGGCCATTATAACCTTAAAAACTAATGATCAAAATTCTTGTGATTCACATCTTGTACTAGTATCATGTACTATAAGTAAGGATACTAATGGAAAGTGTATAATTATGTTGGAAAAGAAAGCACAATTATCAAATACTCACCTTTATAACTCATGTAAATCTGCATACCAATTCACACGGGCACCTTCAGATCTGGATGGAAGGAGTAATTCCTTAATTTATGAAAAACCTGATCATCATAGTGTAACTATAAGTACATCTCCTTAAACAGATATGTTTATTCATGAGCAAGTGCTTGAATATACTCCTGAAAGATAAGTGGATATAAGAAGTCGTGTTGTTGAGATCCATCTAGGGTAAATATCTTTGGATTTCCTCCATTTGAAACGAAGTTAGAAGATTTTGGCGGTTATAAAATGATATATAGTGCGATACAATCAAAACAAGGTATTCTAATAAGAATATATACCTCAGAGACACGTAAAATTAGCAACAAATTCTCTGTACTCTCTTTTTTCCATTTCATTTAATTGATCTATGTTATAGGATAACAAGATGGTTAGAAATCTTTTATTTTTTAAACCTAATTGCTCTTTTGATTTTGGAAAATACTTTATTTACCAATATACTGCTTCTTGTACACACACATCTCCATCCCATAATGGAGAATGCCACTAGTTAGGGTTCATTAAAAATATAGAATCCACTCATGGGGAGTCCTTCCCTTATCGGGCACTAATCTATTGTTAACTCTTAATTAGATCGGAAAATTATTCAAATATTAAGATATTAATGGATTTGTGAATGCATCACTTGCAAAAATCCAGAAAATAAGCTCGAAACCAGAATTTTGAAATGAGGTCACCTGCTGTTTGAAGAAGCTTTTTTTTTTTACCTTGTGAATATTTGCATACTATGCATGAGCATATAGTGTCTTTGAATGAGCATAACTATAATGGCATGTTTTTCATCGGGTAGGATTGAAAATGTAGAGATGGACTTGTTAGTGACAGTACTTTGAAAACAAGATCTATTTATAAGTAAATAGACATTGGTCCGTTTTTAAAAATAAAAGTGATTTATTTACTCATTCCACTATTCAATATTATTTAATTGAGTAAATATTAAAGGCTCCAATGTTATATGTATATTTATGAATTATGCACAAAGAATTTATGTGCGGAAGATAATTAATATCATATAACCCAAATTTTTGTTAAGTGAATAGAATTAGATGCTCTATTTTGTAAGATTATATTATGATCTACTTGACAACTCGATAAGTAACTTGTCTTGGCTACAAAAGTAGTGACTTATAATTAGAGGTACCGATGCATTTTAAATGCATTGGAAAGGACCACATGAAATTTTATTTAGATTTAAGGATCGTTGGATTAATTAAATTTCATTGGATCAACGAAAACGTGCTAAGTGTATAATGAACCTCTATTCGTAGTCTAAGCTCTTTGAGACATTAGATGAGTGATATTATGATGTGATCAATTCTCAGTGTCTTGGGAGTGTAGCTTTGTGAATATTGGGAACTTATACTTACAAGATGGAATCCATGACTTTTTGATGAAAGACAAATATCCCTTAGTAAATATAAATCTGAAAGCTTAGTAATTTTAGTAAATAGTACACTAAATTATTATATTCATCATTAAATCAAACATTTTTTATTTCATTAGAGGAAAAATGCAACTTAAGGATATAAAATTAAGGACAAAAATTTAATTTTTTTTTTTTTTTGGGTGGGTTTTACACCTAACTCCAATAATGGATATTCGATGAGGATAGACTCTTGGATTTATTGACTGTAGGGTGTAGCTCTTCTGGTCCATAATTGGTCTGTGAACTTCTTTACTTGTGTTTATTATTTAAGAGTGCTGTTTTGTGCCATTACTTGATCGATCTGAAACTAATGACTTAAATCCAGCAAGATAAGATTTGTCTGGTTTGGTAAAGACAGTAGGGATATTTTACCTGATTAAGGCTACACGTAGGGATTGGACTGGGTAAGGCACTAGGCAACAGGGGTTAGAAGACAGTGTGAGGCTAATTAAGCCTGCATAGAGGATGGCCATCCCAAGCAACAACCCCCCCCCCACCCACCCACCCACCCACCCACCCACCATGGCCTACACATTACACTCCCTTCTAGTGTGTGTTGTCTTGTACTGATCCAAGAAAGGTTCCCATGTACCTGTGTATCTGTGCTTGGAAGATACATGGGAAGATTCGAAAGTTGGAAACTAGATGCAAGTCAAGTGGAACGAAGAGAGAGGTATCGCCATCATTAGAGTAATTTCGTATTCCTTTAAGTGCTAAATTATAATGCGATGAGTGGATCCAATTGGTTTCAAATTGAAAGATTAGAAGTTTTAATGTTTATAAACTTCCTGTGTCTTTCGAGTTTCATAACCATCAAAAGTAAGCTTAAAATGGTAATACGAGTTGCAGCTGTTTTCAGTTTATGGGTAATATTTGTTGAAGATCAAGCTATAATAAAAAAATGGTATGGTACAATCCATTGAAACTTGCATGACCCTGCCATGTCTTGTCTATTAATTGATTGAATGCTCATCAGATAAGGTTCTGGTATCTAAATGCTTTTATCATCAAATTAGTTATGCCTTTAGATGTCATGATATTACATATAGAATATAGAACTGTGTCTTCCATTTATATTTATTAAAAACCTCCCATAGAAAAGCATCCAAACTGTAGCGTTGGTCCAACCAGCCTGGTAAATAAGGTTAAAGAAGTTCAACCATTGTTTTTAAAGAAGGATGAAATACCTGAACCTATCCTCTTACAGAGGTGGGCATCCTCTCTCTTCCTCCTGCCTGCGTGCTGGGAAAGCTCTCTCCGAAATAAGATTCGGGCACTTCTCTTTGATTGGTTATAAATGTTTTTAATCAAACTAAGTCAGAAAAAGTTCTCTTGCCTGGCAGTTTGTTATATTTAGGAGATTCATTATTATGTAATTGCTTTATATTTCTCCTTTTTAGAATTTATTTGTCAAATAGTGTAGTTGAGCATTTTCTCTCTTCCACGAGTCCATGTGCTGTAAAAGCTCTCTCCACAATAGGAAATGGACATTTTTCATTTGTCAGTTGCAAATGATTAAGATCATATTACCTTAAAGAAGTAATCTTACCTTGCAGTTTAGTTATAGTTAGATGATCCCTTTTAAGTATTGCTTTTAATAACTACCTTTCTGAATTCATTTTCAAAGGGTGTTGTATGACTACTGCTGGCGGGAAAGGTGGTCTCATCTTTGGGTATTATGTTGATGTATCTTGAAATTACACTTTTCAAATATATTAAGCTGTTCAGAATCTCTGTTTAGTTATGTCGGAATATCTCTAGCTTCAAGTAATGTGTCTTTGTCCCACATGGCGCTTGTAGTTTGATTTCAATCCAATTACTTAGATTAGTACTTGTATGTTCCTGTTCTTGATTTGGGGTAAAGTTGGATGAACTTGAACATTCCAATTTACTCATTTAGGCCCTGTTTGTTTTCACTATTAATTTTGCTAAAAAGTTAAAGTCAAAGTCAACAATTAATTTTAACCACACATTTCATGGTCCCACAACTTTTCAACCACACATTTCAACAACTTTTATCAATTTTTACCAAAAAATCTGATTTTAATCAAAATCAAACACACCTTTAATGATGTCAATGTGTAGGATGGATAGTTTGAATTCAAAGTGACCACAGAAACAATTAATTTTACCCACACATTTAATTTTAACCACACATTTCATGGTCCCACAACTTTTCAACCACACATTTCAACAATTTTTATCAATTTTTACCAAAAAATCTGATTTTAATCAAAATCAAACACACCTTTAATGATGTCAATGTGTAGGATGGATAGTTTGAATTCAAAGTGACCACAGAAACAAAATGTGCCTCACAATAACTTAGATGGATCTGATTCTAGTAATCAGTGGTGATACATGAAAATTACTATGAAACGAGTAAGGTACTGGCCAGATTGATTAAGTTAGTGTTTTGTAGACAGTGTAAAAGAAAATTATTATCTAGTAAGGTAATGCTTTATACTGGATCTTGATCTCGTGATTTAAATTCATTTACTATCATACGAAATTGAATGAATAAAATTATCTAGTCTCATGTGAAAATTCTCCACGAAATCTGTAAAGGAAAGATAAGAAACAAAGCATGCAAATAAGTTTGAGTATATGCTTAATGGAAGGAAATTCAATATGGTCTTCTTGAGCTGCCATAGAGTATGTTCAGGCCATAACGGCCAAGTGTTGGCCCTATTCAGTAATGTCTCGTTTGAAATAAGGAAATAGACTATGCTTGGCGCAAGTGGCATAAAGAGTGTCAATTATCTTCTTTTCTGTCTTTTCTGTATGACGTTTTTACACCACATCAGCCTTTTTCCTTCTGTCGTCATTTTTGAATGGATTTCGAAATTGTGGGTTTGCATCATCGTTTCTGATTCTTAAGGGATATATTCTAAATTTTGGCCATATATTTCTACATTTTAATGTTAAGATTCGTTGGTTACTCTTGAAATCGCTTTTATGAAGTTTAGCAGCTGGAGGATATCAGTAGAAGGATGTTAGAATGCTTTGTCTGTTGTAATTCATGGTTGCAGAGTGCTTGTTGTGCTTGATCATTTATGCTCTATTGAGTTATGCATGTGAGGGTTTTAGTTATACCATCCATCATGTTTGTACTAAGGTGTTGGTCACGTGCAAGGGTAGGGAATAAAAGTCAGAAATAATGGTCTGTTTGGTTTCCTGGATCTGTTTACAGCTGATTTCTTTACATTGTTCCTGAACTTAAATGAGTAGACATTTAGCTTAATGTGTTAGTTCATGGGAATGGGTAGGGGTCATAATGCCAGAAAAAAAATTGGTCCATTTGGTTGCTTGGATATGTGAACAGCTGATTTCTTTCAAAAGTGTTAATTGCTACATTTAGCAATATTTATCCAAGAATTTAGTTTCAATAAGTTGAAGGCAGGTTGGAATAATTACTATAAATATATTCGTGTGGATATATGATTTTCTTTATAATTTCTCGTCCATTGTTATGATGCCATTTGGGATTACTTTTCATACAACCTAAGATCTTTTGAGCAACATTTAGTTCTTGAAAACTTGAATGGACCTTGGGCTACAGCTGAGATGATACGAAAGAATATATATTCATTACAACTAAATGGTGACTCTTTTTGCTGTCTATATGTTGCGTCATCATGCATATTTTGTTCTTCAATCTGTTACTTTGTTAATGCTGTTTCTGTTGCACAGAGGCAGTTGAAAGCTGGCGGAAACAAAAACTAAAAGAAGTAAAGAGACTTGTTCGTGGGAAAACTTTAAATACAACGATTTTGCCTGAGGAAGCTGGTGTAGTTTCTTCTGTACAATATTGTTTTGACCTTGTACTATTTTGATATTTCGGATTATTTTGTTACAACGTCAAATTTACCTTTCATTCTAATGCATTGGCAGGTGTTGTTGCAAGAGCTTTGAGTTCCGATTGGGCCGAATTATCAGAAAAAATTGGCATCTGGATTCCAGTTGAAATCATTAATAAGGAACATGATGACAAACCAGAGGGTGAAGAGGAGTTCGGTAATGACAGCGTTTTTTTCTGTTAGATTGTTTATTTTGTATCACCTGTACATTTTACTAATTAATCACTATTTTTTTATTTTTTATTTTTTGCCATCTTTCTTGTCTTAATTTGGATTTGAGATGCTTTTCTTCTAATACTGCGATGCATTTCTCTCTTTCCAGACAGTCGAATCTTACCAGGCAGACAGCTCCCTCTTGAATGCCATGCTGAAGTTCATACAGACTATGGTGGTGATGCTGTCAGGTGGGGCCTTACCCACCATAAAGAGTCTGCATATGATTGTTGTATGGCTTGTGTGAATCAAGCCAAACGTGCCAAACCAGGGGAAAAGAGATGCAATATATGGGTTTATTGCCCATCTGAGACTGGATGCTACTCTCCAGATATTTATGAACATAAAAATCAAGAATGCTGGCTGAAATATGTAAGTTTACTCGCGAACTATCCTGAAGTTGATTTTATTGTTCTGATTTACTCATTTAGGCCATAACTCTCATAATCCGTAGAAAATAAATATTTCTTGCTTTGATTATCGTTTGCAGTCGGAGAAACCCAAAGTGAATTTTAAGGACAGATATTCTGAATCATATAGAAATGCACATCCAAATGCACCATTAATTGTTCCATGGGTATCTGGTGTGGTCAGCGTCTGAGTTATTTCTATCAACAAATAGGCGGCAAGGCTGAAAAGCTCCAATAGAAGTTGCAAACTGTGCTATACCATGGGATTTACACATGCCCCGACGATGATGAATGTATTTTACGCCTCTATGCATGTGAGGTTCTCATTGCTCCACGGTCGCTATTGTTTGCTTGCCCTCAATTTTTCTCGTGCCTTGTAAGCATTGGAACATCGGATTTTGTTCTTTTTATTTTTGGTATTACAGGGTAGGTAGTGGTGCTGATGACTTTAAATTGGAAAGCCAGTGCTAAGGATAATGGAATCAAGATATGTAGTCAAAGAGGACAAGACTTGATAAAAGCTTTTGCTTGTGCATGTAATACAAATTCTTTAATTGTAGTTGATATAAGAGGTTCTTACCAGTCATTTATTTCTTAAGAACATTTATTCTATTTGGACACGACCATGATCACTCTGGTTGTGATTCCTTTTCAATCAATTGTTTGGATTAGAGTTGAGAACTGATGATACTACTTTATAATTGTGCACTGCAAATTGTTTTAGTTTCGAGTTCATTATTCCTTCTCTGTCATTCGGTTCTTTATTGCTAAATCCATGTAAAGATTTAAAGTAATTAGATCCTTAGCAAGCAAAATCACAGTTTCACTAACTTAGATCCTAAATTTGATATAAACGAACATGCAGGAAATATACCATACAAGCGGCCTTTGGCCCTCGTTAAATCATTACCAATGCTTGTAACTTTTGTGTTGTTTGTTGCTTTAGAATGTTATTACACATTTACTATGCAAGATTTTTTGTACTCAGTACAATTTTTATAGTTTTTGGTTGAATTCTTTAGACAATTCAGAGTTAAAATTTAAGGCCTTGTCCGGATTTAATTAAATTCACTTAAAATTGTTTGACTAAGAAGTACAATTGAATAAAATATTCCAAACAATTTACAATTTCAAAAAAAAAAAATATTGTCTTTCATTTTCTGTAGTAATTGTTGACTACCATATTCATTTGCTTTTATGACCGTTCCATATTCAGCTTTTCGGGTTATTGTGGGACCAATTTTTTTGCATAATCAAAGTAGATTCTGGCAAAATCTGCATTTAATTGATTCTAGACATGTTCTAAGTGTATTTGTTAACCACTTTACTGAGATTCAGTGGTAGTGGCGTGCAACTATTCCGACATCTAAAGAAAGGGCAGAGATATCTTTCGATTTTCACTCCAATGATCAAATTAGTATATATCGGAGAAAAAATATATTCATACTTGACTGACCCAATTTTGACCGAGGCAAGGGATCGAGAACAAGCCCCAACTGCGTTGTAGCCTGTGGTTCTTGAGCATTGGCCGCAGGCCTTGTACGAGGCTTATGCCTCGAGACTTGCCCAAGACTTATGCCTCAGTACCTACCTAAGGCTTATTCCATGGAACTTGGCCGAGGCTTTTGCCTCGGGACTTGCTCGGGGCCTAGGATTCGGGACTAGCCCAATTCCTACTGAATTTGTTAGCTAGAAAAATCTATTTTCATGATTTGAATATTTTTTGCTTTATCAAATTAAAATATCAACGCAATAAATATATCATGTTTTATGTAAGTAATTTTTAATTGCTCAAAATTAAAATAAGTAAATTATTTAGTGGGATAAGTGTTGAATGGTTGGGTGACCTAGCCAATTTTCTAAAATGGCAGTTGACCTATTTTGATATGTAAATTATCAAATATAAACATTGCCTTCTCTTCCCCGCTTATAATTATTTCAAACGATTTCAAATTCATTTGTTTGTGGGAAAAAGAAAAGATTTCAAAGTAAGAATTTAACTCATTTCAATGTTAGAATCCAACTCATTCCATTTGTGTAAGAAATCTCATTTCAAGTAGAAACTCATCCGTCTCTATCTTCTTCTTTTAACTTACGGTAAAAATTGTGAATTTTGTAGTATAAATCATGAAAATATGTGTAAATCTGAACATGAATTGTAATTTACAACCCTGCCCGGAAGGGCCATGATCAAATCATCTTGGGAGTTGTCGGAGCGAATCTCTGTTAACAATAGTTATTAAGTATGGGTATTTAAGTATTTTTTGTGTAAAAGACGCATTTTCAACTTATTTGATATACTTTAGGTTCTCATGCGATTCGAGGGGTTTGACACGATCATTTAGCCAAATCTGCATTCTTTTTTTCACCCTATACATTTGTCTTCTTTAAAAAAAAAAAAAAAAACCATTATCTTTAAATCTCTCATTCTCAATTCTTTCACATTCTTCTTCTTTCTCATTATTCTTCAATAAAAAAGTTTGAATAGTAAAATTCCACCGCAATGAAGCGATAATGATACAGTAGTAACGTGATACTTCTTAAAAAAAATTGTATCTTTTACTCAAATCCTGAGGTTACAAAAAGGGGGATTTATTTAAATGGTCTAGTCAAACTACAACTTCATTTAAATAACCCCCATTTAAAGAAATTTGTGTGAATGACCCATACATAAAAAAAATGCATATATTAAATATCAAATGACTAATATGACCTTGTAGATAAAAAGACATCAATACCCAAAATCATTTGACTATTTACACAAGATTGCTGGGAGCCTGGGAATGCATTTACGTGAGAAAAGGAAGGTGGTTGAAATTCAATGCAATGCTTCTCTTGAATGAAATTTTTCTCTTTCCATTATTAAATGTTCTAAATTAAAATCCTTACATCATATCCTTACTCATTATCATCATCTTTTCTTCATATGAAAGGTAGTTTTTTTTATGAAAAAACCCTAAAATATACATTGTTCTTCCATTGAGCAAAAATTTGGTTGAAGTGAGAAATCAAAGCTTACAACATTGTTGTTGGGCATTTGGAGAAGAAGAGAAGGTACGGTTAAATTTCATTATATGACTATTTTATTTCTCCTTCTTGTAAATGTATTAATGTTGTGATTTTGTTAATGGTTGTATTTGTCAAAAACGATTTTAAAGTATTTTTTTTGTATTGATATCGTTAGAAAATGAAATATAAGTTGGCAAATACATGTCTGATTATTGTATTTGTTATTCCACTATAAATTTATACATAACGATATCAATATCGTTTTTTGAGTTTCATAACGACATTAATATCGTTACCCTTATAAATACATATTGTTAGCCTTTTCCACGATGATGATATTTAAAAAATTTATGTTGAATTGCAGCTATGGACAACGTGGATATGGTATGGATATTAGTTTGTTATCCAATTGAATTTGAGCAGAATATTGAAGACACATGGACTTGGAAATATGAAGGGAAAGAGAAAGGAAAAACAACGCCTATTCATGTTTCAAGATCAATTACTTATGCGGAGTTGTATAATAAAGTTAAAGAGGAGTTGAAGATTGATTCAAGTCTATATGAAATAGAGATGGCTTGTCTTCTCCCTCTAATGTCCAATGCTCCAGCTGCACCGACTGTAATTGATTGCGACAACAATGTGAAGTGGTTCGTTTCTGTTTGCAAAGAAGCTTATCTTTGTGTTACTCGTTCGAAGAAAGATATTGAAAACCATGGAGATGTTGAAGAGAGTGGAGATGGAGAACATTTTGGAAATACGAACATTGAGGAAGAAATAGTTCGAACTGACGATGGTGAAAATATGATTCTAGATTGGAATGATATTCATATAATCCGAGGTAGTCCTGAAAGACTTGATGCTCATATGGCAAACGACAACGATGGTGATTTGCACACAGATGAACCCACAAGTCAGCCACATTATAATCCGACTATGGCCGATGACAATGATTTTAATGTTCACATAGATGAACACAGTAATCAGATGGTAAGTGCTAGTTCGCTCCATTGTGGGTCATCGGTTAGAATTCCAGAAAACGAAGATATGCAAGTCAAACAGTTGTTTCCAAATAAAAAAAGCCTAATATCAACATTGCAGTTGTTGGCTGTGAAATGTCATTTTGAATTCAAAGTTAAGAAGTCAAGTAAGAGCCTTTACACAGTTGTTTGTATTGAAAAAAATTGCAAGTGGCGGTTGCGGGCACACAAGATCAAAGAAAGTCCTATTTTCGAAGTTCGAAAGTACAATGGTCATCATTCTTGCTCCATGAGTGTTCGTCGTAGAGACCATAGGCATGCATCTTATTTGGTTATTGGAAAGCACATCGCCCCTAAGTATCAAGATGCCAACCGAATTTACAGACCAATGGACATTATTAGCGACATTCGTCGAGAGTTTGGCATAACCATAAGCTATACTAAGGCGTATATGGCTAAAGCTTTTGCATCTGGATTGATCCGTGGAAAACCTCATGAGAGTTATGCGAAATTGCCATCATATTGTCATGTTTTGGAGGTGCAAAATCCTGGTACACTGACATTCATTCATACTACAGATGATGATAGATTCAAATACTTTTTTATGGCCCTGGGACCAAGCATACGTGGATTCCTCACCTCAATGCGACGGGTAATTTCTGTGGACGGAACATTCTTGAAATCGAGATGCAAAGGTACTCTACTAGTTGCAACCAGTCAGGATGCAAATTTTCAAATATTTCCGCTCGCATGGGGAGTTGTTGATTCGGAGAATGATGAATCTTGGACTTGGTTCTTTCAGAAGTTGCGGTTAATAACAGGTGATACAGACGAGCTTGTCATTATTTCTGACCGCGCAACATGCATAAAAAATGGAGTTAGAAATGTGTTTGAGTTTGCTCATCATGGCAATTGTATATATCACTTGCAAAAAAACTTGAAGTCTAATTTTCCACGGTGTGATCTTGCAACTTTGTTCACGGCAACGGCAGAGGCCTATACTATTACAGATTTTGAGTCCAACATGGCTGCACTGTGCAGTAAGAAGGAGGGCATTAAAGAGTACTTAGTAAAAGAAGATTTCCACTATTGGGCAAGAGCACATTTTCATGGGATCCGGTACAATATAATGACCACGAACAATGCAGAGTCGCTTAATAGTTTGTTAAGGAGTGCTAGAGAATTTCCAATACTTGGTTTGATTGAGTATATCCGAGAGACACTGCAAAGGTGGTTTTATGAAAGACATGTTGAAGCAGAAAAATGTGTAACCCATCTCACCCCATCTTTAGAGAAGAAGATGTGCACTAAGTATAATGAGTCAAATGGGTTGGAGGTTAATCAAGTCTCCCCGGACATGTATCAGGTTGGTGACAACCTAGAACACCATTTTGTGAACTTGGAGGAAAGGACATGTACCTGTAGGAAATTTGATTTGGACAGGTTTCCTTGCATGCATGCAATTGCTAGTGTAAGGTTTATAGGAGATGACGGTTACAAGCTATGCAGCCCCTATTATACTAGTTCTTGTTGGAAGCAAGTCTATTCTGAATTTGTACACCATTTGCCAAATGAGATGGAATGGCAAATTCCTGAACATGTGATGTCTAGAAAAGTATTGCTACCGTTGATAAAAAGACAAGGAGGACGACCGTCCAAAAAGAGGAAACGATCTGCTGGAGAGACACGCAAATCTCCTAGATGCAGTAAGTGTAAGAGAACTGGTCATAACCGCTCCATTTGCACGTTTGAAGCAGCTCCTAGTGGTCCATAATGTTATTGTGAATTTTGATTTTATGCCTTTTGTTATTTTGGATATATCTTTCTCCCTTTTGGTTGTAACTAGTCATATCTTGATCCTTTTTGTAATTGGATATATGTAGCTCCAATTTGTTGTAAATTCCAGTTGTAAATTGTTGTTCTACACTAATGCTCCATTTTGGTTGTAAATGTTTGTAATCTGATGCATAACCGATATTGAAATATCGTTATAGTTGTAATGGAACGATATGTATATCCTTATATCAATGACATGGTTATTTGAAATTTTTTGTATTGGAACGACTTCGATATCGTTATAACGATATCAATATCGTTATGTGAACTGATAACGAGTTAAATATCAATGACATGGTTATTTGAAATTTTTTGTATTAGAACGACTTCGATATCGTTATAACGATATCAATATCGTTATGTGAACTGATAACGAGTTAAATATCAATGACATGGTTATTTGAAATTTTTTGTATTGGAACGACTTCGATATCGTTATAACGATATCAATATCGTTATGTGAACTGATAACGAGTTAAATATCAATGACATGGTTATTTGAACTTTTTTGTATTGGAACGACTTCGATATCGTTATAACGATATCAATATCGTTATGTGAACTGATAACGAGTTAAATATCAATGACATGGTTATTTGAACTTTTTTGTATTGGAACGACTTCGATATCGTTATAACGATATCAATATCGTTATGTGAACTGATAACGAGTTAAATATCAATGACATGGTTATTTGAACTTTTTTGTATTGGAACGACTTCGATATCGTTATAACGATATCAATATCGTTATGTGAACTGATAACGAGTTAAATATCAATGACATGGTTATTTGAAATTTTTTGTATTAGAACGACTTCGATATCGTTATAACGATATCAATATCGTTATGTGAACTGATAACGAGTTAAATATCAATGACATGGTTATTTGAAATTTTTTGTATTGGAACGACTTCGATATCGTTATAACGATATCAATATCGTTATGTGAACTGATAACGAGTTAAATATCAATGACATGGTTATTTGAACTTTTTTGTATTGGAACGACTTCGATATCGTTATAATGATATCAATATCGTTATGTGAACTGATAACGAGTTAAATATCAATGACATGGTTATTTGAACTTTTTTGTATTGGAACGACTTCGATATCGTTATAACGATATCAATATCGTTATGTGAACTGATAACGAGTTAAATATCAATGACATGGTTATTTGAACTTTTTTGTATTGGAACGACTTCGATATCGTTATAACGATATCAATATCGTTATGTGAACTGATAACGAGTTATATGTTGTATAACGATATAGATATCGTTATATGACAACTGTAACGATATTGATGTCGTGATAGTTATATTTATATAGTAACAACTTTAATATCGTTATCCACAAACTATAACGACTTCCATATCGTTATATTGGATAAATCATTGTTCAAGTTATATGTAATATAACGATATCGATATCGTTATATGACAACTGTAACGATATTGAAGTCGTTATAGTTATAATTTATATAGTAACGACTTTAATATCGTTATCCACAAACTATAACGACTTCAATATCGTTATTTTGGATAAATAATTGTTCTCGTTATATGTAATATAACGATATCGATGTCGTTATATGACAACTGTAACGATATTGATGTCGTTTTAGTTATAATTTATATAGTAACGACTTTAATATCGTTATCCATCAACTATAACGACTTCAATATCGTTATTTTGGATTGACATCCGTTTTGCTATCCGATGGGCTCGAATCATCATTAATTGGTAGAAACATTACTTTTAACGAAGAACCGAATAATATTGTTCAATGACATGCCTATATAGACTACCATAAAAGAATCTGGTGTTGTCAACAACGTTTGAAGTAATTCGGTAGGAATAAGGTAACTCTATTTGTGTTTCCTTCATTGTTCGTATGGTATTTCGTGACTACATACCATATTTAAGACCTCCCGCATGTGTTTTAAGCATGTCCATCGTATATGGACGATCGATCCGGCAAATTAGAGCGTAACGATATCGATGTCGTTATATGACAACTGTAACGATATTGATGTCGTTTTAGTTATAATTTATATAGTAACGACTTTAATATCGTTATCCATCAACTATAACGACTTCAATATCGTTATTTTGGATTGACATCCGTTTTGCTATCCGATGGGCTCGAATCATCATTAATTGGTAGAAACATTACTTTTAACGAAGAACCGAATAATATTGTTCAATGACATGCCTATATAGACTACCATAAAAGAATCTGGTGTTGTCAACAACGTTTGAAGTAATTCGGTAGGAATAAGGTAACTCTATTTGTGTTTCCTTCATTGTTCGTATGGTATTTCGTGACTACATACCATATTTAAGACCTCCCGCATGTGTTTTAAGCATGTCCATCGTATATGGACGATCGATCCGGCAAATTAGAGCGTAACGATATCGATGTCGTTATATGACAACTGTAACGATATTGATGTCGTTATAGTTATAATTTATATAGTAACGACTTTAATATCGTTATCCATCAACTATAACGACTTCAATATCGTTATTTTGGATAAATAATTGTTCAAGTTATATATTTAAAATAACGATATCGATATCGTTATATGACAACTGTAACGATATTGATGTCGTTATAGTTATAATTTATATAGTAACGACTTTAATATCGTTATCCATCAACTATAACGACTTCAATATCGTTATTTTGGATAAATAATTGTTCAAGTTATATATTTAAAATAACGATATCGATATCGTTATATGACAACTGTAACGATATTGATGTCGTGATAGTTATAATTTATATAGTAACGACTTTAATATCGTTATCCATCAACTATAACGACTTCAATATCGTTATTTTGGATAAATAATTGTTCAAGTTATCATGTAATATAACGATATCGATATCGTTATATGACAACTGTAACGATATTGATGTCGTGATAGTTATAATTTATATAGTAACGACTTTAATATCGTTATCCATCAACTATAACGACTTCAATATCGTTATTTTGGATAAATAATTGTTCAAGTTATATATTTAAAATAACGATATCGATATCGTTATATGACAACTGTAACGATATTGATGTCGTTATAGTTATAATTTATATAGTAACGACTTTAATATCGTTATCCATCAACTATAACGACTTCAATATCGTTATTTTGGATAAATAATTGTTCAAGTTATCATGTAATATAACGATATCGATATCGTTATATGACAACTGTAACGATATTGATGTCGTTATAGTTATAATTTATATAGTAACGACTTTAATATCGTTATTTTGGATCTATCATTGTTCATGTTATATGTAACGATATGGATATCGTTATACTTACAATTTGTATGGTCACGCCTTTCACATCGTTTCCTATCAACTAAAATAAAAATAATGTCGTTATCTTATCAGCAAACCGATATTTTTTTCGTTATAGCTAAATAATGTATGATACCTATAGGGATGGCAACGGGGCGGGTTCGGGCCCCCCCCCCGGTCCCCGCCCCGTCGGGGAATTTTAACCCTCATACCCGCCCCGATCCCCGTTTAAATAAGGGCGGGTCGGGGTCGGGGTCGGGGTCGGGGTCGGGGCGGCTTACCGCCCCGTTTTCTGCCCCGTTTATATATTTTTTTTTTTTGTTCTTTTGTTTTTTGTAACCATTATTTTCAAAATTAAAAATATGTTTTTAAAAAAAAATTAGTATTTCGGGGCGAGTTCGGGGCGGGGCAAATCCGCCCCGAACACGCCCCGTACCCGACCCGAATACCCGATTATCCGGGGCGGGGAAATGTTAAACGGGGCTGGGGACAGAGCGGGGGGCGGGGAGCGGGGGACGGGTTAAATTGCCATCCCTAGATACCTATATCAATATCGTTTACATTGAACTCGAACAAATTGATTGTTGATCTTTACGATCCCTAAATGAGTAAGTTGTGTAGAGGAATGATATTAATCTCGTTACCTTCCAATGGAAACGATATTGTAGTCGTTATAGTCAATGAAAGTTTACTATTCGCAATTTGTAAATTATAATTTACCAATTTTTTCCCACTTTTCAACCATACATTTTATACAATCCACCAATTTTACAAAATTTGAAGAAATTCTTTTTTTCTTTGAAATCCCACAAGCATATGGGTTCGTGAAAAAGTAAGTAATATATTTTGAAATACGAGCATTCCCACCAGTCCTATGATTTGTAGTATTTATGTGAAATAGAAATAAATGCTTTCTAATTTTATTAAATACAATGGACGAACTTAGCTAACTAGAATAAATTTGCTTCATGATTTTGACAAAAAACAGAATTATACAACATATGGTAGGAATTCGACTCTAACGTTTATATTAAACAAGGGATGATTTGAAAGTTTCTGTACTGATTTTTAAAAACTTAAACCATTGAAGAAGAAAGAGTTCGAACATCACTACCCAACTTACATGTAATTAAGTGGTACCGAAAATCCACCGACCAAAAAAAAAAAAAAAAAAAACCAACACAAACGTCCCAATCATTGGGGAGGCGGCGGTGGGTAGAGACTGAAATAGCCAAGCAGCTGCGTCAACTGTGTTGATAACGCTTCTTGCTCCAGTCGGCGGGATTCGGCCTCTTGGACTTGGGCATCCCGAATCTCCCGAATCTATGCTTCGAGATGCGCCTGATCGTTACGTAATTGCAGAAGCTCATGAGAAATAGATGCCAATGTTGGTTCAGTGACTGTTTCATGGAGGTCCTCAGCCATTGGATCATCCTGAGCAGGCTCGGTTTCACCACCTAAATTACCCTGGCCGCGAATGGGCTCTTGTGTGCTTCGCACTAGGTTGCGAGTCATGTGTACTTCAGAACTACGTATCCCAATTCTGTCTATCTGCATTGTACGCTTCACTCGGGTGATTTCATGGGAGAGGTCAATGCCATACATTTCACATAGTCCTGTAATGAGCGATGGAAATGCCAAACATCTCCGGTTGCTTTGAATATGCAAGACATTGCTGAATATATAGGTACCGATATTGAGGGTCTTAGTCTGGAGCCAGTAAAGTAGGCGTGCTCGCTCCATAGTTACCGTAGAAGTATGTGTCGTAGGGAGAAGATTGGCGCTCACCATTTTGTCTAATCTGCGTACTTGAGGTTGAAGACATTTATAGTTAACGGTGCTGCTTCCAATTGGCCAATGATCAATTCCCTCACAAATGGAGACGACTACTTCATCAAGATTACAATTAGCGGGATCAAAAATGTCGGTCTCCGTGTTGTCAAGTTCGTAGTAGCGGAGAATGGCTAAGGGCGAAAATGGAATATATTGCCCTCGCATGTATACTTGACAATACTTAGGATGTTCGGGATTGTCGATGTTATCATGGATATTGGCGTAGAATTCTTTGACGATTTCTACATAGGCAACCCGCGGAGTGGATACAAATGTTTCCCAATTATTTCTCGCAATCACTTGACCAAGCAATTCATTTTCAAAATCCGATGTTAACACCCTTCGCTCCGGAATAATATTTCGTTGGCTTGTGTCGTTCTTGTAGATTTTCGAAGCCGCCTCCGTCTCAAATTTATTGTCATCATAAGTGACCGGTTGTTTTGAAGTATTCTTTGATGAAACCTTTCTCTTTCCCGAGCTCGGTCCCGCATCGTGCGTTGGTTTCTTTGATCTAGGCATTGTACCTATCCATTTTAGAGAAATAAATTTATGGTTACAATCAACACGAATTCACTAATCAAATTAGGCGTGCAAAGTGGACTGGGGTGGATGTGGTGTGTATAGCATGCTGTGCTCTGTTAAGAATGACATTGCCGTGAAAAATCATGTCGACCAATTAAGCATTTGAGTTATTGTGTTAAGGACACAACAAAATGTTAATCATTTGGTTGAATCAATTTATCAAACACTTGGTGGGCATATGCTATTACAAGTTCGAGCAAATAAGTTGGACAATGCATTAGACCCAAAATTGTTTTGAAGTAATGATCAAAACACCAACACAACTTCCACTCAAACCAAATTCAATTAATTGCCCAACCTCCTCAATCAAAGAAAACACCAATAGCATATCACATATATGGGAGCAAGGTGAAATAAAATTTAGCCATGTTACCTTGATTTGTAATGAGGGAGGAGGAAAGTCACTTAGAACAATGGATGAAAATGAAAGTAATCCTTCAATTGATTATGTATTGTAGTCCAACTCATTTGTTGTTGATGTGGGAGGAGAAGTGAATAATTTGGAAAATAAGGAGGGGGATGAAATGAGGGAAATTGGGGGGTAGGAATGTATATATATACAAAGAACCGTGGGGTTAATACCCCACGGTCCAGTCCGCTCGAGCGGACGTGAGTCCGCTCGAGCGGTTCGTGAAGCAGCCCCAAAAGGGGCTGCTTCTGTCCGCTCAAGCGGACTAACGGTCCGCTAGAGCGGACAGTGGTGAAGCAGCCCCTTTTGGGGCTGCTTCTGTCCGCTCGAGCGGACTCACGGTCCGCTCGAGCGAACCATAAAGCAGCCCCAAAAGGGGCTGCTTCTGTCCGCTCAAGCGGACTAACGGTCCGCTAGAGCGGACAGTGGTGAAGCAGCCCCTTTTGGGGCTGCTTCTGTCCGCTCGAGCGGACTCACGGTCCGCTCGAGCGAACCATAAAGCAGCCCCAAAAGGGGCTGCTTCTGTCCGCTCAAGCGGACGCACGTCCGCTCGAGCGGACCTTGAAGCAGCCACTGCTTCAGTCCGCTCGAGCGGACCGTGAAGCAGCCCCTTTTGGGGCTGCTTCTGTCCGCTCAAGCGGACTCACGTCAGCTCGAGCGGACCGTCATGCAGCCCCTTTGGGGCCTGTTGCTGTCCGCGCGGACAGCTGCCCATTTGGGGCCTGTTTCTTTCCGCTCGACCGGACGGCAACTGTCCCAAATGCCTTGTATATGTGCACTTGAGTGTCAGCGGATTATTCTCACGTGCTAAATTTGTTCGTGTGTCATCGGATCCTCTATCCACACTTTTCAGGAACTAATTCATTAAAAGCTCTCACAATAACACGCTGTACAATATCGTGAAGCCTTAATGGACACAATGGAACATTCATGGACACTTTATGAATTGTGGTATGTTTAACAAATATATAGACGACAATAGAACATTATATGGACACAATTAATACTGTTGTAAATAATAACGGAAGAACAATGAAAATTAACAAAATATACAGATTAAAGAGGAGCATGTCATTACAAAATTTGAACAAAAACAAATCACAGTTCGAACCAAGACTTCAAAAAAAAAAAAATAGTTGGAAGTTCAGCTCCATCTAACTACAACCAATATACACAATTCGAAGTGCCAAGATAACATCTAGGGTTCGAAATGCCAGGCTAACAGTTCCGCAGCCAACTTCTTTCTCCACATCGGTATACAATCTGGACGAATTGCACGTACATCCATGTTTGCTTGTAGAAATTCGATGTACTTAACGGTGAATATCCCACAATCAGATCTACAATGAAAATTTATATAGATATATTAAATCCACTAAAAATAATGCAATATCAAACATGTGCAAAATAAACCATACCCATTATGTTGTTGAGGAACCTCTTTCATCTTGATAAATCTGAAATGCTCTGTGCTGTAACTGTCATCACATTTGACATGCAATTTCATCAGCAAAGGAATTACCACCTGAAGAGGCTTCATAAACGCTTCCAACTCTGCTTTGCGGACATGACTCTTTAAGCTGTCGAAGATAAATATAGTTCGGTCCTCTAAATCAATCTTCACTGCGAACCAATGAGAGCCAATTGCACAACAAGGAGCATACAAATATCTACATTCCTTCCAAGATTTACCAAGCTCTGGTGTAGACCCGACCACATACTTCAGCAAGGACTTACTAAACTTGAACTCTTCCTTTCTAGGCAATTGTGCATGTGTTTGCCACTCTCCATGTGCTGACTGGACAAATTGGCAGAAATAGCAATCCAAGATGCTACAATCTTGCTGAAACAGATTCGGAAACTTTAGAGCCCTATCTCGAATGTGGTACAAGGCCTCGTTGACAATCTGTGCAATAAATCGTAATTAACACAAATACTAATTGTGCATGCAAATTATTATAACCGTATCGAAGTTTGAGTACTTACCTCTCCAGTAAGCCAACCATCCTTATTCAAAAGGTCAAGCAAACATTTTGCTTCAACATCACACCGATGCAAAGGTACCAAGTCACTCACTGTGTACACAACATATGCAATACATAGTCAGGTGTATTTGAAACTATATTTATTATCATCACGTACGCGCAACTATATGTATTCAGTTACCTCGTCGATGCTACTTCCATCCATTTATTAAGATCATCAACCTTCGAAGGATCCACTTCTCGATATGGATCGTATACAGCAATGTCTGACAACTTTCTCCTCTTTGTCGGGTCTGTGAAGGGGGAACACAAAAGACGTGCTTTTCTCTTTGTACGATGCCCCCGTCCTTTTGGTAGTTCAGACCCCGTGTCCTCGATTTGTACAATGTCACCTACAGCTTTTATTTTAAAAATCTAACTTAGTAATCTACATTTAGTAGAATTTGGAGTTAAGTTTATGGCTTCAATATATTTGGAGTTAAGTTATGTACATACCTTTAGTAGATGTGTTCGCATCCACCTCAAGTTTCTCCGGTGTCAAAAAATCAGCAGACATTCCTTTCTCCACAATGTCAGTTTCATCGCTAACATTTTCATCCTCTCCAGCTTTTTCCCCTTCCACGAACTCTTCTCCAGTCTCATCTTCTATTATTCTTTCTTTTTCAAGCTCGTCCATTACATCATCTGGCCCAACCTCCTCCTTTCTCTCAACTTCCGGTTCAGCCACATGTACATTGGTTGTATTCAAATTGGGACTGTCACAGGCACTTGTAGTTGAATTAAACCTACCCACTGTAGCCAATTCAACCAAACTATCAATCTTAGACTCCATTTGATCTAGTCGTTTGGATATGACCCCTAGCAACCTTCCCTCGAGTTTTTCCATTTCCATCCTTACTACATCTGCAATGTTATGGTCATGATAGACCGGTGGGGGTTGAGATACCCGAGGAGAATGTTGGTGAAAGGAATGAGATGGCTCACTATCATCCTCAGTCTCATTTTCTTTTGAATCCTGGGAATCCGTGTCTTCTTCTTCCACACACGGGGTCAACTCTTTCCAATAATCCTCATCAAGTTCAGCTTCTGTGGGAGTCAATGTACAGTTCACTTCTAGCTGCAAATTACAAATATAAAAAAATTATCCTTTTGCTAAGCAAAGTTCACAATATGGCCATACATATGTTTATAAAAATAAGGAAGTCACCTCTTTCGCTTCCAAAACATTAACAAGATCAGACGACATCAACCTCTTCGACAGTTCCCAAGCCAGCATTCTTGGAATTCCATCAGTATATTTCTTAGCAAACTTCTTTCCAAGATTTGGAATCGCTTCAAATGCCCAAATCTGTAGTCAAAGAAATATTATTATCTCCAAAAAATTTACACAATAAATAATATAAAATAAAATATGTTGTTTCTTCATACCATTATAGCAACGGAAAAGCCGTGTAACGAATACCTACAACGTGATTCTCCTTCTTTCAATGATTTTCTCAATTTGTCTCCCATGTCACGTTTGAGTATCCTAATGGTGTAGTCATATGACATTTTCCCCCATGGATACTTATCAAATTTGTCTAGATCATCAACCAATTCAAACCACCACAAATCAATCAAAGTTTTCTCTTCCGTGGCCAATAAAACATACGCCAAGATAATTATAAGACCCAACTTGTACTTGTCGGTCTTATTTCTTTTGCATCTTTTAAAGGCTTCGAAAACATCTCTCTTCATAATCTTTCCCCCACTTTTCCTAAAATATTCTTTCACTATTCGACAATCTGTCCCTCCACTTTTATCTACATTTTCACAACTACCTGCATTTAAGCCGGTCACAAGTACAAACTCCTGCAACCCAAACCTTGCACGTTTATTTCCAATTGTAAACCATGCTTCTTCTTTTTTTGTCTTCACCCACCTCAAGAGTAATTGATGCACAAGCTGAGACGCCAACTTTATTTTTCTTAATTTCAAAAGTGGTCCAAAACAACTTGTCTCAAACATATTTTTGTGGGTTGCATCTAACTTGTCAAATACTTCATCAACCATTCCAATTTTGCATCTATTCGTTATTGTTGCTTCTAGTCTTTCTTCATTTTCAGTAACATCCATATTTTCCATTGAACTGCAAAATACAACTAGGTCAAGTTCATTTCAATTTTCACAATATCAACAAATCTGCTACACAACACCAATGCTTACCTCTCCTCAACGCAAAAAACAAAGCAAACATAAGAAGAAATACGAGCTTCAAAGTTAAAACCCGCCAGAATCAAATTTTCAATTAAATTAAGCCCCTATATAAAGCCCACCCGGATAGTAAAAATGCACCCGATAAACTGAAAGTACGACCAAAATGAGAAGCTTAGCGATCTCCAATTGTTGACACAAATCTTAAAAAGACACTCACTATCAAAACGCATGGAGGCAAGGTTACAATCAACACGAATTCACTAATCAAATTAGGCGTGCAAAGTGGACTGGGGTGGATGTGGTGTGTATAGCATGCTGTGCTCCGTTAAGAATGGCATTGCCGTGAAAAATCATGTCGACCAATTAAGCATTTGAGTTATTGTGTTAAGGACACAACAAAATGTTAATCATTTGGTTGAATCAATTTATCAAACACTTGGTAGGCATATGCTATTACAAGTTCAAGCAAATTACTTGGACAATGCATTAAACCCAAAATTGTTTTGAAGTAATGATCAAACCACCAACACAACTTCCACTCAAACCAAAATCAATTAATTGCCCAACCTCCTCAATCAAAGAAAACACCAATAGCATATGCATATCACATATATGGGAGCAAGGTGAAAGAAAATTTAGCCATGAAATTAAGCAAAGTTACGTACCTGATTAACCCGCAGAAATAATACAAATAAATTTTCGTAGATGGATGATTACAAGAAGAGATAAGGGAGAAATGATGGATTTTGCTTCGTTCTTAAGCTTTGCCCTAAGAATTTCTTCAATTGACAAGTGATGAGAAGTTGAGAAGTGAGGAAATTGGGAATGATACATATACATACATACCGGTTTTGTATCATTTGTTGGATTTAGTGGTAAGGGTATAAGTGTCTTTTTAATCTTTTTACAATTTGTTTTTTTTGTTTTTTTGTTTTCCCGGTCAAGGGCCATTTAAACAAAAGGGCCTTTCATGGGGGTTATTTGAACTCATTTCCCTTACAAAAATAAGTGCACGTAACTACTACACCTGCATTTCCCAGTTTCCATACCTAACCTCTCACTACTCCCAAAACTAAAGCTCACCAGTCACCAGGGACAAAAAATCAAGAAAAAAAAAATATGCGATTTTTTATGAAACCTGAAAGTATAAACAAAAAGGCAGTTTGAAGAACACTCACAATTCGATTATGAATATGAGCTCAACCAATTTTAAGATCAAACATCCGCTTCAGTTTCCCAGGTACCACTTTCTTCTTCAATTGACTCTCTATCGGCAATAATTTTATGATTTACAATGCGTATAATTTGTGTTTTGATACATATTTTTGAACCTAATTTCATCTCTGTATAAATATATTTAAATTTTAACAAGCAATTGTCGTACTGTTTTTTCATTTCAATTTTCTAGCAATATTTAAAATCCATGTTTAATTTCCTGTATTATGGTCTTTTGATGTTTCCACTTTTGGGTTTCAAGAATGCAATTTGGAAAACTCATTTACCGAGAAGGATTTTTGTTTCCTTATTATCAAAAAGTTATGGTGATCAAATTGGGGTGGTGATATTTTGTATGTTTATATTCAAAATGGAATTTATGTGCTGTTCTTGGTTGGAAATTTGTTTGAATTACCTTGTCATTAATTATTTTTGGTGACCTCAGAATAGGCATCAGTATTCAAGTCCCGTATCCATTACTTCAAAGACCAAATAAAATATTATAAAGGAGGTTTTTCTATTTCACAGCTCTAGGTTTTCTTCCATTTCCCCCCTAAATATGAAATAAATATTCCTTCTTTGAAGGTGAGAGGGAAAAGGTACACTTACAATCTTTTGTGTGTCATGAAGTTGCTTTCTTGGTTCACTTTTGATGTTATAATTTCATAATCATTATGGAAAATTGCGTTTCTGAACCTATAATTCTAGTAGCAAGTTGGTTCCAACCATTAAAACAAGACCACTGGAAACGCCTTCTTCTTTGGAGGCCGACAACGTTGATTTTTTTGGGTGGGGGAGGAGGAGAGGTTCTCGAGAAAGTGTTGTAATTGACTTTTTAACGGACTTTTGGATGGATACTGTCTACCAGGACTACTTGTGCAACAGCAGTGAAAGGTGGAGGACAAAATATGCTCCATTTTAAAGATGTGGACCAACTTGCTACTGTATAGGGGAACCAATGGTGCAAGTTTTTGCAATCATTATCTTGTTCAGTCCACTATCTAATAGGAAATCAATTCAACATTTGGTTGGTTTAATTTGACAGACATGTACATTAAATGTAGGGCTCATTGCTATTCTCTGTTAACAATAGTAGCTCGTTCTTGATGAATTATGAAGGATTCAACTCTGATTAATTGTATGCTTACTAAAGATGAGGCATCCATAACTCATATAATGGGCTTTTGTTTGTGAGCTTACAATTTTTGCAACACACATTTGATGCTTCATCCCTGCTGGCTAACAAATATTTTTGTCTGCAACAAGAAATTTTGCAGGACTGGACTAACAACGAATTTTGCCTAGCTTTCATCATGCAATTCAAAGCTTGACTATTTCTTTCTGTATCATGGAGAAAAGGGTTACTAAAAAGCTTATGTGTACCATTACGTGCCACAAGGTCCTGATTTTGTGACAATTGGCTAACTCGGCTGAAAATATAGAAATGAGTTCTGGCGAAGGAAAACCCCACTGGAATATGTTTGATGGTGTGAAGACCATCTCAACATCACCTGAAGTGCTTATGGCTGAGATTAATTCTGCCATTACTGCTCTTGAGTACACTCGTGCTACTGCTTTCTTACAATCTCAATCTGCTTCTGTCTCAAAGAACGTAAACCCTAATGGAAAGTTGACTTCACAATATGATGCTCGAATGGCTGACGAAGCTTACAAGGCAGGGTTAGCTTCCATGGCTGCGGGGAAGCTTGATGAGGCTGTTAACTCATTAAATGTTGCTCTCTCCAAGTGCCCGCCTGATAAGACGTCTGCTGTTGTTAAGCTTCAGTCTCTTATTTCTCTTACATCCCAACAGCTTCACAAGTCCTCCAATTGATTCAATTGGTACATCCAAGACTCCTTAATGTGGTGTACTGATGGCTTTTTGTCATACTTATTCTTTTCCTCTCTCATTCTGTGTTCTTCAGAATTTTTCTCTGTCACTATTTTTGTGGTTGTGTTTTTTAAGCGAAAGGAGAACTTTCTTTCATATACATCAGAAAATTCTCTGCCATTCCCCATAATTGCAACTTTGGTAGTCTAAGACTATCTTTGAAGTGCTGGAAAATATGAAGCTAAAATCATCCAACTACATGTCAACAAGGAGAGAATTGTAGGGAAAAATGATCTTCAGGATGTCATTGTTCCCCTCTGTCCAATTTGCATGAAAAGACAACAACAGATGGAACATTTATTGCTAAGATATGAGAATTGCCTGTCTGCTCTCCAAGCAGAAGTCACCATGGTCGACCAGTGTAGTCTCGGGCAAATTCCCATCTTTTTAGAACTTCGAACCAATTTGAAAGTTTTGAAGATATCGGTTACATCCCCAACAATGCAATTCGGAAGTTGGACTTATATTGTAAAACTGCTAACCATCTAATTAATTATTAAATGTTGGACTTCACCTGGTCGACAAGTAATATCCCAAAAGAACTGGGTTTTTATTTTGCTTGCATATGTTGCTCCCTAGATCTATCTTCTCTGTATCCTGATATACTCTGTTCCTTCTCCAGTTTCAAGAAGAAAGAGAGAAAAAGAGGACTCTGGGGAGTAATTTGTTTTGGCAACCTATTTAGGTTTAGGATCTTGAAGATGAGAATTTGTAGAGGATTTTATGTCAATGTATTTTACCAGTTACTTAAATACTGGTCTTGAGAACTAAGAGGACACTAAAAAGCGTCCCTCAATCTTACATTAATATGAGCTATTCCTCCTTTGAGATCGTTCAATCTCTGGCAAGTGTTAGATTTCTTCATTACGGGAGGAGTTCCAATATTTCCTATACTGGAAAGCAAGGTAACTCTTCTTTCTTTCCCACAAAACTTCCTTAGGTCAGGTGCTCTTTTGACAATGCTCATCTTAGCTGCCACTCACCAGTCAAAGACACCTCTCGTCTGATGTTACTCATCTTCACGAGCAGTGAGGCTTCTTCAATTTTGTGGACGGCATTGGCAATATTGAAGATGTGAGTTTGATGGTAATATTCTTCCCTCTCATAGATGTGGGTGGAGCCACTTCCTACTTCTGCACTATTATGGACTGCCCATATTTACCACTTTCCAATTGCGCTACCAGGGATGCCAAAATTTGAATGGCTTTGAGTGAGGGTGACCATCTAATTCTCCTGTGTTTCTGCCAAGAATCGACTCTTAGGAGGCCAACCTCATAGTCGCCTTAAAATATGTCTTCAATTTTGTGGATGGCATTGGCAATATGAAGACTCTTGGTTTTGACTCGTCTTGACTAGAAAGTGATGAAATATTATATGATTTGTTGGTTTCGGGTTTGAATGTCATTGCTAGGCAACTCTGGTCAATAATTTGAACTCAAACTTTACTGAAAATTAATATGGCTCAAGTTAATAAGCATGTTAATTACTATAATCTAGTGGTGTTGACATTTGACATTTGCTAGGCAACTCTTGGTTAATAAGCTTGGTTATCAAAAAGCAGTGACTGATTCAAGTTTTGATGCTTGAGTTAATTATTACAGCTTGGGTAGAAATCGACATAGTTCCGATGGTAGGCATCTCTATTTTTCTAATAATATGTTTACCTTTCAAATCTAATAACTGTCACTTTCACTGGAGAAAACTGCAATTTTACGCAAATGGTTATTCTCTCGTACCATACTCTATTCGGTTAGTTAGATTTATAGCATATTTAGCAAATTACCATGTGTCATTTGGGGATTAGGTACCATGTCATAGTTTTACAGAACTTCTTAGGATGAAACTGAAAGCTATAATTATAACAACTAAGAATACGACTGGAAATATTCGTGTGGTATAAACTCTTGCTTGTTCAACATTCATTCTCATGTGCTCAATATGCACGTTGGTCGATTACGCCTCACGTTTGCACAAAATATAGAAGCTTAAAGCATGTACAATATCCTAGATTAGACAAGGTAAATATCGTTGAAAAAAGACGTGTAATAAAAAAAAATTATTATCTTGTCGAGTCTTGTTTATCATGCATACCGAACATTCCCATACGAGTCTCTAAGTAATGATCTAATACAAGAAAAATATGAAGGTAATCAGTCAAATTATAGAGGACAAAATGTCTGGTAATCTTTCGCATCTCTCTTGTTAACTTAATCTTCAACCCAAAGGCAAAGTTGCAGAAATTGGAATAGGATGCGAGGCCAGCGTCACATAAATCACTAAATACAAATAATATTTAGTTCGTACCATCTTCTCTTCTTCTACAAACAACCAACAATATCCCACCCATTTTATCCAAAATTCTTTCCAAGATGAGCTTTTTTCATCATGAAGAGCCACCAAATCCGTCCAAAAGATGCAAATTCCTTGCTTCAGTCCTCAAGGATGCATTTGCCAAATGCCAATCTTTTCGGGCAAGGATTTCTACTTCAAACCCACAACAAGAAGAAGAAGAAGAGCCAGACAGTGATTACAATGATGAAGAGGAAGTACTCACTCAACCTTAAATTCTTCTTTTCATACAACATTTTCTTCTGCTAATCCATTTCTTTTGTGGGGAACTGTTTGGAACAGGTATTTGTTTCAGCAATCATAAGTAAATATAAGGAATCCAAATGCAAACGCAAGTCAAGCATTGCAATGGATAGTTTCAACTGGGCATTCTCTCCAGCAGCAGGAGACTTGTTCATTGCCTCAAAGTCAGTGAAAGAAACGAGCAATGAAGAGGATAGAGATGATTTTTTCTCCGTTGGTAGCCATCTCTCCCGGTGTTCAAGTGCTACAAGCTTCGATGCTTTTGTCTCTGTCAAAACGTGTTTTTCCCGGTGTTCAAGCTTAAGTAGGATTGACAGCTTGAGTAGGATTGACTTCAAAGATTTCCGCAGACGCTCCATTATTCAAGAGTTATGCCATTTTGAAGGGTGGCCGTTTGGCCTTTGCCGTAAGGCCTTGTTGCTGCCTCCTCTGCCCAAGTCCCCATCTGATTCTTGGTCGTGGCGTAAGAGTACTAGAATGGTAAAGATACATTGATGGCATGATACTCTTTAACACTTATATTTTTCTGAAAACAGAATGTGCTGAAATAAAGAAACAATTACATTCGAATTGTTGTGCATCCAGCTGAAAAATAAAGTACAGTGAATCTTTTTTCCCCAGTGGAATGATGGTATTCCATTCACATTTGCCATTATGATTTCAATTTTCAATGCATACAAGCAAACTTTTGTACAATAATAGTGAAACGAAGACATTTAGGAGTGGAACAAAACAAACAAGAATAACAGAGGACAAGAAACCCACAAAATAAGGGGGAAAAAATTACACAACCCGATCTAGAGATCTCTCAACCTTAATACCTCAGATTTTTAGTATTCCCAAGTGCTCAGAAAACAGAGCATCGGTCAAATACCCGATAACTGAACACAGCCTGGCAATATGTAAAACAAACAAGCAATAAGAGAGCAAGTGGATGGATAATCATCCCGAAGTTGCTCATTCATTCAGTATTTTCAAGATTTCACCTTAATGAAAGGTACTAACATAAAAAGCACCACAGAAGAGAGAAATTAAGAATACTGACACAATTATCTTTTTCTAACGTAGAAAGATGAAACTGTAAGGAAAGTGAAACAAGTGTATGTTGAATCTGGGCAGAAAGTGCAAAACTTCTATAACCCAAATATGCTTGTATTGCACACGACCAATTTCACAGTATTGGTTCGATTAAGAACAAAGTGCAAGGCAGAATTACAGTGTTGATCGCTGCATCAAAGGCATTAATTCCTTGGTAGCTTGTCAAATACAAGAAAGCAGTGTAATATAGAGATGTGTCCATGTGTTCCATTGTTTTTCTTCTTTAATCTCTTCATTCAGATGTCTCCATCCTTTTCTTTATTCTTTCTGTTCATATTATCTGTCTGTAGAGGAGTGTCCATTTATTAACTCAAAACTCAAAAAACACGTTTAATGAAGCAGAGCACATAAAACTAAAATTCTGATAATGATAACATCCTATGACAATCAAACCAACAAACCATTATTAATGCATGAATAGAAAAACCATAAAACGAGCCTGAAACCCAAGTTAAAGGAAATTCAGAAGAAAGATTACAGCATCAGGGACTTCAACTTTTTAAGTTTGCCGGTATCCTTATTATACCTACTTGAACAGAGTTTCAGCACACATGCTAGCAGAAGAGGAGCACAAGAACCAAACTGGCTAGCAGAAGTAAACTAGTTGGAAACTTCTTGGTTCTGAAATTCTTCCGCAAGTCAAAAACATGAAAAAAAGAATAGATTTGTTTAGCTGTCTATCCAAATCTATGCTCTCTGCTCAACGTAAGAACCAGAGATTCCAGAAGTCCCAAGGACAGTAACCTGCAATAAAGCAAACTGATGATGAGGAAAATAGAAACAACAAACATTTAAATTAGTTGCAGGATTTCAATCACAGTAGTAAAAGAAGCAATTGCAATAAATGAAAAATAATTTTGTTAGTTACCTCAAGCAAAAATGAAATTGAAAAATTACTTGGCTAACAAAGGCAAGACAATAGGGATGCCTACGCTTCTCACATATAAAATCATTATCTACAGATCAAATTTTGAATTCCTCATGGATTATTACCGAGCAAGTATCATTCCAAGGCCCAAACATAATAGGCGTGTGATCATTCATTCATCTTTTAGAATAGGCAAAACAGAAATGCAACAATATCCATGATAAATGCTGCAAATTTTTACAGCATTGCCATACAAAATCATTTTGCAAGAGGAATCATACCTTTCCCCATTCAGAATCGAGGCCACTGCACCTCATTTTCAAGTATATCATCTTTGTTCCCAACTCATTCTCCACTTTCTTCTTCAAATAGATCTCCTCTGGCCCAAATGAATCCAAATAGGCAGCATATCTATCAAAAATTGTACGCATTGCCTTCACATATTCTTCTGGCATGGGTTTCACATCCTGCCAAATTGTTAACTATCACACAAGCAGCCAAGAAAAGGCTGGAAATGTGGAACCATTAATCACGAACAATTCATGTTACCTCGCCGCTCATCCCAATGGCATCATCCATTTCCATCTTCAGCGACATGAGAATACCTGTAAACTCTTCAACTGCCTGTGCTGCTCGGAAAACATTGGTCAGGGCTTCTTGGGAAGCCTTGTCATCAGTATTCTTGGACAATGCCTTTTTTACATCATGGACTACAGCAGTTGGGAGCTCATCCCAGTTTGTAGCCATTAAGTCCTTGAATGCCCGCTCGATCTCAGGGTCTTTTATAACGGGCATATGTGCAACATCTTCGCTGAACAAACGTGTACTCCCAATGCACATTGCTAAAGGATTCGAGTAACCTATGTGATAAGAAGTATCAAGAGTTAAAGAGATTTTGAAGACTAACAACACTATGCAAGTAGAATAATCTTTTCATTTAGGTTCTAGGTAGGATGAAAACAGCTCATGACACACAAGGCACAAAGGTGTATTCAATGAAACAGGATGCACGTGCATCAAAAAAATCCATTGTGGAACTCATTAGGAAAAAGCAGTATCACTTACAAGATATACAGCCTAGCACATTAATTTACTCCTCTCGGTGTCAACCATAATTAAGAATATAGTGGTACATTATAAACCATAATATAATTGGTTCAAAAGGATACATGTTCTGGTTTTCCATTCATAGACACATCTAGTGAGTGAAAAGACAAAGGGAAACGGAAACATCTTGACAAAGCCTAATTTCAGAATATATTTGAGATACTCAGGAAATTAAGGAACTTTATCAGTTACCAATTGAGAATAAATTAAGGAAGGGTACCATTGGTGATTGGGACATGTCTTGAGAAGATCCAAAGATGCTCCATTCGTTAAAGTAATGCAATCTCAGTGTGGTAAATTAGAAGAGCGCGTAGAACAAAATTGACATGGCATATTGTGGTTTCTAAAGATATATTTGTTCTGGATCTTCCAATAGATATAGTACTGAACCAAATAGAGTGACGAAAAGGATTTATGTAGTTTATACCAAATTTTGTAGGGAATAAGGCTTAGTTCGTTGTATTAGTAAGCATGGACTGCAATGAATTATTTCCTAAGATTATGCTCTTATGGTAGTATTTTTCTCGTTATCAGAAAATGGTAACCTATGAAGCATAATATTGACATGGCAGTGCTGATACAACACATTACTGTAGCATGGCGATTCTTCGAAAAACTACTATACAACATGGGAAAGACACAGTAAGATACACATACGAGAGAAAGAGAGAAGAACAAGTCCTGTGACTCTTGTCTTCCTTCTCTACCGCATCATCTTTCCAGAATGACAGCAACAAACAAGCATAATCCATCAAAGCAATCCTCAAAATACCACCACCTAAGAATGTTACCTATTCATAGTTAATTCAATAAAGAACAGAATGGTGAAGAGTCTTTCTTTGTTGCTTTAGCTTTTATTTCCCTTCTTGGACTTCCAGGGAATATCCTTTATCCAGAAGCCTTATTCTACCCCCACAATCCCACATCATTGTGATTATATATTTCTAAATAAATTATCAAAATCTCGATAATGGAAGTGGGGATCTCAACAACCTTGTATAACGGGCACTGCAATGGTAGGGTGTTCTCACGTATAGGGTGGTGTTATGTGGTACTCTATGCTTTTCCCTTAAACAAACCCACAACTTTTGTAAAATCTCAAAAAAACATAGCATGTTGAGTTCAAAACTCGGCAAGAACTTCCATAGATTTTATTAATTGTCAGTAACACTCTAAATAAAGTTTTTTCCTATCTTTCTCATAGATTTTTTATTTTTATTTTGCTACCTACATTCCAGAGTCTTCACCAAGGGTAATGAGATGAAATATATGCATCATCCAAACTCAGATTTAAACTATCCCCTCTATAATAAGTTTTCAAAAGAACTCACACTGTTAGATCTTGAGTAAATTTAAAAAATAATCACCCAACTTTATCCAATATTACCATTTGCTCACCCAACTTTTAAATACTTATTGCTCACCCATCTATCTCAAATCATTTCTCATCCGTCACCCGACTCATTTCCGTCAATCAATTTTAACGAAAAATACCACGTAGCAGACGGAATCCTACGTTGCACAAAAATCCGTTAAAATCTACCACATGAGGTTCACAATAATTAACAAATACTCTTCCAACTTTACCCACCATTACCACTTGCTCACCAAACTTTGAAACATTATCCATTACTCATCCATCTTTATTGAATCATTTCCCATCCATCACCAACTCCAATTTCATCCATCTATCTTGATGGAAAATGACATTGTAGCCAACGGAATCCTACGTGGCACAAAAATTCTGTTAAAATTGCCACATGGCCAAAAATGCATGCTACGTAATACTAACTATTGGGCCACCGAAATAAAACACACTTTCATTTTCCACATTGAAACGGCCATCTCAGTTCCCCAAAATCAGAAGAAAAACCATAACTCTCTCCAAATTTCGGCCATCTCATTTGTATTCATTCATTTCACCGATTAATCACTGTTGTAGACCGAATGCACAATTGAGAGGTTGATCGTGATTAATCAATGAAATAGATGGATTCAAATAAGATGGCCGAAATTTGGAGAAGAAGATTGGAGGGAATTATGGTTTTTCTTCTAATTTTTGGGGGAACTGAGAAATGATTTGAGATAGATGGGTGAGCAATTGGTTATATTTCAAAATTGGGTGAGCAAGTGGTACTATTGGGTAAAGTTGGGTGATTATTTATTAAATTTACTCGTTAGATCTTCGGAACTTTGCGAAAAGCATCTTAGAAACTCAGTGAAAACCATGTTAAATTATAGAAATAAGTAAGCTTTTTCTCTCAGGAGCAATGATTCAAGTAATGCATATATACCTGAGCAAATTTAGAAACGAAATGAATATATTCTTCTAATTTAGTTCATTAGCCTCAAATTTCCTTATATCTTCTAACTCAGCAATATTTTACATAAAGGTCTGAACTTCCAAGTCTAAATCCACAAGTGTCCTTGAAATGATTATTAGAATAATAAGACGTAATGTTTTAGTACAAATTAAATTGCGAGTTCACATAAAGTTAATAAAATTCAATTAACAATTTTGTATTGACATTTGGCCAACCCGTTTCCGAGATTCAAATTCTTGACAACAAATGTATGAAAAGTAAAGTTAATAGAGTCCGAAATAAGTTTTTTTTTTTAAAAAAAAACGGCAGAAACTGAACAAGAGCTCCGCTCTATCGCTAGATTAATACTACTACATCTGTAACTCGATTTTTTTTGCACACAAGAAGCTTTTAATAAAATAAAAAGATAAAGTTGATAATAGACAAGTGTTAACAGAAAAGTCTATACCATAGGGTAGACGGTCATGAGAAGAGGTGGGGAGCGCGGGCGAAGAGAAATGGAGGCGGCGGATATGGTGGTTGACGACGGAGGTGGCGGCGGCGGAGGAGGAGGAGTAGGAGAAGGCTTGAGATCTTCGGCAAATCGAGCGGCATAACGATCTCATCAATATAATTTTCTCCATTTTTCTTTTCTACTTTATAATCTCTCGCTCTCTATCTCTCTACACCTGAATCGAAATCGTTAGCTTTTTTATCGAGATTTTGACAGTTCTATACGAATAATCCCCGTTTTTTTTTATTTTTTATTTACTTTTTCTGAATTGTTTGCACACATACGCCCTTTTAGTTACTGAAGGAAATTGTAGCACTGGTCCTCAAACAATTACTAATCCCAAAATTTTAAAAACGAGCAAGTTCATCCTTATCCTTTTATTGTTGTTGTAAATTAATCCCAATACCATCTAAAACTCCATGAAAAAGTATAAAACGCACGTATTGTATTTCTAATTAGTTACGTGATAGCAAGTATTGAATCTTATAAAAATGTATGGTAGACTATATTGTTGCTATTTTTATGGCCAATATTGAAAGAGATGAAAAAGATAAGAAAGGTGGGGGAAAAATATGATAAAGAGGAAAGAAATATGAAATGAATTACTATGTCACCACAATCTGATTATTGAAAACCTGAAGCAGTATGTAGAAAATAAAGGTAGATGAGATACATATAAGGTCATTTGGAAATTTCTTTATAAATAAATAAAAAACATGTAGTTTAAATTGTCTGTATTTCATTGGAATATATCAAAATTCTAAAAAGTATCGAGTATTAAAGTTTACGAGTATAAATGTGATTTAATAAGATGTTTTCTTATTTTAATTATTTTAAGATCATTAATATTTACTTTAATAAGACTATTAATAATTATTCTTTTTATATAATTTGTTTATTTAATCTTAAATATTTAAATAAATAAGTCTCGCATTTTTCCTCACGCCTAGATCCCATTTTGAAACACTAGAATATAACTTGGGGCGGAGATAGGGGGTTTTGCATGTAAAAAAAAATATATGTGGAATTTATATATATATTAGTCCAGACCAAAAAAAATTTAGTCGACCCCTTGTATATAGCTATTAGTGAAAAATTGGTAAGTATATGATATCATAGACAATAATAATAATAATAATAGTAAAAATATGTCGTGTCACAATAATTGAAAATTTAGCTTTGATTTAATTAAAACTAAATTTAATCAAACATAGATATTTCAATTGATTTGAATGTTTTAACTTACTATTCTATCAATAAAGCAAGTTAAAAATGTGTAGTGAATTTAGGGGAGGAAAAAAAAAACTCAAAGATAAAAATGAACTCTAATTCCAACTCCATCAAGTAATCCATTTTGATTCGTGAATTTTCGTAATTGAACCAAATTCATGCTCATGTTAACAATCAATAATCCTAATTTATCTAATTACCTCTCTTTCGAGTATGATTAAACATATTTTAATATAAGACCCTAAAATATGATTCAAGTTTAAAAAAAAAAAAAACACACACACATTCAATTTCAATATCATTCAATAAAAATTGCACAAAGCATAGGGGTAATCTACATCCCTATCAGACTATGCATCATTTGTTAAAAACGTGCTTAAACCTAAATTGATCCTCTTCGAAACAAATAAGTCACAAATACGTTCGAACATTAATCAAGCATTCAAACAAAATAAGTACTACATATAATCAACATCTCATGAATTTGACATAGAAAGTAAGAATTCTTGAATTAAAACATCAAACAAAGTTTACGTCATCATTCTAGTGAAAAAGGGTTTAGCCTAACACCATTGAATTACAAAAATACATAAATGGTTGAGAATACATTATTCAGACTTTATGAATATAAGAAAAAAAAAAAAAAAAAAAAAAAAGATCAATCTTTCCCTTTAAACGTCTTCAAATGATTCCTCAATAATCTCTTCCTTCTTCTTGCTTGAAAACCAAAAAAACCTCAGAACCTTAGGGCTCAAGAATTTGTGCCCAAGACTTCCCAAAACAACCACCAAACATGCCAAAATTAGAAAAAGACACAATTTTTCCATAGAGCGAAGCTAATCTCGCAACCTTTTACAACTAGCAGCAAGGAATGTGTGTTATGGACGTACTCTCTCAATCGCGAAGTGATTCTTGTGAGATAATAGGGATAGTTTCACCATACACCACATAATATAAAATAATTTATCTAATTTTTTATATTTTAAAAATACTATTTTTATTTTTGTAACTTGTTGTTACATTTGTTATGTTTGTTATATTTCTTATAAAAAAAAAAAATATGTTACATTTGTTATTTTTAGAATTTAAAATATTAGAAAGTAATTGTGAAATTTTAATAGAAAGTTAAGTATGTAGCAAAATTATCAATAAAAATTTATCTCATTCAAAATATGACATTTTCAAATGTGATTAAAGTGTGCAAATTTAGCTAACAATATTTTAATGGTGCTGTTAAAGATAAAATATGATGATACTGTTAAGTGTTAATCTCAATGAAAAATGACATTTTCAAATTATTTTTTAAAATCAGATTTGAATTTTCGCAGCAAATGAACTGACAAATGAAAACGATTTGCTCGACAGTCAACACACGACTCATCACTCTATATATCAACCAATGTGCGGATGAGAAATCACAAATTATCCTTCAAATTCCCCATTCTGTGTTTCTTCTCCTCAAATGGCTTCAAGCAACAACGAAATAGAGTACGAATTTCTCCCATTGATCCGAGTCTACAAAAATGGCCATGTCGAAAGACTCATTGGCACTGATTCCATTCCAGCTGGAACTGATCCTCAAACCGGCGTTTCATCCAAAGATGCAACCAATATAATTCCCGAAACTGAAGTTTATGTCAGAATTTATCTCCCCAATCTCAGAAACAAAAATAAAAAAATCCCTCTACTTGTTTACGTTCATGGAGGAGGTTTTGTTGTTTCTACACCATCTTCTCCTAATTATCATAATTATCTCAATGCACTTGTGGCTGAATCTCAAGTTATTGCAGTTTCGGTACATTACAGAAGGCCTCCTGAACACCCTCTTCCCATTGCGTATGAAGATTCCTGGGCTGCACTTCAATGGGTGATTTCGCATTCCAGTGGTGATGGCCCCGAGGAGTGGCTGAACAATTATGCAGATTTTGGACGTATATTTTTGTCCGGCGAGAGCGCCGGCGCCAATATAGTTCATAATTTGGTAATGGCAATTGGGAATTCTGAATTAGATTTAGGGCTAAATTTGAACATTCTTGGTGTTGCTTTGGTTCACCCATACTTTTGGGGGTCGGATCCAATCGGGTCGGAGGCGGTGGATCCGGATAGGAAGGCATCAGTGGACCGATTGTGGCCGTTTGTGTGTCCATCGAATCCAGATAACGATGATCCACGAGTCAATCCGTTAGCAGAAGGTGGGCCGGGCTTGATGGGTTTGGGGTGTATGCGGGTTCTGGTTTGTGTGGCTGAAAAGGATATATTGAAGGATAGAGGGTGGGTTTATTTTCAGGCGTTGGGTCGGAGCGGGTGGATGGGTGTGGTTGAGATCCATGAAACAGAAGGAGAAGGCCATGCTTTTCATTTATATGATTTACAATGTGAGAAGGCCAAAGAATTGATCACAAGAATGGCTGCATTTTTCAGTAGGGACATGCCTCCTATGTTTCATTAAAAATTGAGCATTTGTTTTCATGATTTTTGTATGCATCTCATGTTGTAATATGAGTGATTTGTGCAATAATTTAATTAAATTATAATTAACAAAACAATTATTTTAATATATAGAGTTAAAAAAGTTGGTCTTGAAAGTCACAAAAATCGCTATTCTAAAATCGTGGGCCTCTCTTTCTTGACTGCACGGCTCTAAGATAAAATTCATTTAGCTCACAACTGATTCTCCTTCTATAAGCACGACCAAAGGAAGATAAGAACGAGCATTTAACTAGTTGTCAAACCAAAAAAATAAGTAGTGTATAATGTGTTTTTCAAATCTTGTTGTCTTGTGTGTATCTAAAACATGAAACTACACTCTTTTTATAGTATAAAATTTAACCTCCAGCTTTATAAAAATTTATGTCATTCAAAATGGATTTTTTTAATAAAAAGATAGATCATGTAGAAAGTATAGATAAAATTTTACAATTAGCTTAACAAACTTAGATAATAGGAGAAAACTCTCTAAATATTGAGATAAAAATTAAATAGAAATTATAAATAAAATATAAAGATTAGAACCCCATAAATAAGGAAAATGTTTGTTGAACCAAAAGATGGACCCACTATTGATAAATTATCAAATATGTCATTTGAAAAGACATATTTAGAAATTTGAATTGCGTCTTTTTAAAGGACATATTAGATATTTTATCAATGATTGTCCAACTTTTGGTCATTGTAGCATTACTCCATAAATAAAATTTACTAATCAAGATATGGAAGACTTTAAAATTCATATTAAAGAATTGTTAGAGCACGTTTGTTTTCAATTTTGATTTTGCTAAAAAGCTAAAGTCAAAGTCAATAATTAATTTTAACCATACATTTCATAGTCCTATAATTTTTCAATCACACATTTCATGGTCCTACAATTTTTCAACCACATATTTCAATAACTTTTATCAACTTTTATCAAAAAATCTGATTTTAATCAAAATCAAACACACCCTTAGAATTAAAAGTTAAAAGACATTCTACTAGTCAACATAGATCATCAGCTTTTATAGTTAGAAATTATAGTGAAATCATATGAGGAAAAGCCAGAATGGTTATAAATTATAAAAGACTAAATGACAATGCAGTAGAAGAAAGATATAAAATACTAGACAAATACATGATTTTAAATAAAATACAAAATAGCAAGATCTTTTCAAAATTTGACTGTAAATCAAGATTTTGGCAAATTAAAATGCATAAAGACTCTATTCCATAGACAGCTTTTACAACACTGCAAGAACATTTTGAGTGGATTGTTGTGCCATTTGGTTTAAAGAATGCTCCATCTATATTTCAAAGAAAAATATATTCTATCTTTAATTCTTTACCATTTGTTTATGTATATATTGATGACATTTTGGTACATAGCAAAAATCATAAAGAGCATTTAAAGCATTTAAAAATTGTTTTAAATAAATTTATAGAAAATAGGTTAATTATTAGTAAAAAGAAAATAGAAATAAATAAACAAAAAATAGAATTTATATGAATAATTATAGAAGAAGGAAAAATTCAACTTCAACCCCATGAGTCTTGATCTCCTACCCACTTATGTTGCCCACGTTGGGGTAGCATCACATAATTGATAGTTCATGGTTCCACACTCATTATTTTTACCAATCATGTGATGCCACCTCAGCATGAGCATTATAAATGAACAACATAAGTGGGTAGGAGATCAAGACCCTCAACCCCATATAGTAAAGACTATTTTATAATTTTCAATAAAATAGACGAAACTATAAAATTGCAAATCTTTTTAGGAATATTAAATTATGTTAGAAGTTTTATTAAAGATTTAGGTAAAAAGATTGAATCTTTATACAACAAATTATCAAGCAAATGACAAAAGTATTTTAACCAAACAGACATAGAATTAGTAAGACAAATAAAAAATAAAATCCAACAACTACCACTTTTAGAATTACCTTTAGATAGTGAATATAAAGTAATAGAAACAGATGAATGTGAATTAGGATGGAGAGGAATTTTATATTCCAAACCAAATAAATATAGTGACAAAAAGAAAGAAAAAATTTGTAGATATGCTAGCGGTAAATATAAAATAAAAGAAAAATACTTAAACAACTTAAATTATGAAATAATTGCTATAATTCATAGTTAGTGGTGGAGCCAGACATTTTAATTTTTTTTTTTTGGGGTGGGGTGGGGTGGGGTGGGGTGGGGTGGGGTGGGGGGAGGGTTCCCAAACAAGGTCAGAGCTATGATATGGCAAATGGGTGGGCTGAGGGGGGAGTGGGGAACCCCTTTTACGGGGGTTTGGGAGTAGCGCCTCTGAATTTTTTTTTCGTCAAACCACAATTACTGAGCTCATTTTTATGTGAATCTAATATTTTTTATAAATCATAATCTTTAAAAAGCTTACAAGATATCGAACAATGCAGTTAGATGTATTCGATACTCACTTCATGTTTGTTCTGATCAGTAATTTCTTCTTGGTTATTAAATGATTCAAACTTAATTCGAACTAGGTTGTGTGCACTCCTAAATTTTCCAATATGTTTCCTAAGAATATGTTTCTTCTTCCAATTTGAGAACCCGTCGACAACAAAAGAATCATGACTTGAACTCAAGCTAGAATTTGTTTTGTAGAATTAATGTTCCATCATAGCAAATGTTACGGGAAGAGTTGAGAGAAAGACTTCAGGTGACCTCCAAATTGGGCCAGAAGCTAGGCTTTTGGTTTTTGCATGTTGGATACATTTAATTCTTGCTTTATATTATTAAAAAACAAAAAATTAGAGATGGAATTTTTCTTTGGAGGTTACGTGACCTCCAAGGCCCACCAGTAGCTCCGCCATTGTTCATAGTATAGAAAGTTTTAAATTATTCTTAAATACTGAATTTACTATTAGAACATATTGTGAAGCAATTGATAAATTTATTAAAAATACTAATTTTGATAAAATTGGACATAAAAGGTGGTTAAAATTGTATGAAATCTTATATAGCTATAAGGTAAGCATTTAACACATATATGGAAAAAAGAATCTAACCACCAACCATTATTTTTATAAGTAAAATTGACTAAAGGAGTTAATGATTCACACCTAATACAAGGTTCACTGTCTTCCAACATATTCACTTGATCTTTTTGAGATTTAGACTTAGGCTTGTACTCCTTAGTTTTTCTGAAGTAACAGTCTTGCTCCACGTGATTCGTCATTCCAAACACAAAACATGGCTTTGATTCTCATTTGCCTTTGCCATCCCTAGTGTATTATTATTTGGCTAGAAATTTTTCTTATTGTGGTGAAAGTTCTTCTTGAACCTAATACTTCGAAACTTGAATTGTTTTGAAGTATTAATAGAATTTTTAGAATTTTCAACAAAGTTTACCTTAGCCTTCAACTTATAACATTGGCTTAAAACCTTTGTATGTTGTTCTTCTACTCTCAAAGAATTAAAAACTTGATTTAATTTCATAATCCCTTGCTTATGTCTAAGATTTTTAGCAAAGTCAGACCAAGAGGGTGGAAGTTTATGTATAAGGCTTGACACCTTATATTCTTCACTAAAATTTGACTATATATCTTCCACAAGTCGTAACAAATATTGAAATTCATGAATTTGCTCATTAACATGTTTCTCATCTATCATAAAATATTTATTAAAAGTTGATGCATTATACCTACTTACGTCAGCATGATCAATTCCATATTCATTCTCTAAAGTTTTCTAAAGCTCTTTTGTACTAGTGATATTTTGATAAGGGTTAATTATACTAATGGTCCATATTCTTTCAGGTTTGTAACAATTTCATCCTCATTCAATATTTTTAGCAGATATCATCATCATTCTTCTATTTATTCTCACATATCATCCCCACTCCTGGAATTTGTTAAAAACTGCCGTTAAATGGGTTTGCATCACACTTTTTCTCTTTTTAAAACGATGACATTTTAGACAAACCAGCTAAAATTTATTCTACTGTTCTTATCTTTCTTCTCTTTTCATCTTTTTGAACATTTGTTTGATTTTGATCTTGATGAACATTTTTTTGATATTAGGTTTTCTACTCACAGATTATTTATCTGGGCTCAAAAAATTTCAGGTTTTCAGTAGAGTAAAAAAGCACACCATATTCTTGTGGATATCTTGGGGAGTAGCAGAAAGTTCCCATTGCTATGAGATTTTGTAGTAAAGATGAAAATGGCTAAATCTTTTGAAATTAGCCAAGAAATTTTCTGGGTCGTTTTAGGGCTTATAGTAGAGCTAATTTACCTGCTTCTTATGTCATCAATAACATGGCTGATTTTGGAATTAGGCCTTCATCGCAATTTCTCATTTTCTCATCTCAGTACAATCCTTACCTTGAAAATGGCTATATTCCACAAAGGATTCCTCAGCACCAAGCTGTGTTTAACATAAATCCATTTCATATTTTTGACACAAATGGTGAAAGATTGGTGAGATTGGATTCTTCTGCAACTAAAGAGGCCAGTAAGAAGATAATGGCCCGCCAAAGACGCCTTTACCTGCACCATCACCGCCATCATAGCCACCACAATCAGCATCAAAATCAATGGGGACCTACGCTGTGACTGAATATAAAGAATGGGGACATGCACTACTACAACTTTCGAAGGAAAAATTGAACATGTCTTCACACATAAATGACATCCCACAATTCACAACCAACAATAATTGAACAAAAAATATGTTATATTCTTCCACAATTCATGCCTTCTTCTTCTTTTCTGCTGCTTCCTTGGTGTCGATGGTCCATGTTGAAGTGTTCTAGCAACCCCGCACATGAATGACATTTCACAATTCATAACCAACAACTATTGAACAAAAAATATATTATCTTCTTCCACAAATCTACAGCAGTGATAATTCATGCATTCTTCTTCTTTTTGGCTCCTTCCTTTGTACCGGTGGTCTCTGTTGAAGTGTCCTTGCAACCACGCGAATAAATGACATCCCATGATTCACAACCAACAACAATTGAACAAAAAGTATGTTATCTTCTTCCACAAATCTACAGTAGTGATAATTAATGCCTTTTTTCTTCTTTGCTACAATATGTTATCTTCTTCCACAAAAAGTATGTTATCTTCTCCACAAATATTTTTAATTGGTTTACCTAAAATGCCATCGTTTCAGAAAGAGAAAAAGTGTGATGAAAACCCATTTAACGGCTGTTTTTTACAGATTCTGTGAGTGAGGACGGTATGTGAGAGTCAATGGAAGAATGAGGATAACTGCTAAAAAAATTGAATGATTATGAAATCGTTACAAACCTGAAAAAATTGAGAACATTAGTGTAATTAACCATTTTGATAAATATCATAAAGCCTGTTAGAAAGAGCACTCGAATTCGATTATGACAATAAAATTCAATTTGTTCAGAATTGAACCATGGCGTGGACACTCCACCTTCATTAGTTTCTTCTATGGCATAAATTAACCCAATGATCAATATTTCATTTGTTTTTGCTATCTCTTAAAGTTTTTTCCATCAAAATTTTCAGACTTTGCACTAATCGTATCTTCACAGAATGTCATTTCTTACACTAAGAATTACTAAGGCAGAGAAGAGAAATAACTATATAGATATAAATTTGTCAATATCTCAATTAATTTAGTCAAAGTAACATGTATAACAACGATAATAAATATCATAATTAAGCCAACGATATCTTTAGTTAAATCAAAACTCAAGTTTCAAATAAAATAATAACGTCCACAACAAAATTAAAGAACAATTCCAAATGGCAAATAAGTGTAAATAAAATCTCTTTAACCTACTAATATACAAATGTGTTTAAAACAGATTGCAATATTTTTTTTTAAAAACCTAATAATTAGGAGTAGGAGTGGGCATGGGGTGGGTCGGTTTTGGGCTCAACCCGAATCCAACTCAACATAATCGGGTTGACAAAAAATCAAACCAACCAAACCCGACCCGACCCGACCCAACCCAACCCAAACCGACCATACTATGGTCGGTTTGGGTTTGGGCCTAATTTACGCTAGGACAATTTTTTTTAGGGCCAAAATTCACGCTTGAAATTTTTTTATTTTTTGCCTAAATACACTTTGGAACCTTTATTGTTAATTTTGTTGAGAATTTTTTTTAAAATTTAAACGTAGTTCAAATTGGGCTAATGTGAATTACATTAAAATTAGAAATTTAAAAGACTTTGACGCGGTCTAATTAATTTTTAATATTTTTTAATAATTGGGTCGGGTCGGGTTGGATTGGATCGATTTTTATGAAGAAACTCGCAATCCAACCCAACCCAACCCGACCAAAAATAGATTTTCAAAACTCAATCCAACTCAATTTAGGGTAAAACCGACCCAACCCGATTGGGTTGGGCGGGTTGACCGGTTTAGTTCGATTTTTGTCCAACCCTACTAATAATCTAAACCAATTTGTTACTGTTGTATTATTTTTGTTGCAAATCCAAGACATACAAGCACTAAGTTAAAAAATAAAATAAACTTAATAACAAACTTTTCATTCTTTTCAAATATTGTGCCAAAAATTTGAAATTAAAATTAATGGCACAATTAATTCAAATTTAGATTAAAAATGAGTGTAAAGCTTTGTACACCAAGTTATTAAAATAGAAATATATGATCAATTTAAAATATTAACGAGAGTGCAATATTGTCAATGAAAATAAATGTTATGTAAGTTTTCCAGAATGCAAAAGTTCATGCAGTAAAATAATTAGAAATTCTCTGAAGTTCTAAAAATTGATAACGCAGCTAAAACTGAATTTTACTACACAAATCACCAAACACGACTTTAGAATGTTGTAATATGAGTTATTTGTGTAGTAAATTAAATAAATTATAATCTACAGAAAATTATTTTAGTATATAGAGTTAGAAATAACTGGCTTTAGAGAGTCACAAAAATCACTGTCCTAAAGTCGTGTGACGTCCCCTTCGTGCGGGTATTGTCAGTACTGAACGGTTTCAAGATAAAAAACTCTTTTAACTCACAGTCAATTCTTCTTCTATAAGCACGACTAAAGAGAGATAAGAACAAACATTTTAACTAATTGTTAAAACAAGAAAATAAGTAGTGTATATTGTGTTTTTCAAATCTTATTATTTTGTGTTGTGTCTAAAATATGAAACTACACCCTTTTTTATAACAGAAAATTTAACCTCAACTTTTATAAAAATTTATGTCATTCAAAATAGTTTTAATCACAGAATTAAAGAGATTTTAAATTTGCTTAAAATTAAAAATTAAAACTGTAAAATAAAATAAATTTATATGAATATTTCAATTTTCAATTTTAAGTTACAAAAATGTCATGTGGAATATTTATTTTTATACTATTATTGTGTCAGTTTATATGGTACAATCAACTTTTTATTGAGATAAAAGAATATATCCGTTGCAGAAACACGTGCTTTGTAGTAGAGAGTATTGATATAGCACCTACAGTGGACACTAATTATAGTGCCCACTGCCCAAGTGGCATCACCACATTGGGTGATATATAAAAAGTTGTTGGCAACTTTTTCAACTTTTTAAAAAGCATCCAATGTGGTGATGCCACTTGGACAGTGGGCACCATAATTGGTGCCCACTGTGGGTGCTATATCATTACTCCTTTTTCATATTTTGTTTGCAACACGTGCTCAAGAAAATTGTCGATACGAATTGGTACGTACTTATTTTTCAACCTGATGACTTGAATTTCACTTTCACGTATGATCTAGTCAATTACTACTATTCTAAGTTTGAAGTGAACTACGTGCTAAACATATATAAATTTGTTCGAACAAAACTATAAATGGACTAAAATAAAAAATCGGTCAAATTTTCATTAAGTATTAAAAAATATTTATTAAAAATTTGTCTGATGATGGTGTACTACACGTATGCACACAATCTTTTGAGTGTGCTTTTCGTAAAGAAGAAAATTAAGTATTTAGGCTAATTTTAATCGTGAAAAGTCAATAAAAAATTAATGGCATTAATGACATTAAATGTTTTCTTTGAATTTCATCAATAGACAAGTGAAGTTATTGGTTTTACAAATTTTTTTTTTTTTTTTTTATTTTGAAAAAAAAAAATCACATTTTAGTGAATTGAGTAGGTGAATGCAGTGACGTTGCTATTCCGTCATGCTCATCTCATCCATACTCTCAATAATTGTACAATTATCATCCCATTTAAAAATCATTTAATCTCATTAAATTAAAAGATTTTGCAATCTCTTTATCAATTATTAAATCGGTTTCAATAACTGAATTTTCCTTGTTTGGCATCTTAATAAGGGATTGTTTGAAAAGTTTTTTATAAAAAATGATGAAAAATTGTAGGTCCCGTGAAATGTATGGTTAAAATTAATTGTTGATTTTAAATTCGATTTTTAACAAGTTTTTATGTTAAGTGCTTGTTTGGTAGGGATTAAAATAGATTTTTTTATTTATTTGCATTTGACCAACCGCAACTATTGGCTATTCAACTATGATTTTTGGATTTTTGTTCGTAATTTTAACCTAAGGTGGACCTCTTTTTGAAAATTAATTGATTAATCCAAAAAAAAAAACTCATTTTTAATCCCTACTAAACAAACACGTTTAGTGATTTTTTAATAAAAAATTCATTCAATTTCCCTACAGATAACCGACAGTATAATTCTTGATAGAAAAACAAAATATATAATATTGGGGGATTTTGAATAATTTATTATATGGTCCAAATCTATGGCCCCCACTCTTGGTCAAGGCTTGAACACTATATTTTTCATGAGTTGCCTCTTGTCCTTCTACATCTCACTTTCCAGTTTCCACCTTTCCAGCACTTGAAAGTTTTAGCCAACAGACTCTCTCTCACAGATGGATACGAGCTGTGATACTGATCAGGTCATTCATGATGTTCCACCTTACATAAGGGTGTACAAAGATGGAACCATTGAGAGACTCCTAGGATCAGAAATTGCACCAGCAACATTTGATAATCAAACTGGAGTTTCCTCCAAAGACATAGTTGTCGTGCCTGATACCGGTGTCTCTGTCCGGATTTACAGCCCAAATCTCTCAAGCAACCACCAAAAACTTCCTCTGGTGGTGTACTTCCATGGTGGGGCATTTTTCATATCTTCGGTGGCTGATCCCTTGTACCACAACGTGTTAAACATACTAGCCTCCGAGGCTAAAGTTGTCGTTGTCTCGGTTGACTACAGAAGAGCCCCCGAACACCCTCTCCCGGCTCCGTATGAGGACTCATGGGATGTGCTTCAATGGGTGGCTTCCCACAATTCAGGAGGTGGCACTGAAAATTGGCTAAAGGAAAATGTTGACTTTGGCAGGGTGTTTTTGGCAGGGGACAGTGCTGGTGCAAATATATCACACCACATGGCAATCCGGGTTGGACGCTCAGGCGGGTCTCTATCGGGGATCAAGATTGATGGCATTCTTATGATACAACCATACTTCTGGGGTGAAGAACCAACCGGGATCGAGGCACGCAATCCATTACGCAAAGCTATGGTGGACAAGTGGTGGCAGTTTGTTTGCCCTTCAGATAAAGGCAACAATGATCCCTGGATCAACCCGCTTGTTAATGGAGCACCAAATCTTGCTGGATTAGCATGTGACAGGATTCTCGTGTGTACAGCTGAGAATGATATCTTGAGGGATAGAGGGAGATTGTATTACCAGTCACTTGTGAAGAGCCAATGGCAAGGGAAAGCTGAAGCTTTTGAGACAGAAGCAGAGGACCATGTTTTTCACATCATCAATCCCACTGGTGAAAAAGCTATCAAACTCATTAAGCGCTGTGCTGAATTCATAAACCATAAATGAATGTTAGTTGATTCTGGAATTTCAATCAGTTTATCATTTGTTCCAATTTTCAAAATTGTACTGTGTAGGCATCTACCAACAGTGTCACCACATAATAATGTTACTATTAAGCGTATTCTACATCACTCTTTCTTTTGGCTGTTTTTATTTTACACCCCATACATCCCATCCCTTATTGGTTTAACACCAAAATAGCTTAATACAACAACAAACTAAGTCTCTTCTAGGATCCAAATGGCATGCAAATGACAAGTCAATTGCTAGATGGCTAGATTAAAGACAATTGTTGTGTCCCCTCTTTTGGACCTTACCAAAGTCTGCATGAATGGGAGGAGATAACAAAATAATTTGAATATCGAAAGGTGATAAATGTCCTTGAATTAGGATTCTATAGAAATACAGATATCAGGATGTCATAACATGGTAAAACAAGAGATCGTGTCTAACAAGACAGTTGCTTTCTCGGAGTACATAAGACACTTGTTCACATCCTAATCACTGTTTTAGTTCAACTACCACAGAAACATAATGCTGACTCTAGAAGACAACAGTGTCCAGCATAGTTCCCAACGTCTGAATAATGTTTGAAGACATCAAGTTCGAGACGTGCTCCTCAAGATGTTTCTTCGCGTCTTGCCTTCCCACATTAGCGATAGCCAGCTTTTCTGGTGGCAACTCATCTTCCTCCTGAACTGCTTTGTTATATTTGATAGCTAAATTAAGCATCTCCTGTAAGTGTGATACCAAACATTACAACTTGCTTCAATTAGAACAAGAGAGAGAGAGAGAGAGAGAGAGAGAAGAAAAGAAATCATGCTATGGTAACTTCAAAGTTTTCTTTGATTAATTACACCCCATTATTAACATGGGAACCTCACAAAGATATCCTGTAGATATGAAAGACAAATATTAAACACACGTCATGGAAATGCATTAACTAATACATATATGTATCTGATGGATAATCAAATGAACCCAGATGAAATTAACTATCCAGAGTAGAATATATATACTTCATAACAAAATAATCCCTGATAAATATTAAGGATCCTCAATGTCCAATCAACATCTTCAGTAGGTACTTTACAACAAAGAAGCTACATTTATGTGACAAATTTTATACGCTCAGTAGGATATCCGAAGCTATATATCTATCAAAGTAGAATAAAAGAAGTGCTCAAGTTTATCTACCGCCATTATTTTCCAAATCTTAGCTCGAAGAGTAAGAAGAAATCATAACAGCAGAAAAGCCAATCATAGTCTCATAATCTACCACAAACTTGACCATTGAGACCTCTACTGTAACAAGTTGTGAGGATTTTTTTTTCGACCAAGAATCATTCCCACCAATCAGTTCTACAAGGTCCATTTTGGTACTAGAATACAACCTCAAAGTATCACCATTGCATTTCACAAACTACCATCCTCACATGGTGGATTTGCAATATAACCACGTCTGGAATTTCAAGAACAATGTGCTACTACCATTTGTGCACTAGAAAGAGTCAGACTGCAATTTGAATGATAGCATCAAATTTCCTACTGTGCCAGAAGAAGAAAAAAGTACAATTTTAGTGTAAAAATGAGGAGCAAGCACCCAACGGATGCAGCAAACAAGATTTAATGCATTTGCTTCAGAGGGCAGCCATACCAGTTCTAGCGTTTCTTCCACCTGACCTTCTGCTAAATGACCGATGTAGGAGCTAATCGGTTTCTAAAAGTTCACCTCAGTTATTAATACATCTAAAATTCTCCCTTTTTACCTCCTTGCTCGTCGCTATCCCTCTCGTCAAAGTAGAATTATTCTAATATTTTATATTCAAAGCTATTTTTGTTAAAGGATCCGATTAATGTATAGGATTCTATATGTATAATGCAAGAAGGTCATTATATAAAGTTTACAAGTATGTATTATATTAAATTAAAAATTAATTTTTAACTAAGGAACTATGGTAACATCTTAATATTTCAAATTCTGGACAACAGAAGTAGCAAACTTGTCCAACAGACACTAGGCCTCAGGGATATGTGGTATAAACTTCGAAAAATTGAACTCAAGCCAGTCAGTTCATGCAAGACTTTGGCAGCAGCTCAACAATTATACAAAGTCCATATTGCCATTATGCACGGGCGGCTCAGGGAAATATGCCACAGGGGTGAACTTCAAAGCATGTCATGAAAACTGGAAGTCAAATTGTTTGCAATAATTCTGTTGGTTCAAGGCCAGCAATGATAGGGAGAACCATCAACATTGGCCAATAGCACTTATTTCTTTGTTTCATACTTTCCTGGCAACCAGCTAGAACATAATCCCAACAACCACAAGATGTAAGAGCCAGGCAAATCGCAAAGTACCTGAACTGTCTGCTCATTTGTTTTGGAATGGGCATCAAACCGCTGAAGGGTCAATCCATCTGTCCATTTCTTCTTGTGAAGATTCAGGAGCATCTTCTCCTCAAGTTCATTCTTCCTGTAGTTTATGGCTATGGAATAATAATGTCGGTTCAAACCATGAATCAAAGCCTGAAACACAGATCACCTCTTCAAATTACAAACTAGAGGAAACAACATTGATCAAACATCACTTAATTAAATATTTGGCCATTACTTGGATGGATGGTTTATTGAGATGTCCCAGATTGGAAGTTGTCTGTCGTGGCTCTTGGCCAAGCATCATGGTCTGGGGGTTAATAAGTCTGAAGGCATCAATCACCACCTTTCCTTTAACACTCTGAATGGGGTCCACCACCACTGCAACTGCTCTTTGATTCAAAGCTTCAAAACTCTACATCATACAATAGGTAATGGCAACTGAGGATGCTAGAGATACACATTTCTAAATAAAAAATTGACTGAACAGTAAACAATTAATAGTAGAAAAGCAAGTGACAAACTTTCCAACAGCAGTGTCATGCCAAAAACTCATTTCTTCAGCCATACTATGTAGTTGTAAGGGTAAAACCCCTAATATTTTCTTTTTCCCACAACTTACCCTACCTTGTACTACTGGCCCATATTAAACGCCGGTCCAGCCCCCCAACCAAAAGAGAAGACAATATAATATATAATAAAATAAAAAAACAAATGTCCATCAGAAGCAAATAGTTTCTTGGAATAGCTAGCAAGATAATACCATTAGATGTAAAAGATACCAATGTTGGAGATATGGCAGAACACATAAGACGTCTTTTATCAGGTTGCCTTACAATTTACTTAACAATGCTCTCAATCTCACATGGTATCATTTTTAACAAGAGAAAGCAGAGAAAAATATACAAAATGCTCATATACTTTGTTACTCAGATGATTCATATTTAAAAGAAAGGAATAAGAAGAAAGAACAGAAACTTTTCTCCTCAAATATCTTATGATTTAATTGAATTTTCCTTTTCTCAATATTCCATCCAGAGCAGACAAATCCACAACCACAAAAAAGACGGATGTACCATAAAAAGATCACAAAATGAAAATGTAATAATATGATTGCATAATTGGAAAACCAAATTTTCACAAATTCAACAGTCTCCTTCTCTTATTTGTTTCATCTCACGATTTTATGCATACTCGATTTTCAGGACCAAGAGAGCAAGCTACAATAAATAACAGGAATACAAATCTTCGAATTTGTAATTACTTATTACCCACAATTGACAGGGTCAAACGGTTCTTTCCTGCTTTAATAGAATTATGCAATTATTGATAATCATTCCCACAGTACAATATTGTGAATTCCAAAAAAAAAATGATCAAGATCAGATTCAGTAATAGAGGCTAAAGATGATAGGAATGACTGGTTAAATGAATATTAGCAAATTAAAAGGTCTGTGAACATTTGGGGAATATTTAATATCTGAAGAGTAAAAATTACGAAGTGCAAGAACATGTTACTGTTGATTAAATATTCAATAATCAATCTGATACGGAAAATATAGCTTCATCGAAAGTCATATATTAAACAAAACAAGTTGGAGCAGTGCAGAATAAATTATGACAGAGTAACAACCTGCTGAGTATTGATGTCAACGCCAGAAAGCCAACACCCAAAACCTGGATGTGAATGATACCAACCAACCACCATCTCAGGTCTGTGACCAATAACAAACAAAACTTGCTGAATTTACATAATGTAAGAGAAGAAAGGACGTGACATTGTTACAGTAATTACAAAAACAAAAACCAGTATCAGTACGAATATCTTCTACTATAAATTCAGCAAATTGAAAGAAGGATACATAATATAGCAATTCCTGGACCCTATTTTAAGTTTTTAACACAACAACAAACTAAACAAATAGAACCAACTCAAACCCATTAAAAGCAGAGTCTTTTCTAGAATACAATTGTTCATTGAATGAACTTAGCAAATGCAAGTTATGGGAGTACTGATCTAAGCAATATGCAATACAAATGACTGGTCTTGAAAATATCATGCCAAGTCCTCGGTCTGAGAGAAAGGGAAATTTTCCATTGAATATGTATGTGAATGACAAGGTAATATCAGATATGATGGAAAATGATAAACCTGGAAGAAGTCATTTGAAGAATATGCCAAACACCTATATGAAGAAGCAACAATTTTTAATGGGTTCAATTTATTAATTTGGGCAGCAAAACCTATTGAGAAACCAAAACATAATAAAGATAATCACTTAACTCGCTTCCAGAAAATGAACTCCGAAACACAAATGCTTCTTAATTTGATAATAGTAATAAAAATTCTCAACATGTGACAGAATTAGTAAGCTCAGACTAGCCAGTTCAGCATCCATAGCTACTTTTAGTTTACTTGAAAATGAAAACGTTCATATGGCTCCAACAAGCTTCAATCAGCTTCCATTTACCCAGAAAACTTGTTGTTTACCATTAAAACCACTATTCTTTTACATTTTCTGTAATGTGAAGCTTCTGTAAGCTCTTGTTAAAAAAACAGACAGAACACAGAAGAAGCAAGATCTGTTCCAATTATTTGTTCTATTATTTTCTTTTCTTCTCATTTTTCTTCCGTAGGATTGGGGATTTATAGTATAGGACTTCAAGCAAAACACAAAAATTGGACACTTTATTCTAATTTTTTGACGGTTTTTAGAATTAGTTATATCATGGCTACTCTGCTAGTTCTCTTTTCATTGCATTCTCCTATCGCATTCTGATCTGAAAACAAAAAATTCCAAAACCATGCAATTGCCTTCAAACAACTTCAAAACCCATACAACGTACACCACCTATCTTAAGCAAGAAAGCGCCCAAAATTCTCTATCAGAATAGGAATTCATTTTTACCTGCCAGTTTGCTTTAGCATATCAAGCATATTGGTCTGGAAGACATGGTCCACAGCCTCCACACTAACTCCTGTCCCACTCTGTGGCATCGCAAAAACATCCACCACTCGAACCGTGTATTCATCAACAAACTCCCCTAGCATAAGCCCCATCACTTCCATCGGCACCCCCGCCCTTCCTATATAATAACAATATTCAGACATCAAATAAACCGTACTTCCATCAATACACGCAATAAAAACCTTACATTATACTTTATATCGACACATACAGATGTGTTTGCATATGTATTCTAAAACCCTAGATTTACCATGTTTGAGCATTTTAAGGAGGGCAAGAGAGGAAATGTAAACTTGTTCAGAGGAATCAAGAGTTGGAGAGTCCGGTGGCGGGTGTCCGAGGGCTCCGCCGGCGCCGGCGAACATTCTTTGTAATCTTTCCATGCCGGACATTTTCTTTTTAATTCTTTTATGGGTCTTCTCTGTATTCCTGAGATTTTGTTTAGGCAGATGAAGTATAGAGTTCAAGAGTTGGATTTCTTTGCAAACAAGACAAGATATATTTAACTAACTAAAAAAACGTTTTACAATGACGCCCTTATATTTTGAGCTAATTGTAATTTTTGCGTGTTACTTTACTTTCCACTTTTTTTTTTTATTATTATTATTATTATTATTTTTTGTCAAAGACCAATGAACCAATAATTATTAGACCCAGCCTGATTATTGACCCGATCAAGCCACCAGATTAACGAGTTACTGGTTAAATCGACGGATCACGGATTTAATCGATGAATTAGTGTCGAATTGAAAACTGAACCAAAATATTTTTAGTAAAAGAAAAAAGAGGCATAAATATAAGTCTAAATTTAAAAGTGAAATACATCCTTATTATAAATCCTAAAATTTGGACTCCTTCATAAAAATTAAATCTAAAATCTATTTAAAATTTTCATTTATTTTTTTGTAGTATTTATATAATTGTATTATATTATTACTCAATATTACATTTTTTTTAAAATAATGTTATTTATAGTCGTTCACTATCTTTAATCATCCTACGTGACATTATTGAATGAATTATTTACTCCAATTAAATAATATAGTTATAGTTATTAATTATAAATAATTTATTCAATTGTATAATACCATATAGAATAATTACTGGTAATAAACAAATACGAATCAATTTATCAAAATTATTCGTACTACTCCTTTTCATCTCTACTTTTAAATTATTTATTAAAAGCATTTGTATCACATAATAGTCCTATTGAAAAATGCTGGTTGTACACCCAGTTTTACCGCATGGTTTACCGCAACAGTTAAATGACTAATTTGCCCCTCAAATAATTTCAAATAACAACAAGAAGGATGAAAGCAGATTGAAGGAGAAGACGGCAGCCAACTTGAGAAGAGAGAAGAAAAGTCCCTGAAAAAGAACTTTTGACTCTCTTTCTTCCCAATGCAGATTCACAACTTGAATCATTTCTCTAACATTTCTTGTTCATGTTGTTCTTGATTCAATAAAGGGTCCTTGGACCAAATTTTTCGCCCCATATTCAGCCATAAGAGTTTTTTTTTCACCGGTTTTGGATGGCACCATTTATGAAGGATTGGGACAACCCGTGCTTGTTAGTTTTTTGGAGCACCGATTTTAGGTGGTTTAAAAACCACCCAAAAACAGTATAGTGTAATTTTGGGTGTTCTTCTCAACCCCCCAAATCGACGGTTTTTGACCGTTTTTCAAAATTTGTTCCAACTTTACCCTTCCTAAACAATTAAAATCTGCAAAAAAATAAAAAAATTTCTTCAAATCCTCTATCCACGAACAAACCAGACGCTTTTTCTTCCAAATCCGGCTGTTACAGTGAAAATCAAATTGACCAATTTTAAAAAGGTAATCTTCCTTTGTGAAATATATGTGTGTATCTATGTTGTGTGTATATATGTGCTCCATATTTTTGTGCTATCATGAATTAAAGATGAAAAAATTTGAAAAGTTGGTTCATGATCACAATTAATTTTATTAACTTTGTTCAATAATATAAATTTAATAATATAATTTTGATTATGAGAAAAAATTAAGATAGGAAAAAAAGTGGAGAGAAATTACACAATACCATATTATTACATAGATCTTCTTTGCTTTCTATATATATGGGCATATATGTAATTTGATTGTTTTAAAAAACTTTCAGAACCGCTGGATAATAAACTCCCAAGCATAGGTTGGACAGTTTCTAAAACCGCTACTAAAAACCACTCAAAACCGGACCACTCATAAACGCCCAAAATCGGTACTTTAAAAACCGCTGATAACCACTACTCCAAAACTCCCAAGCAGGTCCTAAAGGTTTTTTTTTTCCTTTCATTTTTAATTGCTGAAGCAATTTTTTAATGTTGTTGGTTTCATTGCTTCTGGATTCCCCTTATTATTTTAAAAATCAAATGTTTTCTGGGTCTTTTTTATTTTACAAAACAAATTAAAAATCTTCCATAGTTGTTGAAGATTCCTGTAAAATGATCTAGTGTCCCATAAAAAAGAGATTTTTTATATTTTAATTTGTGGAATATTCTCATGTCTAGGAATAATTAGAAATAAAGCGTACATATGAAATTTTCATTTTCATTTCCATTTCCTGTTATGGTGTTATAAATATAATTTTTTTTTCACCATTTGGGTTCTTGTTATGATTTGTGGTTATATTTTGAACATTTTCAGGGCATATTTTGTCAAGATTAGATCTTCTTTTAATAATGAAAAATTGCTGTGTGACCCCTTCTGTTTTTTCTGAGAAGAAGAAAATAAGAATAAACCAAACCCATTTTCAATAGATTATGGTGCATATCATGTCGATATTAGAGATTAACCGTGGACATTAATTATTCTGTGGAATATTTCACAACATCAAAGAGAGATATGATTTTGGCCGGGAGCTAGGGAGAGGCGAATTCGGGGTTACATGTTTGTGTAATGACGTGGAGTCCAGTGAGAAATTCGCGTGCAAGACTATCGAAGAAGAAGTTGAAGACTGCTGTTGATATTGAGGATGTTAGGATAGAGGTTTTCAATATACTTTTCTTTATTGGAAATCCAATATAGCTTCAATGGAAGAAGGAGACTAACTCAAAATTTTCGCCAGAAAGTCGCCGGAATATCGTCGGAAAAATTATATGTTGTCAAGGCAAGATATGAAAAAATGAGGAGGAGTTGGGAGGTAGGAGTAAAACCATGTGCTGAGCTGGAGATATACATAAACATTAAATGTTATTGGGGAATACCATTAAATAACCTTTGCACACAAAACATTTTGGCAAATGGCATTTGACCAGAAATAAACAAATAAAATTAATGTAAAAAATTAAATAATAAGTAAATGACATAAATCTCCTCACTTTATTTCAAATATATGTACTCACATAGGGATGGCAATGGGGCGGGTCCGGGGCGGGTCGGCGCCGCCCCGCCCCGCCCCGCGAACTTTTTGGCCCGCCCCACCCCGCCCCGCGACCCGCGAATTCGCGGAGCGGGGCGGGGCGGGGCGGGTCGCGGGGCGGGGCGGGGCGGCCGTTGGACCCGCCAACCGCCCCGCGAACCTTTTTTTTTTTTTTTTTTTTTTTTTTGTTAAACTGAAAAATAAATAAAAAAATATATATACAATTTTTTTTAAATATTTATACCAAGCAAAACAAAAAAATTATAAGATTTGGGTTGTGGTATAGTGGTTAATGTTAATAGTTTATAAGTTTTAACCCGGGTTTGATTCTTCTTTAGTTTATTTTTAGTGAAAATCATAATTTCTACTATATTTTATGATTTTTAAAAAAAAAAAAAAAAAAAAAAAAATTTTTTTTTTTAGGGGCGGGTCGCGGGGCGGCGGGGCGGGGCGGGGTCGCCCCGGACCCGGCCCGGGGCAGATTTTTCTGCCCCAAACCCGCCCCTATTGCTTCGTGGGGCGGGGCGGGGCGGCTCTTGGCGGGGCGGGGCGCGGGGCGGGTTCGGGTCGGCGGGTTTTTTTGCCATCCCCATACTCACATTTCTCTCTTCACTTTGCATACTTTTTTTATCTCTCTCCTTCCATCCATGAAGAAAAGATTTGGACATTTCCCCGTATGTGAGAGCCGCCACCCCACCCCACCCCACCCCACCCCACCCCACCCCAAACTGCAAAAACCCAAACAAATTACAAATGTCCCCCATCCTCCACTCATTTATTTATATTTTAATCCCCTCTCCTCATTTATTTATACTCTAACCCCCCACTTTCTTCAATCCCAACTTATTTATTTACCACCAAATTTATATCCACATTATTAATATAATTAAATTTATTAAATTAAAAATAAATTTTTTATTATTATATTAATTGTATTTGTTTTTTAAAAATATAATATATAAGTTATATATTATTTATATCATATAATAAATAATATAGTTAACGTTAATTTTATTATTAAGATTACACTGAGACTAATTAATTAGTTTATATTTGAGTAACAAATAAAATTTTACTTAAAAATAAAAATAAATAAAGTGTGCATAATAAATTTGCTCCAATTGATAATTTACATATATAAAGAAGAAAGTAATATTACAATAGAAATAATAAATTAACGACGAGAGTTAAAGCGTGCATCATATGTTAATAAAATAACGTGCAAATTGTTAAAAACATAAAAAAATGTTAACAATATTACAACTAACTCGCAAATTACAAAAAATTAATCTGTACAAATAAACCAAAATAAAAAATAAATTAATAATTTATTACTAACATTTGAAAAATATGAAAAAAAAAATAAATAGAAGACAAATTTAGGTACATTTGAACAACAATATGATATTTGAGAGTCCCGAAATAGAGAAATACTTAAGTAGTTTTCATAACGGCGGACATGCCGTTCTAGTGATACAGTAACGACATGCATGGCGTTATGCCTATAAATGAACCCGAACAGGTTCTAACTATTTAAAGTAGTAAATTTAGGTACATTTGAACAGCAATATGATCTTTGAGAGTTCTAGAATAGAGAAATATTTAAGTAGTTTTCATAACGGCAGACATGTCGTTCTAGTGATAGCGTAACGGCGTGCATGACGTTATGCTTATAAATGAACCCGAACAGATTCTAACTTTTTAAAGTAGTAAATTTAGGTACATTTGAACAACAATATGATGTTTGAGAGTCCCGAAATAGAGAAATACTTAAGTAGTTTTCATAACGGCAGACATGCCGTTCTAGTGATACAGTAACGACATGCATGGCGTTATGCCTATAAATGAACTCGAACAGGTTCTAACTTCTTAAAGTAGTAAATTTAGGTACATTTGAACAGCAATATGATTTTTGAGAGTTCTAGAATAGAGAAATATTTAAGTAGTTTTCATAACGGCAGACATGCCGTTCTAGTGATAGCGTAACGGCATGCATGACGTTATGCTTATAAATGAACCCGAATAGATTCTAACTTTTTAAAGTAGTAAATTTAGGTACATTTGAACAACAATATGATGTTTGAGAGTCCCGAAATAAAGAAATACTTAAGTAGTTTTCATAACGGCAGACACACCGTTCTAGTGATACAGTAACGACATGCATGGCGTTATGCTTATAAATGAACCCAAACAGGTTCTAACTTCTTAAAGTAGTAAATTTAGGTACATTTGAACAGCAATATGATCTTTGAGAGTTCTAGAATAGAGAAATATTTAAGTAGTTTTCATAACGGTAGACATGCCGTTCTAGTGATAGCGTAACGGCATGCATGACGTTATGCTTATAAATGAACCCGAATAGATTCTAACTTTTTAAAGTAGTAAATTTAGGTACATTTGAACAACAATATGATGTTTGAGAGTCCCGAAATAAAGAAATACTTAAGTAGTTTTCATAACGGCAGACATGCCGTTCTAGTGATACAGTAACGACATGCATGGCGTTATGCCTATAAATGAACCCGAACAGGTTTTAACTTCTTAAAGTAGTAAATTTAGGTACATTTGAACAGCAATATGATCTTTGAGAGTTCTAGAATAGAGAAATATTTAAGTAGTTTTCATAACGGCAGACATGTCGTTCTAGTGATAGCGTAACGGCATGCATGACGTTATGCTTATAAATGAACCCGAATAGATTCTAACTTTTTAAAGTAGTAAATTTAGGTACATTTGAACAACAATATGATGTTTGAGAGTCCCGAAATAAAGAAATACTTAAATAGTTTTCATAACGGCAGACATGCCGTTCTAGTGATACAGTAACGACATGCATGACATTATGCCTATAAATGAACCCGAACAGGTTCTAACTTCTTAAAGTAGTAAATTTATGTACATTTTAATAGCAATATGATCTTTGAGAGTTCTAGAATAAAGAAATATTTAAGTAGTTTTCATAACGGCAGACATGCCGTTCTAGTGATAGCGTAACGACATGCATGACGTTATGCCTATAAATGAACTCGAACAGGTTCTAACTTCTTAAAGTAGTAAATTTAGGTACATTTGAACAGTAATATGATGTTTGAGAGTTCCGGAATACAGAAATACTTAAGTAGTTTCTATAACGGCAGGCGTGCCGTTCTAGTGATACCGTAACGGCACATGTCACGTTATGCTTCAAATCTCTTTCACAAATATTTTTCAAGCGTTTTATATGCTTATTCAATGTTAGAATAGTTATTATACTGATTCATAAGCAATCTCTCTACCTCTAAAACTATTCTATGACATCTTTTCCATTATGAACACAATATGCATGAATTCTTTTCACATACTAAAGTTCTTTGCTAACAAGTCAACTAAATTAAGTATCATTAAGGTCATTATAACAAATATGACACATATTAGTTTATTTGTTAAAAAATAACATCTTTATGGCAGAATTAAGCGAGAAATTAGTATTGTAGGACCATAACGGCAAGTGTGCCGCTTTAGTGTACCCATAACGGTATTGCTGCCGTTATATTTTTAAATTGTTCGGAATGACTTCGAAACTAATACACTAACTTGTTACAGTGATTTTATCAAAAATAAGATGTTCAATGTCGAAGTGAACAATAGATAAGAACTTTTAGGACCATAACGACAAGTATGCCGTTTTAGTGTACCCATAACGGCATTGTTGTCGTTATAGATGAGTGCTAACTACTAACCTACGTCCAATAGCACTTAACTAGTCTATATATTCAAAGCCAAATATCAAACCCAATACTAGATAGATGGTGATAGTCAGTAATTAGATAATGCCACTGGTCCCGTTATACATTGTGAATAACGACATACTTGTCTTTATTTTAAATTTTTAATGCCCTCACATATTAACTCACTAAAACAAACATATACTTAACGAAAGTTATCACATTAAAGGTTATAAACACGCTGAAAGTGGAAAAATAAGATAACCGTATGGGTGCCGTTATAAATCATAGATAACGTCATATATGGCGTTATGGCAAATTCTTAGGCAAATGCATATATCAGCAACAATGCTGTAAAGGCCTAATGTTATATACATGCTGGCAGTGGAAAAATAAGATAACGGCATGGATGCCGTTATAGATCACAGATAACGGCATATATGACGTTATGGCATATTCTTAGGCAAATGCATATATCAGAAACAATGTTGTAAAGGTCCAAGGTTATATACATGGTGACAGTGGAAAAATAAGATAACGGCATGGATGCCGTTATAGATCATAGATAACGGCATATATGACGTTATGGCAGATTCTTAGGCAAATGCATATACCAGCAACAATATTGTAAAGGTCCAAGGTTATATACATGATGACAGTGGAAAAATAAGATAACGGCATGGATGCCGTTATAGATCACAGATAACGGCATATATGACGTTATGACCAATTCTTATTCAAATGCATATATCAGCAACAATGCTGTAAACCAGAACAAAAATTGAGCCAAAAATTGCAGGAATTGATATTAGTATATATATTTTATCTTCTCTAACTACAAATCTAAAATGTAGATAATTTAACAAGTTTACACACCACTCAAAATTACAATGGACAAAGAAAGAAGACAAACATAAAGATTTTTTGGGTTTCTAGGTAGAACAAGTGCAATGAAGATGGTGATGAGGGAGAGACATGGCTGCAATAATTTTCCTAGAGAGAGAAAGAGGAGAACGAAAGATGAAATGAAAAAATTAGGGTATTTTTTGTTTTAAGCACTTGGGGGTATTTTGGATATTGTATAATATTTTTTATACTTTATTTAATGGGGAAGGCTATTTACCAAAACATTGTGGAAGTAGACTTATTTTACTAAATTTATTGTTTGACAAGTCCTTTTAACTCAAAATCTCAATGTTATTAAATTTTTGGAAATTAAAATATCGTGATATATTATCAAAATATCGCGATATTTTGGATGCAAAAAGTCGCGGTCACCATGCGGTGAACGGGGGTGTACAACAAGCACCACTGATTTTGAAAATACATACACGATTACCTCCTTTATTCAAGGTCCTCGCCAGCGCTGCACTCACCGCCGCAGCTACATCTTGTCCCATCTCGTCTTCTTCACCAATCTATCTCTCTCTATATTTTTTCTTCCATTTTTATCACGTCAAGTTTTTCTTCTTCCCCCTCTTTTCTTCACTTTAAGAATCCCATGAGAACAGGATACAAACACACACTGAAAGTTATCCCTTCTAATTTTTTCATAATTTTAAGTCACAGAGGCAGCCTCATTTATGATTCTTATACCATGGCTTGGGTGTCTTTCTAGAAATTGAATTTCCCTTTTGCAGAAGGGGATCTGGGGTGCCCTTAAAATTCTTGTTTTTTTTTCCTTTTTCTGAGTCCAAAGATTTTGGAAGCTTATTAGATTCCTAATGCCAAAAACCCATATTAGAAATTACTTATTTTGATTTTTTATTTTGTTGGGAGCTTGCTAGCGCCACTGTCCTCGCGGCAATGGGTACAGCACCGGCGAGGAGCTGCAATTTGATGGGCTAAAGATTTAGAACTTTGGAGTGGATAACAATGGAAGAAAAAAAAAATATATATAAAGAGATAGATGGGTGAAGTCTGTGAATAAGAAGTTGGTTGTGAAGAAAAAATAGGGGAGGGGGTTGATTGGAGAAGAAGAAGAGGGTGAGGGGGGTAGATTGCAATTTTTTCTTTATTTTATTTTTTATTTTAATTCTAATTTTAAGAAAATTTTGATTATTTAATGGTCAAATTAACGATTTTTCTAACCGAATAACTTTGCTCGCACGTTATTTAAAGATTAAGAACTCGAAGTGCTAGATATTGAAAGTTTGGAACTCTATCGTTGCAAAGTTCAAAAATTTGGACCCTCAGTACTATTTACCTTAAAAAAATTGAACTTTTAAATCACATTGTGTATTTTGACCCAAAAAAAAAATATATATATATTTAACACGTAAATATTTAAAAAATACTTATTCGGTCTTACAAAAATAGGCTCGTTTCTTTTTTCACACAGATTAAGAAATTTCATTTAATGTAATTGAAATTATAATTTTTTCACACACTTTTTCTATTATACCTCTATTTAATATTAGTAATTCATGAATCTAATAAATTTAAATGCTCATTATCTTACAGTTGGAATGCAAATGAAATTGAATTTCATTACATTGAAACAATTATAAAATCAATTGTTGACTTTGTTACTGGGGGATTGGTGTTTTGGTGGAATTCATTGAATGCATATTGAGTAAATGTGTGAATAAATTTATGTAATTTTCCATTATAATTGGAATATGTTAAATTTATTTGGATTGATAACAATGTAAATAAAATAAATGTATATTAGGAAAAAGAAAATTTCAATACACCCTCTATAAAATAAGTGGTCTATAATATAATTTAGGACGGACAAATAAGAAAAACGAACATATCTTTTGAGACGGAGGAAGTAGTTTTTAAGAGGTAAAATTTCAAACAAACTAGATATTTATATATCATTTTAATATCATTTTCTCAAACAATGCAAACATCTCAGTGGAAATATGCACCAAGCTTGCACTCTTGGTTTGAAGCTTCAGCAGTTAGCAGCATCAAATTTTGTGAATTTTTAAAAAACCGTCAAACCAATTAGTCGGTTTTCAAAGAAACTCATTGAGTTTGGATGGACCAAGAGCTATTCTATTATTTGTTTTATCTAATTATATTGATCGGATCGATTATTGTTTGATTCTCTAGTCGCACACTGTTAAATCTGATATCGATAACTACATTGTGTAAGTTGTGACAGTCGACCTACATGCAACTAAATCACTACTTTTGAAAATATCTTTAACTAGTTTGTGTCAAAATTTTCTTAATAAAGTATAAGTACGTTTATCAATCCTCTTTATTTTTTCTATTTTCAAAACACTTCAGGTGCTACTTTTATTGTTATATTGCTCTATTAGTATATTTCAAATTTCAAATTTTAAATAAAAGTGATACTTTGAACATCTCTAATTCTTCCTTTTTCAGCAATTTTGTCGACTCTCTCGATCTAGTACATTGTTTTTTACAATGAAATTCTCGACCATTATAAGAGATATTGAAATATGTTTGAGATTAAGGGATCTCTACCCAATATTTCCATTGAATGCTCATATAAGGTAACAATTACTGTTTAATATATTTATATCGAAAATTTGACCTAAGCAAGTGGTTTTAAGAAGACATAATATCTACCTAGTGTAGTTGTTTATGCAACAAGTGACATAGCTTTAAAATAGGCAATTTTTTTATTGTTACTCAACTAGAATCTTATTGCTAAGTGACTTCGTGTCAACTTGGCCAGAATATACAAACCCGACCCAATCTATTTTGGCAAAATAGTTTGCCACTTCGCCACTTCGGGAAAACGGGGGATCGACATGCCCGGTCAAGTCGCGGGGTTCGACCTGCCCGATTAGGCCACGGGGGTCGAGGGGGCAGCGCCCCTCGTCGGGGGCTTGCCCTCGGAAAGCAAATTCAGAATTATCTACATGTTTAAAAGGTATATTTGGCATCTCGAAACCAATATCGAATGAACGAGAAATTACGGAAAAGGACAATTTTGGATCAAAGTTTTGACCATGCGATCGCATGGGTATTTCCACCTGCGATCGCAATCTGCTTAAATTTTAAGCAGAACGTTTTTGGGTCCTTCCATACGATCGCAGGAGACAAAGTCTTGCGATTGCATGATTAAATTGGATTAAGTTCTGTTATGAATTTTGTACCTTGCGATCACAGCTTGGTAAAACCATGCGATCGCATAGGTTTGCGTGAACAGACATGTCTTTTTGAAGTGTTGCACGAATTGGTTCTGTATCTTTTCGTTTTCAACCGATCTTCAACGTTAAATAGGACCATTGGGCGTCCATTTTGACAGAGAATTGATATAGAAAACATTTGCATAACATACACTCATATTTCATCACTTCTTGAATAAAAAATTCTTGCATTTGTTGCTTGAATTTCTGATTTTTCATTTCATTTCCTTCTTTGGAGTACATAGACCTTTTCTGGTTCGTTGTGCTTGTGTTTGGAAGTGCTACAACTACAAACACAAGCGGAAGCCGTTGTATCTTAGGAGTCAATTGCCATATACCGTAGGTACCATTGCGGGGCAAAATTGACTTAAGGACAAAGTGTTCAACACTTGCCTCGGCCTAATTTTCATCCAATTCATTCGGTTTGATTGCTTTGGAGTCATTTACACAGAAATCCGCTAACAGACAAGTGGTACAAATTTTATTGCACTAGTTTCTTGATGTTTTCTTGAATCCACATGACTAGAACCTCTTTGAATAAGAATGAAATACTAAGCTTCGACCTAATTATTTATTTGAATATATGTCTGTCCTAACACTTTGTATCACTTTGTTTGTTACTGGAATGTTTCAATTAAATGTATTTGAGTAACAAGGAAAACCTAATAAAGTAACAAGACAAAAATTATTAATTGTTATAATTATTCTTGTTTATTTACTAATAATTTTGCAAATTCTCAGGGGTAGCTGTAATTGGAGCAGGTTGGCCGTCACTGGTTGCCTGGATTAATATTATTTGCAGTACTATCTTACAGGCCTTCCTATTGGACTTGTTATGGCCTATGGGATGGGGGCTTCCACTGGGCAGTTGAGGTAATATAATCTGTTTAAAATTGCACAAGACCTCATATTTAATCTTCTTTAATGATTAAAATATATAATAAAATTGAAAAGAGAGACTCACGATATGTTTGTGTGTTGTTAAATTCAATGAGTCGAATTGAACAGTTGACCATTGCTTTGGGGTGGAATGAGAACAAGACGAGGTAATGTGGTTTAATGGTTTATTGTCGAAAAGCAGTACGAAGAAATTTTCGTATATATCTTGCTAGATCATGAACCTCACAAAGGGCTACAACTGGTTGAATGGAATGGGGGTGAGGGACATGCTCTATCCATGGCTGCTTTCATTAGTAAAGAATAAATTCCAACTTTATATAATAGATTACAGTTTGTAGAACACAAAAGGAGAGAAAGCAAAAGTGCTTATGCATTATTAGTTCACAACAACATGCCCACCATTCACATTCCATATTCCATGTATCAATAATACACATTACTGTAAAGAAGATGCTCAATTTGCCTTAATCATATCTTTGTTTTCCTTTTTTTTTTCTTTTCTTCGTTGCATATTTGGAATGCTAGACTGTATATAATTAAATAAAATAAAAGATATTTAATATATTTATCTACTGTATTGTTGCGTCCTGCATATTATATATGAACATATGGCATGCTTTCCAACCTAACATATTCCCAAGCTAACCATTTTGTCAACCATTATAATTTACATGTATTATTAATGGGAAAAAAAACATCATCAAGCACGAGTGCGGCATAGTGTTTTTTTATTTTTTATTTTTTTGTGAATGTTTGAGGAGCATAGTTAAGAAAGCAGTTACGTAATATTTAGATCTCATGTGCCTTGCATGGTATGAATTAAATCGAGGGTAAATTCTACCACGAATTTTCAACCTTCCATAAGTGTAGCACTCATGTTTTTAATCTACCATTGGTTGTCTTCATGTCCACAACTTTTTAAAATTGAGGCACATATGTCCCCAACTAATAGAAAAAAATTATTGAAACGTTAAACGGCCACATGACATCCACGCAACATCAGGAAAAATAAAATTATCTAAAAATATTTTCTTTATTCCAAAACAACCCAATTTGTCATGACTTCAACTTTCATTTAGAAATCCAAGCAGAAAAAATTCCTCAGTGTTCACAAAATCTATTCCTTTAAACTCATTTCCAACATCACGTGGGTATCGCATGACTATTTAAACTTAAATAAACGTTTTCTGTTAGCTGTGGACATGGGTGCAACTATTTAAAAGGTTGGAAACATGGGTGCAATAAATAATAAGTTGGAGACATGAGTGCCACACTTACAGAAGGTAGTAAGGAAACTCTGGTAGAATTTACCATTAAATTAACATACATAAAGCATGAAAGTCATAGTCCCCCCCCCCCCTCCCCCCTCTCTTAACGTATGAGGGGCTGTACCTTCCGTGGTATGAATTAAATTAATATAACTTGAATACATCTACATTTTGTAAATTATAAACAGTGAGTCCTACAGAATGTGTGGATAAAAGCATAAGATTTTTCTCCATGCATATCCCATATTCGCAAGATTGTATGCAAAATGTTTATATAGTCTTAACGCGCTTGTTACTTTTATGTTTTGTTATGAAGCCAAATGTGCCAAGTTTCGTTCTTCTAGTAGTGTTTGACAGAGAAATTTATTTGCAGCTATTTGGAAGACTTTTGTGTCCATTGACAACTGTACATGACTCCTTGCTGGATCTCCATTTGGAAATGCCCATAAAAAGTTGAAGAAAAATATAAAACTATTAAAGAATAACAAAAACAATAAAACGAATAACAAGAGTCAAATATCGTTTTTCTCGAGAACTAGGAAAAGTTTAAAATGTTTATGAAATCCATTTTCACCATGTTTCTCATTATATATTATTCCATAGATTTAAGCACATGTTTGTCTGTGTTTTCTCCATTTTCTGCTTTAATTTTATGGAGTTTTTATGTCAATATCAGTGATGAAATTTCATGGAATTCAAATACGTTTAATAGCTGTTGACTTCTTGAAGAGTTTGTTGAAGTTTTTTCTTGCTTGTGACTTGAATTTTTCCAAGCACCTCACTCTCTCTGACCATTTCTTTCTCCTAATATTTCTAACTATACACATACACACAAACAAAGAAGAAGAAAAAGAAAAAAAAAAATCAAAACCCAATTCTAATTTCTCTTGTTTCATCAATCTTTCTTTTCTTCTATATGGAGATTCTGAGATGGAAGCCACAGGTTAGCATATCTTTCTGAAGATCATTTCATTTTCAAGAAAATTTTAATTTCAATGCCGACGAACGAGGCTTAGATTCGATAATATTTGCATACAGGATGCATTGGTGATGAAGGCACCTAAAAAGAATCCACTGATATTAAGAATGGTGGTCTTACTTTTTGCCATGGTTTGTGGACTGTACATTTTTACACTCTGTATAAAGCAAACAAATAAACTCAGAGACACTAATCCTCTGAAAATCCAAGTGATTGATAGAAGAAACTGGCATTGTAGAACTGCTCAAACACAAGAATGGGACTTCCCATATGTACATTTCCCACAACCTGAAACCTTTAGCAGGTAAATTATTTTTACATTTTTTTTTTAGTTTTTAGTTTTTATGATATTGATTGAATATTATCAGGCAGGAATGTGCTTGCAATCCTGTTCGATTCTTTGTGATCGTGTCGATGCAGAGATCTGGAAGTGGATGGTTTGAAACATTGTTGAATAGCCATATAAATTTAAGCTCTAATGGTGAAATTTTGGGGGCACAAGACAGAAGGAGAAATGTTTCTATGATTATTAAGACACTGGATCAAGTTTACAATCTTGATTGGTTGAGTAGTGCATCCAAGAATGAGTGCTCTGCTGCTGTTGGATTCAAATGGATGCTAAATCAGGTACGATGAAACTGAATCATACTTCGACTCGTATGTCTGTCTGTCTTGATCTTATTTTAGTCCAAACACTCACGAGGGTGAACGAAATTTCTTAGTGCTTGCTCAGTTAAAAACTGAACATAATTAAGGAAGAGAGACATGTAGCGATAAAACTGTTATTACGGGCTTGTTCGGTAGAGATTTTTGGGGGAAAAAATGGGTTTTTTTGATTACTTTTTGACTTTTCAAAAGTTTTGGTAGTGTAAAAAGGGTTGAAAAGTCAAAAATTGTAGACAAAAAAATGGGTTTTTTTGGATAAAATGGCTACCGAACAAGACCTACATATTTGTCTCCGTGAACCCTCACCTCCTATGGTCACAAATCATCCAAATTTTATTCAAACTTCAGTTCCGACAAAATTGTCGATTGTCCTCTTTAATCTTATTCTAAAGTTGATTACTGTATGAATTGTTTGAAGGGATTGATAGCACATCACGAAGCAATAGCAGACTACTTCAACAGAAGAGGTGTCTATGTAATATTTCTCTTCAGAAGAAACCTTCTTCGAAGATTGGTTTCTGTGCTTGCTAACGTATTCGACAAGAACAGTAAACCCTTAAATGGAACGCACAAATCACACGTGCATTCTCAACACGAGGTTCTCTTTCACACTCTCTCGTTCGAACATTTGTTTTGGGCACAAATTTCACTTATAAGTCTATGTCAAAATCTACATGCAGGCTCAAATACTAGCAAAATACAAACCTACTCTTAATGCCACAGTACTTGTATCCCACCTTAGAGCAGCAGAGCAAACAGTAGCAAAAGCATTGGAATACTTCAAAAGCACTCGACACATTGTTCTCTATTACGAGGATATAGTTAGGAACAGCACTGTAAGCACAATTTTTGTATTTACTTATAATCTTTTCTTGTTTTTTCTCTAATAAAGTGTGGTCTTTTTTTTTTTTTTTTGGGAGGGGCAGAAGCTAATAGAAGTTCAAGAATTTCTAAAGTTGCCTCAAAGAAATCTTACAAGCCTTCAAGTTAAGATTCACAGCGGTCCTATGTCTAAACAAATTGAGAACTGGGACGACGTTCGAAAAACGCTCAAGGGGACATCCTACGAAATTTTCCTTCGTGCAGACCACAAATTGTAGTTGCAATGGAGGTGTAATTATGTACATAGATTTTTTAATTCTGCATTTACAAGAGGCTTATGACAATTTTGATCAAAAGTAAAGAAATTACTCTTTTTGTGCTCCTAATCAATCTTAAGGATTAATTTCATGTTAAATAGATTATAAACGTCTAAGTTGTTCAGATTAATAAGAACTTGTATCTCAAATTTCTATATGCTATGTACCAAGTGTTCTTTGCTTGTATGTGTGCACAGGAGTCAGGAAGAGATGAGAAGAATTTCTTGTTGAAAAAGAGGAGAAGCTGTACAGTATTTCGTAATTTCCCCATTGTACAAAGCCAAGTGGGCAAGGGCTATCAGCACTTTGCCTATTGCAAATGGCCTATTAGCCAATTTTTTTGAAATAAAAAAATGAAAAAGTTTTACAAATAGCCTTAAAGGATAAACTATTTTTTAAAATAGTCTAATCTTCTTCTTCTTCTTCATTTTACCTAAATATTGTTTTTTCTTATTAATATTTTACACTAGACCTCGTAACACATTTTGTTATGCACGCTCGTGTTAGACTTGTAACAAACTATGTTACACTCGTATTATACGTATAACATATTGTATTCTATTTCCACCACCATCAATGCCAGAACCACCCTCACCACCACAGTTGCCGCCACCACCACTTGTAACATGCAGTGTTACGCCACCGTTGCCGTCAACACCACTATAATATGCACCACCCGCCACCATTGCGCTCAAATCTTCATGCCACCACCATCACCACCACTAGCCACTCCCACCATATTTGAAACCATCGCCACCCCCCATAACACATCTACAATACACGCTGCCATCGTCATGAATCACTATCACTGCCATGTGCACTACCACCAACACAAAGGGCATCATCACTCTCATCTCATCACCATCAACACCACCCATCTCACCAGCACAAACCACCAAAAAAGTACCATCTCTACCATCGCCACCACCACCACCACCACCACCACCAACACAAACACCAACATAAAAACAGTATCCCTAGACAAGCAATCCATTAAAATTATTCACCACATCTGAAATGAAATTCAAAGAAATCAAAATCATAAAAAAAATCTAAAATTTCAGATCTTTGTGGTGGCCATGCAACTGTGGCAAGGGCAATGGTGTCGGAGTGGAGCAATAGCGAGATGTGTGGTTGTCGATGGTGGCAGCGGCGGTGATTCTAGGGTTTGGGGTGGTAGTGGTGCGGTTAAGGAAGGAAAAAAGTGGAAGTTTTCCAATTTGATTGAGAAGTATGTTAGGAATATGCATGGTACTCTGAAAATAAAAACCAGCCCGCAATTGCTCTGTTAATGCAAGCATCCTAAAATCTAAACTATTAATCAATAAGCAAAATTTGTAATATCCAAAGCTGACCTTTTTTTATTTATTCTTTTTTGGCCTATGCTACATAGAAAATACCCCTCTATTTTCTTATAATTCATCCACCTGGCATACAGGTTAAACAATAAAATCCATTCGGTCAGTCTCAGCTATCGTTAATAGAAAGGAAAATAACACTATCTAAAGAATTTAAAGATTTGTGTAAATCTTCGTTACATTGTAGCACTTGCATTGCATGAATAAGGAACAAAAGCTAGCTAGGGATCTCAGTAAATAGGACTAAAATATGATGAATCTGTACATTTTCTTCTTTTCCACTAACTGCACCGAAGCATATAAAGTTACAAATCAAGACATAGTAGATCAATGGGTGACTGATCCATTAATTGATGCAGATTCAGGTTTTTTTGTTTGTTCAATAACAAAGTGGTCAACAATCCTTACAGTCTTTACAGGATCCTGCTGGGGAGAAACCGACTGCCATTTGCTAGGAAACCTTCTGAGATAGCCAAGGCTTTGTGGCTGTTTCGACTCTCCGTCCCAACTGGGATCCAGCTTCCATTCCTTTGGAACCTGCATATCCACACACAAGAAAATTTAGCTCAACAAAATGAAAATGGGAATAAGAAAGGGAAGGTGTTGAAACTAGACACTCTTTAAAGCATCTTCACTCATCAGTTGAAAATAGTATTTTACCTGTTCTCTAAAACTCAAAACAAGAGCATAGAAGAGTAAAACACAACTAATAATAAATACGAATTAGACACCATGATCAGGATATTTGAACTCTGTGATTTTGCTCGAGTCCCACTTGTTGTCACTAAGTGATGGTAAAGCTTACAAGTTAAAGGGCAATAGAAATATTTCAACCCTGTTTATCATCCCTGTCAATTTAATTCAAAATGCTCAATAGTTATTATGTGGAGTATAAAATGAATAAATCTTTGCTACACTGGAGTTGTACTCCAAGTTGTCAAGATTGCAACACTTCGGGATATTGTTCACATCCCACTCGTGACACAAGTGGGATGTGATCAATATGCCACATGCCACGATCACATTAAGTAGTAGGTCTGGAGTGAAAGAGACAAGTATTAATTTAGATATATGGCCTTCCACTTGATCAAAGTAAAGGGTAAGATGGAGAAAAACCTAGAATCTTGACGACATGGAGCACCACCCCAGGTGTACCAAGGGATGAACCATTCAGGATAGCAGCATAAAGTGGTTCTGGTGTTCTAGAATTTGTGAGAAACCTCGTCCGAGCTAAAATTCCTTCACTACCTGACTTTACTAGTAGCCTAGATGGTGCCCACTAGTCGCGATACCACAAGGCTCTCAAATCAATAAATTGACCAATAAGGAAATTTAGGACCTCCTTCCCTCATGAACAATGCAATTAAATTGCATTTGAATTTTGCAAACATTTTCAATATTCACTACATGCATCAAGAGTAATTGAAACATGCAAATACCCTTCTAATGGAAATTGCAACAAGAACTGGAAGAGGAGAAAACAAAAACAAAAAACATAATGAAACAGTCCAGATCAGAAAATCAGATCAAAAGACTTCCCATATTTATCGGGTACAAATTCATGCAGAATGCATTTCTTACCTTATCTACCGCAAGGGTGAAAACTTCAAGATCGCCTTTGCTGTTGATATGAAATCGTGTAAATGCCTTGTAGTTAGCAATACGGAGTGAAGAAAAGGCTTCATCAAAGTGTATGTGAAGCCAATTGATGCAAATGTAAAGGTAGCTTCCAAAAACTAATGAGACAATTGGAGTTGAGAAAACCCAAAAGTAAAGGAAAACAGAAGCATAATATATCACAGCCCCTCCACGAGAGAGTGAGTCCATCCCGTTCTTGCAAATATTGTTCCTAGTGACAGCCATGACCTGAAATCATATGAATGGAACTCAGAAGAAAAGAAAAAGAACAGCATGAAAAGAAGAAACAACAATCACGGAACATTTTCACCTCGGGAACATCAAATGCGGACATGAGATATTTGATGCATGCTGGATAAAGGCCAAATGTCCATTGCTCCATACGTGCCCGGAGGCCAGTTGGATCAGGAAAATGCTGGCTTTCCACCGACCGATACCACTGATATAAAGTGTGATAACCTGAAATGATACCTTAGATCAATTAGGCAAACATCCAATTTAGTCAATGAAGCATCAATAGGAAAAACGCAGGCTAGACTGTGGCAGTAATAAAGTCCAAACCACAAAGCTACACAAATTGTTGATTCACAAAATCAAAATAGATAGAAAGAAAATAAAACCCAGACCATTTCATAGAAGGAGAGACCATTTGTGGAACCCAATTGATAGCAACTTAAAATATTCTGGCACAAGTGTCTTGCATACATCTGGACCAATAATCTTAATTGCACATATGGAAGAAAATTTTTGCAGTCTATTCCACTTAATTATAACCAAAATGCCCCCAGCATATCTTCAATCTATCAGATTAAGAATATATGTGTCTGTGTCTGTTAAATAATAATACATATTTGTTGACTAAGTTCCACATAAAAAAATGACCATGAGCAGCAAAAAAAGTAAGGAAAAAAAAACCAAAAAACAGATGTGTAGGCTTAACATCGATGGAATTGTACAACAGCAAAAAACTAAATCCTCATTTCCAACAAACTTGGGATCAGCTACATGAATCATTTTTTGCCGTCCCTTAAGTTCATTGTAGATTTACTGGAATATACAATGCAACTAGATCCTTCACAACTACATGTCACGATAATTTTGGTCTACCTCTCCTCTTCTAACCTGTTCTTACCGATACCTGATCACTCTTGTGAAAATGAGCTTCTTTAGATTTATGCAAAACACATCCCAACATTTATCCTTCTCTTACTTTATCGTGTGCAACATCCACTTGTTGGCATATACTCTTCTATCTTCCCTTATCCATTCTAGCATGGCTACCAATTCATCGCAATGTCCTCATTTTCGCTACCTCATTTAGTGGATACGTTCCCCTTTACCATCTCAAAATTCAGTACTATAAAGCATAACATGTCTAATAACTATTTATAAAACTTACCATTTAAATCTTAAACAGGATCTTCCGGTTATATAGAATTCCTGTAGCACTTCTTTTACTTCATCTAGTTCCTCCAAACTTATGGATTACATCATCTTCAACTACTTTTTCTTCGTTAATAATCAATCCTAAATACTTGAAACAACACTTTGGTGCAACGCTAAAAGTCTATTCGATGTGTATAAGATATTAATTTAATTAGGGTTTCTTTAATTCTAGCTTGTGTTAGATTAGGTTTATTTCCTTAGTTGGTTTCCTACTTAAATTAGACATGTTTAATTTCCTACTTAGTTTAGGATTGTTTAAATCCCTATGAATAGAGGGTTAACACTTTTTTTCTTATGCTATTATTATTGAATACAATCAGGAATTCTCCCTCAATTCTCTCTCTCATTCTCGCTCTCGGTCCTTTATTTCTCTCCCCTTTCTCTCTCGTCTCTCTTATTGCTTGTTGTACTACATAATCAGATAATAGTAAATTGCTTGCTCAATTGTGTCCGTCATCACTCTGTGGAACATAATCCTTTATAATGACCATTATTATTATTAGGGGTGGTCCACCGAACGGACTCGACTTCTTAAATTTGAATTGGGTAGTGGGTTTGGTTCGATAACCGGTTCTAGGCCAAGAACCGAACGACTAACCAAACCAAAACTCAATATTAGAAGTGATATCAATGCGATTTGATTTTGTTATATATATATATATATATATATATATATATATATATATATATATATATATAAAATTAACAAAACAAAAAGGCAAAGTAGAAGACTAAATTCCCAAAAATGTTTCCAACTCTGCAAAATCCCTAATTTATTTTTATGTTTCTTCTTCTTTCAACCAAATCGGAAACCAACCGGCACGTACGCGTCAAATTGTGTTACTGCAAACAATTGTGTCACTTGCATAAATCCCTTAAATTTAATTTGGACTAGGTTTGTATTTTGTATTGAGATGAAACTTCATGTTCAAAACTCGATATGTTGTTCTTTTGTGAATGGATCGAAGTTTGGAACTTATGATTTGTTAAATTGTTGTGTTGGTGAATGAAAATAGTTGTTGGAATTATAAAAAATTTAACTATGGAACCAAACTCAACCATTCGGACTGAACCGAATTTTAGTTTGGTTCCATAATTAAAATTGCATCTGATGATTTCATTACAAAATATCCATTAGTTCTCGGTTTAATTCGGTTCTACAAGATACTCATTAGTTCTCAGTTTGGTTCAATTCTTTTCGAACCAGACAAAACCGAACCATACTCACCCCTAATTATAATCAATATACTGTTGCTAAAAGAACATTTCGTATTTTGTACCTCAATTTTACTTAATCTAAAACTTTTAGATTTCACATTATTCCTCCAAGTTCTAGATTACGATTCAATCCCATCCTAGTCTAATTAACTAAAACCATATCATCAACATATGACATACTATATATACCGAGGAACCTCATCTTCGACATGTCTCGCAAACCCATTCATGACTAAAGATAAAAGATGAGGACTTAAGTAGAGCCCGAGTGCATTCCTACAATCAACTTGCACTTGTGACTACTCCATTATAAATGTACTTAATAATATTTATATATATTATAGAAATCCTTTTTCTTTGTAGCACCCCCCATATCCCTTCTCTAGACATCCTATTATATGTATTTTCTAACTCACTAAAAACCATACGCAATTGTACAAGTTACAAAAACAAATTATTTCAACTTAGCAATAAAACAAAACACACTATCACCTGAAGTTCCCAACAATTTATGCCTGATACATGTCTCAACACCCAATTCCAGGAGCAACATGAGAACCAAGGCTGCAGCCAGGTGTGCAGACACATGAAGAATCCCAATTATTGCTCTCCTCTTTCGAGACACTTTTGAAGGTACAAAAGTAAATGCGGTAACTAACAATAAGAAAGCACCAGCAGAGGATACATATGAGTACCCCAGCATATAAAAGAATGCATCCCATACTGTGCCAAAGAAGCTCTTCAGGTGACCCGAAAATGTATCATCCTGTAAGATGTGATCTAGCTTACACTAGAAGAGGGAAACTAATTAGTCATTTGTTGTGAACTCTCAAATCTTGATGCTCAATCAATCATGAATAATCTATGCCAAAAATCCAGTAAATGCTTTACCTGCGGAAACATTGAAAAGGCCAAGACAAAATATATAATACCACCAATGAAATCAAACTGCCAATTTTTCTTTCGAAACTTCAATATATTTCCTAAAGCAATCTGCATCAAAATTATTGCCACAAAATAGCATCAAACACAGTAGAAAAGAATAACATATGACGAAGTTATATGGTAATTCAGCTTATGTACCCTGCTTGAGTCTTCAAAAGAAGGATAAGAAGCCTTGCTTTCATAGGATGTCCCATATAAATTGTTAAAGTTACTAAACACATGAGTAGGGTGCAAAAAAGCCCCACCACAACCATTAACAAGCAAATGTTGCACATGCACTGGCTTCTCTGATGGAATATACGAATGACGCATGTAATGATGCAAGTCCCCAGCCATTCGAAGTTTACACCTCCCTCTTAAATAGTCACATATCAGGTGTGAAACATTCTTCCCAGTCACCTCATCCCAGTACCAATCAAGAAGCCAATTAGGTTCATGGGTCATAATGATCACAGAATCATTGTCCCCAACCTGAGATAGAGGTGAAATGCTTTAGAGAATCATCTAAAAAGAAAAAGAAAAGGATAAGAACAGTGGAAGAGACAAAAAATAAAATAAAAGAGACGGGATGTACAGAAGATGAAAATAACATACTAGTTTAAATCTCTTATGGAAACAAACATTATTTGCAGAGATGACAACGCCTTGACACATCAGGACCATTTTCTTTTATTGGCAACAAATATTAGTTTACAAGAAAATTAAGGTGCTTAGAAGCCCATTATGTTTATTTTAGTAATCATTTATCCTTTCGCTCAACAGTTTAAATAGGATTACAGAAATATAATTGATGGGGCAAAAACCTGAAGGAAAAATCCCAGATGTTCACATTTATATGAGACGCTGTGATGCAAAACTAAAACGAACCATTCTTCCGGATCCTTTTAACATGCTAACAATTAGCCATACGACAACCAAAACTTAGATGGTAGAAATGACACCTTTTCCTGTATCAGTTCTAAAAAGAACTTGAATTGGTATACATCAATGTCGCAATGCAGAGCAAGGTCAAGACCAAACACCCACCACCCTTTAGGAAGCTGAAGGGCGAAATAGCTTTTCTTCTGAGGCATAAACCATCCACCTAACCAGCTCTTGTGACAAATGTACCTCATAAATGTCTGAAGCCCATCAAACCAATCTGTAAAGCAGCAAACATGCCAAGGCATATAAAAAGTTTTGCTGAAAACGAGCAAAAGACCAATTGAAATGCAAAAAGTAACATGGAGTAAAGCAATAACATAGCAAAACCTAAACATAAGACAACTGAGCCATTGACAATGAACCAAAACCAACCATGATTTCCAGGAATGACAAAACACTGAGGCCCTTCATACTGCTTCAGATCTGCAACCCCACGAGGTAATTCTGGCTTGTTTACAGCTATATGATCCTCCTTATACCAGAAAGGAGGCTGAAGAGCATATTCAAAAGGACGAAAAAGACGCCTCTCATATGTAAATGCTGATGGATTAGGATAGCTATAAAAAAAAAAAAAAATTAAGAATCAATATATAATCTAAAATCTGACCTATTCAGGAATTTCAGCAGCTCAGATTCTGTTCATATTTCTAAGCTATAAATTTTCAAATATTCGACTACTGCTAGAATATGCGTCCTCCAAATTAACACCCGCAAATATGAGCAATAGCACGTACCTTCTCTTAAAAAAGTAAAGACACACTGACTACGGAAAAATATATCACGTCTGGTAAAGCTATTCACACTTTTAAGTTTTAATGATACAAATAAAACAAATACATCCCTCATTCATAATACCTCGCAGTTATGAGAGAGAAAACCATGTGACCATGACATTATTACACAAAAACGTCGTATACATAAGTTCTAAAGGCCTTCCATAAGTTCACGTAACAAAATTTATAACATTCAAAAATAACACAATAAAATCAACTTGTCCTGCTTGATGTCAATACATCAGAGAAGTGAAGGTTTATCCGCCTGATAGAACTATAGACCAAAGTCAATAAAAGTTCGAATATACACGTCTTCTGTATTTAAACACTCAAGCTATTTAATATTTCACCGATAGACATCTACAAAGAAATCCATACAACATACACCAACTTAAGAGGGGAAAAGAGGGAGCTATTTCAGCAGGAGCTTTAGCAAGAGGAAGCAAAATCCTGATGTATTTCAAAGGTGACAAAGGTTAATACTGGAACAGATTGGAGAGAAGAAGATAAAAGAGCAGTGGAGAATGCTTTATCAACCAACAAGTTTGACTAAAAATCTCTACCAACTGATGCGGCAATAGTAGGTTAAATGATTGTGCTGCAGTTTGTCCCTCAAATTTAACACTGTGAAACCATCATCTTGCACCTAGGCATGAGAGATGTTTTTGGTAGATTAGTATGTATAAAATCACCCACAAGCTGTTATCCTTGTACAGGTATTCAATCTTGAAGCCAAGGGAATTCAATATGGTGTATTAGAAATGTAATCCAAAATGGGCAGGGAGGAAGGAGCAATGTACTCTTCAAATGACAAATAGATGTTATCCTTTTATGGGCCAAAGTAAAAAGTTAGTACTAATCATAACGAATATGTTCGTGTTATAACAATAACAGTTTCCTATGTAGTAATTACATACCAAATGCGAGAACAGGGAAATAATATCATTTGTAACGGATTTCACAAATGAAGTATATTTCCTTCAGAATGCTAAATTAACATCCCTAAAGGCATCAAACCTCTAAGTTAACAGGTCATCTGCCTAAGAATTCACATTGCATCCCGTAAATCACTTCCTCTCTAAAGTATTAATTATTTACTTCTTGTTCGGCGATGCTGAAATTATTTTTTAAGTACTTTATGTGGATAATAAGTGAATAATAAGTTGTGGGTCCTATGAAATGTGTGTGTGAATAAAAGTATATTACACCAGTTTGACCAGCTTAAATTATAATTTAAGCTTGGCCAAACAAGCTATTAGTCCTTGTAAATACGGGCAGCAAAAACAAAAGTTTTGAGCTTACGCAAGATCACCCCCTATAAGTAGCAGGTTACCACGAGGCAGTGTAAGCAGAGAATCATTACTCCGGACCCTAATTGAAGGCTGAGCAAGAAGCCGTGCTACACTATAAGAAGAATTTCCACCATCACCAGTATCAGCCATAAAGTCGAACCACAGTTCATCTTTCTCACTGAACTGGTCATACAAAAGATCCTCCTGCTCAGCACCATCTTCAACCCTGCTCATTGCCGCCTGATGATTGGGAAAACAGGATATAACTAAACATATATAATGCAAGGTAATGACGATAAAAGCAAAAAAAATTTGAAAAAAGAAAAAATATTAGATCTTTTGTCCTACAAAAATATAGATTAAAGCAAGCACGTAAAATCCACTGTGCTTGAAAATACGAGCAAAGCTTTCAGTTTAATTTGATAACATGAAAGCATAACAAGGTGTAAAAAGGAGATTTTGCCACTATTCAAGATGAATGATTTAAATCACAGTACCAATTAAGTGAATAAGTTGAAATAGTAAAATAAACCTGCATCATACGCATGTCAAAACGTCCAACAAATACGGTTACAGATACCAGTAGGTCAAAAACTGTCTTGAACAGATCAGCAGATGTCCTGCATCAAATCATTAGGAACATCAATATCATTGAAGCTGAAATCCCTCACTTTTCCATCACAGAGAGAGAGAGAGAGAGAGAGAGAGATTTGATTGGCATACCCCGAGTACCAAGGAACCATATCCAAAAAATCAGGCTTCATTTGCTTTTTCTTTAACTTCTCAAATTCTTTTTGTAATACAGGGTGAGTAAGAGCCCATCTGTTGATTGTTACACAATAACAAATACAGCAAGTTAATTAATTAAGGGGAAAAAAAGAGGCCTGGCAAATAAGAGAAACAGGAGGACAGAATTTAACAAATACTAGACTGGTTGTCAATATCAATGACTATATGTTCTCTCAATTGTATGGGGATAAAAACAAACATACATACAGCCCAATATAGATTTGAAAGACACTGATGCTAATGGCAATGTTTTGGGTTATGAAATATACTACTCTTGCCCTCATTACTATATTCAGGAATTAGGCATCTCAAAAAAATGGTTGACAACAATAATATAAAGCCAGAGGCTCAATTCACATATTCAGGCAATGGACCTCTGAGAGAACATTAACTATAAACAAGGCTTCAGTCAACTCTCACCCAGTTGATCTTTCCACAACATAATTGGCAATGTAGAGGCCAATAAACGTGGCCCATAATGAATATATTGGTGAAATTTCATCTGGGGATTCTGCACAAGAGCCACTACATGTCAACTGAAAGATGAATTGGAAAGAGAAAAAGTCAGCAGCAGTATAAAGCCATTCACAATGCGGATCAGGAAAACAACAAATAACGACAGCAAAAATCATACCTCTCCATAAATGACCCATTTGGACAAAAATGGATAATCACTAGCAGACCCAACTGGAGCAAACCAAGATGAGCAAACTTGATCCTTGAACTCGTTCATGCGGACAAATTTTGCAAGCCATGAGTTCCTTTCTTCCTTTTTCCACAGTGTAAACCAGCCAGAGTTCCTCCTTTCAAATGTCTTTTCTCTCATAATAGCACGGTTGCCACAATGGCTATAAAATACACAACAGGCTATACTTATCACCTACAATACAACAATGCCAATGAAATAAGGACCGGGAAATTTTAGTTTCACTTGAGATGTGTGCCAAGGACTTACAGCACAATTTTGGAGAATTGTCAGAATCGCAGGTCTCTTTCCAGCCACACGAGCAACAAGGCCAACATACCAGAGGCCAAGGAATATAACATGGAAAACAAGAAGAAACAAAATGGATGATACAAATATTGTCAAAAACAAAGATAGGTTCATCCTCATATCCACTCCCATGGATTGAAAACTAGGAAGATGATACAGCGCTGCTATAAATATCCAGGCTATATACCTGCAAAGTGAAAACACCCAAATTATCAAAGTTCATTAGCTTGATCTTAGTAGTCCTTACAAAAACAATTAATACTGGATATCTAGCACAAAATAAATTTAAAGAAAGTATTTTTTATTGGGAAGAAAGGAAAAGAAAACCTACCAACGACTGAAATTAGAATAACTTGGTTTGATTGTTTTCCCTATAAATGGAGAAGAAAAGAAATAAAAGAAGCCTAGCAAACAGGCATACATCGACCACCATTTAATGTTGCTGTCTAACTTCTGAACAAGAGTATGCATATTATCCGATGATATGAAAAATAGGCAGCCGACAGCAACAGCAATAACCGCATGCCGTGAATGCTCATGTGGATAGGGATATGTGTGAGTGAAAATAGTCCTAACTGTATCCATATTTAAAGTATCCAGTAAACCAACAGGTTGTTTGTCAGATCCCATTGCACAATCTCAAAATTTCTGTCATGCCACTTTAATTTTAGATTTTGTAGAGTCTCTGCTTCTCAAGCAACAACCATACAATAGAGACCAGCCCCTGAATCCTGCATAGAAATGTGAATGAAAGCCTAAACAACCATGTATTGAATGTTCAAAAACTATATAGAATGACTCAATAAGCTGCAATTCGCTACAATCAGTTGTAGAATTTTATCATCAACCCAATAATCCATCAACAAAGTTAATAGTTGCAAGTAGATTATAAGAACATTCCCTTTTTAGAAATTGCCAAATCAACAAAGCCCAGGAATTTATGAATACCCTTACTTCCTTGACAAATAACTGCTAATTAAAAAAGAGACCGACAATAATGAATCAAGTAAAGTACTCGTAACACTTGACTGATCACCAACTTGGCACTACAAACCCACCGACTAACAAACCCAAAATCCAATTAACCCAAATTAGGGTTTGCAGAATGGAAATTGACCCAAACAAACAAAAAAAAAAAACTTGGGTTTCATTATTTTAGCATCGTCTTTCAAAATTACCCAGCATCACAATCCAACAATAGCTCAAGCCCTCTAGAATAATCCTGAAAATTCACAACTTGAAATGCAGAAAATTTTAAACTTCAACTATAATTGGCGGTAAAGGGGGAGAGAAAAGGTACCTGGACGAAGAAAATGATTAAGAAACGAAATGTGGGTCTGCTTATGTGCGTGTAATTTAGTAAGTAAGGAAATACGAAATGTGCGTGATTAAGAAACCAATCTTAGCAAGCAATCTCTTTTTCGTTGAATGGCATATAAGCATATTCGTTGTTGTACTTGGACCAGCCTAGTGAGAGAGAAAACAGTATTTTGGAAATGGGATTTCAAACTGCCATTCGCTTTTCTTTATGCTACGTGATCGGATGAAGATCTGTAAGATTGCTTATTTGTTAAAAACTGCGCGATTCTCTCTCTCACAAACCCGTAATCACTCTTCAATATATATTTAGTTTTTGCTTTGTATTAATTTCTGTATAATTACGTCTCCGGTTTGTTTAGTACGATGAAACGTGTGGTTTTCAGATCGTTGGAGTCAATCTTACGCGGTCGTTTGTTTGCACACGACACACGTGGTTTGAAAGTATTCGGTTTGAAAGTCGGCGCAATTTATATTTATTTATATGCACTTTTTGGGGTAAGAAAATTCTGCAACCCTTTAGGTTTATTGTAATTCTATTTGATGCACTAGAATTCGGATAATTACTATCAAAGTATCTGAGTTTTGCAACTTCCCGAGCATATAGAGCAACTTGTACCAATTAAACCTCACTTCGATTTCCGGCTAAGGGCAACTCGAGAGCATCCGACTATCTGATTTTGAAGTTTTTACATTGAATTTAATATTAAATTACTATGTGTTCGAAAAATTTAAAATATAGGCTTTTTCATTGCTTGTTTGTCATAGTTTAAATTATAATTTAAGTCAATTAATCTGGTTAAATATATTTTTTATCTATACATTTTGTAAAATCTAAAACTTTACTATCCACTTATTTCCCACACATTTTCATAGGACTTGCAACTTATAAACACTTAAAAAAATATTTTCAACACCTCCAATTAGATCAACCTGCAAATTGTAGACCCAATTCTGTCATCGGAATATGACATGTTGATAGTAGAATCAGTCCTAATCGGTCCAGTCGAGTGGAATTTATTATTTGATTCAAATGTGGTGGATCAAAAAATTGAAACCTAGACCTCAAATTTTGAAACTCGACATTTTAATTTTAAATAATATACTACATCCGTCATATAAAGATAGACTTACTTTCTTAATTCATTTGTTACTATTGAACACGTGTCCAGTGGCCTTGATAACTACTTCCCATTATAGAGGTAGATCATTTCCCATGAACTACAATTATTTAATGAGTATATTTGAAAAAATGTAAGTAAAATTTATTGTTCCAACAATATTAATTAAATTTTTTTAAAATTAAAGTAAGTATATCTTTGTGGAACGGATAATAATTTCATAATTAATTTAATTTAATATCATTGAAAAAAAGTATTATATTGATACTGGAGGCGTGATCACCTGCCCCCCAGAGGCAGGAATTCACTACCCACCTGCTGAGGTGTCAGCAGGTGGGTGGTTAGTGTTAAAATATTATTTTAACACTAACCACCCACCTGCTGACACCTCAGCAGGTAGTGAATTCCTGCCCCTTGGGGGGGCAGGTGATCAGTTTCATTGATACTCATAATCATGACTTTATTATTTGAGTTATTCAATACAATTTTAACATGTTATAATAAATGAGCATTTTAGAAAATTCATAAATTGCATAAATGATAAAAGAATAAAAAAGTGACTTAAAACTCATAATAATCTTTTTACTTAACTTACAATAATAAAGAATTATTTGAAATTGATTTTTCACGTACATAACATCTTCATCTTTATATTTATCATACATAAGTATATTTAGGGGTGGTAATAGGAGCGGGACTTAAAACATTAGAATTTATCGTTCTGTTTAATTAATTAATTAATTTTTTATATATTTTTTATATTTTTAAATACGATTTAAATTTTGAAACATAAAAATATTCGGAGTGGGAACCAAGATTCCCGTCCTTACTCCGATTACCTAACGGGGCGGTGTCATCCCTATATATATACTTTATTATATTCATTTCAAAAAGATAAATTTTCGATAGACTTTTAATCCGATAATAATTCATTAGTTGAACAAATAACATGTCGATTCAACCAGTCATCCGATGAACTTGGAGTTGGTTGTCAAAACTATGGTTTATTTGTATAAAATTCGAGTGAGTGCATGTTTAGTTAAGCTTAAAAGTAAGTAAATATTATTTTAAATAAATTTTGTTTTCACGTTTTTTTTTTTCTACTTATTTTAACAGAAGTTGATTTTAAATAAATAACACACTTATTAATAGATTTAATGAATTAAATATTAAATCTTTTAAAACTTATTTATTTATAAGTATAAATGTAAAATAAATCTTTTAAGCGATAAGGTATGGTCAACATGCACTTATTGGGAGATGCCAACAGCCAACTTGCTTGACCAATTCGACCCATATGCCATTAATACATGAATGACTTGTGAAACAGAAGGACCACCGATGGGACGCAGCCCAAAATCGTATGTAAGGAAATGTGGACTAATTAATGTAATTTTAGATGATCTCGGTAGAAGTTTTTGGCAAAAAAATGGTTTTTTTTTTTATTTGATATTTTGGATTTTTCAAAGCTTTTAAATGTGAAATGTCTATTTTGTCCATAATCAATACAAATTCATTTCAAATTAGTAAGAATAATATAGTCATCTTACTTTCAATATTTTTGAAAAGTGAATTATGTCAAACAAAAAAAACTTACTTTTTTGCCTAAAAACTAAACTAAACAAGCTCTTAGAAAGGATACGATATCATTGCTAGGACTTATTCTTCACAATTGATTTGTTCACATTACGAAGCACCATCTAAATTTTGACCGAAAAGTATAAATGTACAAATTGTCATATATTAATCAAAGTGTTTTTTTTTTTTTTATAAATAATGTTATTTATAGTTGTTTACTACCAGTAGTGAACTTACGTAACATTACTCAATTGGAGTAATTATTTACTCAAATTGAGTAATGTTATTTATAGTCAACAAATATGAATAATTACTCAAATTGAGTAATGTCACGTATACTCACTATCGATAGTGAGCAACTATGAATAGTATTATTCTTTTTTATAGTAAATGACTGCTAATTTTTCATATTTTCCATGACAGATATAAAAATGTAGTCTTTTCATGGGAGTAATATAACAATGATAAAAATGCAGTTACCTCAACTTAGATTTGAATGAATTTTAAAAATCCATGTAAATTTTGGTGTCCCCAACTCAGATTTTAATATATTTAATTAAAATTTAAGTGTTCTCAACTCAGATTTAAATATATTATTTAGAAATTTATGTGTCAACAATAACTAGTGGATTTATAAACATTTCATTAATTAGAAGATTTTAACAAATTTGCATGGATTTCGAACTCATAAATATGAATATCAAATTCTTTAGAAATTCTATCTTCACCCTCCCTCAAAATTTCAATCTAACTCTTCTCCTACTCATCTCTCCCCCTAGCATCTTTCTTCGATTTGTGCCACAAGTTTTTTGTAGTAAACTCTTGTTCTTGATTTTTCATTCATATTAGCATGAAAATTTATTGAATTTTTGGTTTATATTTTATTATTATTATTTTACTATTGTCAAACATTGTCTTTAAAATTTAATTCTTGTTCGATGATCATTCTTGTTCTTGATTTTTCATTCATATTAGCATGAAAATTTATTGAATTTTTGGTTTATATTTTATTATTATTATTTTACTATTGTCAAACATCGTCTTTAAAATTTAATTCTTGTTCGATGATCATTCATTGAACCAAACAATTGGGCTGAAAAAATAAAAATAAAAATAATCTATTAGTATATATTAATTAGATAATTATTCTAATATCATTTAGTACAATTAGATACTCAACTGTAAAATAATATAGCACCCAAAAAGAATTTTGAACTTAAAAAGATTTACGGGTGTGTTTGATTGGTTTCCATGGAAAATGAAAATATTTTCCATGTAAGGTGGAAAAAAAATTCCACCAAATAGGTGAGAAAATATTTTCCAAGAAAGTGGCCAAATGTGTGCTTTAGATGATTGTACCTTGAAATTTTTTTTCATTTTCCATAGACAATCAAACAACAAAAGGTAGAAAATATTTGCCATGGATGTGACAACATTTTCCATGGAAGTGACATTTTCCATGGAAAATGTGCCAATCAAACACACCCTACATGTCAAATGCGACATCTGTAAATTATCTTTTTAAGTAATAAAATAACTTTTTACATAAGATGGTTACACAACTGGTTTTGGAAGATAACTAATATCCATCATCGAGTATTGGATATGAAAGAAAAAAATTTACAAAAAAAGATAAGTAGAAAGAAAGTGAAAATTAAATTTTATTTCAATTTTTTTTTTCAATAAGCTTTGTTCTTTAGTCAAATTTTTTAATTCAAAATTGAGAAAGAGTTTTTACTTCTTTATATTTCAAGAATTATTTTATTCCTAAAATTCTACTCAAAATATTTGTTTATGTAGGACAGTCACTTGAACTATTTTGAATAAAAATAATGTAAAATTACTATTTTTAATTGAAAGACCACAAATTCATGCAAATTCATAAAAATCCATAAGAATATATTGAAATCTATAATATAGAATTCTATTGAAATCTTATAGATTTTGTGTAATTCTATTTAAATTCATGAAATCTATCTAAATTCATAAATATTAAGAAATCTTTTAAAATATGAGTTAAGGACACCTTCTAGAGTGAAGTTTTATGTTAATTATTAAATTTTAATTAATTTCAAAATGGCTATTATAGTTTTTTTTTATTTCAACTTTTTAGTTTCTACTAAACAAAAATATGGTAGTGAGAATATTATTTTCGACTGTATTTAATCCAAACTTTTAAAGGATTTGACTAACATTTTTTAAGTGGTTGATTTTTATGAATTTCATTATTTTTTATTGACCTTTATAGATTTTAATAGATCTCCATAGAATTTTATATATTTTCATTTTGGAAGACTGTTGTAAACTTTCACACTTTTACTTTTCCAATTAAATCTTGAATATAAAAATATAATGTGCTACAGTTAAAAAATTGTCTTGAAAAAAATTCTAGCCATAAAAAAAATTGAATTTAGGAGTGTATTGGAGAGGAAAAAAATACATTGGAGAAAGAGAAAAATATTGGTAATTAGTCTTGACTCCAGAGTTCGTAGAAGGGAAAAAAAAATGGTAATAAAGAAAAAAAATTCATAGAATGAAAGACATTTTTTTTTTCCGAAAATCTTTCAAAGTCTTGGAAATGAATGAGATAAAAATTATGATATCTTTTAGTTGTACACTATGCTTTAAAGTTAGTACATAGAAAAATTTATAAAAAATCATTAACATTTTGAATGCTCCTGAATTTCGTAAGATTTTATAAATTATGAATCGATTATCGTATGACTTTTAAATACTTTTTAAAAGTCTTTAAAAGTTTATGTTGGATACCTCAAAAATTTTATAAAGTTTAACAAGTTTGTATTAAAACCCTTAATGATAAGTCTTGGGGATTGTGTTTGATATAAAAATGTCCTTAAAATCAATTTTAAGCATACCGGCACCAAACCAACTTAACTTGAAGGGCAAATTACACAAATAGGACAAAAATATGAGGGTGAATTGAAAAATAATGATTTTTTTTTGTTAAATATTGCAAACTTAACAACATAGATGGGCATTTTTTCAAAAAACAAATACGGAAAATTAATGTAATTTTTTTACGGGAAAATTTGGAAAATCCTGAATTTGATAAGTTACAATTATTATAACTTCTTATTACAGTGTCTACAATCTTTTAAAATTATAACTTACGCACTATGTTAATCATGTCGGAGCATCTTCAATCGACTTTCTATTTATAAAAGCATCTTTTGCATTTTAGAGAGTATCAATAAATCTAGAGAGTTGAATTTTTGAAGATATTTTATTTTATTTATTCCAATAAGTATTTATTAATATTTTTCTATTTTTTATTTTGGCATGCTCCCCAACTAATTATTATATAATTTTTTTCTATTTTATTTTATAGATACTATTTAATTTAGTCAGTATATAGAACATTAAAAATTGGAATACTTTAAATGCATTCAATTATAGAGAATGAGTAGACCCTCTCTATTTTAAAAAGTTAATTTAGAGAGTTTCTTAGAGCATAAGAGTATTTTCAACAAGCTCTTTAAATATAGATTACTCTTTAATTTTAAGAGTCAAAGCTTAAAATTATGTTTCAATGGACTCTTCAATTTAACATTTTAATTCAGAAAGACTTTGGCTCTTTACAGTTAGAGAGCCAAACTCACTCTCTATTATTAAATGCATCGAAATAATTTCAATTTTCAATACTTGATATGTTGGTTTTAATTAAATAATATATATAAATTGTGAAGAAAATATATGATAAAAAAAGAGGAGAAAGAAATATATTAAATGTTTATTGAGAAAAGTAAAATAAAGAGTGGAAATAAGGAGGCTGCTGAAATATTTTAAAAAAACCTGCTCTTTAAATTTAATGATGCTCTTTAAATATACATAAGTTGTTGTAGATACTATAACATTTTAAAAAACATCTATAAATTTATAGAATAAAGTTTTTGAAGTGCTCCAACAACCTATTTATCTTTAACATTTCATTTTACGTATATCAATAAGTATTTATTATTTTTTTCTATACTATTATATTTTGACATACTTCCTTCACAATTATATGATTTTAATATACTATTTAGTTTAGTCAACATATGAGTATTGAAAATTGAAATACTTTGAATGCATTTAATTATAGAGAGTGAGTTTAGTAGGAGAGCCAAATCCACTCTCTAATTTAAAAAATTAATTTCAAGAGTCTATTGAAACATAATATTAAGAGCATCTAAAATAACTTATCTATATTTAAAGAGTATCTTTAGCATTTTAAATAACATTTAATAATAGAGAGTGAGTTTGACTTTCTAAGTCTCTAAATTAAAATGTTAAATTATAGAGTGCATTGGAACAAAATTTTAAGAATTGACTATTTAAATTAAAGAGCATCCTATGTTTAAAGAACTTGTTGGAAATGCTCGACTGACTATAAAATAGAGAACATATTATGTTTAGAAAGCGAAATGCTCTCACTTATTTGTTACAAATTATGTATTTTTCTCAAAACTAAACATCAAACAAAAACCACCACCTCCTCTGCTTCTGTCTACCACTAGTCACCATCATCAGCGTTGGAACAACCCACACGACACCACCATGATGACGATCGGAAACCACCTCCAACATGCCGGGCACTAAATTATTTACTCGCAAATACAAAAACCCTTTAGAACTGGAATTTTCAATCTAAAATGAAGATAATAACAAAATGAAATTTCATATCTCTATTTCTGATTGACCTCAATTAGCAAAAAAATAGTCAACAAACACTTCAAGAGGGAAAAAAATGATGTCAACTGAAAATCAATAGACAAAAAATTAAATTTTCATGTATAAATGCCTCAACTAATAAAAGCAAGGACAAAGAGCATTCAAAAACACAAACTCAAAACCACGTATCTCCTAAAATAAAACAGAATCCAATTTCCATTACAAGATGTATTAATTCTTCAAACTGGCTCATTTTCTTAATTATTACACACATTTAAGTCAAATTTTTAGAATTGAACTAATTAAGGAGAACTTCTTAACAAAGAAATCCAAAACCCATTACTTTTTTCTTTTCTTTTTTCTTCGAACTGAGAAGTCTGACTATTTTACATGCATATCTGAACGAATGATTGAGAAATAAAGAAGAAGGGGAAAGGGTGCCCATAAATGAAGAGGCGTGAGAGAAGGTGAGTGCATGCTTTTCTTTTTCTTTTTGTTCAGCAGCGGAGCCAGACATTATTTAATATGGAGTCAAAAATCAAGTTACAATTTTTTTTTCAAGCAACATAAAATTAATGAAAATAATTCAATAAATTACTACAAATGTTGCTTACGCGTTTTCATACTTTGAAATCGTTGTATAAATACATCATTACCAATATTATCAAATACATTGTCCTCAATATACACAATTCAACATCATTCAACAATCGAATCTCCAATCCAATTGCGAGGTTCAAACCTTGGGTTGAGGGCCTTGAGGTGTCTGGTGTTAAGGTGGAGGTAAAACGTGGTCGATTGTCGGCATGGGTGCATATGGGCTAAGTAGGAAAAATGCAATTATTTGGTAGAAATGACAAATCTAGGTATTGAGAGAATAATGAGATCAAGAGCTTGAGAGAAGTTGGGAGACAAAAGTGGAAGGAAAAAAAGTCGTGTAAATAGAGGAAAAGTGGAAATAAATTAAAAATTTTAAAAATAGGAATTCAAAATTTTCTGTTGAGGAAAAGTGGAATCCGGTTCTTGCTCTTACTTTTCTGATAAGGGGAAAGTCTCGAAGGCGAAGCTCCCCAAGTCTCCACCCCCTCTACCTGTGGCTTGACCAGACGGGTTGTAAATCGAGGGATGTGCACGAGTGGCAGAGACCTGAGGGAAAGAGCCAACATGTCAATTTTCAGGACAGACTCTCACAATATTTCAGTGAAAATCTGTCCCACACGAGAATCGAACCTGCGTTGCCGGATGATTTCTCCCCACGTCACCTCAGGCCTTACTAACTCGCCTATGCCCATAGGGACGATTCTTGCTCTTACTCTTCATTTGAGGAATAACATGCAATATATATTTTTAAAAATGTGTTTTTCTTTATACGGGCTTAACCACATTTCTCGGTCTAATTAACCTACTTTTGAAATATTTTACCTGCATTAACTATAAACGAGTATAATGAGACAAGATTAATGCATATATGAGTGATTATATGCATATATGAGAAAAGTAGGAGGTCCTGGCATAGTCTTCAACAAGAATCGAGACCTCTTCAAGTTATTGACAATTACTTATCTCTATCTCCTTTCTTGAAGTTTTCACGTCGAAAGGATGAGATACATTATGTGCTACATGATTATAATTTCTTGTTGTAATAATTTACTGTCAACCCCTTAATGGGTTTATATTTGAGAGACCCTAGAGTTTGAGATGAAATGAGTTGTGGTTTTAGAATTTGAGAATCGACGAATCATGGAGAGTGTAAGTGCATGTTTAGCAGTATTGAAAATATTTTTGAAGTGCTTATAAATTGTGAATCCCATGAAATGTGTGGATAATAAGTAGTTAGTAAGTTATGAGTTCTACAAATTGTATAGTTAAAAAGCATGTTTGTCCAATTTAACTAACTTAAATTATAATTTAAGCTTAGCCATAGTAATACTACACGAACACAAGCTTAAATGTTGAGTTTGAGAATGTGATGACTTTTATTCTTGCTCAACGAGGAGAAAAATAAGGTCATACTTGCTGTTTTCGATTTTTTTATTGACACTTGAAATAACATAGAAATATCTAGTGTTAAGAGATGAATCTCGTACCGGTTATGAACTAAAATATTAATCAACATATAAGGAATTAGGCTACTCTTCTTAACAAGTTTGACATTTTAAGATGGAACTCTAAGTCTTAATATCTACGTATATAGCGGAGACGTGTTAATGGATGAATCTTACATCGGTTAAAAATTATAATATTAATTAATATATAAGATTATAACAAAGTTGACATTTTAAGATAGAACTCTAAATCTTAATATCTTAATATAATTTTTATAATCAATTTTCCAATTAATTAATCATTTCAAGTAATTGTTAAAATTTGAATCGCGGAGTTCACGGAGGATGATGTTGGGAAAATTGTGTCAAACTTGTCAAAAGAAAAACTATCAATATTAAAGTAAGGAATTGGAGAATTTTCATTTTTAAATTTGGTCATTCCTTTCAACACGACACGGAACAACCAATTGGTGTGGAACTATTCACCTTATAGCATTCAATCCCGCTATTAAATTTTATATGATAGATAAAATAGATGAATTTTTAGTTTATATAGTGCTATGCCTATTAAACAGACGGTCAAATTAAAAACTAATATCCAGTGAGTTCTGTCTAAAACTAATATTACCGTTGGTAGCATTATTATTATTTTTAAAAAAAATTAGCAGGGCTTCAATTATTATTTTCCTCGTTTGACTTTTTTTTAAAAATAAAATACGGAGTTGAATTTAAATTTGTTGAATCATTTTATCTAAATTTAGACGGACTTCTAGATGTAGTCTATTTTTGTGTGTGCTATATCAGCTAGATAGAGTCCTTGTCAGCATGCATGTAGATAATTTTATGTGACACGTCTAAAAAAATAAACAAAATAAATTAGAGATGTAGCTCAATTACAGGAGCCAATTTAGGCTAATGGAATAATAATTATTAATATAAATTGAGGTTTTTTTTGTGTGTGTGTGTGTACTAGAGAAAAAGTTAGGTTTAGACATTCAAAGAATTTTCTTAGTGATTTGTACAAAATGTAGAAAAAGCTAGGTCATTTTTCTTGCGATACTTGAAGGTTTTGGTAATCGAGAGATCCTATATATACCCGTATAGTAAAATATCCATATATTTAACATTACGTTATTTTTCTCCTATTTTTTAGAGATTTTCACGTAAATCTTTGTGTTGCTTTTTCTTCTATTTTATATTTTTCTGACCTATTAATATTTATTTCAACAAATATTCTGTGAAAAAATCGAAAAATTGGTCTAATCATTTGGAGATGAATACAAAGAGAACAAATTTTAAATTTAAAAAAGTGATATTTTATATTTTAATCATCCAAGTCATTTTCTTCTTTGGTTGGATTGGAAATATGATGGGAATTTAAGTTGTTAACGGGTTTTATGATCTTCCAAATTCATGTACGTGAATTCAGACATGTTTACTTTTATGAATTCTGATCTCCTGCCCCCAAGGGGCAGGAGAGTTTGGCCCACCTACTCCTTCAGGAGAGCAGGTGGGCTGAACTCTCCTGTTCTTTGGGAGATCGGGACTGTTACTTTTTTTTCATATATTTTGATGATTTTCTTCAACTAAATTAAATGAGCATTAAATAAAACAAGTAAAAACTTTTATATAATTTTTAACTATATATCATTTGTGATTTTTGAACATACATAAAACATGTATCGAGATATTCGATAAATAGGTAAAAAGTTGTGACATTTCACTATTTGGAGGCTTTAATGTTAAAACCAGACCCAAAGGACTAAAAGTAACATCGAAGTAATTCAGAAATGTAAAGTTTGATGACATAAGGCTATTATTCAATTTTTAACTAATTTTTAAAGTTCGTCCATGCAATTTAACATTGTTTCGGATAGCAAATTTGAGGATTATTTTGAAGTTCTTAACAACATTAATTTCAAAAGAGCAGGCTTCCTATTTGTTTTGCTACAATTTTACATATATAGAATATCACTCGGTTACTAGTTTACTCCAATTTTGGCTTCCGTTTTTGCTACTCTTATCCGTTGCAGGTGATTGGGAAAAAAATTAGGCTCTTGGGAGTTTGACCGATCATTTTCCTCGAGTCCTATCTCGACTCTTTTATGAAGTTTTTTAGAATTTGTTGTAGTTTGTTATTCACTTCTTGCGTATTTTCATTTTTTAAGACTAAATCCTGAAATTGAGGTACATTGACGGTAAAAAGTCAAAAACGAAAAAAAACGAGGTGGTTTGAAGTGACATTGAAATTTATAAACTGAAAGTTTAAAGTTAAAGTAAAGATGATGACCAACACATAGATCATATGGGAAAATTAGAGTACAAAGTTTGATGAAGAAATTAGACATATGATATATCATTAGAAAACTTATCGAATAATGAGTTCAATACATTTTACGGATCTCGATTTCAAGTTTCTTAAAAAAAATATGTGTATTTTCGTCCGAATTGACTGAAGAGCAAAATTCGCACTTATAGCGAGTTTGATTTTTTGCAACTTGATTTTTGGGATCCTTTTGGCAACTTGTATGCACTAATTTGGGCCGGACATGTAACACATGTTTCTATACTCTTGTACATCAAAGATATACATTTTTAGAGGCAGAAACATAAAGTTCTTTCTTGAATTGTCTCAAAATAGGGTTTCTTGTGCTTAAAGCAAGAAGGAAGAATAAAATAATTGAAGACTGTTTGAAAAGATTCAAGAGTATAACATTTATCTTTTATTTTTTCTTCTATTATTCTACACATGGTGACGTCCTTCTATTTTATTACGTGTTTTGTAATTTAAACATTTTTGACTAATTTTCTTATAGTTAAGATGACGATGTAAATATTTTTGAAACATTAATTATATAATTTCGTTTTAAACTCTACATTCATCTCATTTATTATTATTTATTATTGATTTTATTGCCTTCCTATTATTTGGCAAATTTTAGGATTATTTTGAGAATTATATTGATACACCGAGACGTGAAATTTATATTAAATCTCAAATAACAAATAACATAGATTCTAATATGGGATAAACATATACCTATGTACTTTTTGTAATCGTTATGTGATGTTTGATTGTACTAAATATATTTTACTTATTCGTAATTTTTATAGAGATATAAAAAGTTCATAAGTTGAAATATGTTCGAATCTACTTGAGAGGGATTGTCGGATAAGTTAGCAATATCGATCGTGAAAATGAATGAAAATTGTCGACTCCGTGATTCTATAAATTAAAATGGGAAAATAGATGGAGTCGGAGTCTTAGTCCCTTTTTTTCATATTCAAATATATTCCACAGTTTCTACAGTTGTCTTAGCTTAATTTAAAGTAGTTTTTTTTAGTTATAGTCATTCACAGTTTTGATATAATTCGATTAAGGCTAAATTTATTTAGATTCATAGCTAAATACAAGTTATTTTTTATTACTTGTATACGATACCGTGTATTTCTTGACAAATACTTAGAAAAAATGACAAATTTTGTCCTAGAAATGCTTCCAATTAGAGTGCCAAACATGCTAGATTCCTTAACCCCTACTCCTAAATATGCTTAGAGAAACAAATCTTGAAAGGGAAAACAAACTGAAAACCCTTCAGAGTTCAGACTTCAGACTTCAGAGTTCAGACCCTTAAACGGAAAGCCCTAAAAGGGCAACTGAAAAATATTTTTATTATAAAAAGTAAAAATAAAGGAAAAGGAAAAGGAAAACTGGCGGCGACCGCAGACCAAATCCAGCACTTGTATTTATATCCACATCATGCATGATATCAATGGTCCAGATTGCAAACCAGCTCTCCAATCCAACGACTGTGAATCTGGACGCGTCATCTCAGGGCTTCCCATGAAAACCTCAAATCCTCTCTTTCAGCCTCCACACACTCCTTGTCTCTCAAGAACTCAGATTCACGTATACAAACACCTATATCTATATCTATAGTTATATACCTATATATCTATATATTACATTCGTATATAGCGGTAGAAATAATAAATAGAGGTTCTTCTACTTGTGGGCCTTTCAAAAATCAAGATGCAAGCAAATAACGGTTCTGAATCTAATTATAAGGATAGTAATGAGAGTAATAATAAGGGTGGTGGCCAGCAGGCGGCGCAGCCACAACAGGTAGTGGCGGCGGTGCCAGGACAGCAGTGGGTGGCGATGCAGTATCCGGCAGCGGCGATGGTAATGCAGCATGGGATGATGCCGGCGCCGCATTATCCGCCGCACTACATGCCCTATCATCACCACCACCTTCACCACCACCACCACCCACCAACGCCGCCACCGCCGCAGCAGCAGCATAGCAACAGTAATGGAGGATCCAATGGCGAGAACCGCACGATCTGGGTGGGTGACCTCCATAATTGGATGGACGAGGATTATCTCCGAAGCTGCTTCGCTTCCACCGGAGAGGTATAGAATGCGTATCTTTTTGTAATTACATGTTATCTTTACACGCCTTTTGTTTTGGTAGTCAATGATTGTAATTATGTGGGTATTATATGATGTTTTTTTTTTTTTGTGTTTATTGAATTAAATTGTGGTGTTTGTTATAAATTATTATGATCATTTATGGAGTAGAAATTGGCATATACAATTGAAGAAGTAGATGGTTTAGCTTTAATACTTATGTTTGTGTGTGCTTATAAGTTGGTCAAACATCATTTTTATCAACACATTTCATATGACCCACTACAGATAATCTACAAAAAATATTTACCAAACATAAAGGTCACCACTTCTTTTGCTCTTTTAAGTACATTTTATTAGTCACAGTTAATGTGCTAATATTTTGATGTGCATTTTCAAAATGATTGTTTATATGATTTTAAATAGAAATGCTTTGGTCTAAATGTATTGTGATCTCTTATAATGTTTGGTTATTAATTTTCAACATTGGATGTCAGTCACGATGATACCTAAAGTTGAAGTATAGGTGAAGTTGGCATCTTTAGCTGAAAATTGTTTCTTTTTGGTTGTATCACGGCAATTTGATTTTAATAGTTGATAACATACTTAAACAACAATTTTCGGTATGAGCAGAGTATTCTTAATGGCCATTTTCTGGGCAAGTCGTACTCGAATTGATTACTTGGGGTGTAAAGTTTATATTTTAGAGAAGAAATTATGGAAAACTTCTAGTATGTGTACTAAATTAACTATGCATAGTTATGACAATTCCTTATTTCAGTAATTGACACTTTTATTAGTTTGATAAGCCTAAACAAGGAGAATTGAATTTACATCTTCTAGTTTGTAATTTCTGATTTTTTTTTTGGTATGTCTTATATGAAGTGTCATGTTTAATTCTTTTGGAAACTTCCTATAACTAGTGCAGATACAAATATTTATAAAGTGACATAAATGTTTGTCACATTTGTCCATTTCTACCGCTATGAATTAATCTTGTCACAAGCATGATAGTGAAAATCAAACAAGATGTTGAAGGCGCTATCTACTTTTGTTCATAGAGCATTGAGTATTGAGCGATTTCTAATTTCCTTGTGTAACATTGTTACATTACTACACAACACTATATAACTGGCATTTATAACATGTCGTTGCTTAGTATAATTATGCCAGCAATAGTTCACATATGAAGATTTGGATGCAACTTTTAGAGCCAAATGATACACAGTTGCAGTTCCCAGAAGTTTGTATTGAGGATTCAACATATACTCTTGACTATATTGGCCCAGTTTATTGACGAGACCAAATAAAGATGTAGGTGATTCCCATTTTCAAGATTTTGTGATTCAACCAGATAAAATGATACTAGAATTAAAGCGTATACTGACTTTTTCTTTTATTTAAAAAAGTTATATGGCAGAATGACTTTAATTCTACTGTGTTAATTTGCTTTCTGTATCTGATTATTTGGAATCGATGTTCCATTCCTCTCACAAAATCTGTTAATACTTTGCATAAGTATTTTTCATCTTGATGATTATGACGTATGATTGAGGTGCTCTTCTATGATCCTTCTTGTAGAGTTAGATTTCTGTAAGCTGACCTTTTTGTCATTTTGGTTAAAACCTTGAGTTTCAGTAATAATTCTTCAAATTGAATATTTCCATATATTTTGCTCCTTGCACTTGGTCATGCCGTTATTTTGGTCTATGATAATTGGGACTGTTGTTGGAAAAAGTAAAGTAATGGAAAGGGTATTTTTTCACGTTACTCGATGGGATATTAATGTAATAAGGAACTTGGGGGCTTGAATTGTATTCCTATAAAGTAAAATAATCATAATTTTTCTGATCTAAACAATTTTAAAGATCTTTATAAGCACCAAACTTCTCAAATATGACATAAGTAAATTGAAATTTATATTGCATCTATGTTAGACCACTAAATCTGTGAGAGCACTCTTACAGACAAGATAAAACTTAAAAAGGATAATTCTGATGACAGGATTGATGATTGTTTTGTAGTAGACTAGTAGTTTCTTCCAACTATATTTTGTATAACCAATTTGCAAAGCTTAGTTTCCAACTTCTCTCTCAAAAGTTTTTATTTCTTTTATTTTGCTTGAAGAAATTGAGTGATCTGTTATCTTGCATTTTCACTATGACAAGACGATCCTTTTGTAGGTGGCCTCCATTAAGGTTATTCGTAACAAGCAAACAGGATTTTCCGAGGGATATGGATTTGTGGAATTCTTTACACATGCTGCTGCTGAGAAAGTCCTGCAGAATTATTCTTGCATTTCTATGCCCAACACCGATCAACTTTTCCGTTTGAATTGGGCTACGTTTAGCATGGGCGAAAAACGCACAAATAATGGTTCTGATCTTTCTATATTTGTAGGAGATTTAGCTGCAGATGTTACTGATACCTTACTGCATGAAACTTTTGCTAGTAAATTTCCCTCTGTTAAAGCTGCTAAAGTAGTCATTGATGCCAGCACTGGTCGATCAAAGGGCTATGGTTTCGTTAGGTTTGGAGATGACAATGAAAGATCACTGGCTATGACTGAAATGAATGGTGTCTATTGTTCTAGCAGGCCCATGCGAATTGGTGCGGCAACACCGAGGAAATCATCTGGATACCAACAACAATATTCACAAGGTATCAAATAATTACTGTATGAAAAATTTAATTGGATTTTTTCTTAAGCATTGCCATATTAATTGTTTCTGCATGGTTTATTTTTAGGAACTGATGAACTGCACAATAGCCAATTCACCATTTAAAATCTGCCTATGAGGATCTAACCTATTGGTTTTTGAGACGGACTAGTAGAAATAAATGAAATAGGAAGAGAAGTGGAAGGATGTATGTTTGCCCATGCTTAAATTATAATTTAAGCTGGACAAATTGGTCAAATATACTTTTTATCCACACATTTCGTAGGACTCACAACTTATCAACTTATTACCCACACATTCTATAGGATCCATAATTTATAAGCACTTGAAAAAATAATTTCACCACCACCAAACACCCACGTAGAGAGATGCTTAATTCAATGTTTTGTTGAGGGCAGGAAATAAAGGAAAATGATGGATAGGAAGAGACAGCTAGTAGGTGAATGATCCATGCCCATCACATATTTCCACCCCAATTTTTAGAGGAAGAGAGAAAAAAGAGTTTCACATATGTTTCATGTCTGCTTTCCCAGTATAAATAAGACGAGAAATAGAACAAAATAACCTCTGGATTCACGCTAGTATTGGTTCATAAAACACAACGGGGCAACATCAGTTTTCATCATGCCTATACTTTACTGAATCAAATAGAATTATTGAAAGGCGGCATCATGAAGTAAATCCTGGATATCTCTGTTTATGCTTATGACACCTAGACGAGTACATGTTTCGTTTTTGGGTAACCTATACTGTCTTTAAACAGTAAAGCCTCAGACATTTTTGCTGTTCTTGGAGATCCTACTCTTCTGTTTTATGCATATATATATATACGGTCATTGAACTTGAGAAAATTTTAAAGATAGAGCTAGTTATTCTTTTCGGATATGTATCTGAAATAGAATGCAGATGTGATATGGTAGTTTACTTGTCTTTACTTTTTTTTTTTTTGTCACTAGTTTGCTTGCAGTTGCTTATTTCAGTTTTCTCATTGTACTGATCTATTTTGGCTGATTTCCATTTTCACTTTCTGTAGCTAATTTTAAAGATGCACCTTGCTCTTACTGCTCAATTTTTTGTAACTCATTATAAAGGGACATGTCACCATGGAAATAAATAGCTTAAACTATTTAGTTCTCTGTAAAGTAGTTATATTTTGGAATATATCGTGATCCCTATCTGTGAAGCCATGAGTAGGGCCCAATTTCAGAGAAGAATATTAGAATCATAAAACTGAATGAGATTGTTCACGAGTGGGCATAATAATTTTCTACTTGTTTTATTTTTAGTACTTCACCCTACCCTCGGTCTCAGGACAATAGAAAATTTGAGTTAAATGGAAGATTATTTGATGATAAACACAAATATGTGAAAGTTGGCCATAGTTTCTCCTTTTTATGACATGGGAAGATTGATTTTGAAATCTTATCACCAGAGACTTCTAGTTCTGCCACAAATACAGTTTTTCACTATTTTGATGATATAATCATATAATGATAAATTTTGAAACATTATCATCCATCGCTTTTAATTCTCCCACAAAATTAGTAGCATTTATTTCTTGCTAATTCTGCCTACCCCAAATTTATTTGGAATAAGGCTTAATTTGTTGTATTTGTTGCTAATTCTAAGAGTGTCAGCAACCTGCCATTTGGTGGTTCAAATAATTTCTGAGCATGCTGAGAGTTGCGACTGTTATTACTACACCAATTGCCTATATGCTGGGATTTTAATTCAAAAATTTAATTGCTATAAGCTGGTTCTGATAGGCGGGTACTCAAATGGAGTTTCAGCCCAAGGTTCACAACCTGACGGAGATACTCTAAACACAACAGTCAGTTATCCAATCCTTTTTCTTGTGTTTTCCGTTTTCTCCAATACCTATTGGCTAATCTATGCTTTTAGATTTTTGTTGGAGGGCTTGACCCTAATGCCAGCGAAGAAGATCTCAGGCAGCCGTTTGTGCAGTATGGCGAAATATTATCTGTAAAGATACCAGTTGGGAAAGGATGTGGGTTTGTACAATTTGCTAACAGGTAATTTACTAGTTAATATCCTTGTAAGTTGCGGGTATACTAAGCTCTGTCCATAGCTACTTCAGCTGCAGTTTTATGAATCTGAACCCATTTGACAGAAATGACGCTGAGGAGGCATTGCAGAAGTTGAACGGTACAGCAATTGGAAATAAAACTGTACGGCTTTCTTGGGGACGTAATCCAGCAAATAAACAGGCAAGAAAATATCTTTTCACTCCCCCCCCCAAAAAAAAAAAAAAAAACAACAACTCTCTATCTCAAGAAGAGGTGAACGAATATCCATGTATTTTTAACGAGTTTCGTATTACATTTTTTCTTGAAAAATATCAAAAATCATTTTATGTGTTAAGAGGAAAAAAAATTGATGGTTAAGATCATCAAGCAAAGCATTTAAAGTGTTTATAAGAGAATGCTTGTACTATTTGCTCCGAATTGCTGCTGTTATATAATCATTCTGCGTATAAGGTCATTTGGCCCCTTTCACTTTTTTGCTTGTTTCTCGAGGGGTTCTTGCTTTTGTTTGGTTTTTTTTTTTATTCTTCTTTCGGGGGTGGATGGGAGGGTTCACTGGCCCTTTTATGTCAGGTATAAATATAATTAACCCTTAAGTTCCTCCCACGTTGATTTTTGTGGGTTTGAGCCCATTCTAATAGTGAGGAAGTTGTGAGCACGTTTGGCTAAGCTTAAAAGGTTTACTTGTATAGTTGTATGTAAATAAGGTGGTCTTAAAACAAATAAATTTTTTTATTTGTCAAATTTGAAAATAAGTTATTTACTTATTTCGAAAGACTTACTTTCAGAAAAAGTAAGAAAAATGTAAGTTCCAAACATATTTGGAGACAAAAAGTTACTTTACTTTTATTAAGCTTAGCCAAATAATGTTCATATAAGCTAGACTAGTATTATTAATTGCTGCATTGGAATTTTGCAGTCGAGAGCTGATTTTGGAAACCAGTGGACTGGGGCATACTACGGAGGACCTTTTTACGATGGCTATGGATATGCTGTGCCACCCCATCACGACCCAAGCATGTATGCTGCAGCAGCATATGGGGCTTATCCTGTGTACGGAACCCACCAACAGCAAGTAAGCTGAAGGACTGCCCAAGAAAAGTTTTCATTGAAATACAGCACTCATGGCTTCATATCTTTGTATCCAACTCCGAATGTGGAGTGGAACTGAATTTTGCCCCACTGAGGTAGTCCTCTAGGAATTTTATTGAACATTTGTTTAGAAGTGTGGACTTGAATGATTAACTTCTCAATTGGAATAAATGATTGTACAATGGTATGTCGTCCACATGAATCATCATTTGATCCATGCATGATCTCATGGGCATTATGTAAATTCGCATTTTCCCTTTGTTTTTTTTCCAGCTGTGGGGAGTACTATGCACAAACTCTTCTTCTATGTGCATGAGACCATCCCTTGCCTTTTATACTCTTGGTCCGTTGGTAGCATGGAGTCCTGGCATTTATAGTGGTGCCAGTCCTGCGACGATGTTACTTGATATCTAAGTTTAGGTTTGCATTATGTGATGATTGTATGATTACTTGTCTAAACTATGTTTGAGATTTTGAAGGAAGTTTATAAGAATATCTATGTATAGAATGAGAGTACAAATGAATTACTTCCAAGACCGTCCATGACTATTCTGCAAATAGAAACACAAAATACAACGTGAAGGTTCTAGAAGACACCCAAAACGATTGTTCTTAGACCTACTCGCATGTACATCTTCCAATTTTGATTATTATATCAACGATAAGCTACTAATTTGAGTTACTTTACCATCTTTGAAAACAAACTCAAAGGCTCAAAGCCACCTTGCATGCATTACAATTTCAGAAAAATAAACAAATTAGTAATATGAAGAAATGTTAAAAATTTTATATTACTCGAGACTTGGACAAATATTAGTAGAGTACAGAGTGTAGGGAGAAACATGTATAGTTATATAATATTTAATTAAAAATGTACACTAAAATTATTGAAAACTCTTTATCAAGACCAATTCGAATAAAAAAATTGAGTTTCGAGTAAGGTTTCACTCAAGACCTCACGTCCTCACCTAAGGGATTGGGAGGGGGAATTCAAAAAAGTAAAGAAACCTAAAATGAAAATTACTCGAGTTGCTATGAGTCTATGGTGCATTGTAAACAAATAAAAATGATTGAAAATTCATAAATATGTACAAACCTGTCACAAATACATAATAATTTTTCATCTTTTGTGCAATAAATCTCAACAAAACATACATTTTCTGAGATTGCATATACAAAACAAAATAATATACGATGCACACACAGTACTGATATGTTAAACTATTACAATAGTTTCAAATAATTTCAAAAAAAGGTCTCAAGTTCTTAAACAATAAAGAAGTCTTTGCATCGACATATTAAAACACTACAAGTTTGCAAAGTTAAAACCGTCAATAATACACTAAGGACGCATTTGACACACCAAACTATAAATGAGGTTAAGAGTGATAAAATTAAAGTGAATTAATATAATATTGTCAATAATACATTAAGGGTGCGTTTGACACACCAAACTATAGATGAAGTTAAGGCCATCTCCAACCCATATCTTCAAATTGGTGCAACTTTTGTACTTAAATAATGAACTTTCACACCAAATCCACATGTCATCTCCAACTCATAACTTCAAATGTTGCACCAAATGAATAGTGTCTATTATCATAAATTTATATTTTTAATTTTGAACAATAATTTAGTTCAAAAATTAGTTAATTACATAGTGTATTTATATTAATTATATAAATTTTAAATTACATTTAATTTATGTAATTATTGCATTCATTAAAAAAAAAACGCACGATCCTCAATATCACAATTGCAAAAACATTTAACATAAAAAAAAAATTTGGACAGATACAAAAAAAAAAAACAATAAAACATAATTAATTTTGTCATTTAAAAATAATTATCAAATTAAAATAATCATAAATCACTTAATATCACAAAAAAATTAAAATCCAAAGAAAAAAGGACACAGAAGGAAAAAGAAATGTTTGCTTCAGCTAGGAAGGATAAATTTGGAATTTCTTTTCACACCAAATCCATCTCCATTGCTACAGCTGTTCATCTCCTCAAAATGGCGTATGGATTTGGCGTCCAGTTGGAGAAACATTTTGCTCCATCTTGGTGTTTTCACTTCAATTTGGCGTACGATTGGAGATGTCCTAAGAGCGATAAGATTAAAGTGAATTAAAATAAGTTATATATAGTGTTTGTTGCTAGGCTGTATTATCATAAATATACAAATATTGGAAAATAAAAAATAAAAAATAATATAATAATATAAATATTAATGATTTTCTAATACATATAAATCTTAATCAAGGCCGATAATTTTTTTTATGGGTTTAAGGTGTATTCTGGTACCAATTGCACATCACATAACCTAAAAAAATATACGACGTGATATCTTTTTGTTAAAAATGTATAAAAAATGTATAATTGAATTTTGTTTAATCACCAACAGCGTACTCACAATTTTTTTTTTTTTTTTTTTTTGTGAATCTCCCCCAAATAAACAATTTATTATCTCAAATCTCTTCAACTATACTCTGTGTTTTCTTTTGCAAAATTCATCTGTTGAAAATTAAAAATTCATGTTCTATAAATCATCACTCGACCTTATGATCAGATCCTGCAGATAAGTGGTATATACTACCACTACGAATCTACTTGAGAGTTTCGGAATACCGGTTATTAGAGTTTTTTAAAGTATCGATTTTAGATGTTTATGAGTAGAGCGGCTTTGAGTGGTAACTAACCGAGCGAGTTAGCTTGGTTAATAGCTTGCGACAAACAGATGGCTCTACAATCTTGTCCGAATATCAAGCAACCCCATACAAATATAACACAGCACCACATAATGTACTAAAGAATTCGGGAGAAATGTAACCTTTAGAAAAAGTACACATAAATATTTGATTTGAAATTTCCCAAAACTATGAACAAATTAACAGATTTGTTGTTAAAGAAGAATGAAGTTCTGCTTCAAAATGCTGTCATTGTCATACAAATAATATATTCTTATATGGATGGAAAAACGACGAATAACATGGGAAAAAAATGTTGTTAAACAAGAATGAAATTCTGCTTCAAAATTTTGTCATTGTCATATAAATAATATACACTTACAAGAACAGTCTGAAAGTCTGAATTATAAGCTCTAATGGAAAGTATGGAAAGATGACGAAAACAGCTAAATTTTAAGCTCCAAATGTAAAAAGTAGAGAGTAAAAAAATAGAAAGTGATGACTGAAGTATGTAATAAAACATATGATAGTTGTAAAACGATGGCGTGTTGGACAAAAAAATAAACAGTAAAAAAGTTTACGATTCTTATATTATTGTAAGGATATATGATAATAAATAGAAAAATGCTTGTTTAACCAAAAAATGGACAAAAAATTGGATCACTGTTGATAAATTATCAAATATGTCTTTATATTTGGAAATTTGAATGGTGTCTTTTCGTCTAACTTCACTGTAGCATCACTCTAATAAATAACTCGGATTAGGATCAGAATATAGACAAAAAAAAAAAATTTAAAAGACAGAATAATTTTTTTCTCAAAATCGAAGTTTCAGCTTCTCATCTTCCTAAAGTAGTTGTCACCAGTGAACGTGGAACAAAACGGCAAGCTGATAAATGATAGGTATTTTTTTTTCTTTTTTAAATTTTTATGCATCAGTGTTTAAGTGTTGATTATGGATTCTAGTTTGGAATTTAACGTGTTCTGTAAATAATTGAAATTATAGGTTAGTTCGCAGTTATATCAGCGGTTTCTGATGTAAGAGAAAATGTAATTTTTGTGGCCTTCTTGTTCCGAATGCAGTGTAAAGCTGCATCTGAGTTGGTGGTGATGAAATGAAAGGTCTAATGAGGAGATGATTATAGCTGTCTTCGCATTTAACTTTGAAAGAGCACTTACAAATGGAAATTCGTGAAAGTGAAACCAGATAATTTGTTTATTTGTGAAATATAGTTTTTTTCTGAAAGGTTTTTCCTTTTTCTTTTGGTTAAATGTGCATCAACATGTAAGACATGGACAATGTGAAAGGGAGGGATGACGTACACATACTCGAACTTATTGAAGAACTTTCCAGTAAAATCAAAAAAGAAAAGAGAAAAGAAAGGAAAACTAGAGAAAGATAAACTTTTTGGGTATATTCGGAAGAAATGTGAGGAACACAACTGACTTTATCACCATCAGACGCCATTCGGCGAGTTTGACGATATGCTCACAAGTGGTATTGATTTGAAGAAGTTAATGAAAACAACCAAAATAGAGAAACTCTGATCTGGCAAAAGGCAATAGTGCTGTGATAATCTAGTTTTTGATGTGTGTTGATGAGCATAACTCATAATTTGCAATGTTAAGTGGGCTATATCCCTACAATAATATAATCTTATTTTTTTCTCTTCAACTTTTGTTCAATACGACGTAGTTTTGGTGAATTTGTTTTCCTTCTTTCCACCAACTTCCGTCTAAATATTTTTCCTTCTCCCCACTATTTTGTCTAAATTTCTCCAAAATTATGGCGACTTGCATATTCCCAACCACAAATTCGCAACGCTCAGAAATAGCTCAAAATCATATCAAATCTTTTACAAAATCGCCATTTAAGGCTCTTTTCATTTTTCAAATTTGTTTTTCACTGAATTATTTATTACTATTTGAGATTATTCTAAATAAATGCTATTAAATAGGTATGTTGGAGGATGTTTGAGAATCAATTTTTTTTGGAACAAAAAAATTAGGCTATGTTTGGTAGTTCCCAAAAAACTTTTTTTGCCAATTTTTGCCTACAATTTTTGCCTTTTCAACTTTTTTACACCACAAAAAAGTTTGAAAAGTCAATAAAGTACCCAAAAAAACTACACCGAACATGTCCCTAATAAGGCCAATTTTTTTTTTTTTATCGAGCAGCTCGACACTACCCTCGACAAACACAAAAAGTGCCAAGCATGCCAAAATGGGCTAAAAAAATTTTTTTTTTTTTGCCAATCAAAATAGGGTTTTTCTTTAATTTTTTCCTTATTTTTTTTCGTTTACACCTTCGTCCAAGCAAAAATATTTTCATTCAATTTTTCACTAATCTTTTTTTTTTTTTTTTTTTTTTTATCTTATAAGCAAATTGTACGCAATTCGCTCCAGTTGAAGGTAAATTCTTTACATTTTTCAAATTTGTTTTTTACTTCTACTGAATTATTTATTAATATTTGAGATTATTCTAAATAAATGTTATTAAATATATATGTTGGGAGATGTTTGAGAATTGAACAATGGCAGTTTTTTTGGAACAAAAAAATGTGTATATATATATATATATATTGTAGCATTCAGGAACAACAACAATGGTGCACATTCCCGGCCATGAAACAGCAAATGGCACTCTTGGATGTCATGCCAGCTTAATCAAATGGATTGGTTTCGGGCAAGTTTCTTACTCGTATGGCACTAGCTTCATCACAGGATTTTGTGCTCGTCGGAACTCCCAGACAATCTTTAATGGATCGCCAACTTCTAGATTACTCATATAAACTTCTGGGAATCTGCTTCTCTTTTTATTACTAGACTATTTCAGAAACGGGAGCAGTTAGCCCGGTCGATAGATGCAGTGCTAAGGTCGCACTTCTCTTAACGAGTCTGTCCCTTGAATAAGTAAGACTCCGCTCTTTCTAATTTAGAAAACAAAAAATGAAAAGAGGGGCGAAGGCCTATGGTGCAGTGAGAAAGAAAGTACGCGAGGTGCTGTGGAGACAGGAGAATCAAAATGTCCTCAACTATACTAATGTAGATTGTCAATTGAATTTTATAATTTATATTGTATATAGTATACAAATATGCTATTATTGTACAAATTTTATATCAAGTGTGTCATGCTACTTCATGAACAAAGTACCCACATATTTTAAATAAATGGCAGTAAACAATTTTACGAAAATTAACATTCATTTATTTGTCCCAAATTCTACAATATTATAATTGCTACACGTGCAACGCATGTCCCTAAAACTAGTTGATGTTGTTGAGTGTGTTGCTGTCTAATGTGCTACTAGTTTTGCGCTCCGCTGAACATCATTTGCAGGAGGCACTATAGTTGTTGTCATTATATAGGTAAACGAGTTATATCTTCAATTTGGTGAAATCATCTTGGGGATTCAGATACATACTTTAGAGAGGATTATCTGTATTATTTACATTTATAATTGCTTCATCATGGCCAGGACGTCACTGATATAGAGCAACGGGGATGATTTTTCATCGTGGACATGGTATAACTAAAATTTCTTTTCTTTTTGAGGAATAAGATTGTATGCATCTTACTCTCATTTTCCTTGTTGTGAGAGTTGGATCTTGACAGCTTTGCCCTGATCGTAGCACATTGGATCTTCTTCCCTGGATAATAATTCTTCTACTTTGTTTCTAGTTGTCATTTTAGACAATGAAAGGCTGACTAAGGGGCTTGCAAATGCAGGTTTTGGGCTGGGTCCAGAGGATAATGATTTGTTCCCTGTATAAAATTTGAGAAACAAGAGTTGAAAACTGGACGAAGGGCAGAAATTTTTGTTGTTGCTGTTAGCCATCCCCCAGTATCAATGTACATCTGGAAAAGCTTTGTGTGAGGTAAGCGAATCCATGTTAGCAACAACACTCTTAGAGAAATTGTCGAAATTGAAATATATAATTCCTTTCGTAGAACATAGATATCTTGTTTATCTGTTGTAATTTGTAAAATTATGTTAGTACAAGTTTCTTGACAAAATGTTATTGATATTAGCATTTACCAAGTTTTGTTCTTCATTTGCTGTTCTTCTTCTTTTCAACTTTTCTGGGGATCATGATGGCTGTTCTTTTCGTTAATATTGAGGTCAGTCATGTTGGCTCAGCTTTAGTTGCAATAAGAGGTGTAAAAACCCCCCGGCCTGGCCCTTGCTTGGTAAGGCCCATGCCCTGCATGGCTCGTTTAGAGAGGCGGGCCAGCCCACATGGGCCTTTTAATCTTCTTTTGTTATTTTTCAGAAAATGGAACCCCCCTTCCCCGAAAAAAAAAAAATAGAAAAACTGTTGGACTGGTGGGGTGCCAGCTCGGCCAGGCCTCACAATTTTCTGCAGAGGTTGGCTCGGAAATGTCTGCGAAAAAATGCGGGCAGTGCCGGGCCTTTGCAAAGGCAACTCCGGCCTCTTTGACACTTCCAGTTGCAAATTTTAGGGGAAATTTTATTGTGGTCGTTTGTTCATAGATCATGAAAGATACTCAAAAGGAAAGAAAATGAGCAAGTATTCACTCAATTTTTCCATTTTTAAGTTACAAGTTGGAGATTGAGAACCAAAAAGTTGGAAAACTTCCATTTCTTTTCTGTTTCAAAATTTGTTCATTCGTTGCAACTGAGTAATTGACGATATTGTTTCGTCCCATAATAAGACATCCAATTGGTGCATGATGTGCAAACTTAGTTGACAAATCAGCTCCACGTAGGACCAATTGTGTAATGACACATGGAAAGTGCCCCAAAACTATCCGGACTGCTCAACAAATGCAGTCCGGAACATTAAGTAAAGACCGGACCAATAAGACTGATTGATGGGACAGAGGTAAAGCAACACTGTTAGCCTGACACAAAGGAAGAGTATAAAAAGAATAAAGCGATTGTCAACAAATCCAGAACCAGACGCAAAGGACGACGGCGGTAGTGACAGCTTAATGGGACGCGGATCAATCACGCACGCAGAATTCTGATCCATACCAATTGTGTTTCAGAGATAAATAAGAGAAGAAAGGCGAGAGAAAGGTAAGTAATTCTAAACTAGCTTGTCATATTGCATTTATTCTGTGTCCAACCAGTCCGGCAAAAGTATAAATTCTAATTTAAGCGTTGGAGCGCATACGGCAACCACCCCGGTCGCCTGTACTAGCTAACAATCTTGGTGTGAAGTGTGCAGGATGAATACAGGACATTGGAAAGCAATTTGGTGTTGATTAGGAATCCGACTAGGATTCGTGGTCAACAGATATAGTTAGATATTTTCTTTGTTGTTTCGCCCATTTTCATTTATTGACACAAGGATTGAGATTCATTTTCCAATTCTGCAAATTTTGTTTAGAAAACTAGAATTGCGTAGGACTATTATTATTCTATCAAGAGGATGGTGGTAGTTTCCCATGAAGAAACGATGAGATCACAGTTAATGCACGTTCTGGTTGGTAACTTGGAACTGTATGCCCAGCTCCCCTCACTGTCAGCAGTGTCAATCCTTTGTACTGAACCACATATCCTCCAACCTGCCAGTATCACGAGGAATCTTAAAATGAAATGTTACTTTTTTATGGCGAAGATTAGATAGAAAGAGAATTAGCCAGACCATATGAGCATGCATGGGTGATGATAAGTCATACGTGTAGTACAATTACCTCTTGATTAGTGTACCAAGGATACCAAGCCGTTTCTACTGGCAGATTCAAAGTGTTTATAGAGTACCTTGATGATGTTATTGGAACTCGCCCGTCGATGTCTCCACTGCAAGTTTTGGTGGAAATATCATTTTCAATTTCCATTTTTCACACAAAGTAATTTACAATTAGGGAGGTGGGTAGAGAAAATGAGGATTTAGTCTGTCCAAGGAAATTTTCATATGTAGACATCCATTCATGTAATTTTATATTAAAATTAGGATGTGTGCTAACAGAATAAAATGAAGTATACAGAATCAAAAGAATTTGCTGCTATAATTGGCATTAAATGGCTGGGCTCACCTGTAAACCCATAAGCTAATGCCACTTGCTATAAGCTTTCTGATTAAAGGCATAATCGTTGTTGGACTGTCTGTCCATCGAAAGCCACTGTACGCAAATTAAGTCAGTCACTGGTGACTACTTTACTAGTCTTCCATATAATTTTGTTTGATAGTATTCTCAGCAGCAATGATGAACTTATAGAAAATTGCTTACGTCACTGATTGAAATTTTATGTCAGGATTCAAATTTTATTGAATCATTGTGTTGATCTAGCAATGAATTGAATGGAATGGCCGAAAAGGTTTAATGAGAAAAGCACTTAGTTTGTCATTGTTGATTGAAATTCCATTGAAACGTTTACTGCTACATTTATGATACTGCTACTTAGTAAAGAAAGAAGTACCTGCAGAGTGACCAGGAGGTGTTGACAGCATGAAGGGCCTGTTGCACCTCGGCAAGATTTAGATAGGAGTATACATAATCGCCGGAACAGGGATCAAATTCCTTCACCTAATTTAAAGTTTATTTCTGGGTTAGAGTCAATGAAATTGATACAATTTTTGCATAGATGGCTGTTGCTGGTAGTTCAAGATTTATATATTAAATCATTTTGTTTTGGTTAAAATAGATAGGTTGGGTTTATAAATCAAGATACCTAGAGGTAAGTTCTTAAATCAAACTAAGAGAAATGTAAAATTATGAATAACAAGGCAAAGCACAGGCAGAGAAGCTTTATATATATATTTCAACATTGCTTGCTGGGAGTGAGGAAGCTTTCGGACTACCTTTTCCATCCAGATAGTGTGCGATCACTCATCAATAGATACTAACTGAAAGCAGACAGGAACGAGTACCTTTTTATTTATGTTTTTCTGTATTTTAAATACAAATAAAGCGTAAACATGAGCATCAATAAGGAAAACTCACTGAACCACGAATAGGTTTTGGTGTGGAACTATTGCAAAGTGGAGCATAAATGTTATAGATGTCTAGACCTCCAGCTTCCTGATCCCCTTTGCTTTGATACTTGTCGCACATGTCTGAAAAGTTACCTGTGGCATAATCACAGTACTTGTTGATCCCGGCGTTGGTTTCATCCGAGTTCAATGCATGAGTCCAGAAATAGTCATAAATCCCTTTGATACTTGTATTGTCATCTATCCAGGCATTTCCGATCTGCACCACCAATTGAAACTTGTAGTCAGACTTCTCCTAGTTGTCAGCAAGTCATTCTGAAGTGTAAAGGAAATTTGAAGTTTGAGCTTACAGCAATGCCTTTGAGATTGATGGATGTTTCATTTGTGTTCTTGTTCATTGAAAGGATAGTGTAAGCAAGCTGAGGCACATAATGACCCGCATAGCTTTCTCCTGTTATATAGAAATCTCTGTTTTTGTATTGAGGGAATCTTTCTAGCCAGTTTATAAGGAATGTATAGGAATCTGCAGCTGTGCTCTTGTCACCCGTGTTTCCGTAATCAGAGGTTGTGTTCGAATATGAGAAGCCTACCCCCGCCGGGGACTCTAGAAATAATACATTTGCCACTGCAATTTACTTGATATTAGATCCTTGTTATATATTAAGTACTTACACAGATGATGGATTAATGGATATGAAGTTTGCTTACCTTGGTTCCAGGAATATTCATTTCTAAACAGTGTCTTTCCATCACTGTTGACTCTGAAAGGTCCCAGCTCTTCCATGGCTCCATATCCAAGGGATGAGCACCCTGGTCCTGTACATTAGCATCTTGCTTTCATTTCCTTGTATATGGTTTTTTATCGTGGACAGGGGCAGGGGAATAATGGCAGTGTAGAAGGTAAAAGATTAAGTTGCTGTCCTATATTTACAGCAAAAATAGAACTTTTTGTTTTGGCACTTGATAGCTGTTAGAAATTCTCAAGATAAGCTTGCTTGGAGAGGTGCAATGAGTATAAATTCTAAGTTTACTATACTGGGATTCCACAATAGAAAATGAATGGTTTGTGACTTGTTTATAAATAAATGAATTTAAGTACACTTGTTTCATGTAAATAAAATATAGTCAACTAAACAGATTAATTGTGGACTTCATTTTATTGTGAAAAAGGTTTACTTGTTAATCTTTTGCACAATAGAATTAGAATAGTTGGGAAAACAATGCAATTTAAAAGAAAGTTATATTTTAACCCATGTTGAAGCTTTAGAATTGGTCTTCTTCAGCGAACTTTTCAACTTCATCACTAACACTGTGGTGCAGGTATGAAGTGAATGACATGGTTAGGACTTGGGAGCTCTTACTTTTTAAGGACATTTCTTGTAGCAAAGGGAAGTGAACTGTACTCCCACTCAATCTTGAATTGAAAATAAATGGGGCATGTTATGTGTGGGTGTTCTTTTTGTTTTTTGTTTTGGGTGTGGGGGAGGAGGGGGGGTCATAAGTTGTTATATTACCTCCATTAAGCCACAGGACCAGAGGCTTGTAGGAAGAATTTTGAGGTGACTCCACAAAGTAATAGAACAGTGCTCTTCCAGCCTTTGGATCCACTGTTACATAGCCTGCATATTGATTGAAGTCAACTCCTTGAGGCTGTCCTGGCAAACTCTCAATCTTGTCAGCTTCCATCATCCCTTCTTGAGCTCCAATACATACAGGATAAGAAAATCTTTTATCTGATAAAATATCCACTTCATCCCATGTGTCTACATGGGATGAAAAATCTGATTTGCTGGACTTAATCAGTTTGTAAAGGTTATCCACCTGATTTGCACAAGAGATTGTGGTAAAGGTCATTGGATGGCAATAGAGAAGCAATAATAATATCCATGCAAATTGTGAAACTTTCATCTTCTTTGTCGAAATAAGCTTTCTGGGTTGCAAAGTTTTGTATTTGTGTAGCACGCACTGATCACTCACTCATGACACCTTTATATGAAGGAGCATAGGGGTGAATTATAATTTGATTACAGCAGACTGGCGCTCCATGTATGGGAAAAGACAGATTTGTCCAAATTGTATGTGGCAAGTTCTTTCTTATTAAAACGTCATTTTTCAAAAGAGAAAATATCACTTGTGAATTTCTATGATTGTAAAGACATCATAATGTGGAAACAGATATTATTTTTATTTTTATCCTTTTTATGTGGGAGTTTTGATCTTCTTCTTGTCCTGCTATTTGTTATAGAGTTAGCCAATGGAGTTCAGTGTGAATTGATGCATAATTTCATGCCTCATGATTGAGTTGAGGTTTCCAGTTTTAACTAGTTAGAGTGGAGACTGTTACGCACCAATCCTACCTGGCAGTCGGAAGCGTCACACAAGCATTTGCCGAGGCATTTTGGGCGGACCCTAACCTTCTCCGAGGCGGTCTAGGTCCGACCCTAACCTTTCTCCGAGGCGTCCAGGGCGAGGAGGTAAATTCCCGAGTCTTAGGGTACCGAGTAGATCGAGTGACCAACCCCAGTTGCGTGCTTAGAAAGCCTCTCTGCCAAACTTTCAAATCAATCTTGAAAAGACCGATGGGACTGCCTGCCAATGTGGCCTGTCACAATCATAACCTCTTAGTTTGCGGTCGAAAGCGACTTTCTCATTAATGCCGTTGATGTGACACCTAAGATGTGACTCGAGAATCCCTCAGATGGAACCACGTGTCGCGCATCGAAGGGGATTATCATTGTAGAATTTGTCTATAAATACTAAGCTTGCTTCCACAAGAAAAGGATGTTGAAAAAATATTACTCTCACCACACATAACAAGTCCTCCATTCTAACTATTCTTGGGTGCCATAACCGCCTGGGAATTTGCTAGTGGGAGGCCCTTAGGCTATCACCTTTGCTTTAAGGGTGTCCTTGACCTTTTATTTTCCTTCCATCCGGACGGGGGACTATCTACGTGGTTGAATAAACCACGTGGCAGTCCGAGTAAGAGGAAAGTACACGTGGGCAGAGGTAGCGTGGGGATCCTGTTGGCAGCCATTTTTGGAGGTCAACAGATTGGCGCCGTCTGTGAGAAGCGTGACAAAAAGCTTCTTTTTCTTTGAGCAAAGGAATTTCCCTGAACAAGGGATCAGCCGACCCACAAAATGAGTGGAAGCAACGAAGAGGAGAACCCAAGAATGACCAGGCCCGCGACAGACGAGGGGGTCAGGGCTGGAGAAGCCCCCAGGAGGAGGCGAGGAAGGAGGCCTCCCACAAACCTTGAACGAGAAATGAGAACGATGGCCGCCAGCATGAGACAGCTGGCACAGCACCATGCGTAAATGCAAGGGTATATCCAAATGATGCATGCAAGGGGTGAGAACCGTCCACAAGAGTCTGACCCAGACGATCCCGAGGAAGAACAAGAAGTTAATAGTAGGCACCTCCGTGACCAGCAAGCCGGAGGAGAGGCCTCTCATGCCAGAACCAACGAGGGAGGGGATAAAGCCGCTGCGTCGGAAAGAAGGCCACAGCCCACGATGTCCGCCAGTGTGTTTGAAAGGCTAGGCGAACAGGGGAGCAAAAGATGGCCACAAGAGAACCCGCAAAGGAGGGAACTGCCCCATAGTCCCCCTAGAAATAGGCGGGAAAGGAGGGCGAGGGAAACCGAGGCTAGGGGAGAGTCGGATTACCAACCATACGCACCCCGGCCAACCATGCAACCACAGCCCCAACATCAAAACTTTGGAGACAGACAGCAAGCCCAATGCCTCGCCCCACTACCTCCAGAAGTGGACACCGGGGGAGAATATCCGAGGCCTACTAGATCATTCGAGGTGGACAACGATGACGAGAACCTCCCCTTTTCAGCCGGAATCAGGAACGCGTCCATCCCCCACGAGTTTTGCGTACCCAAGATTATCCCTTACACAGGCAGGGGTGATCCATTGGATCACGTGAACACATACAAAACGGAGATGAGCCTTCAAGGAGCCACTCCGGCCTTGAAATGCAGGGCCTTTCACCTGACCTTGTCGGGGGGAGCGAAGCGGTGGTATAACAAGCTAGTCGTAGGAAGCATTTCCAGCTGGCCAGAGCTGAAAAAGACATTCATAAATTATTTCTCATCTTAAAAGCCTGCATCAGCCCCGGTCCAACGCCTCCACGACGTGAGACAGGCCCCAAGCGAGCCACTGCAAAGTTACCTAGGCCGCTTTAATGAAGAGATGTTGTTCTGTGAAAGAATAACTGACGCCGAGGCCTTGTCCGCCCTAAAGGCAGGACTAGACATGAACCATCCATTCTGGAGGGATGTACGCAACAAGAACCCAGGCACCTTTGACCAGCTGGTGGAAATGATCACTGAGGAGATAACTAATGAGAATATGATCCTCCACAGGAATCGAGGAGGGTTGGGAGCCAACCCGGCGTCGAGAGCCGGGTATATCCAAAATCCCAACAGAGCTGCTCCACAGCACAATCCCCGACGGAGAAACTACCCATTCGACCCTAATGTCGGGATGAGTTATGTGGCCTCTGCACAAGAGGGCCTGCTCCCCCCTTACACGGCTCCCTCGCCGTCGGTCCCCGCGGTTGGACTATACAACTATGGCACGCCCCCATCCACCTACTATGAGGCCGGAACCAGCACTCCTCCAGTGATTCCTCCTCCTCAGGGAACTCAGCCGAAGTACTGCTGCTTTCACCGAAGCTATGGACATAGCACGGATGAGTGTCGAGAGGTGGAAGAACTGGCCAATCGGAGAACGGCCAATCCGGGGCCCAGACGCGGAACTAACACCAGACGAGGAGATCAGGCCCCGATGAGAGGACGTGGAACCAATTTTCAAGATAGGCGCTCCCAGCAATGGGATAGGAGGCCTCCGGGTCATGAGCAGCGATCGAGGCGTAATTCAAGAAGCCCAGCCAGACAACCTCGGATGGAGCGCAACCCCGAGCCCCGATTGATCAAGGGGCCGGAAAAGGCTCCGATTCGAGAGATTGACACCATCCACGGAGGACCGTATATTGATGGACAAACACGGAATGCCCAGAAGAGCTATGCCAAAGAGGCCGAAGGGATCCAGATGACTAACTGGCTTATCAATAGCAAGCCCTCAGGATCAAAAAGGGCCGACCCTATCACCTTCACAGAAGAAGACATGAAGGGCGTGCATTACCCCCACTGCGACGCCCTGGTTGTGAGAGTAGTGGTGGCTCGGAATGGACTGGGAAGAATGCTAGTTGACAACGGCAGCTCCGTTAATGTCATCTTCTTAAGCACCTATGAGCAAATGAACGTGGATGTGCCGCTGGAACCATCGACTGAGCCCCTCTACGGGTTCACCGGGGATTGCGTGACCCCGAAAGGGATAGTGCGCCTCTCCGTTAGCATGGGAGAAGATCCCCTCGCATCCCATGTTTTCATGGAATTCCTAGTGGTTGACAGGAGGTCGGCTTATCACGGGGTCTTGGGCCGACCGGCCCTAAAAGAACTTTGGGCAGTAACTTCAATCCACCACCTCTGCATGAAATTCCCCACCGAGGGAGGAATAGCAACAGTGCGAGGCAATCAACCTGAGGCTAGGAAATGTTATCGGAACGCCTTAAGGAAAGCAGAGAAGAAAGAGGTTAACATGACTCTGCTGGACGTAGAGATGGCAGAAACAATGATAGAAGAGCCGGGGGATATCACGATGGAGGAAGCGGCGACCCCCGATGACATCGATCCAAGAATAACGGAAGCCGATTCCCAAGCCTCTTCCAGCGCTGAATTAGAACATTTTCAGGCAATGGGCAACGACCCGACCAAAAAGCTTCAGATAGGGAAAGATCTCCTTGAAGAGCCCAAGGAAGCCCTGAAAAGTTTCCTTCAAAAAAATCTGGATATCTTTGCGTTGAAACACGAAGATATGGTGGGGATCGACGCGAAGATAAGTTGCCATCACCTCAACATCGACCCCAAGTTCCCCTCACACAGGCAGAAAAGGAGGCCACTGAATGCTGAAAAGTACGATGCCTTGAAGGAGGAAGTAAACTTACTCCTCCAAAGCAATTTTATACGAGAAGCCAGATATCCGAAGTGGGTATCCAACCCGGTGTTGGTCAAGAAGCCGAATGGAAAAATGAGGACCTGCATAGATTTCTCCAACCTCAACCAAGCCTGTCCCAAAGACAGTTTCCCACTGCCTCGGATTGATGAGCTGGTCGACGCCACGGCGGGACATGAACTCTTGGGTTTCATGGACGCCTACTCGGGATACAACCAAATTCCGATGTACCCGCCTGATGCGGAGCACACATCGTTCGTAACAGACAAAGGGCTCTATTGTTACAAGGTCATGCCATTTGACTTGAAAAACGTCGGGGCGACCTACCAAAGACTCGTCAATAAGATGTTTGCCGATCAACTCGGTTCGACCATGGAAGTCTACGTGGATGATATGCTTGTCAAAAGCTTGAGAGCCGAAGATCACATACGGCACCTGGAAAAGACTTTCGGGATACTCAGAGCTTACAAGATAAGGCTCAACCCTCAGAAGTGCGCCTTCGGAGTTGCCTCGGGAATATTCCTGGGCTACATGGTAAATCAGAGAGGTATCGAGGCCAACCCCGAAAAAGTCAAAGCGCTAGTGGAAATGAAATCACCAAAGAAGCCCAAGGATGTGCAATGCCTCACGAGAAGAATGGCAGCCCTCGGCCGATTCGTCTCAAAGGCTACAGATAAGTGCCTTCCCTTCTTCAAAATCCTAAAAGGAGGTAACCGGTTCGAGTGGACCGAAGAATGCGAGGATGCATTCCAAACCTTGAAGGAACACCTTGGCAAGGCTCCTCTGCTATCGAAACCCAAGCTAGGAGAGGCACTACTGCTCTATCTCGTCGTCTCCACCGAATCGGTAAGCTCGGTCCTAGTCAGGGAAGAGGGACATCAGCTACCGGTCTACTATGTAAGCAAGGCTCTGATAGGACGGAAACACGTTACCCAGACATGGAGAAGCTGGCATTATCACTTATCACCGCTTCTCGAAAGTTGAGGCCATACTTCTTGGCCCATATCATTTTTGTCTTGACCAACTTTCCTCTGAGACAGGTGATGCAGAAACCCGACGCCTCAGGAAGGCTACTAAAATGGGCAGTCGAATTAAGCCAGTTCGACATTACATTCAAACCCCGGCCGTCCATCAAAGGGCAAGCCTTAGCAGATTTCGTGGCAGAATTTGCCAACACACCCGTAATAGATACTCCGATGGACCTCGCAGAGCCACCCACTTGGTATCTCTTCGTGGACGGTTCATCGGGAGATGCGGGGTTAGGGGCCGGGGTAGTCCTTGCGAGCCCTGAAGGTCATAAGCTGAACTGCGCAATCCGGTTCGACTTCAAAGCCTCAAACAATGTCACAGAATACGAGGCACTACTGTCAGGCATGCGCCTAGCCAAAGAAATGAAGATTCAGAGGCTCTCTGCAGCGAGTGACTCCCAGTTAGTAGTAAGCCAAGTAAAGGGAAATTTCGCCGCTAGGGAGAGAAATATGGCTTCATACCTAAAACTGGTAAGAAATCTCATCCCTAGCTTCGAGAAATTCGAACTGGTTCAGGTACCTAGGGCTGATAACGCCAACGCGGATGCTCTCTCCAAACTAGCGAGTAGTAAGGACTCAGAACTTCTTAAAATGGTTCCCATTGAACACCTTAGCCGACCCTCCATAGAAGTGGTAACGGAAGTAATGTGGGTCGAGGAAACCGCCACCTGGATGGATCCCATCCTCGCCTTTTTAAAAGATCAAACACTCCCCACGGATAGAGAAGAGGCAAGAAGGCTGAGGAGAAGAGCTGCCCATTTCGTCTTATCTGATGACGTACTGTACAAACGAGGCTACTCCCTGCTGCTTCTCAGGTGTGTTGGAATGGACGAAGCCGATTACATCCTCCGGGAAGTCCACGAGGGAGTCTGCGGCAACCACACCGGAGGCTTAGCCTTGGCACAAAAAATCCTCAAACAGGGATACTTCTGGCCCTTGATAAAGAAAGATTCATTGAATCACGCGAGGAAATGTGATAAGTGTCAGCGCTTCGCCACCATACCGCGTCAGCCCCACCAGGAGTTTACCGCAGTGACCAGCCCATGGCCCTTCGCCAAGTGGGGGATAGACTTCATAGGGCCTATTCCGAGGGGTAGGGGCAATGCCTGCCACGCTTTAGTCGCTATCGACTACTTCACGAAATGGGTAGAAGCAGAGCCAATGGCGAAGATCACCGAAGCTAACACCTCCAAATTCATATGGAAGAATATCATATGCAAGTTCGGAATTCCACACTCTCTGGTATCGGATAATGGAAAGCAATTCAACAACAGAAAGGTCAGGAACCTATGCGAGGAGCTGGGAATCGCCAAGCACTTTTCTAGCCCTCATCATCCTCAGGCCAATGGTCAGGTTGAGGCAGTTAACAAAACCATCAAATACACGCTTAAACGGAAACTTGAGGGATCAAAAGGGGCGTGGGTCGATGAACTTCCTCAAGTCCTATGGGCTATCCGAACCACCATGAAAACTCTGACCGGGGAGACCCCGTTCTCCATGGCGTATGGCGCCGAGGCTGTGAGCCCAGTTGAAATTGGTATTCCCTCGCCCCGTCGATTGTTATTCAATGATCAGGTTAACGACGATCTGATGAGGACGGGTCTAGACCTTCTAGGTGAAAGAAGAGACGATTCCCAGGTGAGATTAGCGTCTTATCAGAGAAAGATGTCCAGATACTTCAACAAGAAGGTGAAAAAGAGGGCTTTTCGCGTTGGAGACCTCGTCCTAAGGAGAGTCTTCCTATCCTCCAAGGAACGCGGCGTCGGAACACTCGGGCCCAACTGGAAAGGACCATACAAGGTTGTTAGCGAAACACGCCCCGGAACATATCGCATCAAAGACATGAACGCCAAATTGCAACTTCATCCCTGGAATGCCGAGCACTTACACCGGTATTATCAATAGTTAAAAGGGTCGTTATTAGGCTGAGTTGTTAATTTAATTCTGTTTGGCAATTACGATGCGATTAGTCATATTTTATCTTATTTGTTCGATGACCCTAACTCACGGCGTCGGAAAGCAAACTCAAAACAAGATGTTTGTCATACAAGAACAAATAATAATAAGACAAAAACTGAAAACGAGGCCCATAAGAAAAATAATACTTCATTTCATAACGAGGGAATTACAAAAGAAACTTGTACAACAGAACCTATTCATCCTCCTCGCCCTCTACGTCAGGCGGAGGGAACCTAGCTTCTAAGGCCTCGAGGCTGAGGCTTGGGTAGTCGTTTCGAAGCACGGCCAAAAACTCCTATTGCCCAACCCTAGCGAAGTAATCCGAGAAGTTGGTATAGGCTTCAGTATTGTGAAAATTGGCCACAAAATCCGCCTCCGCACTCTCCAACCTCGCCTCTAGCTCCTTCTTCTCAGCAGACAGCCGTGCCACCTCCGACTCGGAGGAGTCCAAAGTCCCCCTCAGATTCTGCAGCTCCTCCTCGCGGGACTGGGCCTCATCCAAAAGCCGCCTTTTCTCGTTATTGGCAGCCTCCAGGGCCTCGGCAGTCACCCTCTGGGCCGCGTTGGCATTGTCCAGCTGTCTCGTCATATTCAGAACATTGGAGTCAGACTCCTTCAGGTCAGCCTCCAGCTGTTCATAGGCCACACGAACGTTATCCAATGCAGCCTGCATACCTTCCAGAGCCTGCTTGTGCTCCTTATCATTTTTTGAGGCCTCGGCATTAAGTTTCTTTTGCTCCTGCACGCGCGTCCTAAACTCGCCGAGCACCTTCATCTGCATAGCCGAGGCCCTGATAGTCGAAGTCAGGCTGGCCTCCAAGACGTCCTCCAGATCTCCATGCGAGGAGAACTCTTCCCACTTGGGGGTGAAGTATCTCTTCACGGCCTGAGCGCCTAAGGAAGGATAAAAGGGCAAATTTCGAAGATGATCTTCGGGGATCCTCGCCCCGGAGCCGCCAATCAACTCCTTCAGCTTCTTTTTGGAGTTATAGGACCCCCCTCCGCTGCCCCCCACATCCTGGGGCTTCGGGGGCCCCTCCAGGACCACCTCCCCAGCAGTGTTCACTGCCAGAGTGCGCTGACCTGTTGGGGCGAGGCAAACCACATCTTCATCTACCTCCACAGCCTTCCTCTTGTCCTGTGGAGGTTCGGACGAGGCGGCTTTGGGTTTCCGTTTCCTCAGTAAAGGCTCTTCGCCCTCTGGGACACTTACGTCATCGACCTCCACAACCTTCGAGGCCTCAGTTTCTCTCTTATTTCCCTCTCGACTTAGGTCCTCTATGACATTCTTCTGCCGGGCCTCCTCTTTAGACCCGGTAGCCAGAGCCCTCGGCTTTTGCTTCGACAAACGGGCCAAGGTTGGCCTCGGGCGCTTTCCTTGTTCTAAATCGGCTGCAAAAGCAAGGAGGTTCTAGTGTCACCGCTATTATAAACGAGGCTCGAATCAAACAGGCATAATCGGACCATTACCTTTGGAGGCCATTAGACCCAATTCGCTCAGACACCGTTGTCGGTTTAAAAGAAACCCGTATCTCCTATTCGACGGAGGCGACTGGTAAATGGACTGAAGCACGTCAACCACGTCCTGGGACAACTCATACCGGGGCAGCACTCCTAAAAAGAAAAACAAGAACAAGTTAGAATATATCCACCCGCTTCGAAGACAATCACGTCCGCGTCCCTCACTCACTGGCTATTCCGTAAAAACTGGATACATCCAAGTCTGGCTCTGGGTCGTCCGTTACCCTCTGCCAATTACCCGTCACCCAGAACCAGGACTCTTTCCACTGTTTTATGGAGGAGGGGCAGTCTGTCACAAGGGGCTTGTGTGCTCCCCACGGGCAAAAGTAGTACCAACCCAACTCCTCCTCTTTGTCCTTCTTCCTCGGTAGTTTCCGTGGCTGGTATAGGGTTTGGAACACGTGAAGAGGCATCTCCAACCCTAACGAGTGCCTAAACCACAGGTACATGCTCCCCGCCATCTGACTCCACCTGTTCAGAGCCACCTGGGTGGGAGCCAGCCCGTAAGCCCGTAGGATCCGTCGGAAGAAGGGATGCAGAGGCAGTCGCAAGCCACCCACGAAAGCATTGAGGTGCAAGGCAGTGCAACCCCTCCTCGGAACGCAAGCTCGTTCATTTGCCTCCGGAAGTATAAGTTCTATATCCCCAAGTACCTTATACTGCTCCCTCAACGACACCAAGTCCCCTTCCACCATGATCGAAGGGACATCCATCGCAGTCCACCTGATTGGGTCGGTCGTAAACGGGTTTGTTCCCTCCACTACCCTAGATAGTGAGGATACATTCATCACCTCGCCTGTCGATCTATACACGCCTCGAAGAGGCAGCACCTCAGCCATTTCAGGTGAGACGGGTCGGGACCCCTCGTCCTCAACCAGACCGGAAGCCTCGTTTACACCGAACTCCGCAGACATTGTCAAAATTAAAAGAAATTCAGTAAGTAAAGGGACTCTACATAAAGGGTTTACCTAAAACTAAATCTTCGCCGGAAACGGAAATGGAAACAAACGCCGGGAAATTTTGCCTGAACTCTAGAAAAACACACTGCAAATCTCTCAAATAGCGTAAGGCCAAATTATGAACCCCCTCACTTATTTATAGGCAAATAGGGATGATATCACACCGTTGGATCAACCAGAAAGCCATCCGCACCGTCCGATGGCATCGGGCCATCTCTGCCCTTGAATCCAAAAAGACGCAAGCAACTATTTGAATGAACGCTCGCGATGCGGGTGTGCTCACTACGCGCGCGTGGCTTCTCGATACCACCAAAGCCCTCGTAATTAAACGCCATCATTACCCGCGGCCGTCTTTTCACCATACCCAAAGAGACATACGGCAGATTACCCAATCAACCTATGACCCGTAGATTGAACCATTAATTGCCCTACAGCAGGCCTCTTGGCCTCTCCCAAGTTGGGACTTGGCCATTCCGCCTCGTCCTACTTGGGACTCGGCCATTCCGCCTCGCCCAACTCGGGACTCGGCCAATCCGCCTCTCCCAACTTGGGACTCGGCCAATCCGTCTCTCCCAACTTGGGACTCGGCCATTCCACCTCTCCCAACTTGGGACTCGGCCATTCCGCCTCTCCCAACTTGGGACTCGGCCATTCCGTCTCTCCCAACTTGGGACTCGGCCATTCTGCCTCGTCCTACTTGGGACTCGGCCATTTCGCCTCGTCCTACTTGGGACTCGGCCATTCCGCCTCTCCCAACTTGGGACTCGGCCATTAAGCCTCGCCCAACTCGGGACTCGGCCATTCCGCCTCGCCCAACTCGGGACTCGGCCATTCCGCCTCTCCCAACTTGGGACTCGGCTTTTCGTCCCACGAATAATACCAAACAAAGACCAACAACAGTATCAAGGCTCGCCACCCACATAAATGAACGTCCCGGGCCTTGTGGGACTTAAATCCCTAACTCAAACTTTAACCAAACTTTAAAAACATCCAAGTCCAGCATCCCACATGAATGACAGATTCTGAACTTGGGGGACTATTGTTACGCACCAATCCTACCTGGCAGTCGGAAGCGCCACACAAGCATTTGCCGAGGCATTTTGGGCCGACCCTAACCTTCTCCGAGGCGGTCCATGTCCGACCCTAACCTTTCTCCGAGGCGTCCAGGGCGAGGAGGTAAATTCCCGAGTCTTAGGGTACCGAGTAGATCGAGTGAGCAACCCCAGTTGCGTGCTTAGAAAGCCTCTCTGCCAAACTTTCAAATCAATCTTGAAAAGACCGATGGGACTGCCTACCAATGCGGCCTGTCACAATCATAGCCTCTTAGTTTGCGGCCGAAAGCGACTTTCTCATTAATGCCGTTGATGTGACACCTAAGATGTGACTCGAGAATCCCTCAGATGGAACCACGTGTCGCACATCGAAGGGGATTATCATTGTAGAATTTGCCTATAAATACTAAGCTTGCTTCCACAAGAAAAGGATGTTGAAAAAATATTACTCTCACCACACATAACAAGTCCTCCATTCTAACTATTCTTGGGTGCCATAACCGCCTGAGAATTTGCTAGTGAGAGGCCCTTAGGCTATCACCTTTGCTTTAAGGGTGTCTTTGACCTTTTATTTTCCTTCCATCCGGACGGGAGACTATCTATGTGGTTGAATAAACCACGTGGCAGTCCGAGTAAGAGGAAAGTACACGTGGGCAGAGGTAGCGTGGGAATCCTGTTGGCAGCCATTTTTGGAGGTCAACAGAGACCATTACCCATTTTTGGTGTTTCCCTTGCTGGATTCCAGTTACAAATGCTGGTGAATCAATCGAGAACAATAATGTTCACTTCAGTCCAAACCAAAGCTGTAAGGAGTGAAATATGTTTTGCATTAAACCTAGATGGAAAGATGCCTTGTCAATTTCAAATAGCATTTTCATGGTATAATTGAGCAGCCGTGTCTTTCACGACATCCATTTGGGTAAAAATCACTAGAGGTCACTCGATTTTAAGCAAAGTTTTATTTTAGTCACTCAGGTAGATTTTTAGTTTCAGTTGGGTCAAGCTCTGTGTTTCTATTAAGAAAATTAGTGGGTTTGTCTATGTGGCATAAGACGATGCTGATGTGTACTATTAGAATTTGCGCACCACATCATCAAAAGCTTAGTTTAGCTGAAAATATTGCATTCTTGAAATAAAACTTTGTATACCACAATGTGAAATGTACTCAAACTTTGATGTCCTCATTTGCAACATTCTGATGTTCACTGACAGTGATGTAGCGGTAGACCCCAAGAAAAGCACCAGACTCGAATACAAAACCATTCAACCCAAATAGTGATAACTCGGATAAGATGGATCTTACGAGTTAGATAAGGGGAAGTCCTTGTCGATCTTGACTGGTATATGAAGGCAGACTTGGCAGGATGACTTTGACTCTGAGATCATTGGGGTCGATCAAACAACCAAAGCAACGATCTCTGGTTGAGGACTGTGCCTCTTGTAAGAGTCACGTTCAAGATGGTGAGGTATACTTGATGACCATATTTTATACCATATAGTTTGTTGGGGACGCTAGTGAAAATAAAGAAAATAATTTGGTCACGATAAAATAATATAATCAACCAATAGAATATTTCATAGAATTGAGGCAATGAAAATCACACAAAAAGTAGAAACCTTTCTAAGCCATTCTTCAGTTCTGACGTTTCAATAGTATTTAGTTAAAATCTAAAGGATTTCTTAAATCAATATTTATTAAAATTAATTTATATTAGATGTCAGAAATGCAATACAAATAATATTAAACTAACATTATACTGATTATTGAAATTGAAGAGAATGTGATACAATAGAGGATTGTGGCTTGCAAAATTCAGCATTGTTAGGGAACCTTCAATGCAACAATTGTGGAATGTATACGTGGCAGGTAAAATAGAGATGGAGATAATAACATCTCCAATGAAGTTGTGGATTAGAAAAATTGTGGTTCACACATGTACAAGAGATATTGGTAGATAAATTAGAAAAAATTAAATAAAGAATTATTGATACATATTTCGATAGAGATAAATTATAAAAAATTACAAGAGACTTGGTACACATTTCAATAAACGTTAAATAAATAGATAATATCTAACACACCATCCGAGTGTGATAGACATCTCCCATTTTTTTTTTTTTTTTTTTGGCTATGTAAGCAAGTTGGAGTGATATGGTATACTTTTTAGTGTAATCCACAGTTGCATTGGAGATGCTCTTAACTACCCACAAAATCATTGAAGGGGTGAGTGCAAATGATAACGATTTGAGAAGCAAGAGTTGAATATGTTATTAGCACATCTATAAGTGAATATGACGGTTAATTACCGGCCACTTCCACCACCACTCCAAATCCATCACTATAATTGCCGTCGCCTTACCACTACCAGACTCCAATCATGTTTATCGGCTACTTCCACCATCATCACCACCACCACTCCAAAACCTTCACCACAATTGCCGTCGCCACTAACCACTACCTAACTCCAACCATCGTTGTGATTACTACTCCTAAAAATTGGTTTTTTATAGATTTGAATCTTTGGCCTTGAAATCAATAGTGTGACTCAACTAAATCTTTTACAAATCTAAATCTTTGGCAGAGGTGGTTGCCGGTGTTGATGGTGGTGTGGTGGTAACGGTGTAATATGATATGTTACCAGTGTTACACTTTGTGCAATGACACTGATGATGGTAGCAACAGCGACGGCGACGGCACTAGGTAATATAGTTTATTTACATATGTGTAACACGTAGTGTTACAAAAAAGTTTAATATTTTTATTATAAAAAAGTGAAACAGTGGTGTAAAAAAATAAATAAAATATGACGGTACTTTGGTATTTAAAAAAAAAAAAAAAAAGAGAGAGAGAGAGTGGTATGACCGTGACTGATCTTTACGTGTTACAAAAAAGTTTAATATTTTTATTATAAAAAAGTGAAACAGTGGTGTAAAAAAATAAATAAAATATGACGGTACTTTGGTATTTAAAAAAAAAAAAAAAAAAAAAAAAGAGAGAGAGAGAGTGGTATGACCGTGACTGATCTTGCAATTTACTACATGGGCCGGCCCAACGAGGCCTACCATCCCCCCCTCCCCCACCACACACATCCACATGGCAGGCGGTGACCCAGCCTCTGCAAAGGTGGTATAACGATTTGCCACCTTTAGTTGTTAGAGTTTAGGGGAAATTTTATTGTGGCTCCCTGTTTCTTAGACAATGAACCAAAGAAAAAGAGCAAGCCATTCAAACAATTTTGTCCTATATATTTACAAGTTGGAGATTGAGAACCAAAAAGACTAAGTCACTTTCATTTTATTTTTCAATTTGCAACTGAACAATTAAAAATAAAATCAGATAAATTACTTGAGATTCATTTTCGAATTTTGCAAATTTTGTTTAGACAACTAAAAGTATGTAGGACTAATATTATCCCATCAAGAGGATGGTGGTAGTTTCCCCTGAAGAAAGGATGAGATCATAGCTAATGCACGTTCTGGCTGGTAACTCGGAACTGTATGCCCAGCTCCCCTCACTGTCAACAATGTCAATCCTTTGTACTCAACCACATATCCTCCAACCTGCCAGCATAGAAAGAGAATTAGCCAGATTTTATGAGCATGCATGCATGGATGATGATAAGTCATGCATGTAGTACAATTACCTCTTGATTAGTGTACCATGGATGCCAAGCAATTTCTACTGGAAGATTCAAAGTGTTTACGGAGTATCTTGATGATGTTATTGGAACTCGCCCGTCGATGTCCCCACTGCAAGTTTTGGTGGAAATATGATTTTCAATTTCCATTTTTCACATGAAGTAATTTACAATTAGGCAGGTTGGTAGAGAAAATGAGGATTTAGTCTGTCCAAGGAAAATTTCATATGTAGACGTGTATGCCAACAGAAAATTTCATATGTAGACATGTGTATGCCAACATAACAAAATGAAGTATACAGAATCCAAAAGAATTTGCTGCTATAATTGGCATTAAATGGCTGGACTCACCTGTAAACCCATAAGCTAATGCCACTTTCTATAATCTTTCTGATTATAGGCAGAATCGTTGTTGGGCTGTCTGTCCATCCAACGCCACTGTATGCAAATTAAATCAGTCACTGGTGACCACTTTACTAGTCTTCCATATAATTTTGTTTGATAGTATTCTCAGCGACAATGATGAACTTATAAGAGAATTGCTTATGTCATCTGATTGAAATTTTATGTCAGTATTCAAATTTCATTGGATCTTCGTGTTGATCTAGCAATGAATCAAATGGAATGGCCGAAAAGGATTGATGTTGCCGACCAAATTAATTGAGAAAAGCACTTAGTTTGTCATTGTTGATTGAAATTTCATTGAAACGTTTACTGCTACAATTATGGTACTGTTAAAGAAAGAAGTACCTGCAAGGTGACCAGGAGGTGTTGACAGCATGAAGGGCCTGCTGCACCTCGGCAAGATTTAGATAGGAGTATACATAATTGTCGGAACAGGGATCAAATTCTTTCACCTAATTTTAAAGTTTATTTCTGGGTTAGAGTCAAAGAAATTGATACAGTGGATACTCACTGAAAGCAGCCAGTAGCGAGTACCTATTTATTTTGTTTTCTTTATTTTTAAAAACAAATAAGCATACACATGAGAATTATAGGGAAAACTTACTGAACCAGGAATAGGTTTTGGTGTGGAACTATTACAAAGTGGAGCATAAATGTTATAGATGTCAAGGCCTCCAACTTCCTGATTCCCTTTGCTTTGATACTTGGAGCACGTGTCTGAAAAGTTACCCGTGACATAATCACAGTACTTGTTGATCCCGGCGTTGGTTTCATCTGAGTTCAATGCATGAGTCCAGAAATAGTCATAGATCCCTTTGATACTTGTATTGTCATCTATCCAGGCATTTCCAATCTGCACCACCAATTGAAACTTTTAGTCAGACTTATCCTAGTTGACAGCAAGTCTTTCTGAAGTGTTTAGGAAATTCGATGTTTGAACTTACAGCAATGCCTTTGAGATTAATGGATGTTTCATTTGTGTTCTTGTTCATTGAAAGGATAGTGTAAGCAAGTTGAGGCACATAATGACCTGCATAGCTTTCTCCTGTTATATAGAACTCTCGGTTTTTGTATTGAGGGAATCTTTCTAGCCAGTTTATAAGGAATGTATAAGAATCTGCGGCAGTGCTCTTGTCACCCGTGTTTCCATAATCAGAGGTCGTGTTCGAGTATGAGAACCCTACCCCTGCCGGGGACTCTAGAAATAATACATTTGCCGCTGCCAATTACTTGAGGTTAGATCCATGTTATATCTTAAGTACTTCACGGATTAATACATATGAAGTTTGCTTACCTTGATTCCAGGAATATTCATTTCTAAACAGTGTCTTTCCATCACTGTTGACTCTGAAAGGTCCCAGTTCTTCCATGGCTCCATATCCAAGGGATGAGCACCCTGGTCCTGTACATTAGCATCTTGCTGTCATTTTCTAGTATATGATTTAAATCTAGTGGACAAGAGCTGGGAAATAATGGCAGTGAAGAAGGTCAAAGTTTAAGTTACTATCCTATAGTTAAAGCAAATATAAAACCAGGGAAGTTTGGAGAGTTGCAATGAGTATAAATTCACAAGTAAATAAAGTAAGTGCTAAGCTGTTATTCCACATTAGAAAATGAATTGTTGGTAATTTAGTCAATTGAACAGATTAATTGTGGACTCTTTTGCACAATAGAACTAGAATAGTTGGGTAAATAATGCGATTTTAGAAGAAAGTTATGTTGTACCCATGTTGAACTTTGAATTAAAGTCTCCTTTGGGTATGAAGTGAATGACATAGTAAGGAGCTCTTATTTTCTTGTAGCAAAGGGAAGTGAACTGTACTGCCAGTCATGCTCGACTAGAAAACAGTATCGGATAGAACTGGATTGTATAATTGACCTTCTTTTTCTTGTTTAATACTTCGTGTATTGTATAGTCCACCTTACCAAACAACCAATAGCTTTTTATACTATTACCAGTTGTCTGATTTGGATGACAAAAGAAATTGTTATTTATCTTAATAACTCATTGCTACCATGCTGTTAATCACGTGTGATTAGAGTATCTTATCATTAATTACTTACGAGTGACAATTCAATACCATATGAATTGTATGCCCTCTTAGTCAGTTTTGGTAATTAGAACTGTCTTGGGCATTTTATGTAACTAGAGCTGGTTCTAACTCTGTAGTTGCAGAGTAGACTTGAGTCCTCATCGCTCAAATGGGGTCGGATTCATTTATCCTAATTGCCTAGATCGACTCGAATCAACCGATGTAGACTGGGTTGAACTCACAATAACTAAGTAGATATGCTTCTGCCCATTCATTTTAGAGATGAACATATTGCTTGGTGCTCCATACTTGGAAAATTCAATTATACTTAGGGGCCAAAGGTAAAAAAAAAAAATATTTACCTCCATTAAGCCACAGGACCAAAGGCTTGTAGGAAGAATTTTGAGGTGACTCCACAAAGTAATAGAACAGTGCTCTTCCAGCATTTGGATCTACTGTTACATAGCCTGCATATTGATTGAAGTCCACTCCTTGAGGCTGTCCTGGCAGACTCTCAATCTTGTCAGCTTCCATCATCCCATCTTGAGCTCCAACATATACACGAGAAGAAAATATTTTATCTGATGCAATATCCTCTTCATCCCATGTGTCTGCATTGGATGAAAAATCTGATTTTTTGGATTTAATCAATTTGTAAAGGTTATCAATTTGATTTGCAGAACACATTGTGGGAAAGGCCATTGGATGGCAATACAGAAACAATAATATTAAACACACAAATTGTGAGACTTCCATCTTAATTCTTTGTCAAAATAAGCTTTCTGGGGTTGCTTAGTTTTGTATGAATGTGTAGCAACATTAAACATACACTAATTTATACATTTATATGAGCAATCTTGGGGCCCGATTACTAATCTGTTTACAGCAGATTGGCACTACATGCATGGGAAAGGACAAATTTGTATTGATTGACTACAACTTCTATGTGGCCGGCCGGTTCTTTCTTGTTAACAAATATATTGTATATGATTGTAGGGACACGATGATTAAAAAATAAATAAAATTATTATTCCTTTTTATGTGGGAGTTGGATCTTCTTCTCCTTGTATTTGTTTTGAGAGGTAGTTAATGGAGTTCATTATTATTGCTGAGAAATTTGATGCTTCAATCATGATTGAGTTGAGATTGCCAGTATAGTATATAACCACCTTGAGTGGAGATCATTAGTCCATTACCCATTTTGGTGGTTCCCTAGTTGGATTCCAATTAGAAATGCAATATCCTACTTTGATAACTTGTTTATATGTAGAGCACTTGAAGTGTTCCTGATATTAGCATTTAGGAGTTATGTTCTGTGTTTACTGTTCATCTTCTTCACTTTTGTGGGGGTGATGACTGATCTTTTCATTAATATTGAGGTCATTCATATTTCTCAGTCAAGTTATACCTGATACCTGTATTTGTTCTCTTGACCAATGCTTTTGTTGCAATTAGGAAAAAAATGTCAAATAAGCAAAATAGATAATATAATTTCTTCGGTGCAATCTGTCAAGAACTTTGTCAAGCTAACATGGCAGAAAAAAATAGACAATGTCTAGAGCTCTGTTTAAATTCAAAAACTTCGTTAGGCATGTTCAATCAGCAAAATTTAAATTTCCTATGCATATTTAAATGATTTTTTTTTTAATAAAATAAAATACACTTGGATAACAATCCATAGAATGCATTGAAGACCTACTTAGAATTTAAATGTCTATTCATTATATATCAATGTCACATAAATTGTAAGTCTTTCAACTTTTTTACTACGTAGATAACAATTCACACAATGCATTTGAAGCAGGGGTGGATCCGATAGATAAAATAAAGTTTAGATTGAGCTAATATACGGAAAAATAAAATTTTCACATAAAAAATTTGAATCAAAATTTCTCCCCCTAACAAAAAAAAAAAAACTTTTTGGGTCAAGAAAGACTCGAGCACAAGAGAGCCTCTCTTGTATCCGCCACCACATTAGAAATGCTCGTATCAAAAAGGGATGGGCCGCCCAGGCTCAAGGCAACGTCGCCCTTGTTTGGCCTGGGCCAACCGTCAAGAGAGGTTAGAGGTCTACATAGGTCTTTTTACTTCTTAGGATCCAGAAAACCAAAAAAATTAAACAAAAAGCCCGGTCCGATCAGAATGGGCTGTACACATCTTTTTGCATGGGCTTGCCCGGCAGGCCTCTACAAAGGCCGTCCGACCTGTTTAACACCTCTAGTTGCAAGATTGTGGCCCTCTTGTTCCTAGACAATGAACGAAATGAAAGAAAATGAGCACCGAGCAAGTCATTCACACAAATTGGAGAACGAGAACCAAAAAGTCGAGCCACTTTGATTTTAATTTTTTTTCAACAGTAGTTTATTCGTTGCAACTGAAAAGGGCCACATTGCAACGATAAAATTAGATCATATTCGTGGTGTTTCCCCCATTTAGATCATAGTTAGTGCTCTTCCCTGCTTTGGTTCAACTGTTACATGTTACATAGACTGCAAGGCAAACCCTCAATCATCATATCTTCTTGAGCTCCAATATATACACATACAGGATAAGAAACGCAGTTGAAAGTTTGGGAACCAGTTGTGCTTTTTACCTTTTATCTGATACAGTGTTCACTTCATCCCATGTGTCTGCATGGGATGAAAAATCTGATTTTCTCGACGTTATTTCATCTGATAATTACCATGCAAATCGTGACCTTCATCTTCTTTGTAAAATATTAGCTTTCTGGGTTTCCAAGTTTTGTATCCATGTGTGTGTGTGTACACAGAAAGAGACACACACAGAGCACAAGTTAAACATACTAATTATTATACATACATTAATTATTTATATGGTCAAGGGGTGGAACTGTGTAAGAATCTTGGGGCCGGATTAATAATCTGTTTATAGCAGACCAGCACTATACCTTACAATTTGGATGTGGCCGGTTCTTTTTTGTTAAAGAACATTGTTCTAAAGAGATTATCAATCGATTGATCGAAGTTTCTATGATGCTGGAACAATATTTTTATTTATTTTATTTGGAAGTTTGGATCTTCTTCTTGTCCTGTCCTCCTGCTATTTGTTTTAGAGCTAGTCACGTGGAAATACACGCAAATGGTTATGGTTGGGTAATCCGGCCATTTGATTATTTTAGCCTTTGATCAATTTTTTTCAAAAAAAAAAAAAAAAAAAAAAAACCTTAAACAAATATCTTTTATCAAATTTTCACAGTTATTCTCGTCCTCATCAAAACCCACCCAGAGTCCAAACTGGAAGATACGAAAAGAAAATCACCCAAAAATTGAAAATCTTCTTCAACAGCTAATTCTATAAAACTGAGCAACCTTACAAAGAGAAGGAAACATCTGCCTCTAATTCTTTGATTCAGGTGAGTTTTGGACTGTTAAAATCGAAATTTTATGCAATAATAAATGGGTTTTGATTTTGATTTGTATCGTGTTTATTCTGGACTTGTTATAAGTAGCATGAAGGTTAATCAAACTAGTGGAAGAAGCCAAAATGGTAGATTCAACTGTAATATAGTCTAGTATGTTAACAGACCCCAGCTATGGAGTCTGTTTAACAGACGCCTGTGGAGTCGGTCTAGTCTAACAGACCTCTGTGGAGTCTGTGGAGTATGTTTAAGTTTAACAGACCCAGCTGTGGAGTATGTGATATGTTCAACACACTATTTTGGTTACATTCTTGATAACTTGCTTATTATTTTAATTGCATTTTCCTACTTTTTTTCTGATGATAACTTGCATATGATGCCTAAAAAAGATTCGCTTAATATATAATCACTTATTTCAATTAAGTTCTAACAGTTTTATGTTATCGCATGATAGACAGTCTGGAGATTTAAAAAAAAATTATCCAAAAGATAGAGCATATATTAATTTGGCTAATTGCTCGAAGTCAATAAATAGAGATATTGACGTTGTCGCTAATAGTACGTCTCTTTTCTCCGTGAGAGACGTTGATGTTGTTTGAGAACGATATTTTTATAATTATGACATGTCTTTAGTTTCCAAGGGATGTGTTACTGCTAGAGGGCATACAAGCATTGGTTTGGCACTAATGCAGTGTATGTGGTGAAATTTATGTCGATGATAAATAAACTATCAAAAAAGCCAAGTGTAGGAGTTGTACCATAATTTTCAACAAGTTTATTCGATATGAATCGATTTGAAATTTTTAGAATTTGTTGATTTTAAGTGTGTATATTCGTTATGGTAGAGTATGGTAATTCTTAGATAAATTTAGACTGTATATTTTGAGATTTTTAAAGAGATTAATTTATAAAATTGGAGTTCTCATGTATTAGTCAATAGATAAATGTCAAATTTCCTTCAAAATAATAATTTTTTTTTTAATTGAAAACTATTTGTAGACATTTTTTTAAAAAAAATACAGATATTAAAAGCATGCTAGTCTTATTGTTTTGAGATATAAGCATGTTTGACTTAAATTAAAAAATTTACTTATAAGTAAATTTAAAATAAATAATTTACTTGTCACACCAAATATATTTTGGATTGAAACTTAAATTAAACTAATTTTTAATTAAAAAAAGTTCTAAACAATTTTATGTTGGATATTAGGATTTTTGGACTAATGTTTATTGGAGATTTGAACTTAGATCATTTTAAATTGATATTATTTGGATTATGTATTGAGGCTATTCACAAAATGAGTGATTATTGTTAAAGAGCCCAAAAAAAAAAAAAAAAAATCAAAATCAAAATCGGGCCGGCCCAACTAGCCCACGGGCTAGATGGGCCGGGACCGGGCCATATTGGCCCGGTTTTATTTGGGCCAGGGCCAGGGCCACCTCTACTTTTGACAAAGTAATCCAGAAATCTATGTAAATGCTTGAAAGTTTAAAACGTTTTATATTGTCAAATTTTTGTTGTGCTTATGGGAGAGTAAAGTCATGATCAATAATTGTAAAAAGGAGTCGTGCAAGAGTTGATTTCAAAATTATTTATTATTTTGAGTGACAAAATGGAATATTATAAGGGATAAATTGTCATTGTGGCAAAAGGTGGTAGTGCGATAAAGGGGGATAGCAGTGAGCAAGGTCGGGGTGGCCGGTGACCCTCTTTGTCCTTTTAGTCGAGAATTTTCACGAAGTTAGTAGAGACGGGGTGGGACAAGCAAGGGGGCAGGTAAGAGGCGGAATCAGACTGTAATTCAATCTTACTTTGAAAAAATTAAATTTTGACGTGCAATTTTTTTTAGCAATAGTCATTCCTCCATGTAATTCTGGTTCCACTCCTGAGGATTAAGATTAAAATATTCTTATTTTTTGTCCCATTTACTTAATTATTTTTGTTTTTTATATATGATTTAAATTTAAACATATAAAAAATAAGAATAGTAACAAATTCGGAGTGAAACCATATTTTCTGCCCCTATTCTCTATATATCTTTTGATGATACGAAGTACTAAAGTGTAAAGAAATGGAAGTAAAGTGTGAGAAAGAAGTTTATGGTATCCAATCAATAGCTTTAATAGAAAGAGTACAATAATTGGAGTCCATTGATTTGCATCCACTTGGAAAATTACTTTGGTACTAAAAATAGTTGTTCACTTTTTAGTTGCAGAATGATGTTTTTCCGTGCCCTAATGATACAGCTTTCCACAATAGAGCAAACCAACCAAGAAAATGAAAAGACAAATCTTGATTTTAGTTCGGTCAATGATTTTCATTAAAAGAAACATGTACCAGTTTCCTACTATTTTTGATTCCTTTGTCTCAATCATGCTTTCAATTAACAACTGTTTAGGGTTATAAACAAACTGTCGGTTCCGTCGAAAACACACATTTTTAAGTGGTAAAATTTCTATTTAAATAAGAATTTTTGTTGAAAGTCTATTTTTTTCTGTCTTGTCAAATATTTGGTGTTTATAATTATTTGTTGAAGATCGAGCCCAATCATCTCTTTTAAAATTGTTCGTAGCTTTTCAGTATTAATAAAATTTCCGTCCTTCTGAAAAAAAAAAAAAAAAAAAAAAAAAAAAAAACCTTACACAAGATGACTCAATTTAGATGTAATGTCACTAATCTTGGAATTGAATAGCACTTCACAATGGCCTCGTTAAATCCTACTCTTGATTATAATTAACAAATAAAGCTTATAGAACAAAACATTCATAAAAATGCAATTAAGTAATATAGATAAGCCAATAATTTAGTAGGGATAATTGTAACAATAACTTCTTTTATTAATGGGAAAATTGCAGCGAGTACCTTAATTTTTCAAAAAGTGCAACAAGGTCCCTAACCTTAGAAAAATAGGGGGTTGAAGAACATCCCTAAAACCAATTGTCGCGAGCAGTGGCGAGCCAGACTTTTGAAGTTGGGGGGTCCTTTATGGGGTGGGGTGGGGTGGAGTGGGGTGGGGGGTGGGGCGGGCCGGGGGAGGGGTGGGCCCTCACGGGGATTCGGGGGCAGTGCCCCCGAATTTTTTTTTTTTTTCAAACTACAATTATATAACTCATTTTTATGAGAATAATATTTTTTTATAAGTCATAATCTTTAAAAAGCTTTCAAAAGTTATTGCACAAAAATATTCAAGATTTAAAATTAGTCAAACTTTTCTTATTCACGTTGCCTACTATAAAATTATCCTCTAAAATAGGAAGATCCGGTTTACAAATTAAATTAAATATTACTCAAGCTCAAAAGAAAACAAAAATATCAATTGAACACGATATGTATTAACAAACAAAATACATTTATTAATTTTGTATTATCATTTGAGAAATGGACCAATCATTTTTAATTTTGTAATCCCATATCAATTTCATCTCCCCAGAAACATAAGATTTTACTAGAAAGAGGGACTCTCCATTGCTGATTTGTTGTTAATTTGTTACGTTATGCAGTGAACATGATGTAGGGAATCGCTAAATCGATTCTTCGATCCGAATTTTGTAGAAGATGAGGAAGTGATTCAATTTTTTTTTATTTGTGTATTCCGAAATAAGGGCTGAATCGCTGAAGTTTTACTGATTGTGTATTTGCAATTGTGTTTCTGACTATCAGATTGAAGAAGAAGTATGAATTGGACTTTTGGTTGGTTGGATAATTGGAATTTGGTTAGGGTAATATTTGTTGGGTTTAAAGCATTGTTTTGAGTATTTTATAGTTTGGGCAATTTTCTTATGTTTTGGTTTGGCTTATGGTTATCACTTACCAAAAAAAAAAAAATTAAAAATTAAAAATTAAAAAAAAAAAAATACAGTTTCAGAAATTTGGGGGGTCCTGGGCACCCCAAGGACCCCCCTCCCCTCCCCTCCCCTCCGCCCCTGGTCGCGAGCTTGCCGTCATCCCCACCACTACAATCAAATTGTAGTTTGAGAACAATTATCAATGAGATTTCTCCCCTAGTTTAAGCGAGATTCGAAGAGTAATGGTGGTGACGGGATTTGTTTAGACAGGGGCAAAGGGAGTTTGAAAGGACGATGAATATTCAAATTCTATTATTTTTTGTGTGGGCAGCGGGGGGTGGGGGTGGCAGTGGCGATGCTATGCGGGGCGGGGTGGGGCGGGGCGGGGCGGGGTGGGGTGGGGTGGGAATTTCCTTTACTTTTTAAAATATTCTCTCTTTTTTTGAATGATTTTCCTTTTTTCTTTCCTTTTTTCCTGAATTCTTTTAATTGTTTTAAGTGTGAAAGGTAGAAAGATGTTTTTGCCCTTCTAAAAAGTGTGCAACTACAATTCAGGTGCTGACTTAACGGAGGTCCTTCAACCGCCTATTTTCCCAAAGGTTTGGGACGCGCTACCAAAATTTAAAGAATAGTGACTCCGTTGCACTTTTTGAAAAGGTTTAACATTCCCATATGCAATTTTCCCTTTATTAATTGATGCACTTGCAAACATATACATATGCAAATATTGAGTATTAGAGTTTCGTCTTAAAAGATCATCCATGAGAATAATCCAAATCTTTATATATTGTTTAATATTTTTGTATTTAAACGATCAAAGATCACAAAGCACAAACAATCAATCCCTTCTCCACTAAAATATATTCCGTTATCAATAAATTTTACATCGTTAATTTCAAGTTACGTAGTTTCTCTAAAAAAAAAAAACATAAAATCAATTAATTGGGGCATAATTCAAAGAGATCTTAATCGTTTGGGTACATTATGTCCATTCTTACACAAAGTTTATGGGACTTTATTCAGAGAACAGCGTATTGATGTTTGGAATGGGATCCAATCCAAAGCAATGAATTGAAACACAATCTGGGCCCTAATGTCCTCTCTTCTTTTATGATAAACTTTAGCTTTTTAGGTGAAATGTCTTTTTAAAAAAAGATTTGCAGCACTGTCTCAAAAGTCAATACGTTTGAGTCCCCCTCGATCCTATTATTTTGTACTATCAAAATGTTTTATTGTTAATTTCTTTCAATTACGAGTGAAATACATCACAATCGTGCAACTTTAAGAGTTATCTTTAAGAAATTTTCTTCTTGATTATTTTTCAAGAATCGATCATTCCAATTTTTTGTATGGCCCATTGCCCCCCGAATCTTGCATTAATTTCTCGGTTTGGCTCGACTGATGTGTGTATTATTTCTTTTCAGGATTAGGTTGTAATTGTACAGATTTCCCTTTTTATTATAAATTAAGTTTCTTGAGATTGATATTTCATCTTCCAATTAAGAGAAGGATACTTGAAGCATCACTGTCGGGAGAAAATCTGTCTCTCATCGATCCCAACACTCTTTTAAATTTAATTTATTTCAATTTTGGTCAAACTTAATTATTAAAACATGCTAAAGGATAATATATATAACAAATAATAAAATAATATGTCATATATATTGTCTGTACGTACTATATACATACACATATACACATATAAAATTAAAAAATAATAAAATAGATTAAAAAGCATATTCACTAAAACAATTGACTGGCAATGGCATCAATAAAAATTATACGATTCCTCAACATGTTCAGCCTAGAAGGATCAAAGATGCTGCTTATTGCTTAATTTGGTTGGGAACCTTGAGACATACATATATATAAGTAAACTTACCTACTTATACATATGTGTACGCCATGACTTGGTGTAGAGTCCATGTGTACGCCACATCAGCAGTTGCCTTCTCACTCGTGGAAGCTTCGCTCGATCTCAACCCGCATTGGCTACTAGTGACGTGACATTATAATTTACCAACTTGGCATTTATAGCAACATTACTCTGAAACACAATATTATTCTATTATTACCCTACATTCAACTCTACCCATAAATACCCATGGATAGTTCAAAGAAAAAGTACGCAACATTAAACCATAGCCAAAACTTTCTATTTGTTATGTACCCAATTTTTATTCTATTTTATTCTATATCGTTTTTACTTTTAAGCAGATACACACCATAATATTTTGTGCAATTGTCGACAAAAATAATGTATATGTTGTCACTCTTTGTTTCTATAGATTTTAAATCACATACGACACTGTAAATTAAATCAAGTGCTTCTATATTTCTTTCAATATATTGAAAAAATGACATTGTCAATTTTGTCTCAACATAAATCTTGCACTTGTGTTTAGAATCAATATAAAATGTGGGTACGCAGTTGAAATTAAATAATCTACACAAAGTATTATAATTAACATGTTTTAGTCTAATGAAAAGAAACGGGTCCCACTCAATTTGAAATGTGGGTATACAATTCAAGTTAATGAATCCCATAAAAAAAATTGGGTCCAACTCAAAAGTAAGCATAGATAACTCGACTTTTCAATATAGATGGAAAAAAATGTTTTCCCATGTTTTAGCCATTAATCCACGTGGACACCGATATTACATGCGGCAGGTTACATCACTAGACTATCAAAATGTTAATGTGCTGTATGATTTTTTGTTAAAAAAATAGACAGCTATGTAACGTGATGATATAATTGACACGAGTTTAATGAAACGAATCAAAGTTTGGTGACAATTGTATAATTTACCCTTTATCTAATTTCCAACCTTTTTTTATATTCCAAACTGAAAAATTATATTCTCTAAATTATGAGCTAATTAATAGGTGGCATAAGAACTAATTGAGAGTAATTGTATGACAAAAAATACCAAAAAGGGGGGGGGGGGGGGGGGGGGGTGGAATGTGATGCGAAATGCTGCGGCTAACAATGTAACAGACAACTCTATTACTGTATTATATGTTTAATTTATTTAATATTTAATCGTTGTTTAGCTGTAAACCTTTCCGTGCACGGAGATGGTGACGTGTTGTCTTTACTTAATTTTAAACTAAAATGGGGGTGACATACGATGTTAACCTCTATTGTTGAACCTGTTACGGGACAATTATTAAAAGCTGTAATCATGTTTTACATTATCAAGAAACCTTAATTAAGTAATCAATTGACAATTGCATATAAATCCAATGAATTTAAAGGACCACTCGTACAGACATATTTGAAGTTTCTTAACTTCTAAAAGATTTAGCACCTACTTAATTAATCTTGCTAAAAATTATTTTTTTAATAGATTTTTATAAAAATTAATAAAACGTCTGATTGTAAATTAATTGTTGACTTTGACCATAATTTTTAAGCAAATATTTAAACAAAATCAAACATGATCTTATTTTAATATTGATATAGGAAACTTGTACTAGAGTTTAGTTAGCACTACAAACAAATTTTGTCTTACTTCTTTAAATTTATATTTTATTTTTAAAATCTCGTCATAATTTTGTATTTTATTTCTTTCATCTTTTTGTCTTTATATAATTAGTCATTCTGGTATGTCTATCGTCATGTCCCGTCCCTTATTTTTGAATATGACCATTGATTTAAATATAATTTCAATGTATATTTACGATAATGGCTACAACATAGACCACCGTCAAATAATTGAATCTTCGAATATTAACGTACTATAATTAAAGACGAAAATAAAAACTTCTTTTTAACTAATTTTGTAAATATTAATTCAGTCAAATGAATATTGCAACCTAATAATTAGTGAATTTATGATCTAATTATATTTAATTAAAGCAATTATTTAAAGTGGCAAAGCTTAATCAGATCATTAATTAATTACTCATTAGGAGTATGTATAATTCATATTAAGGTTTGGGAGTCATTGTCACGTGGTTGTGAGTGGTACCTGTATTTCATAATCCGTAATCAATCCTCACCCGTCAGTCTGGCACAGCTCATAATAATGGCTTCCCACATCTCACCTCCACGCCACTGCTATTTATCATTTCTCTTTATAATATATGTTTTTAGCTATTTTCATATGCTGAGCAAGTGAGCAACTTTGACTAACGTTGTGGGTGTGACATTTTCTTGTCATTCACATGTTTTTTTAAAATTTTAGTAAGTGATGCTGGATGTGTTGTCTATTCGTTTGAATAATATTGTTATTTAAATCAACGAGTTCTGCTAGGTGGTTAAAATTCTGCAAAATGGGTCGATCAAATTATTAAAATTTATTATCATACCAGTCAGCGTGGTCTATAAATAGAAAACCCTCCTTAAAAAACCTCAGAATTTTTGAGATGGACAATATTCAATAGATCAATTTTCTCTAGAAAAAACATATTTTAGCAATTAATCAGATTTATTATCATTAGAAGGCATCACTATATTTTTTTGTGTTTAACGTGCTTACGACAAGTTTTGATTCTTAATAGACACTCATTTTCTTAGTCTTGCATATAGCGAGTCAAATTTGTTACGCATGAAAATCAAGCTAGGCACCATTTATTGAGGTTGAGGGTTTCGGGATGTCTTATTACATCTCATTGCTCAGTTTTGAACCTTTCGGTGCTGGTCAAATTTTAGGTATTTGATATTAATTTGTATCGTTAGATTGACAAATCATGTAAAACAAGATTTATGTGGTAATATTAATTAAAAGTAGGAAGCAAAACTATTATATTGGGAATTGAGGTTCTATATCAAAAAGTTAACACATTAGGTAGAGTAATCCAGTTCTTTATGAGCTTATCATTTATCACTTGTCTAATCGATATGAGACTCTGTTCTCACATTCCCAACAATCTCCCTTCGAACGATATACTATATCTTTTCAACCCCCCTTTTTGCTTCTCAAATTTGGAAAGATTGCATATTCTATCAAGGTTCAACTATTTCACAGCATCGACTCACCGTCTTAAGAGCCAAGTATATATTCTTTTGTCCATCACGATATAATGTAGGGTTCATCACCTATGTTGGACTGCAACTATGGATCTATCTTGTACATCTGCACGGCTAAGTTTGGGACTTAACTCTGATACCATTTGTTGAGAATTGAAGTTTCATCTCAAAAAGTTAACGTATTAAGTGAAATAACACAATTTTTTATAAACTAATCATTTATTGTATGTCTAAACGATGTGATCATTTTCGCACATTCCCAACATGTTATTTGTAAAACTTCCCTCTTTATCTTCAAGTTATGATGAAATCCTCCTAGTCGTGCCGGATCACCATGTGAATTGAACATGAATATTGGCTTCAATTCAATACAATAATAAAGATAATAATTAATCATAATATAAAAAAAAGTAATAAATGGAAGCATTAAACCCGCATGTCTTGGAGTGCCTTTGATTTCCTTTTCAAGTGCAGAGAACTTTAGTTGGCACTTGGCACCCATGTGATATAGGCAGCTTTTCAATTAATATTTTTTTTTTTTGTACATAGCTTTCCAATTCACACAAATAGCCCATATTTCACTTTTTCTCTTTTTAAAATAAAACAATTTACTTTTATTTAATTCCATTTTATTGCTAACCAAAATTAAAAAATTTCCACTTCCCATTTTCTCACCTAACCAAACAAAAGAAATATGAATTTATATGTTTAATTCGATTTGATAGAAATTAAAATAGAACAAAAATCCAAGGCTTAATTACCAAAATTAATTGTGAAATTGGAGATTTTGTCATTTACCGAAACACAAGTGCTTGCTAGTTCACGGTGACGTAAAAGAATGGGATGTGGGCTGTCTACTTGGTACAACACCAATTTGGGCATTTATTTTTAACCACATTAAGAAAAATAAGAAAACAAATTATTGAACTGATAAGGTCAACTGTGGTCGTGGAGAGGTGAAACGTGTCAATGGAGTATTTTTATTTTAAAGCTTATATTAGCTATTTAATACGTGTATTAAATGTAACTCTTTGACAATTAATCAATGTACGTGTGTGCATATTTTATTATTACTGCAGGGTAACTAATGAATTTGTCAATAAAATAAAATAAAATAAAAATTCTGATTTAATATATACTACATCAGTTAAGTTCTAAAGATATAATTATTTTTTTATTATATATTCTAAATTATAGTCTACTTTTTTTATAGTATATTTAATTTTTTATTTTTATTTTTAATGTGTGTTGTTATCGATAAATATAAATTATTATTATATTAATTGTAATGGTATATTAAAAAATTATTATTTCAATTATAATAATTAAATTGTATGAAAATAAAAAGAAAATCCACAATTATCATTTTCTGCCAATATTTGTAAACACACACAGACACACGTACATTGTGTGTGTGAGTGAGTGAGAGAGAGAGAGAGAGAGAGAGAGAGAGAGAGAGAGAGAGCATATAAATTTGTTTTCTTGAGTGACAATAGGTAAAGGGAGGGTTGGTGTTGATATAACAGAAGCTTGAGGTTCGCGCAGATCAAGAAAATGCAGAGAGTGGAACAGTGAGCAGAGAAGTAGTTATTGTTTGTTAACTTTGTCTTTTGATGCGGGCTTCGCCTTCAATTATTATTGAATTCATCTGCTATATACACTTTCCAATTTCTACGAACGTCTGCTGTGACTGCTACAATGAATTCATCCTTTTGAAGGTAGGTCTCTCTCTTATTCTCTTTCTTTAATGCATCATTTATTGCCATTTTCGATCAATTTAACAGTATTATTACTGCATAGATTTTGATATTAATGCAGGGATCATTGAATTTTGTTCTGGGGAGTGAAGAAATATGAATACCAGAGCCCGCACCAGTTTGCAGTCTATGAAGTCTCAGCATGAAAAAGTAATCTAATAGACTCTACTTTTCTCAGTTTTGGAATTAATAAATATTCTGATAGAATTTAAATTGTTTAAGAAACAATTTAAGTTATTAGTCTGCGAGTAATTCAAGTTTTACCAGAAACAATGGCCTCAACTTGTATAGGCAAGCTTGAGAAGATGAACTCGTCCAGAAAAATCCGTAAAGTAAGACAATCCTAGATGGGTTTTCAAATCAATACGTCATAAGAAGAATCTGAGGGAAAAAAAAACTAAAGATTAATCTTTGGAGTGAATTTTCATTATTCCACTCTGATAAATTTTCTAATGTTTTTTTTTTTTTTTTGTTGTTTGGAGGGGTGGGGTGAAGCGTGGGGATGGCCGTGTCTGCTAATTGTGAATTTCTCTGTGTTCTTATAAAGCTTCAAAAGCCTTTTTACTTGGTGCTTATCCACAATGATATTAGATTTTCCTTTTGCTTTCTTTCTTTAATTTGTGTGTCTGTGTACAAGTGAGCTTTTTCTTTTTCTATCATGTCATGTGTAATTCCTTTCTTGTGGAGGCTGATTGTTGCATCCGCTTTATGATTACTTGAAGGAAAAAGTGGAAATGCAGAGTAGTAGGAGAATGGACCCTAAGAGACCAGCCACAAGTCGCCGAGGCTCAATTCGAGAGCGAAAAATGGTGTTGCAACAAGATGTAAGCTTTTACCTTACAACTGCGATTTTCTATAGGTTTTATACTATTTATCTATGCAATTATGTTCTTACTATTGATGCTTTAGGTTGATAAGCTAAAGAAGAGACTCCGGCATGAGGAAAATGTTCATAGAGCTTTGGAGAGGGCATTTAACAGACCGCTGGGAGCTCTTCCTCGTCTCCCTCCTTATCTCCCCCCTGATGTTAGTCTTTACCTCTCAAATTTATTTTTGTAGTGGTTTTGCGGAAAATTTGACCAAGTTATTTCGTAGGATAACTGCAACAAATGTTGCAGTGAATGAATTAAGTACCACAAACATTTAGAGTTGAAGAATTGAGTGGAAGGTTGAATTAAATTGATCGTATAATACTTGAAAGAATGAACCGGAGTAAAGGACCTAATTTTATGTGATATGTTATCTACTGCCAAGGATTCATTCTTGATGATCCTGGTTATGCATGGAATTTACAGACAGTTGAGCTTCTGGCCGAAGTAGCTGTTTTGGAAGAAGAAGTTGTTTGGCTTGAAGAGCAAGTTGTGAATTTCAGGCAAGGACTATATCAGGAAGCTGTCTGCATTTCATCCTCCCAGAGGAACGTGGATAATTCGGGTAATTTAAATGACCTGTGTCAGATTAAAGATCCAAAACCAAAGCAATCCAGGTTGTCTCTCCCAATCGAAGCAAATTCGGCTGTTCCCATTGGGAGACGTTTACCATTTTCTCGTGGTAAATGCTTCTAAACTGTCTTTGAAAAATTTACATATTCTTAACAAGAAATGAATTTACAATGGTTAAAAATTTATCCCACTTTCCTATATTTTTAGATGATAGGCGAGGAAAAGAGAACCTCTCGAGCTCCAATTCCACGAGGAACAAGCAGCGACCTCCAAATTTGAAAGTGCAGACTGTTAGAACTCCTGTAAAAAGGCCTCCTGTTGAGTACAGATCTTCAGAGAAGCATTTAGATTCTCAGAGATTACAGGTACATATTTCACTCATTTCTGTCGAAGCATCATGAAATACTCGTGCAGCGAAATTCACACTTGATTTTTATTTTTGGATTTTCAGTTAGAATGCAGAGTCATGGACCATGAGAGTGCTGAAGAGAGGAATCCCATTGTTGGTCGAGAGGAAAAATCACCAGTAGATGACACTCCAAACAAAATTTCTGAGAGCATTCTGAAATGTTTGATGAACATTTTCCTGAGAATGAGCTCTAAGAAGAGTAAGAGTATGGCAGAAACAATAGCTTCACGGTCAGCTTTGACTTCTTGTGACAGCTTCTCATATGCAGAGTTTAAGGATCCTTATGGTATATTTTCAAAGTTTGGGAAGAGAGATATTGGTCCATATAAGCATTTATTTATTATTGAAGCCACTTCTATCAATCCAAACCGAACAACAATATCTGTATTCCTAGTTCAAAGACTACAGTAAGTTACTCTCATTTAAGCATCGCTTCTGACTCGGAAATTTTATAATGCTCGTGCTTATGCACATCATGTCCCTTAATTTCTTAGGCTTCTACTTCAGAAACTTGCATCAGCTGACTTGAACGGCCTCACCCATCATGAGAAGCTTGCTTTCTGGATAAACATCTACAATGCTTGCATGATGAATGTATGAGTGAGATTTTCTTCTTTGTTCATTATCGATATGCATTCCATTACCTATAGCACTTGTGCATATATGATGCGTAATCACGTAACATTTGATAAAGCTTTCCCACGTACCTTTGGTAGTCAATCTGTTTCATGTGCTTGCCACTTGTTTATAGAAAATCGAGCTTCAGATTAAGAGTGATTAACTATCCATTTGCTTCAGGCATTTCTTGAACATGGAATACCAGAGAGTCCTGAGATGGTGGTTGCACTAATGCAAAAGGTAATGTTGCTTTTCTTTTTCGTCTATTAAACAATAAGTGTTTTTCGCTCTTGTCGTTACCCCGATGATATTTTCAATATTGCAATCACATCACCAGATTTTTCTGATACGGTTTATACCTACGTTATATGCACAAGGCAACGAATGTGTATCTATGGTAGAACCTGTGTCACTCAAGGGGAACTAGGCAGTAACCTTCTTATGATAGAATTCATACATTAACTTGTGATTTGTGCTGATAATTTAACCTCTTGTTTCTTCTCAGGCCACAGTCAATGTTGGCGGACACATTCTAAATGCATTAACCATTGAACATTTCATACTGAGACTGCCTTATCACTCAAAATATGTGAGAGGACTCAACTTTGAGCTTTTTTCTTTCAAATTTATGGTTCATTTTCGGTTGTGGACCAGGTGTGAGGTTCCTTACAGCTAATCCTATTAATCTTCTGTTATCAGACCTTGGCAAAGGGTGCAAACAATGATGAGATGGTGGCACGTGGCATCTTTGAATTGGAATTGTCTGAACCATTGGTAACATTTGCACTCTCTTGTGGAAGCTGGTCCTCCCCTGCTGTAAGTCATTGCAAAGAGTGGATAGATGCATTGAATCAGCATATTAATGACACTCATTTATGAGATAAATGTGCAAAATTTTAAGTGACTACTACTTATCCTAGTGTGCGTTCTTTATTCCGACTCAAATTATTTTATGATTGAAGGTGTGCGTGTACACTGCATCTCAAGTTGAACACGAGCTTGAAATGGCTAAAAGAGAGTACTTACAGGCATCAGTCGGGATTTCATCAATTACGGAAGTGATAGGAATACCAAAACTATTGGATTGGTATCTGCTAGACTTTGCAAAAGATATCGAGTCATTGCTGGATTGGATATGCCTTCAACTACCAAGTGAACTAGGAAAAGAAGCTATAAAATGCCTGGAGAAAGGAAAAGATAAATCTCTGTCCAAGTCTCTTCAGATACTGCCATATGACTTCAGGTTCAGATACCTTTTACACACATGAATAATATTAGATTTCTCTTTACAGAATTTGGACTTGGACAGTTTTGGTATTGAGTTGTGGATAAAGTGTTGTTGTATAATGTGTAATCTTCTCCCTGTAAATAACTATTTTTTCTCCCAGAATTGTATCTGTGCTGTTTTAAAAATTTATTCTTTTTATTTATTATATTAGGAAGAATGAGTACTTAATGGTTTAATCACTTCCCAACAAATCCTCCTACATCTGCATTCAGGAAAGAAAAAAAAAAAAAAAAAAAACACTTTGAATTGTTAAGACTCTGAATTTTCTAGGCTGATAAAAAACACCTATTTTATCCAAAAAAACCCATTTTTTTGCCTACAATTTTTGACTTTTCAACCCTTTTACACTATCAAAACCTTTGAAAAGTCAAAAAGTAACCAAAAAAATCCATTTTTTCTCCAAAAAATATCTACCGAACAAGCCCTTAGTTTTTTATTTTGTTTTAGTATTTCATTGTAATTGATTAACTATTAAGTTTTCCTGTATATAATTATCTAAAATGTAAATTTATAACAAGGATATCAATACTTTTAGTACATTTTTTTGAATCTTAGAATATGTTTGGTAGTGCTTATAAACACTTATAAGCTGTTCAAACATTATTTTTATCCGTAGAACCTACAACTTATATCCATACATTTCGTAGGACTTACTGTTTACAATTTAGAAAAATCTCTACCAAACATACACTTAGAATAATTTGCCCCAAATCAAATTTAAATTCTACGCTTTTGCCATAATTGGCTCTTGTAATCACGTACTCTCTCTAGACATTCAGTGCACTTAGTAGATGTGTAAAGTGAACTAGACATGATGTAGATTGGCTCGTAAAAAATCATTGTTTGTGCATTCTTGATCTTCATTACAAGTGGATGATACACATATTTGAGAAATTTATATTAAAACTTTGACAAAAATTATAAAATTATTATTTAATACCAACTACTCTCCAATCACTTTTACTAAACTATCACACAATCTCTAGCTAAACCCTTGTTTTGTTTAAAGGCTTAATTATTTAAAAATTAAGTGATGAACAATGTTATTAAACAATCCCTTGTGCAATTTCACAAGAAGAAATTGATGCTCTTTCATTTATATTTTAAAAGTCCCAATTTGTTATTGGCCATTTTTCTAATTTTACATGGTAGGAGGGATATAATTTATTATTATTATTTTAGCAATTTAGGTGTGAATAAAGACAGACCATACATGTGGGTGTAGGATTTTCTGAGAGAAAGCATAAAGCGACAAGTATGGAGGCTGACTTTAAAGACATACTGAAAATTAAATGATTTGTGTTGTTGCATGCATGTGGAGTATTTGAATTAGATTGTGCTAACACATTCTAATTCTAGAATCATTATTAATTAATGCCAATTAAAGAGGATCAAGATTTTCTATAATTCAAGAAGTGCCACAAGTTCAAAATGATTTATTAATTCAAGACAAAAATCACTATTCCACCAAAAACAAAAATGCATACGATTCTTGACAACACTATTAACTATTCACAAGATTTCAATTTTTTGTCCATAAATCAGTATGATCCAAATTCTCTATGTAAAAAGGAAATCCAACTTTTGCAAAACTTGAACGTTATTTATTGATCAAGAAATATGTAGTGAAGAAATTATTGGATCCTAATCTTAATTATCTTGTGATTATTAGTCAATAAATTCGTAATCTTATGATAATTATTGGTGCTAAATGTTATTTGTCACATATATGTGATCTCGATGGACGAAATTTGATCTCATCCATCTAGTGGGGAGAATTATTTTACCCACTGGACACTTATCCAGTGGGTATTGGAAGAGCAAAAAGTGTTTGACATTAAGTTAAACACTCTACTAATGTTCACTGGACACTTGTCCAGTGTCCAGTGGACTTCTCCCACTAGGTGGAGCAGAACAACCCTGCTCGATGGACTTGCATAGTCATATCATATAATAGTGGATTGAGCTGTCATGGATTTGACTTGGTCCTTGAATGTTTTAACAATTTCATACTAGGCTAGTTGGCTTCTTGACTTTATTTCTTCATGTGGAATGTGTTTTGATCCATCACATAATAATCTAGATTCCTTTGCACAATAAATTTTACTCATTTTATTATTATTATTTTTGGTGAAGAAAATTGATTAGATGCAATCTAACTGATAAATATTTAATCCATCACCTAATGCATGTTAGGCAAGTGGTACAGTGTGGCCAATTAATAATGAGCTAAATGGTAGGCGAGACTAGAGAGCATATGGTTTTAACTTTTTCCTCTTTATATCAAATGGTCCAATCCATATTTAAGTAAATAACAAATTGTGCTTTATAATTCATTTATTGCCAAGCCGTTATTGTACTTGTGAAAGTTACAACAATTGCAGAGCATGTGGTCGATAGGCCATTTTCCTTAGCAGAAATTAGCCAAACCTCAAGGACCATTTTGGACTCTCGATTTGTATGTTTTTATAGTTATATTGGTCGATAAGAATCTATGAAGAGAATTTTGGTAAGAAAAATCCCATTATTAGAAATATATATTATATACCCATCCTCGTGAAAATTGAGAAAACGAACTATTGATACTTATTTAGTTATACGATTAATATCTTTAACTATGAAAGTTGTATTTTTTGTACAAGCTAATAATGTTAATATACATAAATAGGTGATGGGGATTGAACATGTAAAAGGTGAAACTGGACTTGAGTTTGTAAGCCCAACTTATGTGGATCCCGGCCCGGCCCGGCCCGGCCCGGCCCGGCCAGTTCAGGTGATGCTAATTTTTAGAAATGTGTTAGTGGGCCAGAGCAAATTGATTGGGTTGGGCTCAGAGCATGTGAACGGCCTATTGCTGATATTAGCAGGCCAGTGGGATAATCGGGCAGCATTCTAGGCTGGATCAGCTACTGATTTGTACAGTAGAAGAGTATTTCTGTTCTTTATTTTAAATAATATATTATCTTCTTAATTTTTGAAAATAAATAGTGAGAGTTTTTATAGAAATTCTTTATATTTAATTTAATTTTTAGAAAAATATACAAAATAATACAATATAAATTCGTTCACACTTCACACAAAATTTCTTACAATTACCTAACATAATTGAACTTTAATGCACTCTCAACCTGTCCATTTTGATTTTTAATGTTGTGTGTACCGAGTCAAATGTCTCATAGGGTGCATTAATAAATCGTGAATTATGCAATTTTATATCTCAATAAGTCAATTTTCCTAACACAACACCCATCTAGAAACTGTTAATTCAATCTTTGACTGGAATTTCTGGTAATTATTTTTTTGTGCTTAAATCTAACCTTTACTTGAAGGAAAATTCACACACTAGTGCGTGTTGTTCATGACATTTAAGTGACAAATGGTCACAATATAGGGATTCTAGAATTTCTGCTCCTTTTTCATCCATCTCTTGTTGCACTGTGCGAATAGATTATACAGAGGGAGGGAGGCTTTAACAAATTGCATGGTAATGGAGGTGATGAAACCTATTCACAATATAGATTTTGATTTCCACAGTTCAAGATTTTCCCAACAAGTTAGTACTGCACCTTCTACCCACTTGAATGAAGATGACTTTGCTTTTGATGCCGGTGATGAGTCGGAAACCGCCTCTTTGACGGCTGAAGAGCTATTTGACGGTGGCCTAATCAAGCCCTTGAAGCCACCGTCTCGCTTCCAGCGGCCTCCCGGTGAACAAAGAAGTCAGAAAAAGCATTTTATGTCTCAAATACAACCTACTTTGCCTGGTAAAAATACCATCAACGGCGGTTTCTCACCAAGAGACAAGAAATTAGCCGCCGGTAAAAGGATCCCGGTTCACGAAAGAGGAAGAGAAACAAGTATTAATTCATATTCATCTAGCAGAAGGGCGACTCGATCAGTTTCTCCACCCAGTAAAAATTCTTCATCTTCAAAAGGTCACAAGAAATCATGGAGATTAAAGGACTTTTTCTTGTTCCGGAGCGCATCAGAAGGTCGAGCTGCAGCAATATTCCAGAGATACCAGGATTTGAAAAACTCGAGTTTCAAGGCAGTTGATAAACCGGGTTCTGGAACCGGGTCAAGAAGAAGGGGAGCCGTTTCTGCTCATGAATTACATTACACAATAAATAGGGCAGTTTCAGAAGATTTGAAGAAGAAGACCTTCTTGCCTTACAAGCAGGGGATTCTTGGCCGTCTGGCTTTCAATCCCGCCGTTCATGCACTGGCTAATGGCTTTGGATTATCTCGCAAATAAATATTGATATGTTAATTGCATAAAATAATATGCAATATTTTCACATTTATAAAGTTGTATCTATAAATCAACTAGTACTAGTTAGTTCTGCTAATGATATGTACTGTGTACCTTAAAAACCAGTTTTAAACATCTTCTAAGTTCTTCTTAGTCTAGTGTACAATTATTAATACAAGAAATCGAACATGCATTTCACATTTGAAGAATCAAATTCACTCTCTATTTATATTTATATTCTATGTTAATTGTATTTAAATGAACTATGAGTTTAAATGCTTTACTCGTTAGATTATTTAAAGAATATTACAATATTTAAGCTATCAACAATTTAAAAGATATATTTAAAAAAAATAAGGATCGAACAATAAATATTTATTGAAAAAAGTAAAATAAGAGCTAAAAATTAAAGTACGTTTGGGTGAGCTTTTTCAAAATTTATAAGTTTATGAAACATTGTTTTTATATATATATTCTATAGGATTAATAATTTTTATTTATTTTTATCTACAATCTGTATAATTCAATACTTGTAATTTACAAAAAAATTTACCAAACAAGCATAAATAGTGGTATTGCATTGGATAAAATATGTGTCACATTTTTGTTGTATTAATTGAGTAGGTGATAGAATAGACTCCAAGAAATTATAAAATTTAATTGTTTTCATTATGATCCGTCTTTAAGTTGATATCAGTCAGTCAACCATTAGATTCTGAAAAGTCTTTGGGAGTTGATCTTGTCAACTTCTAGAAGAGCAGGAGAGCCTCGTAAAAAGAGAATTCATGTTTTTCTTGTGTCCAAGTTTTTGAATAATATTATTTATCAACATTCATTTTCAATATGACAGTAGTGTCATTATCATATTATTAAATTAATAAAAGTATATCATAATTTTATTAAATAATAAGACAGTAATTTTACTGTCACATAAATTATTAATAAATATTAATAATAATAAATTGTATTATTCTTAAATTTATTTCCTTTTGTAGAGTAGTCCCGTTTAGAATCGATAAACTAGAGATTTAAAATTTATGTGCGCGTCGGTAAATAAACTAGCAATTGAAGTAGAGTTGAAACAAGGAGAGTCTCAAGCTGTCTAGTGACGTACATTGTGTGATCATACAATTCCCGACATTTATTGAGAGCATGCATGTAAATGGGATTCGCTTCTTGTACTATACAATTTTTTTCTAGGTGAAGAATATTCAGATCACAATCCGATATGCGTGGCTAAGCATAGTGTATAAATATATAATTGGTGTGCATAATTTTATAGATAAAAAATTATAGGGATTAAAGAATAAATAAAATGTTACTACCTCAAAAATAAGATTTAGTCCAATTACAATATTCGGTAGTGATCTATTGCCCCCGGTGGGCATTGTTATAATGCCCACCGGGACAAGTGTCATGCAATTATTGTATGACATTAAAGGCCCACTTTAGTGTCATGCAATGATTGCATGACACTTGTCCTGGTGGGCATTATAACAATGCTCACCGGGGGCAATAGATCAAACTCCTTACAATATTATAATGGTAAAAAAAAATCCAAATGGAAGTGATGTACAATGTTGGGTATAAGGGGCGAGAAAGTACAATAATTAGGCCATCTCTAATCCATATTTTCAAATTAGTGCAATTTTTACATTAAAATAGTGCAACTTTCACACCAAATCCACATGTCATCTCCAACCCATAACTTCAAATGTTGCACCAAATGAATAGTGTCTATTATCATATTTTTAATTTTGAACAATAATTTAGTTCAAAAATTAGTTAATTATATAGTGTATTTATATTAATTATATAAATTTTAAATTACATTTAATTTCCGTAATTATTGCATTCATTAAAAAAATAAGAAAAGACACGATACTCAATATCACAATTTCAAAAATATTTAACATAAAAAAAAATGAACAGATACAAAAAAAAAACAATAAAACATAATTAATTTTGTCATTTAAAAATAATAATCAAATTAAAATAATCATAAATCACTTTATATTGCAAAAAATTAAAATCCAAAGAAAAAATGACACAAGAAAAAAGAAATTTTTGCTTCAGCCAAAGGGCAAATTTGAAATACTTTTTCACACCAAATCCATCTCCATTAGCGCAACACTGTTCATCTCCTCAAAATGGCGCATGAATTTGGCGTCCGGTTGGAGAAACATTTTGCTCCATCTTGGTGTTTTCACTTCAATTTGGCGTACGGTTGGAGATGCCCTTAACAATTGATTACATTGTTTAGTCTTATTAATATTGCTTATCAAACGTGCATTAAATAACTGAAACTTTAGATGCAATGTGCTCAATTTAATTATATTTATCACTTTTAAAGTTTTTATTGACTTAAGTATCTGAGTGACATTATTTTTGTTCCTTTTTGCAGATGCAACTCGATACATTCGAGACAATTTTTATTAACAGTAGATGAAAAGAGGCAAAACTCCTTACTCTGGTCACTTGAGGTAGAAGCACTATGTACCCTAGTTTGAGACACAATCCTTTGATCCAGCAAAAAAAACTCGCTCTAAGACTCGCCCATTAAAAAGCCCTTGCCCAGACCTAGGCCAAGGCCAAGGCACCACCCGTGAGGGACCAATTAGTTAGCAAGGACTTGGGGAAAATTTAAAGCGTCTGCTAAATCGAGGCAAAGGAATGCAAGTTCCGAAGCCGCAAAAACAACTAAAATACGGGTATTGATATAATCTCCAACACGAGTAGAGGTACGAAAGATTTTTCAAATGGTCTCCTCGTGCCACAATTTGCAACCAAGGAAGGGAAACTATGTGGTCTGAAACCATCATGGATGGCACATCACTTGAATTAACTGACCAATTATAACCAAAGCTAGCTTTCAAAGAGAAATGCATTCAGCTAGTCATGCATGAATGTATACTTTGGAGTCTAATTGACCAATTGGACTAGGATCTTCAAATGCTTGACGAAGTCTACTTTATAACTCATTGACAGAATTTCGTGAGGTTTTGTGTTGAAAATAAAATTTATATAAATAAATGAAGAATCTAATCACAGCAAAATAATTCAACACTCATCAAAATTTGCAAATACAGATACACTCAAGTAGATTCAACCAAATAAAACTAACTCTTCGTAATGCAGTAAGTCGACTAACCTACACATGTAGAGCTCAACAAAGCGGAGCTAGGATTTTAGTCAAGTGCGTGTGGTATTTAAGTATAAAAATAAAATATTGGTATAACTTCAACATGTTAGAAGTAGAAGTCCTAGCTATACACTTAATTCGCTTTCACCACTAACACAAGAAAAAGCTTAAAATAAAGTCAAATCTATTACAAATATAAAAAACTGAGAGCAAAAGCTCTGAAAATACTTTCTATATTCTTTAATTTTGTTCCCCTTTCCCAAATTATGCAATTACCATATTAAGGGGAATTAATAAATCATTACTTGGAGATTTAGTACCAGGTGAAATTTTGAATTTAAAATATCCATTCTCTCTCTCTCTCTCTCGCCTTCACTCTCAAGTTATATATATATATATATACACGCAGAACACAGTATATTCATCTCTCTTTAGTCATTCAATTATGTATTTTTCACTTGATTCACAACATATTTTGAAGATTAACAGCTGAAAGTGTAGCTAACATTAGTCACCAGTGCATGCGAATCTTTTGCTCTTCCACAAATTTCTCAAAGTTTAGTGTGGGCAACTGCCGGCGTTCGACTCCATGTGGCTCTGTCCATGCTCACACATCACAGGCCAACAGTACAAAATATATATCCAAATGAACCCTTCAAACCAGAGAGCAACCCAAATATCAACTACGAACTACCTTTCAGCTTTTACAAGAATCATTCAATAACTTTGACAACGTAGGCACTGCTTACAATATACTCAAATTGACATACATATATACTTCAATACTCTACCAACTCAGTTTTTTCGGACGTTTGATTGTTTTAAAATAAAAAAATTATATATTTGTATAAGGACTTTTAAGGAAAGAATTAAGAAGTAAAACTATTTTAGAAAAATTAAATTTGGACTCCCAAATATTTCATGTAGTGTGATTACAAGTCTCTAACTTTTTAATTAAATATGTTAGATTGGGTCGTCACGTGACCAATTTATTAGTTTAAATATTAAAATTGTACATGACTTCTACTTGACTTAAAATCAAATGTTAAAATAACTATCAATAAAATATTGATAATTTACATTACGTGAAAGGTTAATTTTACAAACGGTCACTCAAGTTTGAGCGAAATTTCATAAAGGTCACACAAGTTCAAAATTTACAGCAATGGTCACTAACGTTTGCAGCGCTTTTTCTATTAGTCACCTTATTGACGCCATTAACCTCATTAGCTGACATGACGCCGTTTAATACAAATTTGGCCTTAACCCTATCAATTTGTACACCACGTTGGATAAGTTGTTCAAAAAAGGTATTTTGATTAAAAACGTTCATTGACCATTGTTGTAAATTTTGAATTTTAGTGACTTTTTTATAATTTCGCTCAAATTTGAGTGACCGTTTGTGAAATTAACCATTACGTGAAAGTTGCATACTGTTTTAATCACCGATCGTAGAGAGGTTTACTCTGCTATAAGCACAAAAAAGTATTTCTTTGTCCATCACTACGTCTTCATTCTCTCAAATCAAAATCCATATCTATCTCTCAATTCCTCCATTTCTCTATATTATTCTCCATATTCATCAAAATCAAACTCCCCTCAAATAAAACTCTCTCACTCTCACTCTCATTCTTCTCAACTCCTCAATCAATTAAAATCATTTACGGTCGAATTCCACAGCAAAGAAAAGCGGTATACTAGTATCTATATTGATAGTTTTAATTACGTGAAGTCCTAACATAAAAGGTGGAGAATATTTAAATAAATTAAATTCAAAACTCATATAAAAAGTCGAGAATGAAAGTCCAACCCTAATTTTTTCCTATTATTTTCAATAAGCATGTGATAATTATCGACCGTAAGGAAGTTTACTCTGCTACAAGCGCAAAAAATAATACTTCCTTGTCCGTCACTACGTCTTCATCATCTTAAACCAAAATCTATATCTCTCTCAATTCCTCCATTTCTCTATATTCTTCTTCATATTCATTAAAATCAAACTCCTCCAAAACAAAACTCTCTCTCTCTCTCTCAACTCCTCAATTCATTAAAATTTCCTACGGTCGAATTCTACCGCAAAAAAATAAAAAAAACGGTATACTAGTAATTGTTTCATCCCTACTCTTTTGTCCATTTCGTGCTACAAAAGTCCTTCCGCGGCGAAAGGCCGTTGGTCTAGGCACCACAGCCAAGCCAAATGCTCTTTTCCTCGGCCATCCCGCCAAAATTCAGACACCTATCAATCACAGTCCACGCTCTCTTCTTCTCTTCTTCGGCACAACATTTCGAATCGTTAACCAAAGCCAAGCTCATCCACCAGCAACAAGTAATCCGAGGCGCTCCCCTCTTCTCAGACCCAAATATCACCACACAAGTACTCTCCAACTACCTCACTTGCGATGCACATTCCGAAGTTCTCACTCTCCTCCGCCACCTTCCCCCCTCACGTTCCGTGGTATTCTACTGGAACAACCTCATCAAACGCAGCGTTTCAATGCGAAATCTTGAGAATGCCCTCCATCTTTTTAATGAAATGCGAAGGCTCAACTGGGCTCCCGATGAATATACTTACCCTTACGTCTTCAAAGCCTGCGGGGAGCTTTCCTCTTTCGTCCGGGGTGCAGCAGTCCATGCGCTTGCACTTGTTACTGGTTATATTAACTCCAATGTGTTTGTGGGAAATGCCACTGTTGCTATGTATGGCCGCTGTGGAGCTTATGATAAAGCACAGAAGACGTTTGGTGAAATGCTTGAGAGAGGGTTGTTTGATACGATTTCCTGGAATTCTATTATAGCGGTCTATGCACAAATTGGTGAGTGGAAAAGAGCTTTACAAATGTTTAAGGAGATGGTTTCTGTCCGTAATTTTGCATTGCGTCCTGATGCGGTTAGTATGGTCAATGTGCTCCCGGCTTGCGCTTCAGTCAAGTCGTGGAGGAATGGTATGGGAATTCATGGGTATGCAATAAAGAGGGGTTTAGTTGAGGATGTTTTTGTGGGAAACGCAATAGTAGATATGTATGCAAAGTGTGCATTGATGGAAGAGGCAAAGACCGTATTTGATAAGATGGAAGTGAAGGATGTGGTTTCTTGGAATGCAATGGTTACCGGATACTCGCAGATTGGAAAATTTGATGATGCTTTGGGACTCTTCAAGAGAATGAGGGAGGAGGAGATTGAATTAAATGTAGTCACATGGAGTGCTGTAATCTCAGGGTATGCTCAGAGGGGGCTTGGCTACGAGGCACTTGATGTGTTTAGGGAGATGATAGTTTTGGGTTCAGAACCGAATGCTGTTACCCTCGTCTCAGTTTTATCAGGTTGTGCGGCAGTTGCAGCATTAGTTCAGGGGAAAGAAACCCATTGTTATATTATTAAAGAATTTCTGATTTTAGAAGGGAATGACAATGGGGATGAGATGATGGTGATCAATGGTTTGATAGACATGTACGCGAAGTGCAAGAATTTTACTACTGCCCGTGCCATGTTTGATTCAATTGAAAGAAAGGATAGGAGTGTAGTGACTTGGACGGTCATGATTGGTGGGTATGCACAACATGGGGAAGCTGGTGATGCATTAGGACTTTTCTCTGCGATGCTAAGAGATAAAAATGGCATGATACCAAATGCATTTACCATGTCTTGTGTGTTGGTGGCTTGTGCTCATCTGGGCGCTCTTAGGCTTGGTAGAGAAATCCATGCTTATACACTGCGTAATCGTTATGAGGAGACCATGCTGTTTGTATCGAATTGCCTAATAGACATGTATGCCAAATCAGGGGATGTTGATGCAGCTCGAGTTGTGTTTGATAACATGAGCCATAAGAATGCTGTCTCATGGACGTCTATGATGACAGGATACGGCATGCATGGTCGTGGTGACGAGGCTCTCCAAATGTTTGATGGGATGAAGAGAGCTGGTCTCCCGATTGATGGAGTGACTTTTGTAGTTGTTTTATATGCTTGTAGTCACTCTGGAATGGTTGACAATGGGATCAATTACTTCAATAATATGATAAGAAATTTCGGAGTTGTTCCGGCTGTGGAACACTATGCTTGCATGGTTGATCTTTTAGGGCGTGCTGGTCGCTTGGATGAAGCTATGAAGCTCATCAAGGATATGCCAATGGAGCCAGGCCCGATTGTTTGGGTGGCATTTCTTAGTGGTTGCAGGCTTCATAAGAATGTGGAACTAGGGGAACATGCTGTAAGCCAATTATTAGAGTTAAAGTTTGAGAATGATGGCTTGTATACTCTTCTTTCAAACATATATGCCAGTGCCAAGCGATGGAAAGATGTTGCCAGGATCCGATCATTGATGAAACAATCAGGAATTAGGAAGAGACCTGGCTGTAGTTGGGTCCAAGGAAAGAAGGGGTCAGCAAGCTTCTTTGTGGGTGACAGATCTCATCCAATGACTCAAGAGATATATAATCTCCTTGATGATCTGATTCACCGTATTAAAATTATGGGCTATGTTCCTGAGACTAGCTTTGCTCTCCATGACGTAGATGATGAGGAGAAAGGGGATCTTCTGCTTGAACATAGTGAGAAATTGGCACTTGCCTATGGCATTCTTACAACAGCTCCAGGGGTGCCTATTAGGATCACCAAGAACTTGCGCGTCTGTGGTGATTGTCATATAGCCATTACTTACATTTCCAGGATCATTGAACATGAAATTATACTGAGGGACTCGAGTCGCTTCCATCATTTCAAGAATGGATCCTGCTCTTGCAAAGGGTATTGGTGAAGATGTCATAGTTTTTTCTAATTAATATGTTGGATGCGCCACTACAAGAGAGGCACAATGATATTACTGCAATTAAAAAAAGAAAGCTAATCACATCTGGTGAGCTATTGTTAATTTTAATTATGAAACAATCTCATTTGCATACTGGCTTCGCCTTCCTATGGATTCTTACATGAATGTAACAGCGATAGATTATAGCTCCTCTCTTTTGATTCACCGAGGAACCGAAAAATGAATATGATGAAGATTTGCCTGTGTGCAAGTTTTTGTAGGCATGGCAATGCTCGGCTTGGCCCATAAAATCCGAGCTCGACTAGCCCAAAGGGACGAGCCGTGCTCGGCTCGTCTTCAAAATACGTGATCGGTTCGGCCCACGAGCTCGTGGGCCGAACGGGCCGGGCCGAGCCGAGCTGCCCACGAGCTCGGCTCGGCCCTCAAATTTTTTTTTTGTTTTTTTTTTTTAAATTTTGAAAATGAGAAAGAAATAAAATATCGGGTATCTTTTATGTTGAAAATTAAATATTGAAAACTCTCATCCTTAGAATAAGAGTATTTATAGAAAAATAATGAAATTAAAAAACAAAAAAAAAAAAATGGTTACTTAATGCACGAGCCACGAGCCGAGCCCTCGTGTTTTTGGGCACGAGCCCAAACGAGCCGAGCTCGTGGGCTCGCCCACGAGCAGGCTCGTTTTTTGGCCGAGTCGAGCTAGCTTGGCCCTCTTTTTTTTTTTTGAGCTCGGCCTGAGCTCGTGCTCGTCTCTCGACGAGCCCGAGTCTGAGCTCGGCCGAGCTTTTACGAGCCGAGCCGACGAGCTTTTTTGCCACCCCTATGTTTTTGTGTAAAACACCTATATTTTTTTATTGTAAGGATATAGGCTTGAAGGTTGGTGACTGCTTCAATCCCTGTGATAAGAAATGATATGACAAAGATGCTGATGACAGAAGGCAAGCCACTGAATCACTGGTCAGTATATCACATTGAGGTAATCATTTTCTAATGCTTGTAAGCTCCTTAATATGTGTGTATATTCTAATAGATGTTAGATGCTTTACAGAAGTATAGTATCTATATGGTTTGACTTTTTGTTTCAGAAAGGAGTGATGAAATCTGGAGCCAAGGGTGAAAAGACTTGGTTGCAGAGGTTATAGTGAATGTAAACTTTTGACCCCTTTGTTTAAGCTAATTTTTTATTAGGTGTTGCGCTATCTGGTCAGCTTCTGTATATCCTGTTACATGAAATATGGGATTTTAGTTATTCTCCTACAAAAGAGAGAAGTTTTCAATTGTGTTAATTTTGATAAATTTTGGGTATCTGATTTGTGGGCTGGTTGAAAGAGAATGGATTTGCGAGTTTTGTTAAATGAAATTTTGTTAGTGGAGAAAAAGGGTTCTCTCTTCTTCCACTCCAGCTTTTTAGTTGTTCCTTAGCTGCTCTCTCTTCTACCTTTTGTCCCCAACAGTTGCTTATTTCCTATGCGCGCATACAATCCTGCTATTTTTCTAAGAGTTACACGCTTCTTAGTTATTGTGATACTTTCCTTCCAATAGCTCCTCTTGTTCATCACTGTTTAACATCTTTTCTTTGTGCAAGTCTGCACCATGTATCCGTTGCAATGGTTATGTTTTTATGTATGGGATATCTATAACGAAATAATTCAAAGAATTATCATTTTTATTGGACACGTACGCTGATCTCTGTGCATTTGTTAATCTGCCCGTTATTTTTCAGCATCAATCTTTAAAATTAGACTGGATCAAAAGAGTGTAGGAATGCTGGAGAAATGGTTAAAGCCATGAAGGATCGGAAGATTCTGTACCTTTCTGGAGCATGTTTCTGGAGCATGGTTTATCTCAATACTTGCTTCTTTGGAAAAATGTGCTTCATAGACTAAATCTTCATGTACAGATAAAATTTAATTTTCTTTCAGCACAAGTCATTTTTTGAGATTTGTTTAGTTGGCACTTGAAAAATAACATCTGCTTTGTAACGATGTCAATGCATTTTCATAATGCCCACAATCCAAACGTAAAACTGAACCTGATAGCTAAAGACTGATAGTTGCTTTAAGTTGTTTCATTTTGTTTATTCTTATAGTTTTGTAAATCTATAAGCCACCGTGTGCTATAATGCTAGGTTGATTCGATAGCTTTAGAGTTTGGATTGACTTCAAATGAGGGTTAAGAGCATTCTCTAGATGCTGTAAAATTTCATTTCTGTGAGGTAAGGTTTGCCATTTCAAATTCAGAGTTTGTTTGGTCGTGTTTAAAAGTAGTTTTTTTTTAAGGTTTTGAAAAAAGTTGATGAAATGTGTATTTAAAAAGTTGATAAAAATTGTGGGTCTCATAAAATGTGTAGTTAAAAACGAGTTTGAGAAAAAAAAATTATTTTAAACTCTACCAAACAAGCACTCAACAAGTGTCTGATCTGCAAACTATGTTTATGTGTGACCTGTTTGACAGAAAGGTACTGCTATTCAAGCAAAGTAAGACAACAAGGATTTGAGTCATATGCCAAAATTACATGAGCTCAGTCAAGGTTGTCAATCTTGATTGGAGTGATATCATCTGCCACCTTGAAGTGTCCAACCAAACGAGCGAAGAACATCATCTGTTGTTCGAGAGTGAACTTGATGTTTTCAGCCTGCATTCACATTAATCAGCAGCAAGTTTTATCCACCGGTATATACAAGCTAGAATTTAAAGTAGTATACCTTGCGAAATCCATGTTGTTCTCCTTCGTATTCCACAAGAGCAACTGGCAACCCTTTATCCTTCAATGCATGGTAGATTTTGCGTGCTTGATTGGGGAGGACAACCTGAAAATTTGCAGGGCTCTCAGCGTGGGATGTCATTAGCATATTTGCCACAAGCAGTTGATAACTTATGATTCAGAAGTTGGGAAGGAGAAAAAGAGAGTGAACAAAGAAAAAACAGAAAAATCAGATATGTAGAAGAGGTCAGTTTCATTCATACCTTGTCTTCTAATCCTTGAAATAATATAATGGGACAGGAAAATTTATGAACAAAATTGATAGGAGCTCTCTCAAAGTATGCATTTTCACTTCCTGCATTGTTCAGGTTGCTTCCATGAGGAGGGAATAAAAAAAATAAAATCGAGGAATAATCACCACAAATGAATTAAATGTATTGTTGTTCAATTGTTACCAACAAGGTTGTCAATGTAGTGAGACTCAAACTTGTGAGTGTCAGCTCTCAATGATTTTAAATCTGCCACCTGTTTGTTGAGAAATAATAAATAAACAACTATATATTAAATAACACTTACATGAAAGCTTATGCAATTCACAAAATAAAAACCAATTGCTACAGGTCATAACATGATTATTGATAGACAAAATCAACTAAAATTCAGTTATGAATTGAAAACAGAGATGACTAATCAGAGAAAAGTGGCACCGACTTGAGGGGGAAAGTTAGAATGTATAAGTGATTTGTATGATTTATGTTTCATTTCCAAGTTAGGAATTAATATAGAAATACAATTGTATAGATCATATATATATCATAGAAGGGGATGAATAATACAATTTTTAAGCCCAATTATCAACTAAAAAGATGGACATTTGTTCCACTCCCACATTTTCTTTCAACCAAAGTGCCATAATGTTACCACCAAACACTTCCACAAAAATAAATTGACACAGTTCTTCACTTTGATGAAATTGAGTGCCATATTGATGAGAACAAGGTTGAAGAACAATAAAGTAGCAAAAGAAATTATATTGCTGGCAGCATATAATAAACTCGGAATGATATTTATTAGCGATTGATCAAGCACTCACACCATACAAGGAAGCTCCAGCTTTGAATGTTTCCCTAAATGCAAGTGCAGCTAATGTTGTGTATCCACCAGCAGAACCTCCAGTAATGCATAATCGTTCACCATCAACTTTTCCACTATTGACCTGGAAAACAAAAACATTATTACAACCAAAACCTACTAGCAGGTTTACTGTAACTAGGACAATAGTTGAAATATGTTACCAAATACTTTGCACAACCGCAACAGTCATTGACATCAACAATTCCCCAGTGTCCCAGTAGCCTATCTCGATATTCTCTACCATAACCTTCAGATTTCAACTTAAACACAACATTTAGCACCAAGAACTGAGCAACAAGCAAATAGAAAAAGCAAAGTTAACAATGGATATACCAGTGCTTCCACCATAATTAACATCCACAAATGCCCAACCACGACTTGTCCAAAACTGGATACTGAGATCTAAAATTCCACGTGTCTCAGCAGTAGGTCCTCCTGCATGTTGCATAATTAGAGTTTGGCAGTTGTATATATTATAAAATAGAATTTTTTTCAGTACATTTTCAAAGAAGTGAAAAAAAAAATAGGCATAGCAAAGATATTCAGCATATAATATTTCAGAAGGGTCATTCATATCAACTCTCTCCAACATCATGTCGAATGCCAATGCAAATTTATCTCGTTCGCATATTGGCATCCCATTGACTATTTTATAATCATGTAGTTGGACATATACTTCCAATTCATAATTCAAATTGCCCATAACAGTCACAGATTTGAGATAGATGGCCATTTGCATTTCTGATATAAGCCAGTTGTCTTACACAGTCAGAACAAGTTTTCCCCGATACAAACAACAGGAACAAAGGTCACTCAATTTTACAGGTGTCCTTCAATACTATATTAGACCAGTTTTAGGTTCTGTATACGCTGTTGCTAACTTTCAAGATTTCTACACTGCAGTTATATTCAATTATCCAGATGACAATCTTTGCTAGAGTAACACCAGAACTGTGAAATACAGAACCACCAAAAGATACATATTCATCCTCAAGAATAGTTGTCTTCGCATAAAACTCCTTTTCACTTTCGCAATAAAGTCATGTAGCCACACCAAAATATCAAAGTCATGTATGAGTTTCTTAAGACATTTCTCACCTTAAGTACTGAACTGATCAAATTAAAATTTAAATCTCACAGCCAATCGTGATGGAAGAAAAGAAAGAAAGAATACCATGGCTCTTCAACAGCAGTGGAGGTTTTTCTTCTTGACTAGCTTGATAATGAGGGTTGGTTGGGGGATAAAAGTACGCATATGCACTTTCACCTGGGACTTCGGTAGGAAACTCTATCAGTTCTGGTGAACTCAGGTATGGTCTGTAGTCCGAATCGATAGACGAAGAAGACCATATTATATTAAAATCAACTGCTTTTGATTTCTGATCATCTAAAATCACCTACAAAGACAACAAAAAACAATGAGGAATAAACAAAAGTAAACAAAAAGTAAAAAGGAAACGTTCGGCATTTCTATTCAAGAGCTTGAACCCATACATATGATCTCTCTTTTAGTAAGACAATAAAACGAACCCAGCACCTTAGCTAGTGACAATGGATGAACTGCAGAAGCTCCCTCAACATACAAACAATCAAGCCCAGACGTCTGCATAAGCATTATACGCATCTTTTTAGACAAATATCATAAGCAAAAGAATTTATATTTAGAAGAGAAAAACTTAATATTCTTGTATTGAGTCAAATGTTATTTACAATATTATTTATATCTGTGAAAGGAATATCAAGCAGTGATATCGAGCTCTGAGTAACATCCAGAATTCCAAGATATGACCTCCCTTTCTTCCTGCAGACCGTTACCCACACGGTTGAAATATTTTATTAAAACCCGAAAGAACAAAAAATGAAATTAGATAAAAATTAGGTCTGCCACACATACATACTGTCCGATAAGATATTTTTCAAAAACACAGTTAAAACAGAAATTTCATTATTGAAAGTGTTACATTGGGGACACCTGTAACTGCAAGCAATTAAGTTCTTCTGGCCAGGATTCAGAACAAACTCGTAAGAGTTCATGCCAAAAACCCATAAAGGTCTTGCAAACTCAGCGTTCAAAGAGTAGACAGGCAGCACTGCATTTGTAGATTCCACCTGAGATCATTTTTTAGGAAAAACATGCGATCAAGACTCAGTCAATTATGAGAATTTGTGTTTGTTTGTTTTTGTGTGTGTGTGTGTGTGTGTGCATGAGAGAGGGAGAGAGAGTGAGTGATTGATGATGATGATACTGATGATGCTGTGATGATTAAGATACAACGGTTGTCACCAAGTTATTCTAAGGTTTCATGGATGTCACATATATGCAGGATACTCGTGACAAAAATTAACATTTCCTAACTTTTCAGTGCATGACATGCTATACCCTAGATGTGACTTGAAAATGATATATGAGTAAGATGCAGTAATATATCAGAGACTTGAATGTTAAAGATACTGATCAAAGCTTGAAATCAGAACTTTTTATCATAACTAAGCCCGTTTTCCAGAGAAATAACAGGGTTTCGGAAAATATATATAAAGTAAAGGGCATCAAGATCAAAGAGTCATGTTGTGTATTCCAATTTAAAACATTTGCGAAGTGTCTGCAATGACATAAAAGACTTCTATATTTATACAAATTTCATCATGGTGATTGAAGACGAGAAATTCCATCAAATTGCTAAAACACGGGAGACCATTGTCAATGATAAGGGTATTAGTATCAATGTTTCATCAGGTCAGTATTGGCAATTGTTGCATGGCATAAATCTTTTCCCAAACAGAAGACAAAGGGCAGATTTGGCTTAGAGATGGAAAAGGACGATGTGCCACAAGCATCTTGGAAGTTACCAGTTGATGTTTGACAAGCTTGTTGGCATTAATTAGGAAGAGATGTAAATGAGTGTCATAAAAAAAATCCTTGCACCGAAACATCAGGGCATAAGGATTATTTGTATCAGTCACTGAATGGTGAAGAAAATTGGAAAAACTTGGGTTTCTAAACATCCGAAATGATAAGAAGAATATGTACCCATTTGTGGATATTCCAAAACCCATTTTTTCTATCAGTGATGAAGAAAAGTTCCCCTGCAAATTAAGAATAACAAATCAGTGTCAGAAAAGTTCAAGCCACCCAGAGTTATTAGTCTTAGTTAAAAATTGTATTGCAGGTACACAATAAATATTTCATGAAGACGGCAAAGGAAGATGATGGTCTACGATTAAACACGTCAGTTACTCCAGGGAAATTGATATCAAAGAAAGAAGATACAATGTCGTATTCAAGATCAACAGTATTAGCTTGAACAGAGAAGAAAGTACTAAAACAATAACAATAAAAGCAGGTTCTTCAGATGCACGATAAACTTTTTTAGAATATATAGATTAATAACCAACAAACATTGCAAAAATACTGACCCTTCAAACTCACTAATTTCAACATGTAAGTAAAGTTAAGGGCATTAAAACAATAAGACTTGTGACAACTTAGACCAATTATTAAAGTAGTTGCAGCAATGGGCGTGAGTGCAAGAAACTATAAACTATTTGAGATGGAAATATGAAAAAGTATAATTTAACTTGTATAACTAATTAAATTATTAGGGAAATAATTAAACAAGGTCTGGAAAATATGACAATACGAAAATAGGAGAAATATTTCCATATCTTTACACTCAAATCAAACTCAAATGGCATTGTTAAAAACAATTTGATTTTGGATTAAACTAAATCGTATATAATACGTCAAATCTCGAAATTGCCATACATCTGCAACTTGATGCAAATGGAACAATGTCATAGCAAAGATTCAATAACTACCAACTTCAAACTTCATTAGGAAAGGCAACACAGTAAGGGTCCGTTTGGTACAGCTATTGTGAATAGCTTTTATCAGTAGAACTTTTGTTAAAAAGTTATTAACTGTTTGGATATGAATCCAAAAAGTGCTCTGAATATTAAATTGAGTATTTGGTTGTATAATTATAAAAACACTTTTGTATAAATTTTATATTTATTTGATTAAACAGTAATTAATTATTATATATTTCATATTATTTGTTTTAAAATAAATAAATTTTTTTATATCCTATAATAACTATTAAAATTAATATATTAATTTAATTATAATAACACGATTATTTTATTATATTTGACTAAACAATAATTAATTATTGTATAACTTATATTATTTTTCTAAAAGAAATCATATATTTTTATAACCTATAATAACTATTAAAATTAATATATTAATTTAATTATAATATCATGATTATTTTATTATATTTGATTAAACGTTAATTAATTATTTAAATCAAACATATTATGTATAATTTGTATTATATTATTTAACACGCCAATATATTTTTTTCCGCTTTATATAAGTATATGAAGTGACAATTTGATATAAGTAATTAATGTAGTAAATAAATTAATATCTTTTTTGATGCATTAATGATAATATTGTTCATTTTTAAGTTCATTAAATGTTAATTACAATTTTTCGCAAAAGTTCAATTAGAGCTTTTTAGAGAAGTTCAAAATTTGGGCTTCTCTAAAACAGCTTTTTTAAGCTATTTTTTAGTCAAAAAGTGTTTGTTGACTTTAACCAAACAACAATAAAAATAACCAAAAGTACTTTTACTTTTTAGGAAGTGCTTTTACACTTCAAAAAAGTCCTTCCAAACACACTATAAGTCAAACAGATTACCACAAAAAGGAAGAAAGAACTGAAGGGGAGAGAGAAGGAGAGCCACGGGGAATTGCAAATGAACCAAACGAAAGCAAAGGAAGAGAAAACGTCTGAATGCCAAGGGAAGAAAAAGAACTATACCATGATGTTGATTAGCTACCTGGACAAAGGAGCAATGGTAAGAACAGAGGGGGAGAAAAAAATAAACAGAGGTGATTCAACCAAACGAGTGAAACAGTACTGCCCAAAGTAAATACCACATGGCCACAGGCCTGTGATGGTCTAGACAGAGGTAGGCAAACTAACACCAAAAGTGATTCAACCAAACAAAAGAAGTGGCACCAGCAAACGTAAACACCATCTGGCCGAAGACCATCCAGTCAAAAGATGGGAAGTTGAAAATAAACACCTAACTGTGGTTCAACAGAATAAACGAAGCGGCACAAGAGGACACAAATACCCAACAATTTCCATATTACATAGACACAAATATCCAATAATTCCTGATTGGCTGAACAACAACAAAGCGGCACAAGAGGACACAAATACCCAACAATTTCCATATTACATAGACACAAATATCCAATAATTCCTGATTGGCTGGACAAAAATACCCAATAAAGGATGACAGAGGAAGAGAGTAGCCAATACACAAACAAAAACAAAATAAGCAAACCAAAAAGAAACACTAATGCTAAGAAACTATACCAAAAAAAAAAAAAAAAAAAACAAAGAAGACCAAACAAATTGAGCAGAAAAAAGTATGAGAAATTTTTCTAGATTCTATCCGAATTGCACACGCATGCTTGGATGTCACTCACAGACTTTTATCTTTTTATGCTGAGGCACATCTTCCGAATCTAATCAGCAAGCTAGTCTTAAAACAATTCTGCCTTTCCGACCCACTTTCTTCAATCTGCCAATAAGTTTCCATAGCACCTTACATTTTTTTTTTTCACTTTTCCATTTTTTGGGGAAGACATGGCTAAACACGATATACGACCACTACAAATGTTTTTGGCTCTAATGCCCTAATAGAAACTATAACAATTTGAGACTAGAATTTACTGAAATGAATTATATAACTATGTTTTCTCTAGGAATTACAAAGAGGAAGACCACTTTTACAGATACAATTTACTAGAAAAGAAAATATTCTACGCTAATTTGCAATATTATTAGGGAAATAATCAAGAGAGATTTGGAGATTACATAAATCTTTCCATATCTTTAAAAATGTGATTGATCCCCGTTAAGAAGGGTAATTCTCAGCTAGTAGTGAGACAAGTCATCACTGAGTATGAAGTAACAGATGCCAAGCTGCTGCCCTAAACAAAGAGCCGCAGATCCAATTAAGTGGCATTATATCTATTATGTCTTGGTTCTACTCAACCTAAAACCTCTATATGCCAAAGTACTTGTGTAAGCTTCACAGATCTTATGCTTCATTTTAGGTAATAGTTTTGTTCACCCTACAGCTATACAGTTAAGCCGGTAAATCGACAAAAACATCCACAAGGTTGGTGATTGTGGAAGTGGTGAGAATTATAAGTTCATATCATGACTTGGAGATGCCCCCATCTATGATGACTTTACATAAAAACATTGCTTTCTTATTATTTTTCCCACATTCATGTTTTGTTGACTGAACTGACTACATTACAATAAAGTGCACCCAAAGAAGAATGCTACAGTCTTTTATGACGGTAACAGTAAAACACATGAAAAGATTGTCATACTGAAAAAGGAAAAAGAGCATTAAACAAAGCACATGATGCTTTGGGTAGAAAAGCCTAAATACTACCTTCAGGTGACCACTTAGGTTCAGTTGGGGACTCCACAATTGATGGATCACCACCAGCAATGCAGGTCCGGTTTTGAATATCCCTGGATCGTAGCATTTCAAATAAGAGAACAAAAACATTTAGGGCATTTTATATATAAATTGTCACTATTGGACTTATAAGAAAGAATTTACCACAAATTAAAATCGAAAACGATAAGTACATCCTTGCATATGATACCTACATTCGGTACAATAATATACAGAATGATTTATCATATGTAATTGACAAAGGATATTGCAATGACTAGAGTATTACAAAAATAAGCAACCAAGGAGAGTCACTAAACAGAAGCACTTGGAAGAATTGCTGAAACAGATAATCCATCCATCTGACATCGATGGCTGAATTTCAGGGTTTGAGATTTGATATGAGAGGTAGTAAAATATCGAAATATTGGTGAACCTAAATATACCTAAATATGACACTTGCAATAGCTATTCAAACTAATATATTTTGTTTGGCTTCGAGCTAAGATTGGATTGATCTAATGTTACCCAAAATTTGCATAAAACATGATTCACCAAATTTATGGAGTCTCTTAGACTTCCTCACAGAGTACATAGAGTGTAATTTGTGCATGCATAAGCCTTGGTGTGCCGACGTATATATTAAGTTTACAAAACTTTATGCAGTCAACAGATTTTGTAGTATCTTAAGAGATAACTGAAATCAGAAATAAAGTGGGGTAAAATTAGTTCTCTCTTATGAAATCACTAAAATCAGAAAGAAAGGGGGTAAAATTTATTAGCAAAGAACATGATAATCTTAAAGCAAAAATGCATGCAGACTAATGCAAGCAAGGGAAATTTAAATTCCAATGATCAAAAAACGAAAAAGTAACAGACAAGTTGAAACTTCATGTCTTCTGCACCAAGGAAACAAAATAAAATCGATTTCAACATACCCATTCTCAGATATATAGCCAACCCAAAGTTCTGATCTGTCCCATGGCATGTTGGGATGACCCCATTCGATCCAGGCCACCCGTTCTCCTTTACGATCAATCCGAGGAAAAGCATAAAAGTCGTTGCCCCCAATTAATATTTTTGGTTCTGTGTCATGACTGATTATCATCATTCATGGGCAAAAAGTAACAAACAGGCTTAGAAACCCCCCCCCCCCCCCACCCCATCCCAGCCGCCCACTTTAAAGAAGAAGAAAAAATAGAACGTACACTAGTTTTACCAAAAGACTCATAGAAACATTCACAGAAGCAAACTTACCTTCTATATTGTTGATGCTGAGATCAACTGAAACAATTGTTGTAGTAGGATTTGTACTACTTTCACGACGGTCTAGCAAACAGAACAGCAATAAATTAAGAATAAATGCTAGTTAAGATAATATATTAAAAAACTTTCAACCATTCAGTCCCTGAAAGGATGAGAAATATTGACAACCTACCTTCTCTTACTGTTAGATAACGATTATATCGTGAGTCAAACACTCCATCTGCATAGCACACAAGTGGTCCATCATAATCAGGCGTGAGTGGCACAGGAACTGAATCTGCTAGGATGAATCAATTATGTATGATCAGAAAAGCTCTCACATTCAAACAGAAATCTACACTGAGGTTAAAACTTAGGTAAAAAGATTGGAACTCTTTTAGGCAGTCACCCTGATAATTTTTTTTTGATTTGACAGCATGATCAATTAAAGTATTAGAAAAAATACATAGCTAGGCATAAATAGTTGCACAGAAGCTCTTCTAACGAAGAACATAAACTTTATGAGAGCTTCTTCAATGCTTCAATGGATTGCTAATAAAAGTTTGCCGCATAAGAAAAATGAACAATGTTTAAAAGAATTCCTCTCTAATGCAATCTGACACGGACTCTCACAAGTGATAAAGGAAAAACGGACATTATCTAGAGCTTCATCTAGATTTCGAAGCTCTAGAAGCTCTGACACTGCAAAATTTATTTCCTATGCATAATTAGATTGATTTTTTTATTTTATTTTTATTTTAAGAAAATAAAGACATCTATGCAGCAATATTGAGTTATAGATAGAATTCATTCGACATCAATTTTGGGCTTGACGGTCTATTCATTATACATCAAGGCAACATAGACCGCAAGTGTTTTAACTTGCATGCCACCTAGATGGCAATCAATAGAATGCATTGGAGATGCTCTGGACATGATAAGAAATGAAAGCCAAGTGAAATGTGACCGAAAGCAGTTGTACATAATCTCAATGGAAGAGAAAAGAGTAAAAGATTGACCTTCAGATGACATTGACTTCTTATAGAGTCTTTGGTCCTTGTAATTTGAGAAAATTACGGTGTCCCCTGAAATACCGAAAGCCCCACCTCCATATTCTTGTGCCGCTGTTCTCACTCCAAAATCTTTTGGAGTAATATCTACAGGCTTGTCCCCTTCTTTCTCGGCTTGCCTTACCAGCACTGTTCTTCTGAAAACCCCAGAACCTTAACGATCAAATTCAACAAACAGAAAAAGAAAACGAAAGCTATATTATGGACTTCATATGCTGTTCCCACAAGCACCAGTCTTCCAAAACACCCACAAAGTAAATACAACTTAATCAAAACAAATACCCACTTTTGAAACAATCTTTATCATGATTAGTATGTTATATATGCACTATTGAATTTTAAATGTATACCCCGATTCAGTGGGACGGGATTCGAGCCAAATGAGGCGGCCACGAGGGTCCGCTGTAAAGCCACCGAGGCGCATAGCTGAACCGGAAACGAGGTCTGCGGTGATAGGGGACTTCCACGAACCGTAGGGAGCAGTGAGCTTAGTTTCCTTTGCTGAAGCAGAAGTCATTGTTGTCAAAAATCGCTTCTTGGAATGTAAGTATTGGCGAGAAATGGGCGTTTTAGGAGTAATTATGAATCGAGAAATGGAAAGGGAAGAATGAGAATGCCTAATGGGAATGGGGGAGTGACACTGCCGAGTGAGAGTGATAATGGCAGAAAGTGCCATTAGCTAAGGTTGAAAGGGTGCCGAATCTTGATCATTGGAGTCTGGACCGTATAAAGTTAAACAAGGTGGCCAGAATTAAATTAGTCAAATATTAAAATCAATTTTTTTTAATAAAAAAATAGTGAGTCCCTGTATGTAATCAAATTTGGACATTTTTTCGCCTGCCATAATCATTCAAAATATCCTTCAAACGACAAAGATAAGAAGCGCAAAAACTGACTCAACATAACCCTTTACATATCTTGAGATTACAATAATAAACAATACACATTAATTAAAATTCTCTAATATATATCGACGTAGATTGATGAAGTTTGCTAATTGATGAAGTTAAGCAAACGATTTCATAACAAATCTAGATGTTATGGTGGGAAACGAAACTCCCATGTAACAATAAAAACTTGAAAATGCCACTCACAAGGACAATGACAACATTCTGCATATAAATTGCATTGTTCAATAATAAAGAGGCCATGATGTGCCACTAGATAAAACCAATTTGTTTTAGAAAACATGAATTACTCGCACTCCACTGCTACGAATAATTATTTACCTCAAGTGAACCCTAAAATCATCGCCCCATCTTACTTTTTAATGGCAGCCGGGATAGGTGCAGTCCACTCAGTGATAGATGGATGCGTGCAGTTCTGATGCATCCAAGAAACCTCTAGCTTACCATAGTAAAGCACTGGAAACTAGGCAAGGAGATTAGGGAACTCTATTTGTTTTCTTTGTATTTAAACACAGATTTTTCTTGCTAAAACAATTACAAGTGCTGCTCATAATAGAAGGGGGTGCAAACGGACAAAAAGCGTGTTAGTAACTAGACTAAGAACTAGAGTAATTCTCCATTACGACACTGCAACTCGGATGCTGTCTTTAGCACAGGTTTATAGTTTCAAATTCAACGGGCATCTGATCAACAAACTGGCACTTCTTCTGATGAGATATGTTTCTCTGCGACCCCTGTTTGACAGCAAGATACCACTGTTACAGTAAAATGTATAATGGAAAGGCTTTGAGTCGTATGCCAGAAACTGCATTTCCTCAGTCAAGGTTATCAATTTTGATCGGAGTGATATCATCTGCCACCTGGAAGTGTCCAACCATACGAGCAAAGAACAACATCTGTTGTTCGAGAGTGAACTTGATGTTTTCAGCCTGCATTCACATTAATCAGCAGCAAGTTTTTTCCACCAGAATTTACAAGCTAGAAATTAAAGTAATATACCTTGCGGAAACCATGTTGTTCTCCTTCGTATTCCACCAGAGCAACTGGCAACCCTTTAACCTTCAATGCATGGTAGATTTTGCGTGCTTGACTAGGGAGGACAACCTGAAAATTTGAAGGACTCTTGAGTGTCGGAAATCATGACTAACAGAAAAATGAGGATATCATAAGCATACGAACCACGAGCAGCTGATAATTTATGTTGCAAAAGTTGGGGAAGGAGAAGAGGGGATAATGTCTAGGTGAAAATACAAAAAATCAGAAATATAAAATGTAGATTTCATTCATACCGTGTCATCTAATCCTTGAAACAGTATTATGGGAGAGGAAAATTTATTAACAAAATTGATAGGAGATCTCTCAAAGTATGCATTTTCACTTCCTGCATTGTTCAAGTTGCCTCCATGAGTACAAAAAATTGAGAAATGAACACCAAAAAAGATATTATATGTATTGTTATTCAGTTATTACCAACAAGGTTGTCAATATAGTGAGACTCAAACTTCGGACTGTCACCTCTCAATGATTTCAAATCTGCTACCTGTATGTTGAGAAATGAAATTTAAAATATTAAAGATAACAAATTTGAACACTTACGCTTATGCAGTTCACAAAACATATAAAAACCAATGACCAACAGGTGCTAAAATAATTATCAATCCACAAAATTAACTAAAACTTGTATATGAATTGAAGGATAAGAGCAAAAATATGAGCACACGTGAAGCATCTTTCCACCATTTATCAAGGATAGATAAGACTACTGCTTGGAAGTGTGACAAGAAAGGGTATTTGAACTGAATGGGGATAAAAGAAAAGAAATTAAAAAGTAAGGTGTAGATAACCGTTATAGAAGTGATCTTTAAAAATCAAATTGATTATACAGAAATACAAATATAATTTCACAATGCGATATTACCCCAATTTCAAACATAGGTAGGCTCAGTGGGTATGATAATTGCAAAACACAAATTCTATATTAGCTCAAACATAGAAGGTGAAACCAAAAGATATCGACTCCAACTCGGTGATTTGTATTAGGAGTTGGAGCTGCATTCATAGAATAGTAAACTAAACGACAATAGATTCTCAGCAGTGGTCAGGAATAATCCAAATTCAGTTTTGATCAAGCACTCACACCATACAAGGAAGTTCCAGCTTTGAATGTTTCCCTGAATGCAAGTGCAGCTAATGCTGTGTATCCACCAGCAGAACCCCCAGTAATACATAGTCGCTCACCGTCAACTTTTCCGCAATCGACCTGGAAAAAAAAAACCAGTATTTCAATTTAAAAATAAATATGCGCCGCAGGTTTACCGTAACTAGGACAAAGTTGAAATTCGGACATTACCAAATACTTTGCACAACTGCAACAGTCATTAACATCAACAATTCCCCAGCGTCCCAGTAGCCTATCTCGGTATTCTCTGCCATAACCTTTAGATTTCAACTTAAACACAAACATTTAGTAACAAGAACTGAGCAAAAAGAATATAGAATAAAACAAGTTAAAAATGGATATACCTGTGCTTCCACCATAATTAACATACACAAATGCCCAACCCCGACTTGTCCAATACTGGAAACTGAGATTTAGAATTCCACGTGCCTCACCAGTAGGTCCTCCTGTATGTTGCATTATTAAAGACATTCTCAAAGAAAAATAGAATTCTCATTACTGCATGGGAATCCAATTCACCGTCTTGTTCAAGACATGCTCAAAGAAAAATAGGGGGACTAAAGATATTTAGAAAATATTTTTCTAAAGTGTCATTCATTTCAACTCTCTCCAATATCATGTATACATGGCAATGTGCAAACTTATCTCATTAGCGATGGGCATCCAGTTCACTATTTTGTTTGTGTAGTTTGTTTGATATATTACAATTCACAAGTCAAATTCCCCATAACAGCCAAATTTGAGATAGAACACAACTTGCATTTCTAATATAAGCCAATTGACATAAACAATCAGAACAATTTTGCCCCCCACCCACCGACAACAACAGGAACAGACTTACCTCAATTTTACAGGAGAAGTGTTTGATACTATTTGTTTACTAGAAATGCACAACCAATGTTATCAGATTTGCAGACTAAAAAAATTCTCATTCCAGAGAACAATTCAAATTCATTTATTCAATATAGACGACTATCTTAGAAAAGTTTTAGGCTCTTCTATAAGCCATTGCTAACTTCTAAAATTTCTACACTGCAGTTGTATTCAATTATCCAAATGACAGTCCTTGCTAGAGTAACACCAGAACTGCAAAATACAGAACAGATGAAAGTTATTACTCATCCTCAAGAATGCCCGTCTTCACATAAAACTCTGTAACTCTTCACTACCATAATATAGCCAAATTTGGCAAGATATATTAATTTGGCAGGGTAACACGAAACACGAAAATCACCTGTTACCAATAACAAATATTACAGGATACAAGAAAAAATAAAGCAACTTCAAGGGTGTCAAGACATTTCTGATTTCTGACATTAGGTACTTAACTGTTTGAATAAAAAATTTAAATCTTATAAATCCTATTGTGATGGAAGAAAGAACTAAAGGAATACCATGGTTCTCCAACAGCAGTGGAGGTTTTTCTTCCTGACTAGCTTGATAATGAGGGTTGGTTGGGGGATAAAAGTATGCATATGCACTTTCACCTGGAATTTGTGTTGGGAACTCTATCACTTCTGGTGAACTCAAGTATGCCCTGTAGTTTGAATCGATGGATGAAGAAGACCATATTATACTAAAATCAACTGCTTTTGATTTCTGATCATCTAAAATCACCTGCAAAGACAAGAAATAATGTTGAGGAATGAACAAAAGTAAAAAATAAAATAAAAAGGGAACTCTCAGTATTGTCATTTTCAAGAGCTTGAAGTAATATATATGATCTCTCTTTTAGTAAGGCAGTAAAAGGAAACATCACCCTAGCTATTGACAACGGATGAACTGCAGAACCTCCCTCAACATACAGGCAATCAACCCCAGAAGCCTACATAAGCATTATGCACATCTTTTTAGACAAATCATATACTAGTAGAATAAATTTATATTTAGAAGGAAAAAAAAAACTTAATATTTTAGACATTGAGGCAATTGTCATTTACAATATTATCGAGATCCGTGAAAGGAATATCAAGGAGTGACATTGTACTCAGAGTAACATCCAAAATTCCAAGATATGACCTCCCTTTCTTCCTGCAGACCGTTATCCACACAATTGAAATATTTTGTTGAAAAAAGAAAGAGGAACCAAAATACGGTGAATTATAAATTTCATTATTCTTGACAAACACGGTGAAATATAAATTTCATAATTTGAAAGTGTTGTATTGTGGACATCACCTGTAACTGCAAGCAATTAAGTTCTTCTGACCATGATTCTGAACAAACTCATAAGAGTTCATGCCAAAAACCCATAAAGGTCTTGAAAACTCGGCATTCAATGGGTAAACAGGCAGCACTTCATTTGTAGATTCCACCTGAGAACAATTTAAGAAAAACTTGAGATCAAGACAGAGAGAATTATATCTATCCAATTCTAAGTTTTCTCCAGTTTTGGCTTTCCTTGATTTCTATATAAGAGATCTTGGCTCCGGGTGTTTGGAGTATTCTTAATATGAAATTACTCAATTAATAGTCTTCGATAATTGGGATTTTCTTTAAGACCATTGTCAATGCCAAGGGTATTAATATCAATGTATCATTAGTGTAGTATTGGCAATAGTTGCATGTCGTAGTTCTTTTCCCAAACAATAGACAAAGACCCGATCTGGGCATAGAGATGGAAAAGGATGATGTGCCACAAGCATCTTGGAAGTTACCAAGCTGTCTAGATGTTTGACAAGCTTCTTGGAATTAATTGGGCAGTGTTGTAAATAAATGGGTAAATAGCTTTGAAGGTCCCGAACCTTTGAACCTTGTGATGATGGGGTCCCGAACCTTTGAACGTTTTCTATAGTAGTCCTTTTATGACGGAAACCGTACGTTTGACCGTTAAATAGTCAAATTTTAAGTAAATGACTGGTGTACCCGTATTTAATTTTAAATTCAATAAAAAGAAAAAGAAATAAAGTAACACAAGGAAAAAGAAGAAAGAAAGAAAAAAATGATCATCTTTCCCATTTCCAAACCCAAAATTGCTCCCAAACCCAAACCTAAAATCACAAATAAAACCTCTTCTCAGCAATGGCTTTGTCTTCTTTCCCCATAGGCGACCTCGACGTTTTTGGACTCCCACGCGCCAAAAAAATCAAATGGCAAAACTGGCAAAACCATAGCCATTTCACCATTAGACCCCAAGAAATTTCTTTGATGATACAATGTAGTAGAAGGTGAAACCATTGAGGTTGAAGTGGCGCTGCCGTTGAGTTTGATTTCTAACTTCTTTGCAGATTTTCTCCTTTCATGCAATTTGAAGGCAGGTTTTCGGGGACCTATTTTTTCGGAGATGGGTTTTTTAGCTAGGCGGAAGGGGGTGGCGGCTAAGATTTTATGGGTTGTGAGTTTGGGGTGGTAGTGATGGTGAGTTTTTGGACAATGGCTCGGAATGTTGAAGGGTCGGCTTGAACAAAGTGTCTGGGATTGAGTTTGGATCGAAATGGAAATGCTACAAATTGTACATTGGAATTGGGATTTTATTTAGCTGAGAAAGACAAAAATATAAAAAGCTTTCATATAAACTCCATCTTGGACATGTCATGATCAGTCGCTATATTTATTTTTCATAAGTACCAATTTTGAAAAAATGGTGAAATTAATTACATAACTAATAGGATGCAGAACTTGAACAATCTTGAACTAAATTGTCAGTAGATTTGATAATGGTGTAGCGGAGTTGGGACTTTGGAAGAAGATGATTTTTTGAATTTTAAGGTTGGGGATAGTTGATCGGGGGTGGGGGTGATTTTTTCCTTTTTCTTCTTTCTTCTTTTTCTTTTTTAATTAAATTAAAGAAATGGTACGACTGTCATTTGAATAAAAAATTGACTATTTAACAGTCAAACTAACGGTTTCCGTTAGAAAAAGACTACGTCGCAAGCGTTTCAAAGGATTAGAACCCTGGGTGCTGGAAATCAAATGTTCACGACGTATGACGTTCAAACGTTCAAGACCTCCAGTACTATTTACCCTAAATAAATGTTATCAAAAAAATCCTTGTAGTGAAACAACATGGCGTAGGACATATTTATATGTGAAGAAATAGGAAAAATATGGTTTCTGTAAAGAAGAGCATGTACCCATTTATAGATATTCCAAAACCCACTTTTTCTATCAGTAATGAAGAAAAGTTCCCCTGCAAATTAAAAATAACAAATCAATGCCAAAAAAGCTTCAAGCCACCTTATTATTTGAAAATGTAATGCACTACACAATAAACATTTCATGAGGACTGGAAACTTTGGGTCATTGTCAATATAATTTAGTTTGCATTAAGTTCAATAGCCATAATATAAACATTGAGCCCTCCTTCATCCGAAGTAGCTCTCGGTCATTCTCATTCATTACTCCTTTAGTCAAGTGACTGAGCATCGCTTTTATATTCATGAATGCAACGCGACAATTAAAAATTATACAAGGTAATATCAGTCACCGATTCTAAAGGAAAGAGTAAGTTTTGATATTCAACACTAGGAGAGTGATTTCTGTGGGAGTTCAACATGGTGAACAGTGATGGACTGATTATGTATACGTTTAGTTATTGGAGAAGTATAATAATGCTTTAAGAAACAAACGATAATGTGGGTTCTATTATCCTAGGCAACGAAGGCTATCAGTGACCAATTTGGGAGCAATAAAACCCTGAGAAAAGAAGAAAAAACAGTAAGAGAGTCTTAGTTTTGATCCCATGTGCGCAAATAGGCACTAATTTTTCTATCATTTCTAAAGAAAATACAGTATTTATTGAGTACAGATTAACAGAAAATACAGTATTTATTGAGTATAGATTAACAAAAAATAACTTTAAATAAATCAAGAAATTATACATCAAACTTATCATTTTCCCCTATAAATTGGGGCCGGTACAAGAATCCTTTTATGTCAATCTGTTTAGTTCATTACTACATCTACATAAAAAATTAAGACAACTATATCATTAGAAACCACCATAGACCCAGTTATTTTTGGTCTATCCTCCCTCTTTTGACATGTTTTCAAACGAGTTCTATTGAGATAGCATCACCATTATGAAAACGAGCCTCTTTATACATACACAAAATTTGTCCCAACTACTTAAGTTGTTGTTCTCCATAATTTATCCACAACCAGCACCACCTCCACCTGTTGGCATAAATTTTCATTTCTTATCTTATCCATGTTACTATGACCACACATCCATCTAGCATCTTAGCTTTCGCTACGTTCATTATATGGGCATTTTTCCCTTTGATAGCCTAATGTCCAATACCATAAAGCATAGCAAGTCTAACACTATTGTGTAGCATTGGCCTTTTAACCTTGTAAGGATTTTCTTATCACACAAATTTTTTTTAGCAATTCTCTATTTCATCCAACCTTCTCCAATCCTATGCACTATATCCTATCATTTCATTGTTGAAATAAACCAAGATACCTAAAACAATCACTTTTAGGAACAACAGAATTCTCTATAGTAACTTCAGTATTATCCTAATTCCTACGATAACTAAAGTAACATTGCATTTATTATGTCTTGGTTCTACTCAACCTAAAACTCTCATATTCCAAAGTACTTTTGTAAACCTCACATATCTTCTGCTTCATCTCGGGTAGTAGTTAGTTAAACCGGTAATTTGGAAAAAAATATCCTAAAGAATAGTAATTTTTGAAGTAGTGAGAATTATAAGTTGTAAACATGACTTGGAGATGCCCGAGTCTACAATGACTTCACATAAAGAAAAACATTTTTTTCTTATTTTTTTCCCTTCTTCTAGGGGATAGGAGTGGGTGGAAAATTAGTGTTTTGTTAACTGAACTGATTGCGTTACAATAAAGTGCAATTAAAGAGAAGGCTACAGTCTTTTATGATGTTAACAGAGTAAACAAATGAAATTGATTGACCAAACTGTTTATTGCCATACTGAAGAGAAAAGAGAGAGAGAGTGTGTGCGTTAAAGAAGTTTAAAAAGATATATCATGCTTTGAGTAGAAAAGTCTAAAACATTACCTTCAGGTGACCACTTAGGTTCAGTTGGGGACTCCACAATTGATGGATCACCACCAGCAATACAGGTCCGGTTTTCAATGTCACTGGAACAAAGCATTTCAAAGCAAAGAAACAGAAAACGTTTAGGGCTGTTTCGCGTAAAGTGTGACTATTGGACTTGACACCAAGAACTGATCATGAGTGATGGGATTAAAATCCAAAAGAATGGCTCTTGAGAGTTAGGAAAGTTAAGTAACATCAGTGCATATTAGCTTACACATTCTATATTAATATGCAGAATAATTTATCATATGTAATTGACATAAGAGACCACACCGACTAGAATCCCACAAAAATAAGCAACCAAGGATTCAGTCAGTAAACAGAAGCACTTAGAAGAACTAGTGAACAAATAACCCATCTATCTGACATTCAAGACTGAGATTCAGGGTTTGTAAATTTGATCTGAGAGGTAGTTAACTATCTAAATATCAGTGAACCTGAATATAACAGAACACCCCAACATCAGCTTCGAGCTAGGAATGGATTGATGCAATGTACCCTGAGAAAGTGCAGAAAACATGATCCACCCCATCTATGGAGTCTTTTGAACTTAATTTGTGCAGTTGCGTGTGCCTGCGTGTATGTTAAGTTGTGCCTGCGTGTATGTTAAGTTTAGAATACTTTATGCCATCAACAAATTTCACAGTCTCTTAAACAATCACTGAAATGAGAAAGAAATGCTTAAAATAACAAAAAAAGAAAATGATAATCTTAAGGGCAAAATGCATGCAAACAACTGCAATCAAGCACAATGCAAAGAAAAAAAAAAAAAAAAAAAAAGAGGAAAAGAAATGGGCACTGTGACACTTCCCGTCTTCTGCACCTAGAGAAAAAAATAAATTTTCAACATACCCATTCTCAGATATATAGCCAACCCAAAGTTCTGATCTGTCCCATGGCATGTTGGGATGACCCCATTCAATCCAGGCCACTCGTTCTCCTTTGTGATCAATCCGAGGAAAAGCATAAAAGTCATTGCCCTCAACTAATATTTTTGGTTCTGTGTCACGATTGATTAATATCATTCATCCGCAAAAAGAATAAACATGCTTTGAAAAAGAAACTCGCCTCCCTCATCCCACCTCCCCACCTAAGGGGAAAATTGAGAATAAAGGAAATAGAACTTACACTAGTTTTACCAAAATACTGATGGAAACATATGCACTGAAGCAAACTTACCTTCTACATTATTGATGCTGAGATCAACTGAAACAATTGTTGTGGTAGGATTGGTACTACTTTCACGACGGTCTAGCAAACAGAACAATCATAAACACGAGAATAAATGCTAGATTAGATGATAAATCTAACAACATTCAATTGTACAGTCCATCAAGGATGAGAAATATTGACAATCTACCTTCCCTTACGGTCAGATAACGATTAAATCGTGAATCAAACACTCCATCCGCATAGCACACAAGTGGTCCATCATAATCTGGTGTAAGTGGCACAAAATCTGAACCTGCTAGGATGAATCAAAGGCATATGATCGCACACTTCTCACATTCAAACTGAAATCTATGCCAAGATTAAAACTCAAAGAGATTGAAAGTCTTTTAGGCAGTCCCCCAAATAACATTCTTTAGATTTTGATAGCATGATCAATGAAAGTAACAAAAAAGAAATACATGGCTAGGCATAAATGGTTTCACAGAAGTTCTTCTGACAAATTGAACAGGAAATATATGAATAGTATAAAAACTTAAGCCCACTCAATTGTAAGGGAAAGTAGTTGTATATAATCTCAAGGGAAAACAAAAGAATAAAAGATTGACCTTCAGATGAAATTGAGTTCTTATAGAGTCTTTGGTCCTCATAGTTTGAGAAAATTACGGTGTCCCCTGAAATACAGAAAGCCCCACCTCCATATTCTTGTGCCACTGTCCTCACTTCAAAATCTTTTGGAGTAATATCTATAGGGTTATCCCCTTCTTTCTCAGCTTGCCTTACCAGCACTGTTCTTCTGAAAATCCCAGAAACATGGTGGTCAAATTCAACAAACAGAAAAAGAAAACAAAAGCTATATTATGTAATTCATATGATGTTCTCACAAGCATCAGTCTTCCAAAAATCCCACATAGTATATGACTATAATATACTATATTCAACTGAGCCTCCGTTTGGTATAGATTATAAACTGGTTTATTTGACCAAAAGAGTTTATTTGACCAAAAACGGTTTATTTGACCAAAATTTTTGTGTGTATAGCATGACATTTTTGACCAAAAAGTAGTCAAATAAACCATAAACCAGTTTATAATCTGTACGAAACGGAGGCTGACACAATACCCAATCCTCAAACAATCTTTATCGTGTGCAGTATGCATTACCCCGATTCAGTGGGGCGGGATTCAATCCAAACGATGCGTCCAAGGGAGTCCACTGCAAATCCGTCGAGCAGCTTATCGGAGCCGGAGACAAGGTCTGCGGTGATGGGGGACTTCCACGAACCGTGGGGAGCAGTGAGTTTAGTTTCCTTTGCTGTAGTTGAAGACATTGTTGTCAAAAATCGCTTCTTGGAATGAAAATATTGGTGAGAAATGGGCGTTTTAGGAGTTCACCAATGGAAAGGGTAGAGTGGCAGTGGCGAGTGACAGTTATAATGGCAGAAACTTCCATTAACTAAGGTTGGAGAAATTGGCACATATGGTCTCTAAACTATAGGATCCCTGCGCAACTAGTCGCTAACTTTCAAATCTTGACGCAAAATTCCTAATCTATCATTTTGATTTTATTGCCGAGTCGATCCACAATTCCCTAAAATTCCCTTTTTATATTTTTTCACTTAGGTGGATGGGTGTTAAATGGGCAGAGTCCCAAAAAATAGGGAAAAAAAAATTACCAAATCCTTGAGCTCGGCACTTGAACAAGTCGGCTCATCCGCATCGCCCACATGTTTTTTTAGAAATATTATTTAAAGTGCAAATTGAAAAAAAAAAAATGAGTCAGACTCATAAGCCGCTCAGCTCAGCTCGTTCAACTCACGAGCCAAAGGTCAAATCGAACGGTCATTGTTGAGACAAGTTGACTCCTTGGATTTTTGTTTTTATTTATTTATTTTTTATTTATTTATTTAATTAAAAGTAAAGATAATTTAGCCTTTTGATAATAAAAAAAGATTAATATTTTAACGATTAAATGGACGAAAAATATCCAAAATAACTATTTGCGTAGAGAATTGATAGGTTAAGGAATTTTGCAGCAAGACTTTGAAGGTTACGTCCAATTTACGCATGGCATTTAAAGATTTAGGGATCATTTACGCGAATTTCCCACTGACGTTGATATTGGACCAGATAAAGACATAAAGTTAAACAAATGGAATAATTTCGATGCTTTGTCCTCTTCTATTGAAATATAATATTTAAGGGTAATTTGCACTTTTAGTCCTTAATCTTTGCAGTTTGTAACCAATCTATCTCTAATCAAGTTTTTAGCATTAGATATCCCTAACATTTACAGTTTGTTGCAAATCACATCCACACTGACATATTTTGACGAAATTGCCCTCCTCTTTAAATAAACAAAAATAGAAAAAGGCTAAAAACAACAAAAAAACAAAAGAAGATTGTAAATGAAGTCCCATAATTTTTAAAAAGCACAAACAAACTTCATCTTCCCTAAAAACCTACTCAACCATGAAATGAAAAATCCAGCAAGCTAGCCATGAGATGAGTAATCAATCATGAATGGTGGTAATTTGTTTGTTGCTCCACCGTATGCCGCTGTGCCTTGCTTGTGCACACTAGATATGTGTATGTACGACTGTTTTCGACTTCCAGAGTTGGATCCTTGCTTGCTTTGTTTCGGAGTTTTTCAATTTAGATTTTGGTGAGATTCAGAAACACAATGATGATAAGCTTATTCCGTTGCTCCATGTTATCTTCTTCACCTATCAATGACGGCGGCGGGGGAGCACCACCGTGTCAAACTTTGAAACCAGTGGTTCATCCATTTTCAACACATTTCTGTCAACAAATGGCGGAATGATGGTCTTTGCGCCGCGCGCAATCTTCGCCCATTCGTCGAAAATTCGTCTCTGCACCGCACAAAATCAGTGCTTAGATTTCACGGGTGAGGTGAAATCTCCGAAATCCTCCACTGTAGCCTCCAACACAACTTCATAAATATGATGATTTATTGATTGCTCATCTATAACAGCATAAATGGTGGTGATTGATTGCTCATCTCATGGTTGGCTTGCTTGATTTTCCGTCTCATGGTTGGATGGTGGTCATTTGGCCATGGGTGGGGTAGGTTTTTTAAGAAGATGGAATTTATTTATACTTTTCAAAAGTTATAGGACTTCATTTTTAATTTTTTTTAAATTTTTTGTTATTTTTAATTTTTTTTCTATTTTTATTTATGTAAAGAGAAGAGAAAATCAGTCAAAATATGTCAATTAATTGGGACGTGATTTGCAATTATTTGAAGGTTGGGGATGTCTTGTGCTAAAAAAATTGGTTGCGGGTAGATTAGTAACAGATTTGAAATGTTAGAGACCTTGCAAATTACCCAATATTTAAATGATATGTATATAATCTTGTTTAATAGTTTAATTTTTTAAATTAATGTATATTTAGTAGTGCTGAAATTATTTTTTAAGTGTTTATAAGTTGCAGGTTTTATTGAACTAATATTTGACCAAGCTTAAATTATACTTTAAATTGGTCAAATTGGTCAAATATACTTTTTACTCACATATTTCGTAGGACCAAAATTCATTACCTACTTATTAACTACACATTCCGTAGGACCCACAACTTATTAGCAATTAAAACAATTTTTCAATACTATGTGTAGATAATAAGTGGGTAGTGAGTTGTGGATTCTACGAAATATGTGGATATAAAGTATGTTTAACTATTTTAACCAACTTAAATTATAATTTAAACTTTTACAAACATTAAATAAGTTGTTCAACATTTTCAACATGTATGACATGGTTTGACCCACAAGAATCTGACAATTCAAGTATGCAAAACAATTGTTCAACATTTTCAACATGTATGACATGGTTTGACCCACAAGAATCTGACAATTCAAGTATGCAAAACAAGTGTGCAACGTGGGGTGAGTTTGTTAAATGGCCTTGTCAAATCTTGAGAATTGCTCAAGAACATAACTTATATTAAATAAGTTTTAAAAACTTCTTTTATACATAAAAGACATAAATATTCTTACTTACTCACGATTGTTAACAAATCATCTGTTAACGGATGGTCGGTTAACTGTTAACAGGTTCTATTAACAGATCTGGAGCATGTTAAGACTGTTAACAGACCATGGGTCTGTTAACACAAATTTATACAATTATAATTGATTTTTTCAATTAATTCACTTCAAATGAACCTAGATTTGCTAAAATTTAAAGTAAAAATCACAATTTATACTTAGATTTATACATATTTTCATTATTTATACTATAAAATCTATAATTTCTACCGTAAATTAAAAGAAGAAGTTAGAGAATGATGAATTTCTAGTTTGAAATGAAATTTCTTACATCAATAAAATTAGTTGGATTCTTACATTGAAATGAGTTAGATTCTAACCTTGAAATCTTATCTTTTTTCACAGACAAAAATCATTTGAAATGATTATAAGCGGGGAAGGAGACAGAGTTATATTTGGTAATTTACACACCAAAATGGGTCAACGGCCATTTTGGAAAATTGGCTAGGTCACCTGGCCATTCAGCACTATTGCCACGTGCAACGTGTCTATTGGTGTTGGGAAGCAACAATGCTACTCTTAACTTCATGGGTTATGTTACTCAAATAATAGTGATCGAATGTTATAATATGTTTAGTTTGTCCTTACTTAACACCAAATGATTTTCTGATGAGATGATTAAAGTTCGATCCTAATGTCAGCGATTTCATGTCTTTAATATTTCGCAAATGTACGGATCATTCAAGTAATAAAATAGATTTTGAGTCTAAGTATCGTACCCACAGAAATTTAGATAGTTCAATTTAAATTATACTAACCTTAACCGAATCGAATAAACTTTGAAAATTTGGTGTTTAAAACTAATTAGAATAATTAACTAAGAATAATTAACTAATTAAAATTCAAACAAACAAGATATTAAATTAAAGAAGAATTACTTTAAAATTGGAAAAGAAAAGCGTACTAGGATCCCGAATCCACTTATACCAATTTCCTTTAATCCGAACCGTTGAATTTGATAACATGATTTAATTATGAAGATCGATATTCCTAATTTATTTAACAATCTCTCTTGAGTGGAATTAAACATATCCATATATGTGATCCGACTATATCTCTATGACGGATGCGAACATACAAGAATGTATTAGAATTTGTGAATATTTAAAGATCACGTAAAACATAGTGGTATATTTATACCCCCTATCGGATTCTACGATAATTGATACTATGTATAACCTATTTTCCATCTCTTGAAGATAAAACAAGCCATAAGAATCATACAACTATTGCGCACATAATTGTAGATGAAGAGAAATCAATATCAATATTCAGAATTAAAAACGTGCTTAAATATAAAAACTAGGTTCAAAGAATTAAAAGATCATGATACAAGTTTCATCATAATCCTAGCACTAAAAGGTTTAACCTAACATACTAAGAAAAAGAAAATATGGAAGCCATCACCCCGAATATGAAGAAAACTTGAAAAAGAAGAAATCTTGAAATTGATATTCGTTTTAATCTTGAAAGGATGAATCTTGATCTTCGTTTCTTGATTCGTCTCTTGTTTTTGTCTCTAAATTGGCTCCCAAATCGACTCTAATCCGACTCCCAAAACGGCTCTGTTATGAGTTAGTAACTCATATTTATAGTTCCTTTTTGAAAATTTTAATATCAAAATTTGTGCTCGAATGTCCCCACATGCTTCGGTAGCTAGTTTCTCAATTCAGTTTTTTAATTTGCTGGTGTTTGATCTATTGATTCAACTATTCATTGTCACTCCAAAACACCTTAAACCTATTGATTTTATCTTCTTCCTCATCCTCCAATATTGGACTCTTGATATTCACTTCAAAAACTTAATTTAGTCGTTGATTTAACCAAGTTGTTGCTCTTTTCGTCCATTCTTCTCAAATTTCTTATAAACGGGTCCAAAACTGAAATAAGAAGAAAAATACACTAAACTAAGTAAAAATTCAATAAAATGGCGGAATAAAAACTTAGTTTAAAGACTTGAATAAGTGCACAAAATACACTTATCACCTAACAAGTAGTATCATAGCTAAAATCACGAGTTTGAGTTACAAGAACGTCATGTTAACAGAGAAATTGTTGAAGGGCAAGAATGTCGCTCTTAAGTTAATGAATTGAGTTGGATCACTCAATAATGATGATCAAATGCTATAAAAAATTTAGCATGAAGACATCAATTATTGAAATAAAATTATTAGAGTTCGATCATAAGAGTGCCAAAACATGCTGGGTGGATTGGTACTTTAGTCTATCCTCCAAGGATTCTCGGCCTCGGCCAAAGGACAACTCCGCACAAAAGAAGTCCAACTAGACATATCCCCCAGTGTATCATCTCGAAATTTTGTGTGTTATGAGATGTGGCATTATTTTATTTGTTCTATAGTGATGGTGCTTTTAGGTGGATTTTGTTACTGTTCAAAGACAGTGAGATTCTTCACTGGGCTCCTCCTCCATTTAGGCCTACAGCTTGAAATGTTTCTCTCTTGGAGCTGGAGCTCTTCCTTTCAGTTGGGACAGATCTGGGTATGGTGGCTATCTTAGGGTGCATCCACATTGATAGTACTAACTATTAACATATGATTTATAACAATAATCATATAGAATAATACTCAGTTTCATATGTTATTTCTTAGCTAGAGTCTATTTCAATTGTCATATTAACACTGGAACTTGTTTCATAATATATTTTATTGTCAAGTTGATCCACAGAAACGCTACAAGTCATACTAACTTATCTCTTTTTTCTAACCCTTTCTTCATTTTGGGATAATTCTTCAGGCTGATTCCTCTTAAGTATTTGGCTCTAATCCACACACGAGGCTTAACTCGTTCTTGTTCTGTTGGTGGCCATGTAGTATGTTTCATAGTGCCTTTTCATTTGCAATCTCCTCATCAACTTGCACCTAATTATCTCAAGCATTGTAAGAATAGGCTTGTCCCTAGCATCCAAAATATACTAGTTGAGAGCATGTCACATTGAGGAAGATTTGAAAAGTGACTTCTACTCCATTGATGAGCTTCTTTAATCTACTACTCTACCAATCACGAACTTCCCGATTTTCAGTTTCCATCTTCTTCAGCCAACAATTGGAATGTGCAATCCTCCCCTAACTAAATCCTTTTGTCTTTTGCCCTTGAAGTCCTTCAAAAATTTGGAGTACATGCGTATCACACAAAAACCTGTCTTCTAAACGGGAATTTTTTTGTCTCACAATGTTTTCAAGACCTTTTTGCACCAACCCTAGTAGTTGTTGTTTTCCTTCTCTATAATTGCACATGCTATAAGATAAATGTAGGCATGTGCATCAGGTGGGTCGGTCCAGGTATTTCAACACCCGGAACCACCAGTTTGACTTCGGGTATTTCGTAAATAGAATCATTCGGGTTCATGTAATTATTGGAACCATACCCGAACCGAAACCATCGGTTTGGGTTTGGGTTCGGTTCTACCCATAATATTTTCTTTTAAAATCGTGAGTTGACAACATGTTTTAAAACAAAAAATTTAAAAATTGCATATCCGTTAACATTAAAATTAGTTAGATATTAAAACAATTTCTGAAATATATAAATATTAACTAGAAGAATAGACACCAAAATTGCAAACCCATAAATTAGGGTTAGAAAAAGAAAAATTAATTCTCAAAATTGAAGATTCATTTTGGTTACATAGGAGTTTTGCCTTCGCCATTTCAATGTGTGTTGAACGAGAGAGATGAGCGAAAGTGCGAGACGAACGACAATGTTTGAACATGTGAGCAAATAGCGATTTGAGAATTTAGGATTTGGGTATTTAAAATTGGGTCAATTGAGTTTGAGTTTAGAAGTGGTGAATTTTGTACTTTTAGTTTGAGTCTTGGACGGTTGGACTCTTGTCTTTGGTATTATGGTATTGAGTTGGGGTCATTGGCCTATGGTAAATAAATTGTAAAAAATAAAAAATTTATAAAACATGACAAATTTGGTTTTAGATTCGGGTACGCACGGTTCTAGTTCAAGAACCAAGAACCGACCCGAACCCAGTCGTTTCTCGGATATGATTCCTATTTTTATTTTTTGGAACCGGACCGAAACCTCATGTTCTGGTTCGGTTCCGATTCGAGAAGTTCAGTTCTGATTAAAATGTTCATTCTTAGATAAATGCAATCATTCGCATCAATATATACCCAACCTAAATCGATTGATTCTCATCTTTCACATAAAACAATAAATTTTTTCCAAAAAAAAATAAAAATCTCAAATTAGAAATGATTTGATCAAGTGAGTGCCATGCCAAAAAAAAAATAAAAATAAAAATTGATATGTGATCTTTAACTTTTGAGATGTGCAGCCTCTCTGCCTTGAAGGAGGTGTGTTTTTGTTCATACACTGGACAACTTGAACATAAAAAAATAAATTTAATTAAAGATAGAATTAATTAATATCGCTATTAACAAAAACACAATTCTCAGTAAATCATCAAAAATTTGATCGTGAAAATTGCTAGTATACGATATCGCAATAAATATTAAAGTGATCTTGAGTCTAGTGACAATCTCACGAAAACTGTGTTACTAGTAAATTTGAAGTCCCTAGGGTTTTGCTAGGGTTTTGTCCCTAGAGTTTGCTAGGGTTTTTCCGCCTCTGGTGGTTTCTTTGCCGACGGTCTTCCGGCGCCTTTCTTCATTTGTTGGGGCTCTTCCCAGCATCTGGTTCCCATCTTTCTTTTTTCTAAACTCTTATATACAATCTGTTATCAAACTGTATGGTGTTCAATACTTTCAACCATGCATCCCCATGAAATCTCCTCACTCTGCGCCAATCTCAGATTGGATGATGATGAGAGCCCACATATCAAAGTAGGAGGAACACAGGTGCGTGAAGCGATGGCTCGTATGGAACTATGCCATGTGGGTAAAATCTTAGGAGATCGAAATGTCAATCGTGAAGGGCTCGAAACGGTGCTGAGATTAATTTGGCGAACGGAGAAGTCTGTGATGATTGAACCGGTTGGAAGCCATAACACCTTTGGGTTCCACTTTGGATCATCCGAAGATCGTCGTCGGGTGTACGCTGGAGGACCTTGGACCTTCAATCGCTCACTGATCGTTCTTAACAAACCTGACGGATTGGGAGATCTATCCACTGCTGACTTTTCAAAAACTGCCTTCTGGATTCAACTTCAAAATGTTCCCATGGGACTCCGGGATGAAAATAATGCAAGAGAGTGGGGAGCGACCATTGGAACTGTGGAAGCAGTCGACCTCACCGGACCCAGCATGCGAATCCGTGCACTGGTTGATGTGTCCAAACCTCTCAAGCGCTGCGTTAAAATACATGTTGAAGAACTGAACTTGGAAGTGACTTTGTTAATACAATATGAAAGGTTACCTGATTACTGTTATGCTTGTGGATTGATTGGCCACCGCTTTGCTGACTGTGATAAATCTATGGGAGACCAAGGACGGGATATAAGGGGTGGTTGGAAATTTGGTGAATGGCTACGGGCAACGGTGTCAACTCCCCACCGACGAGACCCTCCACGGAATTCTCAGACTCAACGTACCCCATCTTCTCATGAGAATAGAGAGAATGCGAATACAGAAGGGGATAACAACAAGAGGCCGAGTAGTGAAGACATAGAACTACAAACAGTGGTGCTAGAAAGGGATGCATGTATTCACGAGACAACGGCCGAGGTGGGAGAATGCGATGAATTCCTTGCTGCCGTCCCGGACCAAATGAGTAAACCTTTTTTACTGGATGACACACAGAAGGGACATGGGATCTTGCCGGCGACTGAAGGGAGCAGTGGTGGCCATCTAAAACGGTGGAAGCGGAGGGCACAGGAAGGGGTTGATCGAAGTTTGATTATGGAGGAGAAGAGGGATGAACGGGTTACTGGCGATAGCAAGAAAAAGAACACTGCTTTCACACATCAGATTGAGGCCCCTCCAAAAAAGTTGAAAGGGACGTTTACAAGTTCGGTTGACACTCCCAGTTTGAATTCACACGACTTGGCAACAACGGTGGTTCCTGATTGTCGGGACCGCCGAGCCCCATGAGTTGCATATACTGGAACGGGCAGGGGGTGGAGAACCCTTGTACCGTTAATACCTTACGGAGCCTCATCCGTACTCATTCCCCGAACTTGGTTTTTCTGTCCGAGACCAGGTTATCAAATGCAAGGGCAGCTTCTTTACGTTATAGCTTAGGTTTTGATAATTGTTTCCACGTGAATAGCAGAGGAAGAAGTGGGGGCCTAGCACTACTATGGCAGAACGACTGGAAGGTAACTATTTGCTCCTACTCTTTTGGACACATTAATGCGAACGTCACCATGCTCGATGGGAGGGCTTGACGATTCACCGGTATATATGGTCACCCACGAACAGAGAATCGTTGGATGTCATGGGACCTCTTAAGGAAATTGTGAAACCATCATCGAGGGCCTTGGTTATGTGGGGGTGACTTCAACGAGATTCTGGGTTTACATGAGAAGGCGGAGGGACTAGACCGTAATCAGGCTCTAGTCAATAATTTTCGATCAGTGCTATTGGACTGTGGGCTTCAGGACATGGCCTTCGTGGGTCATACGTATACTTGGAATAATAAAAGGATAGGAATCCATAACATTCAGGCTCGGCTTGACAGATTTGTCAGTAATTTAGAATGGCAGGCTTTGTTCCCGGACCAAATTATCAACCATTTGGACTTTTCTAAGTCAGACCATCGTCCCATACTGATTACCCTATCAGTCCCCAAGAATAGACCGACATCGACTAGATTTCGAAGGCAATGGCGGTTTGAGCCTTTCTGGGCTAAGGAAAAGGGATATGAAGAGCTGGTTAATACAACCTGGAATAATTTATCCATCCATAATTCCACTGCTGATGCTTCGATTGGGCTGAGAAATGGTTTGCAAGCGTGTAAGAGCGTTCTAGCTAACTGGAGTTCTGTTATTTTCGGAGGTAGACAACGGCGGTTGGAGGCCAACCGCAAAGCACTAGCAACATTATATAATTCTCCGGATGGACACACCCGCATGGATGATATTAAAGATTTGGAACGGATCATTTCTAAGGACGAGGACAGGGAAGAACAATACTGGCGACAGCGATCTCGTGCAGAATGGCTCAAATCGGGAGACAGAAACACAAAATTTTCCCATGCGAAGGCCAACAACAGATGACGTAACAACTCCATTTCTGGACTGTTTGACAATAATAATATTTGGCAAAATTCAGAAGACGATATTGTAAGGATACTAGAACACTACTTTGCAGACATCTTTCATACTTGCGACCCAAATGACACTGTGTTGGAACAAGGGTCCTCTGGTATTTTTAATAGAGTCTCAGCAGAAGATTTCGATATTCTCTCATCTCCGTTCACGCGGGAGGAAATATTCGTGGCTCTAAAAGGGATGGGGCCCACAAAAGCACCAGGACCAGACGGGTTCCATGCTCTCTTCTTTCAGAAACATTGGGAGCTAGTTGGGGATGCTGTCATAGACTTTGCGCTGCAAGTTCTTAACAATGGAAAATCTCCCGCCCCGGTAAATCACACGAACCTGGTTTTAATTCCTAAGAAGCATCATGCCGAACGCGTATCAGATTTTAGGCCTATCAGCCTCTGTAATGTCTTGTATAAGATAATAACCAAGACAATTGCAAATAGGTTGAAAAAGGTCTTACCGTCCTTGATCTCAGAAAATCAAAGTGCTTTTGTACCAAGGAGACAGATTTCTGACAACGTGATCACTGCCTTTGAGTTGCTACATTCTCTTGGAAAGAGGAAAAAGGGACGCAATGGGTTCATGGCCTTGAAACTTGACATGAGCAAAGCATATGACAGGGTTGAGTGGAAGTTTGTCACACATGTTATGGCCAGAATGGGGTTTCCCCCTCATTGGATATCTCTCATATACTCATGCATCTCTTCGACGAGTTTTTCTTTCATTATTAATGGTAAAGTTTGTGGCAGAGTCCAACCCTCCAGAGGTCTGCATCAGGGCTGTCCATTATCTCCATATCTATTTCTATTATGTGGTGAGGCTCTATCCGGGCTACTCCAACGGGCAGAGAGACAAAACGAGTTGGTTGGGATGAGTTGCAATAGATGGGGACCACGTATAAATCACTTATTTTTTGCTGATGACTCCCTCCTTTTCCTCCGTACTAGAATGGATGATTGTGGAGCACTGCAAAACATCATCGAACTTTATTCCAGAGCCTCGAGACAACAAATCAACCTCTCCAAGTCATCTATGACCTTTTCTCCAAATGTCCATGCAGATTTGCGGAACCAAATTCAAAATGCCTTGGGATTGACACAAGCAAATGGGCACGATGTATATCTGGGGCTTCCATCGATGGTTGGAAGAAACAGGAAGAGAACATTCGACCATATACGGGCCAGCCTATGGAAACGTATCCAAAGTTGGAACCGATCTCTTTTTTCTGCTGGTGGTCGTGAGGTGCTAATCAAAGCAGTACTGCAGGCAATCCCAACTTACACTATGAGCCTATTCAGACTCCCAGGTTCTCTTCTTCTTGATCTCAAGTCTTTGCTTATTAGATTCTGGTGGGGTGCAAAAGACAACAAACATCCTATGGCATGGATTGCTTGGTCACAAATTTGCAAACAAAAGTGCTATGGAGGTTTGGGCTTCAGAGACCTTGAAATGTTCAACAAAGCCCTTTGTAGCAAAGCAGTGTTGGCGGGTGTTTTCGCAACCCGACTCCTTGGTGGGTAGGTTGCTGAAAGCGAAATACTTCCGGGATGGAGACTTTCTTACAGCTTCTGTTAAGCCAGACTCATCTGCTGTTTGGAAAAGCCTTGTTTAGGGAAGGGAGGTGCTCTCAGGAGGATTGCGTTGGAGGATCGGAAGAGGCAACCAGATTAGAGTGTTTGGAGACAAATGGGTCCCACAAAATTCCTCTCTCATGTTACTACAACAAAACGGCGATACAGACCTTCATGTCGCGGACATCCTCACACCATCAGGCGGCTGGGATGTTGATCTGATTAGACGAAAATTTTGGCCTATTGACGGGGAGGCTATCCTAGCTATCCTCTTGGGATTTGGAGGTAGACCGGACAGAATGATATGGCACTTTGAGAAACATGGAAGGTACACCGTTAAAAGTGGGTATCGATGGTTGAGGAAGGTGAAAACAAGCCATGCTGCTGAATCTAATGCTGACTTTGAGCTTATATGGTGGAAATCTCTGTGGTCGCTAGCTGTTCCTCCTAAGGTACGCATTTTCCTTTGGCGTCTCTACCATAATGCTCTTCTTGTTCAGTACAACCTTTTCAAGAGGGGAATCAGCGAGGATATCCTATGTCACAGATGTAGGGGTATTGAAACATTGAATCATGCACTCTTTAACTGCTACCCTTCAAAATGCGCCTGGAAAGCTACGGGGATATGGAGCCAGATTAAAGGTCTGTTGGAGGAAGATGACATCCGGAATATGCTTGGCACTGTGATAAAGAAACTTGAATTGCCTCGCCTCCAGTTGTTTGGATGTCTTAGTTGGGTTCTCTGGCAAGAACGGAATGGTACTCTTCATGGCAACTCCCCAAGGTCAACAAGCATCCTTATATCTGGGTTGGAGAACATGTTTGGTGAGGATTCAGTGCAGGGAAAGCCTGGTGGACGGACACAGCAAGCCATGCGATCGCAACTCCTTCAACACTGCGATCGCACGAAGCAGGGTGGAACATGCAGTAAGGCTTCAGGCGTTACCATGCGATCGCATGAAAGACTACCTTGCGATCGCATAGTAAAATGGCGGCCTCCACGAGCATCTCTTCTGAAACTAAATACGGATGCGGCTATTCACAATGGATCGGGGCAGATTGGTACTTGAGGGATAATACGAGACCACAATAGACACGTTATGGCTGCCTTCGCCCGAACCTTTACAGGTAACTTTGCGGTTATGGAAGCGGAGTTAATAGCACTTCGAGAGGGACTTGAATTTGCCGCTAGACATAACTTCCAACTGGAGGCAGCGGAAGTTGACTCCTTGTCGATTGTGCAAGATTTGGAGTCTAACTTTACTTTCTCTCCTCTAGCCGAGTTATTACATGACGTCTCTACTTTCATTCACACAATATGCCAGGCCCCATGCCAGTATATTCCTCGCGAAGGAAATTGTGTTGCACACGAACTTGCTTCGGTTTCTTTCTCTTTGTCAAACTCATTTTGGACGAATTGTATCCCGTTTTTTCTCTCGCCCCATATTCGGGGTGATTTGACTCAATAAATTGGCTTTTTCATAAAAAAAAAAAATACCAAAATTAGTAATTCTAATTTTATATGAAAATTTTTAATTATTAAAAATGAATTGATTGTTTTAACTAAAAGCAAGAAAATTATCTTAACTTAAATCAACTTGCACCACTACTTAGTATTTAATATTCGAGACAGTCCGACTTTATTTGCACCACTCACATGCTTTTTGGTATGCCTTTTTTATCCTTTTTGGTGGGGCGTGGTTCTTGGAAACTACCTTGTGTTAAGTTGTTGGGGAATTTCTAGCTAGAATAATAGTGCAGAGATGCACCCCCACCCCCAAATTTCAATTCAGATTTGTCAACCCTGGTTATGTTTTGTCCTTAATAGTAATTTGTTATATTTGGACACTGCAACTCTATACTATGATATATATAAATTCATTTGTGCTTAAACGGTTTAAGTAAAGGGACAAGATATAATGTCCACTTGTTGAAGTGTCAATAGGTGGACAATCAAATAAAATTGATTACTTTATCATGGATAGTCCACCTACTGACACTTCAGCAGGTGGACATTATATCCTGTCTATTTGGTCGCGGGAGAACACCGTCCTTAAGTAAAGAAGATACATTGAATTGGATGTTTAAATTTTGAGGTATTATTATTATATTCAACATTCAAAGTTTAGTGATTGGTGGATTTTAGATACTTGTCCTGTATCCGTACAACATTCAGGGAACAAATTCAGACCGCAAGAATCAAGATAAATGCCATAATCTTTAATTCTTTATTTTATATGAATTTAAATGATTTGGGTTCTTTGTATTAAGATAAACTTTATGCGGCATTAAATGCTTTTATGTAAAATTTATTTTATTTATTTTTAATTAGATGCACGTGTTTTTATTTGAATAGATAAAATAAATAAAAAAATATAATAAAAATTAAATAAGACACAAACGCCACATATCATTATTTAAATAATTAAACATACTAAATAAGACTATATAATTATCTTATAGAAATTTTTAGTTACATATATTTTTTTTAAAAAGATTTGAACCTATGAGATTATAAAAGAGTTTGTGAGGACCACATCCCATTTAGAGCTTGTTTGTTAGGGATTATAAAAACTGTTTTTTGAAAAATTAGTCAAATTTTTTGTCTCCAATAACCCACCAATGTCAGACGTTTACAGAGAAAAGCAAAAAGTCCCTTGCCTCATTTTCGAAGTTGTCCCTAATTGTATATGTATGTATTCAATTATTGTGGCTGTCCAGGGTTACTTTGGTTATTGAAGAAATTCCATTTTCATTGCGGCAGGCGGATGACAATTGGTCAAAAGCAAAATAAGCAAATTTGAAGAAAAAACTGTTTTTTATCTCTAACAAACAAGAATGATTTAATGACAAAAGCATTAAAGAAGACATAGTTGCATTGTCGACTGTATTTTTGTATACTTATTTTTTAACTCTTGTAAGTTATAACTACTAGCAAGCTATTAAAAACTAAAAATGTGAATTTATCAATGGGTTTGCGTGAATTTTATGTTAACATGTTTTGTTTGTCATGAAGAGTATTTTAAAAATATTTTAAGTCAATTTTTTAATCTAAAAATTCAAAACATTAAATTTTAATTAAATTCATATATTTAAACTCTTTATTTTGTTTGATTTTGCAATATAAAGCAATTTCTCTTAGGTAAAATGGATAGTGTTTTAAGAATGTATTTTATTAATTTAAATTAAAAGCTAATAATTGGTGGTAAATGTAAGGCCAAAAATTCCGTGTCGCTTGATCTATTGAAATCAAGAGGGTCCCACAGTGTTTCCTTCCAACCCATTTATTTGTTCGTTTATTTTGGATGTATGCAAATTAAAATTGTACTCCAATTCCGCGTGCATGGGTGGGTGTACCCTTTGTCCTAATCTCAATAGTCAACCAAATTTGGTAATGGTCCTAATGGATGTTAATATGAATGTTTTCTATTAAAGAAAACTGTGGCTTGTGACCCGAAAACGATAGGTCTATGTCACGATTAAGTTTTGGAATTTGGATTTTTCTTTTTTCTTTTTAAAAAAAAAAATCTAGTTATTCAAAGATTTTGACTTTTTTTTTTGTCTGAAGTAACTGAAAATAATTTATAACAATAAAGAATTTGAACTTTCTTATTGCAAGGTGTTGAATATGTAATATTGAGTCGTCGTCATTTGATCATAAATTGAACAACATAACATTTACTTAAAAAAGTTTACTTTTGCACTATAGAAGATTTGCGATTGCACGAACTCTTAAAATGGCATGCCACAAGATAGATCGTGTAATCTCAAACACGATAAGTGAGAGTTAGAATTGAATTAAACTCGAATTACTTAAAATTCTTCTAGGCTGATGGTGGATCCCGTCCTAAGTGCGATCTTACAAAATATGTGAATAAAAATTATAAAACTTACAAAATTTATATATATTTGATCAACTTATAAATACTCGTAACATTAAAACACCATTCTCACCGTGGTAAGTCTACAGCTAATTAGTCAAAAAGCAATAGTCCCACTTGACATTTTAAAAAACCCATGTTTTTGTTTTGTTTTTCACCTTCTATATTAAATACGACAAAATGGTAATTGTCATATTTTATACCAGCCCATATTAATAAAAAAATATTACATAAGAGTTAAAAATAAAAAAATACGTAAATGATGAAGGTGCTATAGAAGTACCTTATATGCAACAAGACTGACAGTCTTTAATCTACATTGATTCGTTTATAGAGTCTACTCTCGATACAAAGAACCCAAGACATTTACATTAATTAATAAAGATTGTGGCATTTATTTTGCAATCTAAAAATGTTGTACGGAGAGAGGACAAGTATCTAAAAATGTCCAATGATGTAAACTTTGAATCATAACTATAAGACAAATAAGTATACCTCAAAATTTATACACCTAAATTCAATGTACCTCGTTGTCTTAAAATAGAGTAAATTTATATATGATCACCAAACTAATTAGAAATTAGCACTTGCTCATTTAACTTGAAATTTTTTTTAATTGCTCACTCAATTTTTCAAATAATTTATTAATCATCACTCATTGAGAAAACGTTAAACTGAGCAAACATAAATTACCACATGACAAATGAAAAGTTGATGTGGTATAATTAAATTGTTAAAATCGTCCACATAACAAAATCGTAATAATCAAATACGTATTTAGATTGCTTTAAAAAACATTTCTCCAACTTTGAAAAAAGTCTTTAGCTTGGAGAAAAAAACGTATTTTAAAGTAAGTTAAATACGTGTTTGGCTATTACAATTTAGTTACGTGAACGATTTCAACAATTTAATTATGTCACTTTATTTTTCGTTCACCATGTGGCAATTTTCGTCCATTCAACCTAACATTTTCGCAATGAATGATAGATGGTAAACTATTTAGAAAGTTGAGTGGATAATTGAATCTTTTCGAATTGAGTAAATAGTAATTCTAAATTACTTGTATTGTCAATTAGTAAATTTATCACTTAAAATGCAATAAACATTAATCATATGATCTATAGTGTTGTGTGTCTAAATATGTCATTTTACCTATAATGACAAAACAGAACCAGAGTGGACAAATCTTCATATAAGAAATTTGTATAGCAATTAAGGGTACACCAACTTTACACATGGCACTTTCCAAGAACCCACCCCCACAAGTGCATGCACCCTTCATCAGTTTCTTTCTCTAGTGCTTATATAGAATCACTTTTATCTATATATACTTGCTTTAACACTCTCAAACCAAATTTCAATACCAGTTAAGAAGAAGTTTCAAACTTTTAAGAAATGGATCCATTTTATAGATGTTCTACTTCTTCCTCGGACGCATCATCGTCTGAATCTTCGTTGTCGGGTAACAAGACTCTGAGAAATTCCGACAAGTCGGAGAGAATAAAAGGTCCGTGGAGTGCTGAGGAAGACAAGATCCTGACCCGGATGGTGGAACGATACGGGGCCCGAAACTGGTCCTTGATTAGCAAGTACATAAAGGGTCGGTCGGGTAAATCTTGTAGACTGAGGTGGTGCAACCAACTCAGTCCAACAGTCGAGCACCGACCCTTTTCCGAGGCGGAGGATGAGACTATCTTGGCGGCGCAAGCAAAGTACGGCAATAGATGGGCCACCATTGCGCGTTTGCTCTCCGGCCGCACTGACAATGCCGTGAAAAACCATTGGAATTCGACATTGAAAAGAAAATACCAGCAAAAACAAGTACTAGAAAAATCAACTGATGGTACAAAAAATGTAGCTTCTGGGTCTAGAGAGTGTCCTGTGAGTAATGATTTTGATGAATATGATCCAATGACGACATTGTCCTTGGCGCCGCCGGGGTTAGTTGGTGATATGGTGGCGGAGAGGCGGGCGGAGACTTTTCCGGGGGGGTTTTGGGATGCGATGAGGAACGTGATAGCCAGAGAGGTGAGGGAGTGCGTTACGACGTCGTTTCCGGAGGCTTCCTCTGGGTTTCATTAACCTAATGACAATGATGTTTGTTGCCGCGTCTCAGTTAAATCACTTTTGGCAAATTGATTTGTTTAATATTCTTTTATTTATTCTTAATTATTAATTAGTACATAATCTGTCAGTTCCTAATTAGCAACTATCTTTTCTTTTAATGCATCGCACGTGTTGTAGAAGAATTGGCTAACAATTTCGAAATGATATAAATTTTATTAATTATCAACAAAATATTATTAGTATTGTTCGAAAAACACTCCCATTGAGTTCAAAATTGTTAAACTTTTCTACCAATACATTCAAAACCGAGTTTAAGAATTCATCCGACAACATTAATGCACTCCATTGATTGCCTATAATAGACAAGCAATACACATATTATCTGTTTAATAAGATGTAACGAACTTATAAATTAAAACTACATTATTGAATAGGTCGATGTCCACAATGATTGTGATTAGTTTTACCTAATTAAATGATCAAACTAATGGACGAACTTCCTTAATGTTAATAATAATTATTAATTTGATATCCTCAAAATAAAATTGGAGTTAACTAGGGGGAAAAAATTAAGGGTTTGGTCAAAAGTGCATTGAAAATGTGGGAAATGGGAAGAGTGTTAGGTGGTGGTCAGAGACCAAAGATGTCGTTATCAGGTAGAAAATATGTCCTAATTAAAGGGAATGTTCACACTTGAATTATTTTATTAGGTCAGCACTGACCGAATTTCCATATATAAAACGTGCTCTACTCTACAGTCTACTGCCCAACAGTTTGTCTCCTCGACCATGCTTCAACAGCTTTTTATAACAAATTGTGACCTGAATTATATTACATTTACAATGACAAATGGGCCTTTTCTAAATATTGTATGTGTCTATAGGTAACATGTCATTCGGTGGTTGAGATTTAAAAAGAAATGCTACTTGTACAGAAATTTCCTACAGAATAGTTTACAAATGCTGACTTGGCGTATTTTTTAAATGACTATTATACCCTTGTCTTAGTTCATCCTTTTCAGCCGAGTTTTGTGCAAGAAACCATGGCGGAAATTCACTATTCTTCACCATCTACAGAAGCCACAGTTTCTACTTCTAAAAATCAGATACCAGATGAACCAGTAACAACAGTGCCGATAAAAAAAAGAAGGAATTTTCTTGGAATGCCTGGTAAATAGATTCTCCATAAATTATCTAAGAAAAAAAATGTGAAGCCCATATGAAAAAATGAACAATATAGAGAATTTTTGTCATTTTTTGTTGTTGTTTTTCAGATCCAGATGCAGAAGTAATATCTTTATCACCAAGAACTTTGTTGGAAACCAACAGATTTGTCATTTGTGTATGAGATCTGCAATAAAGGATTTAAAAGGGACCATAATCTGCAACTCCACATGCGAGATCAAATTGATTTTAAATCATAGTCTTTCATATTTAAATCATGGATTACGGCAACAATGAACCAAGAAACAACTGAAATCAACAACGTATAGAGCAATGCTTGTTGTACAGATAAAGGTTGACAGAATGGTTTACAGATGATTACGTGGCATTGACAATAGTCATAATTTGATTTTGGAAAGCATGTGGGTCTCTACGTTGTTTATTTGTACTCTTTCCCTCAAAATTATTTAGACAATGTTTGGTTAAGTTTTTCTTAATTTTTTTCAAATTTATTTTCAACCACTTATTTTATAAGACCCATAAATTTTAACAATGCATTTTATCAACTTTTATAAAAAAATTCCTAAAAAACTACTTTTAATTAATTTTCTATTTATTTGATTTTATTTACGTTATTATAATTATAATAGTTTACAAAGAAAATTTTGATGACTATATAATTAAAGTTTTTAATATTGCACTGATATGATTTGAACTAAGTTAAATATATTTTTATAAAGTTATTAATTTTATAATTTTTATTTATTTTTTTCAAGTGGATAAATTTTTTTTTTAAAAGTTGTCGTAGTATATGCTCAAGTTTGTTAAAGTGATTTTGTCGATCTAATTAAGACGATTATTGTACTGTAATATTAGTAGAAAAATTATATAATTTTCCGTGAAGTATTCTAGTATAACAAATGTATTTTGTTAATAAAATGAGAAGTTTCTTTTCATTTTTTTTCTTGTAATGAATAATGAGTGGTGATAATTTATTAGAATCAAATTTTTGGCATCATCAAATGGTTCTCCATCTGTTTAAATAATTATATTATTTTTTACAAATTTTAACTATACACTACTTCTGATTTTTTGGTTATAAAGATTACAGTACAATAATTGCCTTAATTAGATCAAAAATTATACTAGAATACTTCACAGAAAATTATATAATTTTTCTACTCAATATTATAGTACAATAATCGCCTTAATTAGATCGACAAAATCACTTTAACAAACTTGAGCATATGCTACGACAACTTTAAAAAAAAAAAAAATTCATCCACTTGAAAAAAATAAATAAAAATTATAAAATTAATAACTTTATAAAAATATATTTAACTTAGTTCAAATCATACCAGTGTAATATCAAAAACTTTAACTATATAGTCATCAAAATTTTCTTTGTAAACCATTATAATTATAGTAATGTAAATGAAATCAAATAAATAGAAGATTAATTAAAAGTAGTTTTTTAGAAATTTTTTTTATAAAAGTTGATAAAATGTATTGTTAAAATTTATGAGTCTTATAAAATAAGTGGTTGAAAAAAAATTTGAAAAAAAATTAACCAAACACTGTCTAAATAATTTTGAGGGAAAGAGTACAAATAAACAACTTATGGACCCAAATGCTTTCCAAAATCAAATTATGACTATTCTCAATGCCACGTAATCATCTGTCAACCATTCTGTCAACCTTTATCTGTACAACAAGCATTGCTTTGGAAATAAATGCCAAACAGAGAGAAATATGCCAAGTCAATATCAGTATTCTATTTTGTAGAAAATTTATGTACAAGTAGTATTTCTCAGATTTAAAAGTGATGTTTCGACTTACTTTCTATGTGTGTCACAATTTATTGAAGCGAAACTCAAATCTACTCTACATATTCTTGAGGCTAATGGCCTAGTCTGTTGATTGTAGTAGGAGTTTGAATGTTTGTGACTAGCCGTCTTCAAAAATAATTTCAAGACTAATAGCTGGTTATAGGACTCCAAGTGACATGTCTTCCAGGTCTTATTTGATTTATAAGAGAATTCTTATTTCAATGCAAACATATAATTTATGTTCTAATTTCAAAATAGAAAATTTACTTTTTTCTTAGGAGACATGCTTTACATAGGAACCTTCTGACCTAACTTTGTTATTCTTGGTCACCTTATTTTTCATTCATGTAATATAAGTACCTAGTGAAAGGAAGCTCGTTACAATTATTAGATTCGTTCATTATATTATGAAAAAAATACATGTATCTATTTTGAATTGAGCAATCTAGTCAAGAAAAATATGCAGAGATGCGCAAATGTAGCATTAATGTTTTCTTGGAGACAACTATGATTCGAGAAACTTATGTAGGGCTGAGCCGAGTTGGGGCCTAATACATTCAAGCTCAACCTTCGGCTGATGTTACTTCGAGCCTAGTTCTGCATACACAGGTTCAATTTAAACTTGGCTCCATATATACATCAAGGCTGCAGTTACTAGAACAAAAAATTCCCTGAACCCATTTTTCTTTTTCTTTTTCTTTTTTTTGATCGGACATGTAAAAATATATATAGATCAAAAAATGTACAAATACGTTAGGCATACCCAGGTTACTTTACAAAATATGAATTAAGAAATACCCGAATAAAGACATGCTTAAATCAAAACATGAGGATACAAGGTAAACATGATATTGTATATATGTGTTTTAATTTTTCTAGTAATGCTATCAAAGAGAGGGATTAAACCATCAAATATTTTTCGATTCCTAGTTGTCCAAAGGTGGTAGATGATGCAAGCCAGTGCAATTCGTTTAGATTTAGCTTGCCAAGATGATCCTCTTGCTTCCTTATGAATCCATTTTAAAGCACTAGGTATCGTGGACATAGATATAGTAATTCCCAGCCATTCTCTGATGTTCTTCTAGAATCGGTTGCTAAAGTCACAAGAGAAAAAAATGTGTCGTGCTGTTTCATCTTCCAATCCGCAAAGATCACATATCCTATCAATTTCCAAGTGCTGAAGCCTATCATTTGTAAGTAATTTAGCTTTTGCAGATAACCAAAATATAAAGGAGTGTTTCGAAATGATGCATTGGTTCCAAACAACCTTGCCCATTGTTGCAATGTCCCTTTAGGCCGAAAATATTCATAACTACGTAAAATGTAAAGATCTCCAACACAATTCCATTCAGCAATCCTGCTGACAGCACGCACAGATGATCCTTCATATTGGCATAAAAAATTCCTGATGGCGAACAGCCATTTGAGAAGTGGGGAGTCACCCTTACGAGGATTCCATTCCCAAATTAAATTCTCATTTAAGTATACTTCGTTTACTCATTTGACCCAAAGCATATCTTTCTTTATGTGAATGTTCCACAAAGATTTGACAAGAAGGATAGTGTTCTATCATTTAATGTCTCAAAATTCAAGTCCACCTTCAGTGTCCCATTTTTCTTTCCTTAGGTTAGAATCAATATAGGGAAACTTAGGATGCTATGAAATGGTAGGTTTAGTCAAGGATTCAAGGCTTCTCTATCATGGTATATCCATGTAGGGCTTTCTACTATACGTGCAATGGTGCAATAGTGCAATTGTGCAATTATTGTAATTTTTTTTCTTTTTTCTTTTTATAGTTGTCTATTTGCAAATCTATAAATATGGATTTATTGTATTAATATTTCATACACAGAAAAGTAATACAAACTCTCTGATTTTCGAGGGCAAAAGAGTGACATTGACTCATTGCCATTGGACAAAGAAATTTTTTACTGGGGATTAAAAAGTTAGTTTGACGACCAAGAATGTGGAGAAATATTGTGGAATTTCATTTTCACCGAACACGTGAATCATGGCATTAGATATGTCATACATGTACAAAAGAGAATAAAATAAAACACGAGACTAACAAGACTAGAAAATGTTATGAGAATTCACCAATTAAACCGACACTCTTCACCTCATATCACTAGCAAAGTTCCATCGTCTCCTCCATCCCCGGGGGCAAACAGAGTGGTGGCTGCCTCTTAATACAAACCCTGCATGTCATCGAAGCTCTCTCTTTCAGCAGCCTGTATTTTCTCCAGGCTGATACAAAATTAAAAAGCAGGAACAACAATTCAAGAGTAAATGTAAATCTTTCAAAGAACACAGTGAAGAATTGGACGAAGCCCCTTCAGCGGGCATCAAAATAGAGGTTATTTTTACAGTGATGTGCAATATATACTTGGTTAAAGTAAAACAGCTACATACAACAGCCGTACATCATTGAGCCTCGTCAACATCGTAAATTTACAAATAGTTACTTTATACAAGTTCTTGAATAATGTTCTTAGCTTCTGTGAGAGGATCAATGTGACGAACACTAGTCACCCATACATTCTGCAAAGGAAGCATCGTCATACCCAGTTCAATTAAGCGCTCTTCTAAGCCCTTACTGGCATTTGGATCCATGAGACCACCAACAACAGTCTGCAAAGAGAATGAAAATTAGTACGATTTTGGTTGTGGTGTATGAGGCTGAGAGGACTTGAACATTAAGCAAGTGTCAATGAAATGAACATATTTTCAGTAGTACTTTCAAAATCAATACTACAAAAACCTTCTATGCCAGGAGAAACGAAGCATCAAGCTGGTCAATCAATCAATAACAATATTTCAACCTCATACAAACTTAGGAGCAGAAGTGGGGGAAGGGGATTTAGGGGGAGGATTGGAGTTTCAAATTTCAACCTGAAACAACCGATCTATTACTTTTTAATGATATTTTCTTACTGACATTTAAGCTCAATTTACAGAATAAATTAAATCGTCTCAGCTTGTCAGCCATTATCTACTTGACGCAACAAAAGGAGTAGCATTCTATATCTGCTTTACAAGGACAGTATTAAGGTTTTTGTATTCTTCATGTTGGCCTATTAGCTTACCCAAAACGTGCTAAAACAAGCACCAATAATCAAGCTTCTAAGGAGATCTTCATCTGAGCTACTAATCAATTTTTCCGAGTCAACAGAAAATGTGAGGTCTTGACAAGAAGAATCAAACATGGATCCGTAGTTTTTCACTACAACTTGGCCATGCCGCTCTAAGATTTTGTTTAGACGGCCAATACTGGAGCTGCGTGCTAGCCCCATTGTAGCCTTAGATCTCCCGAAAGTTTCTGCATAAGTTTCACGTGAATATTCCTCACAGTGTATCCCAAGCAAGGCTGCAGCAGTCTCACAGTCCGCCCAGCAACAACAGGACGATGACCCATCATCTACACAAGGAACAGAAGAATTTAGGAATATCTAGCAATGAAAAAATAGGACATCATTTTGGGATCCTGCAGTAATGGAAAACATCAAACTTCCGGAAGCAAAAGAAATCAAATACAATTATATTCTAATTATGGTGACAATGGCATTATTTAAAAATGCTAACTATGTAATTTCAGGACAAACACTTGCAGAAAATAAAAGGACGAATTTATAATAATGGATAACGGTACCTTATGCTCTTTTAAGATTGTCAGATTGTGACAAGAGACCAAGTGCGAATATATTGGTATATACAACATTGATCCAGATGTAGATAAGAATAATTAAATATATGACAATAATTGCAATTTCGTGGCTAGTAAGACTCATTCGGAAATGTCACAAACTGGATGTTTAATAGCCTTCCCTCAAAACATTTTTAATTACGTCACAGTGCAATAGATTCATAAATAAAGAGTGAGCCAACTTTGAGTTTTACATCAACTTTATCAGCCTCCAGAGTTGCCATTGTTCTCTTTTTGTATTTCATAGATTAGAAAACAAATGGAAACCCAACCACGCAACCCGCCCCCAAATAGAAAAATAACTTTTGAAACTAAAGGCTTTTTTATGTTGAGCAGAACCAAGATAGTATACATACGGTGCTCATTTAGTAGTAGTAAGAACAAAAAAAGCAACGGAGTTACTATAGAGGATCTTGTTGTCAGAACATGATTGTTTTAGGTATCTGAGTTCAAATTTTAACAAGGAGGAATTGGAAAGGATGTAATGCATATGACGTCTGGATGAAATGGAGAAGTTCAAGAATCATGTGTGCTAGGAAGATTCGTGTAGGGTTAGAGGCAAGTTCTACACAATGATTAGACGTGCTACGTTCTATGGAGTGTGTTGCGCTATTAAAGGACAAGATGAGCATAAGATGAATGTAGTTGAAATGGAGATGATAAGTTGGATGGGTGGTCATACCCAAATGCACAAGATAATAAATGAGAATCTACGCCAACAAGTGGTGATGCCCCAATTAAGGACATATTGAGGGAAGGACGACTTGGGAAGTTATGACATGTTTTGCATCGGCCTAAAGAGGCCTGAAGAGACTCGTGTTCCTAAGAGTGACATAATTTTAGCAGAACAAGTCAGAAGAGGGAGGGTAGACCAAAACTTACATGGGATTGTTGTTTCTCTCAAAGTTCGGACAAGGGAAACATAAGATTGTTATATTAAGCAACAGATAATCTAATATACGACCTTCAAGTTTCAAGAAGTATATCGTGCTAATCTTTATCCACCAATATGTACACAGACGCCTCAATGCCAACAGGATTAATTTAAGAATCATCAAGCAGAAATATAAGAGAACTATTATAAAACATATCTGGGCCTCACATTGGTGGGAACTGGATTTTTGAGACTTCAAAACTCTCAAGAGCTTCAACCCATAAATTTGAACTTAACTGCTCTTATCATAAAATCCTAAAGTTTTTTGGGAATAAGATTTGGTATTTTTTGCAACAGCCAACAATTACCATGTCATATCACAACCACATCAGAGGGACCGAATACATACCTAAAACAAAACCAGCAAGTGGGATGTCAAGTATAGATGATCTGGACTGAAGACTAGGTTGCAAAAATAGAGTCTTTCTACTCTTCTCTAATACAAGGATATAAACTGCTACAACCTGTCAAAGCAACCAAAGGAGTAAACTATAATAGCTTAAAGCGTGATTGTGTAAGTGGAATAAAATAATACACAACAAATTAGAGAAAAGAGGACTTCAATCAGCATGCAAGGCATGAATTTCTCCATTGAGCGTAACTCACCCTGGAATGAAATTGAACAGGTTTAAGATCCGAAAAATGCACTAGTTCAGATATCAAAGCTGTAGGAACAACAGCATTTGGAGAGGCAGCAGTGTGTAAGCCCTTGGTGTCAGATATGTAATCACGTTCATCACTGAACTGGCGATGTATCAAACTAGTATGGTGGATTGTGATGAAAGATACAGGTGTTAACATATATTCATTCTGCCCACTGGGAAAAGAGCACATTTGTTCAATTAGTCAGTCTGAAAGCAGTGGCTAGATAAAAGAACAGAGAGAAAACATCTTGTTACCAAGCAGGCCTGTGCAACTAGGAACCTGACTTCCATGACATACATTCATGATTTCTAATGCATGACATAAATAACAACACAAAAACTGTGCCATTAAAATGCTTCGACAACCATATAATAAGCTAGAAACAATATTTTAAACTGAGTTCTAAGCAAATTTACTAGCACCATATTAACATACTCCATAATCCCTCTGACAGAAACTAAGGATTTAATTTGACTTTCATGGTCAAATGGACCACACATTTTAATGCTTATTTTTCATAAATTATCTAGTTTTGGAGAAAAAAATGAATGATAAGTCTACCATCAAGTATTATCATTTGGAAACTTCTCAAACCGAAAAGGCAATTAGAATTGACACAAGATGTGGCCTCAAATAATCTTTGTTTTAACTGATGAAAGTGAAACTAAGCCATTCACGATTCCTCCCACAAGGAAAACAAAATTTGCTATAAGTGAAAAAAGAAACACTCCCAGTTTGCTTATGATGTTCTGTTCTATCATGATAAAGAGATCCAATAACAAAAATTCTTAAAAAATAAATATTGCATAATATATGAAGTAGATTTACAGACAATTCGATGCAAGTCAGGAAGAACAAAAGCATCAGCGTGCACCTGAGATTTTCAGAATTCAGCATATAAACTTAAAACACTAGTACCTTCGTGCCATAAAAAGTAATCATACTTAAAACAATGAGATAAAAATAAGAAGTTATTCATTCAGCCCAAAGGGCATGTCAAATTTAGATAATCATACCTAAGCACAAGAATTCGGTGAAAGGTTGCATACACGTCTCTTCCTAATCCAATAGGGTAAGCATGTTTAGATAGATTACCAAAAATTCTGACCTGGCCATCAGGGTATTTTGAATTTAGATAATAAAATTTGTGTCAAATTCGAGACAATATGGATAGCAAGGGAAAGCAAGAAAGTACTCTGTGATGGTCCACCAGAACATGAACACAAGCACTGTCTCCTCCTTGGAGAAACATTGGTAGGTGACCAGTACTATAGCTGTCATGTCTTATTTGTCCGGCAAAAGAATGACGATCACAATCATGTACAGCCACTACAAGTCCATGTAAAGATATTAAGTTCCCCTCCGGCAGAAGGTAACCAGAATGTGAAGCTCCTGAAGATTGCACTGGTGCAGTAATCATGGCCACAGCACAGTCATGAATGTCTGATTCTTGTTCAAACGAAACTGATGGCCCAACAAGACCGCCTTCCAATAATTTGATATCATTCTCCAATAAACTTAGAGCATCAGCAGGCACAAATATGTTCACGTCTGAATAGATTTCATAATTCACACCATTAGATGTCATACTTGGAATTTGAAATTGCTGGTAACCTTTGCAAATAACCTCACTTCTGGCAAGTGAATTGTGGAATGAAAATAGATATGAGAAATCTGAACTTTGGAGACTCTTCATAGATGTGAACATAAGACTCCAAAGACGTGTTTCAGAATTAATGATTACTTTAGCACCACTGACTTCATGGTCTTCAATTACATTGCAAAAAATATCTTCATCCTGATGTTTTACAATATAAAGACCACCAATTTCCAGTGCCTGCAATTTCAATAAATTCTTCAGCTTGAGTTAATAGTGAACAAATATAAAATACAGAAGATCACACCATCGATAGATAATAATGGAACGTAACATACCTGATAAGTGCAAAAGCTATCAGAATTGAACTCCAGTAGTACCTTCCTCATATGTGGTTTGCAACCAGAAACAACCTCAGCATCTGCTTTGCTGCAACGCAAAACTCCCGCACAATGATAATTAACACTTTCACTAGTAACAAAACATGTATATTCTAGCAGATTCTTGAAACAGCATTTGTCCTCCACAGAAATGTTGTGAGAATTATAGGAACCATTTAGAAGGCCATCTAATCCATTCCCAGCATCATCCAAGCCAACATCCAAAGACTGGCTTGAAGCCAGATCAATTTTACACCTCTTACTAGCAAAACTTTTCTCGCATCTAGTCAAATTTCCAAGAGAATCTCTTGGATGGTCCATGGAAATATTGCTTACGAGTGTATCTCTGCCCTTTTCTGCAAGAAGCAAATCCCAGGGCAGGATTATGGCCTCAGAAAACATGTTTGACCTCTTCAAAATAACTTGATCTCCTTGAAACTGAAAAAGGGGAAAGATAAAAGTGTATAAAGAAAAATAAAAACAAATGATGACATATTACATGCATTGGTAACAAAAGCATACCTTGCACTGAATGGGAAATTTGTGTGTTATCATAAGCAAGTGAAATCTTCCACCTTCAAGTTCATCAGAGTTTTCTTTCCAATCAAAGAAAAGAGAACGTGGATGATTTCTAGAACCTTCACCTCGTCTGCAGTAGAGATAAAGTGATGTCTTCATCTTTCTCACCAATGGAGCATCACCGAAGATACTTTGGCAAGATAAAGATTTATCTGAAAGAATGTCCAAATTAAGCAGCCTTTCAGGTATACCTTCGATAATTAAAATGAAGTCCTTCACCTGGAAAGAGTGAAGATATAAACCAATCAGGAGGCAAACAAAAAACACCATTTGCACTTCAATCAATAACAAAAAGTTGTCTGACAGTATTGATTAAATGCAAAACATCACCACCTCAAAAATCCTTTTAGAATTCCAAGTTGATGGAAGGTCACATACAACATCAATACTTCCAGTTGCATCAACAAGCTGAAATCTGCCAGAAGATGAAATCTGGATAAAACCAAATAATCCAAGTCAAACTGACAAATTTCAAAGTTTCAATGTAGGAGGTTTGCAAATAATTATGTCCAGCTTATGCTGATGACAATGTTTACGGGAACATTGGATTTACTTGTACTCAAAATAAGCATAAACTGAAGAACTTCTACTCAAAATATGTAATCTCAGCAAAGGCTTGCTCTGGACCACGCCGCTAGATTAATACTGCCAGCCTATTGTGGGATGACTGCAACCTTCCTATTTAAGTAAGGAATGAATATCAGATCCTACTGACGTTCAACCGACGACCAGCCCTAGTGGTTGATGCTTGCGGCTTTTCCTATTTTGGCTTGGATTGAAAATACTGGACAGGAAAGGAAAACTGTCCAGCCTTTCAAGCCCTACTAAGTAAAGGGAGGTGTTGTTGGCTGCTTAAACCCCACTTCTGCACCCCTAGAAAGCAACAAGACATTTCTGCAGATATATATTATTTCTAGGTATGTGCAAGGTTCAGGAAATGCATACCGGCATGCGGCACCATATTGTGAATTAACTTTGCACACATCAAAGATCATATGCCAGGTAAAGAAAAAGCACAAAGCAACAGAAGAACAATATTGCAATCGATTGTGACCTTTAGAGTGCCGAGCACAATAACACCAATTTCTTCTGTGCGCAAGATTTTTCTCAACGACTGGGCATAAATACATCCACCACAGGATATAGTATTTTTCCAATTGATGTTTGCCATACAACCTGAACTATTTTTCCAGTCATAGAGCATTTTCTTCCATCTTGCCTCACAAGAATTGATTAAACTAGAAATTGGTGGGACCTGAAGATCACATTATCAAAATAAATTATTCATTGGTTGTTGAAGATCTTTAACTAGAAAAAACATCGATAGACTTTTGATATAACTCAGGTCAGATATAGAGCTCAAGTAGCCACACAAGTTTTAAGGAACTGTAGTGTGCTTCCTTGCCACAAGAACAACAATCGTGCTTGCAGAACTCTACAAAGACTCCACGCTGCAAAACAGAAATTTAGTAAGTGAAGGTGACAAGAAGAAAGAAAAAATTCTGCAATTTCTTCTATACTGGGATCATACAGGCAGATTTACCCGAAATTGAAATGCTGATAGTGGCAAATATGAGTTAGAATATTTTTGAGCCAATCCTTCATTCTGGAAACACCTTGTGATTGTCGACATCAGCTTAGAATAATTTATAAAGTAAACAGAAAAAGGAATGTAAACAATAAAATAATTTAATTAAAAATGTGAATGTAAGCAGGCATACGTGTTTTGACCCTATGATATCCTTCTCAGATAAAATCCCAGCAAACTTTTTCCGAAAACATGAGATGACAAGTAAAACCCTGAGGGAAAATAATGAAAACTTGTGAGTCAATCAGGAATGAAGAATAGTGAATTAAAAGACCCATATTCTTTACTACCATAGTCTGGCTGTAAAATTCAAGGAGTCTATGAACTTTTGAAGGCGGCTCTGGGAGTGTGATTTCAAATGGCATCTGCAGTATATCATATCACACGTGTGAATACAGGATACTCATGGATTTGCAATGACAAAGCATAAAAATGGGAGGAAAAACTGACCCTGTTTCAAGTGGGGAGAATGACTCTACGCAAATGCTCGTCCTAAAGCAAGCACCAAGTATGAACATCTTTGCCCAAGGAAATTTTGGATTCACAAAATGAACATTTTTCAGAGATACCTAGAATGATGCATCCATTAAGAGACATTATATAGCACGCAACAAACTTTTTGACTGTTTCCCTCAAACTACAGATTTTCACCCTTCCACAAGCAAATATAGAAATTATCCTAACATGAAATTAATGTAATAGAAGCAGAATAGTTAATTAACATACAATGGAACCAACTCTGAGACTGTGTGGCACAGTGAGCTGCTGGTCCGTTAGCAATAGCATCACCTCTTGATCCAGCTCAACAACCATACCATGCATGTAAACCCCAGTAACAATCCCAGAATAGCTACCACATTCACCCTTCCCTCTTATATCAGTTTTCTGAATTGAACTCCATTTCTTAAACAATTTAGGAATATGCAACAATGCTTTGTCTGTTGTCACATACGTTAACTGGGACTGATCTTTTCCTACAAATATCAACTTCTTCTTCAACCCCGAAAACAAAGCAACGCCCCCAGTCAATCTCGAAATAACAGGATGCCATGATGAGGCCGACCCACAAAAGTATACAATAACTGGCTTAATAAAACAATGATCTTTCCTATTTTTCTCACTCAAATCACCCAATCCTGACGCCAAGATTTTTGAACTACAAACCTTGCACTCACAAATTAAAACATTTACAAGAAAGCCGCTAATATTACTCGAACCACTTTCCGTCGTTGTACATGGAACAATAGAAACTGGGCTTATGGACTCTACCACACCAAAAACGACATATTTAGCATTTGAATTATCTTTAAAATGAACAGGGTGACACGTATTAGCATTAAACGAATTAAAACTCGACAAAGAAGAATATTTTCCACTAAAAGATTCCAAAAAGTCCCAGCTAACAATTTCCAGACATCCAGCTTTTCCACTCCCATTTCCACATTTTAAAGGAATAAAATTCCAAGCAAAGATTCGAATTTTTTGACCAATAGTTGTAGGGTCAAAATTCAAAATGTCGCAGCAAATGGCTGCCGAATCATCGGAGAACTGAAAGCAATTGCAATTGATTGTGGAAATGTTGCTGATGTAAGATGGTAGGGTCAGGGTTCCAACGATGAGGGTGCAGTGGTTTAAAGGTTTTAGGATTTTGAGGCTAGGGTTTCTAGATCTGGACTCCGAGGGTTTTGGATGCTGAATTTGAACGGGCGGTCGGCGGGGCTTAGGGTAGGAGACCAGACGGCTGGGACTGAGGGAAAATACACCGGTGAGGGGCTGAGCACGTTGAATTAGATCGGAAATTTTGAGAATTTTGGTACTTTCTTCTTCCATTACCCGTGTCTATGAGAGGGGGAGGGCGGGAGCGGGAGATTGGAGGGAAAATGAATAGAGGCGTTTGTTTCGAAAGTCTCAAATAACTCTAAATTGCACGCACAGTCCCCAACTTTGGAGTTGATGGCAAATTGGACTCCAAACTTATATATTTGAAAATTTTTGAGGGAGTTGAATAGAATCACAGTAATTTGCATTCTAATAGTTTGAGTACAATTCATTTGGTGGTACAAAGACAAAGAATATTGACATTCATTATCACTTTATATGAAAACTTATTGGAAAAAATATATTACTTCAAAAATTAAAATTGTCAAGAAACCCTACAAATAAGATCACCAAGGTGTTAGCAACAACTGAGTTCAAGAATATTTTGGAATTGATCTTGCAATTATGAATGCTTCAAATAGATGGTGCATGTGTGAGCAATTGAAAGAACTACATAATTAATTTTGTTTGAGACACGATATGTCATTTCAAAAGTTGTATAGAATCAAAGTTATCAGCATGTCTAGACAACTTGATAGTACCTCAAGTTGGGCACCTAAGAGCCGATCTTGTTTATCGGTTGGCTAGCCATCCCATGTGGCAACCAAGGATGGCCCAACAACCTGTATATCTCAAGGTTGGAGTTACTACTCCATCTTCTAACTTGCCATCACCAAGAGTCCATATCTTGACCTTTGGGACATCCTTGGAAATGTTCAATCTTAATCAACTTCTACTCTTACTCTCCCCAATTCTTATCCACTAAAAGACCTAGTTTCTGTGCAATTATAGTACTAGTTTGGAGAAAGATTCCTTATGAGATACGGCTTTCTAGGCCCATGGGCCGATCTACGCCCCAAAGTAGTCTCAATCCTTCTAAGATTACACTATAAACCATTATATATAGATGCATTTGTTTTATTATTTAGAGCTTGTTTGATTGTCGTTTTAATAGGTTTTTTCCCCCATTTTTTGACATTTTGGGAAAAATAACCAAAATACATTTTTACTTTTTAAAGCAGCCGCAATATTTGACTAGAAAAAAGAGCATTTTGGTCATTTTTTTTCAAAAGTCAAAAAATAGAAGAAAAAAAAAACCCCATTAAAATGGGAATCAAACAAGCTCTTAGATTATATTATCCCTCACACTACATTTAGTTTATAACACCGCGTTTATATTTCTCTCCCTACATATGCTAACTTAAGCATCAGATGGACTATAAAGTCATGCTTCAATACTTTGTTTCAGGTATTGAAAGCACTGTTTGTGATTATACTAAGCTTGGACATCAGGCCAACCTCAGGTCATCCTAGGTACATTTTTAGTAGCATCAAATCTCTTATAGAAACTATAAAAAGAGATTCTCATTTGTTAAAATTACAACATAGAAGAAAACAAGAGTGTAGAACTATTTAAGGAATAAAGAGGCACTCTTTCCCAACACTAATTCAAATCCCAAGTTCTTATCTCTCCTTTTTTGTATGCAGATGTAAACGCCACTTACAAAGTTTGGATGTAATCTTTATGTGAAGTTCAGATAAAATGCTATTCAATTTTAATGAAGTCTCATAGCTTATTTGGTATTGCTTTTTTAAATTTATAAACTGGTCAAACATTATTTTTATCCACACATTTCGTAGGAATTATAACTTTTATTTACTTGTAGTTTACAAAAAGTTTTACCAAATAAGCACATACTTAATGTAATAACTGTAAGGATATGCTATGTTTATATGATGCTATAAATGTAATAACTTGTAAATACTTTGCCTGTAAAAAATTCATCAATATACTGCTAAATTAATAATTTTCATAAATACTGCCCATCAACACACATGTCCCTTGTTATGAAATAGTAATTTCCATTTGGCTCTATTATTGGCAATAGAAGTCTAAATAAAACAGCCAATTCTCTGGACCACTTCAGCCCAAAATTCAATAAATTCCCTTTGAAGTCCATAAAGACTGCCAAAAGCAAAACTAATTATTAGACAGACACACAGATATCTATACAAGAGATGTGCATGGACACGATTAAGGAACATAGACACGCGGTAGAATTTGTAAGTTTTCATGTCTAATCCAACATATCGAAAATATAATGAGTTCAATATAACATCAAATCATCACCCCAGTTTATACAAGGCCACTGATACCGTTTAATCAAGACTAATAATTTCCTGCAAAAGATAATGTCCAAATGATTCATTGCAGAAAGAAGGCTAAAACTTCAATATTTACATTATCAACTAAATTGTATAACGAGTCTGTCAATCATATCTATGATCAAATTATGTAATCTAACAGTAGTTTTTCTTGTCAGATACTCTGCCAGAGCTACGAGGAGAAAAAATTCCACATGTGAGCCTAAAGAGGTGAAAAATCTATGGGGTCTGTGGCAAAATTACACAGCATAAAAATGCCAAAGTGACTTAATGAATAGAACTTTGAGCAAATTTTAAAAAAAAAAAAAGTGTCATATATTCCTGGCTGTACAACAGACGTCTAATTTTAATTCCCTCCCATAGTCTTACACAAGTGAGAAGTCCCGTCTGTGTGCCCTCAACAGGGCATAAGGATTATTTGTTCCAGTTCCTGAGAACAAACTATTTGGAACATTTGAAGGGCTAGTATTATATGAGCCACGATTGAGAACTGGTGAAGCTACGGAAGGAAGGACTTCAAGTATACAACGAGGTGAGTGCTGAAAATTTATCCCAAGGCCTGATGATTCCGGATAAGATTGTGGACTTGTTTCACTGGAACTGAAAATGTTTTTTGAAGCAGACAACCAATTTAGTCAAGAACTATTTTTGGTAATACGTCTAGCATATACAATGAATAATCAAAATAAAAGGGCGGGATGAGGGAAGGAAAATGAGGACTTACACATTTAGTGGAAGTTTTCCATGCTGGATCCTCGAACCTGATGAATGTGGCATCACGTCCTTTTTTCCTTTAGTCCGGTCACTTGGGCAGTGTGGTGCATCCTAAAAATAAAAAATGATTGGTTTTTAAGTTTCTCGTTAAACTGAAATACAATGGACTAAGAGCTAACATATTAACATTTTAATAAATAAAAATGCATATAAGACATATATCCACTTCTTTTGCGGTCACCGGGGACAAAATGTGATTAGAGATACAAAAAAGGTAATGCAAGCATGAATGCGAGCTAGTGCCAATCCATACTCACGAGTAATTTCAATCTAGAAAATTCTTGCACAAAACCTCCAACTTTTTGATCTTGTGAACTTCGTAAGAAAGGGTGTCCAAGCAACTTAATAGCTGAAGGCCGATCTGCAGGTCTTCTCTGAAAGCACCGTCTGAGGAAATCCTTCCCTTCATTAGACAATGTTTCTGGTATGGGTGGCGATTTGTTCAATACATTGAACATGGCTTGCACCTAATGCCAAATGGAAAGAGGTTAATCAAATAGTCATAAACATCACTTTGTTTGAAACATTAAAGTGAGTGTGATAAAAGAAGGTACAGCTGGGGAGCAATTGACAAACTTTGGCAGAAATGGATCAGGAGTAAATGAAGTTAATTCACACACTTACCCCATTAAACTCACTCCAAGGAGGTTTCCCGGTGAGCATCTCGACAACCGTACAACCCACGCTCCATATATCAATGCCAAAGGCCAGCTCTGGATTAGCATCATTCCGCATCACAGCCTGCAGTACCTGTACAAATTAAAAGAATAAATACTTAAAATTATAAGGTATTCAAGGGCTAGTAGGTAAGCAGAGAACTCCAACTGAGATACCTCTGGAGCCATCCAATGTGGAGTGCCCTTCAATGAAAGATCAATAGAATTTCCCTTGAGCTAGAAAAGAAAAGGTGGAAAAAAGGATTAGTGCGTTTAATATGAAGACAGCAAGATTAACTCCAAACGAGATTTATTAAGGTGGTCAATCATCCAAATCTCAAAGAAAACGCCAACTCCACTAGAATCAAATTCCATTTATAAGAACTTCTTCTCAATTGCTAGTGAAATTTACTTAAAGAGATGAATAATACACATGCCTCGCATTCTGAAACGGATTTTGTGTTACTCAAGATAGAAATTTATGCTTCAATAAAATCAAAACAGAAAGATCGGAATGACTAGAGCTAAAAGTCAAAGAAGCACTAACTAGGTTTAAATTGTCAGGAAGAAGATACAAGAACATTCACGTAATATATTTGTATAGTAAGTTTCAAAACTCACATGTTTCGCCAATCCAAAGTCAGCAAGCTTGACAACACCAGACGCATTGACAAGTAAATTCGCTCCTTTGATGTCCCTGTTTTATATTGAATCATTAAAACTGTATGTGTAAATAGAACTTTAAAATTGTTCAGTTAGACCAATACGTCGATCACATATTTCAAACTCTGTTCTTTACTCGACCAAATGAGAAAGTCTAAAGAGAACACCAAAAATATCAGTTATTCGTATTTTTCTATGAATTGCTAGACCTAGAACATACCTTTACATGTTATATAAAGTAAGCCCGATATGCAAATGGAAGTTTAGGTAATATCTTCTAACAAGGCATGACTTTTACCTGTGTATTGTCTGTTTGCTGTGCAAGTAAGCCAACCCCGACAGAATGTGACGAGTGAAATTGCGAACTATGCTCTCTGTCATAACTCCACAACGTTCACTCATATACTTGTTAATGGATCCTGGGTGAACATACTCCAAATATATGCAAAAACGATCCTCAACCTAAAACAAAATAGTATTTTGTCCATCAATATATTTGTAGAAGTCTATAACCAGGCCAATATGATCATCTCAACAGTACTTATAGAAAAAAAAAAAGTAGGCTAACAAAACATACTTTTTCACACCCATAATATTGTACAATGTTTGGATGCTTCAACTCCTCAAGAAATCGGATTTCCTGAAATAAAAAGGCACGCAAATCAGATGTTTGTGTGACGCAGAAAATTGAAAAGTTTTCATATGTCTTGCAATCAACAAGATTGAGATCTGAAGTCCGCGAAGTGAAACAATACTTCGGTGACAACTAGTGAGTTCAGTTATTTTCATTAAAAACTTCAGAAATTTCAATTTCTTCAAAACAAAAAGTTCTGTAAGTGCTACTCGTCAGCAATTAGCAGACTGAACAAACTGCTGGAGGATTCCACAGATGGAAGCCTTATGGAACTCATATTGCTCTATGGAAAGCTCAGTTTTCCATCTCTAATACGTTTTGAACATTCTGCAGTTAACTAAGAAAAAGCTGGAATCATTTTAAAAAAATCAAGGTACAGATAAATAGAAACATAAAACAGCAAAAGAAACATCGGCTTCGGGCCAGACCCCTATACTAGTCCTATCGATCTGACAAGAAGAAGGGAGTTAAAAGGAATATTAATTCTTTTAAATCACAAAAACGACAGACAACTGCACATATTGAAAGTGGAATATGCTTAACGTAATATTTTGTTAAATGGTAAAAATGTGATGTATTACTGGATCTTCCATTTCAGTATGCACTTTCACTTACCAACATGGTCGAACAACACAAAATGGAGTGTGACAAAGTATCAAACATATAATAACATAAGAAAGATCTCAGAGGAAAACCTGCTCCAACTGTTTTATACATTCTGCACATTTAGGGTCATCGGTAATCATTTCAACTTCTTTCATAGCACACGTTGCACCGGTTTCACTATGAGAGGAAGAGAGAATGTAAGACTTCTACCAGCAGCATAAAATAGCTAGAAATCCTTGGTCAGTTTACATACCGATCAGTTGCAACATAAACACTTCCGTATGTACCACGTCCAATGAGTCTTCCCTTTCTCCACGTCCTATGAGTAGGTGACGGCCTGGAAACTCCTGGGGGGAGCGGTAATGAGTGCACATGCACATCACTACCTTCAGGCCAACTTTCTGGGAAAGATTTATTGCGCAAATGCATCAAATTGCCATTATGATTTACTGAGTTTCTACATGGACTTCGAACTGGTGAAAGATTAGGGGTATGTCTTGGTGAAATTTGGCAAGATTTTGCTATTCTATCTGAAGGGGAAGACTTTAAAGCCAATGCTGTGACGTGAAAAATATCTCCAGTACTAAATCTTTGTGGGCTAAGCATGGGACTTGAGTAACCACTGCTTGGAGCACTACGTGTAGGAACATGCAGCCAAAAGTTGTTCTGTGCAGTGTCAATGTTTAGCTCTTGCGGGAATTTTCTGTACCGATAAGTTGGAGATAGAGATGATCTTCTGGCCATATTATCTGTTGTCTTCCCCAAATTTTGATGAGAAGAACTACTGCAAGTTGAACATGATCGACAAAATTAATCTTCAGACAATCCACTTTTAGTTTAGGTATATCATAGAACACTATAAATAAACAATACCCAATCTCAGCCACAACTTTCGGAAACACAGAAAGAAAGAATCAATTCAAAATCTAAAAGCTCCTAAACTGTAGTTTTTTTAGACAATTCATCATATAAGGCTAGATTTTTTATTATTATTTTATACTATTTGGCAGCAAAGACAGATTATGTTTGTGAAAAAAAAAATGCAATCTCATAAGATAAAAACAATAATTACCGACCGTAAAGAGGTTTACTCCGCTATAAGCAAAAAAAAAAGTAATTTTTTGTCCGTCACTACTCTTCATATTCTCAAACCAAAATCCATATCTCTCTCTCACAATTCGTCCATATTCATCAAAATCAAATTCCCTTCAAACAAAACTATCTATCTCTCATTCTTCTCAACTCTTCAATCCATTAAAATCCTCTACGGTCGAATTTCACCGCAAAGAAAAGCAGTATACTAGTTTATAGCAATTTCAAAAAAAAATTATTAAATCTTTATAGTAGCAATTACATTCATGTAAATAGACAAATACACTTGAAAGTATGGAAATAATTTCGTATCTTTAATCAAAATATAGTGTCGTACATAATACTAATAATCCAAGATTTCATATATCGGATCACTAATTTATATAAGAAATTAAACACGCGCCAAAAAAAAATTAATTTCAAGAAGATGAAATGGTCAAACCTTGCAATTGGAGAGCTTGAATGACCCGAATCCCCTCTTCTTGGACCATGCAAATAATCATTCAGCTTAGACTGAGAATTCAATTCCGGAAGCGGAAGCGGCAGCGGCAGCGGCACCGCCGACTTTGAACAATGGTCGACATAGGCAGGGTGGGGCGTACGAGGCTCCGATGCCGGCCCCCAAGCAGAATCCGAGTCCGGCGAGACGGGACACGACTGTGACCTCTCATTAAAAACTCCAGGCCGCAACCCCAATTGATCATCAGTTGCGTGCCTTAACTTCCTTTGCCTGGTTAGCTTCCTCCCTTGTCTATTCAAATTCTTGAAAATATCGTTGGAGCTTTTGCTCTTGCCCTTTAATGGAGGACTTGAAGGGGACGAAGATGAAGAAGATGATGATGAGAATGCATTCCAAATAGAAGGCATTATTTGGAGAAATTAAGTAATAAAAACTTCAGAATTTTTTCATTTTGAAGAAACTTAAGCTTGGACCCCAAAAAAAACCCAGCTGGCCAACTGGTGCCTGATGGCGGTATTGATCAGGCAGGAGAAATTCATGTATACTTTAATATTGTTTGTTTGTTTCCGTTCATAGACAATTGGAGTCTTCAAAGACATGTACAATTTGCATTGTAAAGTTTTTCTGAAAAGTCAATGTTGAAGAAAGGTTGAGGTTGACAAAATCACACCGCGTGGAAACCCAGAAACTTACGTACTTATGAAAAATTCTATTATATTATATTAAAATTTTCAACTTTTAGATGTACGATAATCTGCGTAGGATTAGACTGGGTCAATGCTTGTTAATCCGATATCAGTCTTTCTGTATTGGGCACTTGCTGTGAATTGGGATTGGTATGCTCTATTAGTCTATGCATATATATACAAACAGTCATGGACTCCCAACTTCACAAGCGCCCTTCAATAGGAGTACTAAGACTTGGTTTGGTATTGCTGTGCTTTTAAAAAAATCAGTTTCTGCTGTGCTGCAGAAAGAATCAGCTGTGGGAAGAATCAGATAAGTGTTTGGTAAACTCTTGTTTCAAAATTGCTGTATGTTTCAAAAGCAGCATTTGAGCGTTTGGTAAACAAAAGTGATTTATTGCTGTAACGGTGTTAAATTACTAAAAAGGACATTGATTATAATAATATTATTTTGTATTATTATTATTATCACGAGTGATAAAATTTATTTTGTTTCCTAGTCAAATATTTTTTAACAAGACAATGCATTCATTATTATTCTTTTAAAATAAAAATAATAAAAACCTAATAAATTTCAAATTTTATTAAAATTACAAAATAAAAATATAGTCATATAGTGTAAAAATTAATTAAATTTATATTATTTTTTATTATCCAACTTGCATCAATTCGATTTCTCAAATGGTTATTAAAGGAATTAATTTAATTAATTAGAGGTAAAATGGGTATTTTAATAATATATAAATGAAAAAGCTAAAAGCAGAATCTGAAAAGTTGTCTTTTTGCTGCTTCTCAAAATCTGCTGCGAGGTGAGTCAGATTATTTTATAATCACTTTTAAAAATTTTGTCAAACGCCTAAATCAATTTCTAATTGTCTGAGAATCAGAAGTTGGGCTCCAAAATCAATCACAAACGGAGCCTTAGCATATAGGTAATTTCTCCATTAGAGTAGGTAATTTCTCCAAGTTAAAGTCTATTCAACTTTTAGACGAGTGCTCAATACTCGAGTTAAACATCAAATATCATTTGACTCTTAAGATTCTTTACGTAAGACCGTAAATTATTTGATTGTAATATTGTTTATGAAATGGATACATACATATATGCATATGCATATAATAGGTAGTTATTAATGATCATTGCAATGGATTCCAAACAGATTCGTTGTTGGTACAAGACAAGAACGTCATCGATAGACTATTGTCACTATCAATATTTTAAAAAGATCGTCTAGACGTAAGGCACGGTCTCCACGCCTAATTACGTCTCGTCTTTGCTTCGCTCTTGCCTCACCTTCACGCCTAGATCTAAAAAGTTGGAAGTTCAACCTTCACGCCTAGTCACACTTTACATTTATCGACGATAGTGATGAAAAGTTATAAGTGAACACGTAGTAGAAGTTGTTGGGGGACGGAATCAACACTCGACATCAACGATCGTCGAGAAGAATCAGGGTCGACCATGTGCAAAATCTGAATGAGTGCCCACATAAACTTTCATTGATATTTTTTAACTGACTGACTTTTATGAATTTTATTAACTGTTTTGACTTTTATAGATTTCAATATATTTCCATAGACTTTTATAGATTTCTATTTTTAAAGACTTTCCTAAATTTTCACAAATTTGACTTTTATAATTTTTTATTTTTTTCAATAAAAAATCATCAATATATTTATATATTTTGTCACAGTTAAAAAAAAAATTGTCGCAAAAAAAAGTCTAACAATAATTTATTTAATTACATTAATATTAATAAATTGATAAAAAAAAAAAAACTTTGAATTTATAATGTTATATTTATTTGCTGCAAGTAAACTATAGCTTTGTTTGTTTTTAATTAAAATTTTGCTAAAAAGCTAAAATCAAAGTCAACAATTAATTTTAACCACGCATTTTATGAGCCCACAATTTTTCATAACTTTTCAACTACACATTTCATCAACTTTTTCAGAAATTTGATTTTAATCAAAACCAAACACACCCTATGTCAAAAATCAATAACTCTTATTAGCTCACTTTATTTTTTTTTTTGAATAAAACTAAAAAATTTTAAATGATTTGTGAATAAATTTAAAAAAATATCTCATGCAATTTTTTTAAAAAATAACTTCCAAGAATTTTTTTTATCCAAATCATAGTCTCACTTCTTACATTTATCAACAAATAATTTCCTTGGTGAGAATCTCATGTTTCCTTGTAATCCTCCATCTTAATGTCACAAGCTAAATAAGAGCATCCATTTTACATTAATGAAAACTCACGATTTTCCAACAAAAATTAATGAAAATTTCCCACATCCACATACATATACATCAAGGCTGCAGTTACTAGGACATTAGTGCTAACGAATAACATTACTTATTTTATAAATATAACTGTCAAAACATTAACATAATTAAACTTTAGTTTATTATGTGATTTTTTAATATTTTAAAACTCGAGTATTTTACACAAAGTAGAATTTTGAATAAACTAGTTAGAAATACGTGCGATTTCGTATTAATTTTGTTAATTTTTAATATTTTCAAAATTCTTATTTTTTAATTGTTAAAAGTTAAAATATTAAAGTAGCAATTACAATAAGTTAAAAAAATACGGTTATTGTTAACATGTTGTATTGTATTGTTTGATATTATAATGAATAATGTTGATATGTTATTTACATTCATAGAAGTATAATTACAATTAGAAATTTGTTTTATATTATGGTAATACCAACAGTAACTTGAACTCAGTGAATACATTTTGGTGATTTGAACTTATGGAATTTGTTTTCAAGGATAAAAATTTGACAAACTTTTAAATAATTGTCAGATCCTTAGATTTTCAATTCAATATTTATTTCAATAGAAGTTGAATGAAACATTGATAATAGCAAAACGAACTATATTTTAAATAATAAAAAGAGAGGCAGCAAAGAAAATTAGAAAAAATGAAATGAATTACATTATCATGTCTAATTAAATATCAATTATGTTGCATATTTTCATTTGGTTGTATTCGTTATTAACATTAACTTCAGTATATAAAACGTTTGGTAAACATCAAATACTTAATATTTCACTCGAGTTTTGAAATTGCAATCGAGTTTTTTCTTCAACCCTATTAAATCTACAAAGACATGATTATAGCAACAATTCTTATTCAATATTTTTCACATAATGTATTTTTCCCTATTTAGCGATGTTTGTGCAAGCTACTTCAATTGATAAAACTCCAATCAATCTACATTTTCATTTCTCTATGAACATAGTTCATTGTAATAGGTACATATTATAATTATAGGAAACAAAAATATATGAAGATCATTTACTATTTACATGAAGGATACTTACAAATATTTTTAGAAACTAACAGAAAAATGATGACTTACTTTTTGTTTACTTCACGTCTCGAAAAATGAATTTGTAACTTGAATGCCTCTCCTTGATAGCCAACCTGAGAATCAAGCCCTTGTTATGCATATGCGTGCAACATTTTCCATCCATGAAGATTAAACAAAATAATAAAATATAGTGACTCTTAAAGAAAAATAATAGAATGTGTAGATGTAATGAGAATGAAAGAAAATATGTCTTACATAGAAGAGGCAAAAATGGGTGAAAAATGTCAGAAATTTTCTTAGTTTAAAATGTAGGCAATTAAATAATGATGAAGGAAATATAAACTAGTTATTAATTAATATCATACATGTTACTTTCACGTTAATTATGTTGATTATTATTTAAACTGGTAGAATTATGTTCATTTTTCCTCTCAAAATTTTATTTTGTTTACATTAAATCTGATTATTGTATGTTCTTTATTTCTATCTTTTTTTCCCTTTGGATACATACTTCTATCAGTTTCAAACTAATGCCAAAGAGACCATTTCTAATTTCAGTTGGCTTAGACTATATGGGTATTTTTTCTACACTAAGCTTGACTGAACAATAGACAAATGTTTCACATGTCATTATTTCTTAATCCTATTCAATTATCTCTAGTACCGAACATGTCATTCATCCCTCCAAAATTCATATAAAGTTATATATAATTCATACCACATTTCATAGTGAGCAATCAAACCATTTCGAACGAAGGTTTTTTTTTTTTTTTTACATTTCTTCATTATATTTCATAGTGAAAAAACCGAACCATATCGAATGAAAAGTTCTATACATTTCTTTATACCATTTCATAAGTGACCAAATGGAACCATATCAAATGGAATGGTCTATAATATTTGAAGATTTAGACTCAAAAACTACCAGCTATGCAAAACCAACCAAGAACTCCAAATTATGAACTATGATACTATTACAACCTGCAACTTATCAGATTCCCTCTTTTTGTGCCAAGCTATCATATTCCGAATCACCTTCAATGATTTCCATAGCTTTCAATCATCTAGGTTTCTCCATTAAATAACATTCAAAAACACATTTTTAGAGCCAAAACTAAAAGAAATTGGCATAAAATGTTGGAGAACTAAGCAATATAGAAAAAGGATATTAGTACCTTCTTAGAAGTCTTCTTCGCCCTCACTTCATGCATCTCTTGGTATAAATCAAATAATCATACTCCATAACTTATGAACTACACAAAGAAATAAGAAGATGCGTTTTAATATCTGAATGGATAACTAAAACAACCATAATCACAAAATTATCGAGTGCTTTAATAATTTGAATTCACATATATACAAATAAATTACAAGAATAGTTATTTGGATCAACTTAGCCATTTTCTTAGGCGTGTGAGGTAGTTTACTGTCTTTCATAGTCATAAAATCTTCTTCTTTTTTCTTAGTTGACAACATAACAAGTAATTTCAGCTAAACAGTCTTTATATTTTCTTCATTTGGATTTGCAAAAGCTTGCTAATATCATGAGATTTGCAGTACAAATGGACACAAAAACAAGCACACACAAACTTTCAAGATAATTAATTAGTACCTCAAATTCTCTTATGGCGTCTGAATTTCTTTCTTGGAGTCTCTTCACAGTCGCGCACAAATTCTTTTCTAACCTAGCTTAGTACACACAACCAAACCCCCCACCCCCATCACCCAAGATTTTACTTTCACTAAAATTTTTGGTAGCTGATTCTAACGTCTTATAATTCATTATAGTTATACATCCCTTTCTACAACTTGACTTGAAAGTATTATATATACCCAAGAATGAAGTAGAAAAATTCCAAAGAAAGATCAACTATTGACAAATTAAAAACTTAGAAATCAAAAAAGAAATTAATCCCAAAAGAGATTACCTGAGCTATGATCTATTTTCTCCTGCGATTTGTTTGTGCACTTACTATAATAAATCTAGAAACGAAAAAGAAACAAAATGATTGCTCATCGAGTTGTGGAAGCAGCAATTATAGCTATAAGTAGCTTATTATTCGAACTCATATTGTGCTTTCTTCTTCCTACATCAATACGTGATCACACAAGAGATTTATAGCTAAGAGTTGACATCTTGGAATACAAGATGACGAGAATCACAATAATAAAGCCATATTATATTGTTCAAATTCTGAAAACTATACAACAACTAGCCAGGTATGGCAATTCAGGGTCAAGAACTAAATCACATGGTAAAAAGAAGGTCGTCATCAATTATCACACAATGATGAATAAGTATCACGACAAGATAACATTTATATATATGAATTAAATGCTTTGAAAACAGTGGCCTTGAGTTAGAGTTTTTGAAATTTTGAAATTTGAAATACGCCAAGAATGACCTAAAAACCATATGGTTGATGAACGGGAGGCCAGGAAAATATGAACAAGAAAGTTAGAAATTAATAAGACTTAGAAATAAGGTTAACATTGATGAATAAATTGGAGAAATCTAAGAAGCAGTTATTGAATAAATATGAGAGTTTGCAGTAGCGGTGGCATCAACAGCAGAGAGAAGGCTGCCATTGATGATATTGCATCCTCACATATACATTCATTACTTGTTAATAAAAACGACATCCCGTTTTGTTTTTACAAAAAGATAATTTAATTTTAAAATTAGGTAATTCTAATGAGATCACATCAAGTTTTGCGGAGAATTGATGTTTAAAATTGACCAAAGAAAGACATAGTATAACAAAAACATGAAAATTGGATTTTCTTCTTATATTAATTTTGGCTAGAACTTTGAAGTCATGAGCTTGTGTCTTTCAAAGTATAACTATTAGCGTATATTATTAAACATTTGGTAATTCCATTATTAACCTTTTCTTTTTGAAACCTGAGCTTATCTTTGGAAGCTTGTCGATGTCCTCTAAATGATCTACGCAGTACTGTATTGCGCCTTATAGTTGGGCCAAATTTTTTGTTACCACTTTGATAAGCAACATTCGTTAATTGAAAAATTAATCAAAAAATAAAAAAGAATGAAATGTAGTAAAGGGTGGAAAAGAGAACAACACTATACTCGTAGTTTATACTGTTAACAATAGTTTTAGCAGCCAATCCCACCGTACAAAGAAGAGAGACGGAATATGAAATTACTCAAACTCTCTATTTAGGTTGTTAGCAACACAGAAAAGAGAATGAAATGTGAAAAACCAACACAAGCTAAATTACTTTTCACTTAAATTAATGCTTCAAGATTGTACAACCGAATCAAGAAAAACATATAAATAAACAAAATCACCATTGGTAATGCTACAATCTCAATCCTCGACTTTGCCAATTAAAGCACTACTCGCCCCACATTCACATGATGGCGATAGTTTTCAAATACGACAAAGTCAAAGGTGTCTATGTATTGTAATATAACAATGTCTCGAAAGAACTCGTCTTCTTTTTTCAATTTCTTGTTGAATTCTTTTCTTGCATGCCGTTGAAAGATTTAGTTCCAGTGTTGATCTCAATATTCTTCTAATCAATATTTTTTGTAGTAACAATGTTGCATTTTAATATGCAACCATTTAGTTCACTTACCAGTACTAGAACGAAACAATCAACAACATTAAAAGATTTGATTAGTCTATGCTGTATGGAAGATTTCGTTGCGGCCATTATTTTAGAAAAGTAGTTACCTGCTAAAAGATTACCAACAAACAGTTCAATAAACCCATTGGAATAGGTGAGCCTTCCATCTGTTAGACAAATCGAGATGTCTCTGAAGAGCAAAACTGGGATATGAGGCGGGCAAGGAAGCGGCAAAAGTATAATAGATGTCAATGTCTCCATTGAAAGATAATATAGTAGTATCCTCAAGTGCATGTCTCTACCAATATTAAGTGAGTTATGAGCCAAAGTCCAACATGTGTGTGTGTGTAGAAGCAAAGACATTCATATCAAACTTATATATGTTCTATACCATAGGGAAAGTAACTTAAGTGAACTAGTTAGTACAATCATTTGTACCTTTTTGTTTAATTATTAGAGTACATATTATAATTTATAAGTGTAACCATATCTTTTTAAGAATTTTTAGCAATAGATAATATGATAGGACAATTACCCCCTTCCTAAACAAACGATGTTACTATATTAATCTATCAAAATGAAGTAACACATATAATCAATAAAGTGATTCTTACTACCATTTCATACAGAAGAGAGAGACTCATTTCGTACAACGAATTTAGGAGCTGATAATAGCAAATCAATATAGATTTACCATTTACATATCATATCCTCACTTGCCTATAAATTGAAGATGTTGTTTGATTAGACATAATAGTATACAAAATAAAAGAGCTTAACATTGTGGAGCAGTAGATGGAAAGCATTCACTTTTTTTAATAAGGATATTTTGTTTAACATTAACCAAAATCTATAAATGCAAATGCAATTCAATATGAGAAGAAGATTGTAAGTTTCGTTTGCATTCTCTTTCAATTTGCTTTTAGATGAATCATGCAAAATCAAGAAGGCATATTCAATGGTTCTACCAGGATTTTGAAAAGGAAGAGTAAAATAAAGGTCTCTTTTGAATTTTTTGGTGTCGTTTTATGTAGTGTTCCATTAATATCCTCTATTTTTTCTCTCACAATAAAAGTAGGATACATTCAATTGAAAAGACTAATATCCAAAAGCGAGGTCTTCTGTTTTGCAACATGCATTGGTAATAATCGAAGTTGAACGAAATCTAGAGAAAGAAAAAAGCAAACACTTTAGGAATTCATTCATTCTTCTCTTTTTACCTTGATGACTTTTATAATTGTCGATTCTTTCTAGTAGTAAACATTTTGAGGCTATTAGTCAAAAGTTACTCTAGTATTCATGTTGAAAATAAAAATTCAATGTTTAGTTTTGAAATCAAATAACCTATATAAGAAGTTTGTATCAATCTTCAAGACAAGATAACAGTGCAACTATTTCAGTATTTCCAGCATTGAATAAGAGTACAAATTGTTCTTTATTTCACTAACAAAACAGAACTGTTGTAAGATTTAAGACAATTTTGAATGTTTGAACATAATTGATTGCAAATAAGTTTCTATTTGTTCAATTTAAACTTACCTCTATTCAATGTCTTCATCCATTTGACTCTACATTTTTCACTTTTTTCACTAATTGATCAAGATCGTTTGTGCTCTCAAATTCGAGTTTCATTGCATGTATTTCTTCAAGCTGTGCGATGACTTGAAGGTTTTTCTTTTTAGCAAGCTCTACTTGTTCATATCATTTAAAATTGGAAACGTTAAACCAAGTGGACTTAATATCTATTGAAACGAATCATGGACTTAATACCTATTGAAACAATTTATATCGCAATTAACCAAGCAGAATGTGCACAAAAGAATAATGTAACAAATCTCATATTTATTGAATATAAGGCTTACTTTGCTGTTGCTATAATATCCATCAAATCAATGAAAATGTCAAGTATTCTCGACATATGCTAATTTTTTCTTGTGTGAATTTTAATGACAGTAATCTTATAAAAAATAAATTGAAATTGTAGTCTGAAGTGGTGGATAGAATTTGACTTGTGGTGCATCAAGCTTTCTTTCTGAATATGCGATGAGTTTGGTTAAATCTGATGGTATAAATTCATATTCTAGCAACAACAAAAAAGTATGACTTGTTGATTTGAGAGATGTGTAGTACTTAATTCTCTAGCTACTTTTCTTACTTATTCTTATTATTGCCTAGCTTGAACTGACTGTGTTGACTAAAATGAAAAGCGAAATCAACATAATATTAGGAAGCAGAAAATCAAACACAAACCACAAAATGGGGATACACAAAAAAGAAAGATGAAGACAAGTACCCACCATAAATGGTAGAATTTCGAAAAAAATGAATCTAAATGAATAAGATTGCGCTATACTTAATAGTCGCAATCTAGCATGTTGAATTATGTGCAAAAAATAATACAATCATCAATATTTAAATAACCATAAACTTTAGCCGAAGAATTATATCCAATAATTTTTCAGCAATTCTTGATATTGAATATATAAAACCCTTCAACTCAAAAGTGATTTAACTACCGCTATTTATGACCAACCTTTTGAAGAATATAAGGACACTTTATATTTGAAAAAAGTAAGCTCATGATGCCATTTAGCTAAGCTCAGGTTATAATCTTCTTTTTCTTGAACCCAAATGTTGGGAGCTTCTATTAGATTGCCTCCTGAGGTTGAATCCATACCAATAAGATTATATATTTTATTTTTTGAAATACAGAGCTACTTTATCTAGAAACTTACAAGCACTAATTTATTCTGGCTAGCAACCAATATCCAACAAACATACTAAATATGAGCAATATTTTTCTTTTCTTTCTTTGTTGTTCGTGATAGGATAACGAAAGCACTGGAATCATTATTTATTTTTTACTCAATTATGATATTGATATTCTTATTAGTTTCATTTAATGAAATGTTCAAATTAATCTAAATTTAAGAACATCATATTTTGAATGAGTAAAGTAGTTGCTCACCAACTGATAATAACTGGCTAATTGTTTTAAATGTTCATTTTAGAGGAAACATATTATCTAACCATATAAAAATAACGAAGTTAACATATATAAAAAAGACTGATATATACAACTTATTCTTTATCACATGTGATCTGAAACTTAAAGAAATAAGGGCGACAAGGACGATATTGTGGAAAAATCATGATGGCTATTTACCTGGTAGAATGCCCCCCTCCCCTCCTCCCCTAATGAAATTTTAAACACAACTAAACATCGTAAGAAAATAGCAAATGTTTTCTAACAACACTAAAGAACAAAACCTAGATAACATACAAAAACACCATACCTTAGCAACCAGTGAACAATGCCTAAACACCGAAGTTCGTTTTTATCATCAGGCAAAACTTTGTAGACCCAAATCAAACCTACAATACAATACAATAGTGGCCGATTAAGAAACATATACAATAAATTAAATGAAATGTTCACCAAATGAAATAGCAAAAAATCACAAAAAGATAAACATACGAACTCGACCGATTATAATTGTTGGGGAACACAAAAAACGAATAAAGAACAAAAACAAGAAAATAAGTAATTAAATCAAATGTTCACCAAACGAAATAGTTGAAAATTGCAACAAAAAAAAAAAAAGAACTCTACGAACCCGATCGATTCCAATCATTGGAGAAGGAAACCCAAATCATACAATCTAAGCTTTGCAATTGTTAAAAGTGAATTTCGTTAGCAGATGAAATTTGGGGTGAACTGATGGTAAATGAGAGAGATGCGTTTGCAATCATTTGAGAGAAAAATGATCTGCAATTGTTTTCCATGCAACTGTTTTCCACTACAACACAATAACCAAAGCTTAAAAAACTAAAAAAAATCCTAACAAAAATTAGATCGATACTCAACAAAAAAAAAAAACTCTAATATGTGCAAAAACAAATGAAAAACATACCTAGAAATTATTTAATTTAACCTTAGAAGCTCGAAAAATTCGATACACCAAAAGCCAAAAAAAATTCATGTCCAAAATTAAACGAAAAAACCCTAATCTGTGCAAAAAAGAGAGGAGAGAAAAAATAAGAGAATGTGAAAGATGAGGAGAGGTATTTGTGTATCTCTGCAAAAATTAAAGAAGTTGAAAGAGAGAGGTAAAGGACTGAGGGGAGTGTTGCGCGTGTCAGATGAAGAAGAAAGAAATAAGGCGTGTCAGACTGAATAAAATTGAATAAAAAATGAAAGATCACAGAACTACGCCGTATTCGTCATATTCTATCCAAAATAAGGAACAGTAAATATCAACATGATTGTTATAATACAGCACCTTTCTAATGTCCACAGTGGGCAATGTTATGGTGCCCACTTGGACACTTGTTCAGTGGGTATTGGACAAGTGAATTGGACAAATTCACTTGTCCAATACCCACTGAACAAGTATCCAAGTGGGCACCATAACATTGCCCACTGTGGACATTAGAACATTTCCATGTTATAATATAGTTTAGATTAGATATGAAATAGGAACTATGAATAGTACGCAAGCCCATACTTCTTTTACTATAGTGTATAAATAGAAATCTATGGATCTATGGATTACTGGAGAATCGAATATTATGAATAGTGTCCTTATACGTTGGTTGTTTTAATGGGCATTGATCTAATGTCTTCGGTGGACATTGTTATAATGCCCACTGGGACACTTACACATGCACTCATTAGATGAGTGGGCTTTACACTTATCTAATAAGTGTATGATACTTGTCTCGCTAAGCATTATAATAATACACACCAAAGACATTAAATCAAAACCGTTTAAAACAACAAAAGTTCAAAGAGTCTATTATTAGAATTAACATAATACAAGATGATATAAAAAAAATTATTTCACTAAATCTTCGATTAAACGTTGCATAGATTAAACGATGTGTTGATTGTTATACGTCACAATAAAATTAAATACATAAAAATGTTAAATTATATATTGACACCGACACAAAACAGGGACTTTTCCCAGGTGCTCGACCCCTCAATGGCTCAACGCCGGCAGATTCATTGTATCTTGTAAGTAAATTATAGACCTATGAAAGAATACTTATGATGCTATACGTATTAATATTGACAAATGACACGCAGCTCGCTGGACTTCCTCCATTCAACAATTTTTCCACAACAATAAAAAAATGTAGTATAGTGGACACATAAATACAATTTATAAATACAAGTCAATTTTTTCGTTTTTTTATACAATTTAACGTACTAAGAGCATGTTCGATTGCCTTTTTTCAAGTCCAAAATCCATTTTTTGTTTGTTTGGTGGGCCACTGATCAGAATAAATAAATTGAGGACAGTAAACACTCAACATTAATGTGACATGACATTTATCTCAATTCTCAAAATACTCTTAGACATCAAAAATTTCTTCAATTGTTTTCTCCAACAAATGGTATTTATGTCATTACAAAAATTATAAGATGATGTCATTGGAGACAAAAGTTCTTTTTGACAGAATTTTTTATTTAATATTGGTCCTCACGTAAAGCAAGAAAAAATGAATTTTTGTAAAAAGCCATACCGAACAAGCACTAAATATGTTATCAGATACAATTAAAAAGTCGTCCCTTTTTCCTATTATATGTAGAATGACTTTCATTTTTGTTGATATTTCACAAATATCTTTGCTTCGTAAACAAGGTAGTCATCTTCTTATCTAGAGACCCAAAGAGAAAGGGTGGACAAAGAGGTAAGTGAAAATTTGGAGAAGATTCATTTTAATAAAAGTAAATTTGACATTTGATATAAAAATACGATTTTTCGAACATAAATTTTGTAAATTAAATATAACAGTACCCATCAGCAAATGAATAATAGCATGTCTGGCTAAGCTTTAATAATCACCTTTTAAGCTTAGCCACATACTTTCCAAAAAATATGCTTATAAGTAGCTTTTAAGCTTAGCCAAACATGGTCATAGATAATTGATCTTGTCTACGTCAGTGAATGTGTCCGTATTGCCGCGAAACAGTTCTCAAAGATGTGTTTGGGACCAAGTCTTGGTTTCCTTTCTCTTTATAATAAATAATCAGCGACCAATACAAGAACAATAGGTATGATTGCCAATGGACAGGACTATGTTAAATCAGTCCGTTCATGACTTATTTTAGATGTTACTAATGTCCATGACTTATTTTAGATGTTACTAATGTTTGGACGAAGAAACCAGATACGTAATTTTGTAAGTAAAGTCACACTTAAAAGCGCAATCTTCCTTTCTCAAAAGTTACAATTACTTTCTATTGGATTTGATCTCCTCCACATAGTAGGGAGAATTATTTTTTCAACTGGACAAGCGTCTAGTGGACATTGGAGGAGCAAAAAGTGTTTGATATTAAAGTCAAATACTTCACCAATGCCCACTGGACAAAATAATTTTCTCCACTAAGTAGAGGAGAACAACCCTGTACTTTCTATATTATCAAATTGTTCCCCTCCATATGCATTTTCAAAATTTTTTCAACTAGTAGTTGGGGAATTTAAGGTGTGTTTGATTGGTAGTATGGAAAAAGGGTGGAAAATGAAAATATTTTCCATGGAAGTGGGAAAATAAATTCCACTATCTAGGTAAGAAAAAAAAAATTCAAGAAAGAAGGCAAATTCATGCTTTAAATGCTTGTACCTAGAAAATGTATTTTCTTTTTCATGACCAATCAAACAACAAAGGTGGAAAATAAAAGTGTTGGATTTGACAACATTTTCCATGGAAGTGACATTTTCCATGGAAAATGTGCCAATCAAACACACCCTTAGATCCACACAGCGATATAATACTCCTTTCAATGTAGAGGAATATCATAGTATTGATCTTTTTGAGCTATAAATAATATATATTTCAACAATCGTAGTACTACATTCTTAAGAATAGAGCATGTTACACTATTCAAGATAGTATGCTTACTATGCTAAATTTTTCAGGGAGTTATGCTCAACTAATCAAGATTTTTAATAATTAAAAGAAGTGTCGACAAATTAAAAAGAGTACGTTAGATCTTGATCAAGATGCTCACCGTTTTTTAGAAGAATTACAGCAATGTTGGCAATTCAGGTTGTGCTCCAATTATTGCAATTCAAGAACCAAAAAGAAGAAATTCCCATGTCCAATATGTGGAGAGTCAAATGGTCTTATAGTGTAGATAATAAGTAAGTAATAAATTATGAATTCTACGAAATGTATGAATAAAAAATATGTTTGATCAGTTTAAGTTATGACAAATAAGCGCTTAATCTAAATTGGAGCTCATTTGAACGAATTTGAAAATGATATGACCGAATATGAATCAATTTCGATTTGATTAAGAGCCGTAGTACATTAAAAAGGGAAAAAAATTATTTAGTATATAATTATTAAAGACTTTATACGATAATAAGATTTTTTTATATATAATAACAATTTAGAAAACAAGATAATATTTTCAAAATAGGCATGACGACGGGGCCTTTAAGTGCGTTTTAAGTAATGGGCTTTCAAAAATTTAACAATAAATTTATGCGATTGGGTAGGCCCAGATCCAAGCCCATGAAGTTGAACTCCCGACTTTCGGGTTTGCTCTCACAAGGACAAAAGTATATTTTTAGGAGAATTTGGTACAAATAGTTCATAACATTTGCTCTCCTATGTATTTTAGTTTGCAATTGGTCTTTATTTGATGAAAAAATTATTTTAATTAAAAAAAATTGTATTTGGATTTATAATCTTTGTAAAATATACAAATACGTCATGTACATTTATTAAATAATATTTAATTTTACATACTAGATATATCATGGGGACTGTTCCCCCTACCAATGAATTTAACAAATTAATTTGACAAATAATCAATACTTTTAATTTAAGCTAATATAATAATCTAGATTTATTAGAACTTTAAAATCATTATATCCACGTCCAAACACATCCCAATAAATGTTTTAATGCACTTAGATCGTTAGATTAGTTTAAATTAATGACTGTGATTATTTGTTAAATACATTAATAGGTGGAATGATCTCCATATATCATTATAGTCACGTCAATTAAAATTTTCATAAGAGAAAAATATAAAATTATTGTGATTTAAGTATATATAATTGTTACGTGATGTGAAAATTTTGAATAAAAAATAAGTTAAATAAATAACAAAATGAGGTATATAATTTTATGACATTGAATTAATCTTGCTATATTTTTATTTAACATAAAAATACTAATAAAAATTAATTTACATATTATGTGTTGTTTATTTTTGAACGATAATAATACGATAAATTTAAATATGAAAAATACTTGCATCTCTAATATTTATAATTAATAAACAAATAACTCAATTAAATAATAGTATTTGAACAACAAGTTTGTCACAAGGGTTTTTTTTTTTTGTTATAACGGTAAAATAAAAGTTTACATTTTAAATAATATAATTACTTAATAATAAAAAATAATTTATTTTGACATGTTTATTAATAATTATGAGCCTAAGTTTTAGCTATTTTATAATACTTCGTAAAATATACAAAACAATGTAGTATATTATTAATTTGGTCAATAAAATGTTAATTAGAAAAATTATTTGTTTTCTTTAATTTTTTATAAAAAAATAAAAGTATTGAACCTATTTGCACTTTTTACAAAAGTTAACAACCCAACTGCAATTCCTATTTATTGAAATTAAGAATATATTAGTCTTTTTCATCAAATAAGGACTAATTACGTATCAAAACACCTAAGTTATAGACTTTTGTGCAAAAAACAAACGTTATAATCATTTCCATACTGAGAGTAAATGTTATAGACCATTTGCGCCAAATTTCTTATTTGTAGTGGTAAATGTTCGAATGACTTGGCAACTTTACTTGAATGACTTTTGACTAATTTATCAATATAAAATTCTTTAAAAAATGTATAAAAATAAAAATTATTGAATATATTCCTGAGTAAATATTTGTTTATTTTATTTCATACAATTTCAAATTCTTTTATTAAACTTACACGTTATTATGAAAATGAGAAGCTTTCAAAAGTTCGCGATTTTGCAAGAGAATTGGCATCTCATTAATCTTAAAGCAAGTTCAAACAATTGCATGAAATCTCATTTCAAATTTAGAATTCAACCCATCTCATTTTGTGTACAATATGTGGTTATTTATTATTCATTTAGTTTTGTGGTATAAATTAAAGATATTGTAGTTAAATCACGACGTGTGTATATATTTGAGTATAAAATTGTGATATTTGCTTTAAATTTTTGTAAATTTGTGCTCATTTGTGAATTGTCGGGTTGTGTTAATTGAAGAATATTGTATTAAGTTTAACAGAGCATAATCGACCATAACAGACCATGATTATGTTATCTTGGTCTGTTATGAATAATGCATAACAGATCGTAATAGTCTGTTGGGGCTATTCACAACAAACGATAAACATACCAAAAATAACAAACTTTGATGATGTGTTAAGGCTAATTCCTAATAGACCTTAACCAACCAATCTCATAGTGTGCTTAGGCTAATTCCTAACCTATCATAACTATAAACGTATTTAAGTCTTTAATTATAAAAGAGACATTTAACTTAAAATTTAGAAAAATTTGTAATTTTCGTTTTCAACGTTTTCAATCTGTTACTAATCTATCTCCAACTAATTTTTATAGCACCAGACATTTTCAACCTTTCAATTAATTGCAAATCACATCCCTAATAACAGAAAATAATAGATTTGTCCTCCATTTTAAATACATAAAAATAAAAGAAACTAAAAAACAACAAAAAAGTAAAAAAAATTGTAAAAAAAGGTTCAACAACTTTTCAAAAAATACAAAGTATTTTCTTTCTAACACATCACATCCCCACCCACGCACCATGATAAGATAATAAATCATAGTTTAAAAAATTTAAAGATACACATTAAGAAAAAAATAAAAATTTTCATAAGAATCTTTCAAGAAATTAACCTGAAGAGCAAGCTTTCTATAAGTTTTCTTGACCTTAGATTCAAAAGCTTCAGGACGAATTCTAAGAGTTTTTTTTTGGATCACTCACAGCAGAAAATGAATAAACACATAAAATCCTAAATCTGTTTTTCACATTTTTTTGAATCCTTGAATTAAATCCAAGAACCTGGTGTATAACCATACTCCACATCAGCAGAAAACAATTTCTTAAAGATTTTTAAAACTCACAATGGAAAAATAGGAAACGATGTTTATTTTTACACCTCATTGCATTTTAAAGTGAAAATGCAATGAAAATGAAAGAAACCCACCTCACTATTCATAGTTACGGTAAAAATTTAATCGATCCTGAACTTGATGAATTTATGGTACTAATGAATATTTAATGACAAATTTAACAAGACAAAATTTTTTCTATCTTAAATCTGTCATTAATGACAGATTGAAATGTTGTGGTGTGTTAGTGGCTACTTAGAGGAGGTGGAGGTGATGGTTGTGGTGGGATGATGTGAGGTGGGTATGTGAGAAAAAAAGATATTCTGTACTTTTTAAAAAGTTATGAAACTTTTGTTTACAAATTTTTCTTATTTTTGTTGTTGTTCTTAGCTTTATTTTATTTATTTTTTATTTAAAGCGGATGACAAATTCGTCATTATTTATTATTACGGATGTGATTTGCAATTAATTGAAAAGTTGAAGTCTTTGATACTATAAAAATTAGTTGATAATAGATTAGTAACAAATTAAAAAAATATGGGATAAAAATTGCAAATTTCTCTAAATTTTATAGCTTAGGCTTTTGCTTAGTTGTCATGTTTGATAAAGCTATTTAACGAGTGCAACATGTTTGCTTATGCTTCCCAATTTATGCTTCCCAATTTATATTTCAACTTACACATGCTCAATTGATCTGTTGTTTGGTAAATTTTAAAAAATAGTTTTTTAAGAGATTTTAAAAATATTTAGTGAAATATGTGCTTGAAAAATTAATAAATATTGTGATTGGTTGAAAATAAATTTGAGAAAAAAAAAAAGTTTTAAAAAAATTCTCCCAACATTGAATAATCAAAGTTTAACCTAAAATATGATTACTAGTTGCAAATCATGGGGACTGCCCGTTTTCTACTACCCAAATTCAAGAACGCCGCCTCGAGCACTTCCCGCCTTCTCCGTGATATCCGCCAGTTCTCCTCATCCTCCGCTCTGATCCGACGAGTCTGGACTCTATTTCCGGAGGAGACCGAATCCGAAGACCCGGATTGTGGAAGCTCCGTTTACAAGCGTGCCCTCAAGTACCAGCGACCCGTCACCGTTCAATACGATGCAAAATTGCACAACTCTGTTAGCTTAATTGGTACTATAGACCTCCCTTTCAAACAAATTAATACCACCAATGGAACTTTTGGCGTCCACACTGCTCTTAATGTTAAAGCTTCTTCTGGCTCGTATCGCGACCTTAAGTAAGAAATTTATAACAATTATTACTCCTTATCTTTCAGTTGTTTACTTACTTGTTCGTGTGTGCGTGTGCGTGTGTTATGCAGCGTTTTCGGCTAGCTATGAATGTAATTTTATAGACATTGTACAGGGTACTGCTCATATTGTGGTCCGAAATGGCGGAAATATCGGTCCAGCATCTGAAGCCGAACGATTTAATTTATGTTTCAGGTTATCTAGGATCGTATACAAAGTTGGACGAATATGGGAGGTCTATTTGTCGTCATAAGGTTTGAAATGCTATTTTTATTAAAAGTTATTAAGACTTGAGTTGTGTCTTAGAAGGCGAAACCTTGTTAAGAGAGTAGCCCAAGCCTTGTATGTTTGATTATTATTTGCATCTTTATTTGATTTGTGATTTATCCCTTAATGTCACGTAAGTGACTAGCATATTTTTTCTTCGTGCATGATATATCTACTAATACTCCTAATGGAACACTTAACTCCACGGAGCAATGCAACATGAATTTGGAACCTCACAATCTTGGGACCTAGTTGTTAATTCTTCCTATTGTTGGAATTAGGCTATGTTACCAAATTCCAAACATGATTAGATGTATTACTTCTATGAGTTATACCCTCATGCTTTTGTTTATGAAGGAATTCCTTGTTAATCTAATAACATGGAGTGCTTATATTTGTGTAGGGTGGTAGAGGTAGTTGTCCTTAAAATCAAGTTATAAGAAAAATGTCTTGTTATGAGGAACCGAGGAGATAACTCTCATTCCTATTGCATGTATATTAGCAATAATGTGTTAGTTCTCATCTTGCTTGAGTCCACTTGTTTTTGTACAAAATTTACTTGTTGGTTGGAGGATTTGCAGTGGGGTCTTTCAATTGAAATTTGTAGAAGAGGTGACTTAAATATTAATGGAATTTTTCAAATATCAGTTGTCGTCAAACATATTGGAAGTGTATCCTGTTAGTTTCTGTTACTTATTGTCAATTTATTGAAATGAATTCTTCCTATCAATTTATCTTTTATTATTAATGAATCAACCGTTATATCAGTGGCGGATCTAGGGTTGAAGTTCAGCTAGGGCGGACGTTGACTGGTCAACGGTACCAGTCAACGGCCGATGCTTATGAAAAAATAATGTAAAAATATTTTTAATAAATACGTAACTTATTAAGCAACAAGAAAATTATTTAATAGTGAAATATAATTCGATACAAGCTGTAATAATGCTAAAAAGTGTTTAGTACAACTCTAAAAATATTAACGAGAGTAAAAAAACTCTAAAAATAATTTCTGTATTATTTAATTTTGATCCACTTTAAAAAAATAATAATAAATCCTTACTTGAGGATTTAGTCATACAATTATACCTTACATTTTAATTTTTCAAAATTCAGGGACCATAAGTGAAATTTTGAATTTAAAATATCTTTTTTATACCCCTTTCTCCTTCACTCTTCACTATCCACTCTCAATAAAGTAAGTTATATATATATATACACACACACACACATATACTTATCTACACACACGCAGAGCACAGCGCCACATCCAATCTCCATTTTTCCATTATTTCTCAAAACTCCAGCACCATTTTTTTGCGAAATTCCAGCACAGGCGGACGCGGGATCTCGCCATGTTGTAAATCCGCCCCTGCGTTATATATATCGTTGTTGTTACTTTTAAAGTGAAGTTGATACTTGATAGAATCAGTTATATTAGAACACGAATCATTTTATCAAATTTAATTATAAAAAAAGAAAAGAAAAGAAATCCTATCAAATATATATATGTTATAAAACCAAACGGTAAAATCACAAGAATCTTTATTATAATCTACACTCACATTATTCACAACATATTTACATCTATGAATATAGTTAGGCTTGTATTAAATTTCTGTCAGTGCGATACATTTGTTGATATATCTATTTTTGAATTTTTTATATGTAGGTAAAGGTTAAGGAGATAAATTTTGTTGCTCAAGATGGTCTAGCCCCAGCTTGCAAGAAATCAAAGAAATTTGAATCAGGAGGTAGAAAACTTTTATTTTGTGCTTCGGTGGTAACATCAGGCTTCTAAGAACTTCTTTGTTATTAGCATTGCTTGCCACTTATATATTGCATAATAACAGTAAATTGATAAAAACATTTTGAGATTTAGCACAAAGGTTGAAGATATTACTTGCTGGAAATTGAACGTCTTTGACCCTGTTTTACTGGCCTAAAGATTAGGTTTGTGGGAGTAAATTATTATGAAATATTTCAGCAAAGAGTTTTGTTTTCATGTCAATATTTCTTTTCTTCACCTTTCTTTACTCTGGTTCTCTCCACCTAGCAGCATTTGAGCTGGAAGTAGAATGTTATAATTTTCTATTTCCTTAGGAGGAAGCAATTGCTAATTTAGTGTAGCATTTCTGGTATGGTCTAGTAGTCCAAAATGGACTTTATTTGCAATTGATCCAACGACCAAGGGTTTGTGATCCATGCATTTTTGTCTATTAGCAGATTCTGCAGTGGATTATGCACAGAAGAATCGAGACAGACTTCATTTATGGCAAATTTTCTTCGCCAACCCATATGAGTGGCGGGATATTAGGAAGAGTAAACCTCGCCCAAATTTCCCAGACTTTAAGCACAAGGATACCGGTGAGGCCCTCTGGCTCCAAGACAATGATCCCCCATGGATCAAACAACAACTCCAATTGTACGAGTCTAGATTGAGGGTACGAAGTCCAGAAAACACATTAGTTCCAATGGGTATATGAGGACGCGTAAGGAATTGAAACTCAGATATGGGGCTCCAAGTAGTGAAAATGTGAAACAAATGTACTCTTTGTGAAATTGCTTCCAAAAACTCAGATTGCTGCAGCACGGGGCATTTCTGATGTTTGGATCTTATAGCTTCTCCATGCGAATAGAAGGACGCAAACTTAGTGTTTCAAACATAATACACAGGCCACAATGAGGTATTGCAACTTCATGCCACAAAGAAATTCTGATATCCTCCTTACGGAGAAATACCCTACGTAGCTTGCACTGGAAAAGAAACATACAGTGGTTAGTGACATGGTGTTGCACCACAAAAAGAAGAGCTCATCTCCCCCACGATATCCACTGTACAGACTACATAGTTTGCATCGGGAAAAAAAGCTTACGCAGGTTAGTGACATGTTGTTGCACTGTTGTATAATTATCTGACTGGAGACTTTGACGTGCGTGGACAATAATTGTTGAAAAAAGTTTTATTGTTTCTGAATTTTTTGTAAATCATGAAAGATCTGTTACAATTCAGCTGTGATTGCTAATTAACATTTGTTATTAGTTAAAAGTGTATATAACGACAATTTTCTTGATTTAAGAATTATCTTTCAAAAATTTGATTGAGATTTGAAGCTCTTTAGATTTGTATGGACAATAATACTTTTAAGAAAATGAATCCAAGTCCCGAACGCCTTTTGGTCGTTCTAACTCAAAGTAGTCTAGACTATTAATAATTTTTGTTTTTACTACATGACTTTGTGTGACACCTTAAGGTTCCACGTGGATGCATGATGGATCTACGTAGAGAGTTACATGGACCACCATAACGTTATCATTACAAAATAAACCGAATTAAGCTTCGTCAGAGTTGTTTCGCATTGACAAAGCTGCAAGATCAATTCATATTTTACATGAAAGAGGTTGACTTGGTAGGCGAACTTTGATAGATGAAGGCTGAAACTTAGCGGCGAATGTCAAATCTATTAAATTTGAGATTAATTAGATTTCAATAAAATATGTCGGTCAAGATTACAAGGGAACATACAAATATCTTATTTGGCCATGTGATGGTTAGATTTTGGCATTTCGTGGCAAAATTGTTAATGAGCTTGCACAAACGATAAATCTAATGAGAATAACAACAAATACTATAAGTAGACATTACATGTCATAGAATTTTTTAGGATTATAATTTATTATCAACTTTCAAATAGTAGAGGGAAACATGTTCAAATAATACAAAAAGACCAAAATGTCCACTAGCTTGAGAGATTTATAAATACTCACCTAAAATAATAAGGAATGAGAGATTAATTGAAAATTTTAGCCAAATTATTGTTGTTAGAAGTAATTATTAAAGCTGAGATATTCTTTTCAGCTATGAGGTGTGTAAAGATTTGTTGGCTTCAATTATTTGGGTCAATATTTGTCATTCGTTATCTTGGTTGGTACATTTCAACGTACTAAAGTTCACTTTCTTGTTTGGACCGGAACTTAACACAAGTTTCGGCAAAAAGTGTTATTTTGAATTTAAATCAGTCGAGTGTTTTTTGTTTGTGAATTCTAACTTGGGTCTTTAATTTGGTAGCTCCAAGCAGAAACTTATTTTTAAGATAAAATTGATCAAAATGTTCTGCTCTCCAAATCAATGAACAGAGAATGAATTTCAAGTTCAAAGAAGAATCCCAGCCACACCGTATAAATAAAAATCGTATTATAACAAGAAATTATTTAGTGTATTACCACCATACAAGGTGGAGACACGTCAAATAACCACCTCAACGAGAGCTCCATGTCACCACTCACCAGTACACTAGTAGATCCGCAACAAATCGTTTTGATTACCCCTCACTTCACCTTGGACAAACAAGAGCTCTAAGCATTGAGACGGCCCACAACGGCTCACTACACCTAATAAACACACTGCGTTGTCTCGACACACTTTACCCAAAAGTTCGTAAGAAGCCACCATATCAGTAACGTTGACTAACAGCTTGGCCACACAAAAACACAGTATGGCCACACAGTAACGTTTGCATAAAGACAAATGCCTAATAGACGAAAAACACATCTAGTTGGAGCGGATATGGCAGTCGCACCCGCACCCTAACCCTAATGGCTGAGCATTATAACATGTGTTCTTAATAGGTAAATATTTATATATATCCCCAACCAATGGTAACGGCTGAGCACTGTAACATATGTTCTTAATATGCAAATAAATATATATGGACGGTTAGGTGAGTTGTATATGTTGAGAACTAGTTATGAGAGAATTTTGAGGTCAATAAGTGCTATTGATACTTTGAGAGTTTTCTTGTGTATAATAAACTCCAAAGTTAAACAACAAGAACGGTTGGTTTTGCATCAAACACCACCTGGTTGAAATAAATCTCTCGGTTTGCAATTAAAATCAGTGGATTTGTGCTTCTTAATTTTTTAAATATCCAATCGTGCTAAAATTTATAAACCCGACCTGACCTTCCTCGAGGCCTGAGATTACTAAGGGCACCTCTCAGCATAATGAAAATAATCCAGCCCAGTATATGTGAGAGTACTCGATCTTGCAATGCGGAGACTCTACATGCCCCGTATAGGTACTCAAATATGGTACAATCAATTTGTATACGAGGACATTATATGCCGACGTGGGAACTAGTTATCCCCACCATCTAAGTCATCTTCCCGAGCATGGGAAGGACTGGGGGTTGGTTGGCCACAAGTAGTTACCTTGTCATCATCAACTTCTACTCATACCTAGTCCCACTGCAATTAGGATACTAGATTTAACACATAGTCTTACTATAATACGGCCTCGTATGCCCGTGGGCCTGTCTATGGCCCAAAATAGTCCGAATCCTCTAGAACTACACTACAAACCATTATGTCTAGGTGCATTTGCCTCATTATTCATGTTACATCACGTCTCTAGCACTACGTTCGATTTATACCTTCTTGGTTATGTTTTTCTCTTCACATATTAAGAGTACTCAATCATGTTTTGTTAACTCTTAATAAGCAAGTCATTTCATGCATCCAACCAGCTGACGTCGCATTTTCCAAATGACAATTTTCTAAATGCACCATATTGTATTTACGTGACATTGATGTTTAGTGATTAGACACTCAAGTTCAAAATTGGTTTACAATAAATTTTAAGAATTGCTATTTAGGTATATTTTATTTTCTTAAAATGAAGATAAAAACACATTTAAATTTGTATAGAAAATTTAAATTTGCGTAAGAAATTTAAATTTTACTGTAGAGTGAGCAAGTTTGATAGAGTTTTAGATAATAATTTTTATTGTAAGAGAATTTTTATTTATATCTACACAATTTTTAAATAATTTACAATTAGAGTCGGGATGCTCTTTGTCATCCTCCGACAACTCCAATCAGGGTCAGGGCCCTACATTCTAAGTTACTTTTATATCCACAAGACTTTGTATTTTGTACCTTTTCGCTTGACTCGCGAATTCCGTGTCCAATACGGTCATCCACCTTCACTTCATTTTTATTTATTTATTTATTATTTTGTATCAAAATCTCAAACGCGTCCACGTCAAAGAATTCCATGCATCCACACAACCTAATTTACTCTAATTACATATAATATATGAGTAGGATTAAACAAAAAAAACCTAACAACTTATTCATAATATTTTAATGACATGAAATTATATTATTATTCATTTTTGGCATCAACATATTTTTATAGAAAAGTAAACAAATCATTTAATAAATTATATTCCTTCCGTTCTATAAAAATATACTTATTTTTTTATTCACGTATTTCAAATTATTGTTCAATTTTTTTTTGTTAATAATATAATTAATTTTTTAATTTTTTAATATACTTTATTTAATGTTCATTGTTAATAATAAATATGAATTACTATTATAATGTAAATAATTTTTTTTTTAATTTTTGTGAAAAAGAAGTAAATTTATATTTATAAGACGGGAAATAATTGAAATTAACCTCATAATTAATCCGTGTGAACCCATAATGAAATTCATATCCGATAGTTCAATAAAGTGGTGGAATGATGTGTTAGTCCGTCAATGAGCCGCCTCTGTGGGGACAAGAAGCCTTGGCCTTTTTCCACTAAAATAATAACATTCAGGAATTCTAGTCCATAATAGATCAATCTCACAAAATATCACGTGGCCCCACTCACATCAATACCTAATTTTTGATAATTAAAGTTTTTTTTTTTTTTTTTTTCTGAAATTGTTGGTGTGTTTTATTCAAATCAGGAATTTTAGAAATTATTCGCCTATTAAAATTAATTTCTCTAACTCTCCTTGCTTTGTTGAAGCGAAAGGCGTGTACTAAAGGCATACGTCAAACTTAATCATGTACACGCACAAGAAGAATTTTAAGTAGCCGTAAAACGAAGATGGTGGTCTTCGAATTGGATTGCAATGGTAAAACAAAAAAAATTTCCTTGATTGGATTTCAAGATGATATTGTCTACGTAAGACGATGTCTTTTGACGTGGTGGGAGAATTGAACTTTAATTGAGCACGTGATCATCTTGATTGAAGGAAGATGGACAAATGATTATTGTTTGACAAGGGATTAAGATGATATGCTACTTTACTCGATGAGAGATCGTTGAGAAAGTGTGATCAAAGCTTCACATCGATTAAATATAGAAATTATTTTGAGTTTATAAAGAAATTGAACTTTTTAGAATGGTACCCTAAATCTCAACATAAACATATATGTTTTTCTATATAATTAATCAAGCTTGGTTTCATAATCTTTTAGGGGATGGGAGTGGAGAAACTTTAATTTTCTATAGGTTCATGAAGACTTTTTAGATTATACGAGGGGGCAAATTGCTATTTTTCAGAAACTTAGATGAAACATTCAAGCATGCATGTGCCCATTATTTTCTGGGACATTGACTCAATCAGTAGTGGATCCAAATAAAATTAAATTGAGCAAAAAATAATAAAATTTTCATATAATTTTTTTTCTATACTAAAAAAAAAAATTGTTAGACCACGGGAACTCCAACACAGAAAATCTCTTGTATCCGCTCCTGAATAACAGTAAACACTACTAATACTAAATAGTATTTCTTACAAAATCAAGTATTAATGCTCAATAAAACTTCGAGAAATAAAAAGTTGAGATCTTAAGACTACGAGCAAATAGAATCAAATCTCATTATTAAAAGCATTTTCTTATTCAAAGATTATCATCGTTTGACTTGAATCAATATATAAAATTTTCATGGCCATTATAGTTAACTAGTCAAGTAGGGTACTGGATGAGATGGACTTCCATCTAGAAATGATATGAAAACTTTAAGGATTACATCCATCTTAGTGGATCAAATTTTATTCTGTTAATAATTTGTAGTCAAAAGTCAACAATTAATTTTAACCACACATTTCGTAGAATTCACAATTTTTATTAACTTTTCAACAGCACATTTCATTAAATTTTTATCAAAATTTACTAAAAAATTATGCCAAACAAACTTCTAATTTTTAAAAGTTGATATTAACTCTATCTTAATTAATTCAAACTCTTCACACTACGTTTTATCATTTCTCAAATATAATATTATTTTTCGTACAATTATAATGTTTAATTCAATAAGGTAGATGATATATATCTGAAAATATATTGATTATTGTTTTAATATTTAAGTGTGTGAGATTTTCTTTAACATGTGTTCCTACAAGATTGTAATTCGTCCGAGATTATCAATTTTAAAATTTAATTATTTGTTTAAGTTTTAAATAAATCAAATTGCTTGTTTAATCTTTTTAAACTCCAATGCCATATTGAGTCTTGAAATTTAATGTTAAAAGGTTGAAATTTTTAAGAGTGGTCTAAACCTTTTTTATATTGATTATTATTTTAAATTTAAGTAATGATGAATTTTTTAATTAATAATAGTTTTTTCAAAACATACTAAACACGTGCAGAGTGAAGTGATCCACTAAAGTCTTAGAGAGAATATATTTAGTTATCGAATATGCCTTCCAAAATTTAGCATATTCTTTATGGTTATTTAAGAGTATATTTGTGTGTGCTTATAAATATTTATAAGTTAGTCAAATATCATTTTTATTCACATATTTTGTAGGCTCTAATGCTTATAATCTACAAAAATCTTTTTCAAATATGCTCTAAGTCATTTGCAGTCTTGAATTGTGTATTGACAAGTAATAAAGTTATCTGACTTCTTAAATTGCACCATTTCATCTTTACAGGATCTTAATACTGTAAAATTTTGATGCCCTTAATTAAACTTAAAAAGTGTCATTTGAATTAACTAGTTAAGAATACGTGCGTTGCATATAATTTTGTAATAATATTATGATTTTTTTATTTTAAAATTATCGATGAATATAATATTTAAATGAAACTCATTTTCAATCATAAGTTCATCAATAATTATGACCAACTAAGGAATTATATTCAAACTTCTTGATAAAACATGTGGTTCATTAAAAAATACATGGCCTACGTGAATATTAAGTTTGAAAGATTATTGATACTCTTTTAATTATATTTTAAAGCATATATTGAATGGCATATCAGAAAAGGCAATTTTTTTTTTTATGAAAATTAGTATCAAATTCTAAAATACATGAAAATAGTAGATATAAGTACAACACAATTTTTCATTGATTTTCTGTATTTATATCATTATAAAAAGTACACGAAAACAAAATATTTAACGTTTTTAGGTAATTATTTCTCAGAAAAAAGAATCTCAAAATTCTTTGACATAAGATAAAGAAGAATTTTCTATTGCAATATCCATTTAGTTTTAATGCACCCATAAATTAAGGGGGGTTTTTTTTTTTTTTTTGGTTCTCTTCATGCATTCTTTACCATAATTCCATCTGAAATATTATTAAATTTCAAGAAAATTCAAAACAATCAGATATTTGGACAATGATTTTAACTCATCACATAAAACCACTTATTATGCGATATTTACCTTCACCTTATATATAACATGACTCACTTTATCCAAGTTATGTTTTCCTCAGCCGAGTGCTTGAAAGAGTTGGAGTAACACTAATTCTCCTTGTTCTAACTCGTTCTTCCACAATAAATATACGTTTAATTGCTTACAAAATGACATAAAACATTATTCGAGCTTAAATCCCTTTGTTATCAAGACTACCACAATAATTAATATTTTTACATCGAATAAATATTCTAAATCAAGAAAAAAAGATATATAAATCAATATTTAAAAGCAATATTACTATCATATATATTCTTAAAATTAGTGAATCATTCACAGAAAATTAACACATCCATTATTATCACATTACTATCAAACTAATTATCAAAGATTAAAAATCGTCATTGCGAGGAAACAAATATTCTTGGCATAATAAAAACCAAAGACGAATAACAAAGGAAAAAAATATGAATTAATAATAAAAAAGTCGAAATGTAAAGTCAAATTCATCTTGTTTTGTTATGTTGATGAAGGAATTTGCTTAAATTCTCGTGCATAATAAGATTGGCTCTTTGATTGTTTACAATTAAAGATAATAATTTCAATATATTAAAAAAAATTAGTATATTTTTATTTATTTTCATTAATTACAATATATATAATAGAATTTAAAGAGACAAATCACTTTTAATAATCAAAATAAAATATTTATATAGTATTAAATAGTTTAAATTAAAGTCAAAATAAATTATATTAATTGAAAGATAATTTTAGAAATTATAAATTATTTGAAGGGTAATATTGTTCAAAAATATTTCTTCTTTTAAAAGACTTCTATAATTAGTATAGATTAAGGAGTCAATAAGAAAAGTCCAATAAATTTAGATTCTTTATAGTCTCCTACTATTATTTAGAGACCAATATTTAGAGACCAATATGCTAGTTAATGGAAGATGAGTATAAGAATATGAGAAGACCATCTTGCCCAGTGGGCAATACAAAAAGATGATGACATAAGTTTGACAATAAGAAAGACTAAGAACCTTAATACAGTTGAAAAATGATGTGACAACTAAAATTTGTGTTCTTAATATAACCAGCATTATACAAAATCTTAATATAGCAACCACAATACTTTTTATTTTAATATTATCACTTTTAGTTACCAAAAATATTAGAAAATATATGAGAAATTTAAAAATTCACAAGTTTGGATCTCTTTAATCCAGTTTATTGGTACGTTTGAATGTGCATGTGAACTTACTGAAATTAGAGTTTATTGTTACGTTACACGTAAATTCACCGACTTAAACCTATTCACCAACACTTCATCCATTGAAATATGATATCATCAAATCCTTATAACACATTAAAGCTTGACCCTAAAAATTCACAAAATTAAAAAAGACATCCAATTAATAATTAACTAAAAAATATATTATCAAGCATATTTCACCAACAAGTCAACTTACTTTCAATTACAAAGAAACTTTGCTAAATTTTATATGGAAACCCGTGTTTTGGTCAGGTAAAATAAAGTGTATTATTTATTGTAAATTGGTATTTCAGGATGTTACTTATTCATAATATAATTTTCAAAAATTTTGTAGCCTTCGACTTTGAGTATACAAAAGTCACGAAACGATCATAAAATATTGTTAAATAAGTCAAAAGCATTAAATATCTATTTTCAAATTGGACAATACACTCTTGAAGAAAAAAAATTAAATTCTAAAGAAGTTTTTTCATTTTTATAGGATATTATCATGATTTACAATTTTAAGGACCTTTCAACACTTGGGATAGGAGCTGATAGCTTTGTTCTTACATCTTAAGACTTTTAGATATATAATGAAGGATTAGGTTTAGCTAAGTTGAATTATGGACCAATTTTGATGAACTTCGATGAGAATAGTGATTATGAGAGCGAACATCACGCCCGTTACATAATGACGAAAAGTACGACAAGGACACATGCGTATATTTTTTGCTCTTTAGTTCCCATACAAAAAGAAAAAATAAATAAAATTATAGTTCACAATTTAGACTTAGTATTGCTGCGCTTTTAATAGAATCAACTTCTGCTGTGTTGTAGAAAGAATTGATTGTAGAAAAAATCAGATAAGTATTTGATAAACTATTATTTCAAAATTGATATATGTTTCAAAAGCAGAATTTGAGCGTTTGTTAAACAAAAGTGATTTATTGTTGTAACCAGTGGTGGATTTGGCATGGGAGCCATGGGGTCCATGACCCCCGTACCCATTTGACAAATTTTTGATTTTTACTTTTTATTTTTATTTTTATTAAATGGTCCACACTTTCACACTTTCCTTTTTATTTCCTCAACTCCATTTCCTTCAATCTTTTGCGTCTCTCACTGTCGAAAAATGGAAGATTAAAAATGGTGGGAGAAATCACAAAATCATCAAATTGAAATCTCACAAAAATCATCTTAACAAGTGTGAAAGACTACTCTCTTTTTTAATGAAATAGATATTTCTAATTTATTTGTAAATTTGAGATGTTTTTTTTTTATATAATACATTAATGTTACGTCGTAACTTTGCTATATTTTTTTGTTTTTGAAATGGATATGGGTGGTGAATAGATGAATGATTGTTTGGTTGCTTTGTATATTGATATTTGTAATATGAATTTGCAAATTAAATTTGGTTATTATATTTTACTTGTAGATTGATTAGATTGTCCAAAAAAAAAAATAATTTCGGAGGCGCTGCCTCCAAACCCCTGTCAAAGCCTCCCTCACCCAATTTTTTTTTTTTTGGTCTCCATGACTTAAGAATTCTAGATCCGCCACTGGTTATAACGGTATTATATTACTAAAAATGACATTGATTATATTAATTTTATTTTATATTATTATTATTATTATCACGAGTGGTAAAATTTAATTTTTTTTCCTAATCAAATATCTTTTAACAAAGACAATGCATTCACTATTATTATTTTATAATTAAATAATAAACATCTAATAAATTTTAAATTTTATAAAAATTACAAAAAAAAAGTAGTCATATAGTGCAAAAATTAATTAAACTTATATTATTTTTTATGCATCCAACTTTCATTTCTCAAATAGGCATTAAAAAAATTATTTTAATTAAGTAAGGGTAAAATGAGTATTTTAATAATATATAAATAAAAAAATTGAAAAAAGAATCTAAAAACATGTGTTCTTGCTGTTTATCAAAATAGTCAAATTATTTTACAATTTCTTTTAAAAAATTTGTCAAATGCATTAAATCAACTTCTGATTATTTGAGAATAAAAAATTGGGCACCAAAATCAATCACACTTCAATTTCTTTAATAAATAAAAGTAATATTTTTGAATCTATTCTTGTGAACGTGAAAATTCGAAAGCAAGAAATGATTTTTGTTCTCTTCTTCTTCTTCTTCTTCTTTTTTTATTTTTATTTTTATATTGAGCGGGACTGCATACTACCTATAACTATAACTGTTAAGCAAGAGTTTACATCTTTCACCAAAACCCCAGGTGGTGGGGTCTCAAGGTTGGGTTGAACCTTTTATTAGCTTCCGTTTGGTATAGATTATAAACTGGTTTATAGTTTATTTGACTACTTTTTGATCAAAAATGTCATGCTATACACACAAAAATTTTGGTCAAATAAACCGTTTTTGGTCAAATAAACTCTTTTGGTCAAATAAACCAGTTTATAATCTATACCAAACGGAGGCTTAACCAAGAGTCCAAGCCAGGCTTCCTTCCATTCACCATTTCTGCAGGTGACAACAACCTATTAACCAAAATCCGCCGCCGAAGATGGCGGTGACAGACCTTTTCGCTGGTGAGATTGCCACCGAACTTCTCAAACAGCTCCTTGTTATATCTAGAAAATGCGCCTTCTGCCGGTCGAGCGCCGAGCAGCTCATCCTCTATATCCAAGAGCTCCTCCCCATCATCCAGGAAGTCAAGCATACAGGCGTGGAGCTGCCTCAACATCGCCAGCGCCAGCTCGATAATTTCTCCGAGAGACTATCCGATGGGCTCGATCTGGCTAAGAAGGTTCTGACTGCTCCCCGTTGGAACGTGTACAAGAGCCTGCGATTGGCTCAAAAAATGGAGAAATTGGAGAAAACCGTGTCGAGATTCATGAATGGTATAATCCAGGCGCACGTACTGGCCGACGTGCATCATGTGAGGGTGGGCATAGACGAGAAATTCCCTCGGCTGGAGCGGCAGCTCGAGGCCATGAAGATTGGGGTGGACGACCGTGGTGGGTGGCTGGGGGAGGCAGTGAACAGGGTGGAGGAGGAGAGGATGTTCGAGGGTACTTTGGCCAATTTAAGTGCCGGTATGGAGTTGGGAAAGAGGAAGTTGAAGGAGATGCTAATGGCGAAAGATTTTACTGTAATTGGCGTACACGGAATTTGTGGCAGTGGAAAAACAACCTTGGCTAGAGTAATTTGTAAAGATGATCAAATCAAGAGTAAGTTGAATCTTGTTAACTATTTCACTTTTAATTCATTTAAATACTGTGTTCAACACACCCATCCCGAGCCACCTGAAAGGCTGAAAATTGAGAAGTTATTAACTTCTGCGTTCATCAATTTTTTCTGCTGATGATTATATAACCCTTTTGTTTACTACGATTTTTTCTATTCATCGTGTACTAAATGAAGAGAGTTTTGACTTGTTGTGTTTCCATTTTCCAATAATAGAATGATATTCAAAGTTTAATCCGAATGTTTTAACATCAGTTGATTCTGTGTTTCCAGGTTATTTCAATAACAGGATTTTCTTCCTTACCGTGTCTCAATCTCCCAGTGTGGAGCAACTGAGTGCAAAGATTTGGGAAAAGATATCAGGGAATACCATGGTTGCTAGCGGCAACATGTTTTCCCTAGTAAAACCGCAATATGATACGGAAATTTCTTCAAGAACTCTACTGGTTTTGGATGATATATGGTCCCAATCAGTACTTGAACAACTAAAAAACAAAGTTCCTGCTGGTTGCAAAATCCTCGTGGTTTCGCGATTGAAGTTCCCTCTATCAGTTGTTGACAGCTCCTATGAATTGGAGTTGTTAAGGGAGGATGAGGCTATGGGACTATTCTGTCATTTCGCTTTTGGGCAATCTTCGATTCCATTTACTGCGGATAAACAATTGGTTAAAGAGGTAATAATTAATTACATCTGTTAGTCTCTTTCTTTTACTTGATTATTATTACAAATTCTTACTGAAAAAGGATTCCAATTCCAATAGGTTGTGGATGAATGTAAAGGGCTTCCATTGGCTCTTAAGGTGATTGGATCATCACTTAAGGGCCAGACTGAAATGTTCTGGACAAGCGCTAAGAATCGGTTATCAAGAAGCCAACCTCTTTGTGAATCCCATGAAGTTCAGTTACTCGAACGGATGAAATTGAGTATTGATTCCTTGAGAGAGGAGGTGAGGGATTGTTTCTTGGATTTAGGTGCCTTCCCAGAGGACAAGAGGATCCCTCTTGATATTCTTATTAACATGTGGATGGAACTACACGACATTCATGAAGAAGATGCTTTCGCCATCCTAGTCGAGCTTTCAGATAAAAATCTCTTGACCTTAGTGAAAGATGCAAGGTATAAGTTAATCCTATGGTTTTCAATATATATAACTTAAATTTATGGATCTGAAAATTATTTGCAATCTTAAATTCTTTTCATCGAAAATGTTTGTTTTCCAGAGCTGGAGATAAGTATAGCAGTTACTATGAAATTTCAGTCTATCAGCATGATGTATTGAGAGATCTAGCTATACATCTCAGCAATCACGGAAGTATAAATCAGCGGAGGCGATTGCTTATGCCAAGAAGAGAAGCAGGCCTACCAAAAGAATGGGAGAGGAATATGGATCAACCATTCAATGCACAAATTATCTCAGTGCATACAGGTATAGCAATCCCTGTTACTGGATGATTCCTAATGTTTCATACGACGATTATTACATTTCGATTCCTACCTGAATGGCATCATTTATGATTTACCACAATTTTTGTAAAATTTTAAGGCTTAGAATCTAGTTGACAATTAGTGGACAAGATTTACGTCTCTTTTATCAATATTCCACTATTGATAGAACAAATGGAAAAGATTAGTAATTTATAATTAGCACATTCCAGGTAGTACGTCACGGGTTTCATTGGTTCGAATTTTCTAACGCAGGTGAAATGAGAGAGATGAACTGGTTCAGGATGGATTGTCCGAAAGCTGAAGTACTCATACTAAACTTTTCTTCAGATGAATACTTTCTGCCTCCTTTCCTTTATGACATGCCCAAGCTCAGAGCACTGATACTAATAAACTATAGCACTTCCAACACAGTCATTCACAATCTATCAGTTTTTCACTACTTAAACAACTTGAGAAGCCTCTGGTTCGAAAAGATATATGTCCCTCGGATATTTGACACCACAATACCCCTCAAAAATCTGCAAAAAGTTTCATTAATCCTATGTGATATTGATAACAGCCTCGACCAATCAGCTATAGACCTGCCCCGCATTTTCCCTCGTCTCTCAGAACTCACTATGGATCACTGCATTAACTTGAACAATCTACCTTCCAGCATCTGCCGAATGCATACACTGAAGATCCTGAATGTCACCAATTGTGACAGTCTCCAGGAACTGCCAGCAGATTTGGGTAAAATAAATTTCCTACAGTTGTTGAGACTGTATTCTTGTCCGAATTTGAAGAGACTCCCTGTCGGTATTGGCCACCTTGTTTGGCTAAAATACCTTGACATTTCCCAATGTATTACATTGGAATGCCTTCCTGAGGGAGTTGGTGGATGCACAAACCTGGAGAAGATTGATATGAGAGAGTGTCCACAGATCAAGAATTTGCCTTTGTCTGTGGTGTCATTACATTCTTTGCGTCGAGTTATTTGTGACGAAGAAGTTTCTTGGCTGTGGAAAGATGTGGGGAAGGTTATACCAGGCCTCTGTGTTCAGGTTGTTGAGGAGTGCTTCAATCTGGATTGGCTTTCTGAGTAAATTTTCTGCAGTTTTTACCTGGTACTAGTCAAGATTCGAAACCCCTAGTTTTGGATTATGTCTTGTAAATAAAGAAGATGCTAGGTTATCTTCCTTGTCTTTTGTGCTCGTATTAGGTTGTCTTTTTAATTCTTGGACTAAATTATAATAATAACAATCTAAATTCACCTCTCCATGAGAATTAAACTCTTAGCACATCTAGCCTTACCTTAATTCAACTTTCTTTTGAGTAATAAGATCATTTTAATTATAGCACTTGATGATTCAAACACCTAGAATCTCAAGAATCGCATTTTACTTGGGTTGTATTATAAACTCCCTGGCTTAACCCATCCGGATTAATGAAAATTTTATTGATAAGACATTGTTAATCACTTAATCGTAACCAATTTCCAAATACGATTTTTTTTTTGTCAAATTCAGGAGAACCAAATGGAGCGATCAGTACTCTATATATACCGTTGGGTAGCGAAGCTTACACTTTATTGCAAATTTTTAGACTAATCACGCATCCACCCGAAGCACAAGCCGAATACATGTCGTTCCAAGTCCACTCTTTAGTCCACAAAGCTCAGATGTCAACTAATAAATTCGACATATACATGTGCAGAGCGAGGTCTACCGTCCAGTGTAAGAAAAATTCATCAATAACACGTCAGTTCTTTCTTTCGGGAACATTCGATAAAATTAAAACGATATAGAAAAGTTTAACATACTTGTCAAAGAATGAAGCGACATAATCAATAACTGGATTCTTTTTGCCACCCATAAGATACGCAACAAATAAACTAGGACTCACAGCAACTGTATGGCTGCTGGTGGAATATCTATAAATCGGTAAACACGAAAAATACAAAACGTGTGGACACTTCAAATAATCAGTAATTAATGAGTTGAGCTAATTGTTCTGGAAATTTGAAATTTTTTTAACATTACGCCCAGGGAGTAGCACATTTGATGACCCAAGACGTGTATGAGTGTCGAAAAAAGCACCAATTTTAAATGCCCCCAGACACTTATTTGCTAGTAAACTGCAATATTTAACCAAGTAAAAAAACAGACTGTGTGTATTTAAAATGATCCCGAAAATTTTAGTTCCCCCAATTTCCAATCTACCCCCTTCCTATGCAGGTTACTACATTGCCACAAACGTCCCCTTTTTACTCCCCGTGAACTTTAAAGATAAATGAACACAAAAATTCTGCCTATTCATACATACCAGAGTAATTTACTAATGTGTACTGTTGACAATGTACACGAGGGGCCTATGGTTTTTCAGAGAAATCTGGTAGGAATATACTCGCTTATTCTTAGAGGAAAACTGTAAAACTCCTCGTTTCTACTGTCTCCCTTCCTGCGTTGGAAAGGTATCAACCATGGAATTCCTCTCTCCTCAACTGAATGCCTGGCTTCAAGTGTGTTGTCTAGAAGTGTTCCAACTATCAGCGCCACAGTAGGTGGTGAAGAGAATATTGTATTTAATATATCGTTGAACTGCAAGGAACAAACCAGAATGATATCATAGCCGTTAAAAGATAAAAGTACAATAGAGCTTCTAACGATCTTGTGCAAAACACGAATTTGTTATTTAGGAACATGAAATGGTGTTAAAATTGGAACAACTTCATAGCCAGAAAAATGGAAGACATAACACGATGTTTCTTCAGTCAACTTTTGAGTTCTTGAAAGGAGTGATGCAAGAAAAAGGCCCAACTGTTGCCTTTTTCAACCATAGTTGGTTTCTTATTGGACTTCAATAGCCCCTCTGTTTTCTACCTAGAGGCGTCAAAACGTGCTGGGGCAGCCCGAGGCAGGGTAAAGCGCAGACCTAGAGACAGGCCTGGCTGTAAGGGCTGGCCCACACTGTCATGTAGCTACACAAAAGAGAGAAATAAAGAAAACCTCAGCAAAGAAAAAAGAATTTGAAAGCCCATATGCCTGGTTGACTGGCCCTGATAAGTTTAGGCATGACAGGCCCAAAAGAGGGCTGTGACATGCCAAGTGGCCCTGCACAGTCCACCTCAACAGTGGGCCATACCAGCCCCCAGCTCGGTTGACACCTCTAGTTATAATGGAACTAGCTCTGCCAAGTGGCTCTAAACCCTTAGCAGCACAGGAACTAATTGTCACTTGACATTAAATTGAAGTCCTTTCTACACAAGGCTAATCTCCCAGTGACATCACCCACCTCCTGGGAGTTGGATTAAAATCTGTGCATTGGATCTCCCCATGTTAGCAAAATTTTTTGCTATGAATCTACACAAAAACTACACGAGTTACCCCTTCAATTGACTAGAGGACTAGTAACCAAACAACTTGTGCAGGTTTTGGCTTGCTTTGTTGATGGGTTGAAAATCAGAAGTCGGAGTAAGGACCATCGTTTCTTTTTCTCACGTCATCAACCATGTCAATAATTAAGCCTCTAATCCCAAGTCTACAATCATTTTAATAATAAATCTTCAGGACTAGAATAAAGATTTTATTTATTTTGAATTATTAATGGGTATGCCTTTTGCTCCTTCCAAACAAATGAAACCCCAAGAACTTGAAATCATCAACAAAAGCATCAGCAACTTCATAAGCCTAACCCAACTTTCAGATTATCAAAACCTTTTCGAAGGAAAGATCTATATTTTTCCGAAATAAAAAGTGACTTCCTCAAATTTGAATGTAAAAACTACTCGGTAGCAGGACATAGGCATTGAGTTCAATAGGCTAGCAACATAAACACATCATTAGGTACCTAGGAAACAGAAGCGACACTTCTAGATGTATGACATCTAATTGTCCGATTCTATTTATCCCATGCGCCACTAATAATGCATCTAGTCCATTCATTTCTCCAGCTAGGGTAAAGCGTGGCAGTGTGAGTCTCTGCACTCCAAACGATAAGAACACCAGCTGCAAGATCTCCCCGTTTAGGTGTGTAATTTGGCATTTTTACTACCCTATATTTTTAATCATCTCTTTTCAACCTGTTACTCAACCTCAAATATCATTAAGTAGCTACAAATTGGATAAAGGGCACGACATTGTCATCTAAAATGGAGAAAACAGAGAAAAAAGGGCCTTACCCAGCCTCCATTTGTTTTGACAGGTCCATGCCCAGCCATATCTGTGTTCATAACAAAATATTGGGGTATTGATATACCCAAGAACAGAGAGAGCCCCAATACGTAGATGTTTCTCAAGGAATTGTTGTTTGCAAATTGTACAAATGAAATCCCAATAGCAGCTGCAGAAAAAATAAAGACTAAAAACCCACTGTCAAGATAGAAACCAAGTATAAAATGTATCTGAGAGTACCACTCACCAACAATACCATACAGGACACAGTATATTGCAGCAAATATTGGTAATGGAATTGAAGCAAAGAAGGCCCCAAATTTTCCTGCAAAGCAATAATGTTAAATAGCGCAGTACCAGAAAATAGTGTTTCCACCCCATCTCTCCTACCGCCCCCCCCAAAAAAAAAAAAACAAAACAAAAAAAAACAAAAGAAAAGAAACCTCCAGTTCTTTATTTCTACTTTTCTCTCTCCCAATTCCCAGTAGATCTACAAAGACAGGATAAAGACAGAATATAGAGGAGGGCATTAACAAACCAAATATTGAAAAGAAGACCATGAAAGCAGTGGATATCTGCACTGCTCTTCTGCTTCCAACACGAGTTATTCCAAGAAGTCCAACATTTTCACTGCATTTTCCCGGGATAAATAAATGAAGAGCCAGAAGAATGATATATCAAAGAAAATCTGTTATTATTATAATTCCTAAGCAGTTAGAAGTAGTTATATAACTAGGCTCTGTTACTCAACCAAATGTAGGACTAAGAAATGTATAGATTCCAGAAAATAGTGTCTTTTTAATATTAATATCTATGAGAAGTTGTCATTAGAGGTTCAATTTCATAAAAAACTAAAAGCTACTATGAATAACCCAGACTGCCACACAAGCTTACACAACACGATGACAATATAATAAAAGGGACGCACAAAAATGATGATTATCCATTAAATGAACAAGACCACATATACTAAAAAGTAAAATGCATTGAACTTATAATAAAATATCAGCTGCTTACACGGATGCAGTAGTCCCAACAGCAGCACCAAATATCCCTTCAAGCAACTGGCCCACACCCTGAGAACACACCAAAATACAACGGTAGACATTGAAATGCTCATATAATATGTTGCAAAAGAAATTCACTGTCATAAACTGATAGTGATTGTACGGACCTGCAGACCAATGCTCCGGCTTAGCACATGTGCTGGAGGTGCAGTAGCACCAGCAAGGCGCGATGCAGCATAAAATGTTCCAGTGGACTGCAGTATGAACTTGTTTAGCATTGGACAACAATGCCAATCAAAGTGTTTTTTCAAAGAGACTGAACACTTATAATGATCAGGAGCAAACATACCTCAGCCGAAGAAACAAGTGCAGCACCAACCATCCCAAATACATGACTTGCTCTGAATATGGGGGTACCCCACTGGAAAGGATAGGGAATCTTGATCCTATAATGAAGCAACATCAAGGTAAAAAGTAAGAAAAACTCAGTATCCACAAGGAAAGATAAAATGTGGACATATTGATGCAGTGGAAGGCGCAAAAAAATGATCTATCACAATTGAGAAAATCTCAAAGTTAATAACCATCAAAAAAGCAATTGAGATCCTGGAAGGTGGTTTCAACAAGAAAGCCTTGGATGAAAAAGGCTAAACAACCCATAACTAACAATAATATTTAAAGACATCCTACTTAATAAAATAAACATAAATAACGAAAGGGCCGAAAGGGCTGGCGCCAATATGCATCTCCTGTTTGCATCACATACCATGGAGCAGATGAGATGAGAAGGGAACGGTCTGTACGACAGCTTAACTTGGTCCGTTCTCGCACATTGTTGTAAGCACCAGCAACAGTAAGTATTGCTGCAAAAGACCAGATAATGCCAATGCAGACAAGCAAAGCGAACCTCTCAAGCAAGGGTCCAGCAGCGGGATGGATGCGTTGCAAGTACTGCAGACAGAACTGTTACAATTTTCCTGAGAAGAGACTAGCAACACGTGTAGGCAAGAAAATGTGGCTTACTTGTTGGCCGATAACGAGCAGAATCAACATGGGTAGGCCAATCTCTACACAATTTCCAAGCTGTAGAGAACATAAAGGCAGATAGGAACCTACGCAAACCATCAATTTCAATGGAATCAAAGCTTATAAGAAGAGAGAGGATACCTGTGGGAAGCCCCTAGCAAACAAACCAAGGCCTACTACACAGACAAGTGGAACTATAACGATTGGGCTGAAGAACCTGTGAGGAAGATCAAATCAAATAAAGGGTGAAACACCATACGAACAAGGACTACTGACAAAAAACAAAGTACCTACAGTTTTCTACAAGCTCGAAGAGAAATTAGATAGTGATATAGAAATCTATTTACCGAGTAAGATTTCCCCAGGCATTGCTATATCCAATTACGATGTTGAGAAGTGAAGATACTATTAACGATCCTTGAATAGCTCTCATAGTGTGAGTGAACCTCTACAAGGACCGAAGTAAAAGTAATTAAAAAGGACATTGAAAGTCAAAGACGAGGGAACACATGAAATGAACTACTTAAGCTTTATGCAATCAAAAGAACCAAGCGACATGTCCTTAGTCCCATAAACTTAAAACATGATTGCAGTTCACAAGGGAAAATACAACTACCAATATTGCATACGGAAAAAGATGGATATAAGGGTATTTAACACAACCTTAAGTAAGAAAGCTGATATTGAGGATTGCCAGAGCAAGGTAGAATGAGGTAGAGCAGACTAGTGTAGTTGGTTTGGATATATTTGATGACTAGTCATGCTGAGAACAATGAGGATGACTAACAAAAATTAATAGAATACGGGTTGATTAATTGGGGAGGACACATGGTAACTTCTTCATACATATCCCAATTAGATGGAAAATCAACGACGGTAGCATTAAAGAAAAATATGTGGATCTAAAGGCCTTACGAGGAGAAGAACGCAAAAAACATAAATCACTTGAACTTTTTGAGGATATAATAAAAATAGCATACTGAGTATCAATCAGAATTGGAAGAAGAAAATTTGAAGATTATGATGAGGCAGGTGGTGACGCGAAGCATAAGTAGGCTCATGAGATATAAAACTAGTTTCTTTTTCTATTTTTCTCTTAACTTTTTGGACTCAAATTTTTCTGCATTGTAATCTCGTTGGCTGGAGTTGAGGTCAGATATCCTCCTCCTAAGATTGTATTTTGTTTCTTATTTTTAGTATTAATAATTCTAAGATGGAGGGGAGGGGAGGGGAGGGGAGGGGAGGGGAGGGGAGGGGGGGGATCGGGTTGAACCAATTGAGGCAATTTCTGTAGTATAACTTATTTATAATAATTAATCCAGGGATGACTGAGAAAAACAAAAGGTTGACAGTTTAAGGGAAAAAAAAAAGGAAGAGGAAGATTCTTTCAGTAAATTAAGAAGTATTTGACTGTCCTTTCTCATAGTTGTCATGTGTGCAAGCAAAACGGTAGTCATAAATCAAACATCAATGAAAAGGGAAACTAATTCGAACAATGAGAAAAGGAAAAGTAATGTCTGTCATTTTTTTGACGTGCATCTGACATATATATAAAGCTGATGTAATCACTTAAACTAACTTACTAAAATGAATGTCAAACCACCAAATTTTACCTCGTGCTCACTTGAGAATGTACTATCAGAAAAATCGTTGATAATCGCCAACACTGATATAACATAAGCAAATGATGGGCCCATCACAGTTGGAAGTCGAGTCCCAAACCACGTTTGCAAAAGGGTATTCACTCCCGACATGAAGAGCAATGACTGGATCACTCGAGCTTTATCACCCTGCTCACAAGATTTATAGGAGGTTACGCTAATTTAATTTTTCAAGCCATGATAAGAAGTAGAAGAGGTTAAATGACTTACAGGACTGCCTCCCATCCGAGGCACAAGGGCAGTGGCAATCATGACAGTTGTTCCAAGCATAACAATGTAGTGTTGGAAACCTAGCACAGCAGTTTGAACTGCAATATGGGAATTATACTTGCAATTAGCAGCTACCAAAAGGATTTACAACAAACCTAAATTAGCTCTAGATGCACACACATTCAAAAATTTGTCATTAGAAAGGATATGAAATTATAAAATCCAACAAAGCCTAATTTACATTTAATTTTCGTATTCAGTATACTAATTCTTACTTTGACGGATATAGCCTCTTGGCTCATGTTTGTGGGGAGAATCTAAAAATTTGGACTGAATAAAGTCGAATAGATTAATATCCTCAGTTTGAAAGTAAAACGAACAAAGATCCCAACAAAAGTTACAATCTTTTTACATTACAAGGGTACTTCAAAACCAATCAAATAGACATGCAAGTTGGAAAAGCTTATGACTGAAAAAGACCAGACCTTTTCAACTATAAACAAGGCATATGCTTTTTTACTTTCTTTCCCAGATTATTTTAAAAAAATAAAAATAAAAATTCTTCTGTACTCACCTTTTTCACCAATATTTTATAACTCAGCATAATTAAATACGGAAACAAAGAAAACGCCAAAAATTAAAGTGAGAGAGAGAGAGAGAGTACCGACCCCATGAAGGATTTGAATGGATGCAGTAGTGAAGCTGGAGGAGCTGTTCTTGCGGAGGATAAGCAGGGCCTCTGGCAGCACCAAGAGGTCGTGCTACTACTGGCGGCGGAGGAACCTGACTCGGCGGATGTTGGTGGTTGTGATGGGCTGTTTCCACCATTTTTTCCCCTTTCTTTTCCGTACCACTCTTCTAGTACAGAGTTATTGCGTTTGAGAGAATTTTTTCTTTTCTTCAATATTAGTTTGTTTTCAAGAATCAACAACAAAGCACCGACACCCTGAATGACAAATCGAACGGTTTTTCTTCGGAAATTTCTTATACAGCACTCATGGAGTAACTTGATTTCCTTGTAAAGTGACTTTCCTTATTTTAATAATGAGTTTTCAAGAAATTTTTTAAATATACAGATCAGATCACTGTAACATGTCATTAAAGAAAAATTTTTATATACTTCTTTCTAAATTGAAGAGAGAGAAGAAAATAATTATTACTATCCACTCGTTCCGTTTGGGCATAAAGAGGAGAAAGAAGGAGATGGAGAGGGTGGGGAGTGGGGTTTGGGAGGAGGGAATGGGAAATTGGATTGAATTAAGCTTTGTCAGTTTCAAGGAACATAAACGCATGATGCCGCGTGGGACCACGAACTTCGAGGTATAAATGGACAGAAAAGCCCTCGGTCTAGTCCTTGTCACTGTCTCGCCATAGCTGATGCTCTGCTCTAATCTTTATTTTCCCTTTTTCTTTTTGCGGATTTTTTTAAAATTTATTTCTAAACTTTTTTGTTTTTAATTCTCTTTTTATGTAATGATTGGACCCATTTCGAATGTAGATATGTATGTGATAAAGGGTATAAAGGACGGTCCCGACAGCCTGAGCTCGTGATGCTCAATCCTTATTTGGTTCGGCCGAAACTTAAGGTAATCAATATCTTGTTGTGTATTTGTTTAGTTCGACTGATTTTGCTATTTAGATCTAGAGTAATGATATAGTATTTATGGTAGGTAAAAATTATGGTACCCACTTGACACGTGGTATCACCATATTGATGACTTTTTAAAAAATTTAAAAAGTTATAAACAATTTTTTAAAAAGTAACCAATGTGGTGATGCTACGTGTCAAGTGTGTACCATAATTCTTACCCACTATGGGTGCTATATCATCTTTTATTTAGATCTAAACGTATTTTTCTAAAATTTTATTATTTTTGAAAAAATTAAAGATTAAATATTAGTATTAATCTCAGTGGCTTGTCGAACACAACCAATGATCTAAAAAGCGTAAAGCGTGACTAGGCGTGAAAGTAGAGCTTCAAGCTTTTCGAGCTAGGCGAGTCCTAAACGAGAGCGAGATAAGGGCAAAGCGAGGGCGGTGCGTGATGTGTGACTAGGAGTAGAGGTCGAGTTTCAAGCCTAGGCAAGGGTTAGACGAATTTTTTAGAACAGTGAACACAACATACCTCTCGATCCTTGAATGGCTCTTCCAGCTATTTGTGTTGGGCCTTAGTTTTTAGGAGTTGCGCCCACACGGACCATAATTTTGAATTGGCTAACTCAACTCATTTTACATTTCTCAGTCCAACTTTTTAAAATTATTAGTGTTGAGTTTAGGACCGCAGACAGGGCAGTCCTGTCTGGGCCCAGGCCCAGCCTTGGCCTCAAGTTTTCCTGAAAATGCTTAGGTAAATAAAAAAAAAAATTTATGTCATGGTCCAGTTCTGTACCGTGTCCTGGCTCCGTCCTTGGTTGAATTTGAATTCTTGTCACACATTAAAGTTAACATATATTTCATAAGTTCAATTGCGACGCTCAAACCTTCAAAAGTAATAATAATATTTATATAGTTGTACAACAAAAATATCATAATAATGTAAAATCTTAAAAATTATTACCAACAAAGTCCAACATATCTCAGTTGATTCTCCTAGTATTTCCATCATCATTCGACACTAAGTCATGCAACAATGCAAAACATAACATGAACACAATGTTGAGTAAGTATAATGGTCCATATGCATACTTAACATCCTTTAGGCCCTGAATGTCTCTATTATGTGATACTTCATTCTTCTCAAAAAATATATTTGTTTTTCTTTTTCACCCATCCCAAATTATAAGTCATTTTTCTTGTTTAGAGTATAATTCATTTATTAGTTCCATAATATATCCCTATTTAATTGTCTTGTTATCAACAAAGTATGAATTAGTTTTAATAGAATAATGATATTAACATAGAGGTATATTAAGAAAAATGTTACTAAAATTTATTGTTACAACTATGATAACTATATTTTTTTTAATCTGTGTGAAAAATAGAAGCAAGTATATCTTCTGATAAGGGGAAAGTCTTGAAGGCGAAGCCCCCCACCTGTGTCAGAGGTCCCTTGACCAGGCGGGTTGTAAATTGAGGGACGTGCACGAGTAACAGGGACTTGAGGGAGAGAGCCAACAGGCCAACCCCCAGGACAGACCCCCACAATATTTTAGTGAAAATCTGCCCCACACGGAAATCGAACCTGCGTTGTCAGAAGATTTCTCCCCACGTCACCTCAGGCTTTACCAACTCGCCTCTACCCTATATACTAAGATTCTAAACAGAATATATCAATCATATATAAATATCACACATGATTTTATATGATATCTATACAGGATAAATCGATCATATACAATTATCATACATGATAATATATGATATGCATGAATCATCACATAATTGTAGCTCACACATGCTTTTACACAGAATACGACTCAGTCGTTAAATAAGCATCTCAATACACCGTATAAAGTCTGACACATCAACGCATGACATATAATCTCACAATGCACGCTATAACATATATATCCATGGTATGTGGTGCAACATTGCGCTTCCAAGGTCACCAAGTGATGTGCCACACAATATTCAATGTCACATCGTATCTACTCCCACATAGGATAAAATAATACCAAAAATATCAAGTAATAGATGGCATATAGTATCACAAATAAACCATGTAGATATGGACCTACACGTTATGCATTGAGGTTAAAATCACCGAGACTTATCTCGTATAATTGTTTTTAGGGTCTGAATCTGCACAAATCACGTGTCCATATGTTAATTATTACTGTACCACCTTGTGGGGTCAACTTAGGGGGTCAATTGTGACTAAAAACACCATAGTAGAGTTCCGAGGTAATCTAGGGCTAGGATGTTGATACCTAAGAACCAACACGCATAACACGTGAAGAAACTAGAGTGTCAAGATTGATACAAACATCTCCACAAAAATATATAATATATTATTAAAAAGATTATCGAGTCAGGAGTCCAATGTATTTTACGAATCTCAATTCAGAGTTTTTTTTCTAAAAAAAGGCGTTTTCGTCCAGATTGCCATGTTTGTCACAGAGGTGTCGATACTATAGGGCAATATTATCGAATCCTACACCCGAATATTAGTTTTTCTCCTCGTTTTTGTGCACCGAGTGTGCAATAGTGTGTTGGGATCATTTATTTGGCTTGCAATACTGTGTTGGGATCATTTATTTGGCTATGATTCAATTTGTACCTATTTAAAAGAGATTAAATATATTAATAAAAAAAATTATCGAACCACAATCGAGGTGCCTGCTTCAGAGACGATTTTCTAAAGGTTAAAATGAGCCCCCAACACTATTTATAGTTTTATCTAGAGACTTGATTGCAAAAGTTTCACTAACATTCTTTTCAATCCCACAATTTTATTAAAATTTCTTAAAAATCCTCAAAAAAAAAAAAATTTTAATCACCAATTTTTTTGGGATACTTTTTGTGAAAATAATGTAATTGCAAGTGAACAATATCGCACACAAGTAATAAAGTGAACCTAATAAGTCCGGATCATCGTTCCCATGAAGATTATCCTATTTATATACTAGTTCAATTAATCTTAATCCTAATCTGTTTAAAACACTTTAGAATTGTTTATTTTAACTATTAACGTGTAACTATCAATTTAAGAAAACAATATAATGACGTATGTGGAAGCAAATATCAAGAATTTATCAAGAATGATGTTTAAAGAATTTGAATTCACGAGTTCACCATAGTTGTCATCTCTGATTTCTCCTCTCAAGATTTATTCCTAAAGTTATATTCGGTCGAATTCACGAATTTAACATAATTTACCTCTCTCGAATTCAAATTAGTCATATCTAATTAAGTCAACTTATGAAGTCATAATGGTTATTAATTAGATGCATTATTTCTCCTAAGAATTCAATTCAAGACCGCGACAATAATAAAAAAGTATATCTACCTTTTATCCAATTATCGAATTTTACTACGTGGTCTAAATTAATAACTTACCTCTCGATTTGTTACAATCCACAAATCAATGACAAATAATGACCAATTATTTTAGACATTAAAAAAATAAGTAAAATAAAAACATAATTAATTTATAAGCAAAACTTGAGAATCGAAAATAAAGAATTAAACTAGGTTATATCTTTCATCCAAATTTTGAATTTAGCTACTCATAATTCGGGATAGACAAGATGAATAGATCTGAATACATAACCGGATCTTGAATAAAAGATGAGAAGAAGATGAATATCTTGTACCAAGAATTATTCGTCTTCACGTTCCATTCTTCAAGATCTTGGTCGTTCTTGCTGTTCTTCACCGTTCTTTCCTCCAAAATTCTTTTTTGCTATCTATTTTCTCCCTTTTTGATTCTTGAATATAGTATATGGAATAATGAATATAGTCTTTAATCTTCTTCCTTTTATATCTTCCAAAACTCTAATATAGTGTAGAGATCTTGTCCCTCAAGAATTACCAAATTAGAGTTTGACTAAAATAAGAAAACTAAAATTCGGCGCTTAAATCCCCGATTATTTGTACGATAAGTCCTTCAACTTTTGGATGTTTGTTAGTTGGTCTCAATTTCCAAGTTTTCGTGCGTTTTCACTCATTCTTTGCTCATTTTGCTTTGTTTTTCTTCAATTCCATTCGAACTCGAATTTCAACCTAAAACAATCAAATCAACACATAATTAAATAAAGATTCACATTAAGAATATATACAATTGTCCACTTTTAATAGTTCTAATAAGTGTAAATCAACACTTATCAATGCTACATCAACCATCAAATGTAAAGGTAGTGGATAATTCCACCATATGTCAAGTTAGTATTGCATTCGTCGTGATTAATTAGACAAAATAGCAATGATCTTAGAGTAAAAAATTTCATCTTACCTTAGATTAGAATGATCGAGGAGCTTATGTGGGTCACAAATCTGATCTAAGTAAATGAATTGTTGATACGATCATATTTTGATAGGTAAATTGTGCAGGTGCTAACATCGTGACTAGCAAACAATTGTCACGCTTTTTCAATATGAGTCATGCCTTAATAGATGATTTCTTGTGTTTTTATCGAGCACTATTATCGAGCTCGACTTTTTAATAGATTGACAGTATTTTGCTAAGTGAATTGTTAATTTATACTCAAGCCACTCTAATCCATGTTGCCAAAATTAGATCAATTTGACCGATTCAATCGAAAAAATCGAGAAGTAGAGCAAAAACTAGTCAAGTTGTAACCACGTGGAGAAAAACTGATATAAAACTCAGAAGGACGGTTCAACCTTGAACCAATAGAACCGACCACGGTTTTCGTGATTTTCACGGTTCTCTTCTTAATAGAAAAACAAAACAAAAGAATTATTTTCCCACACAGTTGTTCACCTTTGTTTGCACCACATCTTGGATCTGTGGAAGAGATGCAACGCCCACAAAGAAGAAGGGAATGTTGACAAAGTTCTAGGCGTGGGAATGGCTTTTTGGTGTTCTTACTTTTCAGTCAGAGGGAGGAGGTTGGCGTGTGAATGGAAAGAGATAATTAACAGGTTTGGTGAATAAAACAAATATATATCTAAGAGTTATTTTAAAAATTATATGTTTATATTTTATAATTAATTAATGAATTATATTGATAAATTTTAATTATAAAAATAATTAATTAATTTTTAACTTTTGGTTTGGCCCGGGCTCGACCCAATTGAATCTTTGACACTTAACTATTTAGCCTTTTTGATTCAGCAATGTGGCCGAGTTAGAAAATATAAACTCTTAACAACTTAAACAGTATGAGTGAATTAATCTCTTCGGTAAACGTTATTAAGTCTAATTTTATTTCCCTTAACCATCTCCAATCTAAATTATTGATGCTCGAGTTCTTTGTTATAAATATCTTTTTATACATCGGTTGACAAATTAAAGACTACAACTCTACATCTTGACTAAATTAGCACATAACTTGTGGAACAAGTAAATGGCATATTTTCTTGCAAATTATTCCTGGATCGTCAATTAATGATTTGATTAATTAACAACAAATGGAAAAAAAAAATTATGATTCTTAATGAAGTTGTACGACTCGTAATATTCCATTTTCGTCCACTTAATATCTTACATATCAATGAATATGACTTAGGCACTGTTTGTTTTTAATTAAAATTTTGTTAAAAAACTAAAGTCAAAGTCAACAATTAATTTTAACCACACATTTTATAGACATACAATTTTTTAACCACACATTTCATCAACGTTACTAAAAATTCTGATTTTAATAAAAAACAAACACATCCTTCATTTTTAAGAATATCCATTGTCTGCCATTAACTTATAAAGACATGTTGTCAAGTCATACTAATGTTTATTTAGCCCAACTTCTCATATAATAACTACTCTATAATAATGTGTAAATAGTAAGTTTACACATCAAGTCCCTGCACTCTTTTCTTGCAGTGTCATTAAAACTTCATTTAATTCGATATGTTTCATTTTCAAAGAGTAGTGTTATTTATAGTCATTCATTACTAGTAATTATTCTATGTGTCATTACTCGATTGGATGAATTATTCATAATTATTAACTATAAATATATTACACAATTCAAATCAGTCTCTCTATTATATATTTCTCTAATTAATTCAATTGTCAATAATTAACCCTTTCTTAAAACGGTATTAAGATTTGTTTGTGTTACATCTACCGTTCAATTTAAAATTTTAGAAAAACTACTTTCTACATCGATCTTAATGGTTTAAAGATGTGTTAGGAACATTATTAGTTACGTGACATAAAAACATCATTCAAATGTTGAAGTTCTCCATGTCAAAATCATGTATGTGTGTGGCAGAAGTGTGTTTGAAAGTGTGATTTTAATGTAAGTATCTTATGAATAAAATATTGAATATTATGAAGAAAAATAAAATAAAATCCTTCCACCCAAATAAAAATTGAACAGCAATGAAAAGAAATAGAGAAAATAATTAACATATTTAAAATCTAAAAATGCTAACCGGAAGGTGGTACGATGATTAAGGAAGGATGTTGGAAGGGGATTGATGACTATTTAGTGTTATTAAGATATTTAAATAATTACTAACACTACTCAATATTTCTGCAAATTTTGGCCATAATATCTGTCCTCCATGCTTTTCCACATTCTTGCGCAGTCAGTGTCTACGAAAATTCTCAGATTTGATCTTCTTCTACTCAATTTTTTTGTTTCGTATAATGATTTTCTTGTTGTATTGAAAGAGATGAACGTTGCGTATTTTCTTTGTATCCTAATGTTTTGATTCATTTTAAGTCTTTGACTTTTGCCGACTTCGAACTCAAAAGCTTTATCTCTAAAAGTTGCCCAAAAACTCAACCGCTATCTGATAAGAAAAATTATATATATATAGATTTATTACACGATCTCTTTTTGTATTCCAATCAAGAATTGAAGTTAAATTTATTGGAAAATGCTTATTGTACAGAAAATGTGTACAGAATGGATGATAAATGAGAGAGAGTGAATAGTATAAAGACTATTTTACTTTTTTTTTTTTTATTCTATCATCTATTTGTACAATTTTCCTGTACAACAAGCGTGTCCCAAATTTATTTGGTAAATACCATTGCTAATTTCTTACTAATGTTTATATGCACAATAATTGCATGAGCAATGATTATTGCATGACCCAAATAAACAAGGAAGAATTTATTATATCATTTAAGATGCTTATATGATGCACATCCACTTGAGTACGCTTTTATAGTGACTTAGCTAATTAATGTACTCATAAATTAGCCCAGTCAGAATGACAAAACCTAATGATTATGTTCTTTTAGATATTTATGGACGCGTCCTACTTTGTCATCAAATTTTCAACTATGATCATTTAGATAAGGATAATATTAGTTGTACGCTTCACACTTATACACACTTACAATTTCTTAGGTATTAAACAATAATTTGGTCAAATAAATAATTTGGCCAAATAAATAAATAATTTGATTAAATTATTATTTGACACATAAAAGAGTATAAGTGTGAATGTAAATGTAGGTGTACAACTAAAATAATTTGATAAGAATAATAAAAATTGCAACTAAACAATATCATCAATTAATAGTAAAGTGGATTGTATGAGTCCAGAAAATCGATCTCACAAAAATTAGTAACCACTATTAATTATAATTAATCGAAAACTATATTTATTTGAAAGCTAAATTAAAAAGAAAACAATTGATTTTATTATATCTAAAAACTAAATTAACTTTAATCTAATTCTTGAATTATGGGATTTTTGCTAGAGAATGTTTTTTGTTAAAAAAATTGATCAATTATAAGAATGTCAGGATTCACGATTCAACAATAGTTATCATGTCCAAATTCTGTTACCAAGCTACGATAATTTATTTATCTTGCATTAAGAGCTTGTTTGATATACATTTTAGACAAAAAAAAAAAAAAAAAAAACCCAATTCTTTGTTTTGACTATGGCCCACATTGGTGAATTTTCCCGTGTCATTTGACACACATATTAAAGGTGGCAATAAAATGACGATTTTGTCCCTTTTCAACAAGGACCATACATAGAAACTTTTGGGACATTGTTGTCATTTTGGGAAGTCTTCAATAAATGTGTCAGATAACATAAACAAATGTGTGCGGAAGTCAAAATAAGGAAAATGGGTTTTTGGCTTATAAATGACACCAAACATACGCTAATAATCAATTTCACAAAGTTGTTTGATAATATTTTTCAAGTAATATCAAACTTATTCAATTAAGTAAAACCACTATATCTCTATGTGAATTTAATATGACCAATGATTGCACAAATTATAAGAGTATATTTCTATCTCTTATATAAATTCGTGTTCTTATCACAGTACTAAATTAATGAATTACTTATTAGTTTCATCACGAATTCACAAATATAATAATAAATTGACAAAATTTATGAAAACTCAAAACAAAATATGATCGAAAATTAACACAAGATACAAATTAGAGTCAAATCTCAATAACTAGAATTAAACAATCAAACTACATCTATATCGTTCGTCCTAACACAGAAAATTGAGCTACACATAATATTGTTCAAACACAAAGAAGTAATAACAATAAAGTACATCACCGGGTTTAGTAAATACAAAAGAAGAAGAAGAAAATCATCTATTCTTCTATCAAGTTTTGAAGCTTTGACCCTTGAAATCTCCCACGAAGCCCTTGAATTTTCTTGTGTTCTTGCAAAATTCTCCAATAAATCTCCTCCAAAGTTTCCTATTTTCATTGTGAATAATGGTCTCTATCTATAAGTCCCATAAGAACCCTAATTTTGTGCAAGAATTGTGTACCATAATAATATAAAAAAAAAAAATTTGAATAGAATAAAGAAAAAAAATATTCGAGTCCCGACAGATGATTTCAGTAGTTGCGATATTATGTCATAACATTGGTGGCTTTGTGATCGCACCATTTCTGGACCATGCGATCTTTTTCCTCTTTTCATGTAGCTTGGTCCTTCCACTTTCGAGCCTCGACAATTTGGTCCACAGTTCCCAATTTTCGTACACTTATTGTCCATTTTCAGCCTAATTTACTTTGTTTTCCCCCAATCACCATCCAAAGTCAAATTTTAACATAACACAATCAAATTAAAACAAATTTAAGTAAAAATACACTAAACAAAATTCACATTTGTCTACTTTTGATTGTCCAGATAAATACAAAATCGCACTTATCATTTGCTGATCATATACTTTACTAAAGTATAACTTGATTAATCCAAACTTTTAAGTTACCTTGCCTTAAAATAGCGTCGTTACAACTTATTATTTTCATTCAATATTCTTTCTGCCTTCAAATTGATTAATATTTTTGTTTAGAAGTTCTTGCATAAATTGATGTGACACAAGATTTTATATATTAATATTTAAAAAATATATATATAAATCTATTGCTTTTCTTGAATAAATCACAATTTTATATTATGTTAATATTTTATAAGTATATTATAATATGGCTTATGAAGAACAAATCTTTATATAGAATATAAATTTGTTGTTGCAAAATAAAAATATGAAACTGCCGTGTACCAAAATCAGAAATCAAATATCAACCAAACCTAACATGGATGTTAAATTACAAGAAATTTATACAAGGCCTGCTTTTGATAGCGTGGTTGGTTGCTTTAATTAACCAGAGATGGGATTACGAATCTGTCCAATAAATAGTACCACCCCAGTCGTATCTTCTCTAACAACAAACAGAAATGGATGGTCAGTCACAAAATCCCACTCCATTGGTAAACTCCTCGCTGATACAACACTCGCAGTGGCAGCTGCAGCTTCTGTACCTTCCTCGTTTACTTCGACAAATGATTTGTGAAAAATGCTCGAAACATAAAGTTTCTGACCAAGGGAAGGGTCGACCATTTCAGTGAGTCCATTGCCAGAAAAAGGCAAGACCAATCCCAGTCCCTTGAGGACTTCAGAAGCTTCGAACCCAAAATATATCTTGAATTTTGGAATACGGAAGGCACCTACTTCCACTCGTCGATACGGGAGGTGATTCTCTAAGAATCTGGATTCAGAGCCGACTTTTTCTACTAAAGCTGGAAGTCCATCTATGGCATCCGGAAGAAAGAAATACATAGAGAATTTTCGCTTGTCTTCACCTTGTTTGTATGGAAGCCCTAAACTTTAAAAACCGCTAAACTCACGTGTATATTGCTTCTTTTTGCTGGTCATGAAAGGTACTTGCACTGAGCTCCCATTTAGGAGGAAAAATTTGTCATCTTTCGTTTTGAAGCATCAAACTTGTCGTTCCAGGCTCCTTTGAAATACACTGCATTTGCAAAGATGAGCCTTGTTGAACTATCAACTGAGCCAGATGGAAGAAGTTCCTTGACAAGGCTTTCATTTTCAGCCCACAAATTCACTTCTTTGGTTACCTCGACAGCCTTTCGATCCATCAAGAGCAAAGAACATACTAATCAGAACATTTAGTTGAAAAATATTAGAATTAGCAGATTTAGCATAACATAATTTACTCTTAATGCTAACTTCATTTATTAATTCATTGCAACAGAACTGGCATTTCATCCTATATTTTCTTTTGCTGTAAAAGACTCGGAACACAATTTGGGGGTTGGTTTCAACTTGTAAAGGTAACAACCTTTCCCTCCCAAAAGAATCCCAAAAGAAAAATAAAAAAGAAGAAAAAGAATAAGAACACAAAAGAGAGACAGATCAGTGTATGAACCAACAGCTGAAATAAGGGACTCCACACCAGAGTGTAGTAATTAACAAGGATTTCTTGGTCACAATAACATGTCTAGTGCTGAACCCATATGAAAAAAATAAGAGATATTTTGAACGAGCCGGATGTTATCCACGTTACTTCTTCTAAGCCATCAGAGTTACTGGATAGAACATGTTTCTTGTTTTCATTAGGCTTAGTCCGGCAATTTTAGTGTTCTAGACGAAAAATACAAGATTCTCATGGCTATCTTACAAAGCTTTTTTCTTTTTCCTTTTGGTCTGTAATTAATCAATAGTATTCCTGAGATTGAAGCATTACAGTACAACAAATTGGAGAGGCATACCCCTCTGATGCTAATATAAGACAGTTGATCAAGAATCAAAGAATATAATACAACAAAGGATGTGCTAACTACTGTAGTGGATAAATTAGACCTGGATCATCAGCTGAGCTAGCTGATTGAACTAATTGCTCACTAGGATCAGAAAGTGCAGGTTCAGCCATCTGAGCTACAATGACCGACCAAACTCGGAATAAAGCATGATTCCGTAGTTGATCAAGCCACACACCTTGGAATGTTGGACAACGAACAATAAGCCTTGGATCTTATTGCGAGGGCTCAACTGGGACATATGAGCAATAATCTTACGGAAGACAGTCCTATATTCACATAATAATTGGAGTTCACCCCTACTACGATTAAGGAATAACATTTATCTCAACTAAGTGACAACCATCAGCCTATGCACGACTCTGCTAAGAGAGTCCACATTAGAATCGACCATGAAGGTTCTATGACTAGTGACAACTATAAACACAACAATTCTCAACTATATCAACGTAGCTAAACTATATGCAATAGATATCATTCAAATTCTATTGTTTATTTTAAAACTTCTATGGACTTAAACATCTGATAACCACGCGAATAACCCCATCACCTTCGCAAGTTACAAGGTTTCTATTCTATTCTACAGTAGAGTTGATTTGGGTCATCGTCCTCTACTAACCAAATTTTGGCATACAAAACTAATGTTCACCTTTCTATGCGAAAAAGGCACTTAACAACAAGAGTTAATAATACTGAAAGTATTAGTCCCTGTAAAAGAACATAACAAAATTTTGGAAGGTTTTTGTTTTTCAACTTTTTTTTTTTTGTCAATCTCATTTTCAACCACAACTTCTATCAACTTTTCAATCACACATTTCACCAACTTTTTTCAAAATCTCTTAACAAACTACATTTAAACTCCATACACTAAGTGTCTATGCTTTCGGAAATTTCATGTTTTGCTTTCAAAAATTTTCAAAATTTCATGTTATGCTTTTGAAACGAACTCAAACCATATAAACCAATAACTACGTTTGGTCCGATAACCAACTATTAACTAACTATAACTTTCACTAATAAATTAAGAAGTGCATTTCCTCGAACACAAAATTGAGCTTGATGAACAGTTGTTAACTAAAAGTAGAACTAACCTTGGTCTGAAAATCAACACGACTAGCAGCAGCCTTATAAGCATTATGAACAATTTCTTTAAAAGTGGGCTTCAAGCTGAGACTCTGATCAAACCAAACGCCGTTGGCGAAGGACAATCGGGGCCCACCAAGGGGCCAACCGTCGGCGAATACGAGGGTGACGAGCTGGGATGAGATAGAATTGAGTTCTTCACTGGACTTGGACTTGAGAAAACTCAGGAGCTGGTCTAGTGTGGGGCCCTTCGACCCGGCAGCGATCAAGCCCAGAAGCACGTTGATCGACACCGGCGAGAACACCAGGTTGGCGTCCTTGGCCTTGGAAGAGACCAGGTTCTTTGCGAGCAACAAAGAAACGTCGGTCTGGTTACTGAAGGATTCGCGAATGTCCATTTTATTATTTTGTGTGTTTATGAGGTTTTGGTTCTTGAGCGAGAGAAAGAAATGCTGGTTCAGGGACAAAACTCAAAAGGATTGATGAATGCAGGGGCGGACCAGGATTATGGTTAAGTGGAGGCGGTAAAAATTTATGTAAAAAATAATTTAAAACAAGATAATAACGATAATTCAAAATGTAGTATTTTTTTTATAATTGTTCTTTACGACTTTTTATATATTGAAAACACCGTATAATAGTTTCATTATCAATTTCATTAGGAATAATTGCATCAAAAGTCTCCAACGTTTCAAAATCGTTGGGGATATGTCCCTAACCTAAAATAATTGCACCAAGCGTCCCCAACGTTTTAAGAAATAGGCATGGGAGGTTCCTCTTCACACTTTCCGTCAAATTTCACTGTTAAAATCAGAAATTGTACTGCACGCGATTTTTTTTCCAAAAAAGGCGAGTGGGAATTTATTTCATCTCTTTTAAATCATCAAAATTCAGTGGGTCTCTCTTCCCGAGTCCAGGTTCTACAGTTATCCTGCATAAGAACAAGTATCTTTACCTTTCTATTAATTATTTTGAATGATGATGGTTCATTGCATGTTTGATTTAGATTTCGTGAGGTGGCAGAACTTCTTGATGTGTGTTGGTTTGAAATTCGTGGGAAGATAAATATCACCATGCAGTCTTTAGGAACTAAATATGCAGTTTACCTTGTGTTCACTTCCAAATCAGGAATTTACGGATTTGAGTACCAACCTGCTGAGGCTTCGGTAGGAATTAGCGGGCAAGATGGTAAAAAACGAACTGTGTGTTTAGATCCAGAGGGAGAACAAAGACACAGGAACCAGACTATACCTAGGCAGAGATTTTTCAATCATCGACTGGCTCATATATATAGACGGCAAGGTAACGTGTCCACAGAGCGCATTACCGAGTACCCCAAGCTTAGAGCAGATAAGTGGATGGAAGTTGAGTTGGGAGAGCTCCAGCATAAAGCACTTCTTTCCAATCCACTTTATTTCGACCTCATCTTCAAGAATTTTCACTACAAATTCTCTCAAAGACTTTGCACTGCAGTCATGGCTTGCTAATTTTCGTTGGAGGCTCCACTTTTCACCATCAACATTAAATATTCCAACACCAAGAAAATCCCCAAGTAAATCAGTAAAGGGCTTCCTTTTTGGAAAATTCTTAAAATTTGTTTTAAGAATATATTTAAGAGATGGAGTAAATTTTTTGAACTTAAGAGATGATGAAAACAGAAGATACCCTAAAGTCACAGAAAGAAGAAGAGAGAAAATCATGAAGTTTGAAGTCTTTTTTTTGTTTGAGTTGAAATGTTGAAGATGAAAGGGTTATATATATATATATATATATATATATAGAGAGAGAGAGAGAGAGAGAGAGAGAGAGCGCTGTAGTTAAGGATAGGGATAATTGCATCAAAGGTCTCCAACGTTGGGGACCTTTGATGCAATTATCCCTTAAGGATAAGAGGAAGACAGAAAATTGCGCGTGCAGTCCACACTTTGATTTTAATGGCGAAATTTGACGGAAAGTGTGAAGATGGATCTCCTATGCCTATTTCTTAAAACGTTGGGGACGTTTGGTGCAATTATTTTAGATTAGGGGCATATCTCCAATGATTTTGAAACGTTGAAGACCTTTGATGCAATTATCCCATTTCATTAATACACATCTTACAACATACACAACTAAACCATTTTCTATTCAAGAACTATAAAAAAAATACTTTCTGGACGAATGTGCTAAAAAATAGTTTGTTTTGTTTTTATCTTTGTTCATGTAGATTTTTATATCCCCACTACATGGCCATAGAAGAAATAATTTTTTTTTGATGGCCGGGACGGAGCTAGGATTCTAGTTCAGTGCGGACAAAATTTAAGCACAAAAACAAAATATTGATATAACTTCAACACGTTAGAGATAGAAGTCTCAGCCACACACTTGATTCGCCTCTAACACTACGTAAGAAAAAGCTTAAAATAAAGCTAAATCTATGACATTAAAAAAAAAGAGTAAAAACTCTGATAAATACTTTCTATATTTTTTAATTTTAACCCTCTTTTCCAAATTATGTAATTATTATATTAAAGAGAAATAAACTTGGAGATTTATTCATGCAATTACCTTATTTTTAAATTTCTTAAAGTTGAAGACCACAAATGAAATTTTAAATTTAAAATACACTCTCTCCTTCTCTCTCTCTCTCTCTCTCTCTCTCACCTTCAAGGATCTGTAAGTTTTATATATACATATACTAATATACATATACCCAGAATCCTCATAACATATAGAACTATAGAAGAAGAAAAATTGATCAAAATTGATCCCTGAGTGGGTCCGCCCCTGGATGAATGTGAACCTTTATATATTTGTGTTAGGGTATCATTCATGAATGTGAAAATTTATATATATATATTGTTTGATTGTTGAAATATCGTAATTACTCGGTTGCTTCTTTGCTTCATCAATTACCATGAACTGCAGAATGTTAAAAATGCATTGGCGGATGTTTTCTTATGAAATTTTATAATAGATGTTTGAACTTATAAATCTAATACGTGGCAATTGAAGAATGAACACCTTGTAGCTTTTGGTTGAATAGTGCTCTCCGCGCCGGTTTTAAATTATAATCTATTTATTTGGTTGACAATGTGCATGTCCAGTAGTTAACACTTTGTCAAACAATTATCCAATCCCCACTATGAAGAGTAGATCATTCCTCTTTCTAATATGTTTTTATTGAATGTACTTTGTTATCAACACAAATAAATCCGTACTCTTTCAAATGAACTAAAAATTAATAGTAATTAAATAAGGGTAAAATAATTTTTTTTTTTTTTGCAAAATTTGATTTTTCAATAACATCAAATTAAAATTTTCTTAATTTGTGTGAAAAATAAAATTAGCCTATATAAATGAGACGCAAAGAGTATCTCCTAAGAGAAATTTGCACTTTTCGTTTCCAACTTTGCAATATGTTACTAACCTACACTCAATTCTTTTTATTTTTTATTTTTATTTTTATAGAACAATACATCCCCAATCTTTAAATTATATAGTAAAACTCACAATTCCCTCTATTTTTTGCCATTAAATGGCAGATTTGCCATCCTCTTTAGATGAACAAAAATAAAATAAAACAATAAAAAAAAAACACAAAAAAAAAGCTGCAAAGAAACACTTGCAACTTTTTAAAAAATACAAATACATCCCACTTTCTACTTCATTTCTCCTCCTTAAATAAAATCCAGAGTCTTTTTTTTCCTCTTCCATTAACACTTCTTCTGATTACAAGCAGACAACACTAGTTGGTAATTTTGAACTCTTTTTTAATTAGTTGAAATGGGCTTTTAGTCCTTAAAATTTTGTCATAATTTTTTTTGTAAGGCTTCACTTTTTTGGAAAAATTGCAATCAGAGAGAATTCGGAGCAGGGGCGATTGGTGGATGGAGCTACAAATGCGAGAGAGAAACATAGAATTTGTGCTGAATTGAAGAGACTTGAGCAAGAAACTCGTTTCTTCAAGGTTTGCGTTTGATTGATGCTATTTTTATTTTTTTTAAACTTTTGACTTTGTTTTCAAAACTTGCTTTTTATGTTATTTGATTATTTAGAAAGTTAAATTCTAATGCATTTCTTGATTTTGAGTGTCCTTGGTAAAATCTTGAGCCTCTTCTTCGTCATCACACACCTTGCACATGATTTTCTTGGCCTCCCCAATTTGGCCCTACATTATAAGTCACCTGGAGGATTCTGGAATCTTCAAAATTCCGATGGCCAACAAAACTGAAGGGATTGCAGCAACTCAGAGCATTATCCGCCACCCGAGTTTCAGTGTCAACTTTGCCAACAAATTGTTGGATATATAGCCAAGTAAAATTTCAACTCATGTCAATTTCTAGTAAAGTTGATAGAAATCCTCAGGTTTTTGGAGACGACATTTCGGCTGCATATATGGGTGTTATTGTTGGAAATGGAGCACTTTGGCATAATAATTGGGTGGGACCTAAGCTTCGATTGGTCAAAGTAAATAGTCAATTAAATTCTATGTTTTGAGTAGATAAACTTAGTATATTTCATTGTGCAAAACCATTTTATTATGAATGAGAATTTATGGTTAAAAGTTGGACAATAAATGATGAATAAAATGGAAAATAATTGAAAAGTGTTTATCCCACATTGGTTAGAAAATTAACATTAAACCACTTAATAAACTTCAAGTTTGGAAATGGGTTTGGGCCCCAATGGGCACCGCAAGTCTTTAGAGGAAGAGGACGTAGGCATGCTCATAATCAAGCAAAGCCCACGTGCGCGCGCCGCCGCCGCCGCCCGACCGGCCGGCTCGGGTCTTGGGCTGTGGCCGAGGCTTGGGCTTGGGTCGGGTCCGGCCTATGTCAAATATTAAATTTCCCTCCAATGAAACAACTTTCAAAGTGGTGTATCAGTTTTTTTTTTTTAAAACCGTGCGCATGATGGTGAATGGAGAGATGCTTGGGAAACTGCTCAACCGCTACCTCCATCATCTGATCAAACCGCCACCTTCCTCATCTATTTAAATGGGTCCTCAGACTTTCAGTCAGAAAATAAGCAAACATACAGTCTCTTTCTTTTCTCGTTACACATAGTTCCATTTTTTCAGTCCTTTATAGAGTACTTTGTTTTCTTGGTTCGTCGTTCTTGTATTATTTGTGCTGGTTCTGCAAGTTTTTGGTCGTTGTATATTGGGAGACACTTTACCACATACCGTAAGCACCGTGTGACAGGATAAAATCGTCTTAAGGTCAGATAGCCTAGTTCTCGCCTCAATCATTCTTAATTTCAGATTTTGTCATGTTTACTGCTTACATATTTAATTTTATTAACCAACATGTCATTTCTGGTAATCTTTGAAAGAATCCCAACAACTTAAGACGATTTTATAAGTTATATACATTTACTGGTTCCGAAAATGTACATGCATATTGTTAAGTTTCGAAACTGCCGCGTATGCGTTCCTGTCAAGTTTTGAAATTTTACATGCTTCCAGTCCAGTTTGAAATTTTTACATGCGTTCTGTCCAATTTGAAATTTTACATGCTCCCTGTCATGTTCCAAAAATTTCTGTTTTCTAATTTTTATAGTTTCTGGTTCAGTAATCAAAACTGAAATTTTATATAATTGAATTCTGAATTGTTGAACTTCTGTTTTGAAAACAGAAATGTCTAACACTGTTGGGACAAATGCAATTCTCCCTACTGTGACACCTACTGTGACTCATACTATAGCTGGTCCTTTTGCTTCGACCCATATTCTTCACGGGAAGAAACCTGAAAAATTTAATGGGGTTGATTTTAAGAGGTGGCAATAGAAAATATTGTTTTATCTAACCACGCTAAACTTGGCAAAGTTTCTCATGGAGGATCCTCTTTCTGTTCAATAGGGAGAAAATAATCGAGCTTCGGTTATTGCCTTGGATGCATGGAAACATTCTGATTTTCTGTGCAAAAACTATGTACTGAATGGACTTAATGATTCGCTATATGGCGTATATAGCATAATGAAATCTGCAAAAGAATTGTGAAAATCTTTAGAGAAAAAATATAAAACAGAAGATGCTGGAACTAAAAAGTTTCTTGTCGGTAAATTTCTGGACTATAAAATGATTGACTCTAAATCTGTTATTTTCCAAGTTCAAGATTTGCAGGTAATCCTCTATGATTTACATGCTGAAAAATTGACTGTAAGTGAGTCATTCCAAGTAGCATCTGTAATTGAGAATCTTCCACCTTCATGGAGAGATTTTAAAAATTACCTTAAACACAAGTGTAAGGAAATGAACTTGGAGGAGTTGATTGTGCTTTTGAGGATCGAAGAAGACACTAAAAAGTCTGAAAGGAGGAATGGGAGACCAAGCATGGAAGTTAAGGCAAACATGGCTGAATCAAGTTCAAAGAAGAATATGAAAAGGAAGCACTCAAGTTATGTTCCTAAGAAAAATGAGAACAACCAAAAGAACAAGAAGTTCAAGGGGATTGCTACAATTGTGGCAAACCTGGACATTGCTCAATTGACTGTCGCAAGCCTAAAAAGCAAAATGACCGTGCACATGTAGTTGAAACTAAAAATCTGGCTGAAGGTGTTCAAAAAATGCACCTATCTGCTGTAATATCTGAATGTAATACTGTTGGAAATCCCAGTGAATGGTGGGTGGACACTCGTGCAACTCGCCACATATGTGCTGAAAAGAACATGTTTTTTGATTACAAAAATATCAACGGAGAACAACTGTTCATGGAAAATTCCTCAAGCTCAAAGGTTGAAGGACAAGGAAGACCTTGAAGATGACGTCTGGCAAGGAACTCGTCCTCAACAATGTGCTGCATGTGCCAGATATTCGAAAAAATCTTGTTTCTGGCTCTCTTAGCAAGAATGAGTTTAAGTTAGTATTTGTATCTGACAAATTTGTACTAACTAAAAATAGAATGTATGTAGGAAAGAGATATATGACTGATGGGATGTTCAAGATGAACGTCTTTATTATTGTACCCAAATTGAACAAGATTTATGAAGCTTCTACTTCTGCGTATATTGTTTAATTTTCTTGTTTATGGCATAACAGATTAGGACACGCAAACTTTAAATTTGTGCGCAAATTAATGAACTTAAGTTTGCTACCTTCTTTAAGTTTCGATCCTAATCACAAATGCGATGTGTTGAGGCTAAGTTTGTCAAAAGATCGTTTCCTTCTGTTGAAAAAAATACTTCACATTTGGAATTAATTCACAACGATATATGTGACTTGAAGTTCGTACAAATTAAATGTGGGAAAAAGTATTTCATTATCTTCATTGACGATTGCACTCGGTACTGCTATGTTTATTTATTAAGAAGCAAAGATGAGGCTTTGGAAATGTTTAAACATTATAAGAATGAAATTGAAAATCAACTTAGCAAAATAATAAAATTATTCGAAGTGATAGAAGTACGGAATATGGAGCGCCGTTTGAAGAATTTTGTTCTAAATAAGACATTATTCAACAAACAACGGCTCCTTACTCACCTCAATCTAATGGTATTGTGGAATGAAAGAACCGCACGCTTAAAGAAATGATGAATGCTATGTTGATTAGTTTTGGTCTACCCCAGAATTTGTTAGGAGAAGCTATCCTCTCGACAAATCACATTCTTAATAAAATATCACACAAAGTAAAGGATGAAACACCTTACAACTTATGGAAAGGTCACAAACCTTCATATAAATACCTGAAAGTGTGGGGGTGTTTGGCAAAGGTAGAAGTGCCAAAACTTAAACAAATAAAAATAGGATTGAAAACTGTAGATTGCATATTTATTGGATATGCTCATAACAATAGTGCATATTGCTTTCTTGTGCACAAGTCTGAGATTACTGATATACATGAAGATATGATTATTGAATCAAGGAATGCAAGTTTCTTCGAAGTTGTCTTTTCTCGTAAATACAAAATTGATGTAAGTTCAACAAAACGAACTTATGATACTGCAAATGATGGTGAAAATGAAGAAGATCCCAGACGCAGTAAAAGAGCTAGAAAATCTACGTCATTTGGTTCAGAATTTCTAACGTATATGATCGAAAATGAACCTAAGACATTCAGTGAAGCAATGTCAACACCGGAGACTCCTTTTTGGAAAGAAGCTATCAACAGTGAAATTGAATCAATAATGCAAAATCACACTTGAGAGTTGGTTGATCGCCCACCTGGAAATAAACTTCTAGGGTGCAAGTAGATTTTCAAGAAAAAGTTAAAATCGGATGGATCTATTGATAAATACAAAGCTCGTTTGATAGCAAAAAGATAGACAAAAAGAAGTCTTGATTTCTTTGATACTTATTCACCAGTAACAAAGATTACTTCGATAAGAATCCTTATTGCAATTAATGCAATACACAATCTCAAAATTCATCAAATGGATGTTAAAACAACATTTCTAAACGGTGAGTTAGAAGAAGAAATATACATGGAGCAACCTGAAGGATTTGTTGCTCATGTACAAGAGAAAAAGGTTTGCAAACTTGTTAAGTCCTTATATGGATTAAAACAGGCGCCAAAGCAGTGGCACCAAAAGTTTGACAAAACGATATTGTCAAATGGATTTAAAATTAACGAGTATGACAAATGTGTGTATAATAAAAGTACACCCACAACATATGTCTTAGCATGTCTATATGTGGATGATATGCAAATTTTTAGGTAGCAATCATGATATTATCGTGTCTATTAAAAAAATACTAACAAAATATTTTGACATGAAGAACATGGGTGTAGCAGATGTAATTCTTGGAATTAAAATTTCTAAAACACCAGATAGCCTTGTTTTCTCACAATTTCATTATGTTGAGTCTGTGCTAAAGAGATTTAGAGTCTTTGATGAAAGTCTAGTCAAAACTTCGGTAGACACGAGTATACACTTAGCCAAAAATAGAGGTGAACCTATACATCAATTAAGATATTCTCAGATTATTGGAAGTCTGATGTATCTAATGAACTGCACACATCCGGATATTGCGTTCGCAGTTAATAAATTGATTAGGTTCACATGTAATCCAACTAATGATCACTGGAAGGCATTGAATAAGGTACTTCGATAATTGAAACATATTTTAAAATTTGGACTACATTATATGAGATATCCAATAGTATTAGAAGGATATTGTGATGCAAATTAGATATCTGATATAAAAGACTCTAAATCCACAAGTGGTTTCGTATTTACACTTAGTGGTGCGACTGTGTCTTGGAAATCCTCAAAACAAACTTACATAGCTCGATCAACAATGGAATCTGAGTTTATATCATTAGATAAAGCTGGAGAAGAGGCAGAATGGCTTCGTAACAATTTAGAAGATATTCCGTGTTGGACTAAGCCGGTACCTGCAATTAGCATTCACTGCGACAATCAGTCGGCTATTGCAAAGGCACAAAATTGTATTTATAATGGTAAGTCTAGACATATACGTCGTAGACACAATACCATAAAACAGTTGATCTCAAATGGTATTATCTCCATTGATTATGTAAAATCAAAGAATATTTCACGGATCCGCTTACAAAAGGCCTACCAAGAGATCAAGTATATTATCTATCAAAGAGAATGAGATTAAAGCCTAATATGCATGAATCTTAATGATGGTAACCCAACCTTGTTGACTGGATATCCCAAGATCTTGGTTTAATGGGACAACTAAGTTATTAAGACTCAGTTAAGTACTTATCCATTCCTTTATAAAAGTGCTGTCTGCAGAATGTAAAAGGTTAAGTTATAACTTTTAATGATTCCTATAGCTTAGATAAACCAAGTGGAGTATAGCAGAATACTCTTCATAGGAAATCACCTATATAAGTGTGAAGTGGAGCCACTTCCATGAGAATTTGAGGCTTAAATTCTCTAGAGCATTTATGAATCCCAAGAACTGTTCAGGGCCAAAATGAACACAACTATGAGAACCAAAGAATTGATAGGAAGGTTATTGTGTGGATACTGTTGTCTTGGTTACATTAACAGCTGGGCAGTTCAAAACATCAAGTTTACTGAATAGCTAAGTAAACTCGATAGTATTCCACTAAGGCAGGTTCAAAGCCAAAAGCTACATTTTCTGATGCAATAAGCCTTTCGCTCGTACTCTCTGAATCCAGTTTGCATGGCATTTAGCATATTCGTGATAATTTCCATTTATGTGGGAGATTGTTGGAAATAGACCACTTTGGCATAATAATTGGGTGGGGCCCAAGCTTTGATTGGTCAAAGTAAATAGTCGATTAAATTCTACGTTTCGAGTAGATGAATGTAATATATTTAATTATGCAAAACTATTCCATTATGAATTAGAAATTATGGTTGAAAGTTGGACAATAAATGAGGAATAAAATAAAAAATAATTGAAAAGTGTTTATCCCACATTAGTTGGAAACTCAACATTGAACCACTTAATAAACTCCAAGTTTGGAAATGAGTTTGGGTCTCAAGGGGCACCACAAGTCTTTAGCGGAGAGAGGACATAGGCATGCTCATAATCGAGCAAAGCCCACACGCGCGCGCGCGCGCCGCCGTCCGTCTGATCAGTCGGCTGGCTCGGCTTGGCTCGGTACAGCACGTGCACGGGTTCAGGCCGTAGGTCGTGGCCAAGGCTTGGGCTTGGGTAATATTAAATTTCCCTCCAAAGAAACAGCTTTCAAAGTGGTGTATTGGTTTTTTTTAAAAATCGTGCGCATGATGGTGAATGGAGAGATGCTTGGAAAACTGCTCAACTGCCACCTCCATCATCTGATCAAACCGCCACCTTCCTCATCTATTTAAATGGGTCTTTAGACTTTCAGTCAGAAAATAAGCAAACATACAGTCTCTTTCTTTTCGTTACACATAGTTCTATTTTTTCAGTCCTTCAGAGAGTACTTTATTTTCCTGGTTCGTCGTTCTTGCATTATTTGTGCTGGTTTTGCAAGTGTTCGGTCATTGTATCTTGGGAGACACTTTACCACATACCGTAAGCACCGTGTGACAGGGCAAAATCGTTTTAAGGACAAAGAGCCTAGTTCTCGCCTCGATCATTCTCTAAGAGTTTGTTGACATATGTACTATTCACATCCAGGTTCAAAATGACATCGTTTAGATGACATATATGTTTTTAATGTGGCTACAAATACAATACATATAAGAGGCTTGTGAAGGCATCAATATTCATAGTTTGGGTTAATACAACACTGTTATATTTGTGTCTTTTTTTTAGACAATAAAACTACGTCGTTTTGACCTTTTTGAAGGTAAAATGACGTCATTTCATCCATTTATCTGTCCTTAATTCATTGTACATATTCATTTCTTTCTCCACTAACCCTCATCACACTAGCGTTTTTATCGTTTTTGCTCTTTATAATTATCCTAAAATCTCTCCAAATTAATTCCTTGCAGAACCCGAACAAAAAAGTCGATAGGCTCAGAAATTGGCTTGTAAAGGCAAGAAAATCTCCCCAAATCTCTGTAGATTTTACGAAATCCCCATATAAGGACTCTAATCCAAGGTAAATTCTTTACATTTTTCAGATTTGGGTTAGGATTTTTCACTTTTTCCTTATTTCTTTTGTTCAAAAAAGCAAGTGTTATTTGTAGGGGTTTTTTTTTCAATGTTTGGTGTCAATTATTGACTGTTGTGAAAAGCCTAGTAGTGATCTAGGTTGTGGTCGTGGTATTCAGAGATCTCTTAAATTTCGAACACGTAATCATACATTAGTTTACAAAGATTATCAGATAACGATTTCATAGAGCATAATGACACAGATCATCAATTATAGGACCTTATGTTGTTTATTACCATGTACTAATTTATACCGAATCTCTCGAAAGCAATATAAATCACAAACGCATTTTAATAGTGATCAATTATTAAAACGCCAGTGGAAGTTGTTCTGGCATGGATTTTAGCAGTGATGTCCCATGAACTCTTGGCGACGGTGCTGATGGCCATGACTTACGTGTGGCAGGCAAAGTAGACAATTTTGGGACAGCTTTCTTCATGGCACCAGAATTTGTGCTTTCTGATTTATGATTCACAGAATGAGACAGATTCTTTTGTGATTTTTAGACTTTCTTGACGTTATTTAGTTTACCAGCATGACTAACATTTGGAGAGGCCATTTCAGCTTTTCTTGAATCAAGAATGTGTTGCATTGCTCTACATTGTTTTTCTTTCTCAACTTGCTTTCTAGTAGTTTCTCCTTGCTATGGGTTCGAATCTAAGAGAAATTCTAGACAATGTTTATTATCCTGAAATTTTTTTGTCTTTCCTGAATGATAGGGAGAGACAAAAAATTGGATCAAAAGAAAATGTCATTTTGGAGTTTTATCAACAATTTGCTTGTAAGTTTCTCTTTCCTCTTCTCCTTGTAATGATTGTACTGACCACTTTTCTGCTTATTGGAAAATTTATCAGATTTGCTTTTGTCAGGCACCACATTATGATATTTTACAGGCTTAGTTTCCATCATCTTCATCAGAAACTTATTCAGTTCTGCTTCCTTTTGATGACTCCATTCAGCTGAATCAGTTAATTTTTCACTAAGTCAATTGTGATGGAAGAGACTCTTTTTGCACACCAGGTTCACTGCATGCTCCTTTTTTAGGTAAATTCCAGAAGGGTAGGGACTGGTGGTGGGGGTGGGGGTGGGGGTGGGGGTGGGGGTGGAATTGCAAGGGGAAGAAGGGTACAATGTTGATAGTATATAGTGGAATGATATTAATACTTCTACACTTTCAATCACTTCATTTGGAGAGAGAAAGCGCGTGGAGTCCAATTTTGAGGTTTAACGGAGAAAATTGATGGAAACTGTTAAGAGGGATCTATGATGCCATTTTTTCAAACGTTGTGGATGTGTGGTACTATTTTTTTTAGGTTAGGAGCATATCTCTAACGTTTTTAAAAGGTTGGAGACCTACGATGCAATTATCCCTAAACTATAATCATTTTCCACAAAAGACCACGTATGCCACCGTTATAATGCATTTGTTCTACAAATGCTCCTAAATCGTGATGTTTAATAACTGTTACTCTATCACTAGTGAATGGTTGCGAACAATATGAGCTTTTGACGATAAATAAAACGAGAAAAGTTGTACAAAAGTAATTGTGTCTGGTTGGCACCTGTCTCAACATGTCTCTGACTCTTTTTCTACAAGTTCCCTCAAACTTGTATTGATAGCACCTTCCTTGTTAACAAAAAGACTGATTCTTTCTTAATTCCCTGCAAAGAGTTCAAGTTTTCCAAGTATGGAATAGAGAAGAGAGCAGAGAACAAATTAATTAAGAGGTTTAGTAGGGATAACATGACTTGCTTTTTTGTATATTCCTTGTCATTTGAAACCTATCTTTTAAATAGACAAGCTACACATACAAAGGGATAGCAAAAACACAGTTTACTAAGTGGTAACACCATGTATTGACACTGGACACCGGTCATAAATCTTTTCAACTAAAACATGATATCATTAAATACCAATTCAAGCAAATTCCTGGAATATAAATCCCTGCTGACAAATGCTTGTTGCAGATTGCATACAAATAACATGAACCATTTTGAAATTCTTCATCGAATTTTCACTCATTTCTATTTTAGCCTTCCCATTTGCAAGAAAATATGTCAACAATCTTGGTAAAAGGACATACGACATTAGCACCAATTATAAGAGGAAAATAATATAGATGAAATTTCCGCGTATCATAATCAGAAATCCAATATCAACAAGAATTAAAATGGAAGTTAAATGGTTTAACAGCAGTGTTCCATGGTTTTATTATATATTATAACACAAGTAACCTTACATATGTAAGCCTTCATCACCAAAACATGCTTTTATATATATATATATATATATATATATATATATATATATTAGTTTTGGCCACGTGCGTTGCACGTATGTGAAAAATGTAGTGAAAAGTTTTAGGTATAATTGAAACGAGATATAAAAAAAATAAAAATTTAAAATTTTTAAACAAATAGGGAAAACGATTCGCAGAAATGAAAATTTTTAATGATTCGTAGCCCACATAAAAAAATAAAAAAATAGTGAACAGTAATGTTACAATTATTCATACAATTATTCTTAAAATAAATAAAAAATGAAAATGGGTCAATGCCCAACATGTATAAAAAAAAAGAATCAAATTATGTTGTCGAGTTACTAAAATTGTGTAATTTATTAGATAAATACTTAAATCTCAAATATATATTAGTATAATTTACTGGTTAGTAATATTTATTTTATTTATCAATTAGTTTTAATTAATTTCATTCCATAAATTAAGTTTACATTAAAAAAAAAAAAACAATTGTGATTTTAGGACTTCGAGTTTGTTAAGTAACTACAAACACAACAAAAATCTCATTCAAAATAAAATTAAATAAAATTATAGAAAAAGCTTGCATTGTCTTCTTTCCTCATATTCTTTCAGATATATTGAAGGGGACAAATATTTGTGTTTACAGTTTACAATCCAAATACACTATTGAGTGGCTATCAACATCTATTTGTTTGCATCGGAGGTGGTCATACACAAAAATTTGAAGAACAACAACGATATTCAGACATTGGACGCATGGAAACTCACTGTTTCTTTGTCCTTGTTTATGTATCATGCAATTTGCCATGTCCGTTCTCTCATTTCTTCTACTATTCAGCTCATTGCCTCTGAATTTTCCTTATGGAACTGAACATGTGGTTTCGACCATGTTCCCGTTGCGTTCTATGATTTTGGTTATTGCTTTTCACACCTTGGTTTGCAAAAAACTTTATTATAATTTATAATAATGAAAAAATGAGTTTTTTCAATGAAAATTTATGTAGGTTTTGTTAGGAATGATCTAATATTCTTAGTGGACATTCTTATTTGGCCCACTGAACAAGTTGTCCAGTGGGCATTGGAGGAGTGTTCACTAATTGCCCACTAGGGACATTAGATAATTACTCTTTGTTACATATTAATGTTCGTTAGTGTCTTTTGTTAATGGAAAAAATAACATGTTTCATATTCTCTGTGTGTGTGAATGTTTTGAAAATACATCTTATTTAAGTAACGTTCAATAAGTTGTTCTTCTTACTTCACCTTATTATAGAAAATGATTGTAGGAGATTACGTCCCATGTTTGTTATTTTGCACGCTTGCAGCTGATTGTTGATGATGATTAATAATTATTTTTTATAAATATTTGATGCAAAATTAAACTGTTAATTTTATTATAGGTGTATAATAATATCTGAAAAGATGTTGCTGATCAAATATGAGAGTTGTCACCGAGCAACTCGGTAATGAACAGCACAAAATAGTGTTCACCAATTTTTTTTTTTAAACCTACACATATGTATTACAAAAAAAAAAAATTTCTTTTTTGGTTACTGTGGACAGTACAAATTACTGTTCACGATATATATATATATTTTAAAAAACCAACACATACATATGTATTACAACGAATTTTTTTTTTTCCTTTGGTTACTGTTCATCGCCGATTGCCGAGCAACTTGGCAATGAAAGAACTTTCATTGCCGAGCAACTCGATAATGAACAGTACGAATTACTGTTCATTTTTTTAAAACCTACACATATGTATTACCAAACAAATTTTTTTTTTTGGTTACTGTGAACAGTACAAATTACTGTTCACGATTTTTTTTTTTTAAAACCCACACATGTATTAAATTTTTTTTTTTTTGGTCGCTCTGAACAGTACATATTACTGTTCACGAAATATATATATATATATATATATATATATATTTATTTATATTTTAAAGCCACACATATGTATTAAATTTTTTTTTTCTTTTGGTTACTATTCATGCTCGGCAATGAACAGTACAAATTACTGTTTATTTTTTTTAACCACACATATGTATTACATAATTTTTTTTTTTGGTTATTGTGAACAGTACAAATTATTGAAATATATTTTTTTTAAAACCCACACATATGTATTACAAAAAAAAAAAAAAAATCAAAAGACTTTATCAAGTTACTCGACAAAGTAAAAAATAGTTAAAAATAAAAAAATAAAAAAATTTGAAAAGAAATTTCAAAAAAAAAAAAAAATTACAAAAGAAATTTAAAAAAAAAAAATAAATTAAAAGACTTTGTCGAGTTACTCAACTTGACAAAGTAAAAAAAAAAGGATCGTCCCATTCCCTAGCATCCCTCTAATCTCTATAAATATTCTGATCATACTGGAGGCAAAAGGTTAGATTTATCTCTCAGCTACTGTAAATTTAATCATCAGAGTACGAGTGTCTCCCTCCATCAATCTCCAGCAGCCGAGCAGAATCAGTGTACAGCTTTGTAAAATCTGACCTTCAGTTTCTATGTCCACTAATTTATATCAACAAAAAATTCTCCTAACAGAAATCATGTCAAACCAACCGTGAAAACATTTAAAATTATCAGTTACTTCCATTATCAAACATTGAAAAAAATTGGCATAATTTGAGGTACCTTGTTCACGCACTGATCATTTCCTTCTTCACTGCTTTCATCATCCGAGGGAGGAGAAGGGTCAAGCCTGGCAGCATCAATTGCCCATTTTATTACCTTCTCAACTTCATCCTCTTCATCATCACTCTCTTCTTCTTGCTGCCTACTAACAATATCAAAAGGCTCAATGTTACTTTTACGATTATGCGATGGAATAGAATTCTTGATTGCCGAAAATCCAGCAAACAGATCATCCTCTTCAAACCCACCAATATTATTAGTAACATTGGCTTTGACTGGGTCCCTATCATCATCAATTATGCTTTTAGTTGAAACATCAGCAGTTGATGTGTTACACGGTTTGTATCTAAGGGCTTGGAAGCGGCGTTCGAGATTTGGATCCACGGAGGATCCAGAGGAGGAGGAGGAGGAGGCGGCACGTGCTATGTGGGAATTGAGGCTGAGTTTGAGGAGAAGGTCGTCCTGTGCTGCTTGGTCATGGAGTAACAAAAATTTCTTTGACATAGAAAATGATCACCGAAAAATATGAAATTTTCAGAGAATATAGAATACTCATTTAGCTACCACATATCAAAATTTGATAGTCCGACGGCATGTTTCGGCTTACGAAAATGCTCACCGAAACATCCTAGGCGGTTTCTCGGATTCATGCGGTCGCAGTTTACAAAATTGTCCATAACTTGAGTTATATAACATGAAATTATGTGAAACCAAAGCCAATGGTTAGGTAACCCATAGGGCTATCGTCTTCAACTAGAATTATGTAAAAATACTTAATATATAAGGTGCATTAGATTTTTGAGCTGGACAACAGAAACTGCAGCTTAGATAAACATGAAGTTTAGCAAAACATTTCAAGTTCACATCATTAACGTGTAATCAAAACATGGGAATCCACTAAAACTACCACAAAACCAAGTTCCACAAAAGTTTAAGAAGATATTTACACTACTTAAAGTTTTTTGATTGGTGTATAATAACAATTTCGGCACGTCGACGGCATGGATTCGAAAAACTGCCTAGGAGGTTTCGATGAGCATTTTAGTATGCCTAAACATACCGTCGGACTACCAATTTTTAATATGTGGTAGCTTCCTGAGTATTATATGTCCCCTGAAAATTTCGTATTGTTCGGTGATCATTTTCTATGTCAAATAATTTTTTTTTACTCCATGACCAGGTGAAGAAAATTTTCAAAATAAGGGCAGTGTTACTAAAATTTGTTCACCCGGTCATGGAGTAACAAAAATTTCTTTGACATAGAAAACGATCACCAAACAATATGAAATTTTTAGAGAATGTAGAATACTCATGTAGCTACCACATATCAAAATTTGATAGTCCGATGGCATGTTTCGACATACTAAAATGCTCACCGAAACATCATAGGCAGTTTCTCAGATTCATGCTGTCGCAGTTTACAAAATTGTCCATAACTTGAGTTATATAACATGAAATTATGTGAAACCAAAGCTAGTGGTTAGGTAACCCATAGGGATATCGTCTCCAACTGGAATTATATAAAAATACTTAATGTATAAGGTGCAGAAAATTTTTAAGTTGGACAACAAAAACTGCAATTTAGAGAAAATGAAGTTTAGCAAAACCTTTAAAATTCAAATCATTAACGTGTAAACAAAACATGGGATTCCACCAAACACACAAAAGTCAAGAATTGCGGCTATTACAAAAATGGTGAGCTTTGGACAAAACTAAGAATAGTAAAATACCAAAACTACGTCGTGTTGGACGAAAAAAGCTACAGTAAAAAATTAATACTCTTATATTATTGTAAGGATATATAAGAAGTCAGTAATTGCGGCTAAAATGCACTAATATATATATATATATTAAAATAAATAAAAGAAAAGAAAAGATGAAGAAGTCAAAAATTGCGGTTAAATATATTAATTTAATATAAAAAAAGTGTCAAAAGTTTAAGACAAAATGGTGAAATTTGGACAAAATTAGGAATACTAAATCAATAAAACGACGTCGTGTTAGTTGAAGGGTATATATATATTTGTGTATATATTTACTGTAGAGGGGATTATGAATTTGCCCAATAAATAGCAGCACCCCAGTTGTATCTTCTCTTACAACAAACAGGAATGGATGGTCCGCCACAAAATCTAACTCATCTTCCATTAGGCACATCGTAGTAGTAGCAGTAGCAGCTGCAGCTGCAGCTTCTGTGCCTTCCTCATTTACCTCAATAAATGATTTTTGGAAAATGCTAGAAACATAAAGGTTCTGACCAACAGAGACTGTCTACCATTTCAGTGAGTCCATTGCCAGAAAAAGGCAAGACCAATCCCAGTCCCTTGATGACTTCCGAAGCTTCAAACCCAAAAGATATCTTGAATTTTGGAATACGGAAGGTACCCACTTCCACTTTGTTGGGAAAAGTCGTGTGTGTATGCCACCAGAATGGTTTAAATTCATTATTGAAAACCCGTTTTCTGTGAGTGGAAAGAATGCACAAGATGAAGACACGTGGAGTCTTCTCAACCTTGAGATGAGTTAATTGGCTTATGATATACGCCTCTTTTCTCTGTGGCTTCTTCACTTATGTCACACAAAATTTTTTGGGGTTTTTTTCTGAAAAGAAAACTAACTCTCTTCGTCTTCTCTGAAATTCTGAAATCTTCATCTCCTTCTAGTTTTCTTTTGTTACTTCATCAATTGATGATTCTTGGTAATAGATAAAGAACATATGGTTTTATATTCTTAGTTGTTGAATCAACCAAGAGATAGTTGTGATGTTCTTGTGTGAACATAGTTGTGATGTTCTTGTGTGAACAGTAACTGAATGTTGATTTCTATGATTTCTTGAGAGTTAAACCTCAGTGGTTTACTAGAAGTTTGTAATATTCAACAATACTGTACTTTGGTTGTCGATTGGTTGTTATATTGATGCTTGGAGCATATTCCACATTGTGGATGCTCAACAGAGGATGTAGGTATTAGGTCTGGTTATCGAACCTCTGGGGCTTAGGCCGAAACAAATCTTGTATTCTTTACGGTTTATTTTTGTTTGTAATTGCTTAGACCTGTCGAATGTTTTATCTTCTTGAAAGTTTCTAATCGTTCTTGGCCTTACAATGGTATCAGAGCTATGAATCTTGCTTTCGTATAAGAGGATCTCTGAAAAACTTTAACGTTCTATACAGATTAAGAAATCCTATGGTGAGATCTAATCTTTTCTTTTAACTGTTCTTGTTAAATAGATAGGTTCTTTCTTTTGTTTCCCTAAAACTACCCCGTTCACTAAGAAACCCACTGGAGACTATTCTTTGTCCAAAGGCTCCATAAGAGACCTTGGGAATCTGAGATAAATCTAGTACGTGTAGTGATCTTGGAGTTCTTTTCTGCTGGAGACAAAGGCTGTGTGATCTGTATAGTGTAGTTCTTTTCATATTGAGTATATGAGTTGCTGCATGTGGTTATGGTCTGTAAAACCTCTTTGTGATTATATTCTTTTACAGATTATCTAAGTAATTCTTTCAGTAAAGTTTGTTTTTTTCGAAGTCTTGTAAAAATGACTTCAACAAGATTTGAACTAAATATCTTTGATGAGAAATGGGATATTAATATGTGAGGTCAAAAATTAAAAGCTATTTTGATGCAACAAAAGTGTACAAAAGCTTTTAATGACTCTTGACCTAATGATATGCTTAAAGTTAAGAAATCTGAAATGGAAGAAATTGCATGGAGTACTATCTTTTTACACTTATCTGAAAATGTGATAAGAACCATAGGAGAAACAAGTAGTGCTGCTGAACTATGGACTAAATTGTAAACACATTATGTGTCAAAAACTATTCCAAACAAATGTTATCTTTTGAAACAATTCTTTTCTTTCAAAATGGACTCTTCCATTGATTTGGATGAAAATTTATATAGATTTAAAAAATTGTCCCAAGACCTTGCCAATTGTGATGAAAAACTTTCACAAGATCAATTAGCTGTGGTTCTGTTAAACTCCATAAGTGATAGGCACAAATATTTGAAAAATACTCTAGAATATGGAAGGGATACTCTAACCACTGAGATTATAATTAGTGCCCTTCAAAACAAAGATCTAGAGTTAAAATCTAAAACCAGAAAGAACCTAGAGGAGAAACCTTATTGGTTAAAGGGAAAAATTCAGGTAAATCTAATTTTCACTTCAAGAAGGATTAGACTGAGGGAAAAATGAAAGGTCGTGGTAAAGAAAAGAATAAAAATAACGCTAAAGGAAGAAATATTATTTCTGTGGAAAAAAGGGTATTTTATTAAAGACTATTTAAAAAGACAAAATGAGCTAAAAGAAAATAGTACAAAAGAAGGAACTGCAGTTTTAGCTTATAATAATGAAGAATTTGAAAATGGTGTAGTTCTTGTCAACACTGAAAGACACCTAAATCATGATTGGATTCTTGATTCAGGTTGCACCTTTCACGTGTGCCCTAACAGAACCTGGTTCACCAATTATTAAAAAACTGATGGTTGTTATGGAAAATGACATGACCTGTGATATAAAAGGAATAGACACTGTTAGTATTGTTTTAGAAAATAGAACCAATCTGATTCTCCACAAAACTAGATTTGTTCCTGACCTTGATGATATGGAGTTTGACATTAGGATTGGAAAGGGACAAATCAAAACCTTCAAAGATGGTGATTTAATTATCAACTCTAAGAAGAAATATGGTTTATATTTTCTAAAAACTAAATCAATCCACAGTTTATCAGCAGCTACTTCAAATAAAAAATTGAGTTTTTCAAAACTATGGCATGAAAGACTTGGTCACATAGGCAATAAAGGGCTTAAATTTTTGTAGAAACAATGTGTTTTTGAAAATTTGGATGTGTGATATTACTTCTTGTGAAGCATGCATATTAGGAAAATAGGTAAAACTTCTATTTTCAAAGGGAACTCACAAGTCTGAAAAAATACTTTATTATTTACATGTAGATTTGTGGGGACCTGCTACTGTGTGCACTCAATCTGGATTTAGATATTATCTGTTAATCATAGATGATTTTTCAAGAAAGTCTTGGGTGTTCTTATTACAAACTAAAGATGAAACATTTTTTGTTTTTAAGACATGGAAAATCCAAATAGAAAATCAAGTTGATCTTAAAATTAAAACCTTAAGAACATATAATGGTCTTGAATTCTGCAATTATGAGTTTAATGAATTCTGTAATATACATGGAATAATCAGACATAGAACTGTGACTTACACTCCTCAGCAGAATGGAGTTGCTGAAAGAATGAATAGAACACTTCTAAATAAAGGAAGATGCATGCTTCTAACTTCTAGTTTACCTAAACTATTTTGGAGTGAAACTGTAATAACTGCTGCTTATTTGTGTAATAGAAGTCCTTCCAGTGCCTTAAACTTTAAAGTCCCAGAATCAGTTTGGTCCAAAAGACCAATTGACTACTCTCATCTTAAAATCTTTGGTTGTGCTGCCTATACTTATCAAAATATAGGCAAACTTGAGCATAGGTCTCTCAAGTGTGTTCTCCTAGGATATGGAGAAAACACAAAAGGGTATAGACTCCGGGTGAAAGAAGAGAGATGGTTTAAAGTAATAATTAGAAGAGATGTTGTCTTTAATGAGTATTTAATGCCTTGTTTAAAGGAAACCACCTCTAATCTGAAAGAAAGGGACATTAGGATTGATGTGGAGTATTCTAATTTAGAGAATGCTGAAGATATGGGAGAAAGAGAAACTTTTAATCATCAAGAAATTAAGTTGCAAAATGAAGAAGAATCTACAGAAAACAATACTGATACTGCAACTCTGCCTATTGATGAGTATCAACTCACAAGAGATAGACAGAAAAGGCAGATCAGACTACCTGCTAGATTCAATGATGATAATTTTGTCTCTTTTCTCACATATCAAGAAGTGATTGAAAATGAGCATCTCTCTTATGATGAGGCAATGAAAAGTAAAGATTCTTTAAGCTGGAAAACTGCAATGAATGTCTTCCTTAATGCAAAATAATACTTGAATTTTGGTTGAAAAACCTGAAAATCAAAAGGTAGTTGATTGTAAATGGGTATACAAGATAAAAGAGAGTGAATGTAGTAAAAACAACGTCATGTTTAAGGCCAGACTTGTAACTAAGAGTTTTACTCAAAGAGAGGGTGTTGACTATTCAGAAATCTTCTCACCCGTGGTAAAACATACTACAATAAGAATTATCTTGTCATTAGTAACTCAATTTGGATGGAAATTGGATCAGTAAGATGTTAAAACTGTCTTTCTCAATGGTGAGTTAGATGAAACCATTTATATGAATCAACCTTTAGGCTTTAAGAAGAAAGGTAAGTCTGAATTGGTCTGTCTTTTAAAGAAATCTTTGTATGGTCTGAAACAGGCCCCTAGACAATGGTACATAAGATTTGATACTTTTGTTCAAAATCTAGGATTCCAGATGAGCAAATTTGATTCTTGTCTTTACTTTAAAGGTTCTGGAGGGGCCAATTCTCTTTATCTGCTACTGTATGTTGATGATATGTTACTTGCCAGCCATGATAAATATGAAATTAAAATAATAAAAGACAAACTAAATTTTGAGTTTGATATGAAAGACTTAGGAGCTGTCAAGAGAATCTTAGGTATGCATATTTAAAGGGACACAAAGAATGACATGCTCATTTTGAATCAATAATCTTATGTGATAAAGATACTTGAGAAATTTTCTATGTCTAATTCAAAGCCTATTAGTTTACCTCTTGCAAATCATTTTAAATTGTCTTCTAATTACTATCCTAATTCTAAAAATGAATATGAAAGAATGGAAAAGGTTCCTTATGCAAATGTGATTGGATATGTGATGTATCTGTTGATTTGTTCAAGACCTAATCTTGCTTATAGCATTAGTGTTCCGAGTAGATTTATGTCTAATCCTGGTGAATGCCATTGGAAAGCATTTAAGTGGCTTCTCAAATACTTAAAAGGCACTTCAAATATGAGTATGATTTTAAGAAAATGCAAAGAAGGTATAACCCTTAAAGGTTATATAGACTCTGACTTTGTAGGAGATAAAGATAATAGAAGATCCACATATGCATATTTCTTTACATTATGTGGTTATGTAATCGGTTGGAAATCTCAACTTCAAAAGGTAGTTGCTCTATCTTCTAATGAAGATGAATATATTGCAGCTGCTAATGCAGTAAAAGAAGGTATTTGCTTGGAAGTTTATTAAAAGAATTTGGTTTTGTAGATGAAAATGCTATTGTGTTCTCTGATAATCAAAGTGCTACACACTTGAGTAAAAATCCCATGTTTCATGATAGATCAAAACATATAGATGTGAAATATCATTTTATAAGAGATATCATTTCAAAAGGAATTATTAAACTTGAAAAAATTGCTACTTAGTACAAGCCTTCTGATATGGGAACCAAAGTAATTTTTTTAAATAAATTTAAGAATTTGTTTGAAGATTCTTTCAATTGATCAGAATGAATCTGATTAGTTTGTTTTCCATCTCTTTATATTTTTAATTTTTTTTTGAAAAAAATTTCTTGCAAGTATAGAGCAATGAAACAGTGAAGATAATGTTCTAAGCATCAAAGTTAATGGCCAATTCCTGGTAGCAAGATAGAGCTGTTGGGAAAGTCGTGTGTGTATGCCAACAGAATTGTTTAAATTCATTATTGGAAACCCGTTTTCTGTGAGTGGAAAGAATGTACAAGATGAAGACATGTGGAGTCTTTTCAACGATGGGATGAGTTAATTGGCTTCTGATATACGCCTCTTTTCTCTGTGGCTTCTTCACTTCTGTAAAAAATTTTGGGGTTTTCTTATGAAAAGAAAACTCTCTCCGTCTTCTCTGAAATTTTGAAATCTTCACCCTCTTCTAATTTTCTTTTGTTACTTCATCAGTTGATGATTCTTGATAATAGATAAAGAACATATGGTTCTTTATTCTTAGTTGTCGAATCAAACAAGAGATAGTTGTGATGTTCTTGTGTGAACAGTAACTGAGGGTTGATTTCTATGATTTCTTGAAAGTCAAACTTTGGTGGTTTACTGGAAGTCAGTGATATTCAACAATACTATACTTTGGTTGTTGGTTGGTTGTTATATTGATGCTTGGAGCATATTCCACATTGTGGATGCTCAACAAAGAATGTAGGTTTTAGCTCTGGTTACCGAATCTCTGGGACTTAGACCGAAACAAATCTTATGTTCTTTTCGGTTTATTTTCATTTATAATTGCTTAGATCTGTTGAATATTTTATCTTCTTGAAAGTTTCTGATCGTTCTTGGCCTTAAACACTTGTTGATATGGGAGGTGATGCTCTAAGAATCCAGATTCAGAGATGACTTTTTTTTGCTAAAGCTAGCAGTCCATCTATGGCATCTAGAAGAAAGAAATACATTGAGAATTTACGCTTGTCTTTGCCTTGTTTGTATAGAAGACCCAAAACTTTAAATCCGTTAAAGGCAAGTAGATATTGTTTCTTATGGCTCGTCGTTAAAAGCAAGTAGATATTGCTTCTTCTGGCTTGTCATGAAAGGTACTTGCACCGAGCTCCCATTTAGGAGGAAAAATTCGTCGTCTTTTGTCTTTGATTGTGAAATAATAAAGAAGAATAGATAAATAAAGAACAACCACTTTATTAGGCAGACAATAATGAAAAATACAACTACAAGAGAGTTTTTATAGTAATGAAAATCCTAATCTATATTAGGTAATCAATCATCATATATTCTAATATATTCTAACATCTCTCTTCAAGCTCACGATGCTACAATAATAAGTAGCAAGAGTTTGTCAAGTAAGAAACGAAAACGATGGACTGGATGTGACTTTGTGAAAAAGTCAGCAAGCTGTAGTGACGAAGAAACAAAAGGTAAGGAAATAGTGTCATGCTGAAGATGGTGACGAATAAGATGACAGTCAATCTCAATATGCTTCGTGCGCTCATGGAACACAGAGTTGTGAAAAATTTGAATAGCACTTTTATTATCGCAATAAATAGGAGTTGTAGAGGAAAGAGAAACATCCATGTCAGCAAGTAACTAACGTAACCACACAATCTCAGAAGTAATAGACGCCATAGCACGATACTCTACTTCAGTAGAAGAACGAGAAACATCATACTGCTTCTTACTCTTTCAAGAGATAAGTTAGTCACCTAAAAATAGAAAAAAACTAGTAGTGGACTTACGATCAGTTGGGTTGCTGGCCCAATTAGCATCAGAGTATGTGCAGAGCTCTAAGGAAGAGGTCGATGAGAATAAGAGACTCTAAAAGCAAGTACCACAAAGATAGTGCAGAATACGAACAACAGCTCTCCAGTGAACGATAGTCAGAGCATAGACAAACTGAATAACAATGTGAACAGCATAAGCAATATCAGGACGGGTGATGATGAGATAGACGAGACTTCCAATTTTCTAATAAAATATTATACAAAATCATTTCTCAAAAATTTCAAACTAGACGAGACTTCCAATTTTCTGTTTTAAGAAACAATTTTCAAGAATGACAAAAAAGAACGTATTTTCAAAATTCTCAAAATACAAAACTCAAAATGAATTAAAAACTCAAAACACAAAACTGAAACGCAAAGAGAACACCACCTAAACTTTTATATGTTTGGTAATTATTTATTATTTAACCAATGTGAAATTTATCTCTTAAAACTTAGCCTACGTTTGGTAAAGGTTTAATTATAATTTAAGTTGGTCAAATTGGTCTAAAAATAAAATTATGTAGGACCCATAACTTATTACTCACTTATTATTCATTAAATCTATAGGACCCACAAATTATAAGCACTTACAACTATAAATATCATACTACAATCTTGAAGAATCGTCAAATATCACTTGCACCAACAAGCAACATGAATTGTACAATGATACTTAAACTCCTCATACAAATTCTTGTCCTATCAGCCAACCTTCTCAAGGCAAACTCATGTTTTACCCAAGCATACAAGGTCTATGTTGTCAATAACCTCCCTGAAGGTTCCAGCCCATTGAAGTTGCATTGTGCATCTGGAAATGATGATCTTGGATTTCATACACTTAATTTAAACCAAGATTTTAGTTGGAAGTTTTGTGAAAGTATTATACAAAATACATTGTTTTTCTGTCATCTTTGGTGGGGTTCAAAGAATCGAGCTTTTGATGCTTTTCGTTCGAACTCGATCGAAGATTGTCCAGACGGTATATGTGTTTGGGTAGCAAAGAGTGATGGAATCTATTTTGTGTCTAATGAAGTCGGACAGTTGGAAAAGAAGTATTCATGGCAATAAGAATTAAATTGTGTATTGTCAATTTTATTAATCTCACATTATAATCTTAAAGTTTATTTACTTGAGCAAAATTTGGCCTTTTCTTTTCACCTGGACGGATATGAATTAAAATTATTGTTCAATGGCGGAAGAGCAAACAATGAACCATCACCCTACTTTTTAAGGCGTAGAGAAGGACTTTCATTAGCCTAGACTTGGGACCGATTGTTACATCCAATATCAGTGGTACTAATAATTAAGAGTAAATATACATCACAATTGTTGATTGTCAACAGTTTAATTGAAAATTATATGGCATTAATTGATATGTCATCTTAAATGTAGAGATTTAGATTTTATTCAAAATGACATATTAATTAATGTCATTTAATTGCCACTTAAGACGGCTGATTATCAACAATTATGATAAATAGCTGTATTCAATAATTAAAGTGCCACTATAAGAGCATCTCCAATGCAACAATGTCAAGGATATTTTTTTTGACAAATGGCCAAAAAGTGCTTATGTGGCACAATTAATGCTAGAAGGTGTCTAGCACAATGTCTAATTCTAGACATTGTTCTTGACAATGTCCACCATTAATTTAATTATTTATATCCAATCAATACATTTCTCTCTCTTTCTTTTTTCTAAAAAACTAATAACAATTTATTACATTTGCACAATGAACATTGTTGCATTGGAGAAGTTTTTTAATATAATGTCAATATCATTTGCCACATATGCATAATAGACATTGTTGCATTGGAGATGGTCTAAGCTTATTCGGCTAACATGGCCATAAAGGCATTAAACACTCCTCGATGGAATATCTATTGTACCAACAAGCAACATGAATTGTACCATGATGTTTAAAATCCTTATACAAATTCTTGTCCTATCTGGCAACCTTCTCAAGGCAAACTCATGTCTTATCCAAGGATAATAGGTCTCTGTTGTCAATGGACTCCCACAAGGTTCCATCCCATTGGAGTAGCATTGTGCATCCGGAAGTGATGATCTTGGATTTCATAGATTAAATTTAAACCAAGATTTTAGTTGGAAGTTTTAATTTGTGAAAAAAAATTCCGAAAAACTTCTGTCATGTTTGGTGGGTAGCAAAAAGTGATGGCATCTATTATCATGTTAATGGACGCGGAAAGTTGGAAAAGAAGTATATTCCTCACAAAAAGAATTAATTTGTGTATTGTTTTATTAATCTCTCATTATAATCTTAAAGTATATTATTATTTACTTGAGCAAAATTTGGCCTTTTCTTTTCACCTGGACAAGGATATGCATTAAAATTATTGTTCAATGGCGGGAGAGAAAACAATGAGTCATTATCTTACTTTTTTAAATCGTAGCGAAGGTAAAGAGTTCATTGGCCTAGATTTGTTACATTTGGTATCAGTGGCACTAATAAATAAGAGTAATGCTATCAATTATAACTACTGATTGTCAACAGTTGTAATAGATAACATTATTCAATAAATAGGGTGCCATTATAAACCTATTTGGACTTACATGGCCATAAAGTCACTAAACACTCCTCGATGGAATATCTAAGGCAATAGGTTAATTAATATTGGGACCGTTGGCACAGTCAATTCCAACAATTCCAACAACTCATAATAATATCAACGATAATCAAAGACTGGTTAACTCTACTTAGAATGGAAGTTGGTGCGTCACTAGTTCTTTCTTCAAAAATCAATTGAGAAATTGCAAGAGATTTGGTCAACTATTAAATCAAATGATGTTAAGCACATTTTCATCTCTTCTCGAAAAATAAACATGGTAATTTCGTTGCAAAATTATGTTTAATTTCACGCAGTTCTATTCCTTGGAGGAAAAATACCGATGAATTGGATTTTTTATTGGCTCCCAACAATCAAATGTTTGGAATAAAAAAAGATAAGTTTTCTATTTTTATATTATTTGTAGATAGATAGAGAACATTGTGTATCAAATATTATTACAATTAATAATAAAATTTAAGCACACTGCCCTTTTGCAACTCTCATAGCCGGTCCACTTTTTGGTTCGCAAGGGCTCAAAGGGGCTTGACTTCAGCCTTTCGAAATCACTATTTGCATAGAAATCAATATTCAATCCAATATAGGGCAAGATTCTTGCCATCCAACCCAAAAAACTTCATAATAACGTTTGAGTAGAAGATGAGATATTGTCGTTTACAACTCTCTCGAAGAGCTGCTCAAAATTCTCCAAGGTAAATCTCTTCTACCAAATTTTGGTGCTCAAGGCACGGCAAGAGATCGAGGCACTTGACATTAGTGAGTCAATCACAAATCTAAGATTCTACATCTCATCTATCACAACAACTCTCTGCTATTGACTGCAAGTAACGGAAAACCTAGTTACAAAAAAAAAAGAATTGTCTGTCTCTTTGCAAATCAGTCTCCACGAAAAGCCTCAAACATTCTACGCTCTATTGATTTTAACTTGACTGTTAAAGTGAGCTCTCTCTACCGCCTTGGCCTATTGCCAAGCCCACTAATCGACACTCAATGACAATAAAGAAACTTTCAGGACGTTCGGTCTTTGACTCCGTGGCATAGTAAATTTCGTATCCAAAATTAATAAAAAATTAAACAAATGAAGAATTGTGGGTATGAGGATGCCATTGATCCAAATGCCTTCCCTTCTTGATAAGGATGGAACCCTCAAGACTATTAGGCCATCTTTCCATTGATATTAATGCAAAGTCGTCCAGTGGGATGAGACCAACATAGTTGCAATATGCTTTGCAATGTAGATCAACCATAGATCCCTTGTTACTGGATTTATCAGTCACTCAAGTATTTAACGAACATTCCAAGGTGGTCTTTGCGAATTCACATCGTCGTGTCCATATTTGCTTAGTACACATTGAACTTCAATCAAGATGGTGCTTCAGTAGCAGCTAGGTTAAGAGGGAAGTTATATTTTTTGATCAGTTACAATAATCGAATGAACAAGGGTTGAGTAATTTGTTTGAGCAAGGAGGTGCACAGTGACTTGCTAGCTTCAAATTTCTGAGGTTAACCGATTGTATTCCTAAAAAACTTTCTTTGAGCCAAATTTCCATAATTCCCCCATGATCCTATTCTAATTGAACAATATTATTAAGTCAACTCTTAACAATAGATTATATTCCTAAAAAGACTTCCTTGGAGCCAAATATGGAGAGTTAGGAATGATCTGCTGATTCTAAAAGATAAGAAAATTTCTAAATTCAAATAAATGGAACGTATATTACCTAATTCCCACTTAAAACCAGTTAGTTTCAACAATAAAGTTGACTGGATGATGCTTAGTGGATACGAATAGGCTATTTATAGAAAATTATAAGATTCTTTTTCAAATTTAGACACATAAAAATTAAACCCTATTACAGTGTATATAGTATGGACATAATCTACATATAATTATTTCTGATGCTATACTAAAAATAGACTAGACTCAATTTGTGCCACACGTAATAGGTGCTTTGTGTGAGTGGTAGTCAACTTGACTACCCTGGGCGGCAGGCAGTCGATCAGTCATTGTAACAAATGGTAGTCGACTGATTATGGCATCGGACCAGTAGACCACCAGCAACTGAGAAGGGCAGTCAGTCGACCACATCAATGGACGACTCGCTGATGTCACATAACGGTTATGTGAATGATAAACTAACCGCCCCGCGTCCCAAAGCCAACTAGCGCACTATTGAAACCGCTGCCACGTGATGATAATCGTCAGAACGTGTGCAACAACTGCCGAGCAGTCTAGAGAAAACCGCCTGGCGCGTGGAGGAAAATCGCCCACCTATAAATACCTCAGAAGGTGAACCAGGTAAACAATGACAAAAAACCTTATATTTGCTACTCTCGTTTTTTCACTTAATTCCGGTCACTCTTTCCCCCTCAATATCTAACTTTCACGCCGGAGGACAAACCGGGAGAGAGTTCCCCGCCTCTTTTTCAGGTATCGGAGCAATCAAAGAACTTGACTGTTGAAACTCTTCGAACCAACCCCCTCAAGGTAACATTTCATTGGCGCTGTCTGTGGGAAAGATTTGGCATAAAAGCTATGACGGGTCGACAAACTAAAAGTGGAACACAAATTACAGCGACTACAGTGGAATCAGAGTCTGTAGCTCGAGATGACCAACTGCCGCCGCTCCCGTACGTTACTCAAACACAGTTCAACTCATTGTAAACAAAAATAGAAACTCTTATGGCCTTTTTGCACAATCAAACTCAAAAAGCCGCTGAGTTAGCTCCCAACTCGTCGAAAAATCACAATGGGCCTCCACTTTTGGCGGAGCATCAAAACGCACCACTAGGCGTTCAACTAACAGGGATGGCGCAAGGATTCTCTCCGCCTGATGCCATACCACAAATGGGACCAGTAGTCACACCCCCGGTGATGGTTTATGGAGAGGCAGATCCGCATGGGATACGACCAATGGTAAGTTTGGAAAAGAAAATGGAAGAGATGATGGCACAAAAGATTGACGATGCCTTGTCAAAAAGAAAGGATCGACGTAGGCAGATGGTTTTGGAAGAGGACCCGTTTGCACAAGAAATTATGGCGGTCCCCCTGCCAAAAGGTTTTAATCAACCAATGATAGAAGCATACGATGGAGTAACAGACCCTTAGATCACTTGTAGACTTTTGTAGACCTGATGAGGCTGTATGCGGCGCCAGACGCAGTAATGTGCCGGTCCTTTTCGCCAACGTTGAGGAGAGAAGCTAGAGACTGGGTAGCCACTCTCGCTCTGCGATCTATCAAAACATTTGATGAACTTTCTTGAAGCTTTGTAGCTTACTTTTTAAGTAGCAAAATGAAGAGAAAAACTGCCATCGGTCTAATGCAGGTAGTCCAAGAGAAGGATGAATCACTGCAAGGATACTTGGCAAGGTTCAGCAGAGCCACTCTCGGCATCAAGATCTCCAAATGTCTGCTGTTGTCACGGCTATAATGAATGGTACGCGAAACAGGGCTTTCAAAATGTCTCTCTCAAAAAATCCTCCGGAGTCAATGCATGATCTGTTGAAAAAAGAGGATAAGTACGTAGACGCAGAAGAGGCAGACATAGTAACCAAAAGCCTACGGAAAGGAAGGGAGCCAGAGACTCACAAGTGGAAATCTCATGATGACCGAAAGATGACTGACAAAAGAAAACAAAGAGTTGTACACACGAGTAAAGACAACACCCGAGACCAATCGACTAGACCGAAGTATGAGGATACCAAAATTTATACCCCCCTGAACACTCTACGTACAAAAGTGTTGATGGAAATATGAAATATGAAAGACCTCGAATGGCCTAAACCAATGGCCGCGCCTGCCATGAAAAGAGATAAGAGAAAATATTGTCAATTCCATAGAGATCATGGGCATGACATAGAAGATTGTATTCAACTGAAAGAGAAAATCGAACGGTTGTTAAAAAGAGGATCTTTATCCAAGTATGTGAGAAATGATCGCGGTAAAGAGAAAGTAGAGTAACATCTCTAGCCTCGAGCGGGAGTAATTAATATGATCGTTGGCAGAACAGCAGCAGGCGGAGATTCCAACTCTACCAGAAAGATTTATGCCCGTTCAACTGGAGTCTGCTCGATACAGAGGAAAGAAAGGTTCGATCAAGACATCATTTTTGGCAAGGAGGACCTGGTAGGCGTGCAATGCCCCCATGATGATGCTCTTGTGGTGGTAGGCGATATTGCAGATTTCGACATCAGAAGAGTATTGGTCGACGGCGGTAGTGCAGCAGATGTCCTCAGTTGGGATGCCTTTTTGGGCTTAAAAATCTCCCCGAGTCAACTGAAATCAGTAAATACTCTCTTGGTAGGTTTTGGAGGAGCTACTGTTGTCCCGGAAGGAACCATAGAGTTACCGGTGACATTAGGAACTTACCCGACGAGCGTGGTTATTATGACAAGCTTCTTGGTAGTCAAAGCTCCCATGTCTTACAATGCAATATATGGACGACCTATCTTGAATGCTGCTCGAGCGGTCGCTTCCACTTATCACCAGGTGTTAAAATTTCCTACCAGTAGAGAGATTGGATGTATAAGAGGAGACCAGAACGCCTCCTAAGGTGCTATGTTGAAAATTTTCAAATAAAAAATGCTTCAGCGATCTTGATGTTAGACTTCGAGCCACCAATAGGAAGGATTGAACCACTGGATATGATCGAGAAAATCCAAGCGACGGATTGAAAAGAGTTTAACATTGGGACAGATTTACCACCGGAACAAAGGGCGGATTTGATAAAGTGTCTGATGGACAACATGGATGTATTCTCCTGGAATCCTAGTGATATTCCTGGGATCAGTTCGTCAGTTGCTCAGTACCGATTGGGTACCTTGCTAGAAGCCAAACCAGTTAAGCAAAAGAAAAGACACTTCACTCCAGACAGACAAGCTGCCGCAAAAGAAAAGGTCAAAAAGTTGCTGAAGGTAGGCTTCATTCGAGAGGTTCAGTACCTGAGTGGCTAGCAAATATAGTTTTGGTAAAAAAGTTGAATGGAAAGTGGCGTATGTGTGTGGACTACACTGGGTTAAACAAGGCCTGTCCAAAAAATTCCTACCCACTATCCCGTATTGATCACCTGGTGGACGCCACATCCGGCCATGAGCGACTCAGCTTTCTTGATGCATTCTCGGGATATCATCAAATCTCCATGGCAGAATCGAATCAGGAAAAAACATAATTCATTACCGATTTCGGGACGTACTGCTACACAGCTATGCCATTCGGGCTAAAAAATGCTGGGGCGACTTACCAAAGGATGGTAAACAAAGTTTTCGGTAATTTGATAAGAAATGTAATCGAAGCATATGTTGATGATATGGTAGTCAAAAGTTCTAAGACATGCGATCATGTATTTGACTTGCAGCAAGTGTTTGATGTTGCCAGGCAGAACAAGTTAAAATTCAACCCAGAGAAGTGTGTATTTGGAACAGCTGGTGGACAATTCCTGGGATTCATGATCACGCAGAGAAGAATCGAGGCCAACCCAGACAAGATCCGAGCAATCTTAGAGATGAAAAGTCCGACTACAAAAAAAGAGGTACAAAGGTTAACCGGACGGGTAGCCGCCCTAAATCGATTTATGAGTAGAGTAGCTGACAAATGCTATCACTTTTTTAAGGCAATTGGGGGTTCAAACAACTTTGAATGGACTAGAGAATGCGAGGAGTCACTCGAACTATTAAAACAATCGCTACAGGAGCCTCCAATCCTAACTCGACCTCAACCCGGAGATGTGTTATCTTTATACTTGGCAGTATCACCCCGTGCCGTCAGTGCAGTGTTGATAAGAGAATTTACAAAAATTCAGAGACCAGTTTACTATGTAAGTCAGGTGTTAAAAGGAGCAGAGACCCGCTACAGCCTAGCGGAACAATTGGTGTTTGCCCTGATAGTGGCAGTCAGAAAGTTTAGACCCTACTTCCAATCTCATACCATGCAAGTCATGACTAATCAACCTATCAAGCAGATCCTCCATCATCCAGAGACGTCAGGAAGGATGCTCAAATGGGCAATCGAGCTAAGCGAGTTCGATATTGAGTTTAAGCCAAGGACAGCCATAAAGGCACAGGTATTGACAGACTTCATCGCAGAGCTTACCATGCCGCCTAGCATACCTGATGACAGGATAGCTGACTAGAAAATTTTTGTGGATGGTTCGTCACACAGTGAAGGATCTGGCGTAGGGGTCATCATGATAGGGCCAAAGTTTGAAGAACTAGGATACTCCATTCGCTTTGAGTTCTCAGCCACAAACAATGACGCTGAGTATGAAGCAGTAATCACAGGACTAAATCTGGCTGTCAGACTAGGAGTGTCATCGGTTGAAATATGTAGTGACTCACATCTAGTAGTGGGACAAATAACTGGTGATTTTGAAGCAAAAGACAGTAAAATGGCCGCGTACTTAATGAAGGCGAGAGATTTACAGAAAAAATCCTCCAACTTCAAGATAACCAAAGTCCCGAGAAAAGATAATTCAAGAGTAGATGCACTATCCAAGTTAGCATCGGCCAATCCGAGAAACCTGCCTAGCACAACAAGCGTACAAACAATGAAGCAGCCGAGCATACTGAATATGATAGAAATCGTAGACATTGAATTTGAAACAAGTTGGGTTGATCCGATAATGAATTATCTTGTAAAAGACACATTGCCAGAAAACTCGATTGAAGCAAAAAGAATGAAGGTTAGAGCCGCCATGTTCACCACGATTGACGGACAGTTATATAAACGGGGCTTTACTATGCCTTATTTGAAATGCTTGCAACCCACCGCAAAGAAGTGTTGTTCGAAATACATGCTAGAATTTGCGGTAATCACCAGGGGGCCGCGACTCTTGCATTCAAGGCCTTGCGGCAAGGATATTATTGGCCTACCATGAAAGAAGATGCTAGAGACTTGGTGAAAAAAATGTGATGCCTGTCAACTTTATGGAAACTTAATCCATGTAACCGCTGAGCAGTAATGTGCCATTTTCGGAGTTTGTCCTTTTTTCCAATGGGGAATGGACATCTTGGGACCTTTTCCTGTCGCCAGGGATCAAAGGAAATTCTTGCTAGTCTCCATTGACTACTTCACCAAATGGGTGGAAGCGGAGCCTTTGGCAACGATAACCACAGCTAAAATCCAAGGTTTTGTATGGAAAAGCATAATTTGCAGATTTGGGATACCGAGGGTGATCGTGACTGACAATGGCAGACAATTCGACAACTATAGTGTCAGAGCTTTTTGTGAAAGTTATAACATCAATCACCGCTTGACTTCAGTGGCACACCCGCAATCAAATGTGCAGGCTGAAGTAATGAATCGGACAATACTTTGGGATCTAAAAACAAAACTAGATAAAGAAAATGGATTATGGGCGGTCGACACTTAAGTGAGATCCACTTGATTCAGGCGAAAAATTTGAAGAAGGTGAAGAATTTTCTTGACTAGTGGACGAACTTATAACTCTAGGCATTCTCTAAAAAAGAAAAGTTAGGGAGGATTGAAGGATTACCTTTGATTGCCAAAGGAAAGTGAGAGACCTATGATATAGGAAAAGGGGAAAGTGAAATAAATGGCCTTCACACCCCTTTATATAGAGGTGATTTTTGGAAGGATTTTTACCTCCAAAAATTTTGAAACCTGATACGTGAATTCAATTCCAAATGCGATCAAAACTCGTCAAAACAACTGCAAAAAGAAAGATGAGAGATACTATAAAAAAAAGAACGAGTAATCAGATTTATTCGAAGAGTGGAAGAAAATTTTGCTACCTCTTAATGACAAAAATCTTTAAGAGGTAGATGTGCTAATGATGCTATACTAGAAATAGACTAGACTCAAATTGTGCTAGACGTAATAGGCGCTCTGTGTGAGTGGCAGTCAACTTGACTACCCTGGGCGGCAGGCAGTCGATCAGTCATTGTAACAAATGGTAGTTGACTGATTATGGCATCGGACCAATAGACCACTAGCCACTGGGAAGGGCAGTCAGTCGACCATATCAATGGACGACTCGCTGATGTCACATAACGGTTATGTGAATGATAAACTAACTGCCCCGCGTCCCAAAGCCAACTAGCACACTATTGAAACCGCTGCCACGTGACGATAACCGTCAAAACGTGGGCAACAACTGTCGAGCACTCTGGAGAAAACCGCCTGGCGCGTGGAGGAAAATCGTCCACCTATAAATACCTCAGAAGGTGAACCCGGTAAACAATGACAAAAAACCTTATATTTGCTACTCTCGTTTTTTCACTTAATTCCGGTCACTCTTTCCCCCTCAATATCTAACTTTCACGCCGGAGGACAAACCGGAGGAGAGTTCTCCGCCTCCTTTTTAGGTATCGGAGCAATCAAAGAACTTGACTATTGAAACGCTTCGAACTAGCCCCCTTAAGGTAACATTTCAATTTCAAATTTATACAACTGTTTATTTAGTATTTTAGTTTCTCCGTGTGTGTTGGACTACATAAATATGTATTCTTACTGATTATATACCATTGGCTAGATTTCACAACATGGATTGATGAAAATTTGTTGAATATCATGAATAGGTGGGAGGATTGATGTATTGCTTCAGGCACTCTAGCATATTCCTCCAATTATGAAATTTGGCAATTTTGGAGAGTGGGAGGTACGCAAAATGCATGATTATGGTTTACATGATGAATGATATTCATTATTAATTCCCCAACGCTCGACAAATTGGTGTATCTCATTGTTTATAACCAATTTCCCTAAGGACCGTATGGGTAGTGAAATTATCCTTTCGACAATTCATTGTTTGGATGCTTAGAGTGATGAGAGAAAATGATTAGATGCCATGGATGTAGGAAAATTGGTTTTATAGATATGGTTTTGACAATCTTTTGATCAATTAATTAAGTGGCTCTCGTGGTTGGAAACGAGAATTTTTTTGGTCAAGTTTGTTCTACTCATCGAGTAGTATAATATAGTATATTTAGTTTCTTAAAACCAATTTGGGTGAATGAGAAATTAAATCCAAAGTATGCCACTTAAATACGAAAATGTTGGAATTGGAAAATAATGGAGATTGGAATAGTGCCAATCCCACATTGGTAAAATAGAAGCAAAATGGTCACCTTAAATAGTTCAAGTTGTACAATTGCGCTTAGCCCCCAAGAGGTACCAATTGTCGTTAGACGGGAAGAGACCTACATGTTAGTAGGTTGGGCAAAATCCCACATGAGCGAGGCCTCGGGTTGCGAAGGTATATAACTTTTTATAGAAATAAAATAAATATGATTTTATTTCAAACCTCCCAAATTGCGACACGTGACATTCAGTCAACTTCTTCAGAATGCTCTACGTGTCATGCTTCTAGAATCTATTCGGATAGATATGTCTGTCTGAACAGATGGATTATGTCTTTTCAGACATAACCTTTTAGCAGTTGTACCTTTTGGGACACAACTTTCTAACAACTATTAATAGGTCCTCCCATATTCAGAAATTTCATTCCAAATTCGTCTTCTACAGTTAAATATTCTCTGCACTATTCTGAGTTCTCCATTTTAGTCCCTAAATATTTTCTAGCATTCCAAAATTCGTTCAGAGATTTCAAAACTCTAGTAGGTTCATTGGTATTGTGATTTTAAGTACTTCTATTACAATACGAGATCGTTGTATCTTGGGAGACGAGTGCTAGAGAACTGTTAGCACCAATGCGGGGCACATTATCGTCTTAAGGACAAAAAGTCAAACTTTTACCTCGACCAATTTTTATTTATTCGTCCAATTATTCAAGTAAGCAAGTACTCTGTTCAATTTTCTGCACGTCGTTATTTTATTAAAAGAATATAAATTAATTGTATTAATTTTACCAACAATCTTAAGACGATAATTTTTTTTAGTTTATATTATGTTTTAATTATTTTTATTTGCAATAATTTAAAAAAAAAGTTAAATTTCTATTTTTAGATGGCAACTACTTCGAATGTGGTACCTCCTGCTCATGGAGAGAAATCGGAGAAATTCACGGAGGTGGATTTCAATAGATGGCAACAAAAGATGTTGTTTTATCTCACTACTCTAAACCTAGCGATGTTTTTGAGTGAAGATGCTACGACTGTTAATGAGAAGGAAACTGATCTTCAAAAGAGAGCAGCTTCTGGTGCATGGAATCAGAGCGATTTTCTGTGCAGAAACTACATCCTCAATAGCCTTGAAAACACTTTATACGGCGTATACAGTTCAGTCAAAACTGCCAAAGCTCTGTGAAAATCTTTGGAAAAGAAGTACAAAACTGAAGATACCGGTTTAAAGAAATTTGTAGTTGGCAAATTTCTCGACTTCAAAATGATTGATTCTAAAACAATAATGAATCAAGTCCAAGAACTTCAGATCATCCTGCATGATATACAAGCAGAAGGGATAAGCTATGTGAATCATTTCAGGTTGCTACAATAGTGGAAAAATTGCCACCGATGTGGAAAGATTTCAAAAACTACCTGAAACACAAACGGAAGGAGATGGGACTTGAATATCTTATTGTAAGATTGAGAATTGAGGAAGACAACCAAAATTCTGACAAGAAATTTGGAAAGCTGTAAATGGAGGCTAAAGCTAATTTGGTGGAGTCAAATGCTAACAAAAAGATGAAGCACTCTAGTAATGGCAAGCAAAAGGGCAAAGCCAAGAAATTTAAAGGAGAATGCTACAACTGCAGGAAGACACGACATTTAGCAAAAGACTGTCGGCAGAAAAAACAAAACAAAAACCAAGTGCACATGACTGAGGAAGACAATATGTCTAATAGGGTGTCTGATCTAATGCTTTCGACGGTAGTGTTTGAAGCAAACATGGTAGACAATCCAAGAGAATTGTTTGTAGACACTGTCACTACTTGTTACGACTGTGCTGAAAAAGAAATGTTTTCATCATATACTCTAATCAACGGACGACAGCTATTCATGGACAATTCAGCAACATCAATGATTGTTGGATTGGACAAAGTAGTGCTTAAAATAACCTCAGGCAAAGAAGTAACTTTCATTGATGTGCTTCATGTTCCAGACATTCGCAAGAACTTGGTATCTGGTGCTATGCTTAGCGAGAATGGATTTAGACTAGTGTTTGAATCTGACAAATTTATACTCACCAAAAATAGCATGTTTGTAGGCAAGGGGTACTTAGCCAATGGGCTATTCAAAATGAATGTAATGCCTATAATTTGTAATTTTGATAATAAAGTTAAATCTTCTGCTTACTTGGTAGAGTCTTCTAATTTATGGCATGATAGATTAGAACATGTTAACTTTAATATTTTATGAAAATTAGTAAGTTTAGATTTATTGCCTACTTGTTCTTTTGATCAAAATCGTAAATGTGAAATTTGTGTAGAGGCTAAATTAGCTAAAATACCGTTTCATTTAGTTGAAAAGAACACAAGCCCTCTAGAGTTAATCCACATTGATATATGTGATTTAAAGTTTGTGCAAACTAGATATGGTAAAAAGTATTTTATTACTTTTATAGATGATTGCACAAGATACTGTTATGTATATTTGCTAAAAAGCAAAGACGAGGCCTTAGAAATTTTTAAACTTTACAACAAATGAATAAATATTATTCGTAGTGATAGAAGAAGAGAATATGGAGCACCCTTTGAAAAATTTTGTTCAGACTCTGAAATTATTCATCAAACTAAAGCTCTTTATTCACCTCAATCAAATGGTGTTGTTGAACGCAAAAACCGTACTCTTAAAGAGATGGTGAATGGTATGTTGATTAGTTCTGGTTTACCCCAGAATTTGTGGGGAGAAGCAATCCTCTCAGCAAACCACATTCTTAATAGAATTCTACACAAAAGTAAGAATCAAACTCTTTACGAATTATGGAAAGGTCACAAACTATCATATAAATTCTTAAAAGTGTGGGGGTGTTTAGCTAAGGTAGAAGTACCAAAATCTAAACAAATTAATATAGGGCCTAAAACTATTGATTGCATATTCATTGGATATACTAATAACAGTAGTGCATATCGGTTCCTAGTACATAAGTCAAACATTCCTGATGTACATGAAAGTACTATTATTGAATCAAGAAATGCTGTATTTTTTGAGAACATATTTCCTTATAAGGATAGGAAAGCGATAAGTTGACAAAAATGAACTTTTGATACTACTAATGGTGATCATCAAAGTATTGAAGAACCAAGACGTAGTAAGAGGGCCAAGACATCAAAATCTTTTGGTCCAAAATTTCTAACTTATTTATTAGAAAATGAACCAAGGACATTCAATGAAGCAATGCCCTGTTCAGAAGCTCCGTTCTGGAAAGAAGCTATCAACAGTGAAATTGATTCTATTATGCAGAAACATACTTGAGAATTGGTAGATTTCCCACCTGGAAACAAACCATTAGGCTGTAAATGGATTTTCAAAAGGAAATTGAAACCTGATGGATCGATAGATAAGTACAAGGCCAGAATGGTAGCTAAAGGATTTAAACAGAAAGAAGATCTTGACTTTTTCGATACATACTCACCAGTAACAAGGATAACATTTATTAGAGTATTAATTGCAATCGCCGCATTGCACAACATGAAAATCCATCAAATGGACGTCAAGACAGCATTCTTAAATGGTGAGCTAGATGAAGAAATTTACACGGAACAACCGGAAGGGTTCATTGCTCTTGGACAGAAGAAAAAGGTGTGTAGACTCGTTAAATCATTATACGAACTGAAGTAAGCACCAAAGCAATGGCATGAGAAGTTTGATAAAACTATGTTATCAAATAGTTTTAAGATTAACGAGTGTGATAAGGGTGTTTATATCAAAACCACACCAAATGCTTATGTAATTGTATGTCTCTATGTTGATGACATGCTAATTATGGAAAGTAATCATGATGTCATAATGGCAACTAAGAAAATGTTGACAAAATATTTTGACATGAAAGATATGAGTGTAGTAGATATCATATTGGAAATTAAAATCAATATGACATCTGAAGGATTTGTTCTATCTCAGTCTCACTACGTTGAAACTATACTTAAGAAGTTTAATGCGTATGATGAAAGTTCAGCAAAAACTCTGGTAGACTTAAGTCTACATTTAGCCAAGAATAAAGGCAAACTGTATCTCAATTGGAGTATTCTCAGATCATAGGCAGTCTAATGTATATTATGCACTACACGTGCCCAGATATTGCTTATGCAGTTAACAAGCTTAGTAGATTTACAAGTAATCCAGGCGATGACCATTGGAAAGCATTGATTAGAATTCTTAGATATCTAAGGTTCACTTTAAGTTATGGATTACATTTTACAAGATATCTAGCTGTATTAGAATGATACAGTGATGCAAATTGGATATCAGACATAAAAGATTCAAAATCCACAAGTGGTTATGTTTTTATCATTGGTGGTGCAGCATTGTCTTAGAAGTCCTCAAAACAAATGTGTATAACTCGATCCACAATAGAATCTGAGTTCATAGCATTAGATAAAGTAGGAGAGGAAGCTGAATGGCTTTGTAATTTCTTAGAGGATATTCCGTGTTGGTTGAAGCCAGTTCCTGCAATTAGTATGCATTGTGATAGTCAGTCGGCTATCGGAAGAGCACAAAGTAGTATGTATAATGGTAAATCTAGACACATTCGTTGTAGACATAATATCATTAAGCAGTTGATCTCAAAAGCTGTTATCTCTATTGATTATATAAAATCAAAGGAGAATCTCGCAGATCCGCTTACTAAAGGCCTACCAAGAGATCAAGTATATTGCCTATCGAGGAGAATGAGGTTAAAGCCTACTGCATAAGAGTCTTTGTAATGGTAACCCAACCTTGCTGACTGGAGATCCCAAGATCTTAGTTCAATGGAAAAACTAAGTTATGAAGATTTGAAGCACTTAGAAGTCAAGTTATGAAGATTCTTATGATAGAAAAAGTGCTTTCTGCAGAGTTATAATGTTAAGTTTAACTTTTAATGATTTCTATATCTTGAAAAGTCAAGTGGAGTATGACAGAATACTCTTGATAGGAGATCACCTATGTGAGTGTGAAGTGAGGCCGCTTCTATGAGAATGTTTAAAGGCTTGAATTCTCTAAAGTACTTATGAAACCTAAGAGTTGTTCAGGGCCAAAATGAACACAACCGTGAGAACCGAAAATGTTAAGAAGGTTATTGTGTGAATATTATTGTCTTGGTTTACACCAACGGCTGAACAATTCAAGATATCGTGTTCACTGGTTAGCCAAGTAAACCCGATAGTATTTCACTATGGAAGGTTCAAACCCACAAGGTACCTATCCCGATGCAATAGCTTTCTACTTGATCTCTTTGAAGTGTCTGTTTCGTCTATCTCGTTAATTTCATTCATGTGGATGATTGTTGGAAAATTGGTTTTATAGAAATGGTTTTGACCATCTTTAGACCAATTAATTAAGTGGGTCCCGTGGTTGAAAACTGGAATTTCTTTGGCCAAGTTTGTTCTACTCCGCGAGTAGAATAAAGTAGTATATTTAGTTTCTTAAAACCAATTTCGAGTGAATGAGAATTAAATCCAAAGTATGCCACTTAAATAAAGAAATGTTGGAATTGGAAAATAATGGGTATTAGAACAGTGCCAATCCCACATTGGTAAAATAGAAACAAAATGGCCACCTTAAATAGTTCAAGTTGCACAATTGGGTTTGGGCCCCAAGGGGTACCAATTGTCTTTAGACAGGAGGAGCCCTACATGTTAGTAGGTTGGGCTAAAGCCCGTACGCGCTCGTTTTTGCCGGTCTGCCAGCCGAGCCAGGCTCGGGCCTCGGGTCGTGGGTGGGTCACGAGTCACGGATCAAGTCCAAAAATGTATATAACTTTTTATAGAAATAAAATAAATATTATTTTATATCAAACCTCCCAAATTGTGACACGTGGCATTTCAGTCAACTTTTTTAGAACGTGCCATGTGTCATGCTTCTAGAATATATCTGAACATACATGTCTGAACAGATGGGTTATGTCTTTGCAGACATAACCTTTCAGCAGTTGTGCCTTTTGGAACACAACTTTCCAACAACTATAAATAGGTTCTTTCCATATACATAAATTTTATTCCAAATTCGTATTCTGTAGTTAAATATTCTCTGCTTCCTGCACTATTCTGAGTTCTCTATTTCAGTCCCTAAATATTTTCTAACATTCCAAAATTCGTTTAGAGAGTTCAAAACTGTAGTAGGTTCGTTGGTATTGTAATTTGAAGTGCTTTTATCACAATACGAGGTCGTTGTATCTTAGGAGACGAGTGCCAGAAAACTGTTAGCACCAGTTCGGGACATTATCGTCTTAAGGACAAAGAGTTGGACTCTTGCTTCGACCGATTTTTATTTATTCGTCCAATTATTCAAGTTAGCTGTTACTCTATTCAATTTTCTGCACGTCGTTATTTTATTAAAAGAATATATTGGTATTAAATTTACCAACAATGTATTCATGTAATCTTATCACCTTCTCGGTGATTGTTGTGAAAATTATGTAAAGTGAACAATATCGCACACAAGTAATAAAGTGGACATATTGAGTCCAGATTATCGTTTACACGAAGACTCTTATTTATATACTAGTTAAATTACTCTTAATCTTAATTTGTTTAAAACACTTTAAATTAAATTGATTTGAGAGTTTTAAATTATAACTATGAATTTTAGAAAACAATGTAATAACTTATGTGAAAGCAAAAATTAAGAATTTAGAAAATATGGTTATTAAAGCGTTTGGATTCACGAGTTCACCATAGTTGTCATCTCTAATTTCCCCTCTCAAGATTTAATCCTAAAATTGTATTCGTTTGAATTCACGAATTTAACATAATTTACCTCTTTCGATTTCAAATTAGTCCTATCTAATTAAGTCAACTTATGAAGTTAAAATAGCTTAATTAGATGCATTAAATCTCCTAAGAATTCAATTCAAGACCGCGACAATAATAAAATCATATTTCTACTTTTTATCCAATTGTCGAATTTTACTACGTGGTCTAGATTAATAATTTACCTCTCAATTCATTACAATCCACAGTTTAATGACAAATAATGGCCAATTATTTCAAGCATTAAGAGAAGAAGTAAAATTAAATATTTAATTGATTTATAATTCAAAAACTTGAGAGTCGAAAATAAAGAATTAAACTAGGTTCCATCGTTCATCCAAACTTTAAATTTAGCTATTCATAATTTTAGAGAAAGAAAAGATGAAGAGATTTGAATACATAACCGAATTTTGAATAAAAAATGAGAAGAACTTGAATATCTTGCACCAAGAATTCTTCGTCTTCACATTCCAATTTTCAAGATCTTCGTTGTTTTTCATGTTCTTTGCCTTACTTTTCTCCAAAAAATCAACAACTTGATTCTTGTTATGTTATATTGAATATGGAATATTGAATATTGTATATGGTATCCCCCTTTTAAATGTCCCAAAATCCTAATTTATGGTATAGAAATCTTGTCCTCCAAGAATTATCAATCTTGAGTTTGATTAAAATAAGGAAACTAAAATTCTGGTAATGAATTGTGCTTAAGTCCTTGTTTATTTGCATGAAAAGTCCTTTATCTTTTGGATGTTTGCAAGTTGGTCCCCATTCTTAAGTCTTCGTGCACTTTCAGTCATTTTTCGCCTATTTTTGCTTTATTTTTCTCTAATTCCATCCGAACTCGAGTTTTTATCTAAAGCTATCAAATCAACACACAATTAAGTATAAATTCATTTAAGAGTACTTATAATCGTCCATTTTTGATTGTATAGATAAGTGTAACACACTTATCAGTTATAGATTAATATATTTGATCATTGTATTTATTTATTTTTTCTCAATCTCCAAATGAGTCTAAGATTCATTGTGATTCTAGCATATAATCATATGTTAGCATGGAAATAATCATATACATGATTTTGGCTTTAGATGCACGATGATAGTGTTGTTATTTCCTTAGCCAGACCAATCCAAGTTTGACTCTGAAATTTAGCCATCAAAATGTTGAGTGGAGCCATATACAATATTTACGTGTATCTTTCTGAGTTATAGTAGGCAAAATCATATCATATGAGATTAGTCCTTCTATTAATATGTAATTCTAAAGTATTTGCACATAACTTGATATTGGATTTGTTACGGGTGTGCCGGATAGGTACTTGAGTGATATTGAACTGGGGATTTTCTATTGATATATATCAATGAACCATCACTTATGTTATAATTGGCTATTGTGATGTTGATATGAGTCTCTATGCAATTGTTTTAACAGCCTAATATATATTCAAATATGCACACACCCTAATATAGTATTAGTTGTGGGAGTGTCGGGTTGGTACTTGAGCAATCGTGGAGTAAGCCATTAGAAATCGGCTAAGAAAGTCATGAGGTATCTTTAGGATACAAATGATCTTGTGTTAAGAAATCAGTGAACCAACACTCTTGATTTAGTTAGATCTTGTGACATTAAATTGTCTTATGTTAACATATCAACGAACCAATATTGTTATTTATACTTAGATCTTGTGATGTCGATTTACTCATAAGTATTATTTTTGACCATCTACATGATTTTGAACATATGGTGTTATGGATTCACACGACTTGGCACATTACCCATGCACTTGTTTGGTGCTTCGCATCGTGCCATGTGATGTAATTGCATACACGCCACTCAACGTGATCTTGTTTCACATTTGCCAAATGCACAGTTCTAAAAAGTTGTCTAGGCATGAGGTCTCGTAATGTTTTACACTTTTTAGAACACTGGTCAAATGTAACTATTAAGCTAATGTTGTTGATTTTAATCTCGCAAGTGGATGGATCATTAACAAATAATAAAGTGATGTGAAGAGTGTCGAACCCACGATGACTAACTACCAATTAACATATTAATGTATATTTCTAGTTTTACAATATAAGAACACAAATTCGTTTGTAAATTTAATCCTAAAATTATTCTACTTATGTTAACTTAAATCTAAATTATCTCGCAATCAAAAGTAATTTTTAAGAATGAGTTTGAATTGTAGTAGCACTAGGATTTGCAAATTCACCTACACGTTCCTTAACCAATTATCTGTTAATTGCCTTAGCTTATAATTATTCTAGATTGAAAATCGGTGATCGTATAATAATCAAAAACCTCTCTTGATGGTCAATCAATTCTATATCAATATGTGAACTTAATTATCTCTAATTAAGTTTCGAACATAAAAATATGCATTTAAATCACAAGAACACCTAAACGGATTTCATAAGGTATAATAATAATTTCTATCTATTATTGGACCATATGTTATTCAATACCATGTACTTATTTACATTGAATATCTCGACTTCAATAAAGATCACAAAATATTCTAATAGTGATCAAATATTAAAACATTAGAAATAATGAATAAAGAGTAATCAATCTAGAAGTAATTAATTACTAAAACGGAAAAAATTATAATTAATTAAAAACGTGAGGTTTCATCATTTATCCTAGCAATAAGTAATTTAGCCAGACATGATTTCGTAAAATGATACAAGAATTGTATTAATCATGTTTCAGAGGAAAAATAAGAAAATAGAAATACAACCCGTGATTTCGGCCCAAGAATCTTTAATCCGTTCCTTGATCTTCGATTTTTTTCTTGTATTTTTCTTCTCAAAATTCGCCTCCCGCGATTTGTCTATTCTCTGCCTTTTATAATCCCTCATTCCACCATTCAAAGCATGTTTTACATCCTTCTTTTATCTTGGACTCGGTAGAGATCTATTCCATTGGGAAACAACTTAACACCTACCCAGAAAGCTTTGCGATCGCATGGTATTGTCTGATTACGTTCTGCACAAGAATTTGGTGGCTTTCGATTGCAACACTTCTTAACCATGCGATTGCATGGTTAGCTTAGTTCCAGTCTTTGAATTTCTTTCTTTAATATTTGTATGACAAGTCCCTCAAGTCTCTTTGTTTTAGCAATTAAGTCCATTTTCTTCTGTTTGCTCTCTTTTCGTTAGATCGACACTTGAATTTGATTTTTTTCTAAAATGATAAGAAAACAATGCGCAATTATACTAAAAATATATAAGAATACTCATAATTGTCCCTTTTTGTGGGTCTCGATTAGTACAAAATTGTACTTATTTAGCTTCTATGCAAAATTTCTCTACTTTTAGCATCTTATGATTATCATCTTTATTTTTAGCCTCATATTTTTGTATTTTTATCTTTAAACTTCTTTTCTTATTTTCAATTTTCACACTGTCCCCTTATTTTGTAGGAACTTGGAAATTTGTAACCTGATTTCCTTTAAAAAAAATAATAATTTAATGCTCTCTCCAAAGCTTTTCTAAATATATGTTATTTTGTAAGGAAACTCATAGTTTTTTTTTTTTTTTTTTTCTTTTTCTTTTTTATCATCTAATAAAAATGAAGCTTTTGAAAGATGAAGAAAACGTCTAAATACAAATTAGTGGAATGTATATCACTTAGTTCCCACTTAAAGTTAAAGGTAAAACCAGTCAATTTGAAAATTGAAGTGGAATGGCTAATTCTTAGTGGTTACACAGGCAACTTATAGAAAATTCTAAGAATCGAATTCTTATTTAGACACTCAACGATGTAGCTAGAAGGGATTCAAATTTTTTTGGATTGACAACTATATATATATATATATATTTGCTTGGGCGGGGGGAGGGTTTCAGCCCAGGAGAACCCGTGGATCCGCTGCTCGACACCCTATCACAGTGTATATTATTTGACATTATCCACTTATAATTATTTTGTACGAAATTTAGTTTATCCACGTCATCGATTACATGTATAAATTCCGTTCTAAATTTTACTAGTTCTCTTGTCACTAGTGAATCAGGGGCGAATCCAGGATTTATTTGTTTGGTGGTTTGCATAGTCTTTTTAAAAGATTTCAAAAATAAGAAAAATAATAGTAGACAAAAATGGAGACATTGTGAGAACTTAAATATGAATATTTAATACAATACATCAAGTTAAAAGAAGATAACTAAAAGACAACAAAAGTACCAAAACCTATGATACAAATACTTGAAAATAAATTCCCAATTCACAAATAAAATAAAATAAAATAAATTAAATTCCCAATTCACAAATTAAATTCTCAATTCACAAATACAAAAACCTACGATACAAAATATACAAATTCAAATTCCCAATTCACAAATTAAATTCATAAATCTCAATTCACAATAAGTAACAATATGCAAATTCAAATTTTCAATTCAAAAATTCGATTTACAAATAACAATACACAATTTAAATCATAAATTTCCAATTAACAAATTAAATCACAAACTCCCAATTCAAGAATAATGAATACAATTACAAAAGTTTAAGTTAGCCATCTTGTACCTTCAAACAATTGTAGAGAGCCTGCCAAATAATTACGAAGAGCGGGCCGGGAAAGAGGGCAATTCCAAATTGAAAGAGTAAATTTTTTTTACAACAACCTGTCATACAAAATGAGATTTATTCATTTAGTCATTAGCAACAACAAAATGGAAAATAGCAACATGAGATTTATTCATTTAGTCATCACTGCAACAACAAAATGGAAATGTTTACAAAACAGCAAAATCAATTTATTTTCAATTATTCATCATTACCAAATCAACAATCAATTAATTATTATCATATATTTATGAGTAGCAATTTATTTTCCAAGAAATTAACAAAGTTGCAAACAAGAAACACCAACAGCAAGACAAACCTGAGGCGAGATGTTGGTGTGGTCTGCCGGCACCACACTTCGCTATGTGGACTTTGGCTTGCTTATCGGTTGCAGGATGAACGAGGAATGACCACCAAGTGAGGGTTTATATTTCATATAGGCGTATGCCATTTGGCCTGTGCAATGTTCTTATCACATTTCAGCGTTGTATGATGTCTATTTTTCTTCAATATGGTTGGACAATTTATTGAAGTATTCATAGATGATTTTTCAGTTTTTGGATCATCATTCGATGAATGCTCTTAAAAAATTTGACCATGGTACTTCAGTGTTACGAGAAAATAAACTTGGTATTTAACTGGGAAAAGTGTTACTTTATGGTCTAAGAAGGCATTGTGTTGGGGCACAAGATTTCAGCTAAAGGCATTGAGGTCGACAAAGCAAAATCCAAGTTATAGAGAAACTGCCTCCTCCCACAACAGTTAAATGAATTTGATCTTTTCTGGGACATGCAGGGTTCTATAGACGGTTTATAAAAGATTTTTCAAAAATAACTAAACCATTGTGCAATTTGTTGGAAAAAGAAGTCAAATTTGATTTTTCCATAGACTGTCTTAAAGCCTTCAATACTCTCAACGATAGCCTAATCTCGCACCAGTCATTGTGGTCCCTGATTGGGATCTACCATTTGAACTTATGTGCGATGCAAGTGATTTTTCTATCGGAGCAGTTTTGGGGCAGCAAAGAGATAAAGTTATACATGCCATATATTACGCTAGCCAGTTTCAATGACGCTCAAATGAATTATGCCACTATAGAAAATGAATTACTAGCAGTAGTATTTGTTTTCGAAAAAATTTTATCTTACGACATTGGATCGAAAGTGATAGTGCACACGTACCACGCATCATTGAAATATCTTTTTGATAAAAATGATGTAAAACCAAGACTGATTCGGTGGATATTACTTCTTCAAGAATTTGACTTGGAAATTCAAGATTAGAAGGGGAGTAAAAACGTGGTAGCCGACCACTTGTCAAGAATAGAGAAGTCAGAGGGAATGAAGAAGGTGATATAAATGAGAAATTTCCAGACGAGCATATTTTTGGGATTGGATAGCGCACTGCGGTATGCTAATTATGTGAATTACCTTGCAAGCAATATCGTGCCACCTGATTAAGATCACCAACATCGAAAAAAGTTATTTTTAGAACTTAAATACAATTTTTTGGAAGATTCTATTCTCTACAAACGAGGTGCTGACCAAGTAATTCGGAGGTGTATACTTGAAGAAGAAATGTAAACAGTCTTGGAGCAATGTCATTCCTCACCATACAGAGGTTATTTCGGTGCTACCAAAATAGCAGCCAAAGTCGTAAATCTAGGTTTTATTGGCCGACATTATTAAAGAATTTTTATAGTATGGTATAAAAATGTAACAAGTGCCAAAGGACGGGAAACATATTCCGAAAGCAAGAAATGCCCATTCGAAGCATTTCAGAGGTTGAACTTTTTGATGTATGAGAATTGACTTTATGGGACCGTTTCCACCCTCATTCTCAAATTCCTACATTTTAGTGGCCATGAACTACGTTTTCATGCTTACTGACTAATGATGGCTGGGTGGTGGTGAATTTCTTCAAAAAGAACATTTTCACGCATTTTAGAACTCCTCGAGCAATCATAAGTAACGGAGGTAAACATTTTTGCAACCGGTAGTTTGAAACTTTCTTGGCAAAATAAGGTGTGAAACACCGAGTGGCTACTCTTTACCATCCACAAACTAGTGGCCAAGTGAAAAACTCCAACTGGGAATTGAAACGGATCCTGGAGCTAACCATTAGTACATTGAGAAAAGATTGGTCGAACAAACTAGATGATGCTATTTGGGTATATTGAACTGCATTTAAAACTCCAATTGAAATGTCACCATACTGATTAGTTTTTAGAAAGGTGTGCCATTTACCAGTCGAGTTGGAGCATCGAGCTTATTGGGCATTGAGGAAGTTGAACTTTGATCTGAAAGAAGCCAGTGAAAAATGAATGCTTCAATTGAACGAAATGGATGAATTTCGATTTGAGGCATATGAAAATGTCAAACTGTACAAGGAGAGAACGAAGAAGTGGCATGACAAGAATATTTAAAAAAGGTAGTTTGAGGCAGGACAAAAAGTTCTCTTATTCAATTCACGACTCAAGCTCTTTCCGGAAAAACTACGTTCAAGATAGTCCGGGCCATTCACGGTAGTGAAAGTCTATCCACATGGAGCGGTGGAAGTGATGGGTGTCGAATCCAACAAATAATAAATTCTCACTCTTAAAGTATAAATTGTGATAGCGGTGAGCAATGTCGTATCCACAGGGATTGATTAGATTTAATTCTTCGAAAAATTAAAATAATAAAAGAAAGGGGTATTTTTTTTTTATTGTTTTAAATTAAAGAAATTTTTGTAGAATGCAAATTAAAGAGAAGATCAATATTAGTCACACATCCAGCCCAAGGTATAATCTCAGAATTGATTCGGGGAATCGATCATTGATGCAAAATAAAATCTTTTATTCTTTCACCAAATTGGTTATGGTCATTGATACGATCTAATAACCTATCTTTTTTTTTTTTACTTTCTCGATAATCAAGAGACGCTCTTTGACTATTTCTCTTGTCAATAAACAACCCTAGTTATATTATATATCTCTATAACATAAATTGTCAATTATGTTATCTTACCACTAATATTAGAATTTCTAAACAATTACGGATTTAGATTTCTAATTGGCGATATATCGTTTTGACAAGCAAACAACGTGCACTTTGTATAATCAATCAAAACAATAATTTAAAGAAACGCAGAAAATATATAAATAGAGAAAAAATAGAAGAACAATGAAAATTAATTCGATCTCACAATCCTTGAAGAATCAAAACTTCAATTATCCTTCTGATGGAATAGAAATTTAGCAATCCATGAAAATAAAAAACTAAGAGCTAAGAGAGAGTGGTAAAAACGTGTCCTCTGGAGAAGATGATGGAATCCCTTTTGTAGGAGGAAGAGGGGGAGAGATAAGGTAAGATTTTGTTTCCTATATCTAGTCTAATTCTCTTCCTTTCAAAGAGTCCAAAAAAAAAAAAAAAATCTTTGAACGATATAAAATGACCTCTTTTAAAATATTCCCAATCTTTATAGAAATAAGTGTAAATCAATTAGGATCTCTTTTTGTAGTCATTCCATTATTTTATTCCAAAAATTCGTGCATGTAGACTTTGGCTGCTCGAGTCAGTAAGGCATGCCCACGGCTTATGCAAAGTTCGCTTCTGTGGGAAGTCAAGCGTGCCCATGCCTTAAGTAAGGCCCACTTTGCATTGTGCATCTTTTCAAGCTTCAATTCTCATCTCCAAAACTTGTGAAATTGAGTCCAACTCGATCCAACTCCTACATATAATCCACAAAACACAAAATGCAATCAAAATTCAAAACTTAAGCAATTGTAATCATCGAAATATGAGGAAATAACACAATTTATATGCCATTATGCATTCTATCAAATTTTCCCACACTTAGACAATGCTTGTCCTCAAGTATACAATAGCTCAAGTTTATCAATTGTTCTCATCTTCATTCCTTCTTCTACCTTCACCCATCTTTCTACAACTTAAACTATCACGCCTCAAAGATTTAAATCTTAACACAACAAGGAAACAACAAGAACTAGAGTAAACTCCCATCTATTTACACGAATGATCAATCAACTCAATAATTTCTCGAAGTCCAAATGTAGTGGGATCTAACACCCTCACATTGGATTCACTCAATATGCTCAAGGTGTTTAGGATTGTCAAGAGTAAACTCTCAAGTCAAAACATAGAAGATCCTTACCATAGGCTTGCTAATTTATCACATCGGCACCACCAATGATTTGAATGCAAAGTAAGGGTCTTAAAACGGGTTGTAACTGGGCTTGGGTAAGGTGGGATAAGAATGATTTCTTTTTAGCTAATTCATCGAAGGAATTATACAAACTTCTTCCCAAAAGTTCATTTAAACTTCATATACTTCTTTCTATCAAATCAAATCTGAACGATTTAAAAGAATGGTATCACATCTTTGCTTCACTTTCATTTCTTTCTTTCTTTTTTTTCTTTTTTGAAGAATAATGTAAATTGCAACTTGAATACTTTATTCTTAGCATTTCTTTCATACTCCCACTTCAAAAGGACAATGAGACTTGCAATATGAATCTTTGATTCCCAATAACTTTCAATCTTTCTAAAAGTTAAACTTCATGTGAACAAGCTTATACATTTCTTCGATGCAAGGTTCAAAAGAAGGAGAAATTAGCAAAAGAATAGGATTTCTCTTGGCTTGTATTGTGGTTAATTCCCCCCCCCCCCCCCCCCCCCCAAAAAAAAAAAAAAAAAAAAAAGGTTAAAGCTCAAAAGTGGCTTTCTAGGGGTATAATTCACGGTAGGCTTTTTGTTCAAGTTAAATTTGAATTCACCTAAATGCCCTTACTTATTTAATACATCCAATTATCAAGGGGCATTCCAACATGCATACCAAAGCAAGTTCTAAAAGAATTCAACTACGCATGACAGTCACACAATCAAAGAAATGGAGCATGATGTAACATATATGCTCATAGGCTCAAAAGCTCACAAAATAGGGTTAATGTGTATCAAATCCCACACATTCTTCATTCAATCAACCATCAAGAGCAATCAATCACAATGCAGTAAAAAAAAATTCAACTACTCATGCTAATTCCCTATTGTGCCTCAATTCATCTCAATGATGCACAATAATTCAGATCATATAGGGACAAACATCGACAAAATCCAGAATTTAGATGAGAATTTTCAAAAATTTCCTTGAAAAGTGACATGGAAGACAATTGAAAAAGAAAAATGATACTAGAATTAAGACGAAAATGGAAATGCAACTAAGATGAAATGGAACTAGTATTTAAATCCTAAGCAAAAGTATATCAAACCCTCCCCCACACTTAGTCCAGACATTGTCCTCAATGTAACAAAATAAAAAAGGAACTATTCAAAAAAGAAAAAGAACTATAAAATAACAAAAATAGAGGACTCCCTGGAGATAGCAACAGCTATATGCTAGGTGGTTGTGAATGTGGAGTAAATTCCATGTGAGCAAAGAAGGCTGGTTTTTTTTTTTTTTTTCAAATTTTTTTTTTCAATTTTGTCTCCCAAACCAGAGTAGCTCCGTGAATAAGGCGTGGACACATCTTATACCAAAAGTATCAATATTGAGGTTAAATGCCTTTTTTCATAAAGCACGCACACGACTTAATAAACATCGACCCCTGTCCAAAAAATTGAAACAAGATCAATTACACTTAGAATAATTGTAAAGGTTATAAAAATAACAATAATGAAATAATAAAAATAAAAATAAAAATCAAATGCGAAAACTAAAGTAAAATTTGGGTTGCCTCCCAAAAGCGCTTTTCTTTAACGTCTTTGGCTAGACATTGTCATCTCTCAATTGGTGTAAGTTGGGCATTCCAACGGATTTGATCAACATTATAAACTTGAAAACCGTCGTAAAAAGGTTTCAAGCGATGCCCATTGACTTTAAAAGTCTTACTGGTTTCCAAGTCCTGAATTTTAACAACATAATTTTTTTTCCCTGTAAGTCATTTGATCATGGAAGGCCTTCGTCTTCTCTTTGTAGATCCTTGAGTTCTCATAGGCATAATTGCAGATCCCCTCCAACTCTTGTAGTTGTAATCTCATTTGTTTTCCCGACTCATCCATCCTCATATTGCAATGCTTGACAGCCCAAATAGGAGACACATCAATAGAATATCTCATGGTATCATAGATATTAAATTTAATAATTTCACCATCAAATTCTATTGTGAGTGTACCAGCATACAATTCAATTTTTGTCCTAGATGTTTTCAAAAATGGCCTTCCTAGTAGGATTGGTATAGGATTAGAAGAGTCATCTTCTTCCATATTAAGCACATAAAAATAAGCAGGAAAAACTAATTGATTAACTTGCACTAGAACATCTTCCAAGACTCCCCCAGGATACACATTAGACCTATCAACAAGTTGGATTATCACACCTGTTTCTTTTAATGGACCAGTATCCAAAGATGAATAAACAGAAAAAGGCATGACATTTATTGAAGCTCCCAGATCTATTATTACTTTCTCAATCCTGACATTACCTACTTTACAAGGGATAGTAAACACACCTGGGTCCTTGCATTTGGGAGGTAATTTCTTTTGAAGGATGGCTGAGACATTCTCTCCCATTCTTACCTTCTCATTCCCTTTTAACTTCCTCTTGTTGGTGCACAATTTTTTGAGAAATTTAATATATCGAGGCACCTGTTTAATTGTATCAAGTAAGGGAATATTTACCTCAATTTTATGAAAGGTCTCTAGGATTTCCTTCTCATCCTCTTCCTTTTTGGATTTAATCAATCTTGTTGGAAAGGGAGGGCCTGTCACCAAAACCTTTGGTTGGTCTCTATTAAGGCTTTCAGATTGGTCATGTTGAGGCTGGGGGATAATTTTTTTTTTTTTGACTTCTTTTCCTGAGTCGCCTTGCTTCATCTTGCTAGGTTCTTTCAATTCCTTCACACTCCTCAAGGTAATCACATTAGCATTCTGTTTTGGATTAACAATAGTTTGTGAAGGCAATTTACCTTGATATTCCAATCTGTTCACAGTTGATGCCAATTGACTCACTTGATTCTCTAAGTTCTTGATACCCATTCTAGTCTCCTGTTGAAATTGTTGTGTGCTAGTTGCAAATGATTTAACAATATCTTCTAGAGACATACCTAAACTTGAAGAAAGTTGATGTGGTAGAGGAGTAGGTTGTCTAGGCTGGAATTGCTGAAATTGTGGTCTTGCCCCATAACTAAAGTTAGGGTGATCCCTCCATCCTGAGTTGTAAGTATTTGAATATGGATCATATTTCTTTTGTGGTGGGACTAGAAATCTTTCAACTGCATTGGCCTGCTCAAAAGAATCTTCTCGAAGTGTAGGACACATATCAGTTGGGTGGCCAGTAGTAGCATAAATTCCACAAGTGTTAACCTGTTGCATATTTCCTACAGCTATTTGTTGAACAATAGAGGTTAGCTTAGCTATTTGGTTTTTAAGAGAGGATACATTTACCTCATTCACCCTTCTTAAAGGGGTGTCTTGTCTGGATGCAAATTGTTGTGAGTTGGCAGCAATGATGGAGATCAAATCTCTAGCGGGAGTGGAGGTTTTATTCACTATAGCACCTCCGCTAGCTGCATCCATCATCCGTCTCTCCATGGGTAACGATCCTTCATAGAAGTATTGACTAAGCAGTTGTTCAGAAATCCCATGTTGAGGGCAGCTTGCACACAGTTGCTTGTATCGTTCCCAATATTCATGAAGGGTTTCTGTATCTTTCTATTTGATTCTACATATTTCTCTTCTGATGTTTGCAGCTCGTGAAGCTGGAAAAAACTTATCAAGAAACAATCTGACCAATTTTCTCCAAGTGGTTATAGAGCCTGGAGGTAAATAGAATAGCCAATCCTTCGCTCTCTCGGCTAATGAGAATGGAAAAGCCCGCAATTTGATTTGTTCTTCGGTCACTTCTTGTAGTTTCATGCTTGAACACACCACGTGGAATTCCTTTAAGTGCTTATGGAGGTCCTCATTCTCAAGACCATGGAATTTAGGGAGCAAGTGGATCAAACTAGATTTTAGTTCAAAGTCCACCACCAAAGCAGGGTACTGAAAACAGAGGGGCTGTTGATTCACATTTGGTGCAGCCAATTCTCTCAAGGTTCTTTCTTCATTGGCCATTGCTTGCTCTGCTTCAGAATCACTAGATGAATCACAAGATGAATAAGCTAGGTTGAGTGTTAGATCAGATGAATGTTCTTGTTTACCACGCAATTTAGCTTCCTTTCTCAATTTTCGAGCTGTCTTCTCAATTTCAGGGTCGTATCGTGATTCACCTGTACAAGAAGAATGAGGCATAAAAAGAATAAAACAAATAAAGAAAAAATAAATTTATTTGACACCAATCCCCGGCAACGGTGCCAAAAATTTGATGGGTGTCGAATCCAACAAATAATAAATTCTCGCTCTTAAAGTATAAATTGTGATAGCGGTGAGCAAGGTTGTATCCACATGGATTGGTTAGATTTAATTCTTCGAAAAATTAAAACAATAAAAGACAGGGGGGTTTTTGATTGTTGTGAATTAAAGCAATTTTTGTAGAATGCAAATTAAAAAAAAGATCAATATTTGTCAACTATCCAGCCCAAGGTATAATCTCATAATTGATTCGGGAAATCGATCATTGATGCAAAAATAAAATCTTTTATTCTTTCACCAAATTGGTTATGGTCATTGATACGATCTAATAACCTATCTTTTCTTACTTTTTCGATAATCAAGATACGCTCTTTGACTATTTTTCTTGTCAATAAACAACCCTAGATACGATCTTAGGATTGAATTTACCAACAGCATTAATTTCTAGAGAGACTACCAATTCTAACCACCAAATACACAAGAGTGATTCATTTAAGTTAGATTATATATCTCTATAACATAAATTGTCAATTATGTTATTTTACCACTAATATTAGAATTTCTAAACAATTACGGATTTAGATATCTAATTGGCGATATATCGTTTTGTCAATCAAACAACGTGCACTTTGTATAATCAATAAAAAAAATAATTTAAAGAAACGCAGAAAATATATAAATAGAGAAAGAATAGAAGAACAATGAAAATTAATTCGATCTCACAATCCTTGAAGAATCAAAACTTCAATTATCCTTGTGCTGGAATAGAAATTTAGAAATCCATGAAAACAAAAAAACTAAGAGATAAGAGAGAGTGGTAAAACCGTGTCCTCTTGAGAAGAGGATGGAATCTCTTTTGTAGGAGGAAGAGGGGGAGAGAAAAGGTAAGATTTTGTTTTCTATTTCTAGTCTAATTCTTTTTCTTTCAAAGAGTCCAAAAAAAATCTTTGAATGACATAAAATAATCACTTTTAAAATATTCCTATTCCTTCTAGAAATAGGTGTAAATCAATTAGGATATCTTTTTGTAGTCATCCCATTATTTTATTCTAAAAATCCGTGCATATAGACTTTGGCTGCTCGAGTCAGAAAGGCGTGCCCACGGCTTACGCAAAGTTCACTTCTGTTGGTAAAAACTGGGAAGTCAAGGGTGCCCATGCCTTAAGTAAGGTCCACTTCTACATTGTGCATCTTTTCAAGCTTCAATTCTCATCTCCAAAACTTGTGAAATTGAGTCCAACTCGATCCAACTCCTACATATAATCCACAAAACACAAAATGCAATCAAAATTCAAAACTTAAGCAATTGTAATCATCGAAATATGAGGAAATAATACAATTTATATTGCCATTATGCGTTCTATCAGGAAGTTACTCATGACACAAATGGCAGGTTCTAGGTGAACGGACAAAGGCTAAAACAGTACTTGGAGGGTGAATTTTTGAAAGAAAAGTCTTTTACCACCTTAAGCAATCTGGAGTGATCACTACGACAAAGTCGAGCTCAAGACTATAAACAAGCGCTTAATGGGAGGTAACCCATTTTTCTACTCTTTTATTTAAATTTTCGTATGATTTAAGTTTTAGGATTCTTTCGACATTTTGCATGTTCTTTTGACATTTTGCACTTTTTTATACTTTTAGAATTTAAAATAGGCTTTCAATTCGTAGATAAATTCTTAGATAATGAGGCTTTCATATCATCATCATTCTGCATAAGCACGTTTTCAATTTTTTTTTAACGTATATTTAGATTAAGCAAACAAAATAAAAAAATAACAGAGTTCCCTATGTGATCGCATGGAATTACCCACTGCAATCGCATAGCTTGGACATATATCATTCTGCCCAGATTTAAATGGCCTTGCGATCGCTGAGTTTTTGTTCCTTGCGACCGTAAAGACCATCAGAAATAATTAAAACCGGGAATCATGCTTCATATTCAAAAACAAAATTTTCAACTTCAAAAGGCTTTTTCTCTTCAATCCGTGGCTTCAAACATCCAAACGAGCACCACAAGCATTCATTTCTTCAAAATCATTCATCCATAAGCATCAAACTGCATGAATTCAAAGGTAAGATTCAATCTTTTTGGTGAAAATGTTGATTTTTGTCTTTCAATTCCATGTAAATTCATTTGCTTTCATTTTTTTGGAGAAGTAGTTTTAGGTTAGGCTTGAATCGAAGGGACAATAATGTTATTGATTAGGTTTAGATGATTAGGATGAGAAATTTTTTGGTTTTGATTGAATCACCCAACAAACCCTTGCTTGCAAGGTGTTCGACAAAATGCCCCAACCAAAATTTTTGCCAAATTTAGGAAAATTGTGATCATATGCTAGTCTCATTAACCAACACTATCGTCTAAGATCATTCACCGAGGTTTGAGCCACTTGCGCATGTTTCCGTTAGTACTTTCGTCCCCTGTCCGTTTGGTCCAAATGACCTCGAAATGTTATGAAATTTGAACATGTGGTAGACCAAAACATGCACTTCCATTCCATCCTTTGCCATTTCACTTTTGAACATTCTTGGGTATTTTTCTTGAGAACCGAAGTAGCTTCGTCGAACACCATTTTTAGAGAAAAAATACTTAAAGTTCGGGATAGTTTGGGAGTGGTCAATAATACCATTTATGTTATTTTTCATATCTAACTCATTTTTGTTCATTTTTGAAGATCATGGCTCCAAAAAGACCCCCAACCGCTGCCGAAAAATGAAAGAAAAAGACAACTAGAGGCACATCAAAGAGAGCCCGAGTGGAAACTACCGACTCTCTCCACTATCTATCTGAGGAGCACGGAGAAAGATATAAACAACTCACTAGCCATTGGACTATGTGGGGAGAGTGGTGGTTACAGTTGGAAGACTTTCTTCACTTCGCGTTGTACAATTTGATTGACGTGTGCAGATGGTTAAGAATTGCAGAAACACCGCACAAGATTTACTCCCAGCTCGTCCATGAGTTCTATGCCAACATCAACCAGGATATCGACATACATGGGACGGAGCACTACGGGCAGACATGGGTGCAGGGTAAATGATTTATGTTTACCCCGCGGGTCAGTAACCAGTACTACGGGATTACATCAGAGGATGTTTACCAGCTGTCCACTATTTAGGATATGGGTAAAGTGGCCTGATTTCTATATGGTCGAGGTGATGCATGGACACTATCTGGGAGAACTTTGAACACAGCAAATTGATAGACTCCTTGCTCATCCTAAATTTGTTTGTGAGCCACAATATCGACCCGAGCACGCACCGCACCACCATCAATGACGCGAGGGGCTTGATTTTTATACCATCTAGCTCACGGAAGGAAGATTGACTTGGGTAGCTACATCTACACCTTGATCAGTACCTTGGGCTTCCAAACAGACAAGGGCACATTACCATCTTTCTAGCTCTGATTAGTGGCATTTGTGAAGAAGCGGGGGTTCAAATTTCTACAGTAGAGTTGGTAGTGAAATCCAAGTGACCGATCAATTACTTTGCCCTGGAAATGTAAGAAGGCACACTGCACGAGCTGTGAGGGCAGCCTCAATAAGGGCATCCAGCTGCATCTCAGCATGTCGCACCTCCCGAAGACATAGCATCCATGCTACGTCAACTATTAGAAGGTCAGACAGAGCAGACACAGCTCATTTTCACTACACGGACTGAATTACGCATGGTGCAACAGGAGTTGACGATGCTGCGATCTCGCACGGATGTAGTTCGACACACTCAAATGAATCTCGAGAGCAGTCGGCGACAAACTGGCCTAGAGCAGAGTTAGATTTGATCCGACTGCGACTAGGTCAATAGGCAGTTAGACAGATGTGTCGGCAAGCTAGATGATATTCATGACAAGATTTGTAGACCGATACCTAGCCAAGACCCTTTACCAGTCGATCCTACCACACTTCTTCTTCCAGCATCATCCGATCCACCCCCGGTATGTGTGTGTGTGTGTGTATATATAGATATATTTCTTTTGAATTTTTACATTGGGGACAGTGTGTTATTCAAGTTTGGGGGGTGGTGGATAAAATTGCTTGATTCGATTATGATATTTGATATTGATTATTAATTTGTTTTTGTTTGTTTAAAAAAAATTAGTAATTGTTCGCATGTTTATGTGATACGAATAGCCTTGCCGGCTAATGATGAAACTTTTTCTTTGAGTTTAGCTTTAATCATGACTTGTGGACAGATTACTTTTGTTTAAATATGAGGCTACTTAACCATGTCTGATATCGTGTTGTGTTGGCCAGTTATGATGATTTTTAGTTATGTTGTTGCATTTAAGTTGAAAACAATAGGAAACCTTTTAGAAACTAAGAATCATTTGTGTCTCGAACAAGTAACCAATAAGGTGAGTAAGTGTAGTAGTTAAGCTGTGATGGTAGCTATCTAGGTTGTGATTGATTCCATGTATGTTGAAAATTGTGTGGAGCACTTTAGACTAGTTAGAGAAAACTAAGTAATGATTGAATGTTAGGAATCTAATCCCCACGCATGAACTTATTGCACGCAATGAACGAGGCTATTACCATTATATAACTCTTTTCGTAGCCTTTTTGACCCCAGTGATAAAGCCCATCGGCTTAAAGCTCGTACATGAGTCATCTAGAAATCTTAATAGACTGAGTTTCGCACATTATTAATATCTTATAACTTTTTTCGTAGTCTTTTTGACTTGAGTAAAAAGGCCCGTAGATTTTTTTCAAAATCCGATGCCCTAAGGTTCAAAAGACCTGAGAGTCATCGACCTAAAGCTCGTTACACAAGTCATCCAGAAAGCTTAAGGGATTGAATTTTACACATAAGATTTATATATAAAAAAAATCTTTTAAAGCCAAAATAAAATCCTTTGCAAAGTAAACATGAGGATTAAATAACTAATGAGTTTGACTTACTTAGTAGAAACAACCTAGTCAAGAGCACTAAAAAAAATAAGAGAATCTTCATAAACCTAGTTTGTCACAATTATTAGCTTTCTCAACCAGCTTCGAGCAAGAAAATAATTAGTGAAGTGTAACCTTTGCACAAAAATCTCGGGAATTGAGATAGAAAATCATTTTGGGGAAAAAGTGTACCTTACGAAAGGTAAAGGAAATGTTGACCAAATGGTTGGGCTATCACCACCATAGGAATTAAGTGGATTGGATTAATTGCTCTCACACACATCTCAAGTATGGTTTGAGTAGAATCACATTTGCAATAGTAACACTTGAACACTCGTCATGAATTATAAGTTGTTGCAAAAGTTGAAGCAAGATTGGCAATCTATTTATGTTGTGAATTGTGTTACTGCTTATTTCATTCTATGCATGATTGTCTTTAGTTATTATATTCGAGGACGAATAAAAGTTCAAGTTTGTGGTGTTTGATAAGTACAAATTTGTACTGATCGGGGCTTACAAAAAGACACAATTATTAGTACTCTTACATGTTTTCAATATAATGACACATAGTTTTATTATCATTTTAGAAAAATAATCAAATTCAAATATCGATCTAATGAAAAGAGAGCAAACAGAAGAAAGAAGAACGTAATTACAAAGACAAAGAGACTTGAGGAGCTTGACATGCAAATATCAAAGAAAGAAAATCTAAAACTGCAACTAAAGTAACCATGCGATCGCATGGCTAAAGAGTGCTGTGATCGCAAGGCTAACTTTTCAACTGCAAAACATAATAGGCTCCTACCATGCGATTGCAAGGTATAAGCCCATGCGATCGCATGGCTTTCCTGGGCAGCAGTTGTGAAGTCTTCTAATCGAAATAGAAATCTACTGAGTCCAGGATAAAACAATTACCTAAAACACGTTTTAAAGAGCTTGGAGAGGAGTATAAAAGCCAGAGAATAGACAAATCGCGGAAGACGAATTTTGGAAAAAAAAATACAATAAAAGAATCGAAGATTAAGGAACGGATTGAAGATTCTTGAGCCGGAATCACAGGTTGTAATCTTATTTTCTTCTTTTTCTTTCAGAATATGGTTTATAAAATTCTTGTATTATTTTACAAAATAATGTCCGACTAACTTACTTATTGCTAGGATGAATGATGAAACCTCATGTTTTTAATTAATTAGAAATTTTTCTGTTTTAGATTAATTGATTATGGATTCATTATTCTTTATTCATTCTTTATAATCTTTTAATACTTGATCACCATTAGAATGTTTTGTGATCTTAATTGAACTCGAGAGATTCAATATAGATAAGCACATGGTTTTGAATAACATAGGGTCCAATAATAGATAGAAATTACTATTATGCCTTATGAAATCCGGTTAGGTGTTGTTGTGATTTAAATGCATATTTTTATGTTTGAATTTTAATTAGAGATAATTAGGTTCGCATATCGATATAGAATTGATTGACCATCGGGAGAGTCTTTAAATTATTATATGATCACTGATTTTCAATATAGAGTAATTATAAGCTAAAGTAATTAAATGATTAAAGAGCGTGTAGGTAGATTTACGAATCCTAGTGTTAGTAAAACTCAAATTCGTTTTCATAAATTTACTTTGATTACTTGATAATTTAGATTTAATTAAACATAATTAGAATAGTTTTAGAATTAAAATCAAAACAAATTTGTGTTCTTTACAATGTTAAAACTCGAACTATAAATTAATTGGTTAATTTATAATTAGTCCTCGTGGGTTCGACACATTTCACATCACTTTATTACTTGTTAACAATCCGTCCACTTTTGGTATTAAAATTTACAACAGTAGGCTGACGGTGTGAACTTCGGTCGACTCAACAAAATAACACATCTCAAACGTGCATTTCCTCTAACAAAATTGAAGCACAACCCAATATTCTTCTCCCAAATGGAGTGTTTTGGTGATGCGTTTTTTATGATTGGATGAGATTTAACACTGTCAACATGTCACATCAGAGTTTCACTTGCCACATGGGACGTCCTGTTAAGAATTGCAGAGTGTTAGACGTCGGGTGATGGATGGGTAATATAACGGAAAGAAGGATGGATATTGAGTTACCTTTTAAAGTTTAGTATTTAAATAGTAACCTATTTAAATTTTGGTTGCCATTGGTTGATTTTACCCATCTTTATATATTAGTGTTAGGGTATCATTCATGAATGTGAATGAATCTTTATATTTGTCTTATTTTATTGTTTGATTGTTGAAATAACGTAATTACTCGGATGCTTCTTTGCTTCATCAATTACCATAAACTGCAGAATGCTAAAAATGCATTGGCCGATGTTGTTGTTGTGAAAATATTTATAGTGTGATTACAAGTGTACAATATCGCAAACAAGTAATAAAGTGGACCTATTGAGTCTGGATTATCGTTCCCACGAAGACTATCTTATTTAGTAACTAGTTAAATTAATCGTAATGCTAATTTATTTAAAACAATTTGAAATATTTTGATTTGAATATTTAAAGTAAAACTACGAATTTAAGGAAATAGTATAGTAACTTATGTAAAAGCAAATAACAAGAATTTAGGAAAGAATAATGGTTAAAGAGTTTGGACAAACGAATTCACCTAGTTGTCATCTCTAATTCCTCCTCTCAAGATTTGTTTCCTAAAGTTGTATTCGGTTGAATTCACGAATTTAACCTAATTTACCTCTCTCGAGTTCAAATTAGTCCTATCTAATTAAGTCAACTTAGACAGTCAGAATAGTCCTTAATTAGATGCATTAATTCTCCTAAGAATTCAATTTAGATCGTAGCAATAATAAAAGTGTATCTCTACCTTTTATCCAATTGCCAGATTTTACTACGTGGTCTAGATTAATAATTTGCTTCTTAGTTCATTACAATCCACGGGATCAATGAAATAATGACCAGTTATTCCAAGCATTAACAGAAGAAGTAAAATAAAATACTTGAGCAATTTATAAGTCAAAACTTGATATTCGAAATTAAAGAATTAAAACTATGCTACATCGTTCATCCAAAACAATGAATTTTAGCTACTCATGATTCGGGATAAAGACAAGATGAAGAATTTCGAATACATAACCGGATCTTGAATAAAAGAGGAGAAAAAGTTGAGTATCTTGCACCAAGAAATCTTTGTTTTCCCGCTCCAATCTTCTTGATCTTGGTCGTTCTTCGTCGTTCTTTTCTCCGTCTTCTCCTTTGTTCGTCCAAGAATTAACTCCTTATTTTGACCTTGGTTAGGTCTTTATATAGTGTTTTACTAATTTGACAACTCATGTACATGAAAAGACGAAAAAGACCTTGATTGGAATTAAAAATAAACTAAAAAGCACCCAGACGCGTTGTCCGCGCATTGCCGCGGTAAACCGCGGGTTCACCGCGGCAAACAGTGAAAAACTTCCAAACTTGGTTCCAATTCCCCAAATTGCATATTAAGTCATCCAAGTTTTAAGGTGTATTTTATTTGACCCTTACTCCAAAATTTGTCCTTTTGTCTTCTCATTTGCATCTCAAGTCCTTCAACTTTGAATTTGTCCTCTTTAGTCCTCTAGTTTCTTCTTTCATTTTAATTTAGTCCTCTTTTATTTGCAATCCAAGTCCTTCAACTTTTGAATATTTGCAAGTTGATCCCCACTTCTCCATTTTCGTACACCTTCAGTCCCTTTTTGCCTATTTTGCTTTGTTTTTCTCCAATTCCATCCAATCTCGAGATTTTGACCTAAAACAATTAAATAGACACATAATTAAGTAGAAAATCACTTAAGAGTACTTACAATTGTCCACTTTTGATGGTCCAAATAAGTGTAAAATCACACTTATCAGTTGTCTTATGAAATTTTATAATAGATGTTTCAACTTATAAATCTAATACGTGGCAATTGAAAAATGAACAACTCCTAGCGGTTGATTGAATAGTGCTCTCCACGTCTATAGACATCTATCTTAACTATCCTATAAGAGTCCGTTGACGTACGTATTATTCATATTTATGTTCAAAAAACAATGTGTTTTGATGAGATAATACTTCTTCTTCTTCCTCTCCCCCCCTCTCTCCCTCTCTCTCTCTAAATAATGTGCGAGCTCAATGATAGTTGTATTATGTCTAGGTATGAAAAAGGATGCTTCATTTTGTTCGATGTCAATTTTCTCTCTCATGAACCCTTGAATCGGAGATATTCTTCAAAAAATTCATCTCATGATCATGAATAGAATCTATTATTCTGTTAAGGATTTAAGTAAACAATGCAACAGTCACATGGAATTTAATTCCTCTCATGGCCATGCTAAGAATTAAATTCAAATACATGGTTAAGTCCAATACACTTAAGAGTACACAAGTGTTACTATTCAGAAAATGTTATATGCAGTTAAGACAAGTTGTTTATCCTAATTGGTAAAATAACTAGTATACCGCTTACTCGGTGAAATTCGACCGTAGAAGTTTGCTCACATTGAAAAATAATGAAGAGAAACAAGATTGATAAGAGAGATTTGAGGAATGGTGAAGAGAGATGGGAAAAAGAGAATTGAGGAGAATGAGATTTTATTTAAAATTGAAGACAGACGTATATGTCTTTTTATTGTGAGTGGAGGTGAAAACTTCATAGAGTTGTGATGAACACTACAATATTGTACGAACAAGGTGTCAGTCCCATCCATAAATCATGGACAAAATTAATTCTCCATCAAAATAATAAAGTGTGTTACAATGTGCTTCTCAACATAAGCGCCCAACTATTATTATTTCAAAATGATCAATGACACTTCAATGTTTGCTCAAAAAATTGAAATTAATATTGTATAATAAATTAAATTTATTTATGCAACAAAAATTGATATTGTTGACCTAAATAATTAAAGCCAACAAATCCTTATCCACCTATTCGCTTAAAAGAATAACTCAACCTTAATAATTACTGTCTAAGAATTGAGAATTCTAAGAACAATAATTTGGCTAAAGTTTTTCATTAATCTCCCATTCTTTAAGATTTTCGGGCGGGGGGGGGGGGGGGGGGGATTTATAGATTTCTCAAGTTAGTGGGCATTTTGGTCCTTTTGCATGCGTCATTTTGCTATTTAAGAGTTGATAATAAATTACAATTCTATAGGGTTCTATGATACGTGTCGTTTACTTATGACATTGGTTGTTATTCTCATTATATATATATATATATATATATATATATATATATATATATATATATATATATTTTGGGTGCATGCTCATTAACAATTTTGCTACGTGGCACCAAAATCTAACCGTCACATGGTCAAATAAGATATTTGTATGTTCCCGACCGATATATTTTGTTAGAATCTAATTAATATCAAATTTAATGGACTCGGCCTTCGCTGTCTTTCGCCTATCAGAGTTTGCCTGCCAACTAAACCTCTTTTTATTTAAAATATGAATTGATCTTGTAGCTTTGCCGTTGCAAAGCAACTCTAACGAAACTTAATTCGATTCGTTTTGTAGTGATGTCATTATGGTGGGCCATTTGGCTCTCTACGTAGAACCATCATGCGTCCACGTGAAATCTTAATGTGTCAAGTAAAATAATGTTGTAATAGATATTAATATTGTATAATAAATTACATTTATTTATACAACAAGAATATATGGTTACACATAATAGATCTAGCCTTTGACACTATATTACCAACAAATTAAAGACACAAACAAAGTATATCAATGATCTTCTTAAGAACCATATATGGCTGGAGCCAAAAGTAACTTTACCCGTATGAGTTTCGGCTGCAAACTAGCTCTTAATTACAGTCGACAGTTCACTCAGCCTACACTTTACAGGAGAAAAGATCTGGACCCCGTGACGGGGTCCAGATCAATTCCCGTCTGGACTGCGTGTCAAGCAGCCATTGAAATTTTTTTTTTTACCCCCACCCCCACCCCCACCCCCACCCCCTGTAATAAAAAACAGCCCACCCACCCCTCTGCAAGGAAAAAAACCTCCCCACCAGCGCCGCAAAAAAGCCCCCCCACTCCCTTCCTATTTAATTTTACAGCCCCCCTCATTTAATTTTACACCCCCACTCCCCCTCCCCCAAGCCAAACAAATCCATTTCATTTCTTTCTTTTCCCACCTATTTATACACTATTCAACGTAACAATTTTTCCTCATCAAATATATATTTTTTCATCTTTATCAGAATACATATTTTTCCCTTCTCATCAGAATACATATTTTTCTTGAAATTTGGCCAACACAATCGCTTTATTTACTTTACCCAAATTTGACCAACATCAAACGTTTACAATCACTTTTATTCTCTAAATTTATTTTACCGAATTTGTGTACATTTATTGTTTTTCATATTCTACAAAGGTTATTAATAAATTATTAATTTGTTTTTTATTTTCGTTTATTTGTACATAATTATTTTTTGTAATTTGCAAGTTAGTTGTAATATTGTTAACAGTTTTTTATGTTTTTTTTATTTGCACATATAATTGATATGGCACCAGTGGCCACGATAGAAGAACTTGTCCTACGTTGCAAAATAGGTAAGTTAATGTTATATATTTCCTTACTTATTGCTCCGGATCCACAATACTCGATCACATGCAGTAAAAAATGCATCATATTCCCTAAACCCAGGGGAGTATGATGTACGCTTTAAACCTCGTCACTAATTTATTATTTCTAATGTAATATTACTTTCTTCTTTGTGTGTGTATATTATCAATTAGAGCAAATTTATTATGTACGCTTCATTTATTTTTGTTTTTGAAGTAAAATTTAATTTTTTATTTAAATATAAACTAATTAATTAGTCTCACTCTAATCTTAATAATAAAATTAACGTTAATTATATTATTTATTATATGATATAAATAATATTTAACTCAATAAATATTATTATATATTATATTTTTTAAAAATAAATACAATGAATATAATAATAAAAAAATTATTTTTAATTTAATAAATTTAATTAAATTAATAATTTAGATATAAATTTGGTGGTAAATAAATAGGTGAGTGATTAAAGAAAGTGGGAGAATGGAGAAAAGTGGTGGGGGTTAAAATAAATTGGGGTGGGGTTTTTTTGCAAGATGGGTGAGTTGGAGGGGGATTGTTAATTCATAAAAGTTGGGATTGTTAATTCATAAAAGCTGAGGGGGTGGGGGTTTGGGGAGTGTTAATTTGCAGAGGTGGGGGTGGGGGCCATTTTCTCTCAGACGGGGAAATGATCTTGGACCACATCTTTTCTCCACTTTATAGAAGCACAATTGTAGCTTTTCAGTATCTGTCTATGACGAGACATGACATTTCTTTCGCTGTAAATAAACTTGGTCAATTTTAACATGCTTCAACTAAGTTACACTGGCAAGCTTGTAAGAGGGTTTTGCGATATTTGAGGGGAACTTCCACTTTGGTCTACATTTTACTTCTTCTTCTCATCTGTTTCTTGAAGGGTATACTGATGCAGATTGGGTGAGTAGGCTAGACAATAGGAGGTCCACTAGTGGCTACTGTATCTACCTTGAGAGCAACTTAAATTAGTGCTTTTCAGTATCTGTCTATGACGAGGTATGACATTTCTTTCACTGTAAATAAACTTGGTCAATTTTAACATGCTTCAACTAAGTTACACTGGCAAGCTTGTAAGAGGGTTTTGCGATATTTGAGGGGAACTTCCACTTTGGTCTACATTTTACTTCTTCTCATCTGTTTCTTGAAGGGTATACTGATGTAGATTGGGTGAGTAGCCTAGACGATAGGAGGTCCACTAGTGGCTACTGTATCTACCTTGAGAGCAACTTGAATTAGTGGTGCTCTCGCAAACAAAAAGTAGTAGCAAGGACTTCGACAGAATTAGGGTATTGGGTACTTGCATAGGCCTGAACATTGATAGTGTGGCTTCAGCAACTGTTTAAAAGATATGTACCTGGTCATTCCTCAGGTTCCTATCTTGTGGCGTGACAATCTTGGGGCTAGTTCATTAGCTTCTAATCCGGTATCATATGCTAAGATGAAGAATATCGAAATAGACATCCGTTTTGTTCAGGACAAGGTGATAAATAAAGAGTTTGACTTTAGGTACCTGTCTACCAACGTCAAATAGCAGACTCAACTAAAATAGCACCTAGCTTAGAGAGATTTGCCGATCTGCGCAGCAAGTGACATACAAGGATACCAATTGTAATAGGAAAATAATGTACATCAAAATGCCGTGTAAATTTATCCATCATCTCCAAATACGAAATCAAATTCCAACCAGAATTAACATGTAAGTCAAGGGGTTTAACAGTGTTGGTCCATGGTTTTGTAATTAGTATGCTACAAGTAAAATTACATAACAAGAAATTTATTAATGGTTAATCGGCCTACAAATGCTTTGCTTCAATTAACCGGAGAGGGGATTATGAATCTGCCCAATAAATAGTACCACTCCAGTCATATCTTCTCTAACAACAAACAGGAACGGATGGTCAGCCACAAAATCCAACTTATCCTCCATGTCTAAACTCTTCAGTTTTATAACACCAGCGGTGGCAGCTGCAGCTTCTGTGCCTTCCTCGTTTACCTCGATAAATGATTTGTGGAAAATGCTCGAAACATAAAGGTTCTTACCAAAAGGAGAGTCCACCATCTCAGCGAGTCCATCGCCAGAAAAAGGCAACACTACCCCAAGTCCCTTGAGGACTTCAGAAGCTTCGAACCCAAAAGAGATTTTGAATTTTGGAATATGGAAGGTACCCACTTCCACTTGTTGATATGGGAGGTGATGCTCTAAGAATCCAGATTCAGAGCTGACTTTTTCTACTAAAGCTGGCAGTCCATCTTTGGCATCTGGAAGAAAGAAATACATTGAGAATTTACGCTTGTCTTCGCCTTGTTTGTATGGAAGACCCAAAACTTTAAAACCATTAAAGGCAAGTAGATATTGCTTCTTCTTGCTCGTCATGAAAGGTACTTGCACCGAGCTCCCATTTAGGAGGAAAAATTCGTCGTCTTTTGTCTTTGATGAGTCAAACTTCTCGTTCCAGGCTCCTTTGAAAAACACTGCATTTGCAAAGATAAGTCTCGTTGAACCATCAACTGAGCCAGATGGCAGAATTTCTTTGATAAGGCCACTTGTTTCCTTTTCAGCCCACAGATTCACCTCTTTGGTTGCCTCAACCGCCTTGAGCCATCAAGAGCAAAGAACAAGATAATCAGAACATTTATTCTTTAATTTATTTGCAAATATAAGAAGCAGGTCTAAGCATCCAGCTCTACCCTAAGTTTTCCGGTTCCCCCCAACTTTATCCACTGACCAGTTGGGTTGGCTTATTGAAATCAAATAATTCCTATAAACTCACTCACGGGAATGGTTATACCCTGATATACTTACTGTCTTGTTGCCAAAAGCTGGGAAAGCTTTTGGATGCTTTTGATAGTGCATTGCACTAAGATGCGAAACAAGAAATTACTGCCTATAAGTAAAGGTGATTCTTAATGCCATAATCCATCCGTAGTGAGTCAAATCATTTTCAAAGGTGGGTCTTGGTACATCAATGCTAAACTTCATCTATTAATTCAGTGCAACAGTACTGACATTTCATCCTATACTTTCTGTGCTGTAAAAAGATTTGGACCACAATTTAGGAGTGCAGTAATAAAGGACTTCCAGGTCTCTATTTTGTGAACTATTTTTTTATAGCCTAAACAATTTATGGGGTTTTTCTGTTCTCCCTTTTCTGCCTTTACACATAAGGGCAATGAGAAGGAGAAGGCACCATTGCAAGAGGAGTATAATGACAATGAACGACAAGAAACTGATAGTAATGAAGAGGATAATAGAGGAGTCAAATATGTTGATGAATCTTGATAATATTGGAGGCTTCTAGGCTGTTTCTACTTCTAGTAGTAGATTACAATTTTGTTGCATGATTACTAATTTGAGAACCCATTATTTTCAACTTTATTGATCTGTTTTATGTTTGTTTGTACTTCAGACTTTTATGTTTAATGTTGTTAATTTGTTTTACTATTGATTTTCAAGATGGTTTATGGTTTCATATGAGAATAATTTGTACTATTAGATTTTTCAGAATTACTTTATCGGTTTGCCTCAAAATGCCTTGGCTCATGGAGATAAAATGTCTTGGTATCCAATTTAGCCTTTTTAAACATTGGACAAGCTTACCTCCAAGAGTCACACTTTGAGTGGTAGACACGGTGATTAAATGTTCTAAGCTTTCGCCCTTAATAAATAATGATGGCTGGCCTTTCAATCCTTGTCTTTTGCTTCCTGAAATCTTGAGAAAGATCTCAAGCATAATATTTTAATCTACATACTCCAGATTCCCTAAATTCAGAAATAAAACAGCAGACATCTCTTACTCCCAGGAAACTTTTAGGAAGCAACATAAAAAGAATGGAAGGCCACTACACGTTATGGCGATTAACATGAAACCAAAATATTCTTTCAAACAAATATTAGAAACAAATCAAGAAATATTGCAGGAAACATACATAAATAACACTAGATATGATTGTCCCTTTTGAGGACAGGTAATTCGGCCCGTGCAATGCCTACGTATGCCTTTGAGGCTCTACAAACGTAGATCTGGCCTTTAATGCACTACTAAAACCACAATATGGTCAAGAATGAAGTTTGCAGTAGGTAATCCACTCAGAATCCCCCAAGACTCTCTCATACAAACTTAGATTCAAGATTTAGAGATATTGTCCCTCACACTACAGATTTGAGGGATAAAATCACATATCGAAAGAGGATTACTGTAGCATCACCTTCCTCACACATCATTCAAGAACCAACAGTTTACCCAGAAACAAAGAAGAAGAAGAGACGGAGTCAGAAGAGACGGAGAGAGAATCAGAAAGCTGTGCGCCTCTAACATACACAAGCCCTAAACTAAAGAGACGAGCCTTTATATACTCCTAACCAATGGCTAGGATCAAGTGTAGCAATCCAAGAGATTGAGACATTGCTGACCCTTGAAAATCAAAGGCGCATTTCCAGCATTGAATAAAACGCATTCTTCATTTTGGGACAACGTGGAACAGGGCACAACAACCATTGGGCCAGCAATCTTCACAATGGACTTCATCATTTAGGCTCACATTATTAATACACGTCCAACACAAAGCTTTCGCGCACTTCAAAAATGGGGACAACCTCATAAATTTAGTTCTTTGATTTCACTAGTTTGAAAGAAAACATTCTTTTACTGGAAAGAAAAGCCTAATTCTTTCTTAATGGGCCACCGCCTAAGGATAAAGCAATGTGCAAAATGGACATACGGCATCGCTTTCAAAGGTGTACTACCCCTCATTTCCCATGGTAACAGTGTCCAATCACCGTCTAGCTCCTCGATACCATAGCTCATTTATTTTGGCTCCCCTGCTGACTTATGCATCAATTTCTGTATTGTGAAGTCTGACTCCCAGCTTCTGGAGTTGGAGATCCATGGAAAGTCAGCTCAACCAAAATCTAACACAATCAGTTTTATAATCTATGGCAGACCAAAATGTTATTATGTAAGACCAAGATCAGCTATGACTTTGAGATATCCATCTCTATCAATACTTCCTTTACATAGCATTGGGTTAAGTTTGCTAATGGTGCCTCTAAATTACACCCAAAAAAGTGCATATGGCAATTAGATACAATAGCCTAATTCATCTTCAAAACACACACAGGGCACACAGACGCCTCCCTAAAGAGTTCAGACACAAACCAAGCCAGATTTCAAGTTACCTTAATGGACCATTGTTTATTATCTCAAAGATTACTTACAGTACAGCGATATATAAGCACCAAAGCCAAGAAAATTATTATTTCTCCTAATTGCTAATGTTCTTCAGTTCTATCCAAAAATAGTGAGCATTGTCCAAAGTAAAAATTTAAACATACCTATAAGCATTTTCCTCTACCAATTAAGAATCAAAGAGCACAAATTAATAAAACAATGTTCTACGTACTATAGTGGACAATTCGTATACGTTGGGTTTGCTGACCTAGCCGATACAGAAACCCAAAATGGGGGTAAAACCAAATCTAGCTGGATCACGCTAATTGCCCTGGGTCACATGTCCCAACAACAATGGGCTGAACCTGGAACAAAGCATGTCCTGGTAGATGACCAAGCCATGAGCCTCAGAAGATTGAGCTATAAACCTCGGATCTTACTGCAAGGCCTGACTAGGACATAGCCACAAGAATACTACTGAAAACAGAGTCCTCTCTGAATCACAATAGGGGCTCTCCCTCTATCGTGATCAGGGGAAACTCTAACTGGTTATATAGAACCACCTCATCTAAAGCTTGAGTCATTAAAGAGGGACAAATTTATTTACTTCAAATTTTGTCCTCACCCCACCCACCTCTTTTACATCTAAGTGTCATTCAAAGGCCAACCAGTGAACAATAGATACTTAAACCCATTATATTTGTTAGTTATTGAACAGCCTCGTATAAAAGTTCAACCTCTTGTCGTTAAGTGCCTCAACAAGAAGTTAGTAATGTGAAAAATACTAATCACTATAAAAGAACATAATAAAACTGGCAAACGAATAATTATGTTTGCAAAACGAACTCAAGCCATAAACCCAAAACTAGATTTGTCCGAAAACCAACTCTAAACAATTATTTTAACAAAATTCAGCTTTATCAACAGTTTCACACCAAAAAAAATAAAAATAAAATAAAATAAATCATAAAAGAAACTAACCTTGGTCTGAAAATCAACATGACTAGCAGCAGCCTTATAAGCTTTATCGACAATTTCTTTAAAAGTGGGCTTAAAGTTGAGACTCTGATCAACCCAAACGCTGTTGGCGAAGGACAAGCGAGGCCCACCAAGCGAACCACCGTCGGCGAAGACGAGAGTGACAAGCTGAGAAGAGAGAGAGTTGAGCTCTTCGGTGACCTTGGCCTTGAGAAAACTGAGCAGCTGGTCTAGCGTGGGGCCTTTAGACCCGGCAGCGATCAAACCCAGCACCACGTGAATCGACACCGGCGAGAACACCAGGTTGGCGTCTTGGGCTTTAGTAGAAACCACGTGCTTTGCGAGCAATAAAGAAACGTCGGTCTGTTTACTAATGGATTCACGAATGTCCATTGTTGATCTGTGCGTTACTGAAGGTACGTTAGCGCGTTTTTCTGAGGTTATTGGGCGAGAGAATGAAGCGGTTCGCGAACAAAAAGAGTGGAATAGTTGTTTGATACAAGTGTGTGCGTGTCTCAACTCTCTCTTCACCGATTGCATAATGTTAATCACTTTTCTTTCTTTTTTTTCCTTTCTTTCTTTCTTTCTTTCTTTTTTTGTGCTTTTTAATTTTGACTTGTGATATTGTATAGTTCAAAATGCAGTGTTTATGGAGGACTCGTGGAATTTTTTTAGGGTAGTTTGCTACTTTGCTTTGTGAGGAGGGTTGCTTAAGTACACGTTTGGAAATGTTTAAACTAGTATACCGTCTACTTGCAGTGAGATTCAATTATAGATAAAGAATGAGATAGATTTGAAAAAACGAGATTTGATAGGAAGAGAGCAATTCTTCCCTAATTTTTTTGATGATTTTTGAATACAGACGTAAGTGTTTGAATACTCTCTACAGTCGTAATTATAATTTCTGTTAGTCGAATACATCAAACATATATTTTTATCTATACATTTTATAAGATCTACAATTTACAACTAACTTTTTATCTACACATTTATCAATAACTTATAATATAAGTACTTAAAAAATAATTTTAATATTACTAAGGTGGATTTGTGCTATAGGAGGATAGTTTGTGGGGGCATGTATTTTGGGAGAATAAAGGTTAAAAAATGAGAGCCAAAGTTGGTGATTCTTGAGAAAAGATTATTCAAAACAATATTTCACTCAACGAATATGTTCACACAAAGTAAGAAGTTAAATTGTATTATACAACATATCAAGAAAGCATTTAAGAATTAATAGTGTACTATAGAAAAAAGTATATTATTCAATCATAAACAATGTTACACATATAAGTTAAAAATAAAATCCTGAGATATGTTCAGTGTAACAAGAATTTTATACATATGGTTAAATGTTGTAACTACTAAAATTTGATTTAGTGCTTGTTTGATTCTCATTAAAATGTGTTTTTTGTTTTCCATTTTTTGACTTTTGGAGAAAAATGACCAAAATGTTCTTTTGCTTTCCAAAGTAACCACAATATTTGACTAGAAAAAGGTAGATTTTGGTCATTTTTTTTCTAAAACTAAAAATCAAAAAATAGAAAACAAAAAATCCATTTTAATGGGAATCAAACAAGCACTTATAAAGAAAAGGACAAGCATGCACTCACGATAAGTACAAATAATATTACGTATCATTATGGTATGTGTCATGTACTAATGTGACAAAGCTTTATCTCAAGATTGTAGATTGTTGACTCCACTTGTAGGCTATTCACTACTCAACAATATTTTGTAATAATGCAGTACTGTATATTTTTTCTCCAAAGTGTACATTTAAAAAATTATTAAAAATTTAATGTACGATAATAATGAACAATAAAACAGTAATAAAAAACCCGAGAGTGGGTTAAGAATCTACCGTCATATCTTTTCTAAATCCAATTCATCGTCCATTGATAAACTCTTTCCATAAAACAGCTACAGCTTATGTGCCTTCCTTGTTTACCTCAATAAACGATTTGCGGAAAATGGTTTAAACATAAAGGTTTGGCAGTCCGTCTTTGGCATCTGGAAGAAAGAAATACATAGAGAACTTGCGCTTGTATGGTATAGCTACCCTTTTAATCATTTTTTTCTTTCTATTTTTGTAATTAACCAATGATTATTATATCAAATATTACTTATAGTAAAGGCAAAGCAAGCAAAAAAGGATAATATTTCTCCTAATTGCTCATGTGCTTTACTTCTGTCCAAAATAATGGGAAATACAAAGAATCATCCAAATGAAAATTCAAGAATACCTCAAAGTATTTCTATCTACCAATTAAGAATCAAATAGCATAACATAATCAAATGATGCATGTTTCCTCACCTAAATGCCCAAAATGGGTGGTGTAAAGTCAAAGCACTAACTGCTTAATAGGAGTAAGATGTTTGAGACAACGATCGAGCAAAGCATGATTTGGTAGATGGCTGAGCCATGAGCCTATGACAACCAAGCTTTGGATCTTACTGAGGGAGCCATTGAGTTGGGATGTCATTTGTTAGTCTTGGTCTACACTACGACGTCTGTTGGAATTGAACCCCTCACCTCCCATATAGGAGTCTTAAGGCCAATCTTGAGACGCCTATAAAAGAGGTCAGAGGTTCAAAGTGTGGACCAAGGCCAAATAGACTGTTAAGCGTTCACATATCTAACATGCATCCTAATCAATTACACAAAGTAATACAGAAAGAATGTAAAAGAGAAGATCAAGAACACAAGATTTGATTTGCCGGTTAGACAAACAGTTTGAAAAAAGTCTACTATGCCTTTGAGGCTCCCAAATGGTATTACGGCCTCTCTACATTAAAAAAAAGAAACCAGTGAAATAATATACAATGGAGATCAACACTCAAATAGAACCCATAACTTCACCCACAAAGATTTCAGCCCTATAATCATCACACGACAATCCCAAAGTTACTATTCACCTATCTGAACAGAATACCATCTCACCACAAGTTTTTTCACTCAGAGAAAACTAGAAAAAGAAAATGAGATGAAGGGGATTGTATCACGAACCAGAGAGCGCAGCTGAAAGCAAGAAAGCAACACTATTCTTGTTATGCCCTAGAATCTGAAGAGATGAGGCCTTATATACATACAACCAATGGATCAGATTTATCACTTGTGATCCAACGGTTCATGAAAGAGTCAACAGTGTTGAAGGCATGTGTTGAGAGAAAACGCATTTCAGTTGGTATGCAAAAATATCAACAATCTCTACCATTTTTATATATCACAGCTTCAAGTATCAGTTGTGCAGATATGGTAATCATCCATAGTTCATTGCCTTTAGTACCTGCACTAACAATGTTTAACCTTTGTCAATATTCAAGAAATTCAAACAGTTTGTAAATTTAATCAGAGAAAGTACCTTAGTTCCCATAACAGCAGAATTCACATCGGTATGAATCTTATCAAGTTGTATCACATTGTTGGCAACTATATTACGAATGAAGTGTAATTTTATATCTATGTTCTTGGTGCGTTCATGAAACATGGGATTTTTACATAAATGAATAGCACTTTGAGAATCAGAAAGAGAGTAGCAGGTTGATTTAAATATCCAATTTCATTTAACAAACCTTGAAGCCATATTGCTTCCTTGACTACTTCAGTAACAACAATATATTCTGATTCAATAGTTGATAATGCATCAATGGATTGTAATTGAGACTTCCAACTTATGCAAGAATCACATAAGGCAAACATATAGCAAGAAGTAGATCTTCTTTTATCCCTATCACTAGCATAGTCAGCATCAACAAATCCCCTAAGTCTTATGCCTTTATGACTTTTACTGAAAATTAGGTACAACTCTCTAGACCCCTTTAGATATCTAATTAGCCATTTTAGAGCATCCCAGTGTTCCAACCTAGGGCCAGACATGCATTTTCTTAAAGAGCTAATAACATGAGCAACATCGGGCCTCGTACACACCATAGTGTACATAACAAATCCTACTGCATTAGAGTAGGGGACATTTTTCATTTTACCTTCTTCTTCATCACAAGAAGGACAAAGATCTTTACCAAGTTTAAAATGATTTCCTAAGGGAATAAAAGTTACTTTAGCATCTCTTAAACCAATATTATCTACAATCCTATCAATATAATCAATTTGTTTTAGAGTTAAAGTGCGTGCTCTTCTATTTGTAATGATATTTATACCAAGTATTTTCTTAGCATTTCCCATTTCCTTCATTTCAAATTTAGAATTTAAAGCATTTTTAATTCTATCAATATCTTCAAAAGAAGGGCCACACAATAACATGTCATCAACATATAAAAGCAAATAGACAGGCAAGGAGTTTGAACTTTGTAATCTGAAATACATACAATGATCATAATCACTTCTTTTGAAACCTAGAGTTAAAACAAAGGAATCAAATTTCTTATACCATTGTCTGGGAGCCTGTTTTAAACCATAAAGGGATTTCTTTAATAAGCACAACATATCAGATTTATTTGTTTCAATGAAACCTTCAAGTTGACACATATAAATGGTTTCTTCAAGATCACTATGAAGAAAAGCTGTTTTGACATCTAATTGTTCTAATTCCCAATCTAAGTGAGCAACGAGGGCAAGCATAACTCTAATGGTAGTAATTTCACTACTGGGAAGAAGATTTCATGATAATCAACTCCCTTCCTTTGAGTGAAACCCTTAGCAACAAGTCTGGCCTAATATCTGACTTGTTCATTTGGAGTAATTTCAGGTTTTACTTTGAACAACCACTTACAGTCTACTAAAGACATGTTGTCAACTTTAGAAACTAATTCCCAAGTATTATTTTTATATAGGGAAGCTATCTCATCCTTCATAGCACTAATCCACATCTCAGAATGCTAACTTTCTATAGCCTCTTGATAAGACTTTGGTTCAGTATCAAGAAGTTCATGCATGTATAACAAGGCAGCAGAAACACTCTCAGAATAGCCTAATCTATTTGGAGGTCTTATTTGTCTTCTATTTTTATCTTTGGTAAGTTGGTAATCAGCTAATGGATGAAGGTCAACATCATTATTGTTTTCAAGGTTATTATCATCATGTTATATTTCAAGGTTATTATCATCATGTCGCATCTAAGTTATAATCAGGCTCCACCTGATCATGAACATCATCATTTCTGGCAGTAACAATAGGCGAAATAAGCTCCATCTGATCACTGCTACTATTTGAATTACATTTTGAAGGCTAAGAAGAGATGTTTTTGTTTAAACATGGCATGTCATCTTCATTAAAAATGACATCTCTACTGATAATAACTTTGAAACCATGATCATCTTTAACCCTTAACCCCATCAGCATATCCTAAGAAGACGCACTTCTTAGACCTAGGTTTTAACTTTCCTATATTTTGATGAGCAAATGCAGAACATCCATACACCTTTAGAATGTCATAGTTAGCAACATTTCCAAACATTTTCTCAATAAGAGTTTTTCCATCAATGGCAGAATAGGAAGATCTATTTATTAAGTAACAAGATGTCATAACAACTTCACCCCAGAACATTTGAGTCAAACCAGAGCTAGATAACATACATCTAACTCTTTCAATGAGGGTTCTATTCATCCTTTCAACAACCCCATTTTATTGGAGATGTGCGCCTAACTGTTTTATGTCTTAAGATACCATTTTTACTACAGAATTGATCAAATTCAATATTATAATATTCTAGACCATTGTCAGTTCTAAGGACCTTAACCTTATTTCCCATTTGATTTTCTATTAAGACTTTCCAGTTTTTGAAGTTCTAGAAAGCATCTGACTTGTGTTTTAATAAGAAAATCCAAACCATCATAGAATAGTCATCTACAATAGACATGAAATATCTATTTTCCAAATGAGTGGGCTTGCTGGTAGGTCTCCATAAATCAGAGTGTAAATACTACAAAAGAGCCTTTGACTTATGAGTTCTAGTAGCAAATTTTAACCTATGCTGTTTTCCTTACAAGGCAATGATCACAAAAGGGAATTGTATTTATGTGATCATTTCCAAAGATGCCTTGAGACTTAAGATTTTGAAGACCCTTTAGACTTATATGACCTAACCTTCTATGCCATAAGTTGCTGTTATCAATACTTGGCATAGTAATAAAAGCCCTAGTACCTAAGACTGAATCCGCATTCATAACATAAAGGCAATTTCTAATGAAACCTTTCATGTGCATTAAAGATCCCTTCAACATTTTCGTATGTTCCCCATCAAACTTACTAGACCAACCACTTTTGGCTAAAGAAACAACATAAAAAAGATTTCTAGTTAGGCTAGGAACATACCTAACTTTCTCAAAATTGTAAACTATTCCAGTATCTAATCTTAGTATAATGCTTCCTATTCCTATGACTTTAGAGGACATACTATTTCCCATAAGAACTTGACCCATATCTTTTTCTTCAAGTGTGTTAAACCACTCTTTTTTATGTGTCATATAGAAATTACACCCTGAGTCTAATATCCACTTTTGTGGATAATCACTTGTAGAAGTCACATACACTTCTGAAGCTTTTTCTTTTAACTTATTTTTTCTTTTGTAACAATCTTTTATGAAATGACCCATCCTACCATATTCATAACACTTTCTACCCTTTGCTCTGGACTTGGATCTAGACTTGGACTTATATCTATTTTTTTTTTTGCTAGACTTATCTTGCTGATAATCTCTAGTGTTATTCCTCCCTTTGGCAGTCAACCCCTCACCATCAATTTTTGTGGACTTTAACTCTAACTCTCTAATTTTAAGAGAATTAACAACTATATCAGGGGTTAGAACATTTCTTCCATATTTGATAGCATTTTTTTTTTATCTCTCTAGTAGATTCAAGAAGAGAATTTAGGAGAATGATAGCTCTGTAATCATCAGGATCTTTATCCTCAGTATTTTCAATATCTTGGTCAATCTTATTGAACATATCAAGACTCTCATCAAGATCCTTTGAATGATCAATTTTAAAACAAAACAATTGTTCTAAAAGAAACATTTTTTTTGGTAGAGACTTGATCAAATAAAGTTCAATAAGTTTGTCCTACAATTTTTGTAGAAAACAAATTTCCTATCTTTCTAAGTACAGAGTCAGAGAGATGTAAAATAATGGATGTATATACAAGTTCATCAGCTTCATCTTTTTGATTTATCAGTATAAGAATCAAAATATTTTCCATCTAAAGCTTTAGAAACTTTCTGTTGCACTAATATGGCTTCTATTTTTTGTTGCCAAATTGAAAGTCATCTTTTCCATTAAAAAGTTCCAATTGAAATTTTGTAGAAGTCATACTGTGTGACAGATTTATTAATAAAACAAGATAATACAACTTAACACTATAGTCAAGAATGTTTTCACATGTATATCACACGAAAGGAAAAAACTATATGCTGTAAATGAATAAACCACCCAAGGGCAATTGTGAACTCCAAGATTCAGACCCTTCAAGAGAGCACATACATGAAAGTTCAGTAATTTCCTCCTAAAGGATAAGAGCCACATCCCAGATACAAATGCTTGAGAAGTAATAGACAAATTATTCACATGATTTAGTCAAAAAACTTTACTGATAATTTCACAAATAGTGCATGCATCCACAAAAGAGTACAAGTGCTGAAATAGATCTGAACCAAGAAATCAGATATCACACAGATTTGTATATATTTTGAAAAATAAGTTTAAACATAATATCATAAGTTTTTTTTTGCGAAAGATAGACACGACTAATTTGTCCTAGGATTTTTCTCAGAGCTCTAATACCATTGTTAAGTGTTCACATATCTAACATGCATCCTAATCAATCACACAAAGTAATACAGAAAGAATGTAAAAGAGAAGATCAAGAACACAAGATTTGATTTGCGGTTAGACAGGCAGTTCACCTTTGAGACTCCCAAATGGGATTATGGCCTTTCTACACTAAAAGAAAGAAATCAGTGAAACAATATACAACGGAGATCAATACTCAAACAAAACCCCTAAATTCACCCATAAGGATTTTAGCCCTATATTCATCACAGAACATCCCCAAAGTTACCGTTCACCTATTTGAACAGAATACCATCTCACCACAAGTTTTTCACTCAGAAAAAACTAGAAAAAGAAAATGAGATGAATGAGATTGCATCAAGAATCAGATAGTGTAGCCAAAAGCAAGAAAGAAACAGTATTCTTTTTATGCCCTAGAATCTGAAGAGATGAGGCCTTATATACATACAACCAATGGATCAGATTTATCACTTGTGATCCAACGGTTCATGAAAGAGTCAACAATGTTGAAAGCGTGTTGAGAGAAAATGCATTTCCAAAATGCAACTTCAGTTGGTATGCCAAAATATCAACATAGACAAATGGCATCCCAACAAAATGTCGACGTTTTGTTGGCAGTATAGGTACCATCCTCCATTTGTTTATTTTGCCTTAGTCCACACTATGGATCATGCTATCATTTATGCACTATTGATTGCGTGCTAAGATTAACTGCATGCATGTTTGTCAAAACCTATGTTGGATTTTCAATTGTACATTAAAATCATCTAAAGTATGGCACTATACAATTGAGTGCCTACTTGACTAAACTTTTGAATTTTTTTAAACATATTTTGATAAAAGTTGATGAAATGTATGGTTGAAAAGTTGAAAAAAATTGTGGTTTTATATTTTTATAAAACACCATGAAATGTGCAGTTAAAATTATTGAATTTGACCTTAATTTTTTAACATCTTTTTAAGCTATACCAAACATGAGCTAAATTATTTGCCCATCATATGTTTATTTGTTCTTGAGCATGGTTTTATATTGGAAAAATTGCCTATAAGACACTTGGAAGTGACTTGTTCCACATTAGGTCAAAACATTTTTCAAAATTGTGATTAAGTCTTACTATTCATCAATATTTCAAGTCAATCCCAAAATTACCCTCCACAAACCTTGGCGTCTTCTTCCACATCTACAGCCACCAATCCTTGGGCACCAATTGAGACATCAAATTGCTCGCCCAAGGTGGGCGAGTCAATTGGTGATGGTCCGATAGTCGTGCGTTCAGTGGAAGAGGTCACGGCGGCGCTAGGGGCTAAACCTAGGTCCGCTGCGATTTGGGTGCTATTTTTTGGCGTGGGGCCTGAATTTGATGGCGTGAGGCCCGGTATGGGTGCGATTAGGATGACTGAAGGTGGTCTGCTCATGGTGAAGTCAGGGTCTGATGGTTTTGGGGTCAGGTTTATCATAAGAAACTTGGTTCTGGTTTCTTGCTTTTTGGTGTTTCTTGCTTTCTAGTTTCTTGTTTTCTGGTGTTTCTTACGTAAATCAATTAGTTAGAAATACTCTGTTCTCGTTGAATTCCAATTTCTAATTACAAGTAGGGAAATAGAAGTTCAAAATTACATACATTCAAGGTTTAATTCTGCTCTCGCCGGCGGTGGCAATGGATATTGAGGCATAGGTAGACATCGGGTTGTACACATTTACTTGCTTCACATACACAAGTGGTTAGTATTTGGATTTTGAAAAGAATCGAATCGTATGTGAAAAAGATTATGAAGAATGAAGATATGGAACAAAGATAGGTGATAACACTCCACCATCTGATGGCCATGATTTCTTGCTATTGGATGTGGGCATGCTCTGATGAAAGTTGATCATTAGATTACTTCTTTGTGTTGTTTAGTCATGTTGTGTTGTTTGATACTGTATTATAGAAAACAATATCACAAAAAATAGTATCATAATAGAAATAGTATATAATTTGCATACGTGCTCAAAATTTTTATTATAACATATTTTTGGAATCGTCTCGACGAGGCAGTCAAAACCAGTCGCTTTGCCACTGCGTACAATTGGTTTTAATCATTTGAAGTCGTCTCTTTAACTTAAAATAGTAATTTTTAATTTTTCTTGTCCAAACAGTGTCATACATACTAAAACAATATCATAGATAAATGTATCTTAATATATCAGTATCACACATTAAATTATCTTAATAAAACAGTATCAGAAACTACAATCCAATAAAATAATATTATCATAGATAAAATAACAGTATCATAGATTGAAACATTATCGTAATAAAACAATATCAAAGATAAAAGTATGGTATAAGTATCATAGATAAAACATTATCGTAGATAAAACTAAAGGTAGAGATTTTATACTGATTGAAGTAATGATAACGTTTTAAACAAAATCTGATATTAATATATTTTGAACAAGTGGGAGATTGTTAGAAATATTGTTGAAAATATATTGCGATTTTTTTGAAAAACATCTATGGGTTTTTGCTGGAGATTTAAAAAAAAAAAAAAAAATTGGCTGTGGCCCGCCGCAGAATGCATGCCGCGGTTGGACCGCGACAAATAGATGACAATAGTTTGAGGCACCTAAAGGTGCCTCTTCGACCCAAGTGTTGTGTCCCTCAGTTTTGGGTGTCTTTACACTGTAAAACCAAGTTGAATTTGATGAGAAATAGCACAAGAAACAGAAGAGATCATCCCCAAACAACATCAAAGTGTTTAACATCAAATTCATTAAGAAAAAAAATCTCAGATTTCTTACCATTCATAGTTCCTTTTTTTGGAATTCATTAGTACTAGTGCAATCCGGTTTGAAGCTCGAAATCCGCTAAAACTATTTGAGTGAAGACCCTTAGCATCTTATTCTTTAATAGAGGGGTTCAAATATCATTTTTAGGACAGTGTTATACGTGATTCAAGTCCCGTGTTTTATTATTCTATTTGTGTTTCATTCTTCTCTTCAAGGTAAATTTTTCAATACCTTCTCGGTTGTGTTTATTCATTAACATATGTGGTCGTTGTGTTTATTGATTTTTTATCCATCTCCGAATGAGTCTAAAATTCATTATGATTCTGGCGTATGATTATTTGTTAGCTTGGAAATAAACATATACATGATTTTTGTTTTATATGCACGATGATAGTGTTGTTATTTCCTTAGCCAGAGCAAACCAAGTTTGACTCTGAAATGTTTAGCCATCAAAATGTTGAGTGGAACCATATAGAATATTTAGGTGTATCTTTTTGAATTATAGTAGGCAAAATCATATCATATGAGATTAGTCCTTCTATTAATATGTAATTCTAAAGTATTTGCACACAGGGGCGGAGCCAGAAATTTAAGTCAGTGCGGGCGAAAATTAATAAATGTAATAATATAAAATAATATAATAACACATCAATACCAAAAATGCCATACATTACAATAGTTCCTTGCGGTTTTTCATACTTTGATATCGTTGTACAATGACTTCATTATCAATCTTCAAAAATATATCTTTCTCTACATAAACAATGATGCTATCATTCATCCATTGATCACCCATTCGATTGCGCAATCTATCCTTCACAATTTTCATTGCAGAAAATACTCTTTCTACAGTAGCAGTAGCAACCGGGAGAATTAGCGCTAAAGTCAAGAGCTTGTAAACCAATGGATATACTTTACTTTTCTTTGTCATGACTAACTTCTCTGCAAGATCACTAAGGCCATTCAACCCTTCAAACGCTTTGTTAGAGCGCATATCAAAAATATAAGTTTCAAGTTGATCATTAAGTATGAAGAGATCTACTTTAGAAAAATCCTCTGGATAAAACTCAGCAAGTTGAATCAAACTTTTCTTGTCAAAAGAAGAGAATGAATTTTCTGGACATAAACAAGCTACACAAAGGAGCAACTCCGTATTTACCTCCGAGAAACGATCATTCAACTCTTGAAGTTGTAAATCGATGACAGAGTAGAACAAATCTACACGGTAGTGATGTAAATTTGTCATTTCTGGAGGATTACGTTGTGGACGACCACGAAGTGCACGACGTACAAACATATCATCCATGTTGGGAATATCAATGTAATGCTGCTGACAGAAAGAATATACTTCTTCTAGAAAAGAATCCCACCCATCGTCTCTCATAATTTGAAGTCGATGTTTGCACAACTTGACCAGTTGCATTGCATTTACAATATCTTGATCTTTCCTTTGTAATGCCTTTGACAATTCGTTTGAAATCCCCAAGACACTTCTCATCAAGTGTAGATTAAATGCAAAATCAAATGACTGTATAGACTCCAATAAATTAGTTGCATCACATCTTTGATCAGAAGAACTAGATTCATCTTCAAAAATCATTTCAAGTACGTCACTAACAGCAGAGAACATGGCAAGCAAGCTTACCAAAGAGTTATAATGAGACCCCCAACATGTATCACCAGAACGCTGAAGAGTAGTTTCTTGATTAAGCCCCCGTCCACTTAACATCTCACCTTTCTCCAATGCCTCAATAATGAAGTCTGATTGTTTTTCTCGAACAAGATCACAACGTTTAGAAGATGCTCCAACAGTATTTACCACATCACCAACCACACGAAAGAAATTAGTAATGGGAATATTCTTCTTTGCTACTGCTACAAGAGCTAGTTGAAGTTGATGAGCAAAACAATGAATATAAAAGGCACATGGATTCTCCTTTAAAATAAGTGCTTTCAGACCATTAAACTTACCTTGCATATTACTTGCCCCATCATAACCTTGTCCTCTCAATCTAGACATGCTCAAGTTATATCTAGAAAATATCTTATCAATTGCAGCCTTAAGCGAGAGAGCCGTGGTACTTGTAACATGTTCAATCCCTATGAAACGTTCATTTATATGTCCACTACTGTCCACATAACGTAAGACAATTGACATTTGCTCCTTTGTTGACACATCACGAGATTCATCAACTAGAATAGAAAATAATGAATCACCAACATCTTTAATGATAACATTGATTGTTTCAGCAGCACAAGCACTTACTATATCCTTTTGAACATCAGGCGATGTCAATTTGCAATTTTTAGGAGCATTTTTCAATGTGACAGCATTAATATCATCATTATGAGCAGCCAGAAATTGCAATTGGACTAAAAAGTTACCTGGATTGAGCGAATTTTCAGATTCATCATGACCCCGAAATGAATGTCCTTGTCGCAGTAGAACTCGAACACAATCAATTGATGCATTAAGACGGATACTATATTCATTTCGTACTTGATTTGATTGCTTGAAGAAAACCGATTGAATGTGTTGCTCTTGATTCATTAAAGCTTCACACTTCATACGAGCTTGATTATGTGCACTATCATGCCCTCCAACATGAGTATTAAGCCTTTTTTTATCTTTCCAATATGTGAATCCTTCACCAACAAAAGAATCGCCTCCTCCTTGTTTTCCACTACTTGTTTTGAAAAGATAACAATACAAACAATATGCATCATCTTTTTCTATACTATACTCCAACCAACTACCAAATTCTTTAAACCAAGAAGAATTGAAGCGTCTCAAATCTTTTCCAAATGGTCTTTTTGGAAATTCATGATCTTGAGGTTGACAAGGACCCTTTTGCATATATGCTCTTCGAACTTGATCTCGAATGTTAACATTGTAATCCAAAATTGGTATCCTTAGTCCAGGATCAGTGGGAAGTTGTGCAACATCAAAATCTGTCTTATTTGATATTTCCTCATCGACGTTTTCTACAATGGATTTTCTTTTGAAGAATCTCTCCATTGTCACGTCACACTAAAATAAATAAATAAATGATAATTAGTCGGACGAACAATTAACTACACATAATAATTAATAAATTCCAAATGCCCAATTAACTAAACATAATAAATTAGTAATTAAAGTCTAAAGAGATCAAAGAAATATGAATGAGGTTTTGTTGACAGTGAATTCACTTAATTGAATTCTACATTAATTTTCCATCCTTATTAATTTTTGATTTTTCCATCATATATTTACAAATTACAATGCACTAATCAATATTTACCTACAAGGCTAGAAAAGCTATAGACCTATAGCATCAGATTATCTACAATCCCTAATTGGCTAATTCCATATAATCAAAACTCAAAATAGCACTCCATAATAAATTTTATTGAAATAGCACTTTGTCGCAAACAAACAAGTCCATCATTATTGTATTAACTATAATCCAGTTAGCCAGGCTGAGGCAATTGCAAACAGAAAGCGAGAAAGGCATAGGCGCACGCCGCACAGCATAATTCCATATAATCAAAAGTCAAAATAGTATTATTGTATATTTGTTTTAAGCCTTTTACCTATAAAAGCCCAAATTATCAAAACAGGCACAACAGCAAATCAGCGATCCAGTCCAGCGGGTAGCGGCTGAGCGGCACAGGGGCGATTAGAGAAAATTGAAATTCTGAAAAGTGAAAACCCTCCAAGGTTCCAACAATCTTCCGGATGATTTAGCAAAATATCAGATTTAAACTGAAGCAAAATAGCAGATTTAGCAAAATAGCAGATCCAAGTTCTACATTGAAGCTGTGCCGTCGACTTCAAGTCTTCAATGGCTTCCACAGTTCCACAGAACGTTAATTTCATCAATTTGGCATCTCTGAAGTCTGAATCTCTGCCCCCCAATTGCTCTCTTCTATTCATTTCTTTTTTGGGCCATTTTAATGGCCCAATACATCATCTTTTTTTTTTTTTAACTGTAGCGGCCCAAATATTTTTTCTGGGCTTCTAAAAGTCCAGTGCAGGCATTTGCCTGCACTGGACTGTGAACAGCTCCGCCCCTGTTTGCACATAACTTGATATTGGATTTGTTACGGGTGTGCTGCATAGGTACTTGAGTGATATTGGACTAGAGATTTTCTGTCGATATATATCAGTGAACCATCACTTATGTTATAATTGGCTCTTGTGATGCTGATATGAGTCTCTATGCATTTGTTTTAACAGCCTAATATATATTCAAATTTGCACACACCCTAATATAGTATTAGTTGTGGGAGTGTCGGGTTGGTACTTGAGCAATCGTGGACTAAGCCATTAGAAATCGGCTAGGAAAGTCATGATGTATCTTTAGGATACAAAAGATCTTGTGTTAAGAAATCAGTGAACCAACAATCTTGATTTAGTTAGATATTGTGACATTAAATTGTCTTATGTTAACATATGGGCGAACCAATATTGTTATTTATAGTTGGATCTTGTGATGTCGATTTACTCATAAGTATTATTTTTTACCATCTACATGATTTGAAAATATGGTGTTATGGATTCACACGACTTGGCGCATCACCCATGCACTAGTCTGGTGCTTCGCATTGTGCAATGTGATGTAATGGCATACACGCCACTCAATATGATCTTGTTTCGTATTTGTCAAATGCACAATTCTAAAAGGCTCACTTAGGTGTGAGGCCTAGTAACACTCATTTTACGCTTTTTAGAATACTAGTCAAATGTAACTATTAAGCTACTATGCAAAATTTCTCTACTTATAGCATCTTATGGTTTTCATCTTTATTTTTTAGCCTCATATTTCTGTATTTTCATCTTTAAACTTCTTTTCTTATTTTCAATTTTCACACTATGTCCCCTTATTTTCATTTGTAGGAACTTGGAAATTTGTAACCTGATTTTCTTCAATTTTTTTGATGTTCTCTCTGAAACTTTTCTAAATTTTTGTTGTTTCATGAAGAAACTATTGGAGTTTTTTTTTATATCCTATCATATCCAATTCGTAGTTTAATTATATATATATATATATATAGGATATCCAATTCGTAGTTTAATTATATATATATATATATATATATATACACACACATATGGGTAGGAATAGATGTTCGACCCCTTCATATTATCATATTATCGAAAGGGGCCGCTTAGATTTGAATGAATTTAGACTTGTGCATATTCCCCGATCGTATCAAGGTGCCTTATTATTCAATTGGAAAATAAAGGATCGCACCAAAACTTAGTAAAACAAAAATATGTTCCACCGGCTGGTCTAAGGCATACCAAGTATGCTTGCTGCTGGTAAGAGTTTGTGCTTTCTGTTATTCCTTCAAATAAATCATGGAATCCCGCACGTTCTCGTTGTCGGGCGATCACTTGTCTAAGCAGTTCCCTAAATAAGAGTTTCATTGGTATGTATGAAGGGGTCGCCGTACTTGAAAATGCCTCGTCTAGCCTCCCTCCGCAGTAAGTTGTTGTTTGAATTAAATAAATCTCCTTATCTTTGTCAAAAACAATCTTGGTTATATTATATAGAAATTTGAGAATGGGAGGCCTTTCTCTCTTTCTGTATATACACACACACACACACACACAAATGAAAGCATAGCGATGAAAGAGTAGTATGTACGAGGATGCCTTTCATCCAATTGTAGATCCCCATTTATTGAATCGATGGGTCAGACAAAAGTATTTAATCTTCTAAGATAATCTTTGCTGACTTACACGGGCCTGTTGACAATTTCCTAATAAAAATGAAGCTTCTGAAAGATGAAGAAAACGTCTAAAAATACAAATTAGTGGAATGTATATAACCTAACTTTAGGAATGGCTGATGCTCAGTGGATACACAGGCAATTTATAGAAAATTCTAAGAATCGAATACTTATTTAGAACCTCAACGGTGTAGCTACAAGGGATTCAAAATTTTTTTGGACCAGCTAATATATATATATATATATATATATATATATATATATATAATTCCGTATACAAATTTTATTTTTTTTAAATATATATATATTGGCTTGGGCAAGTAGGGTTTTCAGCATAGGGGCCCCGTGGATCCGCCCTTGCTCGCAACCTATCACAGTGTATATTATTTGACATAATCCACCTATAATTATTTATTACGTACTTTGGTTTATCCATGTCACATGTATAAATTCCGTTCTAAATTTTACTAATTTTCTTGTCACTATATTATCACTATATGGATATAATATATTGCAATCGTGTTCCAAAACTCATAATCGCCTTTGATAATTATATACCAATTGCTACAATACATATTTTGTTGGATTCACAGTCAAGTTCGACCATCTTAGTATTAAAACTTGAAGTTCCATCTTAAAAGGTCAACTTTTTTTAAGATGAATAGTCCAAGTTTTTATATGTTTGTTAATATTTCAGTATTTAACCAATGCGAAATTTATCCCTTAAAACTTAGCCCACGTTTGGCTAAGGTTCAATTATAATTTAAGCTGGTCAAATTGGTATAAAAACAAAAATTTATCCATACATTTTGTAGGACCCACAACTTACTACCCACTTATTATTCATACAATTCGTAGGACCCACAACTTAAAAGCACTTACAACTATAAAAATGATACTACCATCTTGAAGAAGCGTCAAATATTACTTGCACCAACATGCAACATGAATTGTACAATGATACTTAAACTCCTTATACAAATTCTTGTCCTATCAGCCAACCTTCTCAAGGCAAACTCATGTCTTACCCAAGCATACAAGGTCTCTGTTCTCAATGGACTCACTCAAGGTTCCAGCCCATTGAAGTTGCATTGTGCATCTGGAAATGATGTGTTGGATAAAATTCAACATGTGTGGCCAAACATGTATATATTAAAATGTGTGGTGCTATCTTAAGGTTTTAGTCAATAAAGTGATCCACTAAAGACTATTTTGGACTAATGGGTATTAAGTGTCTTGAGATTAAAGTGTAGAGACGGATACAATGTTTTAAATTGATGAGGGGCCGATTTAACAACATTGAAACATAATAACTGTCCTGCAGTTATATATACAGGTCATGGTCTCCAATTGAGCGTGGCTTTTCACAACTCTTTGTATCCCCATCAACAAGAGACACTAAGGAGAAAACCACGGATCAATTGGAAGACCATAACCCAGTTCGATCAAACAGAATCATGGATTCAGGTACGCTTCCGCTTCAGTATTAATCTTGGTAATTACAGCATGATGGTTTTAAATCATAGATATGTAATCGTTCGTATTTATGAATTCGGTAGATTAATTCTAACAAGTGGTATCAGAGCCATCTTCATGTTGTATTATCAGATTTATATGGACATGTATTTTCAGAAATTCTATTAATTTTGAAATATGCATGTATACGGTATTGAGTTCATGTGGAATTTAAGAAGTTCAATATTAAATTTGTTGATTGTCGTTCCACATTCAGCCATGAAGAAATCGTGAACCCTAAAAATGGAATTCCAATTGAATATGGGTTTTCTTTTCGCAATATATGAATTGATTTCAAGGTTCTGCATACAAGAATGGATTTCAATTTTTGCAATATATATATGATTCCAATTTTATGCATGTATATTCCAAGAATATATATATAGATGTGTATATATATTGTTGTTCTAGAAATATGCAATTTCAATTTATGCAAACTGTATGGATTTTCGAATTGGGATTTTATGATTTTATGGTCGGATTTATGGATTTCAATGATCGGATTTTGTTGTTGGTTGTTGGGTCTTGGATGGGTTCAGCCGTCGGTGGAGAAAGAACCTCGCAGCGCCGTCGGGCGCTGCGTGCGGCAGGAGGCAGCGTCGTGAGGAAAACTGCAGCGC